>CM069310.1:11618333-14369166 GCA_035609425.1 Epinephelus awoara | reverse complement strand
TAACCTTCCTCCTCTTACGCAGCATACAGGCCCACAGAAAAACATTAATGTGGGGCAAAGTTTGTGTAATTCAGAAAGCCAAGGGAAGCACCTTGGAGACAGCCCTGCTCACGCAGTGATGCATTGCGCAATATATGCCTAGTTATAAAAGAGCGACCTCCCTGAACAATTCCTAAATCATCACTTGTGACTCCTTGTGTCAAATTTTCACACTGTTTTAATTTCCAACACGTTAAGTGGCAGCGCAGTCGCTATGAATAACTTGAGATTCTCTGTAAAGTGAGACCACACAAAGTCTCTGTGTATCCTCTAAAAGTAGCTGCGTGCTAAAGTGTTTACTTTAGGTTTTCCATGTCCATATCATCCACTGTGACGTCTCCCCGTTCCTTTAAACAGGATGACATGTTCAAACATTTTCTCAAAGGATTAAGCGGAGAAGGCGATGCTCAGATTCTGCAGAACAAATGCCAACTTGTGCGCAGGGCCCATGTGTGTATGTGAGTGTCTGTGTGTGGATGTGTGTGCGCGCTGACTCCCTGAGTCCCTGGCTGTTCATGCAGCATGAAAATGAGTGGGACGAAGGAATGAATGGACACTGAATATAAGGACAGTCTTTGTCTGACCAGAAAAAGACAGAAGGTAATCTCCACCAACACCCATATTAACCTCCAGCAATAGACGTGATGATAACTGTCGAGTTCTCTGTCACCTATTAAGACCTCCGCCCACACTGACATGGTGGATATTTACTCCCACCTAGAGTTTCTAAACTATAAGTGCTGCTGTTACTTCTATAGCTGACAATAAACTTTGTAACAGGGTGGCTGCTATATCTACCAGCATAGTTTGAGACATTTCAAGAGCTTCTTCATCATAATTCAACAAATATGAGGAGCAGAAACAAGTGTGAATCTGTGAGACAACACTGCATACTGTTTTTAATTAAAAAACAACAACCTAGCAACTCTATCTTGAGCTGTAAATCTGAGGTGAAAGTGTACATATTAATGTCACCAACAACACAGTCAAAAGAAATTTAGAGAGGAGACCTGTTAAAAAAAACTGTTACACTTGATAAAAACAGTGGCAGAAAAAGGTCACAGCAAGTGGCTTTATTAAGGCAAAGCTTTCCTCCTATAATTAAAGATGAGCATCACCTCTGACATTCACGCCTCACTTCTGTAGCTGTGTGAAGTTTCCCGGAGGTTTGTGAAATGTGTGAATAAGCTGCAGTCTCAACTTATCAATACCCTTTTCCCCCTTAAAGACAATCTGTCCTTCAAACACCATATTGAGTTTTACGAAAACACTCAAGGTGGCGTTGGGTTTGTGTTATAGAGACAAACGCTTGAAGAAAAAAAAAATCCAGGCGACAGTTTTATCTGCAATCGATCATGGTTCTGTATTTGTCTCTAATTTGGGTTTTCGCACACGTCTTTACACACTTTTATTCATAAATCTCTATTTATATAGTTATTATATATATTACACAACCTGCCTCTTTATTTATGTTCTCTAAAAACTAACAGTAGCTGCAACCTTCGGTCACACGGACAAATGATGTACTTTATTCCTTGAACTCGCACTGTCTAAATGTTTTTGCACCTTCATTTCGGTGTCAGCTACAAAGTCACCTTAAACCAGATTATTTTATAAACATAGAAGATTATAAAGACAGGATTAGGATTTATTTGACCACTGCATGCACAGGTCCTCTTACTGAACACTGCTGATTCAATGTTTGATGCAATTTGCTGTTTGTTTAAATTCAGTTGCTTCTTTCCTTTTTGATAAAGCTTATAGTTAGGGCTGGCTCAGGCTTGCCTTGTACCAGCCCCTAGTTAGGCTTACGTAGGCCTAGTCTGCCAGGGGACCTCCTATAATACACCGAGCACCTTCTCTCTCTCTCCTTTGCGAACACTCCTGTTATTGCATCTCGCTAACTTGGCCGTACTGCATGTCACCAACTTGGCTTCTTCTCCGGAGCCTTTGTGCTCCACTGTCTCGCAGGTTAACTTGTATCGCAGTGGTGCCTGGATAGCGTGACGTGTGTGGTTGTGCTGCTGCCGTGGTCCTGCCAGATGCCTCCTGCTGCTGTTACACATATGATTATTGCCACATATGTATACAATTAGATATTAATACATACTTTTATCATATTGTACCAAAATAGCCGTAATTATTATTATAATATTATTTATTTGTTATCTCTCTCTGTCTCTTTCTGTCTCATTTTGTCATACGGATTACTGTTCATTTATCATGTTGATCTGTTCTGTACGACATCTATTGCTCGTCTGTCCGTCCTGGAAGAGGGATCCCTCCACAGTTGCTCTTCCTGAGGTTTCTACTGTTTTTTTCCCCCGCTAAAGGTTTTTTTTGGGGGGGTTTCCTTATCCGCTGTGAGGGTCCTAAGAACAGAGGGATGTTGTATGTTGTAAAGCCCTGTGAAGGCAAATTGTGATTTGTGATATTGGGCTTTATAGATAAAATTAATTGATTGATTTATTCTTTGTTTATACATCATTTGTTTTGCTGTTTCTCTTAAGTGTTTTGCTGCTATCTTGGCCAGGACTTTTTGGTGGTAGAGCGGGCCATCCTCTAATCAGAGTATCAGCTGTTCAATCGCTTGCTCCTACCGTCCGCATGTCCAAGTATCCTTGAGCAAGATACTATCGCTCCTGATGGCTGTTCCATTGGTGTGTGAGCGTGTTAAAATTTTGCAGCAAGTTGCACCTTGTATAGTCGCCTCGGCCACCAGTGTGTGAATGAGTGAACGTGACTCACTGAGTGGTCAGAAGACTAGAAAGGCGCAATAGTGCAGTGCAATAGTAAATGGTCAAATAGATATCGCTGATTTAAGTGTACTCACACTGCATCACCTTCACCTCCTTCCCCAGAGGCATCCACAGCCCCTTGGTGGGGGCGTGTGCCAGGAAGCTCCTCGCCTCTTCATTTCCTGGTTCAGCAGGGATACAGTCCTCTGGTTTGTCCTCATGCTCCTGCAGCAACAACTGTGTCAACTCCACACATTCATGTCACTTTAACACATTCACCAAATATCTTATAGGGTGAATAATGTTACCTTAATGAGTCCTGGTGGAGGCTTCTCATAGCTGCATGACAGAAAGAAAATATGAACTTGTTTTGTAACTGCAGGATCAACTGTGTCAAACTCAGCTGTCCTAAAACTGTACGACACAAATAAAGTTAACTGCTCACATAGAGAGCCTGATAGACTTATTAAAGTGTGAATACTTGCTGTAAAACTGTATTAACATGTATAATTTATGCACAAGTTTGTAAGCTTAAGCAGACCAGCTCTCTGTGATAGTACTCACAACGTCTCGACGTGTTTCAGCTGTTGCACTTTCTGGTTGAGTTTTTTCGATTGTGTTTTGAGTTTCTCCAAATCCTGTTTGGATGACTTGTGTCTCTTGTGGTCTCGTCGGTCCTCCTTCTCTGTCCTTCGCTTTCTGCTCGACATTGTCCTGGTATTCACACACCGAGGCCCCGGAAAACCATTAAGTTATTCACAAAGCTGCATTCAAGGTTAATTTGTTCGCTTTAAGGGGAGAGACATCGGCGGACGTGCTAACCAGCAGCTAACTAGCAGCAGACATGTCTGTGGTGCTGCTGGACTTCCTGTGCAGCCTGGTTGGTTAGTTAAAGTCCAGCGACACCTGCAGGACACACGCGGTAACACACGTATGACAAACTAAAAACAAAAATGACAAAACACATCATTATTTCCTGTAACCATATAATTACTTTAACACTAAATTGCACATTTTGTTCAGTTTTTTTTACACTGTATAGCCTGCTTTCATTCATGC
Organism: Epinephelus awoara; assembly: GCA_035609425.1. Taxonomy (NCBI): domain Eukaryota; kingdom Metazoa; phylum Chordata; class Actinopteri; order Perciformes; family Serranidae; genus Epinephelus; species Epinephelus awoara. Next base: position 14,365,330 of record CM069310.1, on the reverse strand, counting down.
AGTGTTGGAAAATAACTCAGCTGAAGTACAATTTAATTTAATTCTGTATGTATGTATGACTGTATCACACATCTGTAATGTGCAATTTCCTTTTCCTTTTTACAGTGCAATTATATTTATAGATTATCATATTTTCTAGTGCATGTGTGCATTACAATTGTCCTGTGCAATTATCCATCATGGCCATTCAGTATCAGCATGAGTGAAGAAGAAGAAGAAGAAATCCACAAGGGGAAATATATTTTCTGTCACTCTGTTGTCATATACACACAGGCCTGAAATACACACACATGCACAAACAGGACCTGTACATGCATCAAATGAAGAGATGTCAGAGCGAGGGCCTTGGACAGGCACCCCCAGCAGTTGGGGGTTCAATGCCTTGCTCAAGGGCACCTTGGTAGTGCCCAGGAGGCGAACTGGCACCTCTCCAGCTACCAGTCCACGCTCCATGTTTGGTCCAGATGGGGATTTGAACTAATGTAACCCAAGTCCTTATGGACTGAGCAACTGCCACCCCCCAAAAAAGGTATAACCAGTGTGCATACCTTTTATATTCTTTAATTCTCATTTTACTTTATTTGTATTGTTGTCCTGTTTTTATCATTCAAATACTTTTTTTTCTTTTTGCCTTTGCTTTTGACTCTTATGCAGCTGTGACAGGTCAATTTCTCTGTTGCAGGATTAATAAAGCGTTATGTGATCTCTTATCTCAGCGCAATTGTAATTGAGGCTTTTCTTTTTTGCTACTTTATCCTTCCACTCCACTTCAGTTTTGAGGCAAACACTGTACAGTTTGCTCCACTGCTTTTATTTTAGTGTTTAAGTTAATAGTTTGCTTGTAGATTAAGATCAATAACACAAACAATAATCAATAAATAGATTATGATGGACTGTTATGAGTAAAAATAAGACATGAAATTCACAATCTACTCAGATGTATATACAGAAAAAAAGTAAGATCTACCTTCACCAGATGCAACGTTAAAGTAATGTATATACTAATACATAAATAATTATTCAGTAGCATAATATACATAATTATGAAATATGTCATTCTGCACTTCTTTAAGTATTTTCATACTAATGCTTTTGTACTTTTACTTAAAGGGGCAGTTTACCCCAAAACAGAAATGCATAGTGTATTTTCCTTTTACCTGTAGTGTTGTTGTTGTTTTTTTTTTGTTTTTTTAATCAGTCTAGATTGTTTTGGTGTGAGTTGCTGTGTGTTGGAGATATCAGTCATAGGATGTCTGCCTTCTCTTCAGTATAATGGAGCTAGATGGCACTCAGTTTGTGGTGCTCAAAGCACCAAATAATACACTCAACAGCAATTTCTCTTTCCAGAAATTATGAGCTGACCACTCAAGATAAACCACAGACCTTGTTGTGATCAGTTTCAGAGGAACTATTTCTTTCTACCGAACAACGCCTGCCTACTGCGTCACCACGCAGGAGCATGCATCTACTCCTTGCTCACCTAGCACCACTGAGCTAGCTAATGTTACAGGTCAGCTGAGGAGGACACTATTAATATTTACATCTTGTGCTCTCACAGACACAAGCCTCTCATGAATGAATGCTTCCCTCTGCATGGTGATGCAGTTGGCAGTTATATTCGAGATAAGGCGGACATCTGTACTGCTGATATCTCGAACACTTGGCAACTCACACCAAAACGATCTAGATTGATAAATAACACTACAGGTAAGAGGAATGTATTTGTGATTTTGGGGTGAACTGTCCCTTTAAGTAACATTTTGTACACAGGACGTGTAACAGAAAATTTCTGTACTGCAGCAATGAAGCTTTTAATCAACCTTTTACCTAGAATATGATGATTTCTTCCACCTCTGCATTCATACTTTGTCATTTTTAATTTGTACCTCGTTTAGTTTTACATGCACAATAATTTGCTCTGTTTTATCTTACTACGTATATATTGTTTAATGTTACATCTTTGGCACAGCAGTTTTCTTTGGGGTGTATACAGGTCTGTCTTAAGGTGTAAAGACTCCTTAAACATCCTCAGTAAATGCCGCTGGATGAATCACACATTCTACATCTGTATCTGCGGAGACATGGACATAAAATCTGCAAGACTAAAGTTGCAGCAAAAGACATTTTGAAGCACTCATTTCACAGTGAGTAAGAAACAGCTCAGGTTCGCAGACTGAAAAGATTTTTATTTCTGAGAAACACAGTGTAGGTGGAATACAAATGTGAGGTATTTTAGGATCTAAGCACAAACTGTACATGGAACAGCTAATGGGAAAACAGGTAGGTAATCAGGCAGTACAAAACACAGCGGATATATTCAAATTCCTGCTCTTAACAAAAAGATGAAAAGAGGGATCTTTCAAAAGCAAACAGCCAAAGAACATATTAAAAGAGAATGTAAAGTCTTGGCAATATTGATTGTCAATAAGTCTTTCTGTACAGGTTTTAGGCAAATGTGCCTATTCAATGTAAACAGCAACTGATGAGTCCCACTTTAGATGATAATTACAAATATCTGATGAACAGCTTCAAAATCATTAGCATGCACGTACAAAAATGCAACAACATACATAAAGCACATTTGTCTGTCTGGTGATGTTTAGCTAAACCGAATGAATTTACAAAAACACATCTCTCCACTGGAGAGGGCCAAGAAATAAATAAAGAAAAATACAAAAGTTTTGATATCAAATAATATGAAATAGTTTCACATAAACGTGTCATATAAAGGTATACTTGTAACTTTAGAAAAAAAATTGGATACGGATATCGGCATGTAAACCAGCTCGTCATGCCACAAGCGCCACCTTGGAACACAGTTGGTGTTCCTGCGATATTTTCAGCCATTTAACTCAAACTAAATATCTCCTCAAACGCTCCACTTAAAACACCATCAGCTCAGTTCAGGAGACGACACACTGCATGAGCTAAATTAGACAAAGAAGCATTCTCCTCCAACCGGCTCAGCGGAAGATGCAGTAACCCTGGTTAACAGTTGAAATAGCCAGCCCAGCACTCCCAGTTGTTACATTCAGGATACCAGGAGTGCCATTCCAAACAGCCCGGCAATAGCTGTGTTGGTGGGCAAATTGTAACCTTTCCCACACCGGCTCGGAAACCAATCACTCGGCCTTTGCTGTGAGCAGGTTACAAACATGGCTCTAACACCCTGTTTTATATATAAAGACAAGAGAGATATTCAAAGTGAGGAGAGAAAATCTTTCAAGCCTCCCTTCTTGCTGCTCGGGTTGTCCTGTCGCATGAGTATCTTGCTGAGGCGCTGCACGACCCAATTTTTAGACTTGGAGGAAGACTTGGAGGAAGATGAGCCTGACCCCGGGGTGTTAGAAGAGGTGGAGGACCTGAGGAGAGAGAGTTGGGAAGGGAGGAGGAAGAGACGGAGAAGGTCAGAGGGATTATAAGTAAAGACACAGTAACTTGAGATTTTGTCAGTCGGCAGGAAATGTAAAAAGTATGCCGTCAACAAGTATATGATCTGGCAAGCATGGATACCAGCACGTACCACTCGTTAAGCTAGCTCGAGTTCTCTAAATGAAACAGAATCATTCGAATGCAAACATGCCTGACATGAACCTCTCAGATGTCAGTGACACCTACTGAGTTTAGTCGAGGAAGGTTGTAGAAACTGACCAATGCCTGAAAAACCTTTGTTTCACCTGGTGTGTGTCCCCTGAGCTCGGAGGATATTTACACCAGCCTGCTCAAAATAACTTACCTAGGTGTATGAGCAGGTGTCTTGTCTTTGCTGGGAGTCTTGGGAGTTGTCATGTTGGCTCTGTGGGTTGACTGTGGGGTCTTGTGTTTGCCGGCGCTCCCTGGTGTGCTGTGGGTCTTGGCGAGGGTAGCTATAAACTCCCTGTTCATTCCTTTGTGTCTGGATGTCCTGTTGCAAGTGTGGCAGGTGGCCATCTGGGAAATGGAGAGGAAAGGAGCATATGTATTAATATTGCATGGCCTGCATCTATGTATATTTCTCTCATACATAACGAGGTTGTGAGGTGAAGGCATGCAAGTTTTCTAAAAGGTCCTCGAAACTACTGTTCTCTAATATATGTCTATTGACCAACTGATTTAAATCTAATCTCTGTAAGGGAAGGTTTGCTTTGTCATTTCATTTGTTACTTTTCATCAAACCCAGTATCGCCACAGCTGTCTGTTTTTCTCTGGGACACGCGGGAGTTTGTTGTAACTTTGTCTTCTGCAGTGACAGGATGCTTCAAGGGACACAGGGAGCGGGACTAGCCGCTGTTGTGGCAGGCAACAGGGCTGTAATGAGAGGTGCTCATGTGCCCTGGCTGACACCGGCCAGCCTGAAGCCTCACAGACACATCTACTGCCATCTCACAGCTGAGGATTGGTTCATAACTGGAGTCCAGGAAGCAATTCATGACAGAAGATGATTCCCTCAACAGCTGAGGCTCTTCTCATTGGCCCTGTCAAACATCCCCAAAATAATCTTACCCTCCAATGTTTGTGCAGATATGTAAATAACTGGATTAGTTAAAGCGGGATGGGAAATATTGGCATGGCCTACGAGCGGGCAAGGTGGGGCTGTTGCCATGCAGTCTCACCCATTCATGGAAAAGGACGCTACAAGAGACGTCAGACAACTTTTCCAGTTCACCTCAATGACCTTTTTCTAACAATTACCTTGGCATGTCAGTGGAGCTTACACTGTACTGTGCCTTACATGATAAATTCTAAGCAATCTGACATGGATTACACAAGACCCTATGTAGGGCCAAGAATGCACGCACATATGAGAGTTACAAGCCCCAGCTGCTGGTTCATGAGATTCTCATGATTCACGACAACAATTGGCATCCCAGACTCCTGACTAATACTGTCATGTGTCCCAATAAAATGGTACAATGCATGCGTCCAGAATGTAACTGGGACAAAGTGAGGTACATTCTGTCACGAGGTTAGTGACGGACATGAAGGTACATTCCCAAACAGATAAGAAAAACCCAGCAGCTATGGTTTGGCTGATTCTCTTCTGCTCAGTATTCATAGCTAACCACTTTAAAATCAAGAGGCAATAACAGTTTGGAGATAAAGACATCCTCTTAGTGATGAGCTACAGAAGATGAAACCAAATCTAATACATCATAAAACTCTTGAACAAGAGAAACTTTCCTCTCTGCAGAAAAGTGCTATTTAGTTTCGACTGAGGACCTTGCTCTCACATTCCTCCCAACCGTCAATAACTTAAATCCCATTAAGCCATCAAGAGTTGCACAAGGTTAAAACTGGTCCAAACAGACCACTGCAGACGTCAGCAAGTCTGAGCCGAGCTGTTGACAGTCTCGATTGCTGAAGAGATGGAAAACTCACCGACACGAAGGTAGCCATTTCAGAATCTGACAGGTGTCTGTTGGAGAGCGTTGGGTTTCGATGCACTGAGAGTACACAGTTCCTCTTTCTTTCTACGTGACCGTGTGTGGAGTGTTTACTACATGAGCCTGCAGCTTTATACAGAGCAAGCCCCGCAACTGACCCACCCATCTTTGCACAGGGGTGTGGCTCAAAGGAGGATGGACCAATGCCCTGTCAAAAGGGTCGACTACTCTGTGGGACAGCCAGCACTCTGCTGCTGCTTCATCAGTGGGGACACTTAGACCCAAACTGGACTCATCTAGAAACATCTTTGCTTACACACAAGGTTTATCTCATGGGATTAAGATTCAGAATTTCATCTATGCATCTCTGAGCACAGGAAGGTATTAATGAAAGATACTGTTAGAATCCAGAACATTTTTTCCGCAGAATATCTCATGATATTGTTTGTGTATGCAAAAAGATATGATTAATTAATCCTATGTGTGCACTGCTTGTTAAAATCAATGGGATAAAGAATATTATTTATGGTGCAGCACACATGCAACAATTGGATGGAAAATACCATGTAAACAGCTGAGGTCATCATCATTTTTTTTTTTAAAGTATTTTCTTCATACTGTAAATGTGCAGCTGACTATCTTCTTCATAATTTCCAAGTTAAGTCTAAACATCAAAGCATCTATGGATAAGATATGTAGATTTTTAGTTTCCTGTGTGGTTTCTGACTTACTGTGATAATGTAAATGGTAAATCCAAAAGGGATGGCCTCTATTTCTGCAGCTGAAGCTTCGCATTGAAAGAGAACGTGTTAATAGCAGAAGCCTTTTCATCAAACTCATTATCTCTCCTGAACTCGAAAAAAACGAGCACTCTTCTAAACTTAGCAAAGCTCAAACCAATTGTGATTACAATCATTGTAATAAAAAAGTTGTAATAGCTCAAAGCTGATAAAGCCCTCAATCCACTAAGGGGTAAATTTGACAGGAGATCATAAAGCCGTTCAGACTTATCATACAGGAGCACATTTTCTGCAGGCTTTTCTTTTTGTCTATTAATATGTTTTAACATTGCAACAACATGGCAGAGGTTGTTACGCTCGAACCACTGTCTGGTTACATAGAGGTACTTCTGAGAAACAGATAAAAGTGTGGTGGTCTATAGTGAGTGGAGTGGCACTCGAGGAGCTGGGTTCACATATATAGGAGGAAATATCTAACCGTTTTATACTGGACAACATAAACACTCTAAATGGGTCCCTTTGTATTTCCTGTTTGAATGTATGTTAATGCAGAAGCTGACAGGAAGTGAACAGGGACCAAAGTTGTTGCCCTAGCAACATAATAGCAATGAAACGGTCCATAATGTCCTTAAGTCTAATTTTGAATTTCTAATGTTTCCAAATTGTTCTGTGCAGAGTTTGCATGTTCTCCCCGTGTAAGTGTGGGTTATCCGGGGTACTCCTGCTTCCTCCCACAGTCCAAAGACATGCAGGTAAATTGGTGACTCTATATTGCCCGTAGGTGTGAATGTGAGTGAGTGAATGGTTGTCTGTCTCTATGTGTCAGCCCTGTGATAGTCTGGTGACCTGTCCAGGGTGTACCCTGCCTTACGTCCAATGTCAGCTGGGATAGGCTCCAGCCGTCCCGCTACCCTTAAAAGGATAAGCGATAAGGAAAATGAATGAATGAATGAATGAATGAATGAATGAATACCAAATGAGTTACTTGAGAGTATCAAAGACTCAATCATGCAGGATTGATCCCCCCATCCCGACTACATACATCAATAATAATCAAAATGTCTTTTGAGAGTCAGAAACAACTGGGGAAGAGAAAAATAAGCTTTTCCTTGTATTAAGAAAATCTCTATTTGAGTGTGTGAATGCACCAACTTTTTCAAAAATCTTGCAATTTGACTTTGACATGTACTGCAAGATCATCTCCATACTGCACTGAGATTAAGGGAAACTAAATTCCCCCAAAAGGAAATTTTAAACAACGGTATGCCAAATGCAGAAACTGATGCAGAACATAATATTTGTATGTAACGGGCTAAATGCACTACTTATACTTTAAGATTTGAGAGAAACTGACACCTGCCTCTTGCTAACAACTTTTGGCAAAGACAGTTACATGCAAGTCATGTTATATACAGTAGCTGCACAGCTGTGGCTATGGTAAAAATAAAAAGCATACCTGGGCTGAAAAGCTGTGTTTAAGTAAACAATTTCACATCAGACATCTATACCTCATTCATTTGTTTAGTCTCCACCTGATAACATGAACAGATAAGACACTTAAATTTAATGATGCAGCGAGCCAGTGATGCACACATTTCACTAAGTGCATCCTACATTTTGCACGCTGCACGTGCATCCCTCCCATTTCCACCTCATTCCTGTTTCAATATATCTATCCATCTGAATATATTTTTAAAGTGTTGTGATGAGCAGTCTTATTATACTTCACCCTTTATTTGCTTTATTATTATTAGAACCGTGCCATCAATATCGCCTGTTATTTCCTGCTGCAATTACCCAGTTTCCTCCTGTTGATCATTAAAGTTCCATCTAATCAAATCTTAACAGGAAACTGGAAGCGAATACTCAAACAAAAACTATTTGTTCCCCAGTTGTAAATGGCGCTATGGCTGCAATCGTAACACGTACTGTAAGTGATCGGGGCTGTGGACACTTGGGTGACAGCCTAGATTTTACTGGTTTGCACTCAGTGACTATCTAATGATTGCAACACACCTTACAAAAAACAGAAGCGTGTGGCTCAAAGTGAAGTGGATCAAATACAGACAGCTGGTTGCACATGGATGTTTAAAATTCAAATGACCTGCTTCTGTTTATCCTGTTGTCTTCTAGTTACTACTAGTGGCCCCTCCATCATCAGCTGGCTCTCACTGAGGCACTGAGATGACAGGCTCTAAGAAAAGAAACCTTTCCCGGAAAAGGTGTGTGTGTGTGTGTGTGTGTGTGTGCACGTGCATGAAAAATCACACTGCAAAGACTCATCAAACTTGACAGTATGAAGAAGTCAGGAAAGTGACACTGTCCACTCCACGACAACAGTGACGTCACGGCTTCTGTATAGCAACAACAAGTCATGATAACCTGAAATGAAAACCCACCCATCACGTGTACCCTTCTAATTTAAACTAATCCTTAAACATGTAGTGTATGCACTTGGAGGGACACACGTGAGCCCGCGCCACAGATGGATTTGATTTCTTATCTGTTGATCCTGGGAGCAGACAGACCTAAACAGTGGCCAGTCGAGCATATGGCACAAGCGACATGTTGGAGAGTCAGGGTATGAAGAGGATAAATCTATACACAGCTGTGGGGAATATTAAGGACAGTTGTTTTTTTATAGAAAGTTAAATTTCTGTTAATGAAAATCTAGGTACACCATATGGTCAGAGGAAGACAGCATGACTTTTGATTACACTATTACAATGAAATCATCCAGACAAGAAACAAAGTAAATCACAATCTAATACTGCCAATGGTGTTATTGTATAAGACGTATATTTTCACACTGACTGGTTCAGCCTTGACCATTTGTCCAAATAAAAAGAGGAGCCTTTTGGTTGCTTTCTGACACCCTATGCAGGATTGTGTTTGTATTTAACATGAACAGACATCCACAGTTACAAATATACTCAACCTTTATCCCATGCATCACAGCTGTTTAGCTCTGGAAAATCATGCACGGTGCAAGGAAAATCAGCATGACGCACTATTCATCCCTTAAATCATAAAAAGACCTAGCTCTCTTACAGCCCACTTAAACAGCTTAAGCGTCCTTTATGCCATTATGAAGACAGAATAAACCAATCTGCTAATTCTCATGGTGTCTGTGCGGTGAAGGCAGTTTAAAGGGACAGTTCACCCCAAAATCAAAAACACATATTTTTCCTCTTACCTGTGGTGCTATTTATCATTTAGACAGTTTTGATGTGAGTTGCCGAGTGTTGGAAATATGGTCCATACAGATGTCTGCCTTCTCTCTAATATGTTGAAACTGATGGCAATAGGCTTGTGGTGCTCAAAATGCCAAAAAAAATAAAACAAACAAAAACTAAAACATTTGAAAAACCCAGCAGCAATGTCTCTTTTCAGAAATCATTACATGGTTACTCAAGATAATCCATGGACCGTGTCGTGAGCAGTTTTAATGTAGGAACTATTTTCTTTCGACCAAACTACACCCAACAGCCACGCTGATGGAAGCGTGCATGTACTGATGGAGGAGAGGCTCATGCTCGCGACAGTGCGATATGTCAGCAATAATGGCATTCTTCCTCAGCTGAGCTGTAATGTTAGCTAGCTCACTGGTGTTACTGTACGTTCAAACCAACAACGACCAGAGCTTCCAAAACATCAGAAGTCATTAATTTTCAATGAGAGCCCAGTGACTTGGGGGACTTGGGCGACCTGGTCGTCTGCCGCGTGTCTTGGGCGTCCAAAGCGACTGGAGCGGGTCCAGAGGGGTGTTAAAATTAGTTTAACTTTATGGTAACGAGCTCTGACGCGGTTTGGCGACAACCAATCGGAATACTGACGTGCTTCGATGAAGTGGGTCCCAGAGAACAAGCCATGTAACTTTGGTTCCTACAGCACACTTATTACGACAATGGATATCGAGAAGTTGATTACTTGCGTTCGCGGCCACTCAGTCCTTTATTATGTGTCGCTGTTTGGTTACAGAGATCAAAATAAAAAGAATAAGGCTTGGGACCACGTCATGGAGGTAGTTGGTTGGTCTGCTGTTGAGTTTTTCAAATTTGTTTTCTGGGGCTTTGAGCACGACAAGCTGAGTGCCATCTAATTCCACTGTATTAGAGAGATGCCATGGCCAATATTTCTAACACTCTGCAACAATCTAGATTGATAAATAACACTACAGATAAAAGGAAAAATATGTCTTTTTCATTTTGGCGTGAAGTGTTCCTTTAAAGGCAGGCACAAATGACCACATATGCTTTTAAGGTCTTGTGTGTATAATTTAGTGCCATCTAGTGGTGAGGTTGCAGACTACAATCAAGTGAAAGTTAAAGCATGTAGGAAAACTATGGTGGCTGACACAACTACTGTAAAAACAATATGAGAGACCCTGTGGAAAAGGGCCCGCTCCAAATAAAGATATTAACGTTTCATCTTAAGTTAACAAAACCAAAAGGATTCTTAGTTTCAGATGATTACACAAATGAAAACATAGTTATTCATATCATATTCCATTTCGGCTCTAAATCCTACACACTAGAACTTAAGTCTACGAGCTTTTCCTAAGACATGCATCCTTTTAAGTTCACATGAATGTTCAGAGAAAAAAGTCTGATGTTTAAATGAGCAAAAGAGTGAAGGATAACTCTAAAAGCAACAACTCTCCATGAGATTTTGCAGCTTTGTGTCATGCAGCTAAAGCTGTGCCCAGTTGACCATGTGTAACCTAATACTGTGGCAAATGAGAGGAGAAGGGTTACTTTAACACTTCTAAGGAGTCATGCTTCCGCTGTCTGCGACCTGCTGGGTCTTTCATGTCACACCCAAACATGTACACGCATGCTTATACATCTCATATGTGTTACATTGGTCCTGAGTATTAGAAGGTAAATTGCATGTGAAACAGTGACACGCAAACACAAACAGAGCCACATAAATCAATTCTACAGATGGACCCTTGCCTCTAATAATAGCCCTTGCTCCAGAAATACCTCCCCTCCTGCCTTTCTCTTTCTGCTGTTGGAGGTCAGCTTGTGTTGGTTAATCTGACCTAGGCAGTTCGACACCACCCAGGGGGGAAAGATGAGCTGCGAAACAGAGTGAGTGACAGAATTAAGTGCTCATAAGTGCCTCCGCACTGAATATAAGCCTGAAAAAAGTGTTGAATGTTGATTGCGTGACTGAATTTTCAAAACGTCCTTGTGTGCGTGTACTCAAAAGCACAAATATCTGTGCGCACTGTGTGTGAAAGTCATTTGAGAACACATCAATACAACACAATAAAGCTGAAAGCAGAAGAGCAGTTGGGGAATCAATACGAGGCAGGCCGTGATGTTGCAGGCAGCCACTTAGTCACACTGTCTGGAGGCAGGCTGCCCGGCAAATACACAGAGACACCCGATCTGAATGCAGAGCTGCTACACACTGCCATTTAAAAAAAGAAAAACATGTCATATCTGTTCTTTTCTTTCTTTTTGTCTGTTGGCGCCGATAAAGGTCACATTTAATTCTGAATCACACCAGCAGGTTTGCCTCAAAACAAACCAGAGCAAAGGCTGGAGGAAAGGTATAAACATTTTAAATGATGATTTATCCAGTTAGCAAGATCATATAAAATGTTACTCATGATGCTTTGGGTCCTCTGTTGCAGTATTTTACAAGTTGATGAGTGCTGAAGGAACATCTGGAGCCAAATGAATCAGCGATATCTCATCGTGGAAAAACTGTCACTTGATAAGGTTCTTTCAGATATACTATAATAAATATCCAGAGATAAACTGTGAGAACAAATGCTTCTTCCAATTTTTCAGATATTATCTGTGGAAGCATTCTCCAGGGCATGCTGTCATGGTTTGGATTAAATTTAGAAACGCACCCCTGCTTAAAGGCCTAGTGTATTTACGACATTTGAAAATGCAAACATAAGTGTCTCCACTGACGACATCGTCACATTTTATTTGCATTTAAAGCAGAGAGACCAAAGAGTCTTTGCCAATGTCACTCGGTACAACAGACTAACACAAAGGTTAAATTAAACAACATCTCAGGGGGCGGATGCATTAAGTGTGCATATGCACAAAAACAATGTGTATGCCATTTCTCATACATAAAGCTGGTATTCATGGAAGAAGAACGTGAGGTGAGACTGTGGGCACCTCATGCATACTTTAGACCAGGCATACACAACATTTTTTTAGACATAGCTACGAGTGATATGATGAAGTGGACATGAAATTTAATGAGAGAGACATAAATTTATTGTTACATTGTGGGAATAGAACTTAGGCATGCGCATATGTGCCCAGTTCCACAATGACTGAGATTTATAAAACAGAACCAGGGGTACGTGTGGCTTCATAAATCTGCAAATAATAATAAATAATGCATACGTGTAGCTCTATTCGTGCATACACACAGTTTGAGTTGTAAATCTACACACAGTTTTATGCATCTCGTCCCGCATGGACCAGCTGTGCTTCAGGGTGCAGCTGCTCTGAGCACAAGTAGAGTTTGGGGGGTTTAGGAATAAACTAGAATTACAGCCATGTGATTGTGTGGCTCTGCCAACCAGTCACGTTGCACTTTACACTCATGTTTGTCCAGACTCATATGTAGTCATGACAGCAGACAATGTTTAAAATACGGAAGCTAATTGTGAGACATGGATGCTTCACATAATGTAGATCTTCAACCTGGATTAGTGTCACAGATTCAGTGTCAGACCAAATGTCTCACCTTCTGTTCCTGAGATATAGTGTTCAATAATGGCCAGAAATGTGTTTTTGCAGAACATTAATAGGTCACAGTGAAGTGGATCCTTTGGGTATAAAATGTCATCACTTCATATTTTATCCTGTTAGATATTTGTCCAATTTTTTTCATAATAGGCATATGAGTTCTAATCATCAAAATCTATTGAGTCCATACTTAAGTCCAGGTGTCTGCTCCAAATCTAAGACAATTCCCTTAAGGTGTTCTTATCATGCTCCCGAGAATGGGACAGACAGACGGAGAACCTGAAAAGGCCAGTGCAGAGGCATTAAAAACACCCTAGAGACAGATCTGGATTTGGAGCAGCTCTGCATCCATTATAAAATGTGACTTTCTAACAGATATGCTATGAATGCCATCAATGTGCATACGTGCTGTCAGAATCGGTTACAGACGCGGTATAAATGCTAGTGAGTAAGGATCCAAAAACTGAACAGTGGCGGCTTCCAAACCTTGACATGTGTGCCAACTTACAGTTGAGCCCATAGTGGGGATTGCCAAGTTCCAGAGTAGGCTTTTAATAGTGGCGAGGAAATGAAATGAGGAGCGGAACAGAAGCTAATTGACAGATGACATGCTGTAATGGAGCAGCATCAAGTTCTCTTTATGAGGTTTATCCTGCTTGTGAGCTGGGCAACAAACGTGATGACAGAGGAGAGCAGAAGCTGATCCCAGCCCAGGGGTTATAGTGTGTGTGTGTGCTAAACAAACCAATATGCATTGATTCTGAATAAGTGTGTCTTACACACGTTTTCTTGTGTTTATAGGCTCTTCAAGGTTTCCAGCGGATGTCAGTCACGAACCCAGCATTGACTTGCCATGACCGGTGCTCCTATTACTGGTGTGTTAACTTGCTTAAAATACTTCAGTACACACTTGGTTAATTCCAGACACACGTGAGATATGAGTGAGTGTTTCCACTTCCGAGCAAGTCTCTTGTGTTTGTATCTAAAAAGCTCAAGGCGACAGCCACTGGCCTTTCTCTTCCAAGACACGTCTCCCTTTTGTCATCCTGTCACTCGCTGCCCAACCTCGAGGTGTCAAAACCCTCTGTGGAGCCTTTCTGGTTCCCTGAGAGCAAACAGAGGCAAATAACCAGCCAGACATCTCTGTCTCCTGTTTCCTGTCATCTCTTTAGGAGGCACATTCTCCAACGACATTACTCCAGTGAGAATGGATGGATTGAGGTAAAATGCATGAGAAAAAGAAGGGGAGGGATTGGAGAGTGCAAAGAAAAAAAGAAGAATAGGGGATGAGAGGATGAGAGGTGGCCAGTGAGGTCAAGAAGAAGTGGTGACATAAATTACAAAGAAATACTGGACTCACGTCAGGAAGAAATGGCCCTTCTGGGAAAAGGGAACGATTTTTCAACCACTTATGTTCTGTCACTTCGTTTTTTCAAGCCTGGTTCATCTGTTATTCTGAAAGCAAGTGTTGTTTTCAGAGTAAAACAAGTGTGGCAAAACAACACTTGTTTAACAGCGTCGTGACTGCACATTCAGCAAGTGTGCCTATTCACCTGTTTGGAGAAAAAGTGATTTCTCTGGTTGACTATCAGGAAGAATCACTTTTTATTTTACTGATAAGTAACTGTTGAGTTTAGGCACTGGGCATAGATTCACCTGCAAAACATTAATGTATACAAGCCTAAACTCAAAACTTTTTCCTTGTAATAAACAACTCTGCTGGGAAGTCTAGACTCAAGGAGGAAGAACAGAAGAACGGAGGAGGAGAACACACTATCCTTCACTCCATTTAGGGTCTCTGCTTCTCTTGTGGGGCTACATTACAACTTATTTCCATATCCGTTGCTAGATAACCTGCCCAGCATGCATAAACATACCTGATTTATAATACCTCTAAGACATAGCTTCACAGAGCTGAGGAAAGAGTATCATGTGCCTGCATCCATCCAGAGGGCAACACATACATCCTACAGGGATAGCAATAAGGTGTGAAATGAGGGGGATTTACACCCTGGAGTACAAATACTGCACACCTCCCATGTTTATGAGTGTGAATATGCATCTACAGGTCATGTGTGTGCTTATATTTTTGCTGAGACAGGGACATGTTTTATTAAAGGGGACATACAAAGGGGACATACACTGCTCATTTTCAGGTTCATACTTGTATTTTAGGTTTGTGCTAGAACATGTTTACATTCTATTGTGAAAAATAAAAGCCTCTTGACACAGCTGGACATGTGCCAGCAATAATATGTCCAAAATCATGGAGAAATTAACAACACAAGGAACCATGATGACATGTTTCCCTGATGTTAGCATGTAGCTACATGTAGCAGTGTACCTGCAAGCAGGGAATGACCATAATGGAGTACAGTGGCACTTTCTACCATGAAAACCAATAAAGCTTCCACACCAAAATCTTCACATCTCAAAATTGGTGAAAAATTAACAACAGCAACCAAGATTACATGTTTAGGACGTCTCGTGTCAAACCGACAATGCTCGCTCATCGCTCCTAGCGCTAGCTCCTCGCATTTTTTCCCTAGGTGGGAGGGGCTAAACAGCTAGCAAAGTCGGCTAGGTAAGACAACTAGCAGTAATTTAAGTGACTTGGGACAGACCCCTGGTGTGTGCAGCATGTATGGTCAGGTGACCACCCGGCATGCAGCAGTGAAGAAGAGTATGAGCACGACCATGAACAGGCTGAGTTGGTGGCGGAAAAAAACAATCTATAGCAGCAGCACTCAAGACAGCACAGAGAAAAGTAGGAAGAAGCTTGCCAGAGAAAGCCAAGCCGTGTAACGTTAAAGACAAAGAGACAACTGAAAGCCGCCAGAGCCTCATAAAACAACATCCAAGCACAGTTATGCAAACATCTGTACGTGTCACAGGGAAATCACGGACTCCATAACAAACTATATAATAACACTTTTGCATAATGTATTGATCACCATTATATGATCATTATTTGAAAATGTTGCCATGTTTAATAAGTACTGAGACATTATATATATGACATATATATGACAGAAAATGAGTCAAAGCATAATAGAGCGGTACAGGGATGATATTGTTTTGTATGCCCATGATGATGTCAACTACATCAGTATGGTTTCCTCATTAAAAAAAGCCTAAGGGATTTTCCACTGTATTTTGAATTACTGCAGAAAATGAGCCCTGTACCAAACTTACTCGTGTTTTAGCAAGATGATTTTCACAAATGAACACTACTTTTTGGTTCTTTTTAAGCAAATACACTCTTCAGAGATATCAAGCTAATGGTTAAAAAGGAACTCGACCACGGTCACAACATAATGTCCCCACCACAATAAGGCTGTAAAGCTGTGCTCAGCGTGATGACACTCTGTAGTCTCATTTAGCCACTTGTTATCAACCGCTTTTTTAAGACACCTAAAACTTCTAAATTTACCAATCAGGTATTTACTGATGTAATTTAAAACTTGAAAATCTCTAACGCTTGGGACACACTGCCACAATTAAAAGCCAGCGCTCAACTCATTTATGGAGCTGTGAAAATTAACATTTATATTTTTCATGTCTGTGACAGATTAAGACATTAAAATTTTTACTGAAAGGTGGCATGATGTCAATATGATTATCAAAAGACGATTGTCATGGTCTATTTTTGCTGAAAACCACACACGTCACATTACAGACGAGGGAACCAAAAGTACGGAAATGCTTCCATATTTTCATATTTTAGCACTCATTCTTGCAGCACTCTAAATGACACTAACACTAACACTTACTGTAGATTCGGTATGTCAAAAAGGATTAGTATAGAAACTGACACATATTACAGTAGTACGCTGTATACATATTGTTTGGAAGACTAAATATTTAGCTAATGAAGCTGAAAAGTCTGTGAATGCAATTTAGCCTGGAGAAACTACTTAATCCGAGTAGGAGATTAAAAAAAAAAAGCCATAAAAACAATTAGCTCTTCAAAGCATCCCACACCACCTTTCATCCAGTGCAAGATCCCAGAATTTTTTGGCACTTGGAAGAGGACTAAGAACAGGAGCAAACATGGACGTCTGCGTCTGCAAATACTTGCACCTTGTTTTGAATAAACTGTCTGTCTAAGCCTGCACACGGGGAGGAATGAATGGGACAATAAATTTATACGACAGCATGTTTTGATTATCTCTCCAATAAATCCTCTGCCTCTTCCTGCAGGGTACTACGTGACTAACGGTAAGAAGACCAGAATATTGTGTACACAGCCATAACACTCAACTCTGGCATGCTGAGTTAAAACAATAAAATGATGAAACACTGACAAAAACAAATTAAGTTTTCATGGTCACTGCGGCACATTATCTCACTCAGGATGTTTTCAAGACTGTGGACATTATTTTTTTCAAAATCAACAAAAAAATGGGAAAGTAAAAAAACAAACAACTTCTATTACATCTGATAATCCAGTTATCCTAACTACCCCACGCTATTATCTTTGAAGAGGAGACGAGTGGATGCTAATCCCATTATCCAGGCTCTCGTGCTGACCCCTCTCTCTGTCAGGGTTGCTGTGGTCTATTCATCAGCATAGAGCCAGGCAGGCAATGACAGGAAAGCAACTCCACATTCCTCCTCTTATCTCACCACTTCACCACTCTGCATTGTAAGGGTATCGTCTCACTATTACCCCTCTGCCAAGCACAGGTGTATGCTGCGGTCTCACATATGCGGCTTGACATGTTGCCCCTTGAACCGACAGTCTATGACAGGCGAGTGACCGTGAAAACAGAGGCTAAAAATACCATGAAGGACATAGTTGGGTTGTATAGGTTTACTAGGAAGTCACGTGATGACCAAGCATCAACATTCTCCATCACGACCAAAACACTGCTGTTGACACATGAGTAAGAGAGTGCTTCAGGGCACAGCACACAACATAATTATGTCTGACTAAGGGTGTGTGTGACGTGCTACACAGGTCTATGTTTATAATTTTGAAGTCCAGGATGTCCATCAGCAAGTTTGTGTCTAACGTCCTTCCCAAGGACTTGGAAGCTACTAGCTAGTTGTAAACTAGCAATTTAAATGGGTTTTCTTATAAAAGTCAATGTGACATGACACCACACAGAATTATATATCATTATAAACTAGGATTGCTGCTTTGTGGGGTTGTATGCCTCCAACAACCGGTCACGTTGCAGTTTAGATCCATGTCTGTCCAGACTCATATGTAGCCATGACAGGTACAAAGGTACAAGGTACAAATTTGAAAATGCGAATGCTTCACACACATCTTCAACCCAGCAGCACAGATGATCGATACAGTCACCACCATTCAGTTTGAAGGGGGGCAACCAAGATTGGTGTAACTCAGTATCCGACCAAATGTTTACTCTACTTCTCCTGAAGTATGGCGTTAAATAACGGCCAGAAAATTGTTTTTACAGACCATTATGATGTCACAGTAAAGTTGGCCTTTGACCCTTTGGATGTAAAATATCATCACATTATCATTATATGCTATTTGACATTTGTGTGAAATTTTGTCACAATTAGGGTATGACTTCAAATTTGAGGAAATTCCCTTTAAAGGCATTGCTGAGGTATCGTGTTCACAAAAATGGGACGTACAGATGCACAGACAGACAGACTCAGACAGATTCCTTCAAATCATTCAGGTGGACGTTTGTGCCAAATTTGAGGAATTCCTTTTGAGGCATTGAGGCATTGCGTTCATGAGAATGGGACAGACAGACAGACAGACTCTCTCAAATCACTTCCTCCAGATGACTTTTCTATCTGACCCTGGATCTGACCACAGCCCACAGAAGTAGAAAAGGAAAGAGCACACAGCCACTAGTTCATACAAAATTATGTTACTAGACGACAACTTTTTTCCTCTCGCAGACCATCATTTGACTTCTTCTGTTCACCTCTGTAATCTATCTGCTTTTCACCCCTGTGCTTTTATTCACCTTGTCTGTTCCACTCTCCTGTGTTATTCTCCCCCACTCCTCTCACTGCTCTTATTATTGCTGCTCTCTCTCTCCATCTGTCTTCCTCTTTGCCCTCACAGTCAACTGATATATACTGAGATAGAGTGGGTTCAGAGTGCCTTGCGTGGTGAATACCTGCATATTAAATGAACCCAACCAGATTTTAATGAGGCAGCAGCATTTCCACTAGAGCTGCTCTTCATTAGGGCTGATGTCAGATCACCAGAGGGGCTCTTCAGTGGTTCTCTTCTATCACAGCTCTCTGATGTAGGGGGGGAAACGACCCTGTTGCCACAAGCTCCACCACTGGTTTCCTCATCTAAATGGGCTTATCAGTGGAGGGTGTGGGTGCTTGCCAAAATAAGCTTTCCATTCTGTCTCTGCCTGGTGCCATCCATTAAGAGGACAGTTGAAAAGGACCACTATAACAGTTTAGGGGCTGTGGGAGGGAACAGGATGAGTGTTGACAATGCACTGTCTGGCAACATTAGTTCTCTTACAGTTAAGCTTAATGGGACCACTGTAACGACCGTAATGATGAGTTGAGCGCCGTAATGAAACCAGGCACTTTCTGTGGAATGAATACAAATGACTTCATAAATCTAAATGGCAACAACGGCTGGAGGCAATACATTAAGAGACAATGCAAGGCTTGTTATGTTATAATAAATAATGACGTGATACAGTTTTGATCACCCCAGGGAAATTCTTTTATGCCTCGTCTCCTTCATAGGTCAGAGGTCAATCCCAGCTATAGAACAAGTGTTTAGCTCAAGGGCTCTTCAGTTTGGCTGATGTTGGCTGACAAAAATGTGTTTATGACCAGTAAGCTCAACCGAGACATCAGAGGAGCAGTGTTATTAGCCAACAGTGGCTTATCACAGAAACACCAGAATTACAAAAAAAAGGACATAATTAACATTTAGATTAGAGATTGTGACAACTTTTCCAGAAGGTTTCATTCCTAAATACTAATATCGGCATCTGCCAGGCTATAAAACTATCGCGCTGCCCATACCTTCCCCTAGCTCAACACCACTACAGCTGAGGACACAATTCAGCATATGCCCCTGGTGTTTTATCTGCAAGGACAATATGCTGCAGTGCAGTACAATACATAACCAGGTCTGCGGGGTTGTAAGTGTTTTGTCTTCTCACCAGTGCGGAGGAGGACTTTTGGAAGCGTTGCAGCAGATTTCTTTGCGCTAGGCTGAGTCGTTTGCCCCTGGCCTTCCTGCGCAGGACACTCTGCACCTGTGCTGATGGACGCTGCTTTGGCCGCATCCGCAACCGGTGATTGCCAGGCTGCAGCCAATGATAACAGTACTGACACACTGAGGTGCTCTGCAGCAGACTGGAGTGCTTCGATGGTGCTGAGAAGAGGAGAGAGAAAGTCTGAACACTAAATGGCACAGCTAACTATTGATGTGGTTTTGGCTGGCATGGACCGTGTGTGTGTGTGTGTGTTTGATCCCACCAGGCAGTCTGCTACAGACAGCTGGCTGACTCAGTGTGTTTGGCTGAGGGTTTATTGAGGTTTATCAACCTTGACAAGCCGGTGACAAAGTCCTACTTACTACTGCGCTCAGCTCTTTGTGGCTATTACACTTTAGGGCATCACTGATGGAAACATGGAAATATGAGAATAGAGCAAAAATTGTCATTAACATAAGATTCGTCAAGGATGTGCAGGTCTCTCAACTTACCTCTTTCTTTCACAGGCCGCTGCCTAGGGAAAAACACACAGGACCCAAGATCAGAAATTTTGAAGAGATACTTATACCAGATAAGAGTAAAATTAATCACTAACTGAGTTTAATACTAAAATACTAAAAACCATTAGTGCAAGTTAATTACGAAGTCAGTCTCCAGTAATGACAGCCTCTCTTGAACAGATAAAGTTTTTGGTTCTCTAAAATCGTGAAGAAAAACATTTATAAGTGATTCAACATGCAGATTAATTATTTCAAAATGTCCTTCTCAATTTGCATTATAACAGCTCCTTTCACACCGGAACAATGTGGAGTGACGGGGAAAGGATATTCCACCGAGTTTTCTACTTAATTAATTTAGTGAAAAAAAATGGCAGTTAATAATTCTGTTAAAATAAAACCATGCAAATAAACTCATTACAAGATGGAAACACCACTTTGGAAAAAGAGTTTGTCTTTCCATTGAGCACACTGGAAAACAGGCAATCGGAAAATCAAACAGGTCTCTCCCAAACAATATAGGGCAACCCACACCCCCCACGTGGGTACCTCTGTGACCGCTAGGCTGCCTCTAACTTTGGAACATTTGTGAAAACATTTTAACTAAGCCGTGGCTAAGTCCTGCTAAAATTAGCCCTGGGCTTAAATCTATGAAGGGAAATTTACTGTCCAGCTGCACGTGTGGCGGGGAGAGGCAGGAACGCGGCTGGCTGTTTGTGGAGAGGAGGAGGGGGCGTGGGGTCGACTTTAATCTGGAGTTGACCCGCTGGCTGCTGCTGCGTCTGGCGGCAGCGGTTTGTTGACGCTCTCCACTTGCATTCTTAGCGGCCCCATATGTGTGTTAGTGCTTTATATTGCTGGATGACGCTGGATGCGGCGCAGGGTGGGGAGAGATTTGCAACATATCTGCCATCACTCATCCCACAGCCTGAGTCACTGTCCCTTGATCCCCCCAATTTAATAATCAGTGACTGGATTAAACTGTCAGATTATATAGAAGCCCTGTCAGAAAGACCTGGAAATGAAGAGAAGTTGTTCGGGACGGCGTGGTGGAGTGTGACTCTGTGGAGGACAGACAATGACTCACAGGTCTTGAACAATACCCGAAAAACACTTTTGTTAGTTGCTGTGAAAGCCTTTTTTTGTCATCCTTATCTCGTGTAAATGTCCTCTTCAGAAAGTTAGTAGGCTTTGAATTCAGTTTCTGAGGCGGCTGCTTCACTACTGATAATCAGTGATCGTTGGTGACCTTGAAAAAGCTGACATAAACATCCTGACTACGTAAAATCTTAATTGAATTTCCCCTTGGGGATGAATAAATTTATTCTTATTCTTATTATACTTTTTGGCCATCACCAGTTTTTTGGAGCCAGAATTGACTATATTTGGATGCGAGGGTGGAGCTCTGAAGGAGCGAGGGATGGATTTGACTGAGAACCCGAGGACACCACTGTGGTAGCAACTTGTCAATCACGAGATAGGCACACCCTGAAGTATACCCTGCTTTATCATCTATTTTACTCTAAATGGGACCATAACCCGATGATGAAGACTTGAGACCATCAACCCATTAGGAAAATGTTTACTGCGGCACTTAAATAAAGTGAAAAGTAGGGTCTTTTTCTCAGAGTTGCTTCCTCTTGGCCACTAGAAAGAATGAATGCATATGGCACTTCTGTTTTGGCTTCACTTTTTAGTCCCAGAGGCTACATCCACAGTCTATGCTATGAACAGACCACTGATGACTCGAGTGTAGAGTAGCTGGATTCTTTGGGAATTTTGTTTTCCCACAGTCTCTCTTCCCGCTGCTCCCCTGATGGGCCAACTCTCAGAAATGGCACACCGCAAAGAACCCTTCCACTGCAGTAATCTTATTATCATACTTGTCATGCATCTCCTTTTAAGTGCACACTTTGTTGTGGTGATGAACACTGGAGATATGGGGCCTAAGAAGATATGGGAGGGAGTTGTGTTGGCTACAATGTAATTAGAGACAGAAGTGCTGGCTGAGGCAAAGTGCACCAAATGAAAAGCACTATGAACATTTTTATTGCTACCATCAGGGAAAACAGTGCAACTGCTGGCATAGTCTGAAAAACCCTCACCGATGCTTGAAAGATATTTAGACACAACAGCCGGGCTCAGGTTGTGGTGTGGTCAGCGTCAATTAGTGAACACTCTAGATACTGTATCCCTCTATCTACAGCAAAGACCAGCAGGGTTCCCATTTATCAGCAGGATGTGACAGAGCAAGAGGCCAGCAGGTGCCTCCCAGTCTAGAGCTCACTTGTACAGGCAGAGACGTCTGCTGGCTCCTGCTGAGAGGAGCCGTAAAATGAGAGATACAGTACGAGGAGAGAGGAAAGCAAGTAGTTATATAAGGGGGGGGGGGGGGGGGGGGGGGGGGGGGTGATGGCTAAGAGCTCTTGAAAGGTGCTGACAGTGGGGTGGAAGAATGTAGTGACCCAGTTTGATAAAATTTAAATGACTGTGAATGAATGAGTGAATAAATAAATGATTTTAAATGATTTAGGGCAAACGTCATTTGAATTTCTACTTTGATTTATAACATAGCGGCAAAACAAATGACATTCCCATCGTCATCAACTGTACTTTGTGTTTGATGCTAATTAGCAAATATTAACTCTCTAATGCATTAAACTCAGATTGTACACATTATAAACATCATACCTGCTAAACATCATCATTGTCAGTAGGGGTCAAGGCAACTTCCAGGGCTGAGAAATTAAGCGAACATGGAAGTCCCAAAAACTGCAGTTCCTCCCATGGCCACTTGAGGGTGGCTCCAGTTTGCAGCCTGGTACAAAGAACAGTTTTGGTCTATATGGCTAATTTCAACATTCATGATAACTTTACGGAAGGTGAATTTTTATATAAATCACCCATTCACATTTTATTCAGGCTGAGAGTTATATATAATTAAGGTCTAGCTGCTTGAGTGACAGGCTGTCTGTGAGTCAGATCTACCCCTCGCTCCTTCACAGCTTCACGCTCTCGCCCAAATATGGCCACTTTTAGCACCAAACCCCCCCCAAAAAACAAGATGGCAATAGCCATCATGCCAAACCAGTGTGTGACATCATGGTGGCTAAGAAGATTATTTTATACAATCAATGGCAGGGGTGCAAGAAAATATCCACTTTAGTATCTCTGCATTACGTTTTGTGATACTATATTGATTCTCGAAAACACTGTATTAGTTTTAAATTGTTTACAACTTCATATTTTCTTGCTTTGTTTACCTAAAGAGTACTGCACACACTTTTGCTTTTTTCCAACTGATATAAACATATGATCATTCCTTTGCCCAGATTGCACAAAAAGTAGTGCTACGATGTTGGATGTTTCTGGGACAGACATACATACAAATTTATTCTACTCGTGTGACTTTTTTTTTTTTTTATGCATATGGTGTTGTGTTCTTTATACTATATACTATATGAAGTTTTCCTAAAATTAGACTGAAAAAATATATTAAATAAAATATATTGCCTTGCTTAAGAGGGCTGTACCGAAAATTTGGAAGCTTCAAAACTTAAATAATAAGTTGAAATTCAATTCTAAATCAACATTTGAAAGCTGCACTGCTTTTTTTTGTTTTGTTTTGTGTTCTTTGCATGTCCATTCTGTTTAAACCTGGTATTTCTGCACAGTTGCACACAGGGATAGACTCAGTGGAGCCCACAGCGGAAAGCAGACTTGTATGGTTACACACAGGAGATCCTACCGGAAATTAGATTTACCAGCACAGGCCCAAAGACTGGTCCTGCTGCTATGGATTAACCTCTAGTAAGCAGGTTAGGTAGCCGTGGTTTCCTCCCAGTTGGTGATGTTTGTGGTGATAACGCAAAACAGCAGTAATATTACCTGCTGTCCCTGTTAGCTAGTTAGCTCCCATACTAAAAACAAGCCTGGTTATACTAGCAACAGATCCATAAAAGATTTATCTAATTCTAAAAAACTACAATATATGGAATCATAACCCACTTTTCATTATATGTAATGTATAGTCAGATTCTTGCCGCTATACAGCCCTAATTGTAAGCATCGAAGCAACACTGTGTCAAAGCAAACATGAGCTTCACTGATATATCAGAGCTCCAAAGCCATTGGCTGATATTCAATTATCACAGATATATCAGCATCAACAAAGACAAAATGCTGGTCTCTGGGAGGAGAAAAACAACATAATACCTGATGCAGAGCAAAAGCACTTGAGGCTATTTCAAAGCCGAGTCACTGTGACACTGTTTGTCCAGCAGACATCCTGCATATTTTGGTTATCAGAACACTCAGTGAGGCTCCGGTTACCACACACACAACCATGATTATGAACTTACTGGAAAACAGCTTCACTAGTCCGGCAACATGAGCCACAATAAAAGTGACGTCAGTTTGCATCCAAGGACAAAAACACACACATGAAACAGGCTGTCATGTTCACTAAATACACCCCTAGAAATACACACATACAGACCACTAACAGTTGACTGACATAATTTAGTGACAGCCTTTAGTAAAAGTCAACACTGTGACATTTTTGCTGAAACCAAAAACCACAAAAACACTTAAACCTAAGTGTAACCATGATGCAAACACACAAACACATTCAGTCATCATCAGCCTGACAGAAGGTGAAGACGGTGGCAGAAGGCGAGTAACACGATCTCCAACAAATATGTGTAGTAATGTGTATGAGTACACCTACGACACAAAACACTCCAGTGACGCATGACGAGAGCCATAACTGGAGAAAGCGAAGACACTGGAAACCCCCAGAAGAATACTTCAAGACAGTTGTGGTTCATTAGGACTGAATACATCATCAATGCACACTGACCACCACATATGCCAGCTATTTGAGTGGATGCTGACAAAAACCATTTTCATTTCCCTTCGGTTAAACGACCAACAGTTTCCAAGACCTAGATCTTAACAGTAATTCTTCTCCTGATATATATTGCATATTATCACTCTGGCTGAAGATCACATTTATTCGTCAATTAGCTCATCATACTTAAGAGTGAGTTTTGGCTGTGGCTGCTAATTGTGTCTTCTTTGCCAGGCTCTTTGGCATGAAACCAACCAGATCTTTCAACTAGTGGTCCAAACATTCAGGTTCGTGTCTTTTCTGCTGGACAGCCAGCGGTCATAGTGAAATGTGGTCAAAATGTTCCCTACAACCATCATAGCCAGGGAATCTGTGGAACAGATCAATGCATCAAAATAGCAGCAGGCTCGCACATCCGTAAAACGACCCGGACTTTGGGGTTTCACCATTAAAACCTCTGTTTTTGTTTCCATTCATGGTTGTGCCCGCAGATTTCCTGGCTCAGGTGAAAGTGAAAACAAGCCGGAGGATACAGGGACATGGCTGGAACCCAATTCAAACACGAGCCACAGAAGTCTACACACACACTTTAAATGCATTAATACCCGTATAATCTATGACAGAGAAAATCTGAGCGCACAGAATGAACACCTGTGAGCGTGCAGGGCTCACACACACAATCTATTTCTCTTTCTTTCAGGCATAAACACACACACACACATACACACCCAGACTAAGGCTTAAGAGGATTTCTCCTGAAATTACTTTCAGTTTCCACACAATAAGACAATCACCACTATGTGGGATACACCATCAGAGGAAATACTAATAATTAATAATAGCAACTAATAATTCCTATGTTGGCAGAGACAACTAAACCGAATCAGTGAGCTGTAAATGATGAAGCAATTAAGAAACTTGCATTAATTACTGTTGTGCCTAATTGTAATACGGATAAATAAACCTGACGACCGGAGGCTAATTAGATAAAGATGTAGAAGAAGACATAGAGGTTCTCTGTATGGGTCCTTTTGACAATCTTGCAGAAGATACAAGAGAAGAAGCGAGCTTCACCGACTGACTGTCTGGCTCTCCTACCTGATGATTAGAGGGATTGTCTTTGCTTGCGGCACTGTGTTTTCCTGGTATTGTTCTGCTTGTTAACAAGGTGCTGTTGTGACCTCGCCTGTGAAATCTACTTCACTTTGCAAATGCATAAGGCTGAATTGACAGTGAAGTCAAGCTGTATGCGTCTGTTGAAACAGCTCACACATGCTGCACGAATGCGACGCCATTTTAGGGGAAAGAATCTGCATGTCTCCAATTCGGACAACACAACATTCAAACTCCAAGGACAAGCTTTCTTCATTCCCCCAGGGATGCTGAGGGATATTTACAATATTCTGCAAACAACAAGAACTAAGGCAAGAAGAAGACACCTTCTGTCCTACATGGCCACTAAACCAGACCACTGACCCGAACCACCTTTGATTCTCAAGATCTCCAAGAGCCAGAGATGCAAAGACCAACTTTAATCCCACTGAGAACTCAGATCTCCACTAAAATGTAGTTCAGGTTTTGTCCAAGGACAACTGAGGTAGTGTCTTAGTACTAAATGTGTTTTGACTGATGTTTTCTTGTGCATTCATCTCCATCACTCAGAGGTCCAGTGTGTAGGATTTAGGGGCATCGATTGGAAGTCGTGTTTTTGTCACCTTAGAATGACTCATATCAACATACAGTGGTGGTCCTCTTACATGGAGTCTGCTATGTTGTTCTAAAGTAGCCTAGGACCAACATGTCAAACACTGGCTCTAGATAGGGCCGTCCATGTTTTCACGTCGGCCACTGTAGTTCTCCTACACTCTTGGCACACAAGAGATTTTTCAGTTCTGCCATCTCAACACTAGATGCCACTAAAGCCTACAAACTGGACCTTTAACCTTGGAGGCCTATGCCCTTGCAAAATCATAATTAAGATTAATTACAAACATAATTCTAACTGAATTAGGAATTTATCCTAATTATTATACATTTTCTAATATGAGTCATGCCGCTGGATGAATAATTTCATATTTGAGTCGCGCAAAGTGATAATTCATAAGTCCCCTTAAAATCACACAACAATTCAAGTGCACAAATTCCTACGACCTGCACATGAGCAACCACCGGACACAACTAGCACGTGTAATATGAAGAGCCACTGAAGCTACACAGACCCTCACACTAAGAACAACAATTCACTGCTCAAACAAACAACAATATCTTGATAGTGTGTCATCACTTAAGGCACCAGCCAAATCTTACTCATAGGCTAAGTTGTCTTTTTTTTTGGAGGTACAAACACAATGATAAACAAAACAGTGAATGCACATCAGTCACCGATGAGCTGTCAACAAGATGGATGTGACACATCCTCATATCGGCAAATTTACAAAAGGAGAGAAGCTATGAGCGTGACAAATAATCATATTCGAATTTAAAATGCATGAATATGTGGTTAGATGAGCAGCATTGTAAACAACCACACACAATTCTCTAACAAATGTATATATTCAGCCCTTTGAACAGAGGTTTTATGTTATGAGAACAATCACAGCAGAGTCATATCACCAAAGTTTACTGCTTATCACTCTTAAATTGGTAGACAGGTATTGTAAGGCACAATGTAGCAGCACCAGATATCAATGAAATCAGTTACAGATGCTTTCTAATACGGATAAAGCTCTGATAACAGTTATTTTTATTTGTTTACACACCAGTAAAACAAGCCCTTACTGCCGTTATGACCACAAGAAATGCTGATTTTTAGTCTCTAAGTCAAACCAGTCAATTTAATGTATAGACATAGCTGTAAAAGTATGCATCTACAGAGGAACTGGAAAGCAACAGTAAAGGTGTGGTAAAACTTCTTCAAAGATGGTGATGTAGCTGTCTGGAAATACTTGCAAAGCAAAGATAAGCCAGGGATCTAGCATTTTCTTTAGAATCTGTTGACAGTGTATAATAATGTTGTACATTCTTTAATAAAGTTATATATTTAAGAAAGCAGCCTTCTAAGTACATTTTGCATGGTCATATCGGTGCAAACCTAGTGCACAATCCACATGGGAAAGGTCCTCTTCCATTCTAGGTCAAATATTCAGTATATCGGCCACCAAATCCGCAATCTGTGAATTTTCCCATCTAAAATTGGAATCAGTTTCAAAGACCCCTTAATGATTGGGCACTAGTATATTTTAGATGTACAGGAATAAATCGATACAGAATAGTATCGCAATATTTTGCATGGCAATACTGTATCAATACACAGACGCCAAGTATCGATTTTTTAAATGTAAATTATTAATATTGCAAATACACATTAAGCTTCTGGTAGTATACTAGAAAAGTAAAATCGATTACTTTTGCAGTCCACTAAAAACATATCACTGCTATAAAAATGACTGAAGTGAGTTGACAGACTGAAAACTTTTTCTTATTAGATAAAAACAGGTGATGCCAAAGATTTCCTTAACAGATTTGCAGTTGAAAAACAGTAATAAATCACAATATATGTTATCCCTCAGTATATCGCAAAACATTTAAAATTTGATTAACATTGTATCGTGACAATATCGCATCGGGGGGCTTCTAGTGATTCACACCCCTGGTATATACACCGATGAGCCACAACATTAAAACCACTGCTGGGTGAAGTGAATACAGTTGATCGTCTTAAAGTGCAATGTTCTGCTGGGAAACCTTGGGTCCTGGCATTCACGTGGATGCTACTTGACGCGCTCCACCCACCCGAACACCTCTGATGACAAAATAAACCCCCTCATGGCAATGGCACTTATCGATGGCAGTGCCCCTTCAGCAAGACAATGCACCCTGCCACACCACAAAAACTGCTCAGGGATGACCCAAGGAAAAGGACAAATAGCTCAAGGGATCAACCTGATTGAACATTTGAGGGATGTGCTGGTACCCCAGATGTACCCCCAATCCACAGTGGGTCCTCCTTGGACTCTGACCTGTCAAGGCATGGACACAGGACCTCTGGGTGGTGTCCTATAGTGTTTGGCACCAGGGTGTTAGTTCCAGATCTTTAGAGTTCTGTCGGATGTAAGGTGGGGTATTAGCATGTCCCACAGATGTTTGATCAGATTGGGAGTTGGGGAATTTGGAGACCAGGTTGATGCCTTGAGCTTTTTGTCACGTTCCTCAGACCAGTCCTGAGCAGTTTTTGTGGTGTGGCATGGCGTATTGTCCTGCTGAGGGGCCACAGCTACTGGGGAGTGCCGTTGCCAAAATGGGGGGTGCCTGGTCTGCACTGGTGTTTAAGTGGGTGGAGCGTGTCAGTTGGCATCCACATGAGTGTCAGAACCCAAGGGTTCCCCACAGAACATTGCATTGCAAGATGATCAATGTTTCTCACTTCACCTGTCAGTGGTTTCAATGTTTTGGTCGATATGGTCTGAAAATTACTGACTAGGCCTCTAACAGCTGTGTTTTGCTCTGGTGGGTGTCTCATCTACTGTGTGTCACTGGAGACATGTTCTGTACCGGGAGGAACCTAAGGCGAAATGTAAAAGCAAAGCAGTCATTATTTTTCAGTGGCTCTTTGTACTATCAGCAACAGAATGAATTTAAATATTATATTTTCATATCGACTATTTGAAGCATTCAGACACCACTGTGGCACAAACTAATGTCAGAAAATAAAGATTTCAGTGTGATGTCACCACCATCAGTCCTTAAACACAGCCATCATCATGCTGGCAGGAAGTCAACGGCTAACACTGGTCGAGCTCCTCCACCTAGCGCCGCCATGTTGCTATTACAACAATACAGCACAGACAGTGAGGACTCAGCTATTAGTCACATTCATATAGGGTTTTAAACAAAGTTTCTTACAGTAAGAACCGTGATAGCTCCGGGCATTTTTCTTTATACAGCACGGACGCGTTAAACAGAAAGCTGGCCGATCCTTCCTCAAGAGTCTTCATGTTGACACGGCACTGCTGCGGCTCGTGAAGAACTGGAGCTCCTCGGAAACACCGCGGTTAAACTTCTTCCGGAAACGTTAAAGTGGCTAACGGGGCGGAAATGACGGTTAAAAGACGTTCACACACACGTTATTAAAGCTGTGGCGGTCGATAAATGTTGCAAAGGTTGTTAAATTCAATGTAGAAAAAGCTGAGAAGTCGCTGAGTAACTGAAAATGCACGTTGCGTCGCAAGACTCTGACGTAGCTCGCGGTGCATTGTGGGAGTTTGAGTAAATCAGACGCACACTGCGGTGCGACTGTATTGTGTGGTAGCTTACTGGTATTACAGTGACAGATCGTTTTCATCCACTTACTGGTTAGTCCTTGAAATATAATCTCAACTTTAATAGTTGTTGTTTTAAATTAACAATTAAATAATAGATAAAAAAAAATGCTTTACTTTGCATAATCTGATTTAAGGTTAACTTTTAAAAGGCTTGTTTAAGGCTCAGGTGTCAGGAATTAGGTTACCATCAGCCCCAGTCTGGAGCCAGTGCATGTGGTAATTTATCTTTCAGTAATGTTACAGTCAAAGTTAAATTCTCACCAACTCCTGGCTGCATTTCCGAGATAAGTTATTAATTTACTGCAACCTATCTCCATTGAACAGATATCCCTTGATGTCATCATTCCTTAGATCTTATTGGACAGTAAGAATTACCAATGTTATACGACAGTGGTCTATATTGACATCATTATGGCTGTATCCTGCGCACTAACCAGCCAGGTTTCGTGAGTCCAGAGCACACATTAACCTATGCCATCCGACAAGGACTCGAGGAATCGCTTGAGTCTCAAAAACCCCTGCAGGATCCAGAGAAATTATTGCATCGGGGATCAGAGGGAATTCTGCTGGGAGGTGGAAGAAGAAAAAAAAGCTACAATGTGAAATTGGATATTTTGAAGCAGCTGGGAGGGAGAGCCTACTGAGTGCGCACCGCGGGTACCCTCTGGGGTACGGATATCAAATGAAGCAACCCGGTCAGGCACACGCCCGGTGACACGGGGATGACAAGACATAAGTTCCGAGGAGGTTTTGTTCGACACAATAGAGGACTTCAGTCAGCACTGGCGACAATACACACACACACACAGCTCCTGCTCTGCTCGTCTCAGGGTGCCCAAGGACTGATCGCCGGACCGGTGCGTTTTACGCACATCTTTTCCGGGAATATCCACCCTCCTTAACGGAAGGTTAGTCGCATTTATTTAACACAAATGCTGCAATTTTAGTCAAAGGTAGGCAATTATAGCCCATTATAATTTATCATAGCCCCACGTGAACCTGAATTAAAACAGAAATAGCCTCCAGCGCCATCCTTTCAATTGTTAAGTGATCATTTTCATCCTATTGTGTTGCTTTTTGGAACTTTGGCACACTATATAGGACATTAATGTACACCACAAATAGTCTAATATTCCTCTTTTGATAGTGAGTTTTGATTCCATGCTTATTTACAGTCCAATTCCATCATTTATGGTCTCATTTTCTTATTTATAGTCTTCTAAAATATTGTTTTTATAGGTTATACTTCTTTCTTTGTAATGCATGTGTGTGCGCGTGCGTGTGCCCGTTTATTGTGGGAGGGAGGAGGGGTGGCTGCCACCAGACACTGAAGAGATATTAAATCACCGGGCCAGTATAGAGCTCACAGAAACTGATAGAGTAAGCTAAAGTGTGAGGGATTGCTCCTCACTTTGTCCGCGAGTAAATCTTCACTTTATCAGGCGCTGTCAGGCAGGCGCTTCCTCACAAGATTGAAATAGCCAAGCGGTGCAGCTCCTCGTAAGTGTAGTCCGCGGATAAACGGATTTTCCCTCACTACCAGGACTAAATTGACTCGCGATTCCGAGAGAGAGAGTGAGAAAGAGAGAGAGAGTCAGACAGACAGAGAGACAGACAGACAGGCAGACAGAGAGGCTGATGCTCAAAGTGCGACCACATCCTCATCCCGTCTTCCCTGCTGCCGCGTGCTGCTGAAATGAAAAAGAGCCGGGAGGACAGTGATGGAAAGGTAGGCTGACTATTATTTACTGAGTCTGAGGTCTCGCAGTAAATTGGCACAAATGAATGTTGTTGTGATGAGATGATGAAAATGCATGATCAAAGACTTGTAGAATAGTTCTCCACTGGTCTGTGCAGTTAGAAATGAACCTAATTTCCTGCAGGGCACAGGAACCCTGAAGCCTGTGGAGATCAATCATCTAACTATCAGGCAGTATTGTTGTGTTAGGAACTCTTTGAAGGCGGCCTGGAGATGTGAGGAAATATATTCCCCACACATCAGAAATCCAATGGATGCTTTTGCTTTTGAGTCCACAATGAGTTATGCACATTTTTAGACTTACCAGTGGGACCCTGAAATTGCCGTGCCTTGCGCTGACTCACACATGATGGAACCTGCAGCTCTGATTGTATTCATGCACCACCACACTGAGCCCTACACTTGCCTCCATTGTGCTGTGGATTCACTGGTGCCAGCAGGACTCCTCTTTCACCTACGGTGGACCTCACAGAGGAGCAGAGACGTCCCAAAATGTCCTGTCAGCATCTGCGGGGAAAAGCCAATCCCAGCAGCCATCGAGCCAGCTATCACTTCTGAAACGCAACACCAACTCCAATAGTGCTGAGAAAGCTCGGGAGAAAGAGGGCACAATGCACTGTAATGCTGCATGTGTGTGTGAATGTGTGTGCTTAAGTGTGCGTGATTACAGTCAGCTGTGTGTGTTGTACATCTTTTGTGATGACTTCTCGCTGTCATGCAGCTTGAACAACTCAAGGGTCCACTTCAATCAGTTTTCTCCTGCATACTGATGGGAGTCGCAGATATGTATTTGTCTGCAGGCTGTTATCTGAGGTCATCCCCCTGCAGAATTCCCTGACTTCACACATCTCCAGCTGGAACATTGCTGAGTTTAATAGTCTATACTCTATAATGAGTGTAATTATCCACTTGAATTAATAATTAATAGCGAGAAGGTCATTCTGTGAGTCAGATTTTATGCTGTGTACTGATAACTGGCTGCATTTGTTTTAGCCATTTGTGCATAAACATCTTGTTAGTTAGTGCAGTCTTGCTAATCCTTCGCTGACTTCCTACTTTTAAGCAGCCAGTGTTTCTGTCTTTGCTCCTGTGTCTCAGTGCAAACATGTATGCTCGAGTACGTGCGTTCATGTTTGTATTCCAGACCTCTGCTTCTTAGTTATGGAAGCATTTATCATTGTAATGCATCATTTAGAGCGCAAGCACTCCTCAAGCACCCCCTGCTTGTGATGCACTTATCACAGGCCATTCTTCGAATCACGGCGTGGATGAATGGTCTGATGCAGGCGCGCAGAGGAAGAGACAACCAAGGTCACAGCATCCCTTGCTCAAGTGCTTCGCTGCGTCTTTGGGAGTTAACGAATATTTGTATAAACATCACTTCAAGGACTTCCCTTTCTGCTTCATTCACAATCAGCGGGATCAGAAATGCCGTTTCAGAGAGACACTGTGCGAAATCAATATAATTTTATAGTCAACATTTGAAGTTATTACACCCTCCGTGGAGATTATTTGTGAAGGGAACCACTCAACTGTTACCGGATTGTGCAGGCCAAGAGAGAGATTTCATTTTTCTCCCAGGCTGTTTTCAACAGAAGCACGTACTGTACTTCTTGATGGTGACACATGTGAAAACTCAAAAGGAGGTGATCTGGTTATTCGACCTTGTTACATCCTTTACCACAGTTTTTTTTTATAGCCAGTGCCCTGGAGCATAATTCTTTATAGATCTCAGCATCAAAGTCCATTTTCAGGCAATGAGGGAATGTGTGTTTGTGTGTCTGTGAGTGAAGCAGAGTGAGCTTATAGATTCTGAACATATGCACTGGCCACTGTGTGCGCTTGGGAAGCAGAGCTGCTGGTACTTTGCTACACCATGCATAATCAGGTTGAGGGGGAACAAAGATGTTGGTTCTACAAACAGTGTTTGTTTGGATCAGGATGATCCCAGCATCCAGGACCCAAGAGAACAGTGGCTCTTTCACAAGACACCAAGGGAGAGGGACCCAGTGGAGGGACCAGCTAAGGTCTTTGTAAAAGGTTGGGTATCCCTGGGGAATAACAAGGAGAGGAATAGCGAGGAATAGTAAAGCCTTCCTCTATTATGTGCTTTTCTTAGGAAAATGATTGAAGGTTAGCGTCCAAAGACATGCCCGGAAAAGCTTTGAAAGGCTTTATTTGAGTACGCAACTTTCACGGTGAGGTGGCTAATAGTAAGCCTCTTTGCATGTCTGTTTTGAATAGGTATGATGGGGAAGTTTAACTGCTGTGTTTGACAGATACCAAACCTTTGATTTACCTAAATGTCTGGCCCTTGATCTGATTCATACAACTGCTGTTTAAAGTCATTATTAAAAGTTGCCGGTTGGATATTAGGCTTAAAAGTTCAGAGTTATGTCTACGACTAGGGTGTAAAATCTTATGGTGCCTGCTTGTTTGTTTGTTAGCTCCCTGCGGCCTTGCTTAAAGAATAAATGAATGGGCACAGAGCCTCACACC
This sequence comes from Epinephelus awoara, assembly GCA_035609425.1. NCBI lineage: Eukaryota > Metazoa > Chordata > Actinopteri > Perciformes > Serranidae > Epinephelus > Epinephelus awoara. The sequence continues at coordinate 14,330,369 of CM069310.1, read as the reverse complement.
CAAAGTGCCTGCCAGACCTTTCTTTTTCCTCTAAAGTCAAATCCCAGACAGCTAACGGATTGTTGCAGAGCCAATCTTCAAGGCTGAGTGACCTCAAGCATACAGACGCATTTAATGCACATGTATGGATCCACATGCAAATGAACAAAGTTTTATGCAGTCGTCGCTGTTAAATTATGGATGGAGCCAGCGATGTGTTTTGCCTTATGTGATAATGAACAGCCTGAGTAATTGCCGTGAGTAATTTGACAGCTGTATTTTTTTTCACTTAGGCCTTTGACTCTGTAGACTGTCTCATTATGAACATGTTTATACAACAGTGATATTAATAAACATAAACTGCAGATGAAGTTGGGGCAAGTCAGGGGCACTGGCATTATGCAAATGTGTGAATCTGGTATGCTGATTTTTTTTTTTTTTTGCTTTTCTTTTCCTCCAACCATTTCCTTGTGCATGAAGGATAAAATGTGTAACCGTTTCCTTACGATCTGCCAGCAAACTAAAATCTGCCTCCATATCACAAACTGATCGGAGGAGCTACACCATTGTTGCAGCTGCCACAATGCACCATTGTTGAGTTGCCCATTGTGTGAATCTTTGAATAGGGGAGGATCTGTTTAAATGATAAGGTTTCTGTAAAAGGGATGCACGGCACGTTTCCATTACACTCTGTGTGATCGTTGTCCCGATTACGGAGAATAAGTGGGACTTATTACTCAACATCAATACTTCAATTACAAGTCCTATTAATTGCACACTGTGACTGTGGCAATTTTCACCTGGCAAAGTCATTTCAGTTCAGTCAAAAAGCCATTGTTGCTGCGGTAATGAAAGGCAACTCACGTAAAGGATTAAATATACAATCTGGGTGGCCTCTTTCTCACCACGGGCAAGTTGCCTTGAGCAGTTTCCAGTGGCACACCATCCATTTTTTGTCAGTTTTGGTGAAATGTCCTGTATGAAAACAGATAGGCACTGTGACTTCGATTACAAAAGGAGCCAGTGCCCCGTATTGCCTCATGCGCATGATGTAGCAGATCAGCTTTTCCTGACAGCAAACTTCAAAAGCATCATTCCCAAGTGTTAGGCAGCCCTTTTCTTTCCTCTCTGATAGAATATCTGTTCAATTCTATTCGACATCACTCTGACCCCAAACCTAATCAAAGTCCTACCTGTATTTTAATTTATTTTTCAAAATATGTATTCTCCTTTAAATTCTTTATATTCAGAATAACAGAAAAGGGTTAAATGAATTGAATTTTGCCCCTGGCTCTCCTCTACTTTCTTTTTTTGCTTCCTTCGTCCTTCAGCTCCTTTCATCTGTCCTCTGAGTTCATATCCCTGTAGTCTGAAATCTAGGTTGGACCCATTTTCATACAAGGATCTAGGCGAGAGAAAGATAGTCATGTAATTGCCTAACCGTACTGCATCACAAAAGCAGAAGTCTGGTTTAACCAGCGAGGATGATGTAAGCACGTCTGAAAGGACTCGGGGATTTGAGAACGATCCAGACGGGAATACAGCACATCAGAAATTTGGGGGAAATGTCAGACAAAAAAGGGTGGTTGATTATTTTTGTTGTCTTGCCTGTTGATGTTCCTTGTGCAGATACGAGGACATGTCTGTGAATCCATGACATTTTCAGACCTTTGTTTGTGATACGCGCGGCTTTGAGTTCACTCGACTTTGACCTTTTAATGCCAGTTACATGGCAGACTCCCCGAGAGAGATGAGCAGAAAGTGGGAGAGAATAACTCGGGGGCGGTTTGGGAATTGATTGCACGCCTTCTGCCTCTCTGACGACTAACTGATTCCCCATGAGACCCATGGATGGCACAAACACCAGTTTGCTTGCACACATTTTTGATTTCCTACGCTCAAATCACCCCAACTGATCTGATTGCTTTCCAATACGCAATGCACAACCATATTAATGATTACATTTATTCCCAATGACACGCTCCAATTCTGCCACTGGGCTTCTATGTAAGGACATTTCAGACAGATCTTTTTCTGTGGACCCGTGGCACTAGTAGTCATTAACCTTCTAGTCAGGCAATTTGGGCCAGAGGAGCCTTTTTCTCTAGGTGTCGCGCAAGGTGGATATGAGATGTAGCTGGGAAGGCCAACCCCCTCTTCGCAAGGTGAAAAAGGCTATTTTCATTGGCCAGGTGATGAATGTGGTGTCTGTGGAGGTGCATCGCCCTTTTGGGGCTCTCTTTCTCGCTCTCATTCGCTCTCCATTAGTATTTTCCTTCATTCTATTACCCCTCTCATTCATTTTCCTCCACGCTCCCTTTCTCGTTCTCTGGTCCCACCACTCTCTGTCACTTTTTTCCCCTCTCATTTTCCCCCGTCTGCTCCCTCTGTCTCTCACACAAGAATCTATTGTAATTGACTTTATCTCTCTTTCTGCCCCCTCCCTCTCCCCCTCATTTCCTTCCTCTGTGTCTTCCTCTTCACAGTGGATCAGCTGTTGCCGGCCCGAGCTGAAGGTGACCTGTTGGCTGGGCCAGGGGCTGCAACACAGGACATGGGTCCTGCCTCTCCTCCCCGCTCGTGTCTTGTGTTGCAGCCAGTGGAGCAGCCTGTCTTCCTCTCTGCCCGTCTCCCTGCCCACCGCTGATGGACTGAGCTCCCAGGACAGATGGATTCCACTAACCATGGATCTGCCGACCCCGCTCCTCACTTTACAGCTAGCTTGTGCCTCATCACTGTCGCTGTCAAGTGTAGTTTTCAAAATCAATATATTGTCCTCTCCCACAGTTTAAAGGCAATAAAGTGCTTAAGAGAAAAAATGTTACTCCTGTTGTATTTGAAATGATGAAAGCTTGATTCAAGGATTTGTTTTGGACTATAACGTCGTCTGCTTGGTGCTCCCAGTTAAGATTCAACACTTGTTTCAGGTCGTGTCTTATCAAGCGTATAGCTGCAGCCCTGAGAGAAGAAGTCCCGCGCTACATTTGCACTGTGACATTTGAAGTAAAGCCATTGAGAATTATTATTCTTTTGAAACTATAAACACAAGGCAAGCCGTAAAGGTCTTTTAATGAGCTTTGTCTTGCATCAAATGAAGCAGCACTTCCGACTTTTCCCAGGGAGCAAACATCATTGTGAAGTAATAGCTCCTGACAAGGTCAACCGTGATGTACCTCTGGGCGAGGCAGGCAGGTGCTGCAGAGGCTTGCGTGGGCTGTCTGAGCCCCGTTTAAATGCTTCCTCATCTTCCCCCCAGGTTTCAAACGAATGGCATAGATGAAGAGATTGGAGGGTGACACGAGATAGCCTTTGTCTTTGTTCTCATCTCAATAACAAGAGAAGAGATGAGAGAGGTAGAGGGAGCAGGAAAGAGGACAGGGATGCAGTACAATGCCTCCAGTCACTACATGTGACCGTTCACCTTGCATTGTCGCTCCAGCACCTCAGACTTGGCCAAAAATTACTATGTGTGTTGGGGGGAAGACAGAAAAGAGTGGAGAGATAGTGGGGTGAGCAGAAGTGGTTGTGTTTGTGCACATCAGGTGTGCTTTTTCTACGTATGTGTGCATCTTGTGTGTGTGTGTGTGTGTGTGTGTGTGTGTGTGTGTGTGTGTGTGTGTGTGTGTGTGTGCGCTTTAGAATGGAGAAAATGAAGCCATTTTCTGACAGGGGTGTCACTTGATTGGAATGTAAATCTGGGTGCGGGTGCTCGCTGTTTTCAATCTCCCCCCACCAAGATTGTTTACCAGAGGGATTGAAAGGGAGGCTGTGTGCTGAATGCTGTGTGAGCTGATATTGGCTGACTGTGTTTACCCCGTGTTGGTGCAGATGTCTCAGAAGCAATATTATTTATTTACCAGTATATAGCCCAGAGCGCCGCCAAATGTTTTTGTGACCTGCGTACCTCCTGGAGTGTTCCATAACCTGATCTTAAGGTAGGCTTCAAGTGAAATAACTCTGAAATGGCATGTTATGATCTGTGTACATCTTTTCGTGGCCTCTGCGAGATTAACCACAACCACTTCAGGGTAACTTCTTTTAAGATTAAAGTTTCCTCCTCTGCTCGGTTTGGATGTTTGATATTTTGAATGCAAAGCATCTCAGTGGTCCCCTTTTGGTTTGAAGACTAAATTAAAGAGATTGTTTGAAGTTCTTCTAATACACTTATTGCTTTCTTGCCTGTAGTTAGATGAGACGATTGATACAGTTTCATGTCTGTACACTAAATATAAATATAAAGCCAGAAGCTGGTTAACAGCCCTGCTTAAAGAAATTGGGGGGTAGGGGGGCAGCCAGCCTGACTTTGTTCAAAGCTAACAAAATCTGCCAACCAGCACGTTTAAAGCTCACAAATCAACATCCATCCATCCATCCATCCATCCATCTGTCCATTTTCATCCGCTTATCCGAGGCCAGGTTACAGGGAGCAGCCGGCCAAGCACAGCACCCCAGACATCCCTCTCCCCAGCAACGCTTTCAAGCTCCTACTGGGGGACCCAAGGCGTTCCCAGGCTGCATGAGATATGTAATCCCTCCAGTGTGTTCTGGGTCTGCACCAGTGGGACATGCTCGAACACCTCTAACGGGAGACACCCAAGAGGCATCATGATCAGATGTGTGAACCACCTCAACTGACTCCTTTTCAATGCAAAGGAGCAGCAGCTCTACTCCGAGCTCTCTCTTGGATGTCCGAGCTCCTCACCCTATCTCTAAGGCTGAGCCCAGCCACCCCACTAGGAAACTCATTTCGGCCTCTTGTATCTGCAGTCTCATTCTTTCGGTCACGTCCCAGAGCTCATGACCATAGGTGAGGGTTGAGACGTAGATGGACTAGTAAATCAAAAGCTTCGCCATCCTACTCAGCTCCCTCTTCACCATGACGGTCCAGCGCAGTGCCCACATCACTGCAAAATCGCGTCAAACAGCTCCATTCTACCTCAGCGTAAGGGTTATGTGCTAGACTATTTCTTAGCCAGGAGCAGTGACTTCCTGTAGTCTCATCCCGGCGACCTTTGACTATATAACAGAAGTTGGATGCTATTTTACCTGGTGCACTGTTCGCCATTGCTGCTTGCTCTCCCCTTCTGCTGGTGGCACGGGAACGCGCATATGCAGTAGAACAGAGCCATGGTGAGGTGCAGAAACCTATTGTTTGTCTCAGACCACTTGATTTACATTATGCTGAGAGGATATTATAAAATTTTTACTCAGTTATACCAAAACAATGTTGCCTGCTGGAGCTTTAAGTCTTCTTCAATACAGCATGATGCTCCTTTTGTTTTAGAGTGAAATAGACGATAAAGTGGGGTATGCTTTAGGGCGTGGCAAGTCGCAACCACGGCCACATTGTCAATGTGTAGCCTATCCTTTACAGCCCCTCCCTCTCATCCAAATATGGTCATTAAAAACTAAGATGGCAGAGCTCATTATACACTTAAATTTTCGTATAAATTGTGAAAATGACATATAGCATGTTTACTCATAAGCAGAGGTGCTGTTAAGCAGGAATTGTTTGCTGAGCTAACCAGATGGTCGCACTTGCTTCTAATATCGTACAGGCATGAGAGTATTCTCTATCTTCTTTGATTTTACAAAGAAGACATAATGTGATTGTTCGTGAGCTGTAGAGGCTACCGTATTTCCCTTGCTAAGCTAAGCTAACAAGCTGCTTGTATTTGCTTTTAATACCCTACAAGCCTGAGAGTTGTATAAGCCTTCTTATGTAACTCTCAGCAAGGAAGCAGTTTCTCCAAAATTTAAAATGATTCCTTTAATTAAATACTTTTACAGCAACCTTTACCTGCTGTCATCCCTTGATACTGTATATTACCTCATTAGCTAAACGAAACATTTGCACCCTACTCCTAGAGAGGTGAGCAGGACAGATCAGTCTGAGATCTAACAGGTTGCTCCTAAACAAGGATTTTCTGTGCCGCATATTTTTCCACACCAGTGCACTTTGTGTCTGTAATCAGCAGTTATACATTGAGGGAAAGAGAGATATCCCCCTTGCTACTGCGGCTTTAACTCCACCCCCCAACGGCCTAGTTGGTATGGTAATGCGACAGCAACAATATCAAGTCAAGGAATTTATTCAGTTCACAGCGGGGGAGATGAAGAAAGAGACTGAAGCAGGGTCGGGAGTGGGAGGGAGCCGAGAGCAAAGTCGTCATGTTACAGGTGTCTCATCACTTTGTGTTAGATTGAATATGTCTGCAGTGCATGTCATGGCAGGAACCCTCGGGCTGAATGTCACACCAACAGGTGAAAGGATTGACGTTTGTTTGATAATGACGTAGTGAAATATTGTCAGTTTTGTGCTCTGAATAAGAGGAAATAAAATTTGAGAGGGTGAAATAAAGTGAGAAAAGTTATATTTATATGACAAGTTTCACATCTCACATTTGGGCTAATCAACTGTTATGTACGTGCAGCCGTCCATACTGATGTGCGGGTATAGACAAGGGAAGAAAACGATAGTATGGTTGGATGCTCATAATCAATTACAGCATATTAATTGTAGTCAAAGACAAGGAGTGGACACCGAGGCCTCATAAAGTCAGGCTTGCTCACTGTGATGAAGGATTGCCAATATACATCAGGCTCATTTACGAGATGGAGTGTATGGCAGCGTAATCAATTCCTCAGTCAATTCCAGTGGCTTATATATATCCATTCACACTCACATACACACCAATCAGCCTCAACATTAAAACACTGACAGGTGAAGTGAATAACATTGATCATCTCGTTACAATGCACTGTTCCACTGGGAAATTGTAGGTCCTGGCATTCATGTGGATTTCACTTGATATGATTTATGGTCCAAAACACTGTTACAGACCAAGTACACTGCGTCATGCCAAGTCTGACTCATGGTGGGACCTCTGACCAGTATGGACACAGAATTCCTGGGGGGTTCCTGTGGTGTCTGGCACCGGGGCATTGGTGGAGGGTCCTTTGAGTCCTGTGGGCTGCGAGGTTGGGTCCCAGCATGTCCCATGGATGCTGATTGGGATCTGGAGAATTTTGAGGTCAGGTTGCCACCTTGAGTGCTGTCACTTCCTTGGGCCACAAATTAGCAGTGCACTGTGGCATGGCTCATTGGGGAGTGCCTTTGTACTTGGTTGGGTGGGTGGTGCATGTCAAGTAGCATCCATATGAATGCCACGGCCCAACGTTTCCCACCAGAACATAACACTGTAAAGAGATGATCGATGTTAGGTGTATATGCACGTATGTTTTTGTCATAAAGGGCAAGAAGGCCAAAGCTGGAGAAACTAGGAGCACACAGGCAATAAGAGGAGTGAGAACATACTGAAGAGATGGTGTTTTACAAAAGTCCTCCATTAATTACACCATATCTCTGCCATCACTCTGCAAAACTGAGGAATCCGCAATACCTGACTTCATCCAAGGACCCTGAGCTTTTAGAACAAGCTCAATGTACCAGCTCTCCCTGAGGAGATGACAGAGGAAGTGGCTCTTTTTGAGCAACCAATGATAAGAGCTTCTAAAGAGAGACCGGAAAGGAGAGAGAGAGTGAAAGAGAGGGAAGAGGAAGCTAAGTATTAAAGCGGGGGAGCTGGAGATGGTGAGAGAGGGACGAAGAGATTGGCAGCTGGGAGAGATAAAGACAGACAAGCAGAGAGGGGTAAAGTAAAGGGAGGGAATGAGAACAGAGATAGAGAGAGTGGCGAGAAGGGAGAGGCAGCAGGCTTAGATAAGTAGTGAAAGGGACGAAGCTGGAGAGGCAGGGGATACAGAGTGGAGAATAGAGTGACTGGGGATGATTTATTAAAACTGAGCGAGGCTGCACTTCAGAGACAGCTGCCACTTTTCACAGAGTTTCAGACCGGGCAAGTGACAGTGACACATCAGTCAATAGAAACAAAAACTTTGCCCAAGTGTTCAGCTAAAAAAAAAAAAAAAAAAGTTCTGAATTATGTCTGATTATCTGGCCGTGGAGGTCACTGAGGTTGTTGATACCCAGAAAACACTGACATTTCTATAAATATTTACACCAACCAGCGACGTGGTGTTTAAATACAGGAACAGGACATTTCCAGTTTCCACTGTTCCTGTTTTTTGCTCTCCCCGCGTTCATGTCCTTTTTCAATGTGAGTCTGTTTACCTGTAGCAGTGCAAACCAAGCCAAAAAAAAAAAAAAAAAAAATCCCAAATGCATGCAAGGCTGCACTCCCAGGCGCTCTGAAATGGAATATGCAGTTTGACAGGAGGAATGAATAAGACACATTTTCACCCATTGCAGCGTCAGCACACAAAACAGCCGTTACCAGCTTTATAATGTGTCCCTTCTTAAATTGTGAAGTATAGATTTTGCTTCTACCTACAGGGAACAGACATAATGGAAACATAATGGAAACAGATAGTAACTTAAAGGAAGACTTCACTCACAAAATGACCATTTGTGAATCAATTAATCACGCTGCGGTACCTTGAATTCGTAAAGAAACTTTTGTATTTTTTGAATGCCTCAACTGAAAACACCAAACTTATGGATTTATTGATTGACTGGGGACCACGTTAAACAGTGAAACTATATCGAAACATACATTTACAAACGCTCATACAAATTGTGCAGTATAATCTAAGTCCCATGTATCCAGCCATATGCTCAGTCCTTCACAAACACATGCATCTTTGTGGAAACATTATTATTTCAAAGGTTTATCAGTAAAAATGCATGTGTCTGGGAAGTACTGAGCAACTGAGATTATACCGCATGAGTTGTGTGAGTTTGTAAATGGATGTTTTGATACAGTTTCTCTGTAGTTATGGTCCCCAGTCAATCAAAAAATCAATGTTTGCCGTTTTCCATGGAGGCATGCGAGAAAAAACAACTTGCAAATTCAAGGTAATACGGCATGACTAATTGATCTACTAATGGTCATTTTGAGGGTGAAGCACTCCTTTAATTAGATTTATAAACACTGCTACAGTACATAGGGAGGTCACATGAGGTTGTATGCCAGCATTTGTCAGCTTTAAAAATGCTCAGCTCTCTTTGATGTGAGCTTTCAAAGCAATGAGAGACGAGCTTGAAAGAAAGCAAATCATCCCCAAATTTCAGGTGCATTAATATGCCAAGAGGAAAGTCGTGCAAATGATTAGTACGTGTGCCAAACACAAACTGCATTGCCAGCTTGGCTGTGTTCTCCGGGAGTTAACAAACGCTGACGTGGAACTTTATACGATCCACTCTCGGTTAAACGGGGATATGGTTTCTGCGAAAGTAAATTCTCTTTACATGTTTGCACAATTTAATCTGGCTCATGCATATACTGTTTCTGTGTGTCCATGTGTGGTGCTATGTCTGCATGTGTGTATGTGTGTGGGTCCTTGCACTGGGAGTTGCCCTTGAAATGTTCATGGAGCTGATGGAGAGATTCGGATCACAGATTTCCTGTAAAACCCACCGAGCCGTGTCGCAGGAACAGGCAGTCAGACGTTTTTGTGTTGCCCCTGGAAGCACTTGTAAGCTGCCGAAGTGTGACTTTGATAATACAAACGTCAACATATGCTAAGCCTCACCAAGCTGATGGCCTGTAGTTTGGGGGAATTTGCTTCTGATTTTAATGAAATCCCATATTCCATCACTGTGTTGACACCTGAGGTGGAATCGATTCTGTGCTCCCTGTAGTTATGGGGAACAGATTAAAAACCACGCCACTTTTCAGGGGAATGTCTTTCTGCGGAGAAAATAAATAGACTTGAAGTTCACTTCCCATGCAGGAGCAATATATGCAAAGTAAATACAAATCTAAGCTTGTCTTTTGGATGTCATACGCACAGCAGAAATGCATTCACTGATGGGAATAAACTGGATCAGAGGGAAAGATTCCCTCTCATGTGTTGGAGTAGATGCCCCTCCTCCTCTCTCTCTCTTCATGTCAGCCTCTATGAGTACCACTGTTCCAGCTCCAGGGCTCATGGTGTGCAGGGCAGGGAATGTGTGTATAAGGATAGACAGAGGCAGACAGATAAAGAGACAGCCAGGTAAAGGAAAGGCTCTCAATCGTTCTCCAAGTGAGGTGTTCAGAAAAAAGAGCTACTCATATAAAAACAGACAGTTGGAAAGTTATCATTCAGACACAGGCAGGGAGAGTCATGGAGAAAAAAAAATGGTGGAGACCAAAACAAGGAAAGCGTGTGTGTTAGAAAGAAGCTGGCGAAGTAATTAAAAAAGTGAGAAAGAGAGAAGAAGACAGAGATGAAGAAAAAAAAAAGGACTAAAGCAGATGAGAAAAGAAATCAGACTGCTAAAAAGAGTCAGTCCCTGCTAGAGAGAAGTGTGAAAAACAGACAGAAAATTCCCGAGGTAGCAAATGTGACCGAGGCGGAGGGAGGGAGACGGGACAGACGAGGAGAAACAGAGGACAGAGGGAGTGAGACAAGCTTCAAAAGATGAGAAATGAATCTCCAGTTGACAGCAGATAGGGGTCAGTTATGATAAGTGTCCCCCTCTCTATCCTCAGTGGGAGTATAGTCCAGTGCTGAGTTATCAGCTGCCAGTCCTCTGCTCGGGTCCTCCAGACACAAGGTGACCTTCTGTGAATCAGCCAGTCCGTGGCAGGAAGCTGCAGACTGCTGACAGTGACAGGTGTTCACTTTCAGCTCCCATAGCTCCCACCGGCACACTGTCATTATGGTTTATTCATTCATTCTGAATTCCCACAAAACTTTAAAGGGTAAAGAGGTCCCCTGCAGGGCGGTATGAATCAAGCATTCTTGCACATCCGTGCTTTGTTGTAAAAAAAAAAAAAAAAAAAAGGAGCTGCGATGTACATCCAATGAGAGAAATCACACCAGATGCGACGGGGAACGCGCAAATGTTGACAGCCTGTCAGATTCACTCAGAGATGATGTGAGGCCAATTATGAGGGTGTTCCTTAAAGTGCCAGAGCTTTAAAATGGGTTAAGAAGACAAAGACTAAAGTGATGTATGGCTGCATTTCCTGACAGCCTTGGATAATGTGTTTTCAACAGAGCCGGCTTTACCACTGCAAGTGATAATGATTGTAATACATCAGTGAAATGTGAATTTAATGTGCTCAGGTTCCAAAAGACCCGCAGGGTGAAAGTAAGGTTTTTTTCTTTTAATTTACTCTCAAGACACAACTTTACCTTCCTTATCAACACATTTTTAGTTTGGGGCGTAGGTTTTGTTTCAACAGGGGGCACACATATGAAACGTGGGGTTTGAGGTCCTCCGCCAGAACATTTTGAGCATAAAACACTTAAACGCTTTTAACACCAAAATAAGTGTGTGTATGCGGCTTTTAATACACTGCTTTCCTTTGCCAGTAGACAGGCTGGAAAACAGGTCGGTAAACAGTAGAAAGCAGCATGGAGAACACTGAAAATGTCACAATGGTTACGTCTTGTTTTATATCTTTTACCTGCCTCCCTCTCAAACTAAATGCAGATTACATTTGGCATGATGTGCGAGTGCTGCTTGGACTGAGACAGACAATATTCTGTGGTGGCTTATCATTGCATCGTGCATGCCCACCAGATCAGAGCCGAAGCCGATAAATACTCACCACAGTTTGAGGTCATTTGTCCCAGGAGTGAATGTTGATAGTAACCTTTCCCATTAAATACCAAAGCCAGATGTCAGTGGGAAAGGTGCTTTAATTTCCTGTATTTTGGTGAATTTCTATGCACCACTTTGCTCCTTCTCTGCATCAGTTTGTGGTGTAAATGTCTTTAATTTTGGCAGAATAAAAGTCCTCTGCTGCTGTTATGTTTTTGTTGGATGGGACAAATGCACATGTTCTAAATATTGAGGGGAACGTGTCCCCATGCGTCCCTCATGAAATCTACACCTATTGCCAGCCTCATGGAAATATTTACTTTGCAGTGCATCCAACCTTGTGAAAAAGAAAAGATCTGAGCTCATCCTGTTGGAAATATTGTGTTAGCTAACTTGTTTATTTGTATTGATTCCTAAAAGTGGAATAGAAGTGTGGAGGATGTTTAACTGCTTAAATAAGGCTTGGATTTTATTGCATGAGTTGTGTGAGAGTCTGTAAATTGATGTTTTGATGTAGTTTTGCTGTTGTCTCTCTCAAACTTGGTGCTGAATAAATTTGAAATGATGTTCGAGTGGTGCTTGGACGGAGGTGGACGGTGTTTTGTCGTTGCAAAAGTGGCTAAAATTAGCACGTCCACCCGGGTGTCATATTTCCATCCATCCTATGCTGACCATAGCCAACCGGAGCTTGAGTCGACAAATACCCATGACTACTTCACAGTTATTTGTCCCGGGAGTGAAAGACAATTGTAAACTTTCCCATTAAATACAAAAGCCAGATGTCTTTCTGCCTTTTCTGCATCAATTTATGGTGTAAAATGTCTTTAATTTTGTCAAAATAAAAGTCCTTTGCTAATTTGATGTTTTTATTGAGGGGGACAAATGCACATGTTCTAAATATTGAGGGGGACATGTCCCCTGCGTCCCCCCCTGAGATCTACACCTATGTCACCAGCCCCATGAAAATATTCACCTCGCAGTACATTCAACCTTGCAAAAAATGAAAAGATGTAAAGTCATACTGTTAAAAATAAAGCATGCACACTGGTTAAACAGACAAAGGTGCAAAATATTTCCAGGATCCACTAAAATCTAAACCTGATAAGAAGCTGCAGTGTGATGGCAGTCACAACTGGAGCAGAAAGGAGGATATTAAAAAACCTGAATCATGTGGCGGCCAGCAGTTGCCAGTCGCTCATTTGGAAGCAGGACTTTGGTGCTGCAGCCGCTGATGATGTACATTATACTGCCGCTGGTGGGGTGAGGATGTTTTTATGAGTCCAGCGGCCGTGAAAGCACCAGTGTGGGGACCAGCTCTGAACAATTGCATTGTCCCAGGGCTTTTGATTAATGTGAAGGGCGCTGAGGAACAATTCCAGCACTGTTATCAGGAGCAAACAGAGGGAGACAAGGGGCCCTCAAGCTCAGCAGGGGCCCCCATCAGTGGGTCCCTGTGCTGCATGGCTGTGATTCATACAGCTGGATTGATAGTGTCTGATGTGTTTCTGTTTACCTACATGTGTGTGTGTGCTTGTGCTCACAGCTGGGATGGAGGGAATTGTATTTCTGTGTTTACGCCATGATTGAAAATCTCTCTTCCACTGCACTTAACCGCTGATTGGTTTGACATTGCCGACGCAATCCATTCGCTTTACCAACTACCTCCGAAAAAACGACTTCTATCACGTCGCATTTCACAGCTAAACCCACTCATGATGTAAATATTTTTGAACTGCAATAAAGACGATCAGATAAGGGAGGATACTTATTTGCCTGATGTGGGAGTTCCTTTGAAGGCTAAGCAATAGCAAATACCGTCTTTATTTAAAGTCTAGACATGCACTTTTATCTTTGGCAGCTGTGCGATAATTCCCTATGATGATTATCTGTCTTGTCTCTAATTACAAATATTACACTGTTTCCCTACAAATGAGGCTCATATGTGAACAGCTCACTCTTCCAGTCTACCAGTCCTTCGGGTGTTTGCTACCCCAAATGATGTCCCAAATGAAAAAGAGTGAGAAGAAAGAAGAAACCATCAGCAGCTGTCACACTCATTTAAGAAGGAGCCAATTATAGCAATTTGACAGTTGTGCTCATTTTTGAACAGATCCCGTTTCAAAGGGGGCAGACCTGGCGTTGTGCCTGGCACAGAACTTTGTGCTGGCGAAGCAGCTTCGTTTGCATGCCACCCTCCTCTCCTCTGTTTTTGTTCTCACCCCTTTCTGTCCCCCTTCGTCTCTCTCTCTGTCTCTCTCCATCTCTTTCTTGCCACCCTTTCCCCTCCAATTGTGAATCAGAAGTGAAACAAACAAGTTAGATGCTCACTGGACTGAATGTGATGCGTTGCCTGGACGACGGAGGGACAGGCCTGGGGAGTCTGGTGCTGGATGAGAGATTGGAGAAAAGTGAGGAGGTGGATGTGTGTGTGTGTGTGTGTGTGTGTGCGTTTTAGACACTCCCATTGGGCCCCATGGCTGGCGAGGACTGACTGCTGAGTGGGCTGACTGGCACATAGACAACAACCCCCCCCCCATCACAAGCTTCTCCTCTCCCTCTCTTTCTCTCTCTCTCCTCCCCTCTCCTGCTCATCTCCCCCTCTCGTCTTTCTCCTCCCTCGCTCTGTAATGCTGATGATACGTTCTGCTCCGGGTCTACTTCAGCTGCATAAACAAGTGGATTGCGCATTGTCCTGCAACCTTGGTAATGTTCATCCAACATGCACACATACAACAAAAAAGATAAGCACACACACAGCCAGCCTTGGCTTGCAGCCACTTAAGAGAACAACACAATGATCAGACTCTTAGCATGCCGGAAGCACGCTGACCTTAAGAGCTGAAAAAGCACAGTGACACACACACACACACACACACACAAAAAATGATGTCAGGTTTTTCTTTTAAATATTTATTCACTACTTTCAGGAAAATCCATTTCTTATTCTGCATCATGGTGGGTCTCCTTTACAGCATGCATTTTGGCTTGTCATTGACTTGTTGTTAAAGCACAATGCACAATACCAGGAAACAAAAGTAACTAAAAGGAGCTCAGTCGTCATTAAAGTCACTGTTTACACCTACGCTTCTCCAACTGTGACATGTCAAAATGTCTTCAGTAAAATGGGCCTATTATAAACACGGCTAAGGTGCTAATTAGCAGCCTGTCAAACTGCACTTTGATGTCATGAGACAACTAATAGCACTCCAAAAAGACTAAAATCACTCACGGCAACAATGAAGAACTGGGATGGAGAGTTGGAACTTACCGGCAGGTATTTGATGGAAATATAAAGCATCTAAAATGTCGGCACATCCCAGTATGACTCAACTTTGTAGAGGTACTTGCAACACTGACTATTGATTTAGTTACTTCAAATTTAAAGTTTTATGAGGAGTCTATATTATTTATTTATGTTCTTTACACATGTACTTCCACAAAAGATTCAACTCAAATATAACCCCACCTCTGTATACTTGATCTCAAAATTACCCTTTTTTGGTAAAGACTCCAAAAGACTTTGTATGTGTTTGCATCTCTTTGTGGCTTTCATCATCTTTTTGTGGTTTTGTCTGTCCTTGTGATTGTTTTGTGTTTCTTTGTAATTGGTTTGTGTCCATATTAGGTCATCTTGTGTTTTTAAGGGGTATATTTGTGTCTTTTCTGGTAGTTTTGTTTCTCTTTGTAGTTGCTTTATGTCTCTTTGAGGTATATTTTTGTCTCTTTTCTTCTTTTTGTGTCTCCCTGTCATTCCTTTGCATGTCTTTGTTGCTGCTTTGTGTTTCTTTCTGGCCACTACATGTTAATTTGAGTGACATTTTGCAGGTGAAGACACTTTGCACCCCTGGGATGATGTCACCACCAGTCGGCCCTTTGCATCCATGACTTTGCCAGTTTCCCACGATGAGCGACAGGGTCTGACATGAGCACAAAATGTTTTGCCACTGTTTCGGTAATTTCATTTGAGAGTTTTCTGTCTGTGTTGTTTTGTCTGAACATTTCTGAGTGGTTTTAAGTAGGGCTCAGCTGGAAAAGGATGTCACATATTCCCATCCAATTTGAGTTCTGCTATATCAGAATCAGTATGTGATTGAGTTGTTGGGTTGTTTGCAGTGGCACCTTAATGCACAGGGGGCTTCAGTCTCAGGCTCCGGACCTCTGACCAAGCACCAGGAGTCTTAAGGTGAAATATATATATATATATATATGTACTATAAACTTTAATATATATTTGCACAGAGGATTCTTGTGCATTGCTCAGTGCAATGTCATGGAGCATTACGTAAAGACACAATGTGCAGTGAAGAGGACCAGAAGACAGCACCTCTGACGGAAATACAATGTCAGTTTGTCAGTTTTTATATCAGATCCTTGTGATGTTTGAGGGGCCTTAACAAAAAGACTGATCTCTTCCTGTAGCTGCTGTGCACACTACATGGCTGGTGACCTCAGTTTGTTCTACTAACTGTTGACATATTGTCTGATATGAACAACTTTCATATTCTGTTGACTGATTAGGAGGACACTCCCTTCACTATTTGTTACTGTCAAGTGACAGCACGGATCTGAGTTAATGTTACTGTGTCATATTGTGAAGGGAAGGAAGGGCTTCTAGAAGTAATACTAAGGCGCCGATGGTTGTTTGCTTATTTTGTCAGGCCAGCGTCAATCAAAGTGTATCAAACCACAGCCACACAGTCCTGATGAAGCAGATCAAATGAGTTGCTGAGTGTTGCGTTATCAATAAATAATACCTAATGATGAGTTTCTGAACATCTAATCTAATCATGGATGTTAAATATATGAAGAAATTACAGATATTAATGGCTTTAAGCGTCCTGCATTCTGCAGCCAAATTCTGTAAAAACAACATTTTCCAAAAAAAACAAAAAACTGTCTTGCACGAAGCATCACCAGCCCAGATTGATTGAAATGTCTCACTCTCTCTTTCTCTCTCTCTCTCTCTCTCTCACACACACACACGCAGCAGCAGCCTCTGGCACAGAATGGAAAGGGGCGTGCCAGTCGTCTTATCTCTGACCATTCAACACACTGTAAACGCTGCGCACAACTCTCCTTACAAGGTGAAGAGTGTCAGATTGACAACAGAGTCTGAGCAGAATGGATAGTTATTTTTCTTCTACACTGTCCATTATCTATTGTGTCCTTCTGGCCAAAAATATCAAATGTGTTTTTTCTTTTTCTTGTTTGTCCAGAACATTTTCTTTGTCACTATCTTACTTTCTCCCTCTCCATCTGTGTCTCAGTTGAGCCACTCATATATATACATATACACCCACTTCCCAAACCGACTGCAGACTTGCTTACCTCTCTGAGGGATAAAATGTAAAATATTAACCAGCACTATGAGTGTAATAATGCATGGATATACACACCCACCAGATTAGGAGCACATGGTGTGAGGAGTGAGCGCTGACTGGTCAATGTAATCATAGGCCATTGATTCTTATCGTGACCAAGGTCATATAAGAGGCCTAACCTTCACTATCAGAACCACTAATTGATAACCGTATTCAGTCCTTATGGCTGAAGGTCATCGTGTCTTCTGCTCTATGGGGAGCTAATAAGCTAAGGGAGAGAGTGAGCCAGAATCCATCTCCATTAAATTAAAGGAGCCTGGTCCCACAATGTGACCTCTATTCACTATGATTTATTGCATGAACAGAGTAAATGAACATCAAGCGCAAAGGACAACCAGCTAATGAAATCATTGGCCCAACAGTTAAGTCAGTTCAGATGTGAATAGAGCTGTAATTGAATAGAGTCGTAGCGAGGACACACATTGCCTGCATCACTGTATGTCTTGTACTTTATTAGTGCTTTGACAAACTCAGCGTGCATGACAGCTCTGTGCTTCTAATTTTAGAGGTTTGATGATTTGCTCAAATAAACAGGCATTCGTCAGTGTTAAAGCAAAACTACTGTCTCACAAAGTGGTGTATCAATCTTACATGTGTTCTCCAGCTAAAGATATGAACCCTTCATCCAACTAGATTAGAGGGCCCTGAGTTATTGTGCACTAAAAAAGAGGAGCAGATGTTTCGCTTAGCTGTAGTATTTCATTTGTTATCGTATATTGCAGGAGAGGGAGTAGGGGTGACTCAGGACAGAGAGCAGGACACAATTCTGCCGGTCAGTTTGAGTCCAAATTGGCTCCAGAGGGATTTAACCACAAAGCTATTTTAGGACACCACCCCTTTGTGTTTGCTCAGTTCGGAAATCAGCTTGAATCAGATTATTTTCGCTGAAGTAGCAAAGCATTACTCCTGTGCTGTGTGGTTTAATTAAACATGATGTTTTTAATTTAGGCACTAGATGGCGCTCTTTACTTGAACTCCTCTCATCTGATCTGACTGCCTGTGGCACCGGGTCAAACACTGACTGATGCAGTTCTTCAAATCCGTTTGACTCATGTTCTTCAAATCCGTCAAATGAGAGAGATCTCAATCATAAGCTCTGCAGCTGCTGGGCTGAGTCCAACTGCAGATTATCATAAGGGAGAGCAATAGGCTTAGTCGGCTGCTGCCAACAAATCAAGAGCCCCTACAAACCTATTTAAAAAAGGGTCAAAACACTGGAATTGCTCCAGATTTTAATAAAACCTCTTAAGAAATAGGTGACTTTTGTTTAAATTTAGAACAACTTAGTAGGACAAATTTTTCTGACAACTGATCCAATTGGGTTAAGCTTCAGCCTTTGGCCACATGTACTGTAGGTTAGTACGAAAGCTTCTTTAATGCACAAATCTCCTCACAATGGAGAGAGTAAAACAATACTTGATCCTAAATTGATTGACTGTTTTTCCCCACTAATTTAGGAATAAAGAGCAAGCGGGGCATGTTAAATCTGTACACTAATTAACAGTTTGAATGAGGGGAAAAGGTTGAAACGCAAGACCTGTACAAGAGCCCCCCTTGTAGCTGTGAAAGCTCCAGATCCCTATCACGGAAACGGGACCCTTTTCAGTTCCGGATGGGGGCACATCAGCCTCACAGAGAGAGGTGTCAATTGGTTTCAACTGGGGAGAAGAAAACGAGGAGGAGAGGAGAAGGAAAGAGGGGGAGGAATAAAAGACATTGGCAAGTTACCAAGAGGTGCAGGTGTCTGCCTAACAACAGGCTGCACCAGCGGACTGCGCACTCTAGGCAAGTGTGGTCCGGCTTGAGCGGACCTAGAGACTATAGGAAACAAACCATGCTTACATGGCAAACACACAGAGGGAAGGGCTGTTTGAGTATGGGTGTGTATGGGTGTGTGTGTGTGTGTGTGTGTGTGTGTGTGTGTGTGTGTGTGGCACATTGTCCATTCATGCAGTGGACGAATAGATCCTTTCAACATTCTTGTGAACATCAAGACAGGATTGACGACACTTTGTGACTTTCAATTTTGTCAAATCTAAATCCCAAGTTCAAGCTCAAAGCTACATGATGCAACCACGATCCCTCATCCAATGCTAAATCTTACAAGGGAAAAGTCTTATGTTCAATTTATCTGATGCATCACACAAATCTATCTGTTAAATAACCTATGGGATATATGTTTTGTATAAATTAATATTTAGGATTGTGCCTGCCAAATTAAAAGTTGCTGACGTGTCCATTTAACTTGTATACTCTACACATGTATTGTGTCGTTGACAATCCAACAGTTTAGAGGGAGAATACCCTTTACAAACAGACTAAAGGTAATTTAGCTCATGAATATTATACAGATGACACAATATCTTCAATTGAATACACACACACACACACACACCTTGCTTTCAGCTTTTCTTAATCTTACTATCTTGCTATATCTTACTGTATAATAACAAAAACTCTGTGTGTCTGTTCCACGTTTTTCTCCTCACTGACTTGGTCAATCCATGTGAAATTTGGCACAGTGGTAGAGGGTCATGGGAGGATGCCAATGAAGCAATATTACATCAATTGGCCAAAGGGGGCGCTATAGCAACTGATTGAAATGGCAGACTTTGAATGGGCATATCTCATGCCCTGTATATTGTAGAGACATGAAACTTTGCGCAGAGATGCCTCTCCTCATGAGGAACACACTTGCCTCAAGAACTCATAACCTCCAGTTATATAGACTTTCCGCCAATTTTTTGAAAAACACAATCTCTTCCTAGGAAGTTTGACCAATCTGCATTAGACTTGGTGAACATAATCTAGGGACCAATATCTAAAGTTTCCTCTTGGCAAAAGTTGGAAAACTTACTAAAACTGAGCTTCTATAAGGAAGTGAATATTGCGAAGGGCGTGGCTCATCACATAAAGGTGTATAACATCTCAAGGGTTTCACCCATCACCACGCAACTTTGTAGGCGTATGACCACACATAATCTGAGGGGACCCCTCCATTATTGACCCCATCAAACAAAATGGGGGCGCTAGAGAGCTAATTTCTCATCTAGGCCTAACCGCCATATTGATTTTCACTAAACTTGGTAGATATGTAGAACAGGACGCCTCAAGGTGACTGTAGAAATTTAACTCTATTTGGCAACTGGGTGGCGCTATAACAACAGAAAAATGCTTAAAAATGGCTAAAATGCGACCGATCGCTGTGGCTCCCCCTGTGGACCAATGTTGTTGTTTTTCTGATTTTTGGTATGACTAAGTCATGGTGTGGTACACTGTACATAATGACGGAAACTGTCAGTGTGTCATTCTGCTACTCATTCTGTCTGTCCCACGTTTTTATAATCACTGACATATTCAATCTATGTGAAACTGCACATAGGCATTAAGGATTGGCAAAGGTAGAAGGTGACAAAGCCAACAATGGGTATGGACTAGTTCTCCGTAATTTTTGTTCCATGTCAAGTGATATCATGGTGTCCACTGTGCATGGTTTGTCCTGTGGTAATGTATTGTCATGTTTGAATGCCATGCAGCTGTGTCCAAGACAAATTTCCTTCAAGAAAATAAAGTTTATCTGACCTGATTTATTTTGATCTTAAAACTTACCAAAAACACAGGTCTAGAAGTTTTCAGATTCACCACACATTGTTCAACACTCCTTTTGTCTCCCAGTTTTCCTTCGCCATTCAGTTCAGAGTCCACATCCTGGCTGGGCAGATTAATAAACACGTTTAAAGTGGCAAATCTATGTAGCCTGGGGCAAATCGCAGCAGAGACGAATGACAGCTAACCGTGGTTAGCATTGAATTCTGCGTCAAGTTAACCGCAGATGATGCCACGCACACCGGAAGTAAGGCACTATAAAAAATTTCTATCTATTTTAATTTTTTTAAATGTTGTATTTTTGTTGGATGGGGAAGTTAATGTGAGGAAACCGCAAACGGAAGTAATACGTTAATTTAAATAGTACACTACACACCAGATAAGGGGCATTAAATAGTTGGCTGGCATTTTTAAGTGCATTTAAATAGCAAAAAAGTTGGGGGAGATATTATTTTATATGTAAAAGACCTTACTCGCTTAAACTAAAGTAATATACGGCTTTCATATTAATATATTTGCATTTGCTGATGCCGTTGTACTTTGTAGTGTCTGTTGAACGCTCTTCGCTCCCCGCGGTGCTTTTATTGTGAAAGCTCCCACCGGAACCTCTGTAGTTCAAACGGCTGGTGTGACACAGGTCTGAAGCCCAACGTGGAGGAGAGGATGTGGGTATGCTGACATCTGCAAGCCAGAGGTTTGAGTGGAAGACGACCGCAGTCAGGCTGACTAACAACGGCCTCGGCTACATCGAGGAAACTCCGAGACATGTAACTTGTGTCGAAGGTGAGCTAAAACAAGCTAACGTCGTACTTTGTCGAGCGAAATGCGCTTTTCTAACTGTCGCGTACGGCATGTTCAAAGTGTAGTTTGTTTGTTAGCGTTGTCGATAAGTTGACTTCCTCTCTTGTTTACCAGTGAAGTCACGCATTTTGTCGGCGTAGAGGTTTGACAGCGAAGTTAATGCTAACGTTAAAACAACACTTGGTGATATGTGGCTGCTAATATCCGTTTGTTGTTAATGCCTCTTTGGAAGTTGAGATTTGTCATTATTCTCGAGTCACCGCTGCGTTAATCTGCATATTTAATGCAGCATTGATTGCGAGCTCCCACCCTCCTGTCGACTTAAACTGATTTTAATCTCAACATTGCTTTATTTGACAGTTAAAGAGACCTGTTGCTTAACTGTGTGTGTGTGTGTGTGTGTGTGTGTGTGTACTCATGACAGGGACTCACTACTTGTCTCTAATCTTTCCCAACACCTGTGAAACCTCTTCCTCACACATCTGATATTACGTGCTAAAGAGAAAAGATGGAGAGCCATAGGATGACAGTCATTCAATACACATAATGAGAACATTGGCTTTTACTTTTGCTTTTAAGTGGAGCTTGTTTTTGGCATCCCATTAAGATAAAAGGAGCTTGTCATACTGTAGCTCTCTGTTTTTTAGTTTAAGTCTGTTTGGGTTTATTTGGCTGTGCGTCACTGTGGTGCAAAAAAATCTCCATCCAGCTTTTAAATTAAACCTGTCATTCTTCATCACAGCTTGGCTACTTTAAAACAGTTGCTGTCAGAGTTGTGTACACGTAATGTAAGCAGCCGAGTTTGTTTGTGTTGCTGAGAGGAGTCAGTGATCCTGTCTTGTGGGTCTCCTGCAGACTGAAAGGGGCCAACCGGTTAGTGGGGAGAGATGCTTTGCTTTTTGACTGCTGTTTGTGTAACCTGTTCCACTGGTGCTTGTTGGATATTTGCCCCCCTCTCTCTCTCTCTCTCTCGCTCTCTCTCTCTCGACAGGCTGATAAGGAAATGAGACAGATATTGTACAGTGTGCTGATCAGTCTTGACTAACCATGGAGAACACCGGAGTCTCTCTCCTGTGCCACATAGTTAACCTGAAATCTGAGAATCAAGCGGCTCCAGCATCATGCCTAGTTTGTTTCTTCCGTATCACTGTAACATAAATCGTCCGTTTTTTCATTGTTCTCTTTTTATAGTCCTGTCAGCATGACAGGGCGAAACAGGCACCACAGATTGCAGCTTGGGAAGCAAATACACATCCTATCCCTTGCCCTTTTTTCATTCCCTCTTAGCCAAAAAGAAGTGGGGCAGGATTTTAAGCCACATCTTAGGCTTCTGTAACCAACTGCTCGTTCCAAACGGCTCCCCAGTAAGGCTATCAGATTCAGAGAGAGTGGAAGGTGTGATGGACAGCCAATAAAAGGGGGTTTTGTCTGCAAGCGTCTCCATTTTGTAACCTCAGGACTCCCGATGCCTCTGGCCACGGCCCAGACTGGAGTGAAAGGGCTTTGCTGCTGCCTTGAAGGACTTGCAGTGGAAATGGAGTTTCCCCTGGCTCTGTACCATGAACGTATAGACTCTCATAGCACTTTGCATGCACACTTTTATTTGAGTGTTTCCTCTAAAGCTATGTAAAACCACACTCTTCCCAGAATTAACCACAATTTTGCAGAATTAGGAAATCATTGTGCTGATGATGTGAGGAAGGAAAAGCACTGTGTGTGTGTGTGTCTGTGCTTCAGTATTGCTGCTAAGCCTGGCTGGCATTGGCTGGCACAACTGTAAATGGCACCCTACTCTAATATTAATGCAACACAATTATGTGATTACATTCAGTTCAGTGTCAACGCAGCTAAGTGGTGTATTTTTTCATTTAAATGGCAACCCTCTTCAAATCCTGGCGTGCAAAGCTGAACTGTCAGACACAGATGTCTAAATTGCCATCTTTGTGTACCTATAAATCCTGGCTAATCCTGTTTCTAAATCAGTAAAAACAGGATTCATCCTTGTGCAAATATTCTGCCCAGGTTTTTGGCACACTACTTTTTTTTTTTTTTTTGGCTCAGTGGAAAGGAAATGGAAACCTGAAAATGAACTTCAAAACGCCCAATTCTTAATCTAATTGTAAACAAAAAGGCTAGCTGAGGCCTGAGTGTTTTATTACTGTCATTCTGGTCGTAAAATATGTTTTATTTATTGTGTTAAGATATCTCACAAGGGCTGGGAAAGCTGGAGAACAAGTTGTGCATCCTAGCTGTGTTTGACATGTTTTGGGGTGGGGGGGGGGCCGATCTTGTGGACCAGATTTAAAGGAGCAGTGTGTAGGATTAAGTGGAATCTAACATAAGGACTGCAAACTGCAATTATCTAAAACCTCTCCCGGTTAGGTTTCCTTCAGCGTTCATTATTCTGGAGGTTTTTACGGGGTGCTGAATTATCCACAGCGGTCTCTTTCTTTCCGAAAACTACAGATCAGGTAATTGAAACCGTTGAAAACATTGCACAAAGCACTGTTTAGCTTGATTCAGACGAGCCGCTAGCTCAGCACCTGCTAATGTATGCTCACCTTTTTCCTCTGATAACTTTAGATCCAGATGTTCAAGAGGTTTTCACCAGAAACAGAATTATCCACAGAGGTCTTTCCTCTCCAAAACTAACTGACGAGGTGATATTGAATTGGTGAAAACACTGAATAAAGCTGTTTTTTTTGTTAAAAATCTGTGTTTTTCTGATGCTTTCTGGTGTGTTGAATAGCCCTACGTGATTAGTAGCTATTTTCTCACGATTGTCCACTAAAGAAAACATTCTTATTATATTCCATTTCTGCCAATATATATCCCCCTAAATTCTAAAAACTGGACCTTTAAGGTTTTCCTGGTAGCGGTGCACAGTTTGGGTAAAACTCCTTATTTATACTGTGCTGCAGTGTGACTGAAACTGCAGCACTGTAATGAAGTTCATCTGGTTAACACATCTCTCATTGGAGTGTATCACAGTCCTAATTTAGTCAGCACATTACTGTACTGTAAGTCATAATTTAGCCTCTTCCATCTTTGCAATTTGTGTTTGATGAGCATCTTAATGCAGCCCTGAGCATGCGATTATATTTATGATGTCGGTGTTGATTACTATGGGCCTGCTCTGTCGGAGCTGTGTCCTCGGGGCACTTGCAAATTTAGAGGCAAGCACTATCTTACTTGGGTGTAAGCGTTTAGGTGACTAAGTTCACTTCATTGTAAATGGGTTTGTTTCCTGATTAAACCTCATTCTTATAGGAAGAGCTGTGATTAAAGAGTTCAATCTTGTAAATCTCCTCCTGTCAGTGGTAGGAACTTGGTGCCACGGTTGGATTTTTCTCACAACTGTCCTTCTTTTCTCTCCATTTTATGTTTCTTACATGTTGTATAGAACATCTGAATGATCAGGTTTTATATCATTCTGTGTCTCTTTCTCCTCCCCAGACGTTTGTGTCCCGTAGGGCACCCTGAAGCTCAGCCAGTCACGGTGCCTCCTTGGGCTTTCTGTCATGAGGGGGCGTTGCTCTCGAAAACTTGGTGTGCTGGCCAAGGCTGGCTTCCTGCTCTGGGTGCTATGGCTGGGCTACCTTCTGTTGGCGCGCTCCTCTTTCCCCTCCGCTTCCTCTTTGGAGGAAGAAGACGAAATCCCCCATGTCCTGGTGAGACAGCTCTCCATAGAGGAGAATGGGGCTGATGGACAGCTCGCTAGGCCCCTGTACGTTAAGCCATCACCAGACAACAACGCACCGGGGGAGTGGGGTCGGGCCACTCACCTCAACCTCAGCCCTGAGGAAAAGAAGCTGGAGCAGGACAGTGTGGAGCACTATGCGATCAATATCTATGTCAGTGATAAGATTTCACTTCATCGGCACATCCAGGACCACAGGATGCATGAGTGAGTAGACCAAAAAGGCAGAAACAGAAAGTTGACAAATTGTTTTTCAGAAAATCACTAATTCTTCTTCTGTTGATTGCTAATGTGTTTGAAGTTCTAACATATATGTCTCTGGTTTTGGAAGCTGCATGGAGCTGATAGTCATACTACAACTGTGTCAGGGATAAATTACTCAATAGAGATTAAGTTGAGCTCTTTACTGGGATCAGTTTTCCACTGACAGTTAGAAACAAGGATGAAAGCTCTCGGGATGCATTGCAGGGCTTATTGAGGCTGGTGTAAGCAGCTCTCTGCCTGAATGGATTTATTCTATCCACAGTTGTTGTCCACAGCTATTCTCAGCTCAGCCCCTGTGATGACACACAAAGTATGATGTCTTTTATTAATAGTTCCTACTTCCGCTTTCGCCTCGTCCCTGACTGGCTCTAATGAAACCCAGATGTGGTATCCATCGGTGTGGTGGGAATCATCATTTGTGTAAAAAACCATGTGTTTGTTATAAATGCCCTGGAGTGTCCCAGTTAAGCATGGCCTCTCTTTAGCAGTCCTATGATTACATCTAAGGATATATTTTCCCAAATTGCTGGCATTAAACATGTCATGCTAAATCTTCCAAATTGGACTTAAAATTACAGACACAGAGAAATTAATCTTGCCCTGGTGAAACTGAATTAAAGCATTTTACCAGCGAGACGTCTGCACATCCAAAGGTAGACTGATAAGATGCTTTGATCTTCTCAGTGGGCTGAGGAAACTGCCAGGAAGGTTGAAAGTCAGACCCTGTGTGCTTATGCAAGGATAGTGTTCAAACAAGGGATATCTTTATCAGTCCTTTAGCATAATGGCCTTCCGCAGCGACATTATGTAGTTGTTTTGAAACAGGGCCACCGCACTGTGCAGAGTGACATTTTTGTGTGCAAGTGCACAATTGAAAAGACACCGAGAGGAGTGAGTTACAGCTGTAGCAGGGATGAAGTGCAGTTTTGGTGTCATGGAGCTCACATGCTTCAGTGTCCGTCCACCAATACCATGACTGAGGTGCATGACTCGAAGACACAGTGGTGCTCTGTGCTATTTTTGCATCAACATGTTCTACTCATGAACTTAAATTGCATGAGAAATTACATGTTTCATAGACTGTTTCAGACTTGACAACATTAACATTCTGTATGAGTCCGTTTGTGCATTCCTGTTGGAACGTTTTGCAGTGTATGCGAATGTCATTAGCTGACAAGGAACCTATAAAAGAGACACACCTATGAAAAGAGTGTCTCGGCCGCCATGTCTAAAACAGTCAGGCTATAAACTCAGAGCTGCCCACCCGCTGGAGCAACTCTCTCATTTTACAGCTAAACACTACACTAAAAATGTTTCCCAAAACTTTTGAGGAGAGAAATAGGCAATGCAGTAAAGAATCTGGATTCATGTTTGATCAGAGCTGCCTAGGTTGGCAGTTTGACCGCAGCTCACGAGCAGTGATTGACATGATTGAAGGCTGTGTTCGAGCACTGCGGTAGAGTCTAGCAAATGTCATTAGATGCACAATGAGTGGGAGGTGAAACCTGAGACTATCTGTCTCATGTGCTTCCTTGTGGATGTGGTGACAGTTTCAGCAAAGTATGACAAGAAGGTGTTTTTATGTAAGTCACCAATTGTGTCTCTAAAGGCATTTAAACAAAGAGACGACAGAAAACTGGGCTTAGTTATTTCCACACAAAGCTCGGCATTTATCAATGTGGAAATGAGTGGAGGCTGTCTCACCTCGTGTATGCAAGTTTGAATCATGGTGGGCTGGTCGTGCAGCATAGTAAATCTGTCTGAGTTGGAGAGTTATTAGACCGTATTCTGACAGACATCTAGGTATTTACAGCCACATATTAATCATCTTACAAATGTATAGTCGCCACATCGACGTGCGCTCTCTATCACAGCTCGCAGCTGCCTGGCTCTGTGGGACTGGCTCCAGGCTGACTGAAGGATGAACATCGCTTGTGCCCAGCTCTATTTGAAACTTCTTTTTTAAACACTGACAAACCTATGTCATTCATCATTGAATCATCATTAAAAAGGAATAAGTAAACTTTGCCACAACCAGACCAGAACCAGTTGGCGAAATTAGACCTGGGGCGTCAGTGTTTCCATTTCTAGCTTAGTGAAGTTTCTCTTCTTGGCTGTGTTTTTTCTCTCCATGTTGTTACCTCGAGGGGCGAGGCCTCTAGAATATATCGGGGCGGGATATTTAAATGACAATTATTTTCAATCGCCACATTTATCAACACCCGATTATTCCTATGTTGTGACTGGCGAGATAAGAACGTCTCATGAATCACACGCAAACCCTGTTGTAAGACGACTTTAATGCTTGCACTGGTTTGTGAGATGGGTTGATAAATGAGGGCCGGTGTTTTTTCCAGAGCTGTTGATGGAAGCAGCTAAGACGTATTAAGCCATTTAGCTTCCTTCTCATCTCTGTTGAGAGTTGCACATGCGCAGTAGAATAACAATTCACTAAAGTCTTTGTTGTTATGTGATAAGCATAGCTAAATAAAACAATTTGTATAAGGCTATTAAAAATTGACTTCAGGTAAGTGGATTTCCGACCCACTTGCTTGACCAGGCAAGTAAAAAGAGGAAAAAGCCCATTAATATTGAACCCTGCACACTACAGTGACATCAGTTTCCTCCAGGGAGCAGGTTTTGTAGCAGACTTTGGACTGCTGCTCATGAAGAAAGGGAAACTATCTTGTTTGATTAGTCATGACTAATGCTAGGGCGTAACACATTTATTCTGATCCCAAACCACACACCAGTGTCACTGCTGTGGGTTTAGCCGTTGGCTACAAAATTATCAGAAGTCATCTAGCCTGTGGCAGTGTGGCAGAGCCAGTTTGCCCTTTCTCATGTTTTCTCTCTCTCTCTCTCTCTCTCTCTCTCTCTCTCTCTCTCTCTCTCTCTCTCTCTCTCTCTCTCTCTCTCTCTCGTGCCCTCTTTTGTTCTCTTCCCCTGGAATTATTAGTTTATAGTTTTTCGCTTTGATTTTCATCCAGTGCTGCCCCTGTCCCCTCTCTCTGTTCTGCTCTTTTTGTCTGTTTGCTCAAGTTTCTGTGGTCTCTCCCAGAGCACTGCTGTGGTATGTTGCTCACTGGTGTGATACCCTCCCCACCCCCATCCATATTTCTGCGGCTCTTTATTGTTTTAATGACTGCCATCTGGATTAAGACCAGATACCGCCTTCTGCCACAATAGTTGTTGAAGCTGCTCTGACCGAATGGAAAAAAAAAATCATGTCTTGCCTGTATGAGTTCATTTAGGATGCTTTTCTTTTTCTTTTTATAAATATGCACTGTATACGTGTACTGTTGCTTATGTCAACTCTGTCTGTCTTCCCCCACCCCAACAACCCACCCACGCAATCATACCTCAGATGCCGAAGTAAGAAGTTTGACTACCGGCGTTTACCCACAACCTCTGTGATCATAGCCTTCTACAATGAGGCCTGGTCCACCCTGCTGCGGACCATTCACAGCGTCCTGGAGACCACACCTGCCATCCTGTTGAAAGAGATCATCCTCGTCGATGACTACAGTGACCGAGGTCTGACACGCTACACTGATACATAAACCAATGCCCTGTTTTTTGTCTGTAAAAATGTAAACTGACAGAAAAAGTCTTTCAAGCTCTGAAACAAAGAGGCCTGACAGCATTGGCCTAGTTTAGTAAAGCGGACAAACTAAATTTCAGTTGTGCTTTGATTTCTTCACACTGACAGTGAGCAAGAGAACAAGTCAAGCAGGACTCTGCTATATTAAGATAAAAGATGCTATCTGCGGAGCAGTGAATAAATAATGCCTCTGGATATATTCTGAAAGCAATTAGAAAAACATGCTCAGAAGTAGTTTGGACACATTCCTTTAATGATGAAATAATGTGTAAAGTTACCTCCAGGCGTACTGGAAGAGGTTTACTTTGTTTTGGGATATTTTTAAAGGAGCAGTTCACCCCAAAATCTAAAATACAGCTACATTCAAAATACAAATACATTCAGCTTGTGCTTGTGAAAGTGCGAGATGTAAACATAATGGCGTCCTATGCTGAGCTGTAATGTTAGCTAGCTCAGGGTGCTAGGTGAGCTAGCTTTAGATGCATACTTCCTTCTGCGCAGTGATAGAGTTTGCAAGTGTAGTTCGGTAGAAAGAAAATAGATCCTACATGAAACTGCTCGCAAGGTCTGCGGATTATTTTGCATAACCGGATCATAATTTTTGGAAAGAGACGAGTTTTTCAAATGTGTGTTTTTTTAGCACTGTGAGTTAGGGCTGTTGCAGTGAAGGAATTTCCTGTGATGATTAAATGTGGCCCAAGAGCGGGATATGCTGTTAATTGTTTTTTCAAATTACCTAATTTATACTGATTTTAGTGCTATTATAAGCTATTATAAGGTACATTGTTGTTTTTTGTTCACTGTTACGTACATCGAACACAGAAGGGCAACAAGGCACAATAAGGCGCACAGTTGCTATGATACAGAATATCCACGGTTGTGTTGTTGTGGTCTTTGTGGTATTTGTCCTGCCCCTCCTCCATTAAAGCTTCCACTCTTAGCGACTATGAAAAAAAACCTAAACACAGGGGTAGTGGCAGCTGCTTGTCATCACCTGCTGTCAGCTTGTCAGTAGTGTGGTATTGCAGTAATGCGGTTATCGCAACAGCTCTACTTTAAGTGCCACAAGCTGAGTACCATCAAGTTCCACTATACTGGAAAGAAGGCAGACATATCTACAGCTGATATCTACAACATTCTGCAACTCACACCAAAATAATCTAGACTGATAAATAGCACTACAGGTAAGAGGAAAAATATGAGTTTTTAATTTTGGGGTGAACTGTCCCTTTAAAGGTTAAAACGCAGGGGGTTTTGTAAGACTGCTGCAATCATTAATAGAAAAGAGCAAATTCTTGGCAACGTAATTGCTAATTATTTGTCTTACTCCATGTCAGCCCCCCTGCTTCCCTGCTCCAGCTTCTAATTGTCTCTGTGTGTGTGTGTGTGTGTGTGTGTGTTAATATGAGGTTTCCCTTTGATAGCAGGCTCTTATTTCCAGGCCATTTTCTTTTAATCTTAAAAACATGAAGGCAAAACAAGAAGCACTGCCTATCATTCTTGAGTCTTGAATGTAGCTGCACAGTGTTAGCCTCTATATGACACAGGTATGCAATTCAGTTTGGATCGTATACAACTCAAAGGTCAACTTACTAGCTTTTCCTGGCTTTCAGCCGCATCTCACGGTCTCCACCAGCCACCCCTGTGAATGATACTACTTTGTCTCAGAAACCAGATATAGGAGTCGCTTGATGTCTGCCTGTCTTAATGGAATTAGTATTCGGTCCCAGGGAGTCTAGTCTGTGTGTATAGGAGACATTACACCATAATGATTACTTCAGTGTGCACTGAGCTGCCATGACATCATTTCCTCTCCCCTGACCACCCTGACCAAATGGAATGCCTGACACGCCACTCCCGAACCAGAACAGTTACTGCAGACAGACAGACTGACAGAAAGACAGACAGACAGACAGACAGTGACTGGAGGGCTGCCTCTAAGGTTTCTAATGTGACTGAACAGGGTCGAGCATACCAAGCATTGCTCATGCCACTCCCCTGATGTTTAAGGTTATGTCACTGTGAAATGTATTTAAAAAGCAGTAATTCATTCATGTCACAACACAAATATGTAACTAAAAAGGAGTCCCTGGTGTTTCCAAAGACAATAATCACTCCACTCTGCAACTTTTGATCCTTTTTAAGCTATCTGTTAGGCTCAACAAGCTTTATAAGCCACTGATTTGGCAGTAGCTTGTGTATCTCTCAGCTGGTTTTGGCATTTTCCTGTCCTCTAGTGGCTGACAAGCAATTAAGGCAGCTTTATAGAATAATAAGTTCCATGTAGGATAAAGAAATAACATCAATTTAAAGTTACATGTGATAATTGTGTGTGTTTGTGTTGTAAAAATAGGCTACCTGAAATCCAAACTAGCCGAATACATCAGTAATCTGGAACGAGTGCGTCTCATCCGCACCAACAAGAGGGAGGGACTGGTCCGGGCACGTCTCATCGGTGCCACCTATGCCACTGGTGACGTACTGACGTTTCTTGACTGCCACTGTGAGTGTGTCCCTGGCTGGATCGAGCCTCTGCTGGAAAGGTAGGTTTACTAAATTAGATGATTAAGAGCTCTCTGAGAATCTTTTGTATTTGTACGACTGAATAAAAAATTACTCTCTTCCTGTTCTCTGCACGTTATCGGCCATGCTTTGTGTCCAGGATCGGGGAGAATGCCAGCACCATTGTGTGCCCAGTGATCGACACCATCGACTGGAACACCTTTGAGTTTTACATGCAAACAGACGAGCCAATGATCGGAGGTTTTGACTGGAGACTCACCTTTCAGTGGCACTCGGTCCCCGAAGTGGAACGCAAGAGGCGCAAGTCTCGCATTGACCCCATCAGGTGACAGTATGGTACTTCACAAAGTCTGCTCTCAGGGGGAGATCACTTTATCAGATTGGCACGTACCAGTGTAGAGCTCTGCTCTCAAAAATGTAATATACCTCTCGCTGCTAATTTGTCACTGCACGTGTTGTATTACTGTATTAATTACTTCCTACATTTTCACTGCTGTTACACTCTGACAATGGTAGACTGAACTCTCAAACAGTAGAATCAATAAAGCAACGTAATGAGGAGAATCTGTTTAAATATGTTGGTTTTAACCAGCCCATACTCATATAAAGAGAAACTTCACACAAAATATTCAGTGCATTCCAATACCCATACTACCATACTATTTTTAATGCCAGAAAAAGCATCCAAGCCAGCATGCTTTTCTGGCTGCTCTGTCCCACAGTCCTAAAGATAATTCACATCAACTGAACTGCAGGTGACAGCTCTCTGACTGCTGACAGAAGCCACAAAAATAATCATAAAGTTAATAACAACAAAATGAAGAGAGACGGGCCATCCTGCTTGTGTAAAATGAAACCTCGATTAGTAGTGTTCACAGTTTGGGGCGTGGTATTTTGTGTTGTTCTACACTGTGATCACACAGCTGATTCAGACAATGGCAGCACTCACCTCTTCCTGGTTGCCTCCACAGCAGGGGGGCAGAAGTGTGAGGAAGGCTCAAGCACCTGATTAAGATGAGTGTATGTGTTACTGATTAATTGATAGTAACTTGTATTTTCCACCTAATTACCCGCAGCAGGGAGGGTATATAAGGCAGGTAGTTGCTTTTAGTCTAAGTTGGTGTTGGTGTGTCTCTTAAAACCACCACTGGTTAATTGGGCATTCCCCGCAACAGCCCTAATGTCTTGACTACTGTAACTGTTGTGTGGGAGATATCAGCCTTTCCCAGGTGCCCTGAAGCTGAAGACTTTCCACTAGTGCCAAAAGAGAGATTGTATATTGTACTGGAGACCAAAAATGAAACTGAAAACGACATCATTTTTTCGTTTTGAACAAAGCAAACACACTTGGAGCTTGTTGTTGAGCTCTTGATTTATATCTGGAGGGCCTCCTTTTCTTTCTTCTCTGCTATGTACTTTTCAGCCATATGCTCAAAATGCATTTAAGCTGTTTCACCTCACTGGTCAAGGCCTTGTTATCACTCTTCAAAGCTCCCAGTTTTGGTCCAGGTCTATCCAGACACTGAGCTCGCTGTTTGAAGCTTCTCTTCCAATTCAAATGTTGCATTGTCCCCAGAAGAGATCTTGAGCTCCTCCCGGGTGTGGACATCGTTTGCTTCTTGAGCAACTATATGGGGCTTCTGAATGTCATTGTCTTGCTGCATTGCAGTGACTTTCTCTGTGCTTCCTTTGAAACCAAAGTTATTCTCTTTTCAGCTCATTGGAAGTTTCTCTATGCGACTAATCAAGGCTCTGTCCTCCCTTTCCAAGGCTTCGAATAAAGCTTCGAGCATATCCAGACTTTTTAATTTGTCTGTTTGGAGCTTCTCTTCCAAGTCACATCTGACTTGTTGGAGGACATTGTCTCCCTCAGAGATCTTGGCCTTCTCCTGGGCACAGAAAGCATTTTCTTGTTTTTTGGACTTTTCTTTGACCATCACATAATTCTCTCTTCTTCTCTGCAGCTCATTTTAAGTTGGTGTCTCTCTCCAAAGCTTTGAGTTTAGGCACAAGTGAACTGGAGGTGCTCTTTGAGCTTTTTTGAGTAGTTGTACTTGGCTTCCGGAGTTGTGATCTCGTATTTCCTATTTCCAGATGTCTTCAAGTCACTCAATATACCGATTTTTGTTTGTCAAAGGCTCTGTGTGTGTCTTCCAGATATAATTATGATTCTCAGAGCCTGGCAGGCCAAACAAGCTGATGTGCCAATGGAATGTTTGTTTCATGTCAGAGATTAACAAGAAACCAGGCATGCATGTGCTTCAGCTTCACTGTTCTAAGGTTTATCTCATTGATAGAAGTCTTCCTGTGTACTGATCACCCTCCTTCAGTTGTAGCAGAGTTTTGTTGCATCACTACTAATGCAAACTGGTTGCTGGTTTTAAACTTTTCATGGGATTTGGGTGGGGGGGTTCACATTACTGTTTGCCAACCCTAAATATCCTTTAAGCTCTGAATACAGCCCCGTTATCAGTGAGCTCATGTGTAATGTTTCCTGAGGAATAATACATTGTAAGTGTACATTTTGTTCCCGCTACACCCTCTAACGGGCACCGCTGTCAGTCAACACAGTCAAGGCTCTTCCTCAGCATCCCGAGACAGATCTTTGCACTCGCTCACCCAGTCAGGAAGTAGCTAGCACACATTGTCAGGAGCTCCGCGTTCACCTCTGGCTCTGGCAAATGGTGTTTTGTCGAATCTCCAAGGTACCGTTAGGTGATAACATAAGGATCTGTCAAAGGTCAAGGCGCATGATGATTACTTTATGATAAAGTTATGTGTCCCAACTGGATATGTATTTCTCTCAACAGTATGCACTCTGTGAGGGCAGCTTTATGGAAAGGAAAGAGAAAAAGTATGCAATTTGGAAAACAGCAAGAAATGGACATCTATGGGTTGAAAGGTCTGAGTCTGTTGCACTTCATGTGGAGCAGGATGACCATTAAAGTTATATATAGTTACTCTTTAAAGGCTTTTTTTTTTAATGAGGTGGTTTACGTCTTTTAAACGTGGTGTATTAGACAATTGAGTGAATTAACTTTTAATTAAACAAAGAGCTATATTATGTCTGTGGAAGGGGAACTGAACATTACAATTATAACGTCACCGTGTTTTCACTGTTTGTCCCAGGTCTCCAACAATGGCAGGTGGATTATTTGCTGTGAGCAAGGCCTACTTTGAGCATCTGGGCACATATGACATGGGCATGGAGGTGTGGGGAGGAGAAAACCTGGAGCTGTCCTTCAGGGTGAGTTCAGTGACTCTGTGGTCCTCACTCAAGGAGAACTGCTTTGCCATCACAGTGCCACGAAGCAATATGAGACCAGAGTACGGCTTTTATGTTTGGGGAAAGAGTGACTAATCTAGCTTACTTTGTTACCAAAAGCTTAGTCACAGACAGAACATCCACTGACTCTGCTTTTTTGTTACTGTAGGAGCAGGCAGACACATCAGTGATGCTGATTGGCTTAAAGAGAATTGTTTTTTGTCACAGGGTATGTCCCTGATCATTTGATTCATTTATCTGACAGCTGACAGTCAGTGGGTAGTTGGTGTGAGTGAGACACGTGTCAGTGTCAGATCACAGTCAGCCATCTGAAACCGTACCCTGATATTGGCTGATACCTTGTTGTGACGTTGGTGTCGCTTTTCACTTGTTTGCGTCAATCAAATTGGCCCAGATTTTAGGCTATGTGTGAGTTTGTCGCAGGAGCACGCAAGGGTAGGCAATGTAAATTGTTTGTGCATGATTTATAGTGTGTATGTGGTTTCATTGTGAAGACGAATGGGCTGTTCCCCTGAGCGATGTGTTATGCATGTGGAAATAAAAATGCGTCTCGCTGGGACTTTTTGGCATACATAATTTATGTTTAGTGAATTGGTTTTCAACCCTGAGTGCAAAAAAAAATAAATATGGTATGGGGTAAACTGCCCAGTGAATTAAGATGGAAGGGGCTGTAATGTAATGGCTGTTTGGCTATGGATATATGATCATAATTTTGCCTTGTGCTATTGGAACATATCTCAGCCAAGTATAGAAATATCGTGATAACATCCTTTCATTCTTTAAAGGCTGTTTTTGTATTACCTTTTTGTTTTTCCATGGTGGAAGATCAAGCAATTACACAATGCAAATTTCTACCGTAAATCCAGGCTGATTTCAAATGCAGCCTCATGACTCAAGAGGCAGGGGTTGAATTTTCATAGCTTCAAGGTGACGAGCTTTGTTTGTCATTCAGGAAGGATTTCTAGCATTGCATCAGTCACCACAGTCAACACCCATCAAGCAGACACACTGCAAATGACTCTTGTCAAAACATTTACTACTTG
This sequence comes from Epinephelus awoara, assembly GCA_035609425.1. NCBI lineage: Eukaryota > Metazoa > Chordata > Actinopteri > Perciformes > Serranidae > Epinephelus > Epinephelus awoara. The sequence goes on along the minus strand of CM069310.1, from coordinate 14,294,622 downwards.
CTACCTGCTAGTTTATTGGCAGGAAAGTCAAACAGACAAAGTAATAAATACCAAATTCAAGTGCCAAAGTTCACCAGTTGTGTGAGATATCATTTAGACAATGTGCTACATGGTTAATGATAACCTAATCCGTGTTACAGCTGGTTGTCTGTCATAGTGCAAAGAGCCTACATTGAAAGATTAATAACGCTGCCATAAATTAGAGTTCATTACTGGCTTCTATTGTCCTGTATTTATCACTATCTTTTATCTTGTAGTGGGTATATAAAAACTGTATCCCATGCATGTTACGAGATTAAAGGAAGCTAAAAAAAAGATGTCCTGTGCCACGTCTGCCATGTGTTTAACCCTCCCAGGTGTGGCAGTGTGGGGGCAGCCTGGAGATTCACCCCTGCTCTCATGTGGGCCACGTGTTCCCTAAAAAGGCCCCTTACGCGCGGCCCAACTTCCTCCAGAATACCGTACGAGCTGCGGAGGTTTGGATGGACTCTTATAAACAACACTTCTACAACAGGAATCCCCCAGCCAAAAAGGTAGGACGGTTGCAAATCAAAGGAGCAAAGTTTTTAAACAGTATGTCTTGCTAGATGTGCTGCCATGATGCTGTTAGGAGGAATGCAAGAAGCTGACCTTATAATACTGTCGGAATAATATTTGGACAAACGGATTCTTCACTGTAGGCGATCAGCTCTGTCTTGCTACAGAGGGCTCAGGACTAACTTTTTAGATAAGCTGTTGTAGACAAACATTTTCATTCAGCGCTTTTTGGCACTGCAATAATACATTTAAAATGTTAGCGTTTTGTCAGTTCACATACACACTAGTAATCTCTGTAGGAGATGGATGTGGAAGTGGTTTCCTCCCCACACACACACACACACACACCCAAACAAAGCGAGCGCTCTCATTTGCAGGATGGAACACACAAGCTGTTAAAACTTTATTTCTTTTACTCAATATTATATTTTACGATAGGGAGACTATTACTTGTTCCTGTGAGCTGCAGATGTCTTTCAGTCTGACCTCTGAATACATGATTGTTCTGGTTCTCATTTTGAATTACTGATATGTTTTAATACAGTGTACTGTTTCACACAAACGCACACCTTAATTTTTGCCCCCCAGGGGCGGGTCTTTTTATAATGCACACAGACAGATCTGCTAAATGTCAGGAATGAAAATGTGAAGTTGCACATGACAGACTTTTTGGTCTGGAGCCCTGTTATATTACTGTTTTCATTCGACTTCGACTGAATTAAGCCCTGCAGTGATGCCATGTTACACCTCATGCCACCATGTCAATAAGCTGCAGTGAATGGCTCACCTCTGCCGTTAGGTTTAGATGTTTTATGATATGATTCCCCTGTGGTGTCAACATACGATGAAACGCTGTCTGTCTGACTGGGTCAGGCATATGTACGAGAGGACGTGCACGAATGCACATGTGGTAAGTGTGCCTTGTGCCTCTCAGGTTCTGAGTATTGGACACCATCAAAAATTCATGTATCTCAGTTTCACCTATCTGAAAAAGGTACATTATTAATGTCGGGGATCTTTGATCAAACAATAAATTACCTGGTCAGGGGGAGATTGAACACAGCACTGTCGGAGCAGATCACCAGCTCCAAGTATTATACTGCTGTCACATTATGTTAACAAACTGCAGAGCCACAGATGATAAGGTAGTTTTGAAATAGTGCGCAATTCTTTTTCTTAAAGTACATTTAGTGAGTAATATTAATTTGTTATTCAAGTTTTTAAAGATCTTCAAACAGATTGACGACCACTTCACGGTGTCTTCCAGATTTATTGTTATAATCACGTTCTGAGTTGCTGTGCCTACCTGTTTTTACAAGAACACCCAACATTCATTTTTAATTACTATTTGTATCCTGGATGTGAAGATTTATAGCAGAATGATTTAAAGGTTCAGTATACAATTTTGAAGAAATCTGATGCTTTGGGTTGGTGATTTGGTCCGACCACCAACCCAACATCGTCAGTATTTGACAACCTGGGAATGAGACAAATCTTTAACTGTTTAAAGGATTAAAATATTTATTTGTGTTTGTTTAAGAAACTCAATGCCTTGACTGTTTATCCCAGCAACATTTCCTGTGTGTTCTGATCTTAAAATATTTGAAAAATTTGTGACAGCAATAGTGTATTTGTGAGACGCTGTCGTTACATTCCACCCCCAGGCAGTGCAAAGGTGTGTGAATGTTCTGGACTTTTAATTGCATAAGTTATGGAGTCCTCCACCTCAGCAAACACTGCTATCCGACATATATGGACATAAGGTGCGACTAACAACCTGCAAGTTGATTTCTTGTTAATCCTGTCATATCCAGGATTTAAATATTTACTTTTATAGTGCAACTTGTTTTCTTAGACAGTATTACACACGCCACAAAAGAACAGTGTGTGTATTCTAGTGAATGCTATCACAGTCAAAAGGTGGTGATGAAGTGATGTTGTCAGGCTTTTAGCATCCTCTTTTGCAGGTTAAGGTGACTTATCATTGCGTGCTTACTTTCCAGGAGACCTATGGGGATATTTCAGAGCGGCTGCTGCTGAGGGAGAGGCTGAAATGCAACAGTTTTGACTGGTATCTGAAGAACATCTACCCTGACCTACATGTACCTGAGGACAGAGGGGGCTGGCACGGGGCTGTGAGTGTCTGCTGTCCTGTCTGTGTTCCATTGTTTGTCCAGCAGTGTTTCATTCACATTAATCGAAGGTCTTGCACCAGCCTTTATTGATGTAAAACAGAAATGGCATTGCAGTCTTCTTTCCTAATTCCATTTCTTGAGCCTGTGACTGGGTGTCAGGCTGGGGCAGGATATGGGAAAATCCTGTCGAAAGTGAGAAGACTGGATGAAGACAAACAAAGGCTCTGAAAGCCATTTGGACTGGACTCAAAACCAGTGAAATCCAGGGTTTTAAAGTGATTCAGTTTCAGCAACAAAGATTTAACCACTGTGTGTGAAGAAAGAAGAAAAGGATTGGTAACACTTTACTTGAATGTATCTACATAAGAGTGACATGACACTGTCATAACTATGACATGACACGGTCATAAACCTGTCATAAACATTATGTACATGTCATAAACGTTTTTGACTGCTGTCATTAAGTGTCATTCGGTTGTTGTCATGACAAGTTGACATTGTTTGGGTTGTCTTATGACAACTTGACAAGTAGAAATATTGACAGTTGGATAGGAAAGCATGAGTAAGGGAAAATGGGTCTATTTCATATTGATTGCTTAACAGGTGTGTGTTTATGTAGCAGACGGCAGGCAGCAGTCTGCTTTTGTTTCAGCGTGGTATTTTGGAGACTTTGATTTAATCAGAGGACTGAGTCTACCAGCGTCTGTGGTGCTGTTGTGTGTGTGACCTTGCAGTTTGTCCTGCCTGAAAAGAAATAAAACCAGCAACAGAAACTCCTCACAAGAATCAATAAAGCACTGCATTTGAATTTTTATTGATACATATTGGTCTCTTTCCACTAGGTGCGTAGCTCAGGGATACAGTCCGAGTGTCTGGACTACAACTCCCCAGAGCACAGTCCCACTGGTGCCCACCTCTCTCTTTTCGGCTGTCACGGCCAGGGAGGCAACCAGGTAAGTTGAGCGTTTCACACATCATTTATTCTGTCTTTTTCTCCCTCCCTCTCATGCACGTATTCTCTCTTGTCACAATCGTACAACCTCTCTTGGCCCCAGTGGGAGATGTATCTTGAAATGTCAACGCTTTCTGCTAACCCCTAAAGCGAGCTGCCACAGTTGATTCACACTAGAAAATTGCTCTCTGCTGGTCCGTCCGGCATGACTTGAATTTAATGAAGGGAAAAACTAAGTTTGGAATCGTATTCACATATACCCAAAAAACACTGTGCAAGTAAATCACAGGTACTTTTAAACTGAATGTCTGCCAGCTCCAGTGATGGATGTTGTAGCAACCAGCAGATTATTTGTCTGCGAGGATGTATTTTTAATGCCAGAGTCAGAAAAGAGGCAGAGCTTCTTTCTGTGAATCCCCAACCTGCTCAATATCTCTGATTACCCCACTGATGCACCGCATCAGGTGTCCCCTGCCACAAAAAGCACCATGTGTGACTGAAAATCAATGTTTGAATGGCTCTCCGCTGAAACAAAAACCACGAGGGCACTTCACCGCCTCCCTCCTGCTCCCCCTTCTCTGGCCCATATAACAACCACGTTCCATTTAAAAGATACATGAGCCTCGCCGGCAGAATGAATGGCACAGCCTGGGTAAATAAGTTTGAAGCCAGACACAGGGGCCTTGAGTGAGTCTTTTATTAGAAACTACCATTATAGGCCCTGATGCACCTGAAAGATGTATGAGATGTAAAGAGACGGGTGGGGAAGTATAAAGATTGATTACCTGACCCTCTGTTTAACAGGGAGCCCAGGGACTGTTGCATCTTTTGTCCCGAGGGGCCAGGATGTTGAAATGACACCAGAGAGGGGAGAGTTGGGTTTATGTTTACGTCTGGTTGATTGAGAGGGCCACGGCCCCGTCTTTACTGATGAGCTCCCTCGACACACATGCAGACACGCCATGCAATGGTGGCTTAGGCAGGACTTGATCCCACTGCAGCATTAAGAGAAAAACATCCTGTAATCCTATTAGGAAAAAACATGCCAAACTGCACTATTGTGCTCGTTGAAAGCTTTCTTAATAAAGCAGAGAGATTAAGGTAGAACGGGAGATGTGCCAAAACAATTGGAAAGGAGGCAGAGCAGTGTTTCACTCTCAGTCACGGCTGCTTTTGCATTTGGGTTTCTTTCCAAAAAAAAGATTCATGCTGCATGTACAGAGCAAACAGTCACATAATCAGGTCTCTCTTCTGCTCCAGTACTTTGAATACACATCACAAAAGGAGATCCGTTTCAACTCGGTGACAGAGCTGTGTGCGGAAGTACCCGAGGGACAGACCTCCATCGGTATGAGACACTGCCCCAGTGATGGGGAGCTCAGACCTGCCAGCATCACCTGGGAGTTCAGAATGGTAGGGGTTCACACGCTGATTCCACAAGACTACATTTCACGCACATTCTCATCCTACGTCAAATAAAAACTTCCTATTTATATCCTTTCAGGACGGGACCATCTACCACCCTCATTCGGACATGTGCATGACAGCCTACCGCACATCAGAGGGCCGCACAGACACCCAGATGAGGCGGTGTTCCCCGGGAGACAAGACTCAGCAGTGGAAGTTTGAGTGGTAGGAGGAGGAAGAGAGAAAAGTAGCAGAGAACCTCAAGTGACCTTCTTTTTTACCACAGTGCAATTACTACAGTGGATGTCTTCTCTCCAAAACTGCTCTCCATTTGAATGGGAATGGCGAGCAAATGAAAGGTGGTGAAACAGTCACTTAAAGCCAATGAATCACCCAATTCACTGCTTTTATACCCAGCTGAATGACTGAATAAGTGCCGATCCCAGCAGAGTGAATGAGAATTGCAAGGCAAGGTTTGTTCAGCGTGAACTTGAGACTTCTGCTTTCGTGTTGCTTTCATCCAAGTGCCTCTGCAACCAGACCGGAGTCCAGTGCACATCCGAAGTGTCATTATTGTCACGTGTGGTTTTTTTTTTTATCATCTAATGCAACAACTGGAAAGCAGTGAAACTGATTCGACAGTCCAGAGTGTGTAGAAGTGCCTTTCAAAGAGAGTTGAAGCATTTCCTAGAAAACATGCAAAATCATGCTGCACTAAAAATGTTACCTTGATGTGCAATTAATATTAATTATTATTGTTAAATCCTTATTCTTGTTTGTTGGGTTGTCAAAAAAATAAAAATAAATAAAAGACAGGCTACTCAGAGAAGACGTGCCAGGAATGTGAGGTCAACAGCATTTTGCCCCAAACCAGCTACTTTCTAACATGCTCCATCATGTGAGGAAAACAGGAAGAGAGCACCGCGGTCACACTAGACCGCCTCTCAATTCAATGTCGTGTCTGTGAAGCCCGCTTCACGGCATAATGCTGCCTGAACAAGACTTGAAGCATTCATTAAGCATTTGGACTAAGTGCAATTTGCCCCCTAGGGCTGAGTGAGTTGACAGGAATGTTGTAATCTATTCTTCCCTGTTGTGTAAAATTAAGAATACCCTCTAAACTCACCTGTCACTGTGCCTTTGGAAGGTTGTCATCCTTAAAGAACTCGTTTGTGCCGAAATGAAATGTGCCAGCGGATGTCAATTGTATTTAGAGATGTGTTGAAATGCTAAAAACAACACTGGCTTGATGCACTTGATTTTATTTAGACACAAAAAGCCTTAAAGGGAGCGCCTGTTTAATTTAATCCTTTAACTTGGCAGTGCCAGACTGTTTTGTGAAGACTCCTGTGTGTAAACTGTACTTGAAGCAGCATAAGAAACACTCATGTTTTTTTTTTCTTTCCCCTGTTGGTGTTGCTACTGGGATTCAGTGACCAAGAAATGCAGTGTAACTGTTGTCGAAATGTTTGTTGAATCGCAGCTGTATTTGCCGGCAACTGCTTATCACTGAGCAATGTTTGGTGTCTGTGCTCCCTCGAGCTCATGAATATGAGATATTCATACAAGTCAACATGTTAAGCTGACTCCTGTTTTGTGTTACTTTTGTACATAATGTTTGGTTAAAGGGACCAGAGTGGGACAGTGCCGTCGCAAAGCACCTTTAAAACTACTGATAATGCATAAAGGGATGATGGGGAGGATTACTTGATATGAAGAAGAGGGTGACTGGAATGGGATGGATGTTTCGATGATGATTAAAGCTGTTTGGATGATTGAAAGAATAAAAAACTAACCACAAAAGGACATTGTCGTTTTGCTTTGTTTCTAAAAAGCTTTGCACACATGGGCGGATTATGAGACAATGAGCCTCTGGGCACAGACATGTAAAAGGCCCCTCCACCTCTCCTACAAGGAAACTAAAGACACAGGGACATTGCGGTGGTTTGGGCTCTTTTTCTTGTTTTGCGGCTCTTTGAATTCGTTATGCATTTTTTTCTGGTCTTGTGTCTCTTGGGGGTTGTTTCTGTACATATGTTGTATCTTTATGTGGTTTCCTTGTCCTCTCTTTGAGGTCTTTTTGTGTCTCCTTGTCATTGTTTTGCCCCTTTTTATAGTTAGTTTGTGTTGTTACAGTTCCTCGTCCTCTCTGCGGTCTTTTTGTGTCTCTATGTCATTGTTTTGCCCTTTTCGTCGTTATTTAGTGTCTCTTTGCAGTTCCTTTTCGTCTCTTTGAGGTCTTTTTGTGTCTCTGTCGTAATTTTGTGTCTCTACGTCTTTGTTTTGCCCCTTTTGTACAGTTATTTTGTCTCTTTGCAGTTCCTTGTCATCTCTTTGTGGTCTTTTTGTGTGTCATTGTACTAATTTTATGTCTTGTCGTCATTGTTTTGCCCATTTTATAGTTATTTTTTATCTCTTTGCAGTTCCTTGTCCTCTCTTTGAGGTCTTTTTATGTTTCTTTGCAGTTCCTTTTTGTCTCTTTGAGGTCTTTTTGTGTCTCTTTGTCATAATTTTGTGTCTCTACGTCATTGTTTTACCCCTTTTGTATAGTTATTTTATGTCTCTTTGCAGTTACTTGTCATCTCTTCCAGGTCTTTTTGTGTCTCTTTGTTGTAATTTTGTCTCTTCATCATTGTTTTGCCCCTTTTTATAGTTATTTTATGTGTCTTTGTGGTTCCTTATCATCTCTTTGGGGTCTTTTTGTGTCTCTTTGTAGTAATTTTGTGTCTCTTCGTCATTGTTTTGCCTCTTTTTACACACACACACATATATATGTATATATATATATATATATATATATATAATTTTATATTCTAACTCATCATCATCTTTGAGGTCTTTTTATGTCTCTTTGCAGTTAGTTGTCATCTCTTCCAGGTCTTTTTATGTCTCTGTGGTTCCTTGTCCTCTCTTTGGGGTCTTTTTGTGTCTCTTTGCTATTATTTTATGTCTCTTCGTTATTGTTTTGCCCATTTTTATAGTTATTTTGTGTCTCTTTGCTGTTCCTTGTCATCTCTTCCAGGTCTTTTTTTATGTCTCTTTGTAGTTCCTTGGTTCCTTTGTGTATTTGTTGTAATTTTGTATCTCTTGGTCATTGTTTTTCCCCTTTTTGTAGTTTATTTGTATCTATTGCAGTTCCTTGTCCTCTCTTAGGGGTCTTTTTGTGTCTTTGTAGTAATTTTGGGTCTCTTCATCATTGTTTTGCCCCTTTTTATAGTTATTTTGCATCTCTTTGTATTTACTTTGCATCTCTCCTTTGTCATCGTCTTTTTCTGGTCGGTATGTGGTAGAGTGACATTTTGTAGGTGAAGGCCAGGGGGGCCCTGACACTTTGGGCCCCTGGGCCTGTGGTCTCAGTGATTCATCCGTGTCTGTACACATATATTGTACAGTTAAACTGTCAGTAAAGCAACAGCAAAAGCTTTTATCTTATTTTCAGCTTGCTGGTGTAAGAATGCCTCATACAGCAAAAGAGAAAAGCTGCAGGAGGTGAATTACCTGTGCCTTTTAACTGTGAGGAGCTTTGAATAACACTGTTAAATATAAGTGAATTTGCAAAAGACTGGCCTTCACTGAAAATCTGCCAAGCATCCTTGTCCTCATTCTACTCAGACAGGGATAACAGTATGCACAGTCATTTGGCACCACCTACTGGTTGGAAAGCAAATAACACTGACTAGTAGTGGCATGTTATAGTCATGTACTGACCACAGGCTCAAGGTGAGGAGAGCAATAATAACTGGTGATGGTGGAAACAACTGAGACTAAACAGTGTGAAACTGCACTGATGTTTTTGCTAACCTGTACATTTCAGTATACAGGTGAATGTTTTAATCTTTTCTGTGAATCTATGTCCTCATCATCTGATGGAGGTGAGAGGTGGGGGCAGTAGGGTTCTTATAACTTGATGGTTGAGGTGGGATCGAGAGAAAGCAGGAAAAATAGGAACTTTATTCACAAGGTCAGAGTGAGGCCTCGCCTGCATAATGAGCCAGAGAGAGGAGGACACCAAAAGAAAAGAAGAAGAACATAAAAGCACTCTGCATTTGTGATGATTTATTCAGAGGACTCATTGTTTTAGTTTAGCCGCAGACAAACTGAATCACACTGTACAGATTTGTATTTATGCTATAAATAGTACCTGCTCTAATTGTTGCCTACTGTATCCTCTTGATGCTGCCGCAGCTGTCCCTGTGTGACCTGAGTCCACTTTCTCCAGCACTGAATTTTCCCTATTGTCTCTATATCACACGTGGAATCTGTAAAACTGGTTGTACTGGACTCCATTTTAAATTGTACAGGTCCTCACATAACAGGAAACTGGTTGAGCCTGTCCCACCTCATGCCACTCATATCCACTGATGCCTTAAATTGCTTAATGACAGCTTTGGGTGAAAAACTTTTGAAGAAAGCACACATTCAAGCAGACTCGTCAACACACACAGCTGACATGAGGTCGACAAACAGGAACAACTGATTGCTCTGTGTCAGAGAAAAGTTAGTGGAGATCTTGTTCAATTAAAAGCTTTCCATCACATCATCAATTCTTCAAATTGCTTCTTCTTTTTTTGACAACCAATTTATTTATCAGAGATAAGGGCAATACAAGTGATATTTCGATGATCAGTGGTATTCCTGTCCTAAAGTCTTGATTGGCTAAACTTATTTTATTTATTTTCTTATTTATTTGTACCTGTCTATAATGGAGTCACAATAGAGATGACAGGATCATACCTTCACCCAAAGGTGCACATGCTCTGCAGTTCACCATTGTTTGATTTTCCCATTAATATATTTGCACCAAATACAGTATCTGTTGCATGGAAAATGTTATCCATCATCCGGTCCTAAATGAAAACGCCCTCATGCATTAACATTAATATTGTGTCTCTGTCAGACACCGTCAGGCCCAGTCTACCGTGATATATTACAACACTCCGGCTGACTTGTTGCCTTCCCGTGTCTCTTTGTGGTTTTCACAATATGAGTACTCGATCAAAAAAAGTATGCTACTCAAATTACCTTCTCGCCTTGAACGGTCGCCTTAATTATTTAGCATTTTAATTTGCTTTTACATACATTTTGTGTCAGATTTCATCTTTGGTGTCAAGAGTTTTCATATCAGTTTCATATGAGTGACAACTGGCTGTGTATGAAATGAGACCACCGCCGTGGTGAATGATTTCTAAACTTGGGTGCTGAGTTCTCCCAGGGTCAGTGAAGAGGGCTCGGAGATATCGAGCGTCAGGGTTCATTATTATTATCATTATTATTATTATTATCAACTCAGTGATAAGTTTAAAGGGTGGGACAGTAATGGTGAATATGAGTCACATGGCCCACCTAGGCTGTTACTGCATGTTAGGAACAAGGAAAGAGGTCAATACATCAACTCTCTGTATCTCATATTTGGGAAACATTCACTAGGGGTGAACTCAAAGCGTCTTTTCGTGATTAAATATCTCAGGTCATAATATTTGTCCCTTTGTAAAGATTTACCTGCAGCTATGATGGCGCTTTACTACACCTGTCAAGTTGCAGGAGCTCATACATTACACTTCCGGTGTAACTATTCCGCCTTCAAAATAAAAGTGCCTCGTTGAGCTATGTGTGGTATTAACAGCTTATATCTTTTCCTTAAATATTGCAATCTATAATAAATTACATGAGCAGGGACTGGGCACTCGGTAAGCAACATTTATTTCATCTCGACAGTAAGGGATATAAAAGCAAAAGGATCAAAGTTGAATGTATAATGTTATGAGAACGTAGTATGTCCTGATTGTGTGCATACTGCGTGCAACTGTGTGTACTTTTTTGGGCACCTGCAGCTCATAATGAAAGTAAAAAGAGGAAGTATGCGATCTGGAACGCACACCATGACCTTTTTTCCTGACTTTAACTAAGAGATCTCCTTCTGTAGACAGCCACTGAGTAAAAATTCACAGTCATGGTGTCTCCTGCAGCATCAAGTCCTAACTGTAACATTAGTAAACACAGCAATAAGTGAAGTTATTGCAGAACAATAGCAGACATCCTCTCCACAGCCTCCTAGAGCGACAGAGGAGCGGCTGCAGCAGTCGGCTCATCTCACTGCGTTGCAGAACCGAGCGCTTCAGGGGATCCTTCGTCCCCACGGCAATAAGACTGTCTAATGCCTCCTGAATCACGCACACGCTTTCCAACACCTTCCTGGGGGACCCCAAGGTGTCCCCAGGTTAGATGACATACAGTATGTAATCCCTCCAGTGTGTTCTGGGTCTGGTTGCCCAGACTACCTCAACCGACCCCTTGAGACGCGAAGGAGCAGCGGCTCTACCCCGAGCTCCCTCTGGATGTCCGAGCTCCTCCCACTATCTCTAAGGCTGAGCCCCGCCACCCCACGGAGGAAACTCATTTCAGCCGCTTGTATCTGCGATCTCATTCTTTCAGTCGCAGAGCTCATGACTGTAGTATTAGTTGGTGAGTGGAAGTGTGGTTGTCGTTTTGTATACGAGCAACTGTACAACTGAATTTCCCTTCAGGGATGATTAAAGCTCTTTCTAATTATCTATTCTAACTTAAGTCAATAACAACAATAAAACAAACCTCTTTTCTCAGAGAAAAAGAAGTTTTCACCATTCTTCAGATTGGATTTGATTTACCTTATCACCTAAAAACAAGAGGTGGCCAAACTTCCCCATAGGCTCCAATCACACTGAGCTCCCCTTTAATTCAGCGGACTTTTACTTTGACACTCCTAAACCGGAAGTAGCCTCGCTAGCTCGGCTCACTTAACTGTCGGCTCAACTTCAACTGAAGTTCAAGTGTCTGAGACGCAAACTTCTTATCGACGGCGGCAGATAACGGGTTCAGCGAGTAGTTGGAGTAATTATAACGGCGAGGAGGAGTTGAAATCTGTTTTCCTTATTGGAATATGTAATGTTTTCGCTGAAAACTAAACGGAAGAGTGGACGGAGTTTTTAACTTGACCTGGATTTGTTTTGTTGCCAGTGGGAGCCTACAGGTTAGGGGGGTTTTAGCTAGCTAATCTCAGATAACTAGCTTAATCCGAGTTAGTTAATCCGTTGACACTTCTCCTCAGCACACCGTTGAGAGGAGGAGGAGGAGGAGGAGGAGGAGTGTCCTGCTCCAACGTCCGTCAAGCTAAAGACTTCAAGGTTCCGCTTCACAAGTAACGTTACTTTACACAGCTGAAAAGTTTGGTAGTTTGGCGTCTCTCACACCGAATGACAACTTATTTTACCGTACTTTTATATTCAGTGCGTTTGTGAGAATGCAGACTACAGTTGAAGTCGTCAAACGGAAACGTGACGAGGCTGGTGAGAGGGTCAGTGCAGCAGTAGGTGCCAGCGGAGAGCAGCCCCTCAGGGCATGAAACTTCAGCCCAAGTTTGCACACAGGCAGGAAGCGACACGATGGCACTATGCGGAAGAAGGAGTCGACCCAAGCTACTTTTTTTCCTCTTTGGTGCCACTTTAGTGGGATATGTAATATTTTTTAGGAACATCCCCGGGGACGTGGGCGCGACGAATCGACGAGAGGCCCCCGGAGAGCGCGAGGTGGATAATGAAGAGCTGAAGAGACCCGTCTATGAAAAGCCCCCCTTGGATTTAAATACCCTGGGTGAAATGGGGAGAGCCGTCAAACTCAATCTGAACGAAGAGGAGAAGAAGAAGGAGGAGGAAAGCATTAAAAAACATCAGATTAACATTTATGTCAGTGAGAAACTGTCGCTGCACCGCAGGCTGCCAGAGAGATGGAACCCACTGTAAGTTACCAGCTGATTGGTGTCAACCATTTTACCAAAGACACACTATTATCACACTGTAATGTAGTGTGGAAAAGCAAAGCTAAAATCTAGCTCACTAACTGCAATTGCAGTGAGTCATTTGCAGTGGGTGCTTGCCATATCTAAATGTGTGTTCACCTCTGTTTGGTTAATGGAGCTGAGTATTAACAGAGTTGACCAGGCGTAAGCTCTCTCCAGGATGTCAGCGTGCAGTCTTAACCCAGTTACCCAGCTTCACCTCCTCTCTCTCAACCTGTCTCCTAACATGCACATTCCTTGCATTGCAGCTGCAGAGAGCTGAAGTACGACTACAGGTCCCTGCCCACAACCTCCGTGGTCATCGCCTTCTACAACGAGGCCTGGTCCACCCTGCTGCGGACGGTCCACAGCGTGCTGGAGACGTCGCCTGACATCCTGCTGAAGGAGGTGGTGCTGGTGGACGACTACAGTGACAGAGGTGCGAGTGCGGGTTGATGAAGGGGAGCTGAGGCAGACAGACTGAAGGACAGGCAGAGGAGCTGTGATTGACAGTCAGAGAGGTGGCGCACAGACAGGTGACAATCTGCGGTTTGCCACATAGAAAGATGGGAGGACAAACTGACATGTTGGCAATTAGGAAAGTCAAACAGAGATACAGGAAGTTGGTGACAGATGGGTAGCGTAAGATGCAGATACAGGGAAAGCTTATACGCATCCAGATAGACTCACAGATGTCAGTGTCGCACATCTGGACACATTTTCATCCTCCATATGAAACCACTAAAACATCTTGCAAAACGCAAATTAATAACACGACATATGAATTGCATGGATTGTAATTTGGAAGTGTGATAAATTGTTTCAAGCACAGCGCCATTCATCAAACTCAAGTTGCAAGGACAGTCGTAAAATCAAGCAGGAGCGTGTTCTAATTTGTAGTCATTTGTTGTTTTGTCTTCTGTACTCAGACTGTGTGTGAAGAGTGGAGACACTTTGAGGGTGTGGTTCTAAAACGTTTTGGCTCATGACCATATGAATGAAGCAATGCCTGCCTCTCCCTCTGCCCGAGCATTGGCTGCATGTGCAGAGTGGTGAACAAATCAACCAAAGAATTATGTTCTTTCTTCAGATTGCCTCATTTTAGGTGTGGACTAAAGATTTAACTACAGACATGTTTGTATCCAATCTCATTAATCAACAAACCCATCAAAACAGCATTTAGAGAGTGCTGACTGTCTCAGATAAGTTCCCAAAGCCCACTTTATTATTCAAACCCATCCAAGTACTGTTGTGCTATTCTAGTGGCGAGACACATGATGGACGATCTGTTTTGTTTAATTTCCTGAAGACCATCTGAAGGAGCCACTGGAAGTGTACATCTCAGGTTTGAGGAAGGTGCGTCTGATCCGGGCCACCAAGAGGGAGGGGCTGGTGCGGGCCCGGCTGCTGGGGGCGTCCATTACCACCGGTGATGTGCTGACCTTCCTGGACTGCCACTGCGAGTGTCATGAAGGCTGGTTAGAGCCCCTGCTCCACAGGTTAGCAGGAAAAATTGACTCTGTCTCTGAGTATTTTGTTAAAGTGTGGCCTCGTGGTTTGAAAGACTGTCTTTTAGCCTGACTGAAGTGTCACAGAGTGAAGCGCTGAATCTCCACCAGCAGGCTAAAGGAGTGCTGTTATCTATCTGACTCAGACTCAGTGTGCTCAGTAACTGGGCTCTCTTTAGAGCGAGGGCAGCACATAAAAGATGAACAATTTTCTTGCTTTGTAGCACCGCTTCTCCCTCAACAGTTTCTCTCTCTTTTCTCTCCCAGGATCAAAGAGGAGCCCTCGGCCGTGGTGTGTCCTGTCATTGATGTGATCGACTGGAACACCTTTCAGTATTTAGGGAACTCTGGTGAACCCCAGATTGGAGGGTTTGACTGGCGGTTAGTCTTTACCTGGCACGCAGTCCCAGACTATGAACAGAAACGCCGTCGCTCGCCCATTGATGTCATCAGGTGTGTCTTTTGGACCTGCTGAGAAAACAATACTGTGAACACTTTTGGGATAACCTTACAGAATAGTCTCTACATGAATACTTCGAAAGCTGATTTATCACCTGTCTCTTCCAGATAAACTATAATTCATAAGATGCAGGGAAATTGTTTTCAAGTTGTCCAATCATTTTCTCCTCAGGTCTCCCACTATGGCAGGTGGTCTGTTTGCTGTGAGCAAGAACTACTTCCATTACCTGGGGACATACGACACAGGGATGGAGGTTTGGGGAGGAGAGAATCTGGAATTCTCCTTTAGGGTGAGCGTTTTTGTATATGTGAATGTGCAAGACCTGAGCTTTATGCTAAATAGGCATAATTCACTCTACGTCTCCACATAGACATGAAATATGCACATTTTTAGCACCACCGCACACAGCACTGAAAAGTCATCCAGATCTGGTTTATATTACCAAGAGCTGCATCATGTGACGACTCCTCATTCCTTGTGAAAACCATCCAGAAAGAATTATAACTAAATAACCAGTGAAAACAAGCCAAAGATTATAATACTTTAATTGGAGTGAAGAATTTGAACATCCCTCTTCTTCAATAACCGCAATTTCCCAAAGGGAGGGATCCAAAAATATTTCCTTTCAACAACAAAACAGCTTTTCTGTTTCCAAGTTCCTCCACAACAAGGCTGTGCTTTGTGTTGAGTGATTGAATCAAGGCTGAGAGGCTAAACCAAATCCTCGTGGTGGTGGTGGTGGCGGCGTTGTTGATGTCTCCTAGATTTGGCAGTGTGGGGGCAGCCTGGAGATCCACCCATGCTCCCATGTGGGTCATGTGTTCCCTAAAAAGGCCCCATACTCACGGAGCAAAGCTCTAGCAAACAGCGTGAGAGCTGCTGAGGTCTGGATGGATGAATACAAGGAGATCTACTACCATCGAAACCCCCACGCAAGACTGGTGAGTCTGCACAGATGGTGTGCGTGTGCATGTGTGTACAGTTTGTGCGAGTGGTATCAAACACAACTGTTTTTTAAGCATTGCATTGCAGCATATTTATGACTGAATGTTTCCTTTATGGAGTATTGTGAAGGTTTTTTTTTTACACAGCTGCACTCATCATAAAACTGTCAGACTGATCAGTCACTTGATTTCTTACACACTCTCTCTGAGTGCCAAACATGCACAAAATTACATGTTAACACAAACTACACACACACTGCCCTCCCGCTGTGGTGTAAAAGCTCCCCTGATTAAGTGACGCTTGGGATACATGAGCGGCAGACACCCAAGGTGACAGGGGTGTCAGGGCGTTCCGGTGTGTGATTACCACCTTTCCGTGTCACTCGGTGCCAGCGGGTGTCACCCACCTGTCCTTGACAGGGTGAGAGCAGTGCAAACCCATGGGGTGCCCTGCTTTTGTGTGTGTGTGTGTGTGTGTGTGTGTGTTTGTGTGTGTGTGTGTGTGTGTGTGTGTGAGGAGCCGGGCCAGTGTGTGACAGTGTAGTTAAGAGGAGAAGCTCTCTAAACACAGATCAGGTGGCGCTCATCTCCCTGAGAGGAGGTAGCCTTGCCAACCTTGCGGTGGCTTGGCAAACTCAATATGCCAAAGCCTCCAAACTAACTCTTGTACTCCCATTCTGATAGGTACACACACCCTCATACATACACAGTCTTGCGATATATTAAACGAGGTTTCATTCATATGATACTATAAGATTTTCAGCGGCTTGCAGTCTTATCTTACCTGTCATTTGTTGTTATTTTTGCTGTTGTTTTCTAGCATTTCTAGCAGTTTAATGAGTTACAGTTCCCAGATGCAGATTTTGGCAAACTTTATAAACAGAGTTTTAATCCCTGTTGTAAATTTAAACAGCACAATTCTCAAGATATTTGTTGCTTATTCCTGTTTAATCCCTTAGAGCTCGCAGATGACACACACGCAACGTTCTCCTTTTGTCCCTTCAGGGTGGCACTCAGGTACTATTAATTGTGTTTATTTGCATATTTTTATTTAACCTTCAGTCCTGATTTGGTTACAAGCCCACAATCTAGGAAACCTGAGTCAGTGTAATATATACTGACGGTTAATTTTAATATTCCTAGTTATTCAGGTAGTGCATCCTCCACAGAGCAAAAAAAGCAGTACATTGGGGTTGCAGGGTAACAGGTCACTGAAACTGTTAAGTTAATGAGTCACCTGTCAGTCCATGTGAGTTATGTTTACAGCTCTTGGTCAATAAGTAATAAGGCAAGTAGATTGAAAATGCAACAGCGTATGATTTTCAAGGATGACTCAGACAAAAGAACAAATCTGTAAGCATGTGTCTTGTTTTCTAAATGTCTTTTATTCTCCCTTAATTGGCACCTCATCGGCCTCTTGTGTGCATCAGATTGGCCTCTAGTTGCTCTTTAAGTGTCCTTATCTTATCTGAAATATCATTTAGCAATACACCTGAGGTAATTTCAAGATGCAGAAAGTTTGTCAAGATATTATCAATAAGTGTGGCTGACGAACTTGTTATTCTGGTAGGTCTGTGGATTGAGGGATAAAAACAGGTAGAATAAAGGACATTAAGAAAATCTAAAGTAGATTGCTGTTTGTTATTGAGAAGATTAATGTTGTAGTCACCTAATAAAACACATTTTTTACGCTGCATACTAATCATTTGATGTGTGTGTGATAAAGGGCATCATTGAAAATTGTAATGTCAGACTCAGGGGGTCTGTAAATACATCCTATAATGATGCTTTCTTCATTAAAGGGTGAGCCAGATGGAGTTACTACAAAGACTGATTTGACTGAGGTCTCGTCAAAGAAATGACTTAGATCTTTTTTTTCCTAGGTAAACTGGTTTTCAACATAAAGCGACACTCCACCACCTATTGTGGTTCTTCTACAGGAATGAATGGCATTATAATTTTCCAAAGGATAAAGACATGTAATGTTATCTTTAAGCCACGTTTCTGAAAAAGCCAGTACTGAGAAAGGAAAATTAAGAATAGATGGATAATCTGTCAAATGATCATAATTTTGAGGTATACTGCGAATATTCAGGTGCAGAAAAGAAAAGGTGTTTGTGCATTGAGCTTGAACAGATTTACTAAACTGGTCATCGGTATAATATTCACAAGATATTTTTACATTTTTTAAGTCGTCATGATTAGAGTCGGGATTAAGGAATTCATCATAAATGCTGTTCTTATCAACGCACAAATCAAATGGATTCAGTGTTGGTAAATCATTTACATTTTGTGGAGACACAAAGGTACGTTCAGACATGATGAGAAAATAAAATAAAAATTAAAAACATGACAAATAAAAATAAAATATAACTGTTAAAATTGATAATCAAGATACATCAATCTAAGCATGACGAAGTGGGTGAACAACCAACTTGTCATACTTCAAGTAAGCAACATTTCCTTTTTCTCGTTCAGCTTTCATTTGGGGCAACAGTTCCTTTTTTTTCTGTCTGACAGCGTCAGAGAAATCTTCATTGATGTAAAGGTTTGTGCCCTTCAGGTTTTTTGCACGTTTGAAGATTTGTTCCTTGTCCTTGTATCTGAAGAGCTTTATCACTACTGATCTTGGACGGCCAGTAGGATCATACTTGCCAACACGATGAGCTCTCTCAATTTCAATGAGTTTGGGGTCAAATTTAAGATGGTCGGTGAAATTTTTTTTCACTTTGATCTCTGTGTCTGACCAGGATTCTACTTTCACATCAAGAATGCCATCAATGATCACATTACTTCTCCTGGATTGATTTTCCAGGTAATCTAATTTTGCAAACACATCATTTGTGGAGGTTAGAGTGATTGACTGCTTTTCAGCCAATGTTTTACTAGCCTCCAAACATTTGGTATTACTGATTATCAAACCATCAAGCTCAGCCTGGGAAAACTGAAGGCTGGTTTTTAACTCATCGATATTTCTAGACATGTTGGCCACAGCTCTCACCAGGTTATCAACACGAGAGACTGTGGAGTCAACAAAAACTTGTAGACATGCCTTAAAGCTCTTTTCCTGCTGCTCTAGCAGGTCTTTGAAGTAGGCCTTCTGAAGATCAAGTAATTCATGCACCATTTGTTTGGTGATGAGATCGTCATTTCTTTGGGGAATTTTTGCACTGACCTGGTGAAATCAAGCCAGTGCTACCGGAATTCCGTCAACCTACTCCTCTGCCCTGCTCCGTAACTTGCTCCGTAATTAAAGTGTTGGTCCAAGTGGCACCTGGCTTGACCAAAGTTTTGCAGTGCTCTGTCTTGTCTATGTGCCACGTCAGTTTTGTGTTTTTGCACTGCAACATTATCAGGTATAAATTTGTTTTTCACTGCGTGACAAAATGGACGTGTGGCATGAGACGTGTGAAAAGTGTCAACTACGTGAGTTTCACAGTCGGTGCGTGAGACTTGGCAGCCCTGAGTTGCATGGCCTGTTGCATGTGGAGTTGGGAGTTGGTACAAATTTTAGGTGCGCTATTATACATGTGCATGTGGCATTTTAAGCCCTGATAACGGAGATAACATAAGCAAACATGTATTATTTGCATTTACCAAGAAGCACACACTCAGTCAACCATTGTGCTGTTGTTTGATTAAGGTGGAGGAGTTGTTTTTATGTCTCTGATTGGCAATGGCCGTGACTGCAGACGTTACCGCTGTCCGTCTCTGTCCCATGCTTGTTGACGCAATATTTTATGAAGGCCTCAAGGGAATTTCTTCAAATTTGACACGAACGTCCGCTTGGACTGAAGAATAAACTGATTAGTGGTGTGGACAAAGGTCAGTAACTCACAAAATATGTTTTTGGGTGTGAGGCATCCATGTTTTCACAGGCATGGATGTAAACTGTAAGAGGTGAGGAAATTGACTGGTGCACGGATCCAACCGCAGAGTGGCAATTCTAGTTTGTCTTTGTTTGAAGGCATGTTATCAATAGGAATTACACTGTGTAGAGGAACAACTATGGTGTTATTGTTTTGCATTTCAGCAGAAATATATGCTATAAATACATCCTCTGACACTGCAGCTGTCTAACACCAACTGCATCAGGTGTACACACATAAGGGTGTAAAGATGGAACTAAAATAAAACGGTGGAACGTCATCTGCTGTCTTTGTTTCCAGGAAGCCTTCGGGGATGTGACGGAGCGAAAGAATCTCAGGGAGAAGCTGGGCTGTAAGAACTTCAGGTGGTATCTGGATAATGTTTACCCCGATATTCATGTCCCAGAGGATCGGCCAGGCATGTTTGGAATGGTGAGAACACTTCAGAGTCGCTAAATGTCAGTTTTTAATTGGAGTATGAATTTACCATTTCTCACTAGTTTGATTGAGTTTAATCAAGCTGAGCAGTGCATCCAAGAGACTTAACAAAAAAAACCTTCACAAATGCATGCTCTGCTTTATGGCTTTGGTGGTGCAGACTGAGTAGCGCATGTCTTAATAATGTTACCGCAAGCAAAATACCTCCACTGTATAATCCATGCTCTGCTTTATAACTGCGGCAATTATGTCAAAGCAAGCAACTAATTCGGCGCTTTGGAGATCAATACATTTGCTCAGTGTATTTCACCAGTGTTTGAAACCGTGACCTGGTACTTTTTTATTTTTCACCACAATTTTCTCCCTCCACATAACCCCCTCAAAGTTATGACCTGAGATCCTCAAGCCTGACCTCACTGGTTGACCCTAGATCAAGGCTGGTAACTAGAGGTGCTTGGCTTTCGCTAACAAGGCCCAGAGAGTCTGCAATTTTCTGCCTGAGGAGATCAGGCTGACAAGCACATTATCTGTTTTTAAATCATTGCTTGAAACATATTTTTATAGGAAAGCTTTCCCTTTTAATGCCTGATTTGTACTTTGTACTACATATCTAGTAGCCTAAAGGTAAAGTAATTGTAGACACATGATATTTTTCCTCTTAAGTAGAAGTACAAGTCCACAGTAAGTAACTATATACTGTTGAGTTGCATGTTTTTCCAATTTTGACATTATTTCAGGGCACAGTGAGTCAGAATAGCAACCTAATATAATATTTTTCATGTCTAATTATCATAATAAGTCTATAGCTGTTTGGGACACAGGTGTGTTGCTCAGGACCATAAGAAGCACAGCGTCGAGGGTGAAGTTGTCTCTTGTGAAGTGGTTCTTGAGAAAGATGCATGCAGCAGTACCACAGGCCAGACCATGCACTGTACTAGTTTTATTAATATCTAAAAAAAAAAGAAAGATCTATTGATGTTCCTGCTTTTTGCTTATTCCAGCTGAAGAACCGGGGAAAGACCAACTACTGTTTTGATTACAATCCTGTAGATGAACACACAGTGGTGGGCCAAAGGGTCATCGTGTACCCATGTCATGGCATGGGTCAGAACCAGGTAATGGACATCAGTCTTTCACGCCGTCAGTCATTAAATGTTTCATGATGTATCGTCTGGTGAAAAGTCACCACAGTGTTTTGTAATGTGCATGAAAATGTATGTTTCACATCTAGTTGCTTATGTTTTCCCACTTAACTGCATGACAATTTATAAATAAAAACACAGCATAATGTATGTTTTGTATTTCCCTGAGACAGCAGTAATCATTTTCATCAATAGCAAAAGCAATACAGTTGTCTCACTCCATCGTAGACCACAAAGGTTTGTAGTTTTTATCTTACAGATCAGGGAATAGTGGACTAGATAGCCTATCCCAGCTTGAAAAATGATATGTTGGCCTCGCTGATACAAAGGAAAGTGCTTTTTCTAACACATTTATCCTCTGTGGCTGACAGTAGTCCAGGAAGTATTCTCTGAAATTTACCATTGTTATTCCAGCAGCCCTCTGTGGACACACACTCATGTCTTCTCTGTAGGAAGTGGGCTCAGCCGTGCTTGTGCTGTCTGCCTTATTGGAGTGCTCTGCAGGTTGCAGAATCACTTCACACTTTGATTCGCAGTCTGCACACACGCACCAGTGGTACACCGTGTGTTTATGCATGTGCACACAAACATGCACACACACACAAGCGATCTCTTGGTACAGTGTGTCCATTTTGCCTTCTTGCTGCATGTCTTCTCTCCTGAGTCACACAGACACTAAAATATTGCAAAAGCTGGGGTGACCTCTAGCTCACCTGGTAGAGTGTGCGCCCTATCCTTCGCAGTGGCCAGGGTTTGAGTCCCACACTGCCACACCCACACACAAAATGTTTCCATTCAGCTTTTATTTATCATGACACAATTTTCATGATTGTTTTGGTCCTCCCGCAGTTCTTTGAGTACTCAGAGGATGGTGAGATCCGTTACAACACAAGGGAACCTGCCGGATGTGTTGTGGGTGACAACATCAGCACCTACCTGACTCTTCAGCGGTGTAGAAAACGAGGGCAACCTATACCTGCAGATCAAAAATTTCTCTTTAGAAAGGTAAGGGGTATATTTCTGTTGTTAAAGTCTGTGTCTATTCAATTTTGATTTAAAGATATACTATGTGGGATTGTCAGTTACTGTTTGTAAACCTGCTTGCCAGCAAAAATGAAAGCCCAGATTCACTCTAGTTTTGCGCTTCATCTCACTGTATTTGCATTATTTTGCATACCTGCTGCTCACGGTCTAGTACCTGATCGCTATGTTTTTATAAAGCCCCAACGTCACCAACATCCCAAACACAGAAATGAACAAAATACAGGCAGAGGGCAGAGTCTCTGCAGATAAGACACAGCCACGCCCTTCTAGTGGGTCATAAGTACTTCCTTATCAGTCTGTTTGTTTTTGTATATCTTTAATGTCTGTATCTACATCTGTTAAATACTGACTTAACCAACGAGGCAGGCAGTGTGTGTGGCCAGGGTGGTAACAGGGTAATGGAACAGGAACTGGTGTGGTGGTAGCAAGCGGAAATTTCTGAGGCTGAAAAATGGTGCCAGTGCAGAAGTGCCTACAGTTCATCAAAAGGTCACTTGAGGCTTACTTCAGAATAGAGTCAGTCCCCATAGACCCCCATGTTTAAATGCCCAATTTTACATCAATAATGAATGTGTTTACAGCCTAGTACAAAAAACAATTTTGGTCTCTTTAACTAATTTCAATATTCATGACAACTGTACAGGGGGTGAGTTTTTATATAACTCACCCTTTAACATTTTATTAAGGTCCAAGGTTGCGCTTATTTAAGGGTGGGGCTGCTTGAGCGATAGACTGTCCTTCTCTCGTCCAAATTTGGTCACTTCTGGCTCCAAAAAACCAAAATGGCAACGTTTGAAATGCCAAAGTCCAGGCTTCAAAATGGCAGTCCACAAACCAATGGGTGATGTCACGGTAGTTATGTCCGTTAGTCATACAGGCTATGGGTGGTGGTGAAAGTGCAGGATGGAGTGAGTTTTGGAAGTCGCTGTCTGGGAGGAAAAGATAATTGTAACAAGATAGCTGAGAACTAGAACTAGAGTCCTCTTCACAGTTTTCTTTTGAATTTTCTCTGACTTCTTGTTCATCATTCCACATTATATATTACTTGCCTTCTTAAACCACCCCGAATGCCTCACTCACAATATGCAGACACCCATCATATCACCTACAAACCTCTCATCTTTCCACTCTCTTTTACTGTTACAGACTCTTTTTAAGGATGCAGATGTGCTTGTTCTCTCTTTCCTCTGCATACCAGTGCAGGGTAGAATATAGATATTGTGACTATTGTTTACCTTGGAAATCTGATCATTAAAAAGGACTTTGGCACTATATATCATTGTCTTATAATTTAGAAAACATTGCACTGTCAGTAGAATTATTTCATTTTAAACTGATACTAAAATAATGTTCATCTTTCAGTTGTTATTACTGGATTGATTGCGATAGTGTGGCTGATGCTAAACTGTAAATCAAAGAGCACCAGTAAGCTAGATATACTCTTCACCACACAATGCTGCAGGTTGTTTAGCATGTGTCTAGTGTAGCCACACCACCGCTAATGTCCGCAGCTAAACCACACCATCTAAATGTAAATGAATCTCAGACAGACAGAATGGATGGGCGGACAGAGTATCTGTGTTCCAATAGTGAGCTTTGTTGCTCTTAAAATGGTGATAGCTACATTTTGTAACTACTTGTCGGCCATTTGAGAGATTAACCAGCACAGGAGTTTTGTGTTTTGGTATTTTAACATTAAGTTGTTCTCCACTTGTTTTTTTTTTTTTCCAGGATGGGAGCTTGTACCACGTGGCGAGCCAGAAGTGTGTCCAGGTGTTAGACAAAACAGACAACGGGACACCAGCTCCCTCACTCCAGCCCTGCTCTGACAGCTCCCACCAAAAGTGGTTCTTTGAAGAGAGGATGTAATGGTATCAACCTCGAATATATGTGCAAATATATTTCTTATTCAGGGCCGATATCCTGAGGAGGGATATGGGTGGATTGAATCGCTAAGTGTTTTTTGATATGTTTGCCTTACCCTGAAAGGAGCCCATAGGAGGAAGCTTCCGTGCTCCCTTCCAGGCTCCAACCTTTGCACAGCTGGATTTAATGGACCAAGAGGAGTTATACTTAAAAGTACTTCCTTTCTGAAGTACTTTGTGAATATATATGAGAATAATTTTTATTTGGATGCTGTTGCTGGGAGACAGGAGTCTACTGGAATATGTATTGTTTTGTAATCAAGGAGATTTAATGAGAACTTACGGAAGTGTAATGCTTTCAGCTGAGAAAAAAATAGCCCTGTTTTTCTGAATGAACAAGATTGTTATCTCGGGATTCTGGGAAATGTGTTCATGCACAAAAAGATTCTTGGCATTCTGACAGAATAATCTCATTAATTCAGAAAAGAGGGACTGCATCACGCTTCCACAGAACCTGCACAGTTGTACATGCTGACATTTTTCTTGTTTTTCATTTACCCACATCACTACTGGTGCAGTCTTTGAGATTACTTTAGCTCACTTGCTTTACTTTACGCACGCATGGACAAACACTGAAATGTGTGTGCATTTGTCTGAGTGGAAGTAACTACTTTATACCTCCGTCATCAAACTCAGAGCCTCACAGTGATTCTCAGAGCCTCATCACGAGGCAGTCTGAAATGTCTGCACTTTCTCCTGTAGAGGGGGCCAGCGCTCCTCTCTGCAGGTTGCTTTCCTCCACTGTGTTCTCTATTTGTCGAGAGAAAGTGGGACACATCTTCAGGTATTTTGTTAAGACCCCTTTTCAGGACGTTTTGAGTGCTTTCTACTCTTACATACCAGTGGCTTAGAGAAAGCCTTAGATCACAGGCATTATGCAAGTACGTAGTACCTCTTCAACTTAATCACCTAACTACTGATAACGGGAGCAACTCCAGTCTTATTCCGCTCTGCTTTGACTGAAGTCGTTTTGCAATGCAAATTTAACTTTATGGTAAAATGACATGGGTCAGCTCGCTGCTTTTGTAGTAGTTTTTGTAACCTTTTTTTTTTTGTTGTTGTTGTTAATGTAGTGCACTTGCCTTTGCTGTGTGCTCTTTAAATGATATGCAGCTTCAAAAGACTAAATCATAGCCATATTTTCTGGATTTTCTTCATGTGATTTCAACTATGTTTAATTATGTATTTCTAAGACTAAATGACTGTGTTATTTCAGCTTGACTACAGACATATCTCAGTTTTGGTCATTAATAAGTGGGGATTTATTTTACTTAAAGGAATACTTAACCTACAAAATGACCAGTTCTATATCAAATCAGTGAAACAGTGTTGCCTTAAATTCATGATGGTGAACATAGTATTTGTTTTGATTGATTGGACTATGTTTAATAACACCTATATCAAAATATCCATTTACAAACTCTCACACAACTCATGCAGTATAATCCTAGTCTTGTTTATTCAGTCGTATGCTCAGTACTTTCCAAACACATGCATTTTTGCTAAAACATTTCGATTGAAAACCAAAAGTGAACCTTATCTATGCTCTCTTCAAAGCCAGACTAAGGTTTTTTAGTAAAAATATATGTGTTTGGAAGCACTGAACATACGACTGGATCAGTGAGATTTGGATTGCACTGCACGGGTTGTGTGAGAGTTTGTAAAAAGAGGTAATGACATATTTTTGAATGGAGACGTGAGAAAACTAACTTTACAAATTCAAGGTAACACGACAAGGCTAATTGATTTCCAAATGGTCATTTTATGGGTGAAGTATTATTAAGTATTCGTTAAATGCTGGTGAGTGCAAATTGCAGGAATAAGCTCCTCTTGCACACTCCATCGAAAGTGCCTAAATGTAAAAAAAACATATGATATTCCTTGAGGACGATGCTCTTGTACCGAATGTATATTTTGTCACACAATGAGACAGAAAGAGAACGGCGGTAGAAGTTGTAACAAAGTGTCTGCACACTTAATATGTATGCTTCCCTGCTGAGAATACAGTACGCATAGGAATAGCTGGTACTCCCCTGTGTACGCGTGTATTTCTCTGGTGGGCTGTACTGATTTGTGCACGCTGCCTCTGTTCAGACAGCTATAGATCCCTCTGTTGTTGTGGTCACTTGTGCGGCAGTCCCTCAGGCTACCCAGAGGGAGCGAGGGAAACACAGCGGAGGAGTCGACAGTTGTTGGTGTCTCCAGAGTGCTGCGATGCCAGATGGCTTCCCGATTGATTTTCTGGTCCTCTCCCAATTCTTTATCACCACCTCTCCTTCGCGGTGTCAGAGGTGTGCAGCGGAGGACTTTCTCCTCCTCAGATGAGCACTTGTTACTTGTGTGCTTGAGGTTTGATTTATGAACTGGAGTCGTCAAGAGTACAGTTTTTGGCAGCAGAAGCAGATAATGGAGGAGACCGAATGAAGCAATTTGTGACCTCTTCCTCACGATTAACCTTCACAGACTGTTGGCCCACTGGTCTCAAAGGAGCTTTGTTAGGGGGCGATCGTACTGAAATAGATTTCTTGCTATTGATTCAGAATGTAAACTCACTATAAGATGAATGGGAGATGGAAAAAGACCATTTTGCCAGTACCACAGCAGGGACTTGAGTTAAATCACAATCCCCTAATTTTCCAAATACAATAAATGCACAGTTATGTGCAAGAACATCTGTGGGTATGAGCTCACGTAGTACAACCCTAAAAGGACAGCGCAAGATGTGCTTTACTTACTGCTCTGAACATACCTATAATTTCTCTGCTGTGTGAGGAGCAATGTCATGAGATGGCGGCACTGTGTGGGATGAAGGCACTAAAGAAGCTCCAGTCTGGGAGATGGACATCATTTTTGGGGTTAAAGTTCCCAGTAATCCGTAAAGGCTTTTGCTGGCACTATGAGTGCTATATGATTGTGCAGACAAAGCTCGCTGATAAGTGGAATGGACCAAATGACTGGAAGATTATAGTCTGCTCCAAAGAGGGAGGGGCAGCTGTCTATGAAGGATTGTATGAAGGTTTCAGGAGATAAAGCTTGATCTCGATCTTAAAGGGACAGTTCACTGCAAAATCAGAAATACCTCTTGACTGTAGTGCTGTTCATCAGTCTAGATTTTATTTTTTGTCATGGGGACATCGGCCATAGAAATGTTTACCTTCATTTAAATATGATAGATTTCATGTAGGAACTACTTTCTTTCTACCAAACTACACCTGCCAACCACATCACCACGCAGAAGGAAGCTGGCAAGAGGCTCATGCTTGAGACAACACAAGATATAATGGTGTCCTTCTTGGCTGAGCTTTAATATTAGCTGACTCAGTGGTGCGAGGTGAGCAAGGCCCCCAGAAAGAGTGCTTTGAGGCCAATTTTTAGAGCTGCCAAACATGGTTATCACATCTGTTTTGGGTGTCTAAACCCTCTCAAAATGAATTGTCTGGCTATCAAAATTTGATCGATTCCAGTTACATTTGTAAAGTGTAGAAGAGGCAACACAACTGAACCATTTTATCCCCATTCAAATTGTAAAGCATGAAACTGGAAGTAGCAGGCTTGGCCGTCGGAAGTCTGCGCAGTGATATGGGTGGTGAGTGTAGCTCGGCGGAACTGCTCACAACAAGGTGTGTCGATTATTTTGAGTAACTGAGTCATGGTTTCTGGAATGAAACATTGCTGTTGAGTTTTAAAGTGTATTTTTTGGCTGCTTTGAGCACCACAAGCTGAGTGCCATCTAGTTACTTTATATTCAAGAGAAGGCAGACATCTCTACAGCCGATATTTTACTCAGCAACTCACGCCAGACCAATCTAGACTGATAACTAGCACTACATGTGAGAGGAAAAATATGTGTTTGATATTGGGGTGAACTGTCCCTTTAATAAAGTAGCACCACATGCCCCAGAAATGTTTGGGAACAGGTTGTTCCTTAGGAGTTCACAGTTGCTGGCAGTCCTGCGAACTCTCATGGAGTTTCCCTGCTATGATTTAAGACTAGGAAAAGCTGCTTCAGTGAGTTTCAGCCACGAGAGATCAAACTCACCAGGAACAGGTGAAATTGCCCCCCTAATACAGCGCTCATGCTTTATGTATCGAACACTTAAGAAGTGACAGCTTTTCCATTTCTATCAGTTTGTGTCTTTAGCCTGTGAGTGCGGCATAAATATTCTATCCTGTTATTAAAAGGGTTATTTATCGTCCCCCACGGCCATCTGTTATGCCAGGCATGTCCTACATAGTAAACCATTTTTTATGCTGCCATTATATTGTATGCTAATTTGATCCACGCAGCTGCAGTAAAATTGATATTCGCCAGTCGAGGATCATATCTCTCTGGCAGGTCATATAGGGTTTTTATATCAACCCAACCTGTGTCGTAAACAGTAGTGATATTCCAGAGATCTGCTGGAGCACTTGAACCTGTAAAGTGGCTGATTGAACTCTCACTCAACCCGAACCTGGATCAAGCAGTGTTGTTTTACAGGCGCATGCACATTTCTTCATACAATGGTAAACAATTCCCAGTGGAGACATTTCCATTATTCAAGTTGTAAAAATGCACAAATAATAATGCTGGAATTTCACATTGTGTCATGTGTATTCATGCTGTCAGCATCTCCAGTGGCCTTAAACTGTTAAGAGGAAAGTGAAGGATATGATTAACAATATTTTTGTATTTGCTGGACTATGTCTGATGTATATGTGCCCGTTTAACTGATGTCAACTGTTAAATAAGTAAACACAAATGTAATGTTGGATTTGTGTCACTGCTCATTTTGTTTTCAGCATTGAGTTTTATGTCCTTAACACCGTTGGCAGGCTTTATTTATGAAAAACAATCCTAAAAATACTTTTGCTCTCACTGTACACCACCCCGTACCCATTAAAGTGTGACTCATCAGCATCCTCAATGAGGAAAACAGGCTATCATCCACATTTAACTGTGATGGAGACGTGAATCAAGATGCTCGGAGGGTAATGAGAGAAGAGAAAGAGAAACAGAAAGAGGAGGGGGTCGAGTTTTCCCAACCATATCTGATTGGTTTGATCACCAGCTGCTGAGTGAGATGGTGAAATGTCGTGCCCGCGCCAAGTCGCTCTGTTCCCCCTGGTGTTGACGCTCTGCCCTGCAGTCGCTCTCAATTACTCATTGATGATGCTCTGCTGTTTGTCTCATAGAATCTTGAGTGTGTGTGGGCCACGTCTTTGTGACAACGGCTTGGTGAACGCTGGATGAAAGATAAAAAAGCTTTTTTTAAGGATGGTAAAAACTAATCCTTATTATCACATTAAAAAAAGGTCAAATTCTGCTCTTAAAGTGCGCCACACTGCTGGAAATAATAGCATGGAACATTTGTACTCCACATGAGACAAGCTGGTTTCTCTCTCGCACAGGATGACATGCTCTGATGGAAAACTTGCCAGAAATCTTCTCATTCTGACAAATGCTGCCTAGACACCACTCGATTTGCTTCCTAGGAAAATGAGAAGCACTGCAGAAGGCTGTGATGCTGCTGTCTCTAGCACTGTCTCATCCTAATCTTTTGGGTGCTTCCCTGTGAGATACGCGGTACAAAACAGCACCATAAAATATCCTGAAATTCAGCAAATGCGCCCACGGAAACGCTGCATGTCGTTGCAATCTCTGTGCCCAGCGTGGGCTTCGTTTTTCATCCGGCGTGGCATACATGCAGCACTGCAGTCCCTCACACTCCATATGTGTCTTTAATGATAATGCAAAACAAGGCTCCCCATGGTGCAAGTCTTTGGAGATGCTGGGGCTTCAGTTGTCAGGGAGCAAGACACACACACACACACTGACAGCAGGCCATTTCCACACTGCATGTCTGTTTAGTTTATGTAATGCCCAATACCCAGAACAGCTCAGGAGCAGCGACTGTTGGCTGCATACATTAGATGACACACTTTCACTTTCAGGAGGGACTCCAGACGGTGCAGTAAACATGTGAGGCCTAGATACAGAGATAGCATAGCATTTCTTATGCACCGCCGCTGCTGCCTGGCATCTGATTAGGTGGATCTTGTAGCAGAGGAAAGCAGCACAGTTTCCAGGAAGTCACTCGGTTGTTAAATTAGTCGAAATAACCAAGTATTCTACAGATCATCATCCATATCTGAGCAATGGTATTATTCGCTGTATCGTGTGCATCATTTCCATTTGGCAGTGTTTCAGGGAGGCAAGGGAAAACAAGGAAAAACAGTAATTAACACTGGCAGTTTTTAACACTGCAGGCATCTGGAAGTGTGAGTGCAACTGTGAAAATACAGGCAACATATCATGGATTTTGTTATGACGAAAAGATAGTTGGCAACAAATAAAGTCTGATGTGAAATTAAAGGGGCAGTGTGTAGGATTTCGTGGCACCTAGTGATGAGAATACAGATTGCAACCAGCTGAAATTGCTCCAATGTGCTAAGAATAAGCTCCTGGTTAAAATTCCTTCAGTGTTCATTGTTCAGGAAGTTTTGACCAGGAGCTGAATTATCTGCTGAGGTCTCCTCCTCTCCAAAACAAATAGACCAGGTGATTAAAACTCAACTTTTCTCTCTGATAACTTGCGATCCAGAGGAGGTTTTAACCAGGAACTGAATTAACAGCCAAAATCTCCTCTCCAAAACAAACAGATTTAAATCGGTGAGACCACTGAATGAAGCAGTTTCGTACTAAAAAAATCAGGCATTTTCCCGGCATTCGTCAAAGAGGGGCTGCTTACTACGATGGCTAACGCAGGAAAGTGAATCGCCCTGTCTGGAGCCAGTGTTTGGTTTGTCCGTTCAGGGCTACTGTAGAAACATGACAGGGAAACATGGCAGACTTATGGTAGATATAAACGGCTCATTTCAAGGTAAGGAAAACACAACAATTCTTACTTTCAGGTGATTATACACTTAAGAAAACATACATATTATATTCCTTTTCTACCCTCCTCCCTCTAAATCCTACACACTGGCCCTTTAAGGTCTTTATGGCCCCACAAAAACATTTGTAGAGCAGTGATGTGAAACACAAAAATCACAATAACACTCAAGCACAGTGAGCATGGAAAAGAATAATCTGATACAAATGATGCGCTCAGTATTTCTTCAAATACTTACGGGGCCAGTTTCACAGACGTGCCTCGACTTAAAGACTTTTTCAGTTGAAAGCCTTCTTCAGTGTCGGATCAAGCTGATCTAATCCACGTCTGTGAAACCAGCCGATACAGCATCAAAGGCAGCTTGCTTGTTGCTTATTTGGCTCGAGTTCCCCCTGCTGTTTTTTCCAGTGGAGTCGGACCTCACCGGGAGCCATCAGGGAACATTGTCTCGGCTTTCCAAAAAAAATGATTCAGCTCAGAGCGCCGCAGATGACAATAAAAATTGCAGTGTTCACCCTCTGCTGCGCAACCATTCGAATCCAGAATACAGACACACAGCGAAGGCATCGCCACAGCTGACTGATAATTTGCCAACTTTTCATTTTCTCATTAAAAGATGTTACGACTCCGTTCTCAAGCTGAGCAGTTTGAACGTAAGTGTGAATCATTAAAACAAGTAGATGGGAATATTTGACTTTGATTATGAAGGTGATTGTGGATAATATCTCACCCTTTTCAATTACTGTCACTGTTGGAGTGTAGCTGTAAATTAGTGGACCATAGCTTTGTTAATGACATCAATGGACCAGTCCTTGATAATGAGTCACTTGTCACACGCTCAGACTTGCTACACAGATGATTCTGACCACGGATGCTCTGTTGCAGACTGAGGAATACAACAGGTGTTTTTCAGATTCCCGCAAAGTTATACTCTAGCTATTCAATTCAATTCAATTAAAAGGCACACAGAGTAGCACATTATATTACCACATACAACATAAAGAATAAATAGTATTATGTCTCTAAGGTAGAGAGGGCTCCCAAGGGGTGACCAAAGATCTTGGAACAGACTTTGACAACATAAAGTAGGTGGTTTCTGTTATGTAAATTGATGTAATGAAACCAACAGGCTAGCAGCATGGGTCCAAGGAAGGCAGTGATATAGCTCATCAGTTACATGAACATGTGCACATCACTGAGATGCAGAACCGGCCCGCCAAAGGGTCCTAGCTGGCCCACTAGATGACTAAGAGGAGCAAGTGAAACAATGCATTGCCTGCTTCATCGATCATAATTAAACTTTTTGCATTAACTCTCCCGGTTAAGGCTCAGACACAACGCAGTTTGAGCTCTGCTGCTGATGCTTTCAGTGAACACAACACAGCTGCAGCGCAGGGTTGCCTAACACTACACATACGCTTATAGGTTAATATTAGAGTTATTAATACAGTCAGCTGCCTCTGCTGAGCGACAGGAGAGACAGGAACATCTGGTCTTCTTTCTGTCATCAGCACTGATGCATAACTCACTCAGAAGCAGCCATATAATGACCTCTGCAGCAGAGCAATTGCTCTTAAGGAACCCACAGGGCCAGCAGTGGCCCCGTGGAGACTATTTGCTACCCCCAATATGCAGATGACAACATTTGTCTTTGTCATTAACTCTCCAAATGTGGATCAAAATTGATTATTGGATAAATAATTAAAGGCGTATTAGTTAAGTGTCATTAAAAACTGGTTTAACCCATTTGAAGCCACGACTGATTTTTTTTAAAAATCTCCCTTTGAAGAAGTGTTCTCTGAGCTCGCCTGAGCACAAATCTGAAGACAAGACTGCTGATCCATATGTTTGTATGTATTGTAGGAAAAACTGTAGCCCCATGTGGCCAAAGACTAAATATAGTATGGTAAGAAAATATCAACGTGTATCTCAGAAACTACAAGGAGCACAACCAAGTGTTGAATATCAAAGATATGAACACGTATGCAGTGTGAAAAAACATTCCATGTGGAAAACATTTAATAAATGCAATGTCGTGTTTTCCTTATTTTCTTTTTAAAAAATCCAGTGATTTTTTCATGTGATCTAAAAAATTAAAAGTTGTAAACTCAGACACTTGCCCAAAAAATGTCCGACAAGACTTTAAACAAATCAGAATAAATGTCGTGGCATTTTCCTTATCATACAGACTGTAGTCTTTGGGCACAAATACGCTCTTTCATATAGTGAAAAATTGATTAAATGTTCTTTAGGTCACAGGGGAAGTTAGACAATAAATTATGAAACAGGCACCACTGGCCTCGGAGCGAGAAATCTGCTTCTGTTGTCGCGCCTGCCCTGGGTGTAGGTTTCCGCTTAAGATTTTAAAGCTTAGCTTACAAAAGTGCTCTTAATCTGTGACCACAGTTTCTCTGTCAGTGCTGGAGGTGTTTTTAATCATGGCTCTCTGCATGATGTGATATAAAAGTTCTACTCACAGACAGCTGAGATGCTGATCTTCATTTACAAGGGGGCTTGTTGAACGATGTATCGTCTATTTTAAAAGCTTTTTTTTTTTATGACAAAATCAAGACGGAAAGCTGCATTTTTCTCTTTAATAGCTACATTTTGAAGGGCAGAATCTTTCTTGCTGTTGTAATGCCGATACACAGAATTGCAGAATGCAGATCTTGTGTGATATTTATAGGGACACTGTCTGTGTATTTAATTATGAGGAGCATTTTCATGGTGAGAGAGAGGAGCACAGTCACAGCACATATCACACTTGCCTGCTAAAAACTGGAGGCTGTCACTTTGCCTCTACCACAGCGAATGGACATGGCAGAGCCTGGAAGTATCGAGTATGTGTTATTTCTAATGTGGATGACATGGATTGGACTTTAGACAGGAATCAAGACAACGCTCTGTGCTGCGGTTTCTTATCTTGTGCACATTTTCCTATATGTTGATGTTTTTCCTCTTCAGATTCTGATTGATGTTTTTCTACTGCCATTTCTTCATACTTTATCTTCTTGCCCTGTCGGATGCGATGTTGAAACTTGAAGAGCAAATCATATTTGGCAGAAATGATGTACTCTGCTAAGGAGAACACCAGAGTCACATTGATTCACACTCCGGCAGACTGTGATTTTTCACAGCCTCCCCCAACATAGCCTACATTGACAGAATACCTCTTTAATGTGTTCCTACGAGATAAAATGCTTCCACAGGCGATTAACCATTCCACCCCTCTCCCATTCATTTCACTTCATCAGATTACTTGATTGCTTGCTAAATGGACTGCCTCTCCCCCCCAGGGGAAATCTACTGTATGTATTTCCTTTGGACAAAATGAGAAATGGTTGATTTATTTTCCTTGCACACTGTGTTTTTAAGACATTCGATCAGCCTGATTTCAGTTCAGTCAAGTGTACCTCAGGTTTAGAGATATTATTAATCTTTTCCAACACGTGTTTCATATTCAGGTCTACATAGTGGCCCAGAGCTGTTTTCGTGACAAGGTTGTGACTAGTGAAATGGGAAAGTATCACTGGTAGTTTACAAATTATGGAGACTGAATTAAACAGGGAACCGTGCCTCTGTTTGAATTTTGCAAGTTTCCTCTTGCATTCAGTTCTGATAACAAACTAACAGATATCTAGGCTGCTCGCGTGACTCTTGCTACCTGCCTCACATACAGTACGTGGGTTAAGGGAATAGCTTGACATCTTAAGGAATATGATTGTTTGCTTTCTTGCCGAGAGTCACATGGAAAGATTAGCACCAGTCTCATATTTGTCAGTTATCTTTAGACAGAGCCAGGCTAGCCGTTTCCCCCTGGTCCCAGTCTTCATGCTAAGTGAAGCTAACCAGTGTGTTCTGGGCCTACCTCGGGTACCACCTCAACTGACCCCTTTTGAGGCAAAAGAGCAGCGGCTCTACTCTGAGCTCCCTCTGGATGTCCAAGCTCCTTATACTATCTCTAAGGCTGAGCCCAGCCACACCACGGTGGTAACACATTTTGGCCACTTGTAGTCGCAATCTCATTCTTTCGGTCACTACCCAGAGCTCATAACCATAGGTGAGGGTTGGGACGTAGATGGACCAGTAAATCAAAAGCTTTGCCCTCTGGCTCAGCTCCCCCTTCACCCCGACGGTCTGGTGCAGTGCCCGCATCACTGCAGAAGTAGGAGGAAGTCCAGGTAGGTGCATGCTGGAGGTCACGGTGTGATGAAGCCAACAGGACCACATCGTCTGCAAAAAGCAGAGATACAATTCTGAGGTCCCCAGACCGGACCCCTTCATCCCCCCGGCTGCGCCTTGAGATCCTGTGACAAGGAACCATCCTGGGAGAGGCCAGCACCTACCGAGAATGTGTTGACTTGATATGAGAGTGGTTTTGATCTTTTCATCTTACTCTCTGCAAGACAAAATATACAGTAGGTGCATTTCTCAAAATATCAAACCATCACCATGTGCATCCCAACATGCCCAACCTCAAGTCAGAGGAGCATGGATCATCCAGTCCTGAGCGAGATGGTGTTTTTCAAGCTGAAGAATTTTTCTCTTGTTTTTGTGTTTCAGTGACTAATGGGAACAACAATTTTTGAAACTGGGGTATTCAGAGGGAGAGCTGCAGCTGGCAGCTGCCGTACAAGCTGCAATGTAACCACTTGGGGCATACACGCACCATCAATTTCCGTCTACTAGAAGGGCTTGTTTTTGCCACTAGCTGGCTCGTATTGTTATGCTAAGTGTCTGACAACATAATATAAAGAATACCTTTATTGAAAGTTGATCGTTCCATCCTTCCAACAATCACTAACTCTTGTTTGGTTGAAATAAACCCATGATTCACTCAATTATATGTGAAAATATGCTGATTCTACACGTGCTAAAATAACAGTTTACTTAAATGTTTGATGGGTTTGGCGATAGCGACTTCAGGGCTTTATGGTTGAACAAAAAGCATCTTACTCCATAACACAAAGATCCGTCTCTGTAGGGATCCATTATGTTGTCAGACACTTGTAACAACAATACAAGCCTGTAAGCGGTAAAAACAAGCACTTTTAGTGGACATAAATTGATAGTGGTTACATTGCAGTCTGTATCACAGCCGCCACCTTCATCACTCTCAATATTGGACCAGTTTCAAAAACGTTGTTGTCATTAGTCACTAGACACAGAAACATGGGAAAAAAGGGTCCAGCATTAAAGTTGCTCTTTAACAACCTCGGTGAAAGGCTGTTGTGCCCTCTATTGTGAACTTCCTTAGATACATCAGAACAATGACAGTATGTGTGTGCAGTACATGAGAAGATTCACTGCGCAGGTTGTTTTTAGACACAGAGGAGACTTAATTTTATCTGTTCAGAAATGGCTGAGTGAGATCTCGTGGCCCGATGCTGTTTTCCCGTCTCTCTCCCAGGAGATGGAATAAGTCCTACACCTTGACGTGCTGCTGATTCGGAGTGCTAAAGACATTGACATTGCTTTTCACAGTGTATGATTAAATTGAATTCTGCCTTCTCTTGAGGGGCTCTTTCACTTAAGGGGGGTAGTGATGCAGGTCAAATGAACAGATCCCTTGCTGTCTGGGTGTAGTCATGTGTGAATTAAACGCCTCATCACTTTGCAGAGGCAATGTCAGCTGTGTAAGTTAATTGTGATGGTCTGCCACATTTACAATACACACACGAGCATGCGCGAGCCCGTATATCAAATACAACCTGACACACCAGTCTCAGACGTCTATTGTCCGTGCTTTATTTCACGCAGCAGTGAGTTTAAGATTACCATATTCTGGGTTTATTCTGAAAGAAAACAGGTTTTTTTTTATATTTATGCCAAAGAATTAATTACTCCCGTCTATTAATCTTATCTGTTGGTGCAGAGACTGAGGATAAGAAACTGGTGAGGGGAAAAAAAAGTATCAGGAAGCAGTCAAGCTCCAAGCTCAAGCATCTGAGAACTGGCTAATGTTCTTTTAAGAGAGAGGCAGCACTTAGAGTTCTTTAGCAGTCGCCAAGTCTGGGGAAAAAAAACTATCCCTGCCTGCCTCTGCATAATTCATTACCTATGTGATGATGATGTGCTTGGTCAGACAGACAACCAGCAACCCTGGCAATGGAAATTTAACTTAGATTGATGCAGCATGCACATGGTATTAATCATCTAAGTCATTGAGCTGATGCCTTATCTAGTGTTGATAAAACATATTAATCAGGATGTCTCTCGATGTGCTTACACTCCCACACAGGAACTTTTTTTACAAGTACTTTTACTTTCTAAAAATAAGTATTAATGCACCAAAAGTTAGCCGACAAAACCGCCTCACACAATGGTCCATTGTACTTGTTTCTGAAGTTTTCAGACAAATCTCAAGGCCTTTGTCAGCAGATGGGTTTGAGCTGAGAAAGGTGAAGCTGACAAGGGCCACTAGATGTTCTTTAAAGCTTTATTGTCTTGAGATATTTCGTGAGGCCGCTGCTGGGAAATGCGCTCATTCACTTCCTTGCAGAGTGTTAGATAAAATGATTGATATCACTCTCATGTTTGTACAATAAACGCGAAGCTTTACAGCCTGCAGCTGATTAGCTTAGCTTAGCATAAAGACTAGACACAGGGGGAAACAGCTTTGCTGGCTCTGTTTAAAGGTAACAAAATCCACCTACCAGCATCTCTAAAGCTCACTAATTAAAACAATATATCTCATCGGCTGCTGGCTGTAGCTTCATACTTAGTGTACAAGCATGAGAACTGTTTCAGCCTTTTTAACTAATTCTCGGCAAGAAATCGAATAAGTACTTCCCAAAATGTCAAAGTTTGCCTTTTAAAGTTAACCCTCAAACTTAAGTTTCAGTGTCCATCAGCACTGAATTAAAGAGGATGTTGAAAGACAGAGACCCCTTCATGTACCCCCTAGAATAATTTGATGTAGCCTTGTTTTTACACTTTTGAAGTCCAAGGATGCATTCACACTGCCGATATTTGGTCCACTTTAGACAAACCTTGGTCCGCTTCCACGGATAGTTCGGTTTGTTTGGAGTGGCCTGAATGCTCATTCGAACTCTGGTGTGGACCAAACAAGCAAACCCTGGTCCACTTGAAAACTGGGGGTCTCTGTTCACTTGCAAGTGAACCCCGGTGCGATTTGCTCACAGTGGGAAATGCAAACGGATTATAAGCCTTGATAGAATGTAAACGGGACAGTTATATAAAAATTCATCCTCCATACAGTTGTCATAAACTGGGATTTTAGCTTTAGAGGCCAAATATTTTTTGTACCAATCATGCACATTTTTATTTCTGCTGTAAAGTTGGGCATTTCAACATGGGGGTCTGTGGGGATTGGAGCCAGTCTGAAGTGCTGATTCACAGAACCTCAGCTTTTGGCACTTCTGCATAGGCTTTAATTTTCAGCCCCGGAGACTGCCGCTTATTCTCATGGATCTGACATCAATTCAATTTTGTAGCACTGTTAACAGACAGAATATACCTAAACCTAAACAAAATATCAAAGGCAAACCAAGCGAAAACACCTAATTTGAAGTGCATGACTGAAGATACACAAGTATCAGGAGAAAGTGTTTCGCTCTTAGCGCTTACATGGGCTGAATAATACACGGATTGTGGTTGTTTCAAAAATACAGTCATTATTATTTTTTAAATAAAATAACAATTTAAATAAATTAATCTGGCAATAATGTCATTATAACCAACAGGAGTCTTCAGGGCCCCACATTGGCTAAGCTACACTGAATAAACTCCAGTGTTGATTGAAAGGTTAGCTATGTGTTTCCCTTCACAAGCAGCAGGGTATTCCTTTGCTCCACACATGGTGCCAGCCTGGTTGGGCAGCGGAGCATTGTGGGTGCGGAGTTCCAGTGAATGCCAGAGCACGGGGAGGTTCCGGCAGTGAGCCAAATCACTGACCTTTCCAGCGTGCCGATCGATAAAGCTCAACATCGCGGGGCTCCGGAAATCTCTCAGTGGAGAGACAAGAAGCAGGAGACTCATACTGTCAGATGATGCGCTAATTGCTTGTGGTTGCTAACCTCACTTATCCCTGCTGGGTGGATCTCAGTGGCACGATCCAGCCCCCGTGCTTCTGGGCTTTTCTATGGGGTGTGGCCCCACAAATCACTGGGGCGTATACACAAAGTCCCACGCACTGCAATGACTACAGTAACACTGGGTCACATAAGCCTCATTTACATTAATAGACAATGATTTTACAGGCTTGTGGAATAGTGTTGTGTTGTGAAACTATATTTTAATCTTGTTTTAGAAGCTTTGCACTCGTATATTGATATGATAAATGAAAAGGAACACAAAACATACGCCTCCCTGGATATGACCATCTGCTGAAATGCACTAAAAATGGATGTGTCAGCCCTCTTTTCATTCTGGGAAGCTAAACTGCATGTGCTCGCGCTGTTCTGTATAAATACCCAGTACTTTGAATAATATTGCCCCAAAGTGACAGGTGAGCAATGCTCAGCGGGCAGCAGTATGGAAATGGTGCATGTAGGACCGTGCTCATTGAGCCCGCTTGCTGGTAATGAACCTGCAGACATGTGGAGGAGTGGCAGTGAGCAGGGCCAACTCCTCTTACTGCCTAACTCTGCTTTCATCGCCCTGCTTTCATCAAGCTCAAGTGCCACAGCTATTAGACCTTTGTGCGATGTTGAAGGGGGGAAGCTGAATGTGCCAGCACGGTTGGCTAGGTTACTTCCAAACTGCTTCCCACAGCAGCTCTTTGATTAACTACTCAAAATTATGATTAGCCTTAAGCATTTTTGATTTCTTAACCATACTGCAAGAATAAATGTGGTCCCATTTAAATATATTTTTCCTGTTATGCTTTGCCTCAAAACATACAAAATCCAATTTACACATTCTGAACTGATTTATTTCAGTAATTTTTCAACCAAACAACATGATGAAAATGTTTCTCACCCACTGTACATAGTTGTAACCTGATTTTCTAAATTGATGTTTTCCCAGTATTATAAGGGTAAAAGGTTTCTCATCTTTTGCAGCTGGTGCTTTGTACAAACAAGTGGAATGCAGTCACATGAGTCATGAGTCACATGAGTTTAATACTATTTTTTCTCACTCTCTACTTTTATCATTGCTTCTTTATGCCTCTTGATTTCTGAATTTAAATGGCATGGTTATGGTGCACCTCATCTTGCGGCGATTCAGAGCACCTCATCATATCCATCTCTGCGGCGCCTGCGGATCTACCACTTGATGCCAGAATAACAGCCTTGATGGGTGTCAGCAGTGTGGCAGGTACAGTATGTAGTTTTCTATCTCCACCAACATGCTTTCATGAAGCAAACACAGGAGAGATGCGAGGAAAGACGTGGAGACACAAAATCTATTGAGTGAAGGCAGCCAGCGGCAGACTATGAAGCTCCTGCCACAGAGGAGCCGGTGAATGAGTGGCAGGTGGCCTGGCCCCAGGGACTCCTAATGAAGAGAGTCTGCCTGCCTGCTTATCGATCCAGCCACATCAGCTGATCTGATGCCTGGCAGACTTGTGTGTGTGTGGAGGGGTGGGGCATAATGGCCACCTGGGGCCACACACACACACAAGATGGAAACCTTGCGCTCAACAGGTGCGTGTGTGCTTGAATGGAAATGTTTATGTTTTGAGAGGAAATGCAGAGGTGTGCGGTTTGTTTGTGACTTCCTGTGGTGGCCGAGAGTACTCACGCATTTACACACATACGGTTCAAGACGTGTGCACTTGAGTGGGTGTGTGTACAGTATATATATAGGTATGAGTCAGTTGTCTGTAATGTTGAACGTCTTTCTCGTCTTTTGGTACAGCACATGAAAAGACGAGGCAGCAGAGACAACAGCTGTCCGCCTGTCACACTGTAACACAGCATTTCTAAGCCACTGTCCAGCATAATCTACTCACACACACACACTCACAACACACAACACACAGCACACACACACCTCTGCCATCACAGATGCTCCTTCAAGCTCATTATTTCTGGTACTGTCAGCTTGTGGCTTGTTGTGTTGGTTGGGTAATGCATCTTAAGCCCTGCTATCAAATATGAATAAAGCACTGGCTTCCTCATCTATCTTTCATGGCTTTCATTTGTTAAGCTATCTGCCTGCAAAAATATTTTGCATGTTCCCTTACTGCTGTGAATAATGTGCTGGAGCAGCAGTCGGTCTATTAAAAAACTGAACACAGCGTCCTGGCTTGTGTGAATATGATTGTTCAGGAGGGATTTGGTGAAAATATTTGTGTAAATGGGGCTTTAGAATCATAATTGATATTAGAAATGTTCATTTCATGGTTTGTATGACATCATGATTGAGACTGCATAATATACAACACAAGGTTGTGTTTGTGTGTGTGAATGTACAATTCATTGTGTATTTATTTATGTGTATGTGCTTGTCTTTTTCAATTATGGTCCACAACGTTGTGTGTATGTGTCTGGGTCGGTATATTAGTATGTAGGTCCATGTGCCAGCTTGTGCGCACATGCATGTGTGTTTGTCTGTATGCATTTTTATCATTTTCCATGCATAAATGAGAGGGTAGCAGAATACATACATTTTAGATGCATGTATTTGAATGTCTTTGCGTTTGGCAGTTATCAGGACATGAAACAGCAGTTATCAGTGGTTATATATTTTTTTGTTGCTATCAATGCACACACACAGAATAGACATGCAGCTAAAAATGCTGTTAGGCGGCAACCTCTCATGGCCATAATGGTTAGCAAAGGAAGGAGTCAGGTGGCGTAGTATAAACAGCGAGACACAACATGCAAGTGCAGCTGGACCATCTACCATAGCCAACCAGACAGACACCTGGATAACACCACACACAGAAGTAGGATGACGTAATTCTCTGCCCAGGACGCCATCAGTCCACTATATCTTTACCTAGCAGATAGTGGTTTGCTGCTATAGTAATGCTCCCCATGTTGCATACAGAGCCTTTAACCAGAGACGGTTGTTTTAAGTGGTCTGCACTTATATAGCGCCTTTCTTGTCCTCTGACCACTCAAGGTGCTTCTTAAACTATGAGTCACATTCACCCATTCACACACACATTCATACACTGGTGGCCGCGGCTACCGTACAAAGTGCCACCTGCTACTCAGTTTTTAACACACTCACACACCAATGGAACAGCCATCGAGAGCAATTTGGGGTTCACTATCTTGCTCAAGGATACTTTGACATGCAGACTGGAGGAGCCGGGGATCGAATCGCTGATCCTCTGATTAGTGGACAACCTGCTCTGCCTCTTGGCCACAGCCACCCAACATCTTTAACATCTGTGTCATGATTTGTTTTCTAAACCCAACCACGTGGAGTTTGTTACACAAGTAATGGTGTACCCTAACAAAAGTGTGATAGCTCCACAACACTGGATATGCAAACGGCCATTCAAAGAGCTGATAACAGTAACTGTTTCATGATGCTTGATATGCAAATGCACATATAATGGACTGATAAGGGCAACCATTTTCATAAAGTTGGAAATATAAACTGCCATCTAATGGGCTAATAATGAAACCATTGCATAATGTTGGATAGGCAAACGGTCATTTAATGTGCTGATAAGGGCCTGTGAATCTAATTGTAGGTGTGACAAACCTCCTCTAACCCTTATATATGAGGC
Organism: Epinephelus awoara; assembly: GCA_035609425.1. NCBI lineage: Eukaryota > Metazoa > Chordata > Actinopteri > Perciformes > Serranidae > Epinephelus > Epinephelus awoara. Next base: position 14,251,920 of record CM069310.1, on the reverse strand, counting down.
TAAAACCCAAAGATAACAGCCATTTAATGGGCTGATAACATCCGAATTGGGTGTTTATTTTAAGAGGCTGAGACATTCCTGTCAATATGTGTATACAAAAGCACCTCTTCTCCAAAAAGAACAGTACATGCTTTGAACTTGTAATGTCAACAGGCCAGCCTTGAGCTTCTCCATTAAAAGGGAACTGGGAGAGATGTTTGAGGCGTTAAAATAACATTTCTCACAGATAAAAAAAAAAGCACTTTGTGTTCATGAGGAGTTAGCATTGCTAAAGAACAAAGCGCAGGTGACAGTAAAATTTGAAATACTTGTGAAATACTTCATATTCACTACAGGAACAGTTCATAGCATCATCTGGCATCATGTTGATATCCCAGATATGAGTGCAGCTCTTTGAGGCCTGGCTCAGTGAGAAAGTGTCCCTGTTCAGATCACAGTGACTGTCCTGGATTTGCAAACAACGCATTAAATAATTTTGTGACTGGGCTGTTTTTCTGCACAAATGCACATGGACTTGACACTGCAATCCACCAGTTCACATTGCAGAGCCATTAGGAGGACGCCGTCAGCATTCCACAAGCAATCACTGATCAATACGCACGTTGGAGCTCAGAGAGGCTGGGCATCGCTTGTGTCCATTAGTACAATCACCGGTGGAGAGAAATAGAGACTATATCAGCAAGTGCTCCCCATTCATCCCGTGGAGGCATCTTTATCATGGAGAGCCACACCAATCGGCTCACACATATATAAATCATCCAGTGGCTTTTAACCTCTTAAGAGCACACACCTCTTTGTCGTGGCGGATGGAAAGGGGTTGTGTATAATTAATGCTGGTGGGGTGAGCTGAGGTGGGAGGTCTTGGAAAGCCGGCGTCAACCCCTTGCATCTCTGAGCACGTGCGCTGCAGGGCGGCACGTGCACATGCATCAACGTCTGTCATTAACTCGACCCACCGAAATGCCTGGAGATTCTTTTTCTGCGCCGCTTTTGTGCAACTTATTCTTCATCTCTCTATCTAATTTCCTCCTCAATTCCTCCTTTGAACTCTCTGCTCTCTCTGCCCTTCACTCTATCTTCTTTTCACTCTCCTGAAAGTGTCTATATTATCACTCTGAGCGACAGTTTGAGCAAGATTTTGTGTGCAAAAGAATGGCCATGCATGTGATGAGTGTGAGTCTAGCTGTGTGTGTGTGTGTGTGAGCATGTTCGTCTGTGTAAGTCAGTATACTTGTGCTTGCTTTTGTGTGTATATTTCTCTTCATACCCGCTAATTAGAGTGACAGTTTTTATTAATAGTTTGGGGCTAATGTGCGATAGCGTGACTCCAGCTTTTCCACTAGCTCGTTTACCCTGCTCTTTTGCCACCCCGGGCCCTAATTATCGAGCTGACGATCTGACATCCGACCACTAAAACAGAGACGACACATTGACATATTGTCACTTCCGACTTTAGACTGAACCTCTTCAAACCTGAGGTTATGATATATTCAGCAGACTTGCGCCATCTTGCCCATCCACCTCCAAGCATGTCTGAAAACTGTCAGATTACAAAACTGCATCAACCTAAATCTGAAAATGTTTGAAAGTTTAATGACATTGTTGAAGATTTCCCAGTCTGAGATCATGCATGCGGCTAATTCTTCATGTCAAGGGTGATTAATTAATCTTGCAAAACAATAACACGAAAGCAGAGAATGGATGGCTTTCACTAAAATTGTGGTCATGGTGATATTTTTCACACGTTGCTAAAGTAGGTGGGGTACACTGAGTATGACTCAGACGCGGCAGCTCTTTTTTGTATATGAGGAATTTTGCACAGATCAAAAGAGGATGTCAATTTGTCTTTTTAATCTCAAGACACAAATCCTTGCATGGATCATACATGCATGCAGTAAATAATTTCTCATGCAAATCAATTGTAGCTACCCCATTACACCACAAAATATTTTAAGGAAAACATCTATTTATCTACCCATTTATCCATATTTGCTTGACACACACATCCTGAACATGTGCTCGGTTTTAATCTCATTAAATTCAACCTACAGGCATGTGGAACTGCTGCTAAAATGATCAGCCTTGCTATAGAGCAGCGATGCTGTAGCTGACACTGGAAACATTCATTGTAAGTGTGATTATGTAAGACATAGTTCTTGCTATTACTAAGACTTGACAGTAATCAAAATAGTGTCCTCCCACAGCACAGCCGCAGCCGAAGCTCTTTTGAAGGCAGTGGCCTACTTTACGCAGTCTCTTCTCATATTCTTGATTTAATTTCAGAATGGAATAAGAAAGGCTATGATAACCTCTTCTGACCAGGACAAATGTAGCATGCCCATTCAAGATTATCTCTCTAGGGTGCACAGCAGAGGACATCCTTTAAACCAGAAACATGCAGTGAGCATTTTCTGTCCACTCTGACACAGTAGTCGGCCTGGGATCCCTAGGTACTCCCTGCTGTGGTGCTGTCAGAGGAATAATTTTATTTACTATGGTTGATGTCTGTCTGTCCGCGAACTAGCCACAGTTTTTGCCCTAGACACTTGCAGTGATAATTACATTCAAGTCACACAGCTAAGCATCTGTTTTTCTTAGAGATAAATACAAGCCACACTCTGAGAACCCCTGTAGGTCACAGACAACACTTACTGCTGTGTTGAATGCATTTCCAGATTCCTTGAAGACTCTTTCATCTTGCCTGAATATAAAAATATTTAATTTGCAGCGCAATAAAGAAAATGTTACTTGTTACCGAGTTGCGACTCTGTTTCTTAAACCAAACAAAAGCCTGGAGTCACACCTCCTACTTGGATGGAGTGTAAAAATATTAACTGTTTCATCACGTAAAAATAATAAATGTATAGCTATCATATAAAGTACCTGTCAAAATGACTTGAGTGTCAATAGATAATTAGATAAATAGTATACAAATAAATACCAAATTCAATAGAAAAGGGGCAGCACAGTGTAGTGGTTAGCACTGTTGCCTCACAGCAAGAGAGTCCTGGTTTGAGCCTGGGAGGAAGCCCTTCTGTGCGGAGCTGCATGTTCTCCCCGTGTCAGCGTGGGTTCTCTCCGGGTACTCTGGGTTTCCCGGCTTCCTCCCACAGTCCAAAGACATGCAGGTCAACTGGTGACTGTAAATTGGCTGTAGGTGGGACTGTGAGTGTGAATGGTTGTCTGTCTCTGTGTCAGCCCTGTGATAGTCTGGTGAATGGTGATAAATACATAATAAATAAATGTTAAAATAAATAGATAAATGCATAGATACATTTCATTTATCTTACATTTATTTATATTTTTTTTTACAGCTACATTTCTGTATTTCTGTGTCTGCATGTTAATGAGGTCGTAACCTCAGTTTTTATATATGCATTTAATTTTTAGCATTTATTTATTTATTCTTTTATGTATTCATTTCCGTATTTATTTATTTTTGTATTCATTTCTGTATTTATTTACATATTAAATTATTCATTGCTACTTACGCCACTTGTCGTCCTCCAGAACTTTGAGCAGATCAGTAAATATTACTGCAGCCAACAAACAAATGCTAACAATTAGCTCTTAAGCTAGCTCTCGTTACGTAGCAACGCTGCCCAGCGGAAGATAACGGTCACTTCCGGTGTACGTATTCGTCTACGAATGGGAAAGCTTGCACTTTGTCGTGGCAAAAAACAAACAAACAAACTTCATTATTGTGCTGTCCACGGACTAACTTTGGTTCCAGTTGGATAATAGAGTCTGGAAATAATTTCTTAAGGGAGGTAAGTGTTGTCAAACGACCTGTAGTTTTTATTAAAAGTTCAGTTCAGATGTGTCTTTGACAGATTGTCAGCTCCATATGTGAAAAAGATGGGAGGCACAAACGGGAGCTAACTAACTGAGAGAGATAAGGCATACGTTACTCTAACTGTAACGTTAGCTGTTTATATTTGGTTTGACGAATTAATATGTGTTTGTTAGTAAACACTAGACTATATTAATTGCTTTTAGTAAATACTAGACTTTGTTAATTGCTTGATAGAAGTCTAAGGTGAGGGAAGATGCCCCCCTCAAGAGTAGTGTTATCAAATTTTAGTGTTATAACGTTAGCACCCTCAAGTCAAAACGAGCTATCTAGCTAGCTAATAACACTAGCAAGCTGTCCAAACTACAATACTACACCACCACTATATAGATTTTAATAATATAAAGTTAATTATGGCTATATACTAGATAGTCTAACTTATCAGAGGAAAAAGGTGAGTATATTAGCAGGTTCTGGGCAAGCGGCCCATCAGTGTCGGAAAAACACTGATTTGTAATGCGAAACCATGTTATTCAACGTTGTACTGGTTTAAATAACCAGATCTATTTGTTTCGGATAGGAGGAGACCTCTGTGGATAGTTTGACGCATGTAAAAATCTTCTGCAAGTCTGGGTCAGAAATAAGGTGAGCACATATCAGTAGGTGCTGGGCAAGCGGCCTGTTTGTACTGTGCCAACAGTGTCGAAGAACCGTTGATTTTTAATGTGAAACTTTTATTTAGTGTTTACACGGGTTTAAATTACCGGGTCCATTCGTTTTTGAGAGGAAGAGACCTCTGGGGATAATTTGGCTCCTGGTTAAAACCTATTGAACAATGAACAATGAGGGAGACGTTTCTCCGAGGGAAACCAGGACACGTTTTCGCTGGTTGCAATCTGCAAACCCCACCACTAGATGCTACTAAATCCCCCGAGATCTTACACACTGGACCTTTAATTTCCCTGATTAGACCTCTCCTCAGGACTGTGTGAGCATGTACAGACCAGGTTTACTTTTCAGCTTCCTCACTCTCTTCTTTAGACTCTCAAAGGTCATGCCAACTTACACCTTTTTGTCTTACTTATTGGTTTGTGGATTTTGGTAACCTCATGTCCACCCAGTATAAGTCTTATCAGTCAGTATAACTGTGTGTGTGTGTGTTCAAACCAAACTGCTACAGCCTTATAAATAAAACAGACAAACCTATAACACCCTCAAAAGTGAAACTAGACAGAAAGCAATAGATGAGGTGGGATTTTTGTACTATTACATAAAAGTACAAATTTGTTGTAATATTCCAAAAATTGTGCCATCACTTCTCACACTCTCTTTCTGTTGGCCTGGTTCCTTTTCATCCCAACATCCTCCTGAGCCTGTGAGAGGGCTGTGTCCTGCTGGTTTGTCCATTTGTGTTTTGGGATGTAATTACTTTAATTAAGTGTTGTGGGGTTTAAATATGGTTGGTCTTGTATTTGTAGATAGCCAGGGATTGGTGTATTGACGGAGATGAGGGGAACTTACCCATTTGTCGTCCCGTGCATTTCAAGTTGAGTTCCTTTTTGTGAATATTTTTTAGTTGTTAAAGCGTGTGGATGCCTTGAGTTTAACAATCTACTGTATATTATATAGTTGTAAAAAAACAAATTCCATGGCATTGACAAGATCTCCTGTTGCAGTCAGATAAAACATCCAGTAAGGCAAGATGAATATTAAGGCATGATATTCCACTGATGTTGCAGAACAGTTAAGACTTTAAAAGTTTGACTAGTAAATACGGTGGCCCTGAAGGTCAAAACAAAATGAAATTTCAAGAAACACAACATTACAGAATACGAAACATTTCAGAAAACACTTCAACATTTCACACTCAAACCGCAAAAAGTAGTGATTGGATGCACTGTCTGTCAGTCTATACCAAGTGTGAGTACTTCTTCCATATGGTTTCTGGTGGACTGGATGCCTTGTGGCACATTGCTGCCTCTCACCGGTTTTGTGAAGGTTGTTTTGTTTTTTGTAATGTTGTAGTGTTTGGGTCCTCAGGGCCACCGTAAGTGAACTTCTCACCAGTTTTATCTATGGCCTGTATCACACAGCATATCTCACTAAATGAGTCGCACAACCTTCTGTAGCTCAAAAGATTTTAATTAAGAAGTTTCAGTGTCATGCACCCAAACAGATGCCAATCCAAGTCATCCCTCCACCTTATCTGAAGGGGAAATTTCCTAGTTTACAGTCCGCAATGTTTTCATGTTTTTCCAAGCTTATAAAACATGCATTCTCCACCGCCATGCACGGAACACGCCCAGTTGAAGAAACGCTCCTCAACTTGTTGGTATGCATGGAATTCGCAAGACTGTGACTCCAGATTCTGAAACCAATTATTCAAATAGCTGCCACTATAACTGGCAGGGCAAGCGTGTCGAGAACAAGGGGAAGAAGCATAATAAAATGTTCCCTGCTGTATAGTAGAGTAACTCGTAGGCGCCATTTCCAGATAGAGTCCGATGTCCTTGGGTTGGAGTTTTTACATCAGTCATGCGTGCGATAACTCAGAACTAAGGTGTTGATCTGGGATAAATGAAAACCTATTCTAGCTTTTACTTCCGGCGTGTGCATCTGTGTGCCAAAGAGATGACAGCAAAGCCTTTTCATGCTGCGGAGTTTATGTTCAAGGATGTGGAATGTGATTCCAAATCATACTAAGCCTCGATGACTTATAGATATAAACAGAACTCAGCATAACGTCCCATTGCGGCTAAATAGCGAATTAGCGATGGGATGGATGGATAAATGGGATAACCTTTTCATCTCTCCTCCACACACACACTGCAGAAATATTAATCAAATCAGCAGAGTGCTGTGATCAGGTGTAGGTATAAGAAAAACTTACAGAATGAGTTTCCATGAAAGTGACATAAAGTTGATTAATTATCCATCACACTGTTCAGCTACCCGCTCATTTTATAAACAAGTCACAAAAGATGAACATGGATATTCCATCGGTGAGCGCGAGCATCTGAGCTATGAAATATGAGAGCATCGGAAATATCATTTTTCATTCATCCTGTTCTGAATACCTGGCATTTAAAATTCATAGAGCATCTTGTGGCGTATTGTCAGGGTTTTGGTGAGGGATGTCCTCAGGCCAACCCATTAATCTCTATTAAACAGGGACATGTCAGCCAGCTCTGTGTGTGTGTATGTGTGCGTCGATTGGATGATGCATTTGTGAGTCCTTTCAGCATTGAGTGTCAGGTGTTTGGCAGTACGGTTTTAAATCTTGATCATACTTCAGTTTGTTTGCGAATTGTCTCACTGATGAAGATCATTTGTACGTAAGACAAAGTAATTCGATGTAGTTTAACACTTTACCTGAAAGCTTTTGTCTAAGTTGCTACGTCACTGATCGCGGTCACTGAATCCACTGTCATAATAAGACATTTCATCGCTGATTGCTCAAGTAGCAACATCTGCATAATTATTTTACTGTGTGCCCTTCATAGCACACAAGTATGTTCCAATTAGTGGTGAGATATTGGCTTGACATCTCGTTTAGTGAGGACGGGCAGATTGCAGAGCCATGATTGAAAGCTTAATGAATGATTCATAATCTGAAATGAAATAGACATTTTCATTTGGGCATCTGCGACGATCATTAGCTGCACACGTAGCATTTCTATATTACAAAAAAAAAAAGATTGTAACTAGAAATGTCTGTAGGTGCTGCTTTAATACAAACCATAGTGTGCGCTTTGATTAAGGAATTAATTTTCAAAGCTGTTCATTGCCAATTGATTTATAGTTTCCTCACCTTGCATTTAAGTAAGTTTAATTTGCAGTTTGATGCCGTGTCTGACTCTGCACTGTTCATACTCCATGACTTATTGCTAACTCAGTGCTATCTGGTTGTTGGAGGAATGTATTGAGAAGGGAGGGATGTTGTCTTGTGCGAAACAAACAGATGGGACGACAACTTGACCTACTTCTTCATCTGGACCATTGTGAATAGCAAAGAAGAATGACTACAGAGAGGAAATGGTGCTGCGTGATGGATTTATTGTATGGATGGAGCTGAAGTGCATAAACTACAGCTTCATTTTTTTTTATCGTAGCATGTGCTGCTAACTATACTTCCATGCTCACTGCACCTGCACTTTGATTGTGGGAAACTTCCCTCACCTGCTTTCTTGAGCCAGTTATTCGTGCCCCTTAAATTAGAAAGCAGGTATTTCTAACAAGTCAAAACTCGGGTTGAGACAGTATCAAGAGATAACAAGACCCTTCCCATATTGGGGTTCCTTAAGGAGTTAAGATGTCTGGTTTGGAAAAAAAATCTTCAGTATAAAGGATGTGCTTGTCAGAGAAAGAGACAGAGAGAAAGACCCAGATATTCCAGCAATCCTCCAGGGCTGCAGGACCTTTGTGTGTTGTGTACATGGAGCTGCTTGGCCATGTGATAAATGACCTGTGTTTTAAGAGGCCAGGAGGATCAACCCATGACCACTTTGTGCCTTAATGCGATAATAAAGATAGAGGAAATTGGTTGTGTTTGAGGGATGGGAATCATATTGTGATTAGGAGTATTTACTATATAGAGGTTGTTTTACAATGCCCATTTAAGCCCTGCAGTGAATTATATTATATTATATTGATTATTTTGTAGGATGATTACGAATTCTTATAGTTGTCAGTATTGTATTTAAAGCATCCTGTCACCCGTGTTGCACTTTGGACTTCATCTTTAATATTTACTCACCTAGCAAAACTGTTGCTTCCTGTTCGTGGCGTGGGCGATGTGAAGTGGGCCATAGTTCACACCTGTATCCACAAGGTGATTGTAACAAATGCGATCTTTATGCACAGCGCCATGTTCGCCCTCGCGCTGAATTTGAAAAACACATTACATTCCCATTTGTGCTTCCATTCAGGCCGCTTTCAAACGAACCCCCTTGACGCAGATTGTAATTGCGCATGTGATATAATTGCGCAGGTCAAACAGCATGTGCTTCTGCTTTGAAACGTAATCGCAGCTGATGACTTGAAAGGCTTTCATGTTTTTTTCCCCACATGTGGAGAACAGTTACCCCCTGGCATCATATTCTGCTCGCTTCCCACGCCTTTTTAACAATACCACGAATTGTGTTGCAAACTACTGCAATAATTGCCTGTTTTTTGGACCTCGGGGGCCGCAGTCGAAGGTAATCCTTGTACACAGAGACACAGAATTAAAATGTGTATACCCTGCCCAGAGGGGAGCACAGGTAATGGGGTAATGTACATATGTCAACAAGAGCAGAGGACGAGTTGAGCTGCGCCGCTCCAGTGTGCAGCTCAGCACCATGGACAGCGCACGGGCTTCCCAGCAGGGACAGTTCGCTGTCCATGGTGCTGCATTCACGGCTCAGAATCCAATGTCTCCCAAAGATTTTATGATTTTACAGTAGAGAGTTAAACCGCTCATTCGTAAACAGCCACTCCCAGTTTCAATGACTGCATTAAGTTCAGTTTTACTTTGAAAATAATTTCCCCCTTTGGCCCCCCTCAAACTAGGACCCCTGGGGATGTCTGAGTCCAACTGCTTTTCCAGGTGGCTTTGTTTTTACACCACTAAATCAAAGCACATGTGAAAGTCACAATTCCTTCCGGCGCCTTCAGTCCTAATATAGATTCTGATTATTTATATATTCTTTAATGATCCTATAATCTCTCTCGCCTCTTTTAATCCTGGTGTTGAGACGCACACAGCCTATATATTCTTATTACGCGCGGAGACAGTTAGGCAGGTACAGCCTGGGAATCAAAGCCCAGCTGCCTGTGGGAACTATCTCACCATCGCTTTGGATATGCATTTATAATTAGTCACTAAAAATAAAGCTCTCAGAAGTGTTTTTAATGTGACCGTTGTATGATAGGCAGCCTAACAGAGGTATACACAGCCCTGTATACTTTAACTAGCCTGCTCCATGCATGTCTGAAACGTCGTCTGCCTCCTATAACATAAATCACCCTTGGCTGTCAAGCCGCTGATGAGTCTGCCCTGCATAAAGCCTATGCAGCCTTTCCACCAGGCTGTTGTATCCCCCTCCTCCCTCTCCTCCTCCACCTTCCCTCCCTCCCTCGTTTCCTCTCCTCCTCCACATTCAGTGCTCCCTCTTGCGCGCATGGTGAGCAGCAGCAGCAGCAGCGACGGCTTCAGCGCTTTTCTGACGCACCATCGGAGATGAGCATCCCAGTCCCACAGGCTGTCAAGGCAGACTCTCTCGACATCCCCCCCTCGGACCTCTGCGGTCAAGCTCTCAGCATCAGCTCCATTTGTTTTTAGTCTGTTTTCCGTATCGCTTCGTTGTCCCGTAATTTGTCAGACACAGCACTGCGTTTGGCAGGGATGCCCACAGTTGCCAGCTCTTGGCTTGGAATTTACTTCGGTGGTGATTTGGTATCCGCAACAACTGTCAACGAGAGTGATTGATTACTGTCTACACTTGCGGGGGGTCTCCTTGTTTTTGGGGGCATCCGCCGGGACATTCTTGTGCTTCACAGATTAAGTGGTTGAAATTAAAGGTGAAAAGGGAGGTTGAATTAGAGGGCTGTTTTGACAGGAGATCGTTTGGATGACGGGCACCGAGAGGCAATAGCTCTCCCTCTGCAACGCGAATCTCTGCGCCCTTGGAATATTCTTACAGAGGCACTGTTATAGAGTAGAAATATTTTTCTCAGTTTGCAGTCATAATCCATACGACGAGTTTGCCCATTGCAGGGGCTGCTGCGGCTTTCGTGTCTGCTGTGTTTTGAAATACGATTTCCTTGACGGGCGGGCGTCTGAGCATCCCGGACGAGCCCGAATTTGCGATGCCCAAGCAGTGAGAGTACGGTGGGATCTCATTTGGTCACCCTGCACGGTAGCATGGCTCCAGCCCGGAGGGACTGCAGCGGCTGGGAGATGTTCCTCCCGACGGGATGCCTGCTCCTCTCTGTTTTGCTATTTCACCCTGCCCTGGCCAAGGTGTGTAACGACCGCACCAAACACGGACAGGACAACAGCTGGTTCGCCAGGGACGGGGAAAACTTGCCCATCATGGTTCTTATGCCCATGAATGAATCGGCCCTGATGAGCAGCATCAGCCAGGGCATCGAGCCGGCGGTCCAACTGGCCATCCAGCACATACGGGAGTCCAGGAAGTACTCGTTCTCACTCATCACCAAAATCTATGACACCGAGGTAAACATACAGACTAAATCCTTTCACTAAGCTGCTGCTGGTGGGCTCAGGCGTGTTTAAAACAGTTGTATATGGCTTGTGTATGTGTGTGTGTGCGTGCGTGTATGTGCACGTGTGTGTGGCGCGCGCATTGCCCCGCAGCGCTCCTCACATTGTGCGTCCAAGGGGAAACGCTGGGTTCTGTTATGTTTGGTGTATGTGCAGCGTCGTTGTCGGTGAGCATGTTTTCATTGCGCAAAAGTCAGCTGCTATCACTTTCACCCCCTAAATGACAACACGGTGTTAATCCCTATTTTCTATCTTCATCTCTCCTCATCTATCTCGCTGCTGTCGCCTGTCGTTAATGTTGCATTTTATATGTAACCCGGCATCATAACGCACCGCATCACCCGGTGCTCTTCCTATATTGGACGTTTTAATGGTTACCGCAATCTCAGGATTAAACAGAATGACAAGGCTGTCTGATGATGATACAAATGTCATTCATCACCGTCGCCCAATTGGATTTCAATTAAAACGCTGCATTCCTTTCCCCCCCATTATCGTCACTTTATAAGATGTGTGTGTGACTTCAGATGTCTCTGCGCTATAAATATTTTTAGTCACGAATCAGTGTATCTCCTAACGATTAAAGGGCTGGTACTCATCGTGCCTGAAGATGGCGGTAATTGGATGTACGATTTCTTCTGACTCCTTGCACCCTTGCAAGGAGCTGCACCCCACAGCGCTACAGCTCCAAATTAACATCTGTTTATTTGACAACAATAAGGACAATAATATAGCACTCTAACTGAAGTCCTCTTGAAGTTTAGTCACCGCTAAATCTCTGCAAAGCTTTGGCATTTGTAGGTGTGTTCTCCATAGTTTGTTTACACTTGAGTTGTTTGAATAAGTCAACAGTCCTGTTAGTGGCCGGATGTAGTGATTTACATGCTTTTGAGGACACAAAGCTACAGAGGAGTTTGAAGCTGCTGCATCTTACAGTTGCCATACCAATATGTGAGGATGTTGATAGCTGGACACATCTGTTTAGCAAGTCAACAACATGAAAACTCTGTTGGATGACATTAAAACCATAAATTCTAAACTATAACTGTTGATAATGAATGGTATAATCTTATGTTGATCAAAGTTTGTCCTATCAAAACATCAGATGGTAACTTCCTCCCACTTAGCAGCAGCAGTTCCTCTGGTTGTCCTGTCTAGCACTTACTCAGTATAGTATATGTGCACAGGTGTGTCCGTGTGAAAGAGCATACAAATCTCTGTTGACAGAGGTAAGCCCTCACAGGCAGCATGCGCTCAGACCATGGGATTAATATGCTCTTATGAGAGTTATGATTTTTCTCCTTCTATTCCCCGGGAGAGAAAGATGAGCTGGAAGCACGAGGTCAGTGGGCCAGCCTGACATCCACTCGCTGGGAACGTCTGATAGTGATGCCGGCGTTCTAATACTGACAATCAATGGGAACTCATGACAACAGTGTTATTTGATGACTTTGTGGTCAAAGGCTAAACTCTATTACGCTGTGCCACTGCCAGTCCCGTGGTATTTGACATTTGTTTTGTATACGGGCCAGCTGAAAATCCAAGCTGTGATCATGGTTTCGGAAATGTCAAATTAAAAATATTCTACGCCTGCGCTAAAACTCCTCCAGATACATGCCAGCATATACAGTCAACACTCTCCCTTTTCATCATTCTGATAGTGGCAGACATTATAGACGTGTGTTTGTTACTGTGCTAGATGAGTTGTGTTAAAGGAAGACTGTTGCCCGGTGGTAGCCTGTTAGCTCTGGCTTCAATAACTCTAAGTAAAGAACGGCCTGCCAACAACCCAGAGTATATTTACAAGCTATTGGAAATCATCTGCCACAGCCTGGCATGGTTAAAGTCAACAAGGGACCACAGAGAGTATTGTGAAGTGCAAATGGCAATATCTTACTGTGACAGAATATTATTATTATATATTTACAGAGGATCATAGAGAGTCAGAGACTTGATCGTGATTTCAGTAACATCTTAAGATATGAGAAAGTATTATTGTTTGTTCATATTAAATGAAGCGGCCTGAAGTGTTCCGAGTGTCTCAACACTCATGAGCATTTACAGGCGGATAAGACCTTTGCTCAGGACAAAGTTATTGCCGGATTGTTGACTATATTGCTTGTGGAGCCTCTGACATGTTTATAGGAGCAATAATGTGAAGTTAGTGATGGCTGTGCTATTAACAGTTTACCATACGTGTGTTCATTATGCGTTTTATTGACACGTAATCTTTTACTCACACATGAATAAAGGTGCCGAACACACTCACATACACATGGACACATGCACACAGCTTCCCCACATACCACATGCTCATGTCAGAAAACAATGCATGCATCAGTGCATTTGTTGCAGCTTGCAGCAGGCCAAGTGTGTGTTTGTATGGTCTGTACACATGTGTGTGTGTATATGTGTGGGCACTGGGATTTAGCCTGGCAGATGTAAGTAATCAGTCCCTGAGCAGAGGCTCTTTATCCCTTTATCCCCTGTCGGTGGGGCCACGGGTAGACTGAGCAGGCCCAGTCCATCTCTTGGTGCTGTGGAGCTGGGTGGTGGTACTGATGATGGGGATGTTGAGGCTCTGGGAGGCTGTCTGATACTAACAGCCCTGAGAGCTGAGGGCTGTGCAACTAGGATGAGGTCGTTGGTTGCTGGCAGATTGGAGAAGCAGTTACTAGAAGAAGAGCAGATGTCCTAATGTGGAATCCAGGCTGGTGTGAAACCAGTTTGATCAGGCCGAAGCTAGACTCCTAAGATGTCTCAACAATGAAGGCATTGTAGCAAGCTGAGGCAACGGCAGATGAGAACACATCTTTGCTTAAAAATCCAGAGCATTGCAGGTAGAAGAGAAGCAGGATGGATTATATCAACTGGGAGGCTTAGTGCTGGAGCAGGAGTTGGTCTTCCACCGCAGCTCTAGATGTGTGAGTGTGGGTTTTAGTGTAACCGAGGACTGATACTGTAACTCTGCAAGCTTAGAGGATCAAAGCTTTGGAGAGGACAGGAAGGCCTGGAAGAGGATGGAAGGGAGACTTTGGGCAGTGAGAGCGTTCTAGGCTAAGCTACGCTAGTTCACCGGCTTATAGGATGTGTGACAGGCCCTTGAGAGGAGCCACTCAGGAAAAGATCACTTTTTTAGCAGAGTAGTTAACAAGTTACTTTTAATAGTGCTAGTTTTGAATTGCGCCGTGTTGATTTAAGCAATGGCAAAACATAAGAGACAGCAGATATAAATGGTAACTCACCAAATCAGTGAAATCAATATCAGTGAAAGCAAACTGATTCATATGCACTTTTCATTTCATAAAAGTTTTCTAGCTGTATTTACTGTTAGTGTAGCACAGTATTATTAGGACTCTGGTGATTTCTGAGGACACACAGGTCTGTTTATGCTGAGACTAAGGCACAGGCACTGTTTTAGGATGTCGATATACAATGTAAAACGTGTAAAACAGGCCTGCTGTGTTACAGATTGAGGGAAATGGGGGAGAAAATAGGACAAAGAAAGTCTAAATTCTCTCATCAGGCCTCCTGGAGGAATAGGAGATTTATATAATTTTACCCATTAGGGCTGTCACTTTTTCACGAGAACAAACACGTAATTCATTCAGTGGTACTGCAGGCGGTTGTGTCTTGTAATGGCAGCGGAAGTAAGATCGTTTTCCTGTGGTTGCTAGACTTCAGTGTAAAGTGACACCATCCAACACCTTTGGTTGTCAGTTGTGGGAAATTTTGTTTGCGATGACAAGAGGTGATAGCCTCATCTAAGGCGACATGAAATTTGATATCAACTCTTGATATTTCCTTTTCTCTTATCACTTTAAAAAGAGCAGTTTGGACCTCTTGGAGGAGATCTTGAACTTAATGCACTTATAGAGGATGTGCTCCCTACTATCATGTTTCCTATATTATAGCAGTCAGAGAAGAGTGAACACATGTATTTTTAAAAGCAAATCAATACAACCACAAAGACACAGAGTCTGCAGTTAGAGATGTGGATCTTGCCCATGTACAGTGCACCAGATACAGTATGCAGATGGGTATTTATAGTATATGACTATCCATCCATGCAATACTATGGGCCTCCTGAGACGACGTTAGCAGTGACCTATGTTCACAGATACTGCTCACAGACTGCATCTCTTGCTCTACTCGGAGGGCTAGATGCAACATGTCACATTTGTGCACATGTTGGCAAGCCTGAAACTACCGTACAGTACACTCGTTCACAGGACGAAAAGCACCCCCCTGAGCGTATCTAAGGCGTTCTGTCATTTTGTCAGAAGAGGTTACATTTTAAGTGAGAAGGCCTTACCATAATAGAGGTCAGGACGCTGCTGAGCATAGGTCTGAAGTCAAAGCGAGCTGCTTCAACTTTGAGGAGAATCTGCTTTAGCAAAGTGTCATTTGTTTATAGTTTACGTCAGTTATATATTTATTCAGCGAGAGCGTCCCAGGGTGCCTTTCAGTGAGCTTACTGATTCACACACTGTAACTCACCTTTGAGCTTTTGTGTAAAACCATCTGACATGGGCCAAATGAAGCAGGGCCTTTGGACATCTTGTATGTCAGGGTCTCATATTGTATGCCACATATTATCTAAATATCTGACATCCATTCGGTGCCGAGGCGGTGACCCACGGGGGTCAACAAAGATTGCCTGTCACTGCTCCTAGGAGAGGGTGAATATTCAGGGGTAGTAAGGAAAAGCAGCCTGTGACAGCCTGGGTACTCTCTAGGCATACAGAAAGTGCTGAGTGTGGCTGTATCCACTGACCCGACACAGATAGTGGGGATCAATGTGCAGCAGCCCTTCTCATAGAACGAACAGGATCTCAGGGGAGAATCAGAGAGAGAGGCGAGAGAGAAAGAGATGTGTAGGGCTATGAGATGGAGATCCCGAAATAGGATTATATCATCTGCAGGAAGAGGAAATGGTCAGCCTCTTAATTCTTATTGGATCATAATGTAATGCCATTTGTGTTGTTTCTCTGAGGCTATATAGTTTAATGGCCGTGTGGAAAAAAAGCAATTACTGCATGCGATGAGGTGCGGCCGTTAGATCAGTTTAAGGCTCCCAAGATCTTGTGTTGTTGTGTCAATGATATCATTTTACAGGTTCATCAGACTGTTGTTTTAATGTAATTTTAATGTGTTTTTTTTTACTCTGATTCACGCAAAATTAGAGACAGATGGGTCACAGTTTAATAAAGTTACTAAATTTGAGCTTTAATTGCTGACCTTTGTCTGAGTCAGACCGCCAGTGGCCTGGAGGGCTCGAGCAAGACAACCGTAAATGAGAACTTTCCCGATAAAAGAGTCTCTAATGTGCCCCGAAGCTGCCTTCATAACAGATACTCCGACACACGAACATATATGGCATGTAAATGAATGGAAGTATGCTCATACACTCACACCACTGAACACACAGACCTGTCTTCTCTCTTCACAACCACACACACACACAAAGCACATATACCCCCGCATATGGTCATAGCAGTTTTCAATTGGCACGCCTGCAGCACTGCCTGAGGTCAGGACAGTGTGGTCAGTTAGACATGAAGTGTTGCTCAGTTCCATAAAAATCAGATTGCTTTATACAACATCTGTGCCTTTATCCATCCCCGTCTTGCTGGGGGGAGTAGTCAAAAACCCTGCCTCACTAAAACAATCTTCATCAATCATTTGAAACCTGAACATGACATCCGCGTCTCTCTGCACCACGCATTTGTATTTTTTACTTCCTGATCTCATCTTTTCTTGTGCACCATGACTCTTGCATTCATCTGTCTTTGCTTAATTTTATTTGATCAAGAACATTAAAATGAGAGTGTTAATTATGGAAAATTGTAAATGGAAGATGCAGAGTTCGCTTCAGTGGCAATAAAATTGGTATGAACTGATTGAAGATGCTATTATGTATTATTTATATGATTTTTACCAAAAAGAGACACAGTAGAGCTCCAGACTTTTGAGCATTCTCGCTAGTGTTGGATACTAGACCAACTCGTGCTTAAGCCTGTTGTTGTCCACCAACACCTGACTTCTTAACCACTCTTTCCTGAGGTTCATCCCAGAGGTTCATCCGAAAGCTTAAAAGGACAAATAAATCAAGTTTGCCTGTTTCTCTTCTCAGGTACATTACTCATACTGAACATAGGCCAACATCTTCTTGCTAATATCTTAATAACGCAGTGCGTTACTTGATATAATATTGGTATTCCGAGCACTAAAACTCAGAAGGTGAGTTCAAGTGTGACAAAAACAAATTAGCCTCCTGGCTTTCTTCACCGTACACCTTGCATTTGCCTGGAGTAGATTACAGTATGTTTGACTGAATCGCTCGCGAGTATGTTGCTAATTTGATAGAGCAAGAGAGAGGTTTTGGCATTATCTCATGTCTGTGCGGTCACCCCGCAGGGCCTGATGTGCTGACCAAGTCAAGGGCTAATCGCATGAGAGAGGCAACGGCTGAATTCAATTTCAAAAGCACCTTAGGCAAGTCCTGTTGGTTGCTTACAAAGCAGTCGGAATGTGCGTTTGTGCATGAGTGCTGCTGGAGGCTGGGAGAGAATGGGAAATAGTCTGTACGCTGGTTGTGTGGGTGGAGGTACTGAATATCTCAGTGGCTGGTGAATGTGATTCTTTGAGAAGGACCCAATCACCCCACGCTGATATTGTTAAAAATCAGGCAATTGCACTGCAGCCTCCTGCTGAAATTTAACATAGCAGAATGTTGTGGCTAAAGGTGTCACTGTCGATGCTGCACATCTTTTGTTTTTTTCTGCATTGGGAAATCTGCCTTAGTGCAACTGGCTGGAATCTAATTTAGCTCTTTGTTAGCTTGCTGAACTTAATAATATGCAGTCGAGTGCCCTATTGTCAGGCTCATTCATGGTGTCAGTGGACTGTACTGTTGTCAGCACTGTCACTTGGTGGTGTCAAAAGAGTATACATCAGTGCGAGGAAGAGTGCAACCTCCCCTATAGAAAGACAAAGGACATACTAGTAATAGTATGTGAATATACTTAAAGGGGCAGTTCACCCTAAAATCAAAATACATATTTTCCTCTTGCCTGTAGTGCTGTTTATCAATCTAGACTGTTTTGGTGTGAGCTGATTTTTATTTTCTCCAATAAAATTGAACCATATCACTGCGCAGAGGGAAGCATGCATCTTCTTCGTAGTGATACAGTTGGTGGGTGTAGTTCAGTAGAAAGAAAATAGTTCCTACATGAAGCTGCTCACAACAAGGTCTGTGGATTATCTTGAGTGACCGGGTCATGGTTTCTGGAAAGAGACATTGCTGTTGAGCCTTTTAGATGTATTTTACTTTGAGCACCACAAGCTGAGAGCCATCTAGTTCCATTATATTCAAGAGAAAGCAGCTGATATTTTCGACACTCAGCAACTCACACCAAAACAATCTAGAGCGATAAAAAGCTCTACAGTTAAGAGGAAAAATATGTTTTTGATTTTGTGGTGAGCTGTCCCTTTTAATACATTCAAGCACCATGCAACGCCTGAAACAATGAATAGAGAATCTAAAGCTCCACATATTTTCCCCTGAATTCATTGCATCTTAATTACAACCAGCCGACACGCGCATGGAGTAAAAGCTTTAATGAATTCAGTTTGTGATAATCAATTAGGTTTCAAATGAATTTGTCATTGTCAAAATTTAATCTTCCTTTCTTTGTGCCGTCCTATTGTGTTTTCCCAGCAGATGCTATGATGAGACATCTGTTGGCATGCCCTCCTTCCCTCATCTTTTCTTTCCCTTTCTCTAAGACTCCACTGTCATTGAGGTGCACAATGACGCCAAAAGGTGGCAATACAGGTATCTGGCTGCCGTTAACATTAAACAAACAGTTACTCTCTGATTCACATGGCTGTACTGTGGTGCTGAGGGAGGAACACCCACTGGGAAATCACCCAGGAGATAGGAGCTTGGTGGGAGGTTGGATGAAGAGGTGGGGGAGGCAGAGAATAAGGACTTTAGGAGGACGAGATATGGGAGGAGTAGAGTAGAGAGATGGAATGCGAGGCAGATAAAGTGTAGGAAAAAAAAAATCACTGAAAATACAACTTTAAAGTAGCGATAGATGAGAGCTGGGACGAGGATGAAAATCTCCCATCTTTATTCAGTGCTGCTGAAAATACTGACAAGATGGCTGCTGCCATGTTGAGTGCAACACTAAGTCAGTCTGTCTGCCTGCTTCTGCTGGTGCATCTATAAAGCTGCCACTGATCCCCAGCCAAGCCATTTGCACAGACAATTAACACAGTGCAAACTCCTTAAAAAATCACTCTTTCTAACTTCCAAATGTGCCGTGGGTATTAGGATTCTTTCAGTATTTTTGTGTTTGTCGCTGAATGGGAACGATATTCATGATGTTGTAGTTGGTTAACTGAGCTCAGTTTACTGGAGACAAGATCCAGGAGAATATGTGTTTGTGTGCTTATGGTTACCAGCCCCAAGAGAGGCGCCCTGCTGTTGCACGTCTGGAGAATTTCCATCACGAAAAGGTTGCATATACGTGTGTGAGTGAGAGACACAGGCTGCAGAGACAAAGGGGTTGTATGTCTGAGATGGATTTCAGATTTTTAATATTGCTCTTCCTCCAATGGTGTTTGACCTTTCACCTTTTAAAAAAAACAGCACTCCTTCACCAGATGACCTTTTTAAAGGATGATTTGTTTTGTGCTCAATATCGCCGTTGTCAGCCATTATTATACCTTAATCCTTAAAATTTTACCTTCCCCAGTCACTCCATCACTGTCTGCTCCTTTCACTGCTCATCACTCCTCCACCCCCCCCTCACTCACACACATACACGTTCACCTCTCTGCCTTCCGTCCCTCTCCCGTGAGTGGACAAAAATGAAAGGATTATCGTGGAAAGGGTGTGCCGTTGTCATTAGAGATTGGACAAGTACTCTGTGCATGTTCCTGTCTGTCGCTCTCAAGGGGGCCCAGCACAGAGCAATAAGCAGAGAGAGTCTGTCCTTGTCAGTCCTGTAATTACATTAAAGCTCATGTAATTCTTGGCCAAAAAACAGGAGCCTACCGTCATCTGCTTCTTGGGAACGGATGTGCGTGTGCACGTGGGCACGTGTGTGGGCTGTGCCTGAGAACGCTCACTTCAAGAGAAACTGACTTTATGCCGGTGCTTGCGTACGTCCGCACATGCAGTCTGTGTTTGACTACGTGTGTTTATGTGCTTGTGCATTTGGGTGATTCTGGCACTGTGTATGATTGTGGCACATGTACATCCCGCTCCCATGGGTCAGTGGCACTTAACACTTGCTCCCAGAGGGCAGGTTGGTTGTCATGGCCACAGCTGGGATGTGTGGAGACTCAGGCAGGTGCCACCGAAGAGTAATGGCCATTCTTGCGTTATCTTTATCTCTCTCGCCGTGACATATGTGCCCACACGTGCACTTACTTTTTTCAGCAGTCTGACTCACTCACACATACCCACACACCCATCCATCCACCCACTCACACACACACACAAAGCCCCAAACACATGTATACAAACATGCATACCTGTTGTGACTGGTCAACAGAGGGCACCACGGTACATGCTGACCAAAGAGAATACAACACAAGTGGTTGAAACTAATACAACAAATAGTCTTGCACAAAATGTTTCCTTCATTTTAGGAGTGATCTCAAGACATATAAAGAAGTAACTGTCATTCACTAGCAGCCTCAATAGAGCCACCCTCTAGCAAAGTGAAATGTTCCAGCAGTACACACAGCAGTGCACCATGTAATAGAGCCTTTCCCACTGTTAAAAAGCAATTGAAGAACACCACTAAACTATCAAACAATAAGCTAAAAACCTTATAGACTTTATTACAGTGATCAGTTTAGAGTACCTATAATTGTAATGTCTTAAATTTCCAAATCCAATATTACACTGCTGTTTTTTCTTAACATTTTTTATCGCATACAAATTGGTGAATTTTTGACAGTGGAAGCATGACGCACTTCCACATTCATGCTCTCCACCTTTTGTTTTACACACAGGATTGCTGTTTGGATTTTAGAACTTGTCACTGTCAGTGCTGTTCCTCTGTCCTCTAGAAAGAGATGTTCATCTTAAAGAGCAATTATACTGTTTCAGTCACACCAACAAGGACCTTTATTAAGCACCTGCCGGTAACGCAGCCTTCACAGTTATTATTTTACAGAAATAGACTGTTGGATTTAATACATTAAAGCTTCCTTGAGCAATCTCTCATGCCTTTGTGCTCATCCAGCTGCAAGGAAACAAACTGTCAGTTCGTGTTTTGCTTTTCCTCTTCCGGTGTGTGCCATTTAGATTTTGCGGTCGTCAAACATTGTAATCCTCTGTGCGTTTTCCAGTATTTTCCTGCTTTAACTGACTGCTCACTGACTGCATGTGCGAGGATTGTCTGAAATTGTAACTATTGTGATTTGTTGCTGGTAGTAGGCCCCAGCATGCGTCCATGTGGCACACTGCAGCTCTCTGCTCCAGCAGTCTCTGATACACATCAGACCTTTGTCCATTTGCCGCCCGCTCATAGTGGCTACCACTTCCCCATCCGTGATTGCTGGGGCCAGTTAGCGGAAAGCAGTTGGTGAGCCCATTGTGTGCCAGGAGCGATAACAACAGACAGTAGAATCACAGATGTAACCTACTCACACATACACACACATTCCCTGCCACGGTCCCTAAGTGCCCATGCAGTAGCAGTGGTCCACACATCTGTCATGCCCATTCAAAGCAGTCAATCATGCCACATGCGATCACAAAAGGCTGTGCAATGATGATAAGAGATCATTTGCAACCAAGCTCTATCTGCCATGGCTCAGTCGTAATCTTTGTGCGTGTATGTATGTCTGCATGTGTGTGCATGTGTGTGTGTTTTCATGGAAGGATAGTTGGATAAATGGATAGCAAAACGGATTAAATTGTGCTTTCTTATGTTGTGTCAGTGGAATTCTGTTTTGTCAGTGAAAAAAACAGAAAGACCCAGGGGTGGGTTGCGCTTTGTTTAGAGCGATCTCAACTCCATTTGGCAAACAGACCCCAAACCACAACCCTAAACACACACACACACAACCATACATCCACACAGCCTCACTCAATCTGTTACACAGAGAAGTAGCTGGACCGTAAATGTTGCTCTCAGCTGCCCTACATGTTGTAATGAAGTAATTTCTCTTTGGTTAATACATGTCTAAACAAACCATGTTAAAGGCTAAAGAGCTGGAATTGTGGCTGTAAAGAGTAGTTAGTGTAACCGGGCGTGCGTCAGGCTGCGGTTGATAGATGGGGTGGGGTCCTGATTGGAGGGACCCGCGGCTGCCTGACTGACTAATGAACTGTTACTGTAAGGCAGGAGACTTTATTGCCTTCTTTATAGGGAGAAGAGGGTACCATTATGACCTGGCCTGCGGTCTTATTTTATCCTTTTACTAGTACATTTCTTGCTATGCACGCACACTCACACACTCATGAAATGTGTACATACAAACACACACAAACAGGGCCTAGTTCTCCCTGAAGGACCGTTGCCTCTCATGGTTATTCGCAAATGGCTTGATACAGCGCAGGTTGGTCAACAAATCACAGGCAGCTGATCTGATGACCAGGCAAGAATCTGCAGGACTTGTGGGTAAACGGTGTGTTTAAAACTAATATTATAGGTACAATTCCCACGAGATGCAGAGCCCTATAAATCAAGTATTGAAGTTTTATTTTCATTGACAGCAGGCCTTCTCTGGCTAACAGAATGTGTGTGATTGGGTGTAGAGCTGCAGCAGCATGCTCAATAATGTACAAGAATGGTGAAAAGCGATTTCTAGTGGTGAAGCTGAAAGCTACAGATGTAATAGATGGCTCATGCCAAATGCTGAGATGTAGTTTTGATCAAATCTGAATGATTTAGCTAAAAAAAAAGAAAAATGAAAAAGAAAAACAGCAAAGCTGTTCAGTGTTGGCATTTGAGCAAAATAGATGCAGGCAAATGCCATCTGAACACTAATCCAGGGGACTCCACTCTCTCTGTGCTTTCCAGCTTCTCTGTACGCTTCGGTCACAAACCTTTGGTGATGCCATGTTCCTTTATTTCCATCTGGGCTTCACATCGATCAGCAGTCTGAAGCCATGTCATTAAAGCACCGTCAGCTTGGGCTCTTGGGCCCGTTTCATCAAATTTGCAGCATGTGAACTGATATTTGCAATATGCAATCACTTTTTTGACATGTGTCACGAAGAAATTACATTCTCAAGACACAGCTGGTCCCCACAGTGCTCAGTCAAGGAGGCAAGCTGTGTTTAGAAATTCATTCCACATCACTTCAAGAGAATGAGAGTGGTCATGAAATATTTTCCCTGACCTAGAGTGCTCTCTTTCTCCTTCTCCTAACAGTTAAAAAACATACTTTGAACAAAATTAGTAACTTGTTTTAACTGTATTTTGAGATTTGGACAAATGTCACTCTAGGACATAAACTTGTTTTGACATATTGTGACATATTGTCCGGGCTTTTCTCGCATCGCCTCAAGAGACCTTGCGCAACACTGCAAGACTTAGTATTTGAAACATGACATTTTGAAAGTTGTATCTGACTCGTGCGGATCAAAAACACAGCCCATTAACAGCCATTCCCATTGCAATGGTTTCCAAAGAATTCTTCAAACGTGAAATCTGGAAATCTTGGATCGTAATTGACACGTTGAATAGAGACTGAGGGGATATATTTAGTATAATCTAATAATCCTCATCTCAGACAGTCTTATCTGGTGATAACACTATTTACATGATTAGATGCTCTTACTTTCATGCTGATTTCCTGCCTCCGTCCAAACGCACAACAGTCTTTGCCAGAAAGCAGCTCCTCTGTTCATGAAGCCCAACTGTGTGTATTGATTTCATGGCTAAAAACAGGGTGATGGCAGAATGCCTGTTTTATTCTCTCTTTTGGGAAACATCCAAGAACAATTGATGCCACCCTTTTCTGCTTCTTAAAAATGGGCAGCTTGTTGACACTATGGATCCAACTGCACCTGAATTTCACCACTTGCACACCGTCAGTTAAATCGCGTTTTCACTTGACTTTCCTATGACGTTTCATGGCCACAGTGGGATGCTTGAGGAATGCACATATGGGGAATTCACCGCTGCTGCCAAAAGATAGCCTACTGGCCACCACTACCTCTGCCAGCCATGCTTTATTAAATTCTTTCATTATGTTTAAAATTCCAAGGTAAAAGGCCATCTGGGGCGTGAACGTCCCCCTTCAGCCATTTCAACACACCATATAGACAGATAAAGCAATCAAATCACCAAGTTAATGTATACAGTATATTCAGCTATTGCACTGACAGGAGACTGATGGGCAGTTTGTCTTTCAAATGGCAGCCTGTGTTTATAGAGAGACCCCCATTTTACAGTAAAGCAAGAACATCCCTGTCATGTATCATTCCTGCTTTTCGTAGCGCGATGGTTATTGGGCTTCCGCAAGATTTTATTGCCTCCTGTGTCTGTGATTGATGTGCCCAATGAACGGGTAGCGCTGGTTGGGCTGATGACACCCCAAGCTGAGAGAAGGAACGATGCCTATCACGCTAATTCAATAGAAAGCAGTTGGATAGTGAGTGAGATTTCATTATCCCACGTAAAGCAGATAATTCCAAGGGCCATCTGGACGGATGGAGGACATTACTCCTTAGGCGTATTCATATCAACATTTATATTCACACAGACAGAGCTATCACAACCCTGTGCTGATGTAATTGTAAACAAGCTGTCTATTGGCCAGCATGGTGTTAGGCTAGCTGTTTCTGTCCTGACGGAGAGGACACCAATAAAGGTCCGCCAACTGCGACAATCTCACTGCTGCAGTAGTTTTTAGAGTGTAAAGTTTGCTGGCATTAAGCATCTGCCAAACAACCCAAATGCTAATTTTAAACGTCCACTCCCTGCCAGGGATTTCAGTTCCATTTTACAGGCTCTTTAAAAAGGAAAAACCAACTCTTGTCCACACTGAGCTACAGTTCATGTTACACTAATTACTACCCTTATTAGTATTCTAGTGGAACATTAGCAATTAGCATAGCCATTAAAACCATAAGGGTCTCCTGTGGGGGAAAATAGAAAAGAAAAACAGAAATGAGGCTAAAATGTATGTTTGAAACCATTTTTACATGGCTGTGTTATTGCAATCTCGTTTTCACCTTTCGGCCTTGCTAGACGAATGTGTAAAAGGTCCTTTGGCGATGCATTGCCTTCTAATGTATGTAAATTGTGTGTAGAGGGGACATCAATTAGAGTTGGCGGTGTGCTCACACTGTGCATTTATTCATGAGGTTGGTAAACCTGCTAATTGTATGTACCAGAGACATCCATCGTGGATGTTGACTGGATTAATGCCAACACAACTAATGACATGGATGCACATGATCCTGCGTATGCAACGTCGTAGCTGTGCTCACTGATCCTCACGCTCACTCCACATACAAAGGTATGGATGAGTGTGTGTTTCTGTGTGCTCGGAGACATCCTCTGAACTTAAAAAAGAATAAGACACGCAATACTGAAGATGTTCGCATGAATATTTAAAAACAGCATACAGAGCAATTCTCCAGTGCTGACCTGTTGCTGGATGTATTCTTATTGAATAAATGAACATGCCTCATATTTACCAGATCACTGCTTTTGAGATGTATGAATCAGAATTAAACATTGTCCCTGGCGGTTGTTGGCAGCCTCCCTCTACATAAATATTATCTGTATGCCCTGTCTCTGTGCTGCTCTCTGCTCTGTTGACTTGCTCGTACACACTGGGGATCTTCTATTGATTTCTAGAAGGCCTTCATGCCGGCTTCTTCTACTCACCGGAATCCCATTTTCAGGAAAGGGGCCTTCCATCTCTTATTGTGTGCAGCATCCCATCTTGTTTGTTCTGTGTGTTTCCCAAAGTATACAGTTATTTTGCTTCCTGCACAGGCTTTTCTTTTTATTATCTATTTTAGGCCCACTAGGAATTTACAATTTCTGGGAGACTGAATTTGCAGTATGGTTTAGTGATTTTATTTACTGTGATTATTTAATTTCATACGGTGAACAAATGGAAAAAAGCATAGATAATACTGGACAAACAGCAGTAGGCCTCCATTTTAATACATTTATTTGTTCTTTTTCCCTGGCTGTAGCACTCATAATGCACGAGGAAAGCAGCGAGAAAAAAAAAGTGTCTGAAAACATTATGGCTGAAATATTGTTCAAAATGTTGCTGTATTAAAATATGTTGTCTGCGTGCTCTTTTCACCCACTCACGCTGTCAGTTGCATTGATGGGGGAATCAGTGTTGGCTCGGTTGTTCCTCAAGGCGCAATGTGTGACAACGATGGCAAGGGGACTGTGGGGTTACGACCATTCTTCTTTCTTTGATAGAGGGCAAATGTAAATGTCAGCAACGTCCAAAATAGAAAGGTCTTCTACTCTCTGATGCTACATGGAATAAGCTGTGACAGATGGTGGAGGCATCGCAAGCTACAGTTTATGGAGCTGAGAGGAAGAGAATTAATGCATGAAGAAGAAAAGGGAAAATAAGGAGTCCTGGAGAGAGCACTGATAAAGACAGGATCTGTAATAGTATTGTTTAAATCAAGTAAAAATCCTGTAAAACTACCCTACCCCGCTTGCTGAAAGCTGTGCTAGCCATTGATTTCTATGCAAATCTTTTATTGACTGAACTCTATTGATCAGTCCTGGTTTGCCCTAAAAGCTTGAGTTCAGTTGTGACCCTTGGCACTGCTAAAAATGTTGATGAAATAGGCAATAAAGAATCAATGAAGTACAAAAATAGTTCAATGATCATAGCTTCCAGAGAGGCAAAAATTTATCAGGCGTTATATTACGGGTCTCTGGGTGTTTACAGAGATCCAGAGATCTGAATTTGTTTTCTTATAACACACAATGAAGAAACTGGAGGAGAATATTCCCATCCATATCTCCCAAATCACCGAGGAACTACAGCTCACCAGTCTGAACGGATTAGAAGAGAAGGCTTTGGCAGAAGTGTCTTGTCGCATGTCACAGCTTCCTCCCACCACAACAAAGGCAGACCAAGAATAATGTTAGCGCCTATTTAATTTATTTATTCATGAGGGTAATTGAAATATTAACGCAGCTGGTTAGACACTGGAGACCGAACGTCTTCAATGCTCAGATCCAGCTCAACTCACCAAGGAAATTATATTTTATTTACACATAGATTCCATCCCTCACATTATAATCCCTATGTTCAATGTGTATCACAAAGGTCCCTTGACATTTCTTTTTTACTTTGGCGGATATGCGATGACTTTGTTGTCTATATATGTATTTGTTTTGTGTGTAAATGCCCAGAATTCAAAGGGATCTGATATGTTCTTTGTAGGAGTACCCTGAAATAGAATAGCAAAAAGATGCAGGAGAGAGGAAAAGATGTGATGAGAAGACGTATAGAGAAAAGAGGATTTTGAGAAAAGGGAGGAGGGAAGGACAGCTAGATGATGGCTGGATGTGAGTGGTACAAACACAACCTGGCATGTTTACCCCGTCTAATGACGTGAGAACTGCGCTGGGAAAAGGTGTGTGCAGTAAAAGCCAGCCGGAACATCTCTGCATCTGTGAACGGTTTGATTAGCACAGACCTAGCTTACACTTCTCAGGCACGTGGCTTCATGTTAACGTACCTGCATTTCTGCATCCATGTGTGTGTTGTTAATTGCACTGATATGCATCTGTGTGTGTCGTATGTGCGGTTGTGTGCATGTGCGTGCCTCCGAGATAGTCATTTGGGGTTGCAGGCTGGGGAGCGAGAAGGAACATGACAAGTGTGCCAAGCTTGTTGCGGGGTGTTCTCAGACAGTCGGGGGAAACAGGCCTGCAGAGGATTGGGGCGGAGGGGGGTGGGAGTGCTGGGAGGCCATGTGCTGCTACTGTCACATGTCGCGCTTGGCATGGTAGCGGGCGAGTGGCAGGCGGGCGAGGAAAACACCACCCACCGGGAACTGTGGGTGTGGGGGCTGGGTGAGCAGGATTGCTGCGGAGCTGGCGCTCCCTCCCCAGGCTTTATCAAAGAGAAAAAATAAAACGCAGAGAGATAGATCTGCCACCAACAATCAGAGTAGTAAGCACGTTGTTTCTGTGTGCCACAGAGAGAGACACACAGATACATACTCTACATATAGCATATACTCTGTGTGTGTGTGTGTGTGTGTGTGTTAGTGCGTCACAATACTGGGATTTCTAACTTAAACACCTTGTACAATGTTGATGTTCAATACCATGGAGAAAAATTGACATTGACATTTTTATTAGATGGTAAATATAACAAAGCTATAACAGGACAATGACGACTTTTCTTTGTTAGGAACAGCAGAATGACTGTCGCAACATGAACACTGAGAGTGAAGGAGAAGAAGCGTAGCTGGAACTGTTTCATCAATACTGCAGAAAATGAGTATTAGAACCGTTTGATATATATTGATGAATTGATATTTTTGACACTAGTATATGACTCATAATGACAATGACAAATGCATTTTTCAAAATGTTCTGCCACTGTAATTCCAAAATATTTATGACACTTCACTGCACAGTCTCAAGCTTTGTCAGACTGAACTGTGATCTGCAGGTATCCCCACAGCTGAACATGAGTCGTCTTGTCCTGAAGCCACTCCTGCATTGTTTTGGTCGTGTACAGTTGGTCGTTGCAAGGCTGAAAATGAATCATTGACAGTCTGAGGTCATGTGTGCTCAAGTCTTTGTCACGAACCCATTTTGCATTTTGCTTCATTTATCATTCACTCAATCAAGACCCAATCCTGAGTCACTGCTGCTTACGCGTATCCACATGGCATGATTTTGCCATAAACATGCTCTACTGTAGGGACGGTGCACTATTAGCCACCTGATAGGCAGTATCAATGTAGCATTCAAGCCACAGTTCATTCTTTCCTTGTACTCTCTAAGTCCTTTAAGTACCTTTTGGGAAACTAGACAAGCCTTTTTCTTTCTATTTTACCAAAGAGGTGGGTGGAATGGAGCGCTGCAAAGATGGTGATTCTTCTGGCACATTATCCCATCTCTGCAGAGGAATTATGAAACTGAAACTGTGGTCACTGGACTCTCAGTCACTTCCAGTTCTCATCTCACTTAAGCCCTTTTTAAATAGGAATTGTGCAAATTTGCAGGAAGCCCAATCAGTCTTTTTTCAGCATTGGCAGTATAAAAACAAAATCGGGGAGTGCAGCGAAATGCCGCCTGCCTACTTTTGTTCATTGAGAATGTGCCTTTTTCGGGGCAATGGGGGGCATGAGCAAGTAACAAAACGTGTAGCTCAGTGTGTGACGTAACCAGTGATGTACTCCGAGGGAAGCCGTGGCTGGTCAGTCCTTCGGCGATTCTCTTGCAAGTTGACCCGGTTTTCACTGTTCCTGTCATCTGAAGGTTAATAGCCTCTTTGTTTGCCAGGACAAGGAGGTCAGGCAATTCCTTGTCTCCCCAGTTGCTCATCTTTACAGTGTCTGTCAGGTTTGCGTTTCCCTCTTGCTACTAGCTGCTCGCTAGTTCCTGCTATCAGCTGTTTCCTGTTTATCCACCGCCAGTGGGTCGCATGTGCGGCGTCATCAACAGCCCCTCCCGTGGCGGAAAGGCGCTTCGTTCTTTTTAAACCAAAAAGGTTCTGCCAATATGTCTACCCTACGAGGCGGAAAATTGGGCACCTCGGATCAATTCGCCAATGGGCATAACGGCCCAAAATTCGCTGAAAAACTTCCGGTGTAAAAGGGGCTTTAGTTACTGAGGTGGGTGGGCTGGACTTTGCACGTGATTGCAGCTATTTGGAAACTTCCCAACGATAATTGTGATACTATATATATGATTTATTGTAGATTAATCCCATAAAAAGTCTAAAATCAACAACAAATTCATTCTATTAGTAAGTATTGCCTGTGTAGAATGACAAAGGTTCTTCCTCCCTACCATGTAGCATCATCACTGTGTTCAAATAATTAAAAACACCCCAATGCAAATGGGCC
Source organism: Epinephelus awoara (assembly GCA_035609425.1). Lineage (NCBI taxonomy): Eukaryota > Metazoa > Chordata > Actinopteri > Perciformes > Serranidae > Epinephelus > Epinephelus awoara. The sequence goes on along the minus strand of CM069310.1, from coordinate 14,221,788 downwards.
CTGTTTATTTTAAGTCAATCCCACACATCACCAAATGTGTATTAATCTGCAGCTGAAGACAGTCCCTAACATGAAAAAGTCAATAATGGCTGTTTTAACATAGATAAGGAATCTGTGATTCAGACACAAAATCGATAATTTACATTTGAAATATTTATGCCCTAAAAGAAGATTTAAATGCTTAAAACCTCCATTTAGTTGATGTCCCCACAGTGCTGCATGACAGGGGAGAATACAGTTGAAAGGCCTTCTTTAAGAAGAGAAAACTGCTGTACCCGTTTTCCGCTCAAAATACCCTTCGATTCCGGCTTTGTTTTCTAGTTCAGAGAAGCACAAGTGGCTCTCGATCATTATTTTGTCCGTTTTTCTCTGGGCCCTCTGCAGCCGACTCAGTGGTTTGATTGAATAGGCTTAAACTGTGATTTGTGAATCCATATTAAGTTCAATCGATATTCCCTGATCCAGTTCCAATCATGATAACCCAGGACAAACCTTCTTTTTCTGTTGATAAGTTGCAGGAATAACTGTGGTAAAGCAACATGCCTGTTAATTCCAGCTTGTTATAAGCATGCACTTGACACTGAAACAGGAACTTGTTCCTATTTAAATCTGCACACGTTATGAGCATGCTAAGCTTTCAATTTCTTTTACCAGTGACTGGTGATTTCTTCTATTAATTAACTGCTGCTCAGAGATATCTTTGTCTCCTTCCACCCTTTCAGTTGTCAGTCTGGTTGAACCATCGTACAGCTTTTGTTCTTGTGTACAAAACTATTTGTAAAGACTTCTTTCCACAACATGAAAGCCCATTTGAAAATATAAATATGTCCTCTCATATCTGACTGTAGAGAATCAAGCTTTTGTGGCAGATGATTACAAACTGTTGAACAGCAGTACGTCATGTGCAGAGTAATTAATTACAACGGAAAGCAGTTAACTGCACTGTCTGAGTCTTTTATATATGATATTGCTGATACGTTTGTTGTGTTATATTTGTCACTACGTATATGTTTTTATAGTGGAAAAGAACGTTTTGTGCTTTGAGATGCACTCTGAATAGTGGGGATTATTTTTAGAGGTGTGGGTTTTTTTAAATGATGTCCAGTCTCATTTAGATCAAGAGACATCTCAAGTAAGATCAAAGGGAACCAGATACATCGAGGCTCAGTGTCACAGGAAGGGGAGGAATATATTCAGTATGTAAATTAATTATTCCCGCATTTCACATTCAGGTGTATGTAAAAATGATGTGAGACGTTACGGGATTAGGGAAAGAAAAAGTAAGAAAGAGGGAAACAGGGAGGTTTTTAATCTCCAGAGGAAACCGCATTGTGTGTTCATGTTGTCTTCAATGTAATGTACAGCACATGTCAGCGTGCTCAGTGTATCCAGTAACATACAGAAACACTGTCAGTGTTCCCATAGAAACACCTGTCTATTTTACCCATAAACATGCCGTCCTGCCACACAGCCCACATCTCTTTGAGACCACTGTTTCCCCATCACCCTTCATACCTGCCGTTTGATCCTCAAGGCAACCAGCAATCCACACCCCCACACTTGTATTACAACATCCCTCGTTCCCTCTTTAATTTCTTCCTCCCCATCACTCCATCCTCTTGTCTCCACCACCTCTTCCCCGTGCTTGGTTGTGATGGATGTCTGTTGTGCGCAGCGTACGGCAGCCTGGAGGAAATATTCTGTCACGTATCATCATTATGCGCCCAAGGACGCCTGTGTTTAAGCCAGGGACCCTGGTGCTGTCATGTCCCCTGATTATTGTGTAACAGATTGATTAACCCTCGAGTGGAAGCAACCCTTTTCATCATGCCACCTCTCTCCAGGGTGTCACTTTGTAAATATTTGTCCCTCTTTCACTCCACTATGCATTTAAGTTGTTGCACTATTGATTAACAAACCCGCAGAATCGATGCTGTTAAGGTAATGCCTCTTTTATTCACATGTGTTACAGCTAGCGGGGTTGACAGCATTAATAGGTTAGCCAGTATAAGTCTGTTTATGGTGACAAGTGGACTGTGAGGAATTTCTGTAAACTGTGCATTATTTATTGAGCAAAAAATACTACAGTGTGTATGGGAAGCATTGTTTATTTAAGCAAAGGAATAAATGCAGGCTGCAGATCTAATATCGATGAATATTTTAAACACCCTACCACTTTTTTTTTTAACAGTTTAGTGGGAGCACATGAAAGCTTCTGTGGTCGTTAGGAGACACAATCAATGGGGAATTCACAGAATGAATTATTTCCAAAATCTAACTTAAATAAAGTTTATTACGTATGTGAATAATAGTATTTTTACAGCTAATATTTAAATAAAAAATAATCAGCAAGAATTAAAGATACAGTATTTGTTTATGCACAGAAAAATCACACAACACCCAAAAACATTTCAGCATGTGATATTTTAATCAGCTAGTAGACACTGAGGAAGATTTGTTGTTGCTTGTTGCATGTCTGCACTCCTGTGCCAGGATTGAAAAGGGAGGAGAAAAAGAGATTTCTTGGATTTAATCTGCTTCTAACTTTCTCTGAACGGAACATTAAACTGCTCGGCAAAGTCTGAGCGAGAGTCACTCTCTATCTAATCTGCTGATTTGGCTCTTGGCGAGATTAAGGGTTATGGTTTAGAATGACAGAGAGAGTGAGAGAGAATAGCTGAAGAGATGAGATGACGGGGAAAGCGTGGATAGAGACAAGAAGGCAGGGGGGAGGAGGGAGCACGGCGGAGCTGATTAGAAGAGAATGAGGAGGGGAGGGAATTGTACAGACGCATCGAGGAGATAGAAAAAAATGCTACAGAGCACAGGGAGGAAAAGGCTTGTTCTGTCTTCATTGTCAGGTAGAATCAACAAGATTGCGCACGTTCATTTAGAGCCATTTGAGGCGGGGATTGTTAATGACAGACAAGCCCGGTGGGTCAGTGGAGGTCACAGTGTCCTGCTCTCTTTTAATGAAGCTGTTGACAACACACGTACTCACAGCTCTCGTTCCCACAGCTGAGATATGACTTAATTCTACAGGCTAAAAACAATCACTTGGCTTACGTTGTCGTAACCAGCAGCTTTGCACATCTTGCACATCAGAGAAGTGTGATGCTGCTGCAGTTGGTAGTGATGGTTGACAATAAAGGTGGCACACTTTAAATATGTTTTTTCCCTCTTCTACCAATTGCAATAGTTTCATTTTAATCAGTTTAGATTTTGCGGTTGAATTAAACAGTTGCTGAGTCACACTTTCATTTTGTTGTGCCCCTAAAGAACCTAATGTTGCAGCTCATTGTATGACAGCACTTCTGTTTTCATCCTGAATACCAAAGTCAGCTACAGATTTATCCTTGGGCCTGATGTTATTATTATACCGGTGATGGATTTCAAGTTTGATGTCTGAACCCAGTTGAGAGTCTTTGATTACAACAACACTTCTTCCTGTTTCATCACTTATCCCACATAGGCTGAACAGCTCAGGGTGGGTTTAAGTTCACGCACCTCTTCCAATGCTTCCAAATCCACACAGAGTGATGAACGACTCCATTTTCCATGGCGTATCAGAGGGACTTTCTTTACGCGAACACAACATGAAAGGATATTCCCGGGGTTTTCTCCCGAGGGGGATCTGTAGCTGTGAGAACCTGCGGCCAAGGGTCTTCCTCCTCCTCATTTGACAGTCCTATTTGTCTTGCCTGGTCAGGCCTATTCATTCGGCTCACAACTGCCATAAGTACAGTAGTGGTACAGTTTATTTATAGCCCTGATTCAAAGCTCATTCTTCTGCCTGGCTAGCAGTGCTCGCGTGCAGTACAGTGTAAATATAGCATCTCTTTCTTTTGCCGTTGCCTTTAACATCATTTTCTAAATTTCTTTATTATTTTTCTTTACCTCACCACTCAAATGTGTGTCATACATACCTAAGCAACATGCACATCTGTGCACATACACACAGTTTTTGTCCATAGCCTGTAAAAGCACTAATGTCTAATTGGCTTTTCCTTTTTCATTTCCTGTCAAATAATACCTCATACACACATAATGTCAGTGGCTCTTTATGCCTTTGCTTGGCTTCTTCTTTTATCTAAACCCATGTGTGTGTTTAAAGTACATCCGTGTATGTTCTCTCTCTGTGCAGTATGCTGGATGTGCAAATTGCAGCATGCATGAAAACATGAATTATAGAAATGTGTAAGTTTTCTCCCCTATCTCTCTCCAGCATGGCTGTTTGAAGCAAGGCTAATATGAAGTGTTTTTAACCTGCAGGGCTAACAGAGAGGAAAGCTCTAATGAGCCGGGATTGCTACTAAAGTGTGTGTATTTGTGTGTGTGCCTGCAATGATAAATTTCCTCTCTGTGTGTGTGCCTATCTTTGTGTGCGTGTTTTATCTTGCCGTGTGTGTGTGCGTGTGTGAAAGGCAGTAGAAGATCTCTCCTGCAGTGCTTAAACATGACAGCTAGCAGGAGGGAGGCGAGTGTGTTTCTACCAAGCTTTAGTCCCAAGTTTCATTAACTCAGTCAGTATCCCAGAGCCACATAGAGTGGAGAAAAAAGACACTGTGAAGGAGGATAAAAAAGAGGGAGAAAAAAGTGAAAATAAAGACAGAGGAAGAGTTTTGAGAGATGGTACATGCACCTGAACCCAGCCGGAGGGGCCCTTTTCTTGCAGCTGAGGCTGTAGTTGTGGCGCTCACACAACCAGAATCAGGCACGCACACCCTTCAAACCCTTCCCACCTACATACACACACACACACACACACACACACACACACACACGCACTCCTCGCCCACGCTGCTCAAACTCCCAACAAGCAGGGCCCCGTTCCACACCAGTGGCTAAAAAGACGGGGAGCGCAGCTGACACTTGTGCCGAGGAGAGGAAGAGCAAACGCAGCCAGCTCCCCCTCCTCTCTCCTCCCCTTCCAAGTGCTGCTGCTGCTTTTATAGTCCAGGCTCCTTCTGCAAGGCATTTAACATTTCATAGCAGTAATGCATGGCCCTCTCCTGGGCTTAGAGTCACAGCACTGGTTTATTCATCAGACCTGGCCAACTTAGCTGGAAGAGGATAGTCTGATTTGAGGCCAGAGGGAGAGATACTGAGTTTTGGTGGTGTTTGTTATTCTAGTTACAGCTGCAAGGTGCACAGATGTTATTGCTTTGTCATGGTGTAGTAAGAGGGGTAGACAGTGTCAGATCATCGCTGTTGTGTTTGAATAAAAAGTCTTTGTTTGCTAAGTTGTCCAAGGTGATGTGAGGCAATGCTGCACGTCACATCTGTTTGTGCATTGCATGTCTGTTTTTAGCCCTTCTGATCAGAATCACAGCGTATTCATCTTCTCCGTCACCTCATTCCGTCTCTCTCTTTTCTATATTTTCTGTTTTCCATCCTCTAATTAACGCTTCCCTGTTTCTCTTCCCCCCCTCGTTGTTTTTCTCCCTGCCTCCTCTGTCAGGAGGAGTATGGGGAACTAGTGTTTTCTCATTAAGTTAGCAGGGAACTGTAGAGCACAACACTCTAATATCTGCCCAGATGCCCATTAGTCCAGCAGCTTGGCCCAACTGATGGGAACACAGATCAGAGGGCAGACAGTACAAGTCCCCACTGGCCCTGCCTGATAAAACATCCTGTTTCACCAGCGATGTCGGAATGGAGCAGTCAGTTGGTTGTGACGAAGCCACAAAAAGGCTGCTCTGAGGGGGTTACAGAGGGGTGGGAAAATGTTTTCTGCGCAGATTGTTAGGTTTACAGAAGGCCGACACAGAGTACCCATCCTTAACAAGGCATGACACTCATTACTGCTGTTACTACAGCAGTCAAAATCAGATGCATGTAATCTATCTCTGTTGCTGCAAAACACATTTAATCCAATTCAGTGCATTTAATGTTGCAGTTTTGACATGGTAAGGACATGTTTGAAGTGTCTATCAGGCGTGTTCTTCTTCTGCTTCCTGAACTGTTGATGTTTTTGCAGAATGCAGTGTGTTTTCTATGTGACAAAAAAAAGATGGAGGGCAGGAAGCGTGGGATTGAGAGGGAGTGGAGGCAAAGATCAGTGGGATTTGGCAGGGCGAACGGAAGTCAGCCGGGACCCCCAGAGCTGAGTGATTCACCATCAAATGAATAAACCACATACACACACACACTCATCCATACGTACACACACTCACAGACACCGACAAGCTAACACGCACGCTGTGAGTGTGTGTGCATATACAGAGAGACACAGGTTACATTTTGGGGATGTCAGAACACATCACTGTCAGAGCTTTGTCTCTGTCCTTCTTGGAAAAGAGAGGGCAAGCTTAAATTGGAGACGGATCACAGTCTGTTTTTCAGTGCCATTCACTGTAATTGGTTCTTTTCTTTTGCTGTGTATCTTCCTCTAAGTGCATAAGTGTATTGAAGATAGCCTCTTGTGTTCACATGTGAACGGTATGTTATTGTTCGAAAGAAAAAGGAGTTTTCCAATTTTATTCCATCTTCAACCAGATGAATTAATGCATCTGTATACAACTACATCAGTGTTTCTGCTGTCAGTTAACTGTTAAAACTGTTGGTCGTCATGGCCATTAGAAAACAAAGCTGACAGGTGACCAGCCTTGAAAGAGTTGTATTGTAATGATCTGTGAAAGAGGAGATTGCTATCGATCCTCCCTGTATGGCCTTGCATAATTAGTGATGCTTTTAATCGTAGTACTCCTGATAAAAGCTTTTGAGACCTTTTGTTGAGTTCTGTGTACAGTAATCACGTTTGACACACAAATAAGGTTTGAAAAAGCTGTGAACATTTCAAACATGGTGCTGAACCGACCTGTATTGATTTATAACGTAGTTGCAGTATGCTGTTTTTGCAAAAATGTTTTGCAGCCTGGATGCAATCGGTCCCGTGTCCCAAGATCATCAACTATGTCAGCTAGATTAGCCTCTGCATCTTCCAGCATCTACACTGTGTGCATGGTTTGATCAGATATACTGTACAGAGGTGCCTGAGGCTGACTTTGCTCTTGGTGAGACCAGCCTCAGTGACACTTTAAAACATTGAAGGAGGCTAGAAAACATGAATACTCAGTGAAGCAGAAACAGAGCTTGTGTGCATCGTCTGATTGTCTAACACTAATGAAATGAATCACATTAACAGAACAAATGTGAGGCATTTAAGCACATACGCATGAATTCTCAGACAGTCAGAAGTATCCGACTTTGTTTTTATTAATTCTTTGTTTATTAGTATAATTTAGGCGTAAAATGTGGTGGCATTATATAGTGTTAGCTTGCTGTCAATTTAATGCATTAGCTAAAATATAAACTGTTGTTGAAATGATTATATTTATTTCACAGTAATTTGTACAATATTAACAGAAATGTTTTCTCCGTCTGTCCTCTCAACTGTTATAAATAAATATCTATTTTGTCTCACTCTACCATTAACCAAAAATCTCAAGAGGCCTATCACACACAGTGAAGTCAGATTGCACATCATTAATTAGACACCCATCACTGAAGCATTGTCCAGAATGAGAAATAAAATTAATGGCCTTTTTAATATTAAAGCAACTTTGAAGAGCTCCTGTGACAGTCTCCGTGGACTACTTTAGCTATAAACCTGTGTTATCGTTGGAACACGCAGAATGTCAGCAGTAGTCCTGAAGAAGGGCTTGTAGTCGACCCCCGAAGACCAGTAAACTTCTGTGTGTGTGACTAATATTATTTCTCAGCAGCAAAGCACAGTATCAGCATTTTTCAGCACTTTGCCCTGCAACAAAAAAGAGCCGCCACAGAGGCATCACAAATGCCATAACATATTGTATTGTTAAGACATGCCGCCTGGAGCCGGGCACTAAAAGAAGAATTTACTTTGTCGTTTGGACAAAACTTTAAACTATATAGCGTCTTCAGCTTTCACTTGGGAGCAGAAATTATTGTAGATGTAGTATACATGGAACAAAAATTTAACACAACACTTTTGTTTTTGCTCCCATTTTTCACAGGTTTAAGTTAAATATTTAAGACTCTTTAATGCACTCAATAGATATATTTCCAGTGAGCACTTCTCCTTTTCCAAGATAATCCATCCACCTGACAGCTGTGACTAATTACATGCTGATTTAATAGTGGCATTACTACACAGGTGTGCCTTGACATGGTCACAATTTAAGTACACTGTGAAATGTGCAATTTGATCACACGACACAGTGCCGCAGATGTTGTGAGTTTTGAAGGAGTGTGCCATCGGCATGCTGACTGCAGCAAGGTCCAACAGAGCTGTTGCCTGTTCATTTCACCACCATAAGCCATCTCCAATGCTTTTTCCCTTAATTCCTCTGGGTTTGTCATCATAACCGACTTCCAACTGGTCACACAGCTGCACAGGTTCATTACAATGACAAACTGCTGTCAGGTCGAGACCCTTATGAGGACGATGAGTATGCAGATCAGCCTCCATGACATGGTTTCTGATGGTGTGTGTAGAAATTCTTAAGTTTTGCAAACTAGTTATTACATCAGCTGTTCAGGTGGCTGATCTCAGACGATTTTTCAGGCGAAGATGCAGGATGTGGAGGTCCCAATCTGGTGTGGTTACATGTGTCTGCCGTGGTGAGGCCAGTTAGATGTACTGCCAAAGTACCGAAAACAACACTGGAGACGGCTTATAATAATGAAATGAACATTCAGTTCACAGGCAACAGCTTTGGTGTTGTGTGATCAAACTGAACATTTTTAGCTTTTTATTGTGACCATGTCAAGGCACACCTGTGTAGTAATGATGCTGTTGTCACACCTGTCATGTGGGTGGATTATCTTAGAAAAGGAAAAGTGCTCACTAACACAGATTTTGACAAATCTGGGAACAAAGATATATCTATTGAGTGCATTAAAAAGTCTTTAATCTTTAACTCCAAGCTGTGAAAATGGTGTTTTAGCCACAGATACAGCTGCAATCTTTCCTCTCTGTCTGGCTAACAAAAGGGAGCTAGCTGGAAGAGTGTGTTTACAGGTTTTGTTGGCCAACATCCTGCACTGAGGTTGCTGAGCCTGTTTGAACATTGGGAAAGTTGACTGTGTGGACGAGACAGGCAAACAGCTTGGATTGACAGACTGAGTTGATTTTTCTAAAATAAACTTCCTCATCTGAATTTATATTTGTTGATGATAATTAATCAATAAATGGCTCAATTATACCAAGTAGTTTGGTCACTTTCAGAGAGTCAATAGATAACCTGGTAATGTGACAGCCCCAGCACACAGCACGGTCCTGTGTACTATGTTTGTGTGTGTGTGCTCCTCATATAAAGCATTGCATTCATACACTTTCATACATGACTGACACTGACACCTTATTTCATGTATCATATATACTTACGTTAATGCAACCTTTTTCTGAATACTTTATTTTTGTATTTATAACAGACTACAGAACACAAAATTCAAAAAGCACAGCCCCTTACTCTTCCACTATAAACCCATTTAGAGAAAGAAACAAAAGCCAGTGCATAGAGTGAGACACAAAGAGAGACCACAATTTACTAACACAGTGTTATGTACTTTCAAGAGGCCTTTCAAGAATCATATCCCTATGGTGGTGTCAGTGATGCACCTTTATATTTTAGATAAGGCTGCAGAATTCTGAGAAAGGTGTTATATTCTTTTCCTGTTGCTCATTTATAATGCAAATAGGTAACATTTAACTGGGACTTATAGACCTGCTTGAAGGCAGAAAATGCATACAGGCCTTTGGCTGACCAACTGTACCACTGTGATATACTTTAGAGGAGTGACAACACATAACGTCTTCTTTGTTAAGTTCTGTCCTTGCAGTTCATGATCTAAACTACTGATGCAGCTTATGATTGTTATATTGAGTGGTTTTCATTTTCTATGCACACAAAGGCAGTTTATTGATCTGTGTTTGCGTTTATATTTGTGTGTGAGAATGCGTGTGTGTGTGGAGTGGGCCGCATAATGACAGTCATGCATCTAATTGTGGCGCCTCTGAGCGTTTGAAACCTTTCTGGTTATTTCCATCGTGCTCAGCGGGAGAGTGTGTGACACACACTCAGCACAGATTTATGATGAATTGGTTAATTTAAAAATATATTGAACTTCCGCAACCATGGCGACAATAGCGTGCAGTGATTTTGCTGTCATTCATTCTCACTCGTGTTCTCCTTCTACCCCTGGTCAGCTCCTTCTCTCTCTCTCTCTCACACACACGAATACACATGCACACATGAGGAGAAGCAGAAAGACATCAGTGCACGCCACCTCAGACAAACATAGATACACACACATATTTTTGGCGGTGGACCAGTTCAAATCTGCAGATACCGTCACGTGAAAACCTTTCTCCTGAACACCGGTGATGCAGTTAACCCCTTCAACAGGTTCCCTGTTGCCATGGCAACATGCTGCAGGCTGACCGAGCTGGATGTGAGTGAAAAACCCATTTCCTTGGCGACCAGTGGAGACATGCAGAAACATCAAATGGTTTGCGTGTGCGTGTGCGCGCGCGTGTGCGTGTCGAGAAAGTGAATGAGCTGATGTATGTTTATGTGAGAACGTGTCAAGATCTCATCAGTGCACTCGCCACCCAACTCTGTGTCTCATCATTCCCACCAATGATGAAACAGACTGTAAGTAAGGGGCGGGATTGCACCTTCGTGATTGACATGACTCTTTGTTCCGTGAAGGCAATTGACTCACTCACTCTCTCACACACACACGTACACGTACACATTCACATTCACACAAACACAGGCATAGCTCCCCTTGTTCCCCTTAATGACTGCAGCCCTCATTATCTATCAGTGGTTTGTGGCTGTGTGCGGGAATGTGTAGACATGAAAAGAGAACAGTCTCATGCTCATTCTGCATCTCTGTGGATGAGCTTATTCGAGGAGAGTCAGAGAAAGAGAGAGAGTCATGAGCCAGTTCCCTCTGCATTCTTCTCTCCCATGAATCTGCCCACGCGCTGCCTTCCACCCACATCATCGCAGCAGTGATGGAACTTTTCTACCTCCTCCCTTGCTCGTTTTCTCACTCTCTGCTTCTTTTCTCCCTCCTATTCACACGTCCTCTCCCCTTCTCTATCTGTCACGCTTCCTTCCGCAATTTGTGTCTCCCTTTCTCGTGCACTCCTTCATTTGTCATTCCTGAACTTTACCTTCTTCCTTCTGCTATTTCTTTTTCCATCTCCGTCCTTCCATCCCACATTCATGCTGTCTTCTCTGACAGAGAGTGCATTTTGAAAAATTTCTCCTTCTGTGTGTGTATAAGCCATGCGCCTCCACTACAGCGGATCTGGAGACACTGTCATTGCATTGTTGTCAATGAGGTCCTTATGTGTGATGCTTGTCTGGTGAAGACACCCCTCTGTAAATTAGATTCAAGGTTCGAAGGAAAGATGGAACATGAGATTCAGTTACTGTGTTGTGACTGTGCCAGTTCATCTCAAATAAGAGTTATATGTCTGGACATATTGCCCTGAATTCTTGTCTACCTTATAAAAATCCCTATAACACGGTAATCCCAAGCTTCAATACAATAGAGTCCTTGTATTATTCAACAGATCCATTCCACCATCAGAGTTATAGCATCACCTCCAGAGGCAGGTGAATGAGGGAGGAGCAGTTTTATCCGATCACAGTCAGTGGAGGTGCCTCATCAAAGGCCTTCTGGCCTGGCCTGCTTCCCTGGGGCATTGCCATCCTCCAGGAGACACATCAAACACATGAAAGAAGAACCTCCAGAGTCACACTCCTTTGACTCGATCACAGCAGTCCACAGTTATCATCATACCTGACTCGCAGTTGTTTCCTGTAATGCTTTGTGCTGAGGCTTGCTGACATTGCCACGGATTCTTTTGCTTTGCTTTTTATCTGCTTTTCAAGCTGCTTTTTACGCACAAAAACACATGTAAATGTAAGAATTGCTTAACATTTTAAATTTGATTGGAACAGTAAGCAGTGAGGGAGCTTTGATTGATCGGCCACTGGCAGATATTCATTCTAAATAGTTTCTTTAAAGACCAATCAGATGACACAAAACACGCAGGACAATTTCTCTACACACAGCTAAAATGGCTTCACTGGTTTAAGTTGTGTCTCTAGAGCTGGGCTCAGACTATAGGAGAAGCCCCTGAGGCTAACGTTACCTAGCACACTACTATATAGATATTAAAACTGACGGCTAAACTCTCACCTCCAGATCTCGCTGAAGGATAGAAAACCCGTGTTGAGCGCGTCCCTGTTCTCATTCATGTTTAGCGTTCTGCTTTTGTTTTTTCTAGCATTAATATAGAACGTTGTTGCTCCATGTCAGTCATGATAATTGCCACACGATATATAAAAGGCCTCAAATAGACTCTGTGATTGGTATCGGCCAATACTGCTTTCAGTGAGTGGCGATCGACCCCAAAATCCAGATTGCAGCACCCTCTGAGAGCAGGACTTTATTTTCCTCAGCAGGTTTACCTCATTTGAATCAGATGAGCCATTCACACAGGAAAACACCACAGAGAATATCACTGAAAGTACTAAAGCTGTTTTTTTTTTTTGAGCAGTGCAGATTTATTTTCAATGCCAAAGGCTGATGGGAAAAAAATAACAGTACCTCTTCATTTCAACCATGCAGCAAACACATACGGACATCTTCCCTGCTCCATAACGTATTCTACCATATTCTCACCTGCAGTGTGCTTTCCCACTGCCAGCTGTAGCAGACAGTGTTCACAAGGAGGGGGGCAGAGATGCAGCCATCTTGGAGGCAGTGGTGCATGCCAATGTCTGCCTGATGAGTTCACAGAGGAAGTAGTTCATCTTCCTCCACTGTTATTTTATTCATTACTGCCTGTCGGAGAGGGGAACAGACACACACATGCGCCGAATACAGTGCAGGCACACATACACACACACACAGGCAATCAGGTGGGCAGGAAGCACACACATTTTTATGTGGCGTTGCTCCCCTCTTATCTTTTCTTTTCTCTTTTCTGTTAAACTCTTATTTTTTTTTGTTTATTATTTTCGTCTCATAATGGTTATTCTTGTTTATCCACTCTATATACCCTCTATTTGTGAGGCATGTCACTTAGGCTCATTACAGTTGCCTGAGGCTTTTAAACACATCTTTAAATAGTAGCTCCGAAGCCTTCTGAGGATTAAATGGAGATATAAGAACCCTGGCTGCCTGCGGTGGTATGCCTCTGCTTTGTGTTTGTCTTTTGTTTTGTCAATTTGAGATGAACTGCTTTGGCCTACTTGTGGTCGGGGCAATTAGGAGTGAACCCTTGGGCAGTTGCTGTTGAGGATTTCCGGATTTTCTCACTTGAGTAAACAGCGGTGCATTTCAAACTCACACATGTACACAAACTGAAACGCACAGAGAGAAAGGTAGCCAGCACAAAGGGGCATCAGAGTGCTGTGCTCAGGCCCTGGAGGTGTAGTTATTTCAATGTTGCTTCTTTGGTCTTTGTATGACACGTTGCGTGTGAGAGGCTGTTGGTTCGCTGGGAAAGAAAGAAGCCACTGGGCATTGTAGAGTCAAGAGAGAAGGTAAGAAGGAGAAAGAGTGTGGTGTTCTGTAACTGCCTGGTAGCCCATGCTTACCGGAGCTCAACAACACTCATTAAGCTCAGCTGCCTGTGCTGTAAAAGTTTGGAAGATTCAAACTGGAAAAGACTCCTATTCCCCCCCTGCAGGCCAAAACAACCTCTGAATTAGACTATATCTCCCTGGCTTCTTCCCGAGATGGAAATAAGTTTTGATGTGTCTTCACTGTGGTCTGGCTTGAGGAGGCAAAAGACTGGTCGTGGCCATTTTTCAGGATGATGCTCTGCAATGTACTGTGCTGGAAACTGGAGGAATAAAATGTTACCCTTCTTTTGATTATGAAAATGGTTTTGATAAAGCAACTTGATCTCGGTCATCTGGTATCTAGACCTTGACGATATCACTCAAAGGCAACTGCTGCTGTGTAGTCTGAGGATCTTTTGCTACCCCTCTGAGAAACCTTTTAAACTATACTGTAGTGATGATAGACAGATACTCTGCTACTACTTTTGCTTTTTATTATTGCTACCAGCAGTCAAACAAAGGTGTAATTTCTAGATGCAGTTCTTTTCAAACTTATTCATCAATTGAATAAATGCAGTAGGATTTTTGATTAATTTTAAAGCTTCAAAACACAAAGGTCAAATTATAGCTGCTGCGCAGCGATGGGTCGGGTCCGGGCATTTTTAGGCAATTCTGAGCAACCTCTGGAACCTGAGACAGTCATCTACCGCTCTGAGCTAATTGGCAAGTAGCAACTCAACAGTGGCTTCACAAATTGAGTAAGCCATTCACTGTTGTCTAGGAAAGCAGCCATCCGTGCATGGAAAGGCAGATTTGAAACCACTGTAAAAAATTCAGTTATTAAGGCAAAAATCTGAAAATACACATATTGCATCTAGACAGCATGGCGATGTTGGTAATTTGTTTGTAACAATGATTGATTTGCTCCATAAGTGAAAAACTAATGTTTAAAATTGCCATTTTTATATTGAGTCCAATTGTTCACATTAAAGCAAAATTCAAAATGCTGTCAAAAATTCAGTTTTTGAGATAAAATTCTAAAATTTGCCACACATCATCTACCATGACTCTAGAATTTTGTCATTTTTTTCATGAACATTGAAGATTTATTTTATATGTTTACAGTACCATTTACAGACAAACATTTTGATGCACTGTAGGCTCAATTTTTGATAAATCAAAAATCTGAGAAATGTAGTTTTTGTAGGACAGTCTGAAGATGCTCTGTAGCAGGTTTGGTGTCAATTGAGCAAAAATTGTGGGAGCAGATAGGTTTAATAAGTTTTACAGTTTTTGAAAAAAACAGAGTGATGAACTTCATAATTTTTAATAGGTTTACATGCACAAAAGTTTCTTCAGTATTGGGGCTACAGTTTGATGGAAGTTGTGAAGTTATAGCACATATGGTTGATTTGTTATGAATTTTCAAATTTCTGAACTTTAGACGCTTGCTGTAGCGCCACCATCAGGACTATTGGCTTGAGTTTACAGCTGAGGATATCTGCCATGAGACTGGACCTATGAGCAAAGTTTGGTGAGTGTTCACCCATGGGAAGTATGATTTCCTCAGAAGAAGAAAGAGGAAAGAAGAAGAATACCTAGGATTACAATAGTGTCGACCTTAATAAGAGGTATGCAAAAGACATCAGCCACTTGCTTGCCAATGTTACACCAGTTCCTGCCACTTTTGCTCCAGTTCAACTTTACGTATCATATATTTCAATGGGCAGCTGTCATCCAGCTCCAACAGCCTCGTCCTGAACTTTTGAAATGTTTTTAATTTTTCACTTGCATAACAATGTATTAGTTTGATGCTGGTGTGCGGTATCCATAGTAAATTGTTTGCAGTATGTCCTGCTTCATGTCAAATAACAGTTGCTTAAAGGTATACTATGCATGATTGGCATTTAAAGGGATAGTGCACCCAAAAATGAAAATTCAGCCATTATCTACTCTCCCTCATGCCGAGGAAGGCCCTGGTGAAGTTTTAGAGTCCTCACATCCCTTGCGGAGATTGCGGGAGGAGCAGCTAGCACACTTAATGGCTGACGGCACCCCAGACTAACGTCCAAGAACACAAAATTGAAACCACAAAATATCTCCAACATGCTCATCCGTAGTGATCCAAGTGTCCTGAAGCCCTGACATAAAAAGTTGTTTCAAAAAACGTCATATGAACTCTGTCTTTAGCCTCACTGTAGCCTGTAGCTCTGACTGCTTCTCTGTGCTGGACGTTAGTCTGGGGTGCCGTCAGCCATTAGGTGTGCTAGCCGCTCCCCCTGCCGATCTCCGCAAAGGATGTGAGGACTCTAAAACTTCACCAGAGCCTTCCTCAGCATGAGGGTGAGATAATGGCTGAATTTTCATTTTTGGGTGCACTATCCCTTTCAGTATTTGTAAACAAGCTTGCCAGCCAAAGTGAAAGTAAAAGCCAACCCCAGATTTGCTCTCCTTTGCCGTTTATTCTTGCTATATTTATGTTTTATTGGCGCTGTGTTACATGGATGCCTGCTGCTTATGGTCAAGCACCTCACCACCTTTTTACAATGAGCACTCAGCACTATAGGGGTCTCCTGCAAATTTGCACAATTCCTATTTTAAAAATGTCTCCCTCATCCCTTCTTCCCCTCACATATATGGGCACCAACATCTTCCCTGCCTCCCAGATATACAGTCTTGCAGGCTCTCTTCATTGAGCAACTGAAGGTGGCTAACGCTAGTTGATTTATTTATGAGGTGGGGTTCAATACTGGCTGTAGGCCTGTCTTTAAGGCTAGACTCTTATAGTCTATTCTCATTGACAGCGTTTGTGGTCTTCATTAATATTACATTTTACCATCCTGACAGATATGCATTCCCAGGGGATAGCTCCGAAATAAAGTTTTCTACTCCACCAAAATATCTTCAATACTTTTATCCTAACTTTGACAGGAAGACGGTTATTGCTTCTGCTGAAACAGTGGCAGATTTGAGATTTTCTGGTGTAAAAGGATGCATCTTTTAGAGGCTAAAGTGATCAGTATGTGGAGAGAAGTTTGCAATTGATTTTTCTTTTTTTTAAATCTTTGCTTTTTTTAATGGATGTTTGTAAATCAGAACTAAATTGGTTTGGCGAGCTTTTACCTCGAGCTTAGCAGTAGCTTTGATTCACTCAGTTTTGGTCTAATAGGTCATGCCTGGCAAAAAGTGTCCTACTCAAGTCTCCTCTACTGCTGGATCTCAACCAGCGCCACAAGATCAATAGGGATCCACGGGTAATAAATTATATTGCAGGAAATTAGAATGGCTTTGGGGTAAGAGTCTAACATGTCAGATGCTGATGGTGGAAGAGATGCCAAGCGTTGAAGGGAATTATAAAAAGGACTAGATAAATTGATTAGCATTACGTAATGCTCATTCGGTTGTGCATTTGGGGCTTTCTTTTATGTGGTTTTCTTGCATGTAATTTAGAAGGGGACACTGCTCTGTTTTAAATTATTCAGGCACACACAGAACACCCCCTTCCACCACACACACACAAACACACACGAGCACCGTGATAGGTGATGCAGTCACGAAGAGTCACTGGTGATGACTGTCACTTGTGGTCCCATGGGTGGCTCAGTGGTCAGAGATTGGGATGTAACAGAGGAAGACTATTATTGTGATCTACTCAATTATTCATCTATGGATGAACACAATACCCAGAGCGGGCAGGAGAGAGAGAACTTTGGGTTGACATAAAGCATAGCTGTCATATGTCCAAGCACAGGTAAAACGTCCATCCATATTTTAACTCTCTCATGAATTAAAAGGGCAAAGGATTCAGAGCTTTCACAGGCAACAGGACAACAAGTCATTTTGTGAAGTAGTTTTTAATGTCGTTGACTAAATTCTTGGATGCAGAATAATGAAGACATCCTATTATTGGTGTGTTGCATTTGAAATTTGCAAAAAGTGAAAAGATACCGCACAACAGCTGTTACAAAGACCCTTTGAACATCAGTCGTAACATTTCTACACTTGTTAAAGGTACCAACTCTTGATTGCTCCTCCATTGTCCGTAGGTATGCTAGTGCTTATCTCACCTTATTGCTCACTTTGTTCCTCCCCCGTGCGACTCATCTGACAGTGAAGTGCATCTTTGGAGATAGCATCGCCAACACGCCTGGCTTTGCTGGTGGGAACCAAAAGGCTCAGCTCCAGCTCGCTTTTATTTCAACCAAACTTGAGCCAAGCACAACTCTGTGTATTCCGTAAGCCTCGCCACTACCAACACCTATTCACAAAGTGGATTCCTGCATTATAACCTCATGAGCACACCCCCTCCCAAAATAAAAAATGAGGAGCAGTCATGAATGTAAGTGCCAGAGAAGGCATTTTTATCCCATGTTGTGTTTACATACCAGCAGAACCACCTTTGATGGGATTAGAATCACTAAAGATGTGCTTTAGCCGGCCTGGGAAGCTGCTAGCAGGGAGAATGTGCAGGGATTTATGCATTTTTGATGCAGCGTGGGGAGGAGTGGAACTCTAAAAAGGCTGCATGACCTACTTAGAGAGCCGTGGAATTCAGACGACTCGTCATGCCACAAAAAGAGAAAAATCTTTCTCTCACTCTCAGTATGTGTGTGTCAGAGAGATGTATGCAAAGTGCGCTCTTTCACGTGTTCTTTGCTCCCTGCTGGTGTTTGTGTGTGAGCAACGTGACACCCACACACACACACACACACACACACACAGATGCCGTAAATTCATCAGAGTGTTTCTTTTTTCTCTCTCACTCTTTACTTTGCATTAGTGTGTGTATCCTGCTCCATGGGCTACATCTTATTTTAAGCCTTTCAGTCTGTTTTATTTAAAAGCCTCTGTAATGAAGAGCCTTCTGACATCCTGCAACACTTCTGCCCACAATCCACTGAGATGGCATCTGGCTGACACACACACACACACACACACACACACACACACACACACACACACACACACACACACACACACACACACACACACACACACACACACACACAAACGCACACATACACACAGACACATCCGCGTTCACTTTTATCCACACAAGCACGGGACTAACAACGGCTTTTCCCTCTGTCCCCATCTAAGGGAAAAATGCAATTTTCTTTGTGACATGGCCTTGTACACAAATTAATTTTCCTTTGCAGTCTAGCCCCTTCTCTCCCTCCTCTCTCCATCACCTCCCCTCTCGCTCTCTTTCTCAGTAGCTATGGCAACACAGTGTTGTACGTCAGCTTCTCAAACGAGACAGTATTGTCCGATCGCTCGGGCTGTCACATTCCAGCTTTACTGTCACCCTGTAGGGTGAGAGAGAGAGAGGAGAGAGACGCTTTCTTATTTCTACTATGTCTTTCCAGTCACCTCAATACAGGCCAGTCAATAAGCGATTCATTAGAAACGACAAGCACTCACAGTCAATGCCTTCAGCTGGAGTGTTTATTTGGCCCGGAAATGAGCTATTGTGGGACAAGAGTCGACCACCTGGTTGGATGGTGCGTGTGTATGTGTGAGCGAGTGTGTCAGTGTGTGGCATGGTGTGGTGATTGATGATTGTTTGTGGACACTCTTGGCATGGCCCCCAGCCTGGTTAAATATGCGCTGGTTGATGAATCCCAGGGTGCACGGTGTTTGTATGCGTGTCTCACATGTGACAGTGAGTGCATGTGTGTTGGTGGCAGTGGACCTCCCAGTTGAAATGAAGCACTGCTGGGATCCAAAGCAGGACACAGAGTAATGATTGGACCCCTGAAAAACTTTTCTGATGGTCATAATTGTGACATTACCCTTCTCCTTTTGTCAGACATACATGATATCCTGTAATGTACACATCTCCCTCTATCGCTTCATTTCACTTGGATGTCATTATCCATTTACCTTCAACAGCTACTTTGCAATCCTCTGTGCTCCCTTGTCACTGGCTATTAAATCAATTTTCAGCTAATGTTAATGATTGATAAGCACATTAGCTTGCCATGTTATGTCAGTCCACCCTCTCAAAGCATCCTTTTGAAAAATATGGTTAGGTGATTAACTGAGAAATTAATTGGATTGAGCAGAAAACTGCAACGTTAACATCCAGAGAAGATGTGTTAATGATGCAATGCCTACAGCCATGACCCTTAATAACTTTAAACCTCCTGGAGGCGAGAGATGAGACAAGAAAGAGGGAGGGCAGGGATGAATGAGAGGTGGGAAGTGATAGCGGGTGACAGAAAGAGGAAGAGAGAAGCAAGTAACTGTGAGACAGAGAGAGAGTGTAAGTGAAAGAATGAAAGGGGAAAAATGATGATGATGATTGGTGAAATAGAGAAGGAAGTAGTGGATAGGGAGAGAGGAAGAGCGCTTTAGAGAATGAAATAGAGGTCCTAAATCCAAACAGAGACTAGGCCAGGATTCCTGGGAGGCGGCGTTCTGCTGTAACAAGATTGATGTGCGTGGACAGAAGAATCCCTAGGCTGCGGCGAGGGACAGCCTGAACTGTGCTCTGCTCTATCCTACTTAGTACACACAGACAAACACACACGCGCGCGCAGACCACTCTATGCACCCACTCACCCCAATATGACAGCCAGTTTTTTGAATCCAGTTCCACAGCCCACTGTACCTACATTTCCCAGACTCCCATCTGTGTAATGTGGAATAAAGACAGGTGCTGCACTCCTCTGCCTTGTCATAGAAATTGCCAATAGATAGTCCTCCTAATTTGGAGAAGGATGAGTAATCTGCCAGTGTTTGTCCTTTCAGACCTGACTAAATGTCAACAGCAATATCTGACTTTTTCCACTCTTCTAAATGGCCGTTATTAGATAACCAATAGTAGAAAGGACTACTGGCAATGTCATCTGAATACATCAGCACAAACGTGACTTGTGTGGTGATTGTGATGAGAAAAGTGCCCTTCCAAAAAAGACAATGTACGCTGAATCTAAAATAAACTGCCATTATGTGTTACATGTTGAAAATTAATGAAAAGCATGACGGCAAAATGACTGACAGGTTAAGTCACCGCAAAAACGACTCCTATTTTCCTCCTATAATATAACTATGACCATCATCCTTCGTCAACCTTCAGGTAATTGATTTTACTGTACAAATAAAAAGCAGTTTTTTAAGTCATGGAGCTGGAGTTTCATTACCAGGCAAGGGAAGTTTAATGAAATACTCCATCAAGTGTCATCATTGGAATTGTAGGATGCCATTTTGGGGGAGCTTAACCTGTATAGTAGAAATTAAAAGTGAAGTAATTTTGGCCTCTGCATCTTGGATTTGACGGATAGATTGATATGTTTTGGATATACTCTTATTTGCTTTCTTGCTATGAGTTAAATGAGAAGATTAATACCACTTTCATATCTGTCTGTTCAATATAAGGCTACAGTTAGCAGCTGGTAATCTTAGCTCATTACATGGCTTTGTAAAACACTTGATTCAGATTGGTCAATTACGGCATTCTACGATCTGTTGTTTCTGAATAACAGACCACTGCTATGAATGACAGACCATTGCTACAGATGCAGTTTTGATCATAAATGCTCATTGCTCAATACTTTGTGTCAAATTATTGATTTCTTTTGTAAGTAGCCGTGTAATCAAGTCCCTGCCTCTACTTTCCAGCTTTGTGTCGGAGTCCTACATCACCCTTTCGGCGTTCACTTCCCAATAATAACCTGCCTGCTGTACATTTTCCTTTACATAATGCATGGAAACAGAAGGGAACGGCAAGCCTGGACCTCAGGAAGTCACTGCAGCTGGCCAAGAGATAGTCTGGCACATAACCCCCAATGAAACCCCAAAATTATCATTTTCACACTCCAAACACATGAGATACATCATGTTGATGATTGTGCTTTAGAAGTGCAGATGGGTGGATTTAGTTTGTATGGACAGACAATGATCGTGGTGTTGATTTTCTTATTTAACTCTTGACAAGAACTTAAATAAGTGACTTTAAAATATTCAACTGTTTCTTTAAATAACCAGCAGGACACAATGACACAAAACCCTGTAACACTGGAGTATTTTGCCATGTTTGCTGTTTCACATATTAGCCCTAATTAAAGGGAAACTGATTTTTAACCAGCTCTGTGTCATTGTACTGTGTGTAGTGTGTGCAGATGAACGGTATTTGGCTCCCCCCCGTGCCATGAGCGCCCAGAGCTTTCTCACTTATTTAAAGGTAGGTAAAAGTCTGCCAGGTGATGTAAAATGCATCATCAATGTCAGTTGAGCGAGAGTTTTGGGCGGTCGCAGCATGGAGAAAGCCAAACACCATTCATTTGCACACACTGCACACTGTGAGGACGCAGAGCTGGTTGAAAACAGGGAAAGTTCCCTTTAACTGCACCGACAAACACAGAGCAGTACCTTGCAAGGATGCTCACACACACACACACACACACACACACACACACACACACACACACACACACACACATACACACACACCAAGCTCTTGGAAAATCATCATTCCATGCCCCTCAGCGCCTGCTCTATTGGGCAATAGAGATGATGCAGGCTGTCACGGTCTAGTTTGTGTATGTTTCAACTATAACATAAAATGGTTTTTCTTTCCTCCTAACCTGGATATGACTGATGGTCTCCACTCTTGCAGACAGCATTAAACGAGGTAAACAGACTAGAGAGGGCTTATAAAAAGTGAAGGCAGGGACTTAAAGTCTGAAAAGCAAAGGTCAACGATATCCTACAGGACTTGTATATTTATGCTGGAAGAGTTTTTATAAAGATTGAGAAGGTGAAGGGGGGGAGAGAGAAGGGATGGACTGGGTTGAAACTTTTACACAGTTGTTGTCCATAAAGCTTTTATAGCCCTAATTGACAAGAAATATATGAGGGATTTTATGTGCTCCCTTATTATTCAGTTTATAGGCTGCTTCAGTTGAGGAAAACTCGAACATAATCTAACAAGTATCTTGAAGGGTAGCAATTTTTCATTTTGAGTTCATTTGGGGTCGGGCTGTCAGTGATAAAACAGAGGGGGAAAAATTTATGAGCAATGCCTTGAGTCAAAATCGACCGTGGTACATTTTGTAGCAGGAGAGATACCATGACTCCCCAAATCAAGACTGAGGAGGAATTGCTAATAGACTTTCAGAAATGTTTCTCTCTGCAGTAGTCCTGGACCCTTACATACCTCCAAACCAACCCTTAACCCAGCGCTGTACTCATTTACAACTGTACCATTAACTAAAATCATCTGTTACCCACCCCTTTCTCTTTTTCCTGCTCCCCTTCACCAGATTCATCCAAGGGAGAGAGCGGAGGACCTTCGGGGCCAAAAAACAATTAACTTGATAATGGTCTTTCTCCTTCTCTCTTTCTTCTTCCCACTCTCTGTCCACATCCTCCTTCTTACAGTCTTTATCATTTACTAGTTAGCAGATACAGCAGCTGGGGCACCTCTGCTGTTGCTGAGAGCTTAATGAAAAAATACATGACATGTATTGGACCCTTTGTTCAATCCTATTGGGCAGGTATGAAAACAACCTTCCTCTTGTCAGGCCAAAGTTATCACTATCATGGTGGGTAGAGTAACCAAAATGGCACTCAAGTAAAAGCATTGTTACTTGATAAGTAGAAGTATAAGCACGCGTAAAAAATAAGCACTTGAGTAATAGTAAAAAAGTATCTCGTAAAAACGTTCACAACAGGTAATAAGAAATGTGAAGTGCACATTAATAGTCTTTAAAGTGTCATATCCAGAACAAGACAAATGACAAAATACATGCTGATGAGTGCTGTTTAATGTCTTGAAACAAAACAAGAAAAAAACCTTGTGTCACTAGTGGAGCAGAGCAGAGAGCCGCCTATGCGACGCATCTGGTGGAATCATAAGTGTTGTCTAGAGTTGGCTGTGATCAGCTCCAGCGACCACGTCGAAGCTGCTGTCACTTTAGCAGGAGGGAAACACTATTTGACAGGGGAACAGACTGTGACACAACACTGGAAAGCATGCTGCGCCCAGTGGAATCCAGGGGTTACTGAATACTCAAAGGGAGGCTTGGATGCAGTCTGTATCCTGTGTGTGTGTATGTGCTTGTATGTGTATGTCTAAAATCAAATGGCAGTTCAGTTGGATAGACTTTTCCATGAAAGACATTTTGGTGTAAAAATTATATTAATGTTTGTGGATTTCCATTTAACTGCTCCCATTTTAGGCTCCTGGTGTTTCTGAATGCTGTTCACTGTTGCTCTATCTCGACTTACTGGGAGGCTTGAATGGAAGGGAGCCATTGTTCATATTATTACCTGCGCTTTTCCTAAAATGAGAACTCAAAATGCCTGCTGGTAAATGCCTACTATCAGGTGACTAATATTGGCAATCCATGCAAATGTCACTAGGAAACCAGTTACCCAACGACAGAGTTAAAACCTAACTAGAAATCTGGCTATGTTTTACGTGACTGAGTACCTCACTTCAGAAGCCATTCTCCTCTCTTCTCCTCTCCTATCAGTCCACTGTTTCCTCAGGGACCGATTGGCTCATTTCTGTGGGATTACACTTTGGTCTGTCCCACTCACTGGTTAGTGCAACATGTTCCAGCTGTTGTCAGGCCTTGTCAAAAGCACAACAACCTGTAATAGGCTTAACACAGCGTCTGCTTCCTGCACAGCACAGATTGCTAATAAAGGTGCAATGTGTTCACTGTGATTTTAGTATCACTGGCCAATTTGAGCTTATCTCGGATTCGTGAGTGAGCCGATGTGCGAGTGTGTGTGTATTTGTCTGTGATTGTGTTTTGGCATGCTGAAGGATGATAGTTTATCTGCTGAATATGTGTGTGTGTTTGAGAATAAGCATGTGCACAGGGGGAGATGTGTGTGTGTGTGTGTGTGTGTGTGCCTGTGGAAGAGACAGAAAGTGAAAAGAGAGAAAGGGACTTGTCACCACCGAAGAGGCTTCCAACGTGCCATCGTGGTTATCCTGGTGGCCATCTGAGCTCTCCAGAAAGCGAGGGATAGATTGAGTGCTATAACAAGAGCCAGACTGCAGGGAGAAGGGGAGAGAGGAGGAGATGGAGGGCAAACAGCCATCAGCTTGAGCAACCCAGTCAGTCTGTCGCAGTGGATTTTTAAAGGCCAGTCTCTCCCCAGACAAGTGGTGGGTTCCTCAGTTTTTTTTTCTTTCTCTGTTGCAGGCATGCAATGTGAAGGGAACAGATTGAAAAAAACAGCTCCATCACTCCGTCGCGCTCTCAATTTAACTTCACCCACTCTCTCTCAATCAATGTGTACTCTGCTCGTATACTCCGGGGCCCACTGTCTAAATGGTACAACGAGGAGCCTTGATGCTTGCTTCATACACAACTCCACTTCGTGCTTACCTCTTCTTCCGCCCTTTCTCTCCTTCTTGTTGCTTATTTCCGAGCTTTGGCTACAGCTTTTCACATTGGCTCTCCAAGTCTGCGAATCACCTGCCAGCCATATCTTCCTGGTCATTTAGAAAGAGAAGGAAAAGGCATGGTAGGTGATATGTTACGCCCCAGTGGACCTCTTGATTGCCTACGGGCTCGTTGATGGGGAACAAATAGCTTTAGCTTTTAGAAAATCTTATGTCTTAGTGTGTGAGTATGGTAGCAGGCAAGATGAGGCTGCCGCTGCTGTGTGAGAAGTTAATCAGCAGTGGGGATTGTTGACCTTTATCGGCAGATGAATGACCCCAATGAACTCAAGGGAGCCCTCTTTATGAAACGGCAATTGATGTACTACTTGGACAATCAAATATACTACAGCTACACCGCCTTTCCACTGAAACAGTAAAACTTGCCTCAACTGTTGCAAACTGATTCCCATGCCCCCCCACCCCGCTGTTCTTCCTCCTCTGACAGTAGTTGGTATTGACAGCCATGACAGAGTTTAACGGATTAGTTGGGTTTGTACATGGTGAAATAGATAATCTCCTTTAGATCTGACCTATTGGCTGCACTCCTCTATCTCTATAGGGCTTCATAATGCCAAGCATATGTTTTAGCATTCGCTGGATTCAGCCCGGCTCACGTTTCCTCTCCTGGCTTGGAGATGTGGAAGTAATTCAATGAGGAGTGCGTGCAGGAGGCAGATGTAGGTGTTAGGGAAGACCTGCTTTTTGCATCTGCTGCACTGCTGCTGCACGAGTGCTCAAAACATCAGGTAATGATTTCGATTGTCTGCGGCGTGAAGGCAGGATGGATGCAAGGGGGCGTCAGCAGTGACAGTGCAAAGATGTAAATGGCAGCATTTCTGTGTGTGTAACTGACAGCGTTTACACTGACAAATGTACGTAACTGCTAGAAGCATCATTTTTCTTTCTTTAACAGGCAAATTATGGAGAACGATGCATTATAGACAACGAGCACGAGGACAGATCTTTTTCTTAATTCGAAGTTTATTCCCTATTTTCTTGAGTGTGTTTGTGGTGCCTCTGAGTTGTCATGCATTCCTCTTACTTTGTTCAAGGTGTTTTGGAGTTTCTTAGATAAATGTTCTTGCGATGCACGTATCCTCAGTGAAGCAATATAACTAAAATCCACTGACTGAAGACTGAAAAATAATTCCAAAACAAATTAAGTCAAGGGTGATAGTTGCTTAGATTCTGTTAAATGGATGGTGAGAAGTAATGCCGTTATCGCACACATCACGTTCACGCATACAGCTGTAACATATGCGCAGGAACTGTGGGTAAATGTCAACACATTATCTTATTGGATGAGGTGACAACATGTTCACGTACACATCCTTAATCTGTGGAGATATATTTTTCTGTGGTAGGATTCTTAAGGAGTTTGTTCTCAGTAATCACCTGTGCTGTTGGCCTTGTCATGAATAAACGCAGTGTGTGAAGAGCAGATTGCTTCTGACATCAGATCAGGCTCTCCCGTCCCGCTCTCTCTGTTGTTCTCTGTGTGTTTGTGTGTGCGCGTGCATGTGCAGTATTGGGCCTCGGGTTGCTGATTTGGGTGCAGTAATTTGCCATTAGACGAGGGACAGGTGCAGCTGCCTCTGTTTGCAGCACTAACAAGGCATTTCATCATGGTTAGCTCCAGCCTGGTGCTCTGATCAGCTCTTGTTCTTGTCACAGTATCACACACATGTACACGCACAAATGTACCACACAGATGCACAAGCCACACATACAGTTCACACTCTGGTGGTCTCTACATGGTTAGAATGGAGGATTTGGGTTCAGAAACCCACACTGCTTTGTACTGAAAGTGAAGGACAGACTCGAGGTATGCTGTTTGGTGGCAGGTTTATTTACCTCAGGAAATAATCAAAAAATGAGTATTACCTAGTACCACGGTTTGGGTAACGGGTGATCTAGAGCCAGTGTTTGGCTACTGTAGACCAACATATACCATTCCTGCGAGTAGATGCCCTAAAGTCCTACACATTTTACCTTTTAATGTAAAGCACTGCATTGTATCATGTTCATTCAAAGCAGCTTAACTCATAAAGCCTGTTTGATGAAAGAAATGGTAATCTACTCCAGCTGTTAAACTTTAGATGTGTTTTAATCCTCTATAGTGGCTTATTATTACAGAGATGTGCTTTGAAGTTATTCTCAGAAAAAACAGCCCTGACGCACGCTGACCTTTAAAGATGTGCCGTTTTCCAAGACGTTACAGAATTTTGATTAAAAATATATAATGGATGCAAATTATCACATGGAGCATTAGATAATTTGACATTCCAGGGCAGCTGTTTCCTCACATTTAGCCTAATTGAGTACGATTTATCAGTAGCACAATAACAGTGGGCTAATGTCACTGTGTAATGATAAATCAATAAGGATGAATCTCAATAGTTTTGTGTAAAGGTCAGAGTGAAGGAAACATAATGGAGATAATGCATTTTGGAGCATTTGAAATAAACTCCTCCCGGGCCAGCTGTCCAATCAGTAATACGCTCAAAATGGCAAGGGTGGAGGTGCAAACTCACTGCACTGGAATCTGAAGCACAGGCATTTGCAAAATTAAAGGAACAGTGTGTAATATTTAGGGGGATTTAGCGTTGAGGATTGCAGGCTAAACTTCTCGTGGTTAGAATTCCTCCAGTGCTCATTATTCACGTGGTTTTTACCAGGAGCTGAATCATCTCCAAAACAAACCAGGTGAATAAAACCTTTAAAAACACTGAATAAAGCAGTTTTATGATTAAAAAAAATAGTGCTTTTCTGACACTCTGTTGTGAAGTGGAAGCTAACTACTGTGGCTGACCTGAAAACTTGAATGGCCGTATTGAGACCCAGTGTTTGGTTTGTCCATTCTGGGCTATTGTAGAAACATGGCAGTGCAACATGGAGATCTCCATGGACGAGGACCCGCACTCTGTGAAGATATAATCGGCTCACACCAAGGTATTGGAAACAGGACTCTTATTATCAGGTGATTAAACCCTAAAGAAAACACACTTGTTATATTAGAATCCATTTCTGCCAAAATATTACCCTAAATCTTGCACACTGGACTATAGTCAGACCATTATAACAACTATCTTTAAATCCAGTGAGCAAAGTAAAACTCAGACTCCAGTGTGTGTATGAAAGACAGGATATCATGCCGGGGTCATCTAAATTTTTCTGTTTATGGATCTTCAGCATCAGACAGGGTTATATGCTCCCCTTGAGTTTCCATCTCCAAGTTCTTCTGCCATCAGCCCTCACTCTACCAACTCACACACACACACACACACACACACACACACACACACACACACACACACACACACACACACACACACACACACACACACACACACACACACACCTTTCTTGGCTGTCTCCCAAGGCGGTCAAACAGATTACTACGGGCGTTAACCCCATCGATCTGCTCCAAATGGCCTCCAAATGCCAGGAATTAGATTTCAGACTGGAGAAGAGGGAAATAAAATGCTGTAGTATTTCTTGCTGCTCGACTTGGGAGTTAAGTGCTGCTATGCCTTCCTCATTGTGCTATTTTTTTTTGCTCAGAACTTCTTTCTGTTTTTCAGGACAGTTATAGTTGTTTCCATTTATACCTTGTTTGGAGCATATTTCTTGGAGAAAATTGGGACGTAAGACACAGCCTGTACCCAAACCTCGCAATGGGTGCCCAGGAATCCTTGAAAAATACATAAATGTCTCTGTACTGTTGAATAAGGGCGTGCATGTGAAAGAAATAACTAGAAGGAGAGGTTCATTAAACTCTCTTTCCATACTTATAGGTACACGAGTGACTGAATAAAGTGAGAGAAGAAGATTTAAAGATTCAAACTGTAATCGCTTAAGAAATATAGCCCTAGATTTGATATTAAAACGTATTTTTTCTGTAATTGATGGACTGTAGGAAATTTGCAGGGCACTGTGCAGCTGCTGAGCATCACAGAGAGCCACTGAATCAATCTCACAGTCATGAATTACTCCATTGTGGGGCTATAATGGAGGGCAGGTTTATAGCACTGGTTGGCTTGGCTTTATTAGTGCGCGCTTAATGTCAAGCTAGCACCTCTTCACTCCGGTCTTTCTCTCTATTCAGCTGCTTGTTTCTGCCTCTTTCTCCCACGTCACCTCCACTACCTTCATGCCTCTTTACTTTTGTCCCATTATGTTCCGTCGCCTCTCTCCCGTCAGTCTTGCTTTGACTATCTGGCATTGTCTTTACAGTGTTTCCATAGCTGAATAAGTATTGATTCACGTCTAAGTGGTCATGCTACCTAACGAGAGGCTAAATATAACCATCCCTACACCGCGGCCCTGATGCGTCCTCTTCCCTCATTTAGAGCACACAAGTGTGGATAGTCACACCGTTGGCATGACAACACACCGGTCAAGGCTGTGTGAGCAGTCACAACTGATTTTGTGTATGTGTGCCGGGCAAATGCGGGAGAGGATGAATGAAGCGGAGGAGATGAGCAGAGAACGAGGGCCTTACTTTGCGTTCTTGCTTTTTTCCCTGCTGGATTCCCTCCTCTATAAAAAAGCTAAAGGTTCTTGTTTTGCTGGATTCTCATAACTTTCGATAACTTCCGATGAGCGATTCCATAATTTTTGAAGAAATTACATATATGATTAGAGCTGAAATGATAAGTTGATGAAATGATAAGACGACTGAAAGAAAAATAATTGGCAATTATATTTTAATAACTGATAAACTGTTGAAGTCATTTATCAAGCTAAAAATGCCACACATTGTTTAGTTTCAGCTTATTGATTTTTAGGATTTTCTGCTTTGCTGCTTTTTATCTTATGTCACAGTAAACGGAGGATATTTGGGTTTGGGAATGTTGGTTGGAGATTTTATAGAACAAATGATCAGTCAATTCATCAAGACAACAAGCAGTAGGTTAATCTAGTAAGAAAAAAACATTGGTTGCGGGTTAAAGCCCTATACTGTGCGTGACCTTTGGGTCTGTCTCGTTCCCCACGCCCTGGTTGAAAATGCTATAAGACAGTTTGATTTGCTGCGGAGCGAGTGAGGAACATAACCATTCTTTACCACCTACACTACTTTGTCACTCTAATAAATCAGCTTAAACCTGCACTATCACGGGGCTCTATTGTACTCACGTTGACAAGTTAAGTTGCCCACATTCCTTTTCTGTTGCATGGTAACCATTTGAGAGTCACAAACCTACCAGCCCTCCTTGTTATGGCCAGCTGGGGAGAACTGAATGATAAGAGCATGCAAATGTGATATCTTCTTTAATAGCCTGCTGTTTTATTCAGCTGTGTGGCCAGGATAAGGGATCCCCACTGTGTCTAATCACATCCTCTCCCTCTCATTTCACCTGAGGCATATCTGCAATCTAGTCTATTTTTGACTGACATTACAGCATACATTGTTCTCTACCAGCATGAATTTACATTTACTGGGGAATGCCTTGATTTTTACCAGTAATTGGTGTTCTACTTCAAAAAATTGAAAGGCATTCACACAAGAAGAGTCTGATGATTTAAATCTCATGATTAAATCAGGCTGTGGAGGGGTGAGTGAATGCGATGCAATACAGGAAGGTTGCTGTCACAGCTCATTGTGTGACTTGTGGGGTTGTACCTGACTTAGAATAATGCCAGTGAAACCGGATCCTACTCAATACGGATACTGGACTGTTAGTTCCTTTTTTTATAGAGTTTGAGAGTTTGAACGGGGTTCAGTGGGACATTCAGGGTGACAATGACATTGACATAACATAACATAGTAGACACACTGAGTTAGCCCTTCTAGCTAATGCATGCTAACTGCTAGGGCTGGGCAACATGACCTCAAATCATTATCACAATAAACTGAAGACTTTACCTGGTTTACGATTATGATTTATTAACGATTATTCTGTTTTTCGTTTTTGCCCTCATAGTTCACTGACAAGCTTTGTACTGTAAATATGCTCAACTATTAAAGCTGGGATATTTTGTTCTAATAAAGAGTGCATATCTTATCTTAAATAATTGAAGGAAACACACACAGATGAACTATTTATCTGTTTTCGTGCAGTGCTTACGTCTAATTTCTTTCCGTGCAGTGTTGTTTTTACAAAAGCCAAAATGTGTCCAAAGGACGTACATGGCATTTTTTTTAATAGCACAAGCTGCTCAAGTTGCGCAGTTGTCTCAGTGTTTGAGTTCTCATCCATGTTGCTTCCAAGATGCGGACTGGAAGGGGCAGAGTCACGTGACTACACATGCAGTAGTACGTTTTTAAGGGGACAGTACAGGAACACACACAGTAGGAAAAGTGTTTACAGAATTGAAAAAAATAAATTACCGACATGGGCAAAATTATGTCAATTAGAGGTTCTGAATGTAGGTTATGATTAAGTTTTGATTTATTGCCCAGCCCTACTAACTATGCTATGAAGGACTGGGAATGTGCATCATTTTTTGTCGACACTAGATATCAAAGTAAAGTCAGTTTGTATTGTATGATGAATAATAACAAATTAGCACCCTGGTCTGGTCTGGTCCGCAACTGTCTGTACTTGAGAGCAACATGAAAGCGAGGGGTGCTCATTCTGCAGCTACATCAGGGGGCCAAAACATTCCCAGAAGTAACTACACACTGACTGACAAAAAAAAAGCCAAAACAAAAAACAAAACAAAAGGCTGCTTGACTTGAAGAATCTCAGTTGACTGAGAGGTCTCCAACTGATGATTCCATCCTCAGTCACATGCAATGTTGTCTGAGTCCTTGACCTCAGTTAGGGCTTTGAGATGATCATCAATAAACTGACTGAAAAACAGAAGAATGTAAAATGTAAAGATGCGTCAAGCCTGCAGCCATGATACCCGTCATGCTCCTAGTAAATGTACCCAGAAGGTCACAACAAACAGTCCTGTGTGTAGTTAGGACTCTCATTCCTCCACATTCGATTTTCAGTTTTTCAATCTGGGCTGTGGAGGACTGGCTGTGCTGTTGTTCAGTAGGAAATCTCATTCAGTCGCTGGCTGATGGCTAACAAGGTCAAATAACTCTCCAGATGAGATGGACTGTGTCAGAAGGCGCAAACACACACACACACGCACCACCTGCCATTCAGTCAGTCAGTCCATCTATCTGTCTGCGGCACAGAGGAACACATCCTGAATTGAGTGGCAATAATGGAGGACTGAGGGGGGAAGTGTTTACTGCTGATAGGAATATCATTACAAACTGTGGAAATCAGGGAATCACAGCAAAACCAGTTAGCCAGCTCATGTAGCAATCAATAGAAACCTACACTCTCTTCTCTCATTGCTCTCCCTCTCTCCTCCTCTCGCACAATCTCTCCCTCCGGTTGCTATAGTGACGTGAAATGGCTGCATTCTGCAGCACTGGATCAGAACGGGGGCCTGCTCTCGCAGCCTGTGAGATACATTTGTTTTACATGATGGTTTCAAAACACACACACACACAAGGCTGTGATTATTGTATGTTAATATGTACCGCAGCGCTTCGAGAGCATAACAAGTGAAATATTATTAAAATGTCACATCATTTTTTTTATAAACAGTATACATTACAACATACTGACACTAGTAAGTACCCTGTTTTTGTGGTGCATCCATCACAATATGTCTGTGTGTATAATGAGCTGGTGAGCACAATGTTTTTTCTTGTACAGCTGGTATTTATTGATTCACTGACTAACAGGTTAGGGTATTAGGTACTGCCCTGCTCCTTTGACGATTATCCCAAACTATCCCTCTTATTCTCCTGACAAAAATGAACGGGAAGAATCTATAATTCATCTGTAACTTATATTTGTTGTAGAGGAGTCTATAGGTTTAGATTTTTATAAGGGTTTGTAAAGTATATTTGACATTCAGATCCTTCTTCTTCTTCTTGTTGCTGAGCCCTCATCTCAATTTTCTCATGTTTCTCCTGGTTTTTACAACAAAAACTAATTAAAATGTCCTTTATCTTTTCCTTGTCTCTCTCTCCCCCCCCCCTTTTTTCATGCTCTCACCTTCACCTTCACCACCCTCCTCTGTGTCTTTAGTGTGACAACGCCAAGGGGCTGAGGGCCTTCTTTGATGCCATATGTTACGGTCCCAAACACCTGATGATCTTCGGCGGTGTCTGCCCCTCTGTGACCTCCATCATCGCAGAGTCCTTGGAGGGCTGGAATCTGGTGCAGGTAGGGGTTATACTGCATATGACATTGTGTGTATGTATGCGTGCATGTGATATAAAGCCTGCGCAGTATGTTCAGTGTTTGTGAACCCTGGATGCTGCTGTGCCAAATCTGTCAGTGGGTAGGATAGGATTAAACAGACATGCTGATTCCTGTGTACTTACTTACACTATGGTTTCTTCATGTTTCTGTGTTACTATCAGAAAACCTGGATTTGCTACTTAATTGAGTTTCCCAAAAATCTTGTCCCTTAGAATTGCAGTGTGCAGATAGGTCCTGGGATTTCAAAGGGGTCCCAACTCATGGCTTAATCCCTCATTAACCTTGCCAGGGTGAATGTCTAATTGGCGTTGCTCTAATCCGTAGAATCCTCCCTCATTTTACAATCAGAGACGGAGTCAAAATGGCTTAAACCCATTGTTGTAGTAGAGCACTTGAAATCTGTTGTTAAAAATTTGAGCATGACTTCCAAAAAGCATGTGGACTTGTGCGTAAAGTAAGACATATTATGAAATTATAGGGGCTTCTCCTTGTAGTGAAATGCAGTCTCATGTGGCACACGTGATCTAGCTGATGTTTTTGTAGTGTTTTGTCATTGATATGAGCTAATAAAAGTTTTTCCACTCAGTCCAGTCGATGTTAATTACCTGCTAGACATTCCTTCAATAGATTTTACCATTCAATTATACTCATGCTTGCTAAATGGCATTTTCTGCCATTAAATTAGTCGAGCTTTATGACTGCTCACTGTAGGCATTAAACACCTCTCATTCTTGCATCTGGTAAACTTTTGACCCCTTGAATTAATACTTACAGTTTCTTTGACTCTGTACTGTACTGCAGTACCAAAGAGGGGAAATGCCTCCTTCCAGATACTACATTTCATTTGCTGCAAACCCTACAAAGGTTATCGGGCACAGATAAGACAGGGAGTGAAGCTTGTGCTTGGAAGAGATAGCATAATTCAAGAGGCTGCATTTTGAACTGAATGTCACATTACGTGGCATATTTCTTCCGCCTGCAATTACTGTAAATCGGCTGCTTTTCATGTTCCTTTCTGCTCGCTCGTCTTGTCAGGGTCACTCAAGAGTGAAAAGATTGGCAGGATGGCGGAATGAAAGGACGAATAATTTTTTGTTTCTGTGTTCACTTCCTCTCGGTGGTAATGATCTCAGTCTAGGAAGAGGGGTTCAAGCCATAGTTGAACTATAAGTGCTCTTCTGTGTTTGTGTGGTTCTTGTGTGCCTGTGTGTGTGTGTGTGTGTGTGTGTGCTCTTCTCTCTATTTATTGGCTTGTTTGTCAGGGATTACCTGCAAGAAGTGCAGTAGCAATCTTCTGCTCTGCAGAACACTCAGCCTGGTACAATGTGTTCCCCAGAGCACTTTACCAACCCGGCTCTTTCCCTATTAATACACAGATCAACACCAACAAATGTATGCCAGTCCGATCCCAAATACACATTGTGACACTGCCTGAATACTAGACTGCAAGTGATTGATGGAAAAAATGTAAGGCCAAATGGCAAAGAAAACCCCCAGAATGCACCTGTTTTTAAAGGAGGTGCCTTTGAAATACACACTTGTATTCAATAGCAAGGTTAAGTTTTGTTGCTGTTGCTACAAGCACATAAATTGCTTTTTTAGGCCAGCAGGCATGTAGGTACAAGGGCACTCCAAAGATATTTCTTTATATCAGTTAGCTGTGGAGACTCACTTCATGCCGAAACGGGTGTCTGTCGAGGAGTTCAAGTAATGTAGTATCGTATTAGACATAATTATTTGTGTGTACATTTGTCTACAAACAAGTATGTGTTAATATGTGCATGCTTGTTGTTATATTTCTGGCGCTTTGGTTTCTGTTTTCTGAAATGCAAGATGTCCTCGCAGACCTGAGCTACATCCTCATCAGAGTATGACTCACCAAGCAACTATAATATACACTGGAAATCTGCAAAAAGACACGTCAGTGGATGTAAACAACACACCAGATAGCTATTGGTTGTTCTGTGGAGCAGAAATGTGCAGTAAGGTGACACCTGTGTGTTTAGCTATCATGTGCTTATCAAGCTTGTCCTTGCACCTGCCAGCTAGATAGTTGGCGTGAGCCTCTCTGTTCCATCTCTGAGCCTATTGACTTTCATTAGATTCTATTGAACTTGTGTGTTTGTTTACCTTGTGTGTGTTTGCATGTGTGTTTTGTATGTGCATTGTGTATGTATTTCTATGAAATACGGACAGCTCTCTGCTTTGACAACATCTGTGGCCAGGAGGTAGATAGACATTGCTCTTGCTAGAAGAATGCTCTTGTGCGAAGGAGGGAATGAGAAGATGGACAGGAAGGAAGGACATAAGCATAGGAACTCAAGATGAAGTTTTGAATCCTGCACCCTACAACGTTTAGTGCACCACATCAGTGGGAATCTGTTTTTAAAACTCTGAATTCTGTCACCCTGCATATTTATTACCCAGCTCTGGCACCCCGTCTGCAAGACTTGAGTTGGCATGGAGGGAAATAGAGAATTTTTCATGGTGATATTATGGGCCAGGCTTAACAAGCTCATCATTTCCACATCAAAACAGGGAGCTCGCTGATACTATCTACAGTAGAGATAGCTGAGAGAACAACCACTCCTGGAAAAAGCTTAATCATACACCCATAAAAATAGCTTTCAATCAGTGCTGATGCCTAATGAAGTCAGCATTGAAAGGCTCAACAAAAATAAACTCCCACTGCATACCCGTTCATTACGCTCTATGTACACACTTGAATGCACATACTCATACTTAAAGCAGAACAGGTTTTAGAAAGGTAGCATCAGTGAAATGGTTTTTGTACTGAAACCAGTAGTCAGTGTTTTTTTTTTTTTTAAATTCCAGCAGGTGGAATAATCTCTTCAAAGGAATCTATCCTGAAGCCTCCCTAATAGGGTTCAGGGTTAGGACATGATAGAGTAGTAATAGATAGAGAACATGGAGGAAGGAGGAGAACAAGGCAGTAAGACAAAGATGGAGGAAGAAATGGAAAGTTGCAATACTGTACTGTTTGTTCCAGACTGGTAGACTCATGGGGTGCAACGACCTGCGAGGTGAATGTCACGTGATTGATTGAGACAACTGAAGGCGTCATTCAGTTAATTCACATGTCAGGTTTCTTTATTCTTTTCACCAGCCAACGTCTCGCCAAAATCTGACATTTTATCCATAGTGAATGTTCATCATCTGTAGTTTAATCAGTCAGATTAAAGTCAGATTTTTTTTAAAAAAAAAACACACATTAAAGGACATCCTTAAATTGCAGTACTTACAGATTTCTGGAAGGAGCCAACTCTGTCTGGCAGGAGAAATAGTGGATAATGAAGAGGGTATCACCCAATTTCAACATGATAAAAGACAACTAACATACTTTTTTATAATCCTTTCCTACTTAAAAGGGGCCACTGTCAAAAAATGGAAATAAAAGCTTGTGAAATATCATTTTTAAACCAGTGACCAGATGTAGGAGATTGAGTACCAATACCTTGTGCCAGTATGGCACCGGCTCCTCTACTGCCAGTACTAACTGGACCAAATCACAATACAGATTTCATTGCCAGATTGTGTGCATAGAGAGAAGAAGACAGAGTCAGGCTGCGGCACCGAAGAAGAGTTTAAGTTGAATGCAGCAGTGCAATGTTTAATGTCAGCGAATATTCCTCAAGACCCAAGCCAAGTTCCTGTGTCTTGCTTGACACCTGCTAATTAAAGTGAAGAGAGTTAGCCTGATGTTAGCACGGCTAAGTTAGCCTCCCACTGGAACCTAACCAGGCTCACTTAATGTGGACTGTTCAGGTGGGCCAGGTATTCTCATTGTAGTGACAATCTCAGCCTCTCCGAAACAGATAACGGAGAAATGTCTGCTTACCGATTCTTTAGGGAGATGATTACTGATCCAAACCATAGACTGTGAAAATAATGGACATAGCTACCATGACATCACCCATTGGTTTCTGGATCCCAATTTTAAAGCCTCCAGTTTGGCACTTTGGTAGTCGCCATCTTGGTTTTTTGGAGCCAGAAGCGACCATGTTTGTGCAAGAGGCTGGCGCTGTGGAGGAGCGAGTTACGTTAATGCTACAGGCACCATTTAGTGTCTGATCAGTGGTAGACAACATTTATCAGGCCAATATCAGCCTGGGACAGCACAAAGCATGCAACACATATTGCACTTTACAAATTAAGCTTCACTTGCTGGCAGCATATTGTTGAGATATGTATGCACTGTACCTACAGACTGATAAGTTTGTGACACTTTATGACTCATGTCTCACGACGCTCATTTGTCGACCTCCCTCCCTCAGCAGCTCTGCTCGGCACTTACAGTCAGATTTTGTAATACAGTGCTGTACATGTGCTAAAATGACTGCCCAAGCAAATTAAAATGGTGGATAAGAATGCTACCAGGGCCAATGGACAGATGGCGAGTAGCGGATTGAGGGAACGATGGAGGAATAGACAGACAGGGGCAGACGTAGACTGTAATGGCATAAAATTGAAATTCAAAGAAACAGGGCAAGACGCAGCTGTGTTTGTGGGCTGCCATCAGCCACAAATGCCACTGATTGCTGTGGTTTTATTTCCGCAAGACAATGAATGTTGAAGCCATCCTCTTGGCAGCCATCTTGGTCTGTGATTAATCTTGTGTTCTCCTCACCATGGTGTTATATAATTCCAGAAAGCATTTGGCGAGCTTTTTAAATACTTGCTGGCACAGGTATCTGTATCCAGTCAACATGCTGCACTCACTTTAGCCTTTTTTTTCTTAACTCACGAGAGGTCCCTTTCCTCTCCACAGCAGTGGTGTCTATTTTCTGTAAATGGCTCATTGAGTGCCAGGAAATAGCCCCAACCCACCCTCCCGCCAGTTGCTGGCCCCTTCTCACTCACCAATTAGGCCTATCAGTGGCAGCACTGTTCATTTTCAGCCACGTCGAGTGTGTAATGAAAAATTATGCTTCCCAATCATTTTGCCTCTTGTAATTCGAAAGAGAAGAAGACAAGGGAGCGTTATTCCCACAAAATTGATCATCTATAGAAATGGACGTACTTTGAAGAGGGCTGTTTATTCATATTATGTCAATATATGTTTTTCCCACTGTTAAAGCAGTATGGAAAAGATGCAAATATTTATTTTCACTAGTGAGTTTAAGTGGAAAAAAGAGCAAGCAAAAAAGGCAGAAAAAAAAAATGCGGCTCCTCTCTTTACTTGTGTTGCCATGTCGTATTTCGTATTTCCAGGTGTCCTCTGCCCAAATGTAGAGCCTGCAAAACTTAACCATCAAAACTCGGATTCATTTATCTTTTAGGGACACTGAATAATGAAGGCAATATATAGAGGGAGGAGAATGTGGATGCGCCTTCTCAAGGTATTGTGGTCAAGACCTGGACATAGAGCTAATATTTACCTGTATATGAAGCCCATTTTTCTTCGGCACTTGCTGTATCGATCGTTGATGCTTCATTAAACCAGGCAATTTGGGGACAGCAAAGTTGCATCCCTGCCTCCTTGAAGTGCAGCGTTCTCTCCTTTTTTTTTTTCTCCACTAACTCTTTAGGGTCTTCTTTTTCCTATTTTCTTCTCTCATTCTCCCTGAGTGCTACACTGGATGCTTCAATAAAACATGTGATGCCTAGCACTGCAGTATTCTGCCTCACTTACGTCAAATCCTCCTGTGTACTGTATCAATATTTCATGACTTCCAAAGTTTAAGCTAAAATCTCAGAGTGCAAGGGCAAGGATGGTGTGAGGATCACAATAGATCATAATTTATCAGCGTTGAGTGGAGTTAAGGCTCGCCACTTTGTGCTGCGTGTGTGAGCGTGTGCTGGTTCTGCTCTGCGGCCAACCAAAGGTTATATAAACTACTCTAAAGGTTAAAAGACCCCCCCGAACCATATTCATATTTGGTTGTATGTGTGCATGTGTGTGTTTACTAAGTCTCTCTCTCTCTCTTTGTGAGTGTGACTTAGGATAGGACCGTAGGGAAAAAGACAAGATGCTTAAGAGAGGCAATTAGGCCTGATTTTCATACTGTCTCAAAGCTTCTAGGCAAGACCCAGGGGAACCAGGAAGTGGTGTCCCTGACTATCTAAACCAGTCCAACTCTGGATTAATGCTGTGCCACAAACTGACTTGAGAACCCTGATGTCACAGTTTTTTTTTTTTTAATGGGCAGACTGTTATGTTAGCCGTAGAGATGGAGGCACAATTTGGGAAGTGAGTGGGGGGAGCATTCAGCATTATTTTTATGGGTTGTAAATTACATCCTAGATTTCTGTGACAGGCTGCTGATGAAGTTAAACAAGGCGAATGTTGACATTTAAAGCAAAGCTAATTCTAAGACAAATGAGGCTGCTGCACAGATGCAGAAATATGAAGACTCCCTCTTAATGCCAGTGTTTTCTCATTGATTCTATCACAGTTTCTCTCTCTTTTATCCCTAAAGGCAAAGACGAGGCGGAAAAAAAGTATTAATTATATGCTATGCCGTGCATTAATCAGACTTGTTTGGTCATGAATGCCGCCTGCACTTGTAAAATGCAGCAGCATGTACTGTAAGGCTGAGCTCACGCACACTGTCGTACCTATTTGTAGTGCCAAATGCGCACCATTTGACAGGAAACACAGTAATTAGCTAATTAGCAGCATTTGTTGAATGCAAGCCGTTAACGGGTTGCAACTGTTGGTGTCACATATTGAATAAACATGCTAGTTTATAGGCACTCAATAAGAACAAGAGCTTTGACAGAACATCTTTCTGTGTCTATTCTTCCCACGGAAGTCGAAACAACAAACTGAAACAGTTACTTATTCTTCCTTTCTTTTTTTTTCTTACAACACTGACACATCTCTTTGACACCAAGGTCTATAAGACACACTCAGAAGGAATACAAGATGAATACATGCTGAATTTAACCCTTGCATTTGAGTACTATCATTTCCCCTGTAGTTTTTCTAAAGGAGGGCGAGTAAAAACATCAGCGCGTCATACTCACGGCACTAATGATGGTGCAGGTCCTGCCAGCCACCAACAACAATAAACAAAGTATACACATTAATAGTTCGAGCTTGTTTTTGATGTCTCGCACAGGGACCTTATCATACACACCCATCTTGTGAAGACTGTAAGATATGTTTTTTTGTGCCCCCAAATCCTGGTTCTTTTCCCGTTTCTCTCTTTTCTCTTTTGGGGTTTCCAGGCTTTGATATTCCTTATTTAGGTCATAGCACTTTGAAGAGCTTCCTGGGTGTGTACAACTTTTAGTTTCTAGATGAAAATAAAGCTTTTAACAAGAAGATCCTATGATAAATTGAATTTGTTATTAATTTCCATCTAAAATTAATATACTGTAATGAATGGAACTCAGACACATGTACAAGTTAACTTGACTTTATTTTTGGGTGCCAAAATCCATCCCTGTACTGTAATCAGGCTCATTTGCAATTCAGGCTGCTAGACAGCTATTTTTGCACTGACGAAGAGTCACAAAGAAGTAAGAGAAAGAAAAGGTGTACGGGAGCAGGAAAAAAACTCATTGGAGACACTGAGGGAGAAAAAAAAGAAACGCAGGAAGTAAAACAAACAAATTTAATTTAAGGACTAGGAGACGGCTGCGCTGAATGATTGACAAGGTCAAACCTCAGTTTCCATGCACATATCAGCTTCAGGATGTTAAGAATACAATCGATTTAAAATAGTGAGCACAAACAAAGAAAGTCCTCTCTGATCATAGTTACATTTCACATTAGATACCAAAAAACTGAAGGAAGAGTGTGCTTGAGTGCAAAAAAGAGAAACAGCAAGTGAAAGCTGAGTCATACATGTATGTAGGTGTGGAGTCCATCCTCTTTGGGTTGTGACTTAAATCAAAGCCAACTTTTGACTTTTTTTTTAAACAGTTTAACCAATGAGATTCATCCATCCATCCGTCTTATCCCATTCAGGGTCACAGGGTCATACGCTCAGACTCTCATTCACACCTACGAGTAATGTTTTATAGTCAACAGCTAACCTAACCTTTATGTCTTTGGACTATGGGAGGAATAACGAGCAGCCGGAGAAAACCCACGCTGCTCTCTTTTTAATCTCACAACCCATCAGGTTAATCTTGTGACTCAATGTAGGCCCCCAAGGTTGGTAACCATCAGCTTAGGTGGTAGCACTGGATAATAAACACAGTGGTTCTGTCTTAGGTGGTGTTTTTGGTGATGGAGATTAATAGATTTGCTGTAGGAAGACATTAAGAAGTGCAGTTATCCAGTAAACTGAGCTGCATATTGCGCCCTTAATCAGTTAGAAGATATTGAGTATTTTAATGTCTGCACAAGTCATGTTCAGACCTGAGTGAGTCAATTTCTCTTTTCAGTAATGTCTGGATAAGCTTCATCTAATCTAGATCACAGCACCATGTTGCCAGTGAGCTTTTTACAAAACCCTGAAAGACCGCTTCTACCAGGCTCACCTTCATC
Organism: Epinephelus awoara; assembly: GCA_035609425.1. NCBI lineage: Eukaryota > Metazoa > Chordata > Actinopteri > Perciformes > Serranidae > Epinephelus > Epinephelus awoara. Next base: position 14,180,106 of record CM069310.1, on the reverse strand, counting down.
TCAGATTTTTTTTCCAATACTGTGACATTTTAGAATCACAGGGCTGGGTACCTCATCGACCCAAAAATTAGTGTCGGAAACGGGCTTCTCTGAGGCCGGCATTAGGAGGATCCTTTCAAACGATATCAAAAACAAGGGCGGACTCGCTGAGCAATTGGACATCAAAGAGGACCCGGCTCCATTACAAGCCATTAAAACCATAACGGCTGCTTGGAAAGAGTGAAGCTTAGAGGATCGATAAAGGGCAGTTTAACTGTCTGACACAGCTCACTAATATCTGAAACATCAACTCCCCTTCGGAAAGAGAGAGAGGAAGAGGGAGAGGGGGGAAAAAGAGGGAGAGAGAAAGAAGATGAGGACAAAGTTAGTGGGTGAGAGAGAGGAAATGGAAAGAGAGAAAGACTCTTGAGATCATTACAGAGTGCTTTCCATCTCCCTTCACCCCTCCCTGCTGTACAGTGGGCTACATGATATCACTTAATTTCCATGTGAGACTGGCCTATAGAATAATTCAAATCTTGTACACAACACACATGTAAGCGCACACTTACACACCAGCAAACAATGCAGCAGGATAAGCATTATTATATTATAGCGCTAGAGAAATACCAAGGGTCGGCCTCAGGGGCTGATAAAAAGACAAACCGCAAGTGCCTAAAATTGCAGTTTCTTAGATGGCCACTTGAGGCCGGCTCTAAAAGCAAGTCAATCCCCGTAGACCACCATGTTAAATGCCCAATAAACATGTGTACAGCCTGGCCTTCATGGCTAACTTCCCCTTCATGACAACTGTACAGGTGACAAATTTGTCTCCCAAACTCCAAGATGGTGACGGCCGCAATGCCAAACTTTGCTTATTATTATTACTCTGTCTTTGAGAAACACTCGTTTACTTCAGAAAAGACAGATTTCTATAGTTTACAGGAATTCCAGATTGTTACTGGTAACATGTAGCACAGTATAAATAGCGCTCACCTTTGCTCCTGATGGCTGAATTTACCAGAGTTATTCTAACTACACTAGACCGAACTGTTCGGTGTATCAAATTGCATCCATCTTAAAACTGATCAAAGGGTTTTCTGTGACAAACACCAGAACCAGGCAGAAAGGCTTGAACACCCTCTCCACCTCCTCACTTGATTAAATTCCTTTTCCTCTTTGTCACTCTTTTCTTTCTGTCTTTTCCTCCCACACGATCCTCTTTCGCTTTATCGGGGCATCAGAATGCGGAAGCGTTAAGCCTCCTTGAGGTTGATACTGAGCTCAATGCTATTTTCATTCCCTATTGGTGCAGTCATTCAATACCTCTCTTTTCAGTCTACGGCTGCAAATAGAATCCAGTATGATGAGTGGCGATAAATGATAATGTCTCTCTAGCTACAGGCAACATCAACTTAGTCTCAAAAGACATAATCACAACAGATATTAACATAAATACTGTGTGTGAGTCTGTACATATGTGTATGTACAGTATGTTTGTTTTCATAATTCATAATGACACGTTGACATGGGACCAAAACTGACAAGAGGCCCAGTTTGATTTTGTTGATCGATTCAGCGGTGATGTCCTCTAAAAGTTGCTCAGTTAAATTCAGTTTAAGTTACACAAGTCAGTAGCCCCTTTTACACTGCCAGATTTTCGCCGAATGTTGGGCCAGTATGCAGACAAGCTGCGAGCATTTAGACACACAGAGCCGGATTGGCGAGTTGATCCGAGGTGCCCAATTTTCTGCCTCGCAGGGTCGACATATTGGCGGAACCTTCTTGGTTTAAAAAGAACGAGGCGCCCTTCCGCCACGGGAGGGGTTGTTGATGACTTGTGGGAGGAGCTGTTGATGACGCCGCACGTGCGACCCACTGGCGGTGGACTAACAGGAAACAGCTGATAGCAGGAATTAGCGAGTAGCTAGTAGCAAGGTAATATTAGCTAGCTAGCTAGCTACTAAAACATCGGCATTATAGTGAAGAAACAGACCATAATACACTGAAACGACATAAAACTAAAATAATATGATGGTAAACGATAAAAAGCATGATTGAAAACGGGGAATATACAGCATTGTGAGAAAAACAGAAGATGATACAATGGTTATTGTTATTTTAAATCTTTATCAAAATACAGTGGTTGGTTTCAATTGTTGCTTGTGCAGCTCTCTTGCTGATGATTTCTCAGACTCGGTTTGAAGTGTGCCTCTGAAAAACCTCAATTTAGACGGCCATGTGGCGCTTACACCTCACCCTACCTCTATCCCAACAACAATCGGGACACCCTACCCCCAGACATGAATGCACAAAACGAAGGGGTAACGGCTAAGTGTTGGGGGCAAGGGGAGTATTGGGATTGAGCCATATATTGTGTGTTCTCGCTATTCTACCCTGCCCTTTCCCCTAAATTGTTGCCAGTTGGTAAATTTGACGTGATTTCCAAGACTTATTTTTCTTTTCAGAGACAGCGAACGGTAAGCAAGCGGCTTCTCTCCTCTCAAATCCCACTGCCAGTTGGTGTCCTCTTTGAACAGCTGTGCCACTCAGACTCAGACTCAAACAGACAAACAATTGTTCAGATGGATAACGGACATAGCCATACATGCACAGATGCAGAAGCAGACATGTGCATGCATAACATGTTTGTCTCCCTCCATGTCAAAGCATCTCTCTCTCCCTCCTTTTCTTTCTATCACACTCTCATGTAACTAAAGGGGTTTTCCTTTACAAAGGGCCTCAGAAACCCTTGGGCTCACAAAGTAGAAATTGCTATAATTGATGAAGACATAGTGAAGTGTTTGGCACAAGGAAGTCCCATACTCTAATTCTGCTGGCAGAGACTGGGGCTTGTACTTGTTTTAGTGCGCAGAAAGACATGGCTTAGAAACTGCGTTCATGAATAGTCATAACATGCTTTCTGCTGCATTATGATATGTTTATAGTGTGACATTTGTCAAAGGATTTATCTTTGTTTTGTAGCTGCAGCGTCGCATTTACATGTAAATTGGTATCATGATGTGCATATTCAAAATGACTGAGCAGTTTCTCCATGTAGTATGAAAATGGATGTCGTTAAATGGCAGCTTTTAAGGTCTTTTCAGAATTTCTAACTGGTGCCATTACATTGTTATACAACAGGCCATTTCTGTATGATGCTGTCCTTCAAATCAGGCACCAAATACAGCTCCAGTCTCTGTACAGTGCACATTAAATCTGTTACTAAATAGATAGCACATTTACCGGAGTGTGGCTTATTTTGATAGAGAATGATTTAGAATTTTTTTTAACACTGCAGCTGCTCAAAACATGCACTTATCTTGTGTGTCATTAAACAGAACATCTCAAGGACTATACTACAAATTAGTTGCTTGACAGTACGGTCCCTGATAGTAAATATGCTATGTTAGGACGTTGTCAATTAAAATAGCCATGAACTATGGATGCTAGGCAACTACACACTATATGAGCTGTATGTCCGAACAGTGTTACGTGTTATGTTATGTTTTCTGAACCACTTTGAGGACAGCAGGGGTGTTTCCGACTTGACAGACAGCACGAAAACTATATGACTCACAGTGCTCTCAGTTATGTGAAGTGTGTTTTATATATAAATGTCCTGAGATGCAGTCAGCACGACACAGCTCTGTTTAAAATTTTAATTCAAACCTTTTAGTGGTTTGCAAGCAGCAGGACCAGAGAGACAAAGCAGACAGAGCACCACAGCTAGCTCATTAGTACAGAGTGGAATTTGTCTGTCCTTAAACCTCTGTGTCTCTCACGCACACGCACATACACATCACATATATTATATGTATATTTGTATATACACACACACAGTCATACAGGTGCAAATGATTTGCTGCAGACAGACCCATGAACAAGCACAAAGATACATATTTCATACACACTGTTTCACTCAAAAGGTATGGCATCTCATGCAGGCACACACAGACACACACACACACACACTCATGCAGGCCAAGTTATGCATCCATACACTTATCTGACGCCCACAGAGCTCAACAGGTTGGCAAGAGAAAAAGGGGAAAGTGGGGCAGAATGTTCGTAAGCACAGAGCACAGAGTGTGCATATGGTCTGATGTCCTTGTAAAACAACACGCACACATAGACACACTGACTAGGTAGATGCATTCTCACTTATACCAACCTTTAAATTTATAAATACCCTGGTGGTATTAAAAACGCGTTTGTGTTTGACTTGTGGAGTGCCGGGTATTCCTACATCTAAATGCGTCAGGACTGTTCCTCATCATGCTGTCTTCTTTAAGCTGCTGCACATGTCTTGCCCACTTTAGTAATATGATTTAGAGCTCACACAGCACAGCTTGTACTGGACAAAATGTTATCCATTACATGCAGAGTTTAACATAAGTTTGTTTTCATTATTGAAGACCTTGAGACATTTACAGGAACCTTCCTACACCTGAAGGGTCGAACAAAATGTTGTTGTTGCTATTTCCTACTTTGTTGTGCTATAGCCTTAAGACAAAGTTAACACCGTTCAAAGTCCAGTTATGAACGACATGGATCAAAGATTTCAAATTGTGTTTTAGTCATTAAAAATAAATGTGTCCTCATGATTATACTGTATCTATATTCCACACACAATGCCTGTTAGCAGGAGAAATCAGTTTGCTCTGTGTGACGCACCGTGGCTCCATCAAAAATAGACGAGGCTTGTATTTTTATTAGCTCCTGGGACACTGCTTAAATGTGTTGCAAGTCTTGAATGGCCATGATCAGCCCTGAGAGCTGCCTGGTGGAGATCTGCACTCTGAGTGCACTTTTGTAGTTTGTTGTTGCCTCTGACCCAGAGAGAAGCATGGAAAACTGGAAAACTATCCCAGTACATTCAAAATAAATCTGAAATAATAGCTCATGCAGTAGCATGTCATGTTTTATTTATATTTTGACATTGTCTAGTTTTAATGGTTGGATTCTATTTTTTTTCCCCAGATTTAAATCTTGTACAGTGAAAATGGAGCTTGCCAAATGTTGTCATGCTCTGTGAAGCTATGCAATCCTCCCCGAACGGCTTTGCTATTTTTAATTAAACAAAATACAAAGGATACATGTTGAGGCTGGATATAGAATAAAACAGTCACGAACAATTATGCCTTGTCCTGCTTTTAAACAAAGATTTACATTGTACTCTCTGATGTGTTTTTATGCAGCATATTGATTGTTTCTTTTCTCCATTGAAAGCTCAGTCCAATTTTTTTATTACCATCTCCTGCAGTTGAGAGGTTGATACTTAATTTCGAGTTCAAAGGTGTCCTGTGGTGCTTTCCAGAACACCAGCACTTGTATTTTTGCATAAACTGATGACAGGGCTTTCATGTCTTAGTTGTATGAAATCAGGCATGAAATACTCCTTGGAAATCCATCACAGTAAAAAAATCCAGGAATTATTCATCTTCCTAAATGCTGATACAGTATCAAATTCCCTGCACACACCCCGGCACTCGGCCATTCAAACCACTTCCTGTCCTGGATAATAAATCTCCATGTTGAAACAAGATCAATTGCAGCTTACTCATCTGAATATACAGTATGATATATACAGATGCCAAGTGCTAGAACGTGTGCACATACACACAGGAAATCAATACAGTGCTTCAATTTTTCAGTGATCCTGAATGGATTTCTTTCATTAAATAAAGCAGATACTGTTTATTCTCAAGGATCACTGTGGAAGGTTACAAGGGAGATGGAAGACTGTGAGATGTGGAATTTCATTGGCCGTGTTACCTGATATTTACCGCTCAATAGGTTAAGGCCAGGGGGGGTCACCGCTCCCTGTGGAGGAGCGCCGTGCATTTTTAAAGAGACAGCGCAGACTTACCAGCAGGACGCCAGCTTCCTTCCTCACTGTTAGGAAACACACATAAACACACCACCATTGACCTTAAGCTCCAATAAACACCATTAAATATGAATAAGGACATAATTGAAAGTAACCACTGGCACTTTCTTCTTCTTCCCCCCCCCCCCCCCCCCCCCCACCCAAACACACACACACACACACACACACACACACACACACACACACACACACACACACACACACACACACACACACACACGTACACACTCTTACACTACAAAATCCAGAGCCAACCACACACTATCTGGCTTACTACTTGGCCAGTAATAATCTTGACATTTTCTGTGGTGTCATTAGGACACTCTGCAGAAACCATACACTGAGTCAAGCCTTTGATGGTGCATGGAAATAAGAACACCCAATTCAAACTTCACATGGTATATCAACAACCCAAATAGAGATGATTTATGGTTCATCACGCTTCTTCTCGCCCAATCCAGAGTGATTTTTATGGCAGGGGGAAGTGTGGGAGACTTGTCACATACAACTTGAGAGAGAGAATTCATTGTAGGCTATCAAAAGACAACAATGGGTCACTGGTGAATGTGGAATATTTATTTTCCCCATCGATTAGTCTCCTGAACAACTCCCCCTTCCCCCTCATCATCCGCACTGACACCCTCCTCCTTGAACTCTCCAACTTGCTTTCATTGATCCGTCAGGCTAAGGGAGATGGAGCAAGCACGGGGCCTTGGTAGATATTTTCCTTGGACTGTGTGTTTATCCTGCAGAGGTAAACTTTGATTTCAGGCTCTGTTGTGGCATTACTTCCTTTTCCCCCACCGGCAGAGAACAGTGGGAGTAATCAGCTTAATTGGTATAATTATGGGGTAAGCGGTGAACCCTTGAACACACGCCACTGCTTTTCTAAACGGATATTTGCAGATTATGGGGGTAAAGTTCTCCTCATCAGCGTTTAGCTAGGTCTCCTTTGTCTGTGAATAGGGGGCTATAATCTGTAGAACACAATCATCACAAAAAATACAGATGATCCAATCCACTGACCGGTCTTTTTGTTTTACTTCCTGATTATCTTCGGAATAATTTAGCAGTATTCTTTCCGATATGCCTGTACAAATCATTGGACTGGTATCCCAAAATGTAAAGCATCAAATACGCAAGTTATTTACAAAAATAGAGGCTAAGACCATGTCTAAAGACACAAATATCCCATCATTGTTTGTTCTACAGCTCATGCTTCTGGTTAATTCTCCTCATGTTTCAGACTGATGTCAAAATTGACAACCAGAATGAAAAGTATTTTAACATTTCACCATTTTCTTGGCTTGTTTTTGTGTGTCGTAATGTTATACCATGACCAGACCAGTTGTTAAATCATAGTTTAGGGTAAATTATATTCTTAAAATCACTGTCGACTTTATCAATATTAAGCCAAGGCCCTTTTCTTTCCCGTACCTTAACCAAATGTTGTAGATGCCTAAACCATGAAAATGAGCAGATATTGTATTTCAGAAGAGGATATTGCAACAAATGAAATATGATGTCAAGAGATCACCATGCTGATTTTGCAAATTGGCAGATACAAAAATCCCTTATTATGTTGATTAAAAAAGTAATAGTGCTGCAAAATGTTTCATACAAACAGATTTACTGTTGTGTAATATGTAGGAGTCAGTGTTGGTTTATTACCATTAGGGGTTGAAATCGACATTGAAATATGTGTCAGATTTCGATCATCAAAATCAAAAGCCTGCCATTTCCTGACTCTCCTTTTTGTTTCCAATTTACTGGTGAAATAAGTTATTGTTATGACATTGTAAATAAATGATTAAAATTTGACCTTATAGCCTTAGTGTGGTATATTTCCCCCCAAAATAAGGCAGTTATATTACACTTGATACCGTGTCGCCTCATTAAACAATAATTTGAAGATGTAAATGACAGGTATCAGGGCAAGTTTACAAATGAAGACTAAGAATCAATTCTAACAATGGCATAGCCTTTAGCGCTGAAAAATATTTAAATAGAAAATCCAATTGTCATCTTAAAACTGAAATATAAATCGAAGCGGTTTCGAGAACCGTGACACCCCTAATTAACATACTTCATCAGCTTTTACTTGAGAGATTAATAATGTAGTATGATGTAGTTTAAGAAATATTTCACTAGCTCAGGTTATAGAAATACAGATGTTAAATCCAGATGAACCTTAACCAAAGAATCATAAGATCAGAGGAAGAACAGGCTTAGAATATACAGTGTATAGCACTCATCTTAACTCCAATTTTTCACCACTTATTTAGTGTAACACTGCCCTGCAGAAACCAAAGGTTTGAGTGGTATTCAGTCTTTGGTGTCATCGTGCTCAGGGGTCTTTCATGTTGCTTGTCTGTCTGCCAGCCCACCTCAGACCCTGGCCATGTCTCCCACGCAACCCAGGAGATGGAATTTTAAAAATTTACAGTCCTCTTTGAGCTAGCCTCTTGGCCCCTGCAGGTCTCTGGAAATTGAAAAGTCAGAGAGAGTAAAGAAGAGAGCTAAGGTAAAATGGAGGGAGGCCATGAAAGAGAGCGAGAGAGGTTTCTGTATAGCTGGGCAGACTTTGCATTACCCCTATGGCAAGTTTTCAGCCGCTTCTTGTTTCTCTCTCTCTCTCTCTCTCGAGCCTCTCTCTCTCTTTCTCTCTGCCTGCTCAGTGAAGTGGCCCTCCACAGCAGAGGCCAGATGCTATCAGATGCCATCATTGAAAAATTCAACGTGTGTTGAGGGCAGCTCATTGAAACGAATCCACAGACCGCTTCCTGTTTTCTCAGACCTCTCTACAGCATATTTCACAGCTGAAGCTGTTTCATGGCCACCATTCGAAGAGTAATTGAAAATCCATGGCTGATTGACTCAGACGCTTGGTAATTAATTTCCCTTCAGTTGCAGGGCTCTAAGACCAACACCCACATCTATACTGTTTGATGGTTCTTGTGCTGCGCTGAGGTAGTATTGACATAGTTTAGGTCAGCTTCCCACTTGAATGGCTGATATGTACAGTAGGCTACCTATTGATTCTTACATGTAGCAGTGACACACACATATGTACATACATATACTGTACAAACACACACATGTATGCATAAATATGTCTGCTGACACTCTGAGACCTAATATGTAGTCATGCTAGCAGCCTGTCTCTAGGGAAGGCACTGTTGGTCTTTCAGTCTGTTGTTAGCTGGTCCATCACTGTGAGCCAAACTGAAATGTCTTAGCAACTACTGGATAGATCGTCATGAAATAAGATGCAGATATTAATGGTTCCCAGACAATTAATCCTCATGCCTTCGATGATCCTCTGACTTTTCTCCAATGAGGTTGACATTTTTGGTCCTGAGTAAATTGTCTCGACAGATTCAGAATGGATATTTATCAATTCTGGTGCGGACATTGATGTCCTACTTAAGCTGCTTTCACACCACTGCGTGGTAACCACCCTGACAACCTCCTACCTGCAAGAGTGCTCCCCGGAAAAGCAAAGACAAAACACTGGCAGAAGTGCAAGCCAACTTGTGGTTTCATACTGTAGACAGACAATGGAAATCACTGACATTACCAAAGATTTTACATATTTGGACAATTTACCAGTCGTCTGAAGTTTGGTGGAAATGTTGTCCCAGGCCCAGTTTTTATTCTGGTTGTCCTTAAGAGTTAGTAGCACCAGGCCCAGACTCTGGGTATTCCATCTTGTCTTCTTTCTGCTTCTGCAATGCCCATTTAATTTGATTGGTTTGATAGGTTAGCATTTAGCTCAAATCACAGCTGTACCTATATACAGTAAAACTTCACCGAGTCACTAACTGGGCTGTAGACTCTCAGTCTTGTTTCTGATAAGACTTCATGTACTCGTGGATACTGACTTTCCTCCAGTTTTCTTCCTCCCCCTCTTTGCTTATCTCTCCTGCTCTGTGGGTAAGAGTGATTACTGAGGAATGCAAAAGAAGGCAGACAACAACTTTAAATTCTGGAGGTAGTATAATTTACACACAAAATAAGGGCCTAAACTCTGGCTCTCTCCCAGTCCTGTTATTTATTCCCCTTAACGTGTCTCTAATATCACAGTGACTGATTGCTAGCTCAAGGTGCCTTCTGCTCAACTACCTCTACCTCCACTACCTCTCCTTATGGCAACTGAACTGTTGATCAAGGTGGGATACCTTTTAGAGGGTTGGCACACATCCACCTGTTTAGAGGCAAAGAACAAGCACAGCTGAAGGACTCTGAGGTAAATACATCGCCGTATTGAAGTGTGATACTAGTAGACCATAGCTTCTGTGGTAATTACGAAATCAGATATGAGTTAAGATAAGCTTTGAGTTCCAGGTTATCTGCATAGCTCAGCCGCCATGCAGCAGAATATTGCCATGTTTTCAAGTGAACGAAAGCACCCTGATATTATATGGTCTAATATGACATTGATGCAAACAGCATGTATGCCATCGAATCCATCTCTATACTGTCCACAAAACAACATCAAAGGCAATGACAGCTATACTGGAAAACAAAGTAGAGTTACAGCAATGACACCAATGAGTCCAAGCGAAGAAAAAGAGAGAGTGAAATGGCGAGAGACCTAATAGCATGTCTCACATTGAAGGACCTTGGAGCCTGTGTCTTGGAGATGAGTGGCTGATATATACCCAGCATGCTTAGTGTGGGAGCGGGCTGCATTGACACTCGTGTCACGTTTGCAGCGGAGCGTTGTATGGCACTATAATCATGGTCAGCTTATAGAAGAACGAGAGAGAGGCAGAGAGTGAGGTGCGTGGCTGATAGCTCCACTGAAGGTCTTCTTCCAGACAGCATTTATGTGAAGATAAAAAGGAAGTTTCCTGATTTGCCCCATGCTGCGACTGACATTTGATTGTGTCTATTGTGATGACATGTAGATAGGGCTACCATGTCGTGGTGTGGGAGTATTTTCTCTCGCATTATCTGCACACTTGGACATCTGATGTCCACATATGTTTGCTCATTTGACAGCGAAAGTGTCAGGGAAGGACAGGAGGCGTTTCTTAGCACAAATTTGCATTTCTCTCTATGATCATATTCACAGGACTTGATGTTAATGTAGAAGCACAAAGGGGAATTTACAGGCACTGTGAAATTTTTACATATTCCAAGATTTTACATATTCCAGTCTATCATGAAGCCATAGCAACTAAATATTTATAATATTTATATTGGTCAGGGTACAGAAAGGATGCTGACGAATAGAGCTACAGCAATTCCTTGATTAATTTATTAGTTGTCCACTATTAAGTTAATCACTAACTGATGTGATAATCAACTTATTGGTTTGAGTAATTTTTGAAAGTCTCAGATTTTAGCTTCTTAAATGTGAATGTTTTTGGTTCTGGTTTCTTTACTCCCCTATGACAACAAAATGAATATCCTTTGGTTGTGGACAAAATAAGACATTTGAAGACTGATTGACATTTCTTCACCATTTTCTGACATTTTATAGACCAAACAACTGACCCATATAATTGAGAAAATAATTGAGAGATTAATCAACAGTGAAAATAGTCATTAGCTGCAGCCCTGCTAAAAACCTCAGGCAGAGGTCTCCGGGAACTTCTTAACAGCAATAGAAGTCAGACCTACAAAGAACATATTAGTTTGCACGTCTTTTAACATATTTTCCACCTCCTACAAGCTGACCAGTTCTGTGATTGAGTTAGTTTTAACCCATTTTGTCTGTTGTCAGGATTATCAAGGCTATTTCACTGTATTACTGAGGCGTCTGCATTGTAAACAATGGTAGACAAAGTACACAACTCTATTACTTGAGTCAGAGTATACATACTCCTGGTCACATATTACTCCAATACGAGTGAAAGTCGCTGATTCAAATTATTACTTGAGTTGCCTTTGAAAAAACTTGAGTATTCAAAGTACTTTTTAAAAAGAAAAATCTCAATGCATTGTTGTATATTGTCACAATACATTTACAGAACCTAATGACTCTAAACCAGCCCACTGAATGCAATGGCTTGCTTGTATAAGCAAGTAAACAAGTAATAATCTGGAGGCTAGGTTAATTCAACTTCTGTTACACAGCATTGCCAGAAATGCCAAACAGCTCGACCTCCCCTCTCCACCTGTCACTGCCAGTGAGCTGCTCAATCTGACTAGCACATGTGGGAGGTAGAGGTACGGTAACACCGCTTTGACAAACACACCAAACGCAGAACTGCATTATCACGGTTTTTGAACTTTTGCATTTTAGGAAAAAAAAATCATCTGCTGACTTCAAAGCAGTTTATCAAGTAACGATAACCTTCATAGAAATGTAGTGGAGTCAAAAGTACAATATTTGTCTTTCACATGTCGTGGAGTCAAGGTAATATGTTCCCCAGAAAAAAACCAAAACCTCAAGTATAGATACTCATAAACTGTACTTAAGTAAATGTACTTAGTTACTGTCCACCATAGACCATAATCACAACAGACTTGGCTTTTATGTAGCTTTGTTATTTGTCACTTTGAAAAGTCACATCAAAAAGGTGCAACCTTTTTCTTTGCTGACAAAAATTGCTTATTGGCAAATAAACCTAATATGACCCACCTTTGTGGCAGTGCCAGTAATTGAGATCGAGTTACATTATGAAGTCCTTAAAGCAGAATCTGTCCTCAGAACGGAGGAAAAAGTCAGTACAAGTAGGTCAGAACCAAGTGTTTGTAATACCGAAGTGCTCTTTGTACAACTACACCTCTCCTTTTCCTCCTCGTTGTATTTTATGTCTGTTTAGTAATAATTCTTCCTGCTCTGCCAAGCAAAGTTTTTTTGCCTAACTCTTAAGGGCTAATAATTAAACATTCAAACTAAATGTTCGAGGGCACTGTGTTTAGTGGTACCAGGTGAATTTTTGAAAACACCTTTGAGAAGGATTTTTCGGTTTTGGATCGTGTCTTCGTTTGGCCCCTGTGGTCCCTGTGTTGCGCAATCTTATTGATGTCAGCCTCACCTTAGGGTTCCTTCTGGGTTAAAGCAGACAAGTGGAAAACCTGGGCACTGGCTTTTTAGTATGTGTATCTGTGTGTAGCAGAGGGGAGGTGCTAACCACCCTCCAGCCACGCTCCAGGGAGGTGAATGCTGCTTCCACTCCCCTCAAAGCTCCATCAGTCACACAAATCCACACAGAACGGAAGCTGGCTTGGTGTGGAGGTGGATGAATAAGAATAAAGTAGTATGAAGAGATGAAATTAAGCTGTGTGTGTGAGAGAGAGGAAACGGAAAAAACGGTAGCCAGAGAGAGAAAAAAGACGGCTGGTGGTTGGGAGGCAGATCAGAGTTAAGAGAAAAAATGTCACATGCGTCACTGCGCATGTGTTTATGCATGCATGTGTGTCAGATTATTTAAAAGGCAACTAAACATCTAACTTTTTGACACAAATTAGAGGTGATCCAGTAAATATAAAGGAAAAAGAACTTGCTTTAATTTCTACAGACATTTACTGCTGTGGAGTAGAGCTTTCATTTTCTGCCTGATCCCGATTGGGCCGGTGTTCAGGCCAGTTCGGGCTGGGCCATAATTTCTCAACAAGAATCAGGTTTTCATATAAATTAGCAAATAGTTAAATTTAACTGTCACTGTACTCTGCTGCTCTGTTTCTAGAGTGCGCTCTACCGCTCAAGAGTAGCACCCCAAATTTAGTCCAGTTAAGTCCAGTTTGTGCTAGAGTGCGCACTTGGAGTGTCGCAAATGCCTGTTACCACACTGAAAAGATTTAGTTGACCTTAACTTGTAATGAATATTATAATGGTTATAATGGTATTTAATCAGCCTCGGGCCCAAAACTGCTGCCATGGCTCAGGTCGGGCTTGGACAGAATCTATGCACATTCATGTAGGGTTTCATTTTTCAAGCCTGAGCAAAGCTCTACTATAGAGGTGGCCTAACCACTGCTGTTTTGGTGACATAACAAGGAAACCTACTCACGCATACACCCAATATCAGAATTACATAGCAATCAATAACTCTGTGAAGCACTTGTGCTCAAAACCATTCAGTTCTGCCAAATTCTATTCCAAGCTACAACCACTCTATCAGTCATCCCAGCTAAACACAGTCCAACCCACACTTACAAAAAGCCCCAGATTGGAAAACCAAACCCTTTGACCCTGTAGTCATAAATCCACCCGGACATAGTATTCCCCCTATCAGCATGGGCTCAAACTCTGTTAAAGGCTGAATTTTGAAATGCGGAGAAAAGACCTTTTTTTTCTCCTTCCAAACTGCCTTTTGCTGAAAGAGGATGCTTGTGAAGAACGAGTGCATCAAAAAAACAAAGCAATTTGCATGGCAAAGAGGTGTTCTGACAAGCAGGGAGGCGGCGGAGTTGTTGCCCAGAGGACTGGACGGCTGTTGAGCAGTGGAGAGGAATCTGCTATTCTCTCTTCTCTCTGGAGAAACCAGCAAAGTGTAGCCTCCCCTGAGGGTAAGGAACGCTGCACAGCACAGTAATACATTATGTGAATATCAAATATAGGTACTAATACAGTCAGAAAGCGGGGAAGAGTCTAAAATGAGGAAAGAAACTGAGGCGGCAGAGAGAGAGGAGATATTAAAGCATTTGAATGAGCCTGAATGCAACTTGCTTTGCCATATTTAAATGCATACTATGTTACGTGAATGGGTGTGTAGGTGGCACTTAGGGAGATCAGATGATAGTCTGAAGCCAATAAGCCAAGTTTTCTACCTTTAATTCAGGGACAATGCAAGAGGCTCTTCCACAGTGGAGACACGCTGTACAGCCCAAATAATCATCTGATGAGCTTCTGGAAAACCTTTTTTTCGTTGTTTCGTGAATGCCCTGAGGCTGATGCCATCAGCAGTTTGGCAGAGTCTCCCCAGCTGTTGGGAGTTGTTCATTAACCGCTGCCCCGAGATATTTTTTAGGCTACTATGTGAAAAAAAAAAACAGGCTTTTCGCAGTCACAGAGTGTATCTATCAATATCACTAGATTGGACATGGGCTGAGGAGGATGTGGAGGATGGGAGGGAGAGCGAGGTGGAGGAGGTGGAAACGAATGCAGAAGGTGCTTGCTGTGGGTTTCTGTGACAGGCCAGGATTTAACACAAAGTCAATACTACTGCAAAGTGCAATCACAATGTGTTGGCTAAAGCAGATGGCTCGGATGAATGCTACACCAGGGCCAGTCTCAGTGGCCTAGTGGACCCAGGAGTGATGTTTTATGTGGGCAGAATTCTTCAGACTGTCTGCTCCCTCTGTGTCTACTTCCACAACTGTACACCTCTCCTTTCTCTACCTGTTTCTTAATTTACTCAACCAAAGCTACTCTTCCATGCTTCTGACTATCTATAATGGCCTCTTATTGCATGCACAAACTATTGTGTAGACATGCTTGTAGTATGTATGGTATGGGTGGCCAATATGGACAAATTTAATATTGCTTTAATTGCAGTGACATTATCTCCCTTAGAGTGTGGAAAGAGAGTGCCAAAGTCGTGATGCGACGTGATAGTCAGATGCTTCTGAAGTGTGAGACTTGGTTTGGCGTACCTGTCTGGTCCAGTGTTTGGCTTAATATCAAACCAATTTAAACATTTTTACACTGGTCCATATTGATATGTGACAAGAAATGTTAACATATTGTTTTTGGGTTTTTTTGCTAAAGCCTTAAATGTTTTCAAAATCAAGAAGGATAAAAGATAAGCTGTGAATGTTGGGAAGAAAGGCAAGAGACGGTCAGAGTGCTGTCCCACTATAAAAATGATTCCCAAAGATTTACCCACAGTAGATTATTTGAATTTGTTTAAAACACTCATTTGCAAAAACAGATAAGAGCCTTTCTCAGAATGAATTAACCACCAGTGTGATTAATATTCCTTTGAGTGCACAATACAAAAACATGACTTATGAAAATTTAAAAACTTTGAGATATCTTATCAAAACAACTAATATCAGTTTGACTGATATTCCCTGGCTTACACACACACACACACACACACACACACACACACACACACACACACACACACACACACACACACACACACACACACACACACACACACACGATTTAGGAAAATAGATGAAAACGCTGATGTCTGTTTTTGCAGATGCCAATATTCAGTCTCACTCATCTGTGGCTGCATTGATCAAGTCTGTTTGAAGAGACATTGTGTGTCATACTGTAGTTAAGCAGGCAGCAGGAGAGCTAAAAGACCCCAATATATCAATAAAGACACGTTACTCTTAACAGAAAATGGGATATCCTACAAAAAAAACTTGTCATACTGTATATTTGTGTGTTTTTTTAAGACCTTTTTGGGGCTTTTTGCCTTTATATGATAGACAGATGTGCTGAGAAAGGGGGATGACATGCAGCAAAGGGCCATGGGTTGGAATTGAAGGACACAGCCTTTGTACATGTGGCACCTGCTCTACCAGGTGAGCTAGTGGGCGCTGCGGGCTCATCCATTTTTGACAGGAGGGGGGAGCTCTGGCTGAATCTCTTACCAAACATATTTCATAATGAAAAAAACCCTTTTTTACAAGTTAGTGTGCTGTGGATAACTGGAGTGGCCAGAGGGTTGGCTGCTGTGCTGCCGTTTATGTGCACAAAGTGTGCTTCCTTCCCCAAAAAATGTAGTTTGCAGTTCCACTTGACACAGCAAAGCATGTTATGTAATTGCCGAGTGTAATGAAAATAATGCAGCTGCAGTGATGAAATCCAGGCAAAGGTTGTATTGCTGTTGCATGTAATCTTTATGGTCATTATTTACACTAAAATCATTGTCGTCATTGGGAAGAAGATTGTATGCCAAGAGGTGGGACTCACAGCTTTGACAAAAAGCATAAGGACATATGTATATTTAGCGTCAGTACATGATGTATGTGCATGTTTCCTATTGAAGCAAAGATGACCACCGTAGGTGTTGCATTGAAACCATTTTCATCTCAGGGGGGAGTGCTGTCCCTGGCTGAGCGAAGCCGTAGGGCACGGCTCCCCTCTGGTTCTGGAGGAATAATCTGTTAGCAATAATCCAGCAAGCCCAAGGCGGGTCACATGTTGGGAAATGAGGGCCGAGTGAAGAGCCACATTTGATTATTCAATTCTGTTCCCCCTGTGGTTTATTCAACCACAGTGTTTTTCTCAGCACTCATGTCCAGCTCCACACATTGTGCTATTGATGGAAGTAAGGCTGAGGTGTAAGCAGATTAGAGAGCATGTTGAGTCTGTCTTGTCGCAGTTTGATTTTTAAAGAGGCTATTTTCACTAATCAGAGAGGCACAAGTGTATAACTATATATGTGTGTGTGAGAGAAAGTAATGTAGTGTCGATAGATGAGTTACTGCAGACTCAGTGAGTGCTCACAAGAATCAGATGTTGAGAATAGTTTCTTTGTGTGTTGTCACATGCACCTTGTTTTTGTACTTCAGAACATAACAGCAGTTTTTTTCCCCACCACTTCCTGTGTCCTCTGCTGTGAAGGATGCTTGATACTTTTATATATTTTCCTGTAAACTCTTCCAGTCTCTGCAAAAACTCTTCCAATCCCCAGTTTTTTCTTTGTGAAACCAAGTTCCAGTTAGGCTACGTACAGTCTGGGCTGCGTTTGTGTAAATGAGTATGGACTTCATATGGAATGTGAAATTTACTCTGTCTGACTGAAACTGCACGCACATTTCAATATGTGTCTTATATATCTCAATAGAGTGTTTTCTAAGTAATGCATAATGCATTCCCTTTGGCGCTGGCTGTGAGAGTCATCTCAGATCAAGTGGGAGTTATAACATCGCTCTCCAGCCCCGCACTACAAAGGAGGAGGCGTCGACTCTCCCCCTATTTCCTGATGAATGGAAAATGATGGTGGAAGTGTGTTTGTGTATGTGTTGTACAGTTCACACTAGTGATGGAGTCAACAGTTTTAAATATGCTCCCATCTTGTTGAAAGTTCACTCCCCCATATTTCCATTCATTTTTCACACATCTTCCTCTTATACAACAACGAATATATATCCTAGGCTGTCCCATTTACATGGATTTATGAAAGTGAAGTTTACATATTCATTATGTGATGTAATATTTTGTTTTGATGGACCATTAGATGTTGTGGTTACTAGGATTCTACATTCATATCAGTGCGAACAAGGTACAAGAAACGTAACATTTCATAATTATAGTTAGTCATAGAGTTAGGGGGCTTTCACGTCAGGGTCCCAGGACCAGATCTGAGTACACTCGACCCCAAAGTCCAGTTTGTTTGGTTCATGTGTCCTCCAGTTTGCATCGGATGTAAACACTAACTGCACCAAAACATGGAATTGGAGTGCTATTTAACACAGCTACAAGGACTTTTTACCTGGTTATTAAACTGCCCCAATTACTGAAGCATCTATATCTGATGGTAGTGCAGCCTGCGGCGTGAAGACCCAGACCTGGCTTTGCTGCCGCCTTCAACCTGCAGACGGAGCTCTGATGGGAGAGGCTCCTCCAGCCAGGATAAGACCTTCACCTCGCTTCTCAGCCAGTCCCAATTGATGATGGTCCCTGGGGCAGCAGCATCCATCTACGGCTCCCTTTTCTACCCTGTAGCGTACCAGAAATGTCACGTAGATGATGTCGCAAGTGTACTCAGGGTACAGAACAACATTAGGAGGGAAATGGAGACACGGGACAATCGCACTCGGGCAAAGTACGAAATGCACCTAATGTGAAAAAGCCCTCAGATACCTCCTGACCACAGTCTTTTCCTGTTTATTATTACATTAATCTAAGTCAGCAATGGCTAGCCCTAGTACCTCACAGAAATAGAGCAAAAAGCAGTATGTGTCATCCAAACATTTTTTAACCAGTCAGTTTTGGGCGACCCAAACACAACACTATCCCCGGGCAAAAAAAAAAAAAAAAAAGAGAAGCAATTAAAGTCACTGTTGGTGTCAGTTTATCACGGCTTATCAGTTAAATTTAGACCCTCGGCTCGTTGAATGAAAAAATTCTGTAAAAATACTTTCCCAAGGATAACACAGTGATTATCTTTGTTGTTTACTAACTGTCGCTATAGTTACAGGTGTTGCTCCCAGAAAAAAATGACTCATTTTACCTGTTTATTCACACAGTGGTCACATTACTAGGCTCTGCAGTCTTTTTTTCATACAGCAGAATAATAAACTGCCCCCTTCATAACAAGAGAGCAATGCATTTTGCCGAGAGATCCTCTAAAATGATTAACTATGTGAGGCTATAATCACATGTCACTAATGCAAGGTGTTTGTCATATGGAAACACTTGTATGTAAAAGTATGTGCTGCCTCTCCTCATCTCCTGACTGATATCTCCAGGCCATCTCTACCCTTGCTGTAAGTAGAGAAGAGATAGCCTGCAAATCAAATTAGCCGTCTAATGGAGAGAGATGAAGAGAGAAGGAAAGATGAGAGGAGGAGGGAGGAGAGGGTGAGAGCGATAAATCTGCAGGATTACGTTATTGTCTTTTTTGTGAATGGAGGAAGGGAGAGAGTGAAAGAGGGAAATGGGTTTGGTGGTCTGAGTAATATTAACTTCAGGGGAGCTTTTTCAAGGATGTATAACCAATTACAGTGGCCCTACCACCACAAGCTTCTTTTCAGGCTTGGGACAAGTCAGTGAAACTCCAGCAGTGCTGCAGTGCTGTATTAGATTTCATATTGCCTAATCTCTGTAATGGAATCTTTTGCTTGAGCAATCAAGGAATTCAGCTCCTGACGCACACATACTGTACAAGCAGATAAACTGCATACACACAAATGCACACATAGGCAATGCCACTAGAGCCAGACCACTATTTAATTGATTAGAGTGATAGCTTATAGCTTATATCAACAAATATGTGTAGTATGAATGAGCGGGAAGCTCCAGGCTGCACGGAAAGACGTCAGTCACTGTTCAAAAAGCAAAAAGCTGTTTGACAAGCAAGTTTACCTCTTAAGAGCATAAATCAATATAGTAGCTGGTTAGGCTTCCACAAATTGACTGCAGCATTTTATTTTCTGTGGTTATTTTCTTGGGTAAAACTGAGCTAATTTAGTGACATAACCACAGAAAATAAAATGCGCAGCAATTTGTGAAAACCTGAGCTTCATTTATGTTATTGTTATGATAACCAAACACAGACATACATACACCTACAGTTATCCCATCACAGTGATGCATAAAATACCCCAAAAATCAAAATATCAGGTGGTTTATCAATTGGAGCCTAATTATTGTATGCAATCTAAGCACTAGAAATGTTGATTTCGCTAGAAAGGAAACCAATGAATTGTTTTCTTAAGAGACCCGTCTTATTTTCTCTGTTGTATATTTGCTATTGCTCTTCAATAGAGCAAAAGTATTACTTGATTAATTGATGGATGAATTGTTAGAAGACTCGATTGTTAAAATAATTAATTAATTAAAATAAGGTGAAAGGTGTGGGGAAGAATCCGAAGAGAGTTATCACCCTGTTCTGTAGATTCACTCAGCTTTACAGTGTTTCAGCATCTTTCAGCTCGTTGTTTCTGCTCCACCAGTCTTATCGTCACAGTCTTATCACTCACTCTTTAAGTCTGGTTTCTACCTGCTGAAGTCATTATCCATTATTTCATGGTCCCTGCCTGGCTCCAAACTGCACACAAATTTAGAGACTATATGATGAACATTTAGTGCATCGAGCAGCTTAAAATCCAGATATGTCCCTCAGGAGGTGGTGGAAACCAAATCAGAGCCACAATAGTGAATATTGATCTCGACTTCAAAAGAACGTTAAAGATTTTTCTATCTTTTACAAGCATGTCTGCTTGCTATCATAATTCAATACTGAAAGTTAATATTTCAGTGTTGCTCTGCCACCAAGTGATCATGAAAAAAGAGAAAGAGTCATTGGAGGGTTACAAATTGGAGGCAAATATATGTATTTATGCACCCCCTTGAAAATGAATGGTATTATCCTAATGAATAAACGTGCACAACATATATTCAGTGGGACGTTTTACACATGAACCTGTGTGCAGTCCCTTGTGGACAAACTACGCAAAGGGGAAACTCTCTGAAATACCTCAAGCGAACTTCAATTTCTTCTGTCTGCCAACATTTACAGCAGCACCTCTAAATCTTTAATAACATCGTGTTGGCCCAGAAATCCCTCAGGCTCTAACAGACATACAGAACATACAGGCACAAAAGTAAGAGAGTAAAAAATAGGAACGCATTTCATTGTTCAATAAAATAGAGATCACCTGTTCCCTCATTCAAAGCATTCTGGTTTTATTCTGCTGAGCTTTAACTGTTTATGAGCAATCAACATGCATCCTTTCCTTTTCCCACCGCATATTCTTGTTCTGCTTTGCATGAAAACAAGATGCTGCCATCCTCGGAGACGGGTGGGGGAAAAAAAAGAAAAAGAATGTACAGGAGAACACAGACGAGAGAGAGGGAGACAGCATTGCTCATGAAACCATCTGGGTGTTCCCAGCATCATCCTCTAGCTTTGGCACAGGGGCTGTGTTTTTCTCTTCTTCCTTTCCCTTCTACATGCCGTGTCTGTTCTGTGTACCCATGCTTTATTTATCATTGCCTTCATTAACAATTTAATTGAAAAGCAAGGGGAAGAGTCACATCTGAATATTACCGGACCAAATGGGACTGATACAGTCCCGTAAGTATGGGCTGTAAATGCTTTCTCTCTCTCGCTCTTTCTCTCTCTCTCTCTCTCTCTCTCTCTCTGTCTGCCAACTTAAAAGATAGTAATTTGCAAATGCTGGCTGTCTCTAGTGAAATGTTTGCCCACTCACAACATGAATCGCCTGTGTGTGGGCTTCCCTTGCACTGCCCATACATAACCTATTATAGAATGAATATTACACCAAGCCATTTATTGGCGGTTCTATCAAATATCTTAATACTTTACTGAGCATCAGTAAACATGTGCGTTCCTCCTCCGGGGGGGGCTGCAGATTTTTTCAGTAAGCAATTTTCTTGTAGCTTCCCCCATTTTATTTTCTCAGGCTAGAAAAATGAAACATTGTGTTAAAGCAGTGACCTGCAGTGCGTGTTTGGCCATGGACATCTGTGGTTGTGCATGTGTGCATGCTTGCCATCTTTATTTGTGAACCAGATTTTTTTGGTTGTTGTTGTTGTTATATTGGAGGAAAATGACGCAGGCGAGAGGGAGAGGAAAGAGAATGCAAAAGGTTACTGCATGTAAAAGATAGTAGGGAGGAAAGGGAAGACATTTCGAGGCAAAGCTAAGTGCTTTATACAAAAATGTTGATCATGATAAGGGACTTCATTTAAACAAATAAAATATTTAGACAAATATGCGAGGTGCTCTTACCTTTTGACAGATTGCCTTATTTAGTAAATGACATTAGCCTGGTACTAGCAGAGTGATTTGCTTCAATACAAATTTTGTCTCGTTTCTTATAAATTCTCGTTTCTTATAAATTCACCCTAAATAATTAGATTATGAAACACCCACCCCATGGCAACAATAAAAATTGACTGTATAACATTTGTATTTTTTCTCATTGGCAGAAAACAGCAGCAGAGGTCAGCTTGATTGATCTCTGTCAGTAGAAATGGATCTCAATGGCAAAAAAATAAAACGTCTGAAAATGGCCATTGAGTCCATAAACTGTGGCATTGTTATTCTACATAGAGGTTGCAGGGTGCAGTTCGTGTCCTGCATCCCAAGTGTCTTAGGTTTCGGCTGCTAAAATGGTAGGTATTCTATTTCTTGGCAAAGCACAGGAACTTCCTCACTGGTTGCCTGGCAACCTCAGTGTGACGACAAGACTTACTGTGCCTGGCCAAAAACATAGTCTGGCACATAACCCCCCATAAAGCCACATTGTGTCGTTTTTACACTTTGGTTTTTCACAGATGAGATATAAAATTTTGATTGGTGGGCTGTAACGAAGCTAATATCATAGAGACATGAGTGTGGTGTCGGTTTTCTCATCTGTCGCTCTGAGCTAGTAAGCGCACTATATTGCTGTTTCTCTTGCAGTTAAACACTCAAAAACTTATTTTAACTGCTTCATCAGGACTGTGTGGGATTTATTGACAGTAATAATACAACCCACCAACTGTCATTAGTCTGATTAAAATGTTGCTTAACTCTGATTAATGCACAAAAGTTACCTTTTTCCAAAGGGTCCCACTCACTGTAAGATATGCAGGATTTTTCCAGAAAACAATCATGACCCACTGAAGTGTGTGCTGGCGTATTTTTCTGCAGAGACTCAGCCCTCTGTCTGTATTTTCTTATTTTCTGTGCTCAAAACATTTGTAGGTGTGCACCCCAACAGCGCTCAGGGGAGGTCGGAGCTTTATAAATAGGTGATGACCAGGGGAGAAGAGGAATACTTTCAGAGAGCTCCTAACTTAGCCTGAAAATTTCTAACATGGAGACCTAGCGTATGAGTCATTGAGGGAAGTTTTCAGAGCAACTCGGAGCAAGGAAGTAACAAAACTTTCACCTTAGTGTGGAAGTGTGGTTGATCTAATTGCTAGGTATGACACATTCTTTTAAAAATGCGATTGGTTGCCCATTTGAGCCTGCAAGGTGTGGACACAGTGGCAGTGGACTGAACTGCATCACAATATGAGACTGTGAGAGTGTTGTCATTGTTAGTGTGATCACTCAGCTGATGGAAGGTTGAGACAGACCCAAGTCATCTCATCAACGCTGATGTGCTTTTTCACTTGCCAAATATGTTAGTGTTATGATCACTTCATGGCTGGTATTATAACATTATTACGTTCGGTTAGAGATATGAGCGCAACTCTAAAGAGATCGACCACAAACATTATCCCTGCACGATCCAATTTATAGCCTTTCATTTACTCACCATCATCCAGCATTTGGAGAATTCTTCCTCTACCTGTCTGTCTTTCTCCCATTTTGTCCTCTGCTTAAAAAGCTCTTAAAAGTCTCCCTCCCTACAGCTAACAATTTTTCACGTTAGGAGCTCTCTTTTATCTTAACTTCAAGTTGAAATTCTTAATGAAATGTAATCATTCTAAGAATTTTCCAAGAATTTTGTCACTACTTAGACGTTTTGTGAATAGGGTCCCAGGTGTCAGACTGAAAGCAGCAGGCATCCAAGAGACATTGCACAAACACCAAACAAGATTCAGTCTAGGGTCGGCTTTTACTTTCACTTTCATTTTCACTGGTGAGCGTGTGTATGAGCAGTAATCGACAATCCTGCGTAGTATCCCTTTAAAGCAAGAGCACAGAGAAAACAAAGCAAAGCATAAATCTCTCAAATATAAAGTTATTACTTCACCTCTGGCAGGAAAAAAGCCCGTCCATCTCACTGCTCACAGTGAGAAGCTGATTCCGACAATAAGTTTTTCGGGCCTTTAAAACTAATCACAGCTGCAGTTCCTTTAGTCTACAGGGGGTACTTAATACTCAGAAGATTTTGGCAGGATTACCACTTTAATTGTAAATATGAGGACATCGACATTTTTTGCAGTGTCTTCACTACAACCTGGCCAAGTAAGCAGAGAAAAATACCAGCTCATGCAATGTAATCCCCTGCCTCCCCAAAGGAATCAGTGTATAGAGATGGATGGAGAGTGAGGGGGGAGAAAAGAACAATAATGGTCTCTACAGTTCAGTATCTGCTCATTAATCATTTATAGGCAGCCAAGTGGCAGCAGCAGTGAGATTTCAGGTTACGGTATCAAATCTCAATTTATAAATAGAATAGTTATGTAGCTAGGCAGCAGAATACCATCATGTATAACCCCCACCTCGCACCTTCCCCCGAGAATTTACAGATTTCTCTGTGTTGATGGTTTAGCTGGCATGCAGTGATACTAGATAACCATGTGAGTAAGCCCAAAAAGTGGTCTTAAAGGCACTCGGCAACTCACACCAAAACAATCTGGATTGATTAATAGTACAACAGGTAAGAGTGGAAATATGTATTTTTGATTTTGGGCGTGCACTGTCCCTTTAAGAACAGTCAAATACAGTATGATGAAATAAGGGTAAGACAGCTGTTGTGTTTCTCCCGTGTCACTCACATTTGCTGTTGGTTATTTGCAAATAAAATGATGTCGTACCTCCTTCTGAACATGCTCACCCATAAACATGCTCCGGCACCTGACTTCTCAAGCTGCAGCTTAAGTGGGCGTCACATCCTCTCCTCTCATTTCACAACCAAACCTGTCAATATCCGTCGTACACTCCATCACACCTGGATCGATAAGAAAATGCTTTCCCCGATCCCGTTTGTGATAGCGATGCTTCACTGCCACTCAGCGCCACCGCTCAAGGACAGCGTGTCAACAGATGCCCGTATGAAGAATGGCAGAGTCCGACAAGCCGGTCTCATGGCAGATGTGATGAGAGGGGGGGTGCCCCATCTCTCTTGCTTCTCACTTCCAGAGACACGACGGGGACAAGTGGCACCTTGTACTGATTAATGGTCAGCGGAACTGCCACGTATAACATGCCAGGCGCAGACGATACTCCTCCACAAACTTCAACCAGTTCAAAACTGACTTTCTCACCCGTTATGAGCCTAAATGCGGCCTGAGATCCTCAGGCAGAGGTCTGATAGTAATGCCAAGGCTAAAAATCAGGGGAGACCAAGCCTTTGGAGTCACAGCTTCACGACTCTGGAACAATTAGCGCTGAGAATTGCTTTCTCTTGAATCATTCTTAATTTGCTTCTTAGTGTGTTTTAGTGATTTACACCTTGCTTGTCAGTTATTATTATTACACTGTACAAATAAGCCCTCATGAATTATTTGTTAATGTGAGACAGTGCTCGTGTAATGTAAGATGGGATGATTTACAGCTTTAATTAACTTAATAGGCAGACATGTACTGTTAGGAGTTAATTTCCTACCTTTGACATGAGACATATCAAGCTCAGCTACATCTGTTTTACAAATTTGATTGTGTCAGGCAAGTGAAGCACTGAGGTCACCCACAACCTTAAAATAGAGCCTGCGAGCTTAGTCCACTCTGCAGCCTGTGTCAGTGATGTAGCTTTAAGTGGTCAGCTTGAGGGAAGAGCCTAAGCATCTTAATCTGAGCTCAAACTGCTTTACACAGCATTAACAAGAAAGATGAGCAACCATCAGCCTATCAATGATTAACTAGAGCCTTAACCCTTCAGCTTGAGCCGTGTATCTTGGATTTGGTATTATTTGGGATGCTTAACAGTTGGTTTCATAGATGACTTTAGAAGAAAAAACATTTTTGGCGGGCTTCAGTGTGTGCGAGATGACAGATTTGAGGTTACCCTGTCCTCACTCTCTGTCGAAGTCTCTTAATTCTCACTCTTTGCTATCCTCTCAGCCCTCTCCTCACTTTCTCTTGCATGCACATCTTGTTCTTCTGTCTGTAACAGTTGTCTATGGTGTGGGGACTAAACTGAACAAGGGGAACCTTAGAAGAGGAGGCGTTGCGTGTGTGGGTGAGATGTCCGTGCATGGTGGATTGAAATACCTGCGGCCAGTAAATGAAAGCCTCTGCCTCACACAGCAGCGATTCAGCAGCAGTGTGTGTATGATTGAACGCTCGTGCAGGGCAATCCAGACGTTGAACACTGTGCAAGAAAGCTTGAACGCTTGAACAGCACAGGTTTAGTGGCAATGTGCATGTGCAATCAAGTGCTCAGACAAGGCCATACCAAACATCAAACCTTGTGCAGTGGCTGTAAATGCATGTTAGCGTGCAGGTGAGAGGATTTGAGTGTGCAAATGATTTGCAATTGCAGGACTGATCCTTTTGTCAAATCATTTTAATCACATTAGACCTGTCTTCAGACCCTTCAAGCTCTTCCTTATATTATTCAGTCTGACATTTGTGCAGAATTGTGCTTCGTACTCGACAGTGTCTTTGTCAGTGAAGCCAGATACAGACATGAGGAAGGAAAGAGTCTGGGAAAAGAGACTGGCGACGAAAACCAGGTCTGAACGACTGACCTGAGATAAGGCTGATGTGATGGGGTCTGTGCAAGGCCAACAGCATAAACAGAGCATCACTCAGTCCGTGTGTGTTAGTGCGTGTGTACATGGCATTAGCTATAACATGATTGACATGTTGGAGCGCGGGCTGCAGCAGGTCCATAAGCTATTAGAGAGGAGGTGACGGCCACATCATTCACCTGTCTGGAGGCCAGTTAGTGGACATAGCAGGTGATGTGTACTGAGGTACCACAGTACTGTGCAGTGTCAGAATCCAGCATTTGCACAACTGCAAATCAGCCTCTACTTCCTGTCCTCCAGTTTCTTGTATGAATGCTCAGCACATACAACACATTTAGATGCACATATGGTATGCACACACACGCACACACATGTCTAATGTGTCTCATCTAAAATAGCTCCTAGCCATTTGGAAAGAAGAAAAACCAATACTTTGTAAAAATCGATTATGATTTCCACTTTCAGGTGTTGGTTTATGTGTCCAGGTGCATGTGTGTGTGTCCAGGGTAATAACTGTTCTGTAACAGGACCCTCTTTCACATACAGCCGACATGTTTCTCATGTTTTGGATTAGAAATTTCACCCATATTGCACAGCCCTATATGTGAGTGAGTCTTTTTGGTTAGACATCAACTACACACAAGTGTCAAAGCCCGAATTTATACGTGTGTAGACTTGTTGTACACACTCATACCAGAGTGACTGTGCACTCACTCACACCTGGTCAAGCCTGTGTAGGAAGCTGTAATGTCTCCCTCCTACTGTGCATAGTATGGACCCAAAGCAGCTTTGTTGTCTGTGTGCTATGGGCACATATTATTTTTCTCCCAGTAGTCAATCCATGCAGCAGTATGTTCTCCATCACTTTTATATCACAGGGCTGAATTGCAGTGGAGTCAAGCAGACTCAAGTCTCTACATTTAACCCCCTGTTTTAAAATGAAAGAGATGATGTATGTGTGCATTTTCTTCTTATACTCGTGCAGCCCACACACACACACACACACACACACCAGCTTCACTATGCAGTAGATCAATAATCAGATACACACGTAGCACTTGGTGCCTCATAATTTCATCTTTAATCTTTCCCTTGTTCAGATTCCTTATTTGTCTGTATTCTACTCTTCACTGTCTCCCCACCTCCATGTCTGACTGTTTCATCACCTCCGGACCACTCACTCAGCTCCTCAGTCATCTACCTGCAATATTTATGTCATTCTCCCTCCTCCGTCCCGGTGCTAATGAGTTCTGGATGTGGTCGGTGTGGGGTCCAAAGCTTCTCCCGTACTGCCGCCTCTCCAGCTGGGTGCTCCCACAGTGCACCAAATGCCTCTCTTGAATATTGAATAAACCTCGGGACCACCTCTGTGCTTCCTGATCAACAGCACTACTATTACCTAGCTATTACTCTGCACGGGGTCCCGGGGCTCCGTCAGGATGGACGGGCTTTGAATCTGTTGTGTTGTAGGCGAAGGTAGAGATAATAGGAAGGGGTGGGTTGAGCCTTTGAAGTTGTCTCAAAGCACCTCTTGAAAATGTGTTATTCTGGGATGCAATCAAGCTGTGACACTCAGGTAACTTGACTGCAGGTGTAAAATTAATTGTAGCCTCAGATAACCCCTTGAAAATACGGGCCCTATTGTTATTGGCATAATGGGAAATTCATAGAAACTCCCTGGTACTACCTGGTTTTTCTCTTTTTTTGGGAATCAGTAATGCTGCAAAACATGTCCATTTCCAAATTTAGTCTTAGAATCCTAGAGTATTTTGTCCAGTTTGAGTGTTGCCTTCAAATGTTTGCTGCAGCTCACATAAATTGCAACAGTATCAGAAAGTTCACCTTGAAAGTCATATTAGAATTTGTGAGCTAAAAACTTCAGTTATAAAGGGATTTTTAACATGGAGAGCAGTGTTTATTTTTGTATATTTTGTAGGTTGTCAGTGTGTTGTTGAAATATATTGATCGTGCTATTCCGCAAAACTTATGGTCTTATTGATATTTGCACCAAGATACTTGATCAAAGAATGACAGCTTGTTTTTAAGTACTTGCTACTGGATAAGTGGTGAACATTAGTGGAGCAACATCAATTTTCCGTAACTGGAACCATTTGGAAGAATTATTATCAGATGAATTTGTTTTGCCATTCCTTCCTCTCTGACTATTTTTGTGTGTTTCGAATTGGTGATGCTGTCTTATTACAAATCCACAGTTTCAGATTAGTCCGTGATGTGACGCCTTTCGTATAATAAACATGAAAGGTAGGAGCAAAGCACTGTGAGTGAGCTGATATTTACCTTCCATTCATTTTTTATCTAGCCTCTCC
The DNA here is from genome assembly GCA_035609425.1 of Epinephelus awoara. Classification (NCBI taxonomy): domain Eukaryota; kingdom Metazoa; phylum Chordata; class Actinopteri; order Perciformes; family Serranidae; genus Epinephelus; species Epinephelus awoara. The sequence goes on along the minus strand of CM069310.1, from coordinate 14,150,933 downwards.
ATGATAGCCACTTCATTATTCAAAGGCCAACCACACAATTAGCAGCAGCAGATCCTATTGCGAAGCAGTCCCGCTAGGACCAATCAATGCTATTAGATCCGTCAATGTGATTAGACACACTCTTGCATCTTCCTTATTTCTCATTCAAACTGCTTGTGCTAGGAAAGGTTGTAAGGCTTGTTGCCTTTCATTTATGCACCATTGATCCAATCCCATGCTGGATCAGGCAGGTATATTGCAGGAGATATAAACAAAGAGACTTTGCGCAGTGGATGTTGGTAATAGGGGCTTTAACAACTATATTTAGCTCTTTGGCTGCAACAATTTTCTGTGGCTGTGCTATAACGTGGTCTGAAAGACAAACCACCTTCATCCCATGCACTGACTCATAACACCTAACTCCTGCAAAGAGCACAAATAACCAACTAAGTGAGAAGCAGTCTCAGATTCTATCAAATGGAACACCAGTTTATCATTTTAGCCACATAGCGGCATGGCTTCAATGTCGGCCAGCTGATTGGTCCACCACTTTGCTCCAGACTGAAATATCTCAGGAACTACTGGATGGATTATAGTGACATTTTGTAAAGGCATTCATGATTCCAAGATGATGAATCCTAGTGACTTTGATGATCCTCTGACCTTTCCTTTAGCACCACCATGAGGATAACACTTTTGGCTTTGAGGAAAGTGTCTCCGTGACTATTGAATTGGTTGCATGGATTTATAAAGGATACAGCCTTGGAGGCGTGCCCCCATTTGATCCTGTGAAAGTTGCTCAGTGGCATATGAAGCCAGAAAATTTCAACTTCCTAGGTATAAAATTACCCGGATCTTCCGCATCATGGGGCTCAAAAAGCAAGCACACCAGAGACTTACGCCAACCGAGAGGCTAACTTACAGATGCAGCCCTCCACTAACTTGAATAGGAATAAAATGATTTAATCGTGCAGCTCCTCTAGTCTTTTGAAATGTGACAGTGAAGCAAGTCATTTGGCAGAGATTGTGATGTTCAAAAATAAGTCTCCACTGATTAACAGATGTTGCTTTCATAATGTAAGTCTATGGGGAAAAGTGTTTTTAGGTCTCATGTCATCATGGGATGGACCCAGAAGTTGTAATTCCACTGTTTGACCACTATGCTAAATTCGCTCTAAAGCCTAGCCCTGTTTCTTGGGACTTGATTGGTTGCCATGAAATTCTGCAGCAACATTGATGTTCTCTTCAGGATAGATTGTGATTCCCTGACTTTACATCTAGCATCATCATCAGGACAAAAATGAGATTCAGTTTATCACCAAATATGTGCAAAACGAATTACTTTCCTTCAACCTCAGATGTGTGGTCACTGCTAGTTTGCAAATGACAGTAAGCTTACATGCTAAACTAAGATTATGAACATGCAAAACTTTATACTTGGTAACGTATCGGTTAGTACCGCTTAGTATTGCCATCGCAAGCATGTTAACATTTAGCTCTAAGCACTGCTGTGCCTTAGTATAGAGCACACAACACATGCATAATTTCAGACTTGAAAAACTTTATATATTTATTTGCCAATGCCAAAACAAAAAACAAGAAAAGCCTCTCTAAATACAGGCTGGAAACCGTATCAACCACAGATATTGGGCACTGAACCAACAAGATAACTAAGAAAGCCTGCTGTTGGCATCAAGACACAGCATCCAGGATCCAGGACAGTGTGGTGTATATGGTGAGCTTCAAAGCTGAGGTAAATGATGAGGCTCATCAGTCAAATCAAACCATGCTCATATATGCCAGTCGTTGGGATGCCAGCCAGCTGGCATGAATGTCAGCTCAGTACTGCTCCAGAATCAGGTCCCTGGACAGCGGTTGTGATTTAAAGCCCTACAAACATCAGTGATTGACTTAAGAAGTTGAAAGTGTATTCCATTCAATCAGCTTAATGTCATGTGATCTGATACACGAATCCGTATTCACTAGAGTATAGCTGGTGAATCAGCATTAAACATCTCACCTTGCTCTCTGACTCTGTCTCGCTGTACCTGTTATTTTCTATTCTTGGCCCCTCTCTCATTTTTCCTCCTTGCATAAACATAAAACTAGTTTGATTGTGACTTGAATAAGCCCAAACGGAGAGACAGCAAAGCTTTTGTACTCACTTCAAATAGAATGTGATAAGTGACTGTGTGTGTGTGTGTGTGTGTGTACAGAATGTCTGAATAGATCACCAGTGCGATGCTATCAGCGATTCACCTCAAGTCTTCACAAAAACATTGTGTCTCAGTGGGACCAGACAGATCCTCAGTCATTTTACCCAGAGCCTCGGTGACCTTGTGGTGAGATGAGAGCGAGACGCTGCCCTGAGCCCATTGCCACAGTTTTAATTACTGCTGGCAAAGGAAGGCCGCTGTAGTTTGTGTGTATCTGAGCGCTCTGGTTCGAGAGTGTGTGAATACATGTGCCTTAACCTGTGCGTGATCTGTGTGTACGTGCACACTGCATGTGTAAATCTCACACTGGTGTAGAGCTCTCCACCAAAGACCATCCAATTTGGGCCAGCCCTCTTTAAAACCCTCTTACATAAGCCACTACTCTCAGATGTGTGATATCATGGAACTATTTTTGGCTTTTCCTCTGAAAAAGGCTGTACAGAGTTAGATAAAGACTAGCTTATTCTTTAAATAATACATCGGAGCTCCCTCTCATATTCAGTGTCTTAATGCACTGTCCTCACAAAATTGTGCCAAAGCTGACTTGTTTTGACCTGTAGGTTTTCACTTTCGATGTCCGAAAAGAAAATCATGTGTTTTATTGTCGTTAACTTCAGCTGTTCCTGTTCAGCTGACCTGGATTCAGTGGCCAAAACAAGACGTATCTTTGTCACTGTCCTAGATTTTGCTCTGACATCAAACAGATGGCAAGATTTGTCGAATGTCATGATTGGACTATTTTCTGCTTTCCATGGTCCATTTCGTATCACACCAAAGGACCCATCTATCTTGAGTCAAGCTAGGTTGATTAGTAAAATACAATATTTGATCCATATATGTCAAGGCCTTCACTCGCACACATATGATGGCCTTGCATTCAGTGAACCTGAAAGGCTTGGCTGAAAGAGTTTTACCTGCAAGAGTGAGGAAATGAAAAATTGATTATTTACTGTAAAGTGCCTTGATGGTTTTTATTGGATTTTTCAGTATGTGAGCATAATTGGCTGAGACAGTATGTTTTCTCTGTGATGCTCCAGGTGGTCTCAAGAGGCAAAAACATGAATATTTAGGTCTCAGCCTTGCTCTGCTACATATTTGTGTTACTGACACATCCTGCTTTAACAATGTTTGGTAATTTAAGCTGAGGTGATCATTCATGTTGATTTTTTTTTTTTTTTTAAAGATTTATCACTGACAATTTTTGCATTTGCAAATGACCTAAATCAAGATTCATGTTATTTTCCCTCAAGAAGAAAACCAAACTGAATAACCCTCACTCCAATAAAGATTTAGATCCAGCATGTGTGTTGATCAATCAATATTTCCTTCTGTAGTGCATCTGGGATTCTCAGTTCAGTGTATCAAATGAAACAAGTAAAATTGTGCCAAAAGCAAAAACAACTCCTACAAAACAGCCAGGCAAACCTAAAACACCTAAGGGGTTGGGGGGGGGATAAGGTTGTGTATCTTCCTCTGACCGCAAAGCCTCCTCACAGTGCAGTTGTGAGAGGACTGGTGCAATCAATTTGGTTTTAGGAGATCACTAGCTCTTATTAGAGAACCATAGCAGCATCTCCCAGTGTGGGTGTAGCAAACAGCCTTAGCTAAACGGAGATTAAGGCAACGCTGGAAAGACCCCTTGAAGCCCTCTAAGACTGGTGGGTGATTTTGGATTTAGCAGTGGTAGCAAGATAAAGGCCTTTCTTCCTGCTTAATTGATGGCTGTAATCCATGTGTTGTTTTAAAAGCCTGTCTCGTTGATGTGTGAACACAAACCCCTGTGGGTCTGTGCAGAAGTGGTGATTTAGAGGACCAAACTGGGGGTTTCCCACTGCTTTGGTGAAGACTTGTAGATTTGGGATGGACCGAAATGGCTCAGTTGATGACAGAGAGGGTGTTGAGGGTGTCAAAAAAAGGCTGGCCTAGAACTTTTTTTATTTGCTAATACGTAAGGGATAATTCCCCTCTGAGGTGTCCGTTATCAGGAATTAATCCATTAATTCCTGATTATGGACGCCTCAAAGGGCATTATCCTGCTCATACTATGGTCACTTGCCAAAGAAAAGACCATTCATTTATATTTTCCTGGGTTTTGCAATCAAAATCCAAAGTTTTTACAAGGCACAACTCCCTGAGTTAACACCTAAAGGGTTTGACCTCTGAGGCTGAAAAATGAAGCCAATGCTAAGGTGCCAAAAACTGCAGTTCCTCTAATGGCCACTAGATGCTGGCTCCAAATATGGTCACTTCATGCTTCCAAAAACTGAAACAACAATGGCCAAAATGCCAAACTTGTTTGCTTCAAAATGGCAGTCTACAAACCAATGGGTGATGTCACTGTGGTTATGTCCATTATTTTATACAGTCTATGGGTGTGACTAATACCTGGAACAATCATCACCCCTAGATACAAGATAGAACTCTGGCTCAGGTAAAAGTCAGAAAGCTAACCTTATGCTAGTAAGATTTAAAGTCAATGGCATTGCATCCAGTTGACAGAATATATAAATTAAAATTATGTTTAACAACAAGATTAGGTAGCTATCCAGCCATGTCACTGTCGCCAATCGATATCAAGATCTTCACAAACAAAGGCAATTGAGTATTCATCCATACCATCATATAAAGAAACGGTATACAAAGGACAATATTTTCTCATAGAAATACATATGCCCTTCATGCTGATTCATTGATAATATTTTAAGTTATCTGTATTTAAATACAGTCAAATAAAGTTCAAGTGTACTATCACAGCTGTCATGCTATCTAACACCATGTAATATATTTCTGGGACTGTCAGTCCTGCTATCTAAAAATGATGTTTGACTTTTGAATGCCCTCTGATTCCTTAGATAAGTTCTCACATTTCTGTCATTCTAAGTCAGTTACTCTCTTTCAACCATGCTACACACTTTCAGCAGTAATCAGATTTCACCGAGTGTACAATTAAACCGGCAGTACTGTGATTAATGAGTAGCGACGAAGTCTAGGAGTGGATAGAAGCTTAATGAAAAGATCACAGTCATCCCTAAAGTTAGGAGGTGCTTGAACCCCTCGAGGCCTTAGCACACTTTTAGGAAATCTACTGGTGTACCTCTTGGTCTCAGTCAGAATTATAATATCCTTGCGTTGATCGCTATCATGAATCACAAGTTCTGCTTAATCTCTACAAAGTATGTAATTAACCCTGCACTGATTCATATCGCTCATTATATTACGACAGATAGGACGTTGAAAATAGAGCACAGTGCCTTATTATCTCAGCTCAGCTGCTGGTGCCTAAATATTAAGTACCTTTCATACTGCTGCACTGAAAGTTATGCATGTTAACAAATGTCTCTTTGATGTTTAGTAAAGATGTCTGCAGTATCACAGACATATCTGTACCTTTTTTTACATGCTCCTTAAATGTACATCATGTCAAATGACTAAAATGATGTTTTATAGCACATTTAGTTACAATACTACAAAAATAATACTATGATGCTGCTGCAGTTATTTATGAAGCAATTTAAACTGAGTATAAAAAGTGTAAGTCAAACAAAATGGCAGATCTTTGTCTATTCTGGCCTGTGCTGGTTGTTACAGTGTACAGACTTGCAAATTCTAATCTTAATGCAAAAATTAATTACAGCCATTTTTGCCTCTGGAGGAAATTACTGACCTATTGTTGAAAATGTGCCACAAAGTGGAGGAGAGAGAGCAAAACTTGATTAGCGTGGCATTGACAATTGAAGGTGGGATGGGTGGAAATGAGGACAGTTGTGACTGTCGGTGGCGATTGTGTCAAGGGAAAAACACTGAACGTCCAAATTTGTACCAGTTGTAGAAATTCTCACTGTGTTTCATGAGCGTGCTTGCAGTGTTTTAATTGCTTAATAAATCTTCACTAGACCGGTATCAACTTAAGTTACACTCTCCAACTTTTCCAACTATATTGAATTCAGTGAGGGTTTATGCTCGCTGCATCATATTTAGTTCATTAGCGTGTTAATGCTCCGGAAAAATACTTAAAAAGTTTGCCTTTCAAAGTTTGGTACACCCTCCCTTTTTGAACATGAATTGATGTGCTTGAAACTTGCTTAGGTTGCAGCTGTTGAACTGCAAAATAGGTGTGTGTAAAAAGGCAATTAGTGTTTGAGGTTCACTGCATTTATTCTTAGGTGTGTGTGTGTGTGTGTGTGTGTGTGTGTGTATGAGGAACCTGTTTCAAACTGCTTCCATGTGAAGAACGGAAATGCTTTTAACTTACCAACCCAGGGATGAATCATCGTGCTAAGCTGCTTTTCTCTCGCCATCAAAAACATACGCAAACACACAGACAGGTACTCACACACTTATACATACAGGCACAGTATGAAGCCAGCTTGAAAGGTCATGAATACAGGGGTCATCAATTCCAACCAATATTGACAAATCTATTTACAATTACACTTTGAAGAGGATATTTCACTGACATTTGAAGTAATTTGAAAGACTTGATTTGCTCCCATCCATCCACTATGAATAAGTGTGTGTTTGTCACAGCCTTGCTGCCATGGTTTAATCCCTGAAATGGCAGGAGGCCACTGACCAAAGCAAAGGCAGACCTGAGATCTGTCAGCTGGTACTTAAGGTTCAGAGACACAGTTCTTAACAGTGCCACTGTACCAACAGTTCAACTGACACCGGGAATAATCTGACAGTTTGTTGCCAGGATTATCTAAGACTGCACAATTTAACTCAAAGCTCACTGTATTTTTCTCTCTTTTGTCATTCCAGCTGTCCTTTGCAGCAACAACTCCAGTTCTGGCAGACAAGAAAAAGTACCCCAACTTCTTCCGCACCGTCCCATCAGACAACGCTGTGAACCCAGCAGTAGTGAAGTTCCTCAGCTACTACAACTGGAGCCGTGTGGGGACCCTCACACAGGATGTGCAGAGGTTCTCAGAGGTCAGTGTTCCTTGTTCATTCTTTCAAGAGGCTACATTTCGATAAATACACTTTTGCAAAAGTTGCCAGGGAAACAGAGAACACGCACAGTAAATGAGAGCCACTTTGGATGTATTCTGAACTATAGCAGGTACTGTGATTGCTCTCCATTAAAAGGCACTGCCAATTGCACACAAAGATATCAAGGGAACCTGTACTTTATCAGTGGAACAGTCATTTTTAAGCTGTTTTCTGTTTTGTATGCAAGATTTCTGCACTTTCACACAACTTTTCTCTTAGCTTTCACACAACTTTTCTCTTAGCTGGTACCTCTTGTGGTGTGTGTGCTGTGCCACGATTTTCACGAACAGAAATATCAGTTATAGCATAGACAACGATGATAATTGCTCAACATTAATAATTAAACTAAATTCTGATTTCAAAATTCAAAAGTGAATTGTGGATTTTGTACATTTGCTTCCCTCTAGTGCATAGTACTGACAGCCTAAATTGCACAAGGGTAAGATTGCAGCGTATTGCTTTCTCTGTCTTTATTATGCATAAGCACTGTAGTCATAAACTTTTGAAAGTCAAGAATTTAGATGATATATATATAAATATATGTTTATCATCAATGAACATTTATTTACATATTTAAAACAACACTCGTGTTTACAGGTGTTTTTGTTCTGTACAGTAGTTTTTAAAGTATGTGTAGTTTTATTAATTCCAGTATTGCCATCCTTTTACGTCTGAGCTTCATGAGAGAAATGTTTCTATCCCCTGAAGGTGACGGTTAACATCTAACTATCATAAAATGCTGAATATTTTGTCTGTCAAGAAAGAATTTTCATGTAGCCATATACAGATGCAGACACTGAGTCAGTACTGAGCAATGATTGACATTTTTTTTTTCTCTTTACAATTATCATTCAGATGTTGCCAACATGATTTGAGTGGGTGGCAATCAATTTAATTCAAGCTTTTTTCCACTAGTTGACTTAATTAATGTTTTTCCACCCACGTAAAACTCCATAGACGGATTTTCCGTGATACTGAGCAAATGTGAAGATTAACATGTTTTAAACTATAACTGGAACTTAAACCCACCACTAACATCATGTTCCATGTCTTTAATAATAAATAAAAACAATTTGCTGGCTTGAAGTAAAGAAATTGTGTTTCCATCTACTTTTTTACTAGCCAAAAAAGATGAGAACCGATGTTAGAGTACATCTTTTGTAATAGAAATGAATGTGTGCATGTGAGAGCTGGCAAGACTATTTTATTTGCCAAATAGTATCATGTCCCTCTCATTTTAAAAAGACAGAAAACACCACATGATAGTTTTGTGAGAAATAATTTGTGGAATGATGAACTTTGTCTGCGTTGACTCCACACCAAGGCTGCGGGCCTGAAAAGGGAAGCCAATGCTCAAATGCCTTAAACCTGCATTCTTTTAATGGCCAGCAGGGGGAGACACCACTGGATGCAAAAAGTATAAAAGTAAATTGTATAAAAGTCTATGAGAATCACGGTGATATAGCGAGGTACGTGTCCTGTGTCCCTGACACATCAAAATAGAAAAGGATGCAGTTAACTCACTATTCATGTGTTCCAGGGAGGCACCTTATTATTTTCCCAGATGCCACATTGTGAACATCAAATCCGTGTGGCATCGCATGACTTTAGTAGTTTTGAAAGTATTCTTCATGTCACAGAAACCACTGAGAGTGAAACTTGTGTTTTGGATGTTATTATAATACTGTCCGTGATCTGCCTGTGTTTTTGTTCTGGGGCGCTGCACAGATCTGACACCTTCCCGCCTGCCCGTCTGCCTCTCATCCCGGGCTCTCTGAAGCTCTGTGCACTGCTGTTTCCTAGCAAAGGCGGCGGGGCAGCACGGAGTTCTCAGGGGACTGCTGCTAGACAATAACTGTATATTTCTAGGGTTCATAAAATGTACCCAAATGCACAAATATGTAGGATAATACTATAGACATTGTGATCTCCCGTTGTGATGTCTGCTGTACCAGCACACCCTTTAGGTTATTCACTCTTGTCCATAATGACCCGATTATGCATTTACTGTCCACTGGCGGCTGCTATTTTCTTACTGTATATATCATATATCTCACACAAGACCAGATCCTGTTTTGTTCACAGTCTCAAGTGAAAGGAAAACATAAAAACTCAGAAAGACAGAGAATGAACATATTTCTCAAAATGTTGAACTATTACATTGCTGCAGTAGCTATTTTAATTTTTATGGATTATCCAGAGAAATTCAATTTCAATGGGATTATCACGTATTACAATCATATAGGCCAATCTTATTTTTTAGCCTACTTGATACCAGGTAGCTGTATAGGCTACTGAATTCATTTGTATGATGTAGAAGTTGTGGTAAGTCGGATTTCAGCACAGGACAGGAGCGGACACATTTCCTCTATTAAGCTGAATGTTGACAAGCTTTTTACCATAAGAGGAAGAGAAGATATGACAATCCAACTCAGCTAATTGAATGAAACTATCAACAAATATATCACAAGTTAAAATCACGCTATACCAAAATAGTTAGTAATTAGTAAGGCAAACATATTCCTTTTTGTTGTAGGGTTGAATATGAACGAAATACGCACATTCGTCATGCCTTTGGATGCCGGCTCAAACTCATGGCACAAACATAATATCACGACAGCGACACAGGAACATTCAGTTAAAGAAAGCCATGTCAGAGGTATTGAAAGCATGAATTTGAAAAAGACATTGTGAGCTCTTGCCTCGCGGCCCTGGCTAAAAACAATCTGCTCAGCAGCTGGAGGTGGGAGGTGGAGGTGGTGATGGTGGTGGTGGGGGGGGTGGGTGTATAAGAAGTCTCACTGCAAATCTCAGAGAGCCCAAATCCCTTTATCTCTCCCCTCCTGAAAGCACCAAGGGGGTTAGGACGGGAGGAAGACGGGCGGCCCGATTCAATCAACCTGCCGCGAGATTGGCCTCTAATCCTGATTTACAAATATGCAAGCATTGCTTCCGTACTTCATGATCTGCGCAATCCTCTGTCAAGTTCAGAGCACGTCGGGCTTGGGTGCATCAGGGAATCACGGTAGCGTGGAGAAAGACAAATGGTTGATGAGATGTGAATTGCTAAATGTTGTTTGGATCCTGCCAGAGAATAGAAAGAAATAATAACAACACAATACATTATGAATACCATTTGTTTCCTTCTTATACAGACGGCATTGTTCCATTAAAGGATAATTCCGATTTATTTCAATCTGGGGTATTTGAATGTGGCTATGGTGGCTCTATGGGTTGTGCTAAATCTGCGCTCTCCACCTTTAAACACAGAAAGAAGCCACCTGAAAAAGCCATCATGGCAAATGGCACAGGGATCTACAGCAGTGCTGTTTCCCAGGAAGACAAGGTTAATGTTATGTAACACTTGTTAGGGATTCACTGAGTGGCATGCACACCACACACACGCACAGGCACACACACGTACAGTACGGTGTCCCCTGGGACTGTAACCTGTAAGCTAAAGCCAGCTCGTCACTTCTATTTTTAGGCAACATTGAACACACACTCACACACACACACACATGGACACATCCTGTTTGTGGATTGACAGTGGTGGTGGTGGTGATGGGGGTGTATTGCAGTGAGAGATGAGAATGAGTAAAGGCTAGGTTTGCTAGCGTGAAGGTGTCTGCCCACGCCACACACACAAACATACACAAAAACACACACGCAGCAATCAACATGATTGAGATTGCCAGACACACAGGGCTCACCCAGGAACAGGGCAGCCATCATCAGGTGACAGACCTGACTGAGAGCAGGATTAGGACACTGTCCTCTGCCTGGAACCCTCTGAGCTCGAGTGTTTAATTACACTATGCACACTGATAAATTTCCTAGAAGTTACTCTCTGGGCAGCCACTCTCTCAGGTCCCTCGCTTTCACAGAAATCTCGCTTACAATCTCAAAATTGCTCGGTTGTTGTCAAGTAGAAGTAGAACTTTATTTGTCTCCAGAGGGGCAATTGGTTGTGTAGCAGTGAAAACAGTAATAATACAAGATCAGAAAAACACACACAAGGCAATTAAATACAAAATATAATAAAAAGTGAAAACATAGAGAACATAAATCCCCATTTGTACATGACACAGTTTTTCTTTAACCATCAGCTGCTGTTCATAACAAATGACCATGTAATGTTGTATAAATTCCTCCCCACAATGACTCATTTATGCCATTGTACAGGGCATGTAAGGCCATGAGAGGAAGCCATCGGAGAGCTTGTCATCAGGCTGTGGCACAACCGTTTGTCACGCTACTTTGTATAAGCACATGAGTAGCATTATGGTCTGAACTCTGGGATTTGCATGGAGATTTATATGGCCATGTAGCACACAGTATGAGAGACAGATGTGTGCAAAGACCCATCACATCCCCACTTTTGTAAATTGCTTCAAAATGTACATGTGACACCAAATCTACCAGCGGACGCACTAAAATATCATAAAAGTATACACGCACAAAGCTCAGACGGACAGATGGACTGATAAGAAGTACCTGCTGGTACTCTAACATGTGTGACACTAATGAACACACACAGATGCAGTCACACCCGTCACTGCGGAGGGGGTTTACACCGTGAACATGCCTGGAAATTATGTGTTAATGATTTGCGGTTAGACCACCGCAGTCAGTTTGCCTCACAGTGTCATACTGGTGCCATGTGAATCATCGAAAGCTACTCACTTACTCTGCACCAGGGCACTCACTGTAGTCTGTCTGTCTGTTGCCTGCAGGGTGTGATGGTTATTTTTGGGGCAAGTTTATGAGTTGAGTTGGAAATGGAACGCATTGCCAGTATTTGTTTGTGGGTTGGTTTGGAGGGTGCATCAGTTTAAGTCAGTGCACCTACTTGAATCTTGAGATCGTGCTTGAAAGGTGTGATTGCTACAATTTGTCAAACCATCTTATACGTTTTTAGTCATTTAGCTCATTTTTTGCAATGCGACAGTAAACTAACTATCTTTTGGACTGTTGTTGTAGTTTGAAGACATCACCTTGGGCTCTCATAAATTATATCATTTTTCAATATTGTCTGACATTTTATAGATCAGACAATTTAATGAGAAACTAAATTGCAGATAGATTGAAAATGAAATAATCCCTTGTTGTAGCCGTACAAAATATGCGGTTATGTGTAGAGGAATTATTAAATTAGTAATGGAATTGGCAGTGACACAAGCACACTGTTGTGCTACTGATGCATATTAAAAAGTTCAACTTGCAACTTGGCCGAAGCACAACACAGCAGCATGTCAAGTGGGCCGAACCCGAGCCGAATATGAGCAACAGTTTTAGATGTTATTCCCCCCCAAAGCTGTAAACCTAGGGGAAACACTGTCAGTGGTTTGGGTTCGAGTGCCTACAGTGCGATTAGTTAAACTGGTGGTAAGGAGAGCAAATGAATTGCATTCCCGCCAGTAACAAGCGTTCCACAATACAATGAAATTGTAAAAGTACGTGCACTTGTCCACACTTGTGTATCGTTTCAACATGGAAGAAGACACTGCTGCCATGTGGTACCTGCGTGGATGTAGCCGCCATCCGGTCTGGGTGCACGATATCCTCCGGGGCCGTGAACAGCGCGGGGAATATCATCGGCTGGTGCGGGAGCTTCAGCTTGATAGGGAGAGGTTCCAGCGCTACTTCAGGCTGAACACAGATCAGTTTAACAGCGTGTTGCTTGTTTTGAAGTAGGAACGAATGTGTGGTAGGAACTAAAAGTTTCCGAGGATATTCTGAACTTTCCAGCGATGGACATCTACATTCCGATTGGTTGCTGGTCATTTGCAGCTCAAACGCGTCATAGCTAATTTGCATAAAGTTAACCAGTCTTCAACTTTCATTTGCAGCTCAATTTGCCAAACCGCCGCCATTCATCGCTTTTGCAGCTCAAAACACCTCTAGTCACCACATGTCCATTGAAAATGAATTAGACCTGTTGCCTTTGCAGCTCTGGCAGCTTTTGGTGTGATTTGAAACTGCAGCCTTTAAGGGCCATATATGTTGTTTTTGGGCGTCACTGGCAAACAACCTGTTCTGTTTTTTAGGTATGAGGATATGCTGGCAGTCTATGTGTGGGATGATACTTCATATTGCTATATACACCTCAAAGAATCACAGGGTATCCCTCAACTTCAGTAGCTCTTGCATCCATATTGAGTTGGATTGTGGTGGCTTGTGTGTGCGTGTGTGTGTGTGTGTTCGTGTTTTCTGATAAAAACATTCTCCATATAAACAGAATCATATTGTGTTAATGTCCTTTCTAGACACCAAGGCATTGCACACATCTAACCGAGTGTATCTGACATTTTGTCACTTTGTGCAACATGCGTGGGTGTGTACTCGCATATTTGTGTGTGCGTGCATCTGTGTAGGATTATTTCTTCTCTGTATTTGCCGCTGGGGATTCCCAGACTGCCCAGACAATTGAGGATGTTTTTGTTACACAGGAAAAGCTGCTCACTTTTCCCCTCCTCCCATCCCTCAATCCATCTGTCCCCCTCCCCTCCGTCGCCCTCGCTCTATCTAACACACTCAGTCCACCAGAACACAGATGCGTTTGTCCTTTTCCACCTCAGTGGCAGAAATTCAAAATCAAACCAATAAAAAACCCTCTTGTGACAACAGCTTTCTTTCTCGGAAGTGAATGGCTTTGTGTGTCCGCCTTTGTGATGTTGGGTTTGTTTGTTCGTGTGCTCGCTCCAACACACCTCTTCAAACGCCAAACTAACCTGCTGCAGTCCCTCTCTAGTCCAAGCTAGTTTCCTCTTAGCATTGCAGTGGCCAGGCCTTTTAGATCAGCACTCAACACAACAGGACATTGTACCTTGTCCAGACCACCACACCAATTGTTCCTCAAGAGCAAAACCTGGTTGTATTGATCCACTCCGGCCTCCCTGTTGTTTCAGCTCAGCGAGCAGTACATTGGAAGGAATGTTTGTACAGGAGTGAGTGATGTACAGAGTGATTTAGAGCTCCCTCCAGGGTACCGGGGGAGGAGGCGATTATGACAGCAGACATTTAGAGACATAAGGGAAATAAAGTTGAGCTTGTTCGGTTACATTGATTTTTAGATGGCAGCAATCTTCTAGTTGATTACACAAAATAGTCGTAATGGCTAATTTTAACAGCGGTAGCAATAGTAACAATAGTGATGGTGGAATTAGTGGTAGTGGTAGCAGTTATGGTTGTATATCCTTAGGGATGCTAACTGCTGTAACTAGGCTCATGCCTCTTTGATGTGCTGCAGCTATTTGTGAAGTGCTGCTCCACCTGAAATCCATCTTTTGAATATGAAACACTTGCACCCTGTAGGCTTGGAAGATGGAAGCTTGTAGTTTCTTTATTGACAAAGAACAAGGCTTTGGTCAGCTTGAATCTACAGTTGAACTCAATAATCCTCAATTGTAACAGCAGAAACCTGCATTGAAATGTCGGTAGAATTTTTAAACCATTCCCTGAGCTTAATCCACTCCTTTGCTGCCCTTTTTGGTTTTCTCCACAGTTTTATTTTTGTCGGAAAAAATGGTTGATTAAATAAATATTTGTGAGTCTGGATGTTGCCCTCCGCCTCTCTTCTCTGAAACTGTACTGGAAGCATATGCTGCAGGAATGGTTTGAAAAGTTTCCATGGGTGTTTTGATGTGTTGATGCCTTTGTTCTGCGATGACAACCTGTCATTATAAATAATTTAAATTCAAGCTGACCCTCCATTCTCTTTCAACAAGGAAACTACAGTCAATTTTGAAGATAAACATAGATTTTTAGAAAGAGTATCACTCAAGGAACAGTGTTTCTATGCATATAAATGAGTCCATTCATTGCCAAGACAGTCCGCAGTATGTATTTGAAGGGATATAGGACACATGAATATGGATCTAACCTATGGCACGCATGCACAATTACAGACGAATGTAGGGCAAACACACAGGGCCTTCATCTGTTAGCTGTTACATGTTGTCTCTGCCAACTGAGCTTGGCATGCCCATTTGAGCGCACACCCTCTCTGATGTCTGAACACAGCCCCTGATGCCAAGCTCCCAGGTGGGGGTGGAGAGGGCGATGGCTGCCAGGCATGGCCGGAGGACATCAGAAAAATTTGTCCAAAGAGAGAGGATGTGATATCAACCGTAAACTTGAGCATGCAAAGTGTACGTCTTCCTCACAGTAGACCTCTTGACTTGTTAAACACAGGTGTACCATTAATAATGGCTGTATTCCATTCAGGTGTCCCATGCCAGGGCCATGGTATTGTGCATGCTGGCTCACTGGCACGCCTTACTGGAACACCTAAATGGAACAGAGCCATCATTAATGTTATTAGTTACACCTGTGCCTCTCCTACTATGACAAGTCAACATGTCTGCCGTGAAAAAGGGGCCCTTTCTAAAATTGTAGCTTTGAGGAGAGAGGCCAGAGGGATGAATCATCATAGTATGTGTGTTTGCGCGGGGCGAGAGAGAGTGAGAGGCAGTATGATAAACCACCTCGAGCTTGCCATCGCGGTGGGGTACCTGCTCCATTCTCCTTTGTCTCTGATCCCATTACCCACCATTCCGCTGAATCGATACATCAAAGCAGACGTACAGCTGCTGCAGATACATGCACAGCGCTGCACACGTGTCAAGCCTCGGATAACCAGTCGAGATAACTCAAAGCGTACAATTGGGCTATCTTTTGTCATTCTGAAAAAACAAAACAAAGCGCATATCACTGTGACAAATGTTGCATATTGTGAATGTTACATCTCGGCTTCAAACAGAGTTAAATCAGAATGACAGATGACAGGTTTTGCGTTTGCGGTAGCCAATATGTCTCTGTCATGTTGTACTGTCAAGATGCTTGTCTTTCTGTCTTTCTATTCCCAGCTAAGGTACAACATGCAGACACCGGCTCAGAGCATAATAACCTTGCTTCAAATTGTATGCACTACATGTACATGAAGATCTGAATGAAGTGTTAATATTAAGAGGTGTATGGGAAACTGACAGCAGGATATTATGTGATCGTCTTGGTGGTGGTATCTTTGAGCAAGATACTGAGTCCCAAATTGCCCTCGGTGGCTGTTCCATCGGTGTGTGAGTATCGCAGGTGGCACCTTGTATGGTAGCCTCGGCCACCAGTGTATGAATGTGTGTGTGAATGAGTGAATGTAACTAGATGACTAGAAAGGCACTATACAAGTACAGGTCCACTGACATGAATATAAACATTTTAGTTTTAACAATCCATACTGTATTCACTTTTACTACAACCTGATGGTGTTTTCTCATGAGGATTTTTGAGGTTTGTAGAACTTCTGGGTTTGATGTTGTTTATATTTCATCAATGAATTTAGACATGCAATCTTTTTTGATGACATGAATGTTTTTTTTTCTGCTTTCCCCCCATTTTTCGCCCAATTTTGCCAATTTCTTATGCACCACAGACCGTGTCACTCCATGTGACAAGGCATGTGGAAGGCGTAGAGCAAAGAATGGCACTGAATGCTTTTCTTGATGGAAAAGATGTTTCTGCTCTTCTCTCGACTGGCCAGTATTACACAGCGATAGACAGATGGTTCATCTAATCACCTGCCAGGTATTTTTTTGAAAGTGCCTGCCCTTTTCCAAACGCTGTCTAATGACGGCTTCTCAGATGGTTCTGTGTAACAAACCATCTGGCGTGTCAGGTTAGTCATTCATGGAGGTTAATACCAGAACTGAGAATGGGTTGGACGATAAATCAAAAGAACAAAGCAATGAACATCTTACACAGTAAATTATCAACCATGCTCATGTTCTTTCTCCTTTCTTTCTCTCTCTTCTCCGTCTTCTTCTCTTTTAGGTGAGGAATGATCTAACTAATGAGCTGGAGAAAGCAGACATTCAGATTGCAGATACGGAAAGCTTCTCCAATGACCCCTGTGTCAATGTCAAGAAGCTCAAGGTGAGTGATCTGCTATCTACTGATTTTAGTGTTACAGTTTTTAGTTATTGTTTCTTTAATACTGTATTTGTGCATGACTTGATGCCATCCGAATGAATGCAGATGATTAATAATTTATCAGAGAATTGTCTCACTTTGACTGGGCAGAGCAGAGTAGTTCACAGTGAGACTAGTTGAGGGCTAACGAGGTCACTGTATTGGCTGGGGCGGGCAGGGGTTGAGTTTGGGGGTACAGGGACTCCTAATGACCTACTCTGACTAATGGATGGTTGATTGGCCTTTTAATCAGAAAACATACACACGCATGCATACAGGATTTCGTATTTTCTCTCCTCTCATTTTCTCTTCTCTCTCCTTTGAATTTAATGAGACAGAACGAAATTAGACCATTATTGGGCCAATATTGAGATGTTAGACCTGTACATCTTTACACCGTTTACTCCTGGTCTTAGCATGCATGGGTGATCAGAATTGCTTTGATGAAGCAAAACTGCATGAAATTCAGATGTAAATGCAGTCAAGTGTGCTGGCTAAATTATCCAAGCTATCTCCAGAGGCAATCACAGATGCATCTGGCTTTAGTTGTGTATGCACAGTGAGTCTGAGCAGGTACGGTTTACGGTAGGAAACATTGTCACTGGAGGTAAATCAAACACACGGCCATGTGGCTAGTGAGCTTAGCTACTGACATACGAGGTGTCTGTGAAAAAGAAAGGTCTGATATGTGAGGGGAAGAAATGACGTATGCAACATGGAGCAGTGTGAAAGAAAAGAGATGGCAACACAGGGGGAAGGAAAAGGAACCGGAAGATAAGCTGTCTTTCCTAAAATATATGTGTAACTCTGCATGTTCAAGGCTGACATGTTAAGCTGACGCCATCCTTCCTTGATCAGCGGTGAATATGCAAATCACAGTGTCGCTTTGAAAGCTTTTCTTAAACGTTTGGATGGGGTAGGCGGGGGGGCTCCACAACCCTAATGGTCCGTTTCCCACTCATCTCGCAACAGCAGTTTGCTGTCTCCCTGACAGCTACGTAATATGATGAGGTAGAGGGTGACATAGATTTGGTTGTGAAGGCTGGTCTTTTTTTGGTTCACTGTTGGGTGTGATTGTGTGTGGGGGATAAGGGGGCCATGGCGTCACTGTGTGATCCACAAATAGAGCACTTGCATCTGCGATCCAGCTGGATATTCAAAAAGCAGACAGGCATCTCTGCTGCAAGGCGGTGAAGCAGCCTTCTGCTTTTTTTTTCATCTCCATCTCTTGTTCTCCGTCCCAAGTTCCCTGTTTGTTACTGGACAGGCTGACAAAGCATCGGAAAACAAAGGCAGGCTTACACACACACACACACACACACACACACACACACACACATACACCCACACTTAAATTTTAATCGTACTCACAATCAAGATTTTTTTCCTCTCCAAATTAAACATGAAATAACAATGCTAGCAGACATTTATAGACCAGGGCTATTTAACATTCATGTGGCTGAAGGTCAGTTTAGGGAGCTTGCATTCATTGGAGGGCCACATGAGAAAGAATGTCCTGAAATCTAAATTAAGTCCAAAAACACTTTATTATTTATCATGACTTAATAATTTATCATGCATTCAGAACTCTTACCCCTCAGATATGATGTACTAGGGGATGGTCCATATCTTTTTATTTGTGCCTCTCTCATACAGCGGTTTTTGTATGCATACATGAATTACTTTCAATTTTATTCTCAAATATCAAATATTTGAGATCCCCCCTATTTGCTATTACATTATCACAAGAGCAGCTATAGATTTAGGTGTTCCTTGTGAGTTGTGAACATGTTTGTGGTGGTTTGAGCTCCGAAATCAGACACTAAAGAGTGTGCGGAAAGGATGTATTGAATTCACAAACTTATCTTTGATTGGAAAAAGCAATTTTTCTAATACGATTACACATCAGTGCACCACTCTTCACCAGCATATTAGATAAATGCATCACTGAGAACCCATATCCTCAACCTCATTAACCTGTGCAAGAGGCGCTGCACATCTGCCGTGATTCTTACTAGGATACCAGTTGTAAACAAAACTTAAACTTTTCTTTGCTCAGAATGATTTTTGCATTCAGCATTGTCTTGTGGGCCTAAAAACACAGAGGATTGGCTCAGGACAAATGGTTTGCACTGATATTGTCATTATAACTTTGTCCATTTCATTTCTGTTATTGATAATATCATCAGAACAGCTGCTGCTGCTGCAGTGTTTTCCTCGCTCTCTTTTTAAACTGATGAAGCACCTCTGTTGGACCAAATCCCCAAATAGCACCAAGTTCCAGGAAGAGTCTTACACTGTGAACACAGAAAACACAGTCCTTCTCACATTCAGCTTTTTAATGACCAATCCCCACCATCTTCTAGCTCTGAGACTCCAGTAGTTTTCCAGGCTGTTCCGACATTGTGGGACTTTTTATTCTGAAGGCCTGGAAGGCATTCTAGTCATAACAATGTGTGTAACATTTAATGCTCACCTAGGATCAGTTAGTGATCAATTGCACACATTAATCTGTCCTGCGGATGTGTGCAATTGATCACATTTGCACACAACCAACTCACTGCACAGTAATCATCACAAACAGACAGGGGGGGATGGTTTAGTGGGAAGATGCAACACATTGCCCAGTCTACAAATCACGTCTCCCACCAGCTCATAAAATACCATCATTAGTACAGTGTGTGTGCGTGTGTGTGCGTGTGTGTGTGTGTGTGTGTGTGTGTGTATGTGTGTGTGTGTGCATGTGCCTAATAAGCCTTAACAGTGCCTGATTGGGCTTATGAGGTACAATATTACTCAAACAATTATCACATATAAATCACCATCATAAAGTTACAAACAACCCTGTCACAGATAAAACAGTCAAGGCTGCCCTTAACACCACCCTCTTTGAGAACGATTATTGTTATAGTTATATGAAAGCTTGAGCAATGAGGTAGCGTAGTGACCCAGTCTATCTGTAATAGACATACACTACACACTCACTCATGCCCTTGCCCATAACTGCACAGCGTTTTCATGTTGTTGCCAGGGAGGCCAGAATTTATACCGAGGCTGTGGTCCTTGGCCATAGCTGGAGTCATTTGGGTTAAGTGCCTTTCCTCCAGGGAAGGGCAGTGTTATTGAGTACCCACTGGCACTACACACACACACACGCGCGCACACACACACACACACGCTCACAAACATATGGGAGTTTGAAAGGGTCACAGAGGACAAGGCGCCCGTACATATGCTTGTGCGATTATCAACTAAAAGTCCCGCATGTGTGTATGTATCTGTCTCTGTCATGCAGACGTGCATGTGTGTGCACGCCTGACTCCTCACACACAGGTGCGGCCGTGTAGTACATCCGTGTGGGCATCCTGCGGCTGCACGTGCACACTCACATGCAAGCCTACGTGCGACTCCCTCCAACTGAAATTGGAACAGAAAATAGCGTTTAATGTGGTTAACGCAGGAAAGTCAGTAAATCAGTCTGCATTGATCTCTGAATGAATGTGGGTGATTGTTACAGTGTCTGCCGTCCACAGCTGCTTTATACTCTTTAAAAGTGTCTCCTTCAGTTCATGAAATTCCCGCAGCACCTGAATGCAACAGGATTGATATGTTGATTAATCTGCAGCCTCTGAGAAGTACCATGTCAGAGCAAAGTGCTGCTATGCATGGCTGTTCACTGCGTTATCTTCATTAAATCACCTCAAAAAAACCTGCTACAGTTTAACCATACAGGCCTGTACGCACATCAGACTGATGGGTTATAACTTGATATTGTACTTTTTCAGCTACCTAGGCTCATCATAACCTTTTTTTCCAACTTTTTTATTTTTAGCAAAAGTAGCGTCTTATGTTTTATCCTTGAATCACATTGCAGTGCAAACACTGGTGTGTAACATTAAATACTAAACAGTGTGACCATGTTCAAGGTGAGATACAGAATTATTGCTTAAATAGCGCCGGTGGGATATAATCTTATAAACTGTTTCACCAAATCTATTTCTTTATTTTTATGCCTCTGCACTGGTGATAGCCACGGTCTGAGGCATTATGTTTTTGGTTTGTCCAATGCTTCATTCATCCACCCCATTTTTTGTGAATGCTCAAGAATGACTAGAGGGATTTTCGTCAAATTTGGCACAAACGTCCACTTAGTCTCAGGGATGAAGTGATTAGAATTTGCATGGCGCAAGTCAAAGGTCAAGGTCACTGTGACCGTTTAAGCAATAACTCAGGCTTTCATACACTAATTATGACAAATTTCACACAATTGTCTACAGGATAAAATAATGAAGTGATGATATTTATATCCTAAAGGTCAAAGGTCAGTGTCACTGTGACATCATAATGTTCTGAAAATCACTTTACTGGCCATTACTCAACATCATATCTCAGGAACAGAAGGGGACAGATACTGGTGACACTAATCTTGGGTGTCCATCTTTAAACTGTGCTGAATGTATCGATCTTCTGTGCTGCTGGGGGGAAGATGTGTGTAAAGCATCCATGTCTTCACAGACATGGATGTAAACTGTAACTGCAACTTGAGTGGTGCAAAGAGGCTTACAACCACAAGGCAGTAATTCTAGTTTTTTTCACAGTTACAGTAACTACCTGATGGAAAATCATACTCCATCTGTTTTTTAGTGTAAATTTGTAGTGATATGTGTTTCAGACATTTTCTGTGGCAAAATTTTCCGTTTGCTGAGCTGTCGTCATCACGTTTAAATGTGATTGGCACAGCATGTTTCAGGGGTTTGCAGACCGGTGATGTGGTGCGCTGTTTTGGTATTTAATAATCACCACACCTGTTGATTGAGGCTACATTCACCTTCACCCTGCCGTTTGTATGTCACACTGCTGATGCACATACATGTGCGTGTGGTCGCAGGATGTGTTTTGGGAGTCACATGTGCATCTGCATGGCTGAGTTTTACAAATTACACCCTGACGCATACACACACACACACGGGATTTGTAGTAAAAAAAAAATCACACAAGCGTACAGTACATGTATGTACGTGCGTCTTGTCCTCTGTCAGTCTTTCAACCCCCGTACTAACACACACCCACACACACACATTTAAATAACGCAGAGTGCACACCAGAAAAGTTTAAGGATTGTTACCTTCACATCTACACACTTACACATTGTGATGGTGCCAGAGCAGTGGAACAACACGTACAAAAGACCCCTTAAATGCCCCAGCATGATCTCTGGCACTTCTGAGAAACCACCAGAGAAGCCTTTTGGTTGTGTTGCTCAGCTCTGTGAAAGCTCTCATCCTCTTTAGTGTGTGTGTGTGTGTGTGTGTGTCTGTGGGTGTGGGTGTCTGTGGGTGTGTGTGTCTGTGTGTCTGTGTGTCTGTGCTCCTACAGTATGCAATGCTGGAACCTATATAGATCATTTTGTGATGATACTATTCATAGAGCTGCTGTAGAAATTTAAGGGCAGTGTATTGGCATCATCTTCCATCATCTATCTAACCAATTAAATGTTTCTAATTCCTTCATATAATCTATCCAGTATATCCAGTCTATTAGGAGTACTAACTACAGTGTTTGGCTGTTGGGTAGCTCCTTGTGTGTCTGATCGCCTTGAGGAATTGGAATTGAGATGACAGTGATTGGTTGCCCCCTCTGATCTGTGGATGTATGACATATGTTAGAGATTGCCTGAGGGAAGAGGACTTCATGAACTGTATTCATAATGGTTTCTCATTATCCAGAGTAGGCAGGACACCATACAGTGGGTTCACTGAAATTACAGTTGGTGTGTTTAGCACTTCCTCTTTTAAAGCTGCCTTTGTTTTAATTTTTCAGGACAAACCCGATTGAGAAACATAATTGTTTTTTCTTATAATTGCATTTCAAACAGGCTTTGAATCAGACAGGCCGCTCAGAGGTTTCCATGAATGGCTGTTCGTAATGTATAGCATTTTCAAATAATCAGTATTTACTTTGTTTAGTGATAGGTGACCCTCTAGATTTAGTGTCTGTTTGGCCACACCGTCAAGTTTGAATAAGGGCCTAATGACAGACTTTTTAACGTGCATCACACATCACCTCCAGCCTTGTTGGCCATACTGTATGTAGGTTCATTAAACCTGTGTCAGTATTATTGGATTACCTTTGGGGGCAATTTTGTACTGAAGCATGTGTGTTAATCACCATGCACTTGTGTGGATGTGTGTGTGTAGGCCTGTGCTTGTGTGTTGCACAGTATTTTATGCGTGTGAACACCGAATGACAGACTGTTGGCCCCGCAGCCTGAACTTTTTTCCCACCGTGAAACATGCGGCACTTCCACCCGGGCAATCTAAATTATTTACCGAGTCAATCACCGGGCCATGTGCTCTGAATCCCCATGTAAATTTGTGCTCTTCACTCTGGTTGGCAAGGAAGGCAGTTCTGCCCGCTGACACTAATCTCTCTGTTGTTATGGATCGACACTTTGCGACTTGATATTGCCTCAGCCTCTCAGCCACTGCTTTGCCACCATGATCCCACGTACTTTGTAGCTACTGATGAGATAGACATAGTGATAAAAATACAGTGCACACAACATGACTTATTCTGTGTTCATTTGTCAAGTGTGATGTTGCAGAGTGGCATCTCAATCAAGGAAACTGATCCAGGCGCAGATATACTTTTTCTTTTGACTGTGCAGTTATTCTGGAATTGCAGTTCAAGGGTAACGCGCAGACAACTTCCAATGATAGAAATACTTAACATGTATTGCAGCATTACTGTAATGCTAAGTGGTCACAATCACAATAAAAAGCTGGCACTGAGTGTAATGAACACTGTTCTGTAGTATGGTGACAGGCAGCGATGGATTATAATCTCAATTATATAATCATACCCTTTCACATAATACACACCTCACACAGTAGAGGTACCATGGATTTGCATGTGTGTGTGCCCATATTTGCCATTTAAGTGATGACGTCTTATTCTTTCGTCTTTCAGGACAACGATGTGAGAATCATCATTGGCCAGTTTGACGAGAACCTTGCCTCCAAAGTCTTCTGCTGCGTAAGTCCTCAGCCTACACTCAGTTGTAATTGAAGGTGTACAGATATGAGTTTTGCCAATCGATGTCTCGCCAGTTGTACCAAGAAATCTTTTGTTTGATATACAATTGGTTCAGTGTTCTGGGTGTCATATTTTGGCCTTAGATGGGCTCATAGTTTTTTTGCCCTTGGTGCTTTGTGCATGATTTTCTTCAAGCCAGCATTTCTCAACCTGTGGGCCATCGCTCACCAGTTGGCAACAGATATACTCCCAATTGGTTATGGTAGTTAGTTTTGGTAATTCACAGAGCTAGTTATTTTTATGTCTAAATGTGCTCGAAAATCGCCAAATAAAATTGCAAACTTTCAGTGACCAGTTACGTTTAAATATCACCACATCACCAGGTAGAGTCAAACAGGTCTTGCCACTATGAGCCAGTCAATGTTTCCTCAGTTGCAGTGACACAAATTGGATCGGTTAATGAAACGAAAAAGTGCTGTGTGAGACAACCCTGCGCCGGTAAAAGCTCCAAAGCGTGTGGTGAGGAAATATGACCCTGAATACATTTAATTTGGATTCATAACGGCAGCCAGTGATGCTAAGCCGAAAGCACAGTGTGTTGAATGTGGTGAAATCCTGTCAAATGAGGTGCTAAAACCACTGACGCTTCATAGACACTTAAACACAAAGCAGCCAGGATGTGTTGGGAAGCCAAAAGAATATTTCCTGAGGAAAAGGGACAGGCTTTAGTCACAACATAAAGTCATCACAACATCATCAGCTGACAGTGGCATAACATATTTACAGCCCAGTTTATTTTTTGTCATTTATTTATTATTTGGGGAGGTGGTCCCTAGGATTTTTTTTTTAACTCATAAGTGGACCTTGAGTTACAAAAGTTGAGCTACGTTGCCCCTACCCAGACTCTCAGGCCAGGCTCTATTTGTTTAAACGCCAGCAGCAGTAATTAAGCAACAGTAATCACAAAAATAACCTTCATAAATCATACTGTATCTCCTGCTGTTACATTGCCTAACCCTTCATTTGTTTGTACTCTTCCCCAGGCGTATAACTTGAACATGTTTGGCAGTAAATACCAGTGGATTATCCCCGGCTGGTACCAGGGCAACTGGTGGGAGCAGGCCAACAGCACCAACTGCACCACCAAGAAGCTGCTCACGGCCATGGAGGGATACATCAGTGTGGACTTTGAGCCGCTCAGTGCTCGCCAGATCAAGGGCATCTCAGGCAGGGTGAGTGACACCCAGCGTACTTCAGGAGAAAGTTTTTATTCTTTTGTAAGATTCTGTCCTTATTGATGACACTGCTGTGTTTGCAAACTTAAGTTTATCTGTGACTGTGAATATTACCTGAGAAAACATGAGAGAACTCTCTCCATAAAGAGCCATTTTAGATGCATGTTTTTAAACCAGAGATCTCTACCAAAATCAATCATGGGATTTGTTTTCACACTGCATTACCCAGCACAGGAGCACTGATGCTAAAAGAGCATTTCCAGTAACATTGTAGCTCAAATAGTGTGGAAAATAATCCCTTCTCCCTGGACAAAGTTACAACAGTAATTGTGAATTTGAACGATCCAACATGAATGTATTTTCTAAGGAAAGGCAACATATCCAAAAAGCTTGGAGATGCACATTTCCTCGTTTTGATCTTGTCTCTTTTACCTCTCCATTAGACCCCTAAGGAGTACGAGAGGGAATACAGCCGAGAGCTTCAGCAGAAAGGTGTGGAGGCCAGCAAGTTTCACGGCTTTGCCTACGATGGGATCTGGGTCATTGCTAAAACGTTGACCAGAGTGATGGAGCTGCTGCGGGTAAAACAACGGCAGAACACCTACCACAACTTCACTGTGGATGACCGCGAAGTGGGAAAAATGGTGCTGGACGTCATGAATGAGACCAACTTCTTTGGTGTTACAGTAAGTTATTACCATTTTTTCAAATAACTGACATGTTAAAAGTTAAAATGTGTGTCAGTTCAATTCAATTCAATTCAATTTAATTCAAAGAAGCTTTATTGGCATGACCATACTGAAACAAAATATTGCCAGAGCGCATCGTACAAGATGGTACAAACAGGGAAAAAGAGCAGCTTTTAAAATGCAGACAATGAAACAATATGTTAACATTATTATTGCAAAAGCAACAATGATCGCAAAATTATGTAATGCAAGCTGAACTTACTGATCAGCAGTATGTCTTTCTCTTGTACGCTTAGACACCAGAGCACCCGTCGACCACACTTATGGCTCATTTATACTAGGGGTTAAATACATATACATACACAAACGGAGCCTTCTGTTCATACTCTGCGTTCATTTCATCCATGTTTGTGCATGTTTTATGAATGCTTATGGGCAAAGACAAAACAGAGTAGTACCACTGGAGATTGTGGGGTCAGTGTTGTGTAGACTAAGCAAGAGAAGACCATCTAGTTGACGTGTCTATGCCAATATAAACGATGCATGGAAGTACAAGGGCAGTGATGGTTACAACGTCTGAAATGCATGGATCCCTTTTCGTGCTTAAAGGGAGTTTAAATGAGCCTTTGGTTGACATGTGTGAACACAAGGATTCTCTCCAGACCCTCACATGCTGTACATTAACATGTACATGCAGGCAAAAGCTTTATTTCAATATTGATGAGACACATACAGTGAGGGAGAGGGAGAAAGACACTCAAACACACAGTAAATATGTAGATACAAACACGGTTTAAAGGAACAAATACAAAACACATATAATATGTTACTGCTGACAAAGAAGCATTTTTTTCATCTTGTGTGTATGCATATAAACTATACTGTGTATGTTCTATGTTTATACAGTATAGAGTGGGCAAATGTCAGAACAGCACATAGAGGCATTAATTACTGCTCTGTAAGGCTGGCAGCCTGTTTGCAGAGAAGGTTATTTAGCCTTCCTTGTCTCTGTATGAAGCCTAAAGTGGTGTCATTTGGTGCTGCCGACTCACTCCAATGCATTCAAGATTGATCCTGGTGGCTATGCTAGCTACAAGCTGTGTGTGTGTGTGTGTGTGTGTGTGTACTCACCAACATATATAACAGTGGACTTGAGCGTCGTTACACAGTCACTAACAGTGGACTTGACGGCCAACAGGGGACATTTTTTAAGTCCCCTATTGGTTATGCTTTAAACCGTGATAAAATCATGTCTAAACTCCTCTGGTAATTTTTTTTTAACTTTTGCCAAGTGGGGACCTGAAGGTGTGTGAGTGTTTAAGTGCATACTCAGCAGTGCCTCTGCTGGCTGGAGCCAGGATTTTAATGCCTCAGTCACACACATCGCTTTTTAACACTCCCCATAGTGTGAATGGCTTGCAGCCACAGAAAGTCTATTGGTATGTAAATGTTCTATTAAACTGCCAACTTGGTGAAGCAACTAGTCCCCTGACACATGATTTTTTTACATTATGTTTTTGTAACAAAATATGAAGGCTAAGCTTTGATGGAATTTTTATGCTCAACACTACAAAAATAAAGGGCTACCCAAAAGGCAGCACAGTATTTATGAATCTAATAAGGATGAAAAATAGAAAAAACTAAACAGAACAAAAAAAACAAAAACAATTATGTAATCATTTCCTTTCACTTTTAATGAATAACTAAAAACTAATTTGATATCACACTTTGACTAAACCTGTGAAGTTAAGTCCAAAAATACTCACCTGACCGTATTTTCACAGGCACTCAATGTCAATAATATTTTCAATACACTTGTACACCACTTTACATTACTTTCAATAATTACTAACTATTCAGTGGTAGAAAACTAAAAACTTAAAAAGAATATAATGTAATTTTGTGCTCACTCTACACACATAGGATAATACTTTATGAAACAACACAAGTCCACTGTTTGCTGGCACAGAATGACACAAGTCCCCTCTTGGATAGCATAGAGCGATAATCACACTCCAGCATGGATGAATTAAAGAAATTAGTCAAATTAGCAATACTTATAAGAAAGATATAAAAATCTCTACATTATAGCCTCTTGAACCATGATATGTTTTATTTTTGAAACAAATCATGAAGGCCCAACTTTGGTGAATTTATTTACCAGCTACTCAATGTCAATAATATTTTCAATACACTTGTACACCACTTTACATTACTTTCAATAATTACTAACTATTCAGTGGTAGAAAACTAAAAACTTAAAAAGAATATAATGTAATTTTGTGCTCACTCTACACACATAGGATAATACTTTATGAAACAACACAAGTCCACTGTTTGCTGGCACAGAATGACACAAGTCCCCTCTTGGATAGCATAGAGCGATAATCACACTCCAGCATGGATGAATTAAAGAAATTAGTCAAATTAGCAATACTTATAAGAAAGATATAAAAATCTCTACATTATAGCCTCTTGAACCATGATATGTTTTATTTTTGTAACAAATCATGAAGGCCCAACTTTGGTGAATTTATTTACCAGCTACTCAATGTCAATAATATTTTCAATACACTTGTACACCACTTTACATTACTTTCAATAATTACTAACTATTCAGTGGTAGAAAACTAAAAACTTAAAAAGAATATAATGTAATTTTGTGCTCACTCTACACACATAGGATAATACTTTATGAAACAACACAAGTCCACTGTTTGCTGGCACAGAATGACACAAGTTCCCTCTTGGATAGCATAGAGCGATAATCACACTCCAGCATGGATGAATTAAAGAAATTAGTCAAATTAGCAATGCTTATGAGAAAAATATAAAAATTTCTACATTATAGCCTCTTGAACCATGATATGTTTTGTTTTTGTGACAAATCATGAAGGCCCAACTTTGAATTTGTTTACCAACTACTCAATGTCAATAATATTTTCAATACACTTGTACACCACTTTACATTACTTTCAATAATTACAAACTATTCAGTGGTAGAAAACTAAAAACTAAAAAAGAATGTAATGCAATTTTGTGCTCACTCTACACACATAGGATCATACATTATGAAACAACACAAGTCCACTGTTTGCTGGCAAAGAATGACACAAGTCCCCTCTTGGATAGCATAGAGCGATAATCACACTCCAGCATGGATGAATTAAAGAAATTAGTCAAATTAGCAATACTTATGAGAAAGATATAAAAACCTCTACATTATATGATGTGTTTTATTTTTGTAACAAATCGTGAAGGCCCAACTTTGGTGAATATCCTTTACTAGCTAATTTCAAGATTTAGACTAAGGGCCATCCAGAGAGCAGCAGAATAATAAACAGAATAAAGAAAACAACTAGTATAACTTTTATCAGACTTTAAGTGGACATCAGAGTGGACCTAAAAAACTTGTTAGTCAAAAAGGAAAACCTTCCTCTTCCTACTTTTCACAAGCACTGGATGTCAATTAAGTAACTTTTTGAAAGTGACTTTGTGCTTAACCCAAACCTATAGGATAACAGAATGAGTACTTAAAAATCTGAAGGAAGGAAGATTTTAAAAAAGCTGTATTTATAGGAATACACTTTGTTTTGTATTTGTATGAATTGTGTATAAATTAAAATTTCTGGAAAATACACATTATGTAGAAATTTCACATTGCATGAATCTATCTTGAAGAGAAAAAACAATCTATTTGGATATGAATCAGATACCATATTGTAGTCAAAAATGTGATATTTACACTAACTGCTAATGCCTCTCTTAGATCCATCATAAAAAAGACCTCATAGGGTGCTGAAATATTCAGTGTCTCGATGGAGTTAACCTTAATCCTCTCTCAGAATCAAACAACAGGATGCAGACCTTTAAAGAAGACTTCATGTATGGAGTCTTGTTTTGAAGTTTGACTCTATAACAAAAAAGATAGATTTTATATATTGACTCAAGTCCCCTTTTTGCTGGTCCCCGCTTGAATATGATGCAGCGACATACACACTCCTTCATGGGTGTGAATAAAGTGTCTGGCTCCTGTGAACAATACTGAAGTTAAAATGAATGATTCAAGATTTAAGATTTGCAGGAAATGTCACCCAAGCCTGCATGACTATGCAAATTCAAGTAGACCAGACACTACACCAAGTATCAACCTGGAAAACTTAGGTCTCTCATTTTGATAAAAGTCAACTCTTAAGCTCGAAATGACACTGACTTACAAAAATTACTGCTTAAAAGTTTTTATCTTACAATGTATCTAATACTAAGGATGGAAAAATATTATTGCAGCACGTCAGTACAATGTGATGCACTCACATCTTACACATTAAAGTCTGATGCATGAGTGAATCTTTACACTCTATTGACTTTGACTTACAGCAGTTATTTCTGATATCTTAGCGTATCTACTACCAAGGACAAGGAAATATTGTTGCTGTCTGTCATCATAAGAAACTCAGTTTTCTAAATTCAGGCACTGTGTAATTTAACTTGTCTTCTGTTATGGTAATGAGCATTGAAAGGTTCAGTGTCTGTCATGATGGAGTTAACCATTGTGTGTATGTGTGTGTGTGTGTGTATGTATGTAGATTATATATATATATATATATATATATATATATATATATATATATATATATATATATATATATATATATTTATATACGCCGCTGTTGATTACTATCGAGCGATATTCACACTCCCTAAGAACATGCTCCAAATTATCAGATATTTAAGTATATGTGTTTAATACCTAGCTGTCTACAGGTTTGATAGGCTACATTATGCTGTCAGAGAAAATGATATGTGTTGCCATGGGAATATGGAAAATGTTTGGTCTTGTTTGCTACAAGCAAAATTTGCTAAAGTTTTTTTCGTAATTAATCAATTAATTGATCATCAATGTTACCAGTGATCAATTGAGGAAAGTGCTTAAAATTGTCAACCCTAGTCAATACCCTGCTACAGTGCATCTATGCATGTAGATTCTTTATTATATATTTACATTTATGATTACACATTACTCGTCCAGTAACATTCACACACTGCTTTTTAGGAAGTTACACATGTTTAATTTCAGTTGATGATGTGAACATAAAACTGCCTCTGATGAGTGAGTGGACTGAGGGGTGCCAGTCTGTGATACTGAATATCTGAATATCTGACAGTCAGTATCAGACCTGGATTGTCTGTGGTGTGGGGGATGGTCTCCTGTTGTGAACGATGGTCGTTAGGGTCTTTTCACCTTCAGGTTTGCTAGCCTCTCATAGACAAGATGATGTTTCTGATTCAGAGTGACAGAGGCATAGGTGATCAGGTGAATAATGTGTCTTAGTTTAAGATATTTTCTAGGTGCTGTGGAAATTGAAGTCTCCAAACTTTTAAGACTGGGTTGGCTTTGAAATGGTACAACTCATGTATGGAGCAGAAAAGAAAAAACTAAAACAATCAAACAAACAAAAACCAATCACAGTTATTACATGGAAGCTTCAGGCCAAATCTAAAGTGTCTGTCCAAAAAATTTTATACACAGAAGGTTTCTAATGCATATCCATATTAAATTCATCATTATATATTTGGTCCTCACCACTGAGATGAGAAAATATCCCTACTTCACACTTGTCTGTCCTATACATTAAAGGCTAAAAAGCCCCAAAAAATATCTTTAACAAAATATAAGAACAAGCTGCATAAATATGACAATAGATAATCAGAGAGGAACATTGGCATAGTGAGGGAAAGGCTACAGGAACTGCCAGGATGTATAGTGTCTTTTGTTGGTCATAGTTTTCAGTCACGTGACATGCATGGTGACCTGGAGGGCAAAACGATGGACCAACATGGCGGCTCAAACTGTAGTCTCCATAGGCACGCAGCTCAAGCCAGTACAACTTCCTTATGTTTCAAGCCACAGATATTTGAAGAAGGGCTGTGGCATATCATACCATCCACTATAACCCTGGTATACATTTTTACGTCATAGAAAAGTGTCCAATATCACTGATGTAGCAATTGTTCCGTCGTGCGCACAGCAAAAACAGAAGTCCAAACATGTTTTAAGGCCAAAGCGCCTTGAAGTATACCCATCGTTGAGCATCAAATGAAGACCAGAGCTGTTTTTCTGTACCCACATATGTGTTTGTGGAGAGCTAAATGGAATTTTAAAAAAGGCATGGACGTTGGGACAAAAAAAATCCCTCACCTTACACTGCTGCCAGGATGAAAGCGTACAAAAGTATGGACAGTCATATGTATTTTCCTGGATGGATCAATTGTGCTGCTGTTTGGGAGACAAAGGGCAAGAAATTCTTCAGTGTTAAAGCAGAGTACTAATTACTTAATGTTAGCTATCTAACATTAATCCATGAATTATACTAAATTTTAGAGACAGCTGCCACTGTTTGCCCTCCAGAGACAACATGGTATGTTTAATGGCACATATCCACAAACTAGTCTTTCCTGAGTTTTCTTTGTCAGCCAGGATTCTGTAGAAACACTTTGAGACAGTTTCATAAGCAAATGAAAACTCCTTGTAGTTGTAAAATACCCATAAAGGTAGAAGTTTGCAAAATCAGTACTCAAGCTAGTTTTTAAAGCTTACATGCTCCCATAAATGCATTTAGTGATTTTTATGATATGTCAATATATATTATTACTATGTTTTAATTTTGCCGATCATTCAAGTTACACATATTTTAATTTCAGTTGATGATGTGAATATAAAACTGCCTCTGATGAGGGAATGGACTGGAGGGGTGCCATTCTGTGACACTGAAACTCTGACAGTCAGTATCAGACCTGGATTGTCTGTGGTGTGGGGGATGGTCTCCTGTTGTGAACGATGGTCGTTAGGGTCTTTTCACCTTCAGGTTTGCTAGCCTCTCATCGACAAGATGATGTTTCTGATTCAGAGTGACAGAGGCATAGGTGATCAGGTGAATAATGTGTCTTAGTTTAAGATATTTTCTAGGTGCTGTGGAAATTGAAGTCTCCAAACTTTTAAGACTGGGTTGGCTTTGAAATGGTACAACTCATGTATGGAGCAGAAAAGAAAAAACTAAAACAATCAAACAAACAAAAACCAATCACAGTTATTACATGGAAGCTTCAGGCCAAATCTAGAGTGTCTGTCCAAAAAAGTTTTATACACAGACGGTTTCTAATGCATATCCATATTAAATTCATCATTATATATTTGGTCCTCACCACTGAGATGAGAAAATATCCCTACTTCACACTTGTCTGTCCTATACATTAAAGGCTAAAAAGCCCCAAAAAATATCTTTAACAAAATATAAGAACAAGCTGCATAAATATGACAATAGATAATCAGAGAGGAACATTGGCATAGTGAGGGAAAGGCTACAGGAACTGCCAGGATGTATAGTGTTTTTTGTTTGTCATAGTTTTCAGTCACGTGACATGCATGGTGACCTGGAGGGCAAAACGATGGGCCAACATGGCGGCTCAAACTGTAGTCTCCATAGGCACGCAGCTCAAGCCAGTACAACTTCCTTATGTTTCAAGCCACAGATATTTGAAGAAGGGCTGTGGCATATCATACCATCCACTATAACCCTGGTATAAATTTTTACGTCATAGAAAAGTGTCCAATATCACTGATGTAGCAATTGTTCCGTCGTGCGCACAGCAAAAACAGAAGTCCAAACATGTTTTAAGGCCAAAGCGCCTTGAAGTATACCCATTGTTGAGCATCAAATGAAGACCAGAGCTGTTTTTCTGTACCCACATATGTGTTTGTGGAGAGCTAAATGGAATTTTAAAAAAGGCATGGACGTTGGGACAAAAAAAATCCCTCACCTTACACTGCTGCCAGGATGAAAGCGTACAAAAGTATGGACAGTCATATGTATTTTCCTGGATGGATCAATTGTGCTGCTGTTTGGGAGACAAAGGGCAAGAAATTCTTCAGTGTTAAAGCAGAGTACTAATTACTTAATGTTAGCTATCTAACATTAATCCATGAATTATACTAAATTTTAGAGACAGCTGCCACTGTTTGCCCTCCAGAGACAACATGGTATGTTTAATGGCACATATCCACAAACTAGTCTTTCCTGAGTTTTCTTTGTCAGCCAGGATTCTGTAGAAACACTTTGAGACAGTTTCATAAGCAAATGAAAACTCCTTGTAGTTGTAAAATACCCATAAAGGTAGAAGTTTGCAAAATCAGTACTCAAGCTAGTTTTAAAAGCTTACATGCTCCCATAAATGCATTTAGTGATTTTTATGATACGTCAATATATATTATTACTATGTTTTAATTTTGCCGATCATTCAAGTTACACATATTTTAATTTCAGTTGATGATGTGAATATAAAACTGCCTCTGATGAGGGAATGGACTGGAGGGGTGCCATTCTGTGACACTGAAACTCTGACAGTCAGTATCAGACCTGGATTGTCTGCGGTGTGGGGGATGGTCTCCTGTTGTGAACGATGGTCGTTAGGGTCTTTTCACCTTCAGGTTTGCTAGCCTCTCATCGACAAGATGATGTTTCTGATTCAGAGTGACAGAGGCATGGGCGATCAGGTGAATAATGTGTCTTAGTTTAAGATATTTTCTAGGTGCTGTGGAAATTGAAGTCTCCAAACTTTTAAGACTGGGTTGGCTTTGAAATGGTACAACTCATGTATGGAGCAGAAAAGAAAAAACTAAAACAATCAAACAAACAAAAACCAATCGCAGTTATTACATGGAAGCTTCAGGCCAAATCTAAAGTGTCTGTCCAAAAAAGTTTTATACACAGAAGGTTTCTAATGCATATCCATATTAAATTCATCATTATATATTTGGTCCTCACCACTGAGATGAGAAAATATCCCTACTTCACACTTGTCTGTCCTATACATTAAAGGCTAAAAAGCCCCAAAAAATATCTTTAACAAAATATAAGAACAAGCTGCATAAATATGACAATAGATAATCAGAGAGGAACATTGGCATAGTGAGGGAAAGGCTACAGGAACTGCCAGGATGTATAGTGTTTTTTGTTTGTCATAGTTTTCAGTCACGTGACATGCATGGTGACCTGGAGGGCAAAACGATGGGCCAACATGGCGGCTCAAACTGTAGTCTCCATAGGCACGCAGCTCAAGCCAGTACAATTTCCTTATGTTTCAAGCCACAGATATTTGAAGAAGGGCTGTGGCATATCATACCATCCACTATAACCCTGGTATAAATTTTTACGTCATAGAAAAGTGTCCAATATCACTGATGTAGCAATTATTCCGTCGTGCGCACAGCAAAAACAGAAGTCCAAACATGTTTTAAGGCCAAAGCGCCTTGAAGTATACCCATTGTTGAGCATCAAATGAAGACCAGAGCTGTTTTTCTGTACCCACATATGTGTTTGTGGAGAGCTAAATGGAATTTTAAAAAAGGCATGGCGTTGGGACAAAAAAAATCCCTCACCTTACACTGCTGCCAGGATGAAAGCGTACAAAAGTATGGACAGTCATATGTATTTTCCTGGATGGATCAATTGTGCTGCTGTTTGGGAGACAAAGGGCAAGAAATTCTTCAGTGTTAAAGCAGAGTACTAATTACTTAATGTTAGCTATCTAACATTAATCCATGAATTATACTAAATTTTAGAGACAGCTGCCACTGTTTGCCCTCCAGAGACAACATGGTATGTTTAATGGCACATATCCACAAACTAGTCTTTCCTGAGTTTTCTTTGTCAGCCAGGATTCTGTAGAAACACTTTGAGACAGTTTCATAAGCAAATGAAAACTCCTTGTAGTTGTAAAATACCCATAAAGGTAGAAGTTTGCAAAATCAGTACTCAAGCTAGTTTTAAAAGCTTACATGCTCCCATAAATGCATTTAGTGATTTTTATGATACGTCAATATATATTATTACTATGTTTTAATTTTGCCGATCATTCAAGTTACACATATTTTAATTTCAGTTGATGATGTGAATATAAAACTGCCTCTGATGAGGGAATGGACTGGAGGGGTGCCATTCTGTGACACTGAAACTCTGACAGTCAGTATCAGACCTGGATTGTCTGCGGTGTGGGGGATGGTCTCCTGTTGTGAACGATGGTCGTTAGGGTCTTTTCACCTTCAGGTTTGCTAGCCTCTCATCGACAAGATGATGTTTCTGATTCAGAGTGACAGAGGCATGGGCGATCAGGTGAATAAGGTGTCTTAGTTTAAGATATTTTCTAGGTGCTGTGGAAATTGAAGTCTCCAAACTTTTAAGACTTGGTTGACTTTGAAATGGTACAACTCATGTATGGAGCAGAAAAGAAACAACTAAAACAATCAAACAAACAAAAACCAATCACAGTTATTACATGGAAGCTTCAGGCCAAATCTAAAGTGTCTGTCCAAAAAATTTTATACACAGAAAGTTTCTAGTGCATATCCATATTAAATTCATCATTATATATTTGGTCCTCACCACTGAGATGAGAAAATATATATATACTTAAACTTTAAAACACCATTGTTGTGAGGAATTGAAAATATGAAGAACATTACATTTGTTTACACAAAGGTTTAAAACTAACATTATGCAAAAATATGACAATAGATAATCAGAGAGGAACATTGGCATAGTGAGGGAAAGGCTACAGGAACTGCCAGGATGTATAGTGTCTTTTGTTTGTCATAGTTTTCAGTCACGTGACATGCATGGTGACCTGGAGGGCAAAACGATGGGCCAACATGGCGGCTCAAACTGTAGTCTCCGTAGGCACACAGCTCAAGCCAGTACAATTTCCTTATGTTTCAAGCCACAGATATTTGAAGAAGGGCTGTGGCATATCATACCATCCACTATAACCCTGGTATAAATTTTTACGTCATAGAAAAGTGTCCAATATCACTGATGTAGCAATTGTTCTGTCGTGCGCACAGCAAAAACACAAGTCCAAACATGTTTTAAGGCCAAAGCGCCTTGAAGTATACCCATTGTTGAGCATCAAATGAAGACCAGAGCTGTTTTTCTGTACCCACATATGTGTTTGTGGAGAGCTAAATGGAATTTTAAAAAAGGCATGGACGTTGGGACAAAAAAATCCCTCACCTTACACTGCTGCCAGGATGAAAGCGTACAAAAGTATGGACAGTCATATGTATTTTCCTGGATGGATCAATTGTGCTGCTGTTTGGGAGACAAAGGGCAAGAAATTCTTCAGTGTTAAAGCAGAGTACTAATTACTTAATGTTAGCTATCTAACATTAATCCATGAATTATACTAAATTTCAGAGACAGCTGCCACTGTTTGCCCTCCAGAGACAACATGGTTTGTTTAATGGCACATATCCACAAACTAGTCTTTCCTGAGTTTTCTTTGTCAGCCAGGATTCTGTAGAAACACTTTGAGACAGTTTCATAAGCGAATGAAAACTCCTTGTAGTTGTAAAATACCCATAAAGGTAGAAGTTTGCAAAATCAGTACTCAAGCTAGTTTTTAAAGCTTACATGCTCCCATAAATGCATTTAGTGATTTTTATGATACGTCAATATATATTATTACTATGTTTTCATTTTGCCGATCATTCAAGTTACACATATTTAATTTCAGTTGATGATGTGAATATAAAACTGCCTCTGATGAGTGAGTGGACTGGAGGGGTGCCATTCTGTGACACTGAAACTCTGACAGTCAGTATCAGACCTGGATTGTCTGTGGTGTGGGGGATGGTCTCCTGTTGTGAACGATGGTCGTTAGGGTCTTTTCACCTTGGGCTTCAGGTTTGTTAGCTAAAATATTATTTATTCTCAATTCTCAAGTCATCATGTAAGAGTGTGAATATTATCCCTAAGACCCTAACGACCATCGTTCACAACAGGAGACCATCCCCCACACCGCAGACAATCCAGGTCTGATACTGACTGTCAGATATTCAGTATCACAGACTGGCACCCCTCAGTCCATTCACTCATCAGAGGCAGTTTTATGTTCACATCATCAACTGAAATTAAACATGTGTAACTTCCTAAAAAGCAGTGTGTGAATGTTACTGGACGAGTAATGTGTAATCATAAATGTAAATATATAATAAAGAATCTACATGCATAGATGCACTGTAGCAGGGTATTGACTAGGGTTGACAATTTTAAGCACTTTCCTCAATTGATCACTGGTAACATTGATGATCAATTAATTGATTAATTACGAAAAAACTTTAGCAAATTTTGCTTTTAGCAAACAAGACCAAACATTTTCCATATTCCCATGGCAACACATATCATTTTCTCTGACAGCATAATGTAGCCTATCAAACCTGTAGACAGCTAGGTATTAAACACATATACTTAAATATCTGATAATTTGGAGCACGTTCTTAAAATTATCTCCGTTATATTTCAGATCTACATCCATGAGGGAGTGTGAATATCGCTCGATAGTAATCAGCAGCGGACCTGTGTCGTATTGTTCAAACAAAGATTATACATATATATATATATATATATATATATATATAATCTACATACATACACACACACACACATACACACAATGGTTAACTCCATCATGACAGACACTGAGCCTTTCAATGCTCATTACCATAACACAAGACAAGTTAAATTACACAGTGCCTGAATTTAGAAAATTGAGTTTGAGTTTCTTATGATGACAGACAGCAACAATATTTCCTTGTCCTTGGTAGTAGATACGCTAAGATATCAGAAATAACTGTTGTAAGTCAATGTCAATAGAGTGTTCTTTAATTCATCCGTGCTGGAGTGTGATTATCGCTCTATGCTATCCAAGAGGGAACTTGTGTCATTCTGTGCCAGCGAACAGTGGACTTGTGTTGTTTCATAAAGTATAATCCTATGTATGTAGAGTGAGCACAAAATTGCATTACATTCTTTTTTAGTTTTTAGTTTTCTACCACTGAACAGTTAGTAATTATTGAAAATAATGTAAAGTGGTGTACAAGTGTATTGAAAATATTATTGACATTGAGTAGCTGGTAAACAAATTCACCAAAGTTGGGCCTTCATGATTTGTTACAAAAATAAAACATATCATGGTTCAAGAGGCTATAATGTAGAGATTTTTATATCTTTCTTATAAGTATTGCTAATTTGACTAATTTCTTTAATTCATCCATGCTGGAGTGTGATTATCACTCTATGCTATCCAAGAGGGAACTTGTGTCATTCTGTGCCAGCGAACAGTGGACTTGTGTTGTTTCATAAAGTATAATCCTATGTGTGTAGAGTGAGCACAAAATTACATTACATTCTTTTTTAGTTTTTAGTTTTCTACCACTGAATAGTTTGTAATTATTGAAAGTAATGTAAAGTGGTGTACAAGTGTATTGAAAAAATTATTGACATTGGGTAGTTTGTAAACAAATTCACCAAAGTTGGGACTTCATGATTTGTTACAAAAATAAAACACATCATACAATGTAGAGATTTTTATATCTTTCTTATAAGTATTGCTAATTTGACTAATTTCTTTAATTCATCCATGCTGGAGTGTGATTATCGCTCTATGCTATCCAAGAGGGAACTTGTGTCATTCTGTGCCAGCGAACAGTGGACTTGTGTTGTTTCATAAAGTATAATCCTATGTATGTAGAGTGAGCACAAAATTGCATTACATTCTTTTTTAGTTTTTAGTTTTCTACCACTGAACAGTTAGTAATTATTGAAAATAATGTAAAGTGGTGTACAAGTGTATTGAAAATATTATTGACATTGAGTAGCTGGTAAATAAATTCACCAAAGTTGGGCCTTCATGATTTGTTTCAAAAATAAAACATATCATGGTTCAAGAGGCTATAATGTAGAGATTTTTATATCTTTCTTATAAGTATTGCTAATTTGACTAATTTCTTTAATTCATCCATGCTGGAGTGTGATTATCACTCTATGCTATCCAAGAGGGGACTTGTGTCATTCTGTGCCAGCGAACAGTGGACTTGTGTTGTTTCATAAAGTATAATCCTATGTGTGTAGAGTGAGCACAAAATTACATTACATTCTTTTTTAGTTTTTAGTTTTCTACCACTGAATAGTTTGTAATTATTGAAAGTAATGTAAAGTGGTGTACAAGTGTATTGAAAAAATTATTGACATTGGGTAGTTGGTAAACAAATTCACCAAAGTTGGGACTTCATGATTTGTTACAAAAATAAAACACATCATACAATGTAGAGATTTTTATATCTTTCTTATAAGTATTGCTAATTTGACTAATTTCTTTAATTCATCCATGCTGGAGTGTGATTATCGCTCTATGCTATCCAAGAGGGGACTTGTGTCAGTCTGTGCCAGCGAACAGTGGACTTGTGTTGTTTCATAAAGTATAATCCTATGTGTGTAGAGTGAGCACAAAATTGCATTACATTCTTTTTTAGTTTTTAGTTTTCTATCACTGAATAGTTAGTAATTATTGAAAATAATGTAAAGTGGTGTACAAGTGTATTGAAAATATTATTGACATTGAGTAGCTGGTAAATAAATTCACCAAAGTTGGGCCTTCATGAGTTGTTACAAAAATAAAACATATCATATAATGTAGAGATTTTTATATCTTTCTTATAAGTATGGCTAATTTGACTAATTTCTTTAATTCATCCATGCTGGAGTGTGATTATCACTCTATGCTATCCAAGAGGGAACTTGTGTTGTTTCATAAAGTATAATCCTATGTGTGTAGAGTGAGCACAAAATTACATTACATTCTAATAAAAATAAAATAAAAATAGAATTTCATCCAACCTCATGAATGAGTCTAAAATGAATGCGTTGAAGATGCCTGAACAGCCACAGTAAAGTGCAGTAGATGCATGCTTCAAAACCTGTCTTAGATTGACAAATGTTTTTTCTCCACTTACATTATTAAAAGGATATACAAATAAGATATAAACCAACCATCTCTGTAATGCATACATCAGCATCACACACAGGTCATAAAAATGACCAGCAACACAGAAGAATATGAATTCCCCCAAGAAACGTTTAGAAATTGAAATTAAAAAATGTCTTCATGATTGTTTTAATATGTGTATCACAGAGAAATGTGTAAATATTGATATCATTAAAGTTAAATCTGCTTTTGAAAGAAACAAACAAAGTCTTTGCAGTAAACAAACACTGTGAAAGACTGAGTACAGACAGTTACAGTGAAGCATATGGAGGTCCCCTCTTTGATAGGTAGACATCGTTCAAGGTTCCAAGTCCCCTCTTGGCAATTTCTTTAAAAAAATTTAAAAAGCACATTTGCAGTAATATTATGGTAAAAGAGCTTAAAAGTTAATGTTCTATTCTATTTTTGTATTTTTAAAATGCCCAGAAACTGAAGTCCACTGTTGGCTAATGTAACCCGATAGTGCACTGTTGGTCAGGTATGCTTGTCTGTGTGTGTGTGTGTGTGTGTGTTTGTGTGTGTGTGTGTTTGTGTGTGTGTGTGTGCGCGCACGCATGCATGCGATCACTCTCACATCCTATTGAGCTGTTAGAGGATATCTCCTGTTCCCTCGTAAAGGCCACTCCATTATTAGAGGATACTGTGCTGCTCCCAGCCCAGACAGCCAGTAGGCATGCAGGGCCCTACAGTAAAGCAGAGCATTACTTATGTTATATCATACTCATAACTGTGTTTACAAATAAATGGCAGCGGAAAATGCAAGTGAGGAGAGAAGGGAGAAAGATTGGCTGTACTGGAAAATTACAGAGGGTAGGGTTCAATAAACGTTCAGCATTTTCTCATAAACATTGACTGAACGTGGAAGGGTGAGAGACTGAAGTCAAGGTGGGACACAAAGGAGAAATGGATAGAGATACTGAAATAGAAATATAGATTATAATACAGTGTTTATATCAACAGAACAAGAGAGAAAGAAAGACAGAGGAAACGAGCCATGGAGAAAATCAGTACAGGCTTCTGTCTTGTGGTGAGGTCCTCTGGGGCTAATATCCCTGGGGAACGTATGTGTGTGTTGCAGCACTCTACCAAATCCTCCTGGTCGTCATTCCTCGCTCACCCCTCTACTCTCACCTCTCTCAGCACAGACCCACTCAGGGCTGCTGATCAGGAGCAGGCTGACACCGAGTCTTTCCTCAGAGGCTCCGGGAAGCAAAGCAGTGCAGGAATATTGATGGCCATGTAGCATTTCATTCACACTTTACTCCAGGCGCTCAAACAGATAATGAAGTCCTGTTAGGTTGTTTGAAAAGGCCTGCAATCTTATTTTCTCCTTTCATATCAGTATTGACTGGTATTGATCCTTTACATGCAGCCATCACCTCGCATAAATGTACTAGTGTGCCTCACAATATACTGAAATCTAAAGTAAAAGTGCTCATTATGAAAAAGAGCCCTTTTGAAAGTGTTAGCTTTAAAACAGTAGAGTAAACGTTTAAGCTTTTTGTAAAAAGCTTCTTCAGTGCAAAAGACGCTTCTTAGATGTCCAGTTGCCTACAGTATAGCACTTATGAACCCCCCCACTCTTCAGTTCAAACCAGGAACCCTCTTGCTGTGACTAACCACTGCTCCACCGTGCCACCCTAAACATGCCATAGTGGGCCTTAATACCAAACTCAAAGAGCATGTTGTGTTAGCATTACATTAAACTGTCATACATGGTTGGTTCTGACATTGGCTGTCAGGAGACCATTATATTATGACTTGTCTGTTGCTTTTTTTTTAGGGTTTATAAAAACATTTTACCGTATATTAACATTTAGTCACGTCTTAATGAAAAGTCCAAAATTGTATCACTATAGTTGAGGTCAAGGAAATTATTCGTGACACTGTTATAAAAACATTTGACAGTGCATTCACACCTAATGACATTTTAATGACTAGTCCAAATGTTTCCACTGTAGTTGAGGTCAAGGAAAATATTCATGACAGCCAATGTCAAAACGAACCACATTTAACAGTTTAAAGCTGTAGTTGGTGATTAAAAAAACAAAAACTACTGAAACTGTCACCATATCCACATAGCAGTAAAACAACCAATCAGAGCTGAGGAGTCAATAACACAGCTGTCAATCATGTCCATCACTGCTCGTGAACTGAGGTCAAACTGTCAAAGTAGGCAGCGCTGATCAAATATGGATCAAGATTCTGTTACTGCATTGCCTTTTTCTCA
This sequence comes from Epinephelus awoara, assembly GCA_035609425.1. Lineage (NCBI taxonomy): Eukaryota > Metazoa > Chordata > Actinopteri > Perciformes > Serranidae > Epinephelus > Epinephelus awoara. The sequence continues at coordinate 14,107,714 of CM069310.1, read as the reverse complement.
CCTCCCGTGTTTTCGGAATATTTAAGTGTTTTGTAAAATGAGAAAGTTGGTCTAGCTGGTGGGCGGTGCTTGGTGAATCCCTCAACTATTTCCAACATGGCGACCAGGTCATGAACTTTCTAATTGTACAGCTAAACAGTACACTAAAATATGTTTCTGAAATATTTGAGGAGAGAAATAGACAGTGCAGTAACAGAATCTTGATTTATATTTGATCAGAGCTGTTTAGTTTGACATTTTGACCACAGTTAATGAACTAATTGACATGATAGACAGCTGCGTTTGAGACTCCTTGGCTCTGATTGGTTGTTTCAGTGTCCTAAGGTAGTAAATGTAGTGACAGTTTCAGCAAATATGACAAAGGTATTGTTATAAAAGTGACCAACTATGCACTAATATAATGTAGACACAAAAACTTAATACTTTATTATGCCTGCTTTGGCATGTTTGTGACAGATTAATGCCAAAAATATCTCGAACATTGTAAACTTTGCATTAAAAATGACATAACTGAGCAAATTACACTAAATGACAACGGTCATAAATAATCATAAAGACTCCTCCATGTTCATGACAGGTGTCTCGTAATGGTTTTGACAGTGTCGTGTCAGACTGATACACACTCAGATAAAGTGTTGCCAAAAAAACAAACAGAACATTGTTTAATAAGCTTAACTCTCTTTATGGTGACATTTTTATTTATAAGAACCACAATCCTCACTGGAATTAAAACAGTCTGAGCAAGAATGTTGTTCATGTGATAAACAATTATGCTGTTTAAAGACTGCGGCATTGCATAATAATTAAATGCGTGTTTGTACCCGAAGATTTGCAAATTATCGACGTTTAAAGCTTTAAAGGGATTACATGAAATGAGATCAAAAGTGTTCCATGTATGCAGCACACTCTTAGCACATAGAAACTTCCACCCACACACGACAAAGAAAAACACAGGAAGGCAATCTCCCTTCCACACAGCATACATCTTTCATGCTATTTTCGTATTCAGATCTCAAAAGCAGCGATTACACAACTCGCTTGATTTGTGTGTGAATCGCAATAACTTCCACTGGGTTTCCGATAAAGTTAATCCATGTGCAAGCACCAGTGAAATGGCAAATTCTGGCTGGTTACCCTTGGTGTAAATGTCATGTGTGCATGTGTGCTTGATCATATGGGATCACACCCTGACTTGAGCCTCGTGTCTTTCCCGATGTCACGATTTTACACCGTCTGTTTGCGGTGTAAACACACAGGTCTCGTGGGACCAAACCGTGTCCATTCGGCTCTGATCTCAGTCCTGCTGCTGAATCCGTGGCAGCTGCAGCAGGAGGAGGAGAGTGATCACGGAGGGCTCCACAGTATTGATCTGACTGCTGTCAGGGCCGTAGAGAAGAAGACTGACATTAGCTGGGAGAGACTTTCAGGGCATAGAGAGTGCAGTGAGAACCACAGGATGATGTAAACTGGAATTCACCAGGGAGGGCTGCATGTGGAGAGAGACAGCGCATTGTGACTGGAGATGACAAGCGTGTGGGCAAAGGTTTGTTTTGCTGTTTTTTAGCTGTGGTCGGTGGTCATCGTGTTGGTATCAGTATCTTTCTAGGTATTGGTGAGTAACACAACCTGAGGCTTGACAGTCAGATAGACACACTGATGTGAAACAGAGGGGGCAGGGTTGTGTGCGTCTTCTTTTCTCTCTTAATGTGTGTGTATGTATGTGCATCGCAGCTACATTCACATCAGATGTGTTCCCACCTCAAACTCTGAAAACCCCGGAGGATGTCACACCTGCAGCCCGCAGACTGACATCTCATTTGACCCCAGCACACCTGTCACTGGCAGTATTCTCACCTCCACTGACAAAGTGATACCCGACCACCTCCACCATCTCACCTCAGAAAGACACATTCGCACACACACACGCCTAGACACAGTGATTGCTCCATCAGCCACTATTGTGGCTCAGCTCTGAACGTCCTTTGAATACTAGACAAGGGACACCTGTCTGGGTCAATACACTCTAGTGAGGTTGCCTAAGCTGCAGAGGAGCATAATGCCTTGTAGAAAGAAGCTGCACAGTAGCTTCTTTGAATAATGGTCAATGGAGGTTAATTTAATCTTTGTAGCACACACATTTATTTCCAATTGAGGATGTCAGAGTCGGCGCCTCTGCATATGTTTGATACACTTTGCATATTCTCCAAACCATGTATACACTTGAGAGAACAAATTGGGGGACTGTTAAAATAACTACGCGCCATTTCAGCGAGGTTCGTGATAGCTCCACTTTTGCTGATGTGAAGGGCAATTATGGTGACGATGCTAATGCACAGAGAGAGCATGATGGTGCAGCTACTCTAGAAACCTGGATACATACACTCACAGTCATTACGGGTTCAAGTCAAGTTCCCCTATTTTCAGCCCACGTTGTCTGACCCTGTTTACACACCACAGTTAACTGAATGTAATACCTAATGAGCTGAACCGAGGTGCACCGTGCTGTCCTACTTACACATCAGGCATAATTGCATAGCATATTGTAGGAAAGAGCAGCATGTGATGAAACGAGCTTGTTAGCGTCAACAAGTCAGATTGACACCGCGGTGAGAAACTGTCAGCAGACGATCTGTTGTACATCACCAGGGTAAGGGCAACACCGGAGACCCTGCGTCTCAGGAGTGGCTCGCACAAATGCATCATCAGGGACACATGCATGCACACGAGCGCAATGTGACAACATATTAAGTGCATACACGGTGACATGCTTGCACGCGCACACTCAGACAAACATCAAAGATGCCACACAAAGACTGGGATTCAAACAGAGGGGCGGGATCCTGCTCTGCTACTTCAAAGCTTGCCATCTTTTTGAGGCAAAATTGGCTCTCCAGCTTCCTTTCCCATATTCCCCCCTCAGCTGTCTTTTAATCAGCCAATGCAAATGCTTTCTCTCTCTCTCTCTCTCTCTCTCTCTCTCTCTGTCCCTCTCTCTTTCTCTCTATCTTTCTATCTATCTCTTTATCTCGCTCTCTGCTCTCACCTGTTTTGTTAGCCAGCCAGTAATATGTAAACCCAGTTAAATGTGTAATTAAGGAGCTCTGTAAGCAGATGGCGGGCTGAATTAATTGAACAGTCTTGGTAGATGAAGAGGGAGAGAGAGATAAAGAGACGGAGGGAAGGAGAAAATAGAACAAGAGAGAGAGAGAGAGAGAGAGACGAAGAGAATACATGGGAGAGATAAGGCGACAGAAGCCAAATTGATTTGAATATGTCTTACGATATTGCCACAAAGTTGAATTGCTTTTGTCTACCTTGTCTGCGTTTGCCAGACGCTGCCTGACTCGAAATTGCCTTGTCGTGCTCCTGTGGAGTTTAAATCAAAGACGTTCAATTGTTATTTTTTTAAGGGAGTTGTTTGACCGATAAACACACACTTTTTGGAGTGAACTGAAGATTGAGAAATAAAAATTTAGAGTAAAAATCTTAGCTACACTCACTGGCCACTTTTTCTGCTGCCTTTGAAACGCTATCTCAGCCCAGATTTGCACAGTAAACCAGGCAGCCTTGCTGACTTGATGTTGTTGCAAAGATATTAGCAAATGAATTGGCCCAAAGATAATTTTGTTTACCTCCATAAACAGATCAATTTTGGCCACTTCTAATCAAATGAGATGCAGTGTGTGCAGGAGCCAAGACTCTGCCCTTTGCCTGCGAACGTTCCAGTATCAGGGAAGCACTGTGCATAAATTTAGTTGAGCTAAGCTTCTTTTTTTCTCCACTGAAATTCACTTTACTGCTCATACTGCATCTTCTTCAGCAGAATATAATGATTTTATAACTTTGAATATGTACTGTATGTGTTTTTAATGTGTTGTTTTATATTAGAAATACATGTTTTTGTTTTTCCTTCTCCTCAGGGCCAAGTCATGTTTCGGAACGGAGAGAGAATGGGCACAATAAAATTCAACCAGTTTCAAGGTATGTGTGACACTACTACTCCTCTCCTCCTCAGATTGAACTGTCTTGATTTTCTCCTCAGGTTTAGTCATTTGAAAGCTCCCGTGTAAATTGTTCACAAACATTTACCTTTGCCCAATTTATTTTGAACAGAGAACACTGTTTCACAGTAACAAAGCCTTTGTTTTGCCATTTTCACGTCTGTCACACCCACCTCCAGCCATCCACACTTGCTCCTGACGTGACTCCGCTGAGAATTTTCCTATAATTTGTTTGAATTCCAACTGCTTCGCGTCTGTGTTCAATAAAACCTGCAATTGTTTCAGAAATGTTGCAGGATTACCACAGTTTTTGGAAAGCCACTTACAGTTTTTCTCGAGCCAGAAGGCTGCCACGGTTGATATACCAGTACCGATAATGGAACCTGACCAATAGGGCTTAGGAAGAGCTCGCAGCAGAGTCACACAGTGTACATGGGGAAGGGAGGCTGAAGGATTTAACAGTTTTGAAGTCAGAAGCTTTGTACTCACATTTATCTCATTAGTTGTTTTCCTAGAGAGGATAGTCATTATTTGCATGACTGCAAGGGTTGTTTGTCAGAATAACATAAAACATTTTAGACTGTCGTTTTTGTGAGGAAAGTCCCCACAAGCCTTTCTGTATGGAGCTGCATGTCCTGCCTGTATGTGTGGGTGCAGTTAGGGGAATCTAAAACTTGAAAGAGCAAAGCCCATGGTGCTTTACTGTGCTCGATCTCCTCTGTGGTGACGGGCTATATGTCTGGACTGTCAAGGTTTGCACATATAAACATGTTTCAGTGTTCTCCGTCCTCATAGCATCATCCTGAGGTTGTTTTTGAGCCGGCAGGGCCCGCTGAGTGGGAGAATAACCCAGAGATTGGATCTTGATGCAGGGGATTCCCAGCTCCCAGGCTCCCCAGACTGTATGTAGCACACTGCATGGGGTTGTACAGTCCTCTCCGCCTAACCATCTTATCTTCCCCACTGCAGAGGGGCTCGATCCCTCTGGCTGCATACATCACGCTCTGTGTGTGAGTGTGTGTGTGTGAGATAGAGGGCAGTATCTGAGTGTTCATGCACATACTGGTGTGTGGCTCACCGTGTATGTGTGCAAATGTTACAACCCAGGCTCTGTGGGTTTGACAAAAAAGAAGACGGCGCATGATTTATAGTAATTTAAATACTATTTTATGCTTAACTAAGACAAAGTTATTACAGTAAACAAGTCTGTAGTATGAAAGTAAGACTTTGTAGTGTTGCATGGACATTGTGAAGTGAAAACAAGAACATTTACAATGCCAGAAATTTACCATCAGGGTAGTGGGTGGTGAGTGAAATAGATGCGGTGTCCCACTTCCATGATAAAGTAGCAATTGCACACAGCATATACTTAACTATTTATAGCATAAAGCTTTTTTCGTAGTTAATAGACATGTGATCAGTGTTCTCATCCGTCCTGCACTAACAGGAAATAATAACCAACATGTGCAGACGGGCATTAACCAACCTGCTAATGGAACGACAGAATCAATAAACCTAAAGAGAGAGCAGTTCCAACAACTTAATACTTGTTTTTTTTTTTAAGTCATCCCCTCAAGAGCCACAATCCACTGTTTCTTTCTTTTTTTTCCAGCTGTGAGTAGCTCCTCTCTTTATTTCTTCTTCCAATCAACCCATTCTCTCTCCTGGCTCGTCAAATTGGTCCCTACACATCAAACTATGGCGCTCTAGGTACCCTTCCTGTGCCAGTTTTAGATGCTCAGGGACGGTATGTCAATTTAAGCTTGTTACATACGTACATCGTCTCTTTTCAAAATAAACTTATATTTTTACAGGAAATGTACAATTTCTGCTTGTTAAATGCATACAGTTTCTTTTCAAAATAAAGGTAAAACTTTTTAATATTTTACTGTTTAAGTTTTTAAGTCCTGGGGTTAGGTTTAGGCAACAAGAGTACATGGTTAGGTCTAGAAAAAATGGTTTGGCTTAAAATAAGTGCATTTGTTTTTAATATAATGTCACATGCTATACCTTACAAGCGTAGTATGTTACACATACTGTACTAACACATTACCAGCCATGGGGTCCAGATTTCTCCTCATTCATTAGTTCAAGGTCCACACACACAGTTTAATACTTTCAGTGTTATACTTACGTTTGGCTGTGTCGTCAAGCTAGTTAGCTGCCTTTGTCATGTAGCTGTTAGTCACTCACTTTATGGCATGAAACGGCACCTTAAAATAAAAACTCTGTGGCGGAAATTCACTATACTTAACAATAAAGTGTGTGTTTTTTTTACACACCACTGTACTAGCACACTCTAAGCTCATTAAGTGCATTAAAATAATTTGATTGACTTTTCCCACGGGACATAAGCAGCGGTCTACCCTGCTGCCTGCCTTAAGCCGACTTTCTCAGTCTTTGTTCTGCTGCAGTTACATATTGCCACCTGGTGCGTCTCACACCACTGCTAAAAGGTGTCCCGTGATACTGATACTGGTGCATTTAGGGCCACTAACCAAATGGCAAAATTAGACGAGTTGGGAGTGAGACCAGCTTGGTGCAGAGCATTGTGGGACAATAATGTACATCAAGAGCAGGCTCAAAAAGAGAAGTTGGGGTTTTTTTTGTTTTGTTTTTTTAACCTTTTTTTTTTTTTGAAATTGTGAACACACTAAAGACTGGAAACCTGCCTAGATGTATCATGTGGTGAGACACAGCTACAGGCAGACAGGTTGTGGAGCCATCTTGAATACATGGAGTCCAACTGACAAACATGGGGCTGCATGACATAAGGTCTGAAGACCCTCCTGTCTCTACCTGTGGGAGGTCAGCTGCAAGAATAAAACCAAACAGCAGGAGGAGCACTAGCAGGGACAGAGTGCTGTCATATCAAATAGAGAAGAGTGTGTGTGTGTGTGTGTGTGTGTGGTTAATGTGTTTGAATGGGCGGTGATGGGGCAGCCGTCTAAATTAGGGTTTTAAAGCTTGGCATAAGCAAGGAAACTAAATGCTATCATGGCTGAAACGACGGGTGTTAAGGCTTGATTTTCAAAAGAGTGCATGAATGCCTCAGCCTGAGTCATAGCCACACACCTCTATTAATTTGTGACATATGCTTGTGTCCTTCTCTGTGTTTGTCTTCCTCTTCTCCCTGAACTGGCCACTGTGTGTCCGACGCATACCTTACCTTACTCAACCAAATCCTCCCCTGTGTTACAGCTCTCTCTCACTATCTTCTTCCACCTTTATTATATCTCCTCCATCCCTCTTTAACCTTCACTCCATCACTTCTTCCTCACTTGTCAGGGACCGTGAATTTGTCACCTTTTTGAGACACCAAGAGCCCGAGCTGGGTGGAGAGGAGAGGAGGGACAGCCCCAGCTTGAATATTTCAAAAGGCAGTGATCCTCAACATGACCCTATCATCTGTCCTCAGCCTCTGATCCTCCATTTCACCCTGTCAGGCGTTCTTAGTCAGGGGCCTCGGTGGCTCTTATTCCCACTGTCTCTCATGGGGATAAGAGATAGCTCGCTACCAAAGGTCTTGATCGCTGTCGCAGTCCCTCCGAGTACAGATTTTAAATCAACACACTTCCAGGCATAGAGGCGTTTGTCATTCTGTACGGAGAGCAGAGGTTCAATAATATATTTATCAGGAGGGTGAGGTTGTGATATGTGCGGGTAAAAGGTTAAGATGTTTGGGATCTTTAGAGATAAATGATAGGATTTACTGTCTACAACACCCCTCCAGTAAGAATTAATTTCCTGCTTTTCTATCATCTTCTGCACGAATTTGAACTAGCAACACCCTCACTGCTGTCAGTTTACCTCCAGGCAATAGTCTTCCCACAGTCCTTTCAACTTAAATAGCTCACAAGAATATCATTGAACTGTACCACCAATGCTTTCAAATGAGGCAGCAGTTTTTTTTTTCCATGTTAGAATTTCACAGATCTGACATGAAACAAAATAAAATGAACTTGATCAAAGACAAACTAATGTGTGCCGCGTGGAAAAGAACTAAATTAATTTAATCTCAATTACAAACACTTCAGCATAGTCGGGTCGGAATGTGTTGATATAAGATTTCTGGGATTCAGCATTTTAAAAGAGTTACACTGCGAATGAGGTCCGGCCAGTCACCACTTTGATATTTGAGTTTTTAAACCAGAGTGAGTCTCTCCAAAGAGGAAAAGTCATCTGTACTTGAGTAGCATCAGTGAAAAAAAAAGATTCTTTATCTTTTAACATGTTACAGTTTTGAGAATTGTGATTAACACAGACTAACTACATTTACAAAGAGTAGTAATATTCACAGGTTTACAGTGAAGTAAGTAACCAGTGGTTGATATAACTACATTTACTACAGTACTGTACTTAAAAGATGGCTCCATCATTATTTTTTGGTATTGTGTATATCATACTGTTGCTTCAGAGTGGTGCTTTTATATATTCAAATTGGAAAAATCAAATTTTGGCAAAAGTATGTATTTTTTTGTGTCAAAATGCTCTTTTCCAAAGACTCAAGCCCTTCTAAAAACATTTTCCCACGTGACCTGACAAGGGCTTCTGCAGGATCATGTTGCTATACAGTGAATAAACATCTTAGCCTGCCTAATGTGCACCTTCTTCTCGACAACACATGTCTGGGATATCTTCCCTGCAGCAAATAAAACAAAAAATAGCTCTTTTTAGAATATCAAACATGTTACTGTAGGGTAAACAAATACAAAGAAACAATTCTATTTAGAAAATGTCAGAAATTTCCTTGTCTTTTCAAATGTATCAAAACTAACATCATGATTTGGGCTTTTGTTTTATCCGTAGCAGGAATTACAGTTTAGCTGAAACTGGCGTGTAAAGTAATATTGTAACAGGGCTCGATTACATCAATCCTGACTGTGATTTCTTCTGTCCTGTTTGGATCAGTTGGGAATTGCTGGCTAAATGCTGTGGGGATGATGTTAGCATGTAGGGTTTGCTCCTTGTTTTTGTTTAGTTCCAACGACTGGCACACTGGGGTGAAGTCGTCGTAAATGAGTTGCCATGTTTAAAGTATTCCCACTGGTGTAACCTACTGTTGATGTCACATACCGTTGTTCTTTTATTTACCACTCTCTTGCCATCGTCCTCATAATTCCCAGCAAACCAAAGTGGCTCCAAATGTTGGACCTTCTGTTTCTGTTTCTGTTCTGGTAATGGCATTACTAACCACGATTTGCTAGCTTAGCGTAGCTGCCTCCTAGAGTGTCTCACAGGAGTGGAAGGCCTTGGTTTGAGGGTGGCAGCATGATGCCTGTTACATCGTGTGGGCACAGAGATCATTATATTTCACACAATTTAAGCTGTATATTTAATTTTCCAAATGTATGGGATAATTTATCGTATAGTTCGGTTTGTAATGCGTGCTTATCTGAAAGCCTTGTACCAAACGGTTCAATACAAATACATATATTGTTACTCCCCTAGTTTTTAGGTAGTAGTATTTAGTAGTATAGTAGTATAATATCTAGTAATATAACACTGACAACATAGAGGTGATAGTTACTTCTTCACAGTCTGACAGTGTGTCCTGTGTTCTTTGTCTTTTTCTCCTTGTGTCCTGTTCAAGCTACAATTGGTAACTTTTCTGAAAATAACTTTTTGTTGTGTTTGCTGAAGCTGTCACTACATTCTGATAGAAGAACATGAAATCCTGTCCCTTCTCCTCCTCCTCCTCCAGCTTCCCATGACATTTGACAAACAACCAAAAACAACCAATCAGAGCTGAGGAGTCTCTAATGCAGCTGTCAATCACTGCTCATGAGCTGCAGCCAAATTGTCAAACTAGGCAGCGCTGATCAAACATGAATCAAGATTCTGTTACTGCGGTGCCTATTTCTCCCCTCACATGTTTTCATAAACATATTGTAGGGTGGTGTTGGTGCATGTTTATAAGTTAAGAAATTCACCACTGATATTAAGTTATTTAAAATGAGTAATCAAACAAAAAAGGTGTGATATGTCTTTGCACAGGCTGAGCGATAGGTTGAGTTTTACCATCCCACTGAAGCCATCAATATTCCCTGTGGGGATAGAGTGCTGGGATAGTATTTTAGCATCTCAAAGGAAGAGAGATATACAATCCCCTCTGCTGTTTAGATTCTAACAAAGGACGTGGTCAAGGGAAACATGGTTATTGATCCTCGTTCAGCACAGAGAAGTTTGAGAAATACAAATCCTGTTTGTGTATGCACATAAAATTTACTGTTCTGAAATTGTCACATATAGCCTTTCTAACATTTTCAACATGGGCTGATGCTTTGATGCCAGAATTGGAGATCAAATGAGGTGATTCACAGAGAGGAGAGGAGACGGTAACGCAGTGCCCTGTGATGCTGCAATAGCTGATGTTATCTGTCATTTTCCTAGTCAAGGACAATGCTGCTGAGGAGTTCAATGGGCCTATAACAGTGATAACAAGCAAAAGCAGCAACAGATTTGTGCATGCACACCAGAAGAAATTGCAGGTTGTTTGTAGTGCTTACAGAGAAAGAATCAGAATAATCTGTCCCCTCTTCTCATCCCCTTCTTCTCTCCTCCCCGGTGTACACTCTAAGTGAGTAATCTTTATGAGTGAGGGAGAGCGAAGGCCCAGGCTTGTCTGACAAGGTCATGCTTCCTTCAGTATTACACCTGAGGGACTCATCGTTGTTTCTAAAAGAGAAAACACTAAATCCTGAAATAGCTGTATTTGAGCAGAACTCCACAGAGGCAGTGGTGTTTGCAGGCTGGGATGTACAGCAGCACACAATCCCTCAACTCTATCCAGGAAATATTAAAGTTAATGAGTATTGCAATATAAATACAGAGGTAAAATTGCATTTATGTATTGTTTTCTTCCACATCCGTTGAATATTCTTCTCATAATGTACATCCAAAGTCTGCTCTTGCTACATTTGAGGGTTTTTCATGTCTTCATCTGTAAGCTTGTTTCTACAATATCTGCTCTTTATTGCCCTTTAGTTTTCCTTGAGGTTAAATAAGCTGATAAAGACTGTGAAAAACAGGAAACCATTTCCTGTTAATATTAAGCTTTATCTGAAAGTTAAAAATTGAGAATCTTAAAAGATAATCTCACTGAGTGCCTTAAAATATAATACACATATGATGTTAGGGATTTTTTTTTACATTACTACTGGATATTGTAAGATCTCCCTCTGATGTAAAGCTCTCTGTGAGGTTGTATCACTGTGCCAGACTGCACAGCTTCTAGCAAAGCCAGGCCATTCTTCACTCTGTTCAATAGGTGTTTTGAATTAGACTTGCTTGTTCAGTCACAGTAGCCTCTGTTACATTTTCTCCCAATGAGAATCACTGGTGCTACATTTGATAAACCCCTCCAGCCACTTTCTACACTTATATCAGTGATCCATTATTTCTGTACTGTATTGCATAATTAAGTAAGCCACCAGAAAGATTTTGCTGGAGAATCAAGCTGAAAGACTCCAAAACTGGTATAACCATAAAGCAAATTGTTGGGCTGTTGGCTGTAATGCCAACCTTGATGTCATTTTTAGCCTTGCGAGCAACATGGCTCGAGGGATGGCAAAGTTGTTCTAGTCGGTCCATTGTTTTGATCCAGACTGAAATATCTCAACATCTGGATAATAATAATAATAATAATAATAAACTTAATTTACATAGCACCTTTCACACAAGACATGCAGCACAAGGTGCTTTACAATAAGGGCAGTATAAGCACTGAGTGCTTCACATGAAAGCAGACATAATGGACACTGAACAGACAAGGCAACTCAATATAAAGGACATTTAAAACAATTTACCATAAGGTCAAGTTAGAAGCAAAACATTCAGCAACCCTGAGTGGTCTCATTCTGGGGAGAAGTCTTAAAGCATAGTGACATGGCAAACATTGTGATGAGGAAAATAGATATCGTTGGCAGAACAAATTGTGGCAGAACACCAAGTATTAAGGTGAAGAAAAGTGCAAGTTCTGGAAACGGCAGGAAATCACACACACACACACACACACACACACACACACACACACACACACACACATTGGTTAGTAGCAGAGAACAGCAAAATGACTAACAATAAAACAGAGATGGTGCTGGTTCATTGATTCTGTGGAAAATGAGTATTGAAGCCGTTTCAGAATCAATATGTATCCATAAATAGATTTTTTGGCACTACTAAGGGCTGTGGTGATCCCCAAAAATTTCCTCCACAGCCGCCATTAGCTTCACATTTGTGGTTTTGAGTTAAATGTCCCAAAAACTATTGGATGGATTGCCATGATATTTGGTACAGACATCAATGTTCCATTCATGTTATGTTCAGTCATGTTGTAATAACTCTGGTGACGCCTTAACTTTTCATCAGCAAATTGTCAGATGCTTTGGTTTTTGATCAGTTTCCTGCACAACTAACAACAACTATTCGCGAATACTGACATGCTAATCTGCTAAACTAAGGTGGTGAACGTGGTAGACAATATACCTGCTAAACATCAGTCTCACAGAGCCGCTGGCACGGCTGTAGACTTTAAGTGTTGCTTTTGAAGTGTAAAACCAGTCCAGAAAATAGACAAAATGTTGTTGCCATCCAGTAGCCAGTTTGGCCAGTTTGAGTACATGCATTTATTTTAATGTGTAATTATGTGTGTGTTTCTTTAACAGAGGGCCAGGAGGTGAAGGTGGGAGAGTACAATGCAATTGCTGATGTGCTGGACCTCAACAACAACTCCATAATGTTCCAAGGTATGACGAAGGCCAGATACTCTATGTATGTACAGTATGTCCCTGCATTTGTGTGTGACCCCGTGAGCACTGAGACAGGGACGTAAAACTCACTGAAGAAGAAAAAAGTGTTTATATATATGTGTTAAAGGCCCATCACTTACCACCTTAGCACTCACTTCTGTTGTTCACTTGTCCACTTGAACCTAAACTCTCTCCGGCACACATACATACTCAGACATGACCACCACCACTCAGTGTAGAGACTGGGTCCTTTACCACTCAAAACTGTCCTCCATTGGCTAAATTATTTACCAGTCTATTTTTCACCCCTCCCGCGTTTACTTGTGTTGACATACTTTATAATTTGTTCTATCCCCCCAGCTATTCTCCCCTTCACCACCCTCCCTCTCTTTCCCCCATCTTCTCTGCCTTGCCCCACATAAAGAAACTCTAGGACAGTACCATCTAAGATGCTTGTTTCCACATCCCTGACCACAGTAAGTGGAGATGTGTAAGATGATTCCATTGCGATCGATTGGCACACTACTGGGAGAAAAATAGAGCAAAAGATAAGAAAGTGCAGTGTCTAACCACAATAACTTGACTGTGGTGCATTGAGATACATGCACTCAACCAGGAGAAACTGAGGGCCAGGAAATGGGACTCAAATAACTGGATGTCTGCTGCAGTGTCATTATTTTGTGGCTGAAGAGAAAAAGATTTGAAGGGGGCAGGTCCTAAACTGTCAAAGTGAAGAGAGACACCTCACTGGAAAAAGCAAAAATGTTCAGAAAACCACTGTTGTGCAAATACTTTAGATTCAATGCACATACCATGAAACATTTGAGTAAACAATTTCAATGCTACGTGATGTTTGAGGCGTACTCACTTTTAGATATCGTCTTGAACAAAATCTTGTCTCATATCACAACTTGTCCTCTTTATAGGCGTGGAGCCTCCCAAGGACCGTACGTTTGTGCGTCTGCAGCGCCGCCACATCAACGTGCCCCTCTACAGCATCCTGTCCACCATCACCATACTGGGCATGCTCATGGCAGGGGCCTTCCTATTCTTCAACATCAAGAACCGCAACCACAGGTCAGCATTCAGCATTGGTGAAGCACAGCTTTGAGAAAGGGAGGATGAAGGGAGGGGTTAGATGAAGGGTAGCTGGTGAAGGTGAAACAGATAAATGTACGGTGCTGTGGGAAAGTAAATGAGGGGTTGGTGCAAAGGGAGAAAGAAGAGAGGGATGAATGAAAGATGAGAAGAATCAGCAGAGATTGAATGGTACTGAAGTGAAGGGATGATTAACTGCTGCAGGTACATTATTTCTTATTTCACTCTCCTTCATACCTAAATATCATACTGAAGCATTTTCTGATGAAGAGGACCTGTTATATTCTATTCTATTCTAATCTAATCTAATCTTTTCTACCAGACTAATCAAGATGTCCAGTCCCTACATGAACAACCTGATCATCCTAGGAGGCATGCTCTCCTACGCCTCTATCTTCCTGTTTGGTCTTGATGGGGGTTTCGTCTCTGACAAAGAGTTTGAGACTCTCTGCACTGTGAGTTCCCTCTTGCCTAATATCAGACAGAATTGCCAACTCATTACACATCGTTTCCATTTTCAGTTTGACATTTCGTCCACTGGGGGAGGGGGTAGGCCTGTCTGACGATATATGAACATAACCCTTAATTATTTTTTGCTGACCTCGATATTGTTTTTGCATGAGTTTACATAAGAATGCCACCAAAATTTTAGCCAACATGATGCCCGAATAACCAACAGTGGTCTCCTGACCATAATAAGATTTGGGTACAACGATTCTCCCTTTTTTCCTCCCCACCCATGCCTACTTGCACGAGTTCAAAGACACATAAAACAGCGCTTCAGAGATGACACAGCGTAGCTCACTGATAGCCTGCAGTTGCGGTTTTTGAGTGGAAGATGCACAGTCCTGTTAGTCATTAGCTTGCCAGCCCCTGGCAACGAGTCAAAAAGTCTCGTTTGTAGTTTTACCTTCCAAGAACTGTATCCACCACTTCATAAATCCACAAGCAAACCGCCCGGCTCCTGGGCCGTCCATCCCCGGGATATATTGTCCAACAACCTAGTTATTGTGCAGACATATCCATCTGAATCTAACTTCCTATTAAGTCCACATTGATGCATGGCCATGACAACACACTTGTTTTGCTGGAGTTTTAGGGGGTGGAGCGGAGCGAAGTAAAACATACTATGATTTTGGGGCAATACTTTGAAGAAATGTCAATTTAGAACAGCATCAATAGCAGTATCTGTCTCACCTAAAGCACTTGTTGTTGCTGAGATCTACCACTGTGGTGCTCACTGGATTGGTTTTTATTTCAAACAAGTAACCACTGTGTCATGTCACTGTGCTAAGCGAATCAGTCAGCTCGGTGGAGTGGGCCGATTCCAAGGTCTGCACTTGTTCTAGCACAAAATCTGATTTTTACTGCACAATTATTGTGGCCAAAAAAGTTAACTGTAAAAGTTCACAAGAAAAAGAAACTGGAAAAAAAAATGCTATCAGTCAAATTAATCTTTAATTTTGTCTAATGTGCATTTTGACTCTTTTGTTGCAAATGAATTACACTCAAAATACGAGTGCAGGGAGTTGGAGAAAGAGTCTGTAACCATAACTGTACAGGAGTGTACAAGTGTAGCAGTTGCACTTAATGGGAAGTGGAAAGGCAACCAGATGGCACTGGGGGAGGGAGACAAAGCAAGAACGGAAAGAAACAGAAATGATTAAGAGGTGCAGTATTATTGTATGTGTATTATTAACAAGATATCAGTATTTCATTTTTAAGTATCACAGTTATTGTAAGTACTGGTATAAATGTACTTAACACTCTAAAACATAAAATTATGAAAAGAAGTTTGGGTTGTGTCCCCGACATTCTATTCTGTTTCAGTAGTGCCATTGAACCCTGCTCATTGGCTAACAAAAGAGGTGTGAACATGAGCTGAAAAATGGAGAATACTGCTGAAACACTAATCACATGCACTCTGTGTCCAACTCTAAGTGAAAACTGATTGAATCTCTCTCTCTGGCTCTCTAGCTAGCATGGAGCACATTAAGTGTCTCCCCCCAGGTAGCATTACTGTGTGACTATGTAGATGCTGGATTAATTAAAGAGTTTTGATTACAGTGATAACAGGTTTCCACTGAGATACCCCCCTCTCCCAGACACAGACACACACACACACACACACGCACACACACCAGAGTAATGTTAGGCAGGGCACGTCTCGAGCTGCCACCACCTGGCTGAAGCTTTGCTGCAGAGCTAAAACAGAGCTTGTCACTTCAGACGAGGTTCTTCAGCAAAGGACCACAGAGGTTGATCCATTCACTGCCAATCAATATGTGCTGGTCTCCTTGAGAATAGATGGTGTAATTGTTTTTTTGGTGTCTTCTTTACCCAGTGCTCTGTCCCTGCCCTGCTTTATTTCTCTCTGGAGTGGCAGGTAAAAAGAGCCAGGTGTAAATGTTTGAAGCTTTACAGTGTGTGTGTGGTGCAGAAGGGGCTCACACACAGAGGTACACATAAAACAAACATGTACCACACACAGCAGTCTAACACATACTGTAAAAAGAAGCGCTCTGTAGCTATTTTAGGAGTTCATAGTCTCTATTCAAATTCTAAGCTTTTAAAACACGTCAGCAGTGTCCTTTGTGCCAGAGCAGTAAGAGGTCTACATTTTGTTTCTCATTAAGATGAAACGCTCTCAGGAGTGTGACAGCTTCCATGGTCCAGGACGTTCTCCCAGAGCTCCACACTTGGAGAGGAAAAATAAATCTGACAGCTTCTTATTTTTAGAAGCCTTCAAGAAGCTATTTTGAATGAACTTCTTGAGAGAAATGCAAATACCTGTCAGATCAGATGTTGTTTTAAGCCTTGATCACCACTTTGAGACATGACAAAATTATGTGTGTGCCTGTTGTTTTGATAGGTTCGGACATGGATTCTCATCGTTGGATACACAACAGCTTTCGGTGCCATGTTTGCCAAGACCTGGAGGGTGCACGCCATCTTTAAGAATGTGAAGATGAAGAAGAAGGTATTGAAAAATATGAGTGACTAAGAGGTTATATATAGTAGTGCTATTTATTGTAGAATTAGTTTGTTTGCCTTCTTGACAAATGCGCTTTGATTTTTCATTCATTTTCCTTTCTTTATTTTTATTTTTTGATACATATCTTGGTTCTAAACTGTTTATTTCTAACCACATCGTGCACATCTGTAGGAACTACTGCTTCATATAATCACAAACATCTCCATTAAAACATGTAGACCTGACAGTCTTAACCAGGAAGCCTCACATGTCTTTTGAAAGCCCAGCACTGGTGTGTGGGTGCTTGTATTCACACTCATGCTTTTTAACAAACACTCTGAAAGACTGGCAGCCCCCTGGCACCTGCTTTTAGAATCTTCTCTGTGAGAAAAAAAAGAAAAAAAAGATTCAGAAATACAAATGGCTTTTTAAACATCTGACACAATCTGTTTCACTGGCCTGGTTATATAAAGTGGCGCCGAGCTCACCAAGTGTTATAACTGTGCTCGGCCTTTTTGTATTTATAGATCTTGCTCTCCCCCTCTCTTTGTCTCTCTCCCACCCTCTCTCTCCCTCACCCTCTTGCATATTGGAGGAAGTGTGGGTGGCCTGCCAGAGAGAGAGAGAGAGAGCAGGAAGAGAGGGAGGAGTGAGGGATGGATCAAAGAGTCGGAGAGGTTGGAGGGATGTAGGGAAGTAGTGGCAGAAGGGAGGGTGGAGAGACAGACGGAGGAAGGCAAAGCAGGGCAGAACAAGGGACAAGACAAACAACGTGGCACAAATGGCAAAGAAAGTAGGTTGGACTCTGTGCGAAGAAAATGGGGAAGCTGGAAAAAGAGGCCAAAAGATGTTGGAAGATAAAGATAATCCAGATTACAGGTTAGAAGACAAGGAGGCATGACAGATCTCCACTTTATCTTGAGTTTCCACGTCAGTTTACAGTTGGGTCAACGCAAGATCGCTACTTTTTTTTCCAGGTGTTTCCAAATAAATGATTTGGCCTTTCAAATTCATTGTCTCTTTTGCGTCTCCGAGCTCAGCATCTTTGCTCTAACCCTTCACTGCCAATTATCTCTGCTCAGTCCGCCCTCTCCCACCTTCTTCCCCGCGCTAACAGAGACAAAACCAATGTTTCTTCAGATGCAGTATTTACCCCTACTGCATATTTCAGCCCTTAAACCTCAAGTTGTATTCTCTGTTGGTTCATGGCCTGGGTCTGTTTGCAGGACACACACACACAGCACACTTCCTCCATACTGATTGAGTTCAGGTGCTTTGGCTTCAGTAGAGTGATAGTTGCTGTTGGTGCCCTGAAATCTCTGTCAACGGCTGTCAGGGGAGGGACAAGCTCAAGTGTTCGCCATCTTTTCTTCAAACAGTAGGGCTGGAACTGCATCCCTCACTCCTTCCTCCTCAATGTGGGACACTGGGAGAGCACAGATTGTAAATCAGGGGTGTGTTCGATAAGGGTTCCACTCGGCAGGCTACGGACGCACTCCCTCACTTCTTAAAGAGCTCAGTGCCGGAGACAGCATTGGGTGGGGGGGGCTGGCTGTCAATCAATGTCCTCCTTCTCCAAATACACACAAACACACACCACAGACACAGATAAGCATACACACTTTCAAAACACAACCCTTTACCCCCCTTTGCCCCCGTAGCAGCTATGTGTCAGTCTTGCTATCACAGTAATTTACTGAGTACTCCTTTGTGACACATAGCTGGATACATGTGCATGCACGCGCGCACACAAACAAGCACACAGGACGAAGCGAAACAAACACACAGTACCTCATTAGCTCATTACACATGCTTGCATAAATACATATTCATAAACACACAAACTGACCGTGCACACACCAGTCGAGGTTGTCTGAAAATAACATCATGAGCAACTTCTAAGGTGTCACACTACCTCACGGATTTTAATAGATCAGAAATAGTATACTGTTGTTGTTACGACACCCTGAGGTTTGGCTACTGCATTTAAACGCAAAATATGTTACACTATCACAGCAGACATAGCTCGCCCCTGGCCTTTGCGCTACACAGTAGAGGGAAATAGACTTCGTTCTGGACCTTGAAAACAGTACTCATAACTCGGAGTGTACTTCAGTCTTTCAAAGCACTGACCCACATCTCATGGGCAGCGGCTGGACTTGTGGAGAATAGAGACATTTTTATCTCTATTTTTTATTGTCAATCATGTTCGGGTCATGTGAACATTCAATGTTTCCATTATTTGGTCTTTTTCTCCAACAATGAATGAATGAATGAACTTTATATAGCACCTTTCAAGCTCAGAATGTAGCACAAAGTGTTGTGCAATTCAGCGGCAGACACACACACACACAGCAGGGAGAACAAAGTCATCAGTAGAGACAAAATCACTGGATCCCAACTGGTATGTCAGAGTGCCAATATTACTGGGGGAAAGAAAACAGTACATAACACGTTAGGTAATTTAGAGTCATTACATACTTTTTCCTAACAGACTCCGTAACATATCACAGTTGAGCAGATGGTGGTGTAGAGGTTTTTTTATGTAAATTTCTCCAAATTATCACACATCTTGCATATTTTTGTTGCAACTATTTATTTGTTAGAATAATAGAATTTTACTTTTACTTATTACTAGTACTGGCTCATGGACTTTCTTACCAGATTTGGTGACTTTTAAGACACTGTTAGTGACACTTTTTCCAAAAAAAAAGCGACTAGCAGCATATCTAGCAACATTTTGGTCAGATCATAAAGCTACAGTTGGTAACTTTTCTGAAAATAGGTTTGTGTCATATTTGCTGAAACTGTCACTGTATCCTTAAACAGATACAAGAGACCAATAGTCTGCGAAAAAAATCATGTCACAAAAAAAGTTATTTGTTATAAAAGTTTGATTCTTCTCTTTGAGGAGAGTCTCCAATATTTCTCAGTGAATGTGCACTAATATGGCTCTGGATTGAATGCTTTCAGTGGGTGGAACAGAACAACAGCACGTTTATTCAACCAATCATCAGCCTGACAGAGACATGAATGTGCGTGCTCAGTGACTAATCACTGATCCCCATTGTTTTTTTTTCTAAATGCTTTAACTTTACTATTTAAGTTTGATTTTATTTTGTCAGATAGACAGAGTTAACAATGGTGAATTCATTGCAGTGCATCATCATCTCCCTATTCATGATAATTAAGTTACAGAGTCGACACAACAGCCTTCAGAAATATGTTAACATTAGAGGTAGATTGAGGAGCTGCTTGAAAAAGCAAGTTAATGTTATATCTAATTACAGTCAGTTTCTTTGGGGTTTTAAAATCTTGTAGGTATATTTATGTGACTATATGTTAACATTATAGATCTGCAAATTAGAACTAAATATCATCGAGCAACAACTAGCACCTTTTCCTGCAGGCTGTAGCTACTTCACACTAAAAATAGTAGCAACACTGACCAGACTTCATTTTATTTAATATACAGTTATTTTTGTTTTCGCCCATCTTGGTGTCAAATATTTTTTCACTGGCTTTGAAGCAGCCATTTTCTCTGCTCTGCCTGTGTCTTCCTCTAAACTCCCCTGAAGCACTGAAGCATTTCTACAAGAAATGTCCCTTCGTCTTGCCTTGTCTATATTTGTTCAATGCCAACACCATCAAAAGACACCAGATCAAAAAACAACCCCCTCACGCATCTCATCCTGAGCCCACCGGCGGATGGAGACCTGTGTGAGACCACCGTGCTGCATTTGGGCTATGTGATACTCTCCAAACAGAGCCCAGCCTGTGTTCCCTGACCTTTCCTTTGATCTGCCATTACAGACAGTCAAACGCTATTATAAATAAAGATCACAAACAGGTCACGGCTTTCATCCCTCTAAAGTTCATGGTACAAAAGAGGAGCTTTAGTGGTCAACAGTGATGGCTCGTGTTTGGTGGCTCTTTTCCACATTCTCTGGCCGCAAGGTAACAAAATCAGGGCTTGCTGGTGGCATTGTTTTCACAGGATGAATGTCCACCAGTGGTTCTTCGACCTGGGCCAGTGGAGTGCAGTCTACCAGTGTACTACATGTGCGACAGATAGTGTGAAAGAATCTTGAACAAGGCCAAAAACGTGATCTGAATAAAACAGAAATGCATTAAAGAGTATGAGTATGTGCAACTTAACTAATTTTAAGAATACTTCCAGTGATCAGCACCTCATTGCAACCCTAGGTGTGCACAGCTGTTCTATATATACAGTGTAAAAGAGTATCTGTAACAAATTCTAAGCCAGATCTTAGTCTTTTGGACTTTCAGTTTGGCTGGTTTCCTATCCTAGTAGGTGGTTAATTGCAGCTAAATGCATTGTAATCAGACCCTGATTAGATGTTAGGGTGAAACCAGCAGGGCTCCAGGTCCTGAGATAGGATGAGAATCACATAATTATAGTGGTCAATAAGAAATGTTGTTTGAAATGGCTCTGCAGACACACACAGTTGCATAACACTCGCAGGTGTGTGCTATTGGGCTAATATGAGCATCTAATCTTCCTTTCCCGCTCCAGATCATAAAGGACCAGAAGCTGTTGATCATCGTTGGCGGGATGCTACTAATCGACTTATGCATCCTCATTTGCTGGCAGATTGTGGACCCGCTTAAGAGGACTGTGGAAGAGTACAGCTTGGAGGTCAGTGTGCATTTCTATGTTTTTTTCACATGTCGTTTAAACTTGCGCTTGATTGTGGTTTTATTTATGTTGCTGTAACATGATTTGCCCCAGCTGGGAGAATCCCAGTGACACAGATTCTTGCTAAAAATGCCTGTGTATTTGGAGTTTAGGCAAACAAAATGTCCGCCTTGGGCTGTATCGCGAGCATCTTTGTTGTGCTTGTTATTTTTGGGTCAGGATGTGAGCCATCACTGCCTCCTGCGCTCATCCCATGGCCGGACATTTGCCAGCTTGGATGTGAGACTTTGGCAAGGCCTGCTGGAAAAGAGGCACTTGGCATCACTTTCTCCTTGCTGGAGAGGTGGCGTGGTGTAGAATAGAAATGAACTCTGCTTCGCTGTGATTGGTTAGAGTAGGCTCAGATTCCCTGAGATTGGTACAGGATTAGTCTAGCTGTGCGCCCAATTGGCTAAAATGAACATACTGTAGCTTTGGCATTAGAGGTTGATAGTGTGTGAAGTGTGTTTTCAGCATGACATATTAGCACATAACTGTCAGTGGTATTAAGGGAATGCAGACTGAATTAGAAAGGCACAACTGCATATTTATTTCCTCAGAGGATTTAGTCACTTTGGTTAAAGTGGCAGATTGAGTTTTAATGTTGTTTTTTTTTCTTCATATTTCTGTAGTATAAAATATTATGCAAGTACGGCTTCACTGTTTAGTACATCTGTCTTTCTGTACAGATTAACACTAAGATGGTGGGTTAAATGCTTGAGTCAGGAAGATTTCGAGCTGCATATATTAAAACAGCTTTCAGCCTAGTCTTTTTATTTTTGTTTTTGTTTTTGAGAATATTAGCTCATGCTGTTAAGTAGATGGTTCTGTGTTCCACTGGTTAAACATAACAGGCTGCGGGACACATTCATACCTCAATCTAATAAATTGTTACACAAAAAGATTGGCTCACCTTAGACTGAGGGCAGCTGATGGTAAAATGGGTTATGGAGCTGGTGTAGTGAGGGATATTGTGCAATTGGGATGGGAACTGTATCTGTGTGACACCATGCTGTTAGTAATGAAATACACTGCAGCTGTGGTTTGATAAATCTGAATTTATCAAAGTATGTTTGGCTGCCTTATAGACTAACAATAATGTGTCCTCTGATGTTACTTTAAGGCCTTAGGTGGGTTTTGCTTTCACACCTGTTTATTGGATATGTCCATGTCACTGAGTGTGTTAAAGTAACAACAGCATTATTGAAAAATCTATTTTACGTTGCTATACGTTATTCCCTTAATAGGGGGACAAATAAAAACAGGAGAGATTATGTTTACTTTACTGTTGCTGCTAACAACTTGACAAGCAGGAGCTATTTTTCCACTGCAGCTCAGATTAAATCATCTGTCTTTGAAGACCACACACTATGGATACAGCCAAGTGGAGATGTTCACTAATGAGTTGTCTTTCAAGTCCCCTATACTTCTGCATGTAGGCCGTGAGACTGTTAACTGGCTCCCATGAGACCAAAGTCTCCGGAAATCGACGGCATTGGTTGGCTCCTCATTGACCCTTGTACTAAACAGAGGTTATCAAAAGGTCACTGCAGTGAAAGGCTCTAATGCTCGGTTTTTATGGGGACTCCTTTTGATCGTATTGAATGGATTTTCATGTTGTTTGCTTGCTTGTTGCCAAGGTCCTGCGGGGGATGGAAGGGTGGCTGACACTGTCTGGCACCCAGTTTTGACTTTTCCGTGTCTTCAATTAAATGGAAACCCTGTGAAGTGATAAATAGCGCTAATCTAAGAGTGCCATGAGAAGGTCAGCTTTTCTGAGGTTATTTTTTTTTCCGTCTTAGTCCTTGATGAAAAGATTCCTGTGGGAGATCTCTGAGGAAGAAACTGGTGTAGAGATGAATGATATCTTAGCAGACTTATTTACATTCTTGTGCTCCTTGTGGCGTACTCTGAAGGTATACTTAGCACATTTGTACAACTCTAGACAAAGCCGTATTTCCTTTGTGATGATAGCCACTTATATATTTAAGCCTGCCTAAAGGGTGTAGCAAAGCCTTGCTTAACATATTCATTGGTGAATGTTGTCAGTGTATGCAGTCGAGTCCTCATGGAGTATTCTCAGACTCTAAGCCCCCGGCCAGGGGAGAGTTGTGAATATATTAACCACTCAGTGCAGGAGTCTGCATCCCCCCTGGGGTCGTAGATCTGCATGCCTGGGCTGAGGCAGAGGCTCCACATGCCTGCCCGGCCTGCCAGATTTCCAGCACCAGCAGCAGCGGACCCTTGGGGCCCAGCTGTGGGAAAGGCAGCCTGGAGCTCCTCTGGGCCTCTATGCTTGTCAGGTGGGACCAGAAACCAGAAGGCAACCCAAAAACCCTGAAAGAGGACAGGAGAAAAATGAAAAACATTATGGACAAATTACGGTAATAAACAACATGGATAAACATATTGCACTATTACCAAAGACAGAGGAGAGTTAGGCCACGTTCAGATGGACATTATTGCCGCATCAAATAACACCACCACCTCATTCATTTCAATGAGGCTGCTGCATTGGCACAGCGGGGGCAACAAATTAATCAAGCTGGACTTACTGGATCACATATCATTTTCTCTCCCCTACCTGTAGCAACATGCCCCCACCAACATGGCCCCTTGTGTTTTTTAACACGTTGCTATTTTCGGTCTGAACGCTCACTTGAAATGGAGATGATTTGGTGAGTGGGTGAGGAATGGGACCATGGTGGATGGTCTCCATAGGGCTCAGGAGCCAGTGAGACTAGCTCTGACTGACTAACAGTAATTGGCGCAAGGAGAAGGACCATTAGTTACCCAGTTTCCTGTGAGCTCTCACATCATGCTAGGCCACCCCTCCCCTGTGACTTCCTTCTGTCTGTTGTCTTTTCCTTTTTTCCATCTCTTTCTCTCTCTCCCTGTCATCACCAGGATCTCCTCTCCTCCCCCCCTTACATTTCCCCTCCCCACTGTGGAGGATTGGGAATAACACTGACCTTGGGTTCACATCGCTGTAACTACCTGCAGTACCCAAGGGTATGCGGTATGACAACGTGGTGTTATTGAACTGTCACCGTGCTTGCTAGTCCACCGCATTTGTTGTTTGAACCATTACACAAGAGGGTTTCCTTATTGACTCAGGGCCAACATGGGTACCCACACATTGTTTACAGGAGAGGTTCTGTAGCTGCTTTTTCAGTTTAGATACACATACAGTGTGAAGACACTCAGGGACGATCATCAATGCAAGTGTGTGTTCAGGAGAGACACTTACTGTAGTATACTTAAGTTGGTACTCCTGCATGCACACACATATTCCCTGTGGTGGTCACAGACACGCGTTCATCTAAATATTGTAAGTGGTTAAATGGCCATGGTTGAGATTTTGGGTAGAATTATCTTGCTCATGCTTTACCCAGTGGAAACATGGGTAAAGTCAGTGCTCTGCATCACCAGGGGTGAACCCACTGCTCTGAATCCAGCAAGCTAAGCTTAATGAGCTACCATTAGCAAAACTAGGGCATCCCCCTTTGCATCCTTTATTAGCATTAGCAAGAAGATGAAACTGTGAAGAGGCTGACAATAGATCCTTGTGGAATGCTTCATAAAACATGACTGATTTAATACCCTCCAAAATAAAAGTAAAGAAGGGCAAGAGATCATGTTGGGAGCTAAGTCTTTGAGACTCAAAAATGAGAGGAGAGTGACCCCCGAGTCTTATTTTAATTACAGTGTGCAGATGATAGGCTTTCACCAGAAATGACTTGTGACCTTGACATTGTCCCCAACCTTTTCAAACCCAGCCTAGTCTCTGATCTGCACTTCAATATGCACTGTACATAAAACACAACCTTATGTGCTGAATTCAATAAAAATGGTGATAAGATTAAAGGCGACTTGGCCAGGATGGTAATTGCAGCTCCACTTCCTCCCTGATTCTCTACACAGCTCCAACCCTAAATCCTAACAGCACCGAGAATATTCTGCATATCAGTGTCTTTTTTTTCCCAGAGAGCTTATTGAAAGCAGGAATAACTCCGGCTGCTCCGGGAACGTCCTGGGAATGCTGATGGAGACGTTGGGCTGCAGTGAGCAATTAGATCCATTTTGTGGCTCGTTAATAATTGAGCATTTGTTAATGGCGTGGATGTTTCAGCAGCGGGGCAGACTGCTGGTTGCCATCAGATTAAGCCTGGCAGCACTGACACATGTTGCGGTGTCAATGCACACGTGTGTATTAAAGCATGTGAGTGTGCCTGGATTGTTCATTTTTTGTGTTTGTTGCACTGTGTATGTGTGTGTTCATGCATATGACCTTGTATGTATGTTTCTGCCTCTATATGTACATGTGGAGTGTATGAGCCCACTCATGCATGGAAATGCTTTTGTACTCATGCTGTGTGTTTACGTACACATTAACGCCCTCTCTTGTTGTCCCGGGCATTGTCTCCTGCATAATGAAGGACAAACCGTCGAGAAAGGATGATTAGCATTCTGGTGGATCCTGCCGCAGACCCTTCTACTCTAGTCTGTCCTCTTGTCTCTCCCCCCCTCCTCTGTCGTTTTTCCCGGCTTGGAAGCTGCTGCAAGCATCGGCAGGCAGGCAGGCTTATATTGCAGTGTGGCATCACCATGGCAACGGCCATGGTTTCTGACATCCATAACACGGAGAGCGGCACTGTTGATCCATGAGACAAAAATAGCGGGTTAGGGGCCCCACTTCAGGATGGCGACACATGCAGAAAAGGTTTCAAACATCTACATAGAAAAACATGCGCTTACCTGATTATCAATCATTGATTAGAGCAGAGAAGGTGTATATACTCATACACACTCATGCATGCATAATTCCATGAAGAAGTTTAGGAGCTCTCTTCCCTGCCTCTGCCATTTCCACCTGTACGCACTAAGACAAGGAGTGGGGGGTTAGGGGGAGAGGGGGAGTTTTATCCCAGCCCTTTTTACAATGCACGCACCTGTTCCCAATATCATATCGCTGCAGTAGCAAGCAAACATAAGACTCACTACTTCATGAGATGATAAGATGATGCTGAAATGATGGCTTCAGAATTGAGGTAGCTATTTTCTATGTAAACACATCTAAAGTGTCCATGTTGAGATTCTCTCTCACACTGTAGGCTGCTGCTTTTGTCAGTTTTTAAGACGGGTTGCAGTGTGCGTGTTTATGAAATCCCGGATGGTTCTGGTTATCCATAGTTTCTGGTTGTGAATGATTTAACTGTGGTTTTGGGTACAGTCTTATAAATTAAATCCACCACAGACTCAATGAATTCATTAATGTCAGCAGTGACGTAGAGTCTGATTGGCTTCATGTCTCACATCCTTAGTGGCGTGTGTCCAGGTTTGTTTTCATATCTTGACCTCAACAAGATGGCCGCATGGTTTGTCCCCCCAGACGCTGGCAGAGACTTGTGTGTTCATTCTCTCTGTGGCGCAGGGTGCACAGGAACAGGACAACATGTCACATCAGCCCTTATTCACCATAAAGCACATGCCTTCTCCCCTCCTCTCGCCAGCCCTCCGCTCTGCCAGATTTACACAATATAGAGAGTCACCTGGTTGAATGGCACTGTCGGCTATTCCAGGATTTAGCCAATCCCCAGTGAAGCAAAGGACATTGTGGTTCCTGATATTCTAGTGGAAACTGATGCAGGCATGGAGGTCTCCTGCTTTTTTTTATCCAATGCCTGAACAATGGCTAGCTGGAAACTAGCTCACCTGGTGCCCATCTTCTCCATCTTTTCCTCCATGTTTATTGATGTTTACATTTGAAACCTTGACCTGGCCAGCTAACAAAAATTGGCAAGAGGAGAGTTTACAGACTAGTGAGATGATTTCACACGCCACCACTGTCCAACCAAGTTGACAGGTCACACCTGCTATTGATTGTTCTTCATGTAATCATATTCTGAGTCCACCTTTTATAAGTCACTGTTTATGATAGTCCTGGGGAATTTGTGTTTATTGTTTGTCGGCTACCGCCTGCCACTTGTTTGTATTTCATACATCTTGTTGAATCTTTTATTTCTCTCCGCAAGCGTTGTTGTATTATTTAAATAGCATGTGCTCTGCATTTTGTTTGTAGAGTTTGGTTTAAATGCAGCATAATCATTCAGACAGCCTCTTCACACTTTATATTTATGTCGTTAACTTCTATTCAGCTCTTGCTCGGAAACAAATGCACGTTAATACCAAGATTAGAGTGGAAACATTAGGTTAAAACATGAATATTTGATATTTACATTTAAGCTTTGATGTTAGACAAATCTTTTCTTTACCCATCTTTTCTGTCCATCTTCTTTCCCAGAGTCTTCTCACAGGCTTGCTAACACACTCTCTGCTGCTCCCCTAGGTATGGCGCTTTCTCACATTCAATCCCCTCTCTTTTATTTATTGTGTTTTCATTTCCTTACCTATTTGCTTACCGTCTCTCCCTCTTGCTCTCCACCTCTGTCATCTATTCATTTCATTCCTGGTTTCCCTCTGTGCGACGTTTCTCCATCAGAATTGTGTTACCAGCCTATTTGCAGAACCCTTCTGATTCCATACCCCCTGCTCCCATCTCGTTCCCTCCCTCTCCTGCTTCTCCTCATTTGGCCAGCTCATATCCCGTGGGAGTGCGCTGAAAAAGCAAAGAAATGCGAAAGCAAGCTTGTGACAGCAGCACCGGTGGACAAGACTCAGGCTGACCTGAAACATTCCCATTTCTTTTTCCTCCATTTTCCTCCACCTCCCCTTCTCTCTTTACATCATCCTGGATTTTCTTTCACTTTTGCAGTTCTATGTCATTTCTTTAAAGGGAGGGACACCCAGCCATTTTTCCAATTCCAGCCAGGATTGGGTGTTGGGAGAGTAAAAGTTGGGAAAAGTGGCAAGGGTGGCCAAAGTGAGGAGACTTGTGCCAGCAAAGTTCCTCCAGCCAGACGGATTAAGAGTGCGGCTGACAGTGAGCATCCTCCTCTGGGATTCTATGTAGGTCGAGGTCATCCAGGCAGTATGCGTGTGCAGATCTTTGAGATCATGCCATAGAACTTTACCAGTTGTTTTTGAACATTATTACAAGGTACTACAACTTTTTTGTACCTTACATTACTGCGGTCCACTTTGCTGTGCATGCTATAATTTTCTTAATGACAATAATAATAATGTCTGTTTTTGCCTTCTGGGCAGCCACTTTCAGTTCTAGTGAACATTATGTCACTTTCGCAGTCAGAAACCTCTCCTTGGTGGTTGTGTTCATGGAAACCCTGCAACAATAAAATTGCTTGTATGCTTGTGTATTGCTTACACCAGTATGGAAGAGGTTTGAAAACAAAAATACTGTATAAATGCAACACTTTTGTGCTTGCTCCCATTTTCACGAGTTGAACTTAAATATCTAAAACTTTTTCTATGCACACAGAAGACTTCTTTCTCTAGGATTTTGGTAACAAAGTTGTTTGTGTTAGTGAGCGCTTCTCCTTTTCTGAGATAATCCACCCACCTGACAGATGTGGCATATCAAGATGCTGATTAAACAGCATGATAACTACACAGCTGTGCCCTGGGATGGTCACAATAAAAGGCCCCTCTATATTGTTCAGTTATATCACACAACGCAATGCCTCAGATGTCTCAAGTTTTAAGGTAGCGTGCGATTGCCATAACCACTCCCATAAGCCGTCTCTAATGTCGTTTCTGAGAATTTTTCAGTACATCAAACCAGCCTTCTTAGGACCTCTACATCCAGCGTCTTCATCTGCAAGATTGTCTGAGACCAGACACTTGAACAGCTGATGCTAGAGTTGGTTTGCACAACCGAAGAATTTCTGCACAAACCTTCAGAAACTGTCTCAAGAAAGCTCATCTGCCTGAGCTGCAGTGTTCTCTTAATCTGGTATGACCAAAAAAATATATATCTGTAGCCCTAGTCATATGAAATCTACAGTTCAAAGCACCTGATAAGTGTCTTTTTCAAAATAGAGCTGCACATTTTAGAGTGGCCTTTTACTGTAATCAGCTGTATCATGCTGTTACATCAGCACCTTGATATACACTTGTCAGGTGGATGGATTATCTTGGCAAGGGAGAAGTGCTCCATTACACGGAAACCTGTGAAAAATGGAAGCGAAAAACAAAAGTGTTGTGTCTATATATATATTTGTCCAATGTAGATTACCATGCAGCGATAACACAAATTAACAAGCCCCACTCTGAGGCGACAAGTAGCTCACCTGGTAGAGCTGGCACCCCATGTGCAAAGGCTTTGTCCTTGCCGCAGTGACTGCAGGTTCGGTTCTGACCTGCAGCCCTCTGCTGCATGTCATCACCCTCCTCTCTCTCTCTCCCCGCCATGCCACCACGGTCCTATCAAACAAAGGCCAAAAAGCCAGAAAATAATCTTTAAAAGAAAAGCTCCAGTCTGCATTTGTGCATTTCATCATGCACCTTACACAGCCAACTATATAGGCCAGTAGGATTATATTATATTGGGCTGAAAGAGTACTGTATACTCTACTGTTTAAAAAAAATCAAGGTGACAGATTCACTGTGTCACTGTATCCCAATCAAGGTTTATGCTATACTGAAATTAACTGAGTGATTGTCCAAAGGAAAAATATAGTGGAAAAATGTAAACATCTTTGCTTTGGAAATGGTCAACACTAATGTAAACTTAATGTCATTTGAAAAGTGCATACAGCTCTGTATGATCCTTTTAACACTGCAGTTATGCACCCACATACATACACACACACACACGCTCACCTGCCCACGGTGTTATTGCTCCCCCTCCTCCTCACACAGGTCCTCCACTGCAGTCCCAGTCAACTGTTGATTGTGTGAATGCCATCTGAAGGGCATGATGCTCTTGTTTCACTGTCAGCCTGCTCTGTAAAAGCAGGCGAAAGGGATTGTCCATTTTACATTTAATCCAGTAGGCTCTTCATTCTCAAAATTACATTATATGAGAAATAAAATATTGATGTATTCTACGGAAAAAATACATAGAAATTCAATTCACCCTGGTCACTTACATTTTTATCTCAGATCTGGTCAGGTTAAGCAAGGTCTGAAGTGAATTACACACAGATTTATCCCACAGTAATCATATTCCCGATGACAGAGACAAAGATGTGATACGACAAGAACTGAGAATCGTAAAGTATTTATTCTATAGACTGAAGAACAATGTCATCTGCAGCATTATCCATGCAGCACCAACAGCGCTAAGATGGCGCTAAGATGAGCTTTGAGGCTGCTTTGTTAGCAACGAGTAAAGCACTGGCTGAGATCAATGCCCTTTCAAAGTAAACTGGGTCATTAAGGGATAACCACCACCCACCTAGGCTTTTTCTCATCGACCACCTCCGGAGGAGAGAACAAGGGGAGGGAGAGAACAAAAGGGGCTGGGTACATAGAGCTTTCACATTCTTTGTGATTTGTATGGCTGCATGAGCGTCTGAGAGCTTGTCTATCCCAAAAGTACAGTTATGCATTGCTATTGTCATAGTAAGCTGTTGTTACTGTGCGAGTTGCACTGTTAGATTAGATGCTGTGAAATGTAAGACGTGTCTCTGCTGTAGGTAGCTGCGTTGTCAACAACCCTCTCCTATTCTAGAGGCCTCTGTTAGAGAAGGCTCAGGTGTAATGGTCACCTACCTGATACAACACCACATAACCACCTCAGTGACTTCACATTAGAAACATGCATGTCAGACTCCTTGGCTATCATATTCCTTCATAACCGTTAATGCATGTATTGTGCAGACTTTCACTTTACCTCACAGTTGGGCGCAGAGCAGCGTGGCGCCTTTGACGTTGGCCTGTTATTGTGAACTCCTCTAAGGTAACCTAGGTAAGTGTGTCACAGGCTGTACCTTTGGGGATACCCGCTTCTGTTTATAGTCTTGCCCGTTCCTACATGTCCCAGCCAGCACAAGTAGTCACGATTTCACTCGACCTGAAAGGACAAAAAACTCAACCTACAGAAAAGTGCTGCATTATGAACGGATGGAAATAAAAGCTGAATATTTTTCTGACGTATGCTTTGCTGTTATCAACTTTTTCTTGAACATTATGAGCTATGTTGCTCATGAGAACCAAACCAAACCTGTTAAAATAGGCAATAGACCACCTTTCCATGGCCGGTAGACAGAAATGTGTACACAGCTCGGCAATGGAAGAGTATGCCTTTATGTGTTTTTTTACTGGTGTCACTGACAGGCCGGAAAACAGGTTAGTAAACAGTAGACAGCAGTGAGGAGGTCAGTGTATAGTGTTGCACTGGTTATTTCTTTTTAATATCTGTAACTTATTCAGTCTCTCCTTAAAACTCATTGTTGATTAAACTTGGAACAATCTTCGAGTGCTTCTTGGATGAAGACAAACAGTTTTTGTGGCAGTGTGCCACTAAATTGTGCCACCAAAGGGGCTAAAAGTAATGCGTCCACTTGAGTGTTGAATTTCCATCACTGCTGATTGAAGCCGATAGGAGCTGGAGCCGATGAATACACTTGACTACTACAGAGTCATTTGTCCTGGGAGTGAAAACTGATTGCAGTCTTTTCTATTAAATACAAAAACAGATGTTAGCGCGTTTTTTATGCAGTGGGAAAGGGGCTATATTGAAAAACACCAAAACAAAAAATATTTGTCTTACAAGAGTTTGCACACAGAACCAACCAAACAGGCAAGTGTTAATTTTAAATTCAGTTTGTGCAATGGAGAGCTGCATGACATCCTGGTAAGACAGAATGCAATGCCAGATGGGAAGAGAATGAGGAGACTTCCATGAGTCAAAATCATTTTCACAGCAGCAGTTAAACCAGCTAACATAATCTCTCTTTGTTCTTTTGTGATACCTAACACGAACAAATCATCTAAGAGAAAGACAAATATGGTTGTAGGCACCGTCACAGCCAACAGCTGAAGCAATTTCAGAGCTACCTGGTGCCAGAAACTGTCCGGGTTTCCCACATTATGTGTGAGAAAGAACTGGAAGCCTGCAAAAGGAGTTATTCATCTCACACATCATTTGCAACTTGTATTCTTTTAAATCACTTCAATACAGATCATTAAAGTTAATTTGCCGGGGGGTCAGGATTGTGAGAGGAAGTCGAATTTGGGATCAACACCAGGGCAGTCCCTCCTCCGGTGTTTCTATATTTAAACTTTGATTTGTCTTGCAGTGAGTGATTTTACCTCTGCTAGGGTTCAAAAACATGGCATGTTAAAGTTGTTCAAAAGTTTGAAAGCATTTTCATGTTGTTTTTGTTTTACTTTTGTCGACATCTACGCCTCCATCTATTTTGGGAGAGAAAGATGAGGGGAACCTGGGTATGTAGCCAAGTCAACACAGGTTTCAGTTTACACAGGATTTCATCATTCTTGTGGAGAATATTTACCCAGTGTGTTTTGCCATGCTGTGGCAAAGCACTGATATTTGTCTTGTGAGGGACAACAGTGTGCGGTATGTGTAAGCTGACAGCGTTATCAGTGAATCATGCAGGAAAGCACTCTAAGGACTGCTTCAGAGGTGCAGTGTTTGTTGACACTCTAGCTGGTAAATTGGACATGTGGTTGTGCATGGCTGAGTCTGTTCAAGTGAATCTGTCGAAAATGGAATTGGGTGGCGATGCTTACCTCCTTTCAGATTCTCTCCATCTGTGTGTGCTGTGTGATTTCTCTGCCTCCCCTTCTCCTTTCACCTCTGTGTATATCTTTCTTTCTCTCTTTCTCTCTAACACACTAAATTACCCCGACCTCCACCATCACCCGCACCTCTCTTTTGCTCTCCTCTCACTTTTTGCCCAGCCCTTTCTTTCCCTGCTCCTCTCCTACTGCTCCCCAAGACTGCAGTTGCTAGGCAACAGCTGATTGAGCATGAGGGGTATGCAATTGACCAATTAGAAGTCTTCCAAATGAAAAGCGATGTCAAGAGTTCCCGCAGTTACAGCTAAGGCTTTGTCCAGTGCGTACTGTAAGTGGACACTGGATATTGTGCTGTGTGTATATGCATATGTACACACATGAATAAACACACATACTGCACACACAGGAGAGTGTGTGCCGTTTGTGTTTATTCATTCAGTTGTTCAACACTGACTTTTAATTGCAGAAAATGTAGTCATTATAACATCTAATGTTAATGTAATCTAACTCAAACACGCTCTTTGCAATGCTAACCAGCTTCCCCTCCTTCCTTCTGTTTGTATAAATACAATGCAGTGTAGCTCTATTTTCTCTCCTCTCTGTTCCCCTCTTCCCTCTGCCTCCCGTCCCTTCTCGCATTTCTTCCTTCCATTCATTCGGCCTCCTTCTCTCTTGCCATCTTCCTCCCTCTCTCTGTCTCTCTTTCATACCAGAGACACCCTCCATCAGTGACCAGACACATCCATCAATGTTCCTCCTCCTCTGCTCATCCACAGCCCTGAGGATTCCATTATGGCTCAGCAGCTGACGCACACACACACACACACACACACACGCACACACACACAGTTTAGGGAAAGGCAGCTCTATCTCATCTGGCCACGGGCAGAGACATGATTAGTTAGAGACTCGAGATAGTGATGCAGCTCTTGATGATGTCGATGATTCTGTATGTGATGATGATAATGATGACGATGATGATGGTGGTCCCAGAGGCAGTGAGGTGATGATGAGGTACACTTAGACACAAATGTTTCTCACAATTGTTCAGCCCGTCCATTTGACTATCATTAACCTTGTTATCATTCAGAGAGCTGTTTGTCTCAATTAGAAAGTTGGAGTCAGCAACCCTTGACCTCAAACCTTCACCTAACCAGAGACCCAATCAACCTATCCTTTCCCTGAGCAGACCTTTTAGCTTATTAGGGATTCATTTATTATTTGCTTTTCATTTATTTTTCAACCTTCTTTTAAGTATTCTGTAATACAACATTTCTTTAATCTGCAAATGGATAATACTAGAACACTGAAGGATACCTTACAGCTGTTGTTTTACAAAATAGACCTTGGTTCAATGGAAAGAGAAACAGACTGAAAGATCTTTTTTTCAACCTTGATGCTAAGGTTATGCAAGAACATTGCATCTCCTTTTTCAACTCAAGTCAATGTTTTTGCCCCCATCGCTTAATCCACAAGTACTTCTTGAGTGATCAAATACGTCTTTAAACTCATTAGGCAATAGTGAGAAAATTGGTTGTTGTTAACCTCAAATTTGTTTGAACTGTCATGTCATACCATGTTAAATAAACATAGTATTTAGGGAAGGAAATACTTCTGCTGTCCCTGCTAGAAAGTCAGTGCGTTGTTACTGCAGTCAAACAGAATCTACAGCTCAGAGAAGCCTGCCTGGGATCTAGTCCAATGAGAGTCGTTTTTAGGTCGAGGTCTCTGCTATTTCACCTACCCCCAGAAGGGTCCTGCCTACATTAGTTGACCCTCACTGGTTGTATTTGAGACCTTTTTGATGAGAATTGATCAATGTTATCGGGCAAAGAAAATACAATATATCTCGTTGGAGAAGATTCTCAGTCATCCAGGTCAGTGCTATATCGTAGGCAACTGGACTTGCTTGCGTTTCTTGAAGACGTTTCGCCTCTCATCCTCTTTCAAACCATCTTTCCTCCCTGGCCAAGATGTGCACATTGCTGTCCTCAAAGGAGTGTCCCTTCTCCTGTAGATGTAAGTGGACAGTCGAGTCTTTACCCGAGGAGCACTTGCGATTACAATATATCTCCCACAATCAGTCGACTAGTTGACTACTTTTTGGGAGAAGTTTGTGACTACTAAAACGCAGTGGATGTGAATACCTTAGTAAGTGCTTCTTGGACACAAAACAGGTGTTCTTGATCCATGAGAAGACAGCCAGTATCCACTAAAAAAGAAGGTAGGGGGAACAAAGTCCCAAAAAAGTCAAGACACTCTCACTCACTCTTTGTATTAGTGCATAAGTTATTTTAATTATACTATTATAGTAGCAACATAATAAAAAACTATAGAAACCTTTTGTACCTTAACAAAGCAGTGTGCTCTTTCTATTTGGGGAATTATTCCCCGTTTTCTTGACAAATTTAGCACGTGTTTCCCCTTTCTCTTCCAATTTGGAATGACCACCTGCCATAGTCCTTATTGCTGCTAATCTCTACTCTTCATGCTGACAGCATGAGACAGGATAGAAAGACCAACCAATAGTTGTCACTAGTGCTGTGCCAAGGATGCTATATGACCTTTGCTGGCTTGCGACACAGCACTTGGCCAAGCTGACAGTACTGCTGCCAGGGATTGAACCAGGTTGAGGATTGCTTTTTTTTTCCTTTTGCAACATCCAGGAGTCTCAATCAATGAAGTACCTTGACTGACTTTATTGCTGACTGAGTTGGCACACATTATGCCTTAAACTACAGAAAACAACTTTGTAGCTTTGACAGGTAAAAGGTACACATCTAGGGGCTGTTATGTGCCTTTTATGGTACTTGAATCTACCTCTGTTTTTGAGAATGTTCCTGGCGCTAAATCAGCACGTTCCCAAAGCAACAGGAGTAGCTCAGTGATATCACACCCAACTGTTGTCATTTTATGTAGCTAATTTTCATCACACCATGAATGAGCCCAGTGTTGTGGTGTACGTAATGTGATTCAGCTTGAATATGCCGTAAACGACAAACCACAGTGATGGATTCATGAATAAATTAGCAGCTGTGTGAGATGAGAACTGTGTTACGGCAAGATATGCTGGCGATTATTATTTTTTTCACTTTCATTCCTAATTACTTTTCATGTGAACCCACCAAGCTGTTGCACGCACTCGCGCTGCATCGTCACTGCGCAGCCTCTGCAGAGCTGTGCTCACCTCAAGGACAAGGAGGCACCACGGAGAGACTTTAGTGCCTCAATGACACTGTGCGAGGGGAGGATTCAATTAGACAAAGGTTAATCACTGATACCACACAGTTTCACACACAGACACACAGATATAAGCACTCTAAACTCTCATACACTGCTCCTAGGAGTCAGGTATAGGAGACCACCAAGGTCGCCCAGTGATGGGGAGATGAGAGCACTTCGCCACTGCTTGAACAAAGTACCAGCGCTGCCTCAGCACTATGAGCCCAGGAATACAAATACATCCAGCTAAGTGGAAGAATTCTTTTACACAAGACCTTGAGCCTTTGGCACACTGCAGACTTTACACTAACAGTATAGAGGGCTGGAGATAGGAGGACAGGGAAAGAGTGATAGGGGAAGCTAGGAGACTCGAGGGAGACAGAGAGACAGACAGACGAGAGCAGAGTGGAAGAAAAGCAAGAAGAAAAGTGAAGAAAGGGCAGGGAAAAGGAAGCATGTGAGAAAGGAGGAGGTAAAAAGACAGATCAAGAGGGCTGTCAGCAGACCAGCTATAACTACAGAGATAGAGACGTTAGAGGAGATGAAGTTGAATATATGTGATGAGAGACAGAGTGAGAGAGAGGAAGAGAGGGGAGAATAAGGGGTGTCATGGCTACTTATCATCACACTGCCGAGGGTGACATTGATTAGCACTTGCCATCGGCAGGGAGCCTGTGAGCCAGTCGACGGGAAGGTCAGATAATTAAACCCAACGCCGCTGCAACAAGCTGGCACTCCGCCAGTCTCTATTCTGCCCCAAACTCATTTGAGTTGGATGAAACAAATTGATGTTGTGTGTGTGTGTGTGTGTGTGTGTGTGTGTGTGTGTGTGTGTGTGTGTGTGTGTGTGTGTGTGTGTGTGTGTGTGTGTGTGTTTGTGCATACTGGTATTGTATATTGAAACATGTGGGTGTAGGAGTGTTTATGTGTGTGCATGGAAAGCATGCAAAGTATGCAGAGTCGGGTGTGATACTTTTGAATTTCTTAAAAATCAAACATTGAAAAAATTGTACCTTATCCTCTTAAAACCCACTGGAGCACCAGCAATCCACTTGAGCTAGTTTAAATAGCTTAATATCGCTCATAAAGAGATAACTGCTTAAACTCGTCAATATGGACATGCTAAACAATGTTAGCCTGATCAAATTCTCCAAAATTAAATTGTTCAGATTATTTTATGGAAAACATTAACACCTATGTTTAATTCATTTAGATCTACCGCCATGGTAAACAAAAGAGATAGAAGTGGTGACTCCCTTCCTTTGAAGGGGTCAGTAAGTCTGATTATGTGTTTGTTTCTTAGTTTTATCCTCCTGAGACCCTGTGTTCTCGTATGAGGGCATCACATTTTGGGTTTACTTGACCTTATACTGTACCTCATTCCTCTTAACTTAGACCTGTTGTCCTTGTTCATGGACACTTTTTGTGCCATCTAGTGGTAGTGAGAGCACAATACAATAATCCATGTTAAAACAAGATGGCAGCCATCTCTGCCAAGTCAGTCTGCAGCCGATCCCAAAACAAAAGTGGACACGATCCAAAACTTGATCACATTTTATGGTTGAAACTTGTTTATTTATGATTAATAATGTTTGTAGTTTGGTATGGCAACAAATTTGACCAATTTTAGCAACAGTAACAATCTAAGACGCTGTTACTTAGGAAGTACTCGTTTCAAGACATTAGGACTATATTTTTGTCTCATTTGAGGACACTGGGGCTTAATTATTGTCGACAGTGTTTTGTTTTTGATACTTATCGGGTCCTACGGATCCCAAATAGCTACTAAATGCATACTAAACAAAAGTTAAAGTCTCTGGAGGATATATACATCTTAAATCTGTTAAAAACTGAAGTGTTTTGTTACAGTAATCCAAGCTGTGGGGAGTTAGTGGTAGAGCAGGCGCCCCAAGTACAAGGCTGTTGCCGCAGCGGCTCAGGTTCGACTCCAGCCTGTGGCCCTTTGCTGCACGACACTCCCTCTCTCTCTCTCCCTCTTTCACGCTTGTCTGTCCAATCAAATAAAGGCTAAAAATGCCCCAAAAAATATCTTTTAAAAAATAAAATAAATAAATAATCCAAGTTGTGCCGACAATAAAAGTTCTCATCTCCCTGCGCCATGTTGTCGGCTTGTTTTTGTTACCTTGCTGGCTGCAAAGTAGAAGTTTCTCCAGTCTTTTCTGTGTATTTTGAAACAGCATGTGCTCCCACTTTGGAAGGCCTGTGGGCTCTCTCATGTATCTTTTGGACATAGTAGAATGAGCTCTTATTGGCTATTCAACACGTCAGTCACTCTGGATTGTAGCCAATAGGATTCCATCCATCCATCCATCCATCCTATCCCAGCTGACATTGGGCGAGAGGCAGGGTACACTATCGCAGGGCTGACACATAGAGATAGACAACCATTCACACTCACATTTACACCTACGGACAATTTAGAGTCACCAGTTAACCTCTCCCCAATCTTTTGAAATATGTTTAGCATGGGTAGTTGGGTTGCACAGGAGTCTATTTAAATCAGTGTGTCATGGTTTAGAGCACCTGCTTGTGGGCTTTAGAGTATGTTTTTGAATATGTTTTGAATGATGGTGAATCATCAATCAAAAACCTGACTACATGTAATCTGTCACAACCCAACCCTGACTTTATGTAAGAAATAGTCCAAAATACTGCAACTGCAACTGTGAAGTAATAAGAGATTGAATTTGCTGAGAATGTAGGCATTGACAATTTAAATGATGGATAGCAGCAAGACCAGAGAAAAAATGCTGTGTGTACAGTTTATATACACAGCTGTTAATTTTTATGTCAGCAGTCACTAGAGGTGACAGTACTCTCACTTTTTGGTTTGTCAGACCTTTGGGAAATGCCAGGCTCATGTCACCCCGTCCTCCAAAAGGGATATTTTTCCTTTGCAGGTTTACAATTTCACTCAGTCAGTCGTCATTGGATATATGTAGTAAATAATCTGCCATTCTATCATCTGTCCATGATGTGATGTTGTGACAGATATGTTCTGATCCATAAGAGTGATGTATTGGATGTTTGTTTGCGTGTGAATTTCACCTCCGTTTAAACCCTCTGTTCTCATCTTCCAACCTGTGATTTTTGTTTCCTGTCAGTCCCAAAGTCGACTCTTCAAAGACTCCAGAGGAGTCTTTTTTGGCATTGTGAGTGGAGCACGGTGAGATTGGATTTGACCCCTTGTGAATTTTCCGCTTTACTTTGATCTTAGCATGCATCTTTTTTTAGCGCACAGCCCGCACACTTTTTGCTGTCAGCTCGGCAGTTAGAGCATTAATATAGCTCCAGGCATTATTAATAATGCTCTTTAAATAAAAAAAGAAGGGGTGGTGTAGGTGATTGGAACAAAACCTTCAAGGGGGAAATGGTTCCAATTAAGTGGTAATCTGACGTGTGGCGGTCTAAACGGATAACAGCCACAGAGGTTACTGTGTTAAGCCATCGATAGCTTCATTTTAAGCAACTCTGTCAAAATTATAGTCTCATCCTGGCAAAGCTCAGACATATTTCACCGCTGCTAATTACCTTCTGGCTTCTTTTAATAAGGCTTTGCTGCCAAGAACTCTGCACCTAACATCATTGTATTGCAACTGATAGTTATCATCTTCTAATGTACCAATAAATGTCCCATATTTGCGATCCTCTTTACACTCCGGTGAGCGTAACAAGCTGTCCTTGGGCCTGGTTTCAACTCTCTCATTTCCCCTCCCTCCCTGTCTGTCCCCCGGTGTCTGCAGCC
Organism: Epinephelus awoara; assembly: GCA_035609425.1. Taxonomy (NCBI): domain Eukaryota; kingdom Metazoa; phylum Chordata; class Actinopteri; order Perciformes; family Serranidae; genus Epinephelus; species Epinephelus awoara. The sequence goes on along the minus strand of CM069310.1, from coordinate 14,067,576 downwards.
ACCTCTGCCATCCACAAACCTCCGGAAACACAAAGAGCAGAGGGAGATTATGAATGTCCTGGATCAATACTCCCAGAAAGTGCATCACGGGAGGGGGAGGATGTAAACCATATGGTGCTACTTGAACTATACCCCATCCACTTAGCTTCCTTATTGCCTCTTACAGAGCTACATGGCATCCTTTTTTTTTTTTAATCTTGTGCCTTCCAACTTTAATATAGCAGTGGTATCAGGGAGGTGATAGTGTCCTCATTGAGGTCATTCAGCATCTTGCAACATTAGCATGGAAGTTGTTGCCAAAGCTACACATCACAGATCAAGTGATCTTTGTTAGCATAATCTCCAGTCAAACAAAAAAAGAAGCACACCAACCCAGCCATCACTGCTTCATTTAACATTGCATAACGCTATAAATTGAGCCTGAATGCTTTTGGCTTTTTTTTAACTGTATGATTGTCACAATGGAACAGAGCAACTGTAGCATGTTGACAGCGCGTTAACTATGAAGGCTCCCGAAACTGGAAATGACGGCTGAAAATTACAGTCATTAATGACGAATTACCTGTCATGTGTGAACTGCTTGTTTATTTCTGTGTTAAATTGTCTGATTGCTTCTCTGTGGCGCATTGCACATTATCAGCTGCAGCGAGGCAGGCGCTCTCTGTGTGAGATTTGAATGGTGAGATGTGTCACTGCAAGAGAGTGAGAGAGCGGCGACGCAGAAGAGGTGTTATGAGCAAAGAGGAAGAGAGAGTGAGCAAGAAGAGGTGATGGCGGGGAGAGGGAGAGAGGAGGAAAGAGAAAATAGCTGGAAGATGATTAGATAGCGGTGAAGGGATCTTTGCATGCTGGAAGCACAATCTGCTGATTGCCAGTTGGTTTTCCTGGGCGTGTGTGTGCGCGCGCATTTGCTTATCACCCGCCTATGTAAATGCATTACTTATGTATGTTTACAGAAGAGGTGTCGTTATCTTTCGGGCATGCCACCCCAGCTCCCCACCCACCCACCCAACGTCACTGACAGCCATCTGTCCGGTAATTAACCTGAGTGACACACTGTGCAATATCGACTGCCTCACTGCCCTTCACCGAATCACTGTGCGTGTGTGTGTTTGTATGTATGTATGCGTGTATGTGTTGTTTGTGTTTTCATCCACCTGTCTTTCATTTTATTGGCCTGCACTTACTTGTGTCTCTGTGATCCTAATAAATGGGCCTGCTCTCCATGTGTGACACCTGTGCTCATTGCTGTGATGCAATCCGACGCAGAGAGGTAATAACAGTGTCATTCAGTTACAGCGTCTTGTATGTTCTGTAGCCGTAGCATAGAGACGATGTTGTGGGACTGAGTGCCAAGAAGGTGTGAAACAGCAATATTGGTTTCTATCTGACACCAGCACATTGATATATCATACTCGGTGAAAGTAGAATGCAGACTCACCTTGTCCTGCATGTGGGAGGGACATATGGAGTTTGTCCTGTGTGTGTGTGCATGAATGAGTGATGGAGGAGTTGCCCTGCAGTTTCAAAACAGCTATAACAGCAGTGCAGCATTTCTCATATAGAGAGTACAGTATCTGCAGTGAGGTGTCAGGTTGCAAGCACCCATGAAGAAGCTGCATTTCCTGTTACCTTTTCTTTCTGTATCATTTCATCTATACTGTATAATATGTCGACTTTATATACGCATTTTTCTCAAATTAGATAATGTTCCAACATAACAGTTATACGTACTAATCATATACTGGTAATGTGTTATGGCTCTCTCCTTATTACGCCCTGCAGGCTAATTGAAGGCATTACACGGGCTCTCACCTCATTTATAATCAGTTCATATTTGTCTACTTCTAAACTTGATTTACAGCATTTTCGTACATATGCATACAGGAAAAAAAGATTTTTCAAAACATAAATACATATACGCTTTGCATTCCTTCACAAGACATTCTGCTATTGATTTGTGCTCAGATTAAATGTGCTGCCATGTCCTCAGAATGAGATTCACGTAGCCTCAAGAGCCTGATTGGATTGGGGGATCGATAAGGTGGCAGAGAAATGGAGAGACAAGAGATGAGAGAGCGCAAGAAAGAGAGAGGGAGAGAGATGTATTCGGTGTTCTTCATTACACCTATAAAAGGAAAGAAATGAGAAGTGGCAGCGAGGGAGTAGAGGCATTTTGTCGCTGCGCAGTCCCAACTCAACTCCGGAGTACTTTGCATTATTCCTCTTATGGCAAATATAATGTAGGAAAGAAATAAACTAAAATGTGTAAAACCTTACACGTTACTAATGCATAGCGTCAGTGTGCCAGTGAGGTACGGATAATCAGCAACAATGGCATTGAAATGCGGCAATTCCCATAACAGAGGGCAAAGTAGGGCTGATGATTTTATCTGCAATGTGAACTCATATCCCAAATGTATAAATGTACTCGAGAAAGAGGAGCTGACACTAAAGTGGGACAACGCCAGAGGAGCTGAGGTGAGCATCACAGAGAGGGACAGACAACGCATCAGAGGGCTCATCTGTCTGAGATAGCTGGGTATAATTAACAAGGCTTTGGTTTTTAATTAATCTGCCTCAATCAGAGTATAATTTCTATTCTTACATTTTCGACTAAATTAATTCAAGGACACGCGCTCAAACAGCAAAGCCCACAGACTGTGTACTCTTGCCTTTTTCTTCGCTTTGTTCTTGCTTTCTTTCCTGTTTTTATTACTTCTCAGCACGTCTGTCCAAATCTCTTTTTTGTTTTTTGTTCTTTCTTTCCTCCGTTCGTTCCTTCTTTCATTCCTCTTCATTCAGATAAACTCTGATAAGATCTAAATCTGGCACCATCCCGCAAGAGAAAAGAGACCAAAAATATTGTGTCCTGTGTTTCCAACATCATCCTCGTCACAACCTCGCCTGCCAGAGAATGCGCCAACCCTGCAGTGCCCTCCAATGGTGGGTCTGTGCCCAGGGAGGACGTGGCAGCACCAGGTGATGATCCCGATGGCCAAACTCAACCAGCTGAGTCCCGAAAACAACCACCATCTGACCATCTGACGATAATAATAATCTCTCTGTCACACTGCCAGCTCCATGTGGCCGGGACATCAGAGAAAAGCTATTACTCTGCTTTTCTGGGGTTTACTCTCTCTCTAATCGTCTATCTCCTGTTCGATCGCTTGATGCTATATTCTGTGGAGAGAGATCACTCTGGATATATAGGTGTTTTCCCCATCTGTTTGTGTTTTTGTCTGTTTTTGTCTCTCTCTCTCTTCATTGCAAACACAGCCTGCTCACAGAGAGACGTGTCTAGTATTGCAAAAACACAGCGAGAGGTCATAGGAGACAGTTTTAAAGGGCCACTCCACCAATTCTACACATGAGGTTCAGTTTACACAATAGGAGGAGTTGTACTCTATAACAGCCGGTTGGAAAATGTCCTCTGTGGCTCCAGAGAGAGTTCTCCAAAGTTTGAAAAACATAACTATGTCAATAACATCAGGGTTGCTTAGAGCTTGGAGCTAGGGACGTGATTATTGGTAGTTGTCTGTGGCTAGTATGACTTTTCCAACTGCTCGTCCTTAATCAGAGTTCTGGGAGATACTTAGAAAGTCTTTAAAGGCATTGGATCATTCACCTTAAAATAAAGCCTTAATTGGTAATGAAATGTCTTGGACCAATAGTGGAATCCCACATGCAGAGTGAGAAACACAAAATCGCCAAGAAAACTCTCCCACAAACACCAGTTCTGTTGTACCCTTGTCTCCGCCAAGAGACAAAGAGGTTCCATGTTTCAGTAAACATTTGGGCAAAATTGTTCCTAACCCTAAGTAATAATTGTTGGCTCATGTTTTCTTCAGTTTTGGTTATTGTAAAATAGGTTTTAAATTTCACTCCGAGTGGCTTTAAAACTCTTAAATCTAACTTGCATTAAGCTGTAAGAGCCCTGTTATTACTTGTCCTAAAATCATTGCATAAAATTGGTGAGCACAGTTTTTAAATAGCGGATTCATGCAGGTAAACAACAAAAATTAGACACAGCACATTAAAAAGAATTGGAAAGAAAGTGCGCTCTGTTATACAGCCGGCCCCACCATCAACTCTTTTTATCATGCATACTCTACCTGTTATCCCTGAATTTTGCATGAGGCTCTCACTCTGATGGATCTCGATGGCACATGACACAAATCAGAAAGATAATGACATGCATGACGGTAAGCGCCAGTGAAATTTCCATGACTTGATTGCTTTATGTGTGTTCAAAACAGCCTGAGAGGCCCGTGTAAATTGACTGTGAGATGGAAGTTTGTTTTTTGTGCATCAGATAATGACGATGTCTGCTGATTCGATGCATTGAAAAACATCTTGGAAAGCCGCTGACGACACAGTGGATGACTGTGTGGACACCCTGTGACAAACTGCACTGTTATTCTGTTACTTTTAACAGTGTCCAGCCCATTACTGTGAAAAGCATATGTTCTTGCTAAAATGGGAACACAATGAGGCACTGTTTGTCCAAAAAGCATTTGTCTTATGCTTTGATCTCCTCCCTAAATAGGCGCTTTCTTGGCATCCTTTTCCCTTTTTAACTGCACCAGAGGGAAGGCCACCATCAGTGAAACAGATCCAATGGGCTTGTTTTCTGAGCTATAACACAGATACATTGGATTGGTGAGGAAATGGGGTAAAATTGGATGAAAAGTAAGTGTGTGCATGTGTGTCAGTGCATGTATATTAAGAGGCCACCACTGAAAGGTGTGTGTGTTATACTTGACAAAGGAAAAGGGAGCTTCATTCACCAGTCTCTACCTTGAAAATGAAACGCTGGAAGTTTATTCATAGTTTCATTCTCTGGTGCACTTAAGCAGAAGATGCGTGTGTGACCTCATCTACCTTGAATCTGCTTTTCTGCCATATATCAGCATCTTTGCTGATACAATATCAGCACTGGTTTCAATTCACAGAGCATAGAATCTGTTTCTTTTCAGGTGAGCAGGGACACCGAGGTGTGTTACTGATAATTTTGTGAGAGTAGTAGTGTAGTGCTGTGTCTCAAACTGGATTTTACCATAACTACACTACATGTTTTTCTCTGCATACACTATTTACATACTTGCGCATTATGTGAATTTTGACAGGGTAGTGTTGTCTCAAATCCAGCACGGCTGCTGCACACTTAACGGAAATGATAATCACAAGATAAGGCAGCTCTTCTTCTGCTCAGCAAATTACAACTGGGCTGAGCATTGTCCCTAACATTTGGCGTAGGCCCTTTTACACTGTCTGTTCAAATTGGGAGTATCACGCCGTTTTGCCACCTTGCTGGCTGTATATAAGATACGATCACGGAATGGAGAGACAGAGTGGTCTCGCCTTTTTAATCCACCACAGTAGGTAGTAACAGCACCGAAGCAGTGTCTGTATAAACAGGACAGTATTCGTGATGGGATCATGGGCAGCACAGGTGTGATGTTTTGAAAATGTGTTGTGTATGCGACCCACTAGCAGTTAGCGGCTAACTCAAAGAAGAGGAACAGCGACTGTAAATGTTAACGAACTATGAAAACAATAAGGTCCGGGAGCTTTTTACCATCCAAGCAGTGGACAAGATCAGCTGCCCTATAACGGATGATAAATGATTGTTATTGACACCTTAATGTAATTATTGTTGTTGTTATTAAGAAAGCTCTGCCAATGCAAATGTTATGTCATACTAGAGGCCGATGTGTTAAATGTCACGCCGGTGACGTCTCGTTTGATTCCACAAAGCCGCAATGCAGTGTATAATCACACACTGAAGCGAAATGATGCTGCTGTCATTTGGCTCTGTGTAAAAATGTAAAGGAGGCATAAAGAAGGGACTTTTTAGTGGCTATATACTATAGCACGATCTCTGTGTAAAAAGGGTTAGTGATTGTCACTGTATTGTATTAAAAATGAATGTGTTTTCTCTGCTATGCAGGCATCATTGCGACCATTGAGGCACAGTATAGTTTAGTTAACTATTTATGTGCATGGAAACAGACCAAGAACAGTCATCGCAGTATTGCAGTGATCAATCAGCCTAAAATATTTGGCGTCTTCTTCCTGTCTGTGGCCATACCTCACCTCTATGACTCAGGTGGGATCCTCCTCTGCTGTGATTGGTGGCGCTGCATCATTCTTGGGTGTGACTGGTTGCCGTCCTTGGGGAGGCAGGCAATGGCGGGCCAATGACAGTTGAAGTAATTGACTGTTAAGCTCTTATGGATTTCCTGCCTGCTGCTGATGTAGCAGAGGGCTGATCAGCCTGTGCTGTACACACACCGGTGTTTAAACACGCTCTCTCTCTTGTGCACACACATTTAGCTTGGTGATAAACACAAACAATGCAAGGTGTGAATCATTTTCTGGCTTATGTTAAAGCCTTACTAATTGCTGGTGTATTGTATTGTACACAAAATGCATTAAGACATTGTCGTGCCATGTGTACTGTTAGAGATAGTGCAGGGATGAAATTAGGATGGTGTCTGTGTTGCTGTTTCTCCTTGGGCACCAGTAGCCAACCATAAGGTGTTGTGTTTGTCAGAGCCAAGCTTTAGCTAGGTGGAGAGATGCCCCTGGGAGTGTCTGACTCACCCATGCTTGTGTGGGTATGTGCGTGTGTGTGTGTGTGTGTGTGTGTGTGTGTGTGTGTGTGTGTGTGTGTGTGTGTGTGTGTGTGTGTGTGTGTGTGTGTGTGTGTGTGTGTGTGTTCCATGCAGAGGCTGCGAGGTGTTGGCAGGGCTGTCATATTAAGCCAATGGCATTCAACTCATTGTGTCAGCTCCTGCGGGCTGCTATTGATGCTCCTATCATATAACTCTCTCCTCCTTGCCCTCACTGGCCACGTTCTTGTCACTACTTGCCCCTGACACGTGCGTGCGGGCATGTGGGAGTACATTTGCAATTGCGCCTTTGCAGCTGTGCCTGAATGTGCATGTTTGTATGTGTGCCTGCGTTTGTGTTTTTATACAAGTGTGTGTGTGTGTGTGTGTGTGTGTGCTTCCTTCCTGCTCTCACAGCGCATCATGGGGCTCCTGCAGAGCACTGCTGCATTTCTGCATCATTAGGTCTCTCCCTAAGGTCGAGCGAGAGGCCGGACCCAGCAGGCAATGGATTGGGACCAGAGAGCAGAAAGAATGGAGAGAGGATGGGGATGGAGGAGGAAGTGAAACAAGACAATGAATTAAGAAGCAAAAGATGAAAAGCAAAGTGAGCGAATGTAAGATGTGGCTAACTGAGAGGAAAAATGAGAGAACTTGAGAGTTGAAAGACTTAGGGGAGGCTAAAAACAAGGAAATGGAGTCAGTGAAGGAGTATAAGGTGGAAAAGAACGAGAACAGAGAGAGACAAACGGGGAAAGCATGGGAAGTACGTGGAAAAGTGAGGGTGACCACAGTGCCAGGCCCAGAGGTGATTCTAAAACAGGTGTATCGGAAAAAATATTGTTAGTGTGTGTTTTATTCTAAATTTGACCCTTTGAAATGTTGCTTCTCTTTAAACAACTGAAAACAGCCAGTGAGGTGGAATCATTTCGTCACAGTTAATGTCCTTCCACCTGCTGAGGGACCTTTATTAAAGCAAGTGACCACATAAGGGTTGACATAAGGTTGGGCTCTTAACTTGCATCAAGATAATATTAATTTATTTCCAGCAAATACATGTACAGTAATTGGACATTTTTGCAGTTTCATGTAGCTGAGGCCGGGCTGAGGAAGTGCTGTGGAGGAGATATCTATTATGCTGTCTGCTCCTGTTTGCTTCCATACACTAGCACACACACTCAGCAGAAAATATGTATCTTAACCCTGGATGGATTACTGAGCAGGCCTACTGGGCACAGGCCTAGTGGCCAAAGTGTCAGGGGCCCCACTTGCGCTCACCTACAATATGTCACTCAAATTAATAGGTACCAGGAAGGGACTCAAAATGACCACAAACAAGTGCGAAGGAACTGCAAAAAAAAGAAAAGTCACTACGAAAAGGAGCAAAACAACCACAAAGGGACACAAATTGACATTAAAGAGACACAAAACCACACACAAATACACACAAATGCATTACAAGTACAAATAGATGAAAAACAACCACAACAAAAAGAAGCAAACCACAAAATCTCTGTGTCATCCTCCTTTTTAGCAGAGGTGGTGGGGCCTTTTGCATATCTGTGTCCAGGGGCCCATTGTCTCATAATCCACCCATGATCCTAACAAGTTCCTTAAGTGGGTCGTGTCACAACTTAGCTTAAAGAGGGACAAAGTGGGGTCATATATCATGGTTTTAAAGATTTATTTTAACCCAAACTAAAGCTGAAATAGGCAGCAAGGACCACAAATTATGGGTAGAGTGCGCTGTCTCCAGTCTCATTTTTTAAGGAAGTTTGCTTGCTTGCTTAAGCGCTTGAAAAAAATCAAGTGACATGGTCTTGACAGTAATGGTGTCATTTACGTTTGGTCAATGTCCAGTGCTTCCATGTGTTTCAGAAACATCCTACGGGATGACATTTTTCACCACAGTGGCAGATTTTCACGTGTAAAAAAAAGTAGGATTTGAATATATCATAAAAATATATGTAAGATTAATCATTTAATCATTTTGCAGGAGAGTTAAAGGGGGAGATAATGGAAATAAATTGAAAAGAAGAAAAGACTTTGGAGTCGAGGGGTGCGGGGGGTACTGGGTGATGAGATGGTAAAGATGACAATGATGAAAGTAGAGAAAGAGGAAGGATCCAGTTATGTAACAACAAATGATAAAAGTTTATGAGCTCTGTAGAAGGCACAGTTCCAATCAAAGACACACAACTTCATGCTATATGCATAGAGTAAGATGCAAAATTGCAGTCAGTATAAATATTGCCATCTACTCTCTCGGAAAAGAAGACAAACAGTACTCAGAGGCCTCGAACGCTAACGCAGTACAGTATACTGTGGTTCGCTTGTGAATAACAGAGCCAATTAAGCATCCACAACACAGGGCTCATGGCAACGTGGGGCCTCAAAGGACTCAATTACTGCTCTTGGTTTGCAGGGACGAAGGGAGAGGTAGAGAGAGACACACACAGAGAGACTGATTCCTCAAAAGAGGATAGTGTGGTTTCCCTCTACTGGAAATACAGAGATTCTTATTGCTATCCATATGCAACATTGGTAATCAAATATCATGATGACAGCGTGTTTCCAGAGAATAATGGTGCTGGGCTGTTTGCTTTTTATAACAGGGAAATGCCTTTTAGGGATTTCCCCCAGCCAATTTCCTCCGTCTGCATAAAGGATAAGAAAAATGAATATTTGCAGGGTTGAAATAGGTCATTTGTAGTCTGTATTCTTATTGTGTTGAATCACTGTTGCATTTGATGTTATTAGGTACTGGAGCGGGAAGTATCTGCCTGCAAATTAATTCATTCTGTGAACATATTGCACTCGCTCGTGGCGGGTTTAAATACAGTAGGTCCGCCTGTTCAATTAATGTTAAACATGGCAGATCATTTCCGGTAATTTCCTGAGTAAGATATTATATGATATAAAAGGATGGTCTTGTATCAGACAGTGTAAACAGGCAGGGAGAGATAATGAATGGAGGACAATGGAAATTATTTCTTGGCAGTAAAGTCAGCTTTTGGCATGCGTTTGTTTGACAAAGGATGATGGGAAATGTAGTGAAGCGGGTAAAATGAAAAAGAGTTATTACTGACATAATGATGCTGGGCTTTTATTTCAGTGCATTGTGGTCTATAATTACTGTGACTGGTTCGCAATAAAGGGCAGTGGCACCGAAGGGCATTCTGGTATTGAACCAAATCGAAAATTATCACCCTGAGGAGAAAAGAGGGGAAAGGAATAAGAATAGGTTGAAGAGAAGTGTCAGAAGCGGAATGATGAAAAAAGAAGAGGGAAAAGGTCGTCAATGAATGTCACCCTCAGCCCTTCAATCAGAAGCTGGAGCAGATTATATATAGGAAATTTTCCATTAAAAGGAGATTTATGCGATGTATCATATTTGGGAGCAGAGGGCACAGAGATGTGTGTGCGTGTGTGTGTGTGTGTGTGTGTGTGTTTGTTGATGGAAAACATAGTATAAAATATGTGCTGCTTGTGTGTTATTCCTCGCTTTGGACCAACACCTCCTCTAATCTCTGGGAGTGTTGATTTAGAGGGACACTGCGGGTTCATCTGTCCTGGAGTGGACTGTCTGTCCAACTGCAGATGAGCCTCGGAGTCATCAACCATACAGGCCTGTTTTTAAAGGGATACGCCAACATTTTTTTTGTTTGCGTGTCTTGCCTCACTCCCGAGTCCATGACAAGCAGGTAGATACCATTCTTTCGGCTATACGTGCAGTAACAAGGGAGAGCCGGGCAGAGCTCGCCCACCGCTAGTTAGCTTAGCTCAAATGCTTGGAGTCAATGGGTAGTGTTAGCCTGCCTCTGCCTGCAGTCATCAGATAACCTCTTCAGCAACTCTAAACGGTCCTGTGTGCTTGTTGTGACTCGTTTTTACCGCGTTATGTTACGTTATCTATTTTTAGACTAAGATTAGCACTTTATGTAAGTTTTGAAAGAAGTACATAGGAAACTAAACCGCAGTTTTTGCGCATGCGCAAACCACCGCGGATGTGCTTGGAAGTAGGTAAACAGAACAAAGCCTCTGTTTAGGAGAAGAAGAAGATTGCAACTACGGATTATGGCCGACGAAGATGATTTATTCGTGACTGACGAAGATCCACAACCTTACCTATCTGAACCAGAATATACAGAGGAGGAACTACATGTTTTGGAAGCTGAGCGTGCACGAAGAGAAGCTAAGCGTTACAACGTGAAAACAAAACACAAGTACTTGCCTCCTTTACTGTCTGTGTGACACCGAGTGATGGGATGGCCGTGTCCTTCAAGAAAAGTCTCATTGTTTGGGTTCTGAATTCCAGTTTGTCGTAGTAGTCGTCCCGTGAAAAATGCTCTGAGCAAACTAGCATCCTCTTGACTGCTTCTTGTGGGGTGTTGGGATCCATGTTCAGAGCACCCAGCCAACAGATATCTTCTGCTTATTGTCGCAACCCCGTGCAGCGCACGTACGAGGCATTTTGTAAAATTGGGATTTATAAGTCTGTCTCTCTCAAAAAAAGTGTCACAGTGTCCTACAAACTCCTTCACCGATCTACTCCATGAGCTCTTCTTCTTCTTCTTCTGCTTTCTTCCTCAGCTGTTTACTGGGCGCGCATGCGCAGAACTGCGGTTTAGTTTCCTATGTATTTCTTTCTAAACTTACATAAAGTGCTAATCTTAGTCTAAAAATAGATAACGTAACATAACGCGGTAAAAACGAGTCACAACAAGCACACAGGACCGTTTAGAGTTGCTGAAGAGTTTATCTGATGACTGCAGTAAGTTTAGAAAGAAATACATAGGAAACTAACCCGCAGTTCTGCGCATGCGCGCCAGTAAACAGCTGAGGAAGAAAGCAGAAGAAGAAGAAGAAGAGCTCATGGAGTAGATCGGTGAAGGAGTTTGTAGGACACTGTGACACTTTTTTTGAGAGAGACAGACTTATAAATCCCAATTTTACAAAATGCCTCGTACGTGCGCTGCACGGGGTTGCGACAATAAGCAGAAGATATCTGTTGGCTGGGTGCTCTGAACAAGGATCCCAACACCCCACAAGAAGCAGTCAAGAGGATGCTAGTTTGCTCAGAGCATTTTTCACGGGACGACTACTACGACAAACTGGAATTAGGAACCCAAACAATGAGACTTTTCTTGAAGGACACGGCCATCCCATCACTCGGTGTCACACAGACAGTAAACGAGGCAAGTACTTGTGTTTTGTTTTCACGTTGTAACGCTTAGCTTCTCTTCGTGCACGCTCAGCTTCCAAAACATGTAGTTCCTCCTCTGTATATTCTGGTTCAGATAGGTAAGGTTGTGGATCTTCGTCAGTCACGAATAAATCATCTTCGTCGGCCATAATCCGTAGTTGCAATCTTCTTCTTCTCCTAAACAGAGGCTTTGTTCTGTTTACCTACTTCCAAGCACGTCCGCGGTGGTTTGCGCATGCGCCAAAACTGCGGTTTAGTTTCCTATGTACTTCTTTCAAAACTTACATAAAGTGCTGATCTTAGTCTAAAATAGATAACGTAACATAACGCGGTAAAAACGAGTCACAACAAGCACACAGGACCGTTTAGAGTTGCTGAAGAGGTTATCTGATGACTGCAGGCAGAGGCAGGCTAACACTACCCATTGACTCCAAGCATTTGAGCTAAGCTAACTAGCGGTGGGCGAGCTCTGCCCGGCTCTCCCTTGTTACTGCACGTATAGCCGAAAGAATGGTATCTACCTGCTTGTCATGGACTCGGGACTGAGGCAAGACACGCAAACAAAAAAAATGTTGGCGTATCCCTTTAAGCTCTACAAAAAAGGGAGCTGCTAAGAGAGAGATAGCTGGGAGGAAAATGAGAGTGAGAAAGATAGAGAAAGAAGAGGAGAAATACCTAAGAGGTGAGGTGATGTGTGAGAGTAACTTGTCATATCTGATGGCTTATCCCCGGTTCTTGGTGCTTTCCATTTGTCACTGAGTCAACCAGGATTTATGAGCTTCTTCACAGCTACAAATCCTGATTATGGTCCTTCAGATAAAGAATGGCACCCAGGTGTTAAAGAGAGTGTGTTTGTGTGGACTGGGTGGTTGAAGGGGAGGGGCATGTGTGTGTGGAAAATGTGGACTCAACAGAGTAAGTGCTCATTTTCACAAACTCTGGACTGTCTAAATCATCCCTACTGTGTGTTTTCCAGTGCATGCAGTTCCTAAACGCCCCCCAAATAGCATTTCAATCAGGAGAGACAGAGGAATGAAGTAAAGATAATATTTAACACAGAATATGAGTGTAGAGATTAACAGATGATTTATGATGATTAAGATTTAACAGAAGTCTTTGGCGCTTGGACACCAGAGGGAGATATTTTGTGGTGGTGGTGGTGGCTGATGACTCTGAGGCTGCTGACTGCTGATGCATATGAGGCGGATGATCCATAAAGACTAGGTGGTGATGGAGAGGTGGAGGGCACGTATGACGGCAGCTAGAGCTTCATAAGCATATGGCCAAGGCCCCCATTTTGCAAGATGTCTTAAAAAAACAAAACAATGGCAGTACTACAGCAAATGTAAAATACATGAATAAGTAAATAAAACAAATGCATAATTTATTTAAAAAGACTGTCAACTTTTATCAGTCTGCTTGTTTTGCTTTTCAAAACCATTTCCATCTTTGTAAGTTAGCACTAGCAAGTGAGAAGCTAGCTGGCTAGATTTCAGGAGCAGATCAACATTGTGGCAGGCGCAGAGCGTTACCAGTCAACACTAAAAGCTTATGACATGAATTAAATGTTGGCCAGCATTATGAATTATATTTTATAATAATAGTAATAGCAATAATAACTGTTTGTTTTGTTTTATGTGTCTTAGCATCTTCCCTCCAATTTGCTGAGCCCCCCTCGGCAACCACCACTTTGTATATCACTGAATTAGAAACATCCCTATCAATATTTTGTATTTTTGATTTAAGCAATAACTATATGCCAGAGAAGCATATATCTTTACTGATATGTGTAGCGATATACAGTTGTAAGAGTTAGTTAGGACCTTCAACCATAGGTATTTACTCTGCTTGGGGAGGCAAATAAGTTTAAAGCTGCACTAATTAATATTTCCCAGGATCAAATAACTGTGTAACATGAAAGGTGTCGCTTGTGGTGCCAAACCCCGTAGAATCATCACAATAGAAGAACATTATTTACTAAAGTTAGCAACATAATTCACACTATAAGCATGACGAATAATACTGCCATATTGTATAATTAATGCTAATAAGCCTAAAGCATACAGTGCTAACCACATCACAAGCATACAAATTATTAAAAAGGTGTTTGTGCATTATAACGGCAACAGCTCAATAAAACCTGCTATTTCTCTTCAGAGAAAGGAAACTCTTGTGGGGGATGAAGACATTAACTTGCCACTGAGACCTTCCCATTGGCAACTGAGCGACAAAATCAAGTGGGTGAAGTCTGCTTTTTTAGTTTCTTAAAGATGGAAGTTGGCACAAGTAAGCACTCTTTTTCATCCAGGCTAATTGACTGCCTGACTTTCTCTCAAAGAGCTGGGTTACCTCGAAGTTGAAACAGCCAATGAAATCCAAAGCTGTGCACAAAGCCAGAGGAAAAAGTTCTTCACCACCTCTGCAGAGATGTACTACCATACCTCCAAAGAAATGTACCCTCCTCCCAGCAGTATACAGATCTCATTAAGAGTATTCCCACTTCTCTGGCATTATACTACCTCCCAAGAAATATACCTAATCCCCCCAGCACTGTACGAAGTTCCATAATGATGTACCCACCTCCTCCGCAACTGTGGCAACAATGACATAAGGCAGTTACAGTTACATCCAACATACAGCCCTGAGCTACACAGTGTGCAGATGGGTGCTTTGATGAAAGCTAGTGTTATGACAGGGAGTTATGTTAAAGAATAGCAGCCATAAAAGCAGTTGGAGTCTATGATAACAAAAGCCTTGGCTTGCAATCTAGCAGACTGCAAGGCTATACCGCAGCATTTGCATATTCTAATGAGCCCAATGTTCAGGGTTAGCCGCTTACACTAATGACGCGTTTAGCTCTTAATAAATCAGTTAAGGCAGCTCCCTGCTGGAGCTTAGGGAGCTGCACCCGTGTGTGTGTGTGTGTGTGTGTGCATATTTCATTATAATTGTGTGTGCCATTATGCTGTAATTTTGTGAGAATGCATAAGTGAGTGAATAAGTCTGTTTGTAAGCGCTTATCTACTGTCTAAGTGCGAGCATGTGTGTGTTTTGTCTTCAGTCTTCATTTAAGTGTGCGGGCGTGCAGGCATGCGGGCGTGCATGCGTGGGTGGGTGTGGGTGTCTCGTGTGCTTTTGTACATGTGGAGGGGGTAGTAGCTTCTGTTCCGTTACTTTGAAGTGTCTTCTTTTGAAGTTGTGGTACAAGCAGTTCAACAGAAAACATATTTTGTATTTCACCACCTTTTACCTGTCAACTTAAAAAACTTGACCTGTCTTGTCTTACTCACTTCAGATTTCATCATATCTTTGTCTGATTGCTCTTGCATTGCACGTGTCTCTCAACCCGGTACATGTAACTGTTATGGAAGACCAGTGATCAAAAACTTTATGTTCCGCTGCAGAACACTTTACAACTTTAAAACATATCAGCCAACGAAGATTACTTTGGTACAACTTCCTGCCGACCAGTGTGGTGTGGTGGCTGCATCTGCTGACTGAAGCACTCTGTGGTAACTGCGTTGACATTTTATCCCTGAACTGGGATTACACTTCAAACACTCCTCTGTTTTCTTTGATAGTGTGACGATTCATGAGATTTTTCATTTCACAGCCATCCCATGCCAGCATAGGCACTAAAATGTGACTCTCAGGTGAAATGTGAGACTTGGTACATATGCTGACACATCCAGACCAAGTGAACGCTTCAAAATAAAGCATGCTGTGCAGTCTTGAAGATGGGCTCCTGTGAATGTCGTAGTCAAAGACCGGCCCAGTCGCTAGAAAAAAATGTTCACATTATATGTGTCTGCAAACCATGAAAAGTGACATAGTATATGAGCTGATTCCTCTTGTCATCAGGCATCTAGGCGAGACAGCTGCCATGCTGCAGACCACTGTTCGAGACTAACAAACAGCTGGTTGGTTTTTTGGGTTTTTTTTTTTTTTTACAACCCCTCACGGCATTTCCAGCGGCATCTGCAGAACCAAACCAAGTTGCTGTTTTTTAACCAAACCTGGGTGTATTTAGCAGCATATTGTGGCATTTCCGAACTGCATTTCCTAGTAGTGTTCTTGCCATTAGCTTACAAAGACAGTCATCAATGGATAAAATGAGAGAACTGACTCTTACCCAGCTGTTAATTTCCCTGCATCAAGCTCCAGTTTGTTTCCAGTCTTTGGGCACTGCTAGGTTAGCCAGCTATCAGAACAACATGGAATCAGTCTTTTGTCAAAACATGACTGTGCCAGATCCTCGCAGAGCGGGGAGTAACAGAGAAAAAAGATCCTTTCACAATTTCATCATGCCACTGCCAATTTGGCCCAGTGGTGGTTAGAAGGTCGTTGGGCCATGGTTCTATCAGACGGATTATTCCTCAAATGGGATTACAGGCTTGTATGAGAAGAGGAAGAAAAGGGGGTGGATGCTCAAGCAAGCAAGAGAGCAGAAATATTTAAATGCAGACAGACACATTCAAGTAAAGAGATCATTTTATCATCATTAGTGGGGAAGAGGAAAGGAGGAGGAGGAGACTCTTAAGAGGGATGGAAACTGTGGTGAGATGTGAATTCTGTAGTTTAATGAAGATTAAAGATTGAAAGATTTGGACGAGTGTGTGTATGTGTGGAAGTGGCATAGCGAACAGCGTGATTATGTTTAATTTCTTGAATATTTGGGTTTTTTTTTTTGTCTTTTCTCTATTGTTCTTCTTTCTCTTTCTACCTCGTTCTCTCTCTCTCTTAAGTGAGCCAGAATAATATCTGTGAAGATTCACTGGAGTGGAATATCCTGGTCACCCATCCGGTGTGACTGGGACACTACAGTAAAGCATACACAAACCCTCTCTCTCTCTCTCACACACGCACACACACACACACACACACACGTACAGTTAGATAGTGTTCACGCACACTGTGAAGTGGGATGGCAGAGATCCACATGGCTTGGAGTGCCAGCGGCGTCTTGCTGCCCTGCCACCATGGCCCCTTTGCATGTAGGTCAGCCTCGGCCGGGGGCACACCACCCTTACCCTCCCTCGCTCTCTCCCTCGGCTCCTTCTTTCACAGCCCCCTCCCTCACTTCTTCCAACCCTCCCTCACTGGCTTCTTCTTCCTTTGTACTTCCTGTCTACAGCTCATTGAACTACAGTAAAGACTTAGGATCACGAATAACCACAGACCTTCAGAGCGTGTAGTAGATGACATAAACTCTTTGCACTGTGCTTATTAAAGTTAATGCTTATAAAGGTATGCTATGCAGGAATTGTCACTACTGGTTTTTTTTTTGGCGCTGTGCTGCAAATTTCACTGCTTCCTCTTGCATGCCTGCTGCTTGTGGTCTGGCACTTGGTTGCCACCATTTTCTAAAGCACTGACCTCACCTGCACACTGTGCCCAGGACTGTCCTGAACACAGCAAAATAAGAATAAAATACAGGGAGAGGACAGGGTCACACACTCGTAGTGGGTCATACAGTAAGTAATAATTGGGAGGGATTACGTTTGTATCAGTCTATACATTGTTTTAAGGAAGATCCTGCATAGTATAAAAAAGTCCAAAAGGGAAAATCATTAGGCAACATCTTAGCCTCAGTGTTACATTAACATCACTTTGTTTATTCCCCAGATGAAGGCCTGATAGTCTCTTGATTTCCCGAGATTTACTATCATTTAAAAACCATGTATCTCTAAATTGTCAAGTTTTTATGAGCCAAGAAAAACAGCCCGATTCTTAATTTTGTGTTGATGTGTTTTTCATAACCCATACAGGAACACTTAATCCTCAAATTTATCTGAACAATTAAAAATCACCAAAGGTTGAGATACATGATTTCCCCTAGACAGTGATAAAGTGCGAGTATATGTATTTCTCCTTTGTTATCATAGCATCGCTAAATAGTGGATAATTGGAGCGAGCAATACTTAATAACAATTCCAAATAGCTTCAGATGGGCCATTTAACAAAACAAACTCATACTTCATAATGTTGGTTATGAAACCGGACACATCCGAATCGATTTTGAGGGGCACAATTTGGTCCTTTAGTTATATCAGTATTGAAAGCCGGAAATTGTTAAGATAAATAGTGTAAGCCTCCTTGGAAAGTTCTTTTTAATAATTCAAATTAAGCAACTCTTCCGACCCT
Source organism: Epinephelus awoara (assembly GCA_035609425.1). NCBI lineage: Eukaryota > Metazoa > Chordata > Actinopteri > Perciformes > Serranidae > Epinephelus > Epinephelus awoara. The sequence continues at coordinate 14,049,609 of CM069310.1, read as the reverse complement.
GACAAGTGACTGCTGTGCATCATCTGATGTTCGTCATCTGATGTTCGTCATTTATTCATGAAGTTGTGAGCCTCATTAAGTGATGGAATCAGGTGCTTATTACACACACACACACACACACACACACACGCCAGCATCGGGAACAGAGAAAAAAGGTCCTTTAATAATCCTGTCACCTCAGTGGGGGAGGCTGTGGTTATCAAATTTAGAGGCAGAGCTGGTTTTTAAACATCAACATCATTAAACTCTGCTCCAGCAGGTGAGATGCGGGTGATATTACACAGTGAATGAGAGTAACGCAGTTTGCTTAATCACAATCAGCAGTCAAAAAGTCTGTTCATGCCTGCTCTGTTGTTCTTTGACCGTGTTCGAGTCATTCAGCATGTGTGATTCATTGTGTTTACCTGCCATGTCAAGCTGCTGTTATTTTGTGAAAGAAAATTCAGCCAACATGTCGCTCGACAGGTATAAATTAACTTTCTGATTGCTATAACGAGAGTCTATGGTCTGCCTTAGTCAACCCTGCCCACCATATTCAGAGCGACGCTCTTTAAGCCCTTTCTTGGTAACATGTAACTGTAACTTCTTTCACTCCGCAAAGACGCCGGCATCCTCGGACAGCATCATTCACAGACTGTACCACTTTAAAACTAGAAAATACTGGTATCATACGAAATTAGAAGCCCCAATGATCCACTGGTAACAAACATGTCATGCTAGCCTGTCAGGAAGGGGTTTGCTCCAAAGTTAGGCAAGCTTTTGGTGAGGGAAAATTGGCATGGGCTTTTTCATTTGATCCTGTGATCTATTACCTCAGGATATCTAATTGAAAATGGGTCTCCTCTTTGCAGACATGCTCACTTTATGCCAATCTCATGACATTTTGGGCAAAAACCATGTAGCTTTTCTGAAGTACAAGGGTGTTATTTTTGTTTTTTGTCTATTGTATTTGAATATTTCTGCCTATTGGGGTCCCTAAACAGTCTTGGAATTGCATAAATTCGATATGACTGGAAAGCTAAGACCCTTGTGGATTTATTGAAATCTCCAAACAAATATATCATGACATAAATCTCCAAATGTCACATGTTTTTCATACTAAATGACAGCATACATTTTTCATGGTGTTCCTCAAAGTCTTGATGTCTCAATGTGGTATTTTGGAGAGGTTTTTGACCATTATTATCAATTCTCAAGTGGTAAAAAAAAAAAAAAAAAAAAAAAAAACCAGCTTAAATTTAAGACCAAAACTGTGCAAAAAATGGTGTCAACGCAAAAATTGCTGCGGCAGCTTGTGAGACACTGAGCATGGGAGCGGTCATTGACTACTTCCATTGTAATGTTCCAAGCATCTATATACTGCAGGTCTGAGTTCATGAATGTACAGTATTTTTCAATAATTAGAACTTCCCCTATAAAGACATGTTTTATATTATTACAACAGTGTTTTATGCTCTTGTCATTCATTATAGAGCAGCCTCAACTCCCCACAGGAGGAGTTATAGTTGCTGACAGATGCATTCACAAACAAATATATCTGCTCACTAGGGCATTATAGAGTGTTATAAAGAATTTATTAAATGTATTTATAAAGGCTAAATAGGAGGATTTACAGTAAAAGGTTTTCTCCTTAAAAAAAATCTAAAGTTTTTCCCCAAGTTGGACCAAAGTCCTGAAGTTCTTTGGCACACAGCAAACACGCTCCGTGCCGTCTGCTTGCACTATCTTTGTCCGTTTGCTGTTTAGCAGTCTATTTTTGGCATTAACTTTCTGTGTTTGAAAAGTAAAAAGCAACATTTTGGCAACAGCTTTGTTGCTAGCAGCCAGTGCAACAGCAGTGTCCAACCAGACTGCACAGGGACAAAGACTACTTATTGGCTGCAGGCAAAATAGGACAAATGGGAATAATATGAGTTTGAGGGGGAAATTGGGTACACACTCCTGAATGTGATGATATAACAATTATAGTTCCAGGCGCAACTGTATGCATAATTTAGGAGAAAAAGTAAAAGAGCTTTGGTTAGGATGAGGCACTTGGAGCTGTCTTTAATTTTGAAATGAAGCTAAAGTTGCCATCTGCTTGGACATGTACAGTAGTTGTTACGTCATGTGAAGCCTACAAGAAAAAAAATCTCCCTAAATGGATATGAACTCCGTATTTTTGGCATTATTGGCGTGAACCTCCCTGTCCAACCAGCTGAGCTAATCACTCACTATGCACTTTTCCTATGTGCTTGTCTAAAGGCCATTACTGCTGTTCAGAATTTCATAGAGGGCTCGTGAAAACTCTGCTCACCGCCTTTCAAATGATTTCCTACAAATTACTGTGGCACCAAGATGCCTTTCATCTTCCCATCTCTTTGCCCTCTCTGCTCTTGACGTGCTTTTCTCCCCCTGCCACTCTTCAAATCTCTCATCCCGGCTTTTCTACATCCCCTCATTCATTCTTTAAATACCTCCATCCAAAAACCTGCAGTTGCATCTCCAGCTTCCCCCAGTCCTTGAGACTATAAACCAGAAATTACATTTGATTAACTGTGGTACACTGTGCATGGTACTTCTTGGGTCTCCTCTCAAAGCACTTGCAACACAAGTGATTTTCCATGACATATTTGTCACAAGGATAATCTTTTACAGCCCTAATAACAGTCATTACCCTCAGACTGCAGTGACAGGCTGAGACTGACATACCACTAATGCAAAAACTCTCTATATCTGCACGTATGAAAACAGTTGGTGCAACACAGGATTATGTGTTTGTGTTTGTCACATCTCTATCAGACAACACTGTCTCAGTATGTTTCTATCCCTGACTCTGACCAGAAAATCTAAATTTGTTGTTGTTATTTAATATACAACATTGCTTATTGTTGTGAGAGACATTTCAAATAGCCTGAGTATACATAAATGTAAATTATTTAATCCCTGGAGTAATCACAGCACAGTAGTTTCATGCAGTGTTTTTATGATAAAACTTTTACAATCTTCCTTTAGGACAAAAATGTATTGTAGACTCTTTGTTTTTTCAGTCATTTCCATTTTCGCTACTATTCTCAGTGGCTTTCCCTCCGTCATTTTTCATCACAGTCATCGTCTCCGCTTTTTCAAAATACTACAGTAACATAAATTGCTGCCACAAAAGCTCCGCCCAAAATCCCCATCTTTTGTCCTCATCTCTCATTTTTCCACCATGGTGGGATCTCCTCTGTTGTAATTGCCAGTATGAGGAGTGATGGAGTGTCTCTGTCAGTGTTTGCCTGATAGCTCATCTATACACACACACTTTTTTCACACTGCCACATAAACAATCCCAGCCATATTACAGTACGTATGTGTGCTCACAGAATGTGCCAACCTTCCCACGGGAATGTATGCCCGCACACACACACACACCTCTGTGTGAAGTTGCTGCAGGTGACAATGAGTGAGCTCTCCATTTCCTCCCTCACTTGCTGGTCTACCTCTACCTGCTCTCCACCAGGCCACAGGCCTTTACATAGTCAGGGTGAGATCCATATCCAGAAACAAGCCCCGGTAGCTGTGATTGTGGAGCCAGGAGGAAAACACAGGGATGCAGGATGCCCTGTTCGACTGTCTTTGTTGTTGTTTTGTCATTTTTGCTTTGAGATAGCACATCTTTCAATGAGGGTTTAGTGAGTTTACCACAAGTCTTGTAGCAGTAATTTTCCAAAACACATCGTGCATTGTTGGTTTTTGCATGTATTTTCCTTCCCCCTGGCAGTCTGTGGTTTCTAATTAATTCACTACAGCATGAAAATCACCAGTTTTATTTTTGCACAAAAGTACATCATTGTTGCATGGTAACTAGAGACTTGGAAGTCAATTGCTGAACCACATCCCATTTTCAAGTGTTTGTTCCAGCATCAAAGAATCCAACCTGGAAAGCAAAATAGTCAAACATGGACATTGTCAATAGGATCGTGTCGATTTAGGTTTGATTGTTCAGGTGCCAGCGTTCACGTTTCAGATGTCACAGCCTTTCAATGTTCATGTAGCAAGCTGGGAGATTTTTTTTAATATATGAAAGTGTAGTAAATGGGCTAATACAAGAAAAACAATGAAAAAATCTAACTTTTGTCTGCTCCTATTAGGCTTGTCACAGTAGTAGGCGTTATCCGTTTTACATGGTGTTACATGGTATTCGGGCCTACGCCAGTTATATCTACCACCCTACAGTTGTTTTGTAGTTTCTGTACAGCAGCAGCAGCAGAGTTGCAGCACAGAGTGGCAAGAGTCAAATTTCATGTGATAAGAGTAAAGAGAGTTGACAAGACGATAGCGGAGGATTTGGTGTCAGAGCGGAAAGCAAAAGCGCCTTTTTGGCAATATATCAGATTGAAACCCAACGCTAAAAGGAAACCTGATAACATAAATAAGGGTAAAGGACTTGGATACATCGCTAAGAAGTTGGAAGTGTGCAGCCTGTTGCCTGCAGCTGTAACAGCTCACTGCGACTGCTCCTTCATGTTCCATTGCTGCGTACAATATTTCAAACTGATAAGCCGTGAATAAATGCCGAAAAGAACCGCCATCGTGTTTTGTAAATGCATTTTTGATGATCGATAGTGGCAGTATTAATTTCATGGACTACTTTATGATCTAAATCAAGTCATGTTTTGCATGTCATGCTTTTAATGTGAAGCTGCAGCAGTAGGACATGTTAGATTTGCGTTAACAGTAACTTTGTTTCATCTGCAGATACTGAGAGTCACTGATTAATATCTTTTCTCGTGAAATGTCCGGTGTAATCAGTACGCCAGAGTTTATTAACTTCCTCGCCGTCACCAGTATTGATAGAAAAATAGACAGTTGGAATTTACCGTCAGTTTGTCTCTAATCTTTACCTCCACCTTTGCATCGCTCTTCCTGATGTATTCGTTCTGCTCCAGTTATCTCTTCCTTTAAGAATTCCTCCTCTCTGTCACTTATCTCATTGAGGAAACAGGATTGACAGCATCTATTCCTCTTATACCTCTCCATGCCATAATTTGTACCTTCCCTCCATCTATCCTGCTATCCCTTTTATTATTCCATTCATTTCAGCTTCCATCTTTCCATCCATACTTCTTGCTCCTGTCTTCTCTCCATCCCACCCTCCATTTCTTTTCCCCTCTTCCCTCCATCACTCCTTTCATCGCTTCATCTAGCTCCATCTCTCCATAGACAATCTGCCAGTTCTCTGCCCTCCCAGAGTGATCCAGTTAGAGGGCTAATGCTGTGAAAAATGACAGTGAACCGCCACTTTTACCGCCATCACCACCGCTCTGGGGCCGCCTGCCGCCTACAGCTCTGTTGCCTGGCAACTCCCCAGACAGCTTCCCTCCAAAAAGCGAGAGCTCCTGTCTGCTCTGCTGCGATAGAGACCCGAGCCTAATAAGCATTATATCTCATTTTGTCTTATCATTTTGTTGTTAGTGACACAAGTTTGCTCGGAGCTGCGACTATGCAAGGAGCACTGATGCAGAATGTGTCTCTCATATTGAATGAACAAAATCATTCGCAACAAGTGTGACTTCTCCGAGCATTGTTGTTTGAATAACACATTGCTCAGCCAAAAACATGAACATACATAAATGATGAAGATGCAGATGATGCAGTGAAGCCGTTCAGTAGAAAAGAGCTGAAGTGTTCTGACCCCATATGCAGATTTCTTGGATGCAAATGTAAACATACAATTAACATGTCGTACGGTAAAGTGGTGCGTTTACACTCAGAGCCTGCAATAAATCATTCTGGATGGTTGATGATAAGATGTTTTTCCTGTAACGGCACTTATGCCAAATTACTTTTCAAGCTATTTCACTGTCGTAATTTTCAAAATCATAAGTTTTGCTTCAGCTGGTGTGTGTTCCCATGTTCCCGATCATTTGGTTCATTGGTTGTCATAGAACTCAGTCTGTCCTGTCTTAAGTCAGTCTTTCATACACTTAAAGTCTTGGCACACACAAATAGGTAACTTGAATGATGGTAACACTGTCAACAACCATTAGCTGCTCTCCTTCCAGCACCAAACAAGAAGAAGCAAAACAGGTAGACAGTAAACATGGAGGGGATGCTGGGGAGACGCAAGAATGTGAACAAGTCTGGGTTCTCTTGGACTGTGATAACGTTGTAAACAAGGGTCCGTGTTTTTCTGATCCAACAACCAGAGCTTATTTTAGTGAGAAACCTCAACCTCTCATTCCTACATTCACCTCCTGCTAAAATACCAAAGCTAATCCCAAAATGTTAAATTGTTTATCTTCTTGTTGATGCCAAACAATAATCCTGTTAACACATGTTGCCTGTTATCTGGCCATTCTAGGTATGTGTTTTTGTGGACACGTAGGGAATTTCTTAAAGTGAGGTAGCGTAATATTTTCCACCAGGAGCAGGGATGGAAAATAATCTCAAAATATATCTATGTGTAGTCTTACGAATAGTGAGCCTGTAAGATCCCCAGTCCTTGAGAAATCTCACACTGTCTTTAGATGTGAGAAGATGTCAGATTTTAGTCTTTGAAAAGTCTTCTAGTGTATGGTCGGCATAAGGTTCAGTTACTGAATGTAACCTTTGTAGTTACAAATATAACTACTTTGTTTTCCCACCATTTCCCACACTTTCCTGTGTGTCTTGTCTCTAAATGTGTGAGCGGTGTACCTGACAGTTATGTTGCCTCTTATGTATGCATTTTATTCAGCATTTTCTTCCTTTTGTACAGCACTTTGGTCAGTGTGAGTTGTTTTTAAACGTGCTTTATAAATAAATTTGAGTTGAGTTGTGAAATAATTGAAGTCACAATGTCAGAATGAAAAGTGCTTGTCTTTTTAAAAACAAGCTGATATCTGACTGTCCTGTTTCTTCAGATCTTTGCGCTGAGTTATGGAGGCAGCACCAATATACAGAACTGTGACAAATTAAAGGCACGCTAAGCACCATTGGGCGTCACTTCTGTTTACATTCAACAATGTTATCAAACACAACGGAGGTAGCTATCTACTCACCCATATGCCAATGGAGGATCAGGTGAAGTTTTAGAGTCCTCACAACACTGCGGGGAGAGGAGGTAGCAACAAAACTCCCCCTAATGGAGACTTACGGCTCCCCAGATTCAAACGTCCAAAAACACATAATTGAAACCACAAAATATCTCCATACTGCTCGTCCGTAGTGATCCAAATGTCCTGAAGCCCCGACATAAAAAGTTGTTTGGAAAAACGTCATTTGAACTCTGTTTTTAGCTTCATTGTAGCCTGTAGCTCTAACTGCCTCTCTGTGCACCACGTTCACGTGTGTGCGCTTGTGCGAGACCGTGAGACATGGGCACTGCGTTCATGTGTGTGTGCTTGCTTTCGCTGGTCTCGCACTGGCTGGTTGGTGCAGCCTGGACCAAAATGTTTTTGTTGCCATTTGCGGAGCCTGGGCTGCCTACAGAGACCAGACTTTTTTACAGCATATTCAGAGGACATGTAGATAGTGGATCATGAGGAGATGTTTGCTGTATGTGACAAAAACCTTTCAAGCTTAGGAAGACTTAGAGAGCCTTTGAAGGAAACATCTGAATAAATGAGTGGAGAAACTTAACAAACACAGTTGCTTCAAGCAAGGACACAAGCAGTCACTTAATGGTTTGAGTAAGGAAATCATGCCTTCACAGTCACCAGAAAAGCCCACAGTGAGTTAGATTTTGGGGCAAACTATATAAAAGTTCTCTCAATAAGGTGCAGTGAGCTTCTCTTTGTTTGTGCAACACAAGTTTGGGTTCTAAGTAGGCCTCAGTGTACCTGGGTCAGGCACTAAAATTGGTAGTATGTACTTTTCATAATGTCTGGTGTGATATTTAGTGTCTGTAGCATGATTTTGTTGCTTGTAAAAAGGCCTCAAGTCTGTTCTTTAATATATGTTTGGAAGGGAGAGGGGGTGAGGTCCATCTTTATATTCCAGCTTTATATTCCATGCTCCACCAAAGCTACTACAGTCCAAAGCGGCTTGCATCTTGCAGAATGATTGTCATCACTGTTTACATAAAATATGAAACCATATCACTTCCTGTGACCAGAGATGATTTGTGCCACTGGCTACTGCCCAGAGACTTGGCAAACCAGGGCATCTTATGCATAACTCATGATTTTCTCTAGCACAGTTCCAACACATTGCTAAGTTTGAAAATAGGCTGAAAAATCATTTTTTCATGAAGAAGTTACCTGTGGCTGAACGCTGGAAATGCCATGCTTGAGTCTCAGGATCTCTTTTCTGTACTGTGTCAACTAATTGTGGTTCCTTGTGAAAAAAAAAAATAGCCTGCCTATGCGTCATCTCCTGCCCTACTTTCCTGTGTTTCCACCTCCTTGATGGCTTTTAAGGCAGAAACTCTGCTCCACCAGTCCTTCACCTTCAACTTAACAAGAATCTAACACTTGAGTCCCAGAATATTCACAGATATGAGTGACACGAGACACGCGGTTGCCACGGGAACTCTCGGAAGGGGTTACAAGAGTGCTTTTGACAAAGTGTGTGAACTCGCTGCCACCGAAGCAATCCTCGCTCTTTAATGTGATTCTGTTTTGAGACATCAGAGGTTGTGAGGATCCTCGGCAGATGTTGGAAAAGTTGACTCTACATCTGAGTTGTAGGGGGGTTCCGCCTGCTACGTTGTCGCAGTGTGTGATGTGTAACTACATACGTAATCCTTGGCGGGATTGAATGTTAAAACTGAAAGACGGCAATTGCAAGCAGGATGAGGAACACTGTGTGAACGTTGTATTTCCAAGGCAGAGACATGGGAGTTAAAGCTAGAAAACTGTACTATAATACAACACTTAAAGGATATCCAGAAATGATATGGTGCAGGCCTGTTCCTGTTCATCTCTGTCAGGTGAATCAGTGCAGCTTTGTAAGCACCAATTTCCCATTTTAAGTGATCATTCTATAGAGAACTACTAATTTAAATCCATCAAGGTCATAGAGGAAAGCACGAAAAGCTGCAATTTCCATTAATGGGAGCTGAATGGAGAATGTGGGGGTCAAAATGACTAGTGGAAGAGGTATTTCGCAGCCCCTAGAGGGATGTGTATGTGTAGGTGTGTTTTTATTAATGATGAGAGTATTCATATGAGACACATTAAACAAAGTGCACACTCAGTGTGGCATGTGTGAAGACCGAGACAACGCCAACATTTCAGTACATTCCCTTTCCTCAGTTCTCCTTATCTTGCTTTCTGCCTTAAAGGGCTTTGCTGACAAACTGAATTTCTGCAAATCAAACACTATAATGTAGATGCCTACACACACATACACACAAGCACCATCTGCTGAGCCATTAGACATGTCTTACTGTAAATAAGCCTGAAGACACACACTCACACACATAGACACACACCTAGAGAGCAGCATGGCATCATGCCCAGCCGTGCCCCAGGTGTCTCCGCGTTGATATATTGGTGTGGCCTCAGATGAATCCATGCAGGGCAAACTAATGCTCTTATTAAAGGCTTTTTAAAGCACTGCCTAACAGAGAGAGTGAAAAAAGAAAGGAGAGGTGACGTGTTTTAGCGTATTAATATCCACCTGAGGTGCTAATTTGCCCCGTAAGTCACATGTGTCAGCTGCGGCTGTGAAAGACAAGTGGAAATGAAAAAGAAAGCTAAAGAAAGAGAGAGACGGGGGCAGGATGGAGAGATAGTGTGACGGAGACTGAGTGAGAAACAAGAATGAAAGGAGGAGGTGTAAATCACATTAATGAATAAGCTTCATTAGTCGTGCCCATTAGCGTCCTAAGCACGGATTAATTTAACTTCAGCCGACTTTGGAGAAGCCCAGTGGCCATGATGGGAGACAGTTTGATTACACACCTGGATGTTTGATCACTGACACCCTTCATTCTGAGCAGCAGCAGACAGTCTGGGTACCTTTTGTCCCTGAGTGTGAAATTAGAGCACCTACATAGAGAAAACTACTGTGGAAGAGGATTTTTTTTCTTTTTCAGCTGGTTTACTGGTTTCCTCTGTTGGTTTCATTGCTCCTTAAGGAAATGTTGCCTGTTTCGCTGTCACTGTACACTTGGTACTTGCTTCAAATCTCATTTGTTCGTCCAAAACAATTGAAGTACTTTATGGAGGGTACTCAATTCCTTTCCTGTCCTTGTGTTTTGTGTTGTCAACAGGCGGACCCCCAAGGCCGAGACATAGCCATCCGTCCCTTCTTGGAGCACTGTGAGAACACCCACATGACCATTTGGCTGGGCATCGTTTATGCCTACAAGGGACTGCTAATGGTAAGAGGAGAGAACATAAATTTAATTTGGGCTCCCAGTCACACATAAACGCACACTTACACTATGAATGTACTGTACAAATGTATCTGATGACTCTTAACAGCTTTATAAATGTGCATTAATGAGGCTTGATGCCTTTTTATATAACTGTATTTCTGAGATGTGTGTCAATATTAAACCTTGAGTATCTACTTTAAAGACACAGTGAGATGAAAACACTTTTTTCAAGTTGGTATCCTTTGTCCCTGTGTAAATGACTCATTTATTTGTAATTACACACTAAAAATGGGTCAAAAAATTATATTTGAATATTTTCAATCTTCTCTCTTTCCCTTTTCCTTCCACAAAAAATATTTTTGATGACTCAACTCAAGTTTGGTTACATTAAGTTATCCAATCAAATATGATTTAGGAGGCGTGTGTTTGGATTTCAGCTGGCAAAAAACTTTTTTATTCACTTTCTTGAGAGGAGTTAGAAGAGAAGATGGATACCACTCTCATGTCAATTCAGTTTTATTTATATAGCCCGAAATCAAATATTGCAAATTTGCCTCAAAGGGTTTTACAGTATGTGTGCAACTTCTTTATTTGAACCCTCTGTCCATATGAGGAAAAACTCAGAAAACAGGAACAAACCAGAGGACGGATTCTTCTTCCAGGATGAACAGACGTGCAAATCTATGTCATGTGAACAGAGTAGATAAAAATAACAATATTAAGATTACAATATGACAAATCAGGATGACCAAGTAGACAGATTGTAAACATACGAATAATGTGGATCAGGGAAAAAGTTAAGCATTTTCTAGGTGCCACCAGAAAAAGATGAGGACAGATAACACACATGCATAAAAGAGGAGGAGGATATTGGTCGTGAGATATTCCGGCACAAATCTCTGTAAAACCACTTGTTTATCCACTTCTTTTTTTGTACATATTAAACAAAATATAGTGAGCTTAAGAGGCGCTGGTAGCCAGCCAGCTGCTTCCCCCTGCCTCTGGTCTTTATGCTAAGCTAAGCTAACCAGCATTGGCCCCAGCTTCATACTGAGAAGCAGCGTTTTTTTTACTTTGGCTACAAGAAGTCATATCATGAAAGGTTTCTTTATATGGTCATCTGCTCCAGGCACGCTACTGCAAGCGTTTACAGTGCGTAGCCTACACTGCTACATGTAGCTACATGCTAACATCAGGGAAACATAATTCTGTTTGCCAGTGGTTTTAATTTTCTCTTTGTTTTCAGATCATATTCCTGCTGGAACATGTCGGGTTGTAAAAAGTGCCGCTATACTCCATTACAATCATTCCTTCAGCTGCAATGACAGGCCAGAGATGCTGAAAACACCCAGAAACACTGACCAATCAGAACAGACTGGGCTTTTTCAGTAGGAGGATTTAAAGAGACAGGCGCTAAAATAGATCGTCCAAGACAGAGGGTGAACAGGTGCTCCAGTATGAGCAGCACAAGGAAAATGTTTTCGAATATGTTCTAGTAGGAACCTAAGATACAAGTATGCACCTTAAAATGGGCATAACAGGTCAGCTTTAAAAGGCAGTCTTCTAAGCATCATTGTGGGCTATAACGAAAGAGGCGAAAGAGGAGTAAGACAGAGCAATAAATCATCCGAGAGAATATAGAGGCTGCTTAGAAAAAACTACCATCAAAAAATGTCAAAGACAGAGGGATGGAAAGAGTGAGAAAATAGTAGCATAACATGTAGAAGTGGATGTGAAATAATAAGACGGTAACAAAGATGTGGAGAGGCAGAAAAAGTTTGCATCAAGTGAAGACAGGAGCCCACATCTGTATGAGGCATAGAGAGGGACAGCACAGCAAAAAGAAGCATTAAGGTTTCGGTCATCACACATACACACACACACACACACACACATATGAATGCATACACGCACACATCACAATCACTTCACGTTTGCATACGCACGCTCACACACCTGAGATGCACTAATCCTTGATGACTGCTCCTGTAAATCTGCTGCTTGTCATTCCACTAACTCTCATTTAGACTTTAGGATAAGCAGGCAGGCACACAGTGAATTATTCAGCAGGCTGTGCGGGCTGCTGCTGCTAATGTTCCAGCAAACAAACAGCTCACTCTAAATAAACATTTTACAAGCACGCAACCTAAGGCTGCTTCAGAGAGATGTCTTTAGATTATGTTTCTCCTCTTTAAGGATCACGTAATGGAGTCGATTTTTGTTTGATTCTTAAGTGTTTCTTAAAGCTAAGTCAAATAAGATAAAACGTTTCTGCACTCCATCCAAGAAGAGCAATAAAAGGCACAGTACAACAACAAAATACATGAAGAATATAAAAATAAGTCCAGCTATATTCTGAAAAAATCTGATGTTTACACTAGCAGAGGCAAAATGAAAGAAGACTGCATAGTTTCAAATAGTGAGGATGACCAGTACTGTTGACTTACTGTGTGCACGTTGCCCCAGAGGAATGAGTTCAGACTTTCTGCGACCGAAATTAAATACTACTTCAGTTTTTTGTGTAATCTTTTCTCACACAATTTTCTGTCTTTTTCCCCTGACAGTTGTTTGGCTGTTTCCTGGCATGGGAGACCAGGAACGTGAGCATCCCCGCTCTCAATGACAGCAAATACATCGGGATGAGTGTTTACAACGTGGGCATTATGTGCATCATCGGTGCTGCTGTCTCTTTTCTAACGAGGGACCAACCTAACGTCCAGTTCTGCATTGTGGCACTGGTGATCATCTTTTGCAGCACCATCACGCTCTGTTTGGTGTTCGTTCCCAAGGTCAGTTCTCATCGTGTGTGTGAATGAGGAGAGTGTGTATGAGCACAGGTGGATAACTCTGCGTTGCCAGAAACTAGAGTGCTTAATTAACACCACATTCACACACCACACTTCACTAAGTCCTGGAAGCTGAAAACGCAGCGTAAACAGTTATGTGTAGCTTTTTTTTTTGCCGGTGTAATTTTATCCCAGAGAGCAGCTGTGACTAATACTCATAACCCCTCTAACAGTTTATCACCATGAGAACCAACCCAGATGCTGCCACCCAGAACCGGAGGTTAAAGTTTACCCAGAACCAAAAGAAGGAAGACTCTAAGACCTCCACCTCAGTCACCAGCGTCAACCAGGCTAACACTTCACGACTGGACGGGCTTCAGACTGATAACCACCGCCTCCGCATGAGGATAACAGAGGTCTGAGCTTTTTTTTGCAATTGATCGTCATTTTACAAGACAGGACGACGGCACAGTGGGGGGCAGCGTTTTTAATGCAGTAGCAGGATAAGGAACAGCTTTTAATCGTAATTGTAGACACAGTAATTGAGCACAAGTTCTACAAGAGAAGAGAATCATTTTTGATTTGAAAGCAAATCATTTCACTCCACCAAAATTGAAAAGCTAAAAAACTAGTGCTCTTGTAGCCATTTAATTTTCAAATGTCATTTCATTAATTCCTAATAAAATGATCATGAGTTGTAAAAGCAACTCTGATCACTTCAAGAGACTGTGTTGTCACTGAGCAGGCCACACAGTACTCTGATTCATTTGGTAAAAATGTTCACTTATATTGACATTGAGTGAAATTTAGAAGAAAAAAAAATCCCCTTGCAATCACCTTCTCACATTCTATCCTATCTGTCAGAGGCAAATTACTGCAGTTGTCATTGCTTTTGTTCAAGACTGTGGCAAATGAGGAGCTTCTCAGACACTCTTGGAGGACAAGTAAAGTTATTGTATATTTGGCAGACAGCAGTGTTTTTGTAGTCGCAGCAGTTTGTTGTTCATAGATCAGAAGGATAACCATGTTCCCTACTTGGGCGAGGCGATCTCTGAACGATTTATGAAAACTTGATGTAACAAACAACAGTTTAGTTTAAAATCTTTAAAGTACTTACTCAACTTTATCATCGAATACTTTACCTACGTTTTAAAAAAGTAAACATCTATCTGTTTTTCTGTTTGAAAAGCTGGACAAGGAGCTGGAGGAAGTGACCATGCAGCTGCAGGACACGCCAGAGAAAACGCCCTACATCAAACAGAACCATTACCCGGATGCCAACAACATCCTCAGCATACGCAACTTCACAGACGGCAAAGGTGAGAAACTGGCAGTATTTATTTATTGCAGTCCCATTTGAGTCATTCAGTATAGGAGGTCACCTAGAAAATATTTCATCTCATACAGAAAATTACCTGCATACTAGGGCTGCAACTCACAATTATTTTAATTATTTAATATCAATTAATCTGCCAGTCACTCTCATGATTAATCATTTTGTCATTAAAATATAACAAAATAGTAAAGCATGCTCTGTGTAAATTCCCAGAGCCCAAGCTGATGTCTTCAAATACTATGTTTTATCCAACCAACAGTTCAAAAATCCAAAGCTATTCAGTTTATTATCATGTCTGACAAAGAAAAGGATCAAATTCTCACATTTAAATAAGTATTTCACTGCTGGGAAGATAATCTTTTCATAAAACTGGGCTGTCTGTGCAGTAGGGAGTCGCAAATGCTTCTAAAATTGGTGCTTCGTGACCAGAAGAACAGAGGAAAAGGGCTGTTGCATTCGTACTTGCTCAAGTGGTAGAAAACCTACATTTACTAGAATGTACTGCACCTCACACATGCCCACGGCATGTAAAACAAATAAGACAAAATTGCTATAAAGAGTACTTTAGCAGAATGTTTACTCACTATGTATGTGACTGGAAGCCATCTTGAGTTCGTAAGTCTGGGTTGATGCGGTTGCTCCGAGTTTCCGATCTCAGGGTGCGTTTGAGTTTAAACTTCCGACTGGGAGCTGGGAATTTCCGACCTCTGAGTACAAAACGAACGCACCATGAACACTCCTGCTGGTGGGCGACATAATGTGAGTTGGCCATTCTGACACAGGAAACAAACATAAGGTGGCTGGCTGGTAACAAACAATCTCAAGCTAAAGCTAAAGTACGTTTCTGAAAAAAAATTAGGCAAGAAATAGGCAACACAGTCACAGAATATTGGTTTATATTTCATCAGCAGTGCATAGTTAGAGAAACAGTGTTCCTATGTGGTGGGCTGAGAAGTAACAACTATGTAACTTGCTGTAATGAAGTGTTGTTGCTGTTCATACAGCCCATGTAAAATTGAACATGGCGTCTCATTTCTTCCTCACTCACTGACTGGAGTGCTGCTCGGTATAGACCAGGAATCAACCAAGAATAAGCAGCACAGTATGATGCATTTAATTCCCTTCTCTCCTCAGTTCAGTGTGATTCAGCCTGATGCAATTTGCAGATTGGTAAAGTAATGTGTACCGCTGCTCACTTCAGAGAGAATATAATGCACATTAAAATAGGTTATATGACTGTTTCATGACCATCAGAAGATCCAGAGTTTGTTGTTAGTTCAAAAAAAAAGAAAAGAAAACTAATCCTCATATATTTTCTAATAATAATTCCTTGCTGTGTGGATGTTGCGTCTGCATATTCAGTGGCTTTGGTAAAGGATTTTGATGCTGCTTTCAGAGCAGCAGGTTGAAAAAAAATTTCTTGACGCTTTTCTTTCCATTGCTGGAGCTCCTGACAGCTGCAGGTGAAGTAGGGACACATGAGTACTGTGTCTGACAGCAAGTCTGTGACGTCTCTCAGGATGAGTCATGAGATTAGCTACAGTACCTGCATACTCCACTGCTGCTTAGCGAGTTTTACACATACTGTAGTCACACTGTTATCAACTCTCCCACCTTTATTGTGGAGCCCGAAGTGGGTCCATACTTGTTTTTCCACCTAGTGACTGGGTATCTGGGGTGTTGTGTGCTGGGTGTTGAACATTGTGCTTGAGAAAACAGTAGAGTGACGCAATTATCAGGTGACGCAAGCATATGGAAACAGAAGGAAATCAGGTGCTAGAACATAAGGATACATGTGTAATCCATCTTTTCCAGTAGAGAGAGCGTGTGTCATTTACCCTCCCATCTTCTGCCCGACACAGGCTGTTTGAATTGATGCAGCTGTATCTTAGACATTATGAAGCCAGGGCCCTCAAATTGAATCACTGAATCGTTCCACCCCAGCAGCACCACTTTGCATTAGGCACCATTTGAACAGGCGCGGGGCGATGGTGATGTACAGCAGCCAGTTTCAGCACGTCTGATGCACACGCCAGCACAAAGCTGCTCTCAGGGGTGTCTAATGGATCTGTCTGAGTTTGGGAAGGTAAAAGAGTAAAACAGCTGCGCTCGTTCTGCGGATTGGGAGCAGAGCGTGTTGGAATTGTTTGAGAAGTTCCTCATCTGTGAAAGTTCATAGTTACGCAATGAACTGATGGCAGTTAGTCAGTACACTCACAAAGCAACGTGTCTAATGCCTTGTCTTTGTGTTTTAGTTTGTTCTTTGCTTCCTTCTGTTTCTCTTCCTTCTCTGCCTCTCATCTTTTGTGTGCGCACATAAATGCACAACACACACACTCCTATTTTAGCCTTGTTAGGTATCCTTATACGGAAATAAAAAAATGTGTTGTTGCACAATTGGTTGATGGAGCAGCTTAGCGGTGTCTTTTTATGGAACACAGAGAGCTAGAATTCAGAGCCAAGATTATTTTGATTAGTAGATAATTAGCAAATAAGCTACCATCTGTGAGATTTCTGATCGTCTTATATTTATCCTTTTAGTCAGTCATATGATTTCTCAGTGATTTGAAAGATTTTAGGAGACATGTTAAGTAACTGCCATGGCTCAGTGCACTGTATCAGGTTTTAAATGAGCCTGGGAAAAGATCTTAAATGATATTTCCCTTCGTCAAAAAATCGCAAATGAAAGAAGATATTATCTGAAAATAATTAGCTCACATAATTTAAGCAAACACATTCTTGTATTTTCCATTTGTTGACAGTAATCGCCAAAGTGCTGGCAGATGATATCAGGCTCAATTCAGTGAAATAAAAATGTCATGTGTTCGTAGAAACACATCTATTTCAATCAGGAGAGACTTGTTTTGAGAGAAAAATGTACCAAATGTACATGTGCACGAGTATGAGGAACGTGACAAGTCTCTGGCGATCAGACCCCATCGTGAGGTCATATTTTCCAGGAGGGAAGTAAGAACATGGTAGAGTAGGGAACCCCCTTATGGAGTCTAGACACTTGTGCTGGTAATGGTGGTGATGAGATGAGATGAGATGAAGAGGGAGCTGAGGACCTGGATGTGAAGAGGAGTGGGCTCTTGATGAGCTCCGCCTGGGCTCTGGATAAGGTGACTGGAGGTGGACGGGGTGGATGATGTCGTGACGATTCTACCTTAAATGACAGCTGAGAGGAGCAGAGACACATTTGAAGTTTGGCAGTAGCAACATGAATGGCTGAAGGAGATCATGGCAAAGTTTAATTGGCTAACAAGGTGAGGGAACCCCGTAGTCAGCTGATTGGAGGAGGCGAAGGGAGTGGGATAGAGAGAGAATTGTGAATTGCTATTCCTGATTGAACTTACACTGAGCTCCATTCTAGGCTGAGTCTTTGTATGCGCTGTCTCGGTTCGACTGTCAGGAGAGAACAGAGACAAATATAGCGAGACACTGTTTTGTATTAATATTCATTTACAGAGATATTTTTATAGATGGAAAAAATAATGTGACCAACAATCTCTATCTGTCTTCTATTGTATAAATTAGTGTCAGATGCTCGCCTGGTAGAAAATGATGTACCAAGGCTGGGTCCTTACCACAGCAGCCCCGGGTCGATTTCAATGCGGGGCCCTTTGCTGCATGTCATCCCCTCTCTCTCTTCCCCTTTCCTGACACTCTTCACCTGTGCTATCAAATAAAGGCAAAAAGCAAAAAACATATGTATCCTAAAAAAGACAAAGTGTCAGATTACTGTTTTGTGTTGGATAGAGGAACAAATATATGCATCTCTGCCACCAGCTGAAGTTGGCAGACCATGGTGCCTGGGCAATGGGGAAAGCTGATTTTGGCAGCACAGAAAACTTCCAAAAGAAACTTCACTTCACTTTTCTGAAAGGATTAGACAGTCATCAGCTGTGTTATTTTCATATTTCCCTTAGCAGGAAAAAGAATCACATGCTCGTAAAGAAACGATCCTTTTAATGAGTGAGTGTTGTTAAATAATCCAGTCTCTGCTTTGGGCACAGGGATCAAATACATCGAAGCAACAGAAATGGGCCGTCTTACTCATCATATAGTTGTATTCCTGCTCCTGTCATCAAGCCATGTTTTAAACTGACAGATGTGGGTAAAATTTAGTAGAGCCTCACCACCTGTCTCAGAGCAAGACTCTGATATTTAGCGATAGACTGAACCAGCTATCACTTTTTTTATTCACAGAGAAGTTTATTAGAACCTGAAGTTGTTGAAGTGTTCAGGGTAATGATCTTGTGAGGAAGGACGGAGAAAGAGACAAAGAGAAACGGCACATTAGGTGCTGCTCACAAACGTCAATCTGACACACACATTATGGAAATTAAATCTCAGGTCATTAAGCTTCATTTAAAGATCACCAGCACACAAACTTTTCCCCAGCTTAAATCTGCTCGTGCTTGACAGTCATCATCGTCGTCATCATCGTCATTGTCACCATCATCATCATCATCATCATCATCATCATTGCTGGCTCCTAACTGCAGTCATCTGTGTCGTAAGAGAGCTGATCTAAATATATTGGGGCCGTGAATGAGTGGCTGTTGTAAGAGTAGAACGCCATGTCAACAGTGATTACACTCACGAAGAAGCAACGTCTCTGTCTCTCTCCGTGTCTTCATGAAAGGGACAGTTCACCCCCAAATCAAAAATACATATTTACTCTGCCGAGTGTTGGAGATGTCGGCTGTAGAGATGTCTGCTTTCTTTTGAATATAATGAAACTAGATGGCACTCAGCTTGTGGTGCTCAAAGCGCCAAACAAATACATTTGAAAAACTCAACAGCAATGTCTCTTTCCAGAAATCATGACATGGTTACTCAAGATAATCCACAGACCTTGTTGTGAGCAGCTTTATGTAGGAACTATTTTCTTTCTACCAAACTACACCAGACAACTGTATCACTGCACAGACGTCCACTGTCCGTGAGTAGATGCACACATCTTCTGTGCGTTGCTACATTTTGAGGGTGTAGCTGTGTGCTATGGTCAGTGCTGTGTTAACAGTGGCAGTGTCAGTGAGGGCTTGCAGGTTGGGGTGGGGAGGCCAATTACTCTAAAAGAATATTGGTGATTTTCAGGGGCTTGTTTCTGTTGGTGAAGATGAGCATGGTGGAATAGCAGGTGTTACAGTACAGGAGGATGGGTTCAATAATGCTCCAATACAGAAGGAGCAGGGGGTGGGGTTTGAGTGAGTCTTTGTTGGCAGCGTTTATTGATGTCTGTGGTGTGGTGATCAAAGCTTAGTTTATTGTCTAGTTAGGTCCTGTTCACTGACTGCACCATCAATAAACGTGAAACAATAATGAACAGATGTTGAGATTTACTAGGTTAATTTACGTTATTGTCTCTTGTTGCACATTTTAAACTTTCAAAGTCTTATTTTACAATAGAGCTTTATATTGGCAATAATCTGGCTATATGATATTCATCACAATACAGGGGTTAAGATTCAATATATTGCAATAACCTGCAAAACTGTAAGCAAGTCGATACTGTATATCATGATTTTTTTTTGGAAAACAATTATCATGTAAACAGCACACAACCAAATGTATAATAAAGTTTACCTGTTTTTATGCAACCAGAATGGTGGGATCTGCATTTTTATTTATCACAGTCTCTGTTCAAATCTGATACCATAGCACATTTTTTTGTGCAGTCTGATGAAGGAATTAAAAACTGCCTATGTCAATAAAAGAAAATGAATAGATAAATAAAATAAAAGTGCTTGCAGGATTATTTAGTTAACAAATCAAGAAAATAAAAACCAAAAAAACTGTGTCCCTGAGAGTTTATACAGTATCACAGAATATTAAATTGTGATACTTTCTTGTAACCCTGTGGTATAGTATAATACTTGGGCTGGCCCTGGACTCTAGTGGCACTTGAAAAAAGTCAGTAACCTAATACTTTCTTTGTGGCATGAACACATATTCTGAATCCATAATGAGAAGTATAAATATCCGTGTCTGTGCTTTTAACACAGCTCTGAGAGCTACAAGGTTAGGCTTTTTTCAGAAGAGGACTAGACTGCTGGAAAATAGTTCAGAGCTCAGATGTCCAATCAGGGCATGGAGTGCTGTGATCAGTGAATCAGGTCAGCAAGTGCTGGGAAATCTGGGACAACTGGAGACAAACTCAGTAGGGGGGAAAAAAATTCTTATTGTGTTTCAACCTCATTGCTGCCCCTGCAATATCCGGAGAATGCAGAAATCATGTTGGGAAGCTGTTTCTTCTGTCCCCGCCGCCTTCCTGTCTGGATGAGGCTTCTTTCCTTTGTTTTCTTTCTCACTTTGATGATTTGCTTCTCTTTGCTTCCGTCTCCACTTTTTTAATTTGTCCCACACAGCTGTCAGTTATATTTTTACCCGAGCTTTAAATATCAACCTGCATATGTGATGTGATTAGATTATGCAATCAGTTTCCTTTTTGGAACAAGGAAAGTCAGCTGACAGACATGGCTGACATATTGTCAGACCACAGTTAAAACTGTTTTACATTTCAGCTGATTGAAGGTTTCTTTGTTTTTTGACAGTCTGTGGCCGGTTTTCCCTTGGTATGGTTGGTAAAGAGTGAATTTAAATTTAAAAAATGTGAAAATGCACATCTGCAATGATATAAACCTTCTCAAACCAGGAGATCCATTCATTTGCTAGACGCATATCGACATGCCTCACACCCAGGATTAACAGATTTTTGTTGCTTTTTGCATGGCGTCAGGATCAAAGTAACAGCATAAAAAACAAGACACACCTTGTTCATGTTCATGACTACCCCACCTCTTAATCAATTAAAGATACAAATGTTGATCCAGATGCAGGTATTAGGACAAGAGGCTGGTTTGAAAACTACACAGCCATAAACATCTGACCACAGCAAAGCATATAGGGTTATAAGTGATGACTGAGAGGGATAGCTTTTGTATGAGGCGATGCATTGTTTTTTTGTTTGTTTGTTCTTTTAGAAAATCCTGCATTGTATACCTTTGACGTCATGTCTCGGGTGCCGGGCACATTCGGCTTAAAACAGCTGATCAGTTAAGTATGACGCAGCCTATTTTTTATGACGACTACATGTGTTTTCAATGCAGATGGAGAGAAGTCGATACTGAAGAACCACCTGGAGCAGAAGCCTCAGGCGCAGTGGGGCTCCATGGATCCTTCCAGAATAAACAGAGGTCCCCTGGAGGATATCAACTCGCCCGAACAGTGAGCTCTCCCATTTCTTCAGCACCTCTACCCCAGTGTCCCTCTCCCCTCCTCTCCGTCTTGTCAGCTTCCTCATCAGACTACACGTCACACTTATCGCAACCACCAGCAGCTCTCAGGCGGTTGCTCTGGCAACAGAGCCCTGTGAAAGCATGGACCGGTCCTGTACTTTTCTCTCCCACGCACATCAACATACATATAACCACATAGAGTGTATGTGTGTTCTCCCACCACGCTAGACTTGCTTCAGCATACATGTTCACATTCAAACACATATAAACATGAACGACAGTATGCGTATGTAGGCATGCAGCTGATTGATTTGTTGTCCCAACTCTTGAAAGAAAATGGTCGTAGACGCTCATGCGACAAATGCTGATCTACATTCGCTTACTATTCATAAGAAAGCAAAGCTGAGGGATGTTGACTTCATCAATGGGGGGACACTTCATGCATCATTGAGAGCTCTCCCTCCCACGCCTGTTTAACTAGAACCAGGAGAAGAATGCACAATGTAGAGGGACAGATGGATGGAGAAGGGAGGGGCAGGAGACAGGGGGGGTAAAATATTGAAGAGAGGGCAGTTACAGAGAGAAGATGGATTAAGAGAGAAGGATGTTTAGATAGGAAAGAGAGACAGAGATAAGGAGGAGGAGAGAAAGAAAGAGGTAGAGACTCACAGAGGCTTATGTAACCAGTGATTTACAGCTCGCATTGGAAGCAGCTCTGAAAATAGACAGGGAGGAGAACAGAAGTAAAGGAACACTCGGAGCTATTCCCATGCCGCATAAATGTTTGATCACATGGAGGGAAGAGAGATGAAGAGGCAGCGAGAGAGAAAGAGAAGAGAAAGAGGAGGCAAAATATAAAGAAGTGAGAAACGAGGTATGATGAGAGTAAAGGTGGAGGAGGACGAATGGTAACACCTTGTGATATGACGGGTGCCAAGTCGAACACCAGGTGCACGTTGTTAAATGTAGTGTCTGTGTGATATATGATACATCAAAAAAAAAAAAATGAAACCATTTCCTTCACGAACAAGGCAGCTTGTGTTTCCATCACATATAGAACAGGTCAGGATAACTGATTAGGCCTGAGGACCATTAATATTTCAAAGTTCACCTAATTAAGACATTTTTCTAGGTCTATCACTGAATGAGCGTGGATTTCATTCCCCCCCTCTTAATTTTTTACATAACTGACATTTGGTTATGTAATTTTCTTGCAAACGGCTGGCAGTGGCGCTAGCACTGGCGAGGTAGGGTGCGAACTGTCACAGCAGGAGGAAGCATGAAATGTTCTTTTTGTCAGATGATCCCAGAAGCTGGGAGGCATGGTGGATTAGAGGTTTAGTAAGGAGAAGTGAAGAAGGGAATGAGGATGCTAAAGAATACAGGAGAAACAATTAGAAGAATTGCTGAGAGCTTGTATGAACTATACTTTGCCTTGTCTGTTGCGATCCATCTTTTCTATGTTACTGTCTAGTTTTATCACTGTAGCTGGGTGTGATTACGTTAATACTTTTGTACCATTTATGTACTGTAGGTAGGTGGAAAGTAAGGATGAGGAGGTCAGGGTGGTGAACTGGAGTGTAGCACTTCCAATTTTTGTGCCAGGGACCAGAGTTTTCATTCTGTCACAGACCAGCAATTAATGTTTTAAAGGTCCTATATTGTAAAAAGTCAGTTTTCAGTGTGCTTTTAATATACAGGAGGTAAAGGTGCCATAAATAAAGCGTGAAAGTATCAAAATGCTCAGTCCACCAAGAAATACACACAATCCGGATTTGGTAACTGTGCCTTTGAACAAGCTGTTAGGAATTCCATGAAGTTGTGATGTTACAGCTACTATATAAATCATTTCAAACTTGACAACATTGTATTTCCTGTTTAGTCAGGCAGATAACCAAAACAAATGTGCACACCAAAGACATTCTGAAAAAAAACTGGACATGGAGCCATCTTGAATTGTCAATATGGTGGCCATGGCAGCCATTTTTCTAAATAGCCACCAGCAACAAACTTTTTCTTATGTGTGATGGATATAATCTGATATTGAGGACACAATTTGTTAAATTCCCACCCACCCCCTATCATGGAAAATTCAAGATGGCCGCCAGTTTTCAGCTGTGAGGTGGACTGGCCAGCTATGGATGATCTCAGTGTAGAATTTTTTCTAGATGCAGAATTTGAAATAGGAAGATTTGAATTTCTTAGAAGCTTCCTATAGACAGGCAGTATGAGAAACATAATGTGTATTATGAACATTAAAGCATGTAAACATGTTCTAGTAGAGTCCCACAATCCAAGTATACATTTGAAAATATGAGATCTTTCATTAATAGCAGCTGGGTCTGCAAAATCATAATCTTAAAAGTGACCAGTAACTACAGCTTTCAGAAAATATCGAGTAAAAAAAGTCTCAAATAAATTCAAATATG
Organism: Epinephelus awoara; assembly: GCA_035609425.1. Classification (NCBI taxonomy): domain Eukaryota; kingdom Metazoa; phylum Chordata; class Actinopteri; order Perciformes; family Serranidae; genus Epinephelus; species Epinephelus awoara. The sequence continues at coordinate 14,025,544 of CM069310.1, read as the reverse complement.
CCCTTGAAGTACCTCAAAATTATACTTTAGCACAGTACTTGAGTGAATGTACTTACTCTTTATCTCATAACATTGTAACTCTCCTTTTCTATCTGCAGCATACAACGTCGACTGTCCTTGCAGCTGCCCATCCTGCACCATGCTTACTTACCTTCCATAGGAGGGGTTGATGCCAGCTGCACCAGCCCTAACGGCAGCCCTGGTTCCAGCCCACGGCACAGACACATGCCCCCCTCCTACCGGGTAATGGTCTCTGGCCTGTGAGCTTCATTCACTCCCCCACCTGGCTCTTTGCAGAGGAGACATATATGGTTCTTTTTTTCTACAACAAATAGACTGATATCATCAGCGTATGTGCGTATTTTGTCTCGGAACAAGGAGGACAGGGGGAGAAGAGAGGGAGGGGGGACCAAGTTTCACTCTTCGTACCTCTTCACCCCGGCCTCTCTTGAGAACTAAAACCCTCAGTCAGGAAGGGGTGCGAGGAGAGAGTGGGCACTGGATGACCCTTACAAACTCCTTCAATTCACAGCAATGTCCCCTTGTTCATCTGCTCCCCTTGCCTAGGCATATACACATATGCACAATCAAACCAACACAAACATACACAAGTACACACACATGCACAGACACACTGGCACCCCAATAGCAGAACAGCGGTGGACCAGCCCTGACCTGACGTGTAGCCTTATCTGCTTCAGAGGGGATTGTCTTTTTCTGTTCCTTATCTGTTGTATGTATGTGCTCGAGGCTACGTGTGAGCGTGTCATCTAACTTGAGTATTTCACTGCTTCAGTGACTGGATACTGGTGTCAAGACGTGGAATTTACAAAACCCAACAAAGGAAATCATCCAATTTACTCCCCGTTCCCTTCTCATTCTTGTGGAGACATGTAAATATCATCATTTCTGACTTTGATGTACTGTAAGCTTTGTATATGCTGTGAATGGACAATTAAAAGGGGTTTGAGTGTAGAGCTTGTAAGAGGAGCAGGTAATCAGGACATGGCACCCTAAAAAGAATTAGACATATGAAAGAGATTTGAATTGGTTTGTGTAACTGTTGATAAATTAGCATATGGGCAACAAAGTAGGATACATCAAAGCTTGTGAGTCACAGAACATGAAAAGGCACCAGGGCCCTGTTCCTCTAACTTGGAGTAACACATGGCTCTTTTTTCCACTTTGCTAAATTTGCACCACTGGTTACATCAGAGATTTCACATCAGACTTTGCATAGGCCTTTCATATTTTACAACTTGCTTAATATGTCCTCAGAAAGCATGTTCTACAGAATATCAATGCTATGCCTTTAAACAGGTCTCCAAGGCTGCATATGCTAGAAAATAGAGCTAAAAGGCACCACAAGAGTGTTCCACAGTTGTTATATATGTGTGTGTTATATGCCAAGAAATGCACACATTCAGATGTACACTTAAAACGCAAGAGAGCACCTTATGAATTCAGGTGCTATTCAGATGAGGCATTAGTGACGGGCCTGGTCATATTGATCCCCATAGAGTGGTCTCCGTAGACTGTTAAGATGCCCATCTGATCTAGCCCTCACAGCTAACCAGCACAGACACGGGGCGATGGGGTTCATGTCAATGGCAAAAGGGCACAATGACTTCTTTGGAAGAAATAACACTCAAGAAGTGATGGTGGAAAGGATGTAGGTCTACCAGTTCCACAACAAGCTTGGATCAGATGGTTGACCTGAATTTCCAAGAGCGATAGTAAAGACAACGACGACACTGGAGCCTCATCTAATAAAGCCCCAGCCGGCTGTAGCTTTCAGTTCCAAGACGGTGACAACACCACTGCTGGTCACAGTGATAGAGCATAAAGCACAGACACAGGGCTTTCTGTCATATTGAGTGTCAAGAAAAATCACTTCACACTTAGCAACAGTGAACATACCTCAGTTGCTATGGAAATGTAATTCAGTGCCGTTGAACTGGGGCCCAAGAAGGCTGCACTGAGCAAAACGGTCATCGACACAGTGTCGTCCTCTTTTCTTTCTTTTTTTTTCTTTCCTTTTTTTGTAAAACTGTCCTCATGCAGGAGAAAAGCAAGCAGGGACTCCGACAAAAAGGACTTTTTATGGAGCGTGAGAAAGTTTGTTATTAGCATATGTTTCACCATTGGTGTCTTGGTTTTTAGTTTTTAAGGCGTTTGTTGAACGCTGTGCCTGTTGTCTTATATTGTAGCCTGCAGGACCCACAGTACATAAATAGGGTGAAATTGGCGTTGACCCAACAACATTGGCCGCACATCTGTAAATTATACGACGTGTCATAGATTTATTTCAATTCAATGCCTCAATGCATGGAACAGTGTGGGAGAACTTAGTGAAAGCTCCACTTCAGCTGGAGCGGATTCCCTCTGTGAGCTGATGTCTGAACATAAACACTGTCTTCAGTCGGAAGGCCAGTCAAGGATACAGAGTTGGAGTGGGAGACAAGCTGGCAGAGATCCACCTGCTATCGGACATATCAGGGTGACTTCCCGTGAGAGCTCCTCCCCTTCCAGCCCCTGCGGAGCACAGGAGCAGGGAAACCCCGAGCACAGACCTCCAAGGAGTCACGGCTTCTCCCGCACCTTTGCCAACCAGAGAATCACGGTCACTTGACAAGTGAGTGAGAGACATTGTCAGAGGGTTGGTTCTTCCTTCAGGAGGAGAGAAACCAACTGCACATTTTATATATTACATTATATGTGATTGTGTACAATTTGCTGATACCCCGATGATGGTGTCCATGTATGGAATATTTGGTATTTGGCTTTCTCAAGACGGCATGAAATGAAATGTATAATTCACAGAGTTACCTCTGTTTTTGCAACTGTCGTGACAAATCCACTCTTGTCGTTTCATCCTCTCACCTACGATTTGGTTGTGTGTTTCCTTACAAAACATTCAGTTCTTTTAACCTGTTGATCAGCTCACACATGTCAAATGCCAAGATTCTCAGTGGACAAACTCAACATCATCATATCGACTATGCTACTGGTTTAGCAGTTATTCACTGAGGGCAATAAAGTGAAAGTAGTAGCAAATGATCAATCCTAATAACCCACTCCTGGCATTTTACCAAATTACAAAATGACTTTTTTTTTTAGTCCATCTAAAATGCCAAATGCAGATCATCAGGTATCATTCTGTTGTTTTTTTTAATGTGCCCTGATTTTTTGTTTTTCTTTTAGTCAGATTCACTTTTTTCAACATGGATGAAAAATTGTTCAAATGCAATTGTGGTAGGTCAAGGGCTCATAATTTCCTGTAATAAATAACGTCATGCCGATGGTTTGTATTTGCCACAGGTCTTTTTACCTTTTTAGTTTGCAGATTGAAGTGACATATACGTATATAATTATATCTTTGTATGTGTCATCATCAGGGTTTCTGGAGAACACGAAACATACATGTCCAAAAATATAACAATATGACGTATATATTTAGTGGAAAAACACACAGGTCCATACTGTTACTGTTTTGTCAGTTTGATATGTGGTATCACATGGAGTTAAGTTCAATTAAGAGTTTAAAATGGAAAACAAACCTATGTTAAATGCAACATGTTCAAGAGGGGCAATAACTTGTTTTCTTATTACAGAAAGAATAGAGAACTATATATATGTATATGTAAAAGATCTTTACGTACATTCTCATTTTTACATAGGAAATATTTCACGAATACGCCACAAGGATACTTGGAAGTCATTTTTTTTATTTACAGTATCTGTAACTATGTTATGTACAGATGAGGTATAGATATGAAAAAGTTGTATAAAATAAGTATCACACTTGGAACACCTGAACATTTTTTTTTTGGAGCCATTAGTTGTTATGGGGGGATTTGAATAACATTCTTCTTTTATTGTCTGAATGTTATGGACAGCCTTTACTTTTCACATCATCGTTAAATAAAGTGAGACTGAAAATAATCTTTGATGTGTTTGAATCATTACTGTGGTTCTCCAATGTATGTTTAATGTGGATTTAAAGGCAGTCATCAGCTGTGTCTCAATTCAGGGGCTGCAGCCTCCAGAGGAGGTGGTGGCCAATGACTCACATGTGACCTTTACAACTGTGAAACTAAGAGCTCACATGTGACCCCAACGACTCTGTAAGGGTTCACACCTACACAGGGTTTAAAGCCTGCAACTCCATACCAGTCAGTTAGAACTGAAGAAACTTCTTGGATGAGGGGAGAAATGTCTCCAAGAAACACCAGCAAGTCCAGTTGCCCACGATATAGCACTTATGATTACCATGACCAGAGATTGTTGAGGAGATGACACACTGCCGTTTGATATATTTCAGGCTGATGGAGGACTGTTAAATTAAATAAAGATTGTGTAAGCTGTGTGCTTTTAGCTAATAGTAATGTTAACAACAGCTAACCGGTAGCTAGTTAACAACTTAGTTAATTTAAAATATAGTAGTCACTGGCACGCAATGTATCTTGGGATATGCTGGGCCACAAAGGATATATCTATTGCATCCTCCAAATTCTGGGAATTAAGGAGGCATTTCTCGGACGCATTTGAAGGAGCCTTCAAAATGGGACAGCCTTGGTCGCGCCGATGTGACGCAATTGGTCTTCAAATGCAGCCTTCGAAGGCTGCAGTCCCTGATTTGAGACAGCAAGATGGAATCAGGAACATGTTGCTCTCTATCAGCACCTAGTGACAATCTAGAGAAACTACACCAACAACGTTTAGCATCTTTCAGCCTACTGCCACAGCACTGCAGAGACATTACTGCAAACCACGGAGATGTTACATGTACCTTTCATATGTAGCGGATATGCTGAAACTTTGCATTTTATTATGTCTCAACTTTGTTTTGATGCTGGTTAATTTTTATTGTGGCTTAGGCTAAAAAAAACCAGTCGGTTAGGGTTAGAAAAATTAAATACCCAGTTTGGTTGCTACAAACACGGCTGGAAATGTACCAAACTCTTGTTAAATTTTTTTTGCTTTTGTTGGTTTCAAATAGTGGTCGGTGACAGCCATCTTGTCTAGGTATCAGGCTATTCACCATCCCCTCCACCTGCTGATCAGGCGCTCAGCTCAAATATACATGTAATCTGAGCTACGTCCCAAGTATGAAATGTACAAATGCCTCCCATCTGAAATTTCATCAATATGTTTCATTTATTTGTTCACTCACCAAGATGGATAAATTAATAAAAGCTCCGGTGGATGTTTGTAAAATGTAAATAAATAGTTAGCTAATTAGTTGGACACTGGAGAGTGGACATTTGCTGTTCCACGACAAACACTAGCTTAGTATGGTTGTTTACCCATCAACAAAATACAAAGCCTGCACTGTATGACTATTCATATTTTTCAGCTCGGAAACTCCCTAGAATTTTTTGTGTTGTACTGATGTTAATTAAAAAAACAAACAAAAAAAAAAAACACTTACTGCTCTGTCAACACTGTTACCATTGTTAGCACTGTTAGCACTGTTAGCACCACTGATACACACCACTTAGACCATGCTGTACCGTGGTAGCAGGACACCTTGTCACAGAGACATAATGCCCCCCTACCCAAGTTAACTGCCAGCTAACCTTTGTTAACACTACTAGCTCTGTCAGCACTGTTGCAATTGCTAGCATTGCAGTGCTAACAAACCCCGTTTGCAATAGGCAGCAACAGACTTGTCATTGTGGGAAAATCATAAGTGTTAACATTAACAATGTCTCTGTTCTATGTGTCACAATGTGACAGTGAGCCATTGCACATTACCAGGATCCTTAAACTGAGGCAGCTAAATGGAATTCAGCCATCAATAACTTTACTGTCTACACCTGTGCTTTTCCTCCTCTCGTATTTCAAAATGGTCTCTTCTGATGAGTACAAACACAGACAGACAAAATCACATTTGCTATTTTGAAGTTGTGTTAGTTTGTCAGTATAAAAGTCAATCCTTCAGCTATGGAGACATCTACAGTGACAGAAACACCTCCACTGTTTGCTCTCTGGATACAGTAAAAATTACTTTCATGTTGAGGGTGGTTTGCCAGGTCCTTGAAACACACAACACACACTCTGAAGTGGCATTACAGAGCTCTGGGGGTTTTTTTTAGACTGTGAAAAATGTTGCTACTGAGTCAAAAATCTTGTTGATCTCTCACTCCAAAGGCAGAAAACTAAAGATGAAGAGAAGTACACCCATGTGACACACTGGCCAGTCAACATTAAGGATCCTAATTGGCACACCAAAAGGCACACACAGCGAGCAGGCTGCCTGCTGCCCTCACACACTGTGCAGGAAAAATAAATTTGTAATGAAAAGCCTTGTATGTTGAGGTCGATAAATAATTGAACTATAAGGAGGGACCCAGTGTCAAACAGGATGGAGGGGATGAGTGTGTGTCTGAGTGGGTTATTGAAAGGGTCTCTGTGTGTTTGTATCTGAGGTTGTGTGTCATTCACATGTGTGCAAGTGCATGTGTCCTGCTGTCAGAGCTCTTCTTTAGTCTCATTGTCAAATATTTAGCATGTGGATGCTAGACGTGATCGCAAACTGTGAGAAGCAGCGTGGAGCAGCTGGCTGGGACTGTGGCAGACCAAATCCTCCACTGTCATCTGGCTCTAAAGAAAGACACTGTAGATCCTGGAATTTGCTTGAAGTGGTCAATAAGAGGGTCTTTCTTACGGATCAAAGAGCTAAAACATCGACTGTCCTGCCGGAGGATAAACACCTGGCAGAGGAAGGGTTCACAACCAGGCAACCTGAAAGTTGTTCTTATTAATGGCTTATAGTTTCCAGTAAAGCATCAGCATTGTTTGGAGGTAGCACAAAGTCTCTGAGTTTCCTTCCTTTTTTTATTATTTGGATGAATTGAATCTTTAAAGCACAGATAACTGATGCTTTTATAAAACATGCTTCACAGTCAACTGTATCATGGAAGTGGTGCTGATCTTCCCTTCTCCTCTCAAATAAAAGCATATTTGATGTTATTTATTATAACCTTGTGATGGCTGTAATTATTGTTCATACATCTCTCTATGGAATCAAGTGAACTTAGGCTTTTAAACCCAGTATGGCTCTGCTGCCGCTCACTGATTCACAGATAACCACAGATTGTGCCGAGCTGCTTCCACGGGAAGAAACGCTCCAGTGTGCGGAGATGCTGCATGACCTTCTCTCTCGTCTCAGCGGGATCATGCTGTGCAAATGGAAGGCGGGTTGATTAAGTTGACCTGGGTGTCAGTGGAAGGGAAGCATCTATGTATCCTCCTTCACATGTGATGGCCTGCATTGGAGGAATGAAAGCTTGGTCGCAGACAAGTGCGGCAAGCACTATATCCAATTTATCCAACTTAAGCACACATGCACATTTTAAGCTGTGTTGATCTGAAGATTGCAGTGGAAAAGAACACACACACACACATGACTTTCTGACCATCTTTATCTCACAATAACTTTATATTCTGATGGTGTATAAATGCAACACCAAGGTCACACTGAAGGGTTCTGGCTGCAATCGAAATTATAAACAAAAGCTCACTGTGACGTAGAATGAGCGAATGATATTTTTTTAATCTTGTTAGCAGCATAGCTCTAGGGATAGCTATCTGCCATCAGACGTCTTTGGTCCAGAACAGTTACTTTAAATAAAGATGCACACATCTTCACTCCCTCCCACTGTACGAAAATGAAGCCAAATATCCTGAATAAAAAAACATCAACTTTATATGACATAATATACTATGATTTTTTTTATATAACTTTTTACAACATACTATGCTATGGGTTGTTGAAACATGATTTATTACCCACTATACTATTACTCTTTTATGAAAACCTATACAATGACTTTTGAAAAACTTTTTAAGACATACTACACTGACTTTTTTTTTATGACATTTTAAAAATTACTTTTAATGACATACTATACTATGACATTTTTGTTAACTATTTATGACTGATGACTTTTTAAAAAAGTATTTTTAAAATATTTTTTATGACATACTAAACTGACTTTTTAACTGAACTTTTGTTTTACTATAATATGATTTTTAATAAACGTTTTATGGTATATCATAGTATGATTTTATTTTTTATTACTTTTTATGACATACTGTACTATGACTTTTTAAAACATTTTTTTGTGACATACTATACCATGACTTTTTTTTTTAAACACTTTTATGACAAACTATACTGACTTTTTTTTTTTTTAACTCTTTCATGGCATACTATAGTACTATGACTTTTTTTTTGACATACTATACTATGACTTTTCATGACATACTATACTATGACTTTTGTTTATACTTTTTATGAAAAACTATACTATAACTTTTTTAAACACTTTTATGACATACTATACTATGTACTTTTTTAAATCACTTTTTATGACATACTATACTATGGCTTTTTTTAAATCACTTTTTATGACATACTATACTATGTACTTTTTTATACTTTTTATGACAAACTATACTATGACTTTTTTTAAACACTTTTTATGACATAAAATACTATGGCTTTTTTTTAATCACTTTTTATGACATACTATACTATGACTTTTTTTAATCACTTTTTATGACATACTATACTATGGCTTTTTTTAAATCACTTTTATGACATACTATACTATGACTTTTTATGACATACTATACTATGACTTTTTTTAATCACTTTTTATGACATACTATACTATGGCTTTTTTTAATCACTTTTTATGACATACTATACTATGGCTTTTTTTAATCACTTTTTATGACATACTATACTATGGCTTTTTTTTAATCACTTTTTATGACATACTATACTATGACTTTTTTTATCACTTTTTATGACATACTATACTATGGCTTTTTTTTAATCACTTTTTATGACATACTATACTATGACTTTTTTTATCACTTTTTATGACATACTATACTATGACTTTTTTTTTATCACTTTTTATGACATACTATACTATGACTTTTTTTATCACTTTTTATGACATACTATACTATGGCTTTTTTTTTATCACTTTTTATGACATACTATACTATGACTTTTTTTATCACTTTTTATGACATACTATACTATGACTTTTTATGACATACTATACTATGACTTTTTATGACATACTATACTATGACTTTTTTTAATCACTTTTTATGACATACTATACTATGACTTTTTATGACATACTATACTATGACTTTTTATGACATACTATACTATGGCTTTTTTTTAATCACTTTTTATGACATACTATACTATGGCTTTTTTTTAATCACTTTTTATGACATACTATACTATGACTTTTTTTATCACTTTTTATGACATACTATACTATGGCTTTTTTTTTATCACTTTTTATGACATACTATACTATGACTTTTTTTATCACTTTTTATGACATACTATACTATGACTTTTTATGACATACTATACTATGACTTTTTATGACATACTATACTATGACTTTTTTTAATCACTTTTTATGACATACTATACTATGACTTTTTATGACATACTATACTATGGCTTTTTTTTTATCACTTTTTATGACATACTATACTATGACTTTTTTTTAATCACTTTTTATGACATACTATACTATGGCTTTTTTTTAATCACTTTTTATGACATACTATACTATGACTTTTTTTATCACTTTTTATGACATACTATACTATGGCTTTTTTTTAATCACTTTTTATGACATACTATACTATGGCTTTTTTATCACTTTTTATGACATACTATACTATGACTTTTTTTATCACTTTTTATGACATACTATACTATGACTTTTTATGACATACTATACTATGACTTTTTATGACATACTATACTATGACTTTTTTTAATCACTTTTTATGACATACTATACTATGACTTTTTATGACATACTATACTATGACTTTTTATGACATACTATACTATGGCTTTTTTTTTATCACTTTTTATGACATACTAAACTGACCTTTTAACTGACTTTTTGTTTTACTATAATATGATTTTTAATAAACGTTTTATGGTATATCATAGTATGATTTTATTTTTAATTACTTTTTATGACATACTGTACTATGACTTTTTTAAACATCTTTTTGTGACATACTATACCATGACTTTTTTTTTAAACACTTTTTTAAACACTTTTATGACAAACTATACTGACTTTTTTTTAACTCTTTCATGGCATACTATAGTACTATGACTTTTTTTTGACATACTATACTATGACTTTTCATGACATACTATACTATGACTTTTTTTATACTTTTTATGAAAAACTATACTATAACTTTTTTAAACACTTTTATGACATACTATACTATGACTTTTTTATACTTTTTATGACAAACTATACTATGACTTTTTTTAAACACTTTTTATGACATACAATACTATGACTTTTTTTCACTTTTTATGACATACTATACTGACTTTTTTTTATCACTTTTTATGACATACTATACTATGGCTTTTTTATCACTTTTTATGACATACTATACTATGACTTTTTTTCACTTTTTATGACATACTATACTGACTTTTTTTTATCACTTTTTATGACATACTATACTATGACTTTTTTATCACTTTTTATGACATACTATACTATGACTTTTTTCATCACTTTTTATGACATACTATACTATGACTTTTTATCACTTTTTATGACATACTATACTATGACTTTTTATGACATACTATACTATGACTTTTTTTTATCACTTTTTATGACATACTATACTATGACTTTTTATGACATACTATACTATGACTTTTTTTATCACTTTTTATGACATACTATATTATGACTTTTTATGACATACTATACTATGACTTTTTTTAATCACTTTTTATGACATACTATACTATGACTTTTTATGACATACTATACTATGACTTTTTATGACATACTATACTATGGCTTTTTTTTAATCACTTTTTATGACATACTAAACTGACCTTTTAACTGACTTTTTGTTTTACTATAATATGATTTTTAATAAACGTTTTATGGTATATCATAGTATGATTTTATTTTTAATTACTTTTTATGACATACTGTACTATGACTTTTTTAAACATCTTTTTGTGACATACTTTACCATGACTTTTTATCACTTTTTATGACATACTATACTATGACTTTTTATGACATACTATACTATGACTTTTTTTTATCACTTTTTATGACATACTATACTATGACTTTTTATGACATACTATACTATGACTTTTTATGACATACTATACTATGACTTTTTTTAATCACTTTTTATGACATACTATACTATGACTTTTTATGACATACTATTTATGACTTTTTATGACATACTATACTATGGCTTTTTTTTTATCACTTTTTATGACATACTAAACTGACCTTTTAACTGACTTTTTGTTTTAATAAACGTTTTATGGTATATCATAGTATGATTTTATTTTTAATTACTTTTTATGACATACTGTACTATGACTTTTTTAAACATCTTTTTGTGACATACTATACCATGACTTTTTTTTTAAACACTTTTTTAAACACTTTTATGACAAACTATACTGACTTTTTTTTAACTCTTTCATGGCATACTATAGTACTATGACTTTTTTTTGACATACTATACTATGACTTTTCATGACATACTATACTATGACTTTTTTTATACTTTTTATGAAAAACTATACTATAACTTTTTTAAACACTTTTATGACATACTATACTATGTACTTTTTTATACTTTTTATGACAAACTATACTATGACTTTTTTTAAACACTTTTTATGACATACAATACTATGACTTTTTTTCACTTTTTATGACATACTATACTGACTTTTTTTTTATCACTTTTTATGACATATTATACTATGGCTTTTTTATCACTTTTTATGACATACTATACTATGACTTTTTTTCACTTTTTATGACATACTATACTGACTTTTTTTATCACTTTTTATGACATGCTTTACTATGACTTTTTAAAATCACGTTGAAAGACATACTTGTAATAACAGACACAGATTGTACCTACCAACATCAGCTGACCAACGGCTTGTGCTGGTTTGCAACTACACCACTTTGATAAACTACGTGCAGACCTGCAGGACACCATAATACTGGTACCAGTGGTTATAATAGGTTTAATAATAGTATAACAATAGTTTATTTTAAGTTCATTTGTGACTATGAATACTTTTGCTAAAGATGATTTTGGACAGGAATGTGTAGTTGCCTGTCTAAGCATAGGAAATGTTTTTTAATCATATATTTTTTTCATCAATACATTGATATCCTTGACTGACTGTTAAATTGACACAGTAATACACTTATAGACTTCAAAATGTTACCATATTTCTTAACACCTTAAACCATGAAAAGTTTAACTTTGATTTATTTCTTTTGCACCAGTCTTAATGGGATTTTTTGATTAATGATGTTTTGTTGTGAGGTGCCTAGAGTGAAAGACAGTTATTTTGTATTTTCTCTGATCCTGATCTGCAGTCCACACCTGTCTTTGCACAGCTTACTGTAAGTTTGCAAAACAGTTGGACTCTCACCACAGAAAGCCTAACCGTGCTGCAGGAAGCACTGAGGCAGGAAAATACACACACCCCCTCACACAATAATAACTTACACTGATGTATGACTCATTCACAGACTACAGTGAGGCAAACCATGCATGCATACTATACACCCATACTAAGAGCACGATAACAATAGTAATCTTTCTGTTGAAAGTATGTTTCTGACACACAGTCTTCATCTTTGTCTATCTCACAAAGGCTGAAATGTCAATTTTAATGCTAGAAAAAAAGGAGACGTCAATCTCCATTAAAATCTAGTTGCCAAGGAGAACCAGCACTGACACAAAAGTGTAATGATATATTCATCTCCAGTATTCCCTCGTCCAAAGCCAGTTCTAGAGCAGTGTCTCTGAGATGTCAGTAACCTTTTTCAGTGTTTTATTACGTGTGCCACTGGTCACCATTTTCCCTATTAATCTGCAGCATTTGAGGATTTTCAGACGTGGCTTCTAATCCCTCCTCGGTACCACATTATGGCAATCTAACCTCATCAAGACAAGTGGTCAAGGGCACATTGGAGAGGACATTTGAAGAAAGGAGCATATGCCCTGTCTATTAGTATGCTAGTCAGAGCAAAGAGCCAAGAGAGCTCCTCACACAAATGTGTTGATGAAAATCCCCAGCAAGATGATCACTCATGTTTAAATTGAAACATCACTGATAATGACTCAATAATTACATTATGGTATATATGATGCGGAAAATCTCTTGATATATGGCTGCATTGTCCCAAAACCTCATTTCACTGTTTGAAAAACAGCCATTTTCCTGGAGGAGCATGTGTGGCACGGGTTGACTGATGCCGCCATACATACCAGGGTACGTGATTAGAGAGAGAGTTATGGCCAGCGGTTACAATCTCCTGCAGGTAAATTTATCGCTTACATATAATGACGGCACACTCAGCTGAGCCCACAGTAAATCCAAGACTTGGTCTCCCTCTGTCCTTGAGAATTTGCTCGGTCTCCAAAAGCAGGCGCACCTTAATCTATATAAAGCTGCTGCATTCAATAACTGGACAGTCCTGCATTGACTGATCCTAATCTACTGTTATGTTTAAAGTCCCTCCTGCAATGGACACAATGGACCATACCTGTTTCATTTCCTTAACTACAATTCATGCATACTTAGTGCCAACATTTTTTGTAATTCATGTGGTTGAATACTCACAAAATGTTGTAAGATAAGTCTGAGGAGACACAAGATGATGAAAAGATTTTTTAAAGTATAAATTGCCCTAAATTGTATTAATTCCCTAAAATTTTAAGAATATCTCTGGGGATTTTCTTTCTTGTTGTTGTTTTCTATATAAATAACTGAATAATTTCACTATTTGATTGAGCTGGTCACAACTGGCAGACATATGCAACCAGTGATGAGGAAGCACACATATACATTGCTTTGTTTTAAGGGGGAACAAGCCAAAAAGATTGAGAACCACTGATTAATTAAAATCAATTAAAGGAATACTTCACCCCTGGAATGGTACCTGTTTTGTTTTTTTTGTTAAATCCTTACTATTCAAAACATTTCCACACAAACAAACTCAGGCAGCCATGGCTGGGGAAGCAATCTCTGCTTGCCAACCTGTATGTTTAAGTATTTTAATTAGAACATGACTGGATAAATAAGACTTGGATCACACTAAAAGAGTTGTGTAAGAGTTTGTAAAAGGATGTTTTGATTTCTGGATTCTTCGTTCATCATGGAGGCTTGCCAGAGAAACAGTTTTCTTCAAATCCAAGGTAACATGAGATGACCATTTGATATTCAAATGCTCATTTTGGAGGCAAAGTTTTCCTTTAAGTTAGGGTCAGCTACACACCATTTATGTTTCGTGATCTTACACCATCTTGTATTTCAGACTTGTGTTATTTTAGAATCACCAGAACTCCACTGAGAAGACAAGACATTTTGGATAAAAAAAAAGTTTAATTCATTTGGTCATGAAACAAATAAACATACATCTGTGCGATTAACTTCTTTGATCTGTTACTGACAAGCATCCGTTCACCATATAAATGTTAACTTACCAACCAGTCTAAATATGCAATCGGTATAGATATCCAGCAGCGTCGTCTTCGCTGAATCTAAAACACTTTGAAGTGTCTAAGCAAAATACCACCCTTGAGTCATGGTGTTTTCACCATCTTGCTTCCACCCATCAAATCTGTTCAGCTGTGTGCAGACAGACTGCGGGCCATGTGTGCTGAGGGTTTGTCCTGCGACTGACCCATGACTTAACTGGCTGTCACAGGGAGTGAACGGCTTGCCAGCGAGCAGCTGTGGCCTTTGTGCCACAGTCAGGCCTGTGGCCCTCAGTCCAAGTGCCTCTCTGTGTGTGAGAGACATAATAGTGTCACTGTTGGTGGTGCTAAAGAGCCTGTTTGTTGATGTTGAAGATTTTGACAGAGTGGTCGGCGCTGGCGCTGGCAAGCTGGACCCAGGAGCTCTCCTCCTCGACTTCACTCTCTCCGTCAGTCTGTCCATCCGTCTTGTTGTTCTCTCGACCTACTCGGCCGCTCCTGGGCCTCCAGCGGAGCCTCTTGACTGTCAAAGCGTGGCTTTGTCTGCGGAAGTACGTGTGATGAAGGGAAACAACAGAATACTCTGGATGACAGAACAACCATTAGACAAAATTCTGACAAACACCTACTTCTCATTCTGTACTACTGTAACATCTCTGCTTCTAAAACACAAAACATGACGAGACAATCCCAACTTCTGTCCCCTGATCTTGAGAGCAATAAAAGTGTAGCTGTGAGCAGCACTGAAGCCTGATGAGCAGAATCCTTCTGATACAAAAACACAACTAAGATACCTGTCTTCAGTTCACTTCCTGAGCTCTACAGACGATGACTCACACACCAATGCGGGATCCAACTCGCACAGAAATACACACAAGTACCTGTCAACCGCTGCCCAGATCAGAGGAATGCAGCCATTCAGATCCTGCTGCCTTTTTGTCCATAACACATAACAGAGAGCTTCTGCCTCTCGCCAGCCACATCAAACTGAAGCTACACCGCTGTTACTGTGACACATTGTCATTTACATCTGCCGCCAGCGGCCACTGGAGGCCTTCCAAAGATGCATGTTATGAACTTCAGATGAACTGTGTGTGTGTTGTAAGGATACGAGATGTCCGTTTCTCCACAGCTGCTCCAGTCATGTCCTCCAGCAGGCTCCTGGCCAGAGCTCCACCTGTAGAGAAGGATTCTGCCGCACTCCAGGCCCACTGCAAGCAGGTAGCTACACACACCACACACACACACACACACACACACACACACACACACACACACACACACACACACACACACACACACACACTCAGCTCAAACACTAAAAACGCAATGACCAAGATACAAAGCTGAAACTGAAGATGTTCATATACATATTGTTACTTCAACCAAATTAAATCCAGCAGAATTAAGATGTTTCATCGGGGCTTTAAGGGAGGAATCTCTAATTATTTTATCCTGTGACATATCGATACTATCAAGCAGCCCTCTATGCCCTGAAGCCATATTGGTGCACTGAAGTTGTACCAAGTACTCTCGTATCAAACGTGATGTTGAAGTCGGACTTCTGCTTTGTGTCTCCACAATAATTTATTCAGTATTGATTTGTAGCCTCATCATTTCCATAGCTCCCTGTTAACACTTTCATGCAGATTGTGCTGAGCCACAGCAGGTAACTTCTGCTCTACATCCTTGTGCCTTATTAGAACTACAGATAACTTTACAGTAAATCAGTGGAAGTGCACTTTAAGCATAGATTGTTGCAAAATATTTTTTGACCAAAGCAAGAAGAGGGCTTTGAGTATTAGTTGCCGGGGGGAAAATGACAAACAACCACGTTATTGGTTTTTTGAGGTTTTTCCAATGCCCACATAAAGAGTGTTAGTATGGCAACGATATTTTGGTTGCTCAATGAAGTGATACTTTCATAAAGTTGGCCATTTTACAAATAATAAAATGACTGAACATATTTATGCGCATGTTTAAATATTGCATTAGAAAAGCTGTATGGAAACTGCAAAATTTGATACAACTTCACCAACAAGAAAAAGTTTTTACTCTCACTTGAGGTGGTTTTTGCCTTAGTCGAAAAAGAGTTCATGTGCTAAGTGGGTTACGGAAATGCCTTGGCTGATTAAGTTCTAATGAACATTTAGCTCACATGACTGATCAGTTGTTTCCACTGTCCACGTTTCCCAGATATTCCAGTGATGACATAATTTGTCTTCATCTCCGGACAGCATAAAACATGACCAATACTAACTGAAATAAAACAACAATTGAAACAATGTCCTGAAGACTCCTGTTTTTTTCTTATAAATGGGTTAGATGACCAAAGTGACTTCTGTTTTGAGACCTCTGCTTCTTCTGCTCTGTTGTAACTAACTATGCATTGCAGAGCCTGGTTTATTCACTCTAGACCAGTTGACAGAAACATACCAAATGCACATTTCTGCGAAATTTCAATGGTTTGTTGATTATTTGCTTGACAACTGAATGGAAAAATGATGTGTGTGTGTGTGAACGTATGTACCTGTTGTCAGAGCAAAGTACAGGGCAGAAAGCCACAGCGGTAGCAGAATCTCCCACATCCAGGATTGAGGAACACGGTTTTATCTCCGGCGGAAGCATAGCATCTCCAGAGTCCTGTAATCTGCACGGTCCCCACACTATCACCTGGACACACACACAAAAAGAAACATTTATGAGCAATAAAAAAAATATAATTGATGCTCAAAACAAAAATATATTCATTACAGTACTACCTCAATGCACTAACCTTCTTGTCCCGACTGGATGTCACAAAATATTTGCTGTCTGGGCTCCAGTCACATGACCAGATGATCCGGCTGTGTATGGCTTTGTCCTTCACTGTGTGTGCGTACAGTGAGAAGTGCGGCTCTGCGCGGATACAAACACAAACAAGCAGGTAGATTAAAGGAAGAATGAATTCAATATATTATTATCTTTTGCTACGCATCTCTGACACTGCCTTTTTGATGACAGATGAGCTGGTAGACAAAACTGTGTGTCGTGATTATCGTAGCATGACATCAGCATGTCAAGATCCCCACCTCACTGCTCTGTGGCAACAAAGGCTTTCCCGAGCGACAAATAAACAACCAAACAAGACAGAGAACCTCATTCCAGCCCTCCATTTCAGTCAGTTTTGGTTTATGGCCTGCTGCTGTTTATTTCCCCAGCCTAAGTCATTTCAGACCCCAGATTGGTTTTCCCCAGAGAGCTTGTTTGTATGCTGGTGGCAGCCGCCTGTCTGCGCGTCTGCAGCACTGCTGCTCTCCACTGGCACACACATACACATACACACACAACCGAGCCGGCATGTACACACAGCCGTGAAACCACAGCGTCGCCACAAAAGTCTGAGTTAACCACTATGTCGTGTCTATGTGCTCACAACACTCTCTCTACAAAATGCACAAATATTTGTGGGTGTGTTGTGTGAGACACACAGGTGTCGCACCTCCTTCCATTAACACACTCTCATCTAAGGACTGTGAGGGGCATGATGGGCTGTTCAGTCCGACCTCACAGAGATGGAGACTAGAGACAGACAAAGTAGAAGAAACAGGAGACGCATTGGGTTGAGACACAATAAGCACAATGCATCAAGAAGATAAGAGAGCAGCACATAAAAAAGGCTGCACAGATTAGATAGACAGCTGCACAGAGAAAGAAGAAAAGGGATGGGAGGAAGGTAACAGTGTCTCCTCGTGAAGATGTCTGGGTGCTTGACCCATGATGGAAAGGAAGAGGAAGAGGAAGGAGGAAGAGGAAGGGAAGAGGACGTGGTTAGACCAAACAGGTGAGAGGAAAAGAAGAGACAGAAGAGGTGAGAATAGAGGGAGTCTGTTTGTTTGATCAAGCTCTGACTTCAGTTAACCTTCCTGCGTTGGGTATGTGAGACTGTATGTGTGTGTCTGTGTGTGTGTGTGTTCTTCACAATCACCTTGAGTGATTCAGCAGCCAACCAGAACAGACGGGACCCCTCCCCTCCAAACCCTCCACCTCCTCCCTCCCGTCCTCTCTCACAAACACCATCCCATCACCATCGGTGCAGTCCATCATACAGGCAAACAGGAAGGTGCGGGACTGCTTAGCCTCTGCCAGTGCCCATTAAGAACACCCCGAGCTGCCAAAAGAGCCGTAGGATGCGTTACCAGGTTCAGGGGGGAGGTAATCCTCTGGGCTTAAATGTCGTGTTCTGCTCACCTTGGATGCAGGATTATTTTTTTGAGTCAAGGTGTGGAGATTCTCTCATATAAACAAACTCTCCAGGAGCACGCTGCTGTTTACAACAGGGGCCCTGCAGGAGGATCTCACTTTTTCTCTACCGACTCAGGACATTAGCCAGCAAAGGCACTGATCTGATGTCAGTGCTTCTTTTTATCTGTTTCAGATCTTAACTATCTTGGTTTATAACTATTTTTATATAATAAAAGTTCATTAAAAAACAGTGTTTAATGTGGCTATCTCACATCTGGCCAACACCGATCTGGGCCGAAAACTACTACATAAAGAGTGCTCTGTAGAGTTAACTAAGAGTAACCTTTACAAGCAGCATTCAAGTGATCACATGACTAATCACATGTATGTTTGGGGCGGGAATAGCCAATTGGAGACATAAATTTACCCTACCTCTGCCTCTACAATCCAATATCATTGATGCCAAGTAAAAACATCGATACATATTGTACACCTTTATTTTGAAATTCCCATGGCACGTCTGTGTCTTCATTTGCATCCAAGTACACCTCCTTCCTAGAGTATGTTTACTTCACATAAACTACAAAACCACAAATAACCTGTAATAATATTTAATTGAATGAATACTTTCATACTTTATTTGGTATTTTTGTCATATACATTTTTATGCTTATGATTGCTGGGTAATGAATATGTTGATGTTTTCCAATCTTGCACTGGAGCCTGTCATAATAACTTGCCCTGGGGCCTGTTCTAACTACCATATGCCACACGCCTCCTATGGATTAAATTGTAAGGAAATGGCTGAAATGGAAGCCAAAAGAAAACCGGATTTGATCGGGACAGAAATTGTGATGCTGGTAGAGAAAGTACACCAGCCAATTTTATAATTAAGGACATTTCGTACTACAGTGACATGTGCAGACAATGAGGATGAGACAAAAGGAAAAAAGGTCTAGCAACCTATCAGATGTTAAAATCAAATGCAACGAGTAGACAATATAACGTGAGAAGTGGAGTTCGGGGGGAGTATTTAAGGTTTGGATCTAGGGAGGACTTAATTTCAGATACTGACAGCGGTGACCTTCCGGAAACAAATCTGTTCCTCTAACAATTAATGTCACCACCAGTGAGTTAAGTCTGAAAGAGGCCAAAGGTCAAGCCAAACAGACAAAATGAGTGATCGAGAGCTACAAGGGAGGCTTTTAGATTGATGATTGCAACATGTCAAATAACAAAAGGCTGTATTGTTGCGGGTGTGTGTGTGTGTGTGTGTATCTGGTCCGAGCAGCTTGAGATGAAACCAGTGGCCGAGAACAAGCCAGTATGTTTATATTTCTCCAAACAAAGGTTGCACAGCTCAAGAAATGTATTTACAGCGTTGATAGTTTCCTTCTTCATCTCAATCTTAACATGACGTACACGCAAGCACAGCAACTCTGCTAAACTGACAAGCCCTCCGGCAATAAATAAGGTCTGTTGTATTCTGCATAGTTCTGAAAGCCCTCGTAACCTACTTTAAAGCTTTGCTGCACCTACTATCCAAGGTGTTATGTGCAATAAAGATATTAATACATTTGCTATGGGAAAAAGTTAGCGGAATTCTAATTGTGGTCGATTATGCAGAGAAGATGTGGTTTAATTTAATAAATAAGCTTCCTTTATTAGCTCCTTTTTGGACTACTTTCAGTCAACACATCACTTGTTTGGCTCTTCGCAGTATTAATTAGGGGAGTCCTTCTAATCAGGCCAGCTTGACTTGGAATTTGATTTGGAACAAATCTGCTCAGTGGGTTTACCTTATTTTAATTAATTTGGAGCTGGCGTCTGCCAGTAAGGCTCCAATATTGTCTCTTTGTCTTGAAATTCACTCAAACACATCTTAATCAAGCTAATTTTATTTGCAAAGCACCGTGAAGAACTATTACTTCATCATGAGCTGTACGGCATTACAAGACTAAATAAAGGAGTGGATCTCCTCATTAGTGACTCCCTCTCCTTCCTCACCTGGACAGTCAGGTGTGGGCGGGTCCCGTCTCCATAAAGACCAGGTGCGATCACGGGAAACAGCCAACAGGAGTTGTGCATCAGGGGAGAAGGCCATCTGGGTGACAGTGAGCGTGTGGCACGGCAGCGTCTGCAGCTGACGCCATGTGGCTGTACTCCACAGCAGAATTGCTGCATGCTCGGCTTTAGATGCCTGGAAGAGACGGTTTAGATGAGTTCATCTACAGAGAAAAGATACATCATCTTTAAAAAGCATCTTGTTTATCTGTCTTTTAGTTTGTGAGTTCTGCACATATTGCTCCTTGTTTTATATACTAACTTCTGTCTATTCCATCTCCCTCTTTGTCTACTCTTCTTCTGTTTCTGCTTACTTGTTTAAAAAAAATGAGTAAGGATAAAGATGGCTGTAGCAGGGAATAAAAGGAAACATAATTGTGAGGGCTGGAAAACCAAAAGGAGTGAAAGGAAAGGAACAGTAGAGAGAAAGAGAGTCACGGCCTCCATTCACACAAATACTGCTTCATTTTAAAACACAGAACTACTGCAATGTTAATAACCAACGTCCACAATGCCCTGGGGTTTCCAAACCTCTACAAGAGAACTTTAAAAATGTTGTTAACCTTGTTTTAGTTTAAAAACTTTGAAGTTGCATTTTAGTCTGGTCAAGAGTAAACAGAGATGCCCAGGTTCGCTACACGATTGGGTCTCGTCAGTCACATCGAGTCAACCCAAAACATTATGGCTAGGCCAACATACCTTTTGTGATTTCATCCTTCTTGTGTGGGTAACCTCACTCATTTACTTTTTTTAAAAAAATTTTTTTTTATTACAAAACAAGACAGGTGGGACACGGTTACACTAAGACACATGACATGACGCAACAATACTAGTTACTGAGTGTGAGAGTGTGTGTGTTTGTATTATGGCTCGAAAGGAAACAATAGTAAAATAACCATAATAACAATAATAATAATAATAGTGGTAGTAGTAATAATATCATCATCATCATCATCATCATCATCTTGGATGGGAGATAATAACAATAATAATAATAATAGTAATAATAACAACAACAGTATTAATATTAAATAATAATACTACTAATAATGATATATTAGTAGAGATGATAATAATAGCAATAATAATAATCATCATCATCGAAATTGGAGGGATGGGGAGGAGAGGAGAAGAAAAAATATATACATACATATAAGTCCAAGTTATTATATTAATATATAATAATTAATATGAACCCAAACCTCACTCATTTCCTATTACCATGGCCTCCTCCAGTGTTAGAAAATGCTCCCGGGTACTGCTCTGATATCTGATATGCCACCGTATTTGCTTTGCAACAGCTCCCAATCTGTCACCTTGTCAATCTGTCAATCTGACACCCTGACTGCCTTAAACTGAGGTTACTTTCAATACGTTACACCCTGTCATCTGTACAAGCAAAGAAATCTCCTGTCTTACTTTTTGCTATCTCTTTAGCAATTTCTGTAACCAAGCAACCAACCCCAGAGTAGACTATCTGCTTCCTGTTTACACTGGTAAGCACAAGCCCAGTGTACGTGAATGGTCATGTGATATGCGTTTTCAGGCGTGTTAGTGTGAACGATAGGGCTGTCCCGAATACCACTTTTGGGGCATTCGTTGAGAAATATTTGTCATATTTATTTATTCAAGTTGCACCGTTAATAACCTTTAGCCATAATAGCCCGAAAAAAAGAACACGGTTTTAAGGTGATCTGTCAAGCTCGCTGTAGATTTGTGATATGCCAGTTTTCCTTTGGCATATCTGGCACTAAACTTTTGTGGGGTTATCTTTGTTAATTTTCAAACTATTCCAGGCTCTTGACTTTTTCAACGTCTTTCAACTTAAATCTGTGAGCCCGTCACTGTTGGTCAAAATGTTGGAGTCATATAAGTAAGCCAATCATTTAATTTAAACGTCCCTGTCTGAGAATAACTAATAGTTAATGTTGAGGCATAATGAATTATGCTGGATAACTATGTCTTAATTTAGGGGCTATTAGGGAATGTTAGGGTAATGGTATAGAAAAGCATTTGAATACTGTTTTGGAAACCGATTGCCATAGCTACAATCAAAGCTTCAAAGCATTCAGGTCAGCCCTAGTGGATGGAGATTAATTCTGACATCAAAATGCTCATAAATACAGAGATAATTTTTGCTTTAAAAACTAAAGCTTATTAGTGTGGATGTGGCCATAGTGAAGCAGAGTGATTGTATGCCACAGAAAGACAGAAACACATCTGTGCAGTCAAGGTCAGGACAAGGTAGGTCCTATCAATACCTGACTGACAGCAGCGTCTGTGTTTGTGTGTGAATATGAGAGTAAATATGCCACGATGCTCTCTCCTCTCTGATCTAACGCCCTTTGCTGAGGCTGAGGGAGGCCATGTGGTCTCTGGACTTGATCTTATCGCACTAACCTTGCACGCGGATGCCACCAACGCCCTTGCGCTGTCTGAGGCGAGACAGAACATCTCAAAGCCGTGTCCGTACCTGGAGGAGACAATCATACAGACATTAATCATCAACAGGATTCAAAGCTAACAGCCGTGCTAAACGTGTGGAAGGACAAACAGGATCTGAAAGACAGACGTGTGGAAGGAGGAGGACAACAACAAAGAAAGCGCTCCCAGTCTGACAGTGAATTAAGTATTCTGTTATTCCATAGCGTCACCCCAACAAGCTCCCAGGCTTGAGCCATCGCTGCTTGCTGACAGGTAAATAAGCAGACAGAGTGTGAAATTAAAATACTGATCTGCAATGACTGGCCCTTCTCCCGCTGACAGATATGAACAATGATGATGCTCCGGCTAATCACTCGCAGCCTAATTACTTTTAGCTTGCCGACTATCACCTGCTTGTTTTAAAATGTCAACGAGTCAACAAAGTGAAATCGCCACCTGCAACTCAATGAAGAGAAATCCCTCCACGACCAGGAAGCTTCCTAACGCTGCAGCAATTTGGCCGCAATGCTGAGAGGTATTATTTATGCCACAAAAATAATCCGGCCACTTACTCATTTTAATGTTTCTATTATGCACTAAATGATTCAAGGGGGATGAAGCCAAATGGAGGTAGAAAAATGCTTTTTCAACACACACAATGCCCGCACCTTGAAAAAACGGCCACGCCATATGTCATGTTTATGGCGGATTGACAGGTAAATGGATTTAACATTGGCTGCAAATGGAGGCAATATATTCAGCCTGGAGAAGAGGCTCATGGGATAGCAAGAAGCTGGACTCTGATTGGCTGTTGAATACAAGGAGGGAGACAACCGAGAGCTTTCCGAAAGTCCATCATGTTCAGTTACAATAAACCCTCCGGGCAAAACCAAACAAATGCAATTCCATCTGGAAATGTTGCTTCATTAAGAGTAATATGGAAACGCTGATGTCTTTACGGGGAAAGGAAGTACATGAAAAGGAAATATGTAGAAGAGACTGTTATTGTATTATGTCTCGGGACTCTGGATATTGTGTGCACCAGCAGGTAACTGAAACTAAAGACAAGCTGAGGAGGTTTGGATATGCTGTTAGCAGAGAGACATTTGGATACTCACAGTTTCTGGACCTCAGGCCACAGTGTGTTCTGGAGAAGATGATCCTCTGGTGGGGGCTCTACACACACACACACGCACACACACACACACACACACACACACACACAGTTAACTTTAAAATCCTTACATAACTGTCATTTGCAAGACCCTGAAAACTGAGCTGTTTTAAAATTCAAATACAACCAGTTTCCAATTTACTAAATGAGGATTACACCCAAGTGGCTATTATAATTTCCCTTTTTTAAATCCCTGCTCTGTTAACCCACAGAGCGACAGATAGCATCCTGAATGTGTGCATGTGTGTATGTGACAGGCTAACAGAGAGACAGAGTGAAAACCATAAAGAGAGACAGAAAGAGTGAACTAAAAAACTACATGGTAGACGGCAGAACACGATTGATCGCCTGGAGACAATGTTCTCTCACATTCACATGCAGCCTCTTTTAGCATTTAGCTCGCATGAAATCTTCAGCCCCTGCCGCTTTTCCCGAAAAAAAGCTATTTTGAAACAACTGCAGCTTTATCTCCGATTCTTAACGGCTGCTGGCTTTGAGGGGGATCAAATGTAGCCCGGTGCCAATCCTCTCCTTCACACCACAGGCTCTACACAAGCCCTCACTGCCTTCGTGTTGCATGTAATTGAAAGCTACGTTCCCCGTGTTTTCTCTGGTTGGTCATCGGCTTCCCATTTTCCCTAATTATTAATTCGTCTCCTTGCCTGCGGAAGCCAATCAAACGAGGGAAAATGCATTGTTAACAACAGTCTCCGCACTTGGTTGCTCCCTACATAGCCCGGGGTCATCGATACTTAAACTTTGCAATCACATAAGCCTGCTTTCTAATTAGCATTGCAGATTAAGGAGTGGCTTCAATCATGCTGATGACAGCCCTTGACACCCTCTAGCCCAGGGGTTTTACTGCGCCACGCTACGTTCTCTTCATTTGACTCTCATCCTTTTCCCATCTGCCCCTTTTCCTACAACTAGGTTCTCTTTTTTGCCTTTTGTTTCTATTACTCTTCCTCTGTGTACCCAGGTGTCCTCCCTGCACATTTACTCAATGTCATGACCGCTTGAATTGAGATAGTTTTCAATTTTGTAATGAAAGCCTGTAATTTTCCTCACTTATTCCTGCTTTTCTTTGCCTCTGCTCACTTCATCGCTCCCTAACACCTGTTCTTCCTCTTCTATCCCCCACCATCCCTTCTCTCTCATCCCCTCTCCTGCTATAATACCATCAGCATCCAGCAGATCTCAGGCACTGTGGGAGAGGAGCACGGCCATAATGATGAACTGTCCGTCTGGCCACACATAATTGTTTCTTATAAGAACATCTAGTGACAGGCAGACTGGAACTCTTAAATGTGCACTGAAGCTGCTGAGTGGAAACGCAATGAGGAATATAAATCGAGTGATCAGACTTTGGAGGAAACAGAGATGCATTTATGCTCCAAAATGATTTCTCAGGGAGGTTTAAATTAAATGAGGGTTTACTGAGATGACTACTAAATCTTGAAATGTTGGAAAAATACTCGAAAGGTTTGTGTTTGAAGGTTTACAGTACCAGTCATGATGAGTGGATGGAAGTAAGACTCCTGGTATTGATCAGATACACTGTTGAACTGCCCCTCTTCATTGTTGGTTTTTGGAGCGAGGTCACCTGGAAATCAAAACGACATTTCTCTAAAATATCCAACTAAATACTAAACAGACGCTCACTTTAATAAGGCACCGCTCTCTTAAACTGCTGTATGGAGCTCATAAAATATTGATCATCAAATCAAACTTGGCCCCAACCCCGAGCACTGTAACACTCGCATGCAGAGCTAAGCAAATATTTTACCTTGAAATACAGCCTTGTTGGACAGACCCAAGGCAGGTGTGCTGGCTCCTTCTGGAAGGTTGGCAGAGTCCTGGCAACGAGAAGATTAATGAAGGGACACACGCACACACACACACACACACACACACACACACACATACACACACACATCAATAACTATGTAGGAGTCCACTCAGCACATTTTACAGTTAGAAAACAAGGTGGAATAGAGACTACAAAGTTTTAGTGAAGTGATCTTTGGACAGAGGGCTGTCAAGGTCACGGATTTAATCACTTGACTATTTCTACCACAGACACCATATGGACAACGTGTCGCCACCTCCTCCCGCTGTTCAAAAATTAAGCCAAATTTTAATGTCTAAATAATTACATTTGGAAGACAAACTTGAAGTTTATTGTAAATACTTTCTGCACCATCATCTAGAGGCTGCGCAGTAGCGATCTTGTACAGATGTAAAGATTTTTTAGTTTGGCCCATGTCCCTTCTGTTACCATAAAGGTGGGGTTTATGACTTACACTGTAGACAGCCACCAGGAGGCGATAAAGGTGTTTTGGCTTCACTTTTGGGAGCTGTCATGTCGTCCATCTTTATTTTATAGTTTATGATTTCTATGTGTGGAATAAAAATACAATAATGGACAGTAGTTTAATTTGGCACTCACACTAGATGCCAACAGCTTTTCTCTTGAGGTCCCAGAGATGTTCGCAAAGTTCTCCACAAAATTACGAGGTGCTTGAAACACTCGCAGGACCTTCTCATCAGCTCCCGACACGAACTGAAACCTTCCAACCATTGCCAGACACTGCATGTCATATCCATGGATCTGCGGCCGTGAAATTTCATGCCAGGTTGCCTGCAGGTTTAAAAAGACACAGGGAGATATTGTAAAAGATGAAGATCAGGTCATGAGCATCCCATCCACCTGCATGTGGTTGCCAGGCAAAGTGCCAGCTTCTCAACAGATCTCTGATGTCGTGGAACTGGGCTTCTTGGCCCTACATCCAGGCGTTTGTAACCAAGCCAAATACAACATTGATTCTCCTGTTTAAATGAATCATTCCCAGCTTAAGATGCAAAGTGTTCTCACAAGAGAGGATGGACGGCTCCACTACAATGACCGGATTCCCTTTGGCAACGGCATGAGGTGGCAATACTCCAAACTGGCATCTTCAATAATGTGATAAAGACGGGAAACTTCATTATGTTTCCACCTAAACTGGATGCCAAACTGGCATGTTTCACACCACTTCCAACAATATCATGTGGATAAACCGGAGGTGAAGTGAGACGCGGGCGAAGAGTTTTCTGCTTTATGCGATCAATCAATTCCTGTATCTCAAGTCTTGACTCCATCCCTTTAAAATGAATCACTCTTTATTATCAAGTCACAGCCTACTAAAATCCAGTTAGGGACAGAGCCTAAACATATTTTATCAAACTGCAGCAAGCAGAACATATATATATATATATATATATATATATATATATATATATATATATATATATATATATATATGTATATATATATATATATATATATATATATAAGGTGCAGACTATATTCCACAAGGGTTAATATAACTGGCTGTTAAAAGGAGAGAGGCAAACCTTGTAACTGTCGCTTACAACAGACAAGAAGAAACAGAAAAGGCTAAATCCTTGTCGACATCTTGACGCCATGGGCCAGATGCACAGAACTTTGTAAATTCACGACTAATACTTCAATAATTCATCATGTTTATGCAAACCATCATCGTGGTAAAATCTCAATCATCATTATTATTAAACGTCAGGATGATCAATGATTCACTCATCGTGCTGGTGTTAAAACTGACTTTACAAAGTTCTCCACAACAATAAAATTTAACGATAAAAAAAGGGTGAATTCATTTATGCTAGTGGTGTTTTGAACTTTAAAATTCTGGTATCTGTCCATTGATATGTGGTGCCTATTTTACCTGTTTGGCATCTTGTTTCCTCCATGGAGTGAAGAGTCTGGTGGTCTGGTCTGAGCCCACGCTGACGATGAACTCACCCTCAGGATCCCAGCTCAGATCCTGGACTGCGTTAAAGTGGCCTGATATCACAACTCCAGGCCTCCACTCTCCCTGGTAACACAGCATAACAATATTACAACTTTCAACCCCCCACTTCCTATTTAAATTCCCCTCTACGTACACATCGCTTCCATGACAAGTGTGATTGGCAACTACATGAGAGCGCGTGATTATAATTTAGGTGTTGCTGTCTGAGAAGTTGATCTCCTTTGAAACATCTGAATTAGTTATCAGCACCTTCAGGTTTGTGCTGAACTTAAAATTCACCCTCGGAGCTGGAGTAATTGAAATGCGGTTATCTCTGAACTTACGTGGTGACTTCAGACCCCCCTGCTCTTTCTCGGGGACACCCAACAAAGACACATGCGAAGCCAGTCAAATTGAGTGGCAGACAGGAGAGTTGGTGTGACTAATTACACTAATCACTGTCTCTCACACAGTGTAGCTGTGTAGCAGTGTGCTAACACTGAATCTTTTTCCAAACGTGTTTACAATTTAATTGCTTCAGGGAAAAGTTTTACGTTTCTTGTCCAAATGCAAGAAATAAGTTCAACACGTGTACTGTAGCTGAACGAACTACAAAGTTACTGGCATTTTTTTTGGTTTGAAAGTTTAAGGGCCCTGACGCACTATACTGGGGGTCAGCCAACGGTCGATGTCGGCCGTTAGTGAGCATATGTGGCCCTACTATTGTCGGTGTGTCCCACACCGTTGGCACTAGTCGGCCTTTGTCAGCTTTTTTTTCAGTCAATCCAGCATGTTGAATCAGACTCGGCGGAGCCAGACAGTAAATGAAATCACTGTGATTGGCAGTTCAGTTCAGTGCATGAGAAGAGAAACGTTAAGTGAGGAAAACAAAGAGCTAAAGTCTAGAGGACAAGAGATCAGGTAGGCAAGTGTTTCTTTTTTTAGTCATTGAGCTCTATCGCAGAAGCGGTTCATAATAGTTTGTTCAATTGCTCACAAGCGCACAGTAAATATCCTTTGTTCTTTTACCACTGAGTTGTGTTGTTCATGTGCTAACTTGCTAACCAGCATCTTGAATCCATTCTGTAGTCCTCTGGTTTCCCTTTCTGAATGCCGCATACCCCCACTTGTAGGTATGGAGAGTTATTTCTGCTCTTTAGTCTTTGCAGTATGTTCAAGTGCAGCATTTTGGTTAGTCGGCCTTCATCGTCACTATTTCTTTGATGTTGGTTTGGTGTGTTTGGGCCTTTAGAGTAAACAAGGCTCACCTCTTTGTCTTGGTCTTTGCACCAGAGATGCAGTGCTCCATGGAAAGCATGAGCCACAATCATGGAGCCGTCCGGACTCATCTGGCAGCCGTAGAAACCCAGAGTGTTGCCACCAACCTCACCTACACGCACCTGGTGTAAAAGACAAAAAAAGGGAGATATTGTGGGGACAATTACTACTGATCAAGAGCATCACATTTGTATTAGGTATCAGGTAGGTGAAGAACATGTGGTTTTGGGGTCAGAGTCACTGACTTGATGCAGATGAGAGATGAAAGTAATCCTAAAAAGCATGAAGGTGCATCAAATACCACACATGAGAAAGAGTAAATGAGGTTAACTTTTTGAGAATCCTGTATGACATTGAAACATGCAGTACATATCCTAGTTGTTCTGTCAAACACCTGTGTTTGCTGTAAATCTTCAGGCTCAGATTTACAGAAAAGATTAGTGGAGTGAGGGGGAAAAAGTTCTTAAATCTGTTCTCCGTCTCTGTAAGACTTACTAACTAACAGCTCTCATAATGGCAGATAGCAGCAGAAAAAACAGCAAATTAAGCTGACAAGTCAAATGAGAAATTATGCAAAATGGGACTTATTAGAGCTGAATAAACTGTGTTGTGTTTTTTTTCTAACATAATACATTTGTCTAATACAAAATGAAAGCAACTGCGGCGCAGCATATCACACTAAACAAATAATCATGAAAAATGGCAAAGCCCGAGAACCACAGAAGGATTTACATAAATTGGATTTGGGTGAGAGCTTGTGACCTCTGCGTCACGCTCATAGGACAGATCATACAGACAGTGAAGGGTCCGTCAACATGGACGTGCAATGGGTCTGAGCTTCCACTGAAAAAACAAACCAATTTAAAAAACACCCGTGATCACTGCCACTCAGCTCAGGAAAGACACTAGAAAATGTAAATCACTCCTTTTGGATTCTGACCTCCTGTCCAAAGTAAGACACGATGCTTTTGTATGTCGAGACAATTCTGTATTGAATTTTGTGGAATCAAATCACTATCTGGGGCAGAGAGCCCATTTTGATTTAAATGCAGTTACCAATTGTGCTGAGAAATGAAAATTCACTTGTTTAAACTCTGTCTGGTCTGAGGTCATTCTTACTCACATCAAGTTTATTTATTTAATCATTTATTTTCAGAGCAGGGAACAAAAAGGTAAAAAAAAATAAAATAAACCAGTGTATTTAAAATAAACAGTAGTGTAGGCAAAACAGGATTATTACAAAAAAAATTAATAATATTCAGTAATAATGGGAAATAAAAAGCTTCTAATTAGTTCTAAAAATATAAAAACTAAATTACAATCTGTATTCATTCACCCTTTCAGTGACATTAATATCCATACAGAACAGAAATTACATACTATAGTAAAGAAAACAAGACATTATTAATATCTCATCCGGTCGCTTGCATAAGCGGTGGGATTCAGTGCAGGATTATGACACTAGACGAAAAATAACTTGAAACGTATGTGGAAATTAATCCACAGGAATTTTTGTTAAAGCAACAGAGAGCTTTTCTAACCATGAGCTGTCAATATTTTGTACAAAAGAAAAGAAAGTAAGTCTGTACTCCTGTATGGAGAAGGGCTCGGCAATGTGGCTTATGAATAATACTGCAATATCATTGAGCTAAATTGTGATAAATGGTATATATTTTGATATTTTAAAGTCACCGCTTAACTCCCAACTGTCACCTATGGTCATGAGCTTTGGGTAGTGACCGAAAGAACGAGATCACGGATACTTGCGGCCGCAATGAGTTTCCTCTGTGAGGTGGCTGGGCTCAGCCTTAGAGATAGGGTAAGGAGTTTGTACTACCGGAGGAAGCTCGGAGTAGAGCCGGGCATCTGATAATGATGCCTCCTGGGCGCCCCCTGCTGGAGGGGTTTCGGGCATGTCACACTTGTAGGAGGCCCCGGGGCAGACCCAGAACATGCTGGAGGGATTACATATCTCATCTGGCCTGGGAACACCTTGGGATCCCCCACGAGGAGCTGGAAAGTGTTGCTGGGGAGAGGGATGTCTGGCCTGCTGCACCCGCGACTCGGCCCCCGGATAATCGGATGAAAATGGATGGATGGATGAATAAAATACTGCTACAATTAAGTTCAATATATTACTGTTTTAAAAAAGTTAAATAAAATAACACCATTGTAATGTTAAAGTACACTTATGCTTTTAATTTGAAGCACCCATCTCTGCTTGGTTCAGTGATGTTTTTGCTGTGAACTTGAAGCTTCTGGTCAACAGTTAGGAGTTAGCAGAAAGTTAAACTGCTATCGCGGCAACGTTAAACGTGAGGATTTATTCACTGTGAGCGGGAAACAAACCAAGAGCTCTCCAGTTCATACAACACATCCCAAAATGTGACTAAATGGTCACGGTCTGGAGCCCTGCAGATACAAAAACAAACGCCTCGTCTGCTCACAAACTATCGCCTGGGAGTGACTGGTCTGGATGGGTGGGAGAGTGCGTGAGACGTAACATGTTTGTGAGGTGATGACAATTTATGCTCAGTGTTCACAACATAGTCGTTTATACATCCCATGTGGAACAAGCTGCAATACATCCACAATAACCGATATATCGCCCACCCCTAACAGAGACATTTATATTCATGTCAGAAAACTTTTTCTTTTCCATCAACTCACTCTTATGAGTTTATACTTAAATACTTGACAATCAAAGGGACACTATTTACTCAAGGACTCTGAGAGTATTGTGTTGACTGGGCCGACTTCTCACTGAGGAATTCTAACAATTAAAACCTTTATCGGGCCCTGAGGCCTTGGAGGTAAACTAGGCCCAGAGGGGAGATCTATTCAAATCGATAACAGCAGAACCAACCCTAGAGAGCTCTACACTGCTCCCTCAGCAGCACTGAGGTCTGTATCCAGATATGGCTATATTATATCTCCTCCATCTTTAATTAGCTTGTGCCTTAAATGATATGGACATTGGCTGTGAGGAAATATGAGAAGTGCTAAATTCACACTCCAATGATTCAAATCTGGAAAAGATGTTCAGCTTGGCCTGTTATCCTTTCCTGAAGGAAGTAGTTAGAGTGAGAGCATGTTTAGCTGCAGCGGTGACCTGAGGCAAGCTGCACACCAAAATACACAAGAGCGTGTGCATCAATTACATGAAAAACAAACATATTGAAAGGCTACACAAAGACACATCAGCAGAGGCATACGTGTATCTTCGCTGTGTCTACTGTACGTGGTAGTTAAGTGGTGTCCTCAATCATCCGGCCTTCTTAGGGAGCTTGCGTCGGTCATCAATGACCTTCAAAATAACGCCTGTCTGCAGGCTGAAACACAGCGGAACTAATGGCAGCAATAAAGGCATGCCTTCGCTTTGAATGGCACGATCCTCCAGCCATCCAGAGAGAGAGAGAGCGACAGACAACGAGGAAGGAGAGACAGCCAGGTAGAAACATAGATGGTGAGATTGAGAGAGAACAAGATGCAACATTAAGCAGATTGATTTTAAAATTCTGCACACAAGAGCCTGCCCGTAAATCATGCAAAAACTCACACAGGCAAAAAGCCGTCATCTGTCTTGTTTACGAGTGAAGGAACAATATGGATGCACGGCGTGCCTTATCGCTGGCCGGCGGGGGTATGGAGGAGGAATAAAACAAGGACAGAAAAAAAAAAAGGGGAAGGCATATATCATTCTTGGGAGGAGAGAAAGAAGGTGATGGGTGCTGAATGAGCTTAGCCAAGCTGGGAAAACCCATACAGTGTGGAGTACAGGTTTTCAAATCAACTTTTCAGGCTGAAATACTGGCCGACACACTGAGAGACTGAGTCTTCCTCCCTTCAATTTCTCTTGATGTTGTGATGGACAACATAAAGTAATGACTGTAAGTAAAGATTACTTTAATTATCTATTAATCAGATGATTTGTCTGAATCAATCGACAATTGTTTTGTCTATGAAATTTGAGAAAACCCAAGGTGTTGTGTTCAAAGTTCTCGTTATGACCATCCAGAAGTCCAAAACCAAAAAAATTTGAGATGCAAAAACCAGCTGATATTCAGCATTTAGCTCAATAAATATCTTAAAATAGCCTCTGAACTGCTGTCCACATCTCAAAAGGTTTTCAGTAATTGCTGTACTAAATAAAAATCTGCAACACTAGCCCCTTTCACACTGCCTCTTTAAGGCGGGAACTTAATGCAGGTACACTGTTGTGTATAAAAGGTAAAATTAAAGGTGCTGTATGTAAGAATGTGGCCAAAACGGTTACTGCACTGAAATGCAAAATACTGCTGCGAGTCGTGTCCACCCCCCCTCCCCTACAGATTTGAGGTTGCTGGACAGCCGCATGCTGGAGACTGATTTGTTTGCCCATGGGTGGGTGCCGTGGCAGGGCCGCGTCCTTGATCTTCGGTTTTCCAGCAGACCGTTCGAGGAAGTTCGGCTTCTCTGCTGCTAACGCTGCTGCCGGGATACAGCTGAGGAGGAGCCGGCTGCTAATGCTATGTACCGGGACACTGCTACCACTGCTTGCCGTGCTGCTGTAGCTCAGTCGTAACTGTAACTGATGCTGAGACTCTACTGACTGCGTGACTGGTAGACGGCGGTGGGTGGCGCAACAGGCCAAAACACAAATTCAAAACACGAGTTGCAGACTGTAAAAATGTTTTTTAAATGCGAAAATTCTGGCTGTACTATTGTTGTCAGTGAGATCAGTATGTTATATGAACATTATTCCTTAGTCTCGGTGACATATTAGGATGATTTTACGACTATTTGCTTTAGATTTCTTACATATAGCTCTTTTAAGCAATAGGTGAGCAGATCTGTTCCGCCTTTAAGCCGACAATGAAGGTAGTAACAGTGCCAAAAGACATCCGTATATAAGGAACAGGCAGCAGGATGGGACAGGTGTGAGGTTTTGATGTGTTATGCATGCGACCACAGGAGAATTAAGAAAGTGATAGCAGTTAGCAGCTAACTCAAAGAAGAACAGCAGAGGAAAATGTCCACAAAATTGTAAAATAATGAGGTCTGGGAAATCCCCACCCTTCAAGCAGAAGACAAGACCAGATGCCATATAACAGGGACAGTGAAAGATAGGTATTGCCATGTTAATGCCATTGTTGTTGTTTATAAAGCGCTGCCGACATGTATGTTATGTGTCACACCAGAGAACGACACAGTTGGGTTACACATTACACAGTTAATCTTCTTTTGCTTTTGCAATGCCGACATGCTGTCTAAAACCAAACACTGGATAAGCAATGATGCTGCTGTTGTTTGGTTCTGTGTAAAAATGCAAAGGTGGCGTAAAGAAGCTTCTATGTAGCGGCCCTATAGTGCGATCTCTGTGTAAACAGGGCTTCTGGTGAGAGCTGAGAGAGTGAACCAAAACAGTTAAGTCCTGGACCCAGTGATCAAAGTATTCAGCTACAAGACGGCTATTGAGCTGAGGGGCACTGCAAGGTCAGGTGATAATTCTCTGTGCTTTTGTCAATGTAAGAATTTATTCTTTATGTAAAAATATTGATTAGCTTTAAACAATTAACGCCCCAGTGAAATGAAAAGTAAATTGTCCTCATTAAATCCTGTTTCTAATTGTTTATTTATCTCTTGTTATATGCCAACTATGTGTCAAAAAATCAGTATCAGAGTATTTTTATATTAAAATCTCTGTTTTTTCTCTTCCTGTAAAACAGTTTCAAATGTTTGATGACTCATCCTGCACTCAGGGGTGTTCATAAAAGTTCATCCAATCAAATAAGACTTTGGGCAACTGGCTTGCCACTCTGGTCGTAGCTAACAGTGTAATACAGAGAGAGATAAGAAGAGATGTGTGTTTGGATATCAGTGGGCAAAACCTTTGTTTTCATTTCCAAAACAATGTGGCGAATTTAATCATTCATCCCTCCCTCATTCTCCTCCTGATCTAACAACTTTTCCTTGCAGTGAAGTGCAGGTGGACTTCACTGATATCACGGTTGGTTGTGGTTACAGGCTCAATAGAGCTCACTTCTGACCACACCTGTCAGTGAGGCTGGGTGTGGTCAGAGGTGAAACAAGTTTAATACTTTCAACCACAGAAGACAGCGAAACACTGCTTTTCAGCCTGGTGTTAAAAAAACTGCCTACACACACACATTATTCAAAACTACTGACTCATTTTGGTTTTAGTGGCTTCTTGATCAGCCATGTGGCCGAATGTAACTTATGGAGAGTACACAAACCGAGGTTGGGAAAATAGGTTGTTTCTCAAACAGAAACACACACACACAAACTGACAATCCCTCCGGGCGCTGTAGTGGCCCGCTGTGGTCAGTCTGAGATGTTAATTACCAGTGTGTCTCGTTAGTAAGATGTGCTTTACGCAGTGGTGGGCCCCAGCCACCCCACTGCTAACCCTGCTCTCCATTAAATCTCACCAATTACTCTAATCAGCGTGAAGAAGTGGAGCACTTCTTTGTAAAAATCTGCTAATTAAGACACACATGGCTGGCCAGTTAGCGCTGCAGAAGCTGCTCTGCCAAAAACTTCGACGTCCCACAGAAAAGCCTTTGTGAGGCCTATTCAGGTTAGGGAAACAAGACCAAAGGCCTTTGATTCTGTCTAACATGTACAGACGGGAGAGAAATGTAAATACAGTTTAATTCACTAACATTTCATTGTTGCACATGTGCATCTGTGAGTGTGTGTGTGTGTGTGTGTGAGCTTCAGAGGTTAAGCTTCCTTTGTAGACAGGGAACCTGTCAGTTCAAAGGGTTTGGAGGAGAGAAAAGTACTTTCACATTCAACAAAAAGGTTATTTCAGGAAGGGGGGTTTATTTTCTTTTATTTTTGGCATGAAAAAGAAAGGCCTGTGGAGGGAGACTGGCCACACCAGACGTGATTTCAAACACCCACGGGTGCTTTTTATTTCCACTGACCACCTTTGTCTCATAATACTGACAAGAACATGTGACAAAAATCGGCACTGGCTTCGGGCCCTAATCATCGTTCCTTTGTCAGAGAGGAGAATCAAGACTTTCATGGTTGCTCCTTCCTGTGGTCTTTGTTGCTCGTCCCCGTGGACGTGAATGATGAGATCAAAGGCGCAAAAATGTAACCGATCAAGTGTGGAATCTTTCTCATCACCTCGAAGGATGATCACACTCGAGGTGCCTGCATGGCGAGGTGAGCCATTCCTGTGCAATGGGACGGATGTGTGTGTCTGTATTTGGGAGCCTGTGTGCACACACTGGAATACATTCTGTGTGCGTGTCTATGTTTGTGTGATATTTCTGCAGCTATGCCCATGTGCGCGTTTCTGTCAGGTACGTGAAGAGGTTATCTGAGGTACTCCTGAGCCACCTGAGAATTTGCCAGTCATATTTAAAAAAAAAGAAAAAAAAAAGAGAAAGCTGTGGGGCAGATGGGCAGAGAACTGCTTTTTCTTCGCCATCCACACTTGTGTTAAATTTAGCCCCATTCTGGCACAACAGCAGCTGTTGGGAGCTAAGAGAGACGAGGTGGAGGGAGGCGAAAGGCAAGCAGGAGGGAGAGATAATGTGGAAAGAGACAGGAGGAGAGAAAAGGCGGCAAGTGGTGGAGAAAAAGAGGAGGTGGAGGACAGAAAATGACGGAAGGCGGGAGCGGGGAGTGAAAGTGGAAGACAGATCATGGAGTAAAAAAATAATAAGGAGCAAGGCAGAGCAGGCAGAGGCTGTGGCATGTCCTCCAGAAGCCTCTCCATCCCCTGTCGGATGTGTTGGGGAATGGGCTGTAAAAGAGGGGGTTCAGTGTGAGTGAGTGATAGAAGGGAAGATGGGGGAGGACAACCTCAGCTTGTCTAAACTCACAGTGGTGCGCCAGGCTCGGCGCCTCTTCATCACTGTCTATCACTTCTATTCCTGACACCTCAATGTCAGGGAGAGTGGAAACCGACGCGGGGGCACTGACAGCAGGAGAGAGAATACTAGGGGAGGGCTCGAGCTCTGGATCATGTCAAGAGCTACTGAAAGGGAAGCTTGCAGAAATAGAGAGGGGAAATTGGTGTGTGGGTCTGTGTGAAAACCGTGTTACCTGCAGTGAGTGATTGATACCGTGTGTGTGCGTGTCTAAGCTGTGTGTATGTGCATACATCCTCCTTGCACTCAACTCAACACTCACCTGCTCGACCCACACTCCAGATCCCTCCTCTGGAGCCCAGAGGATCATGGTTTTGTCCATGGATGCAGAGAGGAGACTGAGAGGCTGTTGCAGGTCACCACCTACAAAGGGAGACAATGAGACACTGGACACAGGAGCAGCACACACCATCAACTACGGTCAACAGTCAATTAGACCTGTGGTTTGTGATCCTCTGTGATTTATATTTCAGGTTGCACAGTAATCGTGATCATGCTTTTGTTTCAACAATTTATCTAAGTAGGTATCATACAATACTGACACTTTATGTTTAGGACGCCTGCTCTGAGGCATCAATTTAAGCGCTCCCTACGTGTGCTTGGGTTAACTGGTCTTCGCAAAAACAGTGGGAGCTACAGGCAGGAGTATTTTTCTGAGAAACTACAACGGCAGAGTCCTGCACTAGCTCAGGTACCAGCAGGTGACCCCAAAATGTGCTTTGCAGGTGGTAATTTGTCTTAATTTTATTTCCAGGGTGGATTTTGGGTGAAAAAAGGAACATGCGGGTCGGATTGCAGGTGCTGAATGATAAATTTATTGAAGTAAAATAAAGAGATGAATAATATAATTAAATTAAATATACTTTTTTTTATTTTAATGTTTTAATCCTCTGACTGCTGACTGTGTGCGTTGGCTGTGACTTCTGCGACGGCTGGAATAAAAAGAGCTGCTTCAATCAGGTGTGTTACTAAAAGGCGCATTAACTTTCGAGATGTGCTCAACAGTATGAGAATGAGCAAAAAATATTCATTGAAACCGTATTTCCTGAATTACCTTGGTTTTAAAATATATTATCTTACTTTTAAATGTATGAAATGTCATAAAATAATCAATTTAAATGTGCTGCCTAACCAAATTATTTGAACAATACATGGTTATTATAGGATTTACAGTTCTGGGTCGGGATATGGTTCTTGTGTCAATAGATCGGGTCAGGTTGCAGAAGTGTTCGGTCATATGTACAGGTAGCATGGCAGGTGCTGGATTGCATGTCGTAGTGCCGGTTCAGGAAGCAGGTTTAAAATCAGACCCATCCACTCAAGTGCAAGAGTATTTTATTTCATGGATTTATGAAGAGATTAATTTTTATTAGGATGAAATACACCATAACATATTCCCATTGCTCTATTCTCTGCTTAATGATAATAAAATATTGTTTGTAAAGAAAAATAAGACAAAAAAATGTGATTAAAATTCTGAGCAAAATAATTGCGACTACCTTTGCCCTCATATTTGAGCAGCTTTACTTATTTTAAGTATCTAAACACAACAAGGTGTAATGTACACAAAAGCTGGGATGGGTGTGAAGTCATCTTGATGTAAAAATAAGCTTTAAGGCAACCACAGTTTAAAGAAAAGATTCATCACATCCACCCGCCCTTCCCTTGAGAGCTAATTAAGCCAATAACTTTTCACACCCGTTTTTTTCTTTGAAATTGTCTCCATCTCCTGCTGCCTTTTGCAAGCAACAACATTGTAAGACAAAGAGAGAGGGAAAGTTTCTCTCAGCTTTACATGGAAACCAATCTATTTACTTCCACAGGCTGTAGAGAAAGAAAACCTGAGTGAAATGTTTACGTGTCTGAAAGTTTGATTCACTTTCAGACGAGCACTAGTGAGACATTTTTGCAGGAACTTGCTGCCAATTATCTGAAACTTTTGTGAGTAATGACTAAGTCCTTCAGTGGTTTTTAATCAAGGTACCTTTGCAGAGAGGAGGCTGCCAGTGGACTCCATACACCCAGTTCTCATGGCCTGCCAGGACCGTCTCAAGGGACACAGCAAACACGGAGGACACGTCTGAAGCAGGAACACAGAGAGGCCAGACTGTTATCAATTATAGCTAAGCAATCTTAGATTTTGGATACCGTAATATTGTGTGTTGTCTTCCTGCTTTTAAAGGCTTCATTACAGTGAGGTGATGTCATTTTCTGAACTTATCAGACTGTTCTAGCTGTTCTTCCCTTTATACACTTAGGCTGAGCATGCACTGTGTGATTTGAGCCTGTTGTAGAAATGCTGGTTGATTCCAACTCCCACTGTACAAATTAATCGTCTGCAACGTAAAACCATACTCACCATTTATGTGTGGACACTGTGCGGTCCAATCATCAAGGCACAAAATAAACAATGAAATGGTCCACTGGCCCCTGCGGACTGTTCCTGCTATTGACAATTGTCACTAAGGATTTGTTTAAAAGCTGCGGGCTAGTGGAGGTACGGCCCTTAAACAGCTTATAAGTCCACATCTGGAAAGAAGGGTTAGTAAAAGTTTTGCAGCACCAACAAACTACCTGTGTATGGCTTCACTGTAAGATTGACTGAGTTCGAAAAAAAGGCACTGACCATGGGGAATCGACTCATGGCTCTGCTCCAACTGTGTGAGAGCCTGACAACGGCTGACCAAAATTTCTGACATGTCAGAAATTCATCTGAACAAGCAACTGATTTTTTTTTTTTTAAACTATGAACAAGACAAACATAGGTGACTGTAATTAGAAATGTTCCATGAAAAATCAATTAAGTATGTGTTACACAGATAAAGGTAAACACACATAAACATACACGCACTCAGGTCTTTATGGAGGTCGGTAACCACCGTGCGCCATTAAACCATCAAAAAGCGTGTCTATTCATTTGGATAATTAGCACCCTTTTTATAAATCAAGCTTGCGCAGCCCGCTCACCTCTCTCCTTCACTTCAAAAACGTCCTCTTTCATTTTGATGATGGTGTGATCGTCCTCTGTGCGGGCGTCTGTCCCAGACTTGGCACACAGCCTCCACACTCTGATGAGGCAGTCCTGGGAACAGCTGGCTAATAACAGCTCCCCACCTGAACGAGTCAGAGAGAGAACATGAAAACCTCCCTGACTGAAAGACATTTTCTATCAACTCTTAAAATAGCACATCACCGGATTTATCAAAACTCCCTTTGTATTATCTGCTCTCCTGTGGTGCTATGATAAAAAAGAGTGTTATTATCAAATATTATCATTACTGTTTTGGTGTTTAGCAATACTCTGAGAGCTGTCATAATTACCTCAAAGCACAGCTGAGCTTTAAAGGGATACTTTGACTGTTTTCAAACAGCTTTGTGCCACAACAATGTGGGTGTAAATGAACTGTGGTAAACTTCCAACCATCTCACCAGCACCCAGATCTCCCTGCTCATCTAGAGCCAGGGCATCTAGGGCTGTTGCTCAAACTACAGACTGTACTTCCATATGTTCGTAGGCCCACCGCCACGGACACAAAGCGTATAGAAGCAGATCGAGAGAGATCACCACAGCGCAGACTCCAAATATCTGAGATGTATAATTGAAAGGACGTGGAGAGGCTTTGTCCAACTTTGTATAGAGTCTGTGGTCAAAGCAGACAAGCTTGCATGATGTCACTCACCAGCTGGAGCGTTTACTGGTCCAGCGTGATGCAATGCATTCTGGTTGTTTTCTATCTCTTGAGCAAAAGCTAATGCTACAGCCCTTTTTCTCTGTTTTCTTTGCTCATGTAGCACCGATTTCTCAAGTCTACTGCACAGACAGCCTACTTTATGGAGGAATAAAAACCAATTTCCAGCAATGAAACACTTCTTTAAGTAAAGTTAAGTATGTTTGGAGTGATAATTGAACTGAGCCTGAGAAGCAACTTTCCTGACTTGGATCCAAGAGAGACCAAGTTTTGTTTCTTGGCTAATGAGCATTACAGCCTCATCTAGCACGACTATGGGCTCCTGTTGTCTTTTAAGAACTGTTACTAAGGCACTGAGAGGAATTCAGCTCACTGTGACGTGGCCAGGAAGACAGCAGGAGTACCGGCCAAATGTACACAGACAGGTGGTAAACAAAGCACAAGCCACTATCTCCAAGTGCTCCCGTCTGTCACATTATGCGTTTCAGGTTTAGTTCAGTGGACACTGGCCCAGATTTGGCTCTGCCAAGACAAACAGATACATTCCTCTGATGCTCCCACCTAAGGCCTTCTGAATGCCGGGAGCGGTGGGAGGATAATTGCTTGTCGATCAGTATGTAATGGCATTGATAATGATGATGATGATGATTTGTTTTGCTTCTGGCCTGAAACTCCAAACTTGAGCTGTTGCTTCAGAGGGGCTTGATCGCCGCAATATTTTCACCCCAACCTAAACTACAACAAATAGCCTAAAAATAAGTATGAATGTGATCAGGTGCTGTTGTAGCCTGTTGTGTGTGAGATCAGGTTTAACTGTCCATCATAATAACAGTAGTAACATTATGCTAAGTCCTCTGATCAGGCCTGTTGAAGGGTTTTCCTCCAGACAGCTGTTCCAAAGGCTGCAACTTTAAGGACAGTTCACCACAAGAACAAAAACACATATTTCTCCTCTTACCTGCAGTGCTGTTTATCAGTCTAGATTGTTTTGGTGTGAGCCTCTGAGTGCTGGAGATATCAGCCATGGAGATGTCTGCCTGCTTTAAAAAATAATCAGACCAGATGACACTTGGCTTCTGGTGCTCAAAGCATAAAAAAAATACATTTCAAAACTCAACAGCAATGTCTCTTTCCAGAAATCATGACCTGGTTACTCAAGATAATCCACAGACCTTGTTGTGAGCAGTTTGATGTAGGAGCTATTTTCCTTCTACCAACTGTATCACCACGCAAAAGGTAGCGTGCATCTACTGCTACCACACCTAGCACCACTGAGCTAGCTACCATAACAGCTCAGCCTTTGAGGACACCATTAATGTTTACATCTTGAGCTCAAGCTTTTCGTCCATGAGTAGATGCACACTTCCTTCTGTGTGGTGGGTGAAGTTGGTGGCATGAAAGTTATTCCTATATGAAGCTGCTAACAACAAGGTCTGTGGATTATCTTGAATAACTAGGTCATTTTTTCTGGAAAGAGACATTGCTGTCGAGTTTTTTTAAAATATATTTTTGGGGGGTTTGAGTACCAGAAGCCGAGTGCCATCTAGTTCCATTATATTAAAGAGAAGGCAGATATCTCTACGGCTGTAATCTCAAACACTCGGCAACTCACACCAAAACAATCTAGACTGATAAACAGCACTACAGGGAAGAGAAAAAAAATGTGTATTTTTAATTTTGGGATGAACTGTCCCTTTAAGTATTAAAACACACCCTATTGCCTTTCGTAAATTCCAGTGATTGTGTTGTTACGACTGGCCCCTGTAGCTGAATGAGCATAAAAGTTGATCCGCATTAGATCTGATGGTCCTCGTGAATCTGAGTCACAAAACCAGGCACATTAACCAAGGTGTGTTTTAGAGCAGCAGCAGCTGGAGCCTCAGAGGTAAGAAGAGAGAGGAGAGAGGGAGACAGCTGTCCTTTGCTCGCGCTCCCACGCTGCAACACCGGTAAGCTCTCGTTTTACACACAGCTGCTTTGGTGTTACAGCCAAAGTGATACATGTAAACGACACTCTCTGTGTTTCGGTCACAGTTCAGCCAACTGTGAAAGAACGGATGATAAAGTGTGAGTTTGGATACGTTTGTGGACTGAAGGAAATGCCCGTGGACGTTTCAAACTGTGAACGGCCACTGTTGACATGATACATTTCACTCAGTTTGTTGCAGAGTGTGCATTATGTTATATTCTAACACATTTAACTCTATTTAAGTTCAGCTCTCTGTTACAATGCAGAGTAAATGAGGGACTGTACAGGACAGTGAAAATAAGTAATAGTGAAATAAATAATATTATCTGCATGTGTTTCTCAAAACTGACATCAGCTACTTGTTTGATCATGATGGGGAAAATAAGTAAAAACATCTTCAAGACCTGTGGCTCACATGGCAACCGTCTATTTGATCTCTTTTAGATTAACTAAATTTTGGAAGACAAGGTTAAAGTAAAAAAGACCCTCCCATGCCCTCCACCCAAAAATATGACAACCCTGCCTTCAGCAACAGTAAAAATGACAACATTTAATATACGACCAGCTGATTTTACACTACTGCTTATTTTATCCCGCGGCGAAGATTGATGGAAAGAAAATCACGATTTAGAAAACAGGATAAAGATAGAAACACAAAAACAGAAAATAGCATCATGCTCTGAATCCCCGTGTTTAACAGCTATGATAAACTGCACCTCTAGTGCTGCAATTTGCCATCTGCCAAGTCATAAAAGAACAGAATGATTTATGTAACTACTATCACGGTGGAGAGAGGGTTTTGTCATTCCTGTGGGGATATTTCGTATAAACAAACTTCTCTCTGTCTCTTTGCTGGCTCGTAGCTTGGCATCGTGGAGTGGGTCATAGACTGTGAGTGGGAAGGAGACACTGGTGGAGAGGGCTGGTTAAGGAGATGAAATAGCTTTTACACAGTCAGAACAGTGCAGTAATGAAGAGCCCTTGAAGAGGGTTACACAATTAGTAGAGCTTGGATTGGATCCATGCGTTGCCATGTGTCATCATAACGCTGTGAATAGCTCAGTGGTTGGTGAAGCTGGACTCAAAATGAACTGCTTTTTAGTGTGTGCCTAGTTTTGATTTTTCTAAATGCTCTACTGATCTAAAAAAATTAAATCATCTTTTTGCTTAAACAAGGTCAAAACACACTTGTCTGTCTCATCAAATGGGCTGAAGGCTGTTACTGGAACTCCTCTCAGCATTCAGCCTATCACGTGTTATCTGACTCTATCAAGGCGTGATGTTATCCAGTTTGCCTAAGAAAAACCAAAGGTAATGGGGAACCACAAGTTCAAGCTTTTAAGCCCTCAGAGGAGTGTCATCTCAGAAACAAGCAGATGTAACACATTTCAAAATTGCTAATTAATGCACGCATAAAATTGGAAAACATCCGGAACAGTGTGCCTTTTATTTTCTTATTTAACCTTTCCTATTTAAACTGGATACCACTCTCCCATGTTTTCATATTTAAGTGACTAATGGGAACAACAGTTTTTGAAACTGGTCCAGCACTGAACAAGGCTGCAATGTAGTGCAGTTGATGTGCATCTACTACAAATGCTTGTTTTTGCCACAGACAGTCTCAAATTATTATTATAAGTGTCTGACAAATTTATGGAAAAA
Source organism: Epinephelus awoara (assembly GCA_035609425.1). NCBI lineage: Eukaryota > Metazoa > Chordata > Actinopteri > Perciformes > Serranidae > Epinephelus > Epinephelus awoara. Next base: position 13,980,755 of record CM069310.1, on the reverse strand, counting down.
ACCCTAAAGAGAAATAACACTTTTTTTGGTCTGTTTGCTATTGTCTTTCTGCAACAACTCAACTCACAAGACTTCAGAATGAGACATCTCCTCGAGTGAGACACAATAAAAAACAGACCGCATCAAGCCAAAAGCAAATAAAAAAAACACTGTATTTCTTTGTCAGACACTTATAATAACAATCTGAGCACATCAGCGGCAAAAACACTTTTAGTGGGTGTACACTGACGGTGCACAATTGTCCCAAAGGATTACTTTGTAGCCCGTTTCGCAGCTGCAGCACTCTCGCTCATTACTGGACCAATTTCAAAAATTGCTGTTCCCATTAGTTATTTAAACACAAATACATGGGAAAATAAGGCAGAAAAATACTGAAATTTTCCCTTTATTTAAAAGACGCACCTTGTCCCTTAACGTCTATTTGTGCCTTTGTCATACTTTAAACTTTATGTTGTTCGCCTAAATCAAATAAGCTTAAGGAAAGACTCACTGACACCAAGCTAAAAAAGGTATTTCTTTTCATGCAGACTGAACTAATAAAATTTAACTGTAAAGCACAGGGTGCATCTAGTAGCTTTTTCGTCCTGGGTCAGAAGAAGTACGCTGGCAATTCAGGGACTAAACTCAACAATTTTCTTAACTTACCATAACCAGGAAGGAACAGCAGTATTTAAAATGGTTGGGTACATATGGAAGCCCAGGTGAGATGAGTTGTAAATATCAGGACATGTGGCACATGATCAAGCTAGGGCTGCTGTGAAATTGAGTTCTTACAGGATAACAGGGAGTTTTCTACAAGTACTGTTTGGCCCATATTCTGTCGCCAGAACTTTTAATTATACATCAAGCCAACATTAAAAAAAGTAAATCCAAGAAACACAACTTTTTTTTAGTATAAAACATGTCTTGCTCGCTTGCTTACTTTAGTCTCTCACTACTGTCACAGCACTCACCTAGAGACGCCCAGGCCACTCCTCGAACCCAGTCTTCATGTCCTTGCAGTGACTTGACTTTCTGAAGCTGTTGTAATGTAGAGTAATTTTAGAGGATGTCAAATGTTGCTCTCATATTTTAGTAATTAAAGGTTTGGCAAAGTAAACATGAATGAGTTACCCCTGATAGAGTATCAGTCTGAGCTTACCTCTCCGTTTGACTGCACATACAGATGCACCTGAGAGTTATCGCCCCCACAGGCCAGTATGGGAACTGTGAGAAAAGAAGGTTTCACACAGTCATGTGAGCGCACACATCGCAGGTTGCATACATTTACATCGAGGTCTAGAGGAGCGAGGTGGAAGCAAAGGATGAAGCGCAGCATCAAACAGACGAAAGGCATGTAAAACAGAGAGGCAAAATGACATGAGACACTTCAAAAGGAGGCTGCATTTTGAATATGACATTTGGTTACAGGCGCTAAAGCAGTGGTGCAAATTGAGATGGATGACATGAGAGGGAAAAACGTCTGTGTGTGTGTGCGAGTGTGTGTGGCGCACGACTTAAAGGATGTCTATGAAGGAACAGCTTAGGCTTACCTCTGCTGCCTGGCAACAGAGCCAGAGAGACATCCATCATGAAACTGCTGCCAAATGATAAGGTATGGAGGCACTCAGCTGAGAAACACACACATGCACATGGAATTAAACTTCCTGATGTCCTTTGAGTAATCCTGCCACACAAGTGAAAAAGAGTATGTTAAACTGTGTGGCTTTTGTGTGAACAGAGTGGCACATGGAAATACTTCTTCAAATACTTCCTGTTTGATATATACGCCAAATCGTACCTTAATTTCTCTGCCTCCCCTCATGTGTAGAGGCCAAGGGTCTTTCAAGCTGTCACAATCTAACATAACATGGATAGTATTTTTATCTACTAATACACCCCAGGGTAACGCCCAGTTCACATAACGCACGCGCTTAATTTCCACGACTGTCAAGCAGCATCAGTGTTCATGGACAGAAATTTCCAACAAAGGGGAAGCTGTATGGGTGACAGCTCGGGAAAAAAAAGAAAAGCAGATGAGGATGACAGCTCAAAACACCACTGATATTATGCGAGGAAATTAATGCAAAATCTAAATTCATAGAGCTGCTGTTTTGATTCTGTCAACTTAGATTTTTCTTAGTCATTTCTATCCAAAACAGTTACTTTTTTCTGTTTTGCCTACATGTTAAGTGATGTTTAAACTGAGTCAGACTACTGTAAGTGTATATAAAATATAGACATAAAGCCATAGCTGTGATGTTCTGCAGCACTGCAGAGGTAAGGCAAAAGATAAGGTTTTTGGTAAACACTGCCATACCCTGTTGCAGCCACTGGGGGGCAGATAATCTGACTGTGAGTGAGTAAACAAAATTGATTATTTATTTTAGTAATATGTGAGTCTATTACTTTCTGGATTCCTGGAGATGACAACCTGGGCACAGACACAAAGTTGTTTTCATCTTTTGGACATTTCTCTTTTTATCTTGAGGAGCACTGAATAGTTTTACCTCGTCATGCCTCAAACTATCCAAATGAAACAGACTGAGGAGGGAAAATCACTCTTTGATTGATGTGCTCACAACTCACAGGCATGCATCCTGTGAGGAGGAGCATACAGTGGAAATTGCTTTATATTTAAAGGGTCACAAGCGGAAAAGGGTGGGGATCAGCTAAATTAACAACAACAACTCTGACCCAAATTGCTACTTATAACATAACATAACATACATTTGGGAGTACCATTTTTATAGTGTTTTTTTAAGGTTTATGTCTCTTGTGTTAGCAATTATAGCTTTCTATGTGCTTTCACTTCTTTTTCTGTCATTGCAGCGTTAGAGGTCAAAGGTCAAATTCTGTTGTGCCCAGTGTCATGAAAATGTGACTAGCAGACAGATTGTAGTCAAAGCTTTACAATGATATATGACTTGGGGGAAAAAAACTGGAAAGACTGTAATGACGGAGGGATTAAAAAAAGGAGTGACAGCACAAAGAGAGCCGTCATTGCTGTAATACTATTGTGCATTTTCCAATACTAGGGACATATGCCTTAAAAAATAAATCACTATGACAAATGGTCAAAACCAAATTGGCACAACGGACAAATTTTGGGGGTCTGGCTCATAGACTACTACTCTTCTGTAATATATCCAACATCATTATGGCAACATGTACCTGCTGGGGTTTTTGTTCCCTCTCCTACCTTCTTTGGCTTCACTGCGGAGCCACAGTCTGACCGTGGAGTCGGATGCTGCGGAGGCCACCAGGATCTTTGAGTCCTCCACATAGATGGCATCCACAGCACAAACTGGACCAGTGTGGCCTTTACACTCCACTGACTGGGTGAACTGGAAACAGCAGAGCATATTTTAGAAGGGGAGAAAAGACAGAAACACTGTCTGATGAAAGAGATGACTCACCTTGCCATTCTGAGCCTCCCAGACCATGAGTCTATTGTCTGAGCCTCCTGAGACGAGATGACTCTCTGGAGCTGCGACAGCAATAACAAGACAGTTAAGTAAAGATACAGTATGTGGCTAAATGTATGTGGTTGGACTGGAGCTGTTGTTCATGGTTTGATCTTTGCCATTTTTTCATACAATCAAACTCACAATATTTCAGCTGGTAAGTTGGTAAATCACTGGCATAATGAACACAATGATTTTTTTTTTCAGACAATAGTGTGCTTCCAACTATTTTCCTGACAGTTTGGGGAATGCCTTCTGAGCTCTAATGGGAAAGGTTTCCCAGTTTGGTGTGGAAGAATAACAGGTCCTGTTCAGAGCTCTGGTTCTGGAGTGAGCTGTTCAACAGTTGCATATAATGGGTGATGTTCATGTACTTTGGACCACTGGTTCATAACCTGGGTGCCCCAAACCCCCACTAGGAGTCGCCAGAGCTTAACAGGTCCCTTGATTTTAGAGGGTGTATATATGTATTCATACAGTAGGCCGGCATTTCAGCATTATATATATTTCTGTGGAGAAAATGAAATGAAATTGTTATTTTTAAAGTTTAGATTATTCTTCAAGATAGGGATCAAGTGCTCTAACCACTACACTACCCACTACATATATTAAAAAAAATAAATCACAGGCCACGATGAAGACCTGAACACAAGCTATATTCACAGAGCTTTGATTCTCTAGGAAAGTATGCAACTAAAACAACCAAAGAACTAATAGAGCAATGGCCTCACATGAGCAAGAGGGAAACAAAAAAAATCAAGCCCTTGTAAAAAATGTAGGGGTCAATACAGCGTAGTATCACAATATTTCTGTGTGGCAATATAGTGTCTATGGACACCAAGTATCTTTTTTTTTTAATTGTATAAATTATGAATATTACAAAAACAAATTAAACTTTTGTTAGTGAAAACTTGTTTGATAATAATTAGCAGCTGCAAAATAGATAATAAATTGCAGTATATGTAGTCACAATACTAGTATATACAGTTAAAATATTGTATCTTGACTTAAATATCTTGAAAATATTGTATCATGGGGCCTCTGGTGATTGACAGTCTTAATGAAAAGTTCCTACAACTGTCAGGTAACTTATCTCTGATGCAAAATTCACAGGAATAATCTGCTTAAAATTCATCACAATCACTTATTTTACACAAAGTGGTTTACTCAATGATAGAAAAAGGAGTTCCTGAAGGTAAAAGGTTGGGAACCACTGCTTTAAAGCATATAGTTTAAATTCCATGAGGCTTGTTGTGTGTGAAATGCCAGCAAAGTACACAAACTTCACACAGCTTTAAGGCCACAATGAAGAAGAGTAGCTGAAGACAACTGACACCAGTAATTACATTTTAGGTTTATAAACCGAATTAAATTAAATTTGACAGTCCAGCAGTTTGACAGGTCCACCAGTGTCTGTCCACACTCACCACAGTCCTCTCTGTGAACCCACTGGACTGCATTCACTCTCCCTGTGTGTCCATTCAGCACAGCCACAACTCTCCCCTCCTGAGGTGACACCAAATAATATATTTATTAAAGTCACAAACAAAACACTAGGTTTATTTACAGCTGTGTGATGCTCGGTTATCGTTAGCTGTGACACTAGCAGCGACAGCTAACGTTACAGAAGATGTTTTATTACCTGCGGGTCGTACAGAGCCACAGAGGTACATGTCCCGAAGGCAATAGTCCCACCTCGACCCCAGGAAACAACATTTGGAGTCCTGTTCGCACAACAAGCTACATGGCATGTTTCAATTACGGGCGCCGCCATCTTGAACGCTGGAGTTGTGGTGGTGTTGCTTTGAATGTGGCTGTAGCTAAACCGCCCCGTGCGAACAAACGTTCCGCACACACACAGCAGCAGCAGCTGGACCATTAACTTTAATGATGAAGTTGTTTTTTAAACGTTTTAATACAACTTAGCAATTATATTAATTAATTCTGGTATGTTTCAAAGTGGTTTAAATGTTGATACGCAAACATTGCAGCGCTTTCACTCACCAAAGTGCATTGCTGCGTAATGTCCACTAGATGGCGTGCGTCAATCAAAATCCAGAGAGGCTATACTGAATTAAAAATGATTATAAAGCCTCACTGACTGTTCATTTCTTGCTTATGAATATTTTACTAACCCCAGAGTTTAACTTGGTCTTATTTAAGAAAATAATTAGACAACACTGCAAATGCAATGCCCAGTGGAATTAACCAAAGCAGATTACAGTTTCAATTTCTTATTCGATTTAATGTGCTTGAATTCACCGACTCAGCGAAATAAAGCGAGAAAGTGTGGTCATGTATTGGTCTGGATAAATATTTTTCTTTATCCTCCTACAGGGAGCCAAAGGTCAGACCAAAACATTGCTAAGGGGATTTAGTGCCTCATTTGGAGAGATTTGGATGGATGCTAGAAAATGTGAACACTGGTTTTCAAGCTGAAGGTTGGTCCCCACATTCATTAAGCCACCCTGCTGCATCTGTCTAGTGTCAGTAAATAGCCCTCAAGGCAACTCATGCATTTACTTAACAATAAACAAATGATAATACTGCTTTGTTTAGTGCGCCTACTGGGTTATGTGTTGTTCAAGGGTCTCGCAGTATAATTTAAGCACATATTACTGGAGTCAAATGTAAAACACGTCTATTTTTTGCCTGAGGAGAAACAGATAAAATATATGAACCAAACAGCTAATGACATTTTTCATTATTTTGAAACTGCTCCATCAACAATCAAGATGCCACAGTATACACACGCTGCCGTGTCGGACTGTATTATCCCCTTGCCAAGTGGTGACTGAGGGTGACTGGTCGCAGCTGAGCTTGCTGCCAGCCAGACAGCCTTGCTTGTTAAAAAAAGGCCTCGGGCCTTATGGATTTCAAAGGTTGAGGAGGCGACAGTTTTGTCACAAGGAGTTTCCAGGCGCCCACTTGACAAGATCAGGAGGAAAATGTGATGGCATCTGTGAACCCTTGAGACGATATGATAAATGACAATGTAGCAAAGACAAACGGGGATGGAGCCATATAGTATGAGGAAGTGAGGGGGGATGGAGGAGGGGTGGCTGGGTCTTTTTTGGCTTGCCTCTGGCTGTGCTGACTTGTGGTATATGTGCGTGACAAAGACGAAACAGACGCACCGTCACCAACACTCGGGGAGAAAATAGATTGTGTTTGTCTTGCTATTGTTGTCCCTCCTCACTCAGTCAGAGGGAGACAGGATTTAGACAGACTTGGCAGGGTGAGACGACCTCTCTGTGGAGGATACCCATGCATCTATGGCTCTCATCTCAGGAGTGGCAGCTAGGCGATAGCTGGGATGTAGCCAAACAGCTGCGTCTGTGAAAAAAAACAACACATCTCTATTATCTTTGTGCAGCTTTGACTATGCATTCATCATCCTCTCGTGGTGAAACCTCTGTACCTGCTTACACAATGCAGGATTAGTTTGAACAAATGTAATAGGTCATCGCAGGAGAGAGGGTTTGTTTAGGAAAGATCCTGTCCCATTTTCCAACACCTGGACAAAAGAATACAAGGATACGCCTTCATGAGAGATGTTTTGTGAACATATCTTTTCACCAGGGTACAAGTGAACTGTTTTTCTTAGCCGGTGATGACAGGGTCATCCAGGGAAAGGGCTTTGATTTAGCCCATGGACACACTCTGCATCAGCTATGCCCTCATTAAATGGAAGTCAACAGATTGAAAACCAGGTTCCTGCTAATTAGTATATTGCAGGGCGGTAAAATTCTAAACATATCTACTATGGAGACATAGTAGTGTGTGGCTTTATGCTGATTAGTAATTGGGCTGTGGAGCATCTGTTTGTATGAGAATAAAGCAGGTGTGTTTTTGAACCTTGTCTGGCCCTGCTTTTGTCACAACTGTCATGTTAATTTGAATATGTGGCATGCTTTTATTTACATGAGACACTCATTCAATGAAGAATTTCACTGTCAATCAATGTATGGTATGTATGGTGTAAACCTCTGTGTTTTTACTGTGGATATGACAATAAACTTTTATTTAATTTTAGGACTTCAACTCCAGCACTGACAAACTCTGTCTTACGTAATGCATACAAGAGGATCTCCATCTCACTGCCGTATGCATCAAGAATTCATAATAGCAGAAGATTAAATGTTTCACAGTGTAGATAATATTCTTAAATGTTTTATTCATTCCGTTTCATTGCGCCATATGTTGCCACCAAGTGCTCAATAACTCAGTGTGCCTGAGGAACTCTGAAACCTGGAGAGTAATTTGGGGAATAACTATAATGAACCTCATACTTAATTAAGGGGCTGAGGGATAATAGAAAGACCCTCTGTTTTTTCTTTAACACTAAAATATTCTTGGGAAGCTTAAGTGTCTTTCTCGTTTAATGCCATTTTTTAACACTGTGGTTGAGACAGTCTAAAACAGCGCGTAATGACTGCATGATTATACTCTTAGACTTTTAACCACTCAGTAACAACAGTATTTTGCAATCGTTTACTTTCATTTTTCGTTTTCTCTGAGCTTTTAAAAGGTGACGTGTAGGAAAAAATGGTTTTATCTTGGTAAATTCTTGGAACTGCAGCTAAAGAATGATGAGAACACAAATTATGAAACCACAGAATAAAATAAGTCAGTTAACTGAACATTTGTATATGATGTTTCCTAACACACATATTAATATTATCTTTGTTACGTTTGAATATAATAGATAGATTAGTTTATTTGTCCTATGAGGAAAATTTTCTTTGAGTTTTGTTTAGTTCTGTGATGGCTTTGGGGACGAAGCTATTGTTGAATTTGATTTTTGTGTCCAGAAGGAAGCAGTGTGACATGCGGGTTGAGGGGGTGACTGGGGTCCCGTGCAGTGGTCTGAGCTCTGCGTGCGGTGGCTGTGCTGTTAAGGTCTGAGAGATTGGGAGTGGGGAGGCTGATGATCTTGGCAGCTTTGTGTGTGATCTGTGTGAGTCTGTTCTTGTTGGGGGCTGACAGCATGTAGAAGAAGCAGGGTGAGCAGTAGAGGAGGATGGGCTGGATAATGCTTTTGTAGAGTGGCAGCAGGAGGTGGGGGGCAACTGAGAATGATCTGAGTTTTCGGATGGCAGAGAGTCTCTGCTGGCAGCGTTTATGGATGTCAGTGATGTGTTGTTCAAAGCTCAGTTTATTGTCCAGGGTGATACCAAGATATTTGTGACTCTCCACAATCTCGACTGCTTCACCATTGACGCTGACAGGGTTGTGTGTGGGCTTGGAGGTTGACCTGTTGGGGGAGTTGAAGACCAGTTCTTTTGTCTTAGAGACATTTAATTGCAGATGATTGTCCGTGCACCACTGTGTGAGATGAGAGATGGAGTTGTGATAGGCCATAACTGAGTTATTGTCATTGAGTAGAGCAAGTACTGCAGTGTTATCTGAGTACTTGAGGAATGTAGTGATGTGTGAGGGGCTGGTGCAGTCATTGGTGTAGAGGGTGACTAAAAAGGGTCTCAGGACACAGCCTTGAGGGGCGCCTGTTTTGGTGATGGAGGGTGAAGAGATGGTGCTGCCCACTCTGGTGGACTGTGGCCTGTTGCTGAGGAAACTGTGTACCCAGTGGATGAGGAGTGGTGGGACATTGACATGGTGGAGTTTCGTGATCATCTGGTGGCGCTGGATGGTATTAAGCTGAACTGAAGTCTATGAGAAGGAGTCTGGCGAAATCTCTTGGCTTTATAGGCAAACTGGTTGGGGTCCAGTGATATAAAAAAAAAAAAAAAATCTGTGTGGACCTAAACGCAATTAAAATACACCAGCCTTAAATGTACATGGTATTTTATATTTTTATGTATATTGTATTAATGTCTCTTGTATGCATGGGCTCAATTTAATTTTTAGGAGTGAATAATTGTAAAATAATTAATTGTACCTTTTAATTTTATTTATTTATTTTTATTGTTATTTAATTTCTTATTTTTTCTTAATTTTTAAGTATTTTTTTTCCTCTCTAAATGATTTTTTATTAATTATTTTTTCAATTAAATAGTTTCTTTTTTAATTTTTAATCTCATAATTACTTGACACTTTGGCTATATTGTCTTCGTTACATTCATGCCAATTAAGCACACTGAATTGAATTGAAATTGATTGACCAAGTGTTAACTTTGCACGCCTACACATGATTTGTAGAAACACGCAGCTCATGCATAGTGTTTCCATTTTGGTATTTCATCTCCACGCATTCCTGTGTGTTTACATTTTGCTGTTATTTCAACCTGCACAGCTCTGACAAATGAGTCAGCCTTCAGACAGAGAAGTGCTGGACGGAAACTGAATGATAATGAGTGTATGCAAGGTGTCCGCGATTATGTAACAACAGAAATGGAGACACAGAAAACCCAAGATTACCAGGATGGGTGTCTGCTATGGTGCTTTGCCGCTGCCTTGTTTGTTTACGTGCAATTAAATTAGCTTTGTCCCTGAGGACGCCTATTTAGCAGGAAGAGAGCAGTAAATGACAGACAGATGACCCCCCTCCTTATTAGCACTGCTGCTTTGCTTATTTTATTTCAACATTTTAAAATGTTTTCAAATTCCGTATTATCTGCGCTGGAAGCCGTGTAATTCGTCCTGACCAGAGTGTATAGAATATTAACATAAACACCTGTAAGCCAGCCAGGATTAGACTCATCTAACATTTAAACAACTTCAGAAGCTTTAAACTGAAGTATTCAGGGTCAGCCAGTAAAAACAGCTACAACTAAATATTCAATCAGGGCACCTCACCTCAGTTTGACCTCCTCGGTTTCACAGAGGCCTCTCTGGTCACTGTATCATTGTAAGTGGGTGAGTTCAGCTGCAGGTCTCTGTCAAAGCTAGGCTAGCCTGAAGTATACTGAGTGATATTTCTTTTAGTTCGTCTGACCTGCGTGCCAAGGGTTGTGGCCTCCCTGGAGGCACATGTTAATGTGTGAATTGTGGTGTGAAAGCTACACACAAAACACGAGTTGTAAAACCACCAGATGCAAAACGATAATCTTGTACAAAATATGTACACAGAGGGCCATAATCAAGAGCAGTATTTATGCATATACTCGAGATGGAAATGTTCTTATGTTTTAAAATGTAGACGAAAAAAGTCCTTGAACACTCCACCACAATCCTCCCTTTGAATTCCGAAATTTCAATCTACTTATCCAACAGGGGAATATGACTGAGTGCACTCATTTTACATCTTGCAGTGTGCAAAATCACTATCTCTTTAGGCTCAGCAGTTCCTGTCCCAAGAGCTGTGCAGCCAGAAGGAATGATCTAGAGAGAGAGAGAGAGAGGAGAAGTCAGCACTTCTAAAGCACAAGAGAGAGAGAGACAGAGACGGTAGCAGCTGTTAGCAACACAATCACACTCTGCATAAGCATCTCTTATTTAATGAGTAATACCCTTGGACTGTGCAGATGAGTATACACAAAGGGCACTTCCTGCTTGTATTGGCTTTCAGGCAAATTGTCAAAATGCAATGTGCCTAAAAGAGATTAGAGGCAGAGGAGCAAATATTGAATATTCCAGTACAAATGAGATGCTGTTTAGAAGAACAAGCCTGTTTCACAGCTAGCATGGCACTGACAAATTCAATGAGAATACGCGGCGCACCATTGTGCTCGTTTGAGCGTGTGAATTTGGGAGCAATTTGTCTGGATGATAACTAAACTATTTCCACTGAAATGGTACAGGATGTATCATATTTCTTATCTCGTTGAGCCTCTTGAACTTATCTGCTGTGACTAGAATCACTTAAGACAGCAGGTTGATACAGCACAATGCGAGTAGCCCGAGTGGAGCTTGTTATCGCCTTATCGCTCGGGAGAGAGCCTCACAGCAGATTAACAAAAAACATACAGATATTATCTAGTTAGTAGTAGAGCCATTCATCAAAGGGAACATGGCCCTGTCCGCACAGCCAAACTGCTTACATGCCTTCATAATGATGCAGTGTGTGTGTGTGTGTGTGTGTGTGTGTGTGTGTGTGTGTGTGTGTGTGGGGAGTGAAACCTATGTAAACAGGGAGGGTTAAACTAAAGCATAGCTCTGGGGTTTTAAATAAATACTGGCTGGGCCTGAGAACGGCAGACAGCCTTAACACACACACACACACACACACACACACACACACGGCCATTGTCTCTTCTGCTGACACAGAGTGCGAGCCAGCCACCGTAGTTGATGATAAAGCAGGCAGCAAAAGCCCTCACTAGCAGTGCCACAGTGCTTATAAGCCATATCTGCTCTCAGCCATCTGGTGTGTTTGTAATATGAAGTGTTACTCACCACTTGTCATCCAGTGGCTGCACTTGTAAAGTTAGAAATAGCTTCTGGAGCCACTTGAGGATACAGAGAATTTGGCAATAGTTTGGTCAGGCTCCGGTCCAGGCTGCAATAAAGTATTTTGAGTCCTATTATGGCTACTGGAGTCACTGGGTTGCAAAATAAGAAGAGGAACGATGTGTTACCAAGATAAAAACCTTTGCTCCTCATGTTGGAGTGCAGCAGGAGGATTTATAGAAGCTCTAACGCAGACAAATTACACACATTGATGATGGTTAACTGGATAAGTAGAACTTATAGACTTCACGGTAGATTGTCTCATCCCTACACGAGAATCATCTCATCTCGAAATAACATCCGTGTGAGTCATCGTAGCCTCCAATGAAATGTCACCCTGCCATTCCTCTCAGGAACAACCTGTAAAAATATACCTGTTTGCAAGTCTTTGTGCATCAAAAGGGCTCACAGTTCAGTTGTATCACAGATGTTTTCGTTTATCCCTTTTGTCATTTGAGTTTCTTTTTAACTTTTTGTCTTTCTTATCTTTAGATTCACACAGTGAAAGTACTTTGGGGAAACTGGGAGATGTGGGGGTGTGTTGACTGTTGGTAAATGATGAATCAGGAGAGGGGGGGTTTATATCCTTGTGTACCTTCCGCATCACATCCCTCTGCATACAGTATGAAAAAGTGCACACTTTGATTGAAACTTTAATTGAAATGATGGGTTTTATTAATCCTTTGTAAACAGATTTCCAGCACTTGTTGTCTTTTCAAAGTGCGTCATCAGAGGGTAGTTCTCTTTTAGTCTGAGCAGAAAAGTCCAGCCAGATCTGCGTGTTCCTGTTTGTTTTAGAAAACGACAGCAGCTGCCCTGTTATATTTTTGACATTTGCTTCCGATTTAGCTGATTTCAACCAAAACCAGAGCAGAATGAAATCATAAATAAACATTTTGGAACCACTTTAGTCATTACACCTTTACACCCCGCTTCAAAGTTTTGGACCAGCGCCGCAGTGGGTAAAGATGAGAGTGAAAAGCTTTCTCCAGACTCACACAAGGTAAAAGTTGGCAACTTTTTAAGATAAGGCCCTGCATTCCAGTCAGTTCAGCTGTCCCATGAGGCTCAGTGCAGCCGGGTTTGATTGGCATATCTGGTGTGTATTTGGAGAGGATGATAAGGGATTCTCAGGCTCCAGGGGATAATGTGGGATTCTTTGTCTCAGGGATCAAACCGGAGCTGTGCTGCAAGGGAAGTATCTCCTTCTCTCTGGAGGGCACTGGATGCAAAGTCCTCCTCTAAAATCTGCATGGATGGATGGATGGATGGGCGGATTATGAATTTTTAAATCTTAAACTCCTGTAGGCTATAGCATCCTCTGAAATCTGCATGAGTGGTGATGCATTTTTAAATCAAAAACTCCTATATGACATCAAATAGCCTATAATGTGGCCAAGCAGAGATGCACACTGTTTCAAATACTTTCATCTACATTTGTCTGATTTGATATTGTTTTAGATTACATAACATGCGGATTAAAATCAAAGCGATCATCCTGATTGTCAGCGGAATGACGGACTGCACTTTGCAAAAGCCTCGAGCTGCACACGAGCAGCCAGCAGTGAGACCCTGAAGGTGTGTGTGCGTGCTGTGGTGCGTGTGTGTGGTTGCCCACAGTGGTGTGCTGCAGTCCGCTCCCTGCCGCTGTTGAGTAAACTACATGGACATTAGCGGGCGCAGCGGCACAACCACCGAGCCAGAGTGGATTAAAAACAGCGTGCGTGCGCGGAGAGCCACTCGATAAACGACCGTGTAACCAATTCAGAAATCCTAGTGTGCAGTAGCGAGTCCGTTACACCAGTTTGCAGCTGCGAAACAGCCAGGGAAAGGCTCTTAGGAAACTCAGTTAGTGCCGTGCATTGTGTGTGAGGCAGGGAGAGCTCGGCGGGAATGGCTTCATCTCCGTGCGGCAACAGTAACTTTGATTCCGGTCTGGAAATCAAAACTCGCTCGGTGGAGCAGACACTTATTCCTTTAGTATCGCAGGTGAGTACCCTATAAACACCACACAAGGCTTTCTATTGTTATTTCTGAGCTTATTGTACTTTAAAACGTTGTTAAGCTTCACAACAACAGCCGTGTTCGCGCACATGAGGCTAACTTTGATCCTGGAGTTTACCTGTGTGCGTACAGGGCATGTTTTCCTCTCGTGCTGCGTTTAAGGACTGTCCCGCGTGTGGTTAAATTTACTACAAAGTTGTTACACTGTATTTACTGTCATTGCTGTTTCCTACAATGGTTGTTTACTAAGTCAAGTTGTTAAATGTCACACAAACAACTCAAAACTTTTAACATAAGACAGCTACTGGGATTAAATGTGGACTTAATCTCTGGTTTTGTTGTTAGGCAGAATTGGTAGGTCATATATTACATAACAGGCTACACTGTACTGTAAATGGACAAGTAAAAATGGGAGCAATTAAACCAATGATCACTCATCCAAAAAACAATTAAACCATTGTGATATTAATCCCGTATTTTCATTCCCCAGGAAGTCCCCCCCTAAAATGAACTTTCAAAATACTGTTCAAGAGGGCATAAAAGTTTTCCCAGAAGTTGTGTGCTGCCCTTTGCCAGTCCTGCACTGCACTGCACTGTGACTCCCACTTCTCTAACTGGGCCACTTTGAGGCACGTGTTTTGTTTTTCAATAAACAGAAGAAGAAGAAGAAGAAGAAGAAAGACCCACTTAAAGCCACTGCGCTCTCTCAGCAACTCTCCTCTTGCACACTTGAAACAGTCGCCCCAGCGTTAAAAGCATGGCGTTTAGGTCAATGAGTTAATTAATCATTTTATTGTCTGGTGCACAAAGTGGGCTGCAAACTCCGAGGCTTTATTGTAATTGTTGGTTAAGCAGTAATGTCATTTTAGGCTGTTTAATTTTCATTTGAGGAACAAAAGCATCTGTTTTCCACTGTTGTTTCCTGGGAGTTGCATCTTCTCAACAGGGGAGTGACCACCGCTCATGTAAATGCTAATATCCTCTTATTGTGCAGGGAGGCTGAAGAGCGAGAGACCTGTAAATGTTCTGTTGTCTCCACTGAGAGATGGTGGAAGAGAGAGAGCGGCCCCACGGGTGGGTTAACAGCGTCTGGACAATACCACGATGGAAGGTCCCTGACACTGTCCTTCCCCCTGTGAATGCTGAAAGCCTGCTTCCTCCCTCTTATTGCACTGGCTCGTTTGAAATATATATGGTCATCCTGTACTGAATGGATGTGGGTTAGTTATCAGAAAAGCACATCTGTCAGGGGATGTGCTGTGTGTGGCCTCTTCATTGTGATTTTCAGTCACCAAAAGGAAAGTTACGCAGTTACACAGCATGAGAAATCAAGGGTAAATTCAGTTAAGGTTATACCTGTGATGCAAACCAGCAGTTAGTGTAAGGATATTTATAGTAAGCACTTCTGTAATATTTTGCAAAAGCATTCAGTAAATCTGCTGTACTCTGCGTTATCTTAATAATATTTACACTGCAGCAAACTTAAGGTGCACTCCTGCCCGCTGAGAAAGACTGGCTGAGCTCCAGTCTTGAAGAATGTGCTCTATACTGTAACAGCATTCAGTATATAACAGTCCACTGTTGAATAGTGGGCCTCAAGGACAATCTTTTCTAACTTGCTTTTTTCCTCCGTGTGAGGCATGTCCCCATAGCAACAGAGCTCTGCAATGTTTAAAAAAACCCAACACATTTCCAAGGACCATTTCCTCCATACGTAATGTTTCATTGTTGTTGATGTTGTGATGTCATCAGGAGGTCGGTCACTCAGGCGATTTTGTCTGGTACGTTAGTTTCACCTGCTGTGAGCGCTTTTTATACAGTGTGGTGACATGCACACAAATTGCTCAGTTACTGCTAACATGCACAGCATGTGTTTCTAGCGCTGAAACGATTAGTTGATCGACAGATACAGCAACAATAATTGGTAATGGATTCTTCATCAAGTCTTTTTCCAAGCAAAAAGTGTGTGGTTCCAGCTTCTCAGTGTGAATATTGGCTTTCTTTGTCGTATATTGTATTAAAATGAATATTTTGGGGACTGTCAGTCAGACAAATTAAAATATTTAAAGGGAAAATTTGCTGATTTTCAACCAGCTCTGTGTCATTGCGTTATGGCTTTGCCCTGTGCTGCCAGCAGCCAGAGCTCTTGCTTATTTGCTGGCAGACGTCTATGACATGTTTCACGTCTCCTGGCAGACTTCTGCCTGCAGATGAGCGAGGAGCTCAGTGTGCTGGTGTCACAGGGAGAAGTCAAACACTGTTAATCTGAACACACTGCACTGACACAGATCTGATTGGAAATCGGTTTCTCTTGAAGATGTCACCACAAGCGCTGGGAACGTGTGATGAGCATTTCCCTTAAAATTTTCTGATGTTCTATTGACCAACTGAGTTATTGCTTATACAATAAATTAAACAATCAGCAAAATGATTGATAACGAAACTAATTGTTAGCTGCAGTCCTATGTTACATAGTAACTTGATTTCCCCAGTAACTCACATGGATTTTAGTGAGTTGTATGATTGTTGGGTGAATGTCCAGAAATAGGTGTGGTAGCCTATTGTCAAATAGGACATAGAAATAAAACAGGAAATAATAGGGGAAATTGTTGCTATTTGTTTCTGCTTGCATTTGCAGAACAACTTAAACTCTATAGCTTGCTGTGTCAGGGCGTCTGAGGCACGTGCACAGAATGAAAGTGCCAAAAGAAATCTGTCCAACTTGTGTATGTCAGTGGACATTAGAAGGACTGATGTTAAAGGCAGCAGTGGTACTCTTATTAAAGACTTAATGCGAGTAAGATAACTTGGTTAAGGGGTTTACGTGACGGTTCTGAGAATGAGTATTGCCTTGCATGGGTTATAATTGAATCATTAGGCTGTAGCCACGGTGTAAATGCACTGACTGTGTGGGCTGTCTTGTTCGGCTTGTCTTTTAAAGGAGCCTTATGTGTGTGTTTGTGTGCATGCTCATGAGCTGTAGGGGTCATTCAATAACTATCAAGGAGGAAATGAAAAAGCAGTGTCAGTGAGAAAAGCCGGTGTTTGATAAGGTATCGTGTTGTGCACTATCCCCCTTTTTAATTTTATTATGTATCTCCTCTCCTCTCATGACGTGATATCCTCGGGCCTCTGTTATCAGCTTCTCTCCCACCAGGGTGTAATTATAGGCTTGGGAGTCTCCCGGCCTTGCACTGGGTACATACACACTCACACACGCAGACACACACACATGCATGCACCAGATAGGCACATGCACACAGTCCCACCCACCTCTGCTCTTTCCATGCTTGCATGTTCACCTGTCTTATTGAGTTCTGCTGTATGCATTTACCGTTTTTTTGACAGTGAGTCTGAACATTGACTCCACTCCTAGCATAAATGTAATTCAGAGTTTCAGAGTCTGAATGCGTCTGAGTCCTGTTTTCGTAATGTGGCCACCTGGATGTTTTCTATCTGCATCCCCATATCAACTTGACCATTCACTTCACCCTTTTCAAAACAGAAGGGGCTCTTACTTGATGCAACAGAGGCACTTTCCTCAGCTAGAAATTCACTAATGTGCTTTACTTCACCTTTTCTGCTGCCGCCATCACCATACCAATAGACTTGCATTGTTAGGGGCATGGTGAGGGTAATGAATTGCTCTGGTGGTGGTCAAAAATGTAATGGGCATCACGCAGAGAGATGGGAAACCACACGAATGTGTCTGCTGTTGTGTGTGTCCTACCTGTGATGTGCTGCGTAGCCAGCTGGAAGGCAATTAGCGATAATCTGGCAGCTTTTTCCTTGAGATCTGATTCGTGTTTTGAAGTGGTGTTTAGAGAAATAACAGTTCTGTTCCTGGGTTTTATAATTGAGGTGTGTTCCTAGTAAAAACACAGCAGCCCTGTCTGGGTGCGGACATGGTGGTCCTCGAGCTGACAAGGTGCAAAAGGGTGTTGTTTTGAGGTAGAGATGTGTGGGAACGAATAAGGGCCAAGGACAAATACTGAGACTTTGATCAGATCGGTGAACATTGAAACACTTGTGACACTCTGGCCTTGTGATTACATAGCTATCATTTTTTCGCAGGGCTAAGCCAGGAGTTTCTTAAAAGATTTTCACCTATAATTGGGCTCGGAAAATCTGTTCTCTGTCCAAGATTGTTAGTGTCGACTTTGTCATGCTTCCAGGGGTTTTGTGGGGCTCGCAGTTTTGCTGTCTGATGTGCTGAAATGACTGTTGGTAAAGAGGCTTTTTCATGTTCATTTTGCTCACACGCTGTATTTTAATGGCATATTTATTACCCAAACAGAAGCTCAGTGGCAAGTTTGGGAATGTGATTTGCTCACAGCATTAGCATTTTGCCACATAAATTCTACATTAAACAAAACGCTGACAAAAAAGCGCTCCATAAAACATGCTTCTCACTTAACAGCTCTGCAAGCACGACCATCACTCAAATTTCCATCCCTCTCTCTGAAAATATTGGAAATGCAGTTTTATTGAGGCACGAGGCACTATTTCCCTCTTAATGTTCCTGGTCCCGGGGAGGGGTGACATGACAAACTTCCAGGTTGTGAAGTTGTTTTTTATACGTGGACAGAGAGGCATTACTGATGCCACGAGCCCTAACAGATCTGCTTCCTCCAGCCGTGTGATGATAATGAAGACAAATGGGTCCCTGGCATGAAGGTGAAACCACATGAGGATTACAGTGGGCCACAAGCGTGCATGCAAGTGCATACACACTCAAAGACCAAAATATACAAGCCTCCTGGGAATGGGATAAAATAGGCCTTTATTGTATGTGTGTGTGTGTGTGTGTGTGTAAGAAGGGTGGGGGATTCCAGTGTGGTTCGTGTGTCTTTGTATCTGCACACTTTGGTATGTGTGATTGTTTGCTCACAGACGACAGAAACTAAATGAATCTGCGCCGCCTGCGTTTAAGGTTTCATGTGTAGGCACCTGCATTTTTTCTGTGCTGTGTGTTGCCACTATGACCATGTCACCTTCGATCCTTTGAGGCCTCAACCAAAACAACAGTGTGTCTGATAACACATTTTCAGAACTAGTCTTTAAAGAACTAGTGCAGTGACTGCTCAAAACATTCCTGTTCAGTACAGGTTGACTGCTTGGCCTCTGGTATTGCTTGCAGTTCTCTTGAGAACCACTCATCCAAACAACTTTACACTCGATGCTGCGCTTCTTTGGCTCTTGAGCAACACACCTGGGCCACAAACAGCTGTAGACTTACTGTGATATTTAAAATATTGAATTATGTTTCCATCTGACCCGTTGTACTTTGAAATAACGTACAAAAGCCCCAAAGCACTTAAAATATGCATCTTGGGTATACCAGTGAAATAGAAGGCCTTATAGCTTGCACTGGCATAACCACTGCAGTTTTAAAGCAGAACATGGATTTAGTTTCGCCTGTGTGAACATTATTAGTGCTATAAGTTAATATGGCAAACTTACATAAAATGTAGGTGGAGACGTACGTTACACAGTCCGCAACCCCACGGTTATAAAGTAGAGCGTGGATTTAATTAGTGGGTATGGTTTGCTGGCTGTAACATTATTACTTGTATAAGTTAGCATGGTAGTAACAGCTCTAGGTCAGGGATAGTCAACTTGCTTTCTGTCGGGGCCACTTAAGCAAAATGGCAGAAGACCAGGGGCCAGTTAATAAACACATGTATTAGTATATGTAGTAAATTCATTGCCTGTCTGCAAATGCTTGAGGTGTTAAAGTTGTAACGCATTGCTCCATTTTTTTTCAGGCACAGCCTACATGCTACCTTGTTTTCATTTTCTTGATCAAAGTACTTCCAAACTGTGCTGGTTTTGCCATGCTGTTTTAAAACCAGGCTACTCACAGCCTTGTACATGAGTTAAACACTAATTGGTTTAACCACCAACTAATATTTTTGGTGCCGACTAGCAAGAATGCGGATGTTTAATTGTTGGGACGACTAATCGCAGGTATCCCTAGTCACAACAGCCCTTCACAGATCAGGTGTACACAGGTGTTTCTAGAATTTGCTGGAGCTTGGGAGATTGGGAGATTTTCCCTTTTTTTGTAAACAAGCTCCATTTAGATGTTTTTTATGTACTCTGGCACCTTATTTACATTCAAAGTACAAAAAAATCCCCAGGGTGAATCAGTTAATTTTCATTGTAAGAATATATTTGGCAGGCCACCCAGGCACCCTCTAGCGGGACCGATTTGGCCCACAGGCCGTAAGTTGAGTATCATTGCTCTGAGTGTCTGGGAGTGAGAGTCTTTGGAGCTTTTGGATGAAATCTCAGTGAAGCCATTCACGTAATGATCCCACCCCCTCCTGGGTCAGACTCCACATTTACACACACACCTCTGTGCAGAAGTAGCAGCCTTGCTCCACAAAAAGCCATATTAAAAAGAATGGTGCTCTTTGTCCTCACACTCCTTTATATTATCATCTGTTTCAGAGTTCTCTGGTTTCAATGCCCATCAACTTGTAAAAGGAACCATTAACTCTGACTTAACTGGCCTCCGTGTTTACATATGACAGCGTCCTGCACGTGATGTTTTTGTGATTCTTCTTTTTTGCACATGTGGGTCAGTTCAGGACTGTGACCAGTTCACACTGGAATCTGATATTGGACACTTTTTATAAGACAAGTAAAATCAGATCTTAGCAATAAATCTGCTCTAATGCTCATAGTATTAACGTATAGCCTCACATTCACACTCATTAATTTGCAAGGGTTCCCACACATTCATTTATTTGTAGCAGCCCACTGTCATAACATCTGCCTGTGTATTGATTTTCTATTTTTGGAGCTGGACCGTTCACTATAAGCGATCATACAGTTTGGTTATTCATTGCACCACACTCAAAATGCACACATGCAGCAGCAGAATTTCAGGCACGGTCAAAGTGAGACTTAATCGTTCATTGCTGGGTCTAAAAGTTTGTGTTCGTTTGCCTCTGCAGCAGCCGCTCCTCTTATTATCGATCTTGATCAGCTCTTATCGGATCAACTGATCAACTATTCATGCTGCGAAAGGAAAAAAAGAACTCATGAAAAGTTCAGCTTGCACTGTGTTCACGAATCTGCAAAACCTCTGAATTCGGAGTATGGACACAGAATGATACAAAGAGACACACGCACATAAAAACACCCACAAAGTTTGCTAACCTCCCCTGCCAGCTACCACCACACGTAGATTTTAGTTCTGTGGGAAACCCTGCTTTCCCCTATACAGTAGTTATCCTTCTTCTTTGAGTTTGAGACTGGCAGAGCGTGTGGTTTAGTGTTTTGTTTCAGCAGATCCCCCCCGGTTCAGACATCAAATGTATGAATCACAGTGAGCCTGACTCACATTATTGTTGTGTAAATGAGGATCTGAGGCAGGTTTTTGCTCAGTGGTAGGTAGTATACACAGGCAGTCAACAACCCTGTGTCATCAAATTGAAATGAGATGTAATTCCACTCAACTCCCCCTGTGTTCTACTAGGGTGATTGCATTAGTCAGCTAACTTTGTCAGTTTAAAGAATTCATCTTCTCCCTTTTGACGAATACATTCACTCCCCTAAACCCCTCAACTTGTCTCTCTCTTTCACATTCCATTTTTTTGTATCTCTCTGGCACACAGACACACACAAAAACAGCTTGCATGACCAGTCTTTCCCCCTTGTCCTCCCCCCTTTCGCTCCTCTCACTATTGCTATCAGGGGAGTCATTACAGATCGCTGTTCTCTTTAAGTGCCGATAAAAGGGTCTGTCTCACATGTCGATCCGTTGACCTCTCCCTGGCTAATATACTTCCACATGAGAAAGTTGTGTATCTTAGTGCGTTCGTGCACATTTATGTGTGTGTGTGTGAGCGATCGCAGGTGTGTGCCCGAAACCTCTGAATAACCCAGCCTAAAGGGATCAGTCACCAAGAGAGAGCAGCAGAGTTAATTTAATGGTGAAAAAAGCTATCTCACCCTCTTCCATTTAAGTTATTTGAAGGCTGTAGCTAATAGTGATAACCGCTTTTAATTGTCTCAATGAAAGCTTCTGCCTCCGACCAAGACGTATTGCTGTAGCTGGGAGCTTGATAAAGTATTGATTAAACATCCTTCCCATTATCACAGAGCCTCAAAGTGGCAGTGCCTGACGCGTAGCTCAGAGTTGTGCATTTTGTGTCAACTGAAAATGGAAAGCAATTTCAGGGACTTGTTCTCTGTAAAATAGGGTCTCTGGTGGCTTTTGGTCATGCAGATAGGTTGGTTTATTTTGGTTTGAGTTTTTCCTCATTGGGATGTCGGCCAAAGAAATAGTCCCTAAGAAAACTGTTCATAATGAGTAAGACAAACCAGCTATTAAAATTACATTTTTCAGATGAAATTTTTAATTTCGTTGATGCCATAAACAGAACTAAATTAATCTCAGCTTCTTGTTCATATCATTCTTCCCTGTTCTCAGCCCCTCATAAGCCCCTCTCCCCTGGGACAAAACCCCCATTAACACCCCCTAAAATCTGGCTTTTGTCATTTTTGGAAAAGGCTTCAATCTGCATTTATTCCCAGTATTTCCCACAGGATTTTTGTAGACTGGCGGGGGGGGGGGGGGGGGGGGGGGGGGTACATGGCGATACACACCCGATACACATGGCAACCCTCAAGCAGGCAGCTAGGTGCTCTCCCTGCAGCCTGTTGCGGAGATCAGTTTTGACCTGGAATGGAAAATAACTACTAACTACCATGAGCCAAAGAATTCTCAGTAGGCGCTCCAGCCGGTGTGCTACAGAGTGACGTTCATTTACAGGAGGCATTTTATATCTGGCCGATCTTTGGAGACTATGGCGGGGCAAATTAGACAATGGCAGGCCGGCATAGTCTCATCAATGTATGGGAAACACTGATTCCTCGGACAATTGACTCTGCAGTAGTTGCAGGTATTTATCAGCTCCAGATCCAGTCGTCAGTGATGAAAACATGACATGTGGGTGAACACGTCCATTTTGGCTGTTTCTCCAGGGTGTTGCTATGATGCGCAGCCACAAATTCAGTCCGTCTCTTCCGACCAAGCAGCGCTCAAACATTGTTTCATATACGTGAAGTTTAAGAAACTGATTAAGTAACAGATGTAAAACAAGAAGCAACCATTGTAACATTTTCACTGGCTTCCATGCTGCTTTTTACTGTTTAATAACCTGTTTTCCGGCACATTCATGGCTTTAAATGTGACACACACACACACACACACACACACACACAAGAAAAGGCATACTTGTATACTGCCTGTTGTTAGCAGGTTTACTCACATTTAAAAAACCTGCATATGTGACCTAATTTTGGAAAATGGATATGTAAAGCGTCCTCCAAGGCTTGCAAAGGCTATTCGAGACATTCTCATGGCTGTCTAGCTCATTACCAGCCTGTATTTACAGTATATTCCTAAGTTTATGGTGATTAGACAGTGATGAGACACCTCATCTCAAAGTGTGAGCACACAGGAAGTGATCTCTACCAGCAGGGATGTGGTGCCTAATGTAGCATGGTGTTTTGTGTTGTCCAGCCTCGCTGGAAGCACCCCGTGGAATGAAACAGATGCATAAACACACACCCAGCAGCACAGACAAGGACGTACTTACTGACATTAATTACTCTGTAGTATCACAGAAGCCATCTGTGAACTTAAACAGCACAATAGTTTCCCTGCCAGCAGCACTACATACTGTAGCTTATATTTCAATAACAACGTGTCATTGTAAAGGATGTACCTGATATGGCAGCAAAAATGCAGTGTTTATGAATGGAATGAGTATTACTCCTTTATCTTTCCTTTCTCCTTACAGCACTTGGCAGCAGGTACAGAAAGATGGACAGAAACTTGAGGTTTCTGGACAGAGAGCCCACTTACTGTAATCTTGTTGGCACGTACCCTCCTGCTTGTCTTGTCATGTATTGCCAGAGATATCACACAACGTATCTATATTGTCTGCTGCCTGGACAACCACAGGTAAACAGAGCAGTGTTTGGCAGGCAGCTGTTTGTATCCCACTGCTTTCCTGTTGGCGGTTTCTTGGCTCGCTGGAGAGATAATTCCAGTCTTGAGCACATGACATTGACTAAGACTGTTGCTCACGATGTGGGGTCTCTGGGCCTTGCTAGGGGAAGCTCTGCAAATCCTGGGGAAGGCAGAAAACCTTGCAAGTTATGAAGTTGTCTTCAAAGAGATTGATAAAATGTGGCACAAACGTGCAGCAAAGCGAGTCATGTTTGGATGAAGCTATTTCAATAGATGCTATCAAATATTTTGTCTTACATTATTATTATTGTTATCAGAAGAGATGATTTATGCCAGATTCAGCTATTAGCTAATTTCCATCTGCAGCAAGTCCCTGGGCAGGTACACAGAACAATCACCAGACACTAGAAACATTCATTTACATACAACACCATTACAAAGTCTCTATCACACTAACAATTATACAGACAAATCTACAAGCACACATTCAACATTCATTATTCATCCAGTACCTCCTGTCCTAAGAGAAAATATTACACCATAAATACTGATACTGCATCATGAAGAGTTGATATCAATAGATTTAGTCACTTCTATTGTTCTTTCTCTTACTTTGATTCGGGGGATAATCATGCAGACTTTTTGGAAGTACAGTGCCCATAATGCTTTGGGGGATGTAAACAAGAAGCATATGCTGCGCTCCATTAACCTTGGAAGTCTCAGCTGGAGATGACATCACACCAGAGTTGATTGCATTTCAGCAACAAGTCGGAAAATCAAGACAATACCAGTTCTAGTCAGGTTGGCTGTTGTTAGCAATAGCAGAAGTATTTTGTACATACAAACCAAGTAGCAACATTTCCACAGATAGAAGTTGGACACTAGTCTTTGTACACCTGATTACATAAGACAGAATGGCTATCAAACAGTGTTTTTCTACAGATTTCATCACGGTTAATGTCCCCAACAAGTATTTTACAATTTGAGGTCAGGGTTGGTGAGGTTCCTCTGATTTCCTGAGTCGGAAAACTGACTTCAGGTGGTGTTTCAGTTGAAATTTTGCAACTGGGACTTCCCATTTCAAATGGAACATACCAGTAATGTTGTTATGGGGTCAGTTAGTTAGCTTTGGGTTACTATTAGAGCCCTGTTTTTAGCCTACGTTTGTTAACATTTTGGCAAATTGTCATTATTAAATGTATGCTGACTTAGCTATCAGCGGTTCATGTTTGCAGTGTATCTGTGGATGTACAGACTGTTAATACTGAGTTACTTTCATACAGCAGAAAACTTCTTTTTGGGCATGCATAAGTTGTTTTTTTCATGACTTCTAAGTGGATTTATGTACGTTAAATCACGATGGTCATCGGAGATCATGATATCCTCTGAAAGTGTAAGTCACACTGAATCTGTAAATATGTGTATCATGAGTTATGCCTCTGAGAAAGAGTACATATTTGACTAAAATTGTGGCAATCTTGGCTCTGAGGGTTTCAGTACCTTAAAGTACCTCACTTGCCTTTCACCTCACGCATTAACTTTACCTCACGTCTCTCCCTCTGCGCCCCCCTGGGGAGGAGCGCCTCACAGAAAACCTCTGCTCTATGTGATAGGCCAAACCAATACTTCATGATCCTATCCCACTCTGTCATAGCATCAGTATTTCATAAAGAAAAATATATTGGGCAAAAAACCTGGGAACCACTGCATCACACGTCTGTAATGACACTGGAAAAACTTTGCTGTTTGCTTTGGACAGGAGAATTACATACATTCTTGAAGTACAGATGTAATGATTTGTCTTTTACGGTCATACAAAGCAGAAGTATCTGACGCACATCCCAAAGCTCTCCACGCCATCATGTTTGTTCCTCTCTCCCTCTCCAGCAGCAACATTGCTGACTGTACCACAGAGGAATCCTTCAGTCTGGCTTGTATGTGTTAATTGCTTTCTTCGAGCTTCTTTGAACTTCTCCCCTCTCGATAATGAGTTCTTTTAAAGAGATGAGGTTTGACATGACAGAACAAAGAGAGTGTGAAGGACAAGGAGAACACGGAATACCAAACATTTTCTTATCTTTTATTATTCAGAATAGTCAGAAATTTCAAATACTTAAAGTTTGCTTTGTTACTCCAGCCTTCTTCCCATGCTATAACTTATACATATACGAGAATGTAGTATTTATATAGTATTTTTATTGCAAATGTTGACCAGTTTTGTTTGATTGGCAGTCATGTAATAAACTATACTGTGAAATAGACAGCACCTTGTAGAAAAGTATCACGTTTAGTGTGATGCCGTAAAACCCAGCAGAGGAAAACTTGAGCTCACACTGGATCCTTCACTTTAGGATGTTAGTTCAGGGTGTTGGTGTGAGGAAGTATCAGTATGTAAGATGCTAGCACCTTGTTTGTATGCCTTCCGCCCTTCCTCTATAGCTCTGCCCAATTTCCTGATTCTGTTTTCCTGTCACACACCTTACTCTCTTGCTCTTTCATTCTCTGTCTTCAGCTTTAGTGCTCAGCACTTAGTTTCTCCCCATATCTCTCCACTTAGCCCCTTGTTTTCTCCCTTTTAATCTCAATCTCCCCAGAGAGTCCAGTGTCCCCGTATCACCTCATTAATTATGCAGCTTTCGGAACACCTCGCCAGAGGCCACAAGTTGTGCACAGAGCTGAAAAGTTCGGCCTCACCATTTCTCTTAGGATCTTTTACTTTTTTCCCCCCTGCGCAGTAAACTGAGACATAATCCTCAGCCCTGCACCTATTCTGAGGAACAGCGTCGGGAACAGCATGTATCCAGCTCAGCCAGATTTGTCTGTCCCTTTCTTTGACACAGAATTCCTAAGAGTGATCAAGACGATGGTGTTCTTACCATCTTTTGTCTGACCGACACATATCTTCAGGGGAAATGTTTTTGAAAGCCAATGCAGTGTTGCAAACACAATTGTAAGCAGATATGATCTAAAACATTGTCAAAAGACTTCTTGTCCCAAGAATAGGACAATATCATCTGAACTTGATACCGATAAGATTACACAGTGGTTGTTTCTGAACAAACAGGTTTTGTTCTCAGATACCGTACAGGATGGAGCTATATTTAAAGTAGCCAGATTTTCACAGGCCATTTTAAAGTTGTCTTTTGAAATGGCAGCTCCAGTAGGTGGTATATCTAACAGGCGAGCAACTGTGAAGATTTTCCTATTATGTAAACTGGTTCACAAGCCATATAAATTGGCCCAAACTCAACCAACATATTTTGCTTATTTCTGACGTGTTTGTCCTGTCGTTCAACCATAGTGACGCTCGTCCCTGATCGATAACGTAAATGACCCAATGCCTAGCCCAATCAGTGTGGGGAGGGTGCTCTCATCTTGCCACTGTTTCTGGGTGACTGGAGCCAGTGGGTGACAGCTGGGGGCCAGCCAGGCGGGAAACACAGCTCAGCATGGGTGTTCTTACACACACACACACACACACACACACACACACACACACACACACACACACACACACGCACTGTGCCAACCCCTATAAATAAGTTAAAGTCACTCACCTTCTATAAATAAAGTTCCGGTTGTTCTGGATGTTCAAGCGTGTCTGTTATCTGAAGGACTGAAAGGAGGGAGTTGCTGATGATATATAAAACTTGTTTTGAATGTGAGAGTTTCTGATTGAAATCAAAGGAGGAGGAGTATTTATTATGGGAGGTCCTTTATTTTCATGTTTAGATCGGATCACTGATCGCAGCTAGCCTACTGTCTTTCAGCAAAGCCAACAGAAAACAGAATAAAGGCAAGACATACAGCCGCAGCACAAAATATTAAAATCTCACCACCTCTGACTAGATAGAGCTTTGAAATGTGGCGCGTAAGTTCACCGAGTCAATTGAGCGTGGGTTTAAAAGGAAAGGCCTCTTGTATTTCACATTGTTTTGCCTTTTTTTTTTCTAAAAATTGAAACTGGTTAGTCAGTGGTTAATGGGCGTCGCCTATTAAAAGCAAAGTTAACAGAAATCGACATCCCTATTTCCTGGTGTTTGTTCAAATAATGATTTTTTTTTTAGATTTAAATAGAACTTCTACAATGTCAAATGCTTAAAGACATAGGTATGTGTCATGTAGTGAAAGCATGTTCCCTAAGCCCCCCATGAGTGTGTGTGAAAGAGCCGGTGTGTCACAACACAGGCCATTATGCAGTTTGAAGGTGAGGGGGGGGGGGGTGCATTCCTTCACAGGGCTCATATTTCGAGCTCCTACATAGAGGGTAATAGAGTGCTGTCCTAAACTGTGTCTGTGTATTCTTTATAGAAGCAGGGTCAAAAGACCCTAAGGGTGAGACCTTTACGCACTTTATACTGCCTGGTATGCATGACTTAGTGCGGCACCCCCCCCCCCCAAGGTCTTGAACTTGGCCCCGCTTTGTACGCGCACCACTTTCATCAGTGAGTCATCCTGCTCAGCCACTATCCTTCTCCATTGAGGGTTTTGATGTTTGGTTTGACACGCTTCGTTGATTTATTAATGCAGTCATTCACATTTTAAAGTCTCTCTCTTCTCAAATGTCAAACCTTCAAGACCACATTATTAGAAACACCTCTTTTGCTCCTCCTGGGCGAGGATTTGTCTCGCTCTGGGGATAGTTTGCAGTTGCGTCGACTCTCTTCCACACCTGACATCTTATCTTCCCATCTCCTTCCTTTCATGTGTAAAGGATTTCAGAGGCTCAAAAACTCAGAGGGCAAAAAGACCTGGAGGTAGCTGGAGAATTATTTCAGCGCTTTCATCAGACACTTTTGTTTTTATTTGATTTGTGCCTCAATAGGCGCCTCGGAAACACAGCCCATTTTTCATTGTCACTTTACTTCTTCATTCAGGAATAACAAGCCATTTTGAGTCATATTAGAAGCAAGCCAGCGCCTTTGTGTCAGGTGTAGTAGGTCAGTGTCCTCCAAGCAGCCACTGCAGTCATTTTTTTTCTTTCACTGCAGAACATGCCATCACTGTGGGAGGCTGTCACAGAGCCTGGTTAAGCCACTTTCACACACTGTTCACCGCACACTATTATTTGTCCATTACTTGTAATTACCCATCATGATGACTGATGGAATGTTTTCGAGGCTGAGTTGGCAAGCAGTTAGGATTATCCTGTTGAGGACTTTATATAATTACCCAGTCATTAAACACGGCTCAGTGTGAAGACAACCTGAGGGGCGCCACTTGCAAATGGCTCGGTTGTTGTGTTCGTATACCTCCAGGTTGTGGCGGCAGGCTGTTGCCTTCATGCTATGTTGCATCCGAGAAAGTGACTCTGAGATAAATGCTGTTTGAGCAATGGCTGCTGCAAAACTCCGAGACTGGTGTTTTACTCTTCGGGTGATGCTTTCCGAGGCCTGTTTTACAAACCCAGCTGATGATGATGACGACGAGAGGATGCTGGCTCTAATTGTCCTGATTGTTCTGGATTGGACTTCATCTAAAATATGTTGGGTAATGATGGATCTGGAGATAGTTGTCTGACAGGATGCATCGATTTACAGTTCCGCCTCTTTGAGTTTTACACAGGTACTCATCAGTCTTTACTGAGAGATCCTTACTGAGATAATTGAGGAGCCAAATGAAGAATACAATAGAGCCTCATCAGGAGCTGGAGTTTGCCCTTTTCAAGTGCTTTCATATCAAGTTTCAACAACACAAAGAAATCACGGAGGGGGATAATCAAAGTTTGGCGTCAGCGAGAACAAAGCAGAAACAGTGCTCTGGGCCACAATGCTTTTTCGGCTCGGTCCAGAGGTTTCAAAGAGAAAGATTTGTTACAGCCTATGCAAATTTCTGCCTTGTTTCTTTTGAAGGTGCGTCATCTCACAAGGTGAGACTGATCTAAATTATTTAACTCGCAGGAGAAAATTATGTTCATGGTTGCCTTTGTGGAGCTTGTCTGCTTCCGTACGTAATACAGAATACAGTGAACCTTGCGATTCTAGTGTTTAGTTATTCAGTCGTTGCAAATTTTGGTCTGTTTATGCAGACCAACAACAGAGCTCAGCTGCAAGTAAAACCTTCCACTGAAATGTGTTTGTTTGCTTTGTCTCTTCTCTTCCTGGAATGTAACCACTTGTCTAATACAATTACATGAATATTCTATTACAGAGCTGCAAGTCTTATTTAATTAGTGAGACCAAATGTGACTTCAGTGTCCAGGCAAAGGCTTCTTTTCTGAAGCACACTGGAAGTCTTGAAACTTCACTCTCAAATGTTGCCAGCAGCTGAATCTGATGGAGAGATTGGAGACCTCACATATAGATGTAATATGTGATGTCTCAGTGTTTTCTGCTATGTTTTTCCCCCTTTGTTACGTTTCCCTGCCAAATTAAACAACTGCCATATCCTTGCTGAAGATTTATTCCCAGGCAAAAGTACGAGGGAGACGTCTCTATGAAATAACCTGGTCTTCTATGGAACAAAGAGCACAGTGTAGCCGGGAGAAAATTGTAACTGCATACGGTGTACATTTCCATATGGGTGGGATCTCATCTGCATCGCCCTGCTGCCTGGGCCAGAAATGTCTTTGATATTACGCCTTGCATGTTTTGCAAAAACTTGCTCAGATCAAAGATGCCTGTGCTGTCAGAGTGGCTGTCTTGGTTTCATTATAATAACAGTTAGATCTGCGTAAAAACAGTCAGATCCAAGTGAAGAATTCTTTGTGTTGTCAGTATCCTGTGTGTTTCTGTCTCATTTAGGTGTTACAAGCTGACACGACTTGCTTCATACTCTGCTACCCTGTTAATCTTCCCCAGACTATGATTTTCAGTATTTTACATCTTTCTGAGATAACCAAGAAGATGCATGTTTTGGATATTCACTCTCTCTCCTCTGAAATACTTGTTACACCCTGAAAATGAGATGTTGTCAGTGGTACTCAGCTGCCTGCAGATGCCCACCATTCCAGGTGCATCACTATTATCACCACCCACACACTGGTAGGAAGAAGTTGAGCCTATCTCCAGCATATAGGCTGGGGCTACACTAATTAAATGCCGAGGAAAACTTTTTTGATTTATTATTTATTTGTCAGCAGAACCCCCCCTGTTCTCTTTTACTCAAGACAAGTGCAGAAAGTATCCTGTATAATGGCAGGATCTAAGATGATGTTGGTGGAATACGAGCTTTCAAGTGTTGTTATTTTGCACAGATGTAGTTCATGTTGTGTATATTAATATAAGCAATCGCATTTCAACTCACTGAAGTGGAAAAAACTGTGTACTGTAAGAAAGCAAAATGTCCCTCCCCTGCTTTAGAGATGTGACAAGATGATGTCACAGATTTATGTTTGGACCAGTGACTGTATAAAGATGGAGGACGTGTCTCCACTTCCTCACACGGTACAAGATATAGTCAAAATATTTCGAATAAAGGTGCCTCCATCGATTTCACGCCCATACACCTGTCCAACCCAATCGTGAGTCATGGTTTTGATTGCGAGCACATTGATTAGCACACACAGCTGTCAATCATGACATCACACCCTCACTTTGTAGCATCAAATAACTAATTAAAACCAAACCTATCTGGAAAAAATGATCACTTGAACATAGAGCAGCGTAGATCTACTCCCATCCTGTTGCTCACTCATTTTCAAGTTGTAGTGTTAATCCTTGGTTGGTAACATTGGTCATGGAAAACGAGAAAACGAGTTTTCCTTTTGTAGCAAGCAACCGGAAAATTGTAGCATGTTGTGTTTGAGTTAGTTTGCCTTATTTGACATCTTCGTCCTGTGATGCAATTATTGCAAATGTGCACATTGCAGTGTCGATGCATCCATTCATTTGGGGACTCATCATGCGGTGTACAGTCTAAGGTTTGGACCAACATTTATTATGAGATTAAATCACTTCTACATAAAATACAGTTTTGCCATTTTAGTAAATATGCTTTATTTGCTCTTTTCCCAAGAGGAAGATAAGATGATCAGTGCCACTGTCATGGGCCTGTTAGCTTAGCGTAGCACAAAGACTATAAACAGCTAGCCTAGCTCTGTGCAAAAGTGAAAAAATCCATCCACCAGCACCTTCCACACTCGCCATCTCATTTTTTAAACCTGTACAATTTCTTGAAGTCACTGCCTGGCCACGAAATAGTCAAATACATAACCTCCTGAAAAACTGCAACTTGATGTTTTTATGTCATTAACAGTAAGTAAGTAAAATATGTTAATTAGTGAGTTTTGGAGTTGCTGGTAGGTGAATTTAGAAAGAATAGGACAGAGCTAGGCCAGCTGTTTCCCCATGTTTCCAGTCTTTATGTTAACTAGCTGCAGACTGTGGCTTCATTTTTAACAGGCAGTTAAATAAGAGTGGTATCAATCTTCTGATTTGTCTCTCGGCAAGGAAAGGCATAAGTGTAATTCCCGAAAATGTCTAACCATAACTTTTAAATAGCTCATTATGGTTGATTCAGTGTTTAAATTAAGACAGGGAACTGTAACGTCTAATGGCTTCATGTGCACAGCAGTGCAGTAACTGCATCTGATAGAGGGAGTCTTTTGATTCGACACAGCTTGTCAATCATGCTCATAAAGTGCCTCTTGGTTCACTGTTTAATTCAATATTGTTATTAAATTAGTTGTAATCTGATTTTCTTGTTCACTATTCTCCCACCAGAAACTGTAAAGGGTTTTAAAGAGAAAGGAGTTTTGTGAACCACAAGAGTAGTTTGTGTTATGGTCTGGTGCTCTGCAAACAGAGGGGGATCGATTCCCTCTGCTCCCCTTCCCATCTTAGTTAACCTTGGATCATGGTTAACAGAGCAAAAATTGATCCACAGCCATGTTGTGTTTGTCTACCCCCCAGCAAGGACCATTGAGCCAGAGGTCACACTGTCTCATCTCGTCTATCCCCAGTGCCACTCTTAACTGACAGAGAGCAATTCCTTTAAAAGTTTGGATACAGTAGAGTTAGCTGGTAAAGACTCGCTGTGCTTTGTTTCCTCTGTAGTGCCCCTCGGCTGTGTCTTCTGTTTCCCTTCGTCTTAGCTGTCCACCCTCTTTCCTTTATTTACTGTATGCCCTCTGCCATTCTCCCGTCTATCTCTCCATCACAGCTGTCTGTCTGTTTTTCTCCAAGGTTTATCATTCTCTCTTATCAGCTGCTGCTGGTTCCTCAAGGCTTCCTGCACCTCATATCAGCCTGACTGATTACAGTGTAGCAATGCTCTGTTTTCAAGAGAGATTATGTGTTACTGTCAGTGCACTAACAAACCAGGTCAGTGGGGTCCCATAATACTTTTTTACTTCATTGAGTAATATATCTGCTTAAATATGAAGTAGGGCTTTCATCCACATGGGAACCAAGCATTTGAATCAACGTGTATTATGGGAATTGCTGATACAAAATGACTGTTTCAATAAAGAGTGATTTGATTTTGCTTGTCAAAATTTGTTGCACGGTAAACTACAACTAGCTCAGGTCAGAGTGACTCCGGAGAGCTCTCCGCTCAGCGCCCTCAGCGGGCCCACTTAAGACTTGATAGATTTCCCATTATTTTTAGACAGCCATGATGGAGTACCAGGTAGCACATAGCCTGCTCTGCTTTCCTCTTAGACTCTACTGCCTGAGTGGAAACACTACCTGGCTATGGCACATGAATGGTAAGTCAGTTTGTGCCATAGCCCTGGAGATGAATACTTCTCTTCATGTGAAACAATCACAAATATGTAATCTTGAAGCCCTGGGCAACGTTTCCACTCCTTTATTTGGAAATCCGTCTCGGCGGAGGTTTCAGAGAGGCTATGAACACTTGAACCGTGGCAGAGCACCAAGGATCGATGCCAAGCTGTAATACCAGGCAATAAGTGGCATTATATTTGTCATTTATTTGACAGTGAATGGTCCCTGGGAAAATATGAGCTGAGTTTATTGGGTTTGTCCTCTGTGTGCCAACCTTGCAATCTATTCTGCTGTTTTGTCTCGGCTTCTCTGCATACACTCTGGCAGGCTGAGCTGATTGACTGTCACGTTGCTGTAAAACAGAGTCAACTGCTCTCCACAATCACAGCAGTTGCAAAGGAGCAACGTTGTTTAAGTAACACAACCAACATTTGACTTGCTGTCGCATTTCATGATTTATATTCCATACAGAGAATTCTACTTTTGGCATTGTTTCCAAAGAAGTTAGAGAGCACATCTGCATTGTCAGCGTTAAAGAACATTTGGATTGATATTCTCATTGTTAAATTGGTTTAAGTGCTTCGTTCAGTAAAACATATCTGCATCTTTCATTATATTCAAGGGGCTACTTGGTGAGTCAGCTAATCTGACCAAGCTTGAATTCCTTATAAAAAAAAAATAAAAAATGATGATGCACACTGCAGCAGCACTCAGTGTTGTGCCCTGGTGCGACAAAAGCTGGAACAGGAGAGAAAGAGTATAGGCTTTGACACATTGCCGCGCCGTGACTCATACGAGGAGCCTGGAGGAAAACATTTCAGTTGACTACTCCGGGGTTAGATGTCAGCTCAGTTTTAATGGGAAAGTCACGGTCACCTGCAGAGATTTAAGTGCAAAAAGAACAGATACGACAGTTTAGTTAGCAAAGCACGTTATGCCTTTGACCATGGAAATGCACAGTGAAAGCAGCTGAAATCTCAGCCCTGCACTGGAATAGTGATTCAGGGAAGGGGTGTCATTGCTAGAGCTGGGTCTAAGAACCCAATACTGTTTGAGGATTGAGTTGAAATGTGTTTTATTTTTGAGCATAGGGCTACAAGATATGCGGAAAATATGCAATATCATGACTTAATATTGCAATAACAATATTACTTGCAATGAACAGATAGAGTGCACTCAGCTCTGCCTTTCTGCTGCTTTCAGTATACTGCTAATATGCAACAAAATGCTTGTTTAATTAAATGAAAAATAAATTATTTCCAACATTATTTAGTTGAACAAACCGAACACAAAAGGCACCAATAAAAAATAATGAAAAGAGAAGAAAAGAGAGTATCAGTCTCTTTTCATTCTTTTTTATTGGTGCCTTACTTAAAAAATCGTAGTCTTTTGCAATGTGTTCACACTGTGATGATGGTATTAAAAAGTTGCATTGTGCAGCACTAATTGAAAGCTGCCAAAAGTTGTCATCGAAAGCTTAGGTTCTTTTTTAATCTTTTTTACTTATTCTTCAATCCAGTATTTTCTAATAACTATTGCTTATTGTAGATTGATAATTTTGCTAAGTAAAGTCCCTACATGCTTGCTTATGTTACAGGTTTAGCTAAACATTTTAGGGAACACTCTAATTCACTTTCTCGTCGAGGGTTATTATACTGCTCTTGCATGTGTAGAGTAAAAACGAAGCTACAGCCAGGAAGCATGTTTATACGCCTCAAACCAAGGTACTCAGAAAATCTTGTTTAGGTATTGGCGCCAGTATCCAAAAATGTATACCCAACTGCCAGAGAAAAAATTTATCATGCACCAGTCGGTGAGTTTATTCTGTGAAGGAAACGCTTAGGGTACAGAGAAGTCACAGTATAAAAAGCTTAGTACATGTAGGTCTCAAGGCCCAGGTGAGCCTCCGCCTCAGGGTGCTCTGTATCTGATGCTGACCCCCACCCTGTCCCCAGGTACACCGGAGAAGGGGCAGGCGAACGGTCGAGACAGCCAGAGGGAGTTTGACCTGGTAGTCACGTTGTGTTCAGGGCACATCTCTCCTCTCCTTGGTTGACCCCCTCCCTGACTTTCTCTTTGTCTGTCTCCGTCTCTCTCTCCCTCCCTCCCACTTACTATCCAGAGAATTACGTGAGCAAGAAGGAATGAAAAGAGGTATTGTGTTCTGTTGAATACAAGCTGTGTGTGTGTGTGTGTGTGTGCGCCTATGTGTGTGTTTTCAGTGGCTGGCTCTACTCTAGTGCTATGCATTGCAACTATGCAGACATCACAGCCCTGGCATACCACAGTGGTCAGAGGAGCAATGAACATGTTTTAACCAGCATCCTGTGTACCATATTTTCCATATGTCAGGGTCAAATCTCACATGCAACAAAGGGGTGTAATGGTACACAAAAGTCATGGTTCGTTGCATGTTCAGTACAGCAGAAAAAAACCCCAAGTGCATAAGGACATGTTTCTTTTCATTTATTTTGAACGGACAGTAGTGCAAGTGTCAAAGACAGACACATTCATCTTGCTGGGGACTGAGGTAACATTTTGCTCACTGGCATTTTTGGTAAACTATTTTTATTTGAAAAATAAGGAACATTTTAAACGCTTGAACACGGAACAAACACTCAAAAAATAACAGGTCACAATAGGCTATGGAACTGAAGAGCACGTCTTATAATATGAAACTAAAAAATACAGAAATAGGTAGAGTAATAAAAAATAAAACTTGTGAAATAGGCAGAGTGTTTCATTTCGTTCCACCATGGCTATATTCAAAGCACCCAAACATTTATTATCTTGGTGATCTGGTGATGCCATCAAATGTCACATTAGCATGTTGGATAGGTTTCTATTGACATAGCCTACAACAGCAACTTGGAAACACTGTCCTTGTCCTATACACAGCTCTCTCTCAGTTGCTGTTGTAGTGACAGGTTTTCCAGCTCTGGTATTGCATTTGCACTCACCAAAGTGTGACTGACCCGCACGCCAGTTTGCTTGTTGTGCTGATGTCAGCATGTGTGGCTGACGACGTAAGGCTAACAGCGTCCACGAGTAAACCCCATAACATGACAGTTCAGCCTTACAACACACTCAGAGCATGCCTCTACAAGATCAGTGGCCTCATTTGCTGCTAAAAAGTTGTTTTTCTGAAGATGGATATTCCCTTACATCATTTTTACATGTACACAAGCTGTTTTATTCACTGAATAATGTAGACAGTGGAATATAGCCTAGAAAAATTGAACTGCACATAATACATTGCCTCACAGAACTGGCTTGGCAAAAGGTTCTGGATCCGAGCCCAGGACCACAATACTGTGTCCGCCGACATACTAGTTAGACAGCAGTGCCTATGGGTGGCCTCTTTTTGTGCAGCACTCAAGTGGAGGCACATGTGATTGTTCACAGTGAGAATGTAGACATATTTCATCATCCTCCTGTCGAACTGAAAGTAGGAATTGTTTTCCACACAGAGGAAGAAAACACATCCAAGTTTGTGCTTTCATTGCTTGAAATGTGCAGCTAGGTGTTTTTGAGTCTGGAAATGTATATGGCACGCGCTGGCACTAGGGTTAATTACTCATTTAGTACTGACAGAAATGTGCCTGTAGCACAAAGTATCAGAAACCGCAACGTACCAAAAGTTGGCATCAAATATCTGGACAGATTTATGTTCTCTTTTACATATTGCTGGATCAGATAAATCCCTATTTAAATTTTAAAGTACTTAAGAGTGATTTATGCAGGAAAATGTTCTTGTGCAGCTGCTTGTGTTAAGACAGAATTCAACCTTTTAGAAAATTGGCTCCTTTTGTTGAAATAATAAAGGCTTTGTAAGAAAAACAGCCTCATATTTAAGTAAAAAGTATGGTATTGACATTGGTGTAAAAACACTAACCAGCCATAAGGCCTCACCAGCACATCAATAACAGAACCACTATGTTTCACCCAGACCCTTTAACGAGACATTATACTCTATTGCTGATCACTCTCCTTGAGTATCTGGTTTACACGCACTGGGATGCAGCTAATAATTATTCATCAGTGATAACCTTTCTTGCTGATGTTTGCAGTGGATTCAATCTGCCTGTCCACATATACAAATGTCAGCTCTGATGGCTGAGCCAATGCTTGAAGGCCAAACAGTCTCCTTCTCTCATACAACTCCAATGGGCTACAATCTGATGAAAGTACAGACTCATTCAACTGCCTGTGTGCCGTTCAGGTTGTCTTTACTGTCCGTCAGCCCTTGTTTCTGTTTCTGCACGCCTCACTACACCCCCTCGTCTTCTCTGTGTCTGCCTCCATCAGTGTCTGCCTGCCTGTCTGTCTCATTGGCTGCATGGCTGTTGGCATACACGAGTGAGTGGGCTAAGGTTCACGTCATGTGCTCGTCTCCTGATTTGTGACCTTTGTCACATGTCGCCCGCTTTCTCACCCACCATGTTTACTGTGTCTATCCACGGCCCAGACTTCAGTCAGACAAAGTGATAACTGGCTAAGCGCATTATGTGATCGCCATCTGTGAAAACAAGACAATGAAAAGGGAACAAAACCAACAATTAAAGCTCACTTGAGTAATTAATAATTCACTAATTCCACTTAAAAACCGTTACTGCAAACATACACTCAGGAAGAGTTCCTGACCAAGGGTAATACTTTATTTAAAATAACCCGAGGCATCAAGAAACAAATCTTGACTAACTAGCAAAATTCCTCTATTAGCAGTTGAAAATGTGAATTATTCAGAACCATGGGCAAAAATTCAATATCATAATTTATTGAGTCCATGTAATTGGACTGACTACGTTTTAAAAGAAGCATTAACTGTTTGTTTTCTTCCTCCTGGGGGGAGCAGAAACAATCTGTAAACACAACAGCAACATATCAAGTCATCTCTCTAGCTAGGGCTGGGCAATATGGATTATAAATGAGTGTTTCCCAGACTTTACTTTTATTACTTTGTGTGTGTGTGTGTGTGTGTGTCCTTCCTAAAGTTGCAGGTTTTTGCAGGTCCATGAATGCAGCATAACTCTTCATTAGTTTTTCTTTTTCCTCAGCAACAGTTTGTGTTGCGGGTGGATAATTGATCAGTCAATCTGATTAGAGCTAATCAGATCAGATTGATGAATGAGAGGAGCAGCTGCTGCAGAAGCAAGTGAAAGCAAACTTTTATACCCAGCAGAATAAACGGTTAAGTTTCACTTTTACGGCGCCTGATGTAACCCCTTGATGCGTATGATCATACTAGGAAATTAATCTGAATTTAGAGGGAACACAGATCATATATGACATTTAAGAGGGCTTTTATTTTGAAAATCCACATCAGAATGTCCTGATACTGTCAGAGACACTCTGAGATGTCATCATTTTGAAGTGAGTGAAACATTTAATAGGGAGAAGGAGAGCGAGGCTACTGCACATACACACGCCCTGCTTTTAATGCATAAATAAATTACTTCAATGTGCTAGGAATATCTTGATATGAGGATATGATTATCTGCAGTAGCCCACATAAAATAAAAATTATGATATATTGCATACATTTGATACATCGCCCACCCCTGTCTCCACCTTGTTAGCATTTGCCTAGTTACACGGTGCAACATAAGCATTCATTGGGAGTCATGTTTCTGGCCAGTAGGGAAATGGAAGTCGAATATTAATATATCATTAAGTATTAAAGGGTCTCTACAGCCTTTTCAAATTTCATACATGCTATTCCTTTGGTCTAAGACAGTCCAGAAATATTAGTAAACATAACCAACTCTCTCCCAATAGCAAAAACTAAAGTGCTGAAACTCAAATGTGTGAAGTCATAGGGTAAAAGGTCTGGAATGATGAAAGATGTTAAAGAATATGGGTACATTTTCAGTTTCAGAACACAACGATAGAATAAAGTTCATTTTGGTATAAAAAAGAAACCAAACATTCTGTGGGTCCATAAATCAGTCTACCATTCATTGTCTATGGAGCAGCTCCAGACTTTATACCCTTTGACATAACAAGTTTGAAAATTGCTTCTCTGGTTTCTGGCTTTTTCAGAGAGCAGCTCATGTTCACAAATATTAATTGAACTCTCATAGGCCATGGAAATAACACATTGGAATTGATAAGTCAGGTGATGTTCCCCTTTAATATAAATCTAATGCTGTGATAAGTAAGAGAAACCTGAAATAGAAAAGCAGTGTTGTCATGGAACAGCAGTTCAATAATAACCCAAAGAAAATCTTACAGTCTCAAAGAGACATAAGCACATGCTCACCCTTTGGGCATAAATACACCGGAACGCTAATCTGTTTGTCAGTTATACTACATGGCTGTCAGCTTGCCCCTCTGTTGGCCTCTGCAGTCTTCCCACATCCATCACCTCCCGCATGCTGTGCCCTTCTCCCCCCCTCTGCCTCTTTCTTTGGCAATCAGCTGGTATTATCCCCGTCATCTTGTGGTTGTATAGGCACGCAGCGATTTGACTATCTTTTCTCTGGAATTATCTGTCTCACTGGGAAAAACCATCTGTGTTCAATCATCCTAAAGGGCTGCGGCTACTACTGCCAAATCACTGCACTCTCTGTGTTTATCTCCAGGAAGGTGCTTCAGCTAGATGGGTGTTTTTTTTTGTGTGTGCAAAAGGGTACTACTACTGTTATCACTGGTTTGGGGGAGCTTAAATAGATCCACAAAATCACACCGATCTGAGATCAGTTTGTCCCAGGAAGAGATTTAGAGGAGCGTGATGCTGACACTTTAAGTGTGACCTCCACAGGTTCATTACATAACATACAGTACAGGCCAAAAGTTTGGACACACCTTCTCATTCAATGCATTTTCTTTATTTTCATGACTATTTACATTGTAGATTCTCACTGAAGGCATCAAAACTATGAATGAACACATGTGGAGTTATGTACTTAACAAAAAAAGGTGAAATAACTGAAAACATGTTTTATATTCTAGTTTCTTCAAAATAGCCACCCTTTGCTCTGATTACTGCTTTGCACACTCTTGGCATTCTCGATGAGCTTCAAGAGGTAGTCACCTGAAATGGTTTATACACTATATATTAAAACTGACTCCAGTTCCTCCGAGTGGCCCCTCAAACAGACTGTGTGAATGTCTCTGCAGGTATGTGTGTGTGTAAGGGAGCACCAAAAGAAAAATAGCTCTACATATGCAATCTAATTCCTAAAGAATGCATGACCAGTCAAGACTACATATGGATGTGGTTCAGCTCAGCTTTTATGCTTAAGTGAACTGCTGCCTTGTGGTATTAATTTAAAAAGGTAGACCAGAAAACTTGCATTGTGCTCCCATTAGCTGACTCTGTAACTCTTCTCATTGTGTCTGTAGGCAGCTGAAAGAGGATAAAATGAGTGTGGCTTACATTTGCGAGATGAGGGCATGACTCATGTTGCAGAATATGGGTGTAAATTGGCCACTAGCTCAGCATGTTTTACTAATGTCTGTTCAGTAATGACCAACTGGTGTTAGTTGGGACCAATTTGTCATGTAGTTGCATCTTTCTAGTGCCCTAGAAATTAACTAATGTCACTGGGGAATGAAAGGGTATATGTTTAAGTTTTTTTTGCAGTGTAAGAATGGGATGGTGCAGCAGCTCTATACTCTATTCGACTTCTTATTTCTGCTGTTATGCGCGCTGTATTTTTACAGTATACCCCAAAGGATGCAGCTTAAACATCACAAGCTGCTGCTATAGTGTATCACACTGTAGTGCACTGCAGCAGCCGGGCTCTAGGGACAGACTTGAATCATTTACAGTACTGCACACAGAAGACTACGAGAGGAGAGATGGATGGAGGTGTGGAGAGAAAGTCTGCTGAAGTCACAAGGGAGGGAATTTTGAAAGAGAGGAGATGCAATGCGAGGAGGGAACAAGTCGGGGTAAAGTGTGATGTGGATGTGACACGTCCCGCTCTTTAGTCCCTTGCTCCCTTCACCTTTCCCCATCTATCTGTATCCGCTCTCCTCCCAGCTCCCTTGTCTCTCTCTTTTCATCCCCTCGTATCACTTCTCCAGTCTGGCCGTGGACCAGCGCTGCATCGAACTCCCGTCTGCTCGCGGCCAATTTGGAAGGAATTTGCTCACCCATTAAAGTGCATGTTTAGCACGACTTTCATCTCTTCCCTCTTATGTTTCTTTCTTTTTTTCTCTTGCCGTCCCCAGCGAGCAGCCAGCCACGTCTCTCCTTGCATGAATAAAAACAGCTTTTTCAAGAGTAGATTTTGGGAAAGACAAAAACAAAGTTTGTGCAATCCACACGGATAAGACAAACATTGGTGTCCTTTTAGGTGCAGCACTCCCCGCAGCAATGATCCCTTTGTGCTGTAATGGGCTGAAATGAGACCTGGAAGTATTCTTTTTCCCTGTTTACTTTGACAAAGTGATCCATATGCTGTAGAGTTTGTTTTTAATGAGAGCGACGATCTGAGGAGTGCAGAAACCGGAGGCTACCAAAGTTGCCACAAATGCGTACTTTCTTTTTCACGTTAACAAGGACAAACACGAAAACTCACTCAAACAAAATGATGCACACAGTTTCATCTGATCAGAAAATAAACACAACCAAGGCGTTAAGCTTTCTTTTTTTCGCTCCTCCTCATCTCCTTCTCTCCACACAAGCTATACTGTCCAATTATTTCCTGCCCATACACATGACGGTTAATCAAGCACACATACTGTACAAACAGCAGTTCTACAGTACAGTGCATACTGGTATTTGCATGCACTCACACACACACACACACACACACACACACACGCTTAATTAAACGTAAATAAAAAAGACCTGTGCTGTCACGATAGATGGATGGATAATATTTCTTCTTTGGTTTACACCCCCGCGTTCACACAGTAGAAATCCTATTGAGCTTGACTGTTAATAATGGCTGAATGTGTTGTGAGTTTCTTTGTTGGATTCTGTTATGAACTTCCATTCAATCTTTTTGCTCCGGGAAGAAAAAGTTGTTTTTGAGTTGCTACTCTAGTCGGCAGGCCAAGTAAAGCTTAAAGGAATCAGAGATATAACTCAGACAAATAAGCAGGCCAATATAACACTTGCCAAGCAAGCAATTATTGTGATGAATGGCTACAATGTGTGTTTAATAAAAGCCCCGTCAGGGCTTCAGGATGAGCTTGTTCACACTCACTTTTATCTCGCTGCCTTTTGTTTGCGAAGGATTTCTTGCAGTTATTAAATGACAAGGATGACGCAAATTTGCCACTGGGAAAGAGGCTTTGAATTGATCTGTTTGGAGTAAACTGGATTTTTCTTCCACAAACACACCCAGTTATCTACACGTTCGTACAATTGCATTATCCGAGAATCAGAGCAGACTACAAAAAAAGCAGGCAGAGAGAAAGAATGACTCAGATAACACCAAACTTTCTCCCAGCGTTGGCCATTCAGTGAAACTCAGTCAGTAGCCATGGGAGGCAGCCACAAATGTTTCCAGCTTTTGTTACCCTCTGATTTATGGTCGGTCACCGTGTCCTTGAGGTGTTAGGCTAGATTTCCCTCTAACCAATGGGTGGGCTCTGTTGGTCTATTGTGTTGCTCGGAGTAAGCTGTTGATGCCGTCTTTTATGGCCTTGTAATTGTCCTCCTAATTATGGACAACAAAGAGATGAGAGGTGGATGGTTGGGAATTGACTGATTGTGTACCAGAGGAGAAAGTGACTAAAAAAGGGATGGGCAGACTCTGGTGTGTAAATGTGAGAGTGAAAAAGAAAGACTTTATATGCGATTACGAACAGAGCTGTGTGTGTGTGTTCCCACTGTTTATTTAAATCCAGAAAGAGATATGAAATTACCCCCGATTCACCAGAATGTACACTCCAAGTGACCCCCATATTTATTACATGAGATAGCAGATTAAGCCATTTTTCTACCCCCTCTGTACACTGGGGACACAACCAGTTAGCCCTGTCAATAAACAAATCTGCCTCAGGTCTGACTTTGCATCTAAAGCAACATTTGTGCCTACGTCATGGATTGTATAACTCTTTGAAATCCTCAGTGGGCTTTGGGAGGCTTTGGGCGAGTGCAGCAGAGCGCAGCAGCATGGTATCGTGAGGGTGTGTGTGAAACAGAGAGACGAAGAATGAACTGAGAGGAGAGATTTTAAATTAATAGACTGCGATGAAGTGTACAGTAAACCCCTAAAATTTGGCCTGGAGGCAGCTTCAATGATTGAGCAGGTGCCTGTACAGAGTGGAGCTGGGTATCCAGCCTAGATATTTTTCTGTTATTGACAAAATGTGTCCATATAACAGATAAGGTATCAAAACCTTGAAGTACTAAAAGTTAGTATTGAAAATTTGGTCGTATATGTTGTCTGTTTTCTATGATATCCAAAACATTATGATTTAGCATAGTATCTATATGTACCTAATGTTGCAAATACAAATTAAAGTTAGCATTTGTAACACTGTGCAGAAGGAATCCTACATCTACTGCTTGCTCCAACACTCAGGAACTCGCACCAAAATGTCTAGACTGATAAATAGCACTACAGGTAAGAGGAAAAACAGCTACTTTTGATTTGGTGGTGAACTGACCCTTTAAAATTTCATCTTTGCTGTTTTCTTAAGTGTTTCACCAACAAATGTAGAATAAATGTCCAATTTTCTGTGTCCGTGCAGAATGAAACTGACACAAGCTCCTCTGACACGCACACAGACACAATGGTCTCTCTTCTCCGATGGCACTGTATCAATATTATGTTCTCCCCACCCTGCTCTGTTCCTGTTTGCACAGCCCAGTAAATGTACCCACCTAGTAATCTCTAATGGAGGAAATCCCAGGCAGTGGTTATTCTCTGCTCTCTCTCCCAGCCTCTCTTTGTGATTCACACAGACTTTTTCCACTCTGTTTGTCTTTCACAGACACACACTTAAACTTATGAAACTAACTTCACCATCCGCTCATCTGCTACAGTTTGGATAAAGCTTTCCTTTTCGCAGAGGAAAATCTGTAATCAGATTTTCTTTTGCTGTCTGTTCTTCTGCCTCTCCCTCTCCTCTGTGAGCCTCAGGTGCTGCCGTGTGTGTACCTACACACATG
The DNA here is from genome assembly GCA_035609425.1 of Epinephelus awoara. Taxonomy (NCBI): domain Eukaryota; kingdom Metazoa; phylum Chordata; class Actinopteri; order Perciformes; family Serranidae; genus Epinephelus; species Epinephelus awoara. The sequence goes on along the minus strand of CM069310.1, from coordinate 13,936,211 downwards.
CACACACTTAAGGTCCTCTCTCATGCTCTCAACCCCCTTAAACACTGGTTTCTGGATCAGTGCCAGCCTGAGTGTTCATTAGTGTCACCGTTTGCTTGTACAAGTCATCTGGGAAAACAGTCGTGCCTGCATGAACCCTGCAGACATAATAACACACCATGCACACACACTTTCAGTTGTACACAAGACACACAGTCCTCAGATGCTCCAATCATCAGAAACTTAACGTCACAGAAGTGTTTTATCAGGTCTCTTGTGTAACAAGAATGCCACCTGACGTTGTACAACAGTCAATTTTATGACGTAGGTCTGAATCATGTGTCCCCGTGTCCTAATTCCTTCTTTTAGGCTGCATCATGTCCAGCTGTCCTGGGTGTTTTTTTACGGAGTATCCCACTCTGTGTGGATGAGTCAGTGAAAAACACAGGGCTAACAGGAAGGGAAGCTCTAATGCAGAGATAAAGAAGACAGATGATACATAAAGTGACGAGTGACGGACCAAAAGAAGTGCTTTATGAGCGCTTTCAGGGTCAGGATCTTGCTACAGAACAATGGTCTTTCCGAGAATGGAAAGTAGGGAATTCAAAAAGACAAGTTACAACTTCTTTGAATGTATTAGGGGGCAGGGGCAGTAACAGGGAAGGAGGAAGAGAAGGAGCAACAGCTTTATTTGGTGCACTTTTTATTAACTGTTTTTTAATTTATTTCTTTTTGCTCCCTTTCATCTCACATTTCTTTTTTATGATTTATATAACAGCTACTCGGCAAGTAGCATCTTTCATGTTATTTTATAGAAAGTAACAAGGCTTGTATGCTTAGAAATCCTTAATGAGCGCTATTAACAGAGTGAATGTGTTTTTGTGATTGAACTTACCTACCACTGGAACTTGATTGCAGCATGGAGATGTGACCTTTGTTGTTCAAGGACTTTGGGCAGAACTTTTTTCTGTGTTATGCAGAATTAATGCCAAACAAGTTAGAAATTGTTCCCAGTTAATTCTAAATCTCTCATCAATATGAAGTCGACGAGTCCAACGCAATATTGAATTTCTTCTGGATCCAGCTATCACGGTATTTCTGAGCAAGAAACATATCTGCCGTGCACAGTGCTAATAATGAGCACCAAAGGCGCTGTGAAACAACTTTAAGCCGCATTAAACATCAACATCAGTTAAAGAACTTTGAAACTCAGCAGTGCTCGACGAAGCTGTCAGTGTGAATGATGTGTGATGTACAGTTTTAATGTGGGTCATGTCTCACAGGGCAGCAGCTCAAGAGGTTTGCTGACTCAGGCTAATTTGGCATTGTGGCATTTAGATTCAGGAGGCATTTGTAGCAGGTTTATAGCCCCCCCCCCCCCTTTGTAGTGTACCGCTGGCAAGCAGGAATTAGCATAAATGAAGACAAATAAGACATTTGAAGTCATTGTGATGGGAATTTTTTTCATCATTGACATTTTACAGACTCGACATGATTTATTGATAGTTTGAGAAATAATCAGATCAGTTGGTAATGTTATTGTTTGATGTAGAGCCGAAACTGTTATTTGTTTTATCAATGTGTCGATTGAAAGCAAATAATCAGAAACTATTTTGATAATTGATTAACTCTTTAATGCAGCTCTATACAATATTCAGAGCATTAATAAAGCAGCAAACGACTATTTGCTATGTAAAGATTAAGTGAAGTAATGGCGTCCTGAGCAGAGAAACAAGTCAAGTCCCCAGGAACAGCACCGCGCTTTGAAGCCAATGTGACATAGTGGCCAAACAGTAGAATTACCACTTCTTGGTCCATCACGTGATGCCATTAGGCTAGAAAATACTTTTTCCCATAGACTTACAATGTGAAAGAGACTTATGTGAAAGACACTTTTGTAAATCAGTGGATACATTTTAAGGGGGATCACAAACCCTTTGAAATAACTTGTTTCACTATCAGGATTTGATCCATTTGGTCTGATAACATTTCGAAAGTCTTGAAGAGATGCACAATTACTTTATTTTTATTTAGCAGAACGCTAAACCAGAGGTTAGCTGCTCAACCGGCCCAACAATGCAGAAGATCCAGGTAGTTTTATAACTGGAAAGTTTAACTATTTTGGCTTCCTGTGCCACTTAGCAACCTTTATAGGAATGAATGGGGCCCCGCCCACCAACGCTGTATTCAGTTCTCCTTATACATCCAAGGTTGTAATCCAAGCTTCTCTGTTCTTTATTTTGGTAGCTGGTCTAGTTTCATGTGCATGTGAGTGCACAGGAGTCCTGTGTGTGTGTGTGTGTGTGTGTGTGTGTGTGTGTGTGTGTGTGTGTGTGTGTGTGTGTGTGTGTGTATGCCACTGCACTGTGTTCATACGGCAGTTACTGCTGACAAGGTGACCGTGTCTTGGCGTAGGTGTAGCACCCATCTTCAGGTTCCCCCCTGTTAACACTGTTAGCTCTGTTAGCACTGTTCCAGTTGTTAACAATGTTAGCTACAATGAGAGCTGTGTGTAGACAACCTTAACAGATTGATATAGAGCTCCTTAAAATCCTAGTTTTACTTGATAGTAAATTGAATACTTTGGGGTTTTGGGCCATTGGTCTGGGCCATTATTTTTATCACTGTGCATTTTTCAGATGTTTTAATAGGGTGAGCGATTAATAAAAAAAAACAAAGCAATAATGAATCTAAGACAAATGTAATCACTAAAGATTGCCTTTGTTTGTTTGGGCTGAATGTAGAAAAATCAAGTATTCAGTTAGTCAGTTGACAGACATTAATTTCCCAAGCTTATTGTTTTGTATTTTGTCTCATTATAAAGCAAAGCTGAGGACCCAGATAACAAAAACCTTAACGTCATATTAGGACACAATTTTGTGTGTGTGTGCTGCCTGTCAGGTGCTGATCAACAATGCTGTAGACTTTCCATGAGATCTCAGGGTTAATTATGTTGTACACTGTCAAATCTGTCTGAACACATTGCAAAGGATTTCATTCGTTCAGACCATAGGCGTTTCTAGCCCATTTTTTGGGATGCTGAAGCAGCCCTAAATTGAATCCCAGCACACCTAAAATTTGAGAGATTTTTTTTACTGCATGTCCTTTTTTAACAAGCTAGGTAAGTGTCAAAACCATACAGTACTTGGTTGAAACGTAATATTTTAACAACAAAAATACAGCTTATTTTAAATAAATAATACTTTTCTTTCACAAATGTGGGAATGAAATTCAGACTGTTTGGTGGAACAAAAAAGTGACGGCCTGATGTGTTACATTCCTGTTTCAGGATGCTGCTCATTCAAACAGCCGCCTGAGCTTAGCAGAACCAGCATGTTTTTCTGTAGCCCACAAAGACTTTACTGCCAAAGATTCCCCACTTGGACCACCTGCAGCTGTGGACCAATTAAAATCACCACCCACCACTCCCTGACCCAAATGGTTTGATAGGCATACACACACTCACACCCACAATAACAGCTGGAGAGAGTGAAAGCAATCAATGAATAATTAATGATAATTGGCTCTACCCATTCATAATTCATACCCTTAATTATCACTAAGAGGCCCCACCTGAGTTTGGTGTGTGTGTTTCTGTGTACCCGTCGGTGGACTGTCTTGTATATGTCACAGGAGACGTGCGTGCATGTCCCATCTGCTGTGTTTGTTTCTGCTCTTCTTTCAAATTTTATGAAATGTTGTGTAAGAGGTGTTGGAGACTGGGCGTGTTTGAGCTGTAAACATGCTTCCTCTCCTTCTGACACGCAGAGTAGCTTATCCCTGTGCCGTCTTCCAAAATGTTATCTCCACTTGTGGCTGTGTAGGCAGGAAACTCCTCTCTCCTGATAAGCAAATGGAGTACGAGCTCCAGACTCAACATGCTCCCTTATCAAAGGTGTTGTTAGGATATAATCACGGCATACTTTCACTATCGAACAAGAGGCTATGATTCTAGATAGGCAGTGTGCAACCATGCAACTTGTGTGGTTATTTATTATCCTAGATTTGTGAGTGGAAAAGTTACGAGAAAGTGGCTAACTGTCAGTGGTGGAAGACGTATTCAGGTGCTTTCTTGCATTAAAAGTACTAATAGCACTAAACTACAATTAAAAGTCCTGCATTCAATCCCCCCTTAAAGGTCCAGTATGTAGAGTTTATGGGCATCTGGTGGCAGAAATGGTGTATAACATTTACAACAATGTTTTCATTAGTTTATAATCACCTGAAAATAAGAATGGTTGTGTTTTCATTACCTTAGAATGAGCCATTTATATCTACATTTGGAGTGGGTCCTCTTCCATGGACTCTGCCATGTTGTTCAAACAGTGCATCAGGACGCACAAACCAAACACTGGCTTTAGACAGGCGTTTTTCTAGATTTGCATTTTTGCAAATGTCCCTCTAGATAGGGACATTTATGATTTTGCAATGTTGCATTACAAGCATGAAAGAGAACCGTAGTTCTCCTACATGCCTGGCACATTGGACAAGTTTCAGATGGAGTTCAGAATCACCAGATTGGGGTAATAAGGTTAAAAGTTAAAAGTACAATATTTCTAAGTACAAAGTTGCATAAAATGGAAATACTCCCGTAAAATACAGGTACCTCAGATTTGTACTTGAGTACAGCACTCGAGTAAATATACGCAGTTACATTCCACCACTGCTGACCATGCTGGGCTTAAATAACTGGCTATAGGAAAAGTAAAGTACATGTTTTACCACATAAATAATGTCTCCTTTTTTTCTCCACATTCCTGCAGATCACGACACTGATCAACCATAAAGACAAGCCAAAGAAGTCAGAGCGCACCCTTGCAGCCATACACAGGGTGGGCCAGGCAGTGAGCGTGGCTGTGGGCCGTTTCGTCGCCGTCGGGGAGGCCATCGCCACAGAGAACCAAGAGCTCAAGGATGAGATGGGTCAAGCCTGCTTCGAGGCACGCAGAGCAGGTTCGGCTTGATGTCATTACGTACTCGACATTTCACTGAATCGTTGCGCTTAAACTCAGCACCTCGTCGAGTGCCTCGCTTTTGAAGGGGAAAGAGACAGATTTTATTTTGTGGTCACAAATTTATGTTGTTAAACAGTGTGAGGGTGCTTCACCCTACAGGTTTCCACATAGTGGATACTGTATCATTGTAATATAAGCATGGCTTTATGATGTTAAGAAACTGCCACTGAGGCTGTAATAGCTGGTCAGCCAATAACACTCATCTGTGTTTATTTGTTCAGACAAACTGTGACAGTTTCATAAGGCATCAGGCACCACCTTCAGGCGTCACACTGTTATCAAATTTGAGCAAGTTTCGATTTGTCTGGACAGCCTGGCTGTCAGACAGTATTAAACCAGAGCACCTCCAGAGTCAACTAAAGACATTGTTGTTATTAGCTTGGACGTAAAGGCTGAAAAAGTGCCTCTTCACCCAAGGGTGCTGTGTAGGGAATGAATGTCTCTGCACTGGCTTGGAAAGCACCGCATAATAGATTCTGATAGAAGCTTTATGCATCAGGCTGTTGGCAAGATTGAAGCAGCTTTCCCGATACTCACTGCCTCATAGATTGCCTCTGTGTTACACTGAAAAATATTTTTCCACCTGAGGTCAGGACCCCTTATTTTTTTTTCCAGGGTTTGAATTTTCTGGCTGTGCCTGTCTGTGTGGAGTTTAGATTTCTCCCCACGTCCGCATTTCTGCAGTTTCCTCCCCATTCTAAAACATGCAGGTTAGGTGATAGACTGGCGACCTGTCCGGGGTGTAGTCTGCCTCTTCCCCTAATATATGCTGCAAGATTCGAGTCTGAATCTGAAAAGATAATCTGTTTAATGGATGTACGGCTGTTTCAAAGTGCAAAACATTAAACATTTGAGAGAAACAAAGAGGGGAAAGAGGGTTGTAGGAGGGGTGGAAACAGTGACAACCAGAGTGAGGGAACAAGAATGTGTGGATCACTCTCACGGGACTGTCAGCTTTTATTGAACCCGAGAAAGAAGAGGTGATGGTTTTGTCAGAAATGTGTTTCTCTCAGTGTTTCTACACTTTCTTGTAACATTTGCACTTGAAAAGCCGTCTAAAAAAAACACACTCAATACTCACGTCAGCGCTGTGTGTTTCTGTCTGTCTAAACTTTCTTAGAATTCTTGGTCTAGATAGTTGTCATCACTCGCTGGGTGAAACACTTCTTTATATCCAGAGGTGGAAAAAGTATTCAGATCTTTTACTGCAGTAAAATAACTAATACCTCACTGTGAAAATGCTCCACTAGAAGTAGAAGTTCTGCATTTAAAATCACTTTGTATGTGCTGTTTTTGAATTAATATTCCTGCTGCTTTAATGTATGTTGCATTTTACTGCTGTAGATATTTAAGGTTGTGCTTATATATAACTCCACTAGACAGAAAGGGTATAAAAATTATAATCTGAATAGTTTCTTAACCCGTCAGAGAAATGTAGATGATTAAAACGTACAATATTTACCTCTCAGGCGTAGTGGAGTAGACATATAAAGTTGCATAAGATGGAAATGTACAGTTCGCTCCAATCAGTACTTGAGTAAAATTACTTTGGTATTTTCCACCACTGTTTATATCTGGAAACTTAGTTCTTATCAGGCAAAACAAGGACCTCATTTAGCTTTCTGGAAACAATATCACATTGGGTAGGAATTTTAGACACAACACCGTGATAATAGGTTTATGTTGGGGGAACCAGCTTGCGTGGCAAAGCGTTTAATCCTCACACAGCGTTGATTTGTAAAGACGGCTAAAACTCAGACAAAGAAAGCGCTGGTGGGAGGGGGAGGATAGACTGATGAGAAAATGTGCGTGTGAATGTGTGTGCGTGTGTGTGTGTGTGTGTGTGTGTGTGTGTGTGTGTGTGTGTGTGTGTGTGTGTGTAGGTGAGGCCAAGTGAAGTGTATGTGTGTCTGGATATGTGAGCCCACTGCGACTAATTTATTCCTCTTAGGGAGGTGTTTTTACAGTTTTCCCTTGCACTTCTCCTGACAGACACTGTACAACTGTTCCCTGATACTAAAAAAAAAGGTTTTGTCTCTCTGACCATTTTTTTTTAAATGATGGAGACATCTTCAGGGATAAAAAAAGAAAGACTTTTTTAGAGGCTTTAAGTCTACAGCAGAGAGAGGGGCTAGTTAGTGAAGGATTGACATTTCTCTAATACCTAGCCGCAGGGAGAGTTTAATCAGGCAGGCTTCAGCCTTGTGTGCTATAATGAATGAAATAAAGGCAGGCTGAAAGCACTAGTTTAATTAGATGCTACCCATCATCAGAGCGGTGGAGAGATCCAATGAGGCAGGTCAGTGAAGGCAATCTGCGCTGGATCTCTGTCTCTGTCTCTTTCGCTCAGTCTCTCAGTGTCATTCTCACATTTGCGTGCTTCTGTCTCACTTTCTCTTCCCCCCACAGAAAGATTCAAGATAAGATGGTAGTGGGGATCAAATTAAAGTCATTGCACAGCACACACTGTATGTGAGTGTTACTGGACTACATGTGCAGGGCTGTTACTTGGTAAAAGGAGACGATTGCCTTTAAGCGCAGTACCAGCTCATCAAGGATTGGCCTCTTTGTGACCTTTTTCTCATAAATCATATATAAATGACACAGAAACAGGTCTACAGTAATGTTAGCGGCTCTTGAGCTAAATGCTAACATTCGGATCTGTAGCAGAGATAATGTTCACCATCTTAGTTTAGCATTGTTAGCTCGCTTAGATTTGCTAATTAGCACTGAATGCAAAGTAAAGCGGAGGCTCGAAATGTTGACCTGATGATGGCGCTAGATGAAAAGTTAAAGAAGTCATCCGGAGGGGTCACATGAATGTCTGTATCAAGTTTCGTCGCAATCCACCGACAGACAGACATTGCCATGCATTGAGTCATGCAAGATTGACTGCCTGCAAGCGCCGCACCAACACATCAAGGATCGGCCTTTCAAGTTTTCACTTATGAATAATAAATTCATCGTTCATAAAAAAAAAAAAAGTCAAAATCATTTTACCTGATGCATAATTTTCTATGTTGGGACAAACTGTGTTTACAGTGAACAGAAGCTACAAGGGTCTTGAGCACATACGGTAAGGGACCAGTGGGTTAGCTCTGTTTTACATTTAAGGTCATGAAAATCCATCCTCCAGTCCATACCATCCATATTCCGAGATTAAGAGGCGAGAGTTGGCTCCCTCTACTTTCCACCCTGCTTGTGCCATGGGGGTTTGTGCAGCATTCTTTGCGAGCCAGGCCTAGATGTTTTAACTGGTTAGCGGAGCTGGCACTGAAAAGCAGCCTGTCGGATGCAATCAGTTCGTCAGTGCAGCTTCTTTTAAAGGACCAGCCAAACAAAATAGACAGCCAAGCAGCGTGACCCAATAGAGACCTAGCTATACTCCCTTCCCCCTCCTTCCCGAGCTCTCTCTTTCTTAGAGATTTCTCTCCTCCTCCCTCTCGCTCTTAACTCTGGACATTTTCCTCTGGATAGCTATTTTGGTGATGGGATTTCAGCCTTTTAAACTCTGTATTCTTCTCTTTTTGGGGCCGGGGAGAACAGGTTTGAAAGAGAGAAAAAGGGAAAGTTGGACTCTTCATGAATATTTTTACATTTGCATATTTTGTCTGTGTATGAATTTGGAAAAGCTCTGGCTTTTTTCGCCTATTGTATTTGAGGGCCTTGGTTGTCTCATGTCATCCGGAGAGCATGCCAGCAGTGTTTGGGTCAGGCTGGCATACCGCTGTGCTGAATATAGTGCTGTTGTGTGTCACCCTGCACAGGACGATATGTTCTCCCAGAGGTGAAGAGTGGCAGATTGGGAGAACATCGTGCCGTAGTGTTGCCTGACCTAACTTAGAGGGCATTTAAGGAATTATCAGTTGACCACACATCCTTTAATTTTCCGCCTCTTGTCTGGGTCCAGATCTCAGTGGCAGCTGGCAAAGCAAAGTAGCCTAAAGGTCTTTCTGGCCAGCCACATCATCCAGCTCTGCCGAGGGAATCCCAGGGCACTCTCAGGCCAGATGGGATATGTAAACCCTCCAGCATGTTCTGAGTCGGCCTCCTCAACTCGACTCTCCCTTAGTTATCTGACAGACAGACATAGGGGCTCTATCTTACAGCCGCAGCAAAGCAGTGCAAAGCACAGTGGATCTGTCATTGCTACTTTCGGACCAAATCCTTGTCGTTTTCATGGCCAGTGCCCATGTTGTGTGTACTTGGGCCTATCTGTGTGCCCATGGGTGTGTAGGTCTTAGAACGAGGTGTGGGCGCCCAGGTTATGCATTGTTTAACTAGCAAAAGGGGAGTTGGACATGCCCTAATAGACCATGTGTTATAGATTGTTTAAACAGCGCCCAACCAAAAATCTCATAAACTCCCTAGATTAATAAAATCAAGATTTGCTCAAGCTTAGAAAAAATGTTTTAGTCGTCATTTATATTTGATGCCAGTGTGATCCATGCAGCGAAGAAGCCTTACACAGATTTTTGAATAAGGGAAAAGAGAGCACTTGTGTAGGATAAGTACTCTGTATTGGCAGATACCCAGAGTTTAGGTTTATCAATCAGTAGCAGAGAGAAAAAAAAATTAGTTGTTTCATCGTTATACACCAACACAATGTATCTGCATTAAGCTCTATCAGACAATATATCCAACTGTCCCTTCTCTCCTCTCGCAGGTGATGCCATAGCCCAGCTGACAGATGTGGGATCAGCCGTGCCGTCCCAGTCAGACGGACGTGTCACGGTGTTCAGTGATAGGACAGGGATGGTGAAGGCAGCGCGCTTGCTCCTCTCCTCAGTCACTAAAGTCCTCGTCCTGGCTGACCGCATCGTCATCAAACAGATAATCACATCGCGTAACAAGGTGAGACATGTAAATGTGAGATGGCACAGCGTTTAAAAATACGTATAATCTCTCTTACGTAGTCCCTCCCGCACACACACACAGTGATGCACACATTAATACACACACACACACACACACACACACACACACACACACACACACACACACACACACACACACACACACACACACACACACACACACACACACATCTTAGCAAACTCCATCTGGAGTCCTCTATTTCCTAATAGATAAGCACTGGCTCTCTGAAGAAGTACTCTGGAGGTAATTGGAGGGAAGCAGCACATTTAGCGATCACATAAAAACACAGAGCAAAGAGACTGCCTCTCTCCATCGTACCTGGCTGTGCTCTCAGTCAGACAGTGTGATATGGATGTAGCTGTAGACTAAGCCAAGAATGGAAACAGGGGGCCCAGTCATGACTGGTTATCCTCGTTTGGGCAGACAGTCGGCAGCCCCCTGTTCTCCATTACTGGCAAACACAATTACATCTCTTCCTCCTCTTTGTCTGGCGTTGATAAAAGCTGCTGCATCAGGGCTGCCAGCTAACCTACCCTCAGCAGCTAAATTAGCAGGTACATAGACTACTATTAACTAAAATGCAGGTTAGGAACTACTTAATCTGTTGGTTTTATTTTAGCATATCATTGATATAATTGCATCACATTGAGACATAAATACTTCGGAGGAGAGCGCTGGAGTAACTGGTGGTGGTAATGTGATATTCTCGGCTGTTTTTTTGCAGTTCCTGCTGATATCCTGCGAGATTAGAAATAGTTTTTGGAAGGACTTGAAGAACACAACCATATGTGTTCATTCACCGCACCGCTCTGATCTTTTCACTCCTCTTAGGTCCTGGTTACCCTCGACCATCTGGAAAGAGTCAGCACCTTCCAGGAATTTGTACAGATATTCAGCCAGTTTGGCAATGAGATGGTGGAGTTTGCCCACCTCACCGGAGACAGACAGAACGTGAGTAGCATGCGAAGAAACTTTGTTTTTAAATTCGTCAGCACACTACTTGTCTGAATAAATGGAATTATATGTGGTCTAACTTGGAAGAAAGCTGCATATGTGTTTAGTTTGGTTTACGAAGGTGCACTAATTTGTCTCTTTGTTTCTTCAGCACTGAGCACTATTTGTTTATTCATGCAGATGTGATCTAACAAGCAGCGGTTTTCTAAACATGGTATTCTGAATGTGCAAGCAGTTGGTGGCATTAGACTGTGAAACCTGCATTACTTACACTGTGAATGTACAAACTCAGAACAAATCAATAATTTAAGCATCAAATATTTACTCTTCTAAAAACAAACAATGAAGAAAGGTTTCTTCTCATATATCTCTCTTTCTGCATCGATTCATTCTTCTAATCCTTGTCTTAATCCATATAAGAAATGTACAGATCGGTTATGACTCATACTCCTCAAACAAGTCACGATTTAATGTTGATATGAACTGACCTGTGCTTTGAGCAGTGCATTCTCTCTGCAGTGTATCAACTCAGGGTATGGCACATTTGCAAAACAAAACTTCTGCTTCAAGCTTTAGAAAAACAGTCCAACTTAGGGTTTCTAACTTTGTTCTGTCAGAGACTGCTAATCCGTCTTTGATGCATACATTCAGCCCCTGCAGCTAAAGCGCTTTGCCTGCAGAAGCTGATGTAAAGTGCAGCGGCTGCGGTATCTAGACAGGGAGAAAGGATCGGCCATCCCTCTTTCTGGATTTCTTCAGGGCACGTGTTTTGAAACACACATCATGCCTCTCCCCAAAGCGTCGCAGCTAATGCTCCCTCTCCTCATTTACCACCCTGATTTCTCTATCGCTCTCTCTTTTTTTTTAGTCGTATTCACTCCCACTCATCCATGCACACACATGCACAAGCACACAGCCCTTTAGAAAATCTACAATCTTCGTCTATTGAAGCCAGACGAGCACAGAGACAAAAATAATGACAGATAATCACATCGTCTTTGTAATCTATGGCGAAGTGATGGGAGAGGAGTTGATTCAGCTGCCTTTTCCAAATCCCCAAATACCTAATTCGAGCTGTCTATTTCTGTTTGGAATACACGAAGGGGGGGAACAGCGGGTCACATGCTGTATCTTCTTTCCTATTCTGGTAGCATCTGTTTTTATTAGGGAAACAATGAGCCTTGGAAGTTTCATGTGTGCAAACTTGGAGAGGAATCTGTGTCACATTTGTGTGTCCCTTCATAGCAGCTTTAAAGAGATTTGTTGCATACTTTTTCATGTCCCTCGGACACCCAGAGAGTTCTCAGAAGTTGCAACTGAAGTAAAGCCACCCATAACCATCTGGTGTGTGTGCGCGTGTGTTTGTGCTGTAGGACTTGAAGGATGAGAAGAAGAAGGCACGGATGGCAGCAGCCAGAGCAGTGCTGGAGAAATGCACCATGATGCTTCTCACAGCCTCCAAGGTAAACAGCTGGTGCACCAACACTGGACCTCTGGGCATGAGTTATGGATTACGTCCAGCTTTAAAGATTTAAGGCCTTTTCGAGTTTATTCAATTTCAGGGCTTCTCAAACGCTGTGATCAGTGGTAATACTCAAAACTCAAAGTCACAAAATCATGAACAAAGAGAGTTTATAGTCGTGGTTGTAAAACATGAAAGCAGATAGACGTTGAAAAGAGTAGAGGAGGGCACGAGCTTTGACATTTCCCTTCGAATTCCTTCCAAAGACTTGCCTGAGGCACCCAGATTGCGAGTCGGCGCGGATCAACAAGGACGCCGTGTTCCACCGGATGCGCTGTGCCCTGGAGCAGGTCATCGAGATAGTCACCGAGGCACGGAGCTGCGGGGAGAACAAGATCCTTCCTGCCAGCATCTATAACGGCATCAAGGACTTCAAGGTAGGATCAGAAATCAGACTTAGTGAAGGAGTCTGTGAAGTAAAGTAATGATCCTCTTGTGAGGGAGGCGTCATGCTGAACAAGTTTTCTTTAAAGCTGCCATAAAATCACTTTCAGAAATGTCAGTAACACTCCATTTATATTAATAAGAAAGAGCATGGTTTGAAGCAGAAACCCTCAAATGATCTAGTTGTGCTTCTGTGTCAGTTGATTTGTGGCTGCAGCATTAAGATTTTGGCAATAGCTTCAAATGTTACTCAGAGAATCAATATGTAGGACCAGACCTATTTGTTTTATGATTTGGTTAATACGGTCGTGTGACTCATCATAAACCTACATCGCTGTGACTAATCTTCTCCCTCCTCCTTGTTCACCGGCGAATGATAGCAAAACAACAAAAAAATGTTTTGAAGGGGTCTCCTCTGTCGAGATAAAAGGAGAAGAAAGTATTTTAATGAAAGGGCCACGAGATGTGTATTGCTTTTAATAAATGGCTTCATAGCTCCTAATGGCAAAGTTGAACTAATAGCTTATATAAACCTGTCATCTTAGGACACATAGGCAAAGGCCTGTACTTCTTATAAAAACACATCTTTGTTAAAAAAAAAAGAAAAGAGGATGAAACAGGGAAAAAAATGCATTAGCTTTCATGTTTATGTGCTTGAGGTGCTGTTTGCAGAATTTAGCGCACATCTTTGATGGTCCAAGGTGAATCCGAGGCTAAACCCACAATCCTTGTTATTTAATGACTAGGTCAAGTGCACAATGATAATGAGATAATAAATTATGTATTTTTCCCCCTCAGGATAAAACTTTTGTGTGTGTGTTGCCTTGTCAGTCTTAAAAACTATCCTTCAAACACTCCTTCAACTCACACATGCAATCCGTAACCTCCTTCCTTCCCCATCTCGCAGTCCAGCGTGGAGTGCCTGCGGGAGAACCTGTACTCCCTGTCCCCCCAGGGCATGGGCAGCCAGCTGGAGGCGCTGGTGGAGCGGACGGAGGACTTCACTGATTCGGCCTACACCAGCCACGAGCAGCGGCAGGCCATCCTCGGCCTGTGCCAGCTGGCGCGCCAGGACACTCAGCAGCTGGTGCACGCCTGGGTTGAGGCGGTATGTTGGCACAAGCACGCACGCTTGCACAGATGCACATACACCTACAGGAATATTAATCTAAACATATGCTACCTTATGAAGAATAATAAAAAGTAAGTCATCTGTGAGACACTTGTAAGTATGATAATAAGATGCAAAACAGAGTTATCCGAGCAGAGAGGAAGCGGATGTTGGCTGGATTACTGTTGGAAAGATGGGGAGTTTGTCAGGTTAGGAACTAAATCTTGAATGTGATTTTTATATAGCAGGCAGTGTCTCTTTAAGACACATGCAGCATGCTACATAGACCCACTCACATTAAAGGAACACTTCACCCTCCAAATTATCATTTGTGTATCAGTTACTCTGACTTTGACTTTCTTGCATGCCTCCAGTGAATGACAAATCCAGAAACTTAGAAAATTCTTGATGAATTCAAAGTCATAGGAAACTGCATGCAACAGCAAAACAATATCCAAACATCCATTTACACTCTCACACAACTCGTGCAGTATAATACACATCTTATTTATCCACTCCTGTGCTCAGCACTTCCCTAACAGCCGTTTCCGATGGGGAACTGAGCTAAAAGTGAAACTCTCAGATTCACCAAAGTCACACAGTAACACACTTCCGCTCTCGTGTTTAGCAGGATAAAACTGTCTGTGTCAGTGGAGTCTGGCTTTGAAGAGAGTCCAGATAACTTCTAGTTCAGTTCCCCATCGAAAAGGGCTGCCTGTTTGGGAAGCACTGAACATATGACTTAATAAAAGAGACTTGGATTATACTGAACAATTTGTCCGTAGGTGTGAATATGAGTGTGAATGGTTGTCTGTCTCTGTGTGTCAGTCCTGTGATAGTCTGGTGACCTGTCCAGGGTGTACCCGCCTCCTGACCAATGTCAGCTGGGATAGCGGTTAGAAAATGGATGGATGTACACACACCATTTTGGGGGGTGAAGTATTCCTTTAAGACTCCCTCCCCCAGCTCATCCAGTGCTTATTTTTGCCTACCCACTTTCTTTTCATACATCCCTCCTGGAACAAGAGAGCAAAACAACCCATGTGAATAACCATCTCTACCAAGGCTTGTTCAGCTGAGAGAAACATCACATAGTGTTCTGTGTCTTGCTGCCATTCAGTAGCGTCTCCTTGGCCTTTAAACGGAAGGACTTATGAAACAAATGTCATTATGTCACTGTTTTTCATTGTAAACATTTTGTCAGTTTGTTAAGAGTACACTGAGAGACTGCTGCCATGTAATTGTGCAGTAGTACCTCATCAAGCCTCTGCAATTGAAGGTCATCTGCAGAGTTGAAAAGACCAGAACATTGCAATGTTTTGAAATTGCAAAGAACGAGTCTGAATGTGTAAATATTCTTGGGTGTTCTTCACAGGCCAATTTGTGGTCTTGATTCTTGTTGTGGAAAGTTTAGTTGAATATATAGTTTTCATTCCGATTGAACTGGTGGGTCTGAAGATGTGAAACTTTGTTGTAGAACATTTTAACGAAATAATTGGTTTAAATGATTTGATTGCAGAAAATTGCACGTTGAAACGCTCAATGCTTTTACATATTCAGAGCATAAAAGGTCACAAATGTAATTGGAAAGTCAAAAAGTATGCCTGGGTTCATTTTCCAATCCCGCCTTTTTCTAGTGCACTCTACCAGATAATAATGTAAGTTCGTGTGTGGGCCTGTCAAACCATGCTGGGTGTCATGTTTTATTCTCCTCTTCCTCTCCCTGTCTCACCGAAGCAGCAGTCTGTCCATGCCAAAGAAGCCACAGAGGACATGGAGGTGGCCATCCTGAAGACATGCCAGAGTGTCAGTGACCTCCGACGTGAGGTGAGCAGCAGTCTGTCTCTGCCCTGCCTGTCTGCCCTCTGAGTCTGAGTAGACGTACAGACACGCAGACATGTCGGGATGTCTCTCACTAGATGTTCTGCCTCTGTAGGCGGCTTCCCACTTTGCTTTTTCACATCACTCTTCAACTTACCTGCCGTCCCTGTCAAGCCAAGGATGACAATTTGTCACCTTTGCTCTTCTTCTCAACATCCACAGCGTTCGTTGCGTCTCACTCATCTTTCTCTCTCTCCTGTGTTTTCTCCAGCCTCCATCACTCCCCCTTCTTATTCTGCTATTTAATCTCTGATTCCTCCTCCAGCTCCATAAAGTGGCAGTCATTCGTGCCTCTGACTTGCTCAAAGTTCACGGGGAGCAGTTGCCTCTACGGGCTCTCAAAGCTGCAGGCGCCGAGGGAAACCTGGAGGCAGTGGCGGAGTATTCGCACACGCTCACTGAGCAGAAGGAGCAGCTGGTGGAGGTAGGCGGGAGGGGAGGGGCGCAAGGAGCAGGGGGAGGCTTGTTGGTGGTACCACCTAGAATACCTAAAATATCACCTGTAGAAATCTGTCATGACGTTTAGCTTTAACTTTTTTCATTCTTATCAGGCTACTTTCCAAGGAAAAATAGCTGGCTGTAGCTGACAAAACTTGATTGTCATGAGTTGCTGAAAACACATTGAAATTGATGTGCAAGCAAACACGTGCTGCTTGAAATGACTGCACTTGTAATCCTCAACCAAATGAACGTCATTATTTGGATTTGTTGTGCAAACACTGAGCAGAAAAATGCCATGCAGGCTTTGTCATGTCTTTGCCAGTGTCCCAAACTAACAGAACGTACAGTGTAGTTTGAAAAGAGACATTGTGTAAGAGTAAAGGTTCTCCTTTGGTAGATTTTAAGAGTTTCTTGAGATTATTTACAAAACACTTGACAAAAAAATCCCAAAAAGTGCGGCCTTGAGATTCACTTGTTATCCGCACACACTAAAAGCAACTAAGACACCGATGAAGTTAGTTTTCTTTCAGGCTGAAACCACAGGTGAAACATTTCTTCAGGTTTTTGTGTAGTCAGTATCAATGCACCTTAAATTCAAGTAACCAGGAAATGTCACTACAGAGATTAGGTTTGTATAGAAGTATAAACCAAAAAAAAAATAGAATTAATTTGCACTGTTTTTCTGACTTAATGAGATTATTATCTCATAATTATTGGCAAAGTTTTAATGGGATTTTTTTTTCTGAATTAGTTAAATAATAATCTCTTATTATATATATCTCTTAAATTATTGTTTATCTGAATTAAATTCTGAACGAGATTGTTTATCTAATTAATTCAGAAAAACAAGTGGATTTTTTTTCCATTAAACCTTTTCTCACAATTCTGAGATAATAATATGGATAATTTAGGGCAGATCTTTTTTTTCTTAAAAAAAACCCCCACTTCTGTAGGTTTCTGTATAAAACTCTATTAAAAATAAAACAATTTGACCACACAGTTAGGTACGATCATCTATGATGTGTTTATAATAGTCTAGTGTGTAGGATTTAGTGGCATCAAGCAGCGGAGGATGAAATAGGGAGGATGTCCTTCTAGAGCCACTGTTTGGTTTTTGTGTTCTGGGCGACTGTAAAGACAGCACAGTAAACATTATGGAAGAGGATGCATTCTTTATGTAGATATAAACGACTCATTCTAAAGTAACAAAAACACAACAATTCTTAATTTCAGGTGATTAAACACTAAAGAAAACATATTTTATATATTTCATTCCTACCAATATATTCCCCTTAATCAAACACACTGGACCTTTAAGTTGTAGCAAGGTAGTATGTACAGTAAATCAACAGTTTCTGTCAGTATAACTTTTAAATCTGAAAAGCATCTCCAGTCAGTATTTTTTTTCCTCCTATGTCTTTGCTTCAGACGTGCCGGCTGCTGTGCCATGTGTCGGGGACCGAGCCTCTGGAGATAACCTGTATACATGCTGAGGAGACCTTCCATGTCATTGGTCCACAGGTAACATTAACCATCCAAGCTTTACCTGCATGGATTTTTGTTTTTACTAGTTTGATTATATTCTCCATTAACTTGTAATTGGCAGGAAACAGGAGAGACAGGATCAGTCTAGAGAGGCAGACAGGTTTACCTTACTTGACCCCGAGACCCATTTCGTTCCATTCAACACTTTTACTGCATGTCAATAAAGTCAAAGCGGTGACACAGTGGTCTGGGAGTGAAATCAAACCCGGGTAATATTTAGACGCAGTGGGGGAGAGAAAATAGACAAATTACCTCACGTCTCCTCTGTCTACCTCCTACACCTGAGAACATGCTGTCCACCCAGTCCCCCTATCCCAGATCTAATTATGTTTGCTCTTGGAAACCATCCATGCCAGTAATTATCCAGCAATGTAGAATGTTCCCGTCCTGCGGCGCGAATGTCAGGCCCCGCATGACTCTGCAGTAATGACTCCCCTTCTAAGTTCAAAGGTCAACCAATCAATAATGCTGCAGTGTGGGGGGGGGGAGGGGGAGGTGGTGATATGTGTCTGTGTCTGCCCAAAGTAATGGAGGGGTGGCCCAGAGGGTAATTGGCTATTAAATACTACACTGCAGGGGATGGACGTGGTGTGTATGTGTGCTCCCACATGTGTTTGTGTGTGTGTGGGTGATTGTTTTTTTTTAATTTATGTTTGTCAAATATAGTTTAAAGCAGCTGTGCGGAACTTTACGTTTTCATTGATTATAGTGCCCCCCTTTGGTCGAAGCATTATGACACCCACAGCCTGGTGTCGCAAAATCTCGACTGAGGAAAATCATGAATGTTCTGGTGTAGCTCTGAATTTCTTATAAACTGAGGACAACTGCCTGCTGTATATTTGTGTTCATGGTCACAGTCACAGATCACTTTGTGGCGTTTGTTGTACTAGACAAAAGCTGTTCACATCAGCTAACATTTAGCTTGCTTATAACTTCCATGTCGTCATATACTGAAGTGAAACAACGTCTAACAAATTGCGGTATATTCTCTAAATAAAAACAAAAATTACATACCTGTCGATTAGGAAGAGGACCAACACGGGATCAGTTTTAAAACATTTCAAATCTCTCAGCTCTCTTCACTTGGTGGAACGGGGCTTCTCACTCTTACTCAAGTGTCAAGTGCTCTATTTACAGTGCTCAACTAAAGAATACAAGAAAATCCACTAATAACTCTAAAAAGTAAACTGTTAAACAAAACTCATCAACTCAAAACTGACACTTTCCTAAATAACAAATTTATCAAGGACACACACTAGTAAACACAGTTGAAAGTTTCTGCCTGCAGGTAGGCTACTCACAAACAAGTCTACATTCACAGTCTTGCTTTGTTGGAGATAGTAGAGGTGGAAGGAGGGAAGAGCATCTATCAGCTGGCACAAAAATCTTCTCTCATGCACTGGATCACTGCAGACCAGCAACTGTTCAATTTTGATTGTGGTAAAATAAGTCTTAAATTTAAGTCTGAGTGGCTTTAAAAAAGTCTTAATATAACTTGGCTTGCTGTAGGAGTCCTGGGCATGTGAGCTGCTTCCACCTGTAATTTTATTCCCTACCTGCTTTTATTTATGGGGCCAGTTGTGAGTGTAACAGCATCAAGTGTAATGAGTGTAGCAGCAGAATCAAGGCTGACGTGTGAACCCCGAGAGAGTGACATAGGTGTCTCACTGTCTTGCCATGTTGGTGTTGATTAATCAAAATTATTCCAAGAGAACTGTAACCCACTTAGTCATCCACAGCCCAGAGAGAGTGCAGAACGCTACCCATCTTGAAAACAGACTTCTAAAGCTGTTAACACTGTTTAAGCATTAATATTTAACATATTAATGTCTTGGTTTCGTTATCGTCTAGTGTTAGTTCCTGTATTAAAGTGCAGTTTGAAAGAGATAGTAGCTTCAACTCTTGTTGTTTTAAATTTCAGTGGGAGAACCCCTTTGGTTTAATTTTAGATCAACTAGTGCAGCGGCTGCTCAAAATGTGCCAGTTTGGGACGAGCCAAATGCTTGGCCTTTGGTATTGCTGCTTGCAGCTTTCTCAAGAACAGCATCAAGCATTGAAAGTCACCACAGTGAATCTGCCCCTCTGTTTTTTACTGTCTTGCATAGTTTTGCTAGCTGGTCACTGACCCTCCTTATTTAAATATCACTCTTCTTATTCTGCTCAGATCATCTCGGCAGCCCAGACACTGGCCCTCCACCCGTCCAGTAAGATCGCCAAGGAGAACCTGGAGGTGTTCTGCGAGGCCTGGGAGTCGCAGCTCTGCGACATGGCCCTGCTGCTGAGAGAGATCAACGACGTCTTTGAAGGCAGGCGAGGTGCGATTTTGTTCAGTTGACGGGTACTTGTGTGCATTTGGGCAGGTCAGCACATAACATGAGGATCAGAGAGTCTTTCAGAGAGAGTGAGAAGCCGAAGCGAATACAGGCAAAATGTGCTGTCAGTGGCATTTTAGCCTGAAAGAATGAAACTCTCTGATAAAACCTTGGTGAATCATTTTGTCCCTGAGCTCTTCAATAAGCTTAATGAAAGTTAAAGTTGAAGCAAAGGCGCATGCAGGCACATATCTTTTAAGAATTAATCATCGTGGACCGTGGGAAGCATTTTGTAATAGGAGCAACGTCAATGCCATTAAACACCCAGGCATTCATCGCTCCTCTGTACTCCCTCTCTCTATTCATCATTGTGCCAGTTACCTGAAGTGTCCAAATCAAGCCTTACAAATCAGCTGCTTGTATCCTCACTGACAGCCCTGTTGTGCGTGTATTTGTCCGTGCACACATATGTTTGTATAAACCCGAGAACTCTCAAAGGCAGGGGAAATGTTTGGGCATATTCCCAAGATGCGTTTGCCCTAAAGAACTTCCACATAAAGCGCAGTAAATATTTTGGAGTGCAGCTCAGCCGGTGAAAGGATCACATCCATCGCACATTTGTATTCCCATGAAGCCGAAACGCTGCGTTAAAGTGTCATATTGACACTTTGGAGAGATTTGCTTTTATTACTTTCTCTTTATCATCCTCCATGAACATGACAGTAGAGTTTATGGTTCCTGCAGTCGACTGAAACGAACCATGCTGCTCGTGTTTATGATGAAAAATAAAAATGTGTCAAGGGTGGACAGTTATAAAAGCAAAACAATTACACTGCCATAATCACTGAATAACCATAATTGCCGCCTTAATTGTCTGTGTCGCTACCTAAATACAATCATTCAAAGAGAAATAACGTGATTATATTAGGTTTTTTGTTGCATTCTGTTAAGATAATAACAATACTTCTCTTCTCCCAGGAGACAAAAGACCTTATTTATCACTCCCCAGACCCGGGGTGAGTATCCCACCATCCATCCTCATGAATATTCCAGCCATCCAATGGTTTGTAATCCTCTGATTAATGCCACTCTCTCTTCCAACAGAAACACTCAGCTAACTTGAAGACTGCCAAGGCTGTCAAGTTGGATGCAGAGGTACCATACACCATAAACTCCTCCGGCTCTCAGCACAATACATCACGACGTGTCTTGTACCCTGTTCTGACAGCAGCGTATTCATCTCCAGGAAACTTTGTGTCACTCGCTTGAAGAATCGATGGCGTTTCGTATGCTAATAGGCTGCGATTTTTGCAGAGCCGGCACTTTTTCACACACTGTACCACCACAGGAAGCGGGATTATGCTGATTATAGAACTTATTATGGTGTTAACAAATGAAAATTATGTTTGCTAATATGCATTTTTAAAATGACATCCATCATGTTTCAGTCCTTCCCATATAGAATGACTTTGGGTGTGTTTTTCTGTGTGTGTGCAGGAGCAGACAAGCATGGCCAAGCTGGGCCTGGAGCTCCGTCTGCTGTCGTCAGATGTGGACACAGAGGTGGAAAAATGGGAGGAGCAGGAGCATGACATCGTCCGACAGAGCCAGAGCTTGGCCAGTATGGCCTACAACATGCACCTGTTCACCAGGTGACTGAACTGTACTACACACTTCTAGGGGTGTACATCACTAGTTTCATCACAAAATGATATTATGTTGATTCTTTGGACAATGATATTTGCCGATATCACAATGTTTGCCACGATATGATTTTGATTCGACTCAGTTTATGGGCCTGCGATTGATATGAGACAATATCAGGGCTGCACTTGACTCAAAACTATGCCAGATTCGGCTGTTCAATACAAATATTCAACCATTTGTTCCTTTTTTCCATAGAGAATTTGAGGGTTTGAACGGGGATCAGAGGACATGTTGTGCAACAGTGATGTTAACGTAATATAGTAAATAAGCTAACTGCACTAATAACGGACCGTAAATGTGCAACAACATTTTTAATGGACACTAAGTAGCAAACAAAAGCCAGAGACTGTATCATATGAAGTTCCTCTGAGTTGTAAACTCACCATTTCCAAGCCGAAGGCAGCAGATAACATTATCTCAGAGTCTTTTGGGGCAAAACGTCTTCTCCTCTGGGCTGCTGCCTCCAGTCACAGCTGCCTGTACCAAAGAGCAGCGTGAGAGTGAAGAGTGCTAACTCAGCAGCAAAATCTAGGGACCAAAATGTCCCCAGAAGTACACTGCACACTGACTGGCACAAAATTAAATTTAAAAAACTCCTGCTCGACTTAAAGCAATCTCAGTCAACTGAGGGGTCCTCGACTGATGATTCAAATCTCCGACTGTCAGGGAGCAGCCCTATGTCATATGCCCATTGAACATAATCGAAACAGAAGAAGCTCTGACCTCTCCCTTTTTTGCTTTTGGCCGTAAAAAAGATAAAAGCAACACATAAATAATGTAAATAATTGTAACCTGTTAAGTGCAGTAAAGTGACTTTATATCGACTCCACACCTATCCCATGTGCATAAACAACACATGGGATAAGTTGGCCTTAACTTCAACCCATAGATCATTCAACAAAGGTATAAAATTCAGCTCAGTAACAAGTGTCAGGGTTCAGGGAGAAAGTAATTGATATTTACTAGTCACCCATAGTAAGCTAGAGCACTTTTACATCGCATAAATTAGCCTAGCAGCTATTCTTATAGCTAAATGAATTACATGTATTATTTATACCTTTTCTTACTCACTGCTGGTTTAAGTCACTGTATCAGTCATTGATTATTGAATCAATACATTTAGATTGTTGCACCCCTGCACACTACACAGGCACGCACATGCTCCGATTGAACTGTTAAATTCATCTCAGAGCTGAACTCTGTAAAGCTTCTTAGGCATCCACATGAATCTCTTTAAAGGCTTACTGTAAATGAGAGTCTCGAGCCCGTCGCTATCGATATTTACCAGGCATAGTTAGAGGCAGTGACAAAGTTGACTATGACTCATTGTGACAATAAAATTGTTGCGATTCATCTAAGTCAGTGTTTTTGTTGATTGCCGTGGATATATTTTGTCCTCATCCATCTCTCTCTCATCCATGTTTTCTCTCCCTATTTTCTGTGTTTCCCCATATTGATTCTCCAGAGGGGAGGGGCTGCTGAAAACAACACTAGATCTTTTTCATCAAGCCGAGGTATGTGCGTCCGTATCCGCTAATCTCTCCTCCTCTCCACCTTCTGTTCTATATTCCTCCCTTTTTTATTGAAGTTGCAAATGAATGCATCTGTTGTTTCATTAAAGCAAAGACATACTGTGGCCGGCAGATCAATAGGTTAGTAAATGCCGGCAGCATCCCTTCTTTCACTCTCCTCTCGCAGATCTGATAGGGTGTGACTAGGATCATTTTGATGGAAATAAAGCGCTGTGTGTTCCTCGCCACGTAAGACAAACAAGGTTGCACGGAGGAGTGTTTCTATTGAATTGGGATCATTGGCAATAATGTGGAGCAATTTGTAGAATCAGGGCCCAAAATGTCAGCCAGGATTTATTCCATTTGGTGCGGGCGAGGGAGATAAGATGGGAAGAGGAACGAGAGGGGAAAAAGACGGGAAGGCATGCTGATAAGAAGAGCTGAGAAGACGTAAAATCTCATAATATTTACAGACTGTGCTTTTTTTTTCTTGGTATCGAATATCTTCTTCTTGGAAGTTTAAAAAATTGTACTTTTACTTGTATTTGTGTAATTTTTGTGATATTTATGTCTTTTTTCTCTGACTTATCTATAAGGTTCTCTCTGAAGAGGGGCTCCAGCTGTGCTCGTCTCTCCGCACTTTTTCCACTCAGGTATGTATCAGTGCAATAAATCTCTCTCACTCTTAAACACACACACACACACACACACACACACACACACACACACACACACCGAGTTTAAGGCTGAATACCAGATGACAATGTGCTTACATAAATCAATTTCCAAGTATTTTTGCATGGTAAGCACTCACTTAAAATAAATGTAATGCATGTTTTATAAAAGAAAGAAGACCTTCTGTATAAGTAGTAATACGGTTAGTACAGTAGCATATTTAAGTGGAAACAGACAACTTTTCAAACACCCCACACCCCATTTCCAAGTGTTATTATTGTTGGTGCTGCTGTTGCAAAGTAGGGCTGCAACTAATGATTATGTTTTTGAATTGTCAATTAATCTTACTTTTTTCAATTAATCAATTGGTTGTTTAGTCTTTAAAATGTCAAAAAAAATGTGGAAAAATGTTCATCAGTGTTTCCCAAAGCCCACGATGACGTCCTCAAGTGTCTTGTTTTCTCCACAACCCAAAGATATTCTGTTTACTGTCACAGAGGAGTAAAGAAAGCAGAAACTATTCACATCTAAGACGCTAGAATCAGAGAATTTTGCCCTTTTTTTCCAGATTAGAGAATAGATTATCAAATTAGTTGATGACTAATCGAATTATCCCTGCAGCTCTTTTGCAAAGACAACTGACTTGCTTTCCGTTTTCCTCAGAGTCCAGCAAATGCCACAGCTTCCACAGTCACTTACATTAATACCTCTTGGTAAATGGGGATAGGTACCAATAGTTACCAGGAACAAAACAAGTGCTATGCTCTTCCTGTTTTGGTTGTGCAACGGTTGATGCGCTTCATTTGTGCTGCAATTTGAGCCTTTATTTTCCTGGGAGATCACACCCAGTGGCAGACAGGATTGCACAGTGGAAGCGAGGCGTACAGGGAACCAATCTAGAGGCAGTCAGTGTCATTATCCTGCTGTACTGTAATGATAAGTTAAAGCAAAAGCATTGTCTGTATTCACTTTAAACACACAAAAAAATCAAACATGTGTGCAGTGTGCTCTTCCTTCTCTGGTGGCACCTGATTGACTACCGTAAAGTAAAGCTATAAAAATCAGCATTGAAGTAAGTAAAAGCAAAAGAGAAAGAGCCAAAGAGAAAAGTAAACTGTTTATTTTCCTTTGCACAAGGTGAGCTGCTGACCCATCTGTATGCAGACACACACACACACACACACTGGCACCTATGCCCCCACCCACGTTACGCCTCTCACACATATACACACCCATATGCCAGGTCCGCCTTATAAATCACACAGCGACAGGAGGAAATTAAGGCCGTCACACACTTTTCACCATTCCTCCTTTCCTCTCTGAGTCGAGATCCAACAAACAAACATAGCCTCAGTGCCTTCCTTCCTCTTGCCCTCCACCAACTTCTTCCCCAGGTCCTCCAAGTGTAATTAAATGGCTCTTTTTGACAGCCATTAACGACTGCCATTTGTCACCGCTGCGTCCGTGGGTGTGTATGTTTGTGCACGTGTGCATGTGTGGAGGGGACAAGGGCGGGGGAGTCGACCGCGACCGCCCAGGACTAATTCATAATCAGGAGGCTCAGCTCTTCAACTTGCCTCACGCTTTCTGATTAATTACATCAAACAAACTGGTGCTAATGGAGTCCCTCTGTCTCACCCTCCACTGCCATACTTCTGTGGCACCAAACACACTTGAAGCACACCTGCGTTGCCCTCGCTGAAATTATGAGGCTATTTATGCAAATTAGGCTTACACATTTGTAACTGAGGTTTAAGAGGTTTTATGTACTTTTTGTCAGCCATGAGTAGAGCTACGCTGAATAAAAGAGCTTGTGGTTTTAGGTCGCTGGTGGCATGTAAGTGAAGTAGATTGATGGCCCCCGTGACTGAGATCGAGGGATTAACCCAGCTGGATAACAGACTTAAGCAGTAGATCATGACCTGGCTGTTGCTGATGGATTACATCAAGCTACACTAAAATTTAATTTATTTCACCCTCCTTTTTTTTGGCTTTTTGTGATGATGATTTGTGTTTGAACAAGAGCATTGTAAATCTAGCCCAGTACATCTATCAATGTCTGCACATATTAACCCAGTCTCCCCAGATAATACCGTCATAAACCATCTCCGCTGTCCTGAAAAACATCTCTCCCTCTGTCTGTCTTTCTCTCTGTTCCAGCTGGTTGATGAGGAAAAGTCTGTGGTGATGACAGAGATGGAGAAACTGGTGGCGTTGTGCCAACAGTTGCAGATGGGGGCCAAGACTCCTGTACAAGGCAAGACTGCCACCTTCCAGAAGGTACTCATACTGCGCTTGTGTTTCTCTACCCGTTTTTTGTTTGTTTGTGTGTACACTTTTTAAAAAAAATAAAAAATGAATCAATGTTTATGCCCTGAGTCTGTTTCGTTTAGTAGACATCGAATTAGTAACATCACACTGAGTGTACACAGCAGACTTTTTTTCTTAAAGGGATAATTAGCTGTGGAAAGCATCAAAAATACATCCCCAACAACAGACGGGCATCACACAATAGAGCATGACTAACTGTGTTACTTCATTACTGGCTACGGCATAATATTTGAGTGATCTGCGAGTAACACTATTATCGAACACAGGGCGCCAGATTAATGAAGGTCTGTGAGGAATTAATGAGCATCTTGGGCAAAGATGAGCTGCCTCAGGTCACCTTGTAATAGAGGCGAAGGTTGGAATCAAAAGGACGGGATGAAGAATAGCGTGTCCTCTGCTGATTAATGAGCATCCCTTTGATATGTATTGGCTCCCATCCCTCTGTCTCACCATCCTGATGTTCACTTTATCATTTGTCACTAATGGGAGAGTGTGTGTCCATCAGGGGTCGGCAGAGCACTGATCAGGAAATGTTAAAGGGGACGTGGGTGTCCAATTGGTATTGATGGCTAATGCATTCAATTGAAGCAGAATACCTCAAAGTGTGCTATTTCAGCAGGGAAAGCTGAGCTCCCAGCTACAAAATCTGATGTTTCTCCCACATCCTGCGCCGTCATGTGACGTGACAGTGACAGAATTGGATGCAAGGAAGAATTACAGACTATCTCAGCTTGGATTGCTAGTCTTAGCCATGGACATCTTGTGGATTTTCTGTGCGAGCTGTGAGCAAATCTAACAAGAAAACACAGCGACAATGTGCCTATCCACTGTATCATTTTATTTCTTTGTCTCTAGGTGGACTCATCCATTCAGACAACCAGAGCGATCTTGACTGTGGTCCTCTCCCTGCTCCCGTTCTGCAACAAGCTCAACAGAAAGGTGATTGAACAGGACTCATAACTGAGTGAAAGACACTTGCAATAGCTTGGCATGCTGCATGGAAATCTACCAAACTAAGAGAGAGAGAGAACGCAGAAACATTTATGGAGCCCAAGAAAGAATGATTATATATAAAATAATTGATTTTTTTTTCCAGGGTGGGGCTTAACTAAAAGTGTGTTGTTACATCTGCTTCTTATTATTTTTAATATGCTCATACAGCAAATAAAACAGCATAAAACTAAATAACAAAATAAGAAAAATGTTACAGAAGTAGTCAGAACTTTCAAAAGAAGTCAAGCTCTTGATTTTTTTCTCATATTTAGTTTCTTTCCATCCATTTCCTCTCCACACTGTGTCCATTTGCAGTACAAGTCAGAGAGGAGTAGCCTGGGTTCCCCACAGGACTGGAGAGAGAGGCAGGATGCATCCACACCTGTCAAAGAGGAGGGAGCGCTCAACGGCAAGAACAGCAACGGCTTCGGTGTCAAATCCTTGGAGCAGCACATGGCCGGTCTCAACCTCCTGGAGAGCAAATAATCCAGGACACTGTCACCTCCTTTGTCCACTCTTCTCTCTTGGAGCAGCACATAGCCAACCTCACAACTCTGGAGAACATGTAATCCAGTAAATACTTCACTCCCCTCATCCTCATGCACCCACCAGAGAGTGGGCTAAGCAGTGTGGTGAAGATGGTCGCCTCGGGTCAGTCAGGGTTTGTATTTGCTGTCTGGATGAATACATGTAAGGTTTACAGAGGAAAAAGCAGATCCAAGCTCGCTGTGCCCAGGGCCAGTTTAAACCCAGGGTAGCTTGTTTCCCGAAGCACCAGTTCCACCCCAGTCCACAAGATGGAGACAATCAGCCAACACTGACTTTGCCATTTGCAGTGAGCCTCCTTAAAGGAGAGAGGGGCCCGACACAAACCTGATTTTGGAGTCACTTTTATCACTTCTCTGGGTATTGAGTTGATAAACTGATCAGAAATCAGATAGCACCTCCTCTTAATGCTCAGCTCAGCCATACATCTGTCTTCACTATGTGCCTCTGTGTAACAAGCCTATTTGCTTTGTGGTGTACTGTAAACGTGTTGCACATGTTAGCCAAATGTGGTGGAGGGGGGGGACACAGTTAAATGGCTGAAAACCCACCATGCATGATGCCATCATTACCAAACCCTTGTGTTTGAGTCTCTTATGGTCAATGTGTCATAGGTTTGTAATATTAACACTTGTTCTCTAATATTAGACATAGTGGTACATTTTGTCCTTCATCACTGGCACTGTAGTCATCTCACATGGATAAATAAGTATTTTAAGAGTCAACCACACCATAAGATTAATGACTACCTTCCATATGGTTTGCCATGGAACGTTAGCCATGTTAGTAACAAAATGCAAAAATCACGATTTAATGCCAAATATGATTGTCCTCATGAAGACGCTGTGGTCTTCAGCTTGCTACTAGTGTGAAATATAAAGCTCTTACACCTCCAGTGTACGTCGCTGGAGACGTATTTTTATTTGGGCCTGATTTCTCCATCACTACGATGCTTCGGAGATGACAGGATTTTACTTTACACTGTCCTGTTATTAAATCATATTGTGCATATAGATACACTTGGGACATTTTTTTCCTCACAAAAGAAACAAAAAGATAATTCTGAGCTGGCGTCTGTGTCAAACGGAGCCTCGAAGTGTACTTGTTATGAAGACTATCATTGTGAAGCTGCCTTGTTGGCCAATATGTATTAAATGGTATATGGTATGTATAATATGGTACTTGAAGCATAGATAAATATATATATATATACTGTATGTAACCTAAGGTATTGAATGACTGGTACTAGGTGAGGGTGCGATGATGACTGAGATGAGTAACACATGTTAAGCTTTAGAGATGCTTTTTACAGTGTCAGAGCAGCTAAGGATGCTGGGTATTGTAGTGATGCTACAGATGTGAAGAAATCATAGCTCTAGTTTTGGACCATCTATTCTTTTGACAATTGAAAGGTTAATAAAAGTGACACATAAAAAAATAAACAATATTTTTCTTAAATCACTGTCGGTCGTGTTTATTGACATTCTAGAAAAATAATTCAAACTGAACACGAGTTGAGGATATTATTAACATGACTTCCAGTAATTTGTTATGCTTCCCTCTGTTTCCTCATTTTTCAAATTAGAAAAAAAAAAC
Organism: Epinephelus awoara; assembly: GCA_035609425.1. Taxonomy (NCBI): domain Eukaryota; kingdom Metazoa; phylum Chordata; class Actinopteri; order Perciformes; family Serranidae; genus Epinephelus; species Epinephelus awoara. The sequence goes on along the minus strand of CM069310.1, from coordinate 13,906,830 downwards.
AAGCAATAAATAAAAAACTAGAATGCAGAGTGCATCCTGAAACCTTCCTCGAGTTTTAAAACAATGATGATGTGTACGCATAGAGGCACAGTGCACACAGCTTGCATTATATGCAATACTCCCTTTGAAGTCACCACTTGTAAATGTCACTTTCCAGGTTAAGATCCTCAGTCTTCACCCAACCTGGTGGGAGTGGCCTCCAGTTTTGACTTAAATAAGCCAAGAATGTGGAGCTCCGTCATGATGGTTGAGACTGGTCAACAGTACGTTTGGAGACAACTCTCTCGAACTCATCTCTGCTCAGAAGATTCTCTGTTATGCTCTTGCTCTCCTCAAACTTTGGCAGGATGACAGCGATGTATCCTTCAGTGAATGGCTGTTCAGATTTGACAGAGAAAACACTATTAAAACATTTTAAACATTCATTTTAAGATCAGATGAGACTTAAATGACTGTGGTTGATGCATTCTTGAGTAATACTGACAAAAACAATATATTAAACGAGTTTTTACAATAATGCAACTGTATGGCCTGATCAAAGAGGACATTTAAAGGAGTACTTCACTCCACAAAATGACTGTTTGTATATCAGTTAATTACCTTGTGTTAAGTTGCATTTGTTAAAAAAAACTTTGTGCCCCACATAGAATTAAGAATCAAAAACCAACCAACCAAGTCTTCACTATCCAGTCATATGCTAAGTACTTCCCAAACAGACAGCTCTCTCTCTAACTAGGAACTGAACTAAAAGTAAAACTTATCTGTGCTCTCTTCAAAGCAAGACTCCATTGAAAAATAACAGTAATTTACCTCAATGAACACAGTAGCTGCTGATCTACCACTGCTTCAATCATTTAGTCGGAGTTATAGTGTGGCTTTGGTGCTTTAAAAGGTTAGTTGGGATTGGAAATAGATGTTTTGATATACCATAAAATTTCAGAGAGAGTTACAGCACTCGAGGATTATGGCACCAACACAACACCATTTTATCCTGTTAAAATAATATTAACAACTTGGGATTTATTTTTATGAAAAAGCCATTTGAGTCTTTTGATCTGGGGATCCTTACAGACTGAAGGTATATGAATAACCTAGAGGGTAATTGAGGAATGTACACACAACAACCCGGTTTTATACATCTGAAGAACTGCTATAAAAAAAATGAACTGCTTGGGCAACCAGACCGGATGTCTAATTGAGACAGGCGTTTATTTGCCATAACGTGTAGCCACACTGGGCTAGTAACAGAGACCGGGCGTTTAATTGAGACAAGGCTTTTTATTTGAAGTTTTACGGTAGTTTTGCGATTACACGCAGTCACATATGACCTCATTTCACCACAAATTTTGTATGTGAGAAAAACAAAGTTTTCTTCACGGATTCAACTTTACACTGGGTAAGTTATTGTTATACAAATGGTCATTAGGGGGCAGAATTCTCAGAAAGACAAACATATACATGGTATCTCCATGTACACATGACAATAACATTACAGTGTGTAAATATATATTTACCTTTTCCAGCAAGAGAGAAGGTGTTTCTAGAATACTTTCATTGACCTCCAGCAGACGGCCCCGGATGCAGCTTAAAAGATAATAGATTTGTGTGACTGATTGTGACATAAAAGCATGCAGAATGTATGCCTGGAAACACAAACTATTATCTCACCTGTAGATCGTGTATTCAGTGTCATCTGTGCATGTTATCCTACACAGAGGTGCAAAATCAGTAAGGAACTGACCCCCCTAGGAATGGAGGAAAAAAAGATTGAGAGGCATTTAAAGCCAAGCTGACATTTTAAAAATGTTTGATGTGAAGCTAGGCAAGTAAAAATGTATGCACATAGAATAAAATCATATGTAGTTTTAAAAATTAGTGTGAATTTACCCGCTTGGACTTCCCAGAGACTTTATTATTCAGTCGACTGCAGCAGTTACTGATCTGGTAGTTGATGCTTTTGATTTGCCGCCCATTCTGTAGGATGGGGTGAGTCTCAGCTAACGTGACGATGCACAGTCTGCAGTGAACAAAAACAAATTAAAAAGTGTGCCTTCCAAAGCTTTTAAAGATACCAAATTAATGATGTCAAGTGTTTGTAAGTCACCTATACGGTGTCGATTAAATCCAGTTACAAACAGTGTGACACAAAACTTTGAGGTAAATGTAAAATGCACATTTTAAAGGAACACTTCACCTGCAGAATGACCATTTGTGTGTCAATTACTCACTGTGAGTTACCCTGAATTTGTGAGAACAACTTTGTTTTGCTTGCGTGCCTCAACAGTGAACAAAGAATCCAAGAAACAGGAGGACATTCCTCTTGTTTTGAAGGAAACAGGGACCACAATGCACATGCTTTTCTCATAAACATTATGATTTAAAACAAACAGTCTCATGCATGGCCGAGCAGTGTGCCTGAGCATGCGCGTGCATTTGAACTGCTCAAGTGAAGCTCATATGCACGTGCATGGGAAACTATTCTAACAAAAAAGCAAAAATGCATTTGTTTGGGAAGAAAGCGAGCATGGGACTTGGACTGAACTGTAGGAGATGTGTGTGAGTCTGTAAATAGATGTTCTCATATAGCTTTGCTGATGTTAAACATGGTCAGCGTTTACTTCAATTCACAAAGAATGTTGGTCTTTTTAGCATTCTACGTTCGCTGTGGAGGCAAGCGAGAAAAACAGTAACAAATGTTACACATGGTGAGTAATATTATACGAATGGCTGTTTGTGGAGAGCAGTCCCTTTCATAGGGAATATCACTATATTCAAATGCGGCTCAGGGAGTAAAAGAATTAAATACACTGGGTTACCAGAAAAATAGAAACCCCTGATCACTGTAATATGCAACCAAATGTCCTGTAATGTCACCTGTTTGTGAGGCTGTACTTGTATTATTGGTTTGCATTCAATGTTTTATGGAAGGTGTTTCTAATAAACCCATAAACAATATTTTATTTATCTCTTTCAATATAATTTAATGCCACTACAAAAGCCTCAAAACCTATAATAAAACATTAAGTAGTCTCAGGAAAACAGAACATTTTAGTTATATTTGTCCCAAACAACTGCAGTGTATATTATATTACCAGTTATAAAAATGACTAACATTATTAGTTTTGTAATTACCACCACCTGGTGTTGTTACCTGTTTGAATGCTGCAGGATGCAGTGGTCCTCACACGGTTTCCCCTTCAAATCTAGATAAAAACAACCACAATACATTTAACATATTTCAATTAAGTACACTGTGCTGGGTAATTATCAAAGTTTAGTGCTCCCTCTCTCTGTCTGAGGTCTAAACTTCAACTATCGTTAGCTGACTAGCCGCCGCACAGCTAACACAGCATGAGACATTTCAGTGGCGTTTAATTACCGGCTCTGAACCACCGTGTGTAATATCGGTCAATGACTGAAGGCGCCGTCGCTTCCGTGTCTCTCTGCTCCACACAGTCCATCAAAAGTCTTCACAAAACAGGCTGTAAAAAATATTTAAATTATAGAAATGCCTCAGCTTGTCCACTTCTTTGCCTTGCGTGACGGAGTGGAATTGGTGTGACACCGGGCAGTCCGTCCGTCAAACGAATCCGAAATGTCTACGAGCAACGAGGTTCCGGTTACTTTTCTTTGCGGATTGTAGCGATGAATGTGACACTTTTTTAAAACTACAATACATTAAATAAAATCCTCATTTGGTACAAAAATGAACTGATTGGTATTTTTGAAAATGGCAGCATAAGTTTAATAGGGGAAGCAACAATTGTCAACGTGTGTTGTTAGTGGTTCCACTGACTTACCTGCAGCTACTGTCGTTTAACCTCATTTATTTAATCTAAACTAAATCTGAATCTCGATTTGGCGACGTCTTCCCACCAGCCTTGTGGATATTTGAAGGCTCTACTCACCTGCCAAAATCTCAACTTCTCTTTTCTCTGAACAGGTAAGGCCTAAGCACAGTTTTTCCCAAGTCATGGTAAACATTTCCAAAGCATTTCTTTCTCTGCCTTTTATTGTTTATTTATCTAACCTGTATTTAGCCACGAATGTCCCACTGAGATACAAGATCTCTTCTAGGGTGTCCTAGACAAGACACCCAGTCAATCAAAATAAACTTACACAGCAAAACACACAAGAGAGCACAAGAGAAAATAGTAAATGTTGTTAAGTTTCCTCGTGACAAATACTGCCACTTGACAATGGTTTATCTCAGTCTTGTACCAGGACTCCAGAGATTTAGGTGCAGAGACCCATTTATTGTGGGTTGATTTGTGGCCATTTGATAAATGTCTAATTTCTCAACAGTAACGCACAATTTCAGCTCAAATATTAAGGATTTAAAGGCTGCACCTGCATTATTACCTGTCTTGTAGGCTACATGAAGCCCTATGTTAAAGGGGAACACCACCTACATTAAGAATTTCAGCAGGATATAATATAATATGATATGTTATTTCCATGGCCAAGGGAAGTTTAATCAATATTTGTTAACATGAGCTACTCTCTCTCAAAGCCAGAAACAGGAGAAACAATTCTTCAGCTTGTGATGTCGAGAAGTATAATCTGGAGCTGCTCCACAGAGTATGAATGGGAGCCTGATTTTGTAGACCCACATAAGGTTTGATTTTTTTTTTTACACCAGAATGAGCTTCATTCTGCTGATGATTTGTGGGCTGTAGCGTTGCCACCTTGGACTCATTATGAGAGCAGTTTTTCACACTGCCCACAAGATGTCAGACTACTGCTAAAAACTGGTGTATACTCTGAAGTCAATGTGATTGAACGCTACACATGCAAACTCTGCAGACAACATCAAAGTTTATTAAAATGCAAATCTGTGTGATGTGGGTACATCTCCTCATATTTAAACTAGTAATATCTCCAGCTAATCAATGCCATGTTTTATCGAATTGCTTTTGTTTATGTGTGGAGCAGCTGAGATATGCCGCCTCACTGTGTCTGTGATCAGCTGCTCACTTTCCATACTTTTTAACTACGTGTCATTCTGTTTTTTTGGCTCTAATCATTCTACCAGATGGCGATAGACTTTAAGTATGTTGAGTCTGCATCCCAGTGGATTATGTAATAAAGAGGTCTGAGAGAGATTGGATGCAGGAATGAAGGACCGTGTCCCTCCCTGGATCTGTGAAATAGCCCCTCTCTGACCCGAGCCAATCACATACCAAACATATCTGGCTCCATGTGCTACTTGCACGCTGTGGACAATGCTTAGGGAACATTTTTCAGGGATTGGCATCGGCACGAGGCAGATTAAGCAATGATGACTTCATCTCGGTCACATAATTGAGAGAAAGAGAGCACAAGAGCGAGCAGGGCTCGGCTGATATTTGGGGGCACGATGAGTTTTCCATGCATCTACTCACCAGTACCAAGACTTGGAAAGATCTTCTGTCAAGACCCATCGTAATGAGTTTTTCCATTACTTCTCTGTCTGTGGTAGGCCGTGGTCTGCAATTAATTCAGAGATGAAACACTAAACCATTGTGGAAACAGTGGACACAAAGGGAGAATCCTGTAGATGTGAGATCTTGCATCAGGCATTTCCAATAAATAAGACCGACTTTAATATGAATCAGCAGCTTTAACTGTGATCTTTCTCCAGACAAGACATCTGCTGCTGTTAAAGCACTAAGTAGATGCTGGATACCAAAAGCTGACAGATTTTCAGTCAGAATAGACGCCATTTTGAGAAAGTAGCACCTGGCATGTCCTATTAACCCCGGTGACCTCACTGGATGTTGCCTTTTGCAAGAGTGCGTGTGCATCTGTGTTTATCAGTCTGTTCTTTGCCTATATGTATCTGTCAGTCTGTGTACATTCCCAACTCTTTACTGCATATTGTTGGAATGAAACATTGCTCCATCTCCCACTCTTCACGACTCGACTTTGAGGTTCACTGGCTGGCTGTCAGACAGGCATCTCGAGTGTCTCCAGCTGCAAAGGCTTCTGTGTGAGTGTGGTGATGCATGCGCAGCTCCACGTCAGCTACCGCTACAGCGAGCAGCTCTTCTTCTCTGGCCTGGTGTTTGTCTGTTGGGCTCCAGCAGTCTCTCCCTACACATGGAAGTTGTCCAACTCCATTCTCCAGCTGGTCCTCAGTGCCAGAGGAGAGCCTGATAAGGGAAGAAAGAAGCTCTAACCAAGGGTGGTGATGCTTGCGTGGCGTGGAGAAGACTTGTTGCCTCTTTTTATTATTAGGACTGTACTCATACCGGAGCAGAAAATTGAGGATTTCCTGGTTCGTGGCACACAGTTAGCTGTTTTTTAAGCCACAAAGACAGATGAAATATTCGTGTGTTGTAATGCAGATGGAGAGAATTACTGAAGAAAGATGATTTCTTTTTCCTAAGTGGTTCATGCAGACAAGCTATCAGTAACACTTTCAGCAATTCATTGTTTAGGAGGGGAGCTGCACGCAATCCAGGCTCGTCCTCAGTATCTCATCATATGATAAATGTCTCGGAAAATAGACAGAGGTCCTCTGCTGTTAGAAATGCTACACTTCTTTTTCCTGGATAGCACTGAAGCACACACACCTGCATTTGCCATTCAAGACATTTGAGTCATATGCTGCCAAAAGGCACATTTAAAACTGTCTTTATTCACTGGTATGCACAGTGGGTTCCAATTAAAGAACTGTAATTTTAGGGTAACTCTGTTTTAAAGAGCTGCCAAATGTGCCTTTGTGTCACAGGGCAAGAATTAGATTTTAGTGAGAGTGTAGTTAAAGCTCTGGAGGACTGATGAACAATTACAGTGTCACAGTGATTTGTCTTCCTGCCTTAGAAAGTTTAGATAAGGAAGCATGAAGTCGTCAGTCTGCTGTCAGTGAATGTGCTGACACGCAGCAGCACAGAAACCCCCGGAGCTCCTGACCGTTGCTCGGAGGTCCTGTGAGCTTTATAAATGTCATGTCTGCAGAGGAGCCGTATCGCTCTGATAAGCTGGTCCCATGTCAAGTTATTATTAGCTTTCTCTGCGGTAATCGGCGGCCAAAGGTGCAATCAATCATGTCAGAGCTTCTCTGTTATTTCTGGCCTCTCTCCAAAGGCGGCAAGGCCCGAGGCTCTGAGAATACGTGTGTGTGCGTTTGTGTGTGAAAGTCCACTTTATGATTCCCTTCAGTCGAAACATATTTCATCACAGAACTGTTTACATGAAGTGCTGCACTCTCAACAATAAATTCAATATAACTAATAAATTACAACTCAAAGGATCAGACTAAATGTCAGGCAAGTGATCACAACATTTCACAGTTAAATGCTAATATTACCAGTGGATATATTGTTGCCAGGGAAACAAGACATGTCTTTAACAGCTAAACGTTGGAATTTTTCCTTGAACTTTTTGAGAACAGGTCTATAGTTCTAATACACTTATTAAATTAATAGGAGCAAAGTCGTGATGGACAGAGAGTATGACCAGACCCAGTAACATAGATATCTGCCTCTGATAACAAAGATAAAGAATGGTATCAGCATTTTAAATACTGGTGTGTGTGTGTGTGTGTGTGTGTGTGTGTGTGTGTGTGTGTGTGTGTGTGTGTGTGTGTGTGTGTGTGTTTGCAGTACATGTGTGACAGAAAAGGATTATGTGTCCCTGGCAGCAGAACAGGACTCTCCTCCCAGAGCCAAAATGCTCGTATATCACTGTTGGTGTTATCTGAAAACTTTATAACGCAAACATTCACAGTGGCCAAACATCTCTTGGTTCCTTAAAAAGTTATCATTTGAGAGAGCCGAGGTTCTACGCCATTTCACTGTGACCTCTGAAGTCTGAAAACAAGAGGAAGTGGTCGAAACCGGTTTGTTTCAACTGTCAGTTCCGGACACTACTTTAACCTTGTACGTGGGAAAGATCATGTGTATCGATATTGTTCTTTATCATATGATTCCTTCCCTCTTTGTGTTTTTCTGTATTGTCATGCCTGTGCTCCGGTGACAGCCATAGCTGGAGTCAGTGGAATTACAACTCCTGATCTGTCACATGATGCCATTGGGCCCAAACAGACATTTTCCTGTAGACTTACATTGAAAAAGACACATCTGTAAATCAGTGGACACATTTTTTGAGCATTACAGCTCCCTGTGAAATGACTCGTTTCACTATGAGGATGTTATCCATTCGGTCCGATTGACATCTGGAAAGTTTAGAAGAACTGAATCATTTTATCCCCATTGAATCATTTTATCCTCATTAAGGCTAGAGAGGTGCTAAATAGGAAGTAGCCAGTTTGAGTGGAAGTCTTTAGTGCGCTTCCTCTATGGGCCCAATGATACAGAAGCACTGCAGATAATCCAGGTAATATTATCTGTGGCAGTTGAAAGTTTTTGGCTTCAATCAAACAGATGTATCAAATAGGATAAAATAATAAAATGATGATATTTTATATCCGAAGGTCAAAGGTCAGCTTCACTGCAGGTTCTGCAAAACCACTCCTGGCCATGACTCAGAACCATGACTCAGGAACACAAGAGGAAACATTTGATCAGATACCGAATTAGTGACACTAATCTTGGTTTTTCACCTTGAAACTGATTGTAAAGGATTTTCTGTGCTGCTGGGTTGCAGATGTGTGTGAAGCATCCATGTTTCCCCAAAAATACACCTAATACCTTTTATATCAAGGCCCAGTCTGTAGGATTTAATGGCATCTTGTGGTGAATTTGCAGAGCTGAAACTTCTCCTGTGTGCGTGCCAAGTGTATAGAGGAGGGTGGCTGGTGCAAAAATGCCAAAATGTAAAGTCAGTGTCTGAATTGTCCGTTCTGTGTTACTGTATGTAGAACAACATTGAAGACTCTGTGTAAGATGAAAGAAGAAGAAGAAGAAAACAAAACTATTCTTATTTTTTTTTATAAACAGAGAAAACATATTCATGAACATTACATGGCATTTCTGCCGACAGATGCGCCTAAATCCTACATACTGGGCCTTTAAATTCCTTAAAGTCTTTGTTACTTATGTGAGTCTAGACAGACATGGAAGTTAACTGCAACTTGACTGGTTGGCGGAGGCATACAACCATGAGACTGTAGTTCTAGTTACAGGATAATAAAGTGTGTTTGAATCTTCTTAATGTCTAATCTAAAAGGTAGGAAGTTAGTTGAAAAATCAATGTTGCAATAACTGAGAGTCACTGAGCAGATCTAGTTGCATCAGTCACATATTAGTTTCTGTCTTAGTTACACATCCATCTTTTGCACACAGCTCGACCTGGTGCCCATCAATCTTTACTGCCCTCCTTTTCTTCTTACATGTCAAAGACTACCAAGTGCTTCAGACTCATTCCTGACGCTAATTTGTTCATAGCTGTCATTCTGCTTGTCATTCTCCAGAGACAAATGGGGTTCAACAGGAGCTGAAGGCAATGGAAAGAACACGCAGGCTGCCAGGTAGACTCCAAATCCACATGCACACATGAGGAATAATTTACAGGTATTAAGAGGTCTCAGCTTTGGATTCCTACCACATGCTTTCTCTTGCCAATGCAATAAAATTTAACAAGACTTTTTTATGACACACTGAAAGGGGTACAATAAATACAGATATACGTTAAGTCACCAACTGGGCTTGTTTAGGTTTACCAACAATTTCTAATGAGAAAGTCCCTGCACAGTGCTTGTGTTTGTATTTGTAAGAAGCCACGTGGCAAATATCTTGAAAATCCCCTCATGGAAAATGAACTTTTCTCCAGGAGGAACTCTCTCTCCACCTCTTGTGTTTGCTTGTAGCGTAGCAGCAGGCAGGATGCTCCGAGCTCTAACTCAGCTGGCGGTTGAATGACAGCAGAGCCAGGTTGTTCCTTTTTATCCAACTATCCACCCTTCAACTGTTTCCCAGAAAAACTCATTTATGCCTCAGCCTGACTGAAGCTTTCCAGATCCAAATGGTGATTTTCTTCACAAATATTCTCTCAGGTTTTGCCCATTCAAATGGACTTCCCAGCATTCACAATGTTCTTGTATTGTTCAGCTTTATAATGGTGTTAGTGCATTAATGAGATCGCCCGAGTGTGGCTAATAAAGTAGCTGTTACAAGCAAAGTAAACGTTTCCTTAAAGTCATTGTCCACATTGCACAACATTGCATACTCATGCAGCTGTTTTGCAGTGATTGTCACTATGTTTTCCTTGCTTATTTCTCCTTTGCACTCTTAGTTTGTTTTACACATCATCAAAAAAAGGACTTTTATGAGCATAATGAATGTCCCCGCCTCATTTTGCAGTATTATGTACGAGAAATGGCTTCAGGAATGAGCAGACGCAGATTCCTAGCAGGTCACATGAGAACACTCCATTCCCTGGCAATGATGTGGACACTTGGAGCTTTTTTTGTGTGTGTGGAGTTTGGTTTTTGTTTGTTTTCCCCTGGCTCTCTGGACAGCCTTGGATATGGTTGTGTGTATTGGCCGAGGCCCTTGGTTCAACATTAAAGGACATGTTCTCATGTCCTGTTTCTGAAGCGAACACTCAGCGTTGTTGACAGTGCTCTCCGGAGGAGGTTGTTTCACAGGTTTGGAGAAAATTGTCAAAAGCGGTGTGGAGTTTTCTCGGGTTCATTTTACCAGCGTTGTAATTTTGGCACCAGTGGACGATTTCTCAGTAAAACAGACGTTATGATTATCTTTCGATCTGCAGCTGTCATATTTGTGTCCATCTTGGGGCTTCGTAGTGAGATAGAAATCTACACTCGTTTCTATTCTACACCTGCAGGAAGTGGTCAGAGTTAAAGTTAAAGTGGAACATCATGTTTTGCATCAAATTAAGCCAAAAGCAGCACAGCAGCTCACAGTGCGAGGCTTTCTGACAGGAAACACTCAAACTATATATATGACTTCTGAAAATAGAGTAAAAGAAAAAAACTAATATACACTCATTTATTTCAGAGCCGGTCTGAAAAGTACAACGTGATCTCTGTGACATCTCCACTTCAAGAATTCGCCAGAGTTTCATGAGATGACGGCAACAGTGTGGGGGAGGGAGACCTGCAGTTTAATTAACAAGGGGGAAAAGTACAGAATGAGTTTTTGATTGAGCAAAGCAAATATTTATCTGGATGTTTCGCAGCTCACCAGCGAGCATCCAGCGCAGAAGTGGTGAAGTCAGAGGTTTGGACAGCTGGGCCTCGAGGCAGAAGGGAGGATGTGGCGAGATTAGGAAAGCCTGATTAACAGAAAGCAGGCTGGAGGAAGAGGAATCTCCCTCCATCTCTTAATTTCCTATCCCACTTCTCCGTCCATGCCTCGATCCCACTCCTGGAGACAGAGACAATGACGGGCCTCAAACCTCCTTCCTCTTCTTGTTTTTGTTCAGGGGAGGGGAAAAAAGGCCAGAGTGCATCGTTTGAGTGTTTTCCTTGGTGCTTACATTTACTGTAACATCAAACAAAATTCACATCACAGAATCACAGAGTCCCTTTTGTCTCATCACAAAGTCGTCTTGAACCAGGGGCTTTCTCGTAAGACAACATGCGCTGTGCGGGTGTCTGGTTTTGTTAAGTTTAGGCTGTAATTCTTCCGCTCTTCATCCCACTGAGAGCCTTTGCTTTCACCATGTACACGCACAGATGTGTGATGATTGGCAGGGTGATGGAGTATTGTCTTTCTTATCTGCATTGGTATTACAGGAAATGCTCTTATGACTTCAGGGAAGAGTTGTTTTTGTTGAATGTCCTGATGTGAATATGGGTAAACAGATCAGTCAGAGTTTATTTTGAATATACAAGTGGCCTTTGCTAAAACAGGTTTCCGATGACTTTGCCTTCGCTTTGACTCAGAGATGAACTCTCAAACTTCACCCGCTGCTTCACCCCAGATGTATCGCACATTTTGACGAAAGCTGTCAATGAATTATGTCCTCATTAATCAACAGTCATGTCCCCCAGATCACAATGTTCAGTCTTTTCTAGACTGGCTCCACGTGGTCTGGAGAGGCAGCCTGATGTAAGGAGTGAGTAATGCTGACTGGACAGCAGTCTCTGCATGGTGCAGCAGTAAGCTACCAGATGTGTGTGTGCCTGCATCACTGATTGTTCCACTCTGACTTCTCTCCCAAACTGGTACTTGCAGGTATTTAACAAGACTTTAAAACCAGGAAGCGCACGTATTTGATCCTGCTTTTTAACTGAGATGAAAGTGCTGACCTCGTCTTAACTAGTCACACACAGTTGGCTCGTGAATTTAATGAAAGCAAGTAAATTAGATTGACAGAGGTGCCAGCTTTGGGGATTTGCATCAAGTTCCCGAAACTGGTCATAGACAGCGTGAGTGTTCTGTAGGTCTTCCCAGGGAAATGAACACAGCAGCCACGACATTTCACACCCACTGACGCTGTTAAGTGGGGGATGATGAAAATGTCACGGGCTGTTTCAACCACTGCCTCACAACCTTTTTACATGTGGACCCATAAAATCTGGCGCCATTAATTTTATTTATGTATTTGAGGTTTTTATATCATTCTCTAGTCTTCCAGTTGTGTTCCTGATGTATTCAAATCTGAGAGTTCAAATTTTAGTTGAAGTAGTTATGATTTAGCCTCAAAATGCTATTATCTCAAGCCATTATAAAGGCTCCCACATGATGTGACAGAGGTTTCTGCACAGTGTCGATGTTAACCCACGTACTGCTGTGGTCTGTGGAGCATTAGTTTGTTCCAAAAGTGACACAGTGAGAAACAAACTGACTGATCGAGTCGTGGTAGAGAGTTTTCTGTCAATGGAGTCAGTGGCTTTGAAGCAATCTAAAGCCCCTTTTACACTGCCAGATTTTTGGCGAATGTTGGGCTGCAAGCGTTTATACACACAGAGCCGGATTGGCGAGTTGATCCGAGGTGCCCAATTTTCTGTCTCGTAAGGTAGACATATTGGAACATTTTTTAAAAAGAACAAGGCGGCCTTCCGCCACGGGAGGAGCTGTTGATGACGCCGCACGTGGGACCCACTGGCTGTGGATAAACAGGAAACAGCTGATAGCAGGAATGAGCAGCTAGTACTAGTAGCAAGAGGGAAACGCAAACCTGACAGACACTGTAAAGATGAGCAACTGGAGAGACAAAGAATTGCGCGCTCTCCTTGCCCTCGCAAACGAAGAGGCCATTAACCGTCAGAGTACACAACAATTGATGTAGATGCAGCTCTTGTCCACAGCCACCAGATTCCTTTGACATTGTCTTATTGTGCAACTTTTGGAGCCGACCTAATGTGGCACGCACAGCAGTTGGCTACATTGTTTAGCTCCTGTGCCCCAGTACTGTACTCCTGTCTGCTTCTCCACACTGGGAGCATGCAGACCGCCATCTAACTGTAGGAAATACACTGACCGTGGGGCTATTAATGTGTTTAGACAGTACAAACGCAGTGTTATATTGAATCTACATGCATCTTCACCTGGTTCAAAAAGGCACTATGAGGGGTGTCAGTGGCTTAGTGGGTAGAGCAGGCGCCCCATGTAAAAGGCTGTTGTTGTTCTATTTGAAAAACACGGAAAAGAATGCAGATGGAATTACCCTTTAACACAAAGCAAATTTTTACTTGTGAGCCATCCATACACATTTATATGAGGTGTGATTTTCCCTTCTTAGATAGTTTCATTTGAGTATTGTCAGAGGGTTGGAGAGATAAAACTGTCCAGTATTTAACACAAAAACAGACATTAAATAAATAAACATATGTTTGTGTACCGCTTGTGTGGTGGTAACCGCTTGTGTGGGTCCAGACCCCCATGATGGAAACCACTGCTTTAAACTATAAAGAGACCTCTGTTCTTTCAACAGTAATGCTTAACATTTTCTCACTGACTGCGCCGAGCTCCAGCTGACATTCTCGGACATATTTATTTTGCTTTACTGTCTGACTCAGATGAACCAGCAAAGAGCAGAAAGCTATAGATAACGTCACATGCTGCGCTCTTTATTTAGAGTTCAGGTTTGCACATTGGGGTTAGTGGTTAAAAATGTTCAGGTCAAACTCTTAAAAAACAGAAGTTGCTCAAGCACAAATATGAAAGTGTTAGAGGGGAGGTTGGTGTAAATGCAAATAAGTGCAAATGAGGTCTTGTGCAGTGGTAATAAATGTTTTTTGTTTGCATACATTTATAAAATATTGCCTTTATTTATTATCTTATTAAAGAACAGTTGTTAACACAGCGTTTCATGTGGTGGCCATGTGAAATTAGTGAGACCGTCACACTGGCAAGAATAGACACAGCCGGACAGAGGAAGTTCAACAAGTGTGTGTTTGTGTTTGTGACGGAATTTGAAGTCTCAGAGCTTTTGCCCATTTTAATCAGTGTAGATTTTAACTCTGGATTCTGTTCAAAAAATCACAAAAGGTTCCTTAATACTCTCCAAAAAAATTACTGACATGCTTCAGTGCAAGATGGCAGATCTCACACACAGAGTGAACAATAGTAGATCATGACCATTACTTCAGATTACATAGAAGTTGATTAATTCACCATGACGTCACCTCATTGGTTTGTGGACCACATTCTGAAGCCTCCAGTTTTGCATTTTGGTCGTCGCCATCTTGTTTTTTCTGGAACCAGAAGCAACCATATTTGGATAAGAGGATGGAGCTGTGAAGGAGCGAGCAGTGGATGGGACTCAGAAACTTGTCAATCACAAGATAGCCACGCCCTAAAACGTACCCGCTTTATCGCCTATTTTCCTCTAAATGGGACCATAATTTACTATATGAACATCTTGCTGTATTGAAGAAGACTTGTAGCTAGCGATTGACCATAAACTTGACAGGAAAATGTTAATTGAGGTAATAAATCAAGTGAGAAGTAGCATAATTTGTCCAAGACATCTGTACAATCTGATATTTTTGCATTATTTCGCCCCCTGCTGGCCATTAGAAGGAATGGAGGTTTAAGGCAACAATAGCCTACAACCGTTGAGCACAAATGCTGATGTTGGCTTCAGTATATTTGTCAAACATATGAATGATTGATTTAGACTTAATAACACTGTGCCCATGCTACCTGCCCAGCAAACGGCTAAAAGACAAAATTAGTGACCAGCTGGTGGACACAGTGAAGCATTCGGCAGCTAAAGAGCCAAATATTTCCCATAGGAGTTGGTGGAGACCAAAACAGAGTAAATATTGGACTTATCAGGTTGACACAAACAAATGTTGCTAATGTTGCTCCATATCCAATGGATTAAGACACATTTTCCATATGAACTTAAAGCGGAAAGAGGCAACTTATCAACTTTTCTCCCAAGAATTTCCAAATGGTAATATTGTTGGCGCTTCTGTTGCAAAAACAACTGGATGGCTCTCTGTTTTCCTCAGCAACAACTACAGTTTCCGTATCTACTTGAGTCGTTTCACTGTCTGCCATTTCTGCTCTGGGGATGACAACTGCAAAAAATTAATTATCTGTGGTAACTGTGGATGGCTAGCGATAACCACCAGAAAAAACAAGAAGCCTCATCCTCTTCCTGTTTTGGTTATACAATGGTTGACAAATTTCCTTTATGCAATGAATTGAGTCTTCATGTTACTGGGAGGTAACTGGTGGCAGACAGGACTGTATTCACCTTATTTTTCACGGAAACACGGAGGCAAAACAGAATGCAGTCAGCTTCCGTTTTTTTTGTGCGACACTTCCGGTCCAGCACTCTTGACCATTGTGTAAATGGGAATCGCCTTGTTGTTTACCTTGCTGAGTTTAGCTCTATATCACATTTTTCAAGTCACTATATCATCATTTAGACTAATCTGATGTTTGTAAAGTCTATAAACACAATGATTGAACAAACATTACTATTTCTGTGTGCACGTTTTGTAATTAATAACATGGTTATCATAGATTAGCTGGGCTAACCATTAGCTGTTAGCCGTTAGCGTTGTCTGTAATAACTCAATAACTCAATAAACAGTCCGTGAAAATTTTTTTTTTTCCAGCGGATGTCTTAGTTACAACATGATTGAGCTAACTGGAGTAGTTTCATGTCATATCTGACAAGGGGAGGCTTTTAACAGATGATGTCCTGATGTTAGCTTTGCTGCTGCTGCAGCCACTGATGCTTTCTAGACATCATGATTTCCCAAAACTGAATAAATACCACACATAGCAACACAAAACTGCTTTGCTAGCTCAAAGCGGCTGACCGGAAGTCACGCACAAAAACACGGAAGTTCACTATTTACTTCCGTGTTTGAAAATAAGGTGGATAGAGAAAGCAAGGCTTAACCCTTCTAAATGCTGAGGGTGACATGACATTGTGCAATCAACACTGACTTTATAATGATAAGTTAAAGCTAAAAACGTGTCCACTTTACTAAGGTGAAAATATTTCAGAGTGGCCAAAAAAAGGATTGAATGCATGTTTAAGCCACTTTACCATAAAATATTTATTAAGAACCATATTTCTATGTGAAGAACACAGGAAGATAGTTTGAAAGCCACTAATAATAAACAATTACATATTGATATTACCCAACAATACCCGTAGCGTTCAAGCCTCTTTCATGCTATCATAATGCCGGTTGTTTGTATTGTAGGCTCATGTGCAGAATACACATCACAGTTCAATTGCACTATCGTCCAGTTCAAATCCATTTAGTTCTGTCTCATCGGCTGAGTCAAAGTGTGAGGGGTCATGCAATTTGCATTATTGTTCAAGAACTCCAAAGTGCTCACATTAGAAGGTATAGAGCACTTTGATGTTTGGGATGCTTGGCATGGATGTCGGCTCACTGCCAATATTAGAAATGGTGTGGATCTGAGAGAAGGATGCCCTCTACTGTCCTCCACTTGAAGGTATTCCAGTCTTTTTGAACCCTGCTGATGTCTCTAGAAGTCATCCTCATAGTCAATGGTTCCAAGGCTGTTTTCAGGGACAGCGTAAACAGATTTGCTCTTTTTCTTCCTGCTCTCCGCTCTCGTCTGCGCGGGGTCTTTACTCTCAGAAAAGGACAGGTAGGCGGCAATGCTGTTCCTGACTCCGTAGCTCACCATGTTGTCATTGCAGCTGTCTGTGCTGACCAGCTGGTTTCTGTTAAGGGAGGAGATGAGAAAAAATAATTCAGAACAGAGCATCTTAGCATTTCAATTTCCTTCTTCATTTCACTAAAACAATGATCAAAATTATGTCTGTCCCGCCCTGGATTTACATAACTTTCTTCAAATCCATCCATCACAGATCTCGAGTAGTTGAGTTATTAATAAGCTAATTTATAAAACTATTAAAAATGTTATAATCCCTTAATTGCTTTAATTTTTCAAGAGAAAATGCAGAGATATATGGTTCCTGTTGGAGACTTTTTCTGACTTTCTTTCTTAGTACATTAAATATATTTACAGTTTAGACTGTTGGTTAAACAAAACAAGCAATTTGAAGAATTATAATGAACAATCTTCAAGGTTTTCCAACATTTTTATAGGATAAACAATTAATTATTTGAAAAAAAAACAGATTAATCAATTAAAGTTCAATCACTTTTTTGCTTTTTGGACGAACAGTTCAAGAACATGCAGAGATCATCTGACAGAACGTCATGCTGTTAGAGTATATCATCTTCACCAAGCCTCAATCGTACCTGTCTATTTTCCCCCAGTCAAAATTGCGTCGCATGACAACAGGTGGAGCTATAGGAGCTGCGTCCGATGGTGGGGTCACGCCTGACAGACATGGGGAGGTTAACGTACAACATAAGCCATCTGCAAAGTCTGAAAAGGCAAGGATAGGGGAAGTTAAATACTGCTCTTGAGCTTCCAAGCAAACACAAAACAAATGTTGTACAATTTGCATTAACCTCTTTCACACTCTACTGCTCAGGCAAACACACACAAAGCAAACTTGTGAGGGGGGGGGGGGGATCTATATTGGTCCAGAGTAAATTCACAATTAGAACAATTAAAGCACACACTATTTTCACTGTGTACGCACCAGCAGTCATTATCAAACACACAGGGTATATTTCATTTCCTGTTTTGCTACAGAAATGTTCTGTCATAGCAGGAAATATGTCGAAGGTTGACCACTGATAAGAAACAGTTCTATATTAAGAACATGATAAATTATTTTCAGTGCTTAAAGAGCGTGTGATTGCCTGTTTGTGTGTGTGTGGCTCTATGTATCGTGATGCTTGTCTCCTTTTTGTTTGTTTTTAATACTTTGTCTGTCTGTTTAGTTGTTCATCGTAGAGTTTGTGCATCCACCCACCACAGTAGTGGTTGATCATATCTTCAAGGCACTGGAAAGTGAGGCGAGGGGAGATGTAGTACCAGCTGTTGTCCAGTCTGAAGATACGATAGTGCTTTATGATCCGATGCTTCACTGAGAGCGAATACAGACCTGAGGATGTGACACACACAGCAAGCACTTAACAACACACTCATGATACCAAGCTGCTCTGTTCTATGAAACAAGCACATAGTGGTATCAGGTCAACACGTCAGTTTGCCAGAACCCAAGAGTGTCATATTAATCCACTCATAACTCAAAATGTTAGGACAATGCTTAGTCATTGTGCATTTTTGCACCGTAAGTAAAGAAAAAAATCAAAATATGACAACACAAACGTTTCAGGGGAGAAGTTTTTTTGTACCTCAAACATGTAGTTGAAAAACAGTTTGGGTGAAATAAGCATACTGGCTTTCTTGCCGAAAGTTATATAAGAAGATTGATATCACTGGTATGCGATATCTGTGGTAGATATAAATCAACAGCCAGGAAATGGTTGACTTTGCTTATTTTAGCTTGGCATAAAGACTGGAAACAGGGAAACAGATAGTCTCACTCAGTCGAAGATTAAAAAAACAGTTTACAAGCATCTCTAAAGCTCAGTAATTAATGCAGTTGATTGTTAATCTGCAGAAAAACAAGTCTAAAAACTTTTCTTCACGAGGGGTTTGGTGTCAGATTATTTCGTGACTATTTTTATCTAACACTCTGCACTTTAAAAACAAAAAAAAACTTTTTTACTATTTTTGAGAATTTTGCCTTTATATACAGAAATCATGGGGTTAGAGCAAATAGTAATGACATGCATCAAAGGTCCCAAACCAGAAAAATTAGATGGTACTAGCTGTAGACCATGCAGACACTAATTTTAGCCAACATAAAAATATCTCAACTGTTTTAAATTATGCCAAAAATTATATTTTAAAGTCGACCATTTCAAGTCCTTAATTCCTTTTACTTTAAGTCCCTTAAATAAGCTGTATACGACATATCTATAGACATATCTATAATTCAGTCCGATTGAAACTGACGGCACATGGCTCTCGACATGGGCAAGGTTGAGGTGGCAACTAGCAGCTAATGGTGCTAACAGTGGCCGACAGAGCTGATGGTGTCGATGTGGGGGGAACCAGAGGGTGGATGTTACGCTTCTGTAATGGGTTGGGATGGTGTTAACAGAAGTAACTGCTGTATCAACACGTTCTCACTCCAACCTCGTCACATATTGACGTGTTGGTCATGGACTTTCCACGTCCACATATGACATGCAAGGTACCCTGAGTGAGTTGGTTGTTGACCTTCTGGGACACTATGTCTCTTCTTTCAAGATGCACCTCAGTTTTCACAGGAAATTTAACGTTTGCGTACAGCCTCTTTCAAAATGAACGCACTATGTCGGTACAACACTGCAAACATTTTTTCTCCTTCAACAACAAACGTGGTTTGGTTTAGGAAAAAAGAGCAGCGTTTGCCTTTAGATTCTTACTGGACATGAACACCTCTCTTTTGGGTGAAAGTCCGTGTTTGTTGAACCCTTCCACCACCCGTCCCGGCCCGAAACATCACAGAATACCATTTTCTTGAAAGTTCTGGACTCTTGTCTTTCTTCTCTCTTGAACTACATCCCTCCTGTTCTTGATTTGGATCTGACTAGATCTCATCTTGGTTTGGCGTCTGCTCGTGTCCTAACATCATGCTGATGTCATCGAGCATTTTAATTTCCTATTCAGAGACTCGACACTAATCTTTTACAGAAAGCCAAAGTCAAACCAAACTCACAAAGCTGATTGTGCCTCACAAATGTACTCACCTCTCTCCCTGGTACTCTCCCGGACCAGGAAGGAGCCGACTCTGTTCGCAGGTAGACTGAGCAGCTCCTCGGCCTTCTGCCTCTCCACCCCCTCAAAGAGCCAACTAACCGAAGAAAAAAAAATAAGCTGTGGGTTAAAGATCACATGCTGCATTTTAAACCTTAGCAGTAAAAAACCCATTACTTAAGACACAATCTCAAAATCAACACATTCAACTCGTGCCTATATCTTGTTTTACTAACATTTCCTACGACCTTGTTGCCACAGAGAGAGATCATAGATTGTGTAGTGGAACAACTTGTTTCATATTCTTTGTTGTTATCGATCTGAAGCAAGTTCAAACAGCCGATCGTAGAGAATAACGTTAGTATAGCTCTGCTTCTGCTTACCCATGGTAAACTTTTGCCACATGGCTGCTGGGTATGTAGTTCTCCTTTTGTGTTTGAACAGAGCGCACTCTCCACCAGTAAGCCTCCCTGAGAAACATAAAGACACAAAGAGGAATCAACCACTGACCTTTGTGTGTGGACACTTCTCTATACTGGAAACTTAGAGCATGAAGTTAGAAATGAGGTTTTGTTTTTATTTTTGGTTTGACTGTTTCCTCATAGTTATTTGTGATCTTCCAACTGCCAAAAGTTTTTAATAAAGGATGAAAAAACAAGGTCGTACTGAGCAATGAGTCTGAGCTTCTCCCCCATCCTGTAGATGGGCTCGCTGATTTCAGGCGACGGGTAGTCCTGAAGCACCACCACCATGTCGTCCTCTGAACCTGCCAAGAACAATATTTACAGTGTTAACAAACACAGCCAAATGCTGATACACAGACATCATTAGTTTGGCAAATTCAGAGATGTCTAAGACCAAACCTTGGATATTATTGCCAGTTCATTTAAATCGTACTTTTAGATTAATTTACACCATCGAAATGTAGCTGTGCACATGCAGAAAGTTTTACTGACAGCAGTTGAGAAAGGTTTTACTTTTAATTTTGCAAGCACTTTAATTATAAAACAAAGTATGCTGTTAATAAAAAACCTACCTTTTAAAGAGCTGTCATGGTTTTCTTTGTTGACCTTGTCTGTGGCGCTCATGCCTCGCATCACATTCCCCATCCTTCAGATAGACCAGACTCCAGTCTGAAGTCAGGGCAGAGAGACGAATATGCTGTGAATGTACTCAACAATTTTCCACTCATGTACCAATCTGTTTTTTTTATACCACTAAACTTCTCTCTGCTGCTGCGCCACAGAGTTTTAACTTCCTATAAGATGACCATTGACCTATCTCAACGGACAGAATGGGGAAGCTGAGGCTAGATGCTATCGGACTCAATTTTCCACTGCAGCACCTAGCTCTGTGTGCTCACAACTAGCAGTGACTACTGAAATAAAATTCATATATTGCGACATTAGACTCCCATGTTGCAGTCTCTATGAAATAATTCAAATTTTGATGCATTTCAACAGATCCTGTCGATGTGACGATACTCTGAAGTTACGGCACACTGTGTTCAGCTGGCTGGTATGGGGTAATAACAGTCCCGTCAATACAGAAACCAGAAGCAGAAGCGGTTGATTTGATAAAATATAGACACCTACCTGTGGGACTTGTAGCTGGCCTGCTTTGACGGCATCAAGTGTGGTGACAGTGTCGACAGCCCAGACAGGGCATGATGGCAGCAGCGGAGTCCAGTACTAGAGAAGTACCATGTTGATAAGAATTCACAGCAATGACCTGTCGCTGAGTGTGGTGACAGCGCTGCCTCTGACTGCAAACTCACTTCCTGTAATGAAATGAGGAAGAGGGCCAGCAAAAGTGTTGTTGAGACACACAGATCATGAAAGAGGGGAGTGCATAACAACCGTCTAAATGTAGTTATTTGAGGTAACTGAAAGCACTAATGTAGACTAACGCTTTTTATGAATCTACTGAATTATGTGTCAGAATGTTTGGTGATGTTCCAGTGGACAATAATCTACTTGTCCAATAAACTGTTATTTACTCCCTCTCATTGTTGTTATGCAAAGCAGAGAAAGATTGAGTGAAGATTAATAAGTATGCATTGATGAGCATTACCTTTGGTCCAGCTACTTCAGTGTGAAGATTTTCTTTATTTTATGTGACAGTAAATTGAATATGTTTGGGTTTGGATTGTTGGTCTGATAGAAAACAATATCTGAAGATGTCACATTGGGTATTTTGTCACATTTTTTAAACAACTAAATAAAAAGTTCAAAATCTTGGTAAATACACTTACTGGTTCTCTTGATCCAGTCGCCAGAATGAATGTTGATATTGCACATTTCTCCAAACCATGAATATGTAATATTTGTATGTAATAGACATGTTGAAACTTATCATTTCAACAGTGCAGTAGTTAACCTGTTGTTATGCCTCAGCACAAAAAACCCTTTAGTTATTGTTTGGGAAAAAGATCATGTTGTCAGTGTTTCGGCTTGCCCTGTTTCGGAGCCACAACCGTGGTTGGAAACATCTTGCTAAAATCAAATGTTTTTGTGTGTGTTGGTCTTGAACCGTGGTCTGCAACTTGGCAGCTATCTCACCCGCTCCGCCTCCCACTGACAAAGTCGGCTCGTGTATATGTAATCAGAGGTCACTTAAGAAATGCTGATATGACATGTATGCATGTAAATATAATGTATATGGAATTTGCAGAAGGTACAGTGCCGACATTTTCTTCTGGTGATTGGTCTGAAAGATCGACACCATTTACGTTTGTACACTTAATATGAATCTACAGCCAGCGGTGGGTTAACTTAGCTTAGCACAAAAACTCTCGACAGTCCACTCAGCAGGTGTAAAAACTATATTCCTTTGGTTGTAGGGGATGACGCACTAGAGTAATTCTTAGCTGACAACTAGCTGAGACTTCAGGAAATTACTGGTTCCTGATAGATAGTAACTTCCTGGGACTTACTACTTGAAGTTAATCTTTTCCCTTGTCCGTAAATTTTGTGTTAAGCTAAGCGAACTGGCTTCTGGCTGTAGTTTCATATTCACCGTACATAAATGAGAGTGTTATTAGTCCTCATCAGTGTTTTTCCCAAAATGCCAAACCATTCCTATAATCAATTAATTTAAAAAAGGCAGATTAATCTGAAAGAAAGATAATAATTATTTAAAAAACCTACGGTGAATTAAATTGTATAAGCACTTTCTTTTTTACCATATTATCATTATACATGATTTGAGATAATGATAAAACCTGTTTGAATTGAATTTGGCTGTGCTTAAGCATTTAAATAATTTGTAGAATTACAGGACACAAACAAGGACAAGGTCAAATATAGAAATAATTCTGCTTATTGGAACTGTTGCGACATGTTTTACATATACTGTAATGGTATTTTTAGTCCGTTGATGAGCTTTTTTTTTGTCCCAGAGGAAGTCAGCATTTGCCAGCGTTCATGCTTGGTGGGACACTCAGAGAATTTGTGTGACATCTGACATGTCGCCACTGTGCTGATCTGTATAGAAATGTGTCATGGGAAAGGTTAGTGAGATTATCGTAGTTATATTTGCACGTAAGCAGAAAAAGAAATGAATTGAGTAAAAGAGCAAAGCATCTAATTTCCAGTTAGTATACTTAAGTAATTTTAACAGTGATACATAGCTCTGTGGGTGATAGAGACAGAAATTAGAAGTACGTTGATGTTATCTTTAGCTGTTGTGTTTATCTGTTGTCTAAAAGTATCCCAGAATAACCCATGACGTTTCAATTTAGGGAACCAAAAACCGTTCAGTTCCTGTGATCTGGTGAGACAGTGCATCTCAGTCTGTGTGAGGCTTATATCTTCATGTGTCCATGTTCTGAAACAAGAAGTGAAAAAAATTTACAATATGTGCATGAAATATTGCGCCAGTAGATCACAAAATGTTCTGTGGTGATTTGCTACACGTGTCATGATAAAAACTGTCTGAAGTTCTATCCAGACTTTTCTTTCCCCTTTCACCCATGATGAGTGACAAACTCTTTCACTCCCAGTCTCACACGGCGCCTTCCTGCTTTGTGATTCACTGTCTCCCATTCATTTCTGTTTTTGCAATATATGTCACATCTCAGCTTCACAAATGGGTTGTTTCCTTTATTTGAATCACAGTTTCACTTCACTGACTTCTAATGTTAATCCTTAGAAAAGGATAGATTGAGTATATGTGAAGCCACATAGCCCTGGTTACATAAGAACATTCCTCAGTGCCACACTTTACTGCTCTCAGGACAACTTCTCTCATGTATTTTCCATATTAAAACCTGGATCAGTCTGCTCCAGCACATTAGACCTTTTGCTCCTGCCACCTTTCCTCTCTGACTGCAGGACAGTGATGCAATAATGTGCAGTGAGAATGGACACAGAGCAAGAGATCAGCCTCTTTATGAGCGTGAACTTGTCTTAAAGCCCTTACGGGATTTTTAAAAGTGAATAAATAGAGGTATCATATAAACCTTTTTCATATATGCGTCACTGTGGAGGCTTGGCAGATATTAGGTGTATGCAGAAAACACTGAGCTGTCAGTTCCTTTTGTTGGCTTCCTGCTGTGTGTGTGTGTGTGTGTGTGAGAGAGAGAGAGAGAGAGAGAGAGAGAGAGTGTGTGTGTTCAGAGTTCTGAGATAAATATTCCTCAGCGGAAGGACACAGGAATCATAAGTCTTATCGTGTCTAAACTGAACTGCAACCAAACTGCATGTTAGGCTGTACCGAAGACTTTTTCGGCTGGCTGTAGAAAAAAAAAAAGCAGCTGCTGTAGCTCGGTGGGTGGTGACTGCATGGTGTCAGATGCCAGGACTCTAACTGTTATGGCTGCAAGAGAGGAAGGAAGTCTTCATCAGCTTTAGGTGAAAATGAATTTGTGGTCAATGTGTAGCTTGTGTGGCGTGAAGAGCTTGCAACATTTCCTGTGGCCAGTTTTATTCATTTCTGGAAAGTTTCAAAGTAGATTTTTACTTGTATTATTGGCAGAAGTGTTACTGGCAGTTGTCTCCATCTTTTTGCTTCTCTCAACAACTTTGTGCCACGGCAGATCAGCTTTTTGTGGGCTGTTTATTAAAGGGCCACAGTTTAAAACAAAGGAACAAACAAGAGCAAAGCATGTTGTCTCACTTGACTCCTTTTGTATCTTATTGGTTTAATCTTTCCAGAGAATGTTTTTTTGTATCACCAGTGCACCATATCACAAAGCGAAGACTAAATCTCCAGGCTGTTGCCCCTTCTCGATACCCCCCCTTGATATCATTTGAGGTGTTGTGGGCCTATCAGCAGAACACAGAGGGAGGAGGGCACCCACTTGATCAACCCAAAAGATGCTGTTGCTCGCTTGATAGGAAGCTGTAGCTCATGAGATAGAGCCAATTCCTCCAGTCCACTTGTCAAGATCTGTTAGCGGGGCCAAAATTAGATCCTGATGCCCTTTGTGTGGCAGCCTCAGCCGTTTGTGTGTGTGAATGGGTGAACGTGGTGTATGGTGTGAGGCCATTTGAGTGGTCGGGGTAATGGAGGGGCACTACATAAATGCAAGTCCATCCATTTAGCAGTAGACCACCCTGCTGAGCGTGGGCAGCATGACTTATGCTGCGTTTACATGGAAACAGGCGGACGGTAGATCGCATTCTACTGGATGCGAGGACGGTAAAATATTGGACATTACTAGAATGAATATAACAGAATAAAATAACAGACACAAAAAGCAATACGATATCACATTGCAACATAGCATCATGCATGTTTTGTTTACTGTCCTACGGTCAGGCTGTTTATTTGCTTTTACCATGCGGTCCGGAGGCTGTTTTCTGTCTGCTGTCACCGTCTGCCCGAATCCATGTGACCACAGCACAAGATGTGCAATTTAAGGCATACCAACAACTACTCCAATAGAACACATATATATTGGAAACTACGATATTTCCCACTCAAACGCAGTGGAGTAGAAGCATTAAGTAGCATAATGTTGATATACTCAAGTAAAGCACGAGTAATCTTGGACTAAAATTGTATTTAGGTATGTACAGCTCTTAAATAAATGTATTCAGTTACATTTAACTGTTAAATGATAAAACAACACGGCTTCAAAAGGAAAAAAAGGAGAAAGGCAAATATATTATACATGCAAATAGCAGTAAAGAAAGCTGTTTGATATAATAGGTTTTGCAGTATTTAGGCATACAAGGCTTTTACTCGCGTCTGGAACATTTTTCCTCCTTGACTACATGGCTTTTTTATTTTTTGTTTTTCTCCTCAGTCCCTGGCTCATGTCGCTGACAGTGCCAAGGCCATGTGTGTCTTTGAATGAGTCACATGCAGACATAACACAGGTGAAACTCAGCCAGCGAGCCCGTCCACACTGACCTCCAGCTCAATGGACTCTTTGTTGCGTCGGGATGAGGAGCGTATTCCCAGATTAGCTGAGGTAATTGATCGAGACTCATTCCCATTTAAATTGCCTCTATTAATAATGTTTGTCTGAAATTGGTTGAGACAGGTGTTTATTTAGGCGGATCACCTGGACAATCTCTCATAGGCTACTGCAGTTAAGAAACAGGAAGGAATTAAATCATAAGTGGATATTAAGCTGCCACACCATAACCATTACAGCTGAAACCATTCATTCTCTTTTTTATAAAGCAAGATCTTTTTAAGTGAATACAAAAATACACTTGTAGCAAATGTTTTTATTCATAAAAGGCTCATAAAAGCAGTGCAGCAGGTGTCAGCAGATGTTACCCTGACAGTAAAGCTGATATTTAGCTGTCAGAGACTTCCCGCACATGGATAGTTGTGAAAGACTTCCGTATGATTGATGTTTATAACACGTGTTGGAGGAAGTTAAAGCTCCAACTTTGACGATGGTCAGTGATTTGTAAGCACTTTTTTCTGGGCAACGCACTCCTTCTCTGTCTCTCGTAAAGACACATGCTCTCTGCCTGTGGCCGACGTTGGCAGTGACTGCTGTGTAAGAGGCTGGATGTGTTTGAACATTTCAAGGAGAAGTGACTTCTACGCCCTCTGTCTAAAATTACAAAATTACTGACTGTGAGGAATTCCCCGCATAATTTATTTTTTCTAGAAGTCTAAATCAAGACGTGTTCATATGCCTTTAGGGCTCTTTGGCGGGGAGTGCAAGCAAGAGGTGAGTGTTGTTATAATGAATCTTTCCACAGTTCCTCTATTCCTAAAAACAATATACATTCCACATGCACGGACACCGGTAGTTAGTCCTCATGCGGTTGCTGTGTTCTCTCACTGTAATGAGTGGTATCTAAATACAGAAGCTGACCCCACTGGACTCCAAACCACATTCACAGACACAGGGCGTGTGCTGGCTATACGCGTATGCGTATGTATCTGCAGCTTTTTAAGCCACAGACTTTGAGCCAAAATTGCTTACATATAGGAGCCAAAATACTCCCCCACTTAGCCTGTAATCATTAATGTAATGTGGTCACTGCATGTGGGTCATTCAGGCATCTGGAGCATCTTATCCACCAAAACCATCTGCACAAGTAATCAGTGCTCCCTGCTTCTCACATCCATTAATGCATTCCTCCCAGCTCTCACAGATATTCCTGGGGAGTAATCCTCAGATGAATTTCAGTTATTTCTTTTTGCTTATTTAGTGATTTAAAATAGCTGTAATAACACAGCACCTTATCCCCGAGGACACTGCAGCAGAATCATTTTGGTGATTTTAATGGTAATTGGATGCAACTGCATTAAGAAATCTGAGTCTGCACTTGCAAACCGCTGCATCATTATAACAGAGTTGGTGACAGGAGTGAGCACAGGGCTGCTGTGTTTAGTCTTTTCTGACAGGGAAGCAAAAGCAAAGCTCCTCAGTGAATCAACAACAACAACTTTTAGACCCGAAAACCTTTCCAGACTTGAAACATTCATTCCAGTCTGCTGGAATAATGAGACCTGACTTAATGACTTTTTTTTCAGCTGTGTAAAGGAAAATATTACTCAGAAGAATTACATCACTGACATTACTGTGAACCGCGACTGCCATTAAAAGAATCCAGCACTGGGCCATGTGATGGCACTTAGTGAAGTGGAGGTACTTAGGAGAACTGTGGCTGGACCCCTTGGCAAAATAACTAACATGTGATGCCACTATTCCTTCTCATTCATATACTGGTCTGAAACCATACAAACCCCTTTTCTCAACAATAGCAATTTAATGTATTGGCAGTCTGTAATTACCTCACTTTATAGTAGTTTTCATTGTCTGTGGCGGAGTCCGCCATTCCTACACTGGATATAAATTGCCTTTACATGCATAAGGAATTTACAGGAAGTGGTTTTTACTTTTTCACTCTCCAACAGCCATGTTAGAGTTGTATTCATTCACTGCTCATGCAAACCCAACCTTTCCTACAAGTGTTCATCTGGCAAAACACAGTGTGGCTATTATTGTGAAGCATTCACAGGAATTGTATCTGCGATCACGGTTAGTGCCAAAGCTAGAAACACTAATAACACTATTAAAACAACACAAGTTTGTTTGGCCGCACTGTAAACAGATACACCAGCTGCTCTTCTTTTGTATATCTGACACAGCAGTTGCTCAGGGAGTGTTTGCTGTAGTGTTAAACTGCACTTTGTGTGAACACAGTAGCTATGGTTGTCGCCAGGTCAACCAGGGCTGAGATTATTACCACTATTTCAACTTTAGGGACAGACTGCAAACACAATCATCAGTGTAAATGGAAGATAAACATGCAATTACAATGTGCATGTCCTTAAAAAGGCTTGCATTAGCACTCCAGTGATTTAGCAATGAGCCTCTAAAAGTTGGGGGAATTGCAGGAAAAAGAAGAGGTCAAAACCAGAGCAGAGGCCAAAACATCCTGACTTTCAGCCTATATGGGCCCAAGCATAATCAAAGCAGATCCTACATTTCCCATAATGCAACCCAATAGCATATTTTGTTAGACCCTCTGTGTCTGATGACTTTGTCAGGGTTATTTTCTCAGAGGAAAGCTCCATCCCGAGCCACGGGAGACATTATACAACTGTTTTCACTGTCTGAGTCCCCATGGCGAGTAAACTCACTTTGATGTGTAAAATCTGTGGAGAGCGCCTTTAATGCTCAAAGTCAGTAAGGTTACCGGAGGTCATTCTGGGACAATTTCACATCGTGCATCCATTAGTGGAGGAGGTGCAGTTTCGCACTAATTGTGTCATTAAACCAACAAGTCTCCCTGCAGTGAAATCCCCCAAGGTGTGCTCAGCAGAGAGAAAGTCTTCCTAATGTCAGGGCATCATTCAGGCTTTGTTATCAGTGATTTCATGCGGGCCACCTGTGTATTCAGGCAGCCCCGCCCTCCACCTCCACACGCACGCTTACACGCACACACATCAAGGATAATGCCAGCCTTCACATCCAGGGCAGGGTAACTATCGGTTATCCTGCCAGCCAGCCCTGCAGAGCCCATAATGAGAGTCTGCATCGGTGCACGCAGTCGCTCTCTTCAACATCCAGATGGGAGTTTAGCGTTTATCGCTGCGTCATCATCTATTACCTAGTCATTATATGCCAGTGAGCTATTTTAATGTTGCATGTTTTCACTGTGCACCTGTGAAAGTACATGCACCCTCCCTATAAGTATACAGGCACACTGCTGTTTTTAAGACATGCAAATCCCAAAAAAAACCTCAGAGCCAAATCTGATAAAGACTTTATTGCTGTTGTCAGCTGTGTTGTAAGCATATGTTTGCTCAATGGAAACATACAATGAGTGATGTATAACTGTGTGGAATGTAGTAACTCTCAGTCCTGAGCAGAGCATGTCACATTAGCTGATTATATTTTCACTTAGTTTACTTAAATATAAGTTTTTACATCCGACAATATTTTACTGATTCACCTCAGTAAAAGTAAAGATGTGACAAAACACACTGAACTATTTCACTGACTTACTGATGTACCTTTCAGGAAAAGCAGGTCCAAGCTACTGTTACATAATGAGGGAAACACTGTAAAATCATTTTTCCACTGGCTGGTGTTCGAACTCATTCAGCTCCTGCTGGCTCTCCAGGCGAATCATTTGCTTTAGTACTTTCCTGAGAAACAATCCACAACGGAACTGTGAAAATTTGATTGCTAACAGTTCTTAAATTTACGGTCGATTTACGTTGTACCCATGGTTTTCTGAGCTTACTGGCTTAGTAGAATATATAGATCCTGTCATAGATGCAGGAAGTCCGTGGAGGAAACCTCAATGTCACACATATTGGTGTGTTTGATGTGAGACAGAACAAATTGAAAAGCAGACTATGAACCCGGGCATACAGCTGGTAGGACTTAAAGGTCTTATTTGAATTGTGGGCATAACTTAAGAATTAAAACATATTTCCTTTTTTCTTTAAAGTGAGACTTTGGAATGAATGGATAATGCAATCCTCCTCTTACAAATGAACGGATAAAACCCACCCCTGTTCAGTTCAGCACTCAAGGGCTTTGCTGCTACAACCTTATGCCAGTCAATGTCAATATAGAATCATGAGAGTTTTACTTCAGTTGGTGTGCACTGCTGTGATCTCGACTGTTTGGTGCAAGGTGGTCATAACCTCCTGAGACCTTTGTTTGGTTTGCTTTTTTAATTCATCCTAGCTAGTGCAGCGATGTTACTCTCTGCATGACCTTCCTCAGCTGACACTAACGTTTTAGAAAACTTCAGATGACCAAAAACTGGATCCATCTAGTCACCTACTCACTGAAGCTTGATAGGTTTTACACTTGATCTAACGAATGATAATAAGGCAAAAACAGTATTCCATTTCTGTCCTGCTGTGAAAGAGCGAATGCTTGTGGTGTTCATTCCACCAGTGTAACCACCACTGAAAACGCGTAACGTGATTCCTGTCATTTCCCTCGTTCCTGGCATTCCTGCCTGATGTTTTTTAACTTTGGAATTCACCTTGTCAACTGAGTTCAAGGTCCATGATGAGGTGATAACATTGCTATTTCTGTTATTGGAAAGTGGTTATTTTTTTATTTGTTGTATTGTCCCTTAACTTTACTCTCATCCTCTTCACTCATGTGGTTAATTTAATTAAAAAATAAAGCATCAAGAATTAAACAGAGGCAGATCTACCTCTAGGCAACATAGTTTACATACTGATAAAACACTCGAGGCCTTACTTCACCTGTCAATAGCTGCATTACTTGAAGAGAATATGATCCCAAGTCACAACAATATACTGACTTAGTGTCTGACTAACATATTTCATTGTCAAGTGCAGACGCTAACTTCGAGACTTCCACTGTGTGCACATTGTTTTTCATCCCAGTGAGTAATTGGCCCCGGTTCACTCCCATTACCAACTTCACAAAGTTGTAAAGGTCAAGGAAAAATTCTGGAGCTATCTGGAATGACTGCAGTGCTCTTATATGTACACGTCTATGAAGATGGAGCGAGACCTTAAAGGAAGCCCTGTCATACATCCCGTCTCACTTTCAACCGGTCCCTGCAGGTTTGGAGCTGTGATTGCGTAAACCAGACAGACGTTTAAAGTGCGGTTTCTGCTGTGGCGGGTTCACCGGGGATGTGCTCAGCTCTAAATCTTGTTTACGGCTTCACTTCACTTTGAGAAAATCCATTCAGCCACGATGACTCCAAGATTCCCCGTAACCATCTGAATTTCTCAAAAGATGGAGCAGATAAGGGCTCTCACAGTGATTATATTTTTCCTCTTCTGCTTTTCCTTGTGCTGCTGCTAATTCTAACCACCGGCTTGTATCGGAATGAAGGTAAATACCTGCAAAAGTGCCAATGACTGATTCCATGAATGCTGCGGGGATTAGCTGCCGATGTAAGAGATCTGGCATTAAAGCCTGAGAATGCCTCAAAGTCATTTAGCCCTGTCAGTCACTTGGATATGCACAGGATCCAGAGAGACTGTGATAAACAGCTGCTGCAAAGCCTCAGCACAGACCTGATTTCTTTGCTGTGTACCCATCTGTATGTCAGATAGCACCATGTGCTAATTCTTGGATGCAAATGGATGCTTTCCATAATCGCACATCCTGAGGCTAGGGCTTGAGAGATAGAAGGTCAGCGAGGGTAAACACTTAAAGACAAAGCATTCCTACAGTGGGCTGGGCTCACGCAATCAAGAAATGCCAGGACCTTTACAAATCAGACATTCATAACCAAGACATGTGCAAAAGCAGTCATATGTTTGTGGTTTTTTTTACAGTCAATGTCTACGCAAAGTTAAAAGGAGCTCGAGTCGGTGTTTGATTTGAATTACAGCCAAAGCCATACTGAGCTGAAACGTATACGCCTCACTGGGCTGCTCATTGTTGACCCACACACACACGGATGCTGTAAAAGACAGCTTTTGTTAAAAGTCACGATCATGAGAGCAGTTGGGATCTCGAAGCAACTTAAGTCCCTCGCTTGGTCTACACATCACCTCTCGCCCTGCCAAAAGCTAAACAAATGAACAAAGCAGCACAAAAGTTGGGCCTCAGTTTGTAAGACGTGAACCACAACCTTTGCCTGTGATCAAGGCACATACACGTTCATACATACGCATAAGCACTGACGTCCCTTCTGACTTTATCACACACACACACTGTATTACTGTATAATGCTTATAGGCTGGCACTGTACCAGCATGTGCAATACATTCACATGAGACATGTCTGAGCCTGGACTTAAAATCAGAGGACAAGGCTCATGTGAGATGAGGAATTTCAGCTCAGGTTACCTGGAAACCAAATCCATATTCTCACAGATGTTGGATTGTTTTTGTCACCAGTGTTAGTATCTGATATCTTTGCTTTGCTTCTTAGGTTTTAGCATTAAAGGTTATGTAATGAATGTCATCTGAGAAAAAAAATATATTAGTTTAGGAAAATTAGTTAATTTGCATATTGTGTAAAACAAAAATATACAGCCATCCATCCATTTTCATCCGCTTATCTGGGGCCAGGTCGTGGGGGCAGCAGGCCGAGCAGAGCACCCCAGACGTCCCTCTCCCCAGCAACGCTTTCCAGCTCCTCCTGGGGGACCCCAAGGCGTTCCAGGTCAGATGAGATATGTAAACCCTCCAACATGTTCTGGGTCTGCCCCAGGGCCTCCTAACAGAGCTGAGCCAGAAAGCAAAGCTCTTGATTTACTGGTCCATCTACATCCTAACCCTCACCTGTGGTCATGAGCTCTGGGTAGTGACCAAAAGAATGAGATCGCGGATAGAAGTGGTGGAAATGAGTTTCCTCCGTAGGGTGTCTGGGCTCAGAGACAGAGATAGGGTGGGGAACTCGGACATCTGGAGGGTGCTCGGAGTAGAGCCGCTGCTCCTTCGCGTCGAAAGGGGTCGGTTGAGGTGGTTCGGGCATCTGATGCCTCCTGGGTGCCTCCCATGTCCCACTGGTAGGAGGCCCCTGGACAGACTAAAATATACAGTTTTCTTTCATACAAATTGCAGCTTAAAATACACATTCAAACATTAAATCTTATTTACCATCCCTTGCTTCTGGTATCTTTTAGTTTTAGTAATTTCGAGTAAACATTATTCCTTGATATATTTACACGGTAAAACCAACCAGCATTTGGACCCCATTATAAAATAATCGAAATAAACCCACAATCACTCAAGCTTCTTTCTTTTTCAGTACAAAATTAGTAAGAGACCTTGGTTTCAGTATAACCAAAATGTAACACAAATTTTGATTTTTCACTTTTTGTGCATAATGTAAAATGAATGGCATTTACATAGAATTACAGGCAGTTATAGCAGATTTTCCAACTGAACATTGGACGTCCACAGCAGCAGGTTGTCATTTTATAAACCATCCCACCCTGATAAAGAATAAAGTCAGGACTGAGAATTTCTTGATAACTTCTTCTGTGGTGAGAACATTTGGACAAATGTGCCGTAAACTGTGATATAATCAACTTTAGGTTTGCAAAAGCTGATAAAATCAGATTGAAGGCACATTTGTGCGCACACACAAACCAGAGACAAAACTACAACAAAATTAGTTTTCCAAATATGGCTTCGATTAAAGATTGCATCCGTAGGCTACTTATTTCCATCTAGTCCGACCGTCCTGATTAATCTGTTATTGTCTAGGTGCGTAGCCGCAGACCGTTAAAGAGATAGATATTAAAGCAGGCCTTTGATAGGAAACGGAAATGTCAGACAAAAATGTTTTGCCAGAGTTATAAATCTAGCCTCGCCGGGTCAGCCAGTGGAAATCAACAGCTAAATGGGAATAATGATAGACATTAAAGGCCTTTGGTATAAATCATATTAATCACAAGCAAGCGAGCATGGCCTCTGGTGTGTGCTCTTGTGTGTTGAAACGTCTGCGCGCATTTGCACAACACACCACTTTTTATACAAAGCCTATTATGCAGAGCCGACAGCGTTGGAACAGAAACGAAAATAAAAGTTGTTTTTGGCAGGGTGGTGACTTACTAAATGTTTGCAGGACCATTTTTCACTTAACAACAAACACAGGCATGGAAACTTGATTTTTATATACACGTCTCTCCTCAACAACTGCAGGGTACTAAAGGTGCTTTTACAAGTTAACTGCGCAGTCTGTCAAATATTAATGTATATTTTCACCCAACCCATTCCCTTACAAAAGATGCAGAGAGCATTTCATGTAATAAATCAGTGGTTAAATAGCTGACTGAGTGGCACTGTGAGCTTAGCTTTGTTTAAACTGTACCTGTGTGCTGTTGGCTGGACTAAGCTAACAGTGTTATAGCTATATAATCTATCAATAGTACAGTATTAGATGGTAAATAGTGTTAACAAATACCTACAAGCTGCATGAGGAATCGCTCGCCATTAAACCGCTTCAACTTCATGTAGGATTCTCATATCTGCAGAGCCCAGCAGATGTTTTCCTCAGTCCATGTGACCACAGCTATATAAAGACAGTATAATTACTGGACTGGTCTGAGCATAGCTTGCCATGCCCTTTCTCCGTCGCACACACACACATACACACAAACAAACAAGCCTCTCATATAAGCCTGAAGGCCTATGGCTCACAAAGTTCAGTCGGGTTCAAAGGTACAGTTTGAGATTTTGGGAAACACGCAAATGCGGAGTCTCGCTGCGAGTTAGACGTGAAGATTACAATGCTCATGACTGTCCTGTAAATATAGCTTAACATGCACACCGGACACAGTGGAAACCGCTAGCCTGGCTGCGCTCAAGCTAACAAAAGGATCTGTTTGCCGAGCAGCACCTATACGATGTGGTTTTACAGGGACTATTTTTTGGCAGGGCACAGTCACTTCCTGGTGAATTCAGGAGACATTCTCATCATGTTAACCCACTGCACTTAAATTGACTTTGAAACTTCTCTTTTTGCAGGAAGACTGATTGTTCTGAAGTTGAGCTATTTCCAGCTGCAGAGAGGATACATTGCTGCTGTTTTAAGAGGTATGCAGTCTGTAATGAAGTTGGCTGCAGAGAAGAAAGAAAATCAGACATTCTTCCCACACTGGTGGTGTGCTGTGAGGGACCCTTTTTTTTAATGTATCACCTCAGCAGTTTTTGGTCGCCTCAAGGTGTTGTAAAGTCAGTCTCCCATTCTAAGGAGGATTACCGACTCCACTTGACTTTGAAGCTCGAAGATTTCCAAAACACTGTTTGACTTCAAGGCTTCTCTGCGAGTTGAGGGGATTTTAATGAGGGGATTTTGACTGGAGTCATAGATGGTCGGCTCCCGTAATCAGGCCATCCATCACACTTTTATACCTGGAGTGCTTTACTGGCTCCTTCATTCTCATGGGACAGATACTGCGCAGTGCTCAGGGTGTGCTGTGTTTTATTCTGCTTCACATAGGCTTACAGGACTGTGATGCACCCAAAGAGTGTAGTGGGTGACACAGTGGGTCAGTAGTTAGAACAGTGCAGACTTTTGGTTTATGCACATCAAGTGTATGAAATGAATGAATGAAGCATGTGTCATTTGATTTCTTGTTGAGAGTTTCAAAGATCAATATCACTCCATGTCTTTACAGTGGGAAGCAACAACAAGTAGACTGTTAGCTTAGCTTATCTTAAAGATTGGAAACAGTGGAAAACAGCTAGCCTGGCTCTTTCCAGAATTTAAGAATCCGGCCACCACAACCTTTTAAATTTTAGACATATTAATCAAAATGTTAAAACAAAAAAATGCTGAAAATCTTTCTTACTTGTTTGCATTTTATTAAGGCTTAAAGTTACACAAATTTAAGGGCAGGCTGCTTTGAGTGACAGGCTGTCTGCCAATAGTGTTGTCGGCTTCTCAGTCAGATCCGCCCCTTGCGCCAGCCTCTCGCCTAAATATGGCCACTTCTGGCTCCAAAAACCCAAGATGGCGACAGCCGAAATGCCGACCTCAAGGCTTCAGAACGGGAGTCAACAAACCAATGGGTGATGTCAGGGTAGCTACATCCATTATTTTTACAGTCTATGGTTTCAAGTCTTTATGCTGAGCTTGGCAAATCACCTGCTAACTTTAGCTTCATATTTTCATACAATGTCATAATTCCGAAGTCCCATTAGTCTGAAAAATGTCCCACCGGACTGAAAGCCCATTTGTCCAACAGCCTGTTATTCCTTAAACAAACAACCATTGCTCCAAAGTCCCATCTCTCCAAAAAATACACACTCCCTGCAGTTAGTTTCAGTTTCCCATTGATGTCTGAGTGACCAATCCTGGGTGTTTCTCAGCAGCGTTTGAGCCACTGAATCTGGGTGTTTCTCACCAGCCCGTGTCCTTCTTTTCCGGTGACTTTTGTGCCACAAAATGTGGGTGTTTTAAGCCAAAACATGATCTCTTCCTAACCATAACCAAGTGGCTTTTGTTCCTAAACCTAACCACACACTCAACTCAGCATTGTTGAGACAATTTCAATGTCAGTTTATCTGCCACAAAATAATGTACAAATGTAACATATCTGTGGTTTACAGACATGTACAATGATGACATTTCTTCTTGTGATTAAGTTGGTGATTAAGCAGGAAGCAGTGCAATTCTTTGGAAAAACAGGACTTCGGAGCAATGTCCATGAGAGTGGTACTGCTCATCTAGTTTTTGGCAAAAAAACAACTATTGCCTTGAGACAATAAATTAATTCATGATTTGATAGAGCTCTTTGTTTCTGCTGTCACTCCCTGTTAAGCCTTTCCCTTAAAAAAATCTTCACCCTTAAACTTTGACTGAATCATTAACCACTCAAGTCAGCTGACAAACTCAGCCGTACATCCTCTTCATGTGAGAACAAAGCACTAGTTGCTTCAGACCTAGCTTTCATCATAGGATATTTTTTGCCAAATGCACCACAACAGACACATGAAAGGCGCCGAGGAGTTGGCACGCAGCGCAGCTTTGATTGACGTCATCTAATGATGCATAAAGGTCCATGCGAAGCCCCGCAGTTAACACTAACTACTATCGTATCAGACCAGAAAATGGAGGACAGATGCTGACATGAGCATGAATGATACCACCTGTGGTTTGAAACTTTTCTTTCCTGTCGCTGTATGATTTAAGTGGAGGTGGAAGGCCTTTGGTGTGTGAGGGAACCAGTTTGTGACGGACGAGCAGAGAGCGGTTAGAGGATTAAAGGGAGAAGCAAAAAAGGCAGGATGAGAAAGCGAGTAATGCACAGAAAATCTTTCAGTGATGATTTATAGAGCAGAAATCTCCATCAATGAACTCAAAATCTCAAGATCTCAAAATTAGTTTACTGCCCTTTAAGCTGTTAGTTATATATCTGCCTGCATGTCTAAGTTTATTTTATTTTTTTCCCAAATGTTAGCTTGTTTTTTAATGTTTATGGAAAAGGAAATCCAATAGGGTTGATGAAATCCTTTGACAGCCCAGACGTGTTGCCACAAAATAGGATGCAATTATAAAACTGATGTTTAAATGAGAGTTTTACTTCTGGTCCCAGATGGTTCCTAATTTACATTGGAAGACATCAACACCGTTACATCAAGAACATTTACTCAAGAAAAAACGAAAAACCCAATATCACTAAGGAACCATAAGATGAATATTTAAAGTTTGATGGCACAGGAAAAGGTTACATGGCATAAAAGTGTAACAAATATACCAATGAACTGAACTGAGCTGACGTGAGGCTGACGGAAAGCGACTAAAGTGGGGGAAAGAAAGAGAGCAACAGAAAGTGACAGAAATGGAAAAGTAAAGATGGAGAGAAATTGAGCGTGAGAGAAAGAGAGCAGCAGAGACAGACAGAGTGGGCACATTGTGCTGTGGAGTCAGATCGGGTCGTCCCGGTCAGAGCAGAGAGAGAAGCGCCGCTCAGATCAGCTAAGAGGCTGACAGCTCTCTGACAGGGATTAGAGGACTGGCTGTAAATAATAGGGGTTCAGACCTGGGGCACCTTGCTCCTTGACAAAGTGCTCATATCTCATCTGTCACTCTTTCCCTCTCTCCCTCTCTCGCTCTGTTGCCTACGGTGCCTATAATTCTTCCAGAGTTTAGATTATTCTCAGTGATATTTTCATCAGACCAGTGACATGAGAGGTAGCTGAAGTAGGAGACAGTTTCCATATGGTTGAACAGTAGCGTAAAGTGGAATTCTTTTGGCGATCATTTGCGTCATCTCAAAAAGAAACATTCAAAATTCCAGGAAAATGAAAAGAGAGCAAAGTAGCAGATAGATGACATCATTGATTCGAACTCAACATCTGTGGGCCAGACACAGCCCCGGCCTTAAAATAGCATCCGTAGGTAGGAGGTAGGCAACCTGCAGGGGTGTATTTGTTCACACCTTCTAAAGCAAATGTTCGTTTCAACAATTTCAGTTCAGATCATATTTGACTTAAAGTCTTAAAGGTGGTCTTAAAGGGACAGTTCACCCGAATATAATAAAAATACATATTTTTCCTCTTTCCTGTAGTGCTATTTATCAAGTTAGATTGTTTTGATGTGAGCTGCCGATTGTTGGAGATATCGGCTGTGGAGAAGTCTGCCTTCTCTCGAATATAAGGGAACTAGATGGCACTCGGCTTGTGGTGCTCAAAGTGCCAAAAAAAAATGCATTTAAAAAAATGATTACCTGGTTACTCAAGATAATCCACAGACCTTGTTGTGAGCAGTTTCATGTAGATGTAGGAACTATTTTCTTTCTACTAAACTACCTACCAACTGTATTACTGCGCAGAAGAAAGTGTCCGATGGAGTTGACGGTTTGAATATGAGTGTACAGTCCTTGGCACTTGGACACCAGAGGGAGATATTTTGTGGTCGAGGGACATCTGAGAAGCAGCAGGATAAATCCTCCCATGGAGTCGACACACTGGTGATGGTGGTGGCTGATGAGTCTGAGGCTGCTGACTGCTGAGATGTATGAGGCTGATGAATCTGTAAAGACTAGGTGGTGTTGGGGAGGTGGAGGGCGTGCACAACAGCAGCAAGAAAGAACTGCAGCAGAGAAGGAACCGCATTTAAAATGAGGAGCAGTAAGATGATAGGCTGACAGAGAACAGCGGATGACTCAATTGACAGCCTGGACAATGACTCCTTGAGATAGTAGTGAGCATGCCTGCAAGGATTAATTGACAGGGTGACAAAGAAAACTTACAGCATGAGCTTTGAAAGTATTGTCTTCCCGACTGACCTTTCACTAGAGTTTCAGTTAGTTCCATTATATTTGAGAGGGCAGACATCCCTATAGCCCATATCTCCTCGTCCAGCCACAGGGTCCAGATGCCTCCTCAGTCATTAGTTCAAGGTCCCACAGTTTAATACATTCAGCATCATACTTGTGTTTGAGCTAGTTTTCCGTCTCGTCTAGTAGCAGTCTGCTATTTACTCACTCTACAGCAGGAAAGGAAACGGCACTTCAAAATAAAAACTATGTGCCGGAAACTACTGCACTCTAAAATGAAGTGTGTGGGTTTTTTTTTACAAACTTGACACATTCGTGAGTCACTTGGGATCCATTCAGGATGGACCTGTGACCCATGTTTGGATCGCGACTCACCACTTGATTTTGGAGTGAACTGGCCCTTTAAAGTGTGTATGGATGACCAGATCAGATGAGGTGAGAGTGGACACTCTCCCAAGTATTTCAGTGCCATAATACAATACAGTTACCAAAGTTGATGATGTGGCATTTTTTTAGTTCAGATTTCACACTTAAATTTGAATGTTTTGAAAAGATAGCCCCTTAATGTGTAGCATCTCATTTTCAAGGGGGTCCTCTAGACACAAATACAAAACCAAAACATACAAACATCTCCCACCCACCCTCTCTCCTCTTTTCAGAATGAAAACTTAAAAACATGAGTTGTTTTGAGATGAGAATGCAAAGAAGTCCTGAAGCAGCAGAAAGAGGTATAAAGCAGACCATCAGTGCACAATTAAACCCACTGTGACACTGTGGGCAACAATGGTGGTGTTAGATCTGCAGATGCCCATATGGCAATTGCACATGTGAAGAGTTATTGTAAAGTGTATTTTTGCACACAATGAGGACTGTGGTTTTCCCAGCTCATCACTCAACAGTGAAATCCTGAGAGGAAAGGATGCCTCACGGCCAGCACGGAGATGAGACATTATTAAAGCAACCAATAACTCTTTTAATCCACATCTGGGCATGTGAGCAACACGTGTGTCAAAGGGACCTCTGCCTGGCCCTGAGTGTCTTTGGGTTTCCAGACACGCCCTGTAACCACCGGGGCTGCCAGTGCCGCTGCTGAGGAGGAGGAGGAGGAGGAGGAGGAGGATCGGGTGAAAGTGGAGCTGGAGGGAAAGAGAAAGAAACCGTCCCCTGTCAGAAGTATGCGGGGCTTACGTCAGCCCGGACTCTTTATCAGGCTGTCGGCCCCGGTCCGGACGCAGACAAGAGGTGCGCGGAGATGACAGCGACGGGACGAGGATGTAGCACACCTGCGGGGAGCGGCGTGTCGCGCGTTTAATAACGGGACTAATTCTGGATTCAATGCATTTGCAGTTCCTCACCAGTGATGAGTTGGCTCCTGTTGTGGATTCTAACTGCAGCCGGGATTCAACAGGTGGGATGGAGGATAGATCAAAAATAGCCTTTAAATGAGCAGTTGGCATATCTAACTCACTGTCAGGGTGCAGAGGACAATATGCATCTGCTGCCCATCTAAAAGAGTCTATTTACACAATACTGTAAACTTCCAGCAGGGACTTCACAGCAAGTTTTCTTCTTCTTAGAGTTTTTATTTTACACTGTATTTCCTCAGAACTTGCTATATGGACTATATGAGTATTTGTATATCTTACATCTTACATGTAGGGACTTTTGTGTGTCTTCAATGTATCTTAAATTAATGCAATGACATGAAAAATGAGTTGGCTGCAGATCTGTAGATGTGGCCCCAGTGCTGCTTGTGCCAAGCTCCCATAACTTGTCACAGGGTAGGCTTGATTAAATGAGCGCCATTATTCCCTCTAAATGTTTCTGAAGAGAAGTGGTTTTGTCATCAATCATCCCGGGGTTAACTCTACAGTGGGAGATGTTGGCAGCTGCCACACTGCAGCTTCACATTCCCATCGTTTGTTATATTATAGTGCCACCTCGTGGTTGTATAGGAAACAGCATTACAGTAATGGCCTAATTAATGCACACCCTCTTTCCACAGTTCCACATCTGTCAGTCAGCTTTTGGAAATTGGATGCTTGAGGAAAAGAAGCAGTTATTTATTATAAAGAAATTGCAGTATTCTCCCAGTTAAACAGCAATTTAGCAACGGGGGAAATTATTCATTTAATACTTGGCAAAATATAGTGAAGATGTCCCTTTTAAATGGTGACATTGTGTAAAACTTAGGTCATGATAATACATCATCTCATACAGGATGCTGTTGTCGCAAAACTGGAATTTCTAACTTTTATACAGTACCTTGAAAATACCAATATCCGATACAACAGGGCAAAAAAACTAACTGTTTACAGCCATGTTTCCTCTCTAGATTTAAGAAAAAAGTGACAGTTTGCCCATCCCCCCCCTGGCCTTTTTTGTTTTTGGAAAACATGTTTCTTTTTTAATGATTTCCCACTTCCCGGAGGAAGGGTTTGTCCATGCCTGTGCACAGATTAGAGGTCATCCGATCTGGCGGGAGGTAAAAGATCAAACCAGCAGGGGAAGGAAGATCATCAGTCCTTGTCATTACAGCACACTGGAAAACATTCAAAGAGATGACAGTGTTAACGTAGAAATACAAATGTTTTGGGATCACCACATAATGTGAGCGTCTCGTTTCAGTTTCTGTCAGTATCTGTTTCTGTAATTCATTTAGTGCTCTGGTACTCAGCCCTTTCCCGACAGCAATTAAATACTTTTAAAACAAAATCATGAATTTAGTCAGCAAAGACGGGCGATTTCAGGCTTGTGATTGCATTAGGTGTAGCCCATGTTTTCATAATCCACTTATGAAACTCCCCCCCCCCCCCCCCCCCCCTCTCTCTCTCTCTCTCTCTCTCTTCTCTCTCTCTCCTCTCCTCAGCTGTGTTTGTATTTCTCCTCTAATTCCCTGTAAATTAGCCTGATAACTGTGGGCTAAATTAACTCTTTTGATGAATTGCATTGTGGCACGGCTGTGATTAAAACTCATTCATCTGCGTTAACTTTCAACACCGTGCACAGCAGTTATTATTATGACCATAATTCCACTGAAGTGCCAAGAACAAGCTCAGGGATGTGATGCAGGGTATACAGCTTGCATAAGATGATTAAGCATTGTGTCCTCACAATTAATTGCGGATTAAGTGGGCATACATGTATGTGTGTGTATGCATTTGTCTTTCATGGGTCAGAGGCTCTTTACTAAAGTGCAGTGCTCTGAGCATTTGGATGATATTATGATTTATGAGTATATAGACAATATTGGACCTCCCTGTTCAGACATTGTGGCAATGATGATGGACATGGTGTCTGCTGCAGCTTTAATATGTCTAACTCATTCCCACTGTGATTTATTATTATGTCGTGAAAACTGACTTTGTATTTTTGCCATAAATATTCCATGTTAGGTTTAAGGATGAATTCATTTGTC
Organism: Epinephelus awoara; assembly: GCA_035609425.1. Lineage (NCBI taxonomy): Eukaryota > Metazoa > Chordata > Actinopteri > Perciformes > Serranidae > Epinephelus > Epinephelus awoara. The sequence continues at coordinate 13,863,754 of CM069310.1, read as the reverse complement.
AGCTTTTATTTGCCTGAGAAGCTAATCTCGATGTCTCGCTCACTCAGCAATGACCCAGAGACCATCCTCTGGCATTTCCTCAAGAACAACATGTTCTCAATACAAGCAAGATTAAATTTGGCTTCCAAATGTGATATCTGTCATCATAAACACACATACTAAATCAAAATAAGACGGGCTCCCTCTGCTGAGACTCGCAGCATCCACTGCCCAAAACTAACCTCCAAGTGCTAGGCTGTTAATGCGGCTCATGTGGCCCGTTTCAGCGAGAACATCTGCTTTCAAGAGCCGTGGAGCTGTTGATTGTGTCATCTTGTCTTCACAGAGCAGCTTGTAAGAGTCAAAAGACAGTGGGGAGGAGGGGGGGACTTGTTGATTAAGTTTCATTGACAGGATTTTGTAACGGTTCAGCACAGTTGCAGATTTTAAATATGATGATGAAACACTTCCAGAGTGTTAAGTACATGCATGTCATTGATTTGGTAAGATTATCTCCACTGGGTGTTCCATTCATTTTCACAGGCTTAATTGATTTATGTCACAGCGTGAGCAGATGTTAGCAGGCTGTGTTTCACCGTGTTGGAAGTGAAACAGAGGTGTTTGAGACCGGTAGGATCAGCAACTTCGTGGTTACCACAGAGGGCAGGATATGAAAGAATTCAGGATTACGGATAAGAATATTGCCTCGCCACATGGGGTCAAATACCTTTCTTGTAATAAAAGATGGCATTTTGATTTTGTACAGAGAGAGTAGCTACTGCAGCCTATGACTTTGTGTGATCAAAGCAAGGTTCATTAAGGTGCATTCATTAAATGATTGCATAATGAGAAGACAGTTGGTGAACAAAAACACTATATGTCGGTGAAACTGGCAGCTTTAACTGCATTTATGTTGTTGTTGAGACTGTATTTCAGATCTAATTCATCCACTTTTCTCTCTCCAGGCCTACTCCCAGAATTCCACTGCCATGCCGCCTGCCACAGCCTTCACATCCCCAGCTGCGGACCTTTACAACCGCACGCAGTACTGCAAGTGGCCCTGCGATTGCCCCAAGGTCACCCCTACCTGTCCGCCTGGCGTGAGCCTCCTCATGGATGGCTGCGACTGCTGCAAGACCTGTGCCCGGCAGGTGGGCGAGGTGTGCAACGAGGCAGACACGTGCGACTACCACAAGGGACTGTACTGTGACTACAGCTCGGACAAGCCTAGGTACGAAAAAGGATTGTGTGCATGTAAGTGTCACTCACCAAAGCCGACAAAACAAACAACAGATTTTACACTGCAGATTCTAGCTTATATTCAGTATTTGAGTAGAGCAGGTGTTTGCTGCCATATCAATACTGGTTGTCCTAGCAACAAAACAGATGCCACTCATCCAGAATACTGATGCATTAAAATGTTGTCTGCTTGGCAGCACAGGCAGCAATAAGCCATTCCTTCATTTTCTCTGGTTTTTGTTTGATATTTCAGTGTTTTGTTGTTGCATTTTGACAGCAGATATTCATGTGCAGAGCTCTGTTAGCTGCTATCATAAAGGGCCATATAGGTCATCTGTACAAGCAGCTTAGTGTAATCCATATTTACGTTTATTGTTAGGTAGCGTCAAGTGGCCATAATGATTATGACAGGAGCGAGGGAGGAAGTCATGTGACAGTATAAAGACCAACAAAGTCCCCAGGGACAGGAGTTCAGAGTGGATGGATGGCTCTGTCACTACCATAAACCCAATTTTTTGAAATGAAGGCTAGCCAGTCAGAGGTAGAGTCATGCCTTCGCCATCCCAGGAAAAAAAATTGCAGTCTCAATCATATTTGCACATGCATAGATAAGATCAGGTTTCTGGTACGGATCAACTAGCTTCAGAGTCAAACAAACACAGGACTTTCACCCAGGAGGAACACTGTCTATGTCCAGTGTGAAACAAAAGTCATCATTAAGTACTTATGGTTTCAAAATGTTAACTACGTGTTTAAAACTGCAGCTGTTATTGGTCATTGGTCATTATGTCGTTTTCACACAACCTGTTCTGTCACTTAGGCAAAGGGATGTGTTGGATACCTTACTGAATTAAGTCACTTCAAATGCAGTGACAGTTGCATGTCCATAAATGTGATGTGGGTCATATAATAAACCACATATTGGAGTGACTTGCTGACATCAAAAGTCTGACTTTCACTTGTCGTTGGGGCTGTTTACACATGGGAAATAATATCCAACTCAATATCCAACGCCCAAAATCATGCCTAAATCTAATTTAGACTATCCACTTTTCACACTGAAATGGTCACTTTATTTTATATTTTATTGTGTTATCATTCACAGCATTGTTATTGTGTGATATCAGCCTGAAACATTAAGTGTCAAACCAGAAACACATTCATCCTACAATGTCACAGATATTACCTCCAAGAATATTTTCACTCATAAATGTTTGACTGTAATGTAGCTTTCAAGTGTTTGCAGTGTGCCTTGCATGTCTCAACATTATATGACCGCTTGGCGTTTGTCCACCAGATATGGTGGGAACGGGCTGCGAGCACGACGGCGTGATCTACCGCAACGGGCAGAGCTTCAAGCCCAGCTGTAAATACCAGTGCGTGTGTGTGAACGGTGCCATCGGCTGTGTGGCGCTGTGCACCGAGTCCCAGCCTCCGCGGGTGTGGTGCCAAACCCCACGGCGTGTCAAAGTCAAGGGACAATGCTGTGAGCAATGGATCTGTGATGAACCCAAAAGAGGGCGCAAGACGGCACCACGACACGCAGTAGAGGGTAGGACGCCTTGGTTATATATACACTAGGGTAGGGGGGGTAATGTATTCTGTTGCTCAGTGAAGTTGGGCTTTATCTTGCAAACTCCTCTTGATCTTTTTCTTTTACACAATTCCCAATAGCACTGCCAAATCCCCTAATTTCCTTCCAGCCCACTGAAATGCATCACAGTTCACAGTCTGAAAACATCAAGGCGAGCAAAATCAAAGGGATGTTTCAAGTATTGTAAGAGAACACACAAACTAGGCAATGCGAGGGAACAAGCCAATTGTTTTAAAAGAATCATTGTCATTGCTTTAACAGCATGGTTATGTGAACTTATTCTTAGGTTCAGGAAGTTTTTAAAGCTGTGATCCGAAGGATACAGTTAACTTTGTTTATGAGTAGATGCGGTTCTCTGAAAAAAAAGTTTGTCAGAGGCCAGGAAATGCAAATTATTTTTTTAAAAAAACCCTTCATGGCCTTTGATTTACATATATTTTCAAGTCTTTGAATATTTCTGATAAAGGATTACTGTTAATTTACAAGTACTGTAAATATTTGCTGGAAGAAAGATTTTATATTGTTTGTTTCTAGTGGATAGATAGCTTGGATTTGATAAGTAGCAGCAGCTGTGTTTAAGATTGCCAGTACAAACATCTGCAGTTATGTGAGTACAGTGTGTAGTCCAGGAGGATCATGAGGTTTGGGTGTGTGTGTGTGTGTGTGTGTGTGTGTGTGTGTGTGTGTGTGTGTGTGTGTGTGTGTGTGTGTGTGTGTGTGTGTGTGTGTGTGTGTGTGTGTGTGTGTGTGTGCAGGGACAGACCAATCCTTTCCTGTGAAAGCCCTCACAATGTTTTTGGGTCATGTCCAGTTTCCAGACCTTTATTGCAGCAGTGCTGCAGAGGGATCAGTGTGAACGAAGATCTCTTTGTGTTGCATAAGGATACAAATCAGATCCAGATTACGAGGCGAACACAATTTAAAGATTTAGATTAAAAACAGAGACAGTAGAGGCGGTGCAGGGTTCCTATGTTTCTTTTGATAATTGCTTTTCTTTTGGGGCTTTTCTCTGTTGTCAGTTTGAATTATTGTGTTGATATCTTTATTGTTTAACATCATTTTATAGGTTTTATTTTGTTGTTTGAATGCAACTTTGCAAAAAATAGGTTTTTGTCATATTCAGACAGACAATCTGTGAAAACAATCAAACTCATCTGCCTACTCTGTTGCTTTGCAGCGCCTCTAATGGCCTTACTGCATGGAGATTAAATCAACAAATCAAAGCGGAGGAGTCTCCAATGCAGCTGTCAATCATATTAATAACTCCATGAACTGTGGTCAAACTGTCAAACTAGGCAGCGCTGATCAAACATCAATCGAGATTCTGCCTTGCCTATTTCTCACCTAAATGGTTTTCGAAAACATATTTTAGTGTACTGTTTAGCTGTTAAATGAGGAAGCTGGTCGAGCTGGTGGGTAGTGCTTGGTTCTTTAGTTTGCAAATGGTGGACGGGTCTCATTTTACAGCTAAACAGTACACTAAAATGTGTTTCTGGAAACATTTGAGGTGAGAAACAGGCAGTGCAGTAACAGAATCTTCTGTTCATATTTGTCAGTGCTGCCTAGTTTGACAGTTTGACCACAGTTCACAGAGTCATTGACATGATTGACAGCTCTGATTGGTTGTTTGTGGTGCACCACTCTGGATTCTAGCGATGCCACTGGAAGCAGTGGGAAGAGTATCGAGACATGATTTTATTCAGACGATCTGTCTCATGTGCTTCTTTCAGGATAAAGTCACCATTTCAGCAAATATGACAAAAGGTTATTTCTATAAAAAAACATACCAGCTGTAGCTTTAAGCTGACATGACACAGACTTTGGCATTAAACCAAGATGTATCAGTGTGTATCAACAGTGAACTGTAGCAGGTTGTAAACACACTCTATTTACCTTACGTCTCTATGCTGATCCAGCCCTCGCAGCTGAGACCAGGAGCTGGCACAAGAACTGCATTACCCAGACTACCTCATGGAGCCCTTGCTCAAAGACCTGTGGCCGCGGCCTGTCCCTGAGGATCTCTAACGCCAACGAGCAGTGTGAGCTGGTCAAAGAGTCTCGCCTTTGCAACCTGCGGCCCTGTGAAGTCGACATCACCAAACACATCAAGGTAGTAACTCTTACGCAGTCAAACGATGATTTAAAATAAAATAAAAACTGGATGTTATAAAGGTTCCCAGACTTTACGCCTTTCTGCTCCTTCCTTTATCAGCCGGGGAAGAAATGCCTGAACATCTACAGAGAAGAGCTGCCCTCAAACCTCACCATCTCTGGCTGCACCAGCAGGAAGCCGTACAGGCCCAAATACTGCGGCGTCTGCACAGACGAGCGCTGCTGCATCCCGTACAAGTCCAAAACCATTGACGTGGAGTTCGAGTGTCCTAACGGGATGGGATTCACCTGGAAGATGCTGTGGATCCAGGCCTGCTTCTGCAACCTCAGCTGCAAGAACCCCAACGACATCTTCGCTGAGCTGGAGAGTTACTATGGTTACCCAGAAGTCGTGAACTAACAGGCGGCAGTCAAGCTCTCTGCCCTGTGGAGGATCCCGACTTTCTTCTGGCTTCTTATTATTAAGGAACATTTTGTATTTGTGTGATGTGTGTGTACAAGGGATTTTCTTATGGTCTTTTTTCCTATTGGAAAAATCTGTAAATATGAAATATATATATGTGTCTCCAGATTGGATTCATAAAGCATGGTGTGCTTTTGAAGAATATTTGAAGAACTGCTTTGCAAATGAAAGAAAAACAATATTCAGCCAGTGAGTGAGTGAAACATTGAAGGCTTAATTTATTTGTAGCTCTTTGCATATGTCATAACATATGTAATGTTATTGAGACGCTTTCAGGAGCGGTCAACATTGTCTGTCTTTAAACTCACAAGCCAACTTACATAATAAGGCTTTAATGTAGATATTTTCTTTATATTTCATGAAATTAACTTTATAGTAAACATTAAAAAAAAGCAGAAAAAGACTGAGATGCTAAAGTCAGAGCCTCACTTCAGGACCACGTGTCCACCTATATGCAATAATGACAGGATCAGGGAGGATCAGTTACAAGTTTTTTTTATTGTCATTTTTTTAATAAATACAAACTGTTATGTCATTTTAATGCTTTTCTACAGCATTAGACAGTTGTGCATCACATCTTTACAAAGCTGTGTATGTGTTCTACAAAGCAGAATGTTGTTGTAGTGCAAGTAAAATACGGGAGTAGAAGGAGTAGGGTAAGTTCTATGGCTATCCTCGTGTTAACATGTGGACCGATCACTTCACTCACCCCAAAAATCCACAACCACATAGGAGCATCACGTCTAAAAAAAAAAAATTCCATGGCACATCTTTGTTCCATTGTGCTTGATTGCATAGAAATCATCATTGAAAAAAAACAAAAAAACATTTTGTCTGAAGCCATGATCCATTAATAAAGCATACAATGTAAAAGCTTTTTGAATTTTGTATGTCAGAGTGTTTTGATTAATGACAAAGCATACAGCCATGATCGTTTGATTCCTGAAAAAGATTTACAAGTTTGCCAGTGAAAAGATGGATAATCATTAAAATAACAGCTCATTTGGAAAAAAAAAACCTTAAGGGTAATGGATATTGGCATGGTGAAACAATATTATTTGCTGTATATACATGATACACTTGAAGTCTGTCCCTTAAATGTTTAAAGTTACATTGCAATTTGTGAGGCAAACTGCCCTTCATTGATCCAAGTGCCTCCCCATTCTCTCTCCACATCTACAAATCTGCTCCTACACACATACGACAACACTTCAGACATGGAAAATAAAGAAATAATTGATCAAACAATTACAGTGAGAAAAGAAAACAGTCATTTACAGTCAGGTATATTTGAGAAAGCTGTGTCAATATGGTAAAAATGGATACAAATGGGATGAGGGAACACAAAGATTGAAATTAAAACATGTTTTTATATGTATGAGAGATTATGAGAGATACATGTACAAGCTGGTGTAGCCACAGCTTTCTCCGACATTCTCTGCTTCGGTGTCCCAAAATGCTGCGTTGCCCCTAACTACACACGCACCTGACCGAGGAGCTCAGGAGCACGCTCTGTTCAGATGTGTTTGAGTCCCTCGGACATAACAGACATACAGTTGACCCTGACGTCACACTCGTAAGACATCGTATTTTTAAATTGTTGCATCTCAGCTGCACTGAATCATCTGCATTGTGCGTTTTTACAATTCCAGGTTAACTATCTTAATGTCCCTCTTCACATCTGTGTGTGTGTGCGTAGGAATGTGTGTGTCTTGTGTGTCAGTTAGAGGCAGCGCAGCACAAACCGAAGGGACCTTGAGAGGTTTGGGTGCCTGGAGAGTTAAGATCAACTTAGCAGGACACTTCGGTGGACTTGGGCACGGCTGGGTCCACGCCGCTGTTGCCCGTGCCGTCCATGGAGCCGTCCGTGTGGGAACGACCGCGGTTCTCAGCCGTTTGGCTGCGGCTGCGGGCGCCCTCGTTGGTGTGTGAGCGGGAGCGGTTGCCATCGCTGGTGTGGGAGCGGGAGCGGTTGCCGTCGAAGGAGGTGACACTGGAGCCGGAGGCTGTGCGGGAGCGAACCAGGCGGGTCATGCTGGCAGCGGGCACTGAGGAAGGAGGAAGGAAGGATTTAATAAATGCACTGATGACTGAAGATTACTTATATTTTCAGTAGTGTATAATCATCTGGATCTATGAATTGTGTTTTCTTAACGTTAGAGTGAGCCCTTCATATCCACACAGGGACCATGTTAGTGGGGCCATCATGTTTCTACAGTAGCCCAGACAGGACAAACCAAACACTGCCGCTAGAGATGGCCTTTTGTGTTTTTATGGTGGAGTGAAGGCCACTGTAGGCAGTGTTGTGCACGTTCACACCTCACAAAGACTAGCTTACAGTCCCAAAAAATTAACCATTTTACATTCATGTCATGTTTTATAAAGAAAAAATAATCTTGAAATAACCATTCACACGCAGATAGAACTGATTTATGCATAATAGTCCTTCGAATATGATCTTATGAAGTGGCTTCAGCAGTGCTGGTAGCTGCGTTGCCTAAAGTGCCATTAGCACTTGCCAAGAGGAGGGAAACATGTAAAACAACAGTGTTGCATTGTGTCAGCATGGGTGCCTCAAAACCAGCCTTGTTAACTCTCACACGGGTGAAAACAATTCTCACTTTCAAGATCATGAGTTGGAAAGTGATGCGTTCAGTTTACTGTTCACTAAAACACGAGCACATTACGTGGACATGCTCTTTTAGCACACTCATGCGCAACACTGACTGTAGCGTCTCCTACACGCTTGGATAGGGAGGGGTGAGTTTAGGGGTATTCAGATGGTTGCAATCTGCAACCTAAACGCAAGATGCCACTAAATCCTTCACACTTGTCTTTTAGGAGGGAAATGTACTTTTTACTCCACTACTACTGTACGTACATCTGACAGCTATAGTTACTAGTTTTAAAAACCTATAATGAGCCTAAAAAGTACAATTTAATGTAATACAATAAATCAAACCACTCAACAGTATATGAAATATGTAGAATCAATTCAGCCTCAACCAACTACATTAAAATGCTTTGAATTAAATATTTTTACTCGAGTGATACTACTTGAAATCATCCACTGCTGAACATGACGATATGCTGCACACTGTAGTGCAAGAAAAAAAAGCATCTTAAGTTGACCTTACACTGAGTTCAAGTTAGGCCCCAGTGAGCACAAGTCATTTATTAACCAACACAGAGGTAAAGAGGAGAGTGTGGGTGAACTCTGCTAACACTCCAAAAGAATTTAAGTACAATGTTTAAAAAAATAAATTTATGCAAATCTAACCTCAACATTCCTGAGAAGTGACCAAGGTAAACACACTGCATGTTTTAAATACTTACTGTATCCCATGCCTTGAATGAAGTACTTGAAAGCTTCTGTCAGTTTTGCAGGCTGCAGAGAAGGGAAAAAAAGGAGATAATTAGTCCTCTTGTCATTAATTATCACACTTGTTTACATACTCTATCTCTCATCCAGCAGCTTACTGCTCAGGGTCTGAGATATGACAGCTGCTGTGAGCAGGTGCTGCACAGGGTGGAGGATTACAACCTGACAACTGTGGTTCATGTCTGCCACTTGCTAATGCTCTTAAGTGCAACCTTCTTATGCCATCCATCCCGTCCACCTGACCCTCTGTGCCGATTATCCAGCCCTGCCCCGCCTGCTCTACAACACTACCAGTGTCTCTGTTTCTGTCGCACAAACACAGACATACACACCTGGTCCACCTGGGGCATGCCTCCGCAGTCTGCCATCTGGAGAGAGGAGAAACACAGAAAAGGCTATTAGCATTTAGCATGCTGGCGCTTGTACATTCGCACAGCAGTGGGTCGACACACGCCCCATTACCCCCAATTTACACAGTCCCATTTGAACACGCCGAACACCTTGTCCCTGCCACCTCAAACCGGTGTTCCTCTAGACCCTGAACAGTTAACCCCGATAAATGGCATCCATTTTAGCTCTAACGGCCATTTGGTTTCAGCGGTGGGTCATAAAAGGTTGCCACAGGCCAACACAAGTAGGTCAGCCGCAGCAGATTGCGTGCTCAGAGGTGATACGCATACGCACGTCGCCTCTGAGGACGCATACAGCTTTTCTACCCCTAGTTAATATGTCACTGAGTAAATGCTGAGCCATTGGAATCTTATCAGCTGATGCATGTCCATCAAGGCTATTATAATCTGAATGAAGGTACGGGACATGAGGATGGCAGGTCGGAGGCCATCTTACCTTAAGCAGGGTAGTCTTTGTTGGGTCCAGCTTGGTGTTGCACTCAACCTGTGGGTACAAACAAAACACATATATTCAGTGAATTATCTTGCATGATCAGTAGTATTTTGCAGGTTGAACATATAAATTGTTGTGGCTAAAATGATTTATTTAGTTGGATCCGCATTAGCCACTACTGAGGTAGCAACTACTCTTCCTGGGGTCCACACACATAAAAATTGCATTATAATGTATGTAAATCACTTGCTATGGCTAATAGATGCTAACAAATTGGTGATGCTGTTTGGGGGATTTGGCGCGCCTCTCTCGGCTAAAAGCAGCAGCAGACGTATAAATCTTTAAACCTTTAACCGATTAAAACTACGCCATGTCACTTTAATTCTGTTCCCAACTTTGTTCTGGCCGAAGTCATGTCCTTACAAATTTAACCTTGCATATCTCTTGGGCTTAAATGGGTGACTGGAGTGAACGGAAAACACGTCCAGCTCAGGTTAGCTAACGGTTAACAGGGGTGGGACGTCTAATCATTTGCATTAGAGCCTTGTTTTTAATGGCCGTGTGAAAGACGGAGATTGCGTATCAACTCACCACAGCCTCCACAGCAGGAGAGCTGTCGCCAACCACCAGCAGAGAAGGGCACCTGGATAAAGGAGACACACACAATAACGTATTTAATGATTTTGTGATTCATACTAAATACATGGCAAGTGATGCTGATGACTGTTGCTTAATGACAACTTACTTGAGGGTTCTGACGTTGCTGCCAGGAACCGGCCTCTCAATTTCCAGATCCCTCCGACTGTAAAGAGAAGCATACGTTACAGAAAATCTTCCTATTTTTCTTCATCAGATGTTAAGATTCTGCAACCTGATACCAAAGTGTATTTCGAGACAACTGACTTTCATGTGTTTTCTTTACCTTTCGTAGGACTTGACAAAGAGATGCAGGTTAAACTGGTTCATGTCGTTTAAGATGTGGTGGCGGTATGTTCCCATCAGGTCCTGGTTGTGGTGGATCTCCTCCTGTGATGACCAAACACAAAATCTGATTAGGTCGCTGGGACCCAAAGACCTCAAAAAGCTGTGACTCAAAGAGAGTTTGAAGGCGTACCTTTCCAAAGAGGTGGGTGATGATCATGTCAGGCTCAGCATGGGTCCAGCCGCTGATCTGAAATCAGACATAAAAACTACATTTAGCTTTAATGCAGCGTTTATGTTTTTTGGTTCACCCAAAATCTAAAATACAATTTTTCCTCTTACCTATAGTGCTATTTATCAGTCTAGATGTTGCAGTTGCAGTGTGGGAGATATCGGCTTCTCTCCAATATAATGGAACTAGATGGCACTCGGCTTCCATTACATTACATTCGAGAGAGGGCAGACATCTCCAAGTTTGTTACCTTGTGTGCAGCCCAGTCCATCCATCCCTCAGCACATGGGTTGATGTTGATGAGCATCAGCCCCTCCACCATGGTCGGGTAGTCCAGCTGAAAGCACACAACACGAAATTAGTGATTTGTTTCTGTAACACACACAATGCCATGTTTAGTTGAATATAAGGTGCAAAAACTGTGCGCTCTCTCTTCAGGTTGCCAATATTTTGGAGTATTTTAAAATCTTAATGTGTTAATCTCATTAAGGCATATTCTGGATTAGGCTTAGTTATTTTTATGCTTTTGGACAGCTCTTGGGTTGTTCTCTGTTGCCATGCGGGTTATTTTTAGGATGTCGTTTACATTATGACATCCATGTTTTTCTTTCATAATTAAATTTCTGTTTAAGTTGGTGAGATATTCTGTGTTACAAAGACAAATTCCTTCATCATAAAAAAAATGCAATCATGTACACTTCAGTTGCAGAAAAGGCTGCAGCAAGGAGTTAAAAGCTGTATCTCTGTCAGCCATGTGTCAACAGAGTGAGACTTCCTACTGAGCACAGTGTTAGTGTTGAGCTGATCTGGAACATTCCTGAGGCTTTTATGGCTCAGCAGGCTCAAGCAATAAGCAGCGCTATATTGCCAAAATCAGCAAAAAGACCAAACACATTAGCTGGCTCTGCTAATCCTAAAATGATTAAAACTCATAATTATTAAGCCTGATTGAAAGCGGGGGGGACTTACAGCGAATCTGGTCAGAATGTAGGCCCCGGCTCCAGTGCCCATTCCAACAACACTCTTCAGCCTGCAGTCAAACATACGCGGATACTGTTAGAACAACAGGTTAGAAAAAATCTTAAATGTGAGTGCGAAGCGTCGGGGTGAAAACTGCAGCTGAACATACCCAAAGTGCTTCAACACCAGAGGGAGGGTCTCAGAGACTTGGTCCATAGATGGGTATTCATATCTGGAAAACAAAAAGCGTATTGTTCCAATTAATAATTGACAATTTAATAATAACCTCTATCTAATCACTGGCCTATATTGCTCTGTGTTTTTGATATTAGCCTGTGTCTCACTATCAGGTTATCTCAGGTTAACATGAGGCAAAGTCCCACCATCAAAGCCGCGATTAGTCTGAACGAGATAAACACCTGTCCCTGAAACACACTTGTCAAATTAGGTCGTCTTAAGTACATCCGCAGCGATGCACCTGCCGAGTCAAAGGTCACAGACTGTTTGGTATACATTAAGCGTTTGTGAATGGCTCACCCAGTGGAAAAAGTGTTAGCTCCCTCATGCTGCCCGGGGGCGTCTACGTGACACACAGCAAAGTGTTGCATGATCTCTGACATGTCTTCGTGGTTGAAGAGCGGGTCCCAGCAGGTTTTGTCTGGGGAGAAAAAAATCCAAATACAAGGAGTGAGTGATACTTGGCGGATAAGCAGAAATGACCTCACCTAACCGGAGAATACTTTTGTTTAGCATAATGTGCAGGTGTCATGTTTCAACAGCTTACAATATTTGACACCATCACACACACACACACACACACACACACACACACACACACACACACACACACACACACACACACACACACACACACACACACACAAACAGTCAGTACGCTTAGAAGAGTTTAGATAGGGTAATGTAATAGACTTAATGATATAAAGTTAGCCTGGTGAAACTAATCTGGTCCCACGTGGTACAGTAATTCAAAACACCCCAGACTTTAGGCACAACAACAGACGTTTCACCTAGATTGAGCTGAATAAGGAGCCGAGCTTACGGTTCAGTCCAATGTCATGGAAGGTGAGGATGACGGGTCTGTCAGTCTTGGGAACCCCCTTCATTGTGCAGTGGACTCTTCCATAAGGAGTCTCCACGTCATGCTCCTAAAAATGCAAAACATGACCAAGCTTAGATACAATTCTGACAAAATTCCGAGCAAACATATCGAGAATTTATCTTAGAGTTAAAAAAAACATGTTGCACATCACAATATATCCAGCAACAGGTTGATATCTATAACCTGAATGCATCTGCACCATTATAAATGTAATTAAAATTCATCTGTAAACCCAAAATAAACAAATTAACCTTACAGGATTTTCCATTTTTGCATTTCAGTTTGCAATGATGCGTTCATTTTTTCCCCCCATTACACTTGTTTTCATTGTAATTCTTTTTTATACTTTGATATGTACTATATTATTGTCTCTATTATTAACTGGTAAACATTTAATTTTGTTATTATTTGTTTTTTTAAAATATATTATTAAACCCTTGTTGTGTTGTTTTGATTTAAAACTTGTACATACCAGCACAGTGGTCTGACAGAAACAGCATTTCAATCCTCTGTATATGTTTGGTACACATGGCAGAATGACTTTGACTTTTAATCACTGCCTCGTGTAGCTGGAGAAATGTATTAATTTTCTTAACGCGATTTAAATGCTTTCTTCCCTCCAACCAAACTACAAAACAGCCAAACCATTTATTATCTATCCACTTGTTGACATCCAGTCCCTTCCTTCCTCTGAGCCACAACACAGACATATTAAACTATTATCTATCCAGAGCTGACACCTGTTCCACAACTCCAGCAGCGAGCATAATCCCACAATTCACTGGAAACTACTCAAACATTTCATTAAATCCTTTCGTCTACTCACGCTGACTTCAATCTCAGCAACAATCATTTCCACGTCAGAATCCTCCAGAACCATGTTTGCAGGAGAGTCCAACTCTGCGTGCTAGTGAAACAAGTATAGACGCTGTAGTGGCTCCCTGAGCTATAGATCCAAATGCTGGTAAGCCTCTAAAGTTGTTTAGCCCCGCTCTGAGAGCTGCGTTTTATACCCCTGCCGCTTACCAGCTGGCCTAAGCCCCCAGCCTCCCATGGTGCCTTGCAGGCTGGTCAAAACAAGCTAACTCTAGATGGAGAGATCCCTAAATTGGATCAAGCAATGTCAGACAAAGAGGGCATTGGCTACTGCGTTGACGTGATGAGTACGTATGGGTGCGTGATCAGTGGGAGAACATGCTGGATGGATTACAGGGGAAAACAGCAGCCATTATTTGGTGACATGTGGGGAAACACTTTCAAAATAACAACTGGACTGAGGATCCTTTGACTAAATCCTCAAATCTGACACAGCAGCAAAAGCTAGAAAGAGCTTAAAATTTTAATGACAGTCATCAACAACTCTAAAAAACACTCTGACTGATGTAATAAGGAATACAGACACACCAATATGTATTTCAATATAAAAGCTTAAATTCTACATGTGTGTATTTTCCATAGGTGTAGATTTCCAGAGGGAGACGCCCGCCTTAGTATTTTGACGAAATTTAGGACATTTCCACCATAAACAAAAAATTCATCAGAATGCGGGAAATTAAGTGTCTGAAACTCAAAATGTCCTCATAGAGGAACCCAAACCAAACACTGTTGTTATAGAAGAAAAATGCTTGCGATACATTTCTGTATTATCACCACAAAAATGTTTATGTACAGAAAAAACAAAAACACCTGTCCTATAGTAACCTGACCTGTAGCTTTAGCACTCTGTACAAGATGACCTATTGGATGTTTTTCAAACCAGTTTTGACTGCATTGGATCTGCCCTGGAGGAAAATCCAAGCAGACGTATAACCTATTTACTGGGCACCGAGTAAACATCTAAGGATTCACCACGCCTCACTCCACCCACCCTCCGCCTCTTCTGGGCACACTCCCGCACATAGGCTACACAGGCGAGATAATCCTGCGAGGGCGACACGTGTAAGTGCATATGTATTTACTATGAATGTCAAGCGTAAAGCACTGATATTGCCACCCCCAACTCATCCTACGTCACTAATAGTTGGAAGCTTAACCGCAGCAGAGATATCAGACACTTGCCCTGGATACGTCAGGTCATCTAAGCTGTCAGTGTGACACCAGAAGGGCAAATTAGCTTTTGAGAAAGCTTCGTGAAATATATCCGCCCACTAAAAAACCCCAAACCTCACACACTCTGATCTCTCAGACTGGAGCCACTGTGTCTGAGGCAAAAGTGGGAGAATATGTTACTCATGCCGACACTGTACCTTTAAGATCAGCAGGTTTTTTTTACTGACTGTGAGGGTCTGAGCGCTGTCCAAGGTGCTGAGAGGCCCCCAGACTCAGCAGCACCCATATAGAGTGCCGAAGTCACGCCCCTTCCGGTAGAGCTCATGGGACCTTAGATCGGAAAAAATATGAATGGCAGTGAATGAGGAGAGCAATATTATCTTTTGGTCCTGTTTGAGTTGCGACATGAAATCCAAATATGTCGTTAATGAATTTAAAACATACATTTTAAGGTCAAGAAAGTCATACTTTGTGGTAAAACTGTTGAGATATAAGCTTTAGCTTAGAAAAACTACACAGGAGGCGGTTGCGTATGTGACGTCCTAGCTTTCACTCGCTTCCTGCAGCTTGGAGTGACTGCAACCTGGCACAAAACACACAGACATCTTCAATCATAAATCGATTAATCATAAAACAGTGGAATTTCACCGCGGAGGCCAAGCTGCAGGAAGCGAGCGAAAGCTATGACGTCACATACGCGACCTCCTCCTGTGTACTCTTGAGTCTTTCTAATTAAAAAGCTTATATCTCAACAGTTTTACCACAAAGTATGACTTTCTTGACCTTAAAATATATGTTTTAAATTCATTAACAACATATTTAGATTTCATGTCACAACTCAAACGGGAACAAAAGATAATTTTGCTCTCCCCATTCACTGCCATTCATATTTTTTTCCGATCTAAGGTCCCATGAGCTCTACCGAAGGGGCGTGACTTCGGCACTCTATACCATCCATAATGTGTGTGTGTGAAGTGAAAGGGTTGATGCACTGTAGCTGTGTCATCTGTCCAAAGTGTGTTTGATCACTTACAGTAGCCGACTGAATTAGTAGACGCCCAATTGGATTTCAGTCTTAATAAAATCACAGCAGATGAAAGGTCATCATCAAGACAGATGTTATTTAGTATTTCTTATTATCCACCACTAGATGGTACCAAACAAGCTCAAATACTAAGATATAGAATAAAACCATCTGCATACACAGTCAGTAATCAAAATCATCTGTCGACACAGCTTTAAATAATAAAGCAGGCTTTAGAGATGGCGGCAGTGATGAATGCTGGATGTTATTTCGTGCGTCTGCAAACGTACCTTGACGACGAGCTGCAGCACAGCCTCTCTCAGGCCCTGCAAGGAAAGGACAGAGTAATGAAAATACAAAACTAATGCAATTACATTGTAACATGCTATAATCTAATATCCTGAGAGCGCCATCATGTCACTGAATGCATTTTCACATCCATACAGTGTGTCCTCTGTCGTGTGAGGCACCGAGTTTCATTTCAACTGTGCAACTTTGTAGATGTGGACAAAAGGTCAAGAAACCTTCAGAAGTTGTGCTGCACACACACTTTCACACAAAGCGACTTGAGTTCACTCACTGAGGTCACTCACTCATGATTAGAAAACTCTTTTGTTTTTTCCACTTTTAAAAGGAAGATTATGTTTTAACTTTGGGCGAGGCAAGATATCAACATTATAGTGATATTGTGATATGAGACGAG
Organism: Epinephelus awoara; assembly: GCA_035609425.1. NCBI lineage: Eukaryota > Metazoa > Chordata > Actinopteri > Perciformes > Serranidae > Epinephelus > Epinephelus awoara. The sequence continues at coordinate 13,847,133 of CM069310.1, read as the reverse complement.
ATATTGGCTTAGATTTTGGATGTCATTACATCGTAAGTGTTGTATTTTCCTGGTTTTAAAGGCTGCAAGTGATGTCATTTTCTAAACTTACCACTGTTCTAGCTGTTTTAGTATTTGTTTTTACCCATTCTGTCATTATATCCACATTACTGATAATTATTTATCAAAAATCTCACCAATCACCAACAATAAATCCTACAAAATCTTTGTAATATATTTGGTAAAAAAATATTGTGAAATTTGATTTTCTCCATATCACCCTGCCCTCGTTTAACTTCCATTTATCTGTCTTTCTATTAGTTAGTGTTTTATTTATTGTTATCAATTAGGGTTGCAACAGTATGAGATTTTTTTGGAGGGGTGTCGGTGCCTTAGTGGATAGAGCAGGCGCCCCATATACAAGGCTGTTGCTGCAGTGGCCCGGGTTCGAGTCCAGCCTGTGGCCCTTTGCTGCATGTCATTCCCTCTCTCTCTGTCCCCCCTTTCACACTTGGCTGTCTTATCCAATAAAGCAAAAATGCCCCAAAACATATCTTTAAAAAAAACAAAAACAAAAACAAAAACAAAAAAACAGAATGAGATTTTCACGGTACCATAACCGTCTCAGAAAATTTGTATTTCTTCTTTCCTATTCCATTTTTGTTTCTCTTATTTAACCTTATTTTATCTATCATTTATTTATTTCTTTTTTTTTAGTGAACTGCTACATTTACTTGAATAAAACAAACCCAGTACATATGTCCCATGATGGCATATCACTGTATGTATCTTAAAGCAAATCCAGATGAAGAATGAAGCATTTATAATCATGTTTTCTTGTTCTTCTTCACCTGTGTTATTCGTTTAAAATGTGCACAAATTGTTTCACGCAGCAATCTGATTGAACCACATATGTACTGATGAACCCCACAACAGCCTGCATATGAATCATACAAAGCTGAGCAATATAGCACTCAAGCAAGTTTCTGAGAATTCTTTCCAGACACTGTTTGTCTTGGCTCTGTTCAGAATACATACCGGCAGCTCCCTGTCAACCAGCAGGGGTTTGGACTCAACCTGGATGTCATCCATTTCAAAGAGTAGCAGAGCCTGGGTATCAGAGAGATCACAATGATTAGTGCATGACCGGTTTAACCTGTGTTTCAGACTTTTCCAAATGGAAGATGCTTCAGGTTATATTGGATAAAGTGTGGGGAAAAAAGGGCTGGTACAATATTTGGCGTTCCCAAACTTCAGAAAACACACAGGTGTGTTCTTTTAAATGAACTAACATGTCAGCATTTTACACAAGCCCCTTTTGAAAAGGTGTGGCAAAGGTTGACTTGCAGACAATAAAATGAAAGATTGCTTGAACTTCGGGGTGGGTGTGTTTCTTATTTACACAAAGCTCATAAAATGAGACTACGACAGCCATGATCACACTCACGTACACACACTCACTACCACAAAGGAGTAGAGACACATGAGCAGGCAGAGACTGGTGTTGTGACCTGCACTGACATGTGGACCATGTAAAGGGCCACACCTGTAAACCGCTCACAACAGAGACACACACACACACACATAGAGAAAGTCTCACAGACAACCTGGAAGACAGGGTACAGAGGCAGGCAGACTTGTGTGTCTCACCTACAGATAAAAAGAGGAAGGTCGAGTAGAGGAGGGAGAATAGAAGAAATGTAATGCCACACCCACTCTACTGAACAGGGGGAAGTGTCGATACACTTGAGTTTTAGAATATTTCTTTTACTTCTACTTTGCAAAACATTGTAGTTGCTGATCTACCGCTGCCTCAGTTAGTTAGTGTCTTAGGTAAAACAGAGATAATATTCTAAATTTAGTGTACACTTACACTGATATTGATTTTATAGGTGGGTCTTTTTAGGTGGCTTAAATACGTTTTTCTCCTAGACTTTTACTGTGGCCACAGCAGTGCATTGTTTAGCCTTGCTCTGTGTAGATTTGGTTTATCAAAGACGCAACACAGTATATAAACAACAAGCATTAGAAATGTCAAATAGGTCAGACCTTTGTGTCCTTCTTAATAGACACAAAGGTCTTTAATCATTATGGCTGCAGAGATAAACAAGTTTGTAGAGTTCACATATCTCTGCAACTCAAATAAATTGCAAGTTGTCAACCAGGAAGTGATGTTATTAGTGCGATGTCACCATGATTTGGACTATAAGAACACTTAAGAATTGCAATATATCACCTTGCTTATAGGGGTGTAACGATCCGTCGATCAGGATTGATATATCGATTCAGTGATTAACAATCCAGTATCATCAATGCAAAGTGAAAACATCAATCCATATTGTCGTCTTTGGCATGGGCTTTTATTTTGAAAGTCTGTGTCACTGTCAAACAGCGACAGGCAGAAAGCAAGCAGCCAAGAGAAAGGTGAAGAGGATAACGTTATGTGCTCGTTATGTACAGAGCACATAGCGTACCTAAACAATGCCGCTACGAGACAAAACATGACATAACGTTACCCGAAAGATCTCTTTCAGAAGGGACTGTCTGGCAGAAAGCCCTGAGGGTTAACTTATCCCATGTGTTGTTTTATGCGTATTAGTGGAGTTAGTCTAAACTTTGCTGCACTTAAGCGGTTACAGTTACTTTTTTATGGTCAAAAGCAAAAGAGAAAGGGGTGGCAGCTACTTTTGTAACTGACTGTGTTAAATGGGCAAATAATATTGATCACAGGTCCCTAAATCACATCAAATCAAAATCGTAGACTTTGTAAAATCGGCAATGAATCAATATGATATCGTATCATTACGTCAGTGGTGATTTACAACCCTCCCCCTGGCACAACAGTCTCCTTCAGTACATTATTCTATGCTTTCTTTTGATTTTCACATTGGCTAGTCATCCTGTTTAATTTGTCCTCTAATTAAATCGGAACCGTTGAAACAAGTTGTAGGACGCCTCTGCAAGTAATTGGTTGCTGGCAGACACTCTGTGCTGCAATAAAATGGTTAATCAGCAGTGCCGTGCACTGTAGAGCGGAGGTGCTGCTGGTTCTGCCAGCCTGAATAGAATATAATGTCTATAGCCTTACTGTTGTGTGCTCAGCCTTTATAGACTGAGCTGAGTAGTGATGCGCGGGTCGACCCGTAACCCACGGGACCCGCAAATGGACCTGCGGGTCGGGCAGCAGTGATAGTCTGTTAAATCTGTCTGTAAATGACATTTTGACATTATTGGCTATTACTGTCATGGCATCTGAAGGTGCTAATGCATTGAGCAGGTGACAGTCCGCGGTTGTTTTCAAAACACACTTGTGTCACGCACTCCAAAAGAAACTTGTCGAAACTTTAAACAATAATTCATTGTACAAAACGGGGGAAACAAACGTTGCCAAAAACGGTTCCACAATTCATATTCAATTCAAAAGATAACGAAAAAACAGCTACAAGTTAGAGGGAACAGTGATAAAGTGGTAAAACCTGGCACTGATCCACAGCCGCAGACGGATGCGCTCAAGCATGCCGTGCGCACAAGTTCAGTTGGTAGGATACTATATTTTCACATTTTTAACAATGCAATTTAAAAGTTTGGGTTTTTATTGATAACCTACATTTACCAACAACAAAAAGACTACATTTAGCACCAAAAAAATATGTTAAAAAAAAAGTAAATAAAAAAACGAATATCGAATTCCAATTCATAACGATTACCTACCAATAGAAACGAATATTTGAATATCCGAATATCCGAATATTTGGGTACAGCCCTACTACTTGCTAACAGTATCGCAATACACTGACGCATAATGCCTGTATTGTGATTCATGTCGTATTGCCGGATTCCTGCTAATACACACCTCTCTACTGAAACGTGCCTAAAATACTGCATTGTAGCCAAAATCATATACACATGCTTTCTGAAGGCAGAGAACTCCCAGTGCTAAAAATTGAATCCGTCCCTCCCTGGTAATTGTTTCAAGACTGGGAAAAAAAGAACAAGAATGTTTTGTCCAGGAAGAAGAGAGGGAGAGACAAACAGAGAAACCTAAAGAAAGAAAAGGGGGAGTGTGAAGAGAAGCCAGGCGCACAGACTGTGCTGTGGGTCATGTTGGAGGAGAGCGGGCAGGCTGCGGCCCTGCATGCAAATCAAATTAGCCAGTCAAGAGGGCTCTTTGTCCACTGGCACCGGTGACTCCTGAGAAACAGGGGCCTGCCCTCCTTCACTGACCCACACACACAGGAAGCGACGGACACCCTGGTTTCCATCAATACACCCCAGCCTCTTTTCATCCCTCTGCTGGCTTTCTCTCATTCTGCCCCTTTTCTCTGTTTGTCTTGGTTTCTGCTTGGTTTCTGTTGCTATGTTTGCCCTTTCCAGACTCAGTCCATGTGTTTTGTGCTCTCTGTCCCTCCGTTTGTGTGCACAGCCACAAGAGACAACTAATCAACATCGACCTACAGGACTGCAGTGTTTCAGAGGAAATGATTAATTGCACTTCAAATGTGGAGATGTCCGGCAGAACACGCCTTGGACACACACACACGCACAAGCACACACATGCTCCTTTGACTTGGAGAAAACAGACCGGAGCCAGCCGGATCTCACAATAGCTCTGAGGAAGAGGAGTATCAAACAACAGGTTCATTTTTCTGCCGAGGCCTTCAAGAACATGGCCGCCATCGCACTGCAGGATCTTTGTTGAGGGGGACAAGAGGTCAGCCCCCGTTGAGATTCCACAGCCATGTGAGAGAAGCCATGTCCATGATGTTGAAAAATGAAAGGCCGTTTCAGATCGGGAAAATGGGGGGAAGGAAATCAGCTCATGCTTCAACGTGGGGGGGATTCCTCTAAGTCTATTTTCAAGTCTATTTGCAAACACTGCGACGTAAAACCTGACTGGAGAGCTCATTAACATCGAAAGCAGAGAGCAGACTTCCTCTGAACTTGGCCACCTTCGCCACATGTTCACAGGTTGGCAGCACAGAGAGAGCCTGGCTGGGAAGCAGGCTGAGGCAACTAGGTCACCTGCTGTTTTACGCCAGGGATATGCTTCAAACTGCTCGCCGCGCTGAGCTAATGTTTCACCTGGTCAAGAGGAGCGCAGGGAGGGCGGTGTTTTAGTTCAACCTCACAGGAACCTAATCCCAAGCAATGAGATATGAGTACTCCTGTCTCGACACGTCTTATGTAATGATTAGTCAAAGTAATTTCATAGACGTGGAGTTATGTCAAATGACTGCCATGGAAGAACACTCAAAGTGAGTAAGTTTCATGTGTTTATCAGAAATGCCTGAAAACAATATATAAAAAGGGAAGTGTTGCGTGTTGCTGCTGCAGCGGGGGCTCTCGTTTAACTGGCTCCGCTCCAAATCTGGCTTGGTGTCATGGCATGGCAACAGTCACACATTGTCCTCGACCAAGTCAAACCAGTTTCTACATGCATATTCTCTATTGAAACTAGTGTGTGGTTTTTTTTTTCTTTTTAGAAAATGTCAGGCTGTGGGGAAGAAAGCAAACTATTCACTGAGACAGCTCTGGTCTGGCAGAAGTGAGACTGTGTTATGCAATCACGAACAGGAAACAGTGGGAGGATATAGGCTCAGGATGATCCGAAATGTGTGGTCCAAAATCAGCTGCATGAATAGTACACACACTCTATACTTTCCGGTTTCACTATTTCTGAAACAAGATTTGGAGGTAAACATTTGATGGCTGACAACATACGCTGGGCTCTCCATGCTCGTACCATCCAATTGATAATCCACTGCGCTTTCGACTAACAATAACTCCTATGATTAGGTTTTACATGTTGATTCCTGAAAAGCTGACTTTTGGAAAATCCAATGTTTTCACTTGACAGCGTGATAAAGTGGCTTGAGCTCTAGAGAAAAACAACAACACTGATGCGGGCCTACATAACACATTAGTGCGTGTACCACCACTGCAAATCCAAAGATGTGACACACAATTTAAGCCAGAACATCCAAGTTACGAAACAGCATGAGCCCAAACTCTTTCTCTGTTCACTGAGAGAGAGAGAAACATATGCACTGTCTCAATTCTAGGGAGCCAAAATCAAGGCCAGGCCATCCTTCCTCCATTGCCTCCATATAGTTTTAAATCCACGAGCCCGCGGCTTCCATCTGCAGAAACAATGATTGCTTCCCTAATCTTTGGGAACTCGCTTAATCTGTCAAATCCCTGGTTCTGAAATATCAGCACAGCGGCAGCAGGCCCGCTGGACTAAGCTGTCACAGACCTACATTTTCAGATCGTAAAAAGATATCGAAAATGTGGGTGTCTCCACTGCTACAGTGAGTTGGAGAGTTCGGGGGGGTCAGGGTGATTTGAGAGGATCACACCATTACTAGTTCAAGCAGCTGGTGTTGTTTATCATGGGATGCATTCTTCAGACGGCAGTCAGCAGACCTCCTCAGATCAGGTTCATAATCTTTCAGACGGGACTGACGTCTGGATTTGATTCAAAATTTGAATTAGCTGGGGAAAAAAATATACACACGCTGAAAGCAGGTCAGGATGCGGAGTTGTTTTGGTAGCAGCCAGCGGAGGACAGGCTAAATTAATAAACAACATTTTTTCATATTTCGACTTAGCCAATTGCACTGTCCCCTCCCTCCCACCCCCCCCCCCCCCCCCCCCCACCCTCCTGCATGTTGTTGTTTGTTTTCTTTATATCAAGGCTAGAAAGCAAAGAGGATTTGTTATGCAATTATGGCTGTCATAATATTTGCAACTTTGCCCAAAAAAAAAAAGTTTGCTGCCTTTGTGTGAGCACGCTTCCAGTGTCATGTGTGAAAAGCAGTGTTTATTTATGATCAGGTTCCTGTACTGACACACAGGATGTGCCCTGCCTTGCTAAAAAAAAAAAAACTGCATGCATAGGTTTAGATTTTAGGGAGACACGAGGGACACATCTCCCTCAATATTTAAAACCTCCCCTATGATAAAAACATGCAAGTAGAAGAGGACTTCATAAAGACTGTTACATTATGAACTTGTGCAGAAAAGGCACAAATTGATGCATAAAAATCACCCGAGAGCAGGAAATGAAATGTTTGACACTCAAAATGTTCTGGTGCCCCCTTTTTGATATGTGTCCCCCTCAATGTTGACAAAACCTACGCCCTTGACTGCATCATTTTAAATACAAAAACACACACAAATGCGCAGCCAAAAAGTTTATGCACATATAGTAAGTCTTGTTTTGCATTTCCTCACATGTACCAAAACACATTCAGAAGTTTGCTCTATGTGTTGGCCTTTTCTATTGACTATGCTCGAATAAAGTTGGCACATCTGAACTGAAACTTAAAAGCTGTATTTCAGTGGAGTTACACTGCCAACGCAAGAAAAACAACGTGCTCAGACATGCTCGGAAACTACCACGCAACTGGGGAGCGAGCGCCCAGTTCCCCTTGTAGAATAACCCAAACAGCTGTATGATTTGGAGCAGAAACCTACCTGTGGTTTAAACTTGTGATTGTCCTGAGATGAACACTCCCGAGATGGAAAAAAAAATGTCCAAAAAGAAAACTTTCTTTTCAAAGAGCGCAGATTGTGGCAGTGTCGGGCAGAAGCGTTGCTTTGTTTATAACGTGCAGCACAAGGCGGATGTCTGAGGGAATTTTTTATAAAGCCTTGGGGGTGTGCAGCCCGGCCCACTTTCCCCCGCTGCTCTCTCTATTGGGCGACGGCAGCTGTGGGGCCGATAACGCTACACGACTCTTCCCAGCGGTTGCATGACGAGGAAGCTGATGACAGCGACTCGTGGGTGAAAAATACGCTGGAAGAGTCGATTCCCTGCTGCATGACACATCTCCAATACTGTCACAGTGTTGCCCAACTACCTGTGGATTCATAGTGACTTCCAATGCTCCTTTAAGCACTCACTTTTCTCTTCTAAATCATTTCCCATATGGAGTTTGGGAGGTGTTGCTTCACACTGGTGCAGACAAAACAGTTAAACTGGGAGTGAGAAGTGTGGGGTTTCATCATTGTCACCCTGCTGTGTGCTTTGCGACTGTGTCATCTTTACACCTCCTGATGTGACAGTTTATTGTCATGGTTAGGTGGTAATTAGTTGGGTATAACAGTCTGGAGCTCCTTCTCTCCTCGATGAGCCGACAGGGTGTGGACAGGAATCTTGGCAAGACAGTTTGTCTTTTTTACATCAGTGTACTGAACACTATAATTCTCCCCACTCTGAGGACTAGAAGGCACACTGGTATTTTTACACTTTTGCACTTTTTTTGTTAAAGATGGGTTTGAGGCATTGTTGGCTGCGATTGTCTGAAGGGGTTAGGAATGCAGCCAGGCCTGCAACCTTGATTTGAGGCCAAGAGGAGATAAGTCTGTACAAAGGGAAGCCCTTCCCTCTCCTTGAATCCAACTGCTTTTCCTTGATAGCATACTTTGTCTGATCAAAGTCAGCTTGTCTTACAGAAGCGATAATCGATACCACAGTTTGCTCCACTGTGAGCTGTGATACAGATGTTACAAGCACAAGATACATGTTATCTGCAACAATCCCCTCTACGAGTAACCTCAAAGAGATATCATATCTGAAATAAAGCCTGCGTACCCTTTTTTTTTTTTGTTTTGACACCATTTCATAGCACACGCACACGTGTAACCTGAGGTGTGTGCATAAATGCAGGCCTCAGCATCCTCTTAGCATGTTGTTTGTGGTTACAGATGTATTTCACTTACTAAGCATCTACTAAAGTGCTGTGGAAATTTCCACACCTGCAAGAGGCTGACTGTACTGTGAATCTGCCAATAAGTGCTAGTATTGGCAATGAGTCTGTGAAAGGTCCTTGTCAGGACACAATAGGCGCACTGTGGGCTTGTAATGTGAGGCCCACGATAGGAACACGTCGGACAATAGGCGCGTTTGACGGGGAAAATATAACCACTATGCTAATGACACGGTCAGTCACTTAGTACAAAACATGGGGAGCAACACTGATGGACGGATGTCAAAACAAAAATGTTCTATACATCTGCATTGATAAAAACACTATGTAATGACATGTATGCATGTGTGTGAATGAGTTCCTGACCCTACAGCTACTGTCCAGCTGTCATTGTGAAACTAAGATAGCGTTTGCGGGTCTGCCAACTTTGAGAGATTTAGTGCAGCATACGTGGGTCGCAGAGTGTCTCAATACTTGATAAAACCAGCGGACTTTCACCGGGCTGATTGCAGTGTTTGCTGGCAGCCTCTACAAGGCATATCAAATGAGGCCAGAGCTCCTCAGGTCCGCAAGGATGGACTTCCCCTCTTCACACAAAGCAAGTGATACTGTGAGGAACCTCTGTAAACTGGCATGATGATTCTGGTCAGTGAATCCTTTTGTCGTAGAAAAGCTTGTTTCCAAAACCTGAGTTTAAGGTACTGCATGGGTGTGTACATGTGTGTGGTATGTATGTCCTTCACACACACACACACACACACACACATCAGCTCCTGTCCTGCTAAAGCCCAGTCAAGCCAAAGTGAGATAAAAAAAAAACTGGAGGACTGCTGCGTTGCCTCACATTGCCTTTGTTGGTCAAAAAGTTGTACCTGAACACACCGCAAAGACTGCAGGCAACAGCCATCCAGCAAGTAGGTTCTGTGCCTGCATGAGAGGAAATAACTCTCCATACCAGCAGGCAGCGGTAGTCTGTATTCGTCATTCAAACGGGAGACCAGAAGGCTGACAGGTTGGATTCAAGATGCTAGTTATCCATTAGTACATTAATGACACAACCAGACACTGAAAGAGTGAAGGATATTTACCGTGTGCTAGCAAACAATAATTCAAGCAGTTACGGCCATTTTTGCAGAAGAGCTTAATGGCTAAAAACATCATCTTACCTCATAGAACAACTTAATTTCAACCTCAGACCCACTTGACTTTAGCTCTTTGTTTACTTTCCTCACTTCCATTTCTCTTCTCATTTTGCTGCGAGTGATTTCACTCTTCATCTGGCTTTGCCGTCACCAACATCGATTCACCATGCTGCATTGGATTAAACAAAGCCAATGAGGGCCAGCAGAGTGGGGTGGGACACATGCTTGAACAATGGCTGACCATTAGCTTGGCCCTTTAAAACAAAGTTTTTGTATTCAGTACATTTTTATGTACTTTACCATATTCTTACTTATTACCTCTCTTTGCCATTTTGATCCTGCTTTGTTTCTGTGTTGATAGTATGCCATTATCGTTATATCAGAGGTGTGGACTTGTGGAGTCACATGACTTGGACCTTAAGACTCGACTACACAAAACCAAAAAAAAAAAAAAAAAGCAACTCAACTTGGACTTTATTACCAGTGACTCATGACTATACTTGGACTTGGGGCCTCTGGATACTTGATACCTTGAGGCTAATATTAGCCTAGTTAGCAAGCTAATGAGTTAATTGTGGTACAAGTTAATAGTGCAATGTTCAGTCACACTTATTTAAACAAATAAATACAAATATAAAAAGGACTTGGAACTTGTCAGTCTGGGTTTGTTTTGGAACTTGCCTGTCTTGACCTGGGACTTAAGTGCAAAAACTTGAGGCTTACTTGTGACTTGACTTGATCCGACCTCTGTGTTATATACATTTCATATCTAGTCATACTGTGTTATCTAGATTGTATGTAAAGAGAAATAAATCATTGGATGAGGTGGAGTAAACAGTTGCGTTCTGTAAACAGAAAGACTAAAACAGAAGTTCAACTTTTAAAAACTTCAAGAACATTAGAGCAAATTAGAGCCTGGTAGTTGTGTCTGTCACATGCCTTGGTCCTCTTTTCTTCCTCTCTTTCTCTAATACAGTAGGTCTAAACTGTACATCCAGACATAGCATTAGCTGAAACTGTCTCGTGCTCTGTTTCTGCTCTCTACCAGTCATGGGTCACCCAGTTAACTTGTGTTTGATCTCTGAGTTCATGACCACAATGTTCCCTGCAAACAGAGCAGATAATAAAAGGTAGACATGCAGCGCTGAAGGCCAAAGCTCATTCATTCTACTGAATACTGCTGAATTCTGTGGCAGCAGAAGCATTTACATGAAATTCAACATCATTACAGGCCGTTTCCTGACTCCTGCTTGTTCCTCACATATTTCAACACACACGCCCATCCCGGAGTCTTTGTCTCTGCGGCCCTCCTTTTCATTCAGTCAGTCGTGACAGCCACAGTGATGCAATAGGCTTGTAACAGAAATGTGTGATTCAGACACACATGACATGAAATGTGCCTTTCAGTCACGTAGTAAATGGTCTTGAAAGTGATGTAAATCTGTGACCAATGCAGAAAGGTATGTGTAAGTGAAAAGCAGGACATCATTAATGGTGTACCGCAGTGTCTGCTGACCTCAGTGGTAAATATTCACAAACTTTTTTTTTTTTTGATTAACACAGAAGTTGAAAAGTTACTTTCCAAAGTTACCTGTGGGATCCAGATGAATCATTATTTGCAGTTTGTCAAGGCCCAGACACACCAACCTGACATCAAAGAACAAGTGTCAACAGAGGCCAACTGCTAACATCGCCTAACGCCACCTGTGTCTTAGCCAAAAAGTTGCACATGCGCACACACAAAGACTACAGACAACTCGCATGTCGTTCTGTGCCTGCACGAGAGGAAATAACTGTCCACTTAAAAAGGGAACCGGAAGAATGACGTGACGGATTCATGACGCCGGTAGCCAGATAGACAATAAAGAGCACATCTGGATGTTGACAGACCAAAGGGTATTTACTGTGGGACAGTGCACAATAACACAAACACCAGGAAACTGTTTCTGCTAAAGAGCTCAATGGCTAAAATAAAAACAAGTTTGTTTTGACCTCACGCGCTCTTGACTTTAGCTGTGTCTCCTTTGGTGTGCTAAGCTAAACTGCCAATCAGAATGGTTCCATTCAATGACAGGCTCCGCCATCTCCAACGCCGATTCAACACGCTGAATTGGCTGAAAAAAGCCGACAAGGGCCGACTTGCGCTAGCCGTGCAAGACACACTGCAAAAACTCACTGACGACTTGATGTGTCAGGGGACTTAGTTACCACTTTCATAGCCTACTTTCTGTTTAATTTGACAGCAAGCAGCCAATTAGCTTAGCTTAACATAAATACAACAAACAGGAGGAAACAGCTAGCTTTGCTCTATCTGATCATGACAAAATCCACCTGTAAAGCTCATGTTATAGCCTATTGTTTAGCATGTATAAAAACCAAAGTCTCAAGCCTTACATTTAATAGACAGTATCAGTCAGACAGATTTTGTTAGTGCCAAACATAGCCAGGCTAGCTGTTTCCCTATTTACAGTTTATGCTAAGCTAACCTATGCTTACTATCTACTGCAAAGAGCTTTATTGTATACAAACACAAGTGTGGTATTAATCTTCTCATCTAACCTTTAGTAAGAAAGAAAAACAATAGGCCTATATGTCCCAAAATGCAACACTATGCCTTTAAAAGCTAAAGAAAATGTGCCCAATATAAATATAAATCACATTCTCTCTCACAACCTATCAAATGTATCTTAGTCGTTTTACAGACAACGATTATTGTAAACCACTTTGGCATGTTACCATAGATTGTGGTTAAAAAACCTCCCTAACAGCCAGCACCCAGGTGTTTTATGAATTTATGTAGCATGTGATTTGTGCACCTTATTATGGCTTAACGGATAAACAACCTTGTGGGTTTTTATTTGGCTGTAAAGTGAGTGTGGTGGTGGTGTCAGCTCAGACTGCACGGGCCTGGCTGGCCTATATTCAATATTGATTATCTATATAAGGTGCGGTTACTGCTATGATAAGACTGTCCTGTTTTCTCTTGATGTTGATAAGGCTGTTACTGAGTGACTAACCAGGCTGGGTAAATGTTACTGATGTACATGGGTCATTATTAAACAGTAAAGCCTCAATAACATTGTTTGTTTGGTCTGTGAGCTCCTGGGGGCAAAGGTTAGACTAACCTGACACCTACAAATGCGAACACACTCCTTAGGGTCTTTATTGTTGAGTGAATTTTGACCCCCGTCTTGGAAAAGCTATAAACTATGATAAAGAAAATAAATCTGACTTAGTTTGATAAGGCAGTCTGGAGTCACATAACCACGGGGCCAGTCAGCTGACACACTCTCAAAGCAGCGACACAAACAAGTCTGTGTAATTATTACCGCATCTTACAAAAGGCACAAACAACTCTGTGCCTGTTCTGAAACAAAAAGCAAAGGCACAAAACTAGTAACACATTAAAGTGTGCTCACTCATGTATTCACACTGTCTAACTGAGTCAGTACACATTATTATCTCCATCTAACTACACAGTACAAGAGGTCGTATGACCATGCATGCATCTCACTGAGTGCATTCTGTGTTGCATAAGAGAAGAAGATAAACAAACAGTGAGCTAACCTAATCCTCCCAGAGCTACAGTCAGTGCTCATAGCAGTAATATCTTTATCACCAGCGCCGCTTTTAGACACAGTAAACATGCCAAGGCACAGCGGTGGGTACTGATGACACACTCAAACAAAGCTGAAGTAGCACTCTCAATGGAAGCCAAGTGTAAATCTATACTACTCTACTGTAGCTGTGTGCCAGAGGTGGGGGGACTCCAGTCACATGAGTTGACTCAAGTCAGGTTTAAGCTGCAAGTTTGAGGACTTGCTTGACTAACATTGCTAAAAGACTCAACTTGACTTCGACTTGGTATTCATAACTTGAGACTTGACTCAGAATTGACTCAAAAACACTTTTTTTTATCAAATGTTTGCATTTTTCTAGATATTGAGAAGTTGTATTTTGTTTTATAAACATGATTGGGCAATTTCTTGTGCAATGCGTGCAAACCTTGCAACCTATTAGGACGTGGCAGCAGAGGCCAACTCATGAGGCTGCGAACATGGAGGGGTCCAGAGCAAAAATAATAAAATCTGAATTCAAGGCAAATGTTGATGATGATTTTAGCAAGAAGGGAACTGCAGTATGAATGATCTGCAGCTTAAACATCAGTAGACCGAGTTCTACTACATCCAACTTTATCCATCACTACACAAACCATTAAGAAAGGTACATGACTATATCTAGCCAATGAGCTAAGTATTAGTGTAGGCTGGAAAGCTTAACATATAGCAGGGACTCAACCTGATTTGTTTGTTTTACAGCAGGGACTTGACTTGCTTTATTCTCACCACAGCAACCTGTTTGAGACTTAAACTTAGGACTTGAGACTTGCTTGTGACTTGTGTGACTTACTCCCACCTCTGCTGTGTGCAGCTTTGACACTGGTGCTGCCCAGGAAGCACTTAGCAACACGCCGATGGTGTTGTCTCATTGTGCCTGTAACACTGTAACAAGCAGCCCCCCTCACACATTGTTTACTTTTTCCACACATGTGGAAAATCCCACCTACGGTCTGAGTTATTTTTCTACATTTACACTTGGCAGCAGCAACACATTCCAGCAGCAGCAGGTCAGCCTGTGCACAAAAAGTTGGACCGGGTGCTAGAGTGGAAGCTGCACCTAACCAGCCTCTGTTTTGGTTCCTGAGGAAAATATGTGAGGTCAGGATGACAGGACGTTCGCTGGTGGGTGAGACTGCATCTTGCTAGAGTCAAACCTATGAACTCAGTGTAATATAATCCAATCAACAGCTTGATTCAGGTCATCCGAAGTAAAAGGGAGAGAAGGTCAAGGAGTCACACACAGTGGGAAAGAACACCACAAAACACAGAGACATGTAAATCTAAGTGTACCCATTAAAGCAGATAAATTCCCCAAATGTTTAACTATTGCTTTAAAAGACATCTGGAGGTCACACAGAGGGCAGGAGACTGTGTGTGGCTGAAGGATGTTATGACGGACCACGTGTCCTCAAAGTTACAGACTCATTCACAGCCAAGAGAAAAGTACAGTTTATCAACTCAGGCTAAACCACGCTGTACTGCCCGAACAGTGTACTTTTAATGATTGATAGTTTGTTTTGGGAAAAAGATGGAGCACTGTGATATTGTGTCGCCTGCTTCTCTGTGGGACGTGTTGTTAATAGTTAGTGAAGAATTACTGACCCAGATAGCCCAGCTGTTAATTATTCCTTATTAACCATAAAGTGAGGATAAACAAACAGCACACTCTCGGAAAAAAACGGATCATATAATCCTACAATATCACTGCTGTAAAACAAAGGTCACTCCTACATCGCCTGAGGATAAAACACTCCTCTGTTAAAAGTTATAAGAAGCACTATAAAATGAATACTATTGTAAATGATGACTGGCATATTTAAAGGTGCAATCAATGTTATTCTACTGAGATGGCCTTTATGATAAGCCTGCTGTACTTTGATCAAAATAAAATAAAAGCATGTGTTACATAAAGACACATGAAAGACTAAATATCCTACAGTTTAACCGCGTTTGGATTAAAAATATAACTTTCAAAAGACCAAAACTCCCTACAAGGGTTTATTCATTACATGGGCAATGCTGCCTTCAGGGGCTGTTGTAAATACAGCTGCTGTGATTAGACATGAAATCCAATGACGTAAGAAAGGGGTAGTGTTGGAGGAAGAAAAATAAACAAAACCACACTCGTAAAATACTTAATCATAAGTCAAAGGCATGCATTTAAAAATGATTAAAAGTCCATTCTTATAATTAGGAAAGTTGACTCAATATTTCAAAAGTGAAAGTGCTCCATGTAGCAAATGACCCATGGGAGTCACAACACAAACAAGGTTGTGTGATATGTCGTTGCTGCCCCCGGTTCCTGAACGCAGCACAGCCCCGCAGCCTGCATGAACAGGCTGTGATGATGATACAGTGCTTCCAGGATGACAGCAGCAGCTGCTGTGGGCGGGGCGAGGCGGGACCGAGACGAGGAAGACGAGGGCGACGTGACTGTTTGTTGTAAACGCATGTCAACGTGGTGCTCGTCTTAATCCGCTGACGTAGCTACAACGAGTCATACCTTGAGGACAACTCCTTACTCAGGACAAAACGGCACGAGTTGTACAGTCAACTAAAAATATATAATCTACTGTACCTCCAAGAAAAATCAACACAACGTAGCCTATCATGTGTCATATAGTTCACATTATTTACTTAATGGATTTTACATTAAACTTAATTTAATGTAGCCTATCTGTATTTCTTCATGGTGTAAAGCAATAGGCCTACAAGTTACTTATTTAGTCTACTACTTTTATTCTTCTACTCTACTCCATAATTCAGAGGGGAGTTATTTTATCTTTTTACGCACAAAACACATTGTCAGTTTAAGATAACCTACATGACGCAATATTCTGTTTTGTTGTTGTTGTTGTTTTACAGGAAACATGGTCAACTTAAAATATATGATGCAACATTCTGATTTTTGGGTTTTTATTTTGTTTTTGTTTTTTACACGAAACATGGTCATCTTAAAAAAAAACAACTATGATGTAATATTCTGTTTTTTGGGTTTTAATTGTTTTTTTTTTAACCAAAACAAGGTCAACTTAAAAAAATATGATGTAATATTTTGTTGTTGTTTTTTGTTTTTCTTTTGTTGTTTTTTTCTGACACAAAACACGGTCAGGTTAAAATACATGATGCAATATTGGTTTTTTTTTGTTGTTTTGTTTATTTTTACACAAAACATGGTCAACTTAAAATATATGATGCAATATTCTGTTTTTTTGTTGTTGTTTTTTACATGAAACATGATCAATTTGAAATATATGATGTAAAATTTTTACACACACAGAGCATATTGTCAATTTAAAATACATGATGCAATGTTAGGTTAAACCACTCGACAATATTTAAAGTAAACAAGATAGAAATAACTATGTAACATAATAATAATATAACACTGACAGAGGTCATTATGCTGCATACTGAGTACTTTTACTTTTGATGCTTAACATTCATTTTGGTGACAAAACTTACATTCTTTTGCCTTATACATATTTAACTATGAAACTTGTAATTGAGGGTCCTTATGATGGGGTTTTGCTGAGTAAAGGATCCAAATACTTCTCCTGCACAACGCATTTCTGTAATCTTAGGTCCGTATTCCCAAAGGTATATGATCCAAACATTCAATTGTACTGTTTCTTTTAGTATTCCTTGTAATAGTACAAAGCACAACATTCAGTTACAATGGCAGTAATGACAGTTTGCTCATTACTCGAGAGACTCCACATACAAATGGGAGGAAATGGAAGTCTGAGTGCTAATATTAGTGCATTTGTCCTCAGTGCAGCAGGTTTCCATGGTGTCTCCGGGCCTACGTGTAAACAAGCTGGAGAAGAACTGTCCAGGGATTAGCCTGAGACCTGCATGCATATTTACGCGCGCATACAGTAGGTCATGCAAAGAGGCAAGAACCACAACGCAATTTGGTCGAGTCTAATTTGAATGGAGAGGAGAGGCATATTTTGGTTCAGAGGTGAGGACTAACATCAGAACTACACAGTTGGGCTAAGGTTTAACTTTGAGTTAAGTGTTTCTGTGACCCATTTATAAACAGACCAACACAAAAGCACACACAAATCCATACACAGACTCATACACAGGGTGAGGTCAGGAAATCTGTGACATCCAGAGCAATACCGGCCTGTACAGCAAATACAGTGAGGATCTTCCATACATTGCAGCATTCAGAGGGATTAATGCTTGAACCAGTTTACTCAATCAGTAAACACAAACCAGCAACTGAGGTTAATCCGTAACTGTGGACAGACAAGACAGAGAGATGAGCTCCAGTTTCCTCTTATTGTGAAATGAAAGGAAATCTCGTCAGCTCAATCATCTGGTGTCATTTTCATCAACACTTTTATGTAAAATCTGGGGCTTTTAAACATTCAAAACAAAGTAGTTCTGTGTCTGGCGAAGGCCTCATTCATCCCAGGATATGATTTTATATAATGTCCCTAAAGAAGCTGCTCTGAGGGATGAATAGTGTTGTGTACATTACACAAAAACATAAAGACTAGAGCACGCATGAGAAAAAATGAGTTAAGAAAAGAAAAGAGAAGTGTTTTCTTTCTTCCATCCCTCAGTGTGTCACTCAGTCAGTCACATGCTGAGCCCTTCTGTCTGACTGCCAGGCTCTGCTCTCTGAGTGTAATCTCTGTTGACCAGTCAGCACAGGGAGGGAGGGGGGAAAAAAGATGGAGGGCTGCGTCGCAATCTAGGTCGTCCACCAGTAATCCCACAGGGTGGAAGTATGCCGTGGGCATACAATGCCAAATGCTGAGCTCACCCAACTCCTCTTTCCTTGCCCTCCGTCCAGCCAAGGTCTTGTCTCATGACAGACCTCTATCAGTTTGCCTTTGACCACCAAGGCTCACATGTTCTGATGTTTATCTGTAGGAAATTCCTGACCTTGATAAGGCTGTCAAGGAGGAGGATGAAATGAATAGGAGTGAACATCAAAACTTGACCTCAGATCACTAAACCTATTGAGTCATCTGCTTCATGACAACGAGACACACAGCATTTTAAGTGTGGGAACACCATATGATTGCAGCCTATTTACTGCCAATGAGCTGTGTTAACAAGATTCAACATGATGGAGAATTTGCACCGTATCATCTTGTTAACATTATGTTATGGTATGTGGGCAGTGGCAGATCTCCCTGGAGGCGACATTTCAAACCACTCACTGGAGTATAAGAGAAAAAATGATTCAAGGAAACAAACAAAAGAAATAAGAATTTTGCACATCCCATATTTTTTTAATCTCATTTTTTGTCGTTACACAAGCTCACATACTTGTTTGTAATAAATACAGTCAAATAAATTTGATTAAAAATCAGGGTGGGGGTTGGGAGTGCCAGGGGAAGCTTGGCTGGGGCGCCCAATGTGCGATGTGTGCTAGGTCTGGCACTGTATTTAAGGAGTGGCTAATGATTTAAATCTATTACCTCCAAGTGGAGCGTCAGCCCTTTAAACTCTATCTAATGTTTAACTTTGAATCAGAAGAAGTGGACAAACTTTGATGTTATTCAGTCGTTTGACTTGCTGGACAACATTTCACCAAAAGAGGTGCATCTATTCAGTCTGACGTGATTTTTCCTCCAGTGTCCCTGGCTTTAAACATCTCAGGTAATCCCTGGCACTTACACACTACTAATTGTCTTCCGTAGCTCCTGCCACTAAGCCCGTCTCGCCACTGTTCATGACTTCCTAGTGACCTGGCAGCGAGACATGTTGATGGAGAGTGAGAGACACTCTGCACTGCTTGACCTCCCACTCTTGTCCAGGAGTGCTTGTACTCTGTGAAAGTGTGTCAGTACAATATGTGAAGAGCCACTGTGCAGGCAGAAGTTTTTTTTCCCGTCATAATCCCTGACTCTGGGCCTTTGTATCCTGATTAAATCCTATATCGTATGGCTGAATGGTCAGCTAATGTGATTCCATCCCACATACTCAAACTGCATTTCAGTATCGCGGTATTTGATGCTCTTGCTAAAGGGACAGAAACATTTCTAATGAATGACTACGCAACGCTGGCCTCCTGTTGGTTAGTGTGGTTAACCTCAATGTGGATCTTACCAAAGATGTTCAGACTAAGTAGGTCAAGACAATTTACACTGCAGTGCAGATGTACTGCAAATAGAAAAGCAAACAGATGTCAGCCATTAGATGTTTACACACGATAACCTTGTCACGGTCAGTCAACTCGGTATTATGTCAGCCACTAAAAAAGGGACTGCAGCCTCAGGGAATGGGTTAAAGTTCAAATGTGACAGCAAAACCGACATGTATGGATCATATGATTTGTAATTTTTGTTAATCATGGCGTGCACCTCTGGATGGTGGAACTTCATCACACCCTGAACATGGCATGACTTTCATGTGAGTTAAGGAGGAGTAAGTAAGTTCATAGACAAATATAATGATGGTTATAAAAAATTATTTTTAAGAAAAGTCACATTTAAGCACCAGGATACAGAAGACACTTTTAATCATGTTGAGTTTGACATGCAGGTTGTTATATTACACGCTGAACACTATGCTGCCCTCTTGTGGTCAGATACCGATCCCAAACACAAAAAACACTAAAAAAAATATATATATAAAATGTCCCACTGCAAATAAAAAAAAAGGTACAGCTTCAGGAGGTTATCTACCTATACACATATAAAATATGACACACTGAGACACACATGAGACCAGATATGGGCCTTGTGTGATTTGAAAGTGTGTGTCTGATTTGTGTACTTGTGAAGTGTACTGTCCAAAACATATAGAATATAAAAGTGCAATTTGGAAGTAGGAAAAATACTTCACAAACGAAACCTGAGAGCATCATGGGTAAATGCTGGGACAGAGTAAGTGATGTAACCGCTGTGTGGGCTGGTGAAATAAGGAGCAGCACTGGCTCTTGTGCAGACAGGGAATGAGGACTGAGAGCACACATGCATCCTCTTGATGGGCTGAGCAGCTCCATTAGCAGTGAGTCCACGGTGTGTGCTGCCCCCTGCTGAGCAGATGGGGGAACTTCCAGCTGAAGCTTGAAGGAGGAGAGGCTCCTCAGAGTCCCAGCCGAAGCTCCTCTTTGTCCCATGTGGTCTGTGTGTGGAGCGAGCCTGCTGCTCCACTCTGACCGGCACTCTGCACAGAGGAGAAGCTCTGGAGGCCCGAGCAGAGGGACTGTCTCTCTTCAGGAGGGATTCAATGGAGAAAGGACTGCTGAACTTCACCTCACATTTGACCTCAACAGCTCTGCAGGCTGCAGGTTCAGGAGAGTGGAGAGCTGAGCAGCGCTCTGACGGTCTGCTGGTGTTCTCCGTCTCCACTTTGGAGGCCAACTCAGGGAAGAGGTGCAGGATGCCTTTGAAGTGACGACGCACCATCTTTGCTGTGATCTGACTGTGGTCCAGTTTCCAGTAGTTTCTCTTACTGTCCAGAGAATCTGGGACCACTGGAATCTGAAAACACAACACAGGGGTTTTAGAGACAGAGGTTAAGTTGTTCATTAAAATAATGTGTTGTGTTCATTTGAAATGTTAAAGATTAAGAATGTAAACTCACCTTGACAAAACATTTGTTGCTTGATAAACAGACTCTGATGTTGTTCTCAACAGATTTTCTGTCCTCAGAGATTAATGGTGCCAGTCTGTCCATCAACTGGAAAACATCAAGTTGAGATTAGAGGTTTGAAAATGACAGTATTCTTAAACATGGTCATTTAAAACAACATGACTCTTTGTTACCTGAGTGAAAGTGAGCATCTTGGCTGGAGCGTCTTGGAGGACGACAGCGATCTTAGCCAGGTAGGTGGTGCTCTTCCTGAGCAGACCTCGCTGAGAGCTGCTGGCTGGAGCAAAGAGAGGCAGCTGAGCTCCAAACCTCTCAGTCCTGTTCTGCATCTTGTTTGTTGGAGAATCACAGGAGTCAGGTCCCACACACACACACACACACACACACAGAGTAGTGAGAACAGATGTGGACCTGAAGTGTTCAGCTCTGGGTATAAGTCCTGCTGGCACAATAGGACATTAGAGGGTGTGCACTGCAGGTTAATGAGGACCTATTGAAGAGTCGATGAGCCATTACTGCTGGAGGAGGAGCCAGTGATCACAGTAATAGTCTGTTTCCAAAAGTTCATCAACATGTCTGAGGATGGTCTGTGAGTCTGATCTGCCTCTTTGTTCACATTAGCAGTTAAAGTATATCCAAACTTTAAATAAGGTAATGTCTAACAGTTAAGTCTGTCACTGCTTACACATTAAAGTAATACAGAACACCCAAAACACCGTTTGTATATCAATCCTGCATCTGCTTCCAGCATGCTCCCGGTGAACGAAGAATCCAAAAACTGGGGAAAAAAAATTCATGAATTGGAGTAAAAGGGGGGCGTGTTTCACAGCAGCTAAACTCTTTTTGAAATATCCATTTTTACAAACTCTCCCACAAGTCATGTAGCATAATCTAAACCTCATTTAACCCACCTGTCCTATTGAAATGTCTTAATTAGTAAGATTTTAGGAAAAAAAACGTGTTTGGGCAGTGATGAGCATATGACTGGATAAATAAGACGTGGATTAAATTGCACGAGTTGTGCGAGAGTTAGCCAACAAATCATTTGATATAGTTTTGTTGCTGTAAAACCAATTCATTAAGAATTGTCTCAGTTTTCTGGATTATTTGTTCACTGTGGAGGCATGTGAGAAAAACACTATTCCTCCCAAAATTCAGCGTAACATGGGGTGCTGTAATTAATATATAGTATTCTATATATTATAGCTATAGTATTCCTTTAATATTAGAAACTTTTATTTTATGGAAGACCTTCTGTTGAGGCCTCAAGGTAACACACCATATACAAAAAAATACATTTACTATTATTAAATTGGAAGGTTTAATCAAAAGCAATGTAAAAATAAAGTACAGTCCAAGCCACGGTAAATCATCAAACTACTTTCAAAATGTACCAAAAAATACATAAAGTATTGTCAACTTTTGAAGCTTTAGTGACAGTGTTTGTATAAAGCCAACAAATCATACAATCCCAACATTAAAAGTGGTGAATAACTCACATTTATAGATGTATTCCAGGGGTTCACTACTCATAAAAGTGAACTCAAATGAAAGTGTTTAAGTGAAATGTGCAATACTCACATTGAAGTTGTTTCCACAGCGGAGCAGCAGACAAACTATCTGCAGGTGTGTGTTGTTCCTCCTTTAATCTGTGACACGTGGAAATTTTAACTCCAGTAATTATTACATAAACTTGAAACAATCAGGTTCCATCTTACACCGTCTCCAACTGTTTTTCATGACGTTGCATTTCAACCTCTCAAGGGCTGGTCTGACAATACACAACACACGGCTGAGTGACACTGACATTCCAATGAGCAATCTAATCACATTCCAGCAGTTTGCACATCCCTAATCACTCCTTTAGTCAAACCTATTATTGCCCTTTGTCCCAGACAGTGACGAAGGTCATTTACATCAGTGATCCTCATTCAGATGCGTTAACACATTACCTGTGCTGAATGCTTTGAAACAAGTTTGGAAGTTGACTCCAATGGGGAGCTGTGAGTCTGCAGAGCAGCTGATTTCACTTGGGTTTGATTGAAGCTGTGCTGCTCAACTGCTCTGGGGTCAGGTCCAAGAGGCAGGTTGGGTAAAGTGTGTGGATTTCAAGGAGTTTTACTCAGGAAAGTTGTAAGATATCTGAAGGTAGTTAGAATTAAAATGTTGCTTTTGCATTAATCATAATAAAAACTGACTGACTGACTGAGACCACCCAGGGGTGTTGACAGGCAGTTACCACACCCTCAACTGAGATGCAGAGAAACCATTCACTGAACATGAAACAGGTGAGTAGCGAGTGGCAGATGGGTACAGTGGAGCGGGATTGTGACTGCAGTGAGGCCCCCAGGGGACCCTTTGAGACATGACAGAGGATGTGACAGAAAAAAACACGGACGGAGGGTGAGGCACAGAATACTATAACAAACGGGCGTGCAGGACAGAGAACTGTTTACAGACGTATGACTGGAATGAGGAGTGTTTGAGGTGTGGTCCTGCTCCCAAAACAAAAAGGACCCAATGTCCACCCATTATAATAGCTGTGTCCCTCAGGAATCACTGTATGCCTTATGTTAATTGAAGAGATAATTAAATGCGTTGACATTATAATTGTATGTTCTTCAAACCAGAGTTCATTTAAGTTCGTTGGTCACATACGCCCTAATTTGATCTCAAGAGCCAAAGCAGTAAAACCATTACATAATAACCTATAAATAACAACAACTTCTAATTGTTCCCTTCCTTTAAGTGTAAAGAAGTACACTCTGAAACATTCCTATGGTTACAAAACAGATAAACAGCCTGAGATGTGTTCAGAAAAATGACAAAGTGATTTGTCAGCTTTTTCTTTCCAAAGCAGCCAGTTAACTGGTTCTAAATTCAGGCAAGGCATTTTGACCATCATCTCATGTTAGCATATGGGGTGTATGTCGAACAAGAGCTCAGCAAGCACTACATACATTTTGTGTGGTTAAAATGACGAGCAGATTGCACTTTTATCTGGAAACCAAAACCTCACACAGTGTACTGCAAAACATGTTTACTGTGTGTTATTGAAATACTCTGGCTGTCTTTTCAGAGTTGAACTGAATGTGAATGGAGCTCAGACGAGGTGTAAATCACTGGAATGTGACCAAAGACTTACATCCCACTCAAAACCATTGTGTTTGATGTATTCAGCCATTTAAACTGTTACATTCCAGCACTTACTACAGCCTTTGTCTGTCACAGGGATTTACCTGTTTGTGAAAGGGCACACTGTTGTAGTTTAATCCCTAAATATTTGTCAGGCACTCTTTCAATCATCTCTGTGCACAATATTAGAGAGAGACAAAATATTGCTTGAGAAATTAAAAGCTTAGTCCATGAAAAACAGCTTTTAGTTAGTTTAAAAGGGAAATATTAGACTAAGCAGGTTGCCAGATCTTGCCAGTATCCCCCAAATTATCTCAGCCTGTCTGAAACTAATCACACAAGGATCACCTTTTCCCAAGAAGGCATGTTGATTTGACTTCTACATCTCATCTGACCCTCAGCTTCACTCAAGAAAACAAGAATAATTCTATATTTTCTAGACAAATTCCTCAACAAAAAGCCTGGTGGTGTTGTTGTACTTGATAATGGTCTTTAACATCTTTGTCTTGTCTTGGACTCAACCGCATTTTTACTCGGTCTTGTCTCAGTCTCTGACAAGGACAACTCTGGACTGGTTGAGACCATAACTGCGGGAGAGAGGGGGATTTTTTTAACTTGTTTTTTTAGGACCCTAATGGTGTCTAGTTAGGAATTTTTCTTGTCAGCAAGGGAAACTCATGGCCATCTTCAATTTATGTTCATGCTAATGGTGAAAAACAGAAGTTTCCAAAACTCCTGAACCAGACAACATACAAAGACACAGGAACCCACTTTTTCATATCATTTGGACACCAGGAATCAAATGGAAACGTCACTGACATCTGCCATTTTGTTTCGCAGTTATTTCCTGCAATAGCCAAATGTAGCTATGTTATTAAAATTGATGAGGTCTATGACACCGTGATGAGGACCTCAAATCAGACCAGGCGCCTGCTGTTGAGTGTTAAGTGTGGCTTATGTTTAATAAGCTTTGGAAGTTTCACAATCTTACTTATATATAATATTACAGCTTCGTTTAATGCAGTTACCTGAAGTAGTTCTGACTATCAAATGTAAAGAACAAGTCCACCATGTCCCTATTGTACTTAAGAGAGAGCACCAGGTCAGTGGTCTTCACAGAGAAGAGTCCATGACAGACCACAACAATACCGCTTTCCTGCCAAGATGATACGTGCAGACCTTGTCTTGGTACTCCAGATAATGCCTTAGAAAGTGGATAGTTGGACTTCTAGATCTCTGTGTTAATACTTGTCCTTTTATGTGTTTGTTTCTTGCAGCAGTTCCCCCACGAAGTGATGTGTGTAGACTTGTGTTGCACTTGGTAGTGTTTTAATTTTGGAAGTATCAGTTTTGAGTGCTGTTGCTTGCTTAGCTGTCCTACCAGATTTCTTATATACTGAAGGGCCCAGTTCATGCAAAATCACCTAACTCTGACAACAGAGGGTGTCCTAAGATGGACACCGTACTGCCATCTCGAAGAAACGGGCCAGTTTCATCAAAGTGAAGAAAGTGCTTCTGTCACATCCAAATGTTCAGTTCCGGCTATTCTACCCCGCTGTGCTGTGCATCTCACTCCCCAGCAGACAGCCTCACAGGTTTCAGGATCCCAATTTTGGCATTAGTCGTTGTGAATGGAAACATAAATAAGTCAGTTACTCCAGCCTCATAGATTGGGCTGAAAGG
This sequence comes from Epinephelus awoara, assembly GCA_035609425.1. Taxonomy (NCBI): domain Eukaryota; kingdom Metazoa; phylum Chordata; class Actinopteri; order Perciformes; family Serranidae; genus Epinephelus; species Epinephelus awoara. The sequence continues at coordinate 13,821,291 of CM069310.1, read as the reverse complement.
TAACCCATTTTGTTCATCTAGTGGCCAATATGTCTGCTTTGTCACAACCCTCTTGCTGATGTAAACATTCTATGTAAAACCTTATAAACGTGAAATGTTTTTACATTTAAAAATGATTTAGACTTGTATATTTTTTATCATTTGAGCGCAAAACTCTTACTTTGTAAAGTAACAAGTAACTGAAGTTACTGAATGATTGTAGTGGAGTAAAAAGTACAATATATCACTCTGAAGTATAGTGGAGTAGAAAGAAGTGGTGTGACATTATAATACTCAAGTGAAAGTACCTATAGATGTATTTTAGTACAGTATTCAAGTAAATGTACTTGGTTACATTCCACCTCTGTAAGAATCAGCAAGATAGTTGTGATTTCCAACAACTTTTTGATTTTGTATTTATTTAACTTTATTTAATTTTCAGGGAGTAATTGGAAAACAATCTCCCCCAGTGTGAACAAAGTCTCAGAACATCCTCAGACATGTTGATGAACTTTTGGAAACAGACTATTACTGTGATCACTGGCTCCTCCTCCAGCAGTAATGGCTCATCGACTCTTCAATAGGTCCTCATTAACCTGCAGTGCACACCCTCTAATGTCCTATTGTGCCAGCAGGACTTATACCCAGAGCTGAACACTTCAGGTCCACATCTGCTCTCACTACTCTGTGTGTGTGTGTGTGTGGGACCTGACTCCTGTGATTCTCCAACAAACAAGATGCAGAACAGGACTGAGAGGTTTGGAGCTCAGCTGCCTCTCTTTGCTCCAGCCAGCAGCTCTCAGCGAGGTCTGCTCAGGAAGAGCACCACCTACCTGGCTAAGATCGCTGTCGTCCTCCAAGACGCTCCAGCCAAGATGCTCACTTTCACTCAGGTAACAAAGAGTCATGTTGTTTTTAATGACCATGTTTAAGCATACTGTCATTTTCAAACCTCTAATCTCAACTTGATGTTTTCCAGTTGATGGACAGACTGGCATCATTAATCTCTGAGGACAGAAAATCTGTTGAGAACAACATCAGAGTCTGTTTATCAAGCAACAAATGTTTTGTCAAGGTGAGTTTACATTCTCAATCTTTAACATTTCAAATGAACACAACACATTATTTTAATGAACAGCTTAACCTCTGTCTCTAAAACCCCTGTGTTGTGTTTTCAGATTCCAGTGGTCCCAGATTCTTTGGACAGTAAGAGAAACTACTGGAAACTGGACCACAGTCAGATCACAGCAAAGATGGTGCGTCGTCACTTCAAAGGCATCCTGCACCTCTTCCCTGAGTTGGCCTCCAAAGTGGAGACGGAGAACACCAGCAGACCGTCAGAGCGCTGCTCAGCTCTCCACTCTCCTGAACCTGCAGCCTGCAGAGCTGTTGAGGTCAAATGTGAGGTGAAGTTCAGCAGTCCTTTCTCCATTGAATCCCTCCTGAAGAGAGACAGTCCCTCTGCTCGGGCCTCCAGAGCTTCTCCTCTGTGCAGAGTGCCGGTCAGAGTGGAGCAGCAGCCTCGCTCCACACACAGACCACATGGGACAAAGAGGAGCTTCGGCTGGGACTCTGAGGAGCCTCTCCTCCTTCAAGCTTCAGCTGGAAGTTCCCCCATCTGCTCAGCAGGGGGCAGCACACACCGTGGACTCACTGCTAATGGAGCTGCTCAGCCCATCAAGAGGATGCATGTGTGCTCTCAGTCCTCATTCCCTGTCTGCACAAGAGCCAGTGCTGCTCCTTATTTCACCAGCCCACACAGCGGTTACATCACTTACTCTGTCCCAGCATTTACCCATGATGCTCTCCGTTTCTGGCTGTAATGTGTATTGTACCTGGCAGAACAGCTTTTGGAGCACTTTATGTTTTATAATAAACTGTGAAAACAAATGAAGCCTTTTTTTTGTCAATAAGGTTATTGATATTTAGTAATCAAGAGGATTGTAGATAAATTCAAAGGGCCTTTTTAACAGCGGACATTTTTGTCATTGTAGGAAATGCACAGGTGCACCTCTCCCATACACGTGGAGAGGTTTGCAAAGAGGTGTTCATATTTGAACCCAAACCACAACTTATTCCCAACCCTTAACTTGGAAAACAATGTCTGGCAAAAAATATTTACCTCAGACATGTTGTGGAGTAGAAGTAGCCTGTAAAGTGGCATTAAGTGAAAATATTTATGTACAAATACCTTAAATTTGTGACCGTAAAATGTCAGTGAAATGCTCCTGCAGTCAGCAGATGATGTGAAAATCATTGGGTTGTCTCCAAAATCTTTCCACCTGAAAGCAGCATTGTTCATGTTCAATCACCCACATTCCAGTGTTTGTCACCTCATTTATTACAGCTGTTGTCCCTGATGGCAACTTCTTAGTGGAGGGACAAACTGTTTTTTCTGAATCAACAGTGAAGTGCCAACATTTCCACTTGGACCCGTCCTACCAGATTTTATGCAAAAATGTACATTTGTCACCAGTGTAACACTGATTAAGAAGATGTTGTTTAAATACATTCAGGTATTGGTCTGAAGTGCTTGCTTTGGCCTCCTGAATGAATACTGTCTGGGATATAGTGAGGCAGCATAGCTATAAAAGGCTTCATTTTTGTGATAAAAGCATCAAATTTATCAAATATATATAGAACATCTGGATATTGGGGCATCAGAAACTCGCCCCTGGTGGCCAGAGCAGGCAATTGAAACTTGCCCAGGGACCCGTCCCGTTATTTGGATCCACTCCAAAATGTAATGGCCTCTAACTTGGATCATGCTACATGCCTCCTCCTAAAGTGAAAAATATGTTTCAATCTAATGTAGGACAATAGTAAATTAAAGACATCCAACACAATGGTGAAATTTATAGTTATTTATAAGACCATTTAACAATGTTCAGTGAACATACTTAACAATTACACTGTAACAGTTTGAACATGTGATATAACCTTAATAATAGAGCTGTTTTTACAACGAGGCCTCAAATATAGAAAATAGATTTAGTTCAATTAATTCAAGATATCTGAACACTAGAGAGCACAGGGCAGTGTAAGTGTAGAAACTGCATAGAGATATCAATGCTGGGTATTTGTAGAAAAATAATCCACAACCAATTTAATGACCTCCTGATTATAGTGACAGTGACACTGTGATCTATGAATGTTTTTCCCCCTTTTTTCTTCTTTTCTCATAATATTAAAGTAAGCACTTCACTGTTGTTTCAGAAAAAAACGTCATACATATTTAATAGATGCAAAAACAGTTTGTCCCTCCACTAAGAAGTTGCCATCAGAGACAACAGCTGTAATAAACGAGGTGACAAACACTGGAATGTGGGTGATTGAACAGGAACAATGCTGCTTTTCGGTGGAAAGATTTTGGAGACAACTCAATGATTTTCACATCATCTGCTGACTGCAGGAGCATTTCACTGACATTTTAAGGTCACAAATTTAAGGTATTTGTACTTAAGTATTTTCATTTTATACTACGTTACAGCTACTCCACAACATGTCTGAGGTAAATATTTTTGCCAGACATTGTTTTCCAAGTTAAGGGTTGGAAATAAGTTGCGGTTTGGGTTCAAATTAATAGTTTAACCCCTCTTTGCATGTGTTCTTTTTACAAACATTACAGCTTGACATGTCACACTTGGAAAAGCAGAGATGAAAATGATTATGTCTGAATTCCATATAGCTGCTTTATTTTCCACTTACTGTGTGCTGACTGTCATGTGTCAGTGACATGACTTACTGGGATGCAGTTAGGTCAGTATTATAATACCTGTGCATTTCCCACATTTCCTATTGACAATAAAAAAGGCTTCATTTGTTTTCACAGTTTATTATAAAACATAAAGTGCTCCAAAAGCTGTTCTGCCAGGTACAATACACATTACAGCCAGAAACGGAGAGCATCATGGGTAAATGCTGGTACAGAGTAAGTGATGTAACCGCTGTGTGGGCTGGTGAAATAAGGAGCAGCACTGGCTCTTGTGCAGACAGGGAATGAGGACTGAGAGCACACATGCATCCTCTTGATGGGCTGAGCAGCTCCATTAGCAGTGAGTCCACGGTGTGTGCTGCCCCCTGCTGAGCAGATGGGGGAACTTCCAGCTGAAGCTTGAAGGAGGAGAGGCTCCTCAGAGTCCCAGCCGAAGCTCCTCTTTGTCCCATGTGGTCTGTGTGTGGAGCGAGGCTGCTGCTCCACTCTGACCGGCACTCTGCACAGAGGAGAAGCTCTGGAGGCCCGAGCAGAGGGACTGTCTCTCTTCAGGAGGGATTCAATGGAGAAAGGACTGCTGAACTTCACCTCACATTTGACCTCAACAGCTCTGCAGGCTGCAGGTTCAGGAGAGTGGAGAGCTGAGCAGCGCTCTGACGGTCTGCTGGTGTTCTCCGTCTCCACTTTGGAGGCCAACTCAGGGAAGAGGTGCAGGATGCCTTTGAAGTGACGGCGCACCATCTTTGCTGTGATCTGACTGTGGTCCAGTTTCCAGTAGTTTCTCTTACTGTCCAGAGAATCTGGGATCACTGGAATCTGAAAAACACAACACAGGGGTTTTAGAGACAGAGGTTAAGTTGTTCATTAAAATAATGTGTTGTGTTCATTTGAAATGTTAAAGATTGAGAATGTAAACTCACCTTGACAAAACATTTGTTGCTTGATAAACAGACTCTGATGTCGTTCTCAACAGATTTTCTGTCCTCAGAGATTAATGGTGCCAGCCTGTCCATCAACTGGAAAACATCAAGTTGAGATTAGAGGTTTGAAAATGACAGTATGCTTAAACATAAGCATAAACAAAGCATATTTAGGCATGAGAGCATACATGATATTAAGATGTCATGTGTTGATATCCTTCACTGTAAGTTGTTTTTGAATTGTTTTTTGCGAGTGAAAGAAGAATAAGAATAGATGTGTATTGAGACTCAATTTTATAGCAATAATATTTGAATGCACGCAACACATGCACAGGATATATGTTGCAGTGTCATAGTTACAGAAAATGAACATATTCATATTATTATAGGACTAATTGTTTGATCATACCAGAACCAGTAACAACCAGTGGGTTTCCTGTGTCAGGTTCACTCACTGAGCCCAGTTTTAGAAACAATAGATCTGTCAAAATGTACAAATATACAAGATAAGAAGTGTTTTCAAGGGGCAAAAGCAAAACCAGTGCCTTATAGATTAAAACTATAAGTAAGATAAGCACAAGAGTTACTAAAATCTAACTAAAATGGCAGAAAACGCTGCCATGAGTTCCTGAATCCAGCTGGTTTTAAAGTCCCATAGGCCCACATTGTATCATTTAAATATGTAGATGTATGGATCATCTGCTAACATTTTCATTCACAAAACTAATGCACACCTGGGTGACCCATTAGACAAGATCTATTCTCATGCACACGACCCTACCTGAGGATTCAGACCTCATTCAGCCATGAAAAGGAGCTCATTAACATGGAATACACAAGGTCCCTCTAATGTCCCATTGAGCTTAAAGTCCTGCTTTAAAGGCCTATCATAATGTAGCACTTCCACATAAGGGTGAGGGTCTACACAATAACAACAACAGTTCTTACACCTTTTTACTTTTGACAGGACAACTCCTCTTCCGATTATTGCAGAGGTTAAATAATGCTCTCAGTCAGGGCTGCACAGCCGTCCCCACCTCCCACAATGCCATGAAAAGGAACTTTTATTCCTTCTTTGTTGAACTGCTCTCATGAACCACTTCAAACTTTCTCTCTAGCATGTCTTTGTTCCCCCTGACTCTTATGCAAATACGAAGATATTGTTAGACCTCTCTGTCTCGTAACTGGGGTTCTAGAAATGTGTCTGATTTTTCATTTCACTCATCTTCTGTTGTACAAGAACGTCAGCTACATTTCAAACATGTTGGCTCACACAATGCTTCATGGTAACTGTCATCAGATGTTTAACCTTGAACAAATGAAATGTGAAAGCTCTTTGTGAGGATGGAAAGGCTTTGAGTCAGATACCTTTAGACTGTCTCAGTCTTATGCTTTTATAATGTTTCTGAGATACACAACAGCAGCTGCACTACAGGAACCTTGACCACAGTGAACTAAAATATTGAAAGTTTTTAGTTGGGAAACTGGACGGAGTGAGTTTGCTTTTCAGGTATATTGTGTGTTGTATTTGAAATACAGACTGTCATTACTGGAGTGAACAGTTAGTGGTGGTGAGGATGGTAGGATTTAGCGTGTGAGTGAAGCAGGACAGATGTTTTCCCTGGGGTGTATCCTATTTTTTTTTTTAAGACAAATACTCTCTCACACACAAACTCCAGAGTATCTTTACAGCACACAATTTCTGCTTAAAAATAAACAGAAGTTGCTACCCAATTAATAACACACAGGTCATAATCAAGGTTATATTCATTCTTTTTACACTCAAACCAAACATAACTGCTGTTAGGTGCACTTACTCCAATGGAAAAGACAATATGCAATTTTTTAGATAGCTTTCAACCTTTAGTAGCCTGTCAAATTATTTTGTAGCCTTTTAGCCAATTTTACTTTTTTTTTCTTACAGAAAATGTTAATTCAGACATAAATACATTTAAATTTTACATGACAGCTTTCCTAAGAAAATAAAAAAAAGAACTACTCACAGTATGGCAAAGACAAAATAAAAATAAAAATGGCATCATGTTTATCTGTATCTGTAGAGAAGCATCTCCAAAAATAAAATACCTTAGAAACACATCATTTTTGGCTAAATTCACAGTTAAATCTGCACCTTAACACATTGGTAATTTAAAATGAGTCATTGCAAAACCCACTGGTTTATCTTTACAGGGAATTTTGCCATCCATTTTTTTTACGTTGAAGAAACTTTTACTCGTCTGTCTTGCAATCAGTATAGTGGGTGGCAGTGCAGTGAGGCAATATAGTTATCTTTTTTTGTCACCTACAAAAGGAGATGCAGCAAATACGCATTTCTCTTTCATTTGTTCTATCGGGAATTGTTAAAAAAAAAAAAATACAATCAGTGCTAAATCAAACTTTCAAATAGCAAGTTTTCTGTACCAATGTTTCATCTGATGTCACCATTTAAGTGTGGAGAATACTGATTTTAAGTTGAGCGGCAACCTTAGACAACTGCTTGAATTTTGATTACCTGTATTTATGTCATAATACTGCGACACAACTTGAAGGTAATTTCACGTGCTATAATTTTATTCATTTACCAGCATACTGTAGCTTCAAAACACAGGTCTGTCTCACAAAAAAAAGCGCAAACAATCACCATGACACGGAAGAACAGAAGACACGGGACAGACCAAATGAAATAAAATGCCATTTTATTGTTCAGCCGTGTCATAACCTCGTCTCCAAAATAAGCACAGCAGGACTACAACTGGTTCATCAACCTAGCTACCCTTGATAGCACATAAAACTGAGTTTTATTAGACCACCAACGATAGCGTTAAAGACTTTTCTATCAGACATCCAATGATAGCATACAAAATAGTTGTTAACCTACCAGTGATACTGTATATAAAACACTTGTCTCTAGATTTGTCCCCACCCGCCCTCAATTTCACCCCATCTCCCTCTTTAGAACATTTGTGACACTGACATACTTTATGCTTAAACAAGCACATATTAAGAATGCATAATTCTCCATTTTTGAGATTATAAAAAAAACTACACAATGTTACACTTTAAGTCAGAGTACAATTCAACTGATTATTAGTGTTCTACACATTCGGCCATAAACCAAAGGAACATTGTATAATATCACTATAACTTAACACTACATGTAATATACGTTTTTAAAAAAGAAAATTACAAATGATTAGCATCGAAGAGAATATGAAGATGGCTAGTGCGAAGGCAAGCTGGGTCAGTACCATAACAGAGAATGAGTAATACAAAAAGAAATAAAAAAATAGAATAAGAAAAATAGAAACAAAAAACTGATAAGAATACAGGCAAGGCTAAAACATATGTGTTTCAAACTTTTAAGATCCACCTCATGTGCACTCATCCATATAGGTAACCTGCTCCGAGACCTCCATTGTGTGATTCCACATCTCTGATACTTTAACCCCTCCCCCCCCTTACTTCAACTTGCTTAAACATTCCCATGGCAACCATCTTCTTTGTTTTCTTGTGTCAGGCACTTTCCAAGACCTCTTATTCCCCTCTTTACCTTCAACAACTCTACAGGCCAATCATAATGCTGCTTCAGACAATACAGGCCAATCACAATGCAGGTTCTATCAAAATACAACTGCAAAAGAGCAAAGACAGAAAAACAATTGTCATTTACATCAATATTACCTTTACTGTGAACTTACATCTTGGATGAAAGTCTATCTTACCAATCCTACAGGTCGGTGTCAAACCAGGCCAGCTGGTTGCTGTCCATCAGGTCTTGGGTGTGGCCAAGGTCTGGCAATGGATCAGTGTGGTGACCCAGGTCGGGCAGAGTGTCAGCATGATAGTCTGCACCTTCCATCATGGGGTCCAAAAGGGTGTCCTGGCCGTAGGCTGCTGGGTAGGCCCGGTAGGCTCCATCTGGAAAAGACAAAAGAAAGACAAACCTTATTGAATTGGTGCAAAAGGCTCCAATTACACAAACACAAGGCTAGATTGTGTTATTCTAAACAAACCCATAGTGATCAGCTGTAATTGCTGGGTGGCATCAAATGATACATCAGAGAGAAGAGGTGGGAGGACGATGAAATATGAAATTTCTTGTTTTCTATAAACTCATAATGATCAAAATACATCAACCAAAGGATGATGAAATAATTGGCGAGAAACAGAGAAGGGATTTTATTTCATTACAGATAACACAGGCACTTACCATCCTGCCTGTAAGCCAGAGGGTCTCCCTGAGCTCCCATATCCAGTCCCAGGTCTCCAGTCTATAAAAGGCAAAAGAGTGATGAGTAAAGCCAGACATTAGCCAGCCCACGTAGAGGAGTGGATGTAGTGACAATATACAGCATTAACTGACACTGTTTAGTCTACATTTTATATTTGGTCACCTTTTCAGTGTGAATGCACTCACACAGTCTAGATTGCACCTGACCATAGCTTATATGTTTGAACAACAGTTTGTGTGTGTGTGTGTGTGTGTGTGTGTACCTCGTTCCAGGCCATGGGCTCAGTTCTGAACAAAGAGCTGGTCAGCTCCACTGACAGACGTTTCTTGTAGTCCTGGGGCTTGTCCTCAGACATGCGGAACAGGACAGCTGCAGCGTAGGTTGCTACAGAAGACAATGCACGGCAACACAAGTCAAGTACACCAACAATCAGTAATGTGTGCACAGTATGTGTCTTATGAATGTATACTCACCAACGCCCTCGTTACGGGAGTGCAGCAGCTCAGTGAGGGGTGCGGTGGCTCCTTCAGCTTCGATTGCCTCGGCAGCTTCCTTGTCCTGAGCCAGTTCACACAGCACACCTGCTGCCACACGCTGGATATTCTCCACTGGAGAATACAGCAACTGCAGACAGCGAATAGCACAGAGAAAGAGAAGATGTTTAATTAAGACAAAAGAAAGTTGGGGGCAAGTTTGTTGCGGAGAGATAATAAGAGGGAGCGGGATAGGGAAATCAAAGTTGCTAATTGGCAAATATGGTATTTCCAAAACCAACTGCTAAGAGTTTTTGACAATGACATTTACATAGGTGGGCGGTCAGTGTTTTTCTGTAGTGAGACAGTCCCTCCAGGATTTTGCAGACTGTTTTTGTGATTGTTGTGGCCTGAAACACCTGATTTCACAGCAGCTTTACTAAAAAAAAATAATTGCGATGCATTTTGCAATATTTTTAGGCACTTTTTTTTTTCATACAGAAATAACAATTACTTAAAAAAGTACAGAGACACAGAATGCATATCTGGATGAAACAGGCCTACCTGATTGTAAAGCGAGTGATTGTCAGTGAAAAAAAAAAGGCTACATTACAGATTCAGCAGACACAGCCGTAGTGTTAGCATCAGATAAGAGGGACGCCACTGTGCGCCTCACAGCTTCACCGTCAGGTCAGGGAGAGCCCGGTGTGCCTCCGTCCAGTGTTCCAAAGTGGTTTGTTAAATTTTGTTGTGCATTCGAGATGATAAGCATCCTCACTAAGGAAGATTTTAAAATTCGAACATTGTGCTGAGAAATGGGCACTACTCAAGTTTAGTTGCTGCCCACACCAGAATGAAACAGCTCTACTCAGTCATTACCCTGTTAATAAACTTTGGGTAACATTAGCTATGTGATGGTAACAGTCGTCCTTGTCACTGTGTGCCACTCTGTCCTAGCTGTAGTCTCCTGATAAACAGAGACAGGCCTGGGAAAGGAGGGGCTGAGCAGATCAATACGCTGAGTGCAGCTCTACAATGAAACAAGATTTTATCTACTTTAAATAGTCACATTTGCGGTAAATCTCCAAGACTGGACAAAAATGCAAGGTTGAGCAATTAGCTCTAATTGTGGCGAACGCAACATCGCAAAATCCTGGAGGGACTGGTTAGAGTGGGGGTTAGGTTTATACCTGGACAAAGAGTGGAATGGTGTTGAGCCCTCTGATGACAATTCTGTTGTGGACGTCCCGGGCCAGGATGTGCAGTGCTCCTGTGCAGCCTTCCACTATTTCCTCCATACGCACACCCTCCTGTATGTGTTTGAGAGGGGAAAAACAGGGAACTCAAATAAACAAAAAATTCTAAATGTTCAAATTATCAAAAAAACAAAACAAACAAACAAACAACTTGAAGGGTTGCTGGTTTGGTTACACACCACAAACTGCTGCTGGTTGCCTCCCATGCTGGTGCGTCTCTGGGTGTCCTGGTGAGCCCTGACGAGCAGTTGGACCAGTCGAGGGATGGCTCCCTGCTCCCGCAGAGCACTGTGGTTGGCCGGGCAAAGAGCTAGGTTGCGGATAAGTCCGACTGTGGCCTAGATAGGGGGAAAATTAAAGATATTTTAGTTTGTTGGAATTGAATTATGTTAATAAATGATGTTACCATATGCAAGGTTGATCCAAAACTAAAATGGCTAATGACCTTGATTAGTGGCCAGTGGGACGGAGGGTGCAGTAGTTTGACCACCACAGGCAGGCCATAATGAAGGCGCACAGCATTCTGGGCCATCTCAGCATCCTGGTGGCGGGAAGTCAGGTGACGCAGGGCACAGACTGCTGGCTCTGTGATGTCCTCTCTGTCGCCGGCCCTCAGCACCGTTCGCACCAGAGCCTCAATGCCTCCAACCTAATGTAATGACATCAATCAGTGGACAAAAAATACAACACTGCAGACAAAGCATTTAAACACTGCATTGCACAGAGACATGGTTATGCTCAAATACTGTGTGTCTACTACATACCTGGCAGACCATGAGTTTGTTACTATAGTTGTTGCAGGTCAGGTTGGAGAGGATGCCAGCAGCACATGTCACTACATTGATGTCATCACTGCCCAGCAGCTGGACCAGGGTCCCAAGGAGACCCTCCATTCCCTCCTGGAGAGAGCAGAAGACAGGTTGGAAGAGAGGAAAACAAATACGTAGAGAGGAATGGACACTTTATAAATAATTTAGCATTCTCTTTTATCAATTACTTTGTATTAAATGGGATTCTGTGAGTGGGCAACACAACGAGAGTCTCCTGTTTGTTTTATGTATAAAGTAGTTATACTAAAAATTATGGAGAAATCAGTGTTTAATGTATCAATATTTTTTGTTACACACTACAGACATTTAATACTTTAATTACCAAGTAAGAGTTCTTAACAGTGAACCTGGGGGATCGTAAGAAGTTAACATTTGTGCACACTGAAGAGTGTGTTGTACCTGTTTAGTGGCAGCATCTGAAAGATTCCTCAGGGTCCAGAGGCAGTTCTGGACCAGACGCTGGCTGGGGTCTGTCAGGTGAAGCCCCAGGGCCTGCATGCCTCCTGCACACACAAGATAAAGAACATACAAATTCATTGCATCAGAGGAATTTCACCTTAGTAGCAACCACAACTAGAAAATGTATGCAGGACCTGTAAAAAATGCCCTCAGTTATATTGTAATGAGTAAGACGAGAACATTTGTGTATTTTCCATTCCAGTTCTGCACGTACCAGCCTCTACGATGGCAGGTTTGTTGCTTGAGCAAACAGAGAGCACCTTGAGCACTCTGCTTGTGGTCCACAGCAGTTTCTCATACGTGAAGGTCCTCATGATGTTGACCAGGGCCTGGGGACCACCACTGGCCAGAATGATCAGCTAAAACAAAAATATTTGGATGTTACAAACTGCTGCCAGCCAAGTGGCATCAGCAGACAGGTCAGGGGCTTTAACATCTGGATAGAATGAATGCATTAATTAATGTAAATGCATGCTTTAATATGTTTATCTTCCAATACCTTGCTTTCCTGGTTGCCATATGCAAGGATCTGCAGGCAGTCAGTAGTGATTGCCAGGAATTTGACATTGGTGTTAGACAACAGGGCCACCATCTTCTGCAGTCCTCCAGCCAAGCGCACTGCCATCTTTGCCCCTTCCTGATGCAACAACAGGTTGTGGAGTGTGGTGATGGCGTAGAACAGCACACTGTCCACTGGAGAGCTGGAAAAACATCCAAACAATACCAAATAATCAACAACAGTCCAACACACCTTCCCAGGGATAAGCACACTTAATAATCACATAAATTACTATTTTTAATCGCATGTGTTGGACACAGTCTGTCATTACAGTGAGCTTTGAATATGGCTGCAGCAGTTTTGTTGGGCTGAACTGACATTTTACATGAAGTACTGGAATGAAATTAACTATTATAATTAATTTTAAGTTCCAAGGGGAGCCCTGTGTCCAGTGGCAATCTGGCAAAACCAAATGTTTATTACTTTGGAACACAGTTTGCCATACTCTGTCCAAACCTGCCCTTATAATAAAACATTCAAGAAACAACTGAGACATTGACAAAATTTTTGGAGTACTTGAAGCACGACAAAGAAACTCAAATCACTGCAGATTTTTTTTCCTGGAAACTATAAAATAACTTTATAAAGTAAAACACACTCATGATGGGTAGATAATCTAAATTGCTACTTGCACTTAAATCTATTTAGTGATCACCTGTATGTGGTCTAAGAAAATCAGGTGGTTCATCATTCACTCTCATGTAACTGTGTCATCCTACATTTTAAGTGTGGTAATATGATTCCACGTGCAATTTCAAACATGCACGTGACATCCAACAGGTTGCAACTTGCCAGCTAGCTAACTTGTAGTGGCTGTGTGGTCTGGCTTTTCATGGAGATAACAAAGAGTAAAGTAAGGGAGGAAAACTTTATAACACTTAAAAAATGGTAACATTGTGGAGTATTGTCTTCTTTGAGGATGTAGCTGGTTGGCACAGATTTGGAGCTGGTTATATGAGGTAATAGCAACTATTTCTCACGGTGCTTTTCTCACATCAAAGCAAAGTGATGAGTCAGTTTTGCTTTCACACTGTTAGTCTCATACTTTCTAGTTTGTTATGATTGTTAAGATGTGACTCTCTATGCAGGTGATGGTTGGTAAACCAGGCTAATGCTTTGTCAAAGCTATACCTTGAACATCAACTGTCTTTATTTGCAACTGATTCATTATTTGCTTAATCATGATTGATAGCCTCATAGTTGTTGCAGCAGAGTGCATTGCTGCATTTTTTTAAACAGCATCCAGCCTTTACTAACAATGTAGAGTTAGAGAGAGAAAACAAAATGGGGACAGCAAGGGAGTATAAGAGACACACAAAATAAACACATCTACTATGTGATTATTAGAACATTGCGGCCTGCTGGACATAACTAGGCCTAAGACAAACATACTTTGCCAATCAGTGGCCAATGGGACGCAGTCAACAGTCATTTGATAAAGTGCAGTGTTGTATCCCGACACAAATTTGAGCGACAAGGAAATCCAACAAACAACTCTCTCCTACACTTTTGCACTCGCTGCAAAAACCCCAACACAAACCACTCTTAGACATCTTCTCAGCATTCTTCTCCCTAGCTTCAGACCATTTTGCTGTTTAGACACTGATACCGCACATATGCAGTGAAGAGAACCACAGTGCCAGTTCCTTACCCTAGCATTTTCACCAGGGCAGGAATGCCTCCAGACTTGAATATTGCAAGGAGCCCCTCGCGATGGTGGGAAAGATTGTGCAAGGTGCCAGCAGAGCAACGAGCTGTCTCCACATCACCAGTGTTCTGCATGGCACGAACAACGGCCGAAACCATTTGTGGGGAGCGCATCAGGGCATGGCGCGAAGCCTCCTTCTTGGACAACTGATGCACCATCACAGCTGCTTTATTCACAACAACCTGGGACAAAGACAATGTTTGTTACGTGTGGTTTGGGAGATTATGTAAACTGTATGGCACATAACTTACAATATACCATTTGTTAATCAGCAGGCACCATTTAAGCCTTTGAATGTGTTCATGTGATAGTTCACTAGTTTGTACACGTACCTGGTCCTCATCATTGAGCAGTTTAGTAAGCTCAGGGATGGCACGAGTGGCCAATTCTGCATCATCTTGATAGTTAATGAGGTTGACCACAGCGTGCTTCAGCATCTGAGAGGGCTCTGCCAGCCGCTGCACTGCTGTGGGGTGGGCAGCATCCAGCTGGGTAGGTGGGATCTGAATGCCCTCCTCCAAGGTCTCGGGGAACATGGCAGCACGCACACGCTGGGCCCGGGTCATAGCATACCCCTCGATGTCTGAAAGTAATGCGATATGACACTTAATACCATGAAAGGACATAATCACAATGTTGTCCATATCACAATATTTTTGTATCAGTGTCTCTTATACCTGTGGGCTCAGGAGTGAAGGGCTGGTTGAATTCCCAGTCGTAGAGAGTTGGATCATCCTCCTCAGCATCAGGGTTTCCCTTGCCGCTCAGAGATGGTGCTGTGGTGGTGACTCCAGACTGAATGCCTGAATCCAGGTAGGACTGCTGCTGCCACTGGCTCACTGCAGCCTTGCTGTCTCCCATTGCCATGTCCAACTCCATCAAATCAGCTGCACAAAAGGGGAAAAATGGTGAAACATATAGACTGGCAGTTTAGGAGAGGAGTAATCTTCACTTCACCCACTTCACTTGAATTTAGTTTCTCGCTTTCAGTCAAAAAAAGAAGAGTGATCTTAAAAGGTTTCAGTACTCACATGTAATATCATAACATACCTAATCTTGAGTTAATTCAGAAAGGAGATGTAGGAGTTAAAGAAGTGGTAGTTAGTTGTAAGGAGAACAAAGAGGGACAAAGTTAGAGAGAACAGTCCTGTTTCGACTAAGAAAAAGCTAATACTCTTATTAACTGATGCCCTCGGGTGCTGATTATAAGTTACAATACGTAGACATTATATTCCTCTTTGAATTCCCAAGCAGGTTTTTTTCCTGGAGGAGAAACTCAGATGTAACAAAAGACGAACTGTAATTACTTGGCATACTGTGACATGTGCTCACCTTGCTCCCATTTTTTCCCCCAATTTCCACAGTGTCTCAAAGCATATGTACAAACAAACTCTTATGTGTGGATCTAAAAGAAACTATGAAGGGCAGTTCTCATCTCATCGTAATACTTTTAAATCAAAGTTTTTCATACTTACACTGGGTAGCCATTGTTCTTGCCTGCCCTCAGCCCGCACAGCAGATAAGTCTGCGTTAAAAGGAAACAGGCACACAGAGGAAAAATAAGACAACTCGGCACTCAACCTTGAATTCTTGTTTGCCAACGCCAAACCTAGTCGTAGTGTTTATGCGTTTCTCCTACGTGGTCTCAATAATAAAAACCCCTGTCTTCTGCGCTACCTGTGATTCAGACGCTTGTTTGGCTTGCTAACGTAGCTATGAGGGGAAATGCCGAGCCTCCACCTCCAGCCGAGAGAGCAAAGCGGTGGGTATTTCCAGGCCAGCACGAACACAATTCACCATTCAGCGGCAAAGAACATCAAAGGCATATTTCTCCCCCTCCCCCCTACCACGGCCAAGTTCCGACCTCGCAGCTTGGGTTTCCAATGAGAGAAACTACCCCCTCCGCCCTGCAATCACTTCCATGACTCCTCCTCTCACGGTGGGTCTGACTAGGAGAGTAACAAGCTACCTAATCACAACTAAAAACCACATCAAACTGTGTGAGTTACATCAACCACCATTTGAAGGGCACATAATTCAGGAGCGAGACGCTAGCATGTATTAGCCACCACCGCTAGCTAACAGGTTGGCTAGCTTACCTTGAGAGCTCGCTAAGCTAACCTAACGTGCGTAGCTAACCCCTCCGCTAGTTAGCTACTAGCTAACATAAACAAACACAGTTTTCGGCTTCACCCAACAAAGCCTAAATTGTTAAGACCTGCACACAGACGCAACCCGTACTCGAAGTCATTATCATTACAAATCGGCTCATTATTGGAATCGTGACTTTCAAGCGAACCCTCCAAATGTTTAATTCTGGTTTGATTAGCTTAGCTAACCAGGACGTATGAAAAGTAGATCCAAGCGCCACCGTACAAAACCTGCTGTGCTGCCAGCCAAATCAGAAAACCCCACCGGAGCCCCCTCCCTAGCCAAAGATGATTTTCTTTGGTGAAGCGAACATTGACGCGCCGTAAATTGGTTATATAATAGCTGTAGCGAACACGGTATCTTTACCAGAGTCGAGCGGCTCCTCCGTGGCTCTTGTCAGGAAAATTTTCTCCTTTCTCTTGGCTGGAAATGGGAAAAGGGCTGCTAGGTGAACCACCCGTACAAGTCCGAACCACACCCGCTGCTGCTCCGCCGAAGATGCTGCTTCCGCCTGTGCGATCGAACATCAAGATGGCGAGGGGGGAAAATACAGTATTCTGCCGCACTCGGAAAAATAGGGCGCCATTTTAAATAAAGTTTTATCATAGAAACAGTTATTTTACAGCAGATATTGACGTATTTTTATGCTCAGAGAAGTCGGCTGTGCCAGTGTTGAGATTTCCACCCTCTTTAATAAAGCATGTGCAAAGCATTCATTAGTATGGAATGTGATTCATGAGCTGCTGTGATGTGAAAGTGGGAGTTGATTAACATGCAGCTAACTCAGAGACAAAAACACTTCCCTTAACAGCACTGGTTAAGTCATCCATCTTTTTTTTTTTTTTAATTCAATTTAGTGATTGGTTTTGGCAAATATGAGAGGTGCTTGTCGGCCATCTCTCTCATCCTCATTCATCACACTTAAACACAGTTAAATTGGGAATTATTTTGCAAATGATGAACTGCAGTAGTTGGAGGAAGAAAAATCACAGAATGAAACCATATAGAAAGCTGTAGAATGTTATGATTGAATTGCAATTTTCGATAGACACCCATAATCTGATCCCTCTTAAAAAGAAAACACATGCAGTGGCCACAATAACAAGAACTTGTGCTGTAGGTTCATTGACATTTAATCATTTGTCTCCAGAGTTGTTTGTGTCGTGACATGAACTGCTCAACTTGTGACAATAATGACCTCAATCCATCACTAACTTATTTAAGACAGCAAAGCACAGACACTCTGCTGTATGCAGGCTTCTTTTTGTGTCTTTACAAGGCTAAACCACATCAGATATGTTTATTCTTGGTATTGTATAAAATTGCCTATGTATACATCACCATTTTGGGCAATTATTCAGACTAGCTGTAATCAAATTGCAATGCACATGCCTGTGTAAGTCTGATATCTAACATCCACTTAAATGCATCTAGCGTACTTGAGTATCTACTTCAGCATGAAATACACACAGCTCCAGTTAACCGATAGGAAAGCTCAATCTGACCTATTATTATAGATATATGACAAGAACATGTATTGATATTAAATGAAAACAGTGTCACACATAGCAGCGTGCTTGTTCATGCGCCTGACACATGCTGCAGAGTAGAAAAGGTCAAAGTCCGAAGTGTCAGAGGAGAGCATTCTGGTGTCGCTGCGAGAAACGTCAAAAGGAAACTTATGATCACTTGTTATACCGCAATAATCAGTTGCAACATTTTATATTCATAGCCTCTCTCAAACAGGGTCAGAAATGTGTGGCAGGCAAATAAAAAATCAGTCAGTCTGCAAGGAGTATGAATAATATCCGAGTGAGAGAGAGTAATCATAACACAGACCACATAGCAGAGCAAATAGAAATGTGACAATACATTTTTCTCCACACGCTGCTTAAAGTGAATCTATCATAATATATCTGTCTATCCAACCGTGGCAGAGAGAGCAGTGAGTCTGTTTCTATTACTTTAGTAATGACAAACACAGCATTGTAAACAGAAAGGCAGTGTAAAGCACAGCTACTGCATGTCTGCAATGTGACATCAGGAACCTCTCCTATAAACACATAACCAGATTTGTGATGCAACCTCCTTTCTCACACGTGTATTCATTTATTTGGCAAAAGTAGTCGCTCTTATTCCTCGCATCACTTACGCGTGTGCATATTTGGTGTGAGATTAAATGTATTGTAGGCTGTTTATCTCCTCGGAGCTCATGAAAAGACATTCAGATCGATGCTTTAAAGTAAGCTGCACATTAACAGTGTTCCTATGAAGACATCGAGAGAAATTATTTGGATATAAGACATAGAAGGATTGTGTAAATTTACTGGGTGTGCGTGAACAAAATAAATCAGCCCACCCCGCCTTCAAAGCATACAGATCAGAATCTGCTGGACGGCAGCAGCCATAGTGCCTACACAGGCTGGACAAAATAACAGAAACCACTTGCAATGCGATAACCCTGCAGCAAATGCCTTAGGATGAGGCTCCTGAGTTTGAGTTATGTATGAGACCCTCATAAACAGATTGAAAAACGCTTAATGGCCTCAAAAATGGCAATTTAATTGCAACAATATGTCCCAGCCTCAACTGTATTTTAATGTGTTTCTGTTACTTTGTGCACCCAGTGCCTCGTCCCTCCATTACCCTGTTGTTTCTGCACTGTATTCTTAACAGCAGTGCCTCTACAATGCCAACTGCTTTTACACTTTAGCTATTCATATGTCAATTTTCTGGCATTTGGATGTTTTCTACATAGTTTCCAATATTTCATTCTTTGAAAACAAGGTAATTCAGTGTGTTACACCAATGCAAGGTGACAACAGCAGGTGGATGCTCACCAGCATGTGCCTGACCCAGTGGTTCTCAAACTGTGGGGCGTGGATGAAAAATATGGAGTGAGATAGAAGTGTAATAATTATGATTTATGTAGGGAAAATAAGCAAATGAGAAATTTATTTACGTATATTTTTATTAGTTGCCTTCCCATTTATTGCTAATGACTGATAAAAAAATTGCTGGGTGGTTGGCATGGACTTATTTCGACACCTGAAAGGGGATGAAAGATTAAGTTTGAGGACCACTGGTTTAACCCGGGTTATCTAACTGAAGGAGCCTCAACTGCAAGCAGGTTTTGTTCTTCATGACAAATCTAGCTTTGTATTGTAAACGAGGAGAAGAGGAACGACTGATGATGAAACAAAAACAAAGAGAAGCCAGGTGGATGAATCCGAATAAATACACCTTTTATTTGACTGATTAACAGATCTGATTATACAAACGCCAACACCAAGCTCCAAGTCAAATTTCTCTAAGGAGACCATGAACGAACTGAACTGAATTGAACACAGAGCTCTGAAATAACAGGACCAATCAGCGAGACAATGACTGTACATTCTTGGTGTGACCCTCCCTTGTTCTGACCCCGTTGCCCACCCACCACCCCACCCGCAGTAACTATGGAACTGAATCACTAGTGCTTCTTTCTGTACAAGTAAAGCTCCGCTACCCACCAACCCGCCCACCCACCCACCTACCCTCTACAACCCTCCCCTTTCAGTGCACTGTCTGTTATCTACAGGTCTGAGCAGTATCTAACATGAGGGGAAGTTTGGCCAATTGTAGAACTGGGTGCCATCATGCTGGACCTTAAGGGCCCTCTACACAAGACTCGCGCTTGAGTGTGAACTTCATATGTTTTGTCATGTTTGGTTTGTGTAGTCTAGCAGACAGTGCTGCTGTAATAATAGTGTGTGCACTATTTTAAGAGCATGTAGTGTAAGAGCATAGTAATGTTTCTGCCTTTTGGTTGAAATGCAAACAGCCAAAAATCTCTCGGTAAACAGGTCTAGGTTGAAGTAACTTCCTTAACTCTTTCCATCATCCTCTCTTTCCCTTTCACTCACACACACACACGCACACACACACAGTCGTACACACACAAATACTGGTATGTTATGTCCCTTCATGTTAAAAAACAAGATTGTTTGCAATATTGTTTCAGGCATTTTTTTGTGTGTGTGTTTTTTTGTTCTCAATCTCTTCCTCTGGCCAAGCGTGACTTGCCCCACACACATTCAACTCACACACAGTCATCCCTATATCGTACCCTAAGTGCAGTTTCCTCAACATGCACCCTTTAGCAGTTCCTACAGTAAAAAACACCAACTGTACCATCACAAGGAATGGATGGATAACACACTCTCGCTTTCATTCCTGTAATCAATCTTTTTCAACCCACCTCTCACCCCAACCTCCACGCCACCATCGGTACCCCATTCCCATCAACTCTCATGTAACAGACAGTCTTGTATGTAACAGTGACAAATACTCGCCATCAGAGCAACAGCCAAGAGGAGAAGAGAAAGAGAGAGAGAGGCGGGGGGAGAGGAGAACGAGGTGTAGGAAAAGGGGTAGAGGAAGAGAGGGTGAGCTCCTCTCCTTGAGGAGAGAGTTAAAGATGACAGGGAGGGGAAACCGTGTGCGTCTTTCTCCCCGCATCTTTGAGATGAAGTGGAGGGTGAGAGTGAAGGGAGGGCGGACGAGGGAGGTGGAAGGTGGGTAGGGAGCAGGATGAAGAGTGAGTTGGTCTTCATGTGTCCTGGCCGTCAGTGGCAGGGGTGTCGTTGGCATTGGGCAAGTCTGAGTCAGTCTCCCGGCTGGATATGCGGTCCAGCTCCGCCTGTACGTCGCTCAGGCCCAGCTTCGAACCTGCGTCAAGCAACACACGTACAAATTAGTACACTGCAGCAAAGGCGCACTTTAGTCGGTGCAATAAATGACACAGCATTGAGTGGTTAAGGCCCAGTGCAACAAAGATTAAAACCATTACACATGATTAAAATAAGAGCTTGTTGAAATACTGAATATTAGCACAAACATCCACAATATAGGGATAATATTAAATTATTTAAAACTGTCCTTATCGCAGGAGACAGAAGTTGGGTTTGAGTGTGTCTGACAGTTTTGACGTTGCATTGTTAAAATGATTAAAAAAATATGGCTCTATCTAAATGATCTATCTTAAGTCATCTGACAGAGAATGAATGAATATTGGGTGTATGGTATACAAATATATCATATCTGGCCAATATCTTAAAAAGATGTATTTTTCCCATATTGCTCAGCCTTAGTTAGAATCATGTGCAATGTTTTTGGTAGATGTTAGTGATGAGAAATGCAATGCAACATGCCAAAAAAAATGTAGAGGAGTGGATTGGAGACAGGGTAATCAGAGGGGAAGCATCAGGGGTGCGACTGTCATTAAATCATCAATCAAATAAAATTATTTTGGCATGAGTGGCACTTTTTCCCCCGACCGCATAGGTGAAAAGAAAAGAGTGCAGTTCTGAGACATGTGAGCCTTTCTGTGGACATTGATCTGGATCTTGTAATTAATATGAAATCAGTACACTTATTTTAATACATATAAGCCAGGTGCAATAAAATTCCATTTTTTTTGGTGGTGCTTAGGCTTTAAAATATTGCAAATGATGAAGCTACCTGCATTCCTAAAAACAAAGTTAAGGCATAAGGTGCAAAAGTAATTCAACAGCCATGGGATCATCTTCTGAACCACAACTTCAAGACTTTCCTAATCTTATCTCATAATCTAAATAAATAAATTGACATAATTCATAGCTCACAACTAAGTCCATGTGTGTGTATACACAAGTAGTAAATGGGTGATACAGGAAGCTTGATCCCGACATTGTTCCTCCTCAGATGCTGGAGAGAGTTTGAGGCTCAGGGGAGGGAAAGGGTAAAAAGAATATAAGGATGCTTCCGAGAATGAACGATGACATACACAAGCAATAATATATGAGGAGTATCTCTCTCACACACACCTTAACGTGGCCAGCATCCTCTGACTAGTGCATACACATACACACACATTATGAGTGATGTTAACAGTGAGATTGCACAACACACTATGAGCATAGTTAGAGGGTAACTTTGGTGTTTTTCCAATCGGGACCCTATTTTTTTAAAGCACTGCAGCAATAAAACAGGCTGCAGTGTAACCAGTTGGAGCATCTGTACACCATCAGTATACATCCACTAACAGGCTCACGTTATTAGTAGTAATATTAGTAAGATCCTTCTTGTTTAACCAGAAACTGACCCAAAATCGCTATCAGAAAACCCACCAGACTCTATTTAAATGAACAGTAATTTTAGTGTGTTTAGAGGCGGCATATTTTCACATCTAACGGGGCGACTTAAGGGTTTATTTTAATCATACCAGAGTTGCTGATTGTTTAAACAGTGCTAAGACGAACTAAGACAATATTGTGAGTTTAATTTTATTTCTGGAAACTCTGAAGGAAGTGTGCTTTATGATGATAAAATTACGGTTTGTTTAAATGGAGTCTGGTGGCTTTGGTGATAGCGATTTCGGGGCTGTTTCTGGTTACACAAAAGGACTTTAATCTAAAAAAAAGGTCGACCTCTGTGGGGTTGTCACAAGTAAAATAACAATCTGAGTCTGTCAGTGTTAAAACAAGGAGTTTTGATGGACATAAATTGATGGTTCACAGATGCCCACATTGCAGCTTGTTTTGGCTGCCGCGCTCTTGCTAGACGCTGAAATAATTTCAAAAACTGTTATTCACATTTGAAAATAGTGTCCAGGTTGAAAATGACCAAAGCTACTGTCAGAATGAAAAGACAGTCACACAAGTTTACAGACAGGCATAAAGATGATGGGTGTTCGCTTGCTCAGACCCTTTTATGATTTTCTTTACCATGTGTTATGTTCAAGTCTGGAGTAGAGGACAGGAGAGGAAAGAGGCGAGAAAATGAAGAGTGGCAGATGGGAGGTGGAAACCAAAAAAGAAGCTGAGTGATGGGGAGTAACTGAAAATGACATTTAACCCAGAAAACGACTAAATAAATGAGCACTTTTTACTCTATCCTGCAAAATCAAGGCATCATAAATAACCTCTGCCGCCTCGTGTGTACTCTCACCTGACTTGCGTACTGTTCCTGGAGTGTTGTTACCACCACCTGGCGTCCCGGGGCTCCCTGTCCCAGCTTTCTTTGTCAGTAGACTGTTGAAGAAGTTGGCCAACACACCCTCACTGGTCTGACCTGCAGCGTATAGGGACTACAGTTAAAAAAACACACACATACACAAAGCAGTTATAATGGGGTGATGTGTGCAGCTATGACATGCATGACATACCCGACTGTGGCATGGCGTTTGCTACGTTAGCCGCAGCTGAGCGATTACTCGTCCTAGGGGAGCCGGTGGGCGCTCTACTGGTGGTGTCCTGTTAAAGACAACAGTATATTTCACACACGTGAACAATGGAGGGGGCTCTCCTTTATCTTATTAGCCCAAACTAGAAAAACAAGGATTACTCACCACTGGTCGCCCTGCTGTCACAGCGGGTTGTTTGGCGAGCAGCGACTGCAAATTAGAGCACAATATGCACACTCACTCCAATTAGTTTTTAATTAACATATCAGGACCCTCAAGTCAGATTTAATTGGAGTACCCACAAGTGGCAAAGTGACTGGCTTTAACACAAACAGAAATGTTTTCTGACCTGCAGTTTTACCAGAAACACTTGGTCATCTTCTGCCTGAATCTCCTTTTCATGTACAATCTGGTGACAAGCGGGAAAAAAATATTATTTAAAAGTCGCTTCCAGGCTTTCTTTGTAGCTCTACAACAGTTAATAATTTAGACTGCATAAAAAATCTTGTGATCCCTCCAGGGATATTGGGCAAAGCTTATTGCAATGGCTGTAAAAAATAATGCATAAGGTGATGATACATTATATCACAGCAGTAATCAATCTGTTGCCCAAGAGGATCACTCAAAGTTAACTTTTTTTTTAGTGGGAGCCTGTACCTTTCTGACTGGCGGTTTGACTATTACTTCCTCGAAGCTGTCGTCTGATTTTACTGTCTGGAAGTTCTCGTGAAGTATGGCGATCTTCTTCTCATTGTCCCAACCTGATGGACTGAGAGAGCAGAGGAAGGGTTAAATACAACATACAGGTGGCCTCACAGTGTACGTACAAAAACGCAGGCTTACATGAAGACGGCATCTCTTTCCACCACTTGTGCCGGGCAGTGGAAGGGAAAGCCGTAGAGTCTGTGGACCAGATATTTGTACAGGATATCCAGGTTTTTCATCTCCTTCACTGATGTGTAAACCAGAGACGCCCCGTCTAATACAGCTGTCAAGGATATTTTGCAACACAGCCATTTCTAATTCCAGCAACAAAAAGAAAAGTAACACCACAGCGGCAGAAAACCCACATCTCTTCATAATAACAGTACAGCAGTACAGATTCAGGCTTTGACTCATTGCTACCAGCTTACTAAAAAACTAAAGCAGTGTGCAATCTTGGCTCATTTGAAATGCAATAACTGTGAGAAGCACTGACTGGAGAAATGACTCTGAAAAACAAACTTTGTCAAGCAGCGCTGGGTCGTCTATGACTTTTATGGAACTCTCATTGCAACAAAGCAATATCTAAAACAATGATTCAGGTGCAGCTTACAGAGCCCAAAATACTGCAATAACAATACTGCTGGAAACCTTTTTCCTGAGGACAAAACACCGTGTACTGCCGGTCACTCGGTTGCATCACCATCCCTCATTACTGCATAGTTGGATGTTGGGAGAGATACAGCCAAAATGTGAATGAATGCCTTACATTTCCGCATCGGATGTGAAAACCGCAGTGTCAGGGGTATTGATCAACAGTCTCATTAAAACCCCTGCGTGTACTGTTCTCCGACCAAAAGTTTCATTCTGTTGTCTGACACTATACACTCTTGTTTGTGTACTTTTAAGCTCACAGCAGAAACAGTGTTTGGTGAAGGATACACTGCAGGCAGAAACGTCTGACGTGAGACTGGATGAAGTCCAGGTGTTCGTCTCTGTAGTCGTGCTCCTTCTCCAATGTGCTGATGGCGTCGCACTGAGGATGGAGAGGTAGGTGTCAGACACAGGTGAGTGCATGTAAGTAGATGCAATGCAAATACAAGGACGATTCTACTTTGAAATTATTTAACAATTTCACATACGGTTCAAAAGTTTTAAAATAATGTACAGCAAGCAAGTAAAATATGTTTCCACACATAAGCCAGCAGTGAGTGAGTGTGTGTACCTTGGTGCAGACGACCACCACTGGTATTCCCAGGTTGTGTGTGAGTGTGTTGTCTCCTAAGGGCAACAGCACGCTCTCCTCGTCTTCACTCCTCCTCTGCGGGGTGCCATCCTCCCCACTGCCTGGCTCTGTGTACTCCTGGAACTGTTTTACAACTACATATACAAACAACATAAACACACACAATGGTTATTAAACAGAGAGATCTAGGTTATATTAACATATGGCATCATTAATGTCATAACTGACCTCATAAGACAAACCCTTAAAGGGTTAGTAGTCCAATATAAAGCTTTGATAACAAGGCTTCTTATCTAAGAACTGTCTTCACGCTGCTACGAGCATTTCCACGAAGAAACACTGACATATATTTATTTTTTAACCTGACTGCTGTCAGTATGACTCACGTCTGTGCTCCAGCTCCCGCAGCGTTTCCGGGGCGACCCGGAGTTTGTCGATGTGTTCCCTAGCGACGGCGGCCCACTTCTGGAGAGAGTCCAGGGCGTTCCATGGCCGCGACATGTCGACCGTTATCAGCAGCAACGTGTTACCGATCGAGTCCACTGGCACAGCTACTCCCTGCAGACCTTTGTGGTAAAGGTCTCCGTCTAACACCCAGGCATTACACCTGGTTTGATCTAAACACACACACACACACACACACACACACACACACACACACACACACACACATCAGTATATATACATACTTCAGAGGTACTCTGTGGTGGGATAAATAAAACAAGGCTACATGGTCTTATAGACTACTAGCACTTGCTGGTTACCATCAATGTCGTCGTCATGGACACTGAAGTAGAGGTATTCCAGGCCACGCCCTTTCATGAACTCTTCAACCCCCTGTAGCTTTGCAACCAAGGTGGTTTTCCCCGAACCCACCTCACCTGAACACACAAAATCAGTCAAAACAGATTTATGCATAATGGACAAATTATAGGTCGTAGCCTTGTTCATGTCAGCATTCATCCACTGCTATAACAATAATAATAATAATAATAATAATAATAATAATAATAATAAAGATAATAATAATAATAATACAGTTTAGAACTTAAACCATAGATGGTTTCAGTCTGAATGAGAGGAAGCGAGAATTCAAATAGGCAAAACATGCACATTACTAACTGAAGCCAACACATAACATCACTGCTGAAGGTGTACGACTTATCCATGCATGCTGCTGCCCTCTGTCCTGCTATGAGCTGTGCTAGTAACACACTGCAGAATTAGGGTTGCACAAAAATGCAAAAATATATGGCTGTAACTAACAATTATTTCCAACCACGATTAATGTGCACAGAATAATGTATTACTCATTTAGTTTATAAAATGCCAGAAAATTTTGACAAATGCAGCAAAACCCAAACCACTCAGTTTACTGTCACAAGGGACAAAGAAAAGCATCACGTCCTTACAGCTGAGAAGCTGAAACTAGGACATGTACGGCAATTTGCTTGAAAAATGACGACTATTAATATTTTCTGTCAATCACTAATCGATTAATCAACTAATTGCTTCAACTCCACACAAATATGAGTAGCACTAGGGCTGCAACTAAAAATCGGTTGATTATTTTCACGATTAATTGATCAGTTGGGCAACACAGCGGTGCAGTGGTTTGCACTATCACCTCACAACAAGATGGTTCTGGGTTCAGAACTGCCGGCCAGCGGGGCCTCTCTGTGTGAAGTTTGTTTTCTCCAGCTTCCTCCCACAGGTTAGGTTAAGTGGGGACTCTAAATTGCCCGTAGGTGTGAATGTGAGCGTGAATGACTGTCTGTGTCTCTATGTGTCCGCCCTGTGATAGTCTGGCGACCTGTCCAGAGTGTACCCCACCCCCGGCAGCCCTTAACAGGAGAAGCGGTTGCAGAGAATGAATGAATGAATAACTGATTAGTTGTGTGGTCTATATAATGTCAGAAAATGAGATGAATAGCATGAGCATATATTCACATTTAAGAAGCTGGAATCAGATAATTACTCAAACTGATTAATCACTAATCAATCCTACATCCTGTGACTTGAGCCACACAGCTTCATTATAAGCAGATTTCATTAAAGGTCAACAGCCCTTGTCATCTGTAGGGTATATTTAATGACAATGGGCTTTGCCTGCATTTATCCCAGCACTGCTGCAAACCTCAACACTGACATGACTTCCATTATTGTGTGTTAAAAGGGTCAAGGCTGCATCCATTCTTGCACTGTGCCATATGATGTCGACAGAGGGACTCAATGCACCATAAAGCTATCTGATGTTGTCATGCACAGCATAACAGACAAATGGCTGTGAAGCTTTACATCGGTAACCAACTCGCTGATTAGCAGGAATGGGTAGCAGGCTGCGGATTATCCCGGGCGGATGTGTGTGTTAGTGTGTGTGTGCAGCAGCAGCAGCAGCAGCAGGACACGAGGACAGAGCGAGACGGGGAGGCACCCGGCTAAATAAAAGGCTGATGGTTTGTCTTGTCCTCTCAGCATCATCTCCACTTAGCTGCTCCTAGCATCACTGGATGCTACAATGACTTGCAGTGTTTCAAAGCGGCCCGGATCTCTCTCATGAGATGATGGAGTGTGTGTTTGTGTGTGTGTGTGCGCGCCCCGTGCCCGTGCGTCTGTGCAGGCGCTCAGGAAAATACACCTGTCTCCCCTCTGTGTGTGTGCTAGCCGACCAGGCGTGAACACAAAAGCACCACCAGCCCAGATCAAGCTAGCCTCGTAGCTATCGAGCAGTATTAAGTCCAGCAGGGTGCATAAGGATGAGATGAAGCTAACGATGCTTATTGGCTAGCCAGGAGACTGTACACACACACACACACATACTGATACCCACCCATGACCAGGACATTTTTCCCAGACGGTAGCTTAGACCTTGAATGGGTTGACACTTCACTCAGGATGGTGGACCTGCAGACAGAAGAGCCCCGTTACAACACGGCCACACACGACTCCTTCATCCATTCACAAACAAACAGCGAGGAGCTAAAGCGAGCTAGTGCTGCTGTGTCACCAGTCAGTCTGGTGCTGATGCTAGCTAGCCTCGTTAGCATGCTAGCTGTCAAACCATCCTCATCCCAGCACAATGGTCCCTCCGCGCCCACAAACGCATCCCATAATAACCCGTCTCAAATAACGCTTCGCCCACCATAAGTCCTGTCCGTCATCCTCCTCTGGGTTGGAGTTCTCCAGCGTGCTCTTAGGTCCAGTTGAGGTGGAGGATAATAATGCACTCCTCCCTGAAGTCGCCATCTTCGCAGGGCTTGTAAACCGAGCAGAGCGCCCGGATGTAGCAGCTGTGTGCTAACCTAGCCTGGTGCACCGCACGCCGGGGCCGGGGCGTGGTCCGCCCGCACAAAGCTGGGGTCCCTGCTCCAGACATGGCATGATCTCATCCTCACTGTCCACACCAACTCATGCACATGAGCTGATGGCATTACTGAAAACACACCTGTGCTAGTAGCAGGAACTGATTTATTAACATCTTATGTAATGTTTGTGTAAACTGGGACCGATGCATAAATAATAACCCAAATGCTCCGGTGGTACAAAGCCCAGGTTGTTATGGCAATTACAGGCTATTAGAAAATATTCCACTACAGTGTGTGCTCGTCTCGGCCGATTCATCGGGGTAAATTATCAGGAGAAATGGGCTTTCAGAGGAGCCACACAAATCTGTTGCACACTAAATATCCTCTTAAATCAATGCCTTGATTTGTGCATAATATTATGTGGCCCTGTGCCTAAGCCTACAGGATAGAGATAAAGCTGTAATGCTATGTGAGACTTGGATTCACATCAAATTGACTGTTATGCATCAGAAGCTGAGATTAACAGCATCAGTGATTTCACAGCAGGTAAGACAACATGATGATATGATAACACAGAGGAAAGAAGGGAATTAAGATAAGTAAATAAAATCCAGCCATTAAAAATCTTAAGCACAGTTAAATACACCCATCTTGTCAGTGCACATTCAACATAGATTGCTTTACAGGTTGTTGATAAGGTGATAGTATAAGTGCAAATATAGACCAATGCATACGAAAATAGGATGACTGATGATGAAGAAGACCACAAAGGGCGCAAATGACCCCCAAGAGACACAAAATGGCCACACACTACTCTATAATTACCACAAAGGGACATAAAACCACAAAAAGATGCATAATAACTACAAAATGACACAAACGACACCAAAAAAAGACGTTTAACAACTTAAGTTTGCATGCTCCTATGCACTTGGAGAGGTGGTGGGGCCTTTTGCACATCCCAGGGGCCAACTGGCTCATAATCAGCCCATGAAGAAAATGATTAAACATAAAAATATATAGAACCATTGCATAAGCATCCATAGGGCCTTGTGTATTCTCATTATTTCAGCAGCAATGCACTGTGAGCCAGCGTCTTAAATTGATCTGAGCCAATGAATCTGGTGGGCACAGCGTGAACTTTAAATTAACTACCAAGTGGTCTCAGGTGTGCGGTCATTGCTTATTATAAAACCGCTGAAGCACATCGCAGCCAATCAAAGCTGAGACCCGGAAAATCAGCTTTGCGCTACGTGTCAGTGCGCGGTCACAGCCACGAGATGGCGCTGACGCACCGCGCTCCGAGGCCCGCCGGTCCCTGGACACTGTGCGCTCTCTGCGGCCCCCGATGGAGCAAGCGGATTACAAACTCTAGTTAAGTGGCGCACCGTCCTCCTCCTCCTCCTCCTCCTCCCCATCTCTCACCCAGAGTAAACCCAGGCGCACGGAGCGCATCCTCACCGTGCTCGCCCTGAGGGAATTGGAAAGCAGCTCTGTTCGGCTGTCAGCGCCAAACCGGCCGAGCTCTGCAGTGTAGGGGACTGAGGAGAACATATAGACAAAAGAGTGAGGAGAGAGAGAGATGGGTCCGGAGGCGGCGAGGCATCCGTGATTGTCAAGTAAACGGCGGTGAAGTTGTTCGGCTCCGCTCGGATCTTTTCCCCAGGTCGTTGAGGTGAGTTTTCTCTCTGCAGGAGATAGGAGCAGCCCGGATGGTGCATGTCTTACCCGCTGCATGAGAGGTGTAGAGTCCAAACATTTGCCCTGGACATATTTTTCCTCTATGGTCTCATAAGTGGAAGACATTTATGATGACATCAGTTACAGTCTGATCCATCACAGCTTGTGTGACTTTGTGGATTTGTTAATTTATGTAGAATTAAATGTATCATGAAACTATGTTCTTACTATCAGGCAACACATTGTAAAGAAATTCACAGTGACTTGAGGAATTCTGTCTTTGAGAAAATACCTTTGTAGGCTACTCTTAGAAAGCCTCTGCTTTCATTTATTTCGACTGGAGTGTTATAAGACAAGATAAGCCCTATGGGAGGGGGAGATCTGCTTCATTCTCTGTCCGCCTCTCTTCTCCTCTCTCCCCTCTGCTCCATTCACTCTCACTTGCCTGCCTTTCTCCAGTCTTTTCTCTCACTCCATCCCTCTAATCCCCCCTCTCACAACCTCTGCCTCCCTCACTCTCACTGCTTCTCTCTCTGTCAGCTCTAATGACACTGTGAGTTCGCAACACCAGACTGCCTCACTTCTGATACTCTCTTGTCTTTCCTCGCACCCAGCCGCCTTTTCCTGTGTCCACTCTTTCAGCTGAGCACGTTGCTGGCACCTGTCATGGTTAATATTCCATGCAGGGGGATGCATAACATGCCACACAGTTCCTTAGCTTCCTGCCGCCTGCACTGTGTCCTGGTGCCGATGTTACTTCTCTTTGTCTGGTGATCAGTATGTGACCGAGCAGTTATGTTATGGATCCTCCTGTGTGTGAATCATTAATGTCACTCTCCACACCTGCACATGTGAAGGTGAACCGTCATGCACACACATATAAACGTTTGCACACATGCACACACAGTCAAGGGTCATGGCAATCGAGCTCTGAGCCGTGGTTGATTGTTACAGTGTGGAGAATACGAGCTGACAGTAAGGAGCCTTGGAATGATTATTAGACATCTTACACCGCCCAGCAATCAATCATTGCCATTCTGGTTTGTGTTTGGGTACTATATTTGATTTGCACACAGGATTTGGAGCACTCAACTCATTTGTCACAAAGCGTTCAGCCTCTCCTCCTGCAATCTGCCCATCTTTGTTTGTGCTGGTGGCTTCTGTCAGTGAAACATTGCATCTTCTGCAGTTACATTCCTTGTGAAATGTTTGAAACAAGCCCTTTGGCTCCGTAAGTTTATGTACTTGTTCAGATGAGGGGAAAACTACCAAATTGAGTCAGAAAACATCTCCTACGTAAACCCCCCTCACCAATGCATTTGATTGGAATTCCATTCATCAAAATAAACCAGTTTCCAGCCTTGAAACTTTTGAGACTTTTTGCACCCCCCAAGAAGCTACTGCAAGATGGTATGTCAAAGTGTGATACGAAAATTCATTGCCACCTCTGGCAATGTGCAACACATGTGACAGCTGATGCTTTGCTGTACTGTAAAAGCAGAGCCCGCACACAGCTCCTCCACAGTAGCTGTAGAAATCTGCCACATCCTCCGTCACTTATCAGTGTCATCTGCTGTCACCCGGAACAGACAGGCATCTGCTGCTTCCCGCACACACACACGCAGACATGTCACCACCATGCACACATACGAAAACACAACTAACTACACGCCACCTACACACAGGTCTGCTGTATGTCACACACCTGCCCTGTGGCTCTGTCCACGCCCGTTTGTCTGTAGCTATACAGCCAGTTAAGTGAGATTAGCTAAAAATAATCACCACCAGCCAAGACACACATGGAACATGAATTATGGAAGACAGAGGGAGAGAGAGAGACATTCAGGTCAGATTCAGACCCAGTTCCAAGAGCTTTGCTCCCTAAGGATGATTCTACTATACCGCTGCATTAATATGCAGTTTGTACTATCTAGCACATTAGACCTGCAGTTATCCTTTAGCTCGGACTAACTGGATGTGAAGCTACCTGAGGTTTAAGCCCAATTCTTCATGTGCAATATAGGCCGGGGGAATGAATCTGTGCATTTTGAGATTAATTATACATGCAATGCAGTGTTTCCAGTGTTATACTAATAGATTTATAGCTAGTGTCAACTGGATCCTGCTTTAGACATTGTAGGCTGTGAGTAAAGTGCACATGCTGGGAGGTTATTACAGTATCATCGATGATGCTACAATGCGTTTTGAAGTGTTCCAGCTACTGTACTGTACAAAGTGTACTGTTAATTTTCAATGAGAAGATCGATACCAGTGTCATGTTGCCATTATATATGAAGCTGCAGTCAGGAGATGGTTAGCTTAGCTTAGCATGAGGTCTGGAAGCAGGAGGACAGAGCATGGCTTTGTATAAAGGCAACAAAATCTAATTAAAGCTCACTCATAGGTTTTTGTACAAATAGATGAGCAAGATTTTTAAGTTAATGAGCCTTTGTATTTCACCTTTAGACCAGGGGATGGCAACCTTTAGCCTTACTGTCGAAACAGCCATTTTTGGCCCGAACCCCCCCACAATCAGTCTGGGGCTGCAAACCATATTTGAGCCTTAAATTGAAGGTAACACAGCTTATTAAGTCTAAATTAGTTTTTTATTAAATTTTATTACATTTTTATCAAAGATTGAAGTTTTACCACAAGATAGCTACTCTGTAACAGGCTATTTCTGATTATTTGGTAAATTAATTTTATAGCGTTTGTGAAGAAACAAACAAATCTGTCCATACACTATTAAATTCTCTATTTTAATCTAAGATTTTATTTTATTTTTTACTCGAAATCCATAGCTAGCCTAGCGAGGGGAACTAAAGACTAGCCGCCGCTATTGAGGTTGGGCTAAATTTAGAGAATTTTTATAATTGGAGAATGTAAAAATCGCTTTAGGCCTGTAACAGTGAAAAATGAACATGCAAATGTAAAAAAAAAAAGAGATCACTATTCATTAATATATATAATTTTTGTTAAAGCCACAGCGGAGAGGGGCTAAAGAGCCGATAGAGCCAAGCTAGCTGTTTCTAGTCTTATGCTATGCTAAGCTTAGCTAATCGCCTCCTGGCTGACATGTCATATGTCATGTCATATGTCATGTCATATGTCATGTCATATGTCATGTCACAGACAGACACAACAGAGGTATTGATCTTCTCATGTTACTCCCATTCCTCACCGTTCCTCTGAAGGTCCTGCACACCCACACATGTGTTTTAATACTTACTTAATTACATCTCTTGTCAAGTTGGAGGTGGGCGGAGTTATGCTGGGAATAACATTGAGTCACAAGAGTCCATGTATGATTAAGAACTATAAAAGTGTAGATTTTTACACGCAAACAGGGGCAGCAAAACTAAAAGGAGAGCGATGAAGATGTCTGCACACGCCCACGCAGATCCAATTAAGCAGAATAATTAAAAACACCTGTGTGGGTGTTTGATGGATGTGCGGGGCCTTCAAGATCAAGAGAGTTATCCCGTAATGCTTTAAACATTATTGTTAGGAAAGTGTCATATTGACCATAATTGCTGTGTGCAAAAGCTCTTGTGAGATGTGTTATGTAGTTTACTTCTTAAAAGAAATAGCTGGACTTTGTGTCGGAATTCAAAAGCTCTCACCTTGAACAAATGAAGAGCAGCAGATATTTTCAGCCCTCATTGTGATGATGGGTCATTTTCTTTGCAGCTTTTGCTGTAAAATGTTATTTAACTCATTTCATAATTAACGATTCATTACACATCATGGGGAAAAAAGTCTGCGTTGCAGCGATTAGATCCTTGACAGTATTCTATTTGAGGACTGTGAACATTATACCCTCTGTGGAAACCTGAGGAGAAACCCCGCCGATTTGTTCTGGTTACTCAGCAGAGCTCCCTGTATATGTGTATGTATGTGTGTGTGTACGTGCACGTATGCATCTGTATACAGAACTAGTGCATACATCCAAATGTGTATTTCAATTAACATGTACATGCATAATTGTGTGTGTTTGCATTCATGCTGTACGGTATGTGTGCATTTGTGTGTATTTGGGGACCTTGTCTGATATTCAGTAGCTTCAGAGTCCTGACCTTGAACAGTTTGAGTGCTGTCTGCTTAGTCAGGGCCACTGCATCTGCTCCTGTCAAAGCAAACAACAGTTCCAGTGTACTGCAGTGCATGGGATTTTTTTATGATCTATCTATCTAGATAATAACCCTGTTTTTTCTTGTATCCTCTTCCCTCTCTTTGCAGTGTGTGATTGTGTGTTCAGCATGAGTAACATCTATGAGTCTGCAGAGGCCACGCTGGGCTTCATCAGCTCTCCATGCCTGACCAAAGTGGAGCTGAGAGTGGCCTGCCGGGGGATCTCAGACCGCGACGCTCTCTCCAAACCCGACCCTTGCGTGGTGCTGAAGATGCAGTCGCACGGGCAGTGGTTTGAGGTACAGTAATGGGGTGGGATGAGGTGTTGAACTGAAGCGTGCCGCCAGTTCAGGAAGGCTGTTTCCGAAACAGAAAATGAGAGACACTCTTAAGAGGAGCTGAAATGCATGTGTGAGGAGCATTGTGCGAGTCCATAGAACCTATAGAACAGCCTATAGCACTGATTGCCATTGACATAAGATTTCTAACAATCCTCTAGAGATAAAACAGTATGGCCTATAAATCTTTCCACTAACAATTTACCTTTGAGTTATGTGAGGTTTTGTGCTTCTACTACAAAGTTCATCCAACCTTCAGAGTCAGTCAGTGAAAAGAAGTGTTTTCAAAGGACATTACTGTGCTTGTTCAACATTATTTTTATAATCTACACCATACGTCCATGACCTGATGTAGCTACCAGACAGACTGTAAGTGTCTTCATCCACGCTACAGATTCTGTTGCAAAAACCTATGTCACACAGGCGTAACACTGGAGGGGAATATGTACATGTGTGCATGTTTGAGTATGTTCCTCTGTCTGTCAGCAGCTAAACTCGCAAACTACTGGACCAATCAGCCTAATATTTTGTGTGCATGTTTATGACTGTATGCTCAAAGGTCAATTTATGGTTGCGGTGATTCATAATTTTTGAAAAAACTTTTTTCTTTGACTGTTTTATTCCGTCATCGACTGCTGTCCACTCACGCTTCTTAACCGGCCAATAGGGGCTGCAAGTTTTCCAGAAATCAGCTCAGCTAAAAACAACAAGCCTTACTGTTTGTTGCAGGCCACATTTTGGCCCACGTTAAGGCACAACGACTGACATTCGTAGAAAAGTTTGGTCTCATTTTGAACCGTCTGCAGATTGAATCAATACCTGATATGTCATGATTCACCAAAGTCAGGCATGAATTAGTCCCTGTTGTTGTTATCTGCACTGCCATACTGCCTGTAAGGGAGCTGGAAGGGATCAATTCCACCGAACGCAGCGGCAACAAAGTTTTATTCAGTCCTCTGAAGGGCTTCATACTTTGTTGTGCTGTAGCCTACAAACAAAATTAACACCCTTCAAAGTGCAGTCATGAACAACATGGATCGAAGAGTCATCCTCATAAGTGTGTTGTACATATATTTCACAGTGCCTGTCAGCAGGTCTGCTCTTTGCAATGACCTGTGGCTCCATCAGAAATAGATGAGATGTTTATATTTATTAGCTTCTGGGATGTGCAGAGGTCTGCACATTCCTAGTTCCTTATTGATTTCTCCGTATTTGAAATTATTCAATCATATCAGAGAATTCATGTTTGACTAATTGATTTTGTGTAATCAAGGGCCTACGCTGTCACGCAGAGCTATGATTGTGCCGCGAAACCTTCTCACACTAAATTGCAAGTTATGTTTGATTTTAATAAATTATGGATGACAATTGTCACAGAAGGCAACAGAAATCACAAGTTTTGTGAGTTGGTGCACAGATTGCGTTTAGCTATTCAAATGCTTTTGTCACCTTGAAATGGAAAGTGTGCTAGTTTAGTTTCTCTGCTCATC
Source organism: Epinephelus awoara (assembly GCA_035609425.1). NCBI lineage: Eukaryota > Metazoa > Chordata > Actinopteri > Perciformes > Serranidae > Epinephelus > Epinephelus awoara. Next base: position 13,784,913 of record CM069310.1, on the reverse strand, counting down.
TCAGCTCTCCAAAACACGCTGTCTGCCCCAATAGATTTGATATTGAAAATAATGTGAGCACTGAACAACTTCTTCCTGGAGTCATGAACAGTTTTATCGGGCTAAATGTACACAATAAAATGTCTCAAATAGATGGAGACAACATCTTTCTAGAATAGATTGTTTAGCACTTGAAATTGGAAAAGAAAGGGAGAAGTGATGGTGCTTTCTGCTAGTAAGTGTTCCACTTCCTCTCCTTTTATCTCTAAGACTCACATCCTGCTCCTTCTGGTACTTCAGATGGAATCTCCTTCTTTAAGGGAACATCTTATTCCCACTGAAGTCTCACCGGTGGCAGCAGCACATGTATTAGCTGAACTTTGTAAGAACACAGCACGAGGTCAAAGATAAATCTGAGAATTTCAGGAAAAAAGTGGATCTTTTTCTTTCTCTCTCTCCTGTATTTCTGGGAGAGACAGTCATATGCTGAGTGAACTGTCTTCCTTTTAAATATGTAGATACCAACACGCCCACGCATACACGCACATCCTCACACATACAGTGCTAGATTGAGCCACTCCAACAGACGTACATGGATTCACACACACATCAGTCACTAACGCAAACTGTCACAGGAAGCAGCTCCACACTACACTGCATTGCACACACACACACACACACACACACACACACACACACACACACACACACACACACACACACATAGATTTCCACAGGGGCTCAAGATCAAGTGCTCAGAAAGTAGTGCAGCATTATTCTGTCTTTGGAGACTCCACAAAAAGCTACTTTGTACAGCATACTGATGTGTGTGTGTGTGCGTGTGGGATGTGTGTGTGTGAATTTGTGTGTACGTGTTACTCTAAACCCCTCCGTGAGAGTGAGGGAATGGACAAATGTTATCACAGCCCATCAGATTCAGAGTCTCTTAATTGGATAATTGCTGAGAGTGTGTTCAAGCCATTGGGCGTAAATGTGTTTGTGTGTGTGTGTGTGTGTGTGTGTGTGTGTGTGTGTGTGTGTGTGTGTGTGTGTGTGTGTTCGTTCATGATTCTTTTTGCTTTGATGAGATGCCAGCCTATTGAGGTAAGTGTCACAAAAAGGCCAAATCTGCGTGTGTATGTGTGTGTGTTTGTTGAGTCTGCTGGTGTGGTTCACTTTTTTGTCCATGTGTTTGTGTGTGTGTGTGTGTGTCAAAGGGTTATCAACAATAAAAGGGACCCAGTCGTCGCTGCTAGTGTTGGATAGGTTTTGTTGGCAGCACGGAGCCAGACTTTTGTTTGGGCTTCTATTCCTCTCCACATCAGGCAGTTAGAGAGAAGAAAATGCGAGATCAATATTACCATCGTTGCTTCTTTGTGTCGTCAAACAGCTTGCTCGATTTTAGCCATCAAAAAAAAGAAATCCATATTCGCAGTCCTCAAGTTGATAAGTGTAAACAATTTGGTAATGGATATTTGTGGTAATTGCTGTAGTGCTGAAAAGTCTGCTGAGGTTCACAATCGATGCACAGTGGCAGTGTGTTGGATGTTGAATGAAATCTTCATACTTCAGTCCACTTTGGAAGACCACAAACAAAACTCAATTTAAAGTGAAACTGCCAACAGTGAAGAAGCAGTTTTATGAAACACTACTTTCACACAGCCAGACCTTTACAATGAAATAAATTTACACAACTATGTAAAAACATTGAATTTGGTGGAGGTGTGGACTTGAGCCACAAGACTTGGACTCCAGTTGGACTCAAGTCACAAATTTGATGACTTTAGACTTGACCAAATTATAAAACACTTGCAACTCAACTTGGACTTTAACACCAGTGACTTGTGACTTCAATTGGACTTGAGCCTGTTGACCTGAAAATACTTGATACCTTCCCAAAGATTAAGGTTTATTTCCCTTCATTTCTTGCATCAACCAGCATCAGGGATATTCTTTCCCAGTGTGTGAACAAGTCATTTAATTTCAGTCAGGAACACTGTCCTCATAGATTTAACCATTTATTGCAACAACAGAAAATACAATTGTACTTGGTGCTGACGGCTCTGCTTATAAGTTGCTCCCTGGATTTGACAAGCAGCATGCTAAGCCCAAACACGGAGCACAATACAGAAACACCTTCCCCCTGGTATACAGGAGTGGGCCCAAAGCAAGACATTAAATCCCACATGTTGCGACTCTGAATTAGAAAGGTGGAGACAAAGCTTTGCCAGCAGCGGCATTGGTGTAGCAGGGATCAGTAAGTGGAAAGCTATATTTAAATGGACTGTTGTGAGAATGGGCTGTGATGAGTGTGTGACTGATTAGAAAAGAAGATTCAATCAGTGGGCTGTCAGCTGATTACAGCTGAGATGTACGATTCCCTAGTCCTGCATGAACAAACGTGATATTCTCTTTAGTGCACTTCGAACCAATCGGACAGCATCCAATCAAGATGCAGGAGAGAACCATGAAGAACTAATGTTACGTTACAGAGCACCAGCTGGAAAAATTTGTTTCAAAGATCATTTTGTTCACATACACAAACTATATGGTGGTCAACGAAAAAATGATTTGCACGTTGCAAAAATTGTGCGTCAAATATTATACTCAGAGACGCGACAGCTTCGGACTTTGATGTTTGAAGCTGCACAAAAAATAGTAAGGCTAATATTAACATAGTTAGCAAGCTAATGCTAACAGCAAAGTGATTAAAAAAGAAAATGTGTTTAAACAAATTAAACTTTAAATTTTTATTAGGCCCTCTCTGTTGTTAAAACCCGGTTATTGCCTCAAGCGAGGGAGTTCAAGTATCTCGAGGTCTTGTTCATGAGTGAGGGTAGAATGGAGCGTGGGACGGATCAGCGGTTTGGTGCGGCTTCTGGAGGTGTTTCAGGCACGTCCCACTGGTAGGAGGCCTCGGGGCAGACCCAGAACACACTGGAGGGATTACATATCTCACCTGGCCTGGGGACGCCTTGGGGTCCCCCAGGAGGAGCTGGAAACGGTGCTGGGGAGAGGGACGTCTGGGGTGCTTTGCTTGGCCTGCTGCTGCGACCAGGCCTCAGATAAAAATGGATGGATGTTGTTGTGACTTGCTAAGGACTTGAAAATCAAAGTTTAGGACTTGGGACTTCTGAATCTTAAATCAGGATTTGACTCACAACTTCTTTGTCTTGACTTGGGACTTGAATTGGAACTTAAGTGAAGACTTAAGACTTGCTTATGACTTGAAAAACAATGACTTGTCCCACCTCTGGAAGTCTGTGTAACACAAGAATAGGATTTAGGTGTTAGTGAGGGGTGAAACGATTCTTACACAATATCGGTTTTGTTGAGATGATACATGAGAATGTATTCAACCTTCAGAATGTTGATACTTTCGATAGTTTCTCTGACAGCTCGTGCTGCCCACCCGACAAAACTCCTCTTCAATACATTACCAGCCATCATGCCGACGTTTACATTAATAACAACATAACGTTCATTTTAATGCACTGATTTAGCATCCCACTTGTATGTAGGAAGGATATATAAGATCAATACGATGTTACAGAAATGTCACTGATGTCCCATTTAATTCCCCAGCCGTGTGCTGCATTCATGCAGCGTTGGATTAATCTGAAAAGTGAGTTTCTGATCATATTTCATGGCTCACTTGATCCGTTAATAAAAAAAAAAAACCGACCATCTGAGGAGCATTATCCTGTATAGTCAGTATCCTATAGTAACAGCAAAAGGGCAAATGGGAAAGTTGGAGATTCATGAGCACCTAGGTGTTGGACAAGCTGACTACGTGCATACCGGACACTAAAAATAGTCGTTCAAAAAGATTTGTTCGTTCGTTATTAGATGTTTTAACCAATATGTAGGAAAGACATCAGTGGTTTTACAAATCATTATACAGGAGTTAATTAATTTATATTTATTAGGCAATAAAAACAATGATTACAAAAGAGAGTTTACAGATTATAAATTAATATGTCAACAAATAAATTACATTCTGAAACTATTAATTTATGTTTAATTGGAAATGACAAAGTATTAAAACAAACAGACTGATTAATACAGAAATGAATAATGGAAATTAATTTGACAGTTTAGTTTTATAATGGTATCATTTGTTATAGCATTTCCATTTACCAACTGTTAGATGATTTACAGCCCTCTTGGATCTTTAAGAAAATTGAAACCCACAGTAATGGTAGTTATGTTCTTTCAGATTCCAAAAAATGTGGACATACTATGGTTAACCTGGAGTTGTGTGTGTGTGTGTGTGTGTGTGTGTGTGTGTGTGTGTGTGTGTGTGTGTGTGTGTGTGTGTGTGTGTGTGTGTGTGTGTGTGTGTCCATGCACCCCTGCATCTGTGCAGGTGGACCGTACAGAGGTGATTCGCAGCAGCAGCGGCCCCGTCTTCTCCAAGATCTTCCTGGTGGATTACTACTTCGAGGAGGTCCAGAGGCTCCGCTTTGAACTGCATGACATCAGCTCTGGCAACAATGGTCTCCGTGACGCTGACTTCCTGGGAGCCATGGAGTGCACCTTAGGACAGGTCAGTGTGTTTTGACACGGGGAGTGTATGTGAAACACGCAGGTTAGTTAAGAATGCATGATGTGAGTGAAGTGCTGGACACTTACTATAATCACGCTAGGTTTCACTCCTTGCTATTATTGTCTCCTTCCATTGTCCACTATTCAATAAAACAGACATCTCCTAGAAGTCAGGCTTCTGTGAATGAATATGCAACAGCAGGCGGGTTGCTGCACAAGCCAAGTGGTGCGTGTGAGTGAAGTTCGGAGTTCACGTCTGAACACACATAAGAACGAGTGTGTATTATGAGAGCATGCATCTACAGGTGAACGCATGGAAGGAGTGCATTTATGCGCATCAGTAAGTGCACTTACCAGTACACCAGTATATCAGTGTTGTGTTTACCAGTGCAGAGCACAACAGGCCATGTCAGACGTACACAGGCGTGAACTGAGCCTGCATGCTTTGAGTGTAAGACTTACAGACTGCAATGTATAATCCTTTGTAACGTTAACCGAGCTTGTTGGGATTTTAAATGTCTGTATCAGGTAATGTGTGCTTTGATTAGGGTGAGGGAGCAACTTTAAGATAAGAGAGGCCAACTTTAGCCGTGGCTGGAATCCTAATGTGATCTTTCACTTGAGGTCGGATACTGTCTCTGTGTGCATTTACACTGAGCTGTCCTTGAATGCTAAGTTACTTAAAGCCCTGACGGTGCTTTATGTTTCAAAGCATATGCGATTACATATTTTTTCCCCCTCACTTAATGGTGTTGTTGCACCTGTTTATGATATAGCTGTAATCAATATTTAAAGATTCACTTTATTTATGCGCTTCATAATATCCAAGAGCATTTAAGAAGAGATTTTAATTGCATTAGTGGTAATTAACAAGATGATTTCAGAGAATCACCAGATGAGAGGAAGAAAATTAGGACAAAGCAAAAAGGACAGGCTTTCCAAAAAGTACTGAAGTGTTTGTGCCCACTTCTCATTGTCAGAGATGCTATCAGCAATATAAAGCTGGTGGAACAGTTGGGAGAACTGAGATAATTGATAAGGAGGAAGGTGATTTTGAAGGCGAGAGCTGTGGAGGTTTACTGAAAGGGGATAACATGCTGCCAACATTTTGTCTGGAAGCTGCAGCCTTTCCAGCAGTGTAATTCAAAAAGGGACATCATTACAGTAGGCTATATAAGTGCAATGAAAGCACCAGAAGCACAGATAACAATTTGTTCAAGTAATATAAATTGATCTGTTAATGGTTTCTGTACTGGGTTTACAGTGGCAGGCCTCCCATAGTTGCTGGTGTCATCACTGGGGAATGTAGCCAGAAGGAAGGCATGTCACAGATGTATTGTGTCAGTGATAATGCCACAGACAGCATGTCAGCGATTAACCAAGGCAAGTTGTCCTTAAAGTCAATCAATATTTATGTTCTACCAATGGATCACATTATATGGACCCATTATATGTGATAAAACCATGCAGAAGTATCTGCAGACTCTGGAGTGCTCCCCTTTATTGCATCGTAGTGGAGCATGTGGCAGTTTAAGAGCCAAGAGTTTTTCGTGTGTCGGTGAAAACCAAAACGTCACACTTGCGTTTGAACAATAACAATACAACCTGCTTGCACGTATGCTTCATGCTGCTGTACTATTGTAGGAACGCTGTAATGGAACAGCCGATACTTGCAAGCTTACTAAGCCAAATGATGGCACCTACCTGTGCGAGAGAAAATAGGCCAACGCCACGTTGCTCTTCATCTCCACCCTCTCCTGTAATTTGAAAGCATCGATGGTGCTGCAGATCCCACTGAGAATCAACACCTCACTCTGCAGCTCAACGCGGCTTCCAGGTGCTTTTAGCTCATAATTTTGGTTCATCTATCCGTGTGATGAGCACCCAGCGGATCTCACCGACCTTCTCATGTACACTTTAGCAGTCATTTATAGCTTGTGTAACACCTGGCCTGCCCAAAATAGTAATAGGTGAGAAGAGTGCAGGAGCTGGCAGATCATACAAAACCTGAGAAAATTACATTTGACAGGTAGTGGGAAAGGTGACTCCGCCCTGCTGCTTTCTGTCCATTGGATGTGTGAAGTAGGCAATTGTATGCTAGCATTAAAGAGAAGTGCCAACATGAGGGTGACACTAACAGGGCGAGCCCGTGCCTCTGAGGAGAAACACTGGAATATGCGAGCTGACTTTGTGGAGTCTGTTTGTTTCAGATCGTCTCTCAGAGGAAACTGACCAAAGCTCTACTCAAACAGGGAAACACGGCTGGAAAGTCCTCCATAACGGTATGACACTGTTTCCAGAGGCAGCCCATCACTGACACACACACACACACACAAATCACACGCACCACCTCTTGCACTCAGACACTCTGAAGATAATTAATTTGATGATGTTGCCTGTTCAATCTGCTCTGTTCCTCATTTCCATCTCATTTTCTCTCACCTCTTCCTTCTACCTCTCTCTCCTCCTCCTCCTCCTCCTCCTCATCCTCATCTTCCCCCTTTTTCCTCTCCACCCTCACTGTAAAGGTGACAGCTGAGGAGTTGTCTGGTAATGACGATTACGTTGAACTCTCCTTCAGTGCTCGTAAGCTAGACGACAAGGTTTGTGCGAATGTGTGTGTGCATTTTCAAAAGGATTTAAAAAATCTGTGGTTTTCCTTCAGATATGAGAGGAATTAATATTCACAGATATGAGTTTGTATGTGTGGGCTATTAGGCAGGTGTGTGTGAGTGTGTGGGCGGGGGGAGTAGGGGAGTATGTGGGTGGAGGGCTGTGGGAATTGGCAATGAAGCAACTTACACACAATACACAAAAGTACAATCTGGCATTAGAGGAGGCCTGCTGAGATAGGTGGGCACCCCCCTCTCCCCAATAACCCCCTCCTATCTCAGCCACCCCACCACACACACAGATAACTATATTAATTTTCAGCCTCCACACACGCGCGCGCTCACGTCCACGCATGACTAATCCAAACAAGTTGTGCCTTAGGGGAAAAATGGAAGAAAGCAGGGGAGGGGTGGATAAATTGGAGAGGACAGGAAAGGGATGGGTGGAAGACACAAGGAAGAAAGGGAGAAAAATGGGGTGAAATAATGATTCTGTTAGTGTATGAATGATTTATGGTGATCAAAGGCAGTTCTGAGGCAACTCCTTACATGCGTGTTTTCCCCTCTGAAGGATTTCTTCAGCAAGTCAGACCCCTTCCTGGAGATTTTTAGAATAAATGATGATGGCACTGAGTCGCTTGTACACAGAACTGAGGTGATTACATGCACACACAAACACACATTTAGATATCTTATTTATTTCTCCAGGCCTGTGATTAACAAAGACTGTGATGTTTTGTGCCCTGTAGACGGTCATGAACAACCTGAGCCCAGTTTGGAAATCCTTCAAAGTCTCCCTGAACACACTCTGCAGCGGTGATCATGACAGGGAGCTAAAGGTGAGTCTGTGACTGTAGCTACGTGTTGCAAGTCAATGGAATGGCAGCATCATTTTATATAACCGTAAACATAACGTGCCACTAATAAGAAAATAGGGAGTGCTGTGCTGGATCGAGAAGCTAGGTGATAACAAAAAATGAGGTGCTCTTCAAGGATAGGGCTAGTAGTCTAATTATATAATAACACATTCTCACTCCGACCTCGTCACATGCCAATGTTTGGTCGATGTTTGATATGACTTGAAAGATACCCTGGGTGCACTGGTTACTGACATTCTGGGACGCCGTGTCAAGTTGCGTGCCTGTTACATGCATTGTCTTCTTCCAAAACACACTTATGTTTTAACAGCAAATTTAAATTTAAGTGCACTGTGCAAATGTACTTTTTTCCCCAGGATTAGGCAATAAAAGCACGTGGTTAGGTGTAGGAAAAAAGAACATGGGACGTGAACAGCGCTCTCCCGGGTGAAAGTCAGTGTTTGTTGGAGGTGTAAAACAGTTTAAATCCCGATAAAGACTGACTGCGAGTAAGGATCCTTTATTCATACATGAATAACCAATGGGTTTTAACTTTAACAGTCTTTATCAGGATATAAAAACCCTTTCATACCCTGATAAAGACTGATTTTAGTAAAAATTCTTCATTAATACATGGGCGATCAACGTATTTTGACTTTAACAGTTTTCATTAGGGTGTAAAAACCCTTTTATACCCCGATGAAGACTGATCATAAGTAAAAAAAGTCCTTACATACATGGATGACCGACGCGTTTCAACTAAGACAGTCTTCATCAGGGAATAAAACCCCTTTTATACCTCGATGAAGAGTATAAAAGGGGACTGACGAATGTTTAAGTCAAAGCGCATTGATCGTCCATGTATTACTAAAGGATGTATTTACAATCAGAGTGCCTCAGATGCTTTTTAGACTGCCAGTCTATACCAAGGACTTCTACACTAAGTAAGCTTGACAGTCTTTGTTTTTTATTCTTATATAATATGCAACAACTTGAGCATGCAGAACCAGAAGGCAACAGCTCTTTTTGTTTTTTATGTCCCCCTAGGGAGACACTGTGCATTTAGGAGTAGAGGCCAAACAGCACCTGAAGGCCTGCAGGTGTTTCTTTGCAAGGTTTTTTTTCTGTGCAGCATACAAATGATGAGATTTGTAAAACATAAACAAAGTGCCACATACCCACAAGCGAATCAAACCGTGTGAGCAAGTCACAGAGCAGCCTCGATCATCTCCTTCCGTTATCTTCTTGGAGCCATGAGTTGGGTTCAGGTCATGTGCTGCCTTTCCTGTCATCCTGACGCCTGATGTGTTATTTAAAGAGCCGGACGGGTGTGAAAGAGCTCAGTGGTTGTCCTAAACTCTCACCTTTACTTGCCAGAATAGATCCGTGTGCGCACGTTTGTGTGTGTGCGTGTGCGCGAAGTGGTGGCCGCACATCAGCTCCGAACAGTTATTATTTCCATGAATAAACATGAGCTTGTTCATTAAATATTCAGAGGCGTCTTAACTCTGCATGGCTCCTGACAGCAGGAGAAAGGGCTCACACACTCACACGCACGCCATTGGCTATGGTTTCCAGGGCTACCTGTTTGATGCATCAGAGCTATAGTGAGAAATGGCAGGGCAGAGATTTCTATTCAGACCAGTGCTTCCTTTTCACAGGGCTCTTAACTGACCAATGCATAAATGCATAACCCTCCTCTGCGGTGTCTGTCTGTCTCTTGCTTTGTGTTTCTTCTCATCCGTTTCCTCCACCTTCCTACTTTTTCATCTGTCCCTCCACTGCCGTGTCTCTCTCTTTATCTCTCTCGCTATCTCTCTCTCTCCGTCCAACAGTTAGTATTCAGTGAATGGGACTGAGATTTTTCATTTTTTCATCACTCTCTCGCACAGTTCTCAGCAACTTGAAGTGGAAGCGAGGCTGCAAAAAGCAAGCGCTCGCTCCCTCACACAAGAAAACACAGACACGTGTACAATCCACAAATGATCACACACACACACAGACAAAAAAAGGCACACACACACTTCAGGGGCAGGCACTTGTCTGTTTAAGTGGGAGACAGGAAATAAGGGGACAACTGCCAGCCGTTGTTTTTAATCAAACGTTAGTGGATTGCTTCTGATCGCAAGTTGTTCGGGTGACCTAAGACGAGAAGGTCGCAAAGCTCAACGGGAAAATGAGTCATTCACGGTCATTTAACCTTTGTGACAGGTAGAAGCATTTATCTATCTCTCTCTCTGTTAACGAGGGTCTCTCATGACCCACTTTATTGGGTATTATTGATTGTACAGTGTGTCCAAATATTGGTGCCTTTTGTCACCTTTTCATATTATAGGATTATTTCTTTATGATGTGCGGAGCCTTGGCCCACTGACCTGCACATTTCACCGGTGATTGAGGCCATTTTTCTTGTCTGACAGCTCCTTTGAGAGAAACAAACTATTACGCCTAAACACACACACACACACACAAACACAAACACACATAAAGCGGTCTCTTAAGCCACGTCCCTCTCAGCATCCTCAGATTAATATTTCACCGCTCCATTGCCCCCCCACTAACACTGCCTTATCAATCATTCAGCATGGCATTTCCCTGCATGCCATGAGTGCATGTGTGTGTGCGTTTAGATGTTTCAGCTGTGCTCTAACCGAATGAGTGTGTGCTCCTGTGGGTGTCTCTTTGTGTCTGTTTCAGTGCACAGTTTGGGACTGGGACTCTAATGGAAAACATGATTTTATTGGGGAGTTTCAGACCACCTTTAAGGAGATGAGAGCAGAGCAGGAGGGCAAACAGGTGAGCACACGCAAAGGGGTGGAAGGAGTAACGACTGTACACCAACTCACCGCAGCTGTATTTAGATGGACAGTGGTGCAATAGCTGGATCGTAGTCACTTGGTCACACTTGAATATATACCAATAAGCTCATAGGCTTAACCATCCAACCTAAGTCCCAAGTCAAGACTGACAAAAGCGGAGTCAAGTCCCGAGTCCCACAGTCATAATGCGCTCTTCACCAAATGTAATGCCATTTTAACAACAGAGTAATAATATATTAAAAAACCATGATTGCTTTTTAAAGTTTGTATTTATTTGTTAAAACATATTCGTTTTCCATACTGCAATTATTTTTTTTACTGACGACACCCTAGTTTTTGTGCGGGAGCAAAATTATCTTAGGTATTGTTTTTCAGCTGGCGCTTAGTGTTGTAACGCTAGTTCTTCATAGTTCTCTCCTGCAACTTGATTGGATGATGTTCGATTAGTTCAAACAAAGTGGATCTGGGGAATAACCTTTGGCTAAGCCCCGCCCCTTTGCGAAGGTCCAACAAGACGCTGGAGCAAGCATGGAGCTCACACTGTAATGAACTGCACTCCCTGGAAAAAATCTTATCAAGTTTTTGGGAAAACAAAAAAGTGTTTTCAGAGAGAAGCTGACAGACGGGTCTAAAATATGTGTTTGAAGGACATATCCAGGATGTCAAACTGACTCAGCGGCATAAACAGATCAAAATAATAAGGATAGAAGCTAAAGCCAAACTGGTGATTGAGACAGGAGACTATTAATATAAAGGAAAGCTTCACTGTTATTTATCCAGCTGTATATCATCACAGTGTGTGCAGATAAACAGCGTTAAGCTAACCCCCCGTGCCGCTGTCAGTGCCCAGACTTACGCTGGCAGACAGGCAGGGAGCTCCAGGGGAAGCCAAACAACATTCATCTGCACACACACTGTGATGACACACAGCTGGTTGAATATCAGCAATGTTTCCCTGCTTCCCTTCACTGGTTCCTGTACAGCAGGGTCGGTCTTCATTCACTGTTATTATCATTTAATAGCAAAAGCAGCATGTGTATACATTCAGTAGGCTACATCTTCAGTAGCTAGCTAGCTAATCCTACACTTTTCAGGGTTTGATTTTGGCGCATAGATTTTGGGACATAGCGAAGGGTCAGTTAAGTCTCACCTTGTTGGGACTGAATCATGTTAAAGTTAGTTGATTAGGAAAATAGAATAATTTGTGGGACACTGTCACTTAAGATATTTTGTAATCTTTGAGCTGCGGGGAAGGTGTCACATATTTTCAAGTCAGAAGGCTCAACTCCAAGTGCAGTCATGAGTCATTGGTAATTAATTCCAAGACAAGTTTCAAGTATTTTTCATTTTGTAAGTTGTGCATAAAGTCATTGAATTTGTGATGAGTCTGTGACGACTCCAAGTGATGTGACTCAAGTTAACACCTCAGCAACGGGGTAATAAACATCTCAGCAAGTGTACTCAATCAAAAATATGCCAAACTTATATTTTCTTCTATGATTTGAAAGATTAAAATATTGTCACAAAGCTCTTGTATTTTGACGGAAACATTTTCACAACGAACATTAACATTCATGTAAGTTATGATCAAAATGATAGACGGCTATCAACAGGCAGCTTTAGCGTAAAGAAATGATTCAGACCTCTGTTGGCTTGACATGACATTGACATGAATGTGTGTGTGTGTGTGTGTGTGTTCCCAGCTTCAGTGGGAGTGCATCAACCCTAAATACCAGATGAAGAAGAAGAATTACAGAAACTCTGGTGTTGTCATTCTCAACCACTGTAAGGTGAAGTAACACAGTATCATATCCTTCTACTTCCTGCAGTCCCCTCCTCCATGAGTCTCTGCAGGTCAACCAGGGCTGCAAAAAACAGTTGATTTAATTATTGGTTAAAAGTGCACTGTGGCATTTTATATAACACAAACAAAAATGCATTGTGTGTGTCTTTGAATCTTTTCTCTCCTCATTTAACATCTAAGGGTAGATTTCTGGGTCCGTTACATGCATGTTTGCTTGCTGACAGTCTTCTTCTTCTTCACTGATTTTATTGTCACATTTCTACGCTTCTTGGTGCATTACCATCACCAACTGTCAATTAATCGAATAGTGTGAAGCTAGTGTGAAATCATTGTTCAAAAGCGCTGCTCTGGGCCAATTAAACAACAAAGAATACATTTAATCTGTCAGTTAATGTTTAGTTGATTAGTTGTTTACTGTTTCAGTGTCACATTACAGTTAAAAATTGTGTCACAAACCAAAGATATTAAAGGTACAATGAAATAAAATAGAGATAAGCAGCAATTTCTCATATTTCAACTGGCACCAGTAAATGTTTTGCATTTTTGTCTAATGTAATTAAAACTATTTATCACTACATATCAATTTATTAAAGATTTATATGGGTTCATTTTGTGTTATCTAATCATTTCATTATTTAAGCCCTAATCTTAAGTTTAACGGTGCATTATGCACAGCCACATCCACCCCGTTCAGCTTTTATTATATCCTGTCTTGACTCCATGACATCTATAAATCTCAACTTTCCCCTGGCAGATCATCAAAATGTATTCCTTTCTGGATTACATCATGGGAGGCTGCCAAATCCAGTTCACCGTAAGTTCTGTCACTTATAATCTCCTCAATATTATAGCAGCATGTCATTGTCTGTCCATGCTCATTCTTGCTGTGTGTGTGTGTGTGTGTCCCAGGTGGCAATAGACTTCACAGCATCAAATGGGGATCCCAGAAACAGCTGCTCCCTCCACTACATCCACCCCTACCAGCCCAATGAGTACCTCAAAGCGCTGGTGGCTGTCGGGGAGATCTGCCAAGACTATGACAGGTAGAAACCACCCCATCAATCATCATTTATCTAATGCTGACACACTCACACACACACACCAAGATATATACACACTAGCTGTTCCCTCTCAAGGCTTTGGTCCATTATTTGTCCTTGGCTCTGTACCTTTCTCCATCACTTTCAGTGACTCATGTGCCTTGCTCTTTCTCTAGTGATAAAATGTTCCCTGCGTTTGGTTTTGGAGCACTGATACCACCTGACTTCAAGGTAGGACACTCAGAATGTGTGTATGAGTGTTTTTGCAGTAGCAGGAGGAGATCTGGTTACTTTAAATCTCCCTCCAAGGCACAGCTTGCTTTTGATCAACATGAAAAGAGAATACATCTGTCAACCTGTAAATTAGACTGAACATGTTGTGCTGAGTGTCTGGCTTTACCATGGCGGTAAAAGGCCCTGTGTTCTCTGCCCCGCATGAAGGTTTCACACGATTTCGCCGTGAACTTTGATGAGGACAACCCCGAATGTGCTGGTAAGCTATCAAATGAAACAAACGTACACTTCATTCACAGATTTCTTGGCTTGCAGAAACTTTTGTTCATGCACCACACAACCAAACCACTCTGACAGTATCGCTGCTGCGCGCCTTTTAATCTCTCCCTCGCTGTCAGTCCCATATTTTTCCCTCTGTATCTATCCCCACTCTCCGTTTCTTCCCCTCACACATACAAATACACACTCCTAAACACACACGCATGCAGCTGGGAGATTTGTCACTATGCTGCAGGAAGTATTTCAGGCTCTAAGATACAGAGAAAAACAACACTAATCTGTATGTGTGAAATGGGCTTCTGTGCTCTTCTCCCAACATAGCAGTGTTCCTGCCGTGAAGGTGTGTGTGCGTGTGAGCTTGTGTTTGTGTGGACTATGTAGGAATGCTTTTTGAAAAATGCTCGTTCACCTTGAAGTGCAATCACATGTGCAGAGTCTGATTGATTTTAGCAGATACTTTTGCAAGTACTGGAACTTTGCTTGGCGAGGTCAGTGCAGCGTAATATACAGACGGATCAACAGGAAGACAGATAAATAGTAAGTACTGTAAGAGCCTGTGTGTGTGTGTGTGTGTGTTGCAGGGATCCAAGGTGTGGTGGAGGCCTACCAGAACTGTCTCCCCAAGATCCAGCTCTACGGGCCCACTAACATCGCCCCAATCATCCAGAAAGTGGCCTCGTCTGCCTCCGAGGAGATGCACACCAAAGAGGCCATGGTGAGAGAGAATGAGAAAGATTAAAAAAAAAAAAAAAAAAAAAAAAGTCTGGGCCATTTTGTTCCTGTTGTTGTGAGTGTTGGTGTTTGGTGTTTGCATTGGCACACGAGGGGACAAAGGAACAGACAAATGGCAATGAAAAGACAGAAAGTGAGATATCAGAGTGGGCAAAAAAAAAATGAAACAAAGACGGGCAGAAGGAGATGCATTGAAAAGTGGGAGGAAGTGATTGATATTAATTTAATTCCAGTCATAAATTTTAGAGCAGAAATTCCTCTCTGCCTTAATGCCTCCCGCTTCTCTCTGGCTCTCTCGTGGATTAGAATGAGTTTTATTCAAATTAGCTCCTGACAAGAAGCCACTTCTAAAACATAAAAGTCATCGAACATCTTTTCTTCCCTCCCCCCTTCCACCCACAACTGTCTTCCCCCTCTACCCCCAGGAATACTTCATCCTGCTGATCCTGACAGACGGCGTCATCACCGACATGGCGGACACACGGGAGGCCATTGTGCACGCTTCCCACCTGCCCATGTCGGTAATCATCGTCGGCGTGGGCAACGCAGACTTCACAGACATGCAGATCTTGGACGGGGATGATGGGATCCTGCGTTCACCAAAGGGCGAGCCCGTCCTCCGCGACATCGTCCAGTTCGTCCCCTTCAAGGACTTCAAACACGTGGGTGGCACTTGGGGAGGAGTTGTAAATAGCGAGGGGTAGAAATCTTGTGTTTCTGGAAAAACCCACAGAGCTGTGATAAATACATCCCAGGCAGAAAATGTGACTAATTCTCCAGGGAGGTCAGGCAACATCAAGTTATATATACGAATGGGGCACTATATGAGACTGCAGCAGAATGGGTTTTGTAACATATTTTTGCACTAGATGCTGTTTTTCAGCTACTTTTGATTCTCGTGCGGTTACTTCTTCACAGCCAGCAAGACTATAGTGGATACCGAGCTGCTTATTTTAAAAGTAGAGCGTTCTCATGCTGAATAACAACATTAAAGGGCATAAGAAATGTGAGGTCATAAAAGAGTAGCGAGTCATGAAACGTTAAGAGAATTCACATCAAGGCCACGGACTAAAAAAGCCTCTAAAGTGGTGCTAAATGTTGCTTTAAAATTTTCAATACTGTTGCCAGAACAACACCTGAGCTTCTGTACTGCTCTCACTTTACCACAACATTCATTTTCTTTCCTCCGTCTTAAAGATATACTATGCAGGATTGTCTTAAAAAACAATTCCTGTAGACTCATACAGAAGTAATCCCTCTCAATCATCACCTATGATCCACTAAAACTGTATTTTCTGTGTTCATGACATTTATGGGTGTGTATCCCCGCAGCACTTATGTGAAGTCAGGGCTTTATAAAAAGGTAACGACCAGGTGCCAGCTGTAAGCAGCAGGCATTCAAGAGATGCAGCACTAAATAAATCTCAGATATAGTGGGGCGAAATGAGATTGAATCTAGGGTTGGCTAGTGTGTTCACAAACAGAAACCATCACTCCTGCATAGTATATCTTTCAGTGTAAACCATCAAATTTACGATGAAGAGAAGTGAAGGCAAAAAGTAGCCCGTGGGTTAAATGCGCACCCCCAGAATAATATTTGCTCCCATGGCAACAATGATATAATAATTCTCACAAATCTGATTCAGATTACGATTTATGTAATTATGTGTCTCACAAACACAGACAGGTGACATGACAGAAATTTCATACGACAACAGGAATGAAAGCACTTTTATTTAACCATAAATAGAGCACTGCCCACTTTTTTTCTAGGCTGAACTGCAACATTGAACCAAGCAGCAGCCTCCCAGGCTGAACTATAAAGCCAGTGCGGAAGTGCCAAAAACTGCAGCTCATCAAATGGCCTCTTGAGGCTGACTCATGAAGTCTGTCAGTTAAAATGCCCATGACATAGACATGCCTGGTACCAGAAAAGGGTTAGCTCTCTATTGCTAATTTGAACATTCAAGAGAAGTATTTGAGGTGTACATTTTTTATAACCAACCCATTTAAAGTTATGCATATTTAAGGCTTGGGGCCGCTTGAGGGACAGGCTGTCACTACGGTGTGAGTCAGATCCATTCCTCGCTCTCACTCAAATACGGTCACTTCTGGCTCCAAAAAAGATAGCTACGGCCAAAATGTTGAACCCGAGGCTTCATAATGATGTCCACAAACCAATGGGTGACATTGTGGTAGCCATGGCGATTATTAAATGCAGTCTATGCACAGAACATATACACATACAGGAGTCTTTTTTTCTGCCAAATGAGTATCAACTTGCTGATGTGGTATGCTACGCAGGAATTGCCAGTTACTGTTGTGAATTCATTGTGTAGCTTCCTCTTGGTTGTGTGCTTTACGGTTTGGCGCCTGGTCGCTACCTTTTTAAATAGTTCCAACTCATCTGATCGCTGTGCCCAGAAATGTCCTTAACATGCCTGAATAATGAGAAAATATGAAAATACAGGCAGCGAGCAGGGTCTCTGTCGATAAATTCGTTGCCACGCACTTCTAGTGGGTCATTAGTGATGAATGAGAGGGCTTACTTTTGTATGAGTCTGTGTCATAGACTGTATACAATAATGGACCTAGCTACTGTGACGTCACCCATTAGTTTGCGGAGTGCCATTTTGAAGCCTCAAGTTCAGCATCTCGGGGATCACCATCTTGGTTTTTGGAGCCAGAATTGACCAAATTCAGAGGAGAGGGTGAAACTGTGGAGGAGCAAGTGATAGATATGAGTCACTGACTGTAGTGACACCTTGCAGACAGCCTGTCACTCAAGCGGCCCGCCCCTTCAATATGCGTAACTTTAAGCCTTAATGACTTGACTCGTGAGTTTTACAAACAAAACCGTTTTTGTACATGTTTATTTCTGCTGTTAAGTTGGGCAATTTAACTTAAGGGCCATTCAAACAACTTTAGTTTTTGGCACTTGTGTGTTGGCCTCATTTTTCAGCCCCAGAGGTTTATAGCTCTTTACACTGTTCATTCATTCATTTATTCATGTTAGCAAAATGGTGCAGCGGTTGGCATTGTCGCCTCACAGCAAGAGGCTTCCTGGTTCGAACCTAGGGTAGAGGAGCCCCTCTGTGCAGAATTTGCAGTTTGCATGTTCTCGCCATGTCAGCGTGGGTTTCCTCCATGTCAATCCATGCATGTCAGTAATTGGTGACTCTAAATTGTCGGTGCGAGCGTGAATAATTGTCTGTCTCTGTGTGTCAGCCCTGTGATAGTCTGGTGGCCTGTCCAGGGTGTACCCTGCCTCTCGCCCAGTGGCAGGTGGGATAGGCTCCAGCCCTACATGACCCGTAACAGGATATGCGATTTCGGAAAATAAATGAATGGCCCATAGCTGAATTTAATGGCTGGCTCCTGATTAGGAGGAAATATGTCAAAATAAAAACATTTTTGTCATTGCCCAGAAAGTATTGACGTTTGATACCAAGGCACGCTACTTGGGGAAACAGCATTTAAAAAGTTGTACTTCAACTGTGGCTCTATCTGTGTGTGTGTGTGTGTGTGTGTGTGTGTGTGTGCTGGGTGGGTGTCAAGAAGTGCTGTATTCAGGGGGTAACGAGTGTGAGTGTGTGGGCGTAATATGCTTGGCGTGCTCGTCAAAACACATCAGCTATCTGGTCCCTGCGTGTTTGTGTGTGTGTGTGTGTCTCTCTCTCTGGTGGCATTAATTTATTTGCCTGACTTTGACAGGGTCTGTTTGGTCGGGTCTGTTATGGTGCATTTGGTCTGTGACAGGTTGAGAAATCAACCAATTACACCCCAGCTAAAGGGAAAGAGAAGGTGGGGGAGAATGTAGGAAGGAGCAGAAACATATAGTATACCTAAAAGTACATAGAGAGACAAGTCAGAGAGGAGAGGTGAGGAATAAATCTGGAGGAACAGAGGAGGAAGGTGGAGGGAGAGAGCGGTCAACAGGAGACCGGAGCTAAAGACAAAAGGGAGCGAGGGAGTGTGTGACAGAGGTGGAGAGGTGATTTTCTGCTCTGTCGTTTCTTTTCAGAAGGGATTAGCAGGACGGAGCTGCTGTGAGACAGGCAGAGTGGGGGATAACAGGTAGATAGGAGCAGAGGAGAGGGTGGAAATGAGAGGAGGAAGAGAAGGGAGGGGGGTCGGGGTGGGTGCACTTTGATGGTGCATTGTCTCTGGGAATTATGTGAGACGGAGTACGACAGACTTTCTGACTTTGAGGTTTTGGAAGTGTGTGTAGCATGGGAGCGTGTGTGTACGTGCAGATGTGTGGCTGGCCTGTATGTGTGCATAAAAAGTGTGTGAATATGAATATGTTATATTTAAAAGGAATAGTCTTACATTTGTTTTGATAACATTCGTGACAATCATCCTATGGATTTTGAAAGCTTTTTTGTGACCAAGTATATTTTATTACTTATGTATCACAGAGCAAAAAAGCAAACAGGAAAAAAGTCCAGACATATAGAAGTACAGGAATAATTGTTCCAGTGTTGTACCACTCTCAAACCGTCCTCCCACAACCCTAAATGTGGAATATAATGAATAATAATTAACACTCAACCTGAGATGATGATGACAATTCTGCAAGGCCAGAATGATCTCAGTTTTACAACACGCACCCTGGCTACAAATATCTCCAATTAATGATGTCAAGGAAAGTGCCTTTTTTGGGTGCAGTAGTCCCTGATAGGCAAATAAACCCTTTCCATTAATATTTTCAAGGGTTTCTTGACCCTTAAGTGTTCACAAACCTATGCCATAAAATTTGGAATAGCTTCTTTGCATATGACGTCATACCTCTGTGTGTTGTACAGATGGAGGGCAAGCAACTGGAGGCAAAGACTACCAACACTGCACACATGCCTATGATTTGCACTGTTTACAGGTGTTCCAGTGAAGTCCCAAATATAGCAGGATGTAAAGGGGAGAATTAAAAAAAAAAAAACTCACAGAGAAAGCAATAGATACTGATTGAAAACCTCCGTCTTCAGTCTGGAGAAGCGGATTCAACTAATGTCAAACGTTAAAGTGTTGTGTTAAACATACCGTTGCTGTTACATCTTCTCTGTGTTTTTAGCCATGACCATGACTTTTATTAAAGGCGTTTCAACAGACTTCTAAGAATGGTTCCCCTCGGAGGAGGAAAATTGCAGCTTAAGTTTACTAATATTGGCCTGACAGCAGTGCAACCATGCACAGAGCTGATATATAAAGGCATTTATGCTCTCGCACATTTACTCATCCTGCCAAAAACAAGAGGGTCATCATTTCAGCTGTGAACCTTACCACAAACGAAATACTTATAGTCCACGAGACTTCCATACACTGTCCTCTATTTCCAATTCATGCAGTGTATGGATATATCACTTCCTGCCCTTCATCCGAACTTCACACTTTTTTAATAGTCGTGATTGCGAACAAGCTTTAGCAATTTTTCAAATAATTGCAGGAAGAATCACAGCTGGACTACTTACATGAATTGACTCATACAGCATAATATACTTGATCATTTACTTTTGCATGAATAATGTGCTTTAATGGTATGTTCCTTTTATGAATAGACAGGCTCTGATGTGCTTTTCTCCTGTGCTACGGCACTAGAGGACAAAAAGGTGAACGCAGGGGTGTTTTGAGGTTGTCAAATGAGCTTGTCTGATCACATCAGTCTCAGCAGTCCAGACCTTTGACAGCATCGGGCTTACCAGCATATTTTAACATTGTAGAATCATGCATGGCTGGTGATGTGCGTTCGTTTGTGACCTCTCCTCCCCTCTCCTCTCTGTCCGTCTGTCTCTGTGTTTCCAGGCCTCCCCAGCCGCACTGGCTAAGAGTGTTTTGGCAGAAGTCCCTAACCAGGTGGTGGATTACTACAATGCTAAAGGCATCAAACCCAAGTGTATGTCGGACTATGAGTCCACAAGAACCTTCAGCCCCTGACAATGGACTACATGCAATTATACACCCCAATACACACATATATATATCATATATATATATACATTTATGTACTGTATAATACATATACACATGTAAAAGCACAAGCACACATACGCACACAAACAAACATGTACACATAACCATATTACATACATACAGTAGTCTAGCTCAGAGAATTAGCTCGTTCTGGTGAAACAATTTGAACTACTCCATTGGTGACTATTGCATGTTCGGCCACAATGGCATCACCTGGGAAATTATTACTATCTACTGTATATCTAAAAGATGTTTATAGAAATAAGAGCAGTCTTCTGAACCAGCATGCAGACTCAGACCATAGCCCACCCAGAGAAATGACACTCCTACCTTATTTAGATAACTAGCAAGTACACGAACCAAAAGATCTGTGGGTAGGAAAAGCCAAAAATATGTGATTGCATAGCCCGAAATGCTTAGAATTAGCATTGCAAATGTTATTTATGGGAATGGTAGTGTCCCTGTTAGTGTACTGCATAAATGCATGAATAATTCAGCTCCTGCTAATATCCAATCTCCAGTACCCGCTTGCTAGTTATGAAATAAAGTATCTCTGTCATTTGAGTGACATTCAGGGTTGTATTGGGTGTTTGGGGGTTCTTTTCTACAGATTTGTTTGAGATTTTGCTAAATGGAAATGAACAACTGAATAATTGTAATAATTTCTTATTAACCTTCTTACATTGTAAAGAGTTTTGGGAGGATAGAAAAGCGTGTGTGGTAGACTCTCATCTGTGAGCTGAAAAATGTTTTTTTCTGTATTCTGCATGTTGATTATAATAAAGACACTTTGGTTTTCTCATTTTTGTGTGATCTGATGTTTGTTTGCATGTGTACTTGTATTAATTGTGTTGTATAGCCATGTTCACACTGTTGCAAAAGCTCACTTCAATTAACATTAAGACTTGGTTTTTGGTAAAAATTCTAGCTATAGAAATAGAAATGGGGCTAGGCATGTTATGGTTACAGTTTTAGTCTCCAAGGAATTAATGAAAAACAATGAAACTTCCTCCTAAGTGAAAATATAAATTTTTTGTGTTCAGGGATGCAATGTGGAGATCTAGAATAACAAAGAAAAAGCAGTTGGTGGCCTGTTAGTTGATTTGGTTTTCCACCTCATGAGCTTCTGTTTCTCAGTTTGCCGCCACAAATGCAAACTGTATATATATAGACCTCCACTGAGGTTAGATATCACACACCTCCCTTTATGTCTCTCTCATGGACAGCCACCCTATGAGCTGACAGTGGTATTTGTGCATGTGGCAGTTTCAAGTATTGTGAAATGCAGGTTCATGACACCTTCATCCACAACATGTCTCTTTCACTCTCTCTACATCTCCCAGACAGACATTAAAATGCAAGAATTAATTATCTGATGAATCTCCATATAGTTAATTAGAGGGAGCCAAAGTTGGGCAGTCCTGAGAGTGCACTCCATACGTGCCTCCATGTCTGACAGTCGGATCAGTATTCAACACATGAGCCTCTCTGATATCTTTTTCAGAGACCACCCACATCAGAGGAGTTACACCGAGAGGATCAGTTATATAAAGGGTGGAAGAAACCACTGAAAATGAGTTAAAATTATACTTTACCTTATACAGTATTTTGTTCTGATTATATTGTAATATCTGGGTTATAATTGGCTATATTGTTATATTCAGGAGACCGTCAGAATGGAGCCTCAAATCAATAGGTTTTACTTGATATAAATGAAAATATTTTTAACATGCTTATTTGTTTATTTATCATTGTTTTATATTCTCTTTAGCATTTTATAGTTTTCAAAAATGGACATTTAAACATCAACATTTCCAGGACAGCTGGTCAAAATCCATTTGTTGATGAAGATCATGCAATTTTAATGAAAGCTTTTAAACTACTGAACTGACCTTAAAGTAAAATTGTTGTCAGCTGCTGTTTCCAAGGTCAATAATTACATTTTATTATTTTTAAGATAACTTAACTTTACGATTCATACGAACATGCAAGTATAATAGTTGAATAACAGGATATCAGATTTAATTAAATTGATTAAAAATATATTTATCTGGTAGTAGTACGGAACGTTTCTCTCATGACCCTTTATGCAGCGGAACTATTTTGTCACGCACCGGAAGTAGCCAGGGTGACATTAGGACAGGACGAAAACGGAGGCGTGTGTGCATTTGTTGTGACAGCTCCATGCTCCTCTAGTTTGTGTGTAATTTTTCTTATATTTATGTGGAAGTGTATATATTAAAGAACAAAATGGCGGCGTGGAGCTGTCGGTTTCTTCTCCAGCGGGGAACTCGTCTCGTTTCTCTCCGAGCAACGGCTGAAAGGTAGCTAATGCTAAGTGGCTAGTTGTGCTAATGTAACTGGAGTTAACTTTAGCACGTAGCTTCCCTAAATGGGGCCGCTTTGCTTTTCTTTTGCTTTATACCAAAGCATTTTGTTTGCTAATTAAATAGCTAATGTTACCAGTCTCACATCATTAAGTAACGCTAGCTTGCCTCTACTTTCAAGTGAATTATAATTCTCATAACACGTCTGGTGATGCTGAAAGGTTTGTGTTTTGTTTGTATTTTATGAGATTTTCAGTGTCCTACGCGAAATAAAGTTACTTAATGATCAATAGACACTGTTGAAAAACTGTTGAACCACTCCACAGTCCCAGTCTACAGTTACAAATGAGTAATGTGTTTATAGCCATCTGCAAGCAGACGTGGGCAGACTTTAATATGACAAAATGTCACCAGGGTTCATTCAGGCCTCTTTTTATTTATTTCTGTCTTGACTCGTAATTAAACAGTGGCATTTATGCACTTAAAATGCACCAACTGTCCTGCTCATTATTCACCAGCAAGGACACTGCAGTGACTGAAGTGACTTTGTAAAGTGACAGAGCAGTGTGAGATCTGAAGCTGCAATGCAAATTTCTTGAGTTATGCTCTTCAAAAAGAATAAAGGAGCAAGTTAGTAGATTGTCAGAAAGACCGTGTCAGCTTCTCTAATGTGAAAATGTGCTGCTTATCTCTGTCTGGTGTCATTATAAACTGCATATGTTTGAGTTTGAGGCTCTTTGTCAGACAGAATTAACTACGTGTAGTTGCCACCTTGTACTCTGGGAAATTGTGATCAGAAGTTTTCTTTTCATCGACTCAAAATTAATTGACAAAAAAACTCCGAACATTATTCAACAGGACAAAATAATTGCAGCTCTATAATACATATATGTACATATGCATGTATGCTACCTGACAGTCTTGTTTTGATTGGACATTTTTTTAACAGTTACGAGCAGTGATCCAGACTGAAAACCTGCAGAATTTAGTGTGTGTTTTTACATTTTTTTAATGTTAAGTTATTTTGTGCTTATAATGTGACAGACAATATTTATTTAAGACAACATTTTTAAAAAAAAATATGAGGAGCCGTTGTTAGAATTCTGCAGATTCTGTGTGAACCTGATTATTAGTGTAGCTGTGGACATACGTGATTGTCGTCTTTGTAAATAACTACCTTTTTATTATCTGGCAGTCCTGCCCATTCGTTGGGCTGTATCAGGACAGTGAAGACCACAACATGGTTCGAGGAACACCTCACAGAAGACAACCAGGAGTACATGAGGAAGAGTATGGCAGAGGAATACAGAAAACAAACAGCTGAAAAGCTAAACCCCCTCAAAGATGAGCCCTGGGAGCGTCATCAGTGGACAGAGGGTTGGTGTCATGATAACTGAGAGCTGTGTACATCATGAATCCTCTACCTGTTGCCTCGCACTTCAATGGTCTTTTCATCTGTCTGTCTTCACAGGTAGTCAAAGAGTTGGGTTAGTAGCCGTGAAGTTGGGGATGGCTCCTATCTGGACGAAAACAGGAGAAAGACATGTAGTCACCATGTTGCAGGTAGCACACACACACACGCCTGTTGTCTTCTCTCTTGTGCCCCAGCTTTGCGTCAAAACAACTCCCTGTATTCTTCAGGAATGATAGTACCTCTTAGTCATCCATAATGAAATGACCAGCAGGTCAGAAAAACAGTCAAATAAATTGGATTGTTCTTTGGAGTGTGCAAATACTAGCAAATATTGAACAGCTTGAAACCTCACCTGCAGGCTTTGATCGTACAAGGTGCAAAGAGGAGATATTCCTAGTCAGGTTTATTCAGATCACGTTTTAATCTCATCAAGTATTCTGTCAGCGAAGTAAATTGATGGCAGACCGCGGCCATCTGTGTTTATTCTGCTCTTTTTTTTTTTTTTTTTTAAAGATATTTTTTGGCCATTTTTAAGCCATTAATCGATAGGACAGACAAGTGTGAAAGGGGGGAGAGAGACAGGGGGTGACATGCAGCAAAGGGCCAGAGGCTGGATTCGAACCCGGGCTGCTGCGGCAACAGCCTTGTACATGGGACACCTGCTCTACCACTAAGCCACAGACACCCAAATTTATTCTGCTCTTTATTGATAATGACATACTTTAGTGGGTAGCACAAAAAACTTCTATTGCAATTTCAGTAAAATGTCAGTGTTAATACTCAGACTTTTTAAACTTTGTCATCACCTCCACTTGATATCAGATTCAAGGCCACACAGTAGCTTCTACCCCCATCTGCTGATTCACTTTCGTCACATTTAGTCATTTGATTCTTTTCGGCTGACACAAGAACGCTCTGTGCTAGATGAAAAGTAGAGCATTTAAATTTACTTTCTCAGGGAGAAAGTACTCCCACCACTTTGGCACACATTCTATCTGAAGCGAAACTGAAAGTACGTCATAATACAGTGAATAAATACAGCACAGGCTTCATTGTTGCTTCGAAAGAAGACATTTTCCTCCTCTTTTCTCATCCTCTGATTTACTTCTTATGTAACATGTATTGCTAAATGCCTGTGATGTATTCCTAATGTTGATTGAGTTAGTGGGTGCCCTATGTTGAAATGTTTTACACCAGGGGCTTGTATTTTTTTTGTGTTGGTCACGTAGGTGGTTATGTAGGTCAGGAGGAAAGAAGTAGCACAGAGAAAACTGCAATCAGGCTGTGACTAATGTTAATCCAGCCTCTGTTCCTTTTTCCAGGTGCAGGACTGCCATGTAATAAAGCACCTGTCCAAGGAAGAAAATGACGGACGCTCCGCCGCCCTTGTGGTAGGAGGGAAAAACGTATCACCATTCCATGTAAGAAACAGCTGTAAATGTCATAAAAAAACAAAACGTGTGAGGTTTTTATCTTTGCTGTGAAATCGTATTTGTGGACAGACAGACGCAGCAGGCAGCTGTTTTAATGAAAAAGCTCTGAAAAGCCACTGTACACCGCCTGCTCAGCATCAAACTGCAGAAGGACACAGTAACAGACCAGCTGGTGAACATAGTAGAGAATCTAGCAGCTAGAGAGCCTGATATTTCTCTCAGGAGTTGGTAGAGACCAAATAGTGTAAAAAGTATTTACTGCAGGTTTTTAAAAAGTACATTTTAGGAAAACAAAAATATCACTTGGGTTATCATTTGGTAAGTAATAAATCTGTGAGAATAATCACAGAAAACTGAAATGCCTCTGCTTTGTTTCACCACGAGAGGCTGAAGCCAACAATAAAAAGGCTCCTCTAATGTAATGGTAGGGGAAAAACTGTTTGAGTTTGCCAGCATTAGCCACCCTGAGCTACTGGTCATAGAAAGCAACCAGGGCTATGGAAACAAGCCCAAGAGAAGCAACTGTCATGCGTTTAAATAACTTATTAGATGGATATATAGAGAGAAAGGTGACAATTAGAGAGCAAGCCCAAATAAGCAACTCCACTTTAGAAACAAGCCCAAAGTTGCAGCTAATAAGTGGATCTGGCAAGTGGCAACCCTGCGGCTTGTCCTCCTCACATTTCTTAACATTACTCATCTTTCTCCTGCGTGCTGACGTGGGATGTATCTCGCCTCTCATTGGCTGATGCTCTTAGTCAGTCGTGTCAGACTTCGCCAGTTTTCTAGCATGCCAGATATCAAGTCCCAGTCGCAGACGAGGCGGCGACTTGCTCGTAGGCTCGTAGGCATATGAGGACTCGTCGCTGTCAAGATCCTCTGTGATGTCAAAATCGCGGTGAAAATCATGTAATGTGAACTAGGCTTAAGGCCGTAGCAGCCAAATTCCGCAGGATTGAATTCAGCGTGGTATGTTAATCGCCTCTGAATTCACCTTTTCATTCAGTGTAGTAATGTGTTATTTCTATTGAAAGTTACATAATTAAACTTAAAGCAAAAGCAAAAGTTTCTGAAATGAGTTGGAAGAGTTCTTTGTCAATTTGACCTCTTTGAAAATATATAATGATTCTAAAACATTTTTGTGTTCAGCAATGGGCCAGCAGTTTTTATAATCAGCAGCTCTGCCTACACAGAAACATAATTGTTATTGTGTGCTCATTTATTTTTGCCTCCCAATAGCTTGAGAAATTGCCAACATTACTCATCTTTTATTCTTCATTAAAAGGTATCCGCATATGTATGCAGAATCTGTGGGCAATGTTCTGGTTTCCATTTGTAATCCAAGTAGTATTGACCAATCATGTTTGAGCATCAGGGAAACAGCCAGTGTGGAAAGCATTGGCCAAAATTGCCAAAGTCTCACAACCCATCGGCTATCGTCTGATGGTCTGTCTGTTTATAGAGATTAGCCGAAATGATCAGCATACGGAAGAGGAAGTCTCAGCCCTAATATTTGCTACTCTGGAACTGTGGAAATATTTGTCGTTGCCCCCAGAGACTCGTTGTCGTGAGACTGAGAGGTTCCGAGATTACTCGAATTTAAAAGCAGCCGTTCACTCAGTTGTTTGAACGTTCACAAAGTTAGAGGCTGAGCAACAACAATTTTAAGTCACGATTTTGACTGCACAAATTATTTGATTAATGGGCCATTTGATGCAAATTTTAGACAGTTACTTTACATATAACAATAATTATATCAATCATAAACAGGGCTAAAACTGATTACTTGTTTATCCATTTAATTTATACTGATATTTAATGTCTAAGAATATCATGTCTAGTCGACCTGCAATGTGTAGCCCCATTAATTAGCTGTATAGTTGATTGAAAGACAGTTAATTGGCAACTATTTTGATCATCGTTCGTCAAACATTTGCTGGTTAAAGCCTCTTAAATTTGAAAATTGGCTGCTTTTCTTCATCATGTATGATACTAAATGGTGAGTCTTTGGGTTTTGGACAGTTGGTTGGACAAATGAAGCAAATTTAAGATGTCACTTTGGGTTCTGGGAAATTGCGATGAGCATGTCTTAGAACATTTTGACATTTTATAGGCTAAACAATGAATCAAATATGAAAACACAAAAACAATCTGCAGATTAATTACTGAAATTAATTGTAAGTTGCATCCCTAATATCTAATCACACCAGTCACTTTGCTCTTAATGCCAACAGAGCGGCCAGTGCCAAATACTTTATCACATCACAACGTCCATTTCTGCTCATTTTAGTTCTGGCTACATTTCATAATCATGCGGAAAAAAATCTAATCAGTGTGACAGCTTTATGGAAGCATAACTGAATTTTGTCATTTCCCTGTAGCACTGAGCTCATATCAGGCCTCCCAGTTTTAGGACCTTTTATGAATACAGATCCGTAGTCAGGAAATTATACCCGACCATCAGTGAGTATATTTCATCTTTGGTGTCTAAATGAGCAGAATCCAATACATTTCATCGCCGCTACGTCCCACTTACAATGACAAGCCCTCGCACATTTAGAAGTGTCTTTCATGCTCATAATAAACTCTAAGGTCCCATCACGGCCTCAGACTGCATATCTGACCTCTATAACACACACGCACACACACACAAGTGATAGACAGCAACAATGGCTTTTCAGTTTGCTCTGTGAACCTGTACTTCCTTTTCAGAATGGGAAGACAGTTTAATACAGGTATTGTTTTTTTAAGAAAATCTCCTCTTAGTATGTATGAGGAGGACTTTTTCCTTGTTGTATGTTCTATCCATCTTTTTAAGGAAAAAAGATAAACAAGGATGAATAAATCAAAGTGTAATTTATTCATTGAGTCTTGATAGATGCTTGATGGGCCGGTGTTGAACGTGAAGTTGTTTAGAATCCCTCTCACACAGCCGCCACATCACTCTCCAGTCAGGCAGAGTTTGTCAGAGTGAGAAGCTTTGGCAGGCTGATTTTCACCCTTCTGTTGAAAGGGAGAGAGAGAGTTTAGAGTGACTGGAGGGGCTGAGATGAGAGCGAGCCGAGCGAAAGCAAATGTCAGAGATGCTCGCTGCCAAGTGTGCGTGCGTATGCCTCCATGTGTGTGTGTTTGGCTCCAGTACAGTCATAACAGGCCCACGTTTAATTTTAAAATGCCAAAGTCCAACTGCTGTTGGTTCTTCTTTTACCACTTTATTTCCCTCCCTCCATCGTAATGCGTATGTCTTCTTTTCATCATTCTGACTGGCAGAGGTCTGAAGGGGAAATGGAGATGTTCAGGAATGCAGGCGTGCCTCCGAAACAGAAAGTCACCACCTTTAAAGTGTCAGACAACGCCATCATCAAGCCAGGTATACACATGTGCATTAGCTTGTAATTAAAGGGGATCTATTCTGCTTTTTTTCTGTCATCAGTGTTGGGCAGTAATGCGTTACAGTAACGTTATTACTTTTTCCAGTAACCAATAGTTACTAGTCACATCACTGCCAACTTGAAATACAACAGTCACATCAGCGGACTCATTTTCGTAATAGTTGTGCTGCGCACGCATGTTGTAAAGCAGCAAGCTAGTTGGAAACACTTACCTTAGCGGCTGGAAATATACCCATCGCTTTGGCTTTGTCAGGAGGAAAGATGACAAGAACACTGTTGCTGCAGGTAGTCAGACTGAAACTCTTTCCACTGCAAAAATCACCTCCCCAAACCCCAGGTCTGAAACACCTCACCTACTACAACCGACAACACAACAACGTGACGCTTCAGGAAATACACCCCACCAAAGGTGAGCCCTCCTCGGCTGTAGAGGTTGGCTTTAGCCATAAACTGGCTAAACAACCAAAACTGGATTTTAATCATGAACAGCTGCAGACACAGAGAAGTGATGAAGCTTGTGGCTGGATATGTGGTGGCTGTAATGTTGCTCCACGAGTGACTCTCCGTCTTTTGGGCTAAGCTTTGGGAAAATACCGGTCACAGGCAACAGGAAGCCCCCAGGTAAATAGAGGCTATCTAGCATTAGCTACACTTAATGGCAATTACCCTGACATTCACACAGAGGCACACATCTCAATTTTGCGGAGGAACGCAAATGCCAATTTTATGGGGTGTAACGGAAAAGTAATATAATGAGTAGTGTAACGAATTACTGTTGGCAGGGCGTAATAAGGAAAGTAACGAGAAGAGTAACAAGCCCATCACTGTCTGTCATAATGTTATATTGATAGATGTTCATATTGAGCATGGCCAGAGTTTCAAATAATGAGGTAAACATATGTATAAGTAATCCATGTGAGCAAAAACCTTCAGAACATTTCGTATACTCTGTTTCCAACTTTTTTATATATATATATATATATATATATATATATATATATATATATACTTTGCAGACAAGGTAACGTCAGCTCATGATAGATTTCTTTATTTAGTCATGTGCTCCAGGCACATGACTGCAAGTGTTACATTACATACACTGCTACACGTAGCTACCAACTAACATTAGGAAAACATGTAATCTTGGCAGCTGAAGTTGTTTATTTCTCCCAGATTTTGCATCATATTCCAACTGTAACACGTCTTTTATTGGTGATTTTTAGTGAGAGAAAATGCTGCTGTACACTGTCATTCCCTGGCTGCCAGTAGTGTTGTCAAAATTATTGATTTATAGATACATATTCTGAATATTTAAAAATGGTTTCAATACTCATTTTCCACAGTATCCATACTACTTTCTCACTGTCTTCTCTCAGACAGCATTGACAAGCATAGCGCTGCCGCAGTGCCCCCATAGCCCCCCATAGACCATCTCAGAGGCTTTTGTACATGAGCACTACCGCAAGAAGAACATTGTTTTCATGAACGTAAAGTTTTAATTATGTTAATGTTTACTGCAGACATTTAGCTGGTTGCTGCAACTAACCACGAAAAGAAAAGTTGTTGTCATGTTTCAATCTTGTCATATTTATTTTTTAAAAGTCAATGTTAAATTTCACGCCTCCCAAATCACTTTGTCCCTGTGGTATCGAAAAAGGTATGGATCTATTTGTATTTTACAAGACTCAAGTATCGTTACAACACTAGCTGCCAGTGCACAACAACATGTAGCTACATGCTAGCGTGAGGGAACTTGTATTCTTGGTTCCTGATGTTGTTAATTTCTCCCCAGTTAAAGATCATATTCCTACTGGAACATGTGTGGTTGTGTTTAGAAGCTTTTTTTTTTTGGTGATATTTCACAGTAGAGGTGCTGCTTTACTTCATTAGTCATTTGCCTGGCTGCAGTGATGGTGCAGAAATACAGAAGACACGGTAACACCAACCAATCAGAGCAGACTAGGCTTTTTAAGAAGAACGCTTAAAGACACAGGCAGAGCGGGGGAATACAGATAAAAGGAGGAAGATAAAGTGGTTTTTGAATATGTTCTAATAGAAACCCCAAAGTACAAGTATGAACTTTATAATGAGCACAATAGGTTCCCTTTAAAGAAATACTTATATACTATGTTTTCCACGTCACACAGTAAAATCTATTTTCTATTTTCTGACAGTTTGGTACACAGTTTGCAATGTTGTCTTGTTTGTTGTGGGTGCAGGCACTCCTCTGTATGCAGCACATTTCCGCCCAGGCCAATATGTGGACGTCACAGCCAAATCGTAAGTTCTGTTCTGCCAGCTCTCCCTCTTCACTGGCACTTCATCTTGGCTTCCCCCAACCACTTCTTCCCCTCTTTAAGCTCCAGCATCGTGTTGTGAAGATAGATCAGTTTTTGACTTTACAAGAAAGTCCAAAGTCCAAACTTCTCTTTGTACGTGGTTGTCCTCTCAGGCAACAAGTCAGCGCACTTGAAATAATGAGGGTGAATTTTCTTGTGTTTGTGTGTGTAGCATTGGTAAAGGTTTTCAAGGCGTAATGAAGCGATGGGGGTTCAAAGGTCAGCCAGCCACCCATGGTCAAACCAAAACTCATCGCAGACCAGGGTCTCTTGGACCTGGAGGGGTAAGACACACACAGACACACACACACACACACACACACACACACACACACACTGCATAAGATGCTCATGCATGCCAGACATGAACAGTTGGCTTCCCATAATCCAGTAATGTGAGCGTGTGTCTTTTATCATCTGCGTCTAGGATCCAGCCAAAGTTTGGAAAGGAAAAAAGATGCCTGGCCAGATGGGAAACATCTTCGTCACAGCCTATGGACTGAAGGTACATGCTCACAAGACGACACCCACACAGTTGTGGTTTTGAACTTGTGTGTCCTTGACTGCAATTTCAGTTCAATACTCTCATCTGCCTCTCTCTCCCAGATATGGAGGGTCAATACCAAGTATGATGTGCTGTATGTTAATGGCTCTGTCCCCGGACACAGGAACTGCTTATTGAAGGTAAAAATAATGACACACACACACACACACACACACACTTGGGAGTGAAGTGTAAAGTTTAAGGTCAACCCCAGCATGCTTAGTGTTCTGACAGGGACGAGTTTGACCTTGCACCTGTAAAACACTGTCACACCTGCAAGACAGTGTGATCTATCTTCATTGACACAGTGCTGGATCAGCAGTGCGCGTGAGTGTGTGTGTGTGTGTGTATGCATGAATCTGTTTGTGTGTTTTTGTGTGAAGGAATGGGAGCGTGCACCTTAATGATGTTTGTAATATCCACCGCATCCATCTCCATACTCAGCATGTTGTGTTCGCCTTGTGTGTGTTGGTGCGCGGACACACACGCAGACTATTATTTGTTTTGCAGACGAGCGATAATGAATACAAATGTGCATTGCATTTCACATAGCTCAGCTATCTCTCTCACACACACACACACACACACACACACACCTGGATCCACTTCTATTACCCTTATGGGCACAAGTTAATAATGTTTGTTTATTGTTGTTTGTTTTTGTCATTGTTTGCAGTCCCACTGTCCTGATGTTAGCAAAGAACAATTATGGTTTATTAATTAGATTTAAGACTATGGGTAACAATTATTATTTTTAGGGTAATCAGTCAGCCCAGGGAGTCAGGGACCCTTGGGTGCATAGACCACGGAAAAAGTAAATGAATAAGTATATGTATAACATGTATAACACTAAACAGACACTGATCTTGCTAGCATAATAATTTTTGTTTGGTTTCAATAATATTAAACTACTATCAGTACTTTCCCCAATGTTGTTAATGATTGATTCAAATTAAAAGTGTAAAAGCATTTTTGAATTTCTAATTGTTAAAAGGAGGGAGTCTAGCTCTTCTGTGTGATCGTCCACTTTTCTGAGGGTACAGATCTTTAAACCTGCCACCAGCGGCGTGCAGATATTTCTGGAAGCTGGTGGTCAAGCAAAAAAAGAATCACATCTTTTACACATGTTTATTTAAGCTATTTATTTCAATGCCCTTAAAGTCATGCAGACAAGGGTGTTTATTTGTTTGAACATAGGTGGGGACCATATGAAGCGCAGGGTCTGGGGGTCCTCCCCCGGTAAACTTCAGACATCAAACACTTGATTTCCTGCATTCTGGTGATTTTTTTTTTTTTTCCCTGCATCAGTTTATGGTGGAAATGTCTTGATGCTGCTCTGACACACAGACACACTCTGAGGACGATTTCTATGTCAGAGGTCATCAATTAGATATGAAATCCACAGAGTGCTGGAGAGAAAAACGTGTCTGTTGGTTTATTTACATTAAACTCAGCCTCTAACAACCATGTTTCTTCCCTACATGCCTTATTGCAGGGCTTGTTTTTATATTTTCTCATGTTGTCAGAACTCTTTAATTAAACATGTGATCCAGTCAAATGTTGCTTTAGTTCCTGTTGGTTCATTAATAAGATTAAATTCACATGTTTTAAATCTAATCTGCTGCCTTAGAATCTGTAAACAGTACAGTTTTGTTTGGGAGAGAACTGCACTAATTCTAATAATTATCTTCTAAATACGCATTAAATATAATTTAAAGAATCCCAGAGAGCAGACACATGCTCTTCCACTCCTCCTCCTGTGCTCTTTGTGCACACAGCGTTCCTGCAACACCAAACCACGTCAGATTTCTTCAAATGAAATATCAGAGCCACGGTGTGGGAGACGCAAACATTATTTCAGGTTAGGTTTTGGTTTATGAAGACAAGTAGGAGGGGCAAAAAGTTCAGCATCTGTCTCTGCTCGCACCGGGGAGCTTGTGAACATAAATCTGCCAGAGAGTTGGAGCGATACTGTGATTTTACGGCAGACTAGCTTGCTTGTTGTTAAGCTTAAGAGTAGTTCGTTGCCTAGGTTAGTTTCGCTGTATTAAGATATTTTAATAGTGGTTTAATTTCACAGCAGTGACAAACAATGCTGACGCTTTGGGCAAACACTATGGTTACCTGGCTGTTCATGAAGGCAGGTCAGGGAGACGTGGATACTGCTCTGAAGGGTGCTCGATATGTGTGCGTTAGCTGTCGTGGCTGTGACAACAAGAAGAGTAGAAGAGGAAGAGGCAGGCTGGCACAATTAAAACTCAAATCCAACACACTTTTAATTGAGAATTGATGCCATGGGCCAAACTTAAAAACTGAAAATATAAAATATGGGAAGAAATACCTTACAAAAGGGCACTTATCCAGTTAGAGGCCAACAGAGCAGGTGCTTGAGCATCACCTGAGGTCTATCTGTGCACATACCTGCCTGCCACTGAACCAGACACTGTCTCTTTACTATGTTTGAAAACCTAGATTAAAGTAACTCACTGTAATAATCATATTTCTACATAAGTCATGAATGTTTTCTGCTACTAAAGGGAGGCATGTCCGAAAATGTTTGAGAACTGCTAATTAGATTTTAAAATTGCCAGAATGCAGTGGTAAATGCCTGTAACACATTTTTCAGTCCACAAGGTGACATTTCTGAAATGCAGCAGTCCAAAACCCAAAAATATTCTATTTAGAGTTAAATGAAACGCAGATAAGCATTAAATCCTCACATTTGAGAAGCAGGAGAATGCAGGCATTTTGTGCCTAATTGATTTGCAATAATAATTTTCAGAGTTGTTAGAGACAGACGAATGTCAGACAGCCAAATACTCATAACTGTGTCCAGTCAATACCAGAGTGCCAGGTTCCATACAAGGACTGTGCAGTATATTGATGCTATATCGATATTGTGATCACAGACTAGACATCTTTCTAGATTTTGAATATGGTAATATAGTAAATGTTGGTTTTAATGGCTGCACTACAACTACAGCACCAAAAGGCAACTCCACAGTATCCTCGCAATATCGATGTATAATATCGTAATATCTTTCTGCACATCACCCTGCACTACTTCAGCTTTTTTTAAAAAGTGTGTTTGTGTGTGTGTTCCAGGTAAGAGATACTGTACTGCCAACCAGGAAGTCCACCCTGCTCAACCCTCCTTTCCCTACCTATTTCAACGAAGAGGAAGGTGACCTGGATGAAGACCTGTACGACGATGACTTGTTCATTCACACAGACCCATCATTAACAATGACCTGACCACACACACACACACACACACACAAAATCCCTCTCTCTCTCTCTCTCACACACACAGACACACACGTGTCACGTTTTCATTTATACCCACAAACCATGTCTGGATCCTGTAATAAAGTGTAATTCCTTTGAATGTCTTGAGCCCCTTTAGTTTTTTTGTTTTATTTTACTCTAAGATGCAACAGCACCGAGCCTGTCTGTTTGATCCAAACAGTTATTACGGCCCCTTTCCCCCGAAACCATGGTAACTGTAGGAGTGATGATGTCACTAGAGGATCCCCAAGCAGAGAGAGGAGGGAAAAAAAAGACAGTGAAACAAAACAAGAGAGAGGCAGATGTGTTGGAGAAATGTGCAATATCTATGCAGGACGCAGGATAAGGCTAGAGGGAGAGGAGGAGGAGGAGGAGGAGGGGGAGAGCTGGATACAATGAGTTGCACAAAGCACAGTGAAAGAGTGAGGGGAATGCAGACAGGGGAGGGAAAGGGCCTGTGAAGGTAGGGGTGGAGGAATGAATGAGGTGGAAGGCATGGAAGCAAATACAAAGAAGTAGAAACAGGGCAGGAAGGGAGAGGGAGACGAAGGTGTGGAGGGCGACTTGAAGGGGGAGAAAAGGAGAGGTGGGGATGGAGGCTAACAAAGGTTGACATTTGTGCATAAGAGGATAAATGAGGACATTAATGTTGCAGCAGGAACCGCTGGGTGCTTAAGTCTGTGCATTTGTGTTCAGCAGTATTTAAATGAGAACCTCTAGCTGGTGGGCTGACAGATTCCCCTCCGCACTGTCTGAGACGCCTCCTTGCCTGTTTGGGCAATTAATAATCAAATCTGAATCATGTCCTCTAAAGTGTTGGACTCTTATTTCAGTGTAAATGTATCCTCAGCGGCCTGCATGTGATGTAGGCTCCCTCCCTGTTGGTCTCTGCTCTGTAACTGCCATGTAACTGACAGAAGCGAAAACAAGGCTTTTATTTGAAACACAAGTGGTAGCGATGCTTTGCAACAGCTGCAGATACACACACCGCATTGATGCCTTTTCCCTAATTGAAACGACACAAGTGGCAGACTCAGAAATGCATAGCATGTAGTTGGTTGTCATTTAGATAAAGATGCAAGGTGGTGATTTAGTTTGTAGCAAACAACGTCCTGCTCCATATAACATGCCACAGCTTGTAGGTCCATAAGGCAGCAGCAGGTTCTTTGAAATGGTAATGATATCGTTTGAAAGTCCTGCTCTGTGGAGCCTGCACATCATCAGGCTCTTGTGGGGGTGGACGAGAGGAGAGGCTGAGCAGAGAGGGGAGGGAGGGGTGGGGGGGTCGCTGCTGCCTGTTAAAGCAGCAGAGCAGAAAGAGAAGACGAACTCCTGCATGGTGTGTGTGAGTGTGTTTGGGTGTGGTAAAACACCAGCCGCTAAGTCAGTTTTCAGTGTCGTAAAAGCACCTGAGAAATTCTGTGTGTTCAAGGACGGTATCGAGGGATGAATTTCACTTATCGGGATAACTGAATATTGTGTAAAGCTGCACCGTAAGAAACAGCTGGGCAGCCAACAGTGATGGACTTGGGGTTACCGTAGCCAGGCAATTATTTGATTAAATCACTGAACTCAACAGGCTTATATTAGGGACAGGCCTTTAATTCATTGTACACAAAATCGTTGCAAATATAGGAAATACAATCAAATAGTTTATTTGAATGACTATAACTTTTCTATTCTGACTTTATGACAGCTTCAGAAGAAGGGAGTCACCATGTATTCTTCGTCATGCAGGTAAATCTGAATGACACATGGTCCCCTCTGGAGCTCATGGCTTCAGTAAAATAAAGTCGACAAAGCTAACAATGTGTAGCATCTTCAAACATTTATATTTGCATGTGCGATCTAAACAGCTAATTGACGTGAGCTCGAGTGGGTAGTCAACAATTCAGTTTTGTGCATCCAAAGAACTTCTATAAAAATGAACTGCTTGGCAACCAGACCAGGCGTCTAATTGAAACAGGCCTTTACTTGGCAAAATGTGTTGCTACACCGGGCTAGTAAAAGGGACTGGGCGTTTAATTGAAGTTCTCAGTATTTCAAGACTGAAAAGACTTGGCCTCAGCTAGGGCTGCAACTAATTTTCAAGGCTGGTGAATGTGCTGATTATTTTTCCTGATTAACTGATAATTAATTTTGTCTACGAAATGTCAAAAAATAGAGTGAAAGTTCCCAGAGTCCAAGCTGACAGCTTCAAAATACTTATTTTGTCTGACCAACTATCCAAAACCCGGACATTTACTCGGACAATTAGAAAACAAGCAATTATTCACACTTGAGAGAAGCCGGAGAAATGTTGGCATTTTAGCTGATCAATTTGAGCAATTTACTAAATTGTTGCAATTATATTCAACTAATCAATTAAATGAAAGTGTTTTTATTATTAATTCATGTGTAAGGAAACAGCGTTAACACAGATTTAAAGTATTAAAAAGTATTAAAGTATTCAAGCGGTGTGACATTTTAACGGTCAGTACTCAGAGAGAGAACATAGAGACATGAAAGGCTTGACTTGTGTCTTGTCTCTAGACTTGCTTTAACAAGACTTGAGAATCGACTTGGCTCAGGGCCCCTAAAATAAGCAGATGAGCTGTTGAGCTGAGGGAGCAAGAAACAATTTGAAGGCAACGTGCCTGAGCAAGTCTTCGTAAGACTGTCCCACCAAACGCAACTTTGCAAATCTAGATATTTAAGTGCCTCCGCCAACCCCATGCACCCGTTCCCTTGTCTGTCTATCGGATCCCTGGATTCATTTCCATTTGTTAATTAAAGAACTGGCCAATCTAAATGTTTTGGGGAAATTACTTGGGGGTGTGTGAGTGAAGGTCGGCCTGTGATTTTGACCCCAGCCTGACATGATGGATCTACCTCTCTGCTTCTGCTGGCTCAACACATGAGAGATCTGATTTCCATTAGTAAAGAGGACATAGCCTCCCTCCTATTGCCTTCCACACACGTACACGCACACACACACACACACACACACACACTGACTGTGACTCTATCTCTTACAGATACACAAACACACACACACACACACACACATTGTTTTATTGCCTCCTTAGCAAGCAACAATTCTGTGTCCAAGACTGGTCAGCACTTATGTTGCTACTTCCTTTGCAGAGTTAACACAAAAAGTGTTGAAGTGACCTGCATCTCAACACACTCACACACATACACACACGGATCAGCGTGTGTGTGTTTGTGCAATATGAATTATTGAGTGTGTTATTTGAGGGACAGCTGGCTCTTGAACACATTAACTCCCTCAGTCAGAGAGACAGTCATACGTCTACAGTGGCGGGAGCGAGTCACAGAACAGGAGAGAAGAAGGGAAATGAGAGAATGTTAATGCAATTTCACACTGACTTCAGCATCAGTAGGCAATGATATTATAAAGTGTTTATATAAGCTCTCAAGTCAATTAACACGAGGAATAAAATGAATTAATCTTTTCACCGGGAAGGGAACATTAAGTTATTTTTATTAGACTGAATACAATTACAGTCTGCAAATAGCGCCATCTGAGTGACATTTGAAGTTTATAATAGAGTCACTTGTGAACTGATTGCTACGACTTGAGCTCTTGCTTGCTGCATCTTGTATTGCATAATGTTTTGTTTCTGTCACGGCACAAAGGCTGCAGCAAATCCCAAAATTACATACAAACACACTGACTCCCAAATATGGATATTTGAATTTATGTTGCTCATTATAATCTTACCCAATAAGAGGTATTTTCAGGACAATATGGAGAAAGAGAGATGAACCCTGCTTGTAATGTCACACACGACTATTATCCCTCTAAGCCTCACTGCCGGTGGTCCTGCTGCGGCGAGCCCCTCCCAGTTGTGCACACCTGCGTCTCATGAGTGCATGTGTCTGTATGTGTGTGTGATGTGTGCGATGCCTCCCACCCATGTTGGTAAATTTGGGTTCCTTCCTTCCAGCACCACTGGGTGAAAGCAGGGTGCTGCCTTTGGGCCCCCACTTTCCTCTCCACAGGTGTTCCTATCCTGCCCTCAGATATGTTTTGTGTGTATGTGTGTGTATTGTGGGGATATACATGTGTTTACACAGTCACATTGTGGCGACGCGTCCTCCTTTACGGGACAAAACTCAAGTCCCCGTAATGTAAATTATTAAATTTAAGGGCAAAGGCTTGGTTTTAAGTTAGGATAAAGTGAGATTTAGGTGAAGGTCAGGGGTTGGGATTAAGCAAGTAGTGATTAGAGTTAGGGTAAGTCTCCAGGAAATGAATAAATCTAGCTCGTTCTCACTCCCAACTTGTCAAATCCTGCTTTGTCAGTGATTTAAGCGTCAGACACTGATGCACAGAGGCACCTTTTGTGGTGATATTACTGTATACGCACCAGGCATGTCAGTTTTGTCAGTTTTCACATGTGGTTAGGTTTAGGAAAAAAGAACAGGATTTGGCTTAATAATCTTCCGGGATGCGAACACGGCTGTCCTGGATGAAAGTCAACGTTTGTTGGACCCATCCACCACTCCTCCTGCCCATTCCAATCAGACTTTCGTCACCTTAACTTTCGTCCTTGTCCCGCCAGCATTTCCCCTTGATACCACCAGGCGCCTTTAAGGGACGCCTTCATTTGTTGGTTTCTGATGCCACAAGTCACTGCCCAAGCAACCGATTTCAACCGTGCTCTGTCACGCTGTCTGCAACCACCATAATATAAAGAGCAAGACAGTTCACATAGAGGAGTGGTGGACAGGTCAAACAAGCTCTGGACTTTCACCTAGGAGCCTGCTGTTCGTTTCCCATGTGAATTTTAAGCCAAACCACATGCTTTTGTTGCCTAAACCTGAGGAAATTAACCTAAAAACAAAGTGTTTCATATATTTTGTGTTTATTTTAAAAAAGACTGAATGCACATAACGAACAGAAACTGCACATTTCCTACGTAAATGGAAGTGTATTTTTAAATGACACGTCACAAGTGTAACTTGACACGCCAGGAGGGTACCTAACACATCATGCTTAGACGTGTAGGTCCACTGACAGAGCAGTGGTAGTAGAAAAGTTGGGATAAAAATGTGTCAATGTAGTGTCCTCTGAATGGGTTGGAAAGGCGACTGTGTGTGTGTGTGTGTGCAGTACCTACCTATTTGACCTTACAAAACAGTCTTTCTCATTACCTTTCATTGTCTCACTCTCCACCCTCATTTAAAGCCCACCTTGGGTCCAAGACATCTCCATGGTAACAAGGAGCAATGGAGGAATGGGAAAGTAGTGTTGGCGTGAGAATATTGCACAAGGAGAGGGCAAAGTTTGGGTACAAAGATCATGTACCCCAACATGTTCATAGTTGTGCTGAGGTGTGTAAAGCACTCGGGCCTTTAACTCACGCTTCTCAGATATTGTGAAGTGGCTCATTACACCGTTCAATGGTCAAAATGTCTGCAGTCATCCTTTAACTTTCACAGCGTCGGCATGCACTGTAAAAGCTATTGCGCTGTTTTCTGGGGTTTAAATGAGCCGTGTGGTGACTGGGAGGTAAATGTCATCGGTTTTCAGCCGGAAACCTTCACCGCAAGAATGTGACTGCGGGATACCGAGTAAATCAATATGGAAGCCAAGGGAGGAGGCTGAAGGAGGGGGGTAAAGAGAGAGGGATGTTACCGCAGGTGAAAAACTAAATGACAGCAGCAGAAGGAGGAGAAGAGGGAGAGAAGGAGGGAGAGGAGACTGAGGAAAGAAGTGAGTTAATCTATGACATTATCAGTGTGTGCGCGTGTTGTGGGGGGGCGGGGGCTCAGTCAAACAGTGGTAAACAGTGCATTTGTCAGGGACTATTTTCATCTGTGGATTATTACATTATGTGAGATCAAAGATCCAGATTAAGATCAGAACTGCATTACGTAATTCAGAAATCCTTTTTCTTTTAAACAACCCATTTTCAAGATGTCACTCAAATAAAAACAACAACTGGGCCCAGGAGTGTTCAGTGGAAATCTGGTCTGGGACCTTGGGTGGTGCCGATGTTCAGCCCAGATTATCTGGTTATATATTCAGAGATACAGTCGTACATTTCCTGAACTGCTCGCAAACTTATCCGGGCTGCCTGATCATTTAAAACATGTCTGATATTTAGGACTGTATTGAAAGTTACACAAACAAAAACTAAAAGTTTCTTGCCTCAAGTTTCTGCTGAACGCATCCCCTAACCGTTTCCTCATAGAGACTTATTGAGCCATCTGCTTTTGTTTTTCTCACTGCAAAGCATTTCCATTTTGTTTGCATCTGCCTCCCCATGAGATCATGTGAGGATGTGCATTCATGCTCCCTCTGGCACGACCATCATAATACCCTGTAGTGTGTGATACACAATCATTTTCGAATCTTGGAGTGTTGCACGTTTGAGATTAGGGAGAAGAACATCTGTGAAGTTTCTCCTTATGTGTGTAACACATAATGACTTCAAAAGTGTTTAAGATTTTAAATCTCCTGTAATCTGAGCCTGGCTTTAACAGCTTTTGGACAACAACCATGTTCTACTTGTCAGTGGGATCAATTTGTTTTTGGTTTTGGTCTTTTCATGGGATTTTTTGGCAACAATATAAAATATAGAACATCACCAAGGCATCACCTAAATCACACACATGCATAAATACGTCTGCAGATAGTTTTAT
Source organism: Epinephelus awoara (assembly GCA_035609425.1). Taxonomy (NCBI): domain Eukaryota; kingdom Metazoa; phylum Chordata; class Actinopteri; order Perciformes; family Serranidae; genus Epinephelus; species Epinephelus awoara. The sequence goes on along the minus strand of CM069310.1, from coordinate 13,742,648 downwards.
TCTTTTTTAATTCAGGGACCTCTGCTGCCCAGACACCAGTCACAAGTGGCCACCTCCAGGGCTGAAGAGTGAAGCCAATACTGAAGTGCCAAAAACTGCAGTTCCTTAAACAGTCACTTGAGGCTGGCTCCAAAAGCGAGTCAATCCCCATAGTCATCCATGTTAAAATGCCCAACTTAACAGCAGAAATAAACATGTTTACAGCCTGGTCCTAAATTGGTTTTGGTCTTTATAACTTATTTCACCATTCATGACAGCTGTACAGGTGTTGAATTTTTATATAATTCACCCATTGGTGTTCTAATAAGGCTGAAAGTTACCCATAATTAAGGGTGTGTTTGCTTTGAGAGACAGGCTGTCTACTGATAGTGACCTCTGCTTCTCAGTCAGATCCACCCCTCGCTCCTCCACAGCTCCAGCTTCTCCTCCAAATAGGGTCACTTCTGACTCCAAAAATAAAAGAAAACAAGATGGGCATGGCCAAAATGGCAAATTCAAGACTTCAAAATGGGATTCTACAAACCAATTTGTGAAGTCTTATACAGTGTATGGTCACACGTCCAATACAAAGAACATGAAAAGTTCAAATCATCATAAAAATGACACTGACAGTGACAACACAATTAAACCAAAACTCTGTGCATGGCTTAATACCAGTGTGTGTAAGTGAGAAAATATCTTTTAAAAATCTCCGTGATTTGGGCGAAGTGACCCTTTACAATGTCACTTCTCAAAAAGTGCACACTCTTCTCCTACACACACCCACGCACACACACACACACACAAAGTGATGACATTTCTCACTCCTGAATAGAAAGCCATTTAGCTTGACTCACAGAGAGGAGCAGACACAAAAGCAACAGCACAAAGAGGGAAAGAGCGAGGGAGGGAGGGGTCTTAATATTGTGGAGAGTAAAATACATTAAAGAGCATAAAAACTTGAAACCCAAATATTGAGTAATTGCATGTGTTGAGGATGAACAATAGACACGGAAACTTTATCAGATTATCTGGATTCTATGGATTATTATAGGCTGTATTCTAGATAACATATGTTTCAGTATTCCCGTTTCTCGCCACCTTTTCTTTGCTGCGGAAAGTAAACAAACAGACGAATCAAAGCTTTGTCAAAAATGATTAAAAACCAAATTGAGTTTCGGGTGAAAATACAGTCGGTTCGCTGCACTGTGTGGGTATTCCACTAATTATAAAAAGCTTCATCTGCTATGAAGGCGTCTCAGGAGACATGTGCATGCGTGTGAGTGTGTGTGTGTGTGTGTGTGTGCGTAGGTGTGTGTGTGTGTGTGTGTGTGTGTGTGTGTGTGTGTGTGTGTGTTAAAGACAGAAGGGAGGGCAGAGTGGGAGCAAGTGAGAGAGAAATTACATCTGTTTTGGGTCAGCAAAAAACACTTTATAGCCGTGCTCAAAGAGGCAGTAATGAAGCTGCCAGCAGGCAATACACTCAAGTAGTTCTCTCTCTCTCTCTCTCTCTCTCTCTCTCTCTCTCACACACACACACACACACACACGAAATACACACAGACAGTATGAACCCATATCATTTCATCAGCCCACCACAGCATTAACTGCAGATCGCATATTATTCATCCTGCACACACACACACACACACACACACACACACACACACACACACACACACACACACACACACACACACACACACACACACACACACACACCTGTGCACTATCCCAGCTCTCATCTCCTCCCCTGCAAAGCTTTAAACGCGCCTGAGATCATCAGCGATCATCCAGATATCTACATGATAACAATATCAATTATCACAGCATCATGTTGAATCAGCACACATTCCCCCAGTCGACACAGACTGAATGCAAATGAAGATGCAGATCAGCGGTTTCAAAGTGCCGCCGGGTCTTATCTGTATCTACAGTAGCAGTGCTCGTTAGACTGCGAGGCAACGCTGCCGCTCAGTGGTTCACACAGGAGCTGCACACACACACAGAGACACACAAGTGGGGTAGGTTGGAGAGGAGGTTGTGCAAGGTGACATCTCAGAAGAGTTAAGAGCACAGGAAAAGTGGTGTTTTTCTTGAGAGCATGTTCAAGGTTGTGTTTCAGCATACAGACAGCTGATTTAGGTGTTTAGTGCTGCAAAGATCGATGACAAATCTCTCAGCTAAGGTGATCGCAATGGAACATTTATGAAACTGCACATTTACAATCAAACTTAAAGGCGTCGCTACATTTTGTGGATGATCTCAAGTATCAGCCTTGACTACGAGACACACAGACCAAAGCCTGGAAGCTATTTTAAACTTTGTCGGAGCAGACTGTAATGCTGCGACACCTGGCTGTGATCTGTGACAATGGGCCTCCATACATAACAGGATAAAACCTGGAGAGAGAAACAAGTTCTCTGATCACTCCTTTGACCTGCACTCTAATCAAGTCATGTTGGGAAATCATCACCAGATTGACACTTAAAATGTACGCGCCCCGCTAAGATAATGGGACCAGAGGTTGCAGACAGCCTGATGTTTAAGTGTGTTGCTGGATTTGTAGTGACTGCAAGAGTCTTGTGTTAGATCTGATCTGTGTGGTATGACGTGGAGAGACAAAATCCTCTTATGGTTGTTACAAGACATCTGATTTTTTGCTCTCATGTGACACAGATATGTTTTTTTCTTTCAGAGCAAACATATCCAATCACTGGCCATGCGGTCATATCAGAATGCATGTGTGTTTTTCTCATGCATCCATAGTTTTATCCGGCCATGCTTCACTGCACGGCTCAGATCTCTCACCATACAGTGTCCGAGCCGTCCGTTAAAACTACAGAAGGCTGCCACACCGCTGCTATGGTAGGCTGGCCCAGTTGCCAGCCCCACCTGCCAGACGCTATCTGATGGGGACAGCTTGCCTACGTGCTATGAAAAGGTTGTCATGACGCACGGACAGAGATATCAGAATACAACCCTCGCCATTCAAAGGTTTCGGAGGATCTGCTCCTCTGTGAAACCCTCCACATCGCGAACCCACTACTCCTGACTCCTCTCCCAACTGCACCAACACCTATCTTTCCACAGAACTACCAGCAATAGCTGCTAATAGAGCTAGTGGACCGAAAGCTCATTTGTACGACAGCCCATGATCCTAAAAACAAACAGCCAGCCCTCCAAGGGGCCATTTCTCCAAAGATATGCTACACTCTCCCAAACAGAAGCACAAGGCTAATCATTAGGCAGAATGACATCATTAGACCTTCATGCTATACAGCAATCATTTGTTATGTCATTCATTTTTGCCCCAAATTTTTGTTTCTCAAATGTGACATTTTTCATTGTTGTTCAAAAGCACGTGTGTGAAGTTACTGGTTGCATGTGAGGTGTTTCGGGGCAGAGATCTGTTCACACTGATGTCAGACATGAGTCACCTTCAACAGTTGAGATCCTCACAGTACAGCAGGGTGGGAAACTTATTCCACTAGAGGATTTCCAAATAGATATTATGATGCAAGAAAAACAGACTCTGAACTCATGAGCCGTACAGAAAGTAGAGTTCTCAATGCACAGATTAAACAGGAAGTGGGCATTGGCCATACATTTGAGGACTCTGAGTAGAAGCTGATTTGTGATAGCTCTCAATCATTCTCCTGTAACAGCCGACACAGATTCTTACAGTTTAACCTAGTACACAGGGTTTACGTGACACCGTTTCGTCTCCACAAGATGAGTAGTAGCTAGTTAGAGTACTGTCCTAGATGTAAGACTGTGGTGTGCCCCAGGGGTTTATCTTGGGTCCCCCCTTGTTTACTATATACATGCTACCCCTGGGGCAAATCCTTTGTAGATTTGACATTGATTTTCACTGCTACACGGATGACACTGCTACATGGATGACACCCAACTGTATGTCCCTCTGATACCTGGTACCACGGATGTTTCACGCACATGGTTCCAAAGTCTCGACTTGTCACTAAAGGTGACCGAGCCTTTGGCACTCGGGCCCCTAAGCTGTGGAACTCCCTGCCTGGAGATCTCAGGCAGGCAAATTTTCATATGTGTTTTGATGTTTGGGATCTTTTATTTGTTTAATTGTTTTTGTTTTTTATTGTAAAGCACTTTGTAACTTTGGTTTTGAAAAATGCTATACAAAAAAAGTTATTATTATTATTTTTATTATTATTATTATTAATATTATTAAGACTGAAGCAGGGACTCTTCTTCACATGCTCTGGACATGTAGATGTCTGGATCAGTACAGGAGATCTATTTTAGACATAATAAAATGATGAACTGTCGGGGGGACATATCAGCTCTACCACTCAATATGAGAGGCAATATTCGTTGTGTCAGACTAGCCCTAATTGCATCTAACAAATGTGTTGCCATGCACTGGAAAAGTTTGGAGCCCCCTAGCGTGTCTCTGTGGCTTAAAGAGTTCTCATCATACCTACCCTCAGAGAAGATTATGTATCATTTTTGAGAAATGCTGGGGAACCTTTGTGACCTTTTTACAAAACAGAATTTCTCATGATTCTGATGTACATGGTCAAATTTAAGGCTGCATTGCAGACCTCTGGCTTCTGTCGTCTTGTATATGGGGGGAAAATAAATGGAAAACTCAATGAAGATATTGATGGGAAAAAAGTTATGGGTCACTTCAAACATGAACGTGAACAGTCCAGGATCTGGGTAAATAATCGGATTCAGAATTGAGCATTAAGCCATGTAATGTGAACGTAGCCTAAGTGGCAGCAGGGATGTGGCACCTTCTGCACTTTATTTCAACCATCAATACTGAAATGATCGGGAGTTAAAGCAGTATCATATATCGTAAAAAACTTTGATTCTTTTAATATTTGTTGGTTCATTTTGTAGTTTCTTTAATGGTTCATTTTGCTGTCTTCCATTCTTCCCACTTTGTTGTCATCTTTCCTGTAAAGCAGCTCATGGATGTAATGTAATGCACAACATGGAGGCTTATCCTGACCTCTGGTGCATCTGTAGCCCCACCCAACAGTGATGTCACAGTGTACAGAGACACCCTGGAGTGCACTTTGACAACACCATTCCCAGAAAAACGTAATCACATTTCCAATATAAGTCCAATTTTAGTTTCAATGTCACTCCAAAATTAAACTTTATCGAGACCACTGATGTCTTTCAGTGTCCTTGCAGAAAAAAAATGCCGGGGCATTTCTCGATGTTTCTAACAGCTAAAATAAAACTGGCAATAGAGGACATACTGAGGACACACTGTGAGCACCTCACGGGTGGAGCAGGACAGGAGAGCTCTTCAGAGGCCCTGAGTGTCACTGAGAGATACAGACACTCCGCTTTAAAACCTGTCAATTACTCTTTTCATGTCAACACAGCCTATTTTCTGATGAATGAGTACAGCAGGAAGGAGAACTTCACCTTCACCCAATCCATCTGGAATGAGAAGGTGCTTTTCATCCAGGAAATAGTCGTAGAACAAAAGAGCTGAGCCGCTGCAGCCTACAGCTGTTAAACCACCGTGGAGGAGGTCACATTGTGGGAAATGTGCTAGATGTTTAATTTGAGTTGCCTAAGGAAACAGAAGTGCGTGCTGCGAGAGGTGAGCATGTCCACGTCCTGAAAGAGGATAGAAGCACTGCCCCTCACATTATAAATAATACAATAACAACATGAGGGAGAAGTGCAGGGGAAACTATAAAGGGATTCAAAGGGAATAACACGCTCTCACTATTCTATGTTTGAACTGGATGGATACTGACTGAATAGATTCAGTCTTGCTTAGTCAGTATCAGTAGGTGAGTGTTTTATCTGGCATGTTTTGAGGCCTTTACCTGCATGTTTCTTTTTTCTGCTACAGCATCCATGTCTGCTCTGAGACCCACATGAACGCCCTTGAGACAAAAGCATAACATAAAAGGTAAAAAATGTGTTTGGTTTTTTAATGATATTGCCCCAGCGCATCATTTGACAATACAAAGGTCTCCTGATGATCTTCAAAGGCTCAAAAAATATTTTATTCATCCATCCACCCATCCATCCATTTTCGTAACCGCTTATCCTCTTGAGGATCGCAGGAGGGCTGGAGCCTATCCCAGCTGACATTGGGCGAGAGGCAGGGTACACCCTGGACTGGCCACCAGACTATTGTAGGGCTGACACATAGAGACAGACAACCATTCACACTCACATAACCTGCATGTCTTTGGACTGTGGGAGGAAGCCGGAGTACCCGGAGAAAACCCACGCTGACACGGGGAGAACATGCAAACTCCACACAGAAGGGCTCCCCCACCCTTGGGTTTGAACTAGGAACCCTCTTGCTGTGAGGTGACAGTGCTAACCACTGCACCAGCACCTCCCTAATAATAATAATATAGTCAGCTGAGGTAATTTAAGCAACTTAAAAAAAGTTACATGCTAATTTCATTTTGCTCAGTTTCGATGCTAGTGTGGTTTTCACTCTTCAGTGCTATGGGTAACTCAACTCTCTACCACAGCACTAACAGTGCTTTAGTTCATTTCATCCTTATTCGTGCAAGTTTTCTAAAAGTTTATGGATAGGATAGGGATGAAACGGAGCAATACAACTGGAGATTGTAGAGGAAATGTAGTGTAGTTCAAGCGAGATATGACCACAAGAGACAACAATCAAATTCATATAATAATGCCATTTACATTTACAGAATACACAAGTGGCCTTATTTAGAGCCGGTGTTTGATTTGTCTGTTCTGGGCTACTATAAAACAACATGGCAGACTTTGTGGAAGAGGACCCGCTCTGTGTGAAGATATAAAGTCTGATTCTAAGGTAAAGAAAGCACATTCTGAGAGAGTCATTGATTCTGGGGAAAGATTGTTAATACATGAACTCATTACCAAAACAAAAACACCTCACCTCTCAGTACTCCTTCAAAAGTTCTGCTTCTTTTTATACATTCATGGCCTTTCCCCTGTCCTGCATGAGCATGAATGCCACCTGTTGCTGAATGGATGCAAAAGCATTGTTTGGCTCAGTCCAAGCCACTTTGTTTGTTTCTCATTTACAGAGCCAAGTCTGTGGGGGTATGTGTTGGATTTGACAAAAAGTGTCTTGAATTAAAAGCCCTGACTGCACCTTTAAATGTGAGTCTTATGCACAGACACACACACAGAATTGACACTCTGTATTTCACACTGTAGACAGACCAAAGCAGACCATTGGGAGAGGTCACAGAATTAGCGAGGGGGCTAAAATGTGATTTTACCCTTGTTATTTACTGCTTTTATTAATAATTTCACAGATTAATGTTCCTGGAGTGCTGGTGTCTGTTGTGTCCACACGGGGGCAGCAGAGTCCCTCTTTTCTTTAATTCTTTTTTTAAACTTGTAGCTTGGCAACACTAAAGGAAAATCCTCTGTCTCTTCTCTGAGCCTTGCTGTTTCCTGTCCTTTTCTGTGTGCTCTGTTCCTCATAGCTCTGTCCATCTTTAGAACACAATACTACACGCTTTGTTGTATCGTCTATTTATTGAGGATTAGAAACATGAAAAACATACCAAAAAGCCTGTGAAAACATGAAATAATCGTACACACCAAATAGCAAAAGATTCATATAAACACTTGATAACACTAAGGCTAATGTAGTAAACCTCTATGACACCTTAATGAACAATATCCTCAGCTGTCGCTGATGTTGGCACCATGCTAGAAGAGCATATTCACATGTAGTGGTTCATTTTGTGCTTGTGTGAGCAGTAACCTGAGCTTTGAGAGGTTGTTATTTACATAAAGGTGTGAAAGTTTGGCCGCAGCATAACTATGCAGTGTTGTTTGTGTGGTGCATCCACATCTGAGTTTGAGAGAGTGTGCAGAGTTGTCCCAGTTCTAGTTTTCTGGCTCCGTGGACCACGACCAGGTGATGTGCTCCTCCTCTGGGTATAAATGTGGAGGCAGGGTGCAAAGACAGATGATAGATAATCTATGAGTCACTAATAAAAAAAAGTTAGAGCCATGATGGACACATCGCTGGAGAGATTAGATTATGACAGATGTTTGTGCGTGTGAATGTGTGAATGTTTGGATGTCAGGCTGGGCGGAGGCCAGGTCATGAGAGTGGTGGCAGGGATCGGGTGCTGACAGGGCTGTACTTCGCCTTGGATGGTGATGGAGGAGGCTGGGTGAGGTGAGGGGAGGAGGGGGATGGACGCATGTGTCCACTGTGGTACTCTCTCCCACTCCCTGAGCGCTCTGAGCTGGGAGCTTGTGACCGACCTCTGGGCCTGCGTAGCTGAGGCGGGGTGGTGGAGGAGGTGGGCATGCATTTGTACCGGGAGGGAGAGTGATGAGATGACGGATGGCAGGTTGGGGAAGAATAGCAACCAGGTGCAGAGTGACGACTGGGTGATGGGTGGCGACTGGGTGAGGGGTGACGACCGGGTGAGGGGTGACGGCCAGGTGAGGAGTGCCTCACGGACAAGGGTTCACGGTTACTTTGTGGGTGTTCCTTGGTGTGTCTGGGTGATTTGGGTGACTTAGGCACCTTTGGTGACTTGGGTGTCTTGGGCGTCCTGGGTGTCTTGGGTGATTTAGGCATGGGATGAGAGGAGGTGTAAGAGTTGGCGCTGTGAGTGGGAGGGGCTTGGCTGGGAGAGGCGGAGTCTCCATTGTTGGCAACCTTGTAGAGGAAGACGTCATACTGAAGGGGCGAGCTGGTCTCTGGGTGGCGCTTGGCTTCTTTGGGGAGGAGCACCTCCAGGCCAATAGTGACTCCATCCTGATGTGGGAATATGGTGAGTGGAGAGGGATGCAACAATGTAGGAAAAGTCACAGAGGCAAAAATAAAGACAGATATGGATGAATTATGAGACAAAAACTCCCAGGGCAAAGACACATCATCTTAAATCTGCAACAACTGATTTCTCAGCCACTTGGGGGCAGGCGCCCATTCACACATCCAGCAGATATGGAGCAACATTAGCATTCATTCAGAGTTGTGTTTGTGGCCATTTGATGCGTGTAAGCCCAACATTCACTCTCCTGGTAGCTGTATTTATTGGTCAACACTAAATTAAAATACAGTTTTCCCTCACTGTTTTTCACAGCAGCAAGACTGGGGCATTAAAGGGACAGTTCACCCCCAAATCTAAAACGCAAATCTTTTGTCTTACTGGTAGCACTATTTAGCAATCTAGATTGTTTGGGTGTGAGTTGCAGATTGTTGGAGATATCAGCTGTAGAGATGTCTGCCTGCTCTCAATTATAATGAAACTCAGTGGCACACGGCTCGACATTTGAAAAGCTTAACAGCAGCCTCTCTTTACAGAAATCATGACCCAGTTACTCAACATAATCCACCGACCTTGTTGCGAGCAGTTTCATGCAGGACGTATTTTCTTTCTACTGAACTACACCCACCAACCGTATCACCACGCATGCAGGAGGAAGTGTGCATCTACTCATAAACAAGAGGCTCGTGCTCGTGACATCACTGTGGAGTTTTTTTTAAATGCATTTTTTGGCGTCTGGAGCACCACAAACTGAGTGAGAAGGCAGACATCTCTACAGCTGATATCTGGCACCTCACACCAAAACAATCTGGATTAATAAATAGCACTACAGGTAAAAGGAAGCATATGTATCATTGATTTGGGGGTGAACTGTCACTTTAAGTTAAATACCAGCCTGTAGTTTTAATCTTCTGAGAGGGAGGAAGTTATAGTTCAAGCTCCTGTGGTAGCTTCCATTAATTCTGGAGAGCTGTCCTTGGTGCTGAACGGGCTCACGGCAGCCATTGTTTGTGTGGTGTAATCTGTGAGCAGCCTACTGTAGCACAAAAGCAGGGTCAGCCGTGCATTCACTCATTATTAGCAGGGGAGCGGTTGGGCAGTAGTTAGCTTCATCATGAGCAGACATGCAGAGAGAGCGAGAAAGAAGAGAGAGGGAAAGTAGAGCTAATAGCAACACACAGGGACAAGCTGGATAAAATTAAAAAGATTTATTCCAACAACTGTGAACTATAATCCTCCATGTATACCCAAAAAAGTACAAAAGAACCTCAAGTACATTAAAGTATTATAAATCACATTGAAAACCAAGACACAGCGTGTGTTATATATGTATATAGATTCAAATATCAACTCCAAGCAGTTACTTTGACCTCATGTAATCTAGACGTATCCACTTATTAGCAATGTCAAACATGAATATTTCGCAAATACAGATTCACTTGATTTCCACTTACTTCTTTTGCAAATATTACGTTTTTCAGACACTTTTCTTCGATAACACCAATGCATGCGGGCAGAGAGAGACAGTAAGGCGGGGCAGGCAGAGGCGAGGGGAGGGTTTGGGGGGAAACGAGAGAGGAGACAATGAGGGAGAGAGAGTTCATTGGCCGAAGACCAAGGCAGGGCATCAGTAGAGAGGAAAGTCAGTCATTAGTTGGTCCAAGCCAGTGATTTTAGTCCAGCGTAAGATGCGATAGAGAAAAGAAAGGAGGCGCGGCACCACTATGTGATCAGCATTGGCATGGCAGCCTTGTAAACAGGACTATTGTGCTTCTCAAGTTGTATCCGTAAATTCATGTTGTGCTTACTTTTGACATTAGGCCCGATTGGACTGTTTACAATACACAGTATGTACTTTGCAACACTCTATAACAATTTACTGTAGTGTAGTGTGCGCGTTAAATATTTTGGTCTGATTCTCCAGCAGCACACTTTGACAGATGGTGATATTATACCAGGTTGTTCTGGAGCGTGTTTACCTCGGCGTTCTCCTCTGTGTTGTTAGGGGTGTGGCCCTGGTCGTGGACGACAGAGGTTGGACGGTTGTTCTCGTGTTTGGGGGAATGAGAGTTGAGGATGTTCATTGACCCCTCTTCCTTGGCTTGTGGGGACTTTGCGGGGTCCTCCTGCTTCTGGGGGTCATCCTGTGGGGAGAGTTTATTACTCTTTACACATGCCTCGCACTGATACATATGAACACACGTTAATATAGACACACAGGGGTCACAGGTAAGTCAATGTTTTGCAACCTGAGGCCCTTTCTACACACAGATAATTTTGTAAATAGATATTTTCCTGTATGTTTTGGCCTCTCATCCACAAACAAACAGAGATTTAGGTCATGAAAACTGCACCAGGGGTGGGACTAACATTATTACCAAGCTGCTGTTAAGCATTTTGAAGCTGTGTCCCAGAACCAGTGAGGAGTAATAACAACAATGGCGACTGCTGTAGACAAGATAGACGCTGTTGTCTCAGCTGTTCTAAATCAGCATGTCTTCTCAATGTCGCCCGACATTGTTGCTGTTTTTACTTCGCTCTGCTCCACTCTTAAAACCCCGGCAAAACAAGTATGTTGGCATGGCTACACATCACCATAGACTTAAAATGACGTTGGATTCAGATGGATACATATGTCTCTGGTGATTGGTCAGGGAATATTATATTATATTATATATAGTGCAATGTCAGACTGAAGACAGAAACACAGTGTAATTATTTGACATTACTGTCTGAATATCACCCTCACAGGTAAGCTCCTGGTTAAAAGACGAAAAGACGAAGCTTCATGGCTACCTCATGTGTACTGGAGAACACACATGGGAGCCCTTTTGACTGCCTAAAACTATTTGAATTAACTAAATATCTAAATTAAAAACATGCAATTCAGTAAAACAAAATTCCCAAAAAGCACTTCCTCATGCCAGAGATGATCATTCCTGAGCTTATATAGGTCGCTCTATGGACTGATACTGCACCTGCACACAAAGACTTTTATCTAATCAACCAATCATGCCTCAGCGTTTAAAAGAGAATCCCGATTGGACCTTTGACATTTAAAAAACTGCATTGCAGGCCACGTGTCTGCAGGGGCTTTTTAGCCTCTAGACTTGACATTTAGAGCATCCGGAAATCACAGATACTCATCTATAACCACCGCATAGAAATGCCAGCAGAGCTCTGAGTGCTGTGGTGTATATTAGAAAAGCAAGTCACAATGTGTTCACTTCATTTAGCCCAGCCAGGTGTGGCTAATGGACTGGAAATTAATATATGATTTTGTGATCCATCAGTGTGTGCTTTTGTTTGCCAAGTGTTAAATGCAGTAAAGGTTTTGTTTCATATGAAATGGGTGAGTAAGGGTCTTCTGCCAGAAAATTTGAAGCATCAAACACTAACACACTGAATTCTGGTGAACTTTTATGCACCAATTTGTGACTTTTTGCATCAATTTACGGTGAAAATGTCTTAAATTTTGTTAAAATACAAGTTGTCTGCTACTTTAATGTCCCAATCTACACCTGTGAAACTATCAGTCAGAGAGCTGTGTTTGACAACAAAACTATTGTGCACGTCTCAGTGTGTCAGTTTGCAAATGACCCAGCTATCGATTGATTGACATGTCACAGACATCTGAAGGTCACACGCACAGCAGGCAGTAAGTAGGGCACCATCGATTGGTCACACTGGCTACTGCTGGACAAAACACGCTAATCACCCTTTCACACCAGGGACAACAAGCTCAAAAGCGTCTTTGTTCTGTTGATCTCATAGACTTGATGTGCTATTATGGTTAAGCTCTGTTTATCGACGAGATTCCTCATTGTTTATTTAGATTAAGAGTTTAACCATGCGTCAGTAACCCTAGAGTATAAGCTGTGTTGGCTTAGTAACCCAGTAGGCAAGTATGATTGATGAATACCTAACAGGGGCACACACACAAATCTGCCTGCAAACACAAAACCCCACAAACACACAGAAACATGGATAGAAATGAACACATCCATGCGTACAGTCATATCCACAGACACACATGCTGCTACAGAATGCAGCTCACTTCATAGCAGCACTACATGCATGACCTTTGGAAGAGGACTGGGTAGAGATGGGAAAACCTGCACAGGGACCCTAAAATGGCTGTCTGAGCTTTGTAAGCACAAGAGCAAAGCCAGCAGTTAAAACAAAATGGAGGCTCAGCTTCCTCACAGAACTTCTCGGGAAGCTGCGCAGGCAAGAAAGGCAGCAAATGAGGGAACTTGCTATTTAATCACACAGCTGTCAATACATAACACCTCTGAACAACTAGTTGCAGGAATCCTTGCAGGGAGGTGATTAATTATTTCAGCCTACAGTGTACGTGGAATGCAGCTGATAACAAGAGTTTGTGAGGTTTGCGTTGAAGAGAGAGGCGAACTCTGGTGTCTAGCGGTTGCACAGTGGGTAGGTTTCAAAGCAAAGCCAGGGAGGGAAATTGCTGTAGGACAATGTGGATGTTTCCGCTCTGCTTACCTGGAAGTGATTATAAGGGTTTCTGGGTTTATATTCCCAGGTATAGCTGCTTGTTGATTGCCTCTGAGGGGATTGGTGAGTGTAAAAAGCATTAAACACACACATACTGTACATTTCAAATTGTAGCCAAGTGAGAGGTTACTTGCTTTAACAGGGCACTAAGGTGAGTTAGATGTGTGCATAACTCTACGAGCTCAAAGGGGACCTATTATGCCTGTCCTTGTTCTCTGTCATATATGATGTTACAGTGTTGGATGATAATATTAAACATGGCCAAAGTTTCTAATAATGAGCATATGTAAAAGTAATCTCTGTGCCTCAGGCTTCAGAGCGTTCTGAATACTCTTCACTCTCTACTTTCGAGACAAGCTGACGTCAGCTCCATAGAATGGAAAAATAATGGCTGTAGCTATGGTGATATCACCCATTTGTTTGCGGACTCCCGTTCTGAAGTCGTGAGTTGTTTTTTATAGAGCCAGAAGTGAAAGTATTTAGATAAGAGGGTGGATCGACTGAAGCCCAAGGGCACTATCAAAAGAGAGCCAGTCAAAGCAACATCGCCCTTTATTTTGCATAACTGTAAGCCCTAATAACATTTAAACTGGTGAGTTATAGCTAAATTCAACCCCCCCATATTCGTGGAAAATATGGCAGTGTAAAAGGGGCTTATAGCTCAGAGCAGAAAAGTGCTCCACGTCATCTCAGCTTTTTTCCCATTGTCCAGTTGGATCATTTTAGAGGCGGGCCTTCTGTGGTGGTCACAACAAGTCTACAGTTGGTCTAAAATGGAGGAGAAACTAGTGGTAGCGGTTGCTGGATACCCAAAGCTATACGGCAGGATGATAGAGAGAAGGTTGTTAAACCACCTCCCTGGAAGCAGCCGTCATCGAGGCGCAGTACCTGGACCAAGTGGTGGTACTCCCCATGATCCGCCCTCTTTTTTAGGGTCTCATGTACCCACACAGATCTCTGTTTCCCTGTGCGCGACAACCTATTTGCTGACAGCCTCTAACCCTCAACCAGAGCTACAGCAAGTACCCTCTGCCTGTCCATTTTAGTAACTTGGTACTTGGTAGCAGGCCGTGAACATGTTTATTTCCGCTGTTAAGTTTCAGCATTTTAACATAGGGGACTATGCCGATTGACCTGTTTCTGGAGCCAGCCTCAAGTGGCCATTCAAGGAACTACAGCTTTTGGCACTTCCTCGTTGGCTTCATTTTTCAGGTTGCTGCTTGGTGTTTAAAATCATGTACACAGCTACTTGTAGCTTCATGCTAACGTCAGGGAAACAGGTAATCTTGGTTAATTTCTCCCTTATTTCTGACCATACTCCTGCTGGGACATGTCTGGTTGTATTGGCAATTTTTCATGGTAGAAAGAGCCGCAATATTCTATTACAGTCCTAATCTTGGCTACAATGATGGTGCAGAGACGCCGAGATGTGGGAGACCCACAAAATGTTGACCAATCAGAGCTGATTGGGCTTTTTTTGGGAGGTAAAGTGGCCATTAAAGTGAACATTAGTGGAAACTTGCAAGTATGAGCCTGACAAAGAGCACAATAGGTCCCCTTTAAGTTAGTAGTCTGTTGTTAGTACTGTGAATGGGAGCAGTTCGGTGGCCATGCGCAGAGACAGAAAGACAGAGAATCCCAGACAGATACAAAAATCAAATCACTAAGCTGGCAGAGAAAACATAGGAGAGGACATTGTGAACAAAGAGGAGAACAGATGGTTACAACAGAAGACAGACAAACAAGGAGACAAAAAGATGCAGATGCAGATGATTGGACTCAAGAGTTAGATGGAAATGATGAATACAAAGAAGATGAATGGAAGGAGGGAAAAGGGAGCATAAACATGAGGAGAGTTGGGGCGTACCTGACAGATAATGTTGTCATAGTATGCCAGGTTGTGAGTGTGAGCTTGGGGAGCGGGCGGAGGGGTGTCGCACAGTTTCCTTACATTTGGCTGCGAGCCGTCGGCTGTTGTGGAAACGGAGAGGCCGTCCGTCTGTGGCTCGCTGCTCTGTGGGCGGTACTTACTGCAGGAGGGCAAAGAGAAAGATTTGTGTCATAAATATTTGCAGTTAATGTGGAGGGTTTGTTTTTAAAATTGTCTGCATATGTATCTCTCCAGGTCCATATTTACATTGCTCTGCACAGTGTGAAACTGGGGTTAAAATTTACACACACATACATCATACACAAAAATATATCATCACAGTCTAAGAATATAAATAATTCAGTGCATACCAAAGAGAATTTGATCCGCTCTAAAGTCTACATTGCGGCTGGTGACTGTAAAATCTAATTAGATTTGATTAGATGGATTTACTCACTGTACCCTGCGTGTCGACACTTGACTTTACCTCCATTTAACTGCATTCTCACCTCTCTCCTTCTCTGCTGCACCTACGCTCTCTTCATCATTTGATTTCAACATTCTTTCTCAGTTGTTAGGTTATAAAGTCTTCCAGGAACGACACTGACTGACACATACACTGTCACAGCTGCCTCTCTCAGCACCCATCACATAGTGTAACTCACAGCACATATTTTTTTACATTCTCACCTCTCTGTCACACACACCTGCGTTTGCGAAGGCGCTTGTTTTCATTCTTGAGGTGGTGCAGCCTCTTGGCAAAGAATACGATAATCATGAAGAGGAGGATGAGCACCAGGGAGGCCACGCCCACCACCACGCACATCACCTGGAACTCTGTGACCGCCCAATCGCAGCGCGTGCCTTTGTTCCAGATGTAGTCCTGCACGTTGCACCTGGATGAAAAGTGACATACAAGGTAGAACTATTGGCCTTCTTGATCAGTGTAACACTAACAGTAAGTAACATTCCTCTCTCCTGACCTGCTGTATAAAAAAGTCAAGAGGTTTAATATGAGTGTGTGCCCTCTGCACTAGCATGTTTACAATATTTATAGCCACGGCATGTAAGCCAGAGTAAAGAGTGTAAAATGGTACTCAGAGTTGATGACATGGTGTCCCGAGGTCTGTCCAGCAAAGCAGGGATTCGGCCTGCAGCCTAGCCCTTAATGAGATCAAAGGATCAGGATACGTGCGTGCATGTGTCAGCTTGTGTCTATCGTTTCCATATTCCGGCCTTTCTCTGTGCAATTGCATGCAAGTGTTTGCCCGTGTGTTTCAAGTGCGCCCGCATGAGTGAGTGAGTGTGTGTACACGTGTGTGCGCTGTTACTCAGCAGGTACGACTAGAGGAGCAACAGTTTACCTCTGAGCTTACACTGAGTCTGCTGGATGGGACAGATGGTGCTTTCAAGGCGTGGTGGTGTATGTGCGCGAGCGTGTGCGTCCGTGAATGTGTGTGTATGCGCAAAGAGAAGTGTGTGTGTTTATTTCTCAGTGTATCCTACCCTGACCTTACTGTGTCGTCCTTATACTTTCTGTGTGTGTATACTGTGTGTGTCTGCATCAGCTGTCACCAGCCTATACGTGCACAAACACACTCTGTACCCCCCGGCTCCAAAACTGAGCTAATCCTCCGGCGACCCTGCTGTGATCTTGATGAACCCTCATGACATATTAAGCCAACCTTCTATCTATGTGCGTGTTGTCAATGTCTGTACGCTTGTCTGAAGTGTCCTAAATCTTTTCTTTTGTGTTGGGGAGGGAACATATTGGAAATCATCCCAAGATAATTAAAAAGGGGAATGGTTTTAGCACCCAGCAACCCCTCCATACAGCCCTGCTGCCGCTCACACACTGTAGAGTTTTCCTCCATAAAGTCAGCTTTTAAATGCTACAAAAAAACTCAATCATTAGTAAACATGGTGAAAAATTGAGGCAACTGTGCAATCTTCTTTTCAATTAACTCAAGACAACAAACCAGCTCTTGTAATTAACAGATTTTTGTGTATTTCTCACCTGCAAAAGGCTCCCATTCCTGCTACCACGGTGCACACTCCTCCATTGAAGCAGAAATTGGGTTCAATGTCACACTCAGACACACACGTCCCAGGACCAGAGCGCACAAAGCCCAGCCTGCAGCCGTCGGTCCCCATGGCACCACCTAAGCCTAACTCTTTACCCTTGTCCGACCCTGGCATAGGAGGAGCTGGCAAGGAGGGCCCGCTTTCCATTTTAGGCCTCGTGTTTTCGGGAACAGCAGGAGAGCCAGCCAGGAGTGGATTCTCGTCCTCCATGTCAGGTGGAGGTGAGGGGGTGGGCTCAGGTTCTGGGGTCGAATCTAATGCCGAGAGGTCGTCATCAGGGGACAGGTAGTCGTAAAAGTCAGAAAGCGTCCATGCAGTAGGGTCCCCCGCTTTTTGCTTCTGGGGTTGTGGGGCTTTGGCCCATCCAACAGCGGCATCAGAGGGCACAATATCCGGTGCAGGGCTGTGGAACTCCACGGTGATGACGTCATCGGACATGGGATTTCCAGGCTGGTCTGGACCTGCCCCTCCGGCAGTGAGCTCCTCCCCAGCAGGTGGGTCCTCATCTACAACGTCTAGGTGGGCGTGTTTACGAGAATGGTGACGTTTGGTGGAGCTGAGTGGGAGTTTAGCCCCGAGCCCAATCAGGTGGTCCCTCTCTGCAGAGTCATCACTGAGCACCATCCTGTTGTTCAAGGCCTCCTTGTTGACAGATGATTGGTTGTGGTGATGATGGTGCCTGGCCAGTGAATGCCTCCCTGTTGGTTGGACACAGAAAGGAATTAAAGAGGTAATCCAGAGTTTCAGTTCCATAAAGTTGGGAGACTCACAAGAGTTAAATTAAACAAAGAACTGTCAAAACACTCGATGCTACGCTTCCCATAATTCAACTCAACTGTGTCTTTTCATCAGACCCTATCTGCCTGGTAGTCTTCTTGTCAACATAAGGTTGCTAAGCAAACAGTGGCGCCTCAAGGAAGTTACCGTGCTTTACAAAGGATGGCAGATGGACGATGGTCAGTTTACGGCTTATTTTAAGATGAGTCTGAGACAGTTTGACAATCTGCTGTCAATTGTTTGTCCTAATTATAGTTGGTAAAATGTTGAGGCAACAATTTGTTCATATATGTCTTGAAGCTTGCCTACAGCGACAGTGAAAGTGAGCTAACGTTAGCTTCAAACCATGTACACTACTACTTGTAATTTCCACCACAGAAGGCCCACCTTTCAATTCACCTGTATGGACAATGGGAAAATGATGTCATAATGATGTCAGGCGCTTTTTCAGCTCTGAGTTAAAGTTATTTCAACTCGTGGCATTCACAGGATGTTCCTGCAAAAATGCGAGGCACACAGAGCGGGAAAATGTAAGATGCTCAGCAACGCCAAAGCATCAAGTTAAAAGCTTTACTCTCATTACAAAAAGCCGTGCCAGGCTGCTAAAATGCACCCTGTGTGATCGGAGTCTAACATGCTATTTAATAAGGTAACCAGTATGTGAGATTTTTTTAGCAGGTCCAAAGGTCCACACTAAAGTATGTTGAACGATAGTACACATACTGGGTTTGTAGTGCAAAGTATGTAATTTTGGAAACATCATAAGTAAAAGTCCTGAATGATTCATCATAAAAGCGCAACATGTCATTTTCTTACTGTAGTTTTTGTGCAGATCAAACGAATAAGATGTGATGTGTTAATTAGTGAGCTTCAGAGGTGCTGGTAGGTGGAAGGTTATGTTACCTGTGGACTTCCTCTTTCTTCTTTATGCTAAGCTAGGCAGACTGGCTGTCGTTAGTTGGCTGCAGATACATATTTAAGAGACATATGACAGTCATATTGTTCGTCTCATTTAACTTGTGATAAGAAAGCTTATTTCCCAAACCAGCGTATTACAGTAAAAGAAATGGTAGTAAAGCTGGCGGAGATAACCCCGATGACATCACCAGGGTTTGTGAAATTCTTCCAGAGCCACTGATGACATCATACAGGCTGAGTATTACAGTAGTGCCAATTCAATTAGGATTAGTATCATTTAGTATTATTAGTATTCCAAGACAGGTAAACTGACTTAGATGTGTAAAGTCAAATTATTCCCCCTTTAAAATAACCTTTCTATGATCTTATCTAGATGTAGACGACAAAATGAGAAACAAAGGCTTATACACACACACACACACACACACACATAAGATCCTTTTTTGGTGCTAATCCCAAAGTACTGACTGTGTTTTGTTTGATAAAGATTGTGGCCCAAGGATGAAGCATAAATAACTTAAATGGATCCCTACAGTATACGGTAGAGATGCCTTGAGGCTGTGCAGGCTTGCTTTCTAAGAGAATATTGTTATGTCACAATATCCTTCACCGCATATTCAGCTGAATTTGACAAACACAATACAATAAAAAAATACAATATGCACCAAATGTGTTCTCATCGCAGAGGGCATTTGTAGAAAAGTGCCGCTCAGCAAAAAGCCCATTGTGGTTCACGCTTGAGAGCTAAGTGATTAATTGTCAAAGAAATCAGAACAAGAGATGAAGACTGCCGTGTAATCAGACTGTAACGATGTAGGATTAGGCACATTGAGTGACTGACTAATGTGCTCTGGTGACCGAGACTGGGTGAGGATTAGATTGGGATTTAGAGCAATAGGTTAGAGGCTGACTGGTCAGGCACTTCTCCCGCTCCTGACAACCAGCGGAAAAGATGCACACACAAAAAGGCAGAGCCGCGGACAGCGAAATTAAAAGGGAGAGGACAGAGAGGTACAGACAGATGGGAATTATAAAACCTTTTAACATGCAGCAGGCCACCGACCGGCCAGTCATTACAAACTCAGGCTGTGCAGCCAGACAATTCAAACCAGCAGAACTCTTTTAAATTCAAGAGGAGATCCCAAAGTTTCCAAAAAACACCATGGTGCAGCCCTGTGCAGCATCTTGGGTTTGCATATTTACCCCAGTGTAAACATCATGTGGCTTCAATCGAGAGTGGGAAAGAGTTGGGAGCTGATGGAAATACTGTAAGGCAGTGTATAGAATAAATAGATTTTAAAGGAGTAATTCAAAATTTTGCTTATTTGCTTTCTTGCTAAGAATCAGATGAAAATATCTTCTCATGCAACTTTTGGTAAGATAACAAATTTAAAACATTTCCCAAATGTCAAGCTGTATCTTTAAAGGAACAGTGTGTGGGATTTAGTGGCATCTAGCAATGAGGATTGCAGATTGCAACACGTTGAGTCTTGTGCCAAGCATGAGCTCCCTGTTAGGATTCCTTCCTTCCTTCAGTGTGAATTATCATTAGACCTCTCTTCCTCTCCAAAACAAATTGACCAGGTGATTAAACCTACTTGTTGTATAATATTATATTTCTGCATATATATATCTCCCCTAATCCTACAGAGGAAAGAAAATAAAGAAAGATGGATGATCGTGCCGTTGCACAGTTTTATATATATATAATGTTCCCACAGTTGACTGAATTTCAAGAAGCCACTTCTTCACACTTTTCCACTGGCCTGGTACATCTGCGCAAACGGCCAAACTCCACCAAATACTTGGCTGGACGGCTCCTCTCCCTCTGCCACCCTGAAATCACTGTGTCCAATGAGATCACTGCTCTCAGTGTCTGGCACTTCATTCAGAGCTAATACTAAAACCATCTGAACGTGCCTCGAGTCACGAAGACTAGTGGTGGCTGAGGAACCATGAGATTCACCTCACACACACACACACACTGCAGTTGCCATGGTGAGATGTAAAGAGGTGCCATGTTGAAAGGAGGAGTGGAGCGAGGGAGTTGCAGTGGAAACAGAGAATCCAGTGTTCGCGCTTTCTCTCTCTTGTTTTTCAATCAATCAGCCAGCCAGGCAGCGAGCGTTACATGCCAACTCCATCTCTGGGAAAACCGAGGTGGAATGAACCCGAATGCTTCACAGTTTGTCAAAGAGATAGACATGCCTCACCAGTTAAAACTGATTACAGCTGATTCAAATTTCATTTAAAGGTTCAATCTGCCAATTTGTTCCCCGTCGAGCTGTAGATGCAGCATCCTGTTAGCAGCTGGCAGTCTTATAGCGATTACACGAGCAAAAGGGAACATGAAGAGATTACGAGGGCAAACTGAATGCGCGAGCCTCTGCTTGGCAATTTCCTTCTTAGAAATGGTGTGATTTGTGCCTTTAAGTGCTGCTCAGCACTTCACCTCTGGCATCACGCTGAGCATGTCACCATGGTAACAAGTTTCACCTGAGGTCACTTTGATTGGCTAGGGTGCAGGTTCCCAGCAGCCTTTTCGTCTTACCAGCAGGACAGGACACAGTGGGAATCATGGGCAGGTATCCTGCAGGCTGTTGTTGGATAGAGACACAACTAGTCCCACTTTGTGACTGTGCCATTCACACACCGCTCATACTACAACCACCTGAATCACCATCAGCACTTGGGTGTGGATCCCAGTTTATCCGGAGAGCCCCACTTCAGTAATGTAATCTAAATTAATGATTAAACCAGCTGATGATTGGTCGACCAATATCCACCTTCCTCCCGTTCTGTGTGCGTGCGTGTGAATAAAAAGGAGTCTGGGAGTTGCTGATGATCTGATCTGTTGTGACATATCATGGGCTTTCTGGGGCTACAGGGCAGATGGAGCTCACAGTATGCACTCAGACACACACACACACACATAGAGCACCCAAGAGTCTGGATTTGATCCACATAGCTTTACATGGCTATCAAGGGCAATCTGTGTTTCTGCATGTTTGTGTTTATGTGTGGATTTATTTATTGGTTTTGCATACAGCTTAAATTATCAGTTGGGTAATCAATAGGATGATTAAAAGCTGATTAATCTGCAACCATTTTATTAAGGGATTAACTGTTTCAGTCATTTTTAAGCAAAATTGCCAAAGTTCTACTGATTCTGACTTCTCAGTTGTGAGAATGCTGCTTTTTTCCTTCACTTTGGGCTTTACAAAAATGATGATGAGCATTTTTTCCCTTTTTTCTGGCATTTTATAAGCAAACGTAAATCGATTTATCTTGAAAATCAAATTTAGTCTTCATAGGAACATTGACGGAATATTAAGCAGTGGTGTAGTGGAAGGTATTTGCAGGTATACAGGGTATACCACTTGCACTATACCACCCAAAAAGCTGAGAGCATACCCACTCCGCCCTTGGTAGCCTACCCATCTATCTAATAGTCCACCCACCTCATCAACTATCACCGCATCACTGATATTAAGGCTCTACATTCCACTGACTGTGCTGTGGTTTTCCTTTTTATTTGCTTGTTCTATAGGCTCACAGTTTACTGATAATAGCTTTTTTTACAGGCCATTTCAAGGGACACAAGGACGCTTTCCACAAATGAAGGCCACACATTATGGGTCATGGGAGACAAACTCATCTTCCTCTCACACCTCTGTCAAAGATGTGAATGAAGATTCACCTACACATTACTCCTAATGAATCACATATGTCCACAGCCACGTGGTCTCTGGGGTTTAAAGCATGACAGACAGGACGCCTGGCGTGTATTTACCGGTCAATATGTCACTGTGTTAACGCCTGGTTACACATTGAGGGCGCGAGATGTGGCGTGGCGGGGAGGAGGGGTACAGTTGCAGCGCGCGCCCACGTGAACCCCGGCGACCCTCTGCGTGCACGAGCCACCCTGTTGCTGGGCAGCGGCAGCAGCGCCCGTTTCTACATTTCTGAGATTTGCCACATTTCCACTATTCTCAGCGCGCGCGCGCACGTGTATGCCAGACAGATAGAGCAGAGAGATTTGGAGATTTTGGTTCCCACACTGCCTGCCTCCGAGTCTCGAGGGATGGACAGACAGTAAAATGAGAAGGCGAAGGGGGGTGGGAGGTGTAGCGGGCCCGGTTGTCTCGGGCTTCCCCTGCATGTCTGGAGGAATTCAATCCTTTCAGCGCCGTGAATGGGCCTCCTGTAGCCTGGCCACGGTGCACCTAATCCCGCCTTTGTCTGGGCCACGCACCGCCGCGGCGAGTCCCAGCTGCAGCACCGAACTGTCAAACGTCTCTGTCTCTCTCTCTGATCACCTCCAGGCCTGTCTGTCTTCTTTATACAGATGTTCCCCACTCGAGCTTATAACATTTGGAACAAGCCAGTCACCTTTGTTTTAAATATGCTGCTCACAGGAGAGACGGTTTCCCCCCTCAGAATCTGAATTAACATGAGAATGGCTGGACCGTGGACACAGCAAGTGGTTCAAGTGTCTTTAACAAAGCAGTTCTCAGCATGACAGAACATATGCTGGCAGAAAATATCACATCACACTGTTGGATTTCTCAGCACAGCCTATAAGGATTGATAGAGTCTTATAAATGCAACTGAAATGCACTTAACATGATTATTGCCAAAATGCAATGGATCATCGGCGCATTTAAGATATCAGAGTCCACACAAACCAGAATTTAAAACCAGCCTATCAATACCCGGCGTGTTACTATCAAAAGGCCCAAAGACTATCATTGCTGCTGATAAAAAGATGACTGGATACTATTAATGTCAATGCCCAAATCTTAAATGGCAGTTGCATCCTCATGCCGCATACGTGGACAATTGTCATTTTCCATATGGTATGCCAATGCAGGTGTAATTTGATTCACGCACGTGCGCGCTTGCTTGCACAAACACACGCACACATACACACCATACACGCACAGGGTGGGACTCCGGTAGTGCAGCGGACTTACCGTGAGCAGCCAGGGGGATGATGACCATTGAGATGGTCAGCAGCACCTGCCAGGTGCCCAAACGACGGTCACCGCGCGCCATACCGCTGCCTATCTCTTTGAAACACTGATGCAAACTGTGATCCCGTTCCTCGGTATGCCGGTCAGATTGTGGGGCTGCACGATAATCCTCACAGCGGATCCTCCAAAGTTCAGATGTTGCCGGTTTTCGCCATGTCGCCGTTAACCTCCCCAACGTTTGGCCTCGCTCACAGCTGCTGTGTGTGTGTACGTGTGTGTGTTAATCTCTGAATCGTTTAACGGCTCGGGTTCGGTTCCATTGTACCGAGCGGCTGCCCTCTCCTCCACACCTTTAGCGCGCGCGTCTGCGCTTTGGGGTCCGTCGGAAGCACCAGCAGCACCGCGAGGAGCTGGAGTAGTACTGCGCGCGACCGGCGGAGGGTCTGCAGACGAGATTTTAATGAGCCGGGTTTGCCGCTGCCTGCCTGTGTGGATGCGATCCGTTAAGCCTTTCCCTTTGGCTGCGAAGGCGATGAGAGGCAATGCACGGCAAGGCGCGGCGCGGCGCAGAACGGCACGGCACGTCGTGCGCGCACAGTGCGTTTGGGTGTCAAAGTGCCAACACACACGCACACACACACACGAGATGCTCGCCAGTGTCCAGCCTGCCGTAGCTGATGAAGAATGGAGCTGAGTGGAGGATTTAAGCAGCGTCTGCTGTCACTAGAAGTCAATATGCTCCATTTTACACGACAGTTAATGTGTGTGAACATCATGTGCAAGAGTCTCTTTCTCCATGGGTGGCGTTTATGTGTCAGGGGGCTGTTTGGGTGCATATTGGCCAGCAGAAAGAAGTGCGTTTGTGTGCGCGCGTGTGTGTGTGTGTGTGTGTGCACGCTAATCCTCTTATGTTATACTGTGATATATGCTCTAGACAATGGCATCTGCTGCTGTTAGACCCCACCACCACCTCCAACACACACACACACACACACACCCTGAACCCCCTTTTCCCTCTCCCCTTCCCACTAAACACCCTGACACACATCACTTTTCCCCCTACCTTTGCTTCCTTTGCCTTTACAATCTTTCCTCCCATCCTAAATGCCACAATAGAATTGCTTCCAAATGCATTTATGTAATCACTGCTCTGTGACACTAATCCATTTTCCTGTTTCTCTGTCTCCTGCACTGTCACAAACAGCAAACAAAACGGCCTGCGGAGGGCTGACTACCCACTCTCTTAAATGGGATTAAGTCAAATGCATTATGAAATAATTAAGACCAAATGCTTTGTTCCTGGTGAAAAAAGCATTTTCACTCATTACTCAGTGAATCAGGATCCAAGCCACTATTTTATGCAGCAACCCGCTGTTCCCTATCAATCATCTTCCAAAAAAAACCAAACCCTACCCATACCTCAAATCCCCACTCTCAGCGATGGAAGAGTGGGATTTTGTATGAGAAGGACCCAGCAGACTGAGAGAGGGAGAGATAGAGAAAGGGACAGCCACAAGAGGGGAAGAGAGGGAGAGATAGGGTGTGTGTGATGGGATTCAGAGGATGGACAGACACGGGTGAGCATTGGAGAGAGGGAGCTGGAGAGTGGTGGAGATGGAGAAACAGAAAAATGTTCACTGATGCACTGCCAAACAGAGCAGAACGAAATTGCTTCCGCACCCGCCTACCCCCCATACACACACACACACATACACACACACACAAACACATATCTGCCTTTAAAGACACACACATACACGCACATCCTATCTTTCACCTCTCATCCTCCCATAGTGATTGAATTAATTGCAGTATGTGCCTTTTTTACAGGCTGGATAGGTTAGTTTTCAGACTATGGGGACGAAACAGACATGTTCTCTTGTGCAGAATGAACAGATGGATCTTACTGAGAACCAGAATGGAAGAATAGCACACCTTAGTCGACGCCAAGCTCTGTGCGTGCATGTGTTTGCGCATGTTGTGCTTAGGCCACGGCAGTTTTTCCATCCTGTTCCTGGGTCGAACAGTGAGGGGTGGACAGGATGTCCAAATCCCCTCTAGTGCATTCCCTGTGTGTGTCAGGGAGTGTGTGTCCAGTGTTGCAGCGTACACTCTGGGGAGAAGAAAAGGCTGCGCATTAAGCTATACCTACATCCATAAGGCCTGCAATATGTATGTCTAGGAAGAGTATGGTCAGGAATCTCTTCAATATGCAGTGTACCCCAGCGTTTATCACATTCTGAATTTCGTCTCTGGGCCTCAATGAAGGCCTCTAAATATATATTTCCATGGAAAAATGCATCATTTCTTAGTAAAAATAAGACACAATGTGCTCAACTCATGATTAAACCTCGAAGACTGGTTGCCAGACTCTTAATGGAGGAAATAAAAAAGGAAAGGCTAGGACAGCACGCTAATGTAACTGCTTAATATTGCCACATGGACGTTCTGGGAAAGATGCCCTTCTTTAACGTGTATTCTGGCAATTTCACAAACAACATACACAGCTGGGGTTAATTATATGTGACCAAAACCAGCACAACAAGTACATCCCAGCAGGGGGAGCCACAGCCTTTCCAGGCACAGAGTCTCATGATGTAAGCTATAAAATGACAAGTTGCATTTACTTCATAGGGAACAGGCAAATGGAAACTCCTCATTCATCTCCTTGGGGATGAGAGTAATAAGGGAGTGTATCCACAGTGTTGGTGAAGCTACTAAAAGCATAAAGTTGCAACACCTACCAATTACTTCACACTGGAAGACACTGAACTCCAACACAGCTACTCTATAGTTCAAACTAAATTTAAAAATGTGATATGATTGTAACAAAATATAATTCAAAAGGAAGTCACACGCCAGCAGAACATGCCAATCAATTGCAAAATAGTGCCCACTTCTTCACAGGTCAGACATAAAGGGGAAAAAATAAAGAAATGAAATACCCCACTGGTGATGAAAGTGCAAAGAATGCCAGCTTTGCTTTTCTACGTCTATCCCTCAGACACCTGCCTTCAGAAACTAGAGTTCGGAGGGGGGACAGGGGAGAGTGGGGTGATAGGAAGTTGAGCCAGCCCTTGTTTCTAGGCAACCATAGACAAAATTGATCATGTGACCACATTTTTTTTCAAGAGTCATCCATTTTATTTACTCACCCTGTGATGAGGAGAGCCTCATGGGATAAGAAGTAGGCACATTTAAGTAAAAAACAAAAAAACCTTCTTTGCTATTCAAAGTTTTTTTTTATGTCCAAATATCTCACACATGTTCATGCTTATGACGTTACAGCATGAGGCTTTACTGTTAGCACGATGCTAGGTCTAAACTGCTGGATGATACAAGTTTGTTAAAATGGTGGGGGTGGGGTAATTTTAGCCAAAAGGCCTGAGGGAAGCTGAGCCACTGACCCACTTATGAGTATTTTTTACTGTAATTCTACATTGAATTCTTACTTTTTTATCCCCAAAATGATTAAACATTTTGAATTTTATACCAAAAACAATCATGCCTCACTTATATAAATAGCAGACAGACATCAATCAACTCCTCTTGTGGATTTGGACCGAGCAGTAGGAAAATTATAGAATGGGACGTCTGTAAATCTGGTGATACGTTATGGGGCCCATAGAGCAAGGCACTGGAGACTTACAGCAGCATGAAGTACAGGTGTGCGGCCAACTTCTGCAACCAAGCAACTGACTTCTAGTTTAGTGCTCCACTAATTTTAACACAGATGAAATGTTTTAATTTTGTGGCGCCTCTAAACTGGAACCAAATGGATCAAATCTCAATCATGAAACAAATCATTTCACAGGGGTCGTGAAACTCAAAAAAGTTTATCCACTAATTTACAAATGTCTCTTTCCCAATGCGAGTCTATAGCCCCGTTTCCACCGAGCAAAACGGTACGTGAAGAGTGAAGACAAACCACAGGCAGCTGCCCACAGATGGAGATGAATTAATGACTCTAAAATGAACTGTATAAGCATCAGTTGAATCATGACTACAATAAAAGCAAAGATGGCAGACAAACTATGGTTTTGAAGTACATTTTTGTGGGTGAAGATTTTTCACGATTTAGCACTGTGTGAGGTAACGAGCAAGATGTTTAAATCCTGACTTCAATAATGTAGCTTTACGCAACCTGAAAGCCTGAAACCTTTGATTTAGTTTGAGCTCTTTAACCATTAAATGGTCTTCTCTAGTTGCTGGGCACCTTTTATTCATTAATGTTCTGGTAGGATGGGAGAGAGAGAGCAAGGAAGACATGCAGCAAAGAATAAAGGCTGGATAACAACCCCACTGCTGCAACAAGGGCTAGCTGCACCTTTCCCACGTGAACTGCCAGTGCGCCCTGCTTTTAAGTCAATGCAACATATAAACACTTTAACTATCTGCCTTTTAACGTGCTACCTCATCTACTAATGTACAGTTTTAGCCCACTAACTATCCCACTATTGGCATTATAATTTATTATTATTATATTATTATTTATTTATTTATTATTACCATTATAATCATTTGTTGAACGTGTTTATTTATTTGATCGTTTTTTTTAATTGTTTTTTTCCCCACTTTATTCATAAACACACACATGCACACAGACAAACATATAGTCATCCACCGAACTTTGATCCTAGCAACCTTGCCTAGCCAATAGTAGGAGCAGCACTAATGCAGGCGGTGCTGTGCAATGTATAAATGCAGGCATCTCTCACTGAAGCCATAACCCAATTGAAGTACTGGCAAAAAAAAAATAATGGAATTAAATATTGTCTGACTGTTTCTCAATCCTTTTCAGGGAGAGTTGTGCCTGTGCAGTTACAGAAGCCGGTGCTGAAGTGGCAGTGCAGGGTGTGACTATCCCCCTTCAAAACTTCCTGAACAATGAGCAGTGAAGGAAGTCTGTCCGGCAAAAGTTTTTATCTGGTTGAAATCTCCAATTCATCAAAAGACGTCACCAAATCCCTCCCTAAATCTTACACACTTCACCTTTGATGATTTAATGGAAGGGAAAGAATAATATAGAGTTATGCAAAAATGAATGCACAAGACACCTTTGATTGAGTTAGAGCTATTTAACCCTCCAATGGTCTCTAGGTCACATTGTGTTAAATTATCTTGTTCGAATATGACTCAACCCTACTGAGGAATATCATGTTCCCCGTTGAGTATATCAACATCAGCCTCAACGGGCTGAGATGCCCATCTAGTTGGTTAAATACTTTATTTTTGGCCAAAACTACTGAGGAATACAACGTTTTCTGATGACAAGTTGTGGCCAGTCCAATAAATGTCCAATAAATCTGAAATATTTGGTGAGTTGAGTTTTTTATTGACTAAAGGAATCAAGAAAGTAAGAAAATAAACAACTGCTTGTTATTACCTCAATGCAGACTAGAATAGCAGCCATTCAGGAAGGGCGTAACCACAGCACATTCTTTAGGCATGAGGGGCTGAAACTGAAACCAACGACATAACTTTACATTGCATCTGAGTGATACAGATAATCTGAGAACATCACTGAGAGAAACAAGAGGATGGGCACTGCAGTGAGTGTGTAAGTAATGTTTACCTTCAGCTACTGGTGATAGGGTTCTGTTTGTTTGGTGAAATGCAGCTAAGTAGGAAAAACAGCACAGCAGCAGTCAAACGGACGCGTTTAACTCATAGCCGTCTGCCTGTCGGGTTTATGGCACCCAATTACTCTTTGAGACTTTTGTGTGAGCACGACAAGTCTGCTGATTACCTGTTTAGTGAAATGCACCTTGGCTAATAACATATTAAATAACAAGAATAAATGAATATACATCTCTGTCCCTTATTGCCTCATTTGAAGCAGTTTAATGAAGTTGATGCACATGCATGATACTTAAGCTTTACCCACATTGTTGAATGCATATATTGTAAGTCACTTTGTGTCGAGGCATCAGCCAAATAAAATGAATGGAGGTAGTCTTTGCAGGTATTCGAACATATCAGCATCATATGATGACGGTGTTAGATGTCAGAAGCCAGAGAATCACCAAAGTTATTACATGTGGAACATCTATGCTGACTATTTGTCGCTCCTTTTTAGGGAAGCTATAAGCTATGGTTCCTGGGTAGTCAGAGGCTTGACTATAACCAACCCTGGTTTAGCAATTATTGGAGCTGTGGTAGTGGTAGGAGTGGTAGCAGGAGTGTATGTGTACAAGAAGATGGTAAGTGACAACAATCTCTCCAAAAGAAGCATGTTCTGTCTTAAATTGTAATATATTTAAATGTTAAGTTTTAATGTTAAAGCACATTTCATTTGAGCAATATCAGTTTCAAGTGCCAATGATCCGGGTTTTTTTTTTTTTTGTAGGACAAAGAAAAGCCATACTGACAGACAAGATCGTTCCTCTCAAAATACCTGCATGGCACTGCACAGTGGCAACGGGTGCCTGTGATACATCACTTTGTTTGTGGATTATGTTGCCCATAGTCAAAGCCTGTGGAATGCACCGCTGTTGACCATCTGACTTTGAATGTAGTGTATTTTGTTGTACCAAGTGTATCTGGAATCTGCAATAAAAACAAAATGCAGACCTACTATGGTTTCGAATCACACTAATTAACATTTGCAACAGTAGTTTGTAGATTATGAATGCAGTTTGTCGTATAAACTGGGTTAAGATAATCAGTTCATCCGATTCAAATTGATCTTCATTTGAATGGCCTGGTATTGAATCACAAAAGTGAGATTGAATCAAATTGAATCAAATAGGGACCTTGTGAATCCAAATCAAATTTATTCAGGAAATCAGTGGGATACCCAGCCCTAGTGTGAACACTACACACATGTATCTTATTGCATCTATTGATACATTTCAGCCTAAATACTAACTTATGTTGGTGCTCACAGACGACACTCCTGTGTCACTGTTTTTCTATTAGTTACAGTTACCTCAGGCTAGCAAACAACATTCAGTTACAGAGAACTACATGTTATTGTAGGTGAAGATATTTCATGTGCATTGGCTGCTGAGTAACACCACACCCATCCTCCACTTGGTCTCGGAAAGTACTGTGCAAGATAAGAGAAAGCACAGAGGCTGTTGCTCTTGATGAGACACAGTGTTTCCTGTAAATCCTGCCCTTAGTAACCAATGTTTACACTACAACTCTGAGCCTTTGCTTTATTTTTAGCTTTTAAAAACCTGAAATGGTCCTCTCAGGGAGACCATTCTTCTTTCATTTCACTCTTCATTCGTCTCAGAAAGGGCAAGCTTAATTTAAAAAAGACTCAATCTGGCTGAATCATCTCTGGCTGTCAGTTTGTGTTCAGGTGGCCCTGCTGAGGAAGTTAGAGGCAGAGGAAACACTCTAGCATGTGGCCTGTGTATAATGTAGTTTAGTTTCAGAATCCTACTACTCATTTTTCTTCATTTTGCTCAACCGGACTTAGCTCCCTTAACTGTAAATCAACCAGAAGTTTATTCTCTGTGACTCAGCCTCCTATAGGATTCACTGTGTGAGATGATAACGATAACAAGGGGCGTCAGTCTGCAGGATAGACACAGAAAATAAACTCAAGCTGCTTTATAAATGGAGCAGTGACGCCACAAAGTGATGGCAATGTTTATGAGCGTGTGTAACAGTAATGTGCAGTTGGGGATCTTATCTTTTGTTCTGCACTGGTGAGCGTAATCAGACATCTGGCACGCCCTGGGTCATTTACCGTGTGAATACTGAAATGTGCACAGGCATGTTTTACAAGCCACGGAAATGGAGCAGAGCACTGAGCACAAAGACAGTTTCCTAAGAATGTTAAAAGGAACCACTGGAGCATTATCAGCACATTGTGACTGCATTATAGTTACTATAATCTGAGGATGATAAAAGAAAACATAAGGTATAGAGTGGTATTCTGTATTTTGTTCTTACTGAGTTTATTGGCAAATTGTTGCAATCCAACAGTGTTCACAAAATGGTGAGAAAAGGGCATCATGAACAAAAGAAGGGGGATTGATTTGATCTTGAATGAGTAAGAATGAAACTGAAAGACATCAGTGTTTTCCCACTATGGCACAGAATTATATACTGTAAGCATACAGCACTGTGAAAGAAATATTTATATTTATTGTATTGAAAACCTGTAAACTTTTAGCTATCTTAATAACACTGGATAACAATGGGACAAGCAGAATACTATACTATATATATATATATAAGGATACTATATAATGATGAAAACTGTGTGTGTGTGTGTATGTTCCACATTTTTCTCCTCACTGACTTGGTCAATCCATGTGAAATGTGGCACAGTGGTAGAGGGTCATGGGAGGATGTGAATGAAGCAATATTACATCAATTGGCCAAAGGGGGCGCTATAGCAACCGATTGAAATTGCAAACTTTGAATGGTCATATCTCATGCCCCATATGTCATAGAGACATGAAACTTTGCACAGGGATGCCTCTCCTCATGAGGAACACATTTGCCTCAAGAACCCATAACTTCCGGTTATATAGATTTTCCGCCATTTTGAATTTTTTGAAAAACACTTCAAATCGATCTCTTCCTAGGAAGTTTGATCGATCTGCATGAAACTCGGTGAACATAATCTAGGGACCAATATCTAAAGTTCCCTCTTGGCAGAAGTTGGAAAACTTACTAAAACTGAGCTTCTATAAGGCAATGAATATTGCGAAGGGCGTGGCTCATCACATAAAGGTGTATAACATCTCAAGGGTTTCACCGATCACCACGCAATTTTGTAGGCATATGACCACACATAATCTGAGGGGACCCCTCCATTATTGACCCCATCAAACAAAATGGGGGCGCCAGAGAGCTAATTTCTTATCTAGGCCTAACCGCCATATCGATTTTTACTAAACTTGGTAGATATGTAGAACAGGACGCCTCAAGGTGACTGGAGAAATTTAAGTCTAATTGGCAACTCGGTTGTGCTATAACAACAGAAAAATGCTTAAAAATGGCTAAAATGCGACCAATCGCTGTGGCTCCCCCTGTGGCCCAATGTCGTTGTTTTTCTGATTTTTGGTATGACTAAGTCATGGTATGGTATGCTGCTGCAACAAGGGCTAGCCGCACCTTTCCCATGTGAACTACCAGTGCGCCCCACTTTTAAGTCAATACAACATATAAACACTTTAACTATCTGCTTTTCAACGTGCTACCTCAACTACTAATGTACAGTTTTATCCCACTAACTATCCCACTATTGGCAATGGTACTACTGTACTTTCAATAAAGCGATCATACTATCAAATTCACAAAAGCTCTGTCTGAATACATTGCTCTTCTTAATGGGTTCACTTGACTATTTAATCTGCAATTTCCTATGACCTGTATCCCAAACACACACCATGTGAAACTGTACGTGGGCAACTGTGCACTCAGTGGGTATTATGGACTAGTGAGTAATTGTTTGTGAAGTGTTGCAGTGTGCCAAAACCCACCCTGTCTAGCAGCCGCACAAAAAGGGTTGAAACACAAAAACTCCACATTGAACCTGAACGATACAGCTGTTCCCAGAGTGGTACGTGAGAGAGAATTAAGATGTAAGTAATTTTACCTTCAACTATACTTGATTGAGTTTTGTTTGTGTATCATTAACAGCTGGTTGTCAGTTAAACAGCTATTATTTGATATTCCAACAAACAATATTCCAACACTTACCACGACGTTTCTTTGTCGCTTCCAGCACCACTGTCACTCCCGCTGCCACTCCCACTGCTATTGCCCATCTCACTGGCCCTGTTCCTAGAAAAGTCAGGGTACCAGCAGTGGCCATTGTGACTATCAGGTGCTTAGACCCAACCCTAAAAACAAGTGAGAAACAGTCAGCAATTCTACTCACTCAGTCCAGCAAGACAATATTTCAAATTCTGGAATGAGTAAGAATGAAACTGAAAGAGTCATTCCACACGAGTGTTTTCCCACCATGGCACAGAGGTTATATAAGGTTCTTACAGCATTGTGCAAGAAATATTACTCTAAAATATGTCAAAATACGTTGATTGTGCAGAACATATTTATACTTTCTGTGATGAAAACCTGTATACTCTCAGATATCTTAGTAACACTGGATAACAACAAGACAAGCAGGATTACAAGAGCTACTCAGACTTTTACTGAGTGTCTCTACTATATGGTATTGTTACTTTTGATTAAGTAAAATATCCTCCACCACTGTAAAAACTGTGACATGGCAGACATTGCCTAATCATGTATTGCTTGTGAAGTGTTGCAGCGTGCTAAAGCACTCCCCTTCTGGCAGCCATAGGAAGGGCTGAAACACAAAACTGAAACCAAACACAAAACTTCACATTGCATCTGAATGCATATGCGAACATAGGCCTATTGTCTGATGTTCATACTTCAGTTTTATATCCGTTAATCGTCTTGTGTTTAAATATTTCTTTAATCTGCTACGCAATCTATCACACACTTTCATTTCCATTTCTAAACCATTCCAGAAATTAACTTCTTACACTGAAACACACCTTTGTTATTTGCTCTGGGCTTTGTTTTCGAGAACACACAGTTCCCTCTCAGTTCATACTGACATTCTCTTACTTGAAACAACCTCTGGATACAGTCTGGCTTTGTACATCAGCGATGCTATTTTATAATGCACAATCTAAATTTGAGTGCCTGTGAATTTATGAAATAGATATGAAAAAATGATGCAATATATGTAATTTAAGTTAAGGATGCCTGTTGTTTTGTTCAATATTGCAATGCACTGTGATATTTTGGTTTTAATATGATTAACATGTGGTTTCCAGCTTAATTTGTCTCATGTACACTTCCTATTTCAATATTACACCATAAAACGTCACAGCCTCTTTTAGGTATGTCCACTTACTATTTCTCTTTAACTTAAAGAGCTCTGGCAAGTTGGGATTTAACTCCATTATATTTATGAAGCTAGAAAAGAAACTCTTTATTAATACTCTTTGTGTTTTTCCAGAAATATGACAAAAATAATCATCAGAATAATCGCATTGACTGATTTGCTCAAAGTGGAAGTAAAGCTGGCGTGTGGATTCAATGCTTTTGTGATACTCATACTCGGCCTTGTGTCTGTGAAGGGGAACCAGGAATCAGCTGAGCAGTTTCTGTATATCCCTCAGTGGAAAGGAAGCTTTTATTTACTTGTATTTCACAGATCCATCCATCCATTTTCTAACCGCTTATCCTCCTCCTCCCGGTCGTGGGAGGGGGGGCTGGAGCCTATCCCAGCTGACATTGGGCGAGAGGCAGGGTACACCTTGGACAGGTCACCAGACTATCACAGGGCTGACACATAGAGACAGACAACCATTCACACTCACATTCACACATACGGACAATTTAGGGTCACCAGTTAACCTGCATGTCTTTGGACTGTGGGAGGAAGCTGGAGTACACAGAGAAAACCCACGCTGACACGGGGAGAACATGCAAACTCCGCACAGAAGGGCTCCCACACTCGGGATCGAACCAGGAACCCTCTCTCTTTGGGTGTGTAATTATTAAACCGATAGAGCAGGCTGTAGACTGTGACGTAGACTAAAACAGAAAGATTATATGGAACACCTGACACGTCACTTTCTTACAGACTGATAAGATACTGTGAGAGGTAAACTATTGTATCACCCGTTTATGACCAAAGTCTTATTAGAACAAGACAAAGGACGTCTCAGTGAAACCAAGTAACTGCTGAAACAAACAAAAGACTTTCGTCAAGATGATAGATCCGATCCAGTTGTGAGTACATGCTGTCAGTGCATCAATCTGAAATCTGTTTTCTTTGCTCTGTGAAAGTATCGGTTCGACCGTGTGGTGATCTCTCTCTCTGTTGTTGTCATATCCCAGGAAAAACCTACTTTTCACATTTGGAGGGGCAGCATCGGTGAAAGCAGCACATGTAATAATTCCATCTTACCAATCTGTGTCAGTGACAATAACAGTTTCGTTGATCTTCCTTGGAATCTACGCAGTGACCAAAGACCATTCTCCAGAGTAGGTTTACTTGTCTTCCCAATCATTAAATTATTTATGAAGCTAGAAAAGAAACGCATCATTAATAATTACTCTTTGTGTTTTTCCAGAAATATGACAAAGATAATCATCGGAATGATCGCATTGAACGTCACTGATTTGCTCAAAATGGAAGTAAAGCTGGCGTGTGGATTCAATGCTTTTGTGATACTCATACTCGGCCTTATGTCTGTGAAGGGGAACCAGGAATCAGCTGAAAAGAAGCCAAAAAGCCTACCAACTTTTTCTCTCTCAAGTACACAGGGGTGTAGCGTTGCGGTTGTGCGAGGGGGCCGACCTGTTGTAGTTTATAGGAGAGGAATGTAAAGTGACATTGGTTCAAAGGTTGGTGTGCTGATAATAACAATGAATTTACAGGGTATACTCGATGCTGTAGCTATGGGTCTACGCTGTAGCATCATGTGCACTCCTGTCTGTTTCTGTTTACTGAAACATTCTCTCTCAGTGGAAATGCAGCTTTTATCTACTTGTATTTCACAGATAAGAAACAATAAATTGTGAAGACAGTAAAGCCTCCACTTAAATAGGATTTTAAGTCTTTGTGATTTGCCCGTCAGGATTTATCCTGGCTTCCTATGAGAAGTGGAAATCTCCGCTCATTGCTAGGCTAATTTATACAATGTAAAATGCCATAGGTTAATAAAGTTAGCATATTGTATTTGTTTGGAAAAAGCTTAGTATGGAACAGTCGTTTTGTGAGTTGTAATGGAGCCAAATTGTGAGCTGTTACCTTTGTTAAATGTTGCTATTGTCCCTGGTTTTATATGAGAAGAGGAAAAGATTGCCAGCCACTAAGCTAATTTATACAATGAAAAATGCCTTAGGCTTGTGCTAATAACGTTAGCATTTTGTATTTGTGGGGAAAATGAGTCAAGTGTTTGTCTGTGAATGCTGCAAGTTACAGTGAAGCCAATTTGTGTACTTGTGTTTGAAACTGTCTCTGTTAAGACATGTTTAATGTGAGTTTTGGGTGTGTTTTGAATCAACTACACTTTACAGCACTTCACAGAAACCTCCACTGCCGACTAGTGTTTTGGAGGTGTAACTGCAGAGTGCAACCAGACCACCTCACAAAATGCTGCACATGTAAATTGCTTTTGGAGAACATGTTAAATGAGTATATATGATTTAATGAAAACTGAATGTAACCTACTTAATAAACGGCCAGGTACTGCAGTCTTTGTGTACTGTCAGTGTAAGGGGAGGGGTGCAGGGAAATAAGCTGTACTTTTAAAGTTGTTGTTTGACTGCTTGGCACACACAGTCTTGTCTTTCTATCTTTGTGAGGACCCTCAATGATATTATGGATTCCCTACACCCTTACCCCAACCTTAACTATCTCAACTAAATGCCAAACCATAACCACAACTCTAATCTTATTTTAACCTGAACCTTAAAACCAAGTCAGAACCCTGGAAGGCTCTTTGAAGGTTGGTCTCCAATTAGGAACCTTTGTTTAAAAAAGATTACAACAAAGATAGATGAACAAATACACATCCACATGCACAAGTACGTGCACAGACATCAAAACCAGTTGTACTCGAACACAAGATAAATTTAGTTTCATGTAAAACAACTTTAATGAGTCGAGTTCAATCTTCAGATTTCTCAACTCAGGTCAGAGCACAAATATTTCACAGATATAAGACGGACTGAGCCGTTGACCAAATACACGTTAACTGTGTGCTTGTGTGCCTATAAACATGTGACTACTGAAGAGTTACAGGGTTCAATTTCTTAACAGTTGCTCCTGAACATTTCTGCCAGTGTTACATTTTCATGTGTGTGTCCTGGTTGAATGAGGTGTGTGTGTGTGTGTGTGTGTGTGTGTGCTTCTTGTTTTCTGGTCGGTTCAGCTGTGGCTGGACGCAGGAGGACCCGGCTGAGCTGGTGCTATCCCATCAGGCTGTGAGGACGGATCTGAGACAGCAATGAGAAAAAAAGACATCGTCATCACATCACAGTCCGAAAATGTTTAAAGTATCACAAAGAACATCCGGAACCAGTAAAGAGTCCTCACACATGCCATTGGGAGCTCCAGGGTGTCGAGGGGCCATCGTCTGGGCGTTTCCTCCACCAGGCATCATGCGGTTGGGCATGGACTGGCCTGAGGGAGCAGGCAGGGCTAAATGTAATGACAGAACCACAAGTGTTAGGACTAGGAACAAACTATGATTTAACACATATGAATTTAAGAGCTGAGTGACACTGGATGTATTTTGTCACCTTGGAATTATTAAATTCCTAAATTATTCTACCCTGTTGCTGCACTGCTCAGTGAAAGTGGCAAAAGGAGCAAGACAGCAAAGAACTTGGCGGAGATTAAAAAATGTCACATAATGCAATTTTTATAAGAAACCTCAAGTCTTTTTAAGGACGGCAGTACAGATGTCGGGTAAGGTCAGACTTTTTTTAACCGATTTAGATCCCACTGAGGAGTTTACTGTCATTGTTAGCTACCAAGCCATTCAGCTAACACTACCCTCCTAATGTTAGTCTGTCTTCCAGCAAAGCATGCTAGCATTAGCTGCCAGACTAACATAAGGAAGCTAGCCACATCTAAAACAGTTCAAAGAAAGACTAAATTGCCTTGCACTAGCACTGACTTACTTACACCTATGTTGCAGTGCTTTTTTTTGTTAAAGAAAAAGATTATTCATTATAATACAATAAATTAACGATAGAAAGCACTGAACAATAACTTTAAAAAAAAACATATTATGAGTAAACTATTTCTTAAAAAAGTCATTCATTCTCTTCATATTTTGCAAGCTAGAACCTTATAATTTTGACCTGTTCCAAAAAAAACAAAACATTTACATACTGCATATTTAGAATATATTTTGGGTGTCTGATGTTTTCATGCATGAACACTACCTGTTCCTTATTTAATTTTTCCAATTAGGAATGCCAAAACTTTGCAGCTCATTACCTCAAAACTAATCTGAACGCAATTCCAACATGGTGATTTTACTGTGAGAATATGTCAGTTTGTCCTAGAAGGGTTAAAAAGATTTGAGGATGTGTCATATCTTCGAGGGATTTTGTGTGTATGGTCAGACCTGATTGCTGCATTGTGTATCCTGGCTGACCATGCTGCTCCCTCTGCTGGCGAACCTTCATCTCTGCCTGTTTGAGCTGCTCAGTGTGGAAGGTCTGTCTCTCTGACAGGAGCTGCTGCCGCTGCTGCTCCAGCTGCGTGACACACACATATACAAAACAAATAACAAACGGATGTCAAAAACCAGCCATTAGAGGTTTTTTTTGTCGTTTTAAATTTTAGGACTGAACTGGGCTCTAGCAGATATCCATGTTCACTCACAGCCTCTTTCTCGCGGTCCATGATGGTCTCCAGCTCCTCAAAGTGCCTCAGTTTGATCTCCAGCTTCTTCATCTGGGTCTCCACCAGCAGAGCCACCAGGGACTTG
Source organism: Epinephelus awoara (assembly GCA_035609425.1). Classification (NCBI taxonomy): domain Eukaryota; kingdom Metazoa; phylum Chordata; class Actinopteri; order Perciformes; family Serranidae; genus Epinephelus; species Epinephelus awoara. The sequence continues at coordinate 13,703,278 of CM069310.1, read as the reverse complement.
ATCTTCCTTTCCTCTACTGCGGCCAAGTGCTGCAAACACACGAGGCAAAGATGGAAAAAGTTAGAAGAGGGTGAAGATAGATGAAACTGCACACAACAAATGAGTAAGGAACTGCGTGGTAAGCGCATGTGACAGTTAAGAAGAAAGGAAATGAGGTAGCGGAGGTAAAGATAAAAGAGGGAAAACCCTGAGGAAGAGGAAAGATAAGAGGTGAGAGGAGGGTGGAATAAATTGGGTGTGACAGAGCGTGGCAAGGAGGAAGAGAGGAAATGAATTAAGAGACTGAATGAAAGAAAACTACGAAATCAATCATCAGCAACAAGGGATGGGGCGATATTTGATCTAACTCATATATTGTATAGAGAGACTGGGCAAGACTTAACATGATACAACACCTCATTGGGTTACAATTAACTTCAAATTTGGAAACAAACCCAATTTACGGGGGCATTTATTTTCATTTGTAAACTGCAGCGAAATTGCATTTTTGAGATAATTCCACTCTCTGATCTGCCAGATATACTGCATATCCTACACATACTCATGTGCAAAGACACATCTTAAAGTGCTTTCTAAGATGGTGCCTGTCTTGGTTGCTAGGAGACTTGTGACACAACTGGAAAAAAAACCCAACCCCTGTATTAAAAATGACAACCATTTCTTCACTGTACGTTCCTGCGATTGGTCCGTTTTGAAGTGGAAGGGCGGGCTTTACCTTGGCCTTTGTGGCAGCTGAGGCCAGAGCAGCTGCTGCTGCCGTGGCAACGCTGCCCTCCACCAGATCCTGCTCCATTACTCTCGCCTCATCCACGTCTCCCCGCTCTATGCTCTCATCATCATCTCCCTTCCCTGGATCAGACAGAGTTTCTTTAATGCAGGCAGACAAACACATGTACACACATGCAGTAAATACACACATTGTACATATTTACATACCGTCTCTCTCTTCTGCAAGTGCATTTTCGGCATTCTCTCTTTTGACCAATTCTCCCTCCACTTTGGCCCCACTGGGCTCCACCTTGAGCCCATCTGCCCTTAAAGGGACCTGAAGCAGATCCAAATGTATGAACACTCAAGGTAAGCCACAAAATCACCAGTGGACGCTACAAAACTCTCTCTGAGCTCTTATTGTTGTCTCACCTGATGGGAGGTGGAGTTCAGTTCACCTTTCTCTGCATCCATCGACTCTGAAGGACAGAGGAAGACAAAAGAAGGGATGCATTGCAGCATGAAGAGAAAGATGCATTTGTGTGTGATTATGTGCAGGTGTACGTAATCACAGTGTCACCTGTTTTGTCAGGCTGGTTGGAAGTTTCAGAGACTTTATCCACTGACTCCTCCTGCACTCGGGAAAACTCCTCTGAAGAAAAAGATGTAGAATCACTACCCAAATATTGTACATACAGTTCACAATCTCAGAACCATACGGCACAAACATATTCACATTCCTTCCTGTCCTCTCACCTAGTGCGGCTTTAGCTGCCGACGATGCCACCCGCGGGTCCACCACGGATGCCAGGAAGGCCACAGTGCTCATAACGGGGTTTTCCGATTGGCTGAAAGGCACAGGCTGGTACGCCAGTGGGCCGAGGGAGGCCGAGGAGTCCTCTAGGTAAGGGTCTTCTATTGGAAGACGAAGGAAGTGGAGGATACACTCGTCCTGTGTTCTGGAGCCCACATGCTCCGATACTTTGTTCCAGTCGTCTCTGTAGACCTCTAAGGCCTGAGAGAGACAGAGAGGGAAGACAGATGAGCAGGCGAGGCTGAGAGCAAGTTGCAAAATGTCGACTCGCATGAATCGAGAATAAAACAATTTCCCTTTAAGGAGGGCACGTATCAAATCTGTGACAGAAATCCGAAAACATGAGTGACTGCCTTACCTCTAACAGCAAGAGCGTCTCTTGCTCTGTCCATTCCCTTCCCGCACTCGCTCCTTTAGTCTGTGGCAGATGCCATAAGAATTATCAGCACAATCCTAATAACTTTTAAAACACTTAATTAGAGAAATTGTTAAAAAGAGATACTAGAGATATACAAATATACAAAACATATGTCAACAACTGGATGTAAAATTAGGTAAGTGTACAAAACATGATTAAAACTATCTTAAAACAAAGAAAAGGAGGTTAAAAAAGGGGGTAATTATCGGTTTAAGACCTTGGGGTGTTTCTTGGTGTAGATGTCGGAGCGCAGACCAAAGTTCTGGCAGTCTGAAGGCTTCTCTCTGCTCTTCTCTGGGAAATACAACATGTGCTGCGAGGCTGACACCTGCAAGAGTGAGAGCGTGCACCTGAGTTTATCAGGAGGCAGCTCAGCTGACACAAATACATCCATGTAGAGCTCTCGTCATGTGTGTGTGTGTTTTACCTGCAGGGGTTTGTGTTGCAGGGGGGCCAGCCCGGACGGTGTGTCAGCCAGTACGTTGAAATGAGGAGTAGGTGGGGGTCCCATGGGGAGGGGTCTGCTCTCTGCGTCCACCTGGTAGTTAATCAAACCCCACTGCTCCAAAAAAGCATGAACCCTGTGCACAAAGAATATTTTCTCTTTCTATTCACTTAACTTTGCTGAAGCTATAAACCTGCCCCCACATCTGACTAAATGTAAATGCACTAACAAATCCGCGTGTGTCATGATGTAATTACAAGTAAAAGCTGCTTTTGAGACGCATTAAGCGCGCCACATACCGCTTGTTCCATCCCAACATTAACAGATTGAATTTTTCAGCACATTCCCATTTCAGGACGCCCACACACCGCACTTAGTTTAGCAGAAGCAGCAAGACAATGCATGGTAGCAAACACCCACACATGAAGTTATACCTCATGACAGCACAGACGTCTCCAGTGAGGTTGCGTCTGCAGGACGTTGAGCTGAGATATTCCTGGGGGTTGAGCCGATATGTGTCGATCATGAAGTTACGGTACGCCAGGTAGCTGCAGTGCACAGGGCAGAAGGTGTTTCTAGTGATGTCATCTCCATCACCTGGGTTTTACTTCAACAGTAAAGTCTGAATGCATGCAGTACTCACATTTCTGGAGATTTGGACTTGTTTTTTCCATTGAAAAACTCAGGCAATGCACGTTTCTCTATCGAGTGAATGCTGGAATTTATGGGTAGAAAGGTTGTCAGGGGTTAGGTAACAAATTCTGGTACGCACTGAAGAAAGCTAAGTTTGGAGAACTGCTGTATTTGATTACCTGTTGTAGTTGAACCAAGATGTGTAGCTTGGTATTATGATGTGATGTGTTTGTTCTGTGATGTTATCCTCTCCCTCTGACAGACGAGGTATCTCCGCTCTCCCCTCCTCATCCTCCTAGACACACACAGACACACACAGAATACATTTATTAACCCTTTCACATCACTGAAACAGATTATCCAGGCCTCCTGCAATTAGAAAATGTTGATTAAGAAAAATGACATCATATTTACCCTTCCTGGGAAATCCTCCTCCTGTTCATCTGGAAAAGGAGAAGACAACAGAGGGTGAAAACTTGAGGTGTATTCGCACAAACCAAAGACCAATGTTTGTTTTTTTAACAGTTTAAATCTGGAAGACACATTTATATATGCTACATTTCACCTTAAACATTACTCCAACACTTAACCTACCAAGGTCAGCCATGGTCCCTCCTTTGACAGGAGTATTCTCACTGTCCTTCTTCAGGTTGACTATGGGAACATAAGAAAGTGATTAAAAGATGAATTCTTTTATGTGGCAAATTTCCTAGTCACTACTTTTTGGTGGGTTTTACCATTTTTGGGTAGGATAACCTCCTCCATGTTAGGAACAGGGGTAGGGTCCTCCATGTCTTTGGTCAAGTCCTCTTCTGGCTCCTCCTCCTGTTGTCCACGCCTTCGCCTGTGCACACACACACAAAAATCAATGCTTAGACCGCACACTGAAAGGCCAAACCAAAAGCATAACCTCCTGTTTGATTAAAACTGTCGTTTCTTACCCCTTCTTTCCTTTCTTCCTGCCTTCAGAGGAGGGAGGAGAGGGGGAACGTCTTCTCTTTTTGGAGGGGGTGGGTTTGGCGTCCTGCAACAGAAGGTGGAGATCTAAGTGTCATTACCTACAATATCAGAGATCGAGATCGAATCATTTTGAAAATGAGTCTCATGGTTCACAGCTGCCTCCATTTTCCACCAGGAAACTGCAAGATCAATGCATTAATAATTGAGAGCAGTTTTCCCCTCCCAAGCCCTCGCGACTGCCTACAGCTTCACACAAACCTGGTCGTCTCTGAGGTGAATACGCTGGCGGAGAATTATCGGTTCATTCCTGTCATCCACACAATAGTCCTCTTCGTTCATCCACTCGTTGAAAACATCTGTGTCCAGAACCCAGCCAGCATGGACCTGTAGCACAACCACCCACACTAAATGAGCATCAATGTGATGCATGCTTGTGTATCTCATCAAGCGCTCAAAATAAACACAAGATTATATCAAAAATGCCAGAAATTAAATTAATTTAGACTAACTGATTTAATTAAAGTTACAGAAACCATGTTGTGTATAGGGTATACAGAGTGGTACAGTATCATGATTTTTATATGTGTGCTGCTGTACTAACCCGCCACGGCTTTTCTGAATGTGGTGGCTCTTCAACCTCTCCTTCAACATCACTCGAGGACAGCCAACTGTCGTAACTGTTGAAAAGTAGCAAAAGATTCGATAGGTAAGCATTGTTTGTGTATGAGCATCTCTGTGTTTGTGTGTGTGCTCGTGCATTACCTGTCAGGGTGCATGCCCCAGTGGACCAAAACATGTTTGTCCTTCCGCATGACAGGACGCATCCATTCATCTGAAATTAGATGTTTATGAAAAAATGTATCAAACCAAAAAAGTACAAAATAGCCATTTAAACAAAATAACAAACACGCATATGCGTAAACTTTTACTGACCTTCCTCTGTAGAAGCAGGTGAGGGGCAGATGTGGTGACTGGCGAGCGTTCTGTCCTCAGTGAGCGTACCCTGTGGAAGGACAAACTGTCACCCTGTAGCACTGATACTGAACTACTTTATCAGAGCTATGCTAAGCTTTCATATGCTCGCCCCTTTTTAAATCAGCAAGACCTGCCTACAGTTTCTCCTTCATCCGAACATTTAACACACTATCCGCTCATCTTTAACTCTCTTCTGCCGCACTTTACCTGGTGTTTGGTGATAACCTCCGTAAGTCTGCTAATCAGCTCCTGATCCAGTGTAGGGTCCATGTATACCACAGGCAGTGACATACACTTGTTCTGTGGACAATCAGAACACAAGTACAAGTTCATCAATGGTGTGTCCTTGGTGGGCTGAGGTGTGTGTATTTATACGTGACTGTGTTACCTGTATCAGCGCTCTTTCGATAGTACCAAACATCTCAACATTCCTCTCAGTTCTGGATGGATTCTGCAAGTCAAACCTCCGCCTGTAAAAGGAAGGAGCGGGAGTGAGATGATATGAAGGATACTACTATGGAAATGCAAAAGCATCAGAGGCATGCAACTCACCAGCCCTGCTCAGCCTTGAACTTGTAGGCAGTGCCAACAATGTGGCAGAGTCCACCTCCCGGCCGCAGGTCCAAGAAGCACTGTGCCTGCAGAGTAATTGAAAAAAATCAATAGTCTGTTTTATTTTTTAAGTTATTTTAACCCATTTTGACAGATTTTCTTTCACCATACTCGTTCCCCAATGAGCACTACAGCTGAAAGACACTTTGAGATGTATGCAGGTTGTGGTGAATTTCTTTAGTGCCTAGCTCCAGAACTCAAAAAACAACAGTCAAAATAACATATGTTTGCATGGATGCACGATTGGAGTAGAGTCCTTACACTGTCACACAGCTGGTATATTTCATTATATCCTGTCATGCATTTACACAGTGATCTCACCCCATGTAAAAACACTAGACTAAATCAACATAAATCATAAAAGCCGGAGACAGTAGAGACTTCTGACAACCTAAGGTTGGGGAATTGTAAACTCAGAGTTCTCAGCTTTAAGTGTGGAAACCATACAAACGGACTCACAGGCAGCTTGGTGAGAGCAGGACTGGTAGCTTGTCTGCCAAAGGCATCCTCTTGAAACTGAAGGAGCTGCAGGGTCACTGCAGCCAGAGCCTGACACGATGGAGCATCCACCAGCACATACTGACAGACACACAGACAGGTATTTAGAAAGGGATATGAAGAGGAGAATGTTTCATCATTATGCTTAAATGCAACCTCCTGCATTTTAACGACAGTGTCGCCGAGTTAACCGTTGCATGTGTCTGTTGAACCTCTGGGATTTGGCTTCATCTTTTGTATTTTTAATATTGAATAGATACAGGACTCATTAACTCCATTACTTATATCTTACTGGGCAGTGTAAACGCGACGTTATCCAGCATGAGACGTTTGTTTACAGTCTGAGCCGCTAGACTCGCTAATAGGGGGCGGCTAGCTTCTTCGCTAGCATAACCAGCTAACTACCTTTTTGTAGTGCTTCCCGATCCACTGTCGCACCACCTCCAGCTGGGCTAAAGTATCCGGACTCTCCCAGAACCTAGCGGACGGGCTGCTGTCTTTTTTCCGGTGTGCGGATGATCCGGAGCTGGTTTGGCTCGTCCCGGGAATGCCAAGGTTTGTTCCTCCGGACATTGTGGCCATAGTAAAACGACAATATTCTCAATCGAGAGAACAAAACTGGCTAGCGCGCTCGCTAGCTTTGGCGTTCTCGCGTTCTCTCGCGAGACGTGGCGCGATTGTCGCAGTTCGGCATAAGGTTTTTTTTTTTATTTCTTTTGTTCCCATTTGTTTTTCATTTTCTACTGTTTTATTATTTAATTATGTGCGTTTTTTGATCCAGTGGTATTTCTTTAAAATACCCCAAAGTGTTTTTTATTTGTTTGATTTTTTTTTTTTTTTAACAAGCCAGGGCTTTTACTTTGAAATGCAACACTACAAGGAAATAACGGCGCAGGACCTATGCGTAGGACATGTAAACAGAAGTGAAGTAAAGTGACAGTGGTTAGTAGCAGCTCTTATTGAATATTTTAATTCCAAGCTACCTGCTGAATAGTTGTTTGAACATGTAACGTTACTTATAACACGGTCAAATCATTTGCCGTCTGTTTATATGAATTGTTTTGTTGCAGCAATTTCCGCTTTCGCACAGTTTTCCAAGAGACAGTCAAAATGTCTCTTGTTGGGAAAATCAAACTCCTGTGCAGCTGACTGTACACTCAGCACTTGTTGTGATTCCTTTCCGTCGCTCTCTATTATTGGATTTCTGCAAAACCGCAGACTCCACACCCTCAGTCCAACCAGGAAGTCTGCAACCACTGCGTGTCACACGAGCACCAACTACCCAGTGGGTAACTCATTCATCTTCTCAATTCATGTTTTTCTAGGCCCTGAGATCCTATGGGTGTCCAGGGTCTGACCACCTATGTGGAGGGGAACAGAAACTTCCTCCAAGATGTGAAGTTCAGGGACAGTCGCCTGGTTATTGATGGCTGCAGCCTGTATTTCCGCCTCTACTTTACCCACGGTTTGGACCAGCAGCATGGAGGGGACTATGATACTTTTGCATGTCTGCTCACCCAGTTCCTCTCTGCATTGGCGGCCTGCAACATCCAGCCATATGTGGTACTGGATGGAGGTGAGGATGCTTTAGAATTGCAACGCCCTATAAGCTTCATTTAAGGAAACTCAGCTTCTTATAAGTTTATAACATCTATCTTCTTTTTCTTTTTCTTTTTTGTGATTATAAGGGATTGACCCCAGTGACAAGAAGTTCCCCACTCTGCGTCAGCGTCTGCAGTCCAAGATAAAGGAGGCGGACAGTCTCTCCCATGGCCGCAACGGCTCTGTTCTCCCCATCCTCACCAGAGATGTCTTCATTCAGGTCCTCATGCAGAGAGGAGTCCCATTGGTCCAGTGTCCAGCTGAGGCTGACTGGGAAATCGCATGTTTGGCTCACCAGTGGAACTGCCCAGTTCTGACCAATGACAGTGACTTTTTTATCTTTGACCTGCCAGGTGTGGGTAGTGACAAGAATCCAAATAGACCTTTGTGATGACTGATAGTGGTCGTGGCTGCTGATGCCTTACATATTGTTTATGTTCTTTGTTTTCTTAGGTGGTTACCTGCCACTCCATTTTTTCCAGTGGACCAACCTGAACGGTAAAGCCTCTCACCGCTACATCTCTGCTCGATGCTACACCACTAATGGGTTGTGTCGCTGGTTTGGCGGCATGAACCGGGAGTTGCTACCCTTATGTGCCGTCCTGGCTGGTAATGACTATGGCACTCCAAAAGATGCTGAAACCCTCGTGGGTCTGTTAGATGTGAGTGCAGTAGGGAGAGGTGGTGGCAGGGGTAAAGGTAGAGCACCAACTTCCCGCATTGAGGGCTTCCTCCTCTGGTTGTCCTCTTTTCCAAGTCCAGCGGAAGCCCTGGAAGAAGTGAGCAGGCTAATGGGGGAGGAAGGTGGGGGCGGTAAGGGCAAGAGAGGGCAGAAGGATGGGCTCAGTTCCCAGCTGTGGGCATGCATGCAGGAGTACCACATCACGCCTCAAAGCTCTCTGGCTCGCTGGTTCACTGGAAGTAAGGCAGCTCCTGTTGGGCGGATCTCAGGGCTGCCAGAGTGCTTGTCGCTGGCTGCAGCGCAGGGTCTGTTGGCTCCCATGGTGGTGGATGCCACAGTGATGCGCAGGGTTCTGCTCATCCCACAGGTGGAGAACAGCAAGCTAGCTAGCAGCCATTGTAGTGCCAGAGCCATACGGCAGGCTATGTATGGGATTCTGCTGAAGCGAGGCCCAGATGTCCAAGCACGGGATATGAGGGTACAGGAAAACATCGGTCAGGGTACAAGAGGGCGAGGGGGAAGGGGACGGGGAGGTGGTCAGACTGGTGGGGGTGGGGGTAGGGGTCAGGGTATTATTTTTCCCACACAGCAGGGTGTAAATGTAGGATATGGCATTGAACAAGCAACTAGTGCAGCTACAGTACAGACTCAGGGCTCTAATGCCCCAGTGTGTGTGGAGGAATACGACCGTGTGGATCTGAACCTGAAGAAAAACCAAGTAGAGGTACATCTGCCCAGAACTCCCCTACGTCTAGATACACTTGCACAGGTACACATTACATTGAAAAATATTTATGTTTGTTAAGTTTATATAAAAAAATGTTCATGTGATTTATTTACATTGCCCAGTGTTGTGCCTTAAATTTCCCCAGGCTCCTGTTGCAGTCCGTCTACGCGTTCTGTTAGAAGTCCTGGGGATAAAGGAGTCTGCCCTGGCTCCTGTTCCTCCCCACCTGAGGCTGGCTATAGCAGTGACAGCCTTCTGGCTGCGAGAGGCCACACCAACACCCTCGCAGCACCAGCTCCAGGCTTTGTTGCTGGGCATGGTTCATGGAGAGCTGTCCTGGAACAACCAGCCTGGAGCTACCCACCTCCAACATGCTGGTTAGTTGTGTTGTATCTTATGTGTTCTTCCACAAGTGATCTATCCTTGACGATCTAAAACATGTTGCTTCTGTGTATCATCCTAGTCCCACAGCCAAGCTGGGCTGCGGAGCGCAACGTGTGGGCTGGGTTAGATCGACAGCGCGTGAGGCCAGGGGAGAGACGGGGCTTGGATGTCGGAGTGGCTCACAGTTTCAGTCAATGGCAGGCCTGCCTCTGGAGTGCTCTGTGTCTCAATCAGCTATTGCTGCTGCCACTGCCTGAACCCCTACTATCATGGTAAGACACAGCGATATGAGAAAGGATAACATACCAATTTGGGTGAGTAGCTCACCCAAATCACAAGACACAGCAAGATCTGGTCTTACAGTTAGTTTTGGTTTTATTTGCAGAGGCTTAGAGATGACTGTCTCTTGATATTTCTGCTGCCATTTGAATACAAGGTTGATGGAAATTTGTATGTGGTGCTCAAAACATTTACACAACATGAAGACAAATCAGGCTTTATTTTGCAGTGGATAGGATTCAGTCCTATCTACATCACAGATATGCATGAATTGAAGGTCTGTAATTCAGAAACATGGAAGGAACTTTAAGATGGCAACATATCTGTGACCCAAAATGGGATCCCTTTTGTACTTATGAGGGCAGACCATGCCTATGAGCATCTTAAACTTCACTCAGGTTCACTCGGGCCTCATTAGAATCTCCAGTAATCCAAATAACAGCTTCTTAACTCTCTAACTTGCTGAAGATGATGAATGTAATGATGAGTTTACAGTCACTAAAAAAAAGTTAGTTATAAATGAAATGGCTGAATTTGAATCATCTTGACATAAATGGAGAAAAAAAAAAAGTTGAATCCATTAGAATTTATTTGTTATGGATGCTTGAATTTTTATGTTAGTGTTGTCAAAATATGGACTTCTTATTTTTATACATATAAAAACAGTTTTAATACTCGTGTTTCGCAATATCGATACACCAGTACCAGCTGACCTTTTTGACTCTCATAATGTTTACTAGTCATTCTGCTGTTGTAGCCTTATAAAATTGTATCTTTGACATTTTTTTTTTAAACTTGTACGCCCTCAATTTCAATTTTAGTATCGAAAATGGTTATCGAATGTCAGTATCTTTCAAGGTATGTAACTGAAGTTAGAAATCCTAAAATTGTGACGACACTAGTTGTTATATTAACTGTCTTTAATTTATGTAATTACCAAGACATTCTCCATAGTTTATGTGAATTTCTAAACAATAAAATGTATGTTTAGCCAACAGAGGTTAACATGGACTCTGCCACAGAGACTTTGAGATGTCATATTTTTTCCCCCAAAATTTGACTGAAAATACGTAAGGGACTGAACTATGGGGTAAATCTAAAAATATCTGCAAATATCATGGTTCAGTAGGAAAAATGTTTTTTGTAATCTGGTTGCCTCCCTCTCTATGTGCGTGTCTCAGGTTGTACAGTGGTACCTTGGTGCACGGCCTCATCAGGTACCTGAAAGGGGGCCGAGCAGCCGAATCCCTCCTCGCCGGGGGTTTCTTATCCGGACAACTCTACTCCTCCCTGGTGGAAGCTGTGAGGAACTGCAGCTCCAAAACCCATCCCTCCTCCTCTGCGGCAGGGAGAGGGAGGAGAGGCGGAGGCCAGGGAAGGAGAGGGAGAGGGAGAGGAAGAGGAAGAGGAGGTGGCGGGAGAGGAAGGGGAGGAGGGAGAGGAGCTGAGGATATTTACAACAGGTTTGCGCTCTTGATGAGCGAGGAAGAGTCTGATGATGATTGATGAGGAGGCAGAGGATAAAGAACTGATCGATATGAAGCACTTGCTAGGGGGCCAAATGAGGGAGGACATTCCAGTGTTTTATTAAACGCACTCAGGGGATGCTACAAACAGTTATTTCACAAGCGAAGAACACCTGTTAATGTTGACCACTAAGACTCTATCCTTATAATTGTATTGCACTAATTTAACCTCCCTGACATTTACCTGCCTGTGAAAACTTCTGTTGCTGTCTAAAATCAAGTGATGTAAAGGCATATCAAGCAAAATGTCACATCCATTTTCCTAAAGCACACTCTTGCCACATTTTAGCAGATTTATGAGAGCTTTTATTAAAGTAATGCCACTGTAATTTATGCATGTTTTCAACCCGAAAGTTTTATTCAGTTAATGACAACACATGATTTAAACAGTGAATGTATAGAGATGTCTTATTTTATCATCTCTGTGACCTGTGTGGCAGCTAATATCATCTTAATGAGCAAATCTTATATTATTATCGCAGATGCCTTCAAACTTATGAATTTGGTGCTCGAGTTTACTCATCTTTCTATAATAAAAAATATAAATCAAATTTATTTACATTGTTTTTTTCCACTTATCACATTCAACTAGGTTTAAGTCATAAACACATATGGCAAGTATGTTTTAAGTTACAGTGTGTTACCAAAGTACTCGTATTAAATATGTACACAACACAACCAAGATACAGCTTTTCATAAATGCAGTCTAACTTCAGTAAAGAGGTTATCCCTATGTTCCCAGGGTCCTGTTTCTCAACATACACAAACATAGTGAACCAATGAAGGGATGTGGACATTTCAAATGCAGTCTGAATTGTAAAAATCTGTTTTGCCACTGTTGAGGTATCAACGTCTAAAATCAAGTCTGTCTTGCCCACAAATTTGAGGGTGTAGGTTCCAAGTAGTATGACATCAGTAGGCTGTAAGCTGTAGAAGGGTGATTTCAACATTTTGACGGAAGGAAATGTACACTGAACAAGTGATCCTCCCCTTAATGTGTTCTAATAACAGGATATTGAGCTGGAGAACATAGATACACAACCTGTCTACACTCTGTAACAGTACGGACGTCACAAGCAACAAAAACAACATCACAAAATTCTTTAAAATAAGGACCAAGAAATTAAATTAAAAAAATCTCCACCTGTATTTATCAATCTCTTTTAGATTTAAAAAAAAAAAAGCAGTCCAAGGATCCAACCTAAAAAGTTTCCTTGTTCCCTTAAATTTGAGGAACATTGCCCCACTGGCACTTTACGGACTTTAAGGAACATAGGACCTACGATTCTGCCACAGCTAAAACTTAAAAAGAAATCTGCCTACTGGACATATTTAAATAACATAATCAGTTTTCTGCCTAAACACACGTGGATATTCATATTAGCTGTCGGGCCTTGCCCTCTGTCAGTCAGCTCCACATTCGACAAACGCACAAGATATCACAGCAGTCATCAAATGTCAAATTTCAACATACACTGAATCCTCTTCTTGTACTATGAGGATGATGACGTCGAGGCAGATGAGGAGGCGGCGGCTGCAGCGTGTGACTGAGAGTCTATGAGGTCCATGTCTTCGTCTTCGTTGACTCCGCATGTGTCGACCACGCAGATCAGGCAGCTGGTGACGGGAAACGCACGCACCTTGCTGCAGGTGACCCATCTGAACACAGAGAAGAAAACTCACTTGAAGTCAGAACTTCAGGTTTTAAACGAGCTATTTTAGATTGTAAGTATGAATATTAGTCTCAGAATTCAATGCCTATTTATTAATCGGTTTTATTTTACCGCACTGACCTGTCAGTATCCGTGTGGTACTCCAGGACGTGTCCGAGCCTGCCCACACCTTGAAACCCTGCCAGTACGTAGATGACCTCACCGACTGCTGCACACTTCACCGTTATGCCTCGCCATGGCATCGCCGCAGCAGCACGCCACTCATTACTGGCAATGTCATAGTACTCCACCGAGTCTAGTCCACCTATAAAAGAAAACATCACACAAAAAAGAATCATACAGAGGCCACATATGTTACAGTAATAGAAATACAAAAGTATACCAGTGTAGCTCATCATCCGTCATCACTGTGGTGGTTATATTAATATCAGATTTTTTGTACCTAGTGCCCCCTGCCCTCCCACAGCGTAGATCCTGCTGTTGACCACCACCAGCCCATGGTTCTTTCTCGCTTCTCTCATCCCACACAGCTCCCTCCATCTGAGGGCAGACAGACAAAGAGAGACAGACGTACAAGGAAGGGATTAGGAAGAGTGTAACGGAGATAACTGTGCAACACAACATTGCATATGATTATTGTCAGGTTAAAATACTTAGAAACTCCTGTTTTGAACTTTCTTGTGTCTTTGTGGAGACATTTCTATGACCTCTTGTTCTGATAAAAACTTTTCAGAGCCCATTCAATCAGATAAAAAAAAAAGGTTTGCGAGACTTACTGTTGAGTGTTCGGGTCATAAACCTCACAGTTGTTGAGGACCCTGCCTGACACATTATTGCCCACCGTGCCTCCACAGACGTATATGAGCCCGTTGGCCTCCACTGAGCCGTGGCTGCAGCGGGCCATCAGCATGCTGGTTTTCACCTGCCAAGACTCTGTTCTTGTGTCGTAGCATTCAAAAAGGTTGAGGGCAGAGCTGCCTGCAGACACACACATACAGTACGTAACACTGTGATTAAATGCTTTCACCCATGAAGCATCATCAAAGCCAACTGTCCCCAATCCCAAGGTCCCACATTAACCCCTTCCACCTCCCTGTTGCTCACCCACTTCCGACCCCCCAGATGTGTAGATTTTGCCCTGGGCAGCGCAGGCAGCCAGGCTGTCGCGAGGCGTGGGGGGGCCCAGCTTGGAGTACCAGCTGTCCTTCAGCACGTTGTAGCAGTCCATGCGCTTGATGGGGAAGAGCTGTGAGCCGCCCAGGATGTAGACTACATTGTCCCAGAAGACGGCTGTGGCGTCCCGGCGCTTCTCAAAGGGACAGCGGATGTCTGTCCAGGTGGAGTCCTGCACGGAAAGCCAGACTGACACTTAAGCACCTGTTTGTTTATGCAATGTCTAATCTGATTAATGTGAAACACACTATTGAAATCACTGTGAAGCCAAAGAGGTCAAACACATTGTTTCAACTGAGGAGAGTTCTTTTGTTCCAAACCTTAATAATGAACAAGAGTATATATCTAGACAACATTTACTGACTTAAGCCCAGTACCTTGGGGTTGAAGTAGCGGCAGGACTGAGGCTGGGAGCCTCCGAACAGAGCGATGCGGTAGTCGTGCTTCTTGCGTCGCGGTCGGCTGCTCTCTCCCAGATCCTCCCGGTCTTCCAGGGACAGCAAGTGGTAGCGCATTCCACCTGGGACGAAAGCACAGAGTGTTTTATTTTTGTTTTATGTGTACGTGTGTGTGTGTGTGTGCTGATGTCAACCCAGGGCAAATATAATGTGAAATTTTCCTAGACACAGCAGACAATGTCAACTATTCCATCATTACACCACTGTTTTTTGTGCTCCTTCATATGAATGTAATGCGCTCAGTATTATGTGTGTTCACTTTTAAATAATGGTTTGTGTGCATGTGTCTCTTCCCACTCACTAATGACCATCTTGAGACACTGGGGGTTGTCCTGGATGAGGGGCTCAGCCTGCACCGTCTTGGAGAGGAAGGTTTTGGAGACCAGAGGAAAGCGGACGCAACCCAACACCTCCACCATGTACTGCTGCCTGTTACACACATCGTACTTCAGCCAGCGCACTGCTGCGTCATAAATCTGCACACAAATGCAACAATGGGGGTTATTGTTTTTGTTCTGAGGTGATGAAACACCATTTATTTGGCAATCCAAGTTGTAAAAAAAGTACCTCTCATAATTCACACATATTAGCTACTTCAAAAAACATTGTTAGGGATGTATTATTTTGCCAACACAAAAGAAATGAAGCATATAGTCAAAGAACTTGTACATGTGTACCTGGGCCTCAGCACGGACAGTGAGTTTGTCCTGGTGCAGCAGGTGTGTGAGCTGTGTGACATCCAGTTGTAGGAACTCATCCAGTTTGTAGACTTCAGTGAAGTGGAGCTGGAAGAAGTCCTCTGCTGCTGCCTTTAGCTCAGGACAGTCCATGCAGTCTGCCAAGGAGGAAATACCTGCGCACAAGGAGCAATAAGGTACAGGATGTGGCAGGCATGACCCAAACACATATGTGGAGAGAGATAACTTAATGCTCCTAATTGTACAAACCAGGCACAGATGACGTTGATTGTATTTTTGATCTTACCAAGGCAGTTTGTTGCATCAATTTGTCCTTTGAGGAACTCCACGCACATCTTCTTGACAGGCTCAATCTGGTACTGGTTGGCTGCATCAAGCAACGACTGGACGTTACTGCTGTTCACAGAAATCCTGGCACACACACATACACACACACTTTATCATCAAAGAGGTGTTTCTGATGAAATTGGGTGAAAGTACTTTTTCTAACCAATTAAGCCACAGTCTCATTCAATATGTATATTTTAAACTGTGCTGCAGGCCTCAGAACGACCACTCCTACATGTCACTATTGATGCTGTAGTTTTGCTCAAGAGTCTTACCGTGCTGTGTAGATAAATTCAATCAATAGCTCAATGATCTCAGGCTCGGCACTCCTGAGCTCCACCTCATGGGACATTGACTCCATCATTCTGGCTGGAGGTGAGGGAAAGGAGGTAGACGTCATTATAAATAAAACATGCAAGAAATGTTTTCCTTGCTATGCTTGAGAACAGTTTGGGGAGCACTGCATAATTAATAATTCGTGATTTGGTCTGTCATGATTTTGAGTTAAAATATCATTAATCTTGCTATTCTGGACTACAAGCATTTTGCTTTTGTGTTTGAAGCCATAATAAATCTGGTGTTGAGAAAGGTATCTTTTTCATTTAATTATCAAGACTTATAACTGATATTTTTATTATTTAGAGGTCCATTGTGTTTAGGATTTAGGGTCATCTATTGGCAGAAATTGTATACAACATTTCTAACTGTGCTTTCTTTAATTTATAATCACCTGAAAATAGGAATTGCTGTGTTTTACGTTCATATCTACGTATGGAGCAGGTCATCTCCATAGATTTATAGTAATAACTAAATACCACATGATTTTTGTTCGCTTTTGTCAGCTCCAGGGAAGTTATACAAATATAAAACCTCCATGGGTCAAAAATTCATGTTAAAAAGAGTCATTATTGACAGATTAAGAAATGTCTGGCCTAATTTGAAAATGCTTTTTGGGCTGCAGAGGATTTTTTTCGCTGCAATACCACAAGTGGCCACTGGGAAAAATTGGCTGCAAGGCTGAGCAGAGTTCCTGAGGGCCTGGTCCTCTCCCATGGAGTCCACCATGTTGTTTCTACAGTAGCTCAGGACGGACAATTTAAACACTGGCTCTAGATAAGACCATTCATGTTTCCACGTCAGCACTGTGGACTGTATAACACAGATGGGCGACATGACAGCTCGCAAAAGTGAAGCCAAAACATCTTGATGGCCCCCTGCATGTCAGCAGATGGGACATGGGCCAAACTAAAAAAAAATCAAAGTACACATCAAATAAACTTTTCCCAAAGACAGTTTCTGTCATTTGGGTAGTTTTTATTGCGCTGCTTTAAGTTCAAGTGTTCATCTGTCTTATAAGTTTGGTTATAACAGTTATCTGATGCTATAAAAAAAAGGGGTTTAACATGACGATTGACAGCTGTGTGTGCCAATCGGTGTGCTTGTGATTACTGTTGCAGCAGGAACTCAATACTGTGGAGATCCATTCTGTGCAAACTCTGGCTCCAAGTGGTATCAACAATGCAACATGGCAGCGGCTGTATCCAGGATATTCTGACTTCATTTTTGCACATATTCAGTCATTGCTCGGCCACAACAGTACTCCTACGGGCTTGGCACATGGGAGAAGATTCAGCTCTGCCACCTCGCTGCTAGATGCCACTACATCCTGCACACTGGGCCTTTAATAATGATCAGAATATCTAAACACTAGACTGGGAGGTTTTCTTTATCTTCATATTCAACATTCACATGTCTCTGCATCCTTGACCTCCAGAAATATGATGTTCACCTAGAAATCACACTACTCCTAATGGCAGCAGGGGCGATTTTCTTATTGCTGTGGTCCACCTGGACCCAATGTACAGAATACCAAGCGTGTTTGCCTGTGATTGTGCGTATTTGTGTCCACACTTACTGGTAAACATGAGGCTGAAGAAATGGCTTGCAGCAGCCAGCACTACTCTGTGGGCTGAGAAGTGTTTCCCCTGAACCACCAGGGTCACATCACAGAGAGTACCCTAAAGAAAACACACACACACACACAAAGCATTAGATGGACACACACTTACAGTATATGCTGCGTGTTAAACCCTGTTACACACATACACTCTTGTCCTCTTTTGTGTCTCTCTCACACACACTTGCACACCTGTTTCCTCAGGTTGTTCATGACTCCCATGATGCTGGACAGCTGTCTGTACTCCTCTTTGGTGGCACACTTCCTCTCGCTCTTCTTCTTGGTGCTCGCCGCTTTCTCTGGAGAGGCCACCCCCGTCATGTTGGCCTGATTAACGTAATGTGTTCAGTTATGACAACAACACTTTGACTGCCAGCAGTGAGCAGCTGCAGCAGCTGCGATCTCTTTGTCGTTTAGCCGCGTACACTGTGCTTGCTAGCAGCAGCCAGCAGCTCGTTGTGTAATTAATAATTAAAAAGCCGCCAATTTGACGCGAGCTTCTTCTTAAAAACTCGTAGAGCGAAAGAAAATCATAACAATGAACTTGCTGCCATGCGAAGTGGTGATAAAACGGGTTAGCGTAGTGGTATTTTGCAAGCTGGAGCTAGCTTGTGTCTGTGGGTTTCTTCTTCTACGGTTTTGCTTTGGTTGAAGATGCTCGCGTTCGCCCCCCACCGACAGATATGAGGAACTACACGTTAACCTGCTGGATTGCGGAACTGATTCATCCTTTAAAACAGTTTGGTATTCAAAATAAACAAACATATACTTGAGTTGTTTTTTCCCCTCGGTAAAGCAATTTTTTTTAATTTACTACACCCAAGGAGTCTATACAGCTAATGGCGCCCGCGGAGTTTTGTTTACCTCGCTGCAGCAGCTCACCTGTACAGGCGCACCTGTGTATCTGTCACGCGCATAACAGCACAGCAACTCAGAAAACATAACCAGGAAGAAAAGTTTTATTGGAGTCGCATGACGCTGACGTCATTTGGAATGTGCGGACGACAGATGCAATTGTCAGAAATAATTGACCCGAGAACAAATCGAGAGACCCCAGAGCTGCAGAAACATGCTCCGCTTTCTCTGCTGTTGCTGCTTCTCAGGTGAAAACTCCGCCAACGATGAGGTATGTGTTTGTTTATTGGCGTTTGTGTGCATGTCATTGCGTTGTATTCGAGTTCAGACGAGAAACCTGTCCAGTGCTTTGCCTCAGTTAGATTACTGGATGAATCCCTTTACTGCTAGTGTGATCCAAGAATGATCAGAGCTACAACCACGGCCGGATTATGAGACAGCTGGCCCCTGGGCATAAATATGTAAAAGGCCCCACCACCTCCCCTACATAGGATTTTAATTTGTGTCATTTTGTATCTCAATGTGGTTGTTTTGCTCGTTTCGTGGTTATTTAGTGTGTCTTTTCTTGTATGATGATCACTTGAGTGTCAACATAGTGACATCACACTCAGGCTTTTGTGAGTCAGAGCTTTATTTTTGTTTGGGGAGAAGACTGTCTGAGCCGCTGTCACCAGTTTTGTGTTACAAACCTCTTTTTGGACGCTGAAACCTGACCTGTACGACAACCACATCTGCCCACAACAATTCCTTTGACAACTCCCTCGAGATTAACCACATCTCTAATCTGTGCAGATCATTTGTGTCTCTTTGTGGTTATTTTGAGTTTTTCCTTGTCAATATATGATCATTTGAGTGACATTTTGAAGTTGAAGGCCAAATAGTCCACCCACGACTACCCCCATTATAAAGATTCATGTATCTGAATTATGCTGTCACAGATAAAAAAGTACCCCTGACAATATTTTCATTGTGTCTCAGGAGAAAAGGAAGTATTCAGCTAAATCACGATCATTTTATAGTTCTCTCACAAAGTCCAGTGATACAATAAAACCTTAAAGTATAATAAGGTTCCCATAAAGGGAGAATGAGCGACAGGAGACACTTGAAATAGTTTTTTGTTTGAAACATGAACACTTGGGAGGTGCTGTTTATGACTCAGTAGTCACATGTGTCCAGGTGAGTCTTATAACTGCTTTATTTCTTCTTCTTATTCTTCTTATGAATTTCCAGCAGCCTGTACACTAACAAAGTGCTTTATTTCTCTTCCTGAAAAGTGCCACTAAAAACAAACTCATTCTACATCAAGACAACAAACAACTCTGCTGTTCTGTTTCAGAGGCAGCCCCTCCTGCACCCCACACCGTCTGACCTTAATGGAGCTGGCTCAGCTAGGCGGACCCGGTCAGCGCACAGTGGTACATCATTTCTCTAAATGTTCATGTGTCTTTTCTCTCAAACCTGTAAACGTCCATAAAGTTAAGGATGAATTTGAACTACATGTGTCTTTTTGTGTGTGCCTGTTGTGTGACACTCTTTTTCCTCCTCAGATGCACAGATTGTGAGGCGGATCGGCAAGCTGGTGATGAGGCGAGTGTGTGTGCCAGAGTTGGACCAGAGGTTTACTGACATGGCCGAGACCTTCAACGAACAGCACGAGCGCCATGAGGCTATGGTCAGACACATCAGAAACCTGCGTCAGATCTACGGCTGTAACCGTGACGATACCTTGACTTTATCCGAATGTATGGGGAGGATCAGAGATCAGCATGGTAATTGGCACACTCAGGCAATGCAGTGGGGGGTTTTCTTGCTTCTATGCTCTGCTTCCTTTATTTCTCTGTTTCAATCTCCATCTCTCCCCTCTCTCAGAGTCCAGGTACAGGGTCACGCTTAAGTTGAAGGGCTATGACTTCTCCCTCGATGTGGTTTCTGTGGATGAAAGTGAGGAAGAACCGCTGCCTCCGCATTTGCGATTGGCTCAGGATGAAGTGAAGGGAACCTCTGAGTGTGCCAAAGCCACAATCTCAAAGGGTGCCACTCTTCAAGAGATGACTGGCTGGCTGCTCCGTAGCAAGGATCAAATGGCTGAGCAAGTGAATGCGGCTGCAGCATCCTACCAGGAGCAGGGAAGACTGAATGAGAACCTGGAGGAGAACCTGAAGGAAGTGAGGAGGGCGAAGGAGCTGTCGCTAGGGTACAGACAACAGGCTGGGGAAGTCCTCACTGAGGTTGCAGAGATAGCAGGGGCTCATCTGTAGTTTTAGATACTTAATGTGAATCCACCAATTACAATACATGCATACAGGATTCGAATATTTACACAGTTTATGCACACTCATTCAAATGTACCAAGTATACTCTCTGCTTATTGCAGCCTGTCGTATCATGTTGGTTATATGAACACAAAGACTTGCAATGATGTCTGCCTTTTAAGTATATTATCAAATTTTTAAGAAATGTAGCAGAGACTCACTTTAACACTTAAAATGTATTGTATATATGAAGATTTAGTTTCTTCCTGGATGGGTGTAATCTTACCAGCCAACATTAGGGGGCACTGCAGACTCACTTTTCTATTCTAACAATTGCTCTTCAAATCATATGCCTTTGGTCTGGCTCTCAGAAACTGCACTACATGGATGAAGATACCCTAAATTTCAGAATCATATATGAAAAATAATGAATGTGTTACTTTCTTCTTTTAAAGAATTTCGTACCTGATTGGATGCTTAAATTTTTGCAAATCTTTGATTGTTCTCTCGCTCACCAAATGTGTGAGCTTTCTGATTGTGAACTGCACTGGATTACACTTTTTTTTTTTTTTTTTTTTTTTTACAAGCCAGTAGAGACAGGAGATAGTTTCCTATAGCAGCAGTGGGAATTGGACCAGATGTTTGTTGTAATTGTGTGTGTAGTGTCTTGTTATTGCAAAATTTAGAGGGAGCAGATTTACTGATTGTTACCTACAAAAGCCCATGCATTTATCAACTGATTAAAAACCCAAGCTTTCCATCTGCTATTAACGTGAAAGCAAACAAACACATGGTCATATGCCATCTTGATAATTAATTTCGGAAAATCCATTGTTCCAGAGGTCATTGTCAAGTGGTCATGCATTATTAATGCGACAGAGACAGTTTTAGAATACTGCCTTCACCTTAAGCTTTATAGATTAATTTTGGCATTAAGGGTGCAGGATGTGGAGGTTAAACCCTGAGAATGAGTTCATATCTAAATGGAAAAAGTTTGGGAATTTAAAGAAATAAACAACTGATTAAAAAATGTGTATATTTAATAAGGGCAGACTATATTAATTATCTTCTTCATGACTTTTATAACATGTTTAGGCGACAAAATGGTTGAAATAATGTAGGCTAACTGATTATGTTTATAATAAATATATTTTAATCAAATGCAGTTATGGAAAAAAAAACAGTTATGGACTAAACACTGTTAAAATGCCTTTTATAAGCTGTAATATAATAATTTATTCTTACAATGCAAGCCTAAACCGACTTTCAATTCATCATTTATTAATGTGATTTATTAAAATCACCTCTGATAGATCACTCTGCTGTCAAAGAGCAGTGACTGACAGCGACAACCTACCTTGATCGTGGAAATTATTAACATGCAGCCAATAGTCTAATCTGATTGGGTGTTGCGCTCAGGGGGCGCGGCAGTTATATTATATACTGCTCACCCATTGGCTCAGACGCCTGTCACTCCATAGAGACCGAGTCCCCTCGTCTAAGGTAGTCAGACTGGAGAAAGTAATGAAGATGGAAGGAGCTGATGTTGATGAATTATTGAGGAGATTTATGGAGTAACGAAGTGATAGCCGTTTACTTGTCTTGTCGGAACGACAGAGGACAGCGATACCAGGGAATTGACAGATAGCATGTCCGTAAGTAAACCGTAACTTCCCCTGTTAACTTGGTGTCGCGCCTTAGCCGAGCTAGCTAACTAGCTAATCTGTAAGCAGCCGTTGTGACAGTCAGAAGTCATTCAGCAAGCCCGGACAGAAAGTGTGTGACGGCGGAGGATTCATTTACAGTCTCTGCTTGGTACTAGTTAATAAATACACTGAATTATATGGCTGGGGGAGCTATTGCTTGCCCTTGAGCTACCAAAACCTTGAGGAAGAATTTTACGCTGTTTAAACGCAGACTGTGGCACCGGTTGTCATTGTGGCAGACTAGCTGGTTAGCAGTGCCAGGGGACATATGTAGTTATTATTTTGCAGAGCTAACGTAAGATAAGATGATATGAAACAGGAAGGTTTCCTTTATATGTGAAGCAAACGGGCTTTTCTTTGCTCCCATTTTGCTACAGTAGTAGATTAAGTCACGTTTGCCACAGAGACAGACTTTGTACCTGACTTTATCCTGTTCAGTATCAGCTGCATGTGTGTGTGATCTGTCAGGACCTTGTTAAGGTACTTCCTCAGGTGATTCATGTATTGCTATACACATGTGTGTGTGTGTGTGTGTGTGTGTGTGTGTGTGTGTGTGTGTGTGTGCGCGTCCCAGTTTGGCAGGGGGACAGACACCATTGCAGACTGGTATGGTAAAGAATGCGTTGTTGGGATTTTTCTAATAGCTATCATGTGATGCATCTTTCCTCTGTACCACTCATCCAGTTCAGGGGTTTCCTGTAGGATGGGAATTGCTGTGAAGCTTTGCCGCAGAGCCCCATGACAGTCCTGTTGCATGAAAAGAGCTCCTTCACTACTGTACATGTCAAAAGTTGAGAAAAATGTTTGCTTTACAATCTGTACCCTTCACAAGGTCTGTGCTTCTGGTGGTGTGCCAGACATTGCTTTAATAAGATACAGTTTGCGGCTTAGTTCATAGGTTACCCTTTGCTTTCCATAAATGTGTGTGTTTGCCTTTGTTATTAAGTAGAAGCTTGTCCTGTAGCAGTAGATGGGTTTACCGGGTGACTGATTGTGCAGTGTTAAAGTGGTATTACTAGGATGTGAATGTATGTGTGTCCACCCATACTAAAAGTATACCCAGGCTTGTTAATGTGTGGCATCCGTAGCTGCTAGTGTTCCGAGCCTTTTAATGCTTTTTGACAGTGAAGCCCTGCAGGTCATGGAGCAAGAAGATTGCATGAGCTCTGTTGTCATCCAGCATCACTGTTAGAGTCACCCATGCCCGTGGGTTCATGAAATATCCTGACAGCTTGAGCAGTGAAAACCATTGAAAGCCTTTCCATTTAATTCTGCGCACAAGCATAGTATAGGTGAAACATAGAAGGTGATTTTTCCCAGCATGAATATAGACACCAGTAGATGCCACATGCTTTTAGCTCTGCATAAAATCTAGAAAATGAAGCTAATGAGCTGAAGCAAAAGTGGTATTTAAATGTGAAATTCCAGTGCTGAGCATTAATAGATTATGAGAGAGTTATCCAACTGTGGCAACAGAAGCTGAGACAAATGGAGAGGAAAAAGGCGACAAAAGAGAGCCCTAAATTGAAAAATCAGCGATGTTAATCATTGGTCTCTTCAGGCTCACTTTCCACAAGAAGACGGGGAATTGAAGGGATGCGAGGAGTGGTGAAGATGCATCACTGGCTTAGAGGCAATGGAGAAAAGAGCGTGGGCTGCTATAAGAGGATTCCTCCTTGTCAGATCTCTGTATCTGTCTCCCTCAGCAGCAAAAACCACACACACAAACCACAGACTCTGTTGTCATGTCTACTTAGCTACCAACAGTCTTCTACTCCGTGTGTGTGCGTGTGTGTGTGTGCGTGTGTGTGTGTGAGTGTGTGTGTGTGAGTGAGTGTAAAAGATGAGAAAAGAAAACAAACAGAATAGCACAAACCCCCCCTTTTCTTGAAGCTATATGCAACCTGCTACTGAAGAAGACCGGGGGGAAGAGCAAGGTGGGAGGTGGTGATGCAACAGGGTTAACCGCAGGCCAGGAAAAGTTCCAAATAAAGAATGCAGCAGTCGACAGCACGAAAAGATGTGATATGAACTGAAGAGAGATGTCAAAACAAAATGCTACAGTCCCATGAGTGGACAAACAGTGTAAAGAGCTCTTAGCACGGCTGATGAGCACCAGTTCAGGTGAAGCTGTGAGCTTAGGGCATGTTAGAGGCTCTGCCCTTTATGACCACGGTTATATAACCCTGCCACAACCTTTATTTGGACACCCCACAGCTCCTCAAAATAGTGCCTTAACAGTGTTTGCTTCCATTCAAGTTAAAACACGCTAAGAGTCACTGGTTCAGTGTGTTGACAGTTGACACAGAGGTGGTTGGTAGATCTTGGGTGGAGTCGAGTTGATACAATGCCTCCTTTTGGTGTTGGTTAGTGAAGTTAAACAGTTTGTCAGTGGCTTGGGTGTGTCTGTACAAGAGTGAAGTCAGCTGAGTTTAGGTTTATTTCAGTTTACTCGATATATTTTACATCCTGCTGTAGCTTTAATTCACAGAGGGCTCAGTATATTAGGTGTCATTTTCATTGTCAGCCCAACCGGTAGTTTGTGTGGCTTACACCGGCACCACAGGAAAAAGCAGCTGGGGCAGCCCTGCCACTCTCAAAACCACCCACTTTATCTGTCTCTCTGCTTCCTTTCTTCCCTCCATTCAAGCTTTCGGTCTTATTGCTCCTCTCACTTCCTGAAAAAAAGAAGGCTGCAAAGCATATGTGCAATAGGAAATGAGGTAATCAGCAGGGAGGGCTGCGTTTGTGTGTGGGTGTCCCCTTAATGCAGTCTCACTCGGACTCGCGTCACTTCTCAGGCAGCTTTCCCAGACAGGTATGTTCTTGCTTCACTACAGAGCACCGGAGGACACTCAAGTGTTTTGATAGTGCCAATTACCTGTTGTTGTTTTTTTGTATTAATCCACATGAAGTAGTGTGTGTATGGTGTGCTTGCCTCAACTGTTGTACAGTAACTCTGGCTGAACATGCAGGCAGTCTTACAACAAGGATTAGGAATGTAAACTCAAAGGAGACCTGTTTGTGTTGGAGGAAGCCTTCGGAAGGAGGAGTCAAAAATAAGCTCATTTAGACTGCCAGCCCAGTGTGTGTGAGTGTGTGTGTGTCAGAGTTTAAGACACAGGCGTGGGTGTAAATTCAGAAACGAGCTGTCAACTTTAGCTAGCTCACAGGAACAGGTTTTGTCAAACCAGACATTGAATAAACACACTTGCACATACACACTTGTGCAATGCGTGACACATTCTCACTCCTTGGCAAGAAGTGCGCTCCATCAGAGCTTTGCATTGGTGGAAAAACCCAGTAAGCCGCAGCTAGGCTACTAAAATCATTGGTTAGATCCATTTCTTGAGCCTGTTAAGACCACAGAGAGGCGTGTTTCAGTACCTTCCCTTATCCTGTGTGTTTGTCAAAGAGTGGGAGGTTGCCTGGGGCAGCACAGATTGAAAACCTAATGGACTCTCCTCTTTTATTGAACCCACGGTCTCTCCCGTTTTGAGTTATCCACCCCTTGGGTTGTCATACATTCATTTTAACCCTCATCCCCCTGTACATCCATTTATATCTCGCTCTATTCATTTAGGTATTGATCTCTGCTCTGTTCATCCTCCTGCAGTCCCTCTCTGTCCCTCTCCTACTTCTACTTGTTCAGCACTTCACTGGTTTGTTACTTGTGGTTGTCAAAGCTACTCAGCCACTTATTCTTAACACTGGTTTATTAATGTGTGTTGTTTGTGCTGCTCAGAAGAAGCTCGCCAGCTGCTCTCTCTGTCTTCTGTTGATTTCTGTCCTGATCTGTGAGTCCTTAATGACTGAGAGATTGCTATCAGTTAAACAGACTAAGAAAGAAGACAAACATCTGCTTAATAACATAATTGCGCTCTATAGCGTTCTCACAGGGCAATTAGTTTGCCATTTTTCTCCCCCAGTTGCTTGTGCCAGTCCGCAGGATGTGCAAAGAGATCCTCGAGATGGGGCTGTCTCTTGTGGTTTGAATGCAGTTTCAGAATGAATCGTCATGATTTTCAGGGGTGATTAGTACATAAAATGCATTGTGAGGTTGATAGAAGGGAGTGATAATGTTTATATATTCATTTTTTTGTTACTGTTGCTGCTAGGGCTAAAATGATTAGTTGATTGAGTAATTAGTCGTTTAAGGGCAAATTAAAATGCAACAATTTTGATAATTGGGTGCTTATTTAGGTTACTTTAAAAATAGCAAGTCTTGGGCTTTAGGAAATTATGATGGGTTTCTTTTTTGCTACTTTGTGACATTTAATAGGCCAAATAAAATAATTAGTGAAGTGAAAATAATCATTAGTTGCAGTTGCTAACTTTTTCTGGCACTTTAACATTCTGCAAATTTGACTTTAACCTTTTTAAGGTTGACTGGGTCGTGTTTATACTGTCAAAAGTAAATCAGAAATTCAATATACACTTTGATTTACAGGTACGTCACATTAACTTTGCACCCGAGTGTCCACCCTCTGCTGCTGCTTTTGTGGCGCTGCCATTGCTTCTTAGCTTGCAGCTGAGGTAGGAGGCAAATATGCCACATGGGTAGGAGGCATGGCAAGCAGCTGCTGAGTTTAGTCTTCAGGTATCTTTTTCCGGATACAGATGATACAAGATGCCGTGTCCCCAGATGCCAGCCTGGACAAAGTTGATCGCTTAAAAGTGACTCTGTAGGAGGAGAGCCCATCCTCTTAGAAGACTGACTCATCCACACTGTAATCACAGCCTTTTATTTTTGCTTTCAGTTAGCACATGCTGGCTTTTAGATATCGACGCTGTCCTCCTTGTAGTCTTCACCAGCATGAAAGAAATGGAACAACAGACCGCCACAAAGGACTAATTTCTCTAAATGGAGGCTATTCTGCTTTATAATCCTTCCCTATTTCATGAGTCACTGGCTCCCCTCCCCCCTGTCATTCCTGTCATTGGTACAGTCCATAAATAGACACCTGGCTGCCACGGAGGGACCAAGCACCATAATAATACAAAATAATGCATTTGAATGTGTGAAAGATGGATTAGGGAGTAGGGAAGATGGGGAGAGAGAGACAGATAGAGAGACAAATGATGCTGTGTGGGAGGATGAGTGGAGGAACAGAGGAGGACCGGAAGGGAAGGAAATTGACCATAAACATATATATATTTTTTTATTTCTTATAACACATATGCATCACACATTAGAAGGTTTTTGGTGATTGGCAGTCAGGTCTATAATGTTCTGAATCTGTACTCTGGTCTATTGCTCTGAATTCACCTCCAAAATAGGTCTGATATATTTTCTTTCACAGCCAGAAAGGTGTTGGAAGTGGACGGATTTTTAAAAGGTGTTATTATGCCACCTTCAGCTCCAACCTGAGCACGTTTCTGCATGACGAGCGTGCACATAGAAGGACTTCTTCCTCCCTCTTTCTTTTTCTCAGACTCAGTTACCAGACATACCAAAAATGGACTTTGTTTCTGCATTCAACAGCCAATTTAGCCTTGTGCCTGCAGTTTTAGAGCACAGGCACGACAGAGTGCAGACACGACATATATCGCAGTGAAAACAGACTGCTAGTGAAAAACAGATAATCAGAGATGAACAGAGACTGTGTCCTCCTCCTCCTCCTCCTCAGCAGAAAGCATGTCTTACGGTGACAGTCACTGTGCATAGTTGGTTAAGGTGACACAAGTACACTGCAATGATTATTTTTTAATTATCAGTCAGTCTTTCTCTTTGTTTAAATTCATCGACCAGTTTGTTCTTTTGAAATGTCATAGTGAAAAATAATCAGCACAATTCCCCAGAGCCTCAGGTATTCGCTTTACAATGATATGAAACAAGAGAAAAGCCAAATGTTCTTGCATTTGAGAACTGGAACTAGTAAATGTGTGCATTTGTAGAGAAGTGGCTCTAGAGATTGATTGGTCCATGACTTTGACCAAACAATACTGCTCTGTGTCATCATAATTTCCACATTGTGGTGGATAGTTTGAAATCTGGATTAAAAAAAAAAAAAAGCCCCATCTTATATTTGTCCTGATATGTTCTATTTCTGTTGCTCTGTCTCTCTGCGTTTCGCTCCTCCACTTTCTTCCTTCTCCGTATGTGACTGCAGGACAGCAGTGTCAGATAGGAACCAGCAGATGCTTTATTAAAACACACACACACAGAATTATGCTTACACAAAGAGCATAAGAACGCTGTCCAGGAAATAAGCACGGTAAGATAGTGTAGCATTGGAGGCTCAATAGAAAAGATTTGACATGTGTATAAGTTGAGTGCTTAGAAGAGGAACGAGAGATGTAAGATGCAGAAAGTGCAAGTGTTGTTATGGATAGCAAGGGATATATATATATAAAAATGGGAATGGAGGCAGAGATGGAGAGAGGCAATCATTAAACATCATAAATAAATCGTAGTTAAAGCTTTTTCTGTCTGTTTCTGCTAAAAGACATTGAAACCGTACAGCCTGTGCAACAAGCATCTAAATTCTGCTGTGCCACTTTTTTTTCCCTCGTCAGTGCTTCAGCGGTGAAGCCAGCCAGGCTTCTCTGTGTGGGTGATTTTTCGATTTGAGAGCCTGAGTTGAGGAAAGGTTAGGTACTTGCTGCAGAGGTGTGTGTGTCTGGAGAGAAATGAGGGGGAAACAGGAGAGCGAGAGGGAAACAGAGACTTATGCTTCATCGGAGTATTGAATTGATGCCTGGAGGCTGGAGCCTGTACAGTCACTTTTCATCTCTGCCATGGTATCGTTTGCTGTTTGTAATATAGTTTTTTTTATCAGGATACCAAGTAATAGAAGGCTGGCAAACATGGAAGGAGCTTTGGCAAGCTGTGATTGCTTTTGTGTGCGTGTGTGTGCAATGCCCTGTACATATGCCGCGTGTCAATAATTATTCGGTGTGTGTTTATACAGTTTTTCCTTCACTCATAGGTAGAGGTGACTCCACTGCAAATGAAGGAACATGTTGGCTATGGACCAAGGAGTGGTGGAGGAATGGCTGTCAGAATTTAAGGTACTGCTTTACTGTGTGTTTCTCTGTGTGTGTGTGTGTGTGTGTGTGTGTGCGTGCGTGTGCGTGTGCGTGCATGGGCAAAACGCAATATTGAAAAGCACCTAGCCCTGATTAGTGTGCTGTACATTCTCCGCTGCTGCTTATTTCTTCCACACACATAAACAAACACTCTCTGAAGTGCTTTGTTGCCAGAAAATTACATGCTCCTACTCAGACACGATGAGCACTCACCGATATGTGACTGTTAACAAAGCCAACGCTCGGTGAGGTGTGACTATAAAGGGGCAGAAGGGAACTTCCTGTGTGAATGTATAAAGACCTATCATCCTCGCTCAGTGCAATTAACCTCTAAACACAAACAGATTGATGTAACTCGCAGCTTCTTATATAGACGCAGTCACTGTCTCTGCAGGCTTTAGATGCTGTCAAGATATCATTTAAATGTCAAACAAGGTGTACTGCCCTGTTGCTTATACTTAACAAATATGTTTTGTTTCATTATTCGTCACCATTATCTCTTAAGCCCTGTTTCCTCCAGACACTTTCAGTATGGTACATTTGGAACCGAAAGTAACCCTTCCGACATGGTACCTAGACTCTAGTATTTCCACTACAAACTGTGCTCTTTCATGTGGGCAGGGTTGTTGTCACTCACTGCTGCGTCCAGCACTGAATACGCAACACACAAACTAGAACAGGCTGCAATGAGTCTCTCTCAATGAGATATTCAGATATAGTGGGTTTGTGCATTTAGTCCTTCTGAGGCAAGCGTAGGGGTTAAGTGTTGCGAGAGCCCACAGAAACTACGCTCTGCACCGCTTTTCTTTCTCTGAGTGAGGATAAGCATATTTGCCATTCACATAACCTAGTCGAAATTAAGATATATATATATATAAACACTTCATGGTCCACTTATAAATGAAATTGTATGTTGTATAAAAAGTAAAGTAATGGTCAAAGCTGTAATTGAAATTTAAGGTGTGCTGATGGATTTACGTGTTACTTGTGTGCTAGGTACCTCAACAGTGGGGCTACAAAAAATGGGGACGGTACCGAATGGTTATATTGGTACCATCCAGAACTTTTCAAAGTGGAAACACGTACACAACTGAACTATACCGTACTGCTCGGTGAAAACAGGGCTTTAATGTCCTGGATGTGATGCGAATCAACGAACAGTTGAGTGTCAAATCTAGACAGCTCAAATTTAGACTACATCAACAAATGTTTGGGTATTCACTTCTCAACCTGCATGCTGTGTGTTTATTTTTAGAATTGGTAAGTCACTTAGTGTATCAAACTTCAGCTGTGTGTGTATGTGTGTGTGTGTGTTTCAGACCCTCCCTGACAGCGCTGTGTCCACCTATGCTGCCTCACTAAAAGACAAAGGTGCCCTGGTTCCCGCGCTCTACAAAGTCATCCGAGAGAACTACAGTGATGTATGGACACACACTTTAATATTTCATTCATGTACACATGTATTGTAAATACCCAACCACACAACCTTTTACCAACATTTTGTATCGGGGTGGGTGATATATATCGATTATACTTGATGTATTGCAGCTTGTTCCGTGTTTGAAATGACTGCATTGCGATCATCAGGTATACTGTCACGTCATAATTTAAAGACACCGGCATGAGGTTATTTTGCATTTTGGTTCTCTTCCTCTCACAGACACAAAAAGAAAAGGCTCCCATCTCTCTCTCTCACACACACACACACACACACTTGCCTGCCCATTAACACCACTCTCTCCTGGGAAATAGTGTGAGCAGGTGTTTTTTTTTTTTTTTTATCTGCAGGGCTCCAGGCCACCAACATTTAGTCACATTTTGTGATCACTGAGCACCAATGAGACTTGCAGATATTATTAATGTGTGAACTGGAGAGCTGTTGTTTGAGAATAAATCCTCATGTTTAATGGCACCACGGTAACCTGCTAACTTCTAACTGTTGACCTGAAGCTTCAAGTTCACAGCAAAAATATCAGACTTCCAAAATATCACAATATTATGTATAGGCTATATCACCCAGCCCTTCTTTGAGTATTTTGACATGTTTACTGTGCCATCATTCACCTGTATTATTATATTTATACATACCCCAGATTATCTCATGTTGTTATGTCCTGTTGTTTTTTTTTTGTTCATGGATCTGCCTGACTGTCCAACACAGTGAATCACAGTTACAGTGGCAGTTGCTGTCTGTTGATTTTTGTACACAGGATGTCAGGATGTAACCATGTGCCCATGTTTTTTGGCTCTCTGTTCTCCCCAGTTGCTGGAGCCAGTGTGTCACCAGTTGTTTGAGTTTTACCGAAGCGGTGAGCCGCAGCTGCAGCGTTTCACGCTACAGTTCCTGCCAGAGCTCCTGTGGAGCCTCCTGTCCGCCAGCGCAGCCAGAGACCCTCACACGTCTGGCTGCATTGAGGCCCTGCTGCTGGGCATTTACAACCTGGTAGGGGACAGGATGAAGCTGGTGGTGCACATTATATTTTCAACACCACATTTTTATGTCTCAACTGCACTGTTTATTTATTAGCAGTAGAGCAGAGCTGCTCTTGTTAGTAACAAAAAAATGTTTCCAGTGTGGTAGGCAAGGTAAGGAAAGGAAGAGGAAAAGGTCCTTGATCCGTTGCAAGTGGGTGTAATCATGCAGTTTCAGAAGCAGGGGACTTAGCCGCTCAACTATTTCTGGGATCTGCGTCATGTATTTTGAAAGATTACTTTCTGCCTTGTTAGACAGCTATGCATCGCGAGTAACAGGAAATATGGGTTTTGACATAGAGGAATTGAAACACAGTGAATTTGCTAATACACAATATGGATGGGTTGCACTTGGCAAATGCCCTTAAGCTTCCCACAGTGATGCCAGCCGGTTGTTATTATTAAAGTGTGTTGAGTCCTATTTTCCTCCATTTTGGCTCGGTTTTCTATCTATCAGCAAAGTGCAGTGTCCCCTAACTTCCTCTATGAATAGCAGAATAGGTCAGCTGTCACTCAACACACTAGCTGGCTCCCATTAATCTATTTGACATTAACATGCACACAGGGGACACCAAAACCCTGGGGTTTGAGTGCATGTGTTCACACAATATACACACAAAAATGCAAACACACACACTAGCAGACTGATTTGGGAAACAGAGACCCTGAGGGCCACACACAAACACCCACACATAACAGATGAGTGTGCTTGAAGTGATATGCATGCGCTCTTTAGAGGTTTAGGGAACACGCAGATAAAAGCTTCTGTTTTTCTCGCCTACAATAACATTTTCTCACTGTCTTCCTGTCTTCCTCTTTTACAGGAAATAGTTGATAAAGATGGACAAAGTAAAGTATTATCTTTCACTGTCCCTTCCCTCTCCAAGCCCTCAGTGTACCATGAGGTGAGAAACACAAACAATTGCACACAGATCTTCTGCTTTTGCAGAAATGTGCAGTTAAAAAACTTCCTCTTCTTCTCCAGCCTTCAGCCATCGGCTCAATTGCCCTTACAGAAGGGGCTCTAGCCAATCACGGGCTGAGCAGGGTGGTGTACAGCGGGCCACACCTCCAGAGGGAGACTTTTACAGCGCAGAACAGGTAAGAGGCTTGATGGGCGGACTTCTTTGAAAGGCTGCTGGACGGGTGGTGACGTGTCAGTAGG
This sequence comes from Epinephelus awoara, assembly GCA_035609425.1. Lineage (NCBI taxonomy): Eukaryota > Metazoa > Chordata > Actinopteri > Perciformes > Serranidae > Epinephelus > Epinephelus awoara. Next base: position 13,670,247 of record CM069310.1, on the reverse strand, counting down.
GTGGAGATTGTTCATGTTTTTAAAATAGGCTTTCCTGGTAGCAGGCTGCGAGTCTGCCTGCTTTGAATTGGCAGCAAATACCAGACAACAACCAAAATAGGAACACACATGAAGGAGGATGAACAATCTTGACAGTTGCTTTTGAAGTTAAGCGTGCAAAGTCTTGGCAAGACATTTATTGCCTCTACTATGACAGTTTTAGGCCGCCTAAATTTTATTCACTAATGGAGTTGTCTCAGAAAGTGAAATCCTGTACAAATAACTCATACGCTCAGTGAAATTTGAGAGAAATGTGTTGAATGTTGATCACCTTTTGTACCTAAATACATTTCCAAACTGATCAAAGATTCCATTATACATTGAGTTCAGATATTGTTTTGATACAGTCAGTGGGACGATAAGTTGAGACACAAATCCATCAAACATTTTTAACTCTCAACTGAGCTTTGAAATAAAATTTAGTCTGACAGTCTCATTAAATACAATAGTGTCAGTGACTCCTGTCCTCAAACGTATGTAGTGACAAAGAGTTTAACTGCTGCCAGGGCCAATTATTTTATGCACCAGCTCCAGTGATGGCCCGTGGCAGTTGTCTTTGCTTTGTTGCATTCATTAATGTAACAAGGCCCCACTGCGGCCAAACTCTGAAGGTCGGAATGGTCTGAGTTGTACAGCTTTTTTCAGCACTGTTTTCTTGTGCTGTTTCAGATGACCAGGTAGATTATTTAAAACGGAGAGGAATTTTCATGTGACAAGAAGTCCGGCTGCTTTTTAAGATCATGCAGAGATACTTGTATCTTAATCTCTTCAGTGTAGCAGTCAGTGTTTGCCTGAGTAGATGATGTATTTTTTACTGACTGTAGTTTTTAAATGGGAAGTCCCCTGATTTTTCACATCAGAATGTATTTACAGGTCTTGAGGAGTACTACTCCATATGTGGTGAAAAACTCTTTTGTGAGGGAGCTGTGCCAAATCTGACATATTGCCTCAAAGTGAGTCATCTGAGTCTGCGTCGGTTTAAAATCTGAAGATGTTGAGTTAGGAAGAAGGGATCCTATCAGAGCCCTATCACAGCACACCCTCCCCTGCAGCTGAGTTGTGCTGTGGGGAATGTAGATGCCAGGCTTTGACAAGGAAGAAGAGTGCACAAAATAAAAGGGACGATATCACTGGTACAGTTCTGCTTTTGAAATCCTCGAATCTTTCTTTTTTTTTGTGGTATTTCTATCTACAGTATAGATAGAGGGCTAACTGTCTGAATTTCTGCTCTGATATGTTCAAAATTTTGTTTTATATGTCATGCTGTAATCTAGATGTGCTGTTTCAAGGGTGTATTTGTGTTGTTGAGATTTGAGGTGCTGACCTTCCTGCTGCTGTGCTACAATGCTGCTCTCAGCTACATGAGCCCCAACTCCCTCCAGTCCCTCTGCCAGCTCAGCTCCAGGTAAAACATACACACACATACACACTTTGTCATGAGGACTTGTGGACACTATAAGTACACACAAACCAATTATATATTCTGTGATTACCTTCTTGATTGTGGATGTTTTTGAGAAGGGTACTTGAATAACCCTACATACACACACAGGCGCTTTTTTTTTTTTTTTAGCAGGCACTTGCTTATCTGATCCTCTTATAGACTTTGCTGCCAGAGGGAGCCAAGATACCGCTATTTGGCAAAGAGCTGCGATGTACACACATCCCAGCTCAGCGGTTTTTGGTAATCGGCCAACTGTAGCTGAGCATTGCTCCAATAAGCACAGAGCTACAGAGAAGTTGTCAGCTTTGATTTCCCCTGGACAGTTTTCTCTGTTGTCAGCTGTGTACTGTACTGTGGTATCATATACAGTAGCAGCGCCTATAGCTTAAATGGACAGGTGAATCCTCTTTGTCGCAACTTGCATGACACCTGTTGGAAAATAATTAACTATCTACAGTTTATGTTCAGAAAATATTCAGCACTAATGTGTGTGTCTGTGTTGGATTCAGCAGTTCTTTGCTTATTGTTGTTTTTTGTAATCAGCTCACCACAGGGAAGTAAATTGCCTTAATGGAGCTGCAGCCAAGTGGCTCTGCGGAGTGGTTTCCCCGATTAAAGCTTCCCTGTTTCACTGATACAAGCTTCCCTGTTGCATTTCTTTCTTATTATCCTCCAGGGTCTGTATATGTGGTTACCCGCGGCAACAGATGCGCCGCTACAAAGGCATTAGCACACGGCTGACAGTCACGTCAGAGTTCCTGGTTCAGCTCATGACGGGGATACACTACGCATTGTGAGTGTACACACATGTCTGCACAAACAGCCAGATCAGCGCAGCACAGACTCCCTGATCAGCTTTATCTTTTCATGTCTTACATTTCTCCAAGTGTTTTCTTTAAAGTCTGCTCCATGTGTCTTATCTCTGACAGCATTTGATTTGGTCTAATCATGCATGTATGTAAATACCTGTTGCAAAGAGGTTTAACTATGACAATCATTCAGTCTGCTCACTTTGCATTTTGAGTATGAACCAGTTCACATTGCTGTGGTGCATTTCACAAAAGACGTCACGTCTTTATCACAATATTGCATAAGCAGTTGGCATCGAAAAATACTAACTGGTGTCTGCTGTCTCGACCAGTATCTACAGTTCTACTTATGTGAATATGTATGGTATTACTGTCCTTACTCTGATCTGATAATCAGGCTGTTAAAGGTGCCCTGTGGAGTTTTCTTCTTCTGACTAGCTTTTGTCTTTAGTGGGAAAGTTTACAATTGGCAAATGACTGCAGTAAACACCGGTATTTATCGGTTCCAGATCCGAAACGTGACACCCAGGTGAACACACTACTTTTAGCCCCTTTTCCAGTGTGATTTAATGATGCACAGCCACAAATTCTGTCTGTCTCTGACCAAGCAGTGCTTGAAACGTCTTTCCAAATGAGACGGCACCAAGTTTGGTGTAAAAAGGGTATTGTATTCTTCTTATTTTCTCCGTCCTTGGTGGTGCATTGCTTCATATCTTAGCGTGTTACCATCACCTGGTGATAAATGGAATAGCGTGACATTAATAAAAGGACTATGTACCATGTCACCTGCGTATATTTGCATCCAAAATAAACAAAACGGGGACCCACAAATAGAAAAACGGCTCTGCAGTACCACTAGAGGTCTGACACTCCACAGGGAGCCTTTAGTCTTGGAGTCATACACTGTGTGTATTTATATGTTTATGTGTTTTTTGCCTGTGCGTAGGTGTAACGGGGAGGTCGAACTGGGATCCAAAGCACTGGATGACGTTTTGTATCGGGCCCAGCTCGAGTTGTTCCCTGAAGCTCTGTTGGTGGGTTCAATCAAGTTTTTCATCTTCTACTATCACACTGTCCTTCTATATGTGTGTTTTTGAAGCTGTAGTGTGTGTGTGTCTGAGAGCATGTGATTTTGGACGCACATGCTCGCCTGTGGTTTTGATTCATGCACAGCAGCACAGTATGCTGTATTGTGTTGGTCTCTGTGTGTGTCAGCGACTGCAAGCAGAATGTAATCCCACTAGATTATTTACATGCTTTCCACTCTGCTCCGTTAAGCCATAATCCTTGAGGCCCAGGGAGTAGAGGATTGAACCTAAGCTCACAGTATTACTACACAAGTCAAGGTGTGCTCCTCCACAACACTCAAAACACACAACCTTTGGATTCTTATTATGAGACTGGTGTGTGGTTCAAGTATGTTTATAGAATAAGAAACAGCTTTGTGGACATGTGACATGAACACCATTGTAGGAGGGTTAGAATCTCAGTGTGTTTATATAAGTGTTTACTTGTTGCAGTGGGACACACCAGGTGGCAGCATGCTGACGTGCCCCTCGTGAGACTAACGTGTTGCAGCCTCACAGACAAAAGACATGTTGTATTGTGATTATGATGCCCTCCACCGCATGTTACTTACTCGGCTGTTATATGATCATTAGTGCCACCTGAAACGTTTTCAGCGGAAGCTTAGGTTATTGTAGGAACACTTGTGAAATAGTGTTATATAGAGCAAAATACAAAGTCTTTTTGTTTTTCTTATATCACTCGTCTGTGTAACTCAGTCAGTTGGTGGTAAGCTTTCAGGTTTATCCTTTTGCATAAATCTGGTAGAAATAAGATTATTTGTCAGATGTTATTAGTTTGGTAACATGATCTGAGCTTCAGTTTTACTTAAGAGCAAAAATGTGTCAGTGATATTAGAAGTACCGCGTTTACAGGCACTGTGTTCTGGGCCACTGCCTCTACACTTGGATCTTTTTCGTATTATCTGCCTGTGTATGTCTTTCGTTGGGTGGTGGGACAGAGGTTTTTCCATAGTCATACACGTAAAGTTATAAAAAGCTGTTTTCATTGACACGTGCTCAACAAGAATTTTTTTTTTTTTTTTTTTTAATTTTTAGTTTTTTGTAAAACCTTTTAATATTGCAGTTAACCATAAATCAGTGATACTCAACTTCCTACTTGATAGGGTGCCTAATGGCCCCACAGCCATTTCCTAATTTACAGTGAAAATAAATTAGAGCATATATAGGAAATAGAATTAATTAAATAAAAATGCATCAGAACAGAGCTTGTTTATCAAAAAAAGTTACACAGGAAGGATGCTTCAGTCCCTGACAGAAGTCTGGGCTAAGCCTCAAATGTCCCCAAATCCTAGAAACGCCCCTCTGTACACTTGACCTGTGCAGCGTTGCTGTGACTGGCTCCTGGCCTCCTGTCATTTCGCAAAGGTGGCCCAGAGTCAGAACAAGTTTAGTATCCCTGCCATTATCTATCCATTTTCGTAACCGCTTATCCTCTTGAGGGTCGCGGGGGGGCTGGAGCCTTTCCCAGCTGACACTGGGCGAGAGGCGGTGTAAATTTTATTGTATTGCATTCATACACAATCTGGCCTTGACTCGTCAGTGCCACTTATGAAGGGGAATCTAAAAATGTGCTTTAAATTTGTTTGCAGCGATTGTCTGTAGCAACATCAGTTCATCGTTCTTTCTACTTGAGGTTTCCTCCACATTGGTAGAAAACCCCTTTGGATTTTTGTATTGTAAATTTGATATACCAGTTATTGTATTGGCTTCACACACCATGGAGTCAGCAGTAATTGTTGTGGTGTCAGATGTAGCACAATAGACAACAAGTGGACCCAGTACAATGAAGGGAAAAATAAAGGATAACAACCAAGTAACATTAAATAAAACATGTTGGGCCAGTTGCCAACCTGCCAGTGAGCCAGTCCAGTTCCTCACTGGCCAGGGGCCACTTGGCAATCCCTCTGTGAAATTCTGGTATCCTCTGAAGCAGTAACGTTTGTGTATATGTGCCTCTCCTCGCCCTCAGGTGGGCAATGCCATCAAGTCGTCACTGCACGGTGCCGCACTGAAAAGCAACAACAAGGAGGGTGCACGGAGTATCCAGGTGGAGATCACGCCCACCACCTCCAGGATCTCCCGAAATGCTGTCACCTCCCTCTCTATCAGGGGACACCGCTGGAAGAGACACGGTAAGATTCACACATGGGGGGAAAAAAGTAAGTGGAGATGTAGGGACACAGCCGCGCGAGTTCAAGTCACTGAAACACAAGAAGAGCGCTCACACACATCTTTCTGTCATTTTGTAATCACATTTTTACCAGGTAATAAAAAAATAGAATTGTTTGATTGAAGAACGGATCACACCAAAGGAGAGAGTGAGAGGTTTAAATCTCTTCATCGTTCACTCACCCCTCCATTTCATGTCCTACAGTCACTGTGTACATACGTGTCGTTGTCATCAATCCCTAAGCTCGTAGAGCACCTTTTCTCAGCTTGCTAGCTGGTGCTGCTGTCAACATCCTTTTCAGAATCTCCTCATCAAAAACCATGTGTTCAGGGCGTTAAGGTGTCCCATGAACAGATAGGAGAAAGCAAGAAACCAGAGGGCAGGTAGTGTATTTATAGTATAATACAAGTTGCAGTGTGAACACTTCGTATTAAATACGTTGTGTTTTATGTAGTTTCAGGTTTGCGCCAAAGGAAATTGATTGTGCTTAGATGGCCACAGAACAAATGAAACTTTCTGGTTTAGAATTAAAAGAGGGATGCTCTCTTTTCCCAGAGTACAGATAAGGCAGGTAAATTACAGCCTTCAGCTAGTTTAATGAGTAGTTTTCATCTGGAGTCTAACACCCCTTTTATCATGTCATGGATCCTGCTCATTGGTCCCCTTATCGGAGTTACTTGTTTATAGAGAAAGCTTTTGTTATGAGCAGATGATGGAGGAAAATACTATTAAATATTAATTAATGTGTAGGGGTGAGTGGTCCATTCAAATACTGAGCTCACATTCATCTCCATATTGCATGCACTTTGGCCATGTGTTATGTTCTGATCACTATAATTTTTGTCTTTTTATTTTTCTGCCATTACATTAATTACCTCTGTGTGTCTTGTGTCACTGTGGTCGTGTGTGCCTGTGCACATGGCCGTCTATCTGTTTTTCATGTACGTGTGCATGATACATGTCTTTTTGTCCATCTGTGTGTGTGTGTATGTGTGTTTATGTCTATGTATTATCCTGCTACCCCCTCATGCTCCCCCACCACCAGAGTCCCAGGAGGTGAGTGTAGACAGTGATGCGGCACTGGGGGGCATGGCCATCCCCGAAATCAGTGTGACAGGTGTGAGCGGCGAGCGAATGCCCAACGGAGACTCCATGCGGCTGCGCCCTGACGGCCGCGCCCAGCCAGACGGCGACCCGCTGGGTGCCGCCTCCGAGGTCAGCCTGGATCCCCGAGGTCATGACTCCGGCACGCGGGGTCAGGAGGTCAGGAGGCAGAAGTCTGTGAGGCGAATGGTGGAGAATGAGGGTTCTGGGTCGGCCTCCACAGGGAGGAGCCAGTACTAAGGCCCCGCCCTCCTTCCCCCTGCCCCAATCCCGGGGTAACCTAGGTAACCGTGTGTGGGGGCGTGGTCTGAACAGCTGCATGATGACTTCCCCCTTTTACCTTTTGCGCTGGGCTCCACCTTCCTCTCCACCTAATTGCACTATTCCTCTCATCTGTCAATCCAACGTCACTCATTTACTCTCTCCTTTGTGGCTAAAGCTTCCTCACGAAGATCTCCCGCAGAAATTCCTCATATCAAATTAATTATTTAAGATCTAACGAATAACAGATCTATAACCTAATAATAAATGCATGATAATGAAATATGCTTGGCTGAATCATAAAATCAAGATGATGTGATGTTTTTATGTTGAGCAAAAATAGAGTTGAACCTAATAAAGGCAGGAGATCATTTAAACAAGGAACAAATAACAGCTATAAAAGTAGCTCAGTGAACATTTCTCAGTAGATATGAAACACATACTGCAGATACAGGACTGCAAACTCTGGCTAGCTGTATCTCATTTAGTAAAAGTCACTCTGAGGTCAGGTCACTGATAACAGTAAGGCCTGATACCCTCTAGCCATAACGCCCATAGCTGTGCCTGTATTATGAGATTGTGCTCTTGAAGTGTTGTGTAGGGGTCTGAATCCTGTTTTTGACGGAGAGATCAGTAAGTTCTTGGGCCTCTTACAGCACCCATTGGTACGCCTCGACACATAAGTCCTGGGTTGCACCTGGAGACAGATTACTCCCTTCTGATGAATAGTTAGGAGCTGAGGAAAGATACGCAGGTCTTGACTGATGTGAAGCAAAAGCTGCTCACAGCGTTAAATCCAGACTTGAATCTGACAACTTTGGACCTGTTCTGAAAGGCTAAATCTGGCCATAAGATATTTGAACCGGACCTGCCTATCTGTCTAGTTACCAGCTGTTTACAGGTGTTCTGTTACAGTGATAGCATCAGATTAAAAGTGTGTTGTTCTGCATATGCGGGTGGTTGGCCACACACAGGGGTGTGGATGCATGCCTTGAAGAAAGCAGGACAGGTGTTAATGTGTGTGTTCGTCTTCAGTTAGCGAAGACACGTGAATTTAGGGTTTTGTGTCGTCGTTTGCCTTCCTCTACTCTCCCTTTGTGGTCTTTCCTAGGCTTATGCTCTTAGATTCTGTCCTCTCCTGCCTTTGGGACAAAACATGCACTCCTCTGCCAATAAACCACTCACTGTTGTCTCACAGCTCTGCTGGTTAAACTAACCTGTGTGCTGGGCTGGAATACTGAACCTGCATTGTGACATGTCAGGTGGCGAGATGTCCCTGTTAGTTGAGATTGTAGTGTGAAGGCGCCACCTGCTGGACAGTGATAGAGCCCCTCTGACATGCAGCCTTACATTTAAAACACTGAATATTGTCTTTACACCATGTTAATATTAATCATTTGATTGGATCATAAAGGCTGCATGACAGATGAGGTGGTTATTTTTTCTTTTCACGCTCCCGTTTTTCATTTCAGTGCTTGTTTTGTCCCCCCTCTGTCCATTTTGCAGACGCAGTGGATTTGGGTTCCCCGGATGAGCTGATGGATATTTCGGAGGTGGATGAAGGGGTGTGGCCAGGTGGGGTCGGGGCTGACATGACCCCACCCACCATCACTATTAGCAACAGCGTCACCACGTTGAACCTGGGGGCCAAGGCCATGAAGAAGTGTCGGCTCGGGGGGCGATCCAGCAAGGATAAGGACAAGGAGGCAGGCCCCTTAATAACATGCCGAGCCGCCAGCGAGAACGCAGAGCTGTCTGTCAAGCGACTGACGCTCACTTCCAGCCAATCGGTGCCTAAGGCAGGAGCTCTCACCAGCCTGACGCGCACCGCTAGTGCCGTCTTCTCTCGCTCCTTTGAGCAAGTGGCCAGTGGCAACGCCCCTCCCTCCAGCAACCACACAGTCTCCGAAGTTGGCCGCTATTCTTGCAGCCTGCAGGAGGACGGGATGGGGTACTTGAGTCCGGCGCCAAACCACACACAGCGTTCTCCCAGCATCAGCGTGCACCTTGGCTCTGACCTTTGAACCATTTGTGACTCCTGACTACCTGAACTGTCACCTCTGATCTTGTGACCCTGTACCTGTGACCTGGAACTCCAAGCCATGCCAACGAACAAACACTCCCGCTGGTTCTCTCGTCGCTCCATTTTAACGTCTTTGATTGTCTGTGCTGTGATGCAGCCTGCTGCTCTGCTCCATGAAGACACCCTGAGTTCTATCAGCTCCCTCTGCTGCTCTCCCCCCAGCAGTCTCCTCTGGGCCTGATGGAGCCGGGATGTCAGGGATGTTACTTCCAGCTTCACTGATTTTTAGTAGTGTACTGTTGCCGTGAAGTCGTGCCGGGACAAAACAGCACTCTGACGCAGAGCGGCCTGTCTGTAAATGGGTGCACTTAAAACTTACTACTAAAAAACTGTGTGGAGAAATATTTGGAAAGTATTTTAATCGGCATCTGTTGCCCTGCATGGCTTTTCCATCCATCCATCCTGACCTTGCCCAGGTTCTCAAAGGGCAGATGTTGAGTATGTGTGAGCATGCTTGAGTGTGTGTACTGTGTGTGTTTGTATGTACAACTGTTTTTAGAGTAAAGGCTGCTGATTGATACATTGAACAAGGTATGATTCTTAAAGTGAAAACAATTGTTTCTACTACTTTTTTAAAAGAAAAATATAGATCCCTTACCATAGCAATACAAGTCTCTCGTAGTGAGTGTTTTCCATCTTTTGGGACGAGTACACAAACTCCCTGTGGTCACACTTCTTTTGTCAGCAGTTACAGCTGTGCTCCTTTAAAGAAAATATGCATTCTTCCCTAAATGATTTTAAAAAATGACCACTAAATAATCAGCCAGTACGATAAAATTATGTTCTTTATGTTTACAATCGCACAGTATTGTCCTCATGATGGAGAAGCAATATTTGTGTCCTTCCCTCTCACTCCTCTAGCACCTTCCTGAATTGCTGTTTTTATTTGATAGCAAGAATAAAACTTCAACTTCTGACAAATGACAAAGATGATTTTGGGAATGATGGACGTGTATGATTTGTCAAGTATTGAATTTTGCACTTGAAAGAGCAAACAAGTTGTGTTTTCAACTTTGGTATTTTCTTATGATGAACAAGAGAGGTTTGACTCTCAACTGTGGTATTTTCCTGTGGGAGAGATGTGTTTTGTCGGATTTCTACAGAACAGGTATGAAGTCCACCTCCTTGCACAGAGGTACCGCTGAGTAAAAGATGTTAAAACTCCAAAATGGCAACTACATCTATTCCTGTGTGTTCTGCAGTGAGAGGGTGTGTGTGTAGGCAACAAGGCATCTTCCCTCTGTTCTGATCCACCCACGGCTCCAGCTGTTTGTAGTACTTTGGTGATGTGTTTCCTGTGTCCCTCCTTGTTGTTCACATCAGCATTATGTCACAAGACATGGTGATATTCTCTTGTACCAAAAAAAGGAATTCAACTCTGCCAATCTGCTACATTTGATGTCTGAAATCAAGCTGCCCTACCCACAAGCAAACTTGTGTTCTGTCGTCTGTGTACTAGACCTGTCGAGTGTCCATAGCTTGGTGGGACAATAACAATCAAAATGTTTCTGTACGTGGGTTTACAGAATGTCAATGGGTAAGCTCTTGTTATACATCATACTGTTGTACTAAATTTGGTTATTTTGGCCTTTCTATGTCTGAAGATAACTCACTGCTACAACTTCTGGGAATAAAGTGTTTCTATATTTAAGATGTGTGCTCAGTTAATATTTGTCTGTCTCTCTGCTGGAAAGCATCACCAAATAATGAATTGGGGTACTTAAAGGTCCAGTGTGTTGGATTTAGGGCCATCTATTGGCAGAAATTGTATATATTTATAAATATGTTTAGTTTACACTCACCTGAAAACAACTGTATTTGGTACCTCAGAACAAACTATTAATACCTACATATGAAGCAGGTCTTCTTCCATGGAGTCCACCATTTTGTTCTTCAGTATCCCAGAAAGGACAAACTAAACTGTTTCCACCTTTGCCACTGTAGTTATCGTACATGCAACCTGACTGCTAGATGCCACTAAGTCCTACACACTAGACCTTTAACCTTTTTTTGTAAAGACTGTCTAAGGATGCTAATTATTTATGCAACTAGACAGCTGCTCAACACTACAGCCGGAGAAAGGTGTTGCATAATAGTATAATTAGAATAGTGTTAGGGGCTTAATGCGTATGTCAAAATCAGGATTTAATTTTGGGCAAAGGTTCCGCTGTAATTAAAGCTCTTGAAAAAGGCCCAGTCACCAAGCATCTTATATTCATGTATCGGTTTGTACAGTGCTTTGCAAAAACATCCACCCCTCATCCTCTTTTTTCCTGTTTTGTTGCATTACAACCTGTAATTTAACTGGATTTTACTCTGATTTTTTTAATGGACCTTACACAAAGTAGCATATATATATATATATATATATATATATATATATATATATATATATATATATATACACACACACACACCTGTTCTGAGGCCCTGGAGTCTGCAGCACCACTTAGCAAGTGGCACCATAAAGACGAAAAAGCTCTCCAAGCAGGTCATGGACAATGTTCTGGAGAAGTACAGATCACTTTTGGGTTCTAAAAAAACATCTGAAATCTTGAACATCCCACTTAAACCCATCATTACAATAAAAGGAAAATATATGGGACCCCAAAAGAACCTGCTAAGAGAGGGCCACTGCCCACCAAAACTCAAGGACCAAGCAAGGGGGGGCATTGATCAGAGAGACAACAATGAGACCAAATACAACGCTGAAGGAGCTGGAAACCTCCACAGTGAAGACTGCAGTCTCTGTCCAAAGGACGACTTTGAGCCGTACACTCCACAGAGCTGGGATTCATGGCTGAGCGGCCAGACAAAAAACATTGCTTACAGAAAAAGAGAAACATGTTTGGAGTTTGCTGAAAGACGTGGGAGATTTCTCAGATCTGTGGAAGAACTCTGGTCGTATGAGACTAAAATTTAACTTTCTGGCCTCTTGTCCAACTTCGTTCCATGGTCCTCATGGTGCTGCAGACTGAGGCCTTTCACAACAGGTGTTTATATACTAAAGTCATGTGACACTTAGATTTTCAACTAATGACCTAACTTCTCAAGGTAATTGGTAGCACCAGGTCTTATTTAGGGGCTTCATAGCAAAGGGGGTGAATACACACACACACACACACACACACACACACACACACCACTTTTTAGTTTTTTTGGTTGTTTTATTTAATTTTTTGTTGGTCCATTACAAAAACATTCCAAATAAAAAATACATTTAAATTACTGGTTGTAATAATTAAATTAAATCGGTATTACCTGGATAAATATTACAATTCCGAAATTAGTGTCTTTAGTTTTGGTTTCTGGACATTATCTTTAATTTAATGCCATTTATTAAAGTCAGTATTTGACCTGCAGCAGACGCGGCAGTTACACGACTGTCCACAAGATGGCGACCTATGACAGATGGATGATGTCGGTTGACAGCGAGTCCTCTACGTCACTTCCTCTTCCTCGTCCTTGGTGGAATCGGCATCTTCGCTGTTCGGGATACACACATGGCTAAACTGAGCAAAGAGACCAAACAGCGGCTGCAGCAGCTGTTCCAGTGCAGCCAGTTTGTCATCCGATGGGGTTTTATCCCGACCGTGCTGTACCTCGGTCAGTATCTCAACAGGAGCGGAGGGGGATACGGTGGGAATAACGTTAGCTAGTTAGCTTAGCATACTAGCTAATGGTGGGCTAATACTGCTAGGTGTAACGTTAGCCTACACTTGAAATTGCCCCCTCCTCACTCAAGAAACGTAATATAATGCATGGTATCTAATGAATGATGGTGTATAATGTGTGTAGACGTGACATGTGTGAACTGCTGAATTAATGCAGCAATTGCTAAAAGCTAAAGATGAAACTGCCTATAATCTCTCCATGACATCAAGCTGTGACACAATGATTGTTGGATAATAATTTTCAGAAAGAATACTAGCATGGGAAAGAAGGAGAGGTGTTTTTGGCTGATCTCTCAGATGGATTGGGGGCTTGGTATAATCTCCCTTTTGTGTGGGTATAAAAATATTAAAGTGTTAATCTTGTACTTGTGCATTGAGTCCAGGGCAGTTGGACTGGACTTGTAACAAGAACAGTTTTAAACCAAGACGTCCATGTGCACATGTATTTTAGCCTCAGATGTCTGGGGCACTGAAATGCTAGTTTTGGAAGAAAAAAACGGGGAAGTTAAGATTTGTGCATGTGTGACGTCACAGCCGGTGGAGTTGCCCTCTGTGAGTGAATCTTCTCTGACTTCAGCATATTGGAAACACCAACGTTGATATCATACTTTCTCCCCCCTTTCTCTGTTTCTTGCTCTTGTGTAACATGCTGAATAACACCACACATTTCAGGCAACCATGATCCAATTGCGTAAAAACACCCGGGTCAAGTAAATAGTAAATAGTAATAGTCATGAATGAAAAATGAACTTAAACCCTTTGGCGTGAGTACGAAACAAGACATTAGATGACATAATTTGGGGATTTCGGAGGGACAGACTGACATTTTTCAACATTTTTCAATAAAATGATTAGTCGACTAATTGAATAAATAATCATTAGTTGCAGCCCTAATGAATGTTAAAAGTCGACTAATGCCAAGCTTTTTTTTAGGCCTCAGCCTTTCTGAAGTGAGGATTTTAAGATTTTTAATTTATATGAACCTCTTTGAGATATTTGACTCGCCTGATATCAGATAAAAGTGTCAGCTTGTTTCACCCTAAAACATCTGGACATATGTAACAGTTGGTTGGACTCTTCAACCTCGCTTCTAAGTGATGGGGCATTTTCCTTTTTTCTGACATTTTACCGACTAAACAAGTACTTGATAAATTAAAAAAACCCAAAGAATGAAAAGCAGCTGTAGCCCTAGATTTAGGGAGTAGCAAGTCCAAGCTATTTTTAGTCTTCTTAGGAACTTCTCTTGCCTTTTCTCAAGAATCGTTTGCATCACAGTTGATTTCGTCTGTGACTTGTGCAAGGAGCTAGAAAAACTATGAGGGAAATGAGCATGTTTTCCATTCTGTGTGTGTGTGTGTGTGTGTGAGTGAGGAAAAGGCGGCAGTGAGTCACGTGTGTGCCTTACTACGTTGCAGTGGTGTTATCTCAAGGGCCCTCCAACCTTTCCACAGAAATGAGATCTGCAAGACCTCTTGGATGTCAGAGCTCTCTCATGTTGTGAAGCAGTTTAATCAAACCAGGGTGTTTTGCAGAGATAAATGGTAAAGACTCAGTAATCACTTGCTAGGTGCACCGGGTGGTGAAAGGATGCATCTAACCGCCAGCTGAGATACAACTTTCAAGTGTGGGCACAACTGCAGTTGTTAAAATGTATTTTATTCTAAGCAGTGGGCTGTAGTATATAATAAATATGCAAGTAGATCTTCTATGCTAAATGCTTGCAGCTAGCTGTTCCAAGTTCTTTTGGATGAACTTGAGTCTGTTTTTGCTGTCACATCATATTTCGTTTCTAATATATGCTCCAATATTTCCTTGTGTTTTCTGATTTCCAGGTTTCAAACGAGGAGCAGATCCAGGAATGCCTGAGCCCACAGTCTTGAGGTAAGGATGGATTGGTCTTGTATTTGTGCTTCTTGTCCAGTCATAGATGTGGTTTCAGAAACAGCAAATAGAATGGCGTGAAATGTAACGCCCAAAGGTGGTTTTCACAGCTTTGCACCACAGAGACGTATTTCTTGTAATCGTGGAGTAGTCGAGCTTCCTGTCAAGAAGTTGTTCCGAGGTGTTTTAATGACCGGCAGCAAAATGAACTCTGAAGTTCACGTGTGATTTTGTGAAAAGACTTTAAAATTAAAAGCCTAATAAGTTTATTTGACACTATGGTTGTCCATAATTTTGGAGGGGGGATAATTCTGCTGCATCTTTTCAAGATCTTTGTAATTTTCTGTCTGTTGTTTTAAGTTTACAATAGAAAACAAGACACTTACAGACATCTACAAATGTCCTCTTTTACTCAAAGTCCACAGTCACAAAATGCGTCATGAGATGTGAAAAGAAGCTTAAATCTTTTACAAGAGTTTTTGGTCTCTCCTCCCACAGAGTATGTCAGGTTTTGCAGCACATCTCTTAAATTTATTGAGGTTTATGTCTTTTGATATCCCTCCACACTTTTGGCTTGTAATGAACAAAAATTAAATAGTTTAAATTTCCTCAATTTTACAGCAAACCTTCCTGAATTCATCTATGAAACATTGTACGCATCTGACACCTGTAAATCCTGAGCATCCATGTATCTAAATGTTAACTACTTAAGCTCTATTAAACACACTTAGTGAGGCTAATTAAATATCTTTTACAATTAATAAGTGGGAATGAATGCTGGGACTGTAGTTGAACCTCTATATTTCTTTTCTGTAGTTTGCTATGGGGCTAAAGAACATCTCCACACCGCCGGTCCCCTCCCCCCGTCAACACCATGTGACCCACCTGTCACTGAAGATCCATGAAATGGACATTATTTTCACTTCCCTGTCTATAAATACTCATGCTGTCTCATGTCTGAGAAATAATGAATGAATGCTATGTGTGGCCATAATGTTTACAGCCACATGTACAGTAGATGCATGGAGATCTTCAGCTACATGGATAGAAGATATCTGGATTAACAAGCTGGACTCAAGATGTCGTCCTGACGAAATGTGCAGTGTTTGACTGGACTTTCTGTCTGGATTTTGTTGGTAGTGTGTCTCATTCCAAGTTTTTCCTCTTTTTATTTGTAATTTAAGATTTCTGAGAATAAATCCACAAAGAAATGTCACTCTTGTCTTTATTACGGAGGAGTCACGTTGATGCTTCATCTCAAAACAGCCAAAACTGGGTCTTTATTGTAAAAACAATTGTTGACGAATTCACAAAAAAATGTGTGTTTCATGATTAGTTAAGGTTGACATTTTAAATTTTGGAAATTCCACAAATTATAATTAACAGATCACCGCTAACATGTTTTAGTTTTAACTGTTTAAAGTTTAACAGTTATATTTTCCAGCCTCCAATGAAAAAGTGTACATAAGGAGACTGATCAAAATCTGCATTTGACATCAATGATTAATTGAAAAAAGTTTAAAATGTGTGCCATGTTGGAATGAACAAACAAGCGTCTCATTTAAATTAATAAATTTTTATTTCTGCATGTACACAATATAAATTCTTTCCAGTCTCTAACTGGTCATGTGTGTTCGAAACACAGCTCATTATTCATGTAGATAAATCAGTAACAAATCCAGTTCAATAACAATAGTTGTAAATAAATAAGAGCACTATTGGTATAAAATCATCCTTCACAAAATAGATAAAATTCTCAAAAATATTTTCTTACAAATATCAAAATCCAGAAATGAATCAACACTAAAATCATAAATAAAACATGATTTTTTTTGGTGCAAGAAACCCACGATCATGGGTTTTCCTATGACCAATAAATAACACTTTTCACCAAGTATAAATAGGTTAAATAAGTTGTGCAATAGTGGGCTATTTAAGCCCTGAGGCCTTCAAGATTTACAAAGTCATAGATTGTGACTATACCGCACATACAGGTGGTGCACTCAGACCATGCATTTTCATCATCTCCCCATTTAAAACAAAACAAAAACACCTGAGTGTGAGAACAGAAGCAGTGTTAACGCCACCCAGTTTCCCTGAGGTATTTCTCTATAACTCATTCTTAATATTCTCGTCTTTTCAGCGTGTGTTAGATACCGATGGGTGCCATAGTCCTGACAGCCAGATTTCCTCTGAGCCTCTCCCTTTTATTAATTTGCCTCTTGCTGTCGAGGAGGAAGACGTGGAGCTCGCGCAAGATGCTGTGCGCGGTCATCTTTCTGTGGAAGCTGCTGGGGTTGTCGAGCTCCTTCAGGAGCTGCGTCTCCTGGCTGCTGGTCAGCGCCGTGACCTGATCAGGGTTCCTCATCTGTGGGGCAGAAGTGGCGGTGGAATAATATGATTAAGCAGGCCTGTATCATAATTATCAACAAAGAATGCAATGTAATTCATTACAAAGTCATTCACGATAAGATGTGATGAAAAAGTCTTGAGCTATAGGAAACACTGATCGACATCTTTCACCATTTTCTGACATTTTTATTTCATTTAGTCGAGAAAATAGTCGACGGATGAATCGACAATGAAATTAATTGTTAGTTGCGGCCCTTATACAAAGTAGGTGAGATATAGTTTGACTGAAGCGCCTTGGAAGTCAAATGGTTACTGCACATCCCATGTAGGTGCAACATCACTCATTTGATTACAATTGTTGGACCTCTGTAGCATGTCATACACCTCTGTCTTACACTACACTCATCATCTTTCCAGTAAAGGCCACCAAAAAAACAACAACCTTACATCACTGCTTTGGTAACAATAATCTTAAAATGTAATGCATAATAATATAACACTGACAGGAGGTATTCTGCTCAGTACTTTTTGTGATTTATCTAAATCATTCTTCCACTACTGGCTTTAACAAAAATAATTAAAAAAAAAGTGACAAAGTACGAATTAAAATGTGAAAGTCGACCATGCAGCATCTCAGACCCACCTTTCCTTTGGTCAGGCTGACCAGAAGGCCGCCGTAGTATCTGACCTCTGAGCAGATCAAGCTGCCAGGGTACTCCTTCTCCACGTGCTTGAGGAGAACTGTGTATTTAAGCACACCTTGGACCAATCGGTGGAGACAAGACTCCTGGAGAGAGGAAAGAAAATCACTGTTTAGCGCTCAGCTTCACCCAAACACAAGTACCTTTAATTAGTCCAACGGCATGACGACGGAGGAGACACTCTACCTTGCTGAAGTTGGAGGAAGGGCAGCCTGCTGGAAGTGAGGAGATTTTGTAGTGCTCCAGAAAATGATATTTCACCTCATTTTGGAATTCATCTTCAAACTAACAGAGGGGAAATGGTAAAGGAAAAACAGGTCAAAAGTGTGCTGTGGTGCTCATGTTGTTCAGGTAGTGCAAAGATAGTGGTACCTTGTAAAACTAGACAACCTTAGGCACCCATTGATACCAGGGGGAGCAGATTAGATCATGTAAAAATACTTGGGGGCAGCTGCTTTTCACATCAAATGCAAATACAAACTGATTTTGCTTGATTAACCTTGTGTAAAGGGCCAAATATATTTTGAAAGTCAAGCCAAGAGCCGTTGAAAATTGTTCCCAGGGCCATGATTGGCCCCTGGGCTGGACTTTGGACATGCTTGATTAACACCATGCCGTACTAGCTTGTTGGGAAAGGGGCTAAACAATGCTCCAAAAGTAGGTTAGATTTTGGCGAAAGGAAAAACTTGCATGGTCGAAAGGGTCCCTTGAACTCTGACCTATAGATTTCTGAAAATGGGTTCTCTGGGTACCCACAAGTCTCCCCTTAAGATGAGAAAGCATCCTGGCAAAGGTTTTGTTCCATACAGGCAATCTACTACTTTAAGATAAAGCTGTATATTTCTCTTTCAAGTAAAGGACAACCAGCCTATAGATTACTACCCAACAACCCACCAGTATTCAACTTTTCACCAATACTATAACAGCATAATGGCATCCCTTAAATGTATGGGTTTTGGTTTTGGTGTGCCACCCCAACATTTTCAATGGCCCCATCTACAAAAAAAAATCTGATCTGCTCAGAAATTGAGACCCTTGCCATTCAGCTCTAACTTTAAAAACATTGTGTGACATTATTGGAGGATAAAGCGCTTACCTGCTTTTCGTGGCGTTTGGTTGCGCCAAGGATGGAGTCCCAGACCGGGGAGGCGCTCAGGAGGTCAGGAGCCGCCACCTCCTCCTCACCTGACGGGTCACCTGTCGGGCTTTCGGTGGGCGCGTCCTCCACTGGAGCTCCGGGGGCGCACAGGAGCAGAGCCGCCAGGGTCACTGCAGAGAGCATGTACGCGTCTGTGCGGAGAGGAAAAACATGAATGAATGAATGAATGAAAAAAAGGGAAGACAGACAGGAAACGTGCGCACCACAGGATGCAAATCACTTACTGAGTGTAGAGGGCATGTTGCGCTGCGGGGAAGCACTTGGTGAGTTTCCACTGATGCTTAGGGCTGCCAGGGTCAGGAGAAGTTGCCTTATCGCTGCAAAGGGCTGTCATTTTATATTCTTCAGACAGGAGGGATTTCCCGATACCTCCCTGCAACAGGCACGGAATCAAGAGTTTACGTCAAGCATCCGGTCCGGGATCCCTCCTGCGGTTGATGCTGATTTTAATAAAGATAGCGGAGTGTCGGGAATCTAATGTAGCTACTCTGGCTGAAATTAAAGAGTAAGTCATGGATTATTGTAACAA
Source organism: Epinephelus awoara (assembly GCA_035609425.1). Classification (NCBI taxonomy): domain Eukaryota; kingdom Metazoa; phylum Chordata; class Actinopteri; order Perciformes; family Serranidae; genus Epinephelus; species Epinephelus awoara. Next base: position 13,650,953 of record CM069310.1, on the reverse strand, counting down.
TAAAGCACGTTTCAAACACACACACACACACACACACACACACACACACACACACACACACACACACACACACACACACACACACACACACTATCGGTACTGACAGTTCTGGAGAAAAAAAATCCCTATGATATTTTCAGCCATGTATTTTAAAGGGAAAATCCACCCCAAACCATAAAGTTGCAAAGCAGTATTATAGTGACCTGTTTGGGGGAAATCATAGATTAAATAGATAAACAGACAAGAAGCCAAATTTTCAGTGGATTTTTAATTTCAAGCACACACTGAAGCGCTAATAAGGATTGGCTGCATATCCCATGTGAATGGGGGCCAGCTTAGACAATGTGGAAAAAATTAGGGAGCAGCTGCTTCTCACATTATATGGGTTGTTAATCTAAAAAATCACTAACAGATTTGACAGACTGTTTCATCATCCATAGGGGAAGTATTCAACTTTCCATCGCTCCTGAAAACGGCGGCCCTCGCTGTCGACTTTAGCTTCTTCCTTAGCTTGTTTATCGTCTCTTAATGAAAACACACTGTGTAGTTCCTACTTGGTGCACGTCTACAAACAAAAAGGATAGTCCTGCCATCTTGAGGTGAACAGAAAAAATGCCAAGTGATCTTGCTCAGCTAATCAATATTGTGTGATGAGCCACATATAGTAGGTCTATGTTTTGAAAGACATGCTGCGGGACCTCTATTGGCCCCTGGGTCAAACTTTAGATGTGCCCGCTAATCAGTTTCATCAGTCCTTTCCCAACTCTCTGTATTTATATTTAAGGAATAGTATCCTCTTTGTACTTTTTTCTGTTTGAAAAAAAACTGACATTTTTAGAGCTGCACCTGCACTGTAATTTGAGCATCTGTCTGTTTAATAACTAAGCAAATGTAATAAGTTAATTACTTTGATGAAGCAATTGAAATAGTTACATGACAGGGTAATTAGTTATCTGTAATATTTCACAAGAAACCATCCCAACACTGCCTCAGACTTCCCCAGTGTCAGCAACACTTGTGTAATGTAAGATGTTTTTTCTCAAATCACCACCTGAAATTATCAATATCTGTCACACTGCGCCATCAAATAGGTATTTTATATCAAAGAAGTACATTTCTGCAGTAATACATTGATACAAGTTTGCTTATTGCTTGCCTTTTGTTTCATGAAATCAGTGGTTTTCTTGTTGTTTCTTCACAGTGATGTTCTGTGTCATCTTCTGCTTCCAACATTAGTCACGACACTAGAATGACAGGATAAGGAAATGTTTCTTTTCGCTCACATTTAGCTAAAGTTGCTCATATTTTCTTCTTCTTATCAGTGAAAGTCCAAATATTATTTGTTGAGCCCTGGTATCTAGGTAACCAGAAAAATAGACACTACTGAGACATCATCATTTACTGTACATGAAAGGGTATCGAGTGATAAGCGAAGAAGCAAAACATGGAAACGTTTGCTGGCCTGCTGAATCACAAAAGGTGTCGAATTAAGTTTTCTTAACCTTATGTTTTCTGTTAGGTTCTCGTTTGTGGGTCCATAGAAGCCACAAAGATCTATTCAAACTATACAGAAGCAAATTGTATTATTATATAAGATGTATTAGTTGTGTTACATTTATTGTATGACACTCACAGCCATGCTGAACTCCAAAAATGCATATTACATTGGAAGAACTTTCTCATAGTGACTCACCACAAGATTGCAAGTTACAGGATGTACGTACTTGTGAAGCAAGAGGGCAGCTTGGTTTATTAGCACACTTACAACTTAAATAAAATGACAATCAGTTCCTGTTGTAATCCTTATTGATATCAATTAATATACATTGTGCTTAGTATTTTTCAAACATAACAAAATAACCAAACTAATTTAATTCCAAAACCCTTCAATAGAGTGACGGTCATCTGTTCCAGTGATTCAGTTTCAACCTCTGTGTTCCAACACCATCTGAGTTGATTTTAATTTGAACTTGTTTTCAGAATTGGTATTCTATTGTAGAGTGAAGAAAATGTTAACATTGTAGATGGCAATGTAAATGGCAACCTCCAGGCCTGAAAAATGAAGCCAACACGAAAGTGCCAAAAGCTGCAGTTCCACTAATGGCCACTTGAGGGTGGCTCCAGAAGCCAGTCAATCCCCATAGACCCCCATGTGAAAATGCCCAACTTTACAGCAGATATAAACATGTTTACAGCCTGGTACAAAAAAGCTACAGCTAATATCCCCCTTCATGACACCTGTAGGGGTGAATTTCTGTAAAACTAACTCACCTGTGTAGATTTCATTAAGACTTAAAGTTATGCATTTTTAAGAGCAGGCCCCTTTGAGTGACAGGCTGTCTGCTGATAGTTTAGTCATCTTCTGAGTCAGTCACAGCTCCAACCTTTCACTCAAATATGGTCACTTCTGGCTCCAAAAAAACGAGATGCTGATAGCCAGAATGCCAAACACAAGGCTTCAAAACAGGAGTCCACAAACCAATGGGTGGCGCCACGATAGTTCATCCATTCTTTTAGCAGTCTGTTGTGTCTGCAAACTGCAGATACCTTACATTTGTACTTTTCATACCTATTATATTAACATTTCTAGAGTTGTAGTTGTGATATGTATATGAGCCGACTTTCATGAGGAGGTGGAGGGAATGATGGATGGTGTGACACATAGCCAATATTGCTACCAAGCTGCAGACTGCTGTTCAAGACTAACAAACAACAAAACTGGTCATCTTTAATGAGACATTGGCAGCATATGCAACCATGACTGTGGCACCAAAAACATGTGTTTTAAGCCAAAATATTATCTTTTCCGAACCATAACCAAGTGCACTTTGTGCTTGGGATAAATTGACATACTAATTTTGGTGATCCCTGAACAACATCTCTAATTCTTTAATTTGCCCAACACTTTGGTTTAAGACTAAACACCTGCAAAACTACAATAACATTACCCTCAACCTCAGCTGTAGGCTACTGTGTTAAGTGCTGATTAGCAATTACTAGCTTGCTAACACAGTAAACTGATGGTGAACATGGTAAACACATCTACTAAACATTGTCATGTCAGCACTGTCAGTGTGAATAGCCTACTTTAGTATGGCATGCTGACATTAGCACCCATACAGCCTCACAGAGCCAGTTACTTGGCTATAGACTCCTGTTTTAGACTAATCCAGTGCAGGATGGAAGTGCTAAGATCTGAATACTGCAGAAACTGTTTCTCGGTAGTCGCCTGAATCTTGACTATCGTAAGAGAGATCTGTATGACTACAGTTCTCTTCACACACACACCCGTGTGACCCTGCAAGCAGCAGGAGGGTTTCTCATCTCCTTCCCTTTCCTGGAAAGCTCTTCAGGAGAATAACAGACGCAAATCCTCATTGTGTTTTTATTCCACTTTAAAATCCTGTCTAGTTTCACTATCATGTGGTCAGTTTCTGCCGTACATTTCAGAAGTGACAGTGTCTTCCTCCAACAAGTTTTAGTTATGTTATTACAACTTTCTTTCTTCACATTCTTCTTTTCAAAACCAAAGACTTGCAAACTTCCTTGCTTCCCTTAAACTCAGCATCAGAACATGCGTGATTATTTACTCTGCAGGCTCTGCGAGATACTTTGCAATCACAATACTGCTACTATTTGACATAGTCCTTTGGCTTTAAGACTGCCGTGGTTAAACCTTGACATTAAAAAAAACAACTTAATCCAGGGTCTTTCAATCATTATTGACATGTCTCTAATGTTTTATTCCTTTGTTAAAACACAACTTTCAGACCATGTATGAAATGGCAAACTGTTTAACCTTTTCAGTTTCACCTTGGTGCTTTTACTACTGGATCTTTGCTTTTGACAGGTGATGAAAGTATACTCCTAAATTGATTGGAAACTTATAGGCATCTCTGGCTTGCCTTTTGTATGATTATAATCTTACCCATCTGAAAGAAGACAGTGTGTTTCTTTTAATTATTTGACACTGATATTTTCTGTTGTAAGATATGGAGTACCTCAGGGTTCTGTTATCGGCCCTCTGTTTTTCTTGCTACAGATCTCACCTCCAGGCCAAATCATATGCAGTAATGAAATTGATTTCTGCTGCTACGCTGATGATACTCGGACCTATGTGCCCATAAAGGCAGGTGATCAGTCCAAATGATTAAATTAGAGGCCTGCTTGTCTACTAGGAAAAATTAGACAGCACATTGAAGATATCACCAAGATTTCCTTCTTTCACCTGCACAACATACATGTAGCTAAAATCTGACCTTTTTTTTTAGCCATGGCAGATACAGAGATCCTAATTCACACCACTGAATAATCCAGACTGGGTTACTGTAACGTTTTGTTGTCAGATCTGCTGTGTCCTAGCACTGAAAGTCCTCAGATGGTTCAGAATGTGCAAAAATGTGACCATATTAGACCAATTTTAGACTCCAAATCCATGTCAGAGTAGACTTTAAGGTGCTTATGATGACTTACAAAATTGTAAATGGACCTGTCCCTTTCTTCCCGTCTGATCTCCTTAAACTCCCTATTCCATCCAGGGGCTTCCTGCTGTCAGAATATAGGGCACCTCTCTGTCCTCGGAGTTAAAAAGAAGTCAGCAGGCCACAGAGTCTTTTCCTATCTTGCCCCCGTCCTCTGGAATAAGCTTCCTATGAACATCAGACAGCCTGACTCTGTTGAGGCCTTTAAATCTCAACTCAAAACTTATCTTCTTGCTTTAACTTTCAATTAGCTGCTTTTTTTTTCTTTCATTATCCAGCTGGCAGGTCGATCTCAGTCTCAATGTATAATGTAAGCCTAGTGGTGCCAACATGAATAATATTAACTGTAAGCCCGCTGCTTCTTAATAACCCTCTGTTGTTTGGGTCCCGCAAGCACCGCTGTGCCTCTCTCTACCTCCTGCCCTCTTTCCTTTTAACTCAAGCTTGTCTGGGCCGGATCATCGGCCGTCCTAGGACCTTTCTCTCATCTGGCTGCCGGTGCCTCATTCCACATGTTGGATCTGATCTCCGTCCTCTGGAAGATTCACTCTCTCTCACTTTTTTCTCCATGTTTGTTTCATTCTCCTATCTGTGTGAATTATATGCTTTAGTTTTGCTTCTTGTGTGTTTGTATAGCCTCTTTTTTCCAGGTTACATGGCAGAGAGGAGGTCAAGTGGCCCAGGCTCTAGCTGTTTGCTGACAGTTTGTTTTCAGTCAAATAGATTGTCTATATTGTAATCTTATTATGTTGGTCTGTTCTGCAGGCACCTAAGGAAGATCTTGTAGATCGAAACGTTGCCTTAAAAGAAAAAAGAATATGTATTTGGATCCTACAGTGTGTTGACCTCCTTGGTGACCTGCAGTAAAGTATTATTTGTCTGGCCTCTGAGTATTTTTGTCTGGATGGGTTCACTCTTGGTCCCTCTTCTCTATTCTGTACACACGACATATTGCACGTCAGTCCATCCGGGGAGCCCCCAGAGGCAAACTGTAATCTGTGATATTGGGCTTGACTTGACTATTTTGATACCTAACTTCCCCTCTGTCTGTTATGATTACTCATGGGGAATCAAATGGGAGAACTCCTAAATTTGGTCCAAAAAAAGCAGTCTAGTGTATACTAGTTGCTGCTGTATCTGTTCTGTGGAGGATGATGTAAGAGTGGGTTAGTGTCCACTTTTAATCGGGGGTGTTTATGTACTTTCAGTGTACAATTCGAGACTTTAGAATAGTTCAGTGGTTGCAGTGGCTGAGGTTATGGGGAAGTGCCACTCGTGGACATTCTCCTCCCCACTAAAGAGCTGAAGAAACACTTTCAGTTTTTTTTTTTTGGGGCATTTTTTTAAATCTTTTTTTTTATTTATGTAGCACTTTTCTAAACAGCGGTTCAGAAGTGCTTCACAGTTAATAATAAAAACACATAATAGAAGACAGCGTTAAAACGGCAGGTAAAGATAGAATTTATGACGCAGAAACAGATCCTCAATAATAAAAGCAATAAAGCAAACAAAACAGTTAAGTGTTAATTTAGTGTTTGTCAGCAGCCTTCGTACCACGTTCTGTTTCAGCTGAAGTTGAGCAATGAGGAGTTACAGTAATCCAGGCAGGAGATAAAAGTATGGATATACTGTATGATACTCTTGGGCAAAGCTACACTGATTTTGGTGATATCTCTGAGTTGCAAAAAACAAAACAGTGCCAATTTCTTAACATGTCAAAATTCAGATTTTATTAAAACACAGCATCAAAGTAGATGATTGTTGGACATACAGTGTCCCGAGCGCTTGATAGTATCACATGCTCTTCATCAGAGGATGTTTTACCCAAGGACGTGAATAAACTTTTGAAACTCAACTTTTAAACCAAGGTTGATGACAAGGTCTTAAAGCACTCTGTAAATGTGAGTCTCCTGCTAATGAAGATGATGTGAAATGACCGAAAGCCCGGAAGCACTGTCACTTCACAACAAGAAGATCCTGCCGACTCGAGTCATTGACATATAAGTTCAAATGTTGTACTAGTAGAGACCTCCCATATCTGTGTGGGTTGTTATAGTCTGTTACGACTAACATAAGATGTCATCTAAAGTAATCTGGTCCTAAAGCTCAGTATTGAAACTATTGAATAATATCATCCAACAAATAACACATAAAGACCTTCAGTAAAGCAGTTTGGGGCCACATTGTTCTTCAGAGTCTTGGAACCATCCCAGTGCTGTATTACTGTGTAATACACTGCCATTATTTTAACAAACCAACCAGGCCATTCTCGGAACCCATCGGCTGTATTCGACGTCTCACTTCCGGCAGATGGCGAATACAATTTTTTTGCAACCCGGTTTGATTTAGGTGGAGGAGGCCAATTTCCGTTTCCGACTTCTGTTTATATATAGGCTAAGTAAATATGCTGAACCATTGCAATGGACTCAGAATTTGCAGTGATGCCAGTTATGCTCTGCCTCGTTAGTTCATTGCACGGACTGTTTAACCTGGCAACAACTGCAGCAAATATGTGTCTGCATCTAAGAAAAATAAACAAAGAGCACCCTACATACAGTAATTTTTAATTTCACAGGCACTTCAATATGACACACTGTACGAGTGTCACACTTACTGCCATAGCAATAAGGATATCCTTAGCAATTTGCTTGGTTGAACCTGTATTGTCAGAGTCTTACTCAGTCTTCCTCGCCTCTCATTTTCTACATGTCATCGTCAGAAAAGGTTGTTCTCAGGGTCAAAGGGCACAAGTCTAGTCTCCCCCTGCTGAGGGAGGCGTCTGCATGCAGGAAGACTCCTTTCACTGTTACGACTGACTTATGAGTCAAAGCATTAAAACAACAGAACTCATACGTCAATGGATTGCTTTAGCCACGTTCAGGTTCAGTGCAGCCGAGAGGATTAATGCTGATTACATCCTTTGAAACATTACTCAGCATATTTACACAAGTCCATCCTCAGCTGGCATGCCTCCCAGCTTCCTGTACAGTTTTTGTTCCTCTCATGCTTCCACTGAAATTCTTATGAATAACAAAGGGAGGGATCAAAATGGTTACAGAAGAATTTTAAAAATGATTTTTACTCTCCAAGCCTGTCAGCATGTGCATATATCATAACTGATCCCATGTCTTCACTCATTCATTTCATTCACTTGCCTCAGTTATATTAAAGATAATGTTGACAAATATCCTATATGACTAATAATGGGGTAGGATCCATCAAACTTCCCATCTGGTCTTTCCCTTTAATGTCCGGTCTCTTCAAAGGCAACCCTTTCTTAATTAGCCTGCAACCTGAGACTGGAAAAAAAATCTAGTGTCTAAATTAGTCAGATCCTCTTTCTGTGCTTTCATTAGCAGTGAAACTCAAATTTAGGGGAATTCTGCTCAATTTTTTTTTGTTGGGTTGGCTGTAATAGGAGCAAAAAGGATTTCAGCAGTATCATCCAGGTGAATGAGTATGTAACAGCGGCTGTTATGTATAAGTTCATCTTGAATTAGTTTATCCAGTGTTTGCATTCTTATCAGTCAAAATAAAGCTGCAGAGAATCTTGTGAATCATTTCTTTATTATGTATATAAATATATATTAGGCCCTATATGTCTGTATACTTGTACATATATGCATATATCCAGCTTAGTGCCACCATATTCTCTATATGTTCTACTATACGCAGTGTCACATATATGCCATACAGTTTGATAATGTGTGTCATAGTATGTAGAAAAATCATAGCCAATATACCCTGATATCATACAGTATCTTTTCCAAGAATTCACTCAAGAGACCATTTACGGTAATAACCACATGGGGATCTCTGTTTTTGGCTAATGCAGTGACAAAACCTGACAAATCAAGGTACTTCACCAAACTCATGCAAAAATCCTGAAATTCCATTATTACCATAAAGCAGTTCTGCTCATTGACTTACAACATTGCCCCCAATGGACAAATGAAAACGCTGTCTTCAAGTTCCTGTTAAATCCAGTGCAGACAGAACTCTGCTGTGGAAATTACACTTAATTTGTGTTCATTTGATCAAGAATATACATTGTGTGAACACAATATAAACTGAAATTATAGCTGCTGCGCAGCAATGGTCGGGGCTGGGCAATTTTAGGCAAAATGAGACTTGCCAAATTACTCTTTCTAAATCCCATACTGATGTTTCTTTTTTATAAATATGTTTGTTATTCTGTTCCCTGTAGCTTCAATAACATTGTTAAACACTGATGTCTGACCCATGCAGCACTAAACCAGCAGCTCAATGGTCCCTTTCTAAAGAAGTCATAATCTATTTCATCATAAAACACTGACTGTGGTATATGTAAAAGCCCATTTGAAAAATGTAATGCACACACACACTAAAACAAAGCATATCACAACATAGAAGTTAAATCATATAATTATGGTATGCCCTTCAAATTGTGGATGAGTGGCTGAAGTGATCAGACTCATAATATACAAAGGAAAGAAAAAACTCAAGACCATAGAAAGTAAGAATAACATTAACTGCTAGCAATTATGAACAAACTGGCCTGATCTAGCTTAAAGCTAAACATTATCCATGGTGACAAAGATGAAAACATATTTTAAAATGTAAAAATAGCTATTGGATAGACTCTGCATATTGACTGATAGCTAAGCCAAATAAACAGGGAAAAGAGACGAGGGATAACAGGGAAAAGTGTTGATAAAGAGTATTTGACTTTCCGCGAAACTGCCTGGATCATAATTATTTTAACCTTAGTGGTCTCTAATCCATATAGCATGATTCCTGAACATTTTTACATTAGAATGTCCGTTCTGCCGTAGCTGAGGCTTGAATTCACAACTTCTGAGACTAAGGTCCATCTTCTGTCTCACTGAGCTAATCGGCAAGTGACAGTTCATGTGTGGCTTCACAAACTGACTAAGCCAAGCATCAGGGTGCCAGACAGTAGCCATGCATGCCATGGAAAAGCAAATTTCAAAGTGAAAGTTCCAAAGCTGTAGCACATATGGTTGATTTGTTATGAATTTCCAAAGTTTTGAAATTTAGAGGCTTGCTGTAGCGCCACCATCAGGACTACTGTCTTGTGTTTCCAGTTGAGGACATCTGGCATGGGACTGGACCTTTATGAAAAGTTTGGTTATTTTTCGCGCAGAAGAAAAAGAAAAAGAAGAAGAAGAAGAAGACGAAGCAGAAGAACATGCAGCATAACAATAGGGTCCTGGCAGCTTAGGCCCCTAATTAATTAATCAAAAAAAGCTCTCAAAACTGGATTTTGGCAAAGGGCGCCAAGACAAGACACTAAAGTTTGAAGTGAACTTTATTTATAGTTACACCGGGCCCCACTGCACGCTATTATGACAGGCCCTGGTGGTGCATGCAACTACCATACATCATATAAAGACTTGACATTGGACAATACTATTGCCCGCAACATCAAGCCGTCCATTATTTGTAGTTTTGTTTCGTCTCCTTCCTTTTGTGCAATATCTGAGTATCTCTTTAGTCATGCTTCTGAAGTTTTGTTTATTGTGATGTTCAGTGTAATTCAGCTTCTTCTTTGAATGCAGGGGTATTTCTATGGTGGCAATCTGCCTCACTGGCAACAGCTTGTTCTTCACCTCAAACATCCTTGGAGGGCTGTTATCTCTAATGGTCCTCCCCAACCACACACACACACGACAAACCCTCTGCTCTGTCCATATTTAGACCCCCATACAGTAGTTGATTTTGTTTTTCTGCAGTGCAAATTCCCCAACCAATTTTCCAATACAAAATTCCCACAACTAATTGACTTCTGGGTCCCAGTTGCTCACTTAACGTGGTTGGCAATCTGACTATGGTCATCAGACCTGGCCAGATACAGAAATAATAATCAGGTGTAATGATTACAAGATATTGCAGTGTAGTACATGGCTGCACATTCCTCTCTGTGGTTAAAAGTGGAGCTAGACGATTGAATCCCAAAGTCTTTCCCACAGGACTCAAACAGTGAGTCTTGAGTGCCACATCGACTGATCTTAAAAACCTTTATTTACTCAGTGCCCGAGCCCCTAGCCCTCTGAATTCAGGTTTGCCCTAAACAATGCCATGGCTGAAAAGATAGGAGCAAAGTCTGACACTGAACTTCTAAGCAGTCTGCAGTTCACCATTGTCACTACTAGATGGCAGTCACGCAGCACATACAATGAGGGCATTGAAGCAATAACATATATGACCCTCACTGTGAACAGAAATTGCTTGAGGGCCTCCATCGACACAGGAGTGAATGTTTGGACTTGGTTTTGATTTTATGTACACATGAACATGCATGAGTATACGTGTGACTGACTGCGGAGTATGTGAAGTGTTTATCATAATGGCTTTTTGATTGTCTCAGCAGGAATGAATTAAAAGTTTCTACTATATATGTTTGGAATCAAAGTTTTGGAGTCTCATCTCATATGTTGCCCTGCAGTGCAGATTCATATTTCATATTTTTGGCTTCATACACTGAGCTGAACCTATACTACTGAGGCCAACGTGATGACATCAGAGGGACCAGGGTCTTTTGTGGTTGACACTCCCACGGGTGTTTAGGTGAGCCCTCTTGATGGTTGCTAGCCTGGTATGATATTTGAAACTGGAGACGCACAGAATTTAAATGTAATTCATCCAATAGTTGTTGGCATACCTGTATTTTAGTCTGGACCAAAGTGGTGGACTGACCAGCTGGCTAGCACGGCTAAAAAAAGTATCTCTGAAACGTCTGTCATGCACAAAAGGGCAGTGCAGTTACTGAAAAGTGCAAAGATCACTACCAGCTCTTTTCATGGTGTGAGCCTCGCCTCTGTTCTTCTATACATGACCTTATCTGTCACTTTGTGTTATAGTTTCTGGTTCATTTTAGTATGGCAGTCCTCTCCTCACTTTTCTTTCCCTTTGGATTCTCCTCCGTCTTCTTGTCTGCTCTCAGTTTCCCCTTTCCTGTCTTTTCATCGCAGCCCAGCTGGTTTCTCACCCCTTTCCCATCCCTCACTCGCTCCACTCCTCTTCATCTACCCCTTCCCTTTGTGTTTTTTTTCTCAGGCCACCATGCGCTTGCCTCTTCTTCTCGCTCCCTTCCTCGGGCATTTCTCCTTCTTCTTCTTCTTCTTCTCCTTCTTCTTCTTCTTCTTCTCCTTCTTCCAGTGGACGGAGAGCTCCATAAGAGAGGGGAGGAATTGTATCTCTGCTCAGTTCGCCACAGGCACTCTTCAATATTTAATCAAGAGTGCATTTGTTTGAAGAGAGCTCAGAATATGTGTGTGAGTGAGTGATAAAGAGAGATGTCTGACTATGAGTGTGTGTGTGTGGATACTGTATTTGTATGCAGGAGAGAGGCAGAAGAAAGTGTGTATATTTGCGTGTGTGGTGACAGTTTGGGGATGAAAGGCTTTCTCCAGTCCTATGGTAATTGGTTTACTATCTCTCCCTCCCTGCTTCGGCCCTCTTGTTCCTTTTCGCGCTTTCTTTCCCCCATCTCCTCCTCTACTCCACCTCCCCTCCCCCTATAATCCATTCTTCTCCCTGTGCATCATCACGTAACCCTGGTGTACTGTATGTGTGTGCACCACTATGTAGGGCTCATTCATTCAAATGCTGTACTATCAGGTTTATTTGATTTTGCTGTGTGTGCATATGTGACTCTGTGTGTGTGTGTGTGTGTGTGTGTGTGTGTGTGTGTGTGTGTGTGTGTGTGTGTGTGTGTGTTTCAGCGGCTGGTCCCAGTGGTCCCCGGGGACCGCAGAGCAGCATATTTCATCATCCTCCAGACTCGGCACAAGAAAGCCCAAAGTCCCCTCCTCTTCTTTTGCTTCTTCAGCAATTCAGCAAACACTGAGTGTTTCCCTTATTTCCTTCTTTCACTTTCAGGCGTCTGCTGGTGCTTTAAGTCTAAATACAAATTCTGCTGCTTTCTTCGGATTTACTGTTAGAGCTATTGAAGTCATGTACTGCACACTAACGCCAACATTAAGTCCTTTGAAAACTAGCCTCTGGACTATTATACGTCTCTGTCAGTCTTGACCAGTGTGACACATTTGCATTGTGCGATGCCAGTTCCAGGAATTATATTAAAATTGGCCAGTGGCTTTATTTATTTCAGTGCATGCAAAACCTTCAGTGGCATCTTTGGCAGCATTTATCCTCAACGGTTATATCATCTCCTCACGACTTCTCCTTCAGTGGTGTCCACAAAACCTCAACAGGCAGCTATTTGAACAATGATCTGAGAGAGGACTGATTGGTTTGGGCTCTCAGTAATTGTACTCAGCTCTCTTTTAGCACTGTGGCTGATCATAGCAAACATGAGGTCAGACATGAGCCTTTTTTTCTGCACAATGCGTTCTTCCTCTTTTTACCCACTACACTTTCCTGACATTTTTCAAGATGATGGATTTCATTGCAAAGTCGGCCAAAACTTAACATGCTTGTGCAGTGGTGTAGTGGTAGCTGATGAGGTAGATGGGTAGGTTACTGTAGAGGAAGTGGGTATACTCTCATACATATTCCAGTGGCCTCTTGGCTGATATGCTGTAAACAGCCAGACAAAGAGGTGGGTATTCCCCATATATCTGCGTATACCCTCCACTCCATCACTGTGCTTGTGCCTACATTGTTCCAGCAGGGTCCTGTTCTATTCTCACCATTCTCACTAGTGCCATTTTATAAAGCCAACCCTACTTTTGATCATTGTGTCACGTACGCCAATCACAAATACAGCAGTTGGCACTGACATATCTTTCTATTGAGCAACAACTGCACGACTACAAAAGCCCACTAAACAGCTGTTACGCGAAGTGATGCAACCCAGTCGCCAGAATATAAGTCAGCATTGTTTCTGCCCATCATGGATATGTTATATTTTTACTTTATTATGTAGCGGATACGGAAAAACTTTATGTTTTTTATGTTTTAACAATGCTTGGTTTAATGTTTGTTTATGTTTGGGCACGAAAATCATTTTGTTATGGTTGGGAAAAGATCATGTTTTGGCTTAAATTACCTGCTTTTGGCTGCAAAATTGCAACTGGAAGCGCAGCAATGTCTCGCTAAAAAATGAAGCTCAAACAGGATGACAAGACTTTTCGCGCCTTCTCTGTCAGCCCACCATCTTACTGCTCCTCATTTTAAATATGGTTCTTCCTCTGCCGTAGTTCCTTCTTGCTGCTGTCGTGTGCACCCTCCACCTCCCCAACACCACCTAGTCTTAACCAATTCATCAGCCTCATACGTTTCAGCAGTCAGCAGCCTCTGAGTCATCAGCCACCACCACCAGTGTCTCCATGGGGGGATTTATCTTGCTGCTGCTCAGACGTCCCTCGATCACAAAATATCTCCCTCTGGTGTCCAAGCGCCAAAGACTACTGTTAAATTTTAATCAGCACAAATCATCTGTTAATCTGTACGCTCATATTCTGTGTTAAATACTAACTTTCCTTCGTTCTTCTGTCTCTCCTGATTGAACTAGAGTTGTTGTTTGTTGGTTTCACACAGGGGTGTGCAGCGTGGCAACTGTCTCACTCAGGTGTCATGCCACCATCCCCTCCACCTCCTGATGACAAAGTCAGCATGTTATTTGATGAAATATTACAGCTGAGTTTTGATCCAAACAAAAATAAAGAGTTTTTCCTTATGTGTGTGTGGGTGTGTGTTATTCTGCTGCTAAACAGTCTGTATGTTGGCCCATTACATCTGACAGCGATGGTGTTGGTATAATCTGAGTCCCTGAAAGGGGCCAATTATCCCAGATTACAAGTCCTATCAGGAAAACAGACTCGACATCTGAGTTACACAACTGAACCCACTGCACTCAAACTGAACTCTGCTCAGATTTATGTCATCTGGAGTATCAGGCTCCGACCCTTTAGGAGCTACTGAATTCAAATGAATTCATTCTCAGATCATTTTCACTTGTAATCTTTAATCAGATTTGATGCATTTAACTTTCAAAGAGGGCTGTGTTCATTTTCAAACCATACAGTGAATCTTGTTCAATTCCTTGCATAAAGCCACAATGTTTCTGGACAGGTTGTAGTTCATAAAGGTGAAGCGTGTAAGATTTAGGGAGATTAAGTGGTGTATACTGTTGAGGTTTGCAGATTGCAACCAGCTGAAACTTCCCATAGTTAGAATTCCTTAAGTGTTCATTGCTCAGGAGGTTTTTACCAGGAGCCAAATCATCCACAGAGGTCCCCTCCTCTTTAAAGCAAACGGACCGGTGATTTAAACCGGTAAGAACACTAATTAAAGCAGTTTCACATTTCAAATCAGTGTTTTTCTGATGCTGCTCTCTGCAGATGGGCTTCAAACTACAGTGGTGGACGTGAAAACGTGAGTGGCCCTATCTGGAGCCGGTGTTTAGGTTGTCCGTTATGGGCTACTGTAGGAACATGGCTGTGAACATCTCCATAAATGAGGACATACCTCCATCTATCCATCCACTTTTATCTGTTTATCCGAGGCAAAGCACCCCAGACGTCCCTCTCCCCAGCAACGCTCTCCAGCTCAAGGCGTTCCCAGGCCAGATGACATATGTAATCCCTCCAGCGTGTTCTGGGTCTGCCCCAGGGCCTCCTACCAGTGGGACGTGCCTGGAACCAGGAGGCATCCTGATCAGAAGCCTGAACCACCTCATCTGAGCCCTTTTGGCACTAAGGAGCAGCGGCTCTACTCCGAGCTCCCTATGTAGGTATAAACAACTAATTTTAAGGTATTTAAAACACAACTATTCTTATTTTCAGGTGATTATACCCTAAAGAAAACACACTTATTACATTTTATTCCATTCCATAGCACACAGCAGGCACACACTGGGACTGGTTTAAACTCCCACTGTAACCAGCATGTTATGCAAACATACACTGCCTCCAACAAAGGAAGAGAAAAGAGTTTCAAAGGACCTGCCTGATGATGTCTATTAGCATTAATACACCAGAGACAGGGTGTCTCCTCTACAACGCCCCACAGCATGAAGCGTTGAAACCCTCTCATGTTTCAGCCCACCTGCCTTCTGCCTTAGGTTAAACTGGACTGAAAAAGGCTCCAGGCTTCACAGAGTTTACACAGCCAGGACAGAATACAGCTCCAAGGCTGAAACATAGGCTTTGCCATGTAACACACACACCTCCCACAACACATTGATATACACTGTGAGGCTGCTCTTTGTTTACTTTTGGAAATTTGAGCCAGGTAATGTGGTGACGTAGCCCTACCGAGCGCCTTCTTCTTCTTTCCTCCCTCCCCCCAAAGACTATTATCTCTGTGAGTGTGTTACATTTACAACATGGGACACACATAAACATTACAATGACACTGACATGTCAGCTGCACCTGTACAACAGTTAAAATGTGGTGTTTTTGAATGGACGTCGCTCTTTTCTTTTGTCAGGCTGGTCACAGAACGAAAGGTGGAAGTGATGCAATGTTTTTATGCACCTGTGACCCCCCCTCCCACTCCCACGCACACACACACACACATCCACACATCAACCTGGTAGTACAGAGGAGTAGGACGCGCGAGCCATTGGGTGGAGCAGCAGCGTCGCGTGCTGCGGAATACATTCAGTAGGTCGTTAACGCAGCGCGCGGCTCGGTTGCAGATGCAGGTCGTTGAGTGTGAGCGCGAGGAGGGGGGAAATGGCGAACGGGCGCGGGCGGCGGTCCGCCTTGTGAGGATACAGTAGACACCCGGAGCGGTGGCAGGCGGCAGCTCGAGGACAGACGGGAGGAGGAGAGGCACCATGGAGGACTCGGAGCCCGCAGAGGACGGCTTGCTCGCGGGCTTGCGGTGGAACCGGAGCGCACGGGACCAGGCTCAGCTCAAACACAAAATCCGGGATCTGCCGGGGCTACTCAAGCACGGGCTGCACCTGCGGAAGAAGAGCGTGAGTATTTCAAACCGACCGCTGCCTGACTCTTCGTCCTTCCGTGTTTTATGTTTGATAAGCGACGGCTCACGGTTTTCTCTCTCCAACCGTGACTTTCCCCGACACCGCTCCGTGCCGTGGGGCTGTTTCGTAACCCCGTCACGATTCAGGTGTTTTCATTTTGTTACATGCATTACTGTCGCAGAGGCAGTGTGTGCGTGCGTGTGTGTGCGCGTGCTACATCCATAATAACTAGAATTGCTGTTGGACACCATACCTTCACACTCCGGTAGTCAAGGCAACACTACCTCCCCCTAACAGATTCACGACATGCCTACATATATATTAAAATACACACACTTATGTGCAGCTACGCAGCTAAGAATGATATTCATTGATGAGATTTTAAAAAAAACCCAACAACAACAAAAAACAGATTAATTTGTTGTCTTTATGCCCTTGACAAGTTTTGAAAGCTCAAGGTGATGCTCGCACGTTTTCTTTTTTCCATCCCACGCTCCACAACTCAAACATATGTTTGAAATGAAATAGGGAGGCTGCACAGTCATTTTCTAATTGTCTCCGTTACATTTGTACATCAACCATCAAACAATCTCCAGGGTCCTCTTGTTGTTTTTTTGTGACGATTGGTCTCGTAATGTGTGTGACTCTGTGTGCCCAAATGTTACAAGAACACACACACACACACACACACACACACACACACACACACACACACACAGAAACACATGACAAGCCAAATATCTGCTCAAAGTGTCAGCTCTGCTCATCTTCATCATCATTGGTGGCAGCCAGGAGAAAACGTGTCCCTGATTGCCTCTGTGGGAATCAGGGACAGAGTGCCAAGACTTCCAGTCCCACTGGTGCCAAATGTGCTAAAAATATGCAACATTTGTGGTGTACAGCCTGGGAGATGATCAGTTTATGTCATGTTATGTTGTGTTATTTTGAGTGATGTTTAAAGGACTTACATTTCCGGGCCACTCAGTGTTCCTGTTACCTGTCTGATTAATACGATTAAATTTGTGTGGCAGCAAATGAACCAGAGGCGTTCCTATGAACTGCAGAAAGTTGATTTAAGAGTCCAGACAAAAAAAAGGATGGGTCACGATTGTGTATTACAGATGTGTCAATATTATGGAGCTCACATCAGGAGCTACAAATACCAGGTAGTGTTTGACTCATTTAACTGTAACGTACCGTATCATCTTTGTGTTTTTGTTCATTGCCTGAGCTGAAGGGGAGGAAAGAAGGCAATACTGAGTAGATGAAGAAAAAATGTCGCTCTTCTCCTCCTGTCTTCATCTAACTTAGTGTGTGTGTGCATGTGTGGGTGAGTGTGATGAGGCGTGGGTAAGTAGTGTAAAGGTATGGCTGCTCTGTGCAGGCTGGTTCTCTCCAGACACTGGCAGTTGGCTATGCTTCACCTGGCACACACACACACACACACACTCATAACAGACAGACTCTTGGTTTTATATCCACATATAAATTTTCCAAAAAGAGAAACTACCATGGATTGTTTTTGCACGGCGCTACAGTGGCACTCAAATTTGGAAACGCTAAAAAAGAAAACAGTGACACAATCTCAGAATCACAGGATCTCTTCCAGAAGAGGACGCCTGCACACATTGTACCGTTTTTTTGTTGGTCCATGCAGAATCTTAAGCAATTGTTTGTTGTTGTTCTATTATGTGAGGCCATTGAAACATGCTGAAACATCTGACATAAGCAAGTTTTCACATTACCTCATGTGTTTCTTTGATGTACGCCAGCAGCTCATGAAGTGTATTGAACCTGTTGTGTTGGTACAGAGCCATATGTCACCTTTGGTTCCAGCCTTCAGCAGCCTCACCTTTGAGAATCCTGTCTTGCATTATTCTCTGTTGTGACTTGCTCTGGTATTCAATTATTAGTCCTTTACTGGCTACAATATGACGGGAGAAATTTTTGGTACACTTGCTAGGGTGCTCTGTACAGTAGCCACACTTTAGAAGTTTACATCAGGGAAAACCTGCTTAGTTTTCTTTCCTCCTCCTGACCACAGCTCAGGATGTGCATGCATTGATATGAGTAAAGTAGATTTTGGGGAGGGCCCCTCCAGAGACCAAGCCATTTCTGTGGGCGGGCCTGGTTAGGTGTCACATTTGAGAGCCACTTGTTGGGCACTTGCTGATACATGTGTGCAGTGGACTTCACATTTTATGTTGTCAGAGTGAAACATACTCTCATGAGCTTGCTTTTTACCAAATGTAGCAGAACAAGTCACAGACTCAGGCTGTTTTTGCTTTAGCTGGCCAGCAGCTAGCTGGGCTGGACAGACAGATGCTGACAGGTCACGCTGATTGGTATGGTTTTTTGCTACTCAACAATTCCCCCTTGTCAGTTTTCTGCAACAGGTTTTGTTAGTCTGTGATCTTGTGGGTGCCATGGTGGTGCAGAGGGTAGCACTTTGATCTCACAGCAAGAGGGCTCTGGGTTCGAACTCGCTGGCAGGCTGAGACCCTTCTGGTTGGAGTTTGCATGATCTCCAGACATGCAGGTTAGGTTGTTGGCTTTAAATTGCCTGTAGGTATGACCACAAGCATGAATGGTTGTATGTCTCTATGACTTGTGTTTACACTTGGCTTTGTGTTTCGGGCAATCAGATCACAAGTGGACGGCGCTAAATAAAAGTGTAAATGAACACCAAGATGCATAATGATCACTCAAACCACCAGCCGAGGGAACAATTTCACTATATATCTTTTGTAGTGTAAGCAGTCCTGATCATAGATGTGTGGTGTTTGCACTCGCTCTACAACTTGCCCATTTTGCAGATGAATTGGATGAAGTGTTGCATGACCGTGTTGCATGACTGTGTATGGCAGAGTGGGACATAAAAACACGTTCTTCACAGATAGCGCTGCCAACAATTATCAGAAAACAGCGGACTAGTAAGCTCTCTGGACCCTGTCTGTTTTTCGCATTTTTAATGTAAGCAAACGAAATAAGGTAGAGGTGGTAAAATACAGTAACCCATTTTTCACAAATGATCTTAAACACACAGGATTCATGGTGCACCTTCAGTTTAATGATGCCATTTTGTTTGGGGTTGCAGCTTCTTTGTCTTTTTTGTTTTCTTTAATGAATTTACGGCAGACTACACACTGGAAATGATATTGCTGCCCTCAGATGATATCGGATTTTTCATTTTAAAATTGGATATTTGGATATGTATCATCAGTTAATGTGAACACTAGTTGTGAAGTCAAAGCTTCTCGTGGACTAAAATGTGAACACAAACAGGCGAACAACTTTGTCACACAAACACTATGTAAATGTACAGTATGCTGCTCAAAACGTATAATTTAGGCAGTTAAATAGGATTATTATGGTCATAATGTAAGCGCAGATTTTATGAACACAGTCTTGCAGGATAGTCGATGATATTTCCCCAGAAGATCATCTCATTTCTGCATTATACATGAAGCAAAACAGTGGTTTGTAATGTGTTTTTTATGTCTGCCAGCAATGTATCACATCCATAACTGCATTATACATTGAGATAAGAAAGATGAAAGGGCAAGCGAGGGGTGGGGAGAGAAGCGCAACACAAATTCACACCCCCTTACTGTATAAACTGACACACACCATCACTAGAACCACTGTATGTGACTGAAAGGATTAGCATAGTGAGCAGTATGCTAATACTACTTCCAGACTTTATGCTAATGCTACTTCCAAACTTTATCAACAACTTAAAAAAATGTTAGGAATACATTTAACTCAAAGAAAAGAAAATATGTACAATAATACAAGCGTATTTATATTTGTATACGCAAATGCTGACACCCCTAATTCCACAAAAGTTGAGCTGCTGCTAAATAAAAACAGGATGCAAAGATCTGTAAATCTTTTTTGATCTATATTCAGTTGAATACAGTACAAAGACAAACTCGTAAACTTTATTGTTTTTTAAACAGATATTCACTTATTCTGAATTTGTTGCATGCAACACATTTTGAAAACGTTGGGTCAAGAGCATGTTTACCACTGTGTTACATCACCTTTTCCTCTCAGTTAGAGTTTGGCAACTGAGGACATGAATTGATGATGTTTTGAAAGTGAAATTATTTCCCATTTGTGTTTGCCCAGCGGTCTGTTGTCTCCGTTGTCATATTTTCTTCTTCATAATGTGTTACACATTTTCAATGGGAGACAGGTTTGGACTGCAGGCTCGCCAGTTTAGTAGCTACCTGTACTCTACTACGAAGCCACACGTGCAGAATGTGACTTGGCATTGTGTCGCTGGAATAAAAAGGGACGTCCCTGATATATTGATATCTAGTGCACATTTCCGATCCATTGTTAGCATAGTTAGCATGCATTAGCTCAGAGGGCTACGCTTAGCTTGTTTACCATATTACGTGAATGTTGCTGTCGCCCTGAACATCCCACCGAACTCTATTGAAAAATCTGTCAGCTCAGTAAAATGTTGCTTGATAGTCTATGAAAAGATTTGTATCCAACAACATTTTGAGGAGGGTACAGCCCAAATAAAATGACAGAATACAGTAAGAAATGCTCGTAAAAATTCTAAAGCCCAAAATATTCACATTTGTGGAGATGAAACCAGTAAATTCTTTTCATTTTCCCTTAAAAGAAAGAAGAAATTATATAATTAATTGATCAAAAGTGATGCTGACTTATTTTCTGTTGATTGATAACTCCTGAAATTAACGAATATGCTATAGATCACTGAAGTGTTGGGAAGCAAAGGTCATGCGTGCTGGCAGATGGGTGTGGGCAGACAGGTGGGTTTGTTAACAGCTTTAATGTGTGTGTGTGTGTGTGTGTGTGTGTGTGTGTGTGTGTGTGTGTTTGTCTCTTTGTCCACTGAGCTGTTGCTGCTTTGATGTCTCCATTTTGACTTCCTTGTATGACAAATCTGTCGAGGAGTCGACAGGAGCTTAGTGTGAATGTGAAGTGTGTGTGTGTGAAGGGACTTGCCAAGCATACCGTGCTACAGCTCTTCACTGTGCTCAGCAATCTAATCTGAGAGTAATCCATTTCTTGCAGATAATGACCTCGCTCTCTGCTGCTCCCTTCCTCCCTCTCTCTCTTTCTCTGTATACACACTTTGAAGTCATCACACAGATAAGCGTGTCAGCATGTGCTCTCTCTTTAGAGCTCTCATTCCTCCTCATTCATCTACTCGTCTCCTCCGTCACTCTCTTTCGGCCTCCGGTACTGACAGCAGTATACTGTGATGGAGGAGTGCATCTTTGTGAGAAAACGAAGACACAGACAAAGAGACTCACAAGAACATGGCCAGCAGACATTTCTCTCGCCGCTGAATGAAACTCCTCCAGTGCTTGGTGTGTCTTGAGCGTGTTTGTGAGAAGAGATGATGGCGGAGAAACAAAGACCTCTCGAGAGATCTGTGTTCACCAGACCGGGAGACAAAGAGATGGAGAGATAAGATAGAGCGACCAAGACAAAAGAGAGAAAGAAGGAGCAAGACAGAGATAGCCAGAGTCAGAAACAATTTATTTAGTCTGTGTGCTTGGCTGGCTGGTGTGCTCTACTTAACCCCCAGTCCAAACACTGCATGTCATCACACACACAGACACAGAAAGAAGCTCTCATCTTTACTGATATCTCGGAGGACGTCCACCCCGAGCTGGAGTTTTTCACAGCCAAAAAAGTGGGCTCTTTTGAAAATGTTTTCCAGCGTGGATAAATCTGAAACTCTAGCCTTGTGTTTTATTGTGAATGGGGGAAAACTGTGCTTTTGGACTTTATGTGACCTCCAGCTTTGTCGTGATCGCTCATTTTAGATGTCAGTATCAGGGCTGCAACTGATGATTAATGCTGTTTCTAATAAATATAATGGATGGGAAGATTTTGAAGTTTCAGCATGTGGAGGGTGGGGGTGTCAACAGTTAACCCTTAATTGCTTAACCTCTGACAATGTTTCTGATGCTTTGTAATTTTGCTGCTCTTCAGTTTACTGCTCTGCGCACCACTCAGATCTAGTTGGAGACAGACACCCAGAGGCTAGCCGTGTTAATATGCGCACATAGTGCCCACTGCCCACCCTCTGCTCTCCACTGGTTAGTATGCCATGGCCGCTCTGCGCTGCGCACCAGCTGGGTCAGGTGAGAGATAGCTATAGCTGTGCCTCTGATTCGTCGATTACAGCTGGTAACACTGCCCTGACCCAACAGCGTCAACTGGGTCAATTTTTCTCTCAAATATGAACCAGTTAGTTACATTTAATGGATGTCAAGCTTTCAAAAGCAAAATTACCTGAAACTGACATCCCTCGTGGGGGTTAAGATCAGGGGTGCGGAAACTCAAGAAGGACAGCAGGGAGAGGGGCAGCAAAGATCAAAAGGATTGGCTTTGGATGCATATTTTATCTTTTATCATATTCAGATCATTTATATCATATTTGAAATATCCTTCATAATAGATTAGCATTATGTTTTCTTGCCAGATTCGCTCGCTTGTGGAAAACAAATAGACCAGATGGCACTAGTATCAAAGCTAGCCGATGTTGTGTCAAAGCCCCTTTTCCCATCAATATGTGTTTCCCTCTACATAAATCTGAACCATCAATGGGGTCGCTATGCAAAGCATTATTTTATCAGGGGGAAACATGACTGGTTGGGGAATCAGACTCACATGCACTCACTCGCTGATGGAACAGCCATTGGGAGCAATTTGGGGTTCAGTATCTTGCTCAAAGATACTTTGACGAGGGGATCGAGCCACAGGTCTTCCAATTAGTGGACGACCTGCTCTATCCCTGAGCCACTACAACCACTGATGGTCTTGTTCTCTCAGATGGATAAAAAAATAAAACCGAAGAATGCTAGAATGCTGCCCAGATAAATTGTATATGTGGGTAAACACTTCATTGTTTGTTTTGGGTGACCAACAATCCAAAAAGTTTCTGGCAGGTGGATTTTGTTACCTTTGCACATAGCCAGACTATCTGTTTCCAGTCGGTATGCTAAGCTAAGCTGATCAGCTGCTGCCTGTAGCATCATATCTAATGCACACAGACATCACCAAAATGTGAAACTATTCCTTTAATGAAGAGTAAGTGAGCTGCGATACAGTAATTTGCTTTGAATAAGGTGTGTGTGTGTGTGTGTGTGTGACATCTGAGACAGTATCATCGCTCTAATGAGGATCACACACACTGCTCTACATCTTTCTAATCATCTATTACGTTTTCTTGCAACTCAAAGCCACAGACTTGCATTCCTCTCCCTCTGTCTTTGTCCTGCTCACTTTTTCTCCCTTTCACGATTACAATTAAAACGATCTCTCCGTCGCTCACCGCCTCATCTCTCTCCCCCTCCATCTGTCATGCTCACATCCCCTGTCATATATTCATAGACTGTTGTGATTTGTTCAGCCTCCCTCTCTTCTTTCTCCTCTTGCGCGCTAACTCATTTATATTTCTTCATCTGAATCCATCTTCTTCATCTTAGGTGCTTTTCATTTGTTCCATCATTTCATCTCTCTGTATCTCCCTAATCGTCATCAGGCGAAGGGCAGCAGCGGCTTCTAGCACAGGCTCAGTTTCCAGGGAAGGTTTCCAGAGAGAATCAAACCCACAACTCTCTCAGTGATCCCGCTTCACTGACTGAGCCATCAGACCAGTTGCACTCCTATTGCAGGAGGCTCTCGTCTGTGTGTCTGTAATGAACACTGGCAACGTGATCGTCATCCTAATACATTCTGTGTTTTTATCAGCGATGCGCTACCGTGGTGTTTTCAAAGCAGATGCCAGTATTGGATATTTTCTCACACCATATCCACTGATAATGATGCAGAATTGTTCTAAGGCTGAGTACAAATGCAAATGCAAAATAAATCCTGAATAAAAATGTGCAAAAATGTCTTTACTTTTACTGTTATTTTGAAACCCTTGCCTTGTTATCCTGCTGAAAAAGAAGCGTTCTCCCCGTTTGGTATTCAGGATTATTCTGTGTTTCATTTTGCTGCATCAATGTCACCCTCTGGTATGACTGCTATGACCACGCATTTAGTGAGATGGTCAAAAAGATCAATTTTAGTCTCATCAGAGCACTTTGTTTTATGGTTGTTTGTGTGTGAGCCACTCTCTCACTGACCTTTTTGCATGGACACTCATTTACTGAGGATGGCTGCACAGCATATTTTCCAAACTTCAAAAATGCAGATACAGGTGTGTTTAACCTAAAATCACTTGTCACACCTTGATTACACAAAGCTGATCTCCATTCAACCAGTGATAATTTAGGTGTGTCAGTGTAAAGGTGGTAAACAGACTACTTCTGTGTTTTATGTTTACTTAATTTAGATAAATTTGTAGAGATTGTTCACGTTGTCTTTGTGTCTTGATCAGTGTCATAAAGCCTCTTTAAACCACAGTGATTCAGTGTCGTAAAACAATAGAACATGAAACCGTTTCAGGGAGGTGAATATTTTATGGACACTGCAAAGGTTTCCCTCTGTGGGTTGTAAGATAAGCTTTTTAGATATGCCAGTTTTTAAAGGGTAGCCTCAGTATATTTCAACCTGGATCCTATTTTCCCACGTCTTGTGTTGAAGTGACCAATGGAAACAACAGGTTTTGAAAATGGTCCAGTATTGAGCAACAGGGCTGTAGGGGACAGCAGTAAAACAGGCTGCAATGGGCAATTATTCACCGTCAATTTACGTCCACTAAATGTGATGTTTTTGATTACATTAGGGGAAGGATCCCTTCAGAGGTCGACCTTTTTGCGAGAGTAAGATCCCCTTTTTAACCCGAAACAGCCCCAAAATCGCCATCGCCAAACTCAGCAGACTCTGTTTAAATAAACAGTAATTTTAATCTGTCTGGAGCATATTTTCACATCTAACTTGGTGAATTAAGGGTTTATTTTTGATCAAAAGCTGGTGATTGTTGGAACAGAGAAGAGACAAAACCAAGACGGTGTTTGCGAGTGTTGTTGTAGTCATCTTCAGTTGAAGTTTGCTTTACAATGGTACTTTAAACAGATGTTTTTACAACATAGATATTAAATTTATTTACTAAAGAACAATACAATACAGATGTTTTTTAGCTTGTACAAGTAAGTACTTTATGATAATACAATGTATGATCCAGGAAACTTGATTAAGAAATGCCTAAACACTGTAAATTGCAAATACTGAAAACCTTCTTAATCAATGGTGTCATTTCCCATTATGTTTACATATCACTTGAATGATATTTGATTGACTAAACGGACACTTTATGAACCATTATCTTCAAGTATTATTATCAGAGTCTGTAGAACATTTGAAGCAAGCTTTTATTTCAGCAGCAGAGCAAAACCAAGATGAGTTGTCACTAAATTGCATCACAATGTGTAACACTGCAGCGAAATACAAAAGCAGATGTAGTGTTGTTTCCGCTCCATTTGATCTAACACTTACTATCATTTTTAATCTCTTTTATGAGCAGTTTGTCACCACCGTGTCAACACTGTCATCTAGCTGCTCTGGCACCATAGTAATCCAAAAAGATTAAGAGTTTATTTCCTGATAGGGGAAGGAGAGGTGAAGTGGATACGCCCAGGGCAAAGGCAACAACATGTTGGTATGATGGTAGAAGAGATTTATCGTGCTGTCATTGTTATTAAGTGACAGCTGGACTGACAATTGCATTTTACTGTTGAGTATTTGAACTGGTATTTTTATTGAGTGCTTGAGTGTGTGTCTTTGTTAAAACACTTAGGTGATATCATCATCACACACATTCTTTAAGTGTGGCAGTGTGTGTTGCAGTGAAATATAAATGTTTGAGCCCTGGTTGTTTCTGCTGTTGGTTTAAACAAAACCTGACTAATGATTTTGGAATGGTAAAACTGGTCTTTCTCATCCCAGAGTCGTGTTTGCTCAGTGTATTTACTGTGTGTGTGTCATTGTGTGTCGGCTCTGACGGCTTTTGTGTGTTGTGTTTCAACAGCAATCACCTGACACAATCCCCGGACCGAGCACTGGGCCTACAGTACACAAGGTAAGGAAACACACATACCCACAGGTGATGTCATCCCTTTAGTTTGGCTGTGAAGCGAAAGTGTGTTTGTTTAGCCCTAATACAAGTGACATCAGTGGTGATATTACCTTGGGCTTTTTCCAAACTAGTTTCACCTACTGCACACACGTACACACACTCTGAGGGAGAGACTTAATTTGTCATGCATCAGTATAATGCGGTTTAGCAAATATTCCAGAACGGCACTCTGAAAAGGCCTCAGGGCTGAAATATCTCACTTGAGTATATTTTTCTTTGAACATGGAAAACATTAGCTGAAGAAATAAAAAAGTTTAAGAAATGAAAGGAATCGACATCTGAAGCTTATATGCTGCTTATTTATGTGCACTCGTGTTACCCCTGTGCCAAGAAAAATCTATGTGTTTTCTTGGTTGTTTATCTTTCAGCACTGTAGTATTTTTATTGGTTGTATTTCAGTAGATGTTCTTTTATATCTTGCTTCAAATGGAAGTGGCTGCTAACATTGATGTGCAGTGTGATTCCTTGCTCGGCACCTGAACAGCAAAATGCTTGCAAAAAGAGGACTTAAAGTTGATCTTTGCTAAGCCAGTTTAAATCTCCAGCCCTGTTTTTTAAGAAGATATTATATATCTGAAAATATAAGAATTGATTGAACCTGGTCACCAAAAGCTGGAAGAATCAGTAAACTACAGAGATTAGTTTGGATGATCTCGGCAGTGGCTGGTGCTTCATTTTCACCTCTTGAATTTGACCTTTGTGATCAACTGCTTCAAAATTAAAAAATGTTAAACACATTTAAACACAACTGCGTGGCCTATTTGTCAATGCAGATCAGTGCTCAAAAACCCATTTTGGCAGATAATAATTCATGTTACATATGACAAGGTTTGTAACGCAGTTTGAGCAAAACATGTTCTGCAAAGGTAGAGTTCATTTGTCATTGTTTATCAAAACCTGATCCAACTGCCTGCCAAAGCAATTTTGTTGTATTAGCAACACCCATAACTGAAGAGAATGCCGATCAGGGCTCAGCAGACCACAGTGTGTGTCAAGTGAAATTTGAGTTCTGGCTGTGTGAGCCTGATTGAGCCAGGATTCTTTGTTTGAAGGGCACCTTGCTGCTACAAAGATGATCAGTTATTCTGCTCTCTGCAGTGTGCGTTGACTGCAATACTCTAACAGGACGATAACTAATAAGTACGTCAAAGGAATACTTCATGCCCCAAACAACCATTTGTATATCAATTACTCTGACATTGATTTCTTGAAGAAGACTTTTTTCTTGCATGCCTCCACGGTGAACAAAGAATCCAAAAACGGAGACAATTCTTAGGGGATGCATTTAACAACAGCAAAACTACATCAAAACATCCATTTACAAACTCTCACACAACTCCTGCAGTATAGTCCACATGTCATATATCCAGGCAGCCGGATGCTCAGTACTTCCCAAACAGACAACCATTTCAAAAATGAGTTTAAACAGTTTAATTCCACTTTCATTCGGCCATTCCGATTAAAAGTGGTCATGTAAACGGTCATTCTGATTGAAAATCAAATCCGAATAAAGGGGGTGGTCTATTCCGTTTGTCATTACGATTTAAAGGAGATTAAAGAGAAAGAAATTTTGTGTGCTTGTATACACTCATTCCTCTTTAAGTTCATTCCGGTCTTTCTGCGCATGCTCGTTTCCTTGCCCTTCTGGCGCGATGACGTATATAGCGTGCATAGCAACAGGCTGAGATAGAGCAGTTGGACTCGTTGCACTCACCGGTTTCCATTCACCAAAGCATGTTCTTCTATCTGCCTTCTTCGACCTTCTGCCTCTAATCTCCTCCTCAACAGACAAAACATTAGCAGAACAAGGTTGCTGTCGTACTGCTGCTTCAAGAATATAAACAAAACAAGCCCGAAAAAGGCACTAAGAACGGCGTTGTCAAACATCTTGTTATCCGGAGCGAGGACTACAATTTTTTCTCCAGGCACACGTAAAGACGTAAACACGGAACATCCGTTTCACTTCAGTTCCCCGTCGGAAAGGGCCGTCTGTGTGGGAAGTACTGAGCGTACGACTGGATGAACAAGACTTGGAACTGCACGAGTTGTGTGGGCGTTTGTAAACAAATGTCTAGTTTTGCTATGACCTCAATTCAACAAAGAAATAACCTGATAGCGTTTCTTGGCGCATTATGTTACAAACACGCACAAAACCATCTGAAATAATGTGTACCGTGTCAGCCATGTGCTTGTACAGTTGCTCACGTGTCCTTTTGCATGTGCATGAGATGCAACCAAAACAGGGGCCCATTCTTAGAAAACACGAGTCTTTAGCACTACTAGTGGCCAAATTTTTAACGGGATACCTTTAATGTTGCAATACGTAAGACCAGTTTTATCTCACACGTGCTCTGCCATCCTGCTACAAAAGCTGAAGTGACTTCAAGTGCAGTCACTTGCAAAACCTGCCTCCATGACAGAGCTTCTCATGTTGTAACAAAATATGAATGGAGCCTCATCAAGTGGGCTCTGCTCTGTCACAGGTAAACATGAATTTGAATGAAACAGAACAAACAGCCCATGTAAACAGCTTAATTGAAACACTATCTTTTTTATAGCAGGATTATGGCGAAGCGTATAGACACAGTCAATGTTTCATTCCTCAGGGGGAAAGAAATCGAGTTGTCCTTGTGAGTCCAACAATGACAGCCGCACCAGCTCTCTGCAGTCTTATGTACATGTCCGAAACAATGTTGAGAAAAGATTTTTGTCATCTTAGCCACATTTATTAGTTTTTCAGTGGTCAAATTTTAAAACATTTATTTTGATGTGGTCCGCTGTGTGTGTCAGTCTTGTTCCCAGAGTTTCCCATGTGCCGGTCGGGCTGTGAGGAATGCCTTCCTCTCTCATGGACCATATCCAGCTAAAGACAAGATACACCTGGCCAGAATCATACGGTACACTTGTCACTGTGTTTGTGTGTCTGTCTGCGTGCAGGGATGAATCGATGTGTCCGGTGAAGCATGTACACTGATTCACCAGTCACCGTTGAGCCCCGTCCTGATTGGCCAGTCAAGTTGTTTATGCAGTAAGACGAGCAAAGTGTGACGTAGATGTTATTAAGCAGAGCACAGGATGCTCTGGGAATACATGCACTCTCATAGAATATACTGCACATTCAATGACTACAGATGCATGCAAAGACCATGTGAACATCTGGACACAAATATAAATAGGTGCTCTTAACCGTCATTGCACAAACACCCACACATACACACACCCACACACATACACAACGAGTTTATCCTGAGGGGAGGCAGATGGAAAGTATTCAGTGTATTCAGAGGAAAAGGCTTACAGAGAACTAATGAATAATCAATGGATATTGATCAAATAAAAAAGACAAGCTTTGCACCGAGGGAAGAAGTGCATGTGTACGTGCATGCACATCATATCACTGTGTGGCTGTAGTCGTGTGCTGAAGATGTGTGTGTATTTTAACAGGCGTAGCTACGTGGGCGTGGAGCTGGTGCAGTGGCTGTGTGAGCAGTGTGTGTACGTGCGCTGTCGGACTACTGCTGTGCGTGTCTGGCAGGTGCTGCTGGAGCTGGGAGTCCTGCTGTCTGGTAAAAACACAACCACACACACACCTTCATGCACACACTAACATGCCTGGAGGTTGGAGTGTGCTTCAGAATTTATAGTCACCTTCCTGTGACATCAGTAAAAATCTTCAAATCTGTAAAAAGAGAAACTGTGAACCAGTTCACCAGGTAATTTGAAACAGAATAGAATGATAAATTCACTGCTTCATTCCCCTGCTTTCAGGGGACATAACCTAATACACACATATATATATATATATATATATATATATATATATATATGTCATGTGCTCCAGCCATACAAGTGCAAGTCTTTACATTAGGCATGCGTGTATTAGTCGTCTAAACATTTAAACACCCACCTCCTCGCTAGTCGGCACCAGAAATATTAGTTGGGTAAACCAATTACTATTCTATTCATGTACAAGGCTGCTTAACTGTCATGCAGCCGCCCGCCACTAGGATGGTTTGGCAGTACTTTGATCTAGAAAATGAAAATAAGGTAGCATGTAGGGTGTGTCAGAAAAAGTAGCATATATTCACTCGGCTGGAGCAATGCGTTACCACATTCAGCTCAAGCATTTGGATATTAACCTAATTTGACATTGTTCACCCAGAGACACTGTGATCCAGCCCAGTCTGAGAAGATAGCACAGTTCATCACAACAATGACCTCGCAAGATATGCTTCCACTTAACACCACCTTTTTTTAGACTAGTCGACTAGTCTTAATTAAAATTTTCATTTAGTCGACAGGGCAATTAGTCGCCAGGAACTTCCTTCATTTACATTATGTAGCCAACACTGCTACATGTAGCCACAAGCTAACCTCAGGGACACATGTAATCTTGAGTGCTCCATTACAGTCATTCCTCTGCTTCAATGATGATGTAGTGACTCAAATATATGAAACAATCAGAGCAGACTTAAAGAGACAGGTGCTAAAGCAGAGTATCTCAGACAGAGGGTGAATACAGTTGTTTTTTTGACTGTTAAAGCAAGTAAACATGTCCTCGTAGAAACCCAATATGCAAGTACGCACCTGAAACTGAGCACAGTAGGTCCCCTTTGACTTTCCACAAGGTAAAATTACACTGTGTCTCTGTCCATTAATGCATTTGTATTGAAAGAGATTTTTTTTTGTCGGTAAAATTCTACAGTTTCCATGGATACTGTTTGATCCTGTTGCATAAAACTGTGGAGCAGTCATTCATTGCGAAGAGTACTGCAGTCAGACGTACCTTGAACTTTTCCTTACTTTGGTTGCTAAGTACTTTTCTGCAACAGTTCAACTAACTTAAAGGGATTCCTTAAGTATACAACCAAGATATTGAGAAAACATACTTAGGTGATTTGTGCAACTGATTTTATCTTAAAGCCGCTACAAGGAACTTTTAACTGGATATGCAAAAGTCTCTTGTTTCTGCTGCTGTCTGTGCGTGACCTACAACAGCAAATGAGACCATCGGTGTGAAGATAAGCTATTTCTATATAGTGTATATCCATACCTTTAGGAAACTGTCTCCGGGTCTGCCCCAGGTCGCTTCCAGGACGAAACAATTTACGGCACACGTCATCTTACCTAGCTGCTTACATTTATAGTGACTCTTATAAATAGATGCTATTCCTCCTCCTCGACCCGACGTCCGCGGGGAGTTAAAATAGGAGCAATCATCTGGTAAAAGTTCTGTGAAAGCACTGGACTCACCAACAGTCAGCCAGTCTCAGTCACACAGAGAAAACCCAATCCTTGGGAATCTAGCATTTACCAGCCCAATCCTGGCAGGAGCCGGCAGGTCCATGGCGTTAGCTGTCCGGGGAGCCACACACAGAGGCTGCAGGTTGTGCAGATTCACAAGGAGTGTAGGGGCCGCGGGGCTGGAACACCTCATCCGGGCCGACAACAGGTACCAGCCAGGCGTCGACAGGGTCCAGCGAGTGCCGAGAAATAAAGAGGCGAGGAACCGCTCCATACTCAGTCCAAGAAGCCGTGGAAGTGCTCGCCAAACAGGCCTTCAGCCTTACCAGCCGACCGCTGTGTTTACCCCGGCAGCGGTGGCGCTTACGCCGGAGAGGTGGAGCTGGGGCGCGGCAGAGGTGAGCTGGGATCCCCGATAGGAGCGGGGGCAGCAAAGTTTTCCCGTCTTGTTGTTTCATTTATCCCCAAAACAAACACATGCGCGAGCCAGGTAAACGTCTTTACGTCAATACGAGCTAGAGCTCATGGGAGATGTAGGCTTCATTCCGGCAAAACACTACTGCTTTTGTCCACAGGGTCGCCAAAATCAACTCAAAATGAAAGTTCCTTGTAGGGGCTTTAAGGAAACCTTAAGTCGGACTTTAAGGATTTTTTTTTTTCCTTTTTTCCTTATAAATTTAAGAAAATACAGGAAAACTAAATGAAATTCTGATTCAGAAAATGAGATGAAGCTGCTGCTTTTCAATTTTTTTTTCTTTCTGTGTCTCTGTTTTTTCTCCAGTGGACCAGCGGGTGGTGTTTTCGGACTCAAACTCTTACTACCAGTTCAGCTTTGAGGAGTGTGACTCCACCTCCTGTGACTTCCGCTCCAATGAGGGGGAGTGGCCAGAGGCTGTTAGGCTCCTCCTCCAACTTGCCCCGTACGTCCAGTTTCGCTCTGGAGGCGGGGCCAACAGCCCGTAAGTGTCCATTAAATTCTGATTGCAAGTTACACTGTGATGGATGAATGGTAGGGCTTTCACTTTTTAAAAATCAAGTTGGGACAAATGAGAATAAACACCTACAGTAATTAGGCAATGTCACACTTTTAAAGAAAGGAAAGATTCCAAAATGGTTCACACATTACATCTCAGGTGGTTAGGTGTCAAGATTAGGACTGAAACATACCTCTCCACGCTTAACTTTGCCATCTTAGATGTGTTTTATACTTGTATGTAGCTACAGTGTAATTCATACAACTTGTATGTAGTTTCCTCCATTTTGTGTTAACAACAGTGCAGTTTGTGAATGCCCTTGCTGCACTGCAAAGCACAGCCTGTTGTGCCAATACTATACACTGAATTTGGATTTCAAATGATCATTACATAATGAATTTTTTTTACATGTTCACAAGTTTGAATGGTTGTTTGAATTTCAAATAAAAAGTGACAGCTCTAGTGGATGTACTTACAATATCATCACTCATATTTATCTGTTGTAATGACCAACAAAGTGGTGTGTCACTGGGTCTCTGTCCTGAGAGCCATCATGTTAAATTGTTGCAGAGTGTTGAGAAAAGTTCATGGTGACTCTGTTTTACTGCACTGGTTGATCTCCACTGACCTGAAGTGGAGGCTCGTAGCTCTGGTAAAATATCAAAGTGGAAGTGACAGTGTTCCCGCTTAGATTTATGATTGAGGTCATTTGTCTGTCTGATGATTTACCATGAAAAGAGACAGGTCACTGTGTTTGATTTGGTGCAGGCTCGCAAGTACAATACTGTTTTGCAACATAATATACCCTCACACATGCACACACTCTCCGAAGATCCCCCTTAAATCCCAGCTAGAAACCTAATCTCTATTCAGTGTTTTAAATCCTCAATCTGCTTATGTGGGAGACACATTGATGTGCAGGCGCACACACCTCCACATCCATATAAGAAACACACTTATACATGAGATGGGCTCTCTGACGCATACACACACACACACACACACACACACACACATGCAGAGGGGTGTCAGCCAGAGTTCCCTGCTTTGCTGCTCCTGTGTGTGGGATTCCTGCTGAGGCTGCTACTGAACTCAATCTGTCACTCAGTGAAAGAGAGAGAGAGACGGCTAACGAAAAAACTGGAGTATATATGGGGAGCGAGTGAACAAGAGCACACGTCAACAGATTCATCCGTGTGTCAACTTCAAAGGGTGTATTTGCAGACACCAGGGAGCGAGCACGACAGCGAGGGGAATTGAATGTCATACTTACTAATATAAATCTCATGTAACATACTGTACGTACCTCTATGCTGCTCTCGATACATTATAGTGGATGACATGCACTCCACCACAGTGTTTCCACAGGTTAGTAGGGCGGAGGTGAATGGGTAGAAGAGATGGTGGTTATATTAGCGTGTTTCCAACAGATTTAATTTGAAGGCTTTTCTCCTCTGTACCTGTTGTTCTCTGGTGTGACAGCAGAAAGCTGAAAAACTGACCAGAATTTTACATGACAAAGGGGTTTGCATATATTTATCATAGTGTTTTTCATGTATTCTCACTCATACAAAGGGATGTAGAAGCAGTTTGTAGGTTTTTGCTTACAACTACATCAAAAAAGTGCATCTGATTTTTGTAGATTAGACATAGATGGGATTATGGATTCAGCATGCTCACTCTGTGTGTCACTTTGACCCTGCTCCTGTCTGTGTCTGTCTTTGACTGGTGCACCATTTCTCTGCAGGCATCCTCTCCCTCTCTCTGTCTGTCTCACACCCTGCCTCCCCCCCTCTTCTCTTCGTCTCTCACTCTCTTGTTGGTGTAAAGGAGAATAGTTGTAGCTGTGAGAGAAAAACACCTGATGTAACTCCACCGGCTGCTGCCAAGAGACTTGACGATGCATGGGTTCATGCGCTAATCCGGTGGTTAATGCTGATTCTTGATCCTTGTTGAAATTGTAAAAAGGAGATAGAATTACCGGAGGGCTAATAAAATGCAGTAATTTAAATAAAATCCTGGCAATGTGCTCTGTCTGAAGCTGCCCAAACGCACAAGTGTGTGTTAAAGCCCTGTTCAGCATTAGCTTATGGCTTCTCAGTTTCCTTGGGCTGCTGAACCAATAATGAAATGAAATAATTTTAATCAGTACTTCTCAAAATATGTCAGATATCTGATGTATCTTGTTTAGTCAGGGTGCTTCTTATCTTCAAGAAATCTTAATCCAAAAATCACATAGATCCAATTTGAGCATGTTTGTTATCGTAAGCTTATCAAACTGTGTTGTCACCAAATTTCAAATAAGAGAAATACACTTCCGATACAACAGTGTGTACAGGAACAGTGCGTAAGGTTCAGAGGGATTTAGTGGCATATAGCGGTGAAGATTGCAGATTGCAACCGGCTGAAGCTTCTAACGGTTAGAATTCCTTCAGTGTTTGTTGTTCAGGAGCTTTTTACCAGGAGCTAAATTATCTTCAGTTCTCTTCATCTCAAAAATAAACAGACCAGGTGATTAAAATCACTAACAACACTGATTAAACAAATTTCATGTCACAAATCAGTGAGTCTGGCCCAGCACCAGCTAATATGAGCTCACCTTTTTTCTCTAAAAACTCTCCGATCCAGAACATTCAGGAGGTTTTTACTGTAAGTAAAAAAATAAGTGTTCATTGTTCAGGAGCTTTTTACCAGGAGCCAAATTCTCTTCCACTCCAAAACAAATGGACCAAGTGAGGTCCAAAAATGAGGGTGGATCACGGAGAGAACCACCAGTTGGTCCTGGAGCTTCGCCTTGATGATGGCCGTTTCCAGGCATATTTTAGGATGACTGGGTGCAGTTTGACAACCTGCTGTCTATCATCGACTGTATAGCTCTGGGTATCCAGCAACCGCTACCACCAGTTTCTCCTCCACTGTTTACCAACTGTAAACTTGTTGTCGTCACCACCACAGACCCATCTCTCAAATCATCTGATTGGGAAAAAGATGATGAAAAAAGAGATGAGATGCTTTTCTACTCTGAGTTGATTCGAGGAGTTCAAAGTGCTTTGGCAAAAACAACAGGTGCCTAGAGCGCAGAAACGCGAGGTGCGTCGTAACCCAAAAAAAACACGAGCATAAAGCTTCATTCTCATTAGAAACAATTACGAAAAAGCGCCTCCAGCTGCTAAACCGCTGTCTGTATGCTCTGACCTTAAAGCAGTTTCAGCAACAGAACAGTGTTTCTCTGATTATGTTTGGCACATTGCAGACGGGCTGCTATCCTGCTAATGTGTGCTCACCTTTGTCTCTGAAAGGTAATTCAGTTAATATATAAAAAACGTTTAAACTGGTAGAAGCCCTGAATAAAGCAGTTTCATGTTAGAAAAAAAAATAGTGTTTTCCAACGCAGCTAAGTATATTGCACAATGCTAAAACACGAAAACGTGAATGGCCCTATCAAGTGTCAGTGTTTGATTTGTTCCTTCTGGGCTACTGTAGAAACATGGTAGTGCAACATGGTGATCTCTGTGGACAAGGACCTGTTCCCCGTGTAGATACGGTTTATTCTCAAGTAACGAAGACACTATGATTCTTATTTTCAGGTGATTATACACAAAAAAAAACATACTTATTGTATTGTAAGCCATTTCTGCTAATATATCCCCCTAAATCCTGCACACTGGACCTTTAAATGCAGCCGTGTAGAGCCGATGCTCATGCTCCTCATGAATTATGGCTCCCTATCTCTTGCTGTAGTTTAATCTAATGAGGCAAGCATTAAATTGATACTGATAACTTGATACTTGATAAGGCAACATTAGCTGACTGTTGGGCCTCCTGTTAGTGATTCCTCCTTTAGCGAAGCCTACGAACAACATGCTACTAATTAAAAGGGTTATCTCCTCTGCATCATGTATAGAAGATGTTTCTGTGTGTGTCATTATTCAGTTTTTGTCAACACTGCCAGCGTGTCTCAACGGATTGCTGTGTCTCAACAATCGTATTTGCTACCAGGCACAGTGCGGTCATTAAAGTTGATTAGTTTATCACTCATTCTCTGCAGCGCCTGCTAGAAATGCGTTCTTTCAAGGCATACTTTTAGTAAGAATCTCGTGGTTTCAAGTCTACTAAATCTTAAAAGTGTACTGTTAGAGTCTAATATTTGCGCTCCACAAAAAACATGTTCGTCCTTCTCTCTCTCTCTCTCTCTCTCTCTCTCTCCGTCTCCATTTGAATTCAATTCTGTTTCAATTTAACGAGCTTTATTGGCAAGAAAGTCTCTCCGTCTCATTCTCCCTCTGCCTCTGTGGCTCACATTACAGTAAGGGCAAAACTTGCATATATAGTGCTTTTTAAAAGAGCTGTGTAAGGAGAGGGCATTAAAGTTTAACTATGAAAAGATGTCCTGCACACCGCCCCCGCAGCAAAAGTCACCCCATTTGTTCATTTAAAGTTTAGTCCACGTCAGGTTTAGATTGCCAGAGCGTGAACCGATCGTGGAGAAGTTGATGTTTAGATACGGACACCACTAGCACACTGAAGTGTATGCACTGGTTTCAGTTCTTTACTGTTCAGTATATCAAGTTCTGGACACAGGACACAGTAATGTGAACATCTGCACGGTGTAACAACAACCCTGCAACAAATACATTTTAAGGCTATATTTATCATGAGACTGTTTAATATTCTCTAACAATTAATTAGACACTTCTACTTTATAATATCTCACTACAGCAGCGACTTGAACTACAGTGTCACCTTCACAAATACAAATTTTCTGGCTGGGCTATTACTGAATATTTGATGCACAAATCTTGCTACTCTCTCTGTGCCCACATTAAACTGTATATATTACACAGTACATAATCTTTACACATACTTTATTGTGTGGTGTAGTGGAGATGGTGTCAATAAATAACAATTAGGTTGTCAGTGTTCTGCCTTTAGTGTTCTCTGCACATCATTGTACAGGAGGTGCAGAATTGCCAGCAGCTTAAATATGACACCTTAGCTTGGAAGGAGGAGGAAACACACTTGTTTGCTTTGCATGGTGCTGTGGTCTAAAAAGGGCATGAAGCCAAATTTCTCCCAGTTTTTGGATATATTGGAAAGCAATTTTAGGCAGATATTTCACAGTTTTAGTCAGCTTGAAATAATCAGAAATGACAATTCAGTTGAGAGTGCAAGAAACTAAAGGTCTGTCAAACGCGCCTTTGAATACAGGCATAGTTAGGGACCATCCTAAAAGTGCAGTCTGACCCATTTTAATATTCATTCAACAATTCACATCACAATTTGTATAATAAATAGATAAATAATTTTAAAAAATGTAGAGTGCACATGTCAAGGTTGCGATGTCAGTAGCTCACTCATTTATGAATATATTGATGTGAAACCACCTCTGATGTGTCTTCGACATTCCCTCACAACTCTCACAACAGCTGTTGTGAGATGAGACTGTGAGACTGCGCTTAGCAAATCCCTTAGCATCATTATCAATGACATGTTGCCTAAATATGCACATTTCAAGGTTGTTATTTCAGTAGTTGCTTGGTGATGAATATATTGACAAACAAATCACTTGTCACATAATCAGATTATTAATGTCATATCTAATATAGTCTTTATGTTGTGCAGAATAGACAATAAGTATGTTTTCCTGACAGATTTGCTTGTGGCTCGCTTATAAAAATAGACCAGATGCCGAAACTATCCCTGGAGATTGGAGAGGCAGCCGCGGCACTCGGGCCGGGGATCAGGGTCTTCTAATTACAAGCTCTTATCTCGTAATTGTGAGATAAGGTTTCTTTTATTCAGTGAATGCAATGCACTTCCATAGCCCGAGGCAAAAGACGCTCAATACCTGTGGTATGAAATTACCCAGATGATTGATGCATCACTGGGCTCATGGAGCAGGAGCACTACAGACTGGATCCGCTGAGGTGGCTATGTCCGGTTTAAATAAATTATCCACTGATTATCCACTGATTTACAGATGTCTCTTTCCCAATGCAAGTCTATGGGCAAAAGCTATTTGGGTCTAATGGCATCACAGGACAGACCCATGAGTTGTAATTCCACTGTTTGGCCACTATGAAAATTGGTGTAGCAGTCCAGCGCACTTCCTGGGGGTCTGGTTTTGACAAAGATTACATCCTCTTCCTCCTTAAACCATCTGCATTGTGGTGCAAGCATGTAATTCTGCGCTTGATTGGTTTGAAGTATGTTCTTGTATTTTTCTTGGTTAAAGAAGTATTTCACAGCTGAAAAGATTGTTTCTTTATGAAACTGGGATGTCTATGCAGTAGAAAGATGCAAATACTTTGAAATTGGTGCTACATGACCAGAGAAACCTAATCTAAAAAGACCAGTGGCACTTACTTCTGCTCAAGCAGTAGAAAACCTACAACTACCAGAATGCACAGTACTACAACAGTCTAATAAATGCTCCTGCTGGTGGCTGTTTGACACAGGGGACAATATGATGGCTGTCTGTTAGCAAATGATCTCAAATTGTAGTGAAACCGTAAGCTTTTTTTAAAATGAGAAATGGGCAACACAGTAACAGACTCAGCACTGCTCAGTTTTTACAGCCTCCATTTTAACCATACAGGAAACAGTATGGACCCCACTTTTCTGTTCATAGGTGTTCTTATTACAGCCAAACAGTGCACTAAAATATGTTTCTGGAAACATTTTAATCAAAAAATAAAAGGCAATACATTAACAGAATCTAGTTTTACTGTCTGATCCAAGTTTGAGAGCAAGAGGGGCGTCTCTCTCTGTTTTCTTCTATACTCATTGTGTCCGTGATGGCAGGCATACAAAAATGTGGAAGTACAATCTGTAGTTTGAGCGACAGCCCCAGAGCCAGTGAAGATTTGAGCAGTTCTCCATGGTTCACTGCTTGAAAATCAGCAAAGTAACCCTTTAAGAAATCCAGATCAAAAACAGGTTGACACATTGTTCACAATAAGAATTGGAAAGCTTTTAATTGAGGTCTGTTCTGGTAAGTCTCAGAACATGACTACAACTTGGGGCATGCGTCTTTGAGGTGGAATGAAAAGGGAGCCTTTGAAAGCACCAATCATGTTAATCCTCTATCAATACTGTTCTGTGCTGCTTAATGATTGGTGACACACCTCCCACTGTGCCTTTCTTCCAGCTCTGGTACATTCTGGCTCATGGTGAGTCACCAAATTGCTAAATAAACGCAGGCTAAAAAATCTTAATGACCCTGATGAGAATAAATTTAGCATGATGACTTAGAATAGACTTAGTACATCTCACGATCCGCTAATGAACCACAAAAGAATTGCGGTGATAAATTGCCCTTGTTCATCCAGTTCTGCGAGATGTTTGAGCGTCACTGATCTTATTTTAGAGGAGAGTGGATGCACGTTATTTTGCTGGATACTGAAAGGAAAGCACAAGCAGCAAACCGCTTTTATTGCGACAGTAAAAATATGGTATGTTCACACTCCTTCAAGGCATCTATTGGTCTACCTGCCTCCGTCTCTCTCTGTCTGTGTCAGAGCCGATAGCTGAAGTGTCAGGCTGTGGGCTACATGTTATCACCATCTCCCCGGCTTCTGAATTTATCATTCCCTTATCAGATTACAGTGTACACACACACACACACAATCACACAGTGCTTCTTTCCCTCACAACTATTACTAGTGCCACTGGGATCTGTTGATAAAAATCCAAATTGTATGCAAATTGGTCTGTGTGACTGTGTGTGCTCACTTGAGAAAGTGTGTGTCTCTTGAACGGGGGTGAGACAGTGTGTGGGAGACCAATCCAAACAGTGGTTTTGTAAGAGAACATATTAGATGAGGGGCCCTCGGGTGCAGTCTGCCGTTGTTGAAGACAAACTCTACAACCTCGTATTATTGCTGTGGGAATAACGCAGAGTTTACCCCAAAACAACCACCTGTTTATACAGCACACACACACAAATGAAGGCATACACACAAATGTATTCACAGATGCACTCGGGCTTGGAAAAAAGAAAAAATCCTCGGCACGAGTTACACATCTATATACATTCTGAACACATGTACACACAGCCGCCGCAGTGCCACACACTCACACACACACACATGTAGCCTCGCTAACATCAATAGAAGGGTGTGTCTGGGAGCTATTTTAAATGAAAACCACATGAAAGAGAGAAGAGGAGTGCAGAGAGAGATTCTCCTTACAAAGACATCCAAACAGTGAAGAACTAGAGAGACAGATGGGAGGGAAAATAAAACGGGCAGATCCCACTCTGCCGAAAAGAAAATGCTGCTGCTTGTTTATCATGTTTAGGGCTGCAGCAATACATGTATTTATTTAGGGCTCCTGCTTCCAGTTTCCTTCTTTGAATGATGAATACAGACTACCGTCCCCTGCTGGTATGGAGAGTTATTCCCTCTCACACAGGCGCAGAACGTTCATGCTAGCTGGCCGTTGGCTGTAGTCTTTGCAGTGTGTTCAAGAGCAACAATTTGACACAGACACAGGCCACGTTAGACGACGCAACAGTCTGGGCCTTAGGGCAATATTTAGTCTCATATCATGATATCGATGTAATACTGATATATTGCCTAGCCCAAGGTTGATTATGTTTTAAATTGATCTTTTAGTCTATAAAATGTCAGAAAATAGTGGAAAATACTTGTTAAAATTTCCTGTATCCCTAAGTGACGTCTTTAAATGGCTCACTTTGTCAGATTAACGCTCAGAAACACAAAAATATTTCATCTTACAACGATGTAAATTGAAGAAAACAAGAAGTTGGAACCATATAGACTTGTAAATTATGTTTGAAACAGTTAATTTAAGTGCAGATATTTGCCTAATTGTTTCTGGTCTAATCATCTTTCATTACGATGTTTAGTATAGGATTGAGCAACAATTGTCAGGTCTTAAAGATGTCTGCCTTTTAGTCCATTTTTGGGATCAGTCTCATTACTGGTTTGGTCTCTAAGAAACCAGTGAGCAACCACAGGGAAGCCACTGTTAATGTCTTTCATTTATATAATGTGAAGAGGCTTCTGTCCACTAAAATCAATTTGAATATATTGAAAAAATGTGGAGGTCCACAGGTATGAACATCTAGCTGAGAAGTAGATGTGTTTGTAGACTGTAGTTCTTCTCTAGGTTTACCAGGGGGCAGTGTAGAGAGGACCAATGCCTTGCAGGAACTTATTTCTCTGGAGAGGCAGAATAATGCACATGTCAGTCATAAGTAAAGCTCTGTGTGTGTGTATGTGTGTGTCTATCCAAGGTCAGAGGAGGACTCTGAAGGCAACAGGGACATCTGCAGTGAGATTCTCCAGATGAAAGCTCTTGAGAGGCTCACTTCTACGGTCAGTGTGTGCATGTGTGTGTCTGACGTCTGGTAAATGCAGTATCATATTGCTGTGCCATTACTGTGTGTTTTGATTAATCATTTATCTTTTGTTTTTCACCAACAGGTACAAAGCGAGTTAGCGGCTGCTCTCGCCCGGAAGACTCGCAAAGCTTGTAAGTATACATTCAGAGTGTGAGTGAGTGGGTGTGCTTTCCCAAAAAGTTCTCCTGGTATGTTTTGTTTGAACATAAAGTGACAAAGACAATGTTGAATGTGAATATCTGTCCGAAATAACCCGATTCTGCTTGTGGTTGGTTGCAGTATCAGAGCAGGACTCTGAAACGACGGAGACGAGCCAACAGGAGCCTCGCACGCCTAGCGAGGAGAGCAGCCCGGTAATACATACACACACACACACACACACACAGAAACACACTCCTACTTATCCTAATGTCCCTGTCATGTTTCATTTTATTTTGCCTCTGCTCCTGATCCTTTAGTTAATTTTCAATCCAATCCAACATTTATATTTTACTGGATAATCTGGACGGTGCACAATTGGCTTAAAGTAGGCCTACAGAAGAGTTAGTAAAGCCAATCCAATTTAGCATAGAAATGTTCCTGATACCTCTACACTGGGAAAATAAAGTATTAAATAAAGCCTGCAGTTTGGTGTAATAGCAGTGGAGATTAGGAATCGTCAAGACAGGAAGATTTGGACAGCCTCTCCTCACACGCAGCATAGCCCAAAAACAAAAAGGTGTGGTACTTGCTCCTGATTTTCCTGGGAGAGTTGTGTTTTTCATTGCCCTCCCCCGATTTTCCTCCGAGGTCACAATTCTGCAGTATTTCTCCCAAATTTTTACACCTTCCTGGACGGTGCTACTGTACAGTTTCCACCCGTACAATCACACGGCTACACCAAATGTCGCAATGTGAGCAAGAGTTGCTCATCCTCATCCTCCTCAGTGTGTGAGAGATGGAGAGAGAAAAGGAGAGTACATAGAGAAAGAAATATTAATCAAGTTTCAGATGTCCTGGAAAGAAGAATTCCTGATTTTTATGGAAAGCTTTAAAGGAAAGGGTCATGCATTTTGTAAATCTGCTGCTTCGATTTTTTTCCCATTAAGCATGAGGGGAAACTGATGAATATTACAGTAATTTATGCCATAGATTGACGGAAGTGTGTAACGCCTATACAGTATCACTGAAATACAAAGCTGCTGTTTCCTCAGCCTGTGCCTATGAACACATGCTGTCATTGTGAAAATCATTATTTGACAAAGCAGTTACCATTTATTTGTTCATGCTGCTCCAAAGTTTGCTTGCTTGTTGAACCAGGCTCAGTATGACCACTACTGGCCAATTAAAATTGAACTCAATCATCTCCAACACAGATCAGCTGACAACATCTATAATAACAGATCATAATTGGCTTGTTCTGACTACCTTGCTCTCTTTTAAAGGTCACTGAGTGCAAGTTGTGTGTGCATGTGTGTGTACAGCCATGAGTTCGCTGAATGTAGAAAACGGGGTCAGAGCAGAGTGCAGGGGAAGGTTTGCTTTCTGGTCCCATCTCCTTACAGTGGAAAGCGCTTTTTCACCATCAATTATTTATCCTCTGGTTATACCAGAGATGAGAGCAGAAACAGAACAAACAGAAAAAAGAGATCAGTGGTTCACATGCTCTTGGCTCTTAATACAAAGATGTGGCTCTGTGCGACCCCCTTGTCCTTGTATCCAGTTGCATGTTACTATGACTTCTAGTGTACAAGTAAATTGTGAGGTAAAGGCAAAGCTCACAATCTGTGTGCTCACACAGTATGTACCAGGCTGCTAAAGATCTGCCAATATTTCTATTGAGGAAACATCAAACGGGCACAGATGTTTTTGCCACAGCACAACCAACCTGGCCTCCATTTTTTTTTTTTTTTTGTCCACAAGGTTTGTTATGTCACTATGGACCTTTCAGATGCTGAATTTTGCTAATTTGCGTAGGTGTAGTGAGAATAAAGGCACTGATGTTGTAGAATCGACCAGGCGACTCATAACTCTGCTTCAACTGTGCCTGACGAAGTTTCTGACATTTTAGAGTGGTTGGTCTTCGCTCCCCTCTGTACACTGCATGGAAAATGATGCCCGACGATGCCGAAATACAGTCCAACTTTAAAATGAGTTGTGCGGCTCAAGAATTGGGTTAGAAATTGGCCAGTGTATGTCCAGCTTTAGAGACAAGCTGCTCTACCAAATAATGACCTGGCATGTAAAGATGGCAGAG
The DNA here is from genome assembly GCA_035609425.1 of Epinephelus awoara. Lineage (NCBI taxonomy): Eukaryota > Metazoa > Chordata > Actinopteri > Perciformes > Serranidae > Epinephelus > Epinephelus awoara. Next base: position 13,606,661 of record CM069310.1, on the reverse strand, counting down.
GAGAGAAAAGAGCCACACATGAATAGAGTTGGGTAATGAACTTTTACCGCTATCGACCAAATTACACTGGTACTACCGAGTACAGATTCATTTGAAATCCATCTGTGCCAAATGTTGAAACCTGAGTGCACACCTGGGTGAGAACATTGAATTAAGGCAAGAGGCAGAAGTGGCATGAAGCACCACAAAGAGCACTGAAGCCTCGAAGCCAGCAATGGAGCTCCATGGAGCCACCAGGTTTGGCTTCAGACAGGAGGTGAATACGTCCCAAAGTCGGGAAGCTGGCCACGTAGCTGTGCAGCTGCTTTGATGTGCCACTCCGATCTGCTGCAATAGTTTCAGCATCTAGTCTACTGTCTTTTCTATATTATTTTAGTAATGACCTAGTATCTCTGCTACATGAGCAGATGAACACACAGACAGACAGACAGACAGACAGAAGATTAGCTTTGTGTGATTAGACAGAGCAGAGGAGCAGAATTGCATTTTAGTCTACAATGTCCGCCTTGCAGCTTATTAAGAAAATACATTTCTGTTACAACAGAGAAAGTAAAGTACTGAAAAAGGTACCATTGGGTGCCTGTACCAAATTCCAGGAGGTGGAACCAGTACTGGTTTCGGTTCAGATGTGAGCGGTACCCAACCACGATGAATGAGATGCTCTCTGTTTCGGTGAGCTGTGGGATTCATCATGCAATCCTTTCTGAGGGGTTTGAGAACCACTGCAGATTATAGTGGCAGCATGAGTATTAGTTTAGTTTATGTGACATAATGAGAAGGAGGACAATAAACCACACGCGGCTCCTTTTTAGTTTCATTTATCCGTCAGCCTGCTGAAAGTTTTAGTGAGCCATAGATCTCAAACACAAGAGACCAATGACAACTTATAGGTACATTGGGAGAAAGAAGGAGATAGACTGAGACAGCCGTACAATACAGACACATACAGACAGGTTTATCTTTGTGTTCTGTGTCTTGGACGGGAAGCTGAAAACAGGTTAACAGGAAGCAGCAAGGGACAGGGGGCTGTGGCTCTGATATATTGTGTATGTGTGTGTGTGTGTGTGCGTGGCTACTCTACTAGATAAGAGTTGTCACTGGGGGGAGTTTTCCTAGTAAACAAAATGAAGCGTGGGAGTATGCTATCATGTTCTGTGTGTGTGTGTGTTTGTGATACCCTCTGCTGGAGCATGGCACCGTGGGATAGCTGAGCTCACAGGAAGGGTTAACCAACTCAGAGCCAAATGAAATATCCCCTCTCTCTCCCTTTTCCAGGGAAAATAAACAGACCAGGCTGCCTGCCACCGGTGATAACCATCATACTAGCAGCACCTTAGGGAGCACACACACACACACACACACAGACACACAGTGACTTTTTCTGTCGCCAGGTCTATCCCAGGACAAAGCCATTAGTTTATCCGGTGTCCTGTAGCTCTTCTAATGAAATCTATTCTCAGTCTCTCTCTGTTTCTTTCCCTTCCACTTCACGTCTTTGGGTTTTCTGCTTTGTGTTTCTCTTTCCCTTTTCTAAGAGATCACTGTTACATGTTCACATTTACACACTTTCTGTCTGCATCAGTTTTGCTGCCAGGATGGCTAACACATTTCTCAAGTCCCAGCTATAGAGGGGAGGAGACAGACAGACACCCCCCCAACACACACTCTTCCCACACAGACACACACTCCCGCCCACTTATACTACTAATCACACACACTCACTCTTTCTCCGCCAGATCCTCTGACACAGAGCAGTCAGACTGAGACAAAGAGAGAAGTGCAACAGATAAAGGGGATTACACACTGTGATAGATAGAGAGAATAAGAGACAAGGAAGAATTAGGGAGAGAACAAGGATCATTATTTCATCTCATTCTCCTCACATGGACATAAAGGGACCACTGAAAACTTGTCAGTGCATGTTTCTGGATTATGCCCGAACCGCTTCCAGTCTCTGAACTGTCTTGACCTTCATCCCACCAATACTTTTTAAACGTCTCCACCATGTCTTGGGACTGTGGGTTGAGATATGTGTTCCTGCCACCTGTGTTGCAGCTGGGCGGGGTGTGTGCACTGCGGGATGGCAGTGGAAGTGGCGGCGGTGGCGGAGGAATGGGGACCGTGTGCGGCCGCGAGGAGCTGACCAGCCGGCTGGGGCTGGAAGCCGTTCAGAGGCTGGCCAAGGACGGCTGTCGGCTGCTGCAGAACCACAACTACCGGCTGCCTGACAGGAACCAGGCGGTGAGTAGAGAGTGTTACGGTGTCATTCATGTCATACAGTGTACTAAAGCAGTGATGTTGTTCTGTGAAGTTGTTGGTCTCCCTCCCATGTAATCTGCAGAGTGAGTTGTGGCTGTATGGTTAGTATGAGTAGAGAGTGATGGACGTCATCATGTGGTAAATGTTGTCATTACTGTCATCACTGTAAAGCACACACACATACAAACACACTTCAGGTATGAGTTACTCATGGGTTCGGGGTCAGGGTTCATGTGAGTTAATCCTCATCAGGAATCTAAAGGACACACACACCAGACTTGTCTCCTAGAAATTACATTTATATCCAGCTAATTTAAAGATCCAATTTGTCGGACTTAGAGGGATATTTTGGCAGAAATGGATTATGATATAGGAAGCATGTTTTCTTTAGTGTATAAACACCTGAAAGTAAGAATCACTCTACATAAGGCCATTTGCATTTTCATGTCAACCACTGTAGTTAGAAGTCTTTCTGTGATGAGCAGCGTCAGTAAAATCACTGATTTGTAACATGAGGCTACTTTATTCAGTGTCTTTAATGGTTTTAAATCACCGGGTACGTTTGTTTTGGAGAGGAAGAATCTGCTGTAGATAATTAGGCTCCTGTTTAAAACCTCCTCAATGTCTGGCTCAGAAAAAAGGTGAGCATACGAAAACGTGGTGGGCGAGCTGCCCGTCTCCGACATGCCAAACATTCGGATTTTATCACCTGGTCCGTTTGTTTTGAAGAGGAGGAGACCTCTGTGGATTTGGCTCCCAGTTAAAACCTCCTGAACAATGAACGCTGAAGGAATTCTAACAAGGGGAAGTTTCAGCTGGTCACAATCTATTAATTTTGCATTTTCCCCCAACCTTAACCAAACTGCATTTGTTAAACCTAAAACAAGAGTCTGGACGCGAACCCAAAGTTCTGGTGTGAAGGTCCTGCACTTTGTACACACACCATCCTCCCCACCCATGTCCTTCTGAAGCCTACACCGTACATGAGTGTAGTGTTTCGTTACCTGAGAGAAAAACAGTCAAACCATAATCCAGGCAGTGATTACGTTGCCACAAAAATGTAATCAAGAAAGTGGTTTATCAACATACAAACATCTAGAAGACTGGGTTGCACACACACAAACATACACATTTGCAACATGCCTGCTCACTTATATACATCACCTGAGCACCCACACACATACGCACGCTAACTTAAGTTATCATTGCATATGCTCTCAGAGAGCTTCGCTTCATTCATATCGCTTTAGATTAAATAACCACCAGCTCTGTAGCTCGTCTAATGTGGGTGTTAATAATGGCTTAGCGCAATGTGATCTCATACCCTTTTCACAGTCTGTAAAGTACTGTGTGTGTATGTGTCTGTGTCGTGTGTGAGCTTGCTGGCTAGAGCTTATAATCATGTGTGGGAGCTTATATATGTGTGTGTGTGTGTGTTCATGCACTGCTGGTGCTCTGGCAGGCTGAGTCAGTGTGTGCACATAATGAGTGTGGTGTTAGAGGAGCGTTGTACTGTATAATCCTGCTCTACAGTGCACCTGAGGGCAGGAAACGAAGCGAGCGCAGTCTGATTTTACCCTGCATCACCATGGGTGTGTTTGTGAAATCTACCATACATCTCGTTGGCTCCGTGAGTTTGACCGAAGCTCGGCCTTGGGGAGTTTCCAGAGTGCATTTGATTTCACTTTCAAATAGTTATATATTATATTTTTTAACAGCGTTGCTACAGAAGCTAAGGAGAGCCTTTAAATTTATAAAACATTTGCCTTCAGTCTCATAAAGTATGATTCAAGTCATATGTGGATAAAAGTTATCAGTGTGAGACTTTACCTTAAAGTAGGATTATTATTTTTCATTTTGTGATTATAGTGAATCTACATTTTTATTTACTGCTTAATCATCATGGTTTAAAGTTTAGACACTAGTCCAGTTCATGAAGTTTCCTAACACACATGTTTTGTGCCTATTTACAGGGAAGTGTGTACAGATAACAGATAAATAATATTTAATGTTAAAACTTTTTTTTTAACTTTATTTAAAGCGAGATTTGAGGGAGACGTTGGTAACAGAGTTGTTGAATTAATGTTGTTTAAGAGGTTAATGATGAAATGCTAATGCAATTCAAAGATCCCTCAGTCTGCACACACATGCCCTATCTGTTGCTTGGTGAAAGTAAACACCCAAGAATTTGCTTTTTCTCAGGTCAGACAAAATGGGAAACAACATCAAATCACCTTTTTTTTAGCGCTCCATTGATGCAATGAAGCATCAGCTAGTCATAAAGTTTGTTTCTAGCTTTGGTACTGTCTTATTTAGCATAGTTAGCTGATGCTGTGCTAAGCTTTCTGTGCGTTGCGGTGCACATGGGGTGGTGAAATGATGTTAAATGGGGCTCTGGCATTGATGAAGCCCATACATTTTTTTTTACCAAATCCAAACTTCAGATGATGTTCAGTCGAGGTGCCGTGTTGCAAGTAGTCGACACACACACAAGCCCTTGGCGATGTTTACTACATTACAGTCAACACTTCAGCAGCGACTTGGAGATAATGTAGCTGGTCAAACACAACAGGTGAACACAACAGTAACAATAATTATAAATGAATGGTTTGAAAAATCATTCTAGTGGATGGCGTGGTACAAGAAAAACTTTAACGACAACAACAGTGGCGAACGGTATTGTTGGGATCACTTTCAGAGTGATTTTATGAACTATAGACACAATTACAATAAATCAAAATCCATACAAATTTACTGTAGACTTGGCTGGAGCATCCAGAGCATGCTTGGTGCCAACGTTTACAGAATGTGGATGCTCACAGTCATCGGTGTAGTTATGGCTGTTGGTGTAGACAGCCCTTACAGTAGATCGTCTCTAAGTATAAAGGAATCGCATGTTGATCTGTCGTCATGTGTGCGCAGGAATGATGCTTTTCAGCCATGCACAGTAAATGTAAGAAGATGTTCATTGTCCAGCTCAGGCTGCACTATGTACCAGAAACCAAAACCAATCAACTAGCTCAATTCACCACAAAGACCACTCTCCTTTTACTGGGTTGTCATGGTGATTTTTTTTTTTTTCCCTTTTTGAGTTTTCTGTTTTTTCCATGACAGACAAGCTCTGACAAACCGGTGTGGGCTGTTTCCATGGTGATATAACTCATGTGTCAGTGCAGTGCATCTCTGCCTTCTAGTCACCTCAGACTTGCATTTGTTCACTTTCACATTTGATTCAGCCGTCGGAGTTCACCAGAGGTCAACCTGCACACAGGATTATACAAGGACGCAGCATACATGACACACACACAGGGGCTTTTTTGGTAGCTTGTGTTACTTTCTAGTGTGTGTGTGTGTGTGTGTGTGTGTGCGTGCGCAGGTTTGCACGAATGATTGCTGCTGGCCGAAAAGCATTGTGTTTTCATATTCTTATCCATTATTTCCAGGAATCAGGCTGGGAGCTATCATAACACAGATATGGCTTGGTCACGATCAGCACAGACACTACACACACACACACACACAGAAACACAAAGGGAACAGAGAGTGCTTCCTTTAGGCTTTCCGTGAGGCCCACCTTTCCTCTGTACATTACGTAATTTTGTGTGCGTGCATGCATGCGTGCGTGCGTGCGTGCATGCGTGTGTGTGTGTGTGTGAGTGAGAGAGAGAGATGTGTCCTCAGTTTATGACCCGTGAGGGGCACAGCAAGTGCATGTCCTCTGGTGTCTGTTTTTCCCCCCCCAAATCTCAAACCTTTAGAGCATGAAGTCTGACCATTCAAAGACAGAAACAGAGACAGAGACTTGGCTTGAGCATGTCGAGGAGAGGAAACAGAGAAATAGTTTTCATGTAGAGAGGTGACAGTGTGGAGGGAAGGGTGGAGACGAGGTGGAGATACAGATGGTTGAATTGAAGGAAGGAATTGGAAGAAATGGAGGGAAAGAGACGGACACACCTGTTAGCTGAGAACAAGTGACAGTCCCAAGAACTGACTTCACAGAGGCAGTAATGGACATTCGTACAGTACACATACAGAAGTTTGGAAGTGGTTTTAGACATCCTTAAATTTTGTCTTTAAAAGTTGTGTCTATTCAGAAATGCCCTGACATGTAATACCTGACTTGTTTTAAACCGTTAAAAGGTGCCTTACATAATTTTATGAAATCAGGCCCGACCCTACATGAACCTTCATGGTGTCTTTCCAAGTCTGACCTGAGCCTGAGCTCTTTCTCTGTCTCTTGTTTTCTATCCCTCTCAAACCTGTGCTCTATCTCTCTCCCAAGGTTCTGTCTGTTTTCATCTTGATTCGGTCTAATGCTGCTTCTGCCATTATGCACGAGAACTGCCAGTTTAAAAAAACACAGGTTAATTGGGAAGAACCTGACCTGATTCAAGCCCAGTGGAATACAGACAAATTACAGCCCAGCCCAAACCTCTTTGGTCGGGTCAGGTCCAATCGGGCTCGGGCAGACAATCAAAGCTCTAATTTTATGTATTTGTTTTCTCTTAATGCCACACTCTGGCATGCTGCCATTGTTGGCTGAAACTAAAGAAACTAATCAATCACTTCTTTCAAGATTCTCTTTCTCTCAAAGATAATTAATTGATGTGTCAGCTGATGGATATCTGCTCCTTTGGATAAAACTCATTGGATTCAAGCAACTTCTCTCTGTCTCTTTCGCACTGCCTCTCGTGTTTCTCACTTTTCCCCACACTCCTCCACGTCTCTCACTTTCCGTCCTGGTCTCTTGCCTTTCATCTTGCTTTCTTTTCTTGTTCTCCCTCTCCCTCTCTGTGTTGCATAACTTTCTGAATCTGACCCCTCCTCTCTGCAGTGTTCAAGTGCCTTCTTTGTATATTTTTCCTTTTCATGCCTTGCATTTTTTCTCAGGCTAAATTAATGTTGTTCTTGGGAGCTGCTGTTTGCACTTAACTCTTTACAGATTATTTGTGTGTGTGTGTGTGCGCGCGCATATACATTTGCATAGTGGGAATGTTGTACGTTTTGACTTATGTTTTGCTGCATTTTCTGGAAGCCTTTTGATCTTGGGTGTGTGTATGTGTTTTATAATCCTGCCTTCCTCCACTCTTGGCTCAAAGTTGTTTTTCTTGGCATCTGTATAAAGACTGTGAGTGTGTTATCAGAAAGATCAACAGTTTGCTACTGTATCAGGAACACAGCACGTTGTTTTCTTCTTTGTATTTCCAGTAGTTATAATTGGTTACATAATCTCTGTTTTTTCGGGGGGTTTTCCTGCACATTTATTTTAATAGATAGTTGAGGGTTTAGAGGGACAGGAAAGATCAGAAGAGATAAAGAGGGAGACTTGTGATAATGCATCCTGGTTCATATTTGAACCCGAGATGATGTGGTCCCCGTTAGACCACTTAGCCACAGAACTCTTGTTATCTTGGCATCACTTCGGGGCTGCTGGGTGCGGTCTGGGTGCCAGCCCAAATTGTAATTAATGGCATGCAGTGTCAGATCTCTTTACATCAGCTGTCAGTGCGGTATTTATCAGCTGTATGCATCTCTGTGTTGCTAATCCCAGAGGACATTTAATGTCAGCATGTTACCCTATGAAATCTTAAGCACGCATTGTCCACAGGTGGGTTCACTTTGAAGACCTAGTAGTCTTCTATATACTGTACTTCATGACAAGTATATTTAAAGAGGTTTGTCTTGAGTTAATGATAACTGGATAGGAGGACACCGATAAGTTTGCAGAACTGAAACTTTCCCCATGCCTGAGGCATGTAGGTGAAGCATGGTGGCCGACACGAAAACGCAAATGAACCTATTTAGAGCCAGTGTTTGGTTTGTCTATTCTGGGCTACTGTAGGAAAAACATGGTTGACTATGTGGAATAGGACCCTCTCTGTATGTATAAACGGCTCATTCCAAGGTAACGAAAACAGTGTTTTGTTTTTTGATTATAGACTAATAAAAACAATGTTTTGAATATTATATGTAATTTCTGCCAATTGATGCCCCTAAATCCTACACACTGGACCTTTAAAAGAAGCTTCAGCTGTCTTACCAAGTCGAAGGTGCTCTAAATGGAGTCCCGATTAAGACATTGTGCTGCATTTAACACCTCCAGGCTTGTTTTTTAGGGAGTAGTCAGCCAAGATACAGGCTTGGCTACCAGGATGCAAACCAGAGCCCGTACAGTAGGCGGCCAGTTCTTTTTAACCTATGAACTACCTGAACGCCTCTACACTGAGTCATCATAAGGTATCAAAATAAATAAAAAAATATGTTATATCATCATTAATGTAAATGTGCTGTGTCTCAAATCAGATACTTCTGTTCTTATACTAACTATTTAGAGTGTGTGTGTGTGTTCACACAGAGAAGTATGGTCACATACAGTGTGCTGTGAGTACAAAAAGTTGAGTCTAGAATCGTGGACACTTCTCACTCTTAATGGGCACCATGTTGCCTATGGAGCAGAAGGCACAAACATATTTCAAACTTATTAAATGTCAGCAAACACCATTGTACAAATGTACATGTGTACATTTCACTACCACTATACTGTTGTCTGGCACAAGCACATTTTGCCATCAGGCATTGATGTTACATTGTGGCACAAGCTACACAATCTATGGGCTTGGTTATGTTTGGTGTTTATGCATGTTAAAATGTCTTCTGCGCAGGGGATTGTACGATTAGGTTTGTGGTCAGTCGCTTGACAAGTTGTAAATATTTCCAAAATGCAGCAGCTGTCATTAACAAGGAGTGTACACAGTAGTACTGTACATGTTAGCGTACTGATGGATGCAGCTGATTTGAGACACAGCAACGAACAGTCAACACAGAGATGAAGATTTACAAGTGACTGTTTTTTTTTCTTAAGTACCCCAAAAACACAGATTTGCCTAGTATAGTATATAGGACACCTCCGTCCTTAAACTTTCGATTTAGGTAAAAATGTACAAAACCTTTGGATAATTTAAATTTAGCTTGGACTATGTAGCATTTTGTACTTTATTTGAACATTTGTTTGTCAGATCTGTTGAATAAAAGGCAACGATCCTGCAGACTCGCAATAAAAAGAAACAAACTTTGAATCGTATCGTTTTTAATCAGATGAGAAAGTGTGATACTCACACGCAAACACAGCTGAAGGAGAGACTTCAGCGACCTCAGTGCATTGAACATCTGTATCATACTCCAGTCGAATGAGTCATCAGTGCATGTCCACACACACACAGAGCACTTTGGGCAAATTGTTTTGTCCTCACCTGCCATCTCTCCGGATCAGACAACTCCTTTCATCAGACCTTCACAGAGATAGCGTGCGGGCTGGCGTGGTCGTGTTTCTTTGTTCCTGTCAGGCTGTCTATTGACTTGTTTTTGTTGTTACAGAGTTAGTGTATCAGTGATTGCGTTAGTGTTCTGCGTTAAGGCTCCATGATGTCGTACATCACAGTTGATTACTGTACTTTGGCACTTTTAATGAACCTTAGGACTCTTTTCAAGCTTCATGTGATTGTCTTTTTAAAAACTATCATTGCCAGGATATTATGAAATGGTGGAATGTAAATGCCAATATATGACTTAACAAAACTGTGTGCATTCCTACATAATCTATCTGCATGTGTGAAAGGCAGAAACAGTGCAACAGACAACCCTGCATAGAAAGCTCTCTGTGTCAGTTATGATAGCTGCTTGATCCCTCTGGCTGCGACAGAGACTGCAACGAGCAGCTGGGGGAGAGACGTTGCTTCTTTATCTCTCCTCCTGCTCCCGTCCTCTGCCTTTGATCCCCCTCTCTCTTCTCCTTTTTCTCACCTCTCCTCAGGCTGTTTCTTATTGTGCTCCTTTGTCCATCTGGAGCTCTGTGCCACTGTCACTGCAGGTGTGTGTGTGTGTGTGTGTGTGTGTGCGTGTGTGTGCGCCGAAGTCACAGATCAAGTTGCTGTTCATTTTTGGAGCAGGAGATCATTTCAAGTGTCAGCCCACATTTCTAGTTGTCTCCATTGTTATTTATTACACAATAGTATTTCTTCTGAAGGCAGGAAATGCAATACTTCCCCGTGATGGCGCCAACACAACCTGTGTCTGTATGTGCGGACTGCTGAGTGAGTGTGTGTGCTGCATTTGTGAAGGTGGTGGAGAAACATTTTAATCTTAATTGAACAGGTCTGGACACTGGAGTCTGATTAATACTGGAGTTTTGAGTAAGGCTGCACAATTACTGGAAGATTTATCTAAATCACAATATGGCAAATCACAGGAGCTGCTTTTTTTAAAGGTATAATGTGTCACAACAAATTATGAATGAAGCATTGTGGTACTACTGAGATGCCCCGGCCAACACATCATAATACAGTCATAAGGGAACACGCTGTGTAGTAAAGGCTCCAGCAAAAATCACATCATCATCATTTTTATATTTTTCCAATGAAGTGAAAAGCAAAAATTACCATCCCCACTAAAATTGCTACTCATATTAGGATTTTAGAGCAATATCTGTCAAAATAATCACAATATGATTTTTCTTTTTGCGTATTGTGCAGCCCTACTTCTGAGGCCCATGACAATGTTAATATTAATTCAATATGGCTGTTTGTGTTTTGAAATAAAGACATAATGTAAAAACATTTTCATATTATGATTTCTTGAAGTCGGTTGAGATGGTGAAGAGTTGTGACGAAGATAGTATGTTCTGAGCGAGACATCACAGATGAAAATTAAACTTTTCAATACTCGACACAGTGGCGACACAGCTTGGAAAATGGCCTCAGATATATCCGTAGCATTTCAGACATTATATACACAGAGGCCAATTCATCTTTTAACTACAAGTGCACTTAGATAGTGCAGACCTCTGCCACGGCCAAATGCCCTATCTTGCGATGTTTACGAAAGTGAAAAATAATTTGCGTATCTGCTCCGTGATTCGGATCTGCTCCCACATTTAATGTTTTTTCCCCAGCCTATGCTACAACCTTCAACCAGGCTTTTTGTACCAAACTGTACTTGTAGCGACCAAATTATATCGGATCTACCAAGAACTGATTTACCTCAAATCCATCAGTGCTAAATGCTGGAACCTGAGAGTGCATCTGGGAATGCTATGTTAAAACAAGAGGTGGAAGTGTCTTGAAGCGCCCCGAAAACTGACACCCAGCTAGAGCCACGTAGTTTAACTTAAAACAGGAGGCTCTGTAGGCTCCAACACCCACTCTGTTGCCCGTTTTATCCTTTGGCCCCTCTGTTGGACTCTTTGCTTGCGGCTCCTTTGGCCTCCCCACCAGCCAGTAACGCAGCACCCATCTGCAGCGATAGTTTTGGCAACTGGTCCATTTTCTTTTTTATATTATTTTAGCAATAACCTAGTATCACTGCCAGATGAGCAGACAGAGATAGAAAATTAACTCATTGGTGATTTGAAAAGAGCAAAGACGCAGAATTGCATTTTATTTTACAAAGTGACTGCTACAGAGGAAGTTTGGTACCGAAAAGGTACTGTTGAGTTCTGGTAACAAATTTGGGGCACTGGTACCAAATTTCTCATGTTGGAACTGTTACTGGTATTGGTTAAAATGTGAGTGGTATCCAACCCTAGAAATAGGCTTATATTTTTTGGCCCGGCTGGTGTGTCCGTTTGCCTCTACTGGACACAGGTATTTGGTTCTCTTTCCTGGTATGCACAGCTTCGATAAGTGCTGACTGGGTTTTCATTGATCAGTCTGCTCAATCAATAAAGAGTGGACGCACACAGTGAGTGTATAAATAAAGTAGACACAGATGCATGACATGGATTTTATTGCCTGTCGAGGATTAAAGTGTCTGCTGTTTGAAATCAGTATCCAATGTCTTCACTCCCTTAAATCGCCTCCCAACAGTTTTGTTCTTGCCTCGCTTTGTGACATGTCTCTCCCTCTCTTTTTCTCTCTCAGGAGGCAGTGGGGAGGGTTTGTCTGAAGGAGAGAGGACGGGACGTATTGGTGTTGCGGAGAGTGACGTCATCGGTGACGTCGCCATCAGACCGGCCCTCACCCACATCGTCAGGGGGCGGGTCCAGAGAGGAGGATTGCGACAAGAGGTCAGTCCCTCCTCCTACATAATAAGAGCCCTCTTAACCGACACTAGCAACAAAAACATAATCATAGTACTCCTCCCTCTCGTTTTCAGGTTTTTACTTCTCAAGTTGCGACCGCACACTCTTGCACGCACATGCAAAATATCAGTGGTGCTGTCAACGCTGTGTGTGTACGTGTGTTTGCGTCTAAGATAATGTATGCTTTAGCTTCTGCCACAGAGCTGGTAGAAGAGAATGGCTTTTTTGTTTCCAGCTGAAAGAGAAACAAAGATGACACCAAGACTGGTTTACCTCCATCTACAAATCAGTGTGTGTGTTAAAGATCATTTGTGTGTGTGTCTGGACAAGTGCATTTCTTTTAAGAAGATCTCTTTGTGCAGTGTCTGTGTTTGTGTGTTTTAGGCCAGTGTGTGCCAAGACCTAAGGCACAATGCAGGGAGTGTCAGTGACAGGCAGGTTAAGTGGGTGTGTGTATGTGTGTGTGTACCTCAGTGTGTATACAATGCTCAGCATCTTCAGTAGCAATCAGTTCCCTCCGAGTGCTACTGTAGAAGCTGTCAGAGAAAGGGCTTTAATCTCTGGAGCTCCGAGCTGACAGGGGCAGACGGCAAGGCAGTTTGTCCCACAGGAGAGCACCCTTCCTTGGTATGCAAAGCTTAGATGAAGGCCGATCCTGCGGAAGTGTATAGATATGAAGATGACCACCGAGCTAGCGACGCTTGCAAAGGCAGAGGAGGATATAGATGAAGAAGATGAGGGGGACGATGATGATGATGAGGATGATGATGACAGCAGTTCAGAAATCTGTACATTTGATGTTCCCTATTTTCGCTACATCGATGACGACAATGTGGAGAACGAGGAAGAGGAGAGGGAGGGAGGATGGAGGGATGGAAGGGGTCGTACTTGTTGCTCTAGTGAGGAAGATTCTTCGTCTTTCAGGTATGTGGTGGTGTCGGGGACACCACTGAAGATCTTGGAACATCTGCTAAGTGACCTGCGGCTGGACGACCAAAGAGGGGCACCTGAGAGCAGGGAGAGTGGTAAGTTTGTCGACACACGTTTCCTGAACACATTTGTGAGAGGGCATCTGTGCACACAACATGGCTGTTTCTCCGTGAAGAGATAGAAACATACAGATAGAACGAATTTCAGTTAAATAAAAGTCAGTGGAAAGTTAGACAGTTTGTTATATAAATAAAGCAGTTGATGTTTGTCTCTGCCATGTGACCAAAGGTATGTTTAAAACTCCCCGCCCTCTCATTTCGAAGAATTTCATTTTCAGTGCCACACAAGTTACAACACAGCCCAGCCTGGATTTTTGTGTCTTTCATTTTCTGTGCAGTGGGTTCAACCCAGGAGGTATGCAGTCCCTCTCGATTATGCTGTGTGTGTGTGTGTGTGTGTGTGTGTGTGTGTGTGTGTGTGTGTGTGTGTGTGTGTGTGTGTGTGTGTGTGTGTGTGTGTGTGTGTGTGTGTGTGTGGCTGCATGAGTCAGTCAACTCTCACACCACAGCCAGGTGTGTTTGTGCATTCATTCAGCCAAGTCATTGCCTGTAAATATGAGGAACATTCAAGACGTTAAATGCTGTAATGGCTTTGTGAAATGATTCCCTCGGGGTGCTGCGGGCATTTCTGTTGCAAACAATTTAAGCGAGCTGTTAACTGTCATGTCTCATTTTCACAATCCTCGGGTTAACCTTATAGCTACTGTTGTTTTTGACAGTGCAGCAGTTAACAGTAGTGCTATACTGTTTTACTGTTTTTTTTTGTCATTTGCTTTGTAGCAGCGTAGCTAGCACATAGACCGCACTGAGAGTGGGACTGCAACAAATTATTTTCATTTAATATATTTTTACTGTTCTTTCACATAATCACTTAATTGTTTATAATGTAAAATATTGGTAGTAATTCTTGTTAGTTTTGTCAAATCAAAATAGTCCTTAATTCATTTCCATAAGTTTCAGTTTCAGTTAAATGCTGTAAAACTTCAATTAGTATCCTGGGCTATTATATGCTTAAATCCCTGAACTCAGCAGGCCTATTTTTGGGACAGATCTTTAATTCAAACACTACTGACAACTTTGATTCATTTTGATTTTATGAAAAACCCTTTTGATCCTTTGATCTGAGGACCCTTGCAGACTAAAGGAATATGAATAACTTACAAGGTAATTGAAGAATTGACATATAATTTGAGGTAGCCAGCAACCTGCTTTTATACGTCCAAAGAACTTCTATAAAAAAAATTAATTGCTTGGCAAGCCGACTGAGCTTCTAACTGAGACAGGACGTTATTCGTCAAAATGTGTAGCTCCACCAGGCTAGTAAAAGGGACTGTGATACTATTTACGGTAATCAACTTCTGGTTTGGGGATTATTTGACAGTAAATGTGATGTGAGATCACAACTCAACCCCCCAATTTATTTATAAAGCACATTTAAAAACAACTCACACTGACCAAAGTGCTGCACAAAAGGAATACAATGCTAAAAACGCATACATAACTGTTAGGTACACAGCTCACACCTTTAGAGACACAACACACAGGCATGCGTCAGGGAAAACCACATCAGGGGGACTCAAATGCTAATGATTAAAAGTTGGTGGTGGGGGCAGATCTGATTGGGAGGGGGATGCTGTTCCACAGTTTGGGGGCAGACACAGCAAAGGCACGATCACCCCTGATCTTAAGTCTGGAGCGTGGGATAGCCAGGAGCCCCAGGTTGGCTGACCCAAGGGACCTGGGCATAGAATAGGGTGTTAGAAGGTCTGTAATGTAGGATGGGGACAGACCATTAAGGACTTTGTCCACAAACAGGAGAACCTTAAAGTCATTTCTGAACTTTACAGGCAGCCAGTGGAGAGAGGCCAAAACAGGTGTGAGTTAGGTTAGGTCATTTTATTTCATGGGCCACTTACAGCCCACTTTGATCTCAAGTTGGCCAGACCAGTGCAACCATTGCATCATGACCCATAAATACCACACCTCCAAGATTTTTGTGTGTAAAGTGGTACAAGTGCATTCTGAAAATGTCAGTCAATCGACTTCTCACTGCCATTACATGTTCTGCTCCTCTGTAGTAACACTGGCATCACCACAACAAAAGCTAGTGAGGGTTATATGAAGTTATCCCTGCCTTACAAACCATTTACAAAAAAGTTTTGGCAGTGCCTTGGCGATAAGGTTCAACCATTACTGTTTTCAGATAGAAGTCTGATACAGATTTTTTTTTGTTCTGAAGCTGCACAATGTTAAATGTTTTTGAATATGCCTACAGTAATGCAGCATGGCGGAGCAGTGGTTAGCATTGTCGCCTCACGGCAAGAGGGTTCCTGGTTCGAACCCATGGTGGGGCAGCCCTTCTGTGTGGAGTTTGCATGTTCTCCCCGTGCCAGCAGGGGTTTTCCCCGGGTGCTGCGACTTCTCCCACAGTCCAAAGACATGTTTTGCCAGGTTAACTGGTGACTCTAAATTGTGTGAGGAGGAGTGTGAATGTGAGTGTGAATGGTTGTCTGTCTCTATGTGTCAGCCCTGTGATAGTCTGGTGACCTGTCCCGGGTGTACCCCGCCTCTCACCCAATGTTAGCTGGGAGAGGCTCCAGCCCCACTGTGACCCCTAGGTAAAGTGGTTACGGAAAATTAATGAATGAACTTCTTCTGAAGCAGCATTTTACAAAAAGTAGGTGACTCACAGTTTAACTAGCGTCTGAAAACAGGCAGTCTTAACATGTTCATCAATATTAAGGTTGCAAAGTCATCTGGTGGACCAGATTGGTCCCCTTGGCAAGCCAATTCTGGACTTCTTGACACCCCTGGTTTAGATTTTTGTCCTTTACATTCTGTTCAAGTAAGATCATCTTTCCTGCGCATTTAAAAATAAATAAGCACAAACTGATTTCTTGTCATAGTCAATGGATCGTGACGTCTTTGTCCACTGGAACAAACTAAATTCAATTCTGTATCACCACAGAGCGCTGGTCCAGTGAAGTAATAAGGTTATCACACAGAGACATCTGGGTCCCAACCTGCATTTTATAAAGCCCGGCTCCTGCCTGTGTGCACCGTTTTAAGACAAGGCTTCTTTATGTATCAGCTCAGCACCACCAGTTCCCAGCAGTCCACAGGGAGCCATCTCACTGAATTGCAGGAAGCAAACGAAGAAAGAGGGAGAGAGATGAATGTTGGAGAGAGAGAGAACTGAGATGGTCTTTGTGGAGGAGGACTGCCTGATATTTATTCACTGAAGAGAGAAAAGACACACTTTTTTATTTTTTCTAAGGAGGCAGAAGCAGGGATGCAGATCAAGAGTGTATATGCATGTTTGGCTGTCTTTGTCTCTGTATCTGTGTGTCTATCTTTCGGTCTGTGTGCGCTGAATAAGCATGAGGGTGCGCGTGTCTGCATGTGTGTGTGTGTGTGTGTGTAGGCCCTCTAGGGTGGTGCTGAGCATCAGTGTGCCGTTTTAGTGGGCTTAGCTGTGCAGCATGTTGAACAGGCTCGAACAGGCTTCCACAGAGAGAGAGCGATTACCCCAACCACCCCTCCCCACGTACACATAAAAACACACACACAACAAAAAACACAGCAGCAGATTACTGCGATTAGTTCAGCACGCACACATTTTCTCTCTTTTTCCTTTCTCCCTCGCAAGAGATAAAGTCCCCAAGGTCAGAACTGAATGAGTTATTCATCAGGGTGCTGTGTGCGTGTGTTTGGGTATGTGTGTGTGTGTACTGCTGTGTCTATGAGTGCATGTGTTTGACTTTGTGCATGCCAGCGGGCAAACGCAGAGGGCATATGTTGAAGATGAAAATGGATATTTATCATCACAGAGAGCTCGGAGAGGGCGAGCGTGGGAGGAGAGTAGTAGCGGGAGGAAATGTAACCGCCGAGAAGGAGAAAATGAAAAATGGGGGTGTAGGGAAGGGGGCGAGGATGAGGAGAGCTCGGGATTGAGAGAGTGAGGGAGGGAAATAGAAGGCAGAAAAAAGGCCAACAGCTGGTCAAGAAGGAGCTGCACAGAAAGTAAGTCAACAGGGTTTTGAAAAAGTGATAAGCTCAGTCAGACCTGCCTAAAAATATTTCTTGAGAAAAGTTGTATTTTTATTTCTAAAGAGGAGACAGTTGATCAAATATTAATGCCGCAGCCTTTGCTCAGTCTTCTATAATTGATTTCTTTGCTCTCTGCCCGACAGAGCCATATTTGGGTCACACATTTTCCCAGGAAAAGAGTTTGACACCACACACACATGCACACACATCACAGCTCCCTCACACCACCAACAATGGCTCATTACCCATCTGCCACGAGGGCTGTTTATATTCGGTTCTTACCCATTGAACACCTGCTGAGTCTCACACACACACTGCTGCCGTCTCTCCTGCACATTAGCTTGCTCTACTCTGATGAATTTCTTTAGTTTTTTGAAGTTGTTGTGATTATGAGCCAAGAGAAAGAAATGTTTGCCTAGCTTTCCTTAAAGCTCTTTCCAAAGTCTCCAAAGATGCTAAATATGCCGGGCTGAATTTTCAGGAAATGTTTATGAAATTATCCGCAAGACATGGAGGAGGTTTTTATTTGATGGAGTGGTAGGAATGGGAAACTTAAGTCACCTCACGATTTGATTACGATTCAGAGAGCTACAGTGCGATGATGAAACGATTCTTGATGCACAGGAATGTTGACACATTATTAATTTTTCTCCCGGTGTGACTTATTGCTGCGTTAAAAAGAGATCCTATCTGTAATGATCCATAAATAGATGGATCCATTTGCATACAGTGTGGCTCTTGTCCAGGTGCCTTTTACCTTCAACTTCACAGAAGGCAAAATGCTTCCATACACTAGCTTTTAAATCAGGGGGTGCCGTATCCGTTTGTGGTTACTCACGCTAACCCATTGCAGGATATTCATGCCGGCGTAGTGTCCAGTGTTTGCATACTGTAATTTTTCACTGCAAGTTGTATGGTTTCATACTAAGGTTTTGGACGCACTAAAACTTAAAACATATCTGGCAATTTGAGGCGTTTTCACATATAGTTCTTTTTAAACAAACTGAACCCAGTCCTCTTAACGTGCACAGAAAAGGGACTCAGGTCAACTTCAGCTCTGACGGGCCTCAGTCCTCTTTCAGTTCACACTATAGCCTATATGTAATATATATTGACACAGTTTATTTTTGTTTACTTTGACGTGGCACTGCAGCCCCTCACTTTCAGATGAACTTAAAATTGGAGTTAAACCTTAGCGTCTCTGTGCTGTAGACTGCTGCCGTTTGATGTGTTCTACATTCCACATCTGGAGACGTGCAGTATCATCCGTGGACCAAACTATTCCTCATCCTGCATCCTTTCAAGCGTTACAGGCCGACGTGGTTTTGACTGTTTTTTTCAAGCGTCCCAGTGCAACAGCATGTGATTCAGAGGGATGAATACAATGGCAAAGAGCGCCTGGAGTGCTTTGTGTTCACAATGCACAGGTTAAGTGAACAGCACCGTGGACTTGAAGCCAGCCATACTTAGACCAGCTCGGGGTCTGAGTTCTCTAGGAGTGTTCACATATGTGCAAAAAATGAGTCCGTTTAGAGGGCTGATTAGGGCCAAGTGTGAAAAACACTGTAAGATAAATGTTTCCTGGTCTTTTTATTTTAGAGTTAACTGCATTAATTGATGAATTAATAATTTAGAAAGCACCTTACAGTGTCCTGTCTGTATAAGAATGACAAAATGTGGGGTAGGTGGAGAACAGTGCTGTTTTGTTATTGTTATTGTTTTATGTTGTCTGATTGCTGCTCTGCTCCCTTAATGTTAGTCTCTGTGTGATGATGTAGAAAGTATTCACAGTATACTTAACGTTCGTCTTGCAAATGCAATTAGAATATTAAATATAAACATGCTTGCAACCGCTACCTTTTGTGAAGAGGGATTACTAGATAGGCTAACTGTAGCGTGTCCATGTTGTAGACTGTGCGGGTGCTGCAGTGCTCTCGTGGTTGAGTTCAGCCTCTATGGTTCTGTCAACAGCATGTTAATGACTAACATTGAGATACGTGATATTTGACATTTGTAGATCGTCCTAGCTCGCGTTGCGATCAGTTTTTTTCACCTTTTTAAGTTGCTATGGCGAGTGTCTTAGCAAAGAGATGCATGTATACACATCCAACATACACAGAGCATCATAAGCATTCATCATTAGTCCTCTGTCTGTCCACCTGATGAACGTAAGCCCAACATTCACTCTGCTTTTAGCTCTGTTTTTGGTCACCACCGACTCCTGAGGGAAATATCTGGCTCTTTAGCTGCTAGATGCTCCACTATTTTCACAAGCTAGTTGCTAACTTTGTCCATCAGCAAGTCCCTTTTCATATTGCACAGTCGTGTGATCCACTGTTGATATACAGTGATGGATTATCACAACTTAAAAGCTATGAAGGGACAAACGAGGGGAAAATGGGAAGGATCATTCTTGAAGTTGAGGGGTTAAAGCCAACTTTTAATGTGGTGACACATGGAGGGTACATTTATCAATAGATAATGTCGAGTGAGGGAATCAGAAGTGAAGAATGGGAGAAACCAAAGGAGACTTTTCACATCTTAATTCACAGATAAGTCGACCACTTTGCCAGTGAAGGCCTTGGAAGTGACTGATGATGTGTTTCCTTTGTTTCAGAAATGCTGCTGGATGACTTCCTGTTGACCTATCTGGTGTTCATGTCCACTAACGACCTCTGTCAGGCTCTGCTGGGACAATATCCTTACTGGCAAACACACTCGTGTAATCTCACACACACACACTAATCCTTTCAGCCTCTGCACTGTTCTTCGTTGTCTCCTTGACCGCTCTCACCTATAGCAGCACCCGCTGCAGGGGCCAGGAGGAGGGCAAAGACGCTCTCTTCAGGAAGCGTAAGGTACTGCAGCTGGTCGCCCACTGGAGCAGGCTCTACAAGGACTTCCTGAAGGAAGAGGAGCACGTCAGGAGCTTTATGAAGGTACGGCACTACTCGTAACTAAAAATCTTTCTTTTCTCCTCACCATGTCCTCTATTTGAACGATTTAATGAGTTTGATCCTCTGGTGTCCTTTCACACGTGTCACTGAAGAACATAAGAAGCCTCATTCATCTTCATTTTTCTCTTTGTCTCATTCTGAAATGGGGTTGTCCTTTGTTAAGTTCTGTGTGACAGGACATCAAGCATTTTGTGGAGACAGAGAGCTGAAAAGTGTGTGTGTGTGTGTGTTTGATCTTTTTGTTTGCTGCATGTCTGGTTAAACTGTACTTTGTTTCAGCTGTCTCCCACGGGGGAACCTCGCTGATGATTTTATCTCATCTTTCTGATAAAGCAAACTAATCAGAAAGGAAAAAAATACACGTCATGATGAATCATACAAATAATGAAGGGTATTATCATAATATGTGTGCTGTATGTTTTTTCAGGGAGTAATACACATTGACGAAGAGAATAATTCACATCTTTCTAATGACGAGTAACAAATGAAATTAGCAAGTCTTTAATTTCACCACCCCTTATTGTTTGTACAAAACACAGTGTCATCCGCAGGAAATCACGGACACTGAAGACACACACAAACAGATTCTTAGTGTCACATTTCTCACGACAAATGCTGCTGGTACCCACTGTGTTCCTGTTATATTTTCACATGGTCGGCTGAATTGGATTTGAATCCCAGTGACGACCGTGACACGGAGAGAGAAACAAACACACGCAACACGATCACATGTATGCTCGTCCACACGCTCACCCGCAA
Source organism: Epinephelus awoara (assembly GCA_035609425.1). NCBI lineage: Eukaryota > Metazoa > Chordata > Actinopteri > Perciformes > Serranidae > Epinephelus > Epinephelus awoara. The sequence goes on along the minus strand of CM069310.1, from coordinate 13,585,572 downwards.
CAAGCGCGCGCCCTCACCAATCACTTGTCCCTCCGTAACCTGCCGGCTCCGCTGCTCGGTGCCGGGTTACCATGGAAACCAAAGTGCGAGGGTTGGCATGGGTATAATCTCATATGGAGTGCGTAACCCAGGTGATAGTTGCCTAGTAACAGAGGAATGAGAGGGGAATTGGGATTGGAGGCTACGGTGGGTCAATGACAGCGATAAGCAGGTGTTTGGAGATGTGTGTGTGTGTGTGTGTGTGTGTGTGTGTGTGTGTGTGTGTGCGCGTGCGCGCAAGTGAGTGTGGATCCTTGCAAGTTGTTACTGTTACTGCCTCCTGAGCTTTCATGCTACTTACTAATTCTCTGCCAAGCACGCACACAGCCAGGCACCCACAGACACTACAGAGTGTGCCTAGTCACTCATTTAAGTGCAAGGTACAGAATTTGTCTGATGTTTCCTTAATGTAATCTACCTACGCAGCATAATTTACACTTGATGGTACTCAGTAAATGAGCTGAGCAGACTGTAATGTTAGAGCCAGGTGATTTTGTTGGTTCAAATCATCCTCATGAACCTCGGTTGCATGTCATACCTCAGTGTTTATGGGAAGTAGTTTTTCCTGACGTTGGGTACGTTTACGTGCACTCTACTATTCCACTATTATTTCGAATAGGACAACTAAGATGTGGTATATGCTGGTATTATTTGGATTTTAGGAGTTTTCTTTGGACAAGTATACAGCATACTCTGAATATGAGTCGCAGCTGGAGTTTTTGCTGCAGTTTGCAGCACACAGCCTCTTGCCTTTTTACGCTCAGCTCTGTGCATTGTCATGGATTCATTGTACACAAACCAACAAGCCAGCAGTTTGGAAAGGCTGTGGGATAGAGATGCATGTGCAAATGAAAAGCCTGCATTTGTAGTTGGAAGGAAAAAGACACCTGCTTTTAACCATTATAAGAGACTTGGATATCAACAGGTTTTTGGATATCTGCAAATAGTGTTTTGCCCTCTTTGAAAAGATCCTGGCACAAGTGACAGCTGTTCCACTTTTCCATATTTTGACGTGATAAACGACTTGTTAGGGGACGTAAATCTAAGTATGCATGGCTGCATGTAAACAGAAATATTAGTGGAACATTCATCTTCCTCTGCCATGTTAACAGCTTAGTAGGAAAATTGTCTTTTTCAGAATAAGGGCAAAAAAGAGAATATTTTGTCTTTGCTTGCCAACCATGAGGACTGGTAGGGTTAAAAGGTTGTTTCACCTAAATTACAATACAAAAAAAAAATTCTCATTCGCCTCTGTTATGAATAGTTTTGTTTTGAGATTTACTCCACCTGCTGCTCAGAATTAAGATGAAAGGGATTTTATTTACGATGCTCAAAGCATTGGAGTATGATTTGGGATTTATGCCCTATCCTACAGATGGGTGTAGATTGTTGTAACCGGCAGCTAATCAGATATCTGTTTAATATGGAGCCAACGTACAATGGTGCTCAGAGACCGAGCCAGGTGGATAGCAGTGTTAGAGTCTGACGACATCCAAAGACCAAAGACTAAAGCATTCAAATGCTATCCTTGCTGCCAGTTACCAGCCTTCCTGGTGGACCAGACAAAAACAATATTTAACCATCAATCAACAAGTGCTAACATGTTCTTCCCCCCTCTGCTCTCTGTTAGACCCTGTACAGGTGTGTTTTAGAAGATCTGTATGAGTTCCCCACGCTGGAGAAAGACCTGAAGGAGTTCCAGAAACTTCTGCGCCGTAGACAGTAAGTGTGCACAAGGAGTTCGTTCTCTGTATCAAGTATGACTAATCATTACTGTATGCTTTTTAAATTATTATTTTTCTATGCCCACCTGCTTTCCCCCTCATCGTTGTGCTTGTTTCTCTCCTGTAGCACGGTCGATGACTGCCCTCCAAACCAAAAGGTAAGTGAGAGAGACACTGCATGACACTGTCAGCTACGTTTTACTGATACAACCTCAAATCTTTAGCTTTAGCATTCAAATGCTTTAATGGCATACATAAAAATATAATTTGGTCAGCCAATGTTAAGTAACAACACCGCTACTTAAATTACTCATTCAAGCCAAAAGTATACAGTGAGAAGTTAAATAATTACATTCAATCATGCAGTTAACTGTGTTGTACATTGTAAAATAAACCACTCAAGTCCAGAGGTTCAGCTGTAAAAGCTGAGCTGTGTCCACCTTATTCCTAGCCCACGTGATACCTTGCATGAATTATATGTGCAACTTCCGGCGTTGAACCAAACTGGCGATTTCCAATGGCAACAGTTTGTTTACAGTACTCTATTCTTCTTTCCAAGAGCAATTGGGAAATAATGTTATAGCTCAAACAGGATTATGTGATCATACCTCTGCCATCTCTGACAGCCATCTCAAAGCAACTGAGCACGCTAGCAATTAGCTTGCCTTGCTCCGTTAAAATATTGTTAACTTTGGGGCGTCGGTGGCTTAGTGGTAGAGCAGACGCCCCATGTACAAAGCTGTTGCCGCAGCAGCCCGGGTTTGAATCCAGCCTGTGGCCCCTTCCTGCATGTCATCCCCCGTCTTCTTCTTCCTCTTCCGACATTCTCAGCCCTAATAACTAAATACATATTTCAAGGTATGTTGCTGAGTTTATTTTATAACTAGCAATTTTCTAGTGTGGGTTGAGAGTGAAGTCAGACGGGGAAAGACAGGGATATCATGAACTGGCGTTGAGTGACGGACCTGTCAGTCTAGGTGTCATTCTCTTCGCTATGTCTCGCGAAACTCTTGTGGTTTTATTTCTCATATCAATGGTACCTTTGGCAACAGGAACAATCTCATTTTGTTCTGGTTACATGTTCAACACACAGTTGCTGAAGACAAAAATTTAGCTTAGACTGGTTGTTAGTCGTTACAGACACAGAGAACTCCACAGAGACATTTTAGAAAATGTTTAGCAAATCAGTATTTGCGTCCATAATCATTTCTACAGTAGTGCCCTCAGGAATAAGGTGGATAGGAGCTGACACAGGCGTTATCAGTGTAACGCTATGTTCAGTGAAGTATAAACACAGTATTATACATCTCCATTTTTCTTCTGCTCCTTCTCTGTCAGAGTAAACAAATGTATCAGCAGCTGAGTCTGAAGGAAAACTGTTTGCCACTCCGAAGTCCACCGCCTGATACTAGAGAGGGTGAGTAACAGACACAAAAAACATGCACACACACACAACACGCTGCCCGGGACTGTTCACAATCACGCATAATGACAGCCTGTGAGTTTTAATTTCAATGTGCAGATGCAAATTGCTTAAATACAGCGTGCTCAGTTTCTTTGTCTACTTGAGTACTTGACAAAATTAACCCAACTCTCTCTGTAAATAATTTTCTGCATCTGCTTGATTATGATTTTACAGTATTTCGGTATTTTTATTTTAGCTATTTACACTTTTACAGTATATGTGCAGCACATTAACCGCTTTGTGAACATTGTCTGTCTTCCAGTGATTTGTTGCGTGTACGTGAGCGCTGACTCCTACCTGAGTGTCCACACACACCCCTCACTGGAGGCCCATGAGCTGCTAAGGATTGTGAGTCTGAAGATGGACAGAGCAGAGGAGGACATGGTTCTTGCTGTGGCGTCGCACAGTGGAGGTACACGGACAAACACACAAAGAAATGCACGACCTTGTTTAGGCTGGTTTGGTCAGGTTTTCATTCCTACCTCAGAGTGTCATAAACTGGATCTTTTAAGCACAGATAAGACTATTTAACCATTTATTTATCACACTTAGCTACAACAACCATTTCTACGTTACTTTCAGCTATTTCAATTAACTGACTCTTATTAGTTACAACACAACATGATCTCATCCCTAACGTTACATGTCATATTTTACCACATGGGCAGACACTCTGCAGCGTTAACTATTTCAACTGTTTATTCGTTACTTTTAGTTAATGTTAACAATTCTTTCATTTTAATTTTTTAATTAGATTTTATATACTTTATTAATCCCCAGGGGAAAATTCAATTTCTTCACTCTGTTGTCATGCACATATACACACATGCACAAACAGGACCTAAACATGCATTAAATGGAGAGATGTCAGAGTGAGGGGACTGCCCTGGACAGGCACCCAGAGCAGTTGGGGGTTCGGTGCCGTGCTCAGGGGCACCTCGGCAGTGCCCAGGAGGGGAACTGGCACCTCTCCACCTACCAGTCCACACTCCGTATTCGGTCCGGTCCGAATGGACTGAGCTACTGCCGCACTTAATTACTATTTTTAACTTACTTTTTTAGTAGCTATCTTTTTCAATCATTTATCCATTACATAGCTTTTCATTTTTAATTAGTTGCACCACTCCACAGTCTTTCCATGTACCTCTTGGCAACTGCAACACTGGGATCGAGTACCCCTGGTTGAGAGTCACTGCTCCACACTCTTGGCTCTAAATTGTTATCAACGTTCATGTCTTCTTCTCTTTCTTTTTCTCCTTCTTTGTGTCTCTGCAGAGCGGAGGGTGTTACAGCCCAGTGACTGTGTGTACTCAGAGTCTTTGACCCCACAGGGAAAGCTTGTGGCCTGTCGCAGGGATCTCACGGAGATTCTGGTGTGTAAATGCTGCTCTGTTTTTGCTGCTGTCCTTCTGTAACACTTAATCTCATTTTTTTTTCACAAGCATTAATCGAGGCTAAAGATGCAGCTTTCAGGTTTAAAGCAAACCACGACCTCTCAAATGTGATTATTGGGGGCATTTGCTGCCTCTAATATTGTTCCTAGCCTCTGTATCATCTTCTGGCTAAATCAGGCATGAAAATAAATATTCAAAATCCCAGAGTGACATATTTTTACAGTGTTACGATGAGTCATGCATCATAAGCAAGCTGGAAGAACTCAGGTCAGGTTATTGTCGTTAACTCTGACTCAATAGGAGAGAAAAGGTGTGAGCCACAATTGTTCTGTTGTTGCCCAACCGTGACAGCAGGATTTGAAAGTGCTGTATCAGGGCTCAGTGTTGTTCTGTAATGGCATGTTTTTTCTTCCTGTGGAGCTTCAGTGTGAATCCTTAAATAGTTTAGCAATATTGGGCATTTTAGAAATCATAGTTCGAAGGATTTTGGTTTCATTGGGGTAAATTTATTTAGCAGCCTATCATTGACAAACCAGGTACTCTACATTGGATTGATTTATCTACTGCCCAACTTACAGGCTGGTAAGGCATGTACTACTCAGTTTTTATTATGCATATTGTCTGTCAGGCTGCTGTAACCAGAGCTAGACAGAACAATAGTGTTACAGGAATCACTGCTCCCTTCTCAGCTTTCAGTGCTGATTGTAGGCAGGAGGTAATTGCTCTAATAGCCCTGAGCTGTATTGTTTCCTTTGAATGTTGTGATGTTTGAATCCCCCCACAGCCTCGTTGTTCTGGAAGTTATTGTGAAGATGATATATTGTTGCTATTGTTAAGCTTTTTTGAGCTCTATTCCAGCAGAGATAGCACCTGTGTGTATGTACAGGGTGTGCTATATTTTTGTGTATACCTTACCTTTCTGTGCACTAACTTTACTTTGTGTGAACAGCCTCCTTTAACAGACAGCGCTGAGCTAAGCAGGAGACCGGTGCGACTCTTAGGTATTAACACCTGGGACGTAGCAGCTGCTCTGACACACCTGGACTGGAGCCTTTTCAAATCCATCCACGAGGTACACACACACACACACACACACACACACACACACACACACACACACACACACACACACACACACACACACACACACACACACACTCAAATATATGCATGAAGGGTGTGCACATAGTTTATAATAAATTCATATTCATGACAGAGATTGTTGGAACATAAGCATTAAAGATGCAAATGCTCTACAAGACTTGCTGGATCATGAGTACAGAAAGTCGTCTTGCAGCTGAGCGGCAGTCAGGAATAGCTGAATATTTGTTGTGAAGACGATGCAGATGAAGAGACACAGGCTGCATCTTACACTTTCTGTATCTTTAGGAAATCTAGACAATGTTTTCCCATTTTAAAATATAAGCTTTCTCTGTTTTTATATGATCATAAATTGGTATTTTCGGCTGGGTTCGGACTGTTGGTTGCTCAAAGTGTGTACCTATTTTTGGACATGTTTGGACTTCCACTCACGCTCTTCCCTCCCTCCACACGCAGCAAGAGCTGGTGTACTACACCCTTAGCCGTGCTCCTGGCACCGGCCACACGGTGGCGCTCTCAGTCCTGCTCCAGCGCTGTAACGAGGTCCAGCAGTGGGTCATGTCCGAGGTGCTCATGTGCGTGTCGCTCAACAAGAGAGTGCAGCTGCTAAAAAAGTTCATCAAGATCGCAGCTCAGTAAGAACACATGCACTTTTTTGGAGAAATATACACAAATAAAACTGCATGTATCAAAAACATCAAGACTTGTGTGCACTGATACAAGTTATTCTACATTTATGTGTGTCTGCAGTTGTAAAGCCCAAAGAAATTTGAACTCTGCATTTGCCATCATCATGGGTCTCAACACAGCAGCTGTCAGCCGACTCAACCAAACCTGGGAGGTAAGCATATGTGTTTTAGCATTTAGTGCACTTATACACTTGTTTTAAATCGAATTCTAACCAAGCTCTTTCCTTTAGAAATGTCCAGGGAAGTTCAAGAAACTTTTCTCAGAGTTGGAGCTCATAACGGTGAGTCTTATTCAACAGAGACAGAGATAGGTACAAAACTTGAACTATGATCCTTTTTTAACTTGATAATTTCTTCTCATTATGTTTTCTCTCTTTCTCCACCTCCTGTCTTTGGTCAGGATCCATCTCTGAACCACAAAGCCTACAGGGAAGCCTTCAAGAAGATGAAGCCTCCCAAGATCCCTTTCATGCCTCTTCTCTTGAAAGGTATGATTTCCGACCCCTACACACACACACACACACACACATACACACACACACACACACATTTTATTGCTTTTGGTGAACGAGTCAGTAGTAATGAACTTGTCCTCTGCTCTTAGATATCACCTTTATCCACGAAGGAAATAAAACCTTCCACGACAACCTGGTCAACTTTGAGAAGCTGGTGAGTTGAGTCACTTTCTAAAGACATTCATTGTATGAGTTTGTGTTTCAAAATGTCACACAGCAAAGACCACATATTAAATGAGGCGATTGTTCAAATCTTCATCTCTAACTATAACAAAACAGGATTCGTCAACAGGTGATTGATCGATCACATTAATAGTGAATGCAGTAATTGATATAGCCCTCATTTACAATTTGCCTCTAATTCACCCATCCACACACATGGATGGCAGTGAGCTAACGTGCAAGGTGCTGGTCTTATCAGTGGGAGCAGTTTGCCCAAGGGAACTTTGATATGTGGATATGTGGACAGGAGGAGCTGGGGATCCAACTGCCAACCCAGTGATTAGGGGTGACCAGCTCTACCTGCTGAGCCACAGCTGCTCCCAATCATACGTTTGTTTCTCAGTAATTAATCAGAGCAGCATGTTGCCAACAAGGAACAGAAGGAAGAAAAAACAATTTGATTTCTTTTTTTATTTTTACAAGAAAGAGAAGAAACAAACGGCCTCATCAGTCACAATCAGATGCTGATGTGTTAGCGACTAAATTAACCGCTGCACTGCGAGTCAGACACAGGCTGGCGTTAGTTCATAACCACAAGTTTGGCACATATTAACCATAGGTGCAGTTTGAACTTTAAGGTTGGGGGTTCACTACAAAATAAGTCTTGAGGAATGTAATGTGTACAACAGAGGCTTTATTTACAGGAGAATTAATAATCAGATTACCAGCAGGTGCATTTTCATATCTCCACTAATACACCGAGCACTACCATAGAAACCAAACTTGCACATTAGTGGAAAGACGGTGAATCTGTCAGGTCTGAGAGTAGAAAACTCTGTGAGAAGGCAGTGACCATTGAAGAGGAGTCAGATTAACAACTTGACTGATTGATTGAATGACCGAAACCTTTATTTACAGAGGCCAAATTCTCTGAGACCAAGCTGTGTTATGCATTTCACTTCAACACACCATCACTTTTAGATCTCGACTGTTTGGTTTTGCACTGATGCAGCATTTCTTCTCCTAAACCAACAGCATATGATCGCAGACACAGTGAGGATGATTCGCCACTGCCAGAGCGACCAGCCAGGTGAGTCCTCCCACTTCTGGGTGAATTCTGTTGCAGATGTGAACATCGCACATTATAAAACAGGCTTACTATACAGGGGCTCTACAGGCTCATAGTCTCCCCTCTTGTGACAAACTGTTGGGTTTGGATGCACAGCTCTTTCATTTTAATTCTGATATATTGTATGTATTTTCTACCTAAAGCGCTATTTTCTTTCATGCTATATTTATGCTTCTTGATTTTTGCAATACTTGCTTTTAATTTTATGCCTCCACACCGGTGACAGCCCTGGCCGAAGGCAGTATGTTTTCAGGTTGTCCATGTGTCCGCCTTAAGGACAAAGGATAACCTGATTACATTTTGTGGTTAAAGATCAAGGTCACTATGACTTATGGATGTAATATTCTCAATGAACTGATTAGATTTTGGTGGTCAAAGTTTCCTGTGACCTCACAAAACATGTTTGCTTTAACTCAATAACTAGTTATGACTAAATTTCACCCAAATGTCTAATAGGATAAAATGATAAAGTGGTGACATTTTATATCCAAAAGGTCAAAAGTCAACAGAGACATTTGGTCACATACTAAACTGGTGACACTAATCTTGGGTGTCCACCTTGAAACTATGCTGATTGCACAGATCTGTTGTGCTGCCGAGTTGAAGATGTGTTTGAAGCATCAATCTTTTAAATTTTGTAGCATCTTTGCAGCAACATCTACATTTAAAGCATTGCTTACTGTCATGGCTACATTGTCTTACTATGGTATGCACCGACACACCAAGACAAATTGCTTGCAATAAACCAGTTTCTGACTGAAGTATTGATGGATCCATTCGTTGTGAGGGCTCTACCGCCACCTGCAGCTGAGTTTGTGTACTGCACCTGTACCACTCCGTTTTCTCTTACAGTTTCTAAGCAACCATTTCCAGACAGTCTTTTACTCTCTTTATATGGCCATAATACAGTCTGTGTTTGTTCCAAATGTGTGTGAACGTGTGTGTTTTCTAGCAGAGAAAACTCTTCTATGTGTGACTAATGTGCGTGTTTTATGTCTGTCTCTTAGGCAACGAGGTAATCGGGGTCGACAGTGCGGAGTTGAGGGCGAGTGTTCAATACCTGCACATTATCGACAATCAACAGACGCTTTTCGAACTGTCACACAAGCTGGAGCCACGTGCTTAAAGACGCACACACACACACACACACATACACACACGTACCCTCATAGACACACATACACAAACACACTGGACACCGCGCAGTGGAAATGCGAGCACCGAGTATGTGTGACGCTTTGCACAGCAAAATGCCACACACTCACACATACACCGCAACAAAATCACACCACCAGCAGTGGTGCCAAGTGGACAGTAAGGTGCCATGTGTTCTGAGGAAACCCACGAAGACACAGAGCTGCCTGTTCTCTAAAGGCTTTATAACACTGAACGTGTGTTTATAAAGGACTGAAGTCTGCACACGCTTTGCGAACCGTCTACAGGAGGAGATTCTGCGCAGCAAAATGGAGATTTGCCAAGCTGAGACGGAGAGAAGAGGAAGCTGTAATTAGTTTGTACAGTATCTATTGGACTGAATATGCCCCTGTTTTGTTCTTGTGATTTTGGTTATTTATGAGCCTGTTTAGCAGGTGGAATGTTCCTTTATTTCTGTCTTTCAAGTCTCGTCCACCCCCCGGGAGGTCAACAAGGACTTGATAGCCTCTTCACCATTTCAGTTACAAACACAAAACCATCTGTAGAGGAGTTAGATGTGTTTATAACCTGATGGCCACGATCTCTGCCCCGTCGATAGTCTCCTTTGAGTTCATCTGCATATCATATACCTGCCCCGTGCTGCATGTATATCCAGGATACATGCCATAGTTATTTAGGTGTATGATGTGGAGCTTTTTTTGGTTATTGTGTGGTAGCGTATTATGTAACGCAAACAGCAACCAGGGCTGAGGCAGTACAACACTTTAATATACTGACACATTTTCACCTTTTGTCACTGAGGCTCCGTCTGTGCGGCGCCAGCGAGTGACAAAAGGTGCAGCATTAACAGTATCTGGCATCTGAAGGAAGCATTGTGAGAGGTTTTAATTGACTGACTCTGACATTGAAAACACTAAAGCTCTCCTGAACGTGCCAGAGATCAAAAACTGTTGATGAATAGTGAACAGTTTTTGGTTCTCTGTGTTTGCAGTGTAGAGTCCTGGTTGACTTTTAGCCAAACACTCCTCATGCACTCTACTCTATGATGTTTTTGTGTGAATAGATATTGATAATTTTACATTGTATATAATATGGACCTATACATTTTTCAGTGCCAAACGTTGCATTAAGTCCTGCAGCATAGATGTGCTGTAGAGTGTTTTTTTTTTTTAACCACAGAATCTGATTTCCTTGAATGAGCCTTGGGAGGATGCCTGGTCTGTGATCATGTAAAGCAGATCAGACTCCTCACAGAAATGCTTTCTGACATTGTGATGACTGATTTCAGGGTGTGCGATGGTATCCCACTCACCCCCGGGGTTGCTATGGAAACACAGCCCTATCACAGAGCTATTTTTCCTTTTGAAATCCTTGAGTTACATTACGTCAAAAGTGAAGTCAAGCAGCACAGACATTTGTTTTAAAAAACAACAGCTGTATTCAACAAAATCGTGATCATGAGGAGGTTTTGACATTTATTCTTACTGACTGAAAATATCACTTCATTCAGAGGTGGTCATTGTGTAAACTGTCTGTGATAACCAACGCAGGGTGTGGACAGAATAATGGAAGCACAAGGGCACAAGCCGTATTACAGTTATCACTCTAACATTGGTTCTTATTATTTTGGCTCTCCACCTACTTATTGGCAGGAAAAATGATCCTTTCTGAGCCAAGCAAATCCTCAAAACAAATTCCCTGTTGACATGGCATGATGTGAAAAACATCTATTTGTTATTCAAATCACTGAGGGACCAGCCTGCTGCGCTGCTAATGTCAGTCTGAAGGAAATGCAGCATGGGATGAGGGGAATCACTCACAAATGACATGAGTGATGATGATGATGATGCATTCAAAGTCAGACAAGAAACGCAGCCTTTACAATAACAGCATCAAATCTGGCAGACCGTATTAGTGTTTGTGTTATTTTGTCCCCGCCCTGTATCTGTTCATGCATAGCCAGTTGCTTCAGTGGTACATTTCTGCTTAGTAGGAGGAAACATCCAAAGGCGAGGTTCCTAAATGCTATGTAGCGGGCATGTCTTGCATTGTTTGGATAGTTATAAAAACACGGGGGGTAAAGTGCAATACAGTAGAAATGATGCCACAAGTTTTTATCATCATTCCAACACTAAGCCTTTCAGAGTACAGAGGTGCTTTCTCCCGCAGATCATAACGAATCAAATGGTGAAGAGAGAGCCGGGATTTCCCCAAACAGCTTCAGTGCCAAAAACATCTTCGGTTCAAAAAGATCAGAGATGACCTAAAGGTGAAGACTCACATTTAAATATAATTTGTGTGTCATGAGCATCTTGGTCACCGTCTGTGCATTAAAAGCTCGTTTTAAAGACAGACTCTAACCTGTTGTGGTCACCAACACATCATGTAGATGCCCTGACACTGAATGTGGAGCCATTTTTCGTTATCACTGATACAGTCAACCAAATTTATTAATTCAATTGAAAGCTTGCGATAGCCATTTAAAGGGACAGTTCACCCCAAAATCAAGCATACATATTTTTCCTCTTGCATGTAGTGCTGTTTATCAGTCAAGATTGTTTTGGTGTGAGTTGCCGAGTTTTGGAGATATCGGCTGTAGAGATGTCTGCCTTCTCTCCAATATAATGGAACTAAATGGCACTTGGCTTCTGGTGCTCAAAGCGGCAAAAAAAATACACTTGATAAGCTCAACAGCAATGTCTCTTTACAGAAATCTCGACCCAGTCATTCAAGATAATCCACAGATCTTGTTGTGAGCAGTTTCATGTCGGAACTATTTTCTGTCTACCGAACTACACCCATCAACTGTGTCCCCATGCAGAAGGAAACATGCATCTAATGCTAGCTCACCTAGCACCACTGAGCTAGCCAACGTTACAGCTCAGCCGTGGAGGACGCCAATAATTTTTACACGCTGTCACGAGCACAAGCCTCTCGTCAAAGAGTAGCTGCTTCCCTTTGTGCAATGATACGGCTGGTGAGTGTAGTTAGTAGGAAGAAAATCTTAAGTAACTGGGTCATGATTTCTGGAAAGAGACACTGCTTTTGAGTTTTTCAGATGTATTTTTCCTCCTTTAAGCACCAGAAGCCAAGTGACATCTAGTTCCATTATAATCAAGCAAAGGCAGACATCTCTACGACTGATACCTCCAACACTTGGCGAGTCACATCAGAACAATCTAGAAAGAGGAAAAACATTTATTTTTAATTAGAGGTGAACTGTCCCTTTAAGTATTTGACATGATGTCGGTGTAACTTTTAAACAAATACTAAAGAAGTCCATTTTCAGGAAAATGTTACATATGTCATTCTGAAGGTTGTTCCCCTCCAGGATTTATACATGTCCACAAATGTTTCTTAAAACCTTCAAGATATATATAAGAATAACATTCGTAAATTGCGAGAGTGGATTCCCCCCCGTTAAAGGTAGACTAAGTCAGTGAGTCTTGGACCGCTAGAGCTGATAAATCAGCGCCATGGTCTGTTCATATTCGGTGTCACAGAAAGGCCTTGTGGTTGTCATTTTTACGATTAACCTGTACATGACGCACACATGCACAAACACACCTCTGCTCATTATGTTCAAAGAGCAGAATAATTGTGCCGTATTACTTATTTATTGTAAGATATTGTTTATTTATGTATTTTTGAGGTGACAAAAGTTCATGTGCCACGTTCAGAGATTCAACAATGTGGAGGTGCGATCTTGATGAGAAAAGATGTTTGTGGTTTGAAGCTGTAACGCTGGAATATAAAACTACTTGTGTTTTGTGGCCACTAGAGGGCAGCAGAAGAGCAGGTCAGCGTGAGGACGCTCTTCCTTCCTCTGGTGTCAAATGCTGTGATGAACAGGAAACCAGCAGGAGGGTGTATTTAGTGTTTTATCGGCCGTTGTCATGACTGTGTAAAGTTACGTTTTTTTTAAAAGCAATGTTGTTTAAAAACCTGTTTGCATGTTAAAACAAAAAAAAATTACAAAAGTTCACAATGCAAAAGAGGACACACTGAAGGCTTTGTACTATTGTAATATTGTTGATGTGTAAATACATGCCCATGTTTGGTATGTTGTTATTATTTATCAGTTGTAAATGAAAAAAATAGTCAACCACAAAGCAATACGTCTCCCCTCGTGTCCCCTCAACCTGAAGCTGAAGCCACATGTCTTTTCTAAAGCAGCATTTTACTATGTCAACATTTGACTGAAATGAATAAATTATAGGTTTTATGTGACGTCTCTGGGTGAGCTGGTGGTCTTTTTTGTCTCGTGTTCAGATACTGTGTAGTCATGTGCCAGTGAAAGTGTTTACCAAGTGGTTTTGACCAATAATATCTCGCCAGCAGTGCAGACACCCTCTCTGAAGCGTATAAAACAAAGTGACCTTTCAGCTCTTTCTGAAAGATTCTCAATAACATCCAACAGTGCAGATCACGTTCTCGAAGACTCAGAGAGACTCCAAAAATGCTCTTGTTCCTCTTCTTGTTCGGTCTGGCTCTGGGTGCTGTGTCTTCATCTGATGACCAACAAGGGCAGCTACAGCGTGGAGACTGTCCCATGTTCTGGTTCAGCTTCAACGGCCGCTGCTACAAGTACATCGCCACACGTATGACCTGGGCTGATGCAGAGCTCCACTGTGTGTCAGAGGGAGCCAACCTGGCGTCTATCCACAGTCTGGATGAACATAATTTTGTCAAATCCCTGGTGAAGAACTTTGACCCTGCAGAAGGATGGACCTGGATTGGACTCAGTGATGTCCACAAAGAAGGCAGTTGGATGTGGTCTGATGGGTCTGCAGTCAAGTTTGTCTTTTGGGCCACAGGACAGCCAGACAACGCTGGAGGACAGGAACACTGCGGACACCTCAACCTTGGCACAGAATTGAAATGGAACGACCATCAGTGTTCTCAGACGTTCACTTTTGTTTGTGCGTCTCGCACAATTTGTCCATAGGAAACAAGAAGGTTGTATCTGAGTCAACTCTGACTTTCCACCTGTTGCTCTGTAGTAAAACATTAAGCCTGCACAAAGAAGAACAAATGTCCAAGTGAATGTATTGAATGACTCTCGTGAATAAACTAAAAAAAAGAACTGTTTGATGATTTGATTAACATTATGCCTTTCACACAAGATCAAAGTACATTTTAATTTACACAAACACAGTTTCAAGCGCATTACTTTACACTGACCTGTGTTAATGTAAAAGGCTAAACTTCAAAACTTGATAAGTTAACATGGGATATGACACTTTTTGAACCAAGCAACATATTTACAATTCATTTCACACTGAACAAAATCTGTATGTAATACTTTCAGAATCACTTCCATAACTGTAATATGAGCTACAATATGGGATATTTTCACAGACAACACAGATCAAACCTGATCCATTAGATCCCTTTTGTATATTAAGTGTAAATTGACAGCTGGATCATACATGCATTGTTTTTGGAGTTGTGGTCCATGTATCACCACCCAGATTAATCATATTTAAATGTACAATATCTTTTAGGGTGAACATGTGTACAATACAATTTAAATAGATCCATGAGAATCTACAAGTGTAGCACAGTGGTATCAGTAGGTCTGGAGGGGGTTTCCAATGAAAAGCTCAATGCCAAAATAAAAGGACTTAGTTCAAAGGACAAGGGGCACATTGAACTGAAAGATAACGGGAATTTTTGTCCCTGTGTTTAAACACTCACACACACACACACACACACACACACACACACACACACACACACACACACACACACACACACACACACACACACACACACACACACTCACCTTTAAAGATGTTTTTGTTACAACAAACTTGCTCGAGCCATTTAAGTATTTTATTTTACGTGGATGTAAATTCTAAAGACTAAACAAGTCAGTTTATTGTGCAAGAAATGTTTCTTGAGGCTACACCATCACTCCACGTTAGAGTTTTTTTTGTTCACAAACATACACCACTCAACATTATAAGAGTATTATTCATAAATTCAGTGACTTCTGTGTAATTTCAAGGTGACAAAAGTTAATTTGCTGTGACAGCTGAAGTAATGTGGAAAGGTGTCCTATAGAAGAAAACAAGTTTGTGGTTTGGAGCTGTGATGCTCTGATGTGAAGGTACTTGTTGTTATGTCTTGTGGCCACTTGAGGGCAGCAGAATGAAGCATATGTGTAAGAGACAGGAAACCAACAGGAAAGGAAGTCAAGGTACTTTTTTTTAAAGCTGTTGAAAAAATGCCACAGTTTAGTATGTCGTCCAAAACCATGAAAAAATGACATAGAATAGTATGTTGTCCAAAATATTAAAAAAACATCATAGTATAGTATGTCGTCCAAAATCATGAAAAAATGTCATAGTATAGCATGTCGTCCAAAATATTAAAAAAATGTCATAGTATAGCATGTCGTCCAAAATATTAAAAAAAACATCAGAGTATAGTATGTTGTCCAAAATATTAAAAAAAATGTCATAGTATAGCATATCGTCCAAAATCATGAAAAAATGTCATAGTATAGCATATCGTCCAAAATCATGAAAAAATGACATAGAATAGTATGTTGTCCAAAATATTAAAAAAAACATCATAGTATAGTATGTCGTCCAAAATATTAAAAAAAACCATCAGAGTATAGTATGTTGTCCAAAATATTAAAAAAAACATCATAGTATAGTATGTCGTCCAAAATATTAAAAAAACCATCAGAGTATAGTATGTTGTCCAAAATATTTAAAAAAATGTCATAGTATAGCATATCGTCCAAAATCATGAAAAAATGTCATAGTATAGCATATCGTCCAAAATCATGAAAAAATGACATAGAATAGTATGTTGTCCAAAATATTAAAAAAAACATCATAGTATAGTATGTCGTCCAAAATATTAAAAAAACCATCAGAGTATAGTATGTTGTCCAAAATATTTAAAAAAATGTCATAGTATAGTATGTCGTTCAAAATATTAAAAAAATGTCATAGTATAGCATATCCTCCAAAATCATGAAAAAATGTCATAGTATAGTATGTCGTCCAAAATATTAAAAAAATGTCATAGTATAGTATGTCGTCCAAAATATTAAAAAAATGTCATAGTATAGCATATCGTCCAAAATCATGAAAAAATGTCATAGTATAGTATGTCGTCCAAAATATAAAAAAAAAGTCATAGTATAGCATATCGTCCAAAATCATGAAAAAAATGTCATAGTATAGTATGTCGTCCAAAATATTAAAAAAAAGTCATAGTATAGCATATCGTCCAAAATCATGAAAAAATGACATAGAATAGTATGTCGTCCAAAATATTAAAAAAATGTCATAGTATAGCATGTCGTCCAAAATCATGAAAAAATGTCATAGTATAGCATATCGTCCAAAATCATGAAAAAATGACATAGAATAGTATGTTGTCCAAAATATTAAAAAAAACATCATAGTATAGTATGTCGTCCAAAATATTAAAAAAACCATCAGAGTATAGTATGTTGTCCAAAATATTAAAAAAACCATCAGAGTATAGTATGTTGTCCAAAATATTAAAAAAAACATCAGAGTATAGTATGTTGTCCAAAATATTAAAAAAAATGTCATAGTATAGCATATCGTCCAAAATCATGAAAAAATGACATAGAATAGTATGTTGTCCAAAATATTAAAAAAAACATCATAGTATAGTATGTCGTCCAAAATATTAAAAAAACCATCAGAGTATAGTATGTTGTCCAAAATATTAAAAAAAACATCAGAGTATAGTATGTTGTCCAAAATATTAAAAAAAATGTCATAGTATAGCATATCGTCCAAAATCATGAAAAAATGTCATAGTATAGCATATCGTCCAAAATCATGAAAAAATGACATAGAATAGTATGTTGTCCAAAATATTAAAAAAAACATCATAGTATAGTATGTCGTCCAAAATATTAAAAAAAACCATCAGAGTATAGTATGTCGTCCAAAATATTAAAAAAAATGTCATAGTATAGTATGTCGTTCAAAATATTAAAAAAATGTCATAGTAGAGCATATCGTCCAAAATCATGAAAAAAATGTCATAGTATAGTATGTCGTCCAAAATATTAAAAAAATGTCATAGTATAGCATATCGTCCAAAATCATGAAAAAATGTCATAGTATAGTATGTCGTCCAAAATATTAAAAAAAAAGTCATAGTATAGCATATCGTCCAAAATCATGAAAAAATGTCATAGTATAGTATGTCGTCCAAAATCATGAAAAAATGCCATAGTATAGCATGTCGTCCAAAAATCATGAAAAAACGTCATAGTATAGCATGTCGTCCAAAATCATGAAAAAATGTCATAGTATAGCATGTCGTCCAAAAATCATGAAAAAACGTCATAGTATAGTATGTCGTCCAAAAATCATGAAAAAATGTCATAGTATAGCATGTCGTCCAAAAATCATGAAAAAACGTCATAGTATAGTATGTCGTCCAAAAATCATGAAAAAATGTCATAGTATAGTATGTCGTCCAAAATCATGAAAAAATGTCATAGTATAGCATGTCGTCCAAAATCATGAAAAAATGACATAGAATAGTATGTTGTCCAAAATATTAAAAAAAACATCATAGTATAGCATGTCGTCCAAAATCATGAAAAAATGACATAGAATAGTATGTTGTCCAAAATATTAAAAAAAACATCATAGTATAGTATGTCGTCCAAAATCATGAAAAAATGACATAGAATAGTATGTTGTCCAAAATATTAAAAAAAACATCATAGTATAGTATGTTGTCCAAAATCATGAAAAAATGTCATAGTATAGTATGTCGTCCAAAATCATGAAAAAATGTCATAGTATAGTATGTCGTCCAAAATCATGAAAAAATGTCATAGTATAGTATGTCGTCCAAAATCATGAAAAAATGTCATAGTATAGTATGTCGTCCAAAATCATTAAAAAATGTCATAGTATAGTATGTCGTCCAAAATCATGAAAAAATGTCATAGTATAGTATGTCGTCCAAAATCATGAAAAAATGTCATAGTATAGTATGTCGTCCAAAATCATGAAAAAATGTCATAGTATAGTATGTCGTCCAAAAATCATGAAAAAATGTCATAGTATAGTATGTCGTCCAAAATCATGAAAAAATGTCATAGTATAGTATGTCGTCCAAAATCATGAAAAAATGTCATAGTATAGCATGTCGTCCAAAATCATGAAAAAATGACATAGAATAGTATGTTGTCCAAAATATTAAAAAAAACATCATAGTATAGCATGTCGTCCAAAATCATGAAAAAATGACATAGAATAGTATGTTGTCCAAAATATTAAAAAAAACATCATAGTATAGTATGTCGTCCAAAATCATGAAAAAATGTCATAGAATAGTATGTTGTCCAAAATCATGAAAAAATGTCATAGTATAGTATGTCGTCCAAAATCATGAAAAAATGTCATAGTATAGTATGTCGTCCAAAATCATGAAAAAATGTCATAGTATAGTATGTCGTCCAAAATCATGAAAAAATGTCATAGTATAGTATGTCGTCCAAAATCATTAAAAAATGTCATAGTATAGTATGTCGTCCAAAATCATGAAAAAATGTCATAGTATAGTATGTCGTCCAAAATCATGAAAAAATGTCATAGTATAGTATGTCGTCCAAAATCATGAAAAAATGTCATAGTATAGTATGTCGTCCAAAATCATGAAAAAATGTCATAGTATAGTATGTCGTCCAAAAATCATGAAAAAATGTCATAGTATAGTATGTCGTCCAAAATCATGAAAAAATGTCATAGTATAGTATGTCGTCCAAAATCATGAAAAAATGTCATAGTATAGTATGTCGTCCAAAATCATGAAAAAATGTCATAGTATAGTATGTCGTCCAAAATCTTGAAAAAATGTCATAGTATAGTATGTCGTCCAAAATCATGAAAAAATGTCATAGTATAGTATGTCGTCCAAAATCATGAAAAAATGTCATAGTATAGTATGTCGTCCAAAAATCATGAAAAAATGTCATAGTATAGCATGTCGTCCAAAATCATGAAAAAATGTCATAGTATAGTATGTCGTCCAAAAATCATGAAAAAATGTCATAGTATAGTATGTCGTCCAAAATCATGAAAAAACGTCATAGTATAGTATGTCTCATGAAAAAATGTCATAGTATAGTATGTCGTCCAAAATCTTGAAAAAACGTCATAGTATAGTATGTCTCATGAAAAAATGTCATAGTATAGCATGTCGTCCAAAATCTTGAAAAAACGTCATAGTATAGTATGTCTCATGAAAAAATGTCATAGTATAGTATGTCGTCCAAAATCTTGAAAAAACGTCATAGTATAGTATGTCGTCCAAAATCTTGAAAAAACGTCATAGTATAGTATGTCTCATGAAAAAATGTCATAGTATAGTATGTCGTCCAAAATCTTGAAAAAACGTCATAGTATAGTATGTCGTCCAAAATCTTGAAAAAACGTCATAGTATAGTATGTCTCATGAAAAAATGTCATAGTATAGTATGTCGTCCAAAATCATGAAAAAACGTCATAGTATAGTATGTCGTCCAAAATCTTGAAAAAACGTCATAGTATAGTATGTCGTCCAAAATCTTGAAAAAACGTCATAGTATAGTATGTCGTCCAAAATCTTGAAAAAACGTCATAGTATAGTATGTCTCATGAAAAAATGTCATAGTATAGTATGTCGTCCAAAATCTTGAAAAAACGTCATAGTATAGTATGTCTCATGAAAAAACGTCATAGTATAGTATGTCGTCCAAAATCTTGAAAAAACGTCATAGTATAGTATGTCGTCCAAAATCTTGAAAAAACGTCATAGTATAGTATGTCTCATGAAAAAATGTCATAGTATAGTATGTCTCATGAAAAAATGTCATAGTATAGTATGTCTCATGAAAAAATGTCATAGTATAGTATGTTGTCCAAAATCTTGAAAAAACGTCATAGTATAGTATGTCGTCCAAAATCTTGAAAAAACGTCATAGTATAGTATGTCTCATGAAAAAATGTCATAGTATAGTATGTCTCATGAAAAAATGTCATAGTATAGCATGTCGTCAAAAATCTTGAAAAAATGTCATAGTATAGTATGTCGTCCAAAATCTTGAAAAAACGTCATAGTATAGTATGTCTCATGAAAAAATGTCATAGTATAGTATGTCTCATGAAAAAATGTCATAGTATAGTATGTTGTCCAAAATCTTGAAAAAACGTCATAGTATAGTATGTCGTCCAAAATCTTGAAAAAACGTCATAGTATAGTATGTCTCATGAAAAAATGTCATAGTATAGTATGTCTCATGAAAAAATGTCATAGTATAGTATGTCGTCCAAAAATCATGAAAAAATGTCACAGTCACAGTCATGTTTGTCCTGCCAAACATGTGTTGGCTCTGGATCTTCATCCTACAGGTGATTCAGTGTCTCTCGCTCCCTCTTGTTTCTGGTTTCAGTCTCTTATCTGCATGCCAGGTGTGCTTCAGTTTCCCCTGTTGTTGCGCAGCCTGTCCTCTTCCCAGGCCTACATTTTAAGAGGAGGTCACGTGGCTCGGACTCTACCTGTCTGTCGACACCTGGAAGTTACTAACACCCTTACTAGATTCATTCTTTATATATGTTTACAACCTGAACTGATTACTGTCACTGTATTATGTTTGTCTATTCTGTACACACAGCATCTATTGTATTTAAATCTGTCTCACTGCAACTAAAGTATGTTGATCACTGAATAGGCAGATAAAGTCTAATAGAAAGAGAACAATGCGAGGTAGTCACTGCTGCAGTATCTGCACTGACTGTTACTATACTGTATCAGTGGACACCCTGATATTAGAAAACCATGCTGTCACGTGTACTATTTTTAATGTAATCATTTCCTGATTTGTAACGTCCCTTTTGTTTTTACAGCCATGGCAGTAAAATGTGTGATGCAGTGTGTCTGAGATCAGTGATTAAGTTCACGTGTCCTGTGATTATGCTTCTGTAGCACTTTTTAAAAACAAAAAATACAGGGACCACTACAGAAATATGTTTAGTGCTAAAGTCAAAGGAACTGATAACATATTTATGGATCTCTGATGGCCTCTGATAAATAAGTTTTCCCATAATCTAGGTGACTTGGTCCAAACAACTGTTGATAAATAGTAAACATTTATTGCTTGTCTGTTATTTCCTTGTTTTCATGTCACAGTCCTGGTTAATTTTTATCCAAACACTCCTCAAACACGTTTCTCACGTGACTGTGTTGTTTTCATTCTAGTACATAACAAGATAATATAAATATTTTTGTGCTGTCAGTAATATGGACCTGTACACTTTTCAGTGCAGCAACATCCTCTTAAATTTCTCTTATATTTTCTCTTAACTTTCTGTTGAGATAAAAATGAAGAGAAATCAGCTCCAGGTGCACCAAACCTTCTTAACCATACGAATCCTACTGTTAAATAAACTGAAAGTAAATATAATTTTCTAAAGTGTCAGTACTGACGTTCCAGAAAAAATAATGATGCTGTGAATGCCTCGTCAGCAGCAGTGGTGGAGGAAGTATTCAGATCTTTACTTAAGTACTCACTCCAAAAAATATCAAAATAGTTGCAGAGTGTTTTGTTGCCTGTCAGCACGGGATTTTATTGCCTTGTTTGTATGATTTTTTTTAATAAAACCCATGGATTGGTTGTTTTAAAGGTGTCTCGTGGTTATTTTGGGTCAGTGGTGGAGTTCTGTTTGCCGCATAGGGCCGCCAAAGCGTGGGCGTAACACTCAACATCCTCTCATCGCATAGATGTGTGTGATATTTGAAAATACACTCTCTGCATGAAGCCTGGATGGCCAAAGCATGTAAACCATTCAGAAGCTGAGCATATCAAACAGAAATCAATGAATACTCATGAAATAAGAACAAAGAGTGCACATGTTCAACAATGAGAGGAAAACTCCTCATGTGTCTCTTCCTGCTCGAGGCCCATTGAGTCCTGCAGCATAGATGTACTGCAGAGCTGTGATGAAGACCCACATTTAAACAGAGACAGGCTCATGAGCAGCTTAGTCTTTGTCTCTGTATGTAAACACTCACCTTTAAAGACAGAATCCAATCACTCATTGTCACCAACATCTCCTTGATTAAAGCACCCTTTGCAGGTCTCCATCTATGTTAGGAGACTCCTGGAAATTGCTGACATTCCTCTGGATCTATTCCTAAAACCTGGATATGAGTTAGCATCTGCCACTCACAGTTCCCTCATCTTGAAGTCAAAGGGTTTTTTTTATAATACAGTGGCCACGACAGAAATATGTAGAAGTACCTTTAATATCCACAAAGACTTCACACTACAGACACCACTGACTATCTGTAGAACAGTTTAGCACATTGATCATATACCAGGTTTCCTCATCTTGTTAGGGATTTTTCCAGTAGGAATTTTAGTGCTAAAGTCAGGAACTGATAACATATTTATGGATCTCTGATGGCCTCTGATAAATCAGTATTCCCGTAATCTAGGTGACTTGGTCCAAACAACTGTTGATAAATAGTAAACATTTATTGCTTGTCTGTTATTTCCTTGTTTTCATGTTTCTGTCCTGGTTAATTTTTATCCAAACACTCCCCACACACGTTTCTCTCGTGACCGTGTTGTTTTCATTCAAGTAGATAATGAGCTAATAATCTGACAATGTCCTGTAAATTGTCTTCATTTTTTTGGCAGTGACATCACACCAGCAGTGCAGACACCTTCTCTGAAGCGTATAAAAGAAAGTGGCCTTTCAGCTGTCTCTTAAAGATTCTCAATAACATCCAACGGGTGCGGATCACGTTCTCCAAAGACTTAAACAAAGACTCCGACACCAACATGCTCTTGTTCCTGTTCATGTTCGGTCTGGCTCTGGGTGCTGTGTCTCCATCAGACGTCCATCAGGTGAAGCTACAGCGTGGCTCCTGTCCCATGTTCTGGTTCAGCTTCAACGGCCGCTGCTACAAGTACATCGCCACACGTATGACCTGGGCTGATGCAGAGTTCCACTGTGTGAGACAAGGAGCCAACCTGGTGTCCATCCGCAGTCTGAATGAACACAATTTCGTCAGATCCCTGATCAGGAACTTTGACCATGCTGAAGGATGGACCTGGATTGGACTCACTGACATTTACAGAGAAGGCAGATGGACGTGGTCCGATGGGTCCAGAGTCAACTTTGTCTTGTGGGATGTGGGACAGCCAGACAACCATAGACATGAACACTGTGGACACGTCAACTTCGGCTCAAATCGGAGATGGAATGACCATCAGTGTCATAATGCATTCGCTTCTGTTTGTGTATCCCGCAAAATTTGTTAGCAGCTGAGAAGGTTCAGTCTGATACAACTCAGTGACTTTCCACCTGCTGCTCTGTAGTAATGCATTGAGCCTGCATGATAAAGATGCAAATGTGTGTTTGTAGTTTCTCATATATAACCCTACTTATGAATAAAATGGATTGTTTGATGATAATGTCGCTGTGTCTTTTATAGAAGTTCAAAATACTTTTAGATTTCCACCACAATATTAAATGATAATAGCTTGGATTTATACGGCACCTTTCAAGTTACCCAAGGTTGCTTTACAGAGTAAGAATACATAAATAAACAAATAGAAATGACAATGAAAATGAAAAACATGAGTTGACTAGAGGCCATACGCCTTGGTGAACAAGTGGGTTTTCAGCAGGTTTTTGTAAACATCCAGAGATGGGGCTTTGTGAATCTGTGCTGGGAGGGAGCTCCAGAGGGTGGGGGTGGCAACACAAAATGCTCTGTTGCCAAAAGTTCACGGGCGGGTGTGAGAGGTGGAGAGCAGGCCTGTGTCTGAGGACCATAGGTTCCGTGGCGGGGTATAGGGGTGGAGGAGGTCAGACAGGTAAACGATGTTTCTTCTATCGTCAAGCCCACCACTTTACTTACACTATCACTTACTTAACTTTGTTCACACAAGATATAGTTCTTCTTGGACCTTATAGCCTAATTCATTTCACAATACACAAAGGTTTTATCACGGAGGAGAAGTTCTTGCATCAATGCACCAGCTGGAGGAGCTGACGGGCCTGCGTCTCACTGGAGCTGTACCTTGTATGACTTCATGTGACATGTCTGTCCCTGACGTAGTGATGAAGTGACACCACTGGTCCATCGAGTGCTTGAGTTTCCACATTGACCATTGCGCTGTCTAAAATAAAAAGGTCCTCATATTGCCAGGAGACGGCAAGAAACGTCATGAGGAGGAAGTGGAAATAAGACACTGATGATTCTGCTCAAAACAAAATGTGCTGCAGGTTGTATAAACAGTGTGGTAGAACAGAAAAATTTCAGGTACAGACTCTCGAATTGTCCAAAAGCTTTAATGGTCACTACACAGATGCAAAGTGAACTCACACTGCAGAGAAGAAGGCTACGTCCACTTTACATGCAAATGTGGCTTAAATGTGATTTTTTTTTTTTTTTGCTCACATGACACAGATCTGTTTTTTTTTCATAGTAGCGAGGACACAGAAATCAGACTTTTCCCAATTAGGTCTAGGCCACTTTCATATGTGGCGCTTAATCCCATACATGTCTGATGTCACATATGGGTCAAACATGGATGTGAACAGTCTAGGCAGAAAGATCAGATTTGGGGAAATAATCGGAGATGGGCATTAGTCTTGAGTCACAGCTCCGACTAAATCACAACAAGTTGTGTCTTAAAGTTTAACTCAGAGCAGACTGCACAGCACTTTGACATCTCTCACAACACCAACTACAGCTACATAATAATACACACTGAATAGATGGATGCAGTCTTAACGACAGAGCACTGTGAGTTATTCAGTGCTACAAAATCTGCTGGTTCAAAAAACACAGCCTGCAGAGCGAGGATATTGTAGTGTTGGCTGATGAATAGAAGAACGCCAAAATGTTCAGCAAGTGCCATTTACTTCAACTGGATGCACATACAATAAAATATTAGTTAACAGCAAGCATAGTATAGCACCCTTCATTCAGTCATCACCATCTAAACTTTCCTAACAAGTACCTGCTTATTGATGGTGCTGCTTAATTGTATAAAACAGCAACATGTACATGATAGAAAACAACAGATATAAACCCCACATTACCAGCAAAAACCTGAATTTGAAGTCTATGCTGCCACGTGTACTATTTTTAATATAATAATTTCCTGATTTGTAACGTCCCTTTTGTTTTTACAGCCATGGCAGTAAAATGTGTGATGCAGTGTGTCTGAGATCAGTGATTAAGTTCACGTGTCCTGTGATTATGCTACCGCTTCACTTTTTAAGAACAAATCATACTCGGACCAAAGTCAAAGGAAGTGACAATGTCTTTATAGATCTCTGATGGCCTCTGATAAATAAGTTTTCCCGTAATCTAGGTGACTTGATCCAAAGCGCAAAAGGTAGCCTACATTGGACTGAAAGGTTCCTGGAGTCCTCTGTCGTCTCTGTTATAGCTCAGGCCTATTTTGTTTTATACTGTGATAATATTGATAAGCATTGTTGTGATGCAATGACAATATGATTAAACAAAAAAACACTGGCGCTCTCCTGAACGTGCCAGAGTTCAACAACTGTTGATAAATAGTAAACATTTATTGCTTGTCTGTTATTTCCTTGTTTTCATGTTTCTGTCCTGGTTAATTTTTATCCAAACACTCCTCACACACGTGTCTCATGTGACTGTGTTGTTTTCATTGCAGCAGATAATAAACTAATCATTTTGCACTGTCCTGTAAAAAATATGGACCTGGCAAAACTTGTTTGTTTGTTTGTTGTTTATATGCCTGTGGCTTTCATTTTTATTTGTCAGAGAAACACTGTTATTTTTTTTTCTTGGTTTTGGTATGTCACATTTGACTGAAATGAAAAAAATTATGGGATTCACGTGACATTTCAAAACGTTTTGTCTTCATTTTTTTGGCTCATATTCAGATATTGCAACTACACAGTATCTGAATATGAGCCAAAAAAATGAAGACAGATAAAAGTGTTTGCCAAGTGGTTTTGAGCAGTGACATCACACCAGCAGTGCAGACACCCTCTCTGAAGCGTATAAAAGAAAGTGGCCTTTCAGCTGTCTCTTAAAGATTCTCAGTAACATCCAACGGGTGCAGATCACGTTCTACGAAGACTTAAACAAAGACTCCGACACCAACATGCTCTTGTTCCTGTTCATGTTCGGTCTGGCTCTGGGTGCTGTGTCTCCTTCAGACGTCCATCAGGTGAAGCTACAGCGTGGCGCCTGTCCCATGTTCTGGTACAGCTTCAACGGCCGCTGCTACAAGTACATCGCCACACGTATGACCTGGGCTGATGCAGAGCTCCACTGTTTGTCAGAGGGAAGCAACCTGGTGTCCATCTACAGTCTAGATGAACATAATTTTGTCAAATCCCTGATCAAGAACTTTGACCCTGCTCAGGGAAAGACCTGGATTGGACTCAGCGACACCCAGAAGGAAGGAGGATGGATGTGGTCTGATGGTTGCCCTGTCAAATTTACCTTTTGGAGAGCAGGAGAGCCAAACAACCACCAAGGACATGAAGACTGTGTACACACTAACCATGGTGAAGAACTGAAATGGAATGATTATCCATGTTCTCAAGTATTAACATTTGTTTGTGCATCTCGCAGAGTTTGTCCTTAGCAACCAAGACGGTTAAAACTGATTAAACCCAGTAACTTTCCACCCCTTGCTCTGTGGTAATACATGAAGACTGCACTATGTACTTTCTCATCTATGATTCTACTCATGAATAAAATGATTGTTTAATGATGATAATGTCGTTACATCTCTGTCACTTACTTAACTTAGTATAGTTAATGCAGGATATGTTTTGTCTTGGACCCATCAAGGTATTTATAATCCATTTCACAACAAAAGTTGTATTTCATATTTTCAGAATAGCTAACAAAGCTGTAATGAACACAATGAAAGACATGTGAAGCAAGAGGAAAATAATGTTTATGATGAAGATGTTTGGGAAGAATGCATTCAGGCCTGGTATTCTCTTGTTCTTTATAACAAATGAAGAGCTACAAGTATGAGATAATACATTACATGTAAAAACATTATCCCGCTTATACCATGGTTACTTACCAGAGAAATAAAAACTAATATGGTATAAAAAATCATAGCATGGTCTGGGTGAATACTCGTCTCTGATTGGCTGAATGGTGTCAATTAAAAAGTGATAAATTACTTGCCCCGGTGATGATCGTCTGAAGGGCAAGTGAAGGGCACGCTGGATTGAAATCTTCCTAGTTTTTCTGTGGAATTCATGACAGAGGTAGATTTGTCTGTATCTTATAGTTACAGTGGGAAAGTCTATAAACTTTATTTCTATCTGTTAGAGCTAGGGCCTTTTTGTTTGACACTGTGATAATGGTAATAAGCATTGCTATGATGCAGTAAAAATATAATTATGTAGCAAAACAAATAGTGCTCTCCGGAACAGGCCAGAGTTCAATGACTGTTAATGAATAGTGAACATTTATTTCTTGTCTATAATTTCCTTGTTTTTATTTCAGAGTTGTGGTTCATTTTTATCCAAACATAGTCCGTGCACATTTGTCGCTGAACTATGATGTTTTCATTTCGTAATCATTTTGTCAGAGTCCTGGTTAATTTTTATCCAAACACTCCTCACACATGTTTCTCATGGGACCGTGTTGTTTTCATTCAAGTAGATAATGAGCTAATAATTTTACAATGTCCTGTAAATTGTCTTCATTTTTTGGCTCATATTCAGATACTGTGTAGTTGTGTGCAGGTAAGTGTGTTTGCCCAGTGGTTTTGAGCAGTGACATCACACCAGCAGTGCAGACACCCTCTCTGAGGCGTATAAAAGAAAGTGGCCTTTCAGCTGTCTCTTAAAGATTCTCAATAACATCCAACAGTGCAGATCACGTTCTCCAAAGACTTCTAAGACAAAGACTCCAACACCAACATGCTCTTGTTCCTGTTCATGTTCGGTCTGGCTCTGGGTGCTGTGTCTCCTTCAGACGTCCATCAGGTGAAGCTACAGCGTGGCTCCTGTCCCATGTTCTGGTTCAGCTTCAACGGCCGCTGCTACAAGTACATTGCCACACGTATGACCTGGGCTGATGCAGAGCTCCACTGTGTGTCAGAGGGAGCCAACCTGGTGTCTATCCACAGTCTGGATGAACATAATTTTGTCAAATCCCTGATCAAGAACTTTGACCCTGCCGAAGGAAGGACCTGGATTGGACTCAGTGACACACAGAAGGAAGGACGATGGATGTGGTCTGATGGGTCTGCAGTCAAGTTTGTCTTGTGGCATACAGGACAGCCAGACAATGCTGGAAAAACTGAGCATTGTATTCACAACAACTATTACACAAAATGGAATGACCATCAGTGTTATCAGACATACCCTTTTGTTTGTGCATCTCGCACAGTTTGTCCTTAGCAGCCTAGAAGGTTATAACTGATTGAACTCAGTAACTTTCCACCCCTTTCTCTGCGGTAATACATTAAGACTGCACGATAATGATACAAAAGTTTATACATATATAATTCTTCTCATGTATCGCTTGACTATATAGATGTTTCTATGTGTTTCATGCAAGTATAAAATACTTTGGGATTTCCACCAAAAGATTTCGTCTCTGTCACTTACTTAACTTAGTATAGTTAATGCAGGATGTGGTCTTTCTTGGACCCATCAAAGTATTTATAATCCATTCCACAATTAAAGTTTTATTTCATATTTTCAGAGTAGCTAACAAAGCTGTAATGAACACAATGAAAGACACAAGAGAACCATCATAGCGTTTATGATAAGGATGTTTTTCAAGAATGCATTTGGGTGTACAGGTGACAGGAACAAATATATATATCCATTTAATTATACACAAAAATAAAAGAAACATAAAAGGACAACACTATGTTTTTGCACGGTCCTTATTATGAAAGACTAATTGCTAAGCACTTCTTTAAAGCTTGCTGAAAATTCCTCTCTGCGTCAATCAGTTTCACAGATACTGGAAGTTTTTTCCATTCGATTGCAGCTGTATATAAGGAGCTGTTATTGTCCACTGAACTTCGAAGTCTTAAAAGAATAAAATCTGTTGAGCTGTGTCTCATGGTGTACTGATAAGCCAGGAGGTGGCAGCATAGCCAAAGTGACATTAAACGAATGCTCCTGCTAACATCTTTAGCATTGATCTATTCAATCACTCTGATTTTCTTGCCAAAGATTTTGTCTTTTGGCAGATTTTAGTTAGGGTTATCATCGTCACGGCCTCCCTTGATAGATGTTTATAATGTATATCTTAAATAGCAGTAATAGTATCCTTAGCCTTCCTTTACTGTCATCTCTACTGTCTTTCCTAGTTTTATTCTGAATCCAAAAAGATGGCCTCTATTTTCCCTAAATGAAGACACAGCTTGTTATGAGACAGCCGAGTCCCAAAAGTGTGAGGCTCTTGCTGAATCTTAATGAGACACCAGAATAGCTGAATTGTCTACATAGAGAAACAGGTCAGAAGAACAGACCACCTTTATATCATTAATGTACAGCAGGAAAAAAGTGGCCCTGAGACACACCCTTGAGGGACCCCACAACTTATGTAATAAATTAAAAAAGACACAATAAAAAAAATATCTTATAGACAAATTCACATTTGGTTTATACAGTACAATACATACTTTTGCTTTTGGGGCTTAGTACAGTTTTAAAGCACAATATTTGTTGAGCTGTGGATTATCTAAAGGAAGACGCTTGGACTCACAGAAATCTTTCATTTATTTCATTATAAAGCTCAGACTAAAAAAGAAAGAAAATGACAACACTTTTATGGATCTGTGGCGGCCTCTGATAAATTACTTGCACAGTGATGTTAGTGACATCGACCGAAGGGTATGTGAAGGGCACCTTGGACTTAAACGTTCCTGTTTTTTCAATGAAATACATGTCAGAAGTAGATTTGCCTGTATCATACAATCACTGAGGGAGATCATATACGTTGTGTTTCTATCTGTTAGAGCTCAGGCCTTTTTGTTTGACACTGTGATAATGTTAATAAGCATTGCTATGATGCAGTAAAAATATGATTATGTAGCAAAACAAATAGCGCTCTCTGGAACAGGCCAGAGTTCAATGACTGTTA
This sequence comes from Epinephelus awoara, assembly GCA_035609425.1. NCBI lineage: Eukaryota > Metazoa > Chordata > Actinopteri > Perciformes > Serranidae > Epinephelus > Epinephelus awoara. The sequence goes on along the minus strand of CM069310.1, from coordinate 13,555,040 downwards.
ATGAACAGTGGACATGTATTTCTTCTCAAATTTCTGATCAAGAACTTTGACCCTGCTCAGGGAAGGACCTGGACTGGGCTGAGTGACACCCAGAAGGAAGGAGGATGGATGTGGTCTGATGGGTCTGCAGTGGACTTTACCTTTTGGAATACAGGACAGCCAGACAACTATAGAGAATACGAACACTGTGCTCACAACAACTAAGCATAGTTAAGCATTCAGCTAAACAATAATTCAGCATTTTGCTATAAGGCTAAGCCACTGTAACAGAAGCACAAGTAAAGAAGAGGCATAACTTCAGCTGTTGACTGTAACACAGCCAACATGAACTACTGGTCATAGACTGTTGTAGCTGCAAGACTCCTGAGTGTTGACATGAGCAACACTTTGTTTTATTTCTATGCATTTGGCTTTTTATTTGTAAGAGGAACACCGTGTTATTTCTTATCTTTAAAGTTACATGTGCCATGTTCAGAGGATCAACAATTAGAAGTCAATTGTTAAGAAGAAAAGATGTCTGTGGTCTGAAACTGCAATGCTGGTACATAAAAGTACTTGTTATGTTTTGTGGCCACTTGAGGGCAGCAGAAGAGCAGGTCAGTGTGAGGACGCTCTTCTCTTTGCGATCTGGTGTCACATGCTGTGATGGACAGGAAACCAACAGGAGCGTGTATTTAGTGTTTTATCAGCCGTTTTCATGACTGTAAAGTTAAACTGTGCTTTGTCCTGTGTAAATGCAGTGGAACTCCAAAATAAAGATGTAAATGTGAAACTTAATGTGTGTACGGAGGTCATTTAATCTACAATCATTCTGCTAATGCTGGGTATTCACAAAAGAAACATTTTCATATCTAATAATAATCATAGATTTCTGTCCCCTGGATTCTGAAATGTAATAATAACAATAAACACAATTGCATTTTACTCCACAGATTTATCACCTGCTTGTTTGTGTTGACTTCAGTTATTTCAGTATTTTTCCATGTCTGTTCCAGTCCGTGTGTAATAGATAGATATGGGAACAGCACAGGTGTAACAGCTGTTGCAGTCACCAGTACACTGCCTATCAGCATGTGAATATTTGATTAACCATAGGCTCTGAGAGTAAAATGCAAGTGGAAATGTTTATATAGACTTCTATGTGACATGTCCAGGTGCAGGTGGTCATGTTGAGTTACTGTGTGGTTGCGTACAGCTGAAAGTGTTTGCAGAGTTCATTTGACCAATAATATTGTGCCAACAGTGCAGACACCCTCTCTGAAGCATGTAAAAGAAAGCAGCCTGTCACCTCTCTCCTTCAGGGTCGTGATCCCATCCAACGGTGCAGATCAACTCCAGCCAACATACGACCCTTCATCCTGCTCCTGTGACAAAGAGACGCCAACATGCTCTCGCTCCTCTTGTTGTTTGCTCTGGCTCTGGGTGCTGTGTCTTCTCCTGATGTGAAGCTACAGCGTGGCGCCTGTCCCATGTTCTGGTACAGCTTCAACGGCCGCTGCTACAAGTACATTGCCACACGTTTCACCTGGGCTGATGCAGAGCTCCACTGTGTGTCAGAGGGAGCCAACCTGGTGTCCATCCACAGTGCAGATGAAGAGAATTTTGTCAAATCTCTGATCAAGAACTTTGACCCTGCTCAGGGAAGGACCTGGATCGGACTGAGTGACACCCAGAAGGAAGGAGGATGGATGTGGTCTGATGGGTCTGCAGTGGACTTTACCTTTTGGCATCCAGTACAGCCAGACAATGGTGGAGGAGCTGAACACTGTGCTCACAACAACTATTTTGCAGATTTGAAATGGAACGACGTCCCCTGTTCTGTAACTTATGCCTCTGTTTGTATATCTCGTATAACCTGTCCATAGCAAATGAGACAGTAACATATGTCTGACTGAGCCTGATCACTGTTCAGCTGTTGCTCTGTTGACTTGAATTAGGCCTCTACAATAAAGACACACTGTTGTGTGTTTACAGAAGTGAATGTTGAACTTTCACACAGGTAACTTTAGTGGTTGATCAAAAGGAGTATTTCCACACCTTTATCATAATCTCAAAATAAATATTACTAATATTTATTAAAAAATAATAATACTCCTTCATTGTACTTAACAAACATGTATTTATTAAGAGGATTAGAACCTACAGCCATAAACTAAACATGATTTTTAATCCACAAATTGCTACCCTTTGTGTTTTTATAGATTTACATTTATTTGTGTCTTTGCATGTCTTCTCTAGCTGCGTGTCTTGTGTGTGTAGATTAAAAGAGTCTGGCCTTGACCTGATCTGTATGAAAACTGTCCCAAGATCAATTTTATGATTTCGTGCTGTATAAATAAAATTGTTTTGGTTTATCTCTTACACATACTAAAACAAAGTGTGACACACCATATGTCTTCCAGCCATTGAACAGTTTATTATCTTCTTTGAACATGGAATATTATTGCTGTTTACCTCATTGATAATTTCCACAGTCCTATGACAGTCATGACTCATAACAAGGCAGCGTACTGAAAACAGAATGAAGTCCCTCTTTTATAACGAGAGCCTCTGATCAGCTTCTGGTTTGAGTCATGAGAAAATCCTTGGGTCATGATGCTGACTGGATGGAGTCACACTTGAACAGGTTTTGATCTTTTGAACAAGTTCACTTCCCACCCTGATCCCTTCCTCTCCACTGAAGTCCACAAATCATACCGCCACCATCCAAAGAAGTTTTTACAGTCTGAATAAAAGTGTTTTTGCATAACTGCTACAGCAGTTGATCGTGTGAGGCACTGCAAGACAAGGCACTTTGGTGAATACTGAGATGCAACAGCACAAGAGGATATGAATCTTTAGTCTACACTGTCACTGTGTAAATTACAGTTATGATAATGAGAAGAGAAAATGTTCCCATCAGGAGAAATGTAATAAACAACAGAAACAAAACCAGCAGAAGTTCGACAGCCTCTTCCCAGTCCTGAAAGAGGAGGCAGGAAGTCCAAATAGGTTTGGGTTACCGTGACATGAAGCATTTTATGTTAACCAGGTCAGGACACGAGCAAGCTGGTCTCATTTCAGTTTTAAACGTCCCTCTTTATGAAAAGTTGTAGTGGAAAGGTTTGGTTAAATCCAGAGGTCACCACAACACAGGAAAGTCCATTTTACTGAAGCCAGGGTCTCTGCGCATCTCCCAGTAGGTGTTGTTGCTCACCCATGTGTCGTTGTTAGACTTCCTGCCGACACAACACAAATGACACGATGAGTGATGCATCTTGAATGATTAGCAAATTTAATGTATGTGATGCCTATCATACAGCATATTACAAAACCTCCCAGAATAATGTTTGATATCAGTAATATCTTGAATCATCCAAAAACGGTATCATGAAAGTATGTTTTTGTTTTGACAATGTTAATAATATTCTGTGGGCAAGCCTCAAGGAGTATAGAAAAGGTTCTTAACTTAGTGACAGTGTTTCCCAACTGGTCCAGACATGTGGTCCAGATTTCTCTGTAGTCATTAGTTCAAAGTCCACACAGTGTAATTTATTCAGTGTCCTACTGTGTCGGGCTAATTTTCTGTCTCTGTTAAGTAGCTGTCTGTTATTCACTCATTCTACAGCAGGAAACGGCGCTTCAAAATAAAAGCTCTGTGCTCTGTGTGTTGAAGTCATAGGGGTCCACATTTAACAACATATCACATATAACACACACATCCAACCATCCCATCACAAACTCTCATGCAACTCGTGCAGTATAATCCTGTGCTGTGTCTCAAATTGCGTACTTCTGTACTTACACTTAATATTTTGAGTGCATAAGTACGTTCACACTGAGAAGAAAAAATGCTGGAAAAATGCCGTGCACCATGAGTACCCGGATGGTGCCCTCAAAACGGTCAAGAAGTTGAGTGTGGAACTATGGACACTTCTTGCCCTCAATGGTTGCCATCTTGGCTACGTAGCGGAAGGGGAGGGACCACTTTTCAAACTGGAAATGGCGGCCGAGGACTGTGTGACCGTGAACGTTGCTGCATTGTATAATACATGTCTTTTTTGCACTAAGCACCACTATATCAGTGTCGAATATGAGCCAGCAGTATGTTTATTGGGTTAATTTAGCAGTCTGTAATGATTTGGTACCGCGAACGATAACGCGAATGCTAATGCTAGTTTGCTAATTAGCTAATTTGCGTTGTCATTTCCGGTAAGTGCACAACAGCTGTGTTTGGTTTGAGACAACACTACCGTGTCAAAATTCGCGTACTAAGCCAATGAGTACATAGTGCACATAGTATACTACATGGAAGTGTACTAACAGAAGTATGTGATTTGAGACACACCACAAGTCTCATTTATCCAGTGGTATGCTCAGTGGTTCATGCATTTTTGCTAAATCCCAAATATTAAAAACACTGCTGCATAAACAGAGCCTGCGCCCTGCTCATGTGAGCCTGAGACGGTTTATTCATAATTGTTTAAAATCTTACAGTTTTAGTGAAAATGCATGTGTCTGGGAGGCACTGAGCGTATGAATGGATAAATCAGACTTGGATTTTACTGCACAGGTTATGTGAGAGTTTGTAAACGACTGTTTAATAGAGTTTTGCTGTTTTTAAAAGTGGACCCTGTTGACAATTTAATTTGTCAAGAATTTTCTCTGTTTGTGAATTCTTTGTTCACAGTGGAGACATGCTAGAAAAACAAAGTTTTCTTCCTAAATTCAATGTAAAATGGGACGAGTAATTCATATGCGACATATGCGACAGACCTATTGTACGGAAAAAGACAAACCCTGTGTCTGATTGCACACAGACACACACGAGCACAGACAAGAAATCAGCAGCATACTTGAAAAAGCGTGGCTGGTGTGTCATGTTGTTGTCCTGCAGCACTTTCCTCCTCTCCCTCTGGAGCTGCTCTATCCTCTGTTTCTGCTCCTCGGCTCCTTCTGTGTTCCCCTCCTCCAACAGCCTGGACAGAGAATGCGTAGAGTCAGTCGGATACAAAACTGTAGAAATTAGTCCTTCTAGAGCGCCACCGCCATTCATCTCACTGTTTCCACACAGAAACAGGAAAATTCTGGCTTTTCCTCTCTCTGAGTAGAATTAACTGTGGTAGTTGAGTATGATAGTCCTACTTGAGTGACCCTCGGATAACTGTTATTGGTTAGTGTTGCCTGACTAGACAAGTTCAGCCGAAATAACTGCTCTGGACTTGTTTGCAATCAGGAAGCTGACTGCAGGCCGATAGAACACTTGAAACTAAAAGTCCCTTTTGATCTTTTCCCGTCTGTGTTTGCACCACATCTGAGGAACCATGAAGATTAGACAAATTAGACTTGTGGCAGATTAAAAAACTGGCAGCAGCATTTGAAATGAAACGTTCCCAAATGTGAAAACAACACACAATCACTCTTATTGTTTGTATTTACTGTGATGTGACTTTGGTGACTGAGTCATATGTGATGAATCCCACAGGAACTTAATTTAGCTCCTGGTTCCTTCAGTCCAGACACAGGCTTAGTTTCTTCATTCCTCCAAAAGGTTCTTATACGTCTCTAACAGTCGTGGGTTAGCTAGCTTGGTTTAGTTTGGTTTGGGCCATCAGCCCAGCACAGCAGGGATGTGCTTTTACCATTACAACAGGGCTACCTTCTTGAAGGTGTGTCTTTAACTGAGGATGGCTGGTCTTGACTGATGATGTTTAAAAGCAAAGTGCTGATCCACAGCTTAAGGCAGAATTTCTCTCCTGATGTGACAGTGCGTCTTTAAACCATGTCCAGGCGTGGCAGTTTTTCTGTTTTTCTCTAATTTCATAACTTTTACAGGAGTTTCATGGCTGTTGGAACCTTGATATTACATCGAATATTGTTAATACGAGACTATATATCATCTTAGATTTTGGACCGTAATATTACAGGTGATGTCTTTTCCTGGTTTTAAAGTGAAGTGTTCTGAACTGTTGTAGCAGTTTTATTACTTGCCTTTACCCACTTCAGTCATTGTAGCCACATTTCTGATTATTATTTATTATTCTGATGATTGTGGAAATATTTTATGACAGCATCAACCCCACAATTTCACCACTATCGCTATGGAGGTGTTTGGTAAAAAATGTCTCCATATCACCCAGCTCTAGCACTGGGAAATTTGGGTATGAAGCAATGTCATATCTTTTATATGACTGTTATTCATCCAACCTAATGCATATTAGAACTTATGTGTTGGGGTTCAAAATCTTACCGAAATAAAAGCTCTACATGTGAGGACAATTATTCTTGTTCCTTCAATCCCCTGGATCTAAGCTCCTATAGTCTGTTGCCATGGTTACGTTCATATTTCAGACATTAGCTGCTTCACACCACAGGGGCTCGACCGGACTGAGTCCACAAAATCATGTTTATAAAAAAATGGGTAGAGCTGATGTCTGTGGACGGGCTGATAGAAATCAACATTATAGACAGATAAAAAGTGCCAACCTCTGGTCCGGCCTGAAGCGTGTGTCTGTAGGGGGCAGCAGAGGTCTCAGGGTGGAGTCCAGCTCATTTAACTCCACTGCCAATTGGGTGAAGCCATAGTACTGATCTTGGTCCACTGGCATGGGGTCTGTATACACACAAACACTTATTAGTAGCTGTGCTGTGCTGTCAAGCTCAGGTTTGTTGCTTGCTTTTTGTGCCCTGGTGTTAAAACTGTATCACTGACATTCCCAGGGACCAATGACTCACTTGCTCTCCAGACACACGTGGCAGACGGTGGGTCTCCCTGAAAAACTGACTCGTGCCATTTTCCAAAGATGGAGTGTACGACTTTTCCATTCGAATCTGTGACCACGCCCTCTATCTCGTTCACTGTGGAGCTCCAGGATCTTGCCTACAAAAAAAAAAAAGAGAAAAACGGTTTGCACGTCTTAGATAGAAGAAGATCAGCAGAAGGTAGTAAATATTAACGATCAGAGAGAGAGAGTGAGAAAACACAGCTGGTGCTGATGTTTCCATTCCCTGTGAAAGGAGTACTGAAATCGTTATGTATCATAATATTGATTTTTTTTGTCCACACAACATTCATGTGATAAAACTGTAGATTTATGTCAGTGTTAAAGGAATTGGATTTATGCTGTCTAATTTTGGTTTCAAAATTCAGCTCCTATCAATGTCCAGAAGAGGGTGCTGTTTGCCTTAATAGTGGCAGGAGTTGGGCATACTGAAAGTAAGCGTGTCTGTTTTAATAGGCACCAATGAATGACCGTAGTATTGATCTTTTCTTCACAACAGAGCTAATTTTAAGTGTCTATTAAACAATCACAAGGCTTTAATCAGATGCTAAAAGCCACACAACTGTAATGATTACATGAGTCAGACAGAGATCCATGTGAATGTGACCAAACCAATACATACATAACAACAGGGACTAAAGAGTTCTTTCTGCATTTTAAAACAATGACAAACACATTTTACCCAACTCCTTTGCCCTAAAAATCAACTGTGGTATAAAGACAGTGATTTAATATCTACATTTTCTTACCTTGACAAATGTGACTTTACACTGGCAGGCGTCACTGTTGATATTTTTGATGAACATCTCCCCGTAGTGTTCGATCCAGCGCTGGCCGCTCAGGATGTTATGGATGCAGGACGTCACTTTGTTCCATTCGTAGTGGTCCCCAAACCTGGAGATATCACACACATGCTGCACTTACTATACATGTTGTTTCATCTCTAAGCACTTACCTTTACAGTCTATATTGTCAACAATGGCGTGCACACATTAATCTTAAACATGTAGAGTGTAAACACTTGTGCAGGAGCAATCACACACCCACATACAGTAAGGACTTACGCAGGTAGTGTGACATGAGTGGTTCCCATGGGAACAATTTCCATGGATTTGCCCCAGAATTTATTTTTCCATCGGACATCTATAAAGAAACAGACAGCAAAATAACAGGTGAGTGCCTGTGACGATGATAATAGCTGTATATTCTTAATTCAGATCTTCAAGGTTTTGTCTTGGCATCTTTCTTATAAATCAGCTTCTTTATTTATGTGCACAGAGGGAAATGCAAACAAAGGAACTGTCAGCAGCTTCTTTGTTGAGTGTCAGTGTACAAATGAGGTCACATTAGTATAATCTGCACAGTAATTTGTCGTAGTATGTAGATATGAAGCACTTAATTATCATGCAATGGAAAGTTACAGAGTGATCACCAAGGCAACACAAGACCAGACAGAAATGAGATGTTTATTCAAAACACGCTCTCTCCTGCTCACCTTGCCAAAAGGTGAAGTTCCTTGAATCGCTGTGACATGCTGACACAGGTGGGTGATGACTCACCTGGGAAACAGGGAAAAGAGATACGAGATAAAGGCACTTTGTCAAAAGCTTTACACAGCTGACAGTGTAGCTCAGGAAACTGCATCATGAATCAGTCAAAAACAAAAGGCGACATAAAAGATTACATTTATTTTGAGAGTTTAGTATAAATACTGTAAACAAACAAGAGCACCACAGAGATGAATGGCAGGTCAGTGCTCAACTCTGAGGCTTTACATTGTTTGCTATTAATAAGTCTTGTGATTTAGTTTAAACACAGAGCAGGAAGAGGGCGCTGTTCTTCTAGTGAACTTCATTGATACCAGACATGAGACAACCTAACCATGGTGTGACAGATTATTTTACAGTTACATATCTGTGCTTAAAAATACTACATGTGGCACATTCACTTTGATCACACAGATGTATAATGTGAAAAAACGTTTAATTTGCAAGTGGAAAGTCCTTACAGTGATCATAGTTACAATGGTCAATCGCTTCTACCAGTGTAGACTAAAAAGCTTGGGACCTAATCATTCCTATTCAAATGCTTTGTTGTATTTTCAGTCTTTTCATACATGACAACATATGGAGAATTTTTTTTTTTTACTCTTTACTCTCATGATACGTTGTCTTGTGGGGACCCGTCTACTTCCAGCTGGCTAATTGAGGCTGGTGTCACGCACACACTGAAATCTCGATGGGAATAAGAAAGTAATTTTCTCTTAATGACAACTGTAGTGCACCTGAAGTTGAAGCTGCCTGTCATGTGGATTGATAATGCCCACTCACGTAATGCCACCGTAATCAAACAGCTGTACTTTATTTTAAAACAGCCATTAAATTCAGTAAATAGCAAAGCTGTCCACTTCATTACTTTACACTCATGTAATAAAAATACAAATGTCAGTTAGATGGTATTCTGCTTCAGAAATAAATAAATATTTATTTATTTATTTTTTTAAATGTCACTATAAGCGGTCTCCATTGTATTTTAAAAAGGCCTTGTGAAGTAAACTGAAAGCAGCCTGTCCTGCGAAAGGAGTGCATTCCCATGCAGCAAATCACGTGTGTGTTATAGACCGTGTGACCTCTACCTGTTCAGCTATAAACCTGAAGCCTTTATCAGGTCTGTCGCACTCGTACGTCTCTCCCAGGACAGGGTTAAAGGGTTTACTTCCTGCTCGATGGTAGGTGGATGTGTATGCAGATATTGCAAATGTAGCGACGTACACCTGCACAGAAAATCAGAGGGGATTAAATACATTTGTGTTGTGTGTTTTTGAAGTACTGGCACATTTGTCTACAAGAGGTTGTGAACATGTCTGTGTTTACATGTATGCACATGTGACACCGCTCTGTCTACTGTGTGGATGTACAAACTGTGTGTGTGAGTATGTTCATGACACCATTTCAGATGCAGGTAACTGTGTGTTTTGAACAGCGTACAAGTAAATATACTACATATAATCATTGTGTGTTGCATATTGAGTCTGTAGAGATGCAAGACTTATGACGTGACACTTATGGGTCTTGTAACTACTCTCCAAGTGTAGTCTGCATCAAATACTCTGGAAAGTAGGTCTTCTAGGACAAAAAAGACAATTGAAAGCTCTTTGCTTGCAAAAATAAAATATTTATGCAAGTCTCTGAAAGAAGTGCCTCCAGAGCAAAAGACAAGCATCGGAGTGGCTTTTATAAAATCTGCCCAAGGAGGAGCACTGAGCTCAAAACACATTTCCTACCTTTATTTTCTGCTACCGAAACTTTACATCTTTTTTCTGTTCATCTGTTTGTACATGTATGTACATCATTAGATCCTCGCTCAGCTGTTAAAGTCAGAGTGTGTACATGAATCAATCTGGCTCTTGCAGGTGTGTGTTTGTGTGTGTGTGTATTTTCCTCTCACCATGCGCTGGTAGGGGTCATCGGTTTGGTTGGCGGTATCCAGCAGCTCACTGTACTCCAGCTCCTCACACAGCCTCTGCAGGGTGTTGAGTGGCTCGTTGAGCTGTACCGGCATGGCCACCTTGGACAGGTCCTTACCGATGTTGTTCCTCAGGATGTTCCACAGGCTCACGCTGCTGGTGGGGCTGGGAGAGGGCAGCGCGGAGCGCCGACGAGCCAGGGTCAACACGCTGCTAACTAGAGGGCCGAAATGTGGAGAGAAGACTGGTGAGGCGGGAAGATATTTTAAAGACAAGTGACAGGTGTAGCAGAGCATGTGTGTGAGTTGAAATAGTAGAGAAGTGGTTATTATAATGTGCACAATGTCTAAAACCAGATGTTGTAAAATCTCTGATGTTGATGGAGATGAGGATATGTCATTGCTTCAGAGGTGGCACTTAAAGCCACACACTGAAACTTGTTTCACCCAGTGTGAACAAGCTGCAGCAGACCTGTTAACATGAACCACTGTGGTGTTCAGTGATGGCTTAAGAGGCAAATAAGGAAATTCAAGAAGACTCTGTGACACTGTTCGACTATATGGATATTTTCTTTAGATCTTGTAGGGGATGACAATAGTACAATTCAATTATAAAGAACAAAATACTGACCCAAATAGCCGCCAAACAGGCTGCAATTTAACCACTCTTGGCATTTGCGAGCGCCTCTTTTTGCCGCTTACAGGCTGAAATTGTTACTTCAAGTGTCGGTAAACATTATTGAAAGGATCCTTACTGAGAAAGAACTTTTTCGTTTGATCCCTTCTGTTTTACCACAAACAGCCTCAAAATCACTGTCGCCAAACCAACCAGACTCCATTTAAATAAAAAGTAATTTTAGCATGTAAAGAGCCGGCCAGTGGTGTTAATATAGACAGTGCAGCTAGTGTGGCACTAGGACCTGTAACGTGGGGGGCCCATAAAAAGAGTGGGCCCTCCAACAATGCCACCTTGGAAACACGCCTGTGTTCAAAGAAGAACTCATTCAATTAAAATGGTACCATTGGCTATAAATGCCATTGAAAAAGGCAAACACATCTCTATCATGTTTATTTTTTCTTTTACTATAAAACAGTCAGTCATCTATAACAAAATTAAAATGTATGTTGATGTTATGTTGATGTTATTCAGTGTCAAGTCTCTGCTCATGTGATGAGACGATATGTGCACAGTAGCGTGCACTAGGGCCCATCGTAACTACCTTACGCCACTGGAAACAGTGTTGGAACAGTAGAAAGACAAATGAAGCTGGCTTTTGGGAGTTCATTTTGTTTCTGTCGACTTTGAATGAAGTGTGTTTTACGATGATAAATATACTGATATCTAGACGAAGCCTGGTGGCTTTGGCAATGGCAATTTCTGGGCTGTTTCTGGTTGAACAAAGAGGATCTTAGGTCCTTTCCATAATCTTGTCAGACACAACAATCTGAGCCTGTCAGTGGCAAAACAAGCACTTTTAATGGATGTTAATTGAGAGTGCAGCCGTGCCCCTAGTGGTTTCACTGCAGCTTGTTTCGTCCTCTTGCTCAATACTGGACCAGTTTCAAAAACTGTTGTTCCAATTAGTCACAAAAAAAACAAAAAAACATTTGAAAATGGGGTTCAGGTAAAAAAAAGAACCAAACTTACTCTTTAAACAACAAATATCTTGACAGTTATGTTGACCCCTTTCTCTGCACAAGCTCTAACTATAATCTTCATATCCCTCTGAACCAAATGAAAACCAATGCAATGAAACCAACATTTCTATTTGCAGCTGAACGAGGTAATTAAATCCCAGTTTTTATGTTTCATGCTACCTGGAGACACATTTTATGCAGTGTAAATACAAAACTAACACCATCTGCAGCAGTGAATTAATGATGCCTGTGCACAGATGCTTTGTCACACACTGTATGATGAAACATCACACTGAGTTTGTAAACACGTCTGCAAGTTGGCGGTGGCCATGTTCAACACATTCTCTCAGCAAGTGAGTAATTTCTATGATTCCAGACGTTTATAATTTATTTGAAGCTGACACTTAGTGGAAAACACACAAAAGCACACAGAGGCTTAGTCACAGTTACATTCAAGTACGCTGAGACAAGCCCTGCCTCTCTCTGACAGAATAAGGTCTCTTAGCACTGTCTCTGTCTCGCTCTCTCTCCGTTGAGGGAATTGATACGTCCTCGCACACACACAGACGCACATGTTGTTACTGTATCACGTACCGGAGTTGTGTCTCTCACTGCCACCCTCGTTGCTGTAGGTATCCATGGAGACGCTGTCACTGACATCACTGATGTACGAGTCATCGTCAGACACCTGGAGACAGAAAATCAGTGCTTAAAGGTCAGCAAACAACCAGGATGCACAATCAAAGACAAAAACACACAAACCCAAACGTCATCAGAATTAAAAAAAAAAAAACACACCCAGTGTATTTTTTGTAGCATGCAGGTAACAGATGTGTTAAAACCGGCTGTGTCGCAGCAGTCCTAGAAGTAATAAGACACAATACTTTTCATGCACGATCTTGCCTTTATTAAAACTACACTTGATTTATTTAATCACTGTAGCGCTGAAACACATAGTAAATTAATCGATTTTACTCAGCAATGTTGATAACTGATTTAAAATGTCATTTATGAAGAAAAGATGCAAAACATTTTCTCGTCGGGTTTGGAACTGTTATTCTGACAAAACCTGGCCATTTTCCCCATGTCTGTCGATTAATGGACCAATGCATTTGACTTTAAACATAGAGATGAGGAGGAGGATGAGGTAGTGGATAGTGTCTCACCTCATTCTCAGAAGAGGAAGAGGAGAGGAGGTACTCCTGAGCATCAAAAAACTCTGACATGGACTCTGGGATAGATGCTTTGCTCTCATTGGACACCTGGTGGACCAACGTGTGGGAGCCCCCTGGGCTTTCCTGATGATAACAAGAAGTCAGTTGAGTGAAACTGGACCTGTCGTGATAGGTGGTGGACATTTGTGGTGTGATCATGATTTTTTTTAGTCACAGAAACACTCACTGAAGCATAGGCGGTCTTTAAGCCCATGACCTGTGCTGGCTGTGGGGCCTGCATGTCGATGGTGTGCCTCAGTCTGTCTCTTTCTGCTACTAGGGAACTAAAGGCGGATTTCAGTGTGGTGTGGACTGGAGAGAAGCAAATTAAAGACAGAAAAACAGGCTCAGAGTTGTCATGGAAACTATCTTACCATATAGATGCATACACTTGTAATAGAGCAACTTTTTCCATCTTAAGTTTTTGCATCTGCTGAGCAAACTGTCAGACACCTCCAACAGGGACTCACTGTTGTTAGCCAGCACGCAGAAGTCCTCCTGCAGACGGGACGCGTCTGTAGGTGAGTCTGGGGATTCAGGACAGACCTCCTGGGTGTTTGACTCAGTGGTGGAGAGATTGGGGTTGGAGGCGTGGAGGCGAGGAGATTGGGAGGAGATGCAACTTGGGACCTGGTGGACAAAAAAAGAGAGAGTTGATGAGTTGTAAGCCATTACTTTCCCCTCATTCTTACTGTAAATAATTATCAAAACAAAAGCTGCACACGTACCTGAAGTGTGGCTTTGGTTTCTTTGCCATTGTTTTTGGATCGCCATCTCCTTGGCCTCTTCTCTTTTTTAGGGATGTCATAATTAGACGCCTGTTGGAACACAAGAAACAGAGCTATTAAGGGAGCAGTCAACAAAATATTTTCGAGTCCTCATTACCCAAAGAAGTAATATCTTCATCAGTTCTAATTCCATAAGTAATTCATGAGTTTCATCAGCCACTTTTCTGTTACATCCACAAAGTTGGCAAATGTATTTCCATTGGATATTACTGCAACAACTTTAAAGGGACAGTTGTTATTTTTCAGTCTAGATGTTTCAGCATGAGTTGCAGAGTGTTGGAGATATCGGCCATAGAGATGTCTGCCATCCCTCCAACATGATGGAACTAGATACCACTTGACTTGTGGTGCTCAAAGTGCCAACAAAGTACATTTAAAAAAGCAATGTCTCTTTCTAGAAATCATGACCCAGTTACTTAAGATAATCCACAGACCTTGTTGTGAGCATTTTCATGTAAGAACTATTTTCTTTCTACCCATCTACACTCGCCAACTGTATCACAGCGTAGAGGGAAGCGTGCATTTCCTGCTAGCTCAACTAGCACCACTGAGCTAGCTAACATTACAGCTCAGTCGAGGAGGACACCATTAATGTTTACATCTGACATGGCCACAAGCAGGAGCCTCTCATCAATGAGTGGATGCACACTTCCTTCTGCGGATTGTTACGGTAGATGGGTGTGGTTTGTTGAGTTTCTGCTTTTAGCACCACAAGCCAAGAACACTTCTACATTTTACATCATGGCTAACTTAATCTGTGTCTGGGCTTACTTGTAGTGCACTAATGGCTGGGGCTGAGTATGTGCGGTGGAGAACCTCCATGCTCTTCAGCAGCAGATTGAGTTCTAGCAGGTATGATCCACATTCCTCCAAGTCTGAGTAAAAGAGAGATTATTATGAGAGATTACTATTGGATGAAAGTTTGGGTGCATGCAGTGATGAGAGATAAAAGACAAGACAACAACCAACCTTTACAGCACTTGTCCATGTCCTCTGAGGAATGGAGCCAAGAACTGACCTTAGCCTGGTGGACTGACGCCTGCTTAGTAAGAGTAGCCCTCTGTTTTAGAAGGAGAGAGATGAGAGAGGATGAGTCATGTGCAGACTCACAGAACAGCACCCCTCCTGGGTGAAATCTAAGGAAACAAATTACCACCAGAACAACGTACTTTTCTTAGGGAGTCATTGAGGGAGGGGGAGGATGAGGCGTGGGGGTAGAAGAGGTGCCTCTCGTGAGGATACATGGCAATCTCGTTCTGCCGAAACACGCGGTGATGACGAAGCTTTGACACCCACTCCTCAAACAACTCTGGAGACTTTACCTGGGTGCCACAAAGTCAAATTAGGAGTGATAACTGACAGCTGCTGCGAGTGTCTTTGTACAAAACAGAATGAGTATATGAGAGAGGCAGTGTGTTGGCGTTGCTGCATTTGCATATACTCCAAGAGATGGCACTGACTGAATTCATGTTGAATTCAGTAAAACTTAAGATTGTCAAGTTGAGCGTCCTTTCAATAGTTACCTTTAAGTGATAGATGTTATCCTCTGTGTCCAGGTCGATGCACATGGCTTTCTTCTTGATTGACATGACAGAGAGGCCGACATCAATGCAGCCATGAAGCTTTCCCTTCTTCAGCTGTGAACAGAACACTTTGTTAGCACGTCTGTATGTCAGGAAATGCAAGAATGACAAACAGGTGGTGCTGTTGAGGAAATACCTACATCAGTTTCACGCTTTGCATACTTCAAGATGCCTTTCTCCAACACGAAGTATCTCTAGGTGGGAAGAAATAAAACTCAATCAATATTCATTACAAGAAATTGTCAGCTGTTGTCACCCTTGAACCATAAGTTTATTGCACTCCTTGCTCATACCATTGTTAAAAATGCCAATAAAAAAAAAAGTATGCAGACATTGCACTTTTATGCAGCAGTAACACCACTTTGCCTTGAACCTGCTCTTTAAATTTCCCAATGGCAGCAGTGAAATGAACGATCAGCAGTGTGGTTAATGACATAGCAACAGGTTACAAGTACACCTTGCTCATTTTAGTTTTCCAGTAAAAAAAGGATACACTGTTAAAGCACTTTAACGATACTTGAGACCTTCTTGTTGGTTGAAATCTATTCAATCATGTTGCAAGGGCAGAGTTTCCAGGTATGCATGAGCACACAGAAGAGGGGGAGGAAGATGAGTCAGGGTTACAGTATAATCGGCTGGGAATAAAAAGAATGGAAAGAAGGAAATAGAGAGGACAATAATGGTGAAGAGGAGGAAATGTGGAAATAGCTTGAGGTATTAAAAGACAGCAGGTCAGAACTTTAGTTAGACATTTAGGGAGGACTGAAAGCTGACAGCTAACACCCATGTGCAGTATAGCTCTTACACTGCTGTATGTCTTTACCACAATGGAAAAGAGGCATTTTAGAACATCATCTATCCTTTCTAGAAACACAGCGGCATGTGATGAATACAGTGCAGAATATTAAAAATTAAAGTCTCCTTTGGTCCAGGGTTTAAAGGCATCACAAAGGCAAGCAAAGCCTTTACAGCCTCAGATGAGCAAACCGCTGTGGGCTCACTATCTGACACCCTTTGTATCAAAAGTCATTGAGTTCAGAGAGAAAATAGGTCTCTGGCTCGGCAAGAGGCAGCAGAAAGGCATCAGCGGCGTTCTATAATAAGGGATGTTACATTGCTGCTGCTGTCTTGGGCTTTAAAAGGGCTGCGAGGTGCTCACCTTATGCCACCCCTTCATGGGCCACTTCCTCCTCTTGAGCAGGAAGCCCTCCTGTCTGTCAGGCTCCTGCATGCTGGCAGGAACCCCCCTGAGCCCCTCTACAATCTCCCAGCTGTCCTGGAGGGAGACACAGGAGCGATACTATGAGTTAGACAAACATTTCCCTTGAAACGACTGACGTGTAACACAATCTAAACATGTAAACAGTACACATATTATCATCATCATCATCATCATCATCATCATCATCACAGATACCATTGAGCACAACACTGTTGTGATTGCAACACCAGGTATTTTAAAAACAATTTGCATCTACAGTGATTTCCAACGGGGAACTGAAGCCACTTTATCACTCTATTCAATGCCAGACAAAGAAAAACATCGATTTAACACAGCTGAACACAGGAGCTGCTGGTCTACCGCTGCCTCAATCACTTAGTTACGTAGTTTGTGTGAATTTGGTGTTTAAAAGGGTTAGTTTGGATTCACCAGTCACACAATAACACAAACTAACTGATCTGGGCAACAGTAGAACAGCAGCTCCCGAGTTTAGCAAACCAAAATTACTGTTTTTTTGCGTGCCGTATGAAATCTACTGTATCTAATACACTGACTATGGATAAGTACCCCATATAACCTCACTTCAAAAGATCCTAACTATCCCTTTAATTTTGGGTCATGAAGAACAGCCCTTAATATCTGATCCAGACAACAAACACATACACAAACAAACATGCACATGTACAATAATAATATTTGACCTAAATGCTGAAATGCTAACAGTGGCTACGAACACTGCACAAAAACTCACCTATGCTACATTAAAGTGCCACACACACATACCTGGTTACTGTCATGCTTAGAGGAGCCGCTGCTGTCACTGTGTGTGGGCGACGTCGACGTCATCTTTTTGCGACTTGACTGCTTTCTGCCCACCGTTGTCCCGTTTCTGTGGAAACCGCAGCAACAGAGATCACAGCAGAGCCGCCAGGAGCATCACTCTGACCTTTGAAGGCCACACCACAACAGTCAGCACTGCAGAGAAAGGTTAAAAATGTACTGATGTCAGAGCAGCACAAAGGTTATTTTAAGGAGAACTGTAGCTGTGTGCAGGACCAGACAGATAAAAACAGAGAGGAATAACTTACTCACTGTGTATCTGACTAAGTGTGAGCAACCAAATGAAGGAAACGAAATCCAAATAAGTCCAAAGTATCTTTGTTTTAAGGAAGCTAGACAGAAATATCCAGAATAAAAACACCTGAAGGACTACTAAGTCTTTATCATGAGCTCACATGCACACACACACAGTTGAGGGTTCAAGTTGCACCATCTGAATTCGGATGTGTTCTTACTTATGTCTGGCTTTGTGTGGACTGTGATACTCGTGACTTAAGTACACACAACAACTCAAATAAATGTTCAGTATCAGTATCAGTATCTGTAACCATGGTGGTACCAGACAAGTTTAATCATCAAAGGCCCACTTGTAAACAAGCATTTGAACATCAGGAAGACAGCAAAAAAGTGGAATGTGCAAAGAAGCATACAAGCAAGTCTATTACTGAAAAGATATTAAATAAAAGTTATGACTCCAGACGCTACTTCTATTTCCAAGTGCCAGACACAACTTAAATGCCCACGCAAAACATGTCCAAAACCAAATTCTGGCACCAAGCAGCTCAGAAACATTTAGAGCTCACTTCATCTGCATACTGCAAAAATGAGAGCTGGATCCTTGCTGCTTCACCACTGGCTGGTTTCAGCAAATCTAACATACCCCGCCTCCCCATTCTCCTCCTCCTGTATCAGCATTTTAGATCTGACTATGAATTCTGAATGGTTATTTTGCATGTTGATTGAATGATGTGTATCTGAAGCTCTACCAGTAGTATGTTCCACAAAACCCTCCCCGAGGAAAATAAGTTTGTTTTTCCATTACACACTTGGAGAGTTTTAAGTTATGTCTCTCTACATAATTACAGATATGCACTGTCCATGTTTAAGGTTGTATGGGGTGAGCAGTGCCAGGGAACACTGTATTCCCACTGTGATGTAACATACATTCCTCGCCTTGCCACAAATGACATGCCCCAACCTAGCTGTGTATGTTATACCAGCATGTGTACTTCAGTGCCACTCCCTTTGTGGGCTGATACTGTTGAACCTCAAGCATGTTGACGTGGACGTGTACTGTACATGTGAGCAGGGCACATCCCTGTCTGCTGGATTAACACACTAAGGGGAATGCCTGTGTGCTTTGTGTATGCTCACATGCAAATTTGTGTAAACTCCTGGATTTTAAGTGAGCTGCAAACTACATGCTCTGCAAACGGTCTGGTGGTTTGAGTGTGTGTGTGTGTGTGTGTGTGTGTGTGTTTTGTAGTTCCCCAGGGCCCCGCTAACAGTCAGTACCATGCCCAGGACGTGAGTCATCAACAGGAAAGAATGTGCTCCGTGCTTCGATACCCCCGACACACCATAACACACAGCTAGCTACAGTCAACACTGGGCTAAAAGCAGCCTGAAACACATGGACGGCCCACTTACTTCACAGCCCTGGAGCACAGACTAAAAGGACAGACAACATGCCTGAGTAGGCTTCAAATGATAAACTTCGGGTGCTCGAATTAGCTCATCAAGGCATTGTGCTTGCACATTTCAGGCTGTGACATGTCTGGCGTCTTCAGCTGCATCAAGTTCAGGAATTCATCCTACATAACTTCTGCATATCTACATCTGTATGTAGTCTGGACTTTAAACAACAAAAGGTGCATCCAACTGTAAAACATTACGTATTTGGCATGCAGTGTGGGAGCTCAGGGCCTGGATGGTAAATTTCCAGCTCTGACTGGATTCTTGGAAGACTATAATCATGATTATACACACAATGATTTATTTTTGATTGATTTTTAATTAAGTGTCCTGCCCCAGATGGAGCCCAGCCTGTATGGGCTTACAAAACACTAGATGACAACAACTAGGATGGCCACATGACCAGTCATAACATACAGAGCCACAGGTTCAAATAGGAAACATGTAATAACATTACATTTCCATAAAAAACAGGTCTTATTGGTGACAAGACAGCAGTATTAAAGGGATAGCTCTAGTACTTATCCATAGTCAGTGTATATTGCATGCAGTAGATGGTGGTGTGCAGTTTGGAAAAGCACACAGGAGCAATGCACAGTAATGCTGTTGAAGGGAGAGAGGAGCAAAACTACACCTAAAAACTTAATGAGTTTAAGTGCAAGCCATATTAAGTATATTTTCCCCTCTTTACCTTGCTGTCAGCAAGTCTTTTATGACAAGGAGCTGAAGGCGTTATCATGCTCTCTTTAGAGCCGCCAGACTCCTTTGTCAAAAACAGTCATTTTACCCTGCAGGGCACAGGAGCTGCTGGTCTACAGCCGCCGCGATTGGTTCGTTTGTTATTGTTTGTTTTGTGTGACTTTGCTGTTGTAAAGGGTTAGTTCGAATTCACCACAGACAGAAACCAATTGAAGCAGCGGTAGACCACTAACTCCCGTGTTCTGCGAGGTTTTTGTCAATGGAGTCTAGTGGATCTGAAGAGAGCATGAAAAGGGCTGTCTGACGGCAAAGTGGTAAAAACACCTTAAATATAGCCTAAACTGGTATGGTTTTTTTTAGGTGGAACATTTTCTAGGGGACTAAAATATGTTTTGCCGCTGCCCCTGTCCACAGCAGTACATTGCTTTTAGTTTTGTGGCTGTACTCATGCCTGCTTCTCCCAACTGGTGGCATGTCAACCACAATGTACTGCAGGTAATACACTGACTTTAAGTACAGCCAGCCCCACTTCCAAAAACCCAAGCTATCCCTTTAAACACAACTTTACATAACACACTCAGCCCTTCCCTCCATTCCTCAGCCTTTTCTCTTTCACATCACTCAGCAGCAAAGTCTGCAACAAAGCACTTCCTTTGAGCAAAACCTCAATCTGTGTAAAGATTTAACCTAGTTTTAAGGTCTCACCAGCTCATGACACTTTTTCACTTTCACTTGTGCGAATGCTGTGTATGAGTCGAGAATACTATCTGCTGTAGATGAACTGTAAAGTCTGTAAACGAAGCTAGGACACGTCAGGCCCTGAACGTCCCACTGACTGCCCCACTTACCTCGACTGAGTGATTACTGTTCTATTGTACACCGCTGAACCTCACAGCACTGTAAGACTAGAAGTGCTGGGGTTTTGCCTTTAGTCTTACGTAATGGGAGTCAATCATTAATAGCACAACACCTTGTAAATGATCTGTTAGGATGGAAAGGGGTCATTCTCACAGCGAGGGCCAATGCCACAGAGTCACAAGGCCGAGATGAAGTAATAAAAGGTTTACAGGTGATGGAGGTGACGTATATCTGTCTTTGTTTTTTGTTAACATGTGTCAGCGTTCATGAGATCAGCTGATGAGAGGGAAGTAGAGATAGACTGGATTCAAATGGGAAATTAAAGGACGAGTGTGCAGGATTTAGGGGGAAATACGAATAGCTGCTCCTGTCTGTGCGTCAATTTAGGGACCCAAGAACCAGTCGGAACATATATAAGTTATCTATCTATATTAGAGGTAAAATATAATATAATACGTATGTTTTCTTTAGTGTATCATGACCTGAAAATAAGAATTGCTGTGTTCTCTTTACCTTAGAGTGGGCCTTTTATATCTACACAGAGAGTCGGTCTTGTTACACAGCCATGTTTCTACAGCAGCCCAGAACTTACAAACCAAACACGGGAACCACATTGGCGTTTTTGTGTCGCCCACGTAGTAAGACGCCCAATGAGCAAATGAGCAGTGCCGAAGTTACGCTGATTTGTAACTTCTTCTAGCGGTTTAAATCACCAGAGGCCTGTACTATGAAGCAGGTTTTGGAGTTAGCAAGGTAACCTCAAGGTTTCAGTACAGTCTTTTTACCAGGATGAATCACAGTGGCAACTTACGCTGAACAGCTGACCTGCTCCGGAGCAGGTTAGCAGAACGAAAGTATTCATGGACAAAAGTCTGGAGTCTCAGGTAAACAAAGAGTAGCCTATATTGTTAGGTTATAGGTCAGTAGAATCATTTCATTGTTCCAGGTCTCTATTTCCACATGTTTTTGACACAGAGAGATTGTTTACAACACTAAACACATAATTAATTTTAGCACTATGTTAATTTATGCAAAGTCTATTTTAGTCTGCAGTGATAGCTGACAGTGTTGCTATTTTACATTCTGCTTCAATCACTGCAGCTCAAAATAACACGAGACACCTGTGTGATGAGAACTAGGGACAAAAGTTAATATTTATTTTATTAGAAAAATAATCCACACACCGTTAATTAGCTCCCGTTATTATAAATGCAACATTTCAGTCATATAGACCTCATCAGTTCTTAACTAGGATACTTTCCCACCTGTTACTTCAGTAACAGAAACTCTCTGGCATTTCTTTAGTGTTTTATGTGACATATTCAGAGTAGTTTCATCATCAGTTTCATTTTCCCTTGTAGCATATTTTCTCTTTCAATGCTCTGAAAGAAAAGTACCTATAATTACCTTACAATGAGAACATATATAACCCCTAAACCTCACTCTTTAAGACAAGACTTAAAACCAGTTTCTGAGCACAGACTTTGTTAATGCCAGGAAACAAAAGCAGAGGTGCAAAAACACACAAGAGTGGAACTTTGTCCTCTATTTGTCCGATTCCCAGTGACCAACAAAGTGGTCAGCCGCATAAAACGGCCACTACATAAGCACTGTCGCTCCATCAAAGCTTCTGCATGACAAACTTTGTGCACAGGCAGAAATGCACATCAGGAATGCTGCTTTTAAAGGCATCATTCAACTAAAACTCAAACGACAGTAATTCAACAAGTCATTAAGAACACCACAGGCAACACATATTACCTATTCACATAAAGCCCTGTGGCGTTCATGAAGCAAAGCCTCATCTATTGTTCACTAGTTTCCATGACAGAATCTAAAGACAACTGCAGCCTGAGGAATCGTCGGGCTGGAGTTTCCAGTCCTGGCATGACAAACACACAGACGTTGACTTAGCAGCCAATCCATCTGCTTTCTGCCTATACACATTCTTGCAACAGCAGCACTGCCATCAGCCCAACAGTCCACATAGTTGTATATCCTCCCCATTACTGGTTGACTGGGACTGCAAAAACGTCCCCACAGATGGCCAATCTGTGACTCTACCTCCAATACAGCATCAGACTCTTCCGGTAAAGCCTCTTCACAGAATTACTGCGATAAAGCTGTGCATGATCCGCTGATTATCAAACTGAGAGCTGTCTTTAAATAGATGCACATCTGGTGATATTATCTGGATACTTCATACATCAACACCCAAATTTTGCGAGAAAGTGGAGAAATGGATGTGTGGCGGCATATGGTTTTGAATTGGTTGGCCGCAGTAGCACTTGGCTTATCTGATCTGTGACAGGATGTTTTCAACATTATCTTTCATCTTGGAGTAATACGGTGCCTGCATCTCCTGCATGCAGGCAGAGAAAAAAACGATGATGATGAAAGAGGTAAAAAGCAGCCCCGATATGCCATTCAACATTCAGTTATTTTCATGTGCACTATAAAAGAGACAGAAAGAGAACAAGCTTGAGAGGCATAGATTCTTGACCGATGTATTTTTGAAAAGCCGCATCACAAAAGATGTCTCTCTGTCTCTTTCCTGCTGAGACAAGGGACACTTTGTGTTACTGCTCAATCACGGGTTGCTATGGATACAAAAAAAAAAAAGAGTAAGGCAAAGGCAAGAATAAATTCAGTTTGTTTGTTCTTTATGGAAAATCTGAGGGCATAAAACATGGGGCTATTTATAGAACCTGTGTCGTTACCAGCAGAAAAATGATTTCACATGAGTGTTGGTGTCGACCAGTCAGCTTGGCTGGAAGTAGGGCACAACATCCTGTAACCTTATGAAACCATAAGAGATCACAGGCGGGCTATTCTCAGAGTGGCCACTTGGTATGTTAGTCAATGCTCTGTATTTACCAGCTTTTAAGTGGGTGTTGTGTAAAGGAGGGAGTGACATAGAGATAACTCTGTGAATCACGTCAGCTATGGTGGATGTTTACGCCCAGAGATGTTGCAGCGAGAATGAAAATTTTGGCTGAACTGTGATCAGTCGACTGATAGACTACATTGATTCCTGTGGTACAATCCTCTGTTGGCTTGAAATCAGAAGAGCACAATAGGACAGCCCCCCCTGAAGTCAGAGAGAATTCAGTCACAGTGTCTTGCTCAAGGGCTTTCAGCAGCGCCGCAGGGTTCAACCCCAGATTGTTGAGATGCAGGGCAGTCTTTTACTGCTTCTACTCTGCCTAGGGCTGTGACTAAGCATTTACCTTTACAATAAATCAATCTGGCATTTATTTTCTTAATTCTTTGATTTATCATTTGGTCTATGAAATGTCAGACACTTCGGAAATTCCCAGCGCCCTCTCTGACATCTTCAAATTTCATATTGTGTCGAACAGACAAAAGGTATTCAGTATGAAATGATACACAACAGAAACACAGCTCCTCCTCAAACTGAGGATCCTCGCAAACAAGCTAGAACTATAGAATTTTTAACAATATTGCTTAAAAAAATGACTTCTATGACTGATTAATTTTCTCAAGTCAACTATCTGTTGTTCGTATAAAGCAGTGGCTCCAGGAGGTACCAATTAAAATCGGGAATAGTTTATTTTCACTGTTAAATTCACTACAGAGGTAGCCCTAATGTGAGTAAGAGTCCTAACAGTGACTATTTCAATCACAGGTTTCACTTCCATCACAGTTATCTCCTCAATTGTTGAGGATAGGACTGCAGCTAGCGATTATTTCCCCTATCGATTAATCAGCCCTTTATTTTGTCAATCATTTTGTCAGTAAAATGTCAGAAAATAGTGAAATATTCCCTGTATAATTTCCCAGAGAGCCCATTTATTATTGTGTATGACAAAGACATGCATCAAACTCTCCCTCAAAAAAAACCCAACAACAACATAAAACCAGCAAATGTTTGGCTTTTTCTGTCAATCAACTGATGGATTAATCAACTACTCGTCGCAGCTCCATTTGGAAACAACAGAATTCTGGTCTTGATCATATCTAAGCACCAAAATCTTTTCGGATGGAGGTCCCTGATTCGAAACTTAATCAGACAAAGAGTCCTTGACATAAAAAATGTTGAGCACCACTGGTATACAAGCTTTTAATGAGTACAGGAAGTTTAATTTAATCTATGTTGTATCCTTCTCTTTCACTATTTTTTGCAAAGTAAAAATCTACACATGCTCAATAACGTCAGTACGGCTTCGTGAACCAGCCTCACCCTTAGTTTTGGTCTATTAGAAATAAACTTCAGAGCTACAGTTGTGTTAACACTAACCTGGGGACTGGGCTGGCAATGTGTGCCTGCAGGCAGTCTGTGAATGGCACCGTGACAGGGATGCCAGCACCACTCATGCATAACAGTGATCCTGTCTGGACTAAGAGGTGCTAAGGCCAAGTATTGATTTACAGTATAATGAAAACAAAACCACTCAAGTATCACAAAGGCCTGAAGTGAGAGCACTGATGATCATTTCACTAATTAATGATGTGAAGGGATCCAATCAACGATTATTTTTCATTCAGAAAGTAGTGAATGAGTCCATAGTGACACCTTCAAATGTCTTGTTTTGATCAACAAATAGTCCATTACCCACAGACACTTAAAGTGGTGTCACTGAAACCTTAGAAAACACAATGAGATCTTTGATAAACAGTTTAATCATCAGTCATGTGACATGGATGTAATGACTAAATGTGTAAAGGCAAATAATAGATCAGCTACAACAGTCTGGTAACTTCCTTTAAAACCAGGAAAAGACAAGACTCAGGATATCATTCAAAATCTAAGATATCTAGTCTAACGATATTGACAAAACATCAATATGTTGCCAGGCCCTACAATAAACCATTATTTTTAAGTCAGAAAATAGCGGGAAAAGTCCAAAACGACATCTTTAAATGTCTCGTTTTGATCAACCAATAGTCCATTACCCAATGACTTTAATATAATGTCATTGAAGCCTATGACAACACAATGAAATCTTTGATAAACAGTCTAATGTCATGTCATATCATGTGGCAATAATGACTCAGTGTGTAAAGGCAGATAATAGAATAACTAGAACAAGTTACAAAATGACATCACTTTACTGTAAAACCAGGGGGAAAAAACCTTAGGATATCATTCAGATCTGAAATATTATCTAGTCTTACACAAATATACTGACAGAACATCGATATGTTGCCAGGCCCTACAATGAACCATTATTTTCATTTTTTTAAAAAGTGAAAAAGGCCAAGATGACATCATTAAATGTCTTGTTGTTCAACCAGTAGTTCATTACTAGAAGATATTCAATGTAACATCATTGAAGAAAAGAAAATGAGCAAATATTTCCATTCGAGAAGCTTATTTTTTGGTGTATTTGCTGAAGAAAATACTTAAATAATTAATTACCAGGATTGTTCCCAAGCAAGTTTCAGCTTTTAGGGTGTGTTGACTGAAAACATAATGTCCTCTGCACTGTAGTACTATAGGAAATACACTGTCCTGTCTAAAATACAAGGCACTGCCATACTGTGACAACTTTGAATGAACGTCTGAATGAAACCACATGCTCACGTTTATCTCAATATTTACTACGAGCACAATAAATGAATGTAAGGATAAATGTCTCCTCGTGCTGGGGTGATGTCAGCACAGCAGCCAACGCGGATTGGTTAAATGACATAATCATTAATGGGGACAAACTCCACGGGGACAAACCACAGGTGTCCCGTTTGAGTCCACAGCCCTGCTCAGTTCCTGTTACCAGCAGCCTACTGAACACAGCGATTCAAACTTGTCAGCGCCGACAAAAATGTCTAATATATCCCATGTGGTCGTGAACCCTGCGCTCACACAGCCTCGGCGAGACCCAAACACCACAGCAGACAGGCACACGGAGGTTTATGTCACTAATTCAGCACCAAATGTCACGACGAAGCCCATTAATAATTCTATCGACAGCGATAATTCACTTCAGACCAGACGGCGTAAAAGCCACGACAGTGTCAACTCTGCCGCTCAGTTCAAACGGAAGCCACACAATGACAGCGACAACACAGACGTAATTAAAATGAGTTATGAGTGTTAAAGTTAGGAAATGCTTACGGTTCTGCGGTGAAGCTACAGCATCCTATCCCGGTGGCGGAGACATACGGTGCCTGGTTTTCGGCCACTGCTCCTCGTTGCAATGCCGGAGCTATGTGGAGGGGGAGGGGTCCACGTAGTGGGCAGGAGTGACTGACGCTCTGCTGAGCCAATCACATTCGAGGACACACCAGGGGGGCGGGAACAAGGGCTGGGTGGACACCTTTTTGAATGTAGGACCATGACATGACGTGACGTAGACAAAAGTGTCAAGGACCGAAAAATACAGTCAAGGTGAACAATGGAGTGTCAGGTGAGCTCCAGCTGTGACAGTGACGTAAAGTCATGTGAATATCTATTTGTCATCCCTCTTTCAGTCATTCTCATGTTTATTTTGCCCTGCAGTCAAATGTTAAGGTTGTGGACACATGCTAATGTAGGCTAATGTTGAAAGAAAAAAAACACATATCTACTTTAAAGCGACACTTACCTGTCTGGAAATATTATTTTTTTTCTTTGTTTAGGTGAAAATGCTATTAATAAGCTGATGGCACACTAAAATGTAAGTGAATTCCACCTGAGATAAAAACTCAAAACTCTGGGGTTGCAGGTAACAACTAACGTTATATTTAGATTGCTTCTAATATAACATACAACGTTATATGACAACACAGCATCCAGTTGCTACTGGCTAATGTTAGCCTACTGTAGCGTAGCCTCTGAAACATTAACGTTATCTTCTGTTTCCACTTACTAGTAACGTTAATGCTACTGTCTAACGTTAGCACTGTAACCTTATTCTAAAACTCATCAGTCATCACTGAAACCGGTTGAGTTTTAAAACTCCGGGGTTGAATTTGACTGTCTTGGTTGTAACGTTACACTCACTCTCCTCTTCCGTGTGTCTAACGTTACCTTGCCAACGCCTACGTCTATCATAGATGGAGTTGTGGATGTTCAAAAGCACTGTGTGAAATGCAAGAAAGGTAAGAGTAGCTTTAATACATTAATATTAATAATATTAATACGCTGTCTATGCCATTGCTCTGGCAAATTGTATCAACGTCGTGTTACGGAAATGACAAATAAAGCGTTTATTTCAGATACCTTGCGTAAATCATGGGTGCAACTTCCAGCATTGAACCAAAACCGGTGGTTTCCAATGGTTACAGTTTGTTTACAGTACTCTATTCTTCTTTCCAAGAACAACTGGGAAATAAAATGTGGAACACAACCATCTGCTATAGCTCAAACAGAATTATATGATCCTAACTCTGCCATCTCTGACAGCCATCTCAAAGCAACCGAGCACGCTAGCAATTAGCTTGCCTTGCTCCGTTAAAATATTGTTAACTTTAACATGGCCCAAGCTAGCTTAAAGTAAACATCTGCTCCTTCTAAAGATAATTTCTGATTTATGAGGACTTATTAAGAGATACTAACACATTCGGCAAACATTTAACACAATTAATAACATAACATAATCTTCCCCTCGTCTGTGTTAACGACGCAGTTTACATGTGTTTTTTTTCACTTCTGATTTATTATAAAGTTCTTTTACTATAAAGTTCTGAGAAAAACATGAAACTGAATTGAGCAGCAGACTTTAGTAATAGTAATATAAAGAAGTAAAAGATATAACTTTCGGCATTCATTTTTTAATATAATATAATAGCTAATAGTAGCTACGGTAAATCAGTGACTCCACTTGGTTTTATTTCTCATATCAACGGTACCTTTGGCAGCAGGAACAATCCATTTTTGTTCTGGTTACATGTTCAACACACAGCTCCGCAAAGACATTTTAGAAAATGTTAAGCTAACATTAGTTAAATATTTGTTAAAAAAATAAATCAGTATTTGCTAAACTGAAGACAAATTACTTTAGAAAAGAACCAGCCAAGAGTAGCCACTAACTAGCTTACTGCTACTTACGCTATCTAACTGGAAGTTGTGCCCATAATCATTTCTAGGAATAAAGTTTTTTTCCCTGAATTTACAAGATAATTATCTCAGAATTATGAAAAAAGTTTTCATTAGAGAAAATGCTGCTTTGTTTTTCTGAATTAATGAGAGTAGTATCTCAGAACTGTAAGAAAGGTTTACCTACTACTACTACCTACTCTAGCATGTGACAGCAAATTAGCAATGCAATTTGTGATTATTTTTATTATGTGCTGATTATGTTATTGGTTAAACGTGGAGAAAAGTGAAAAACAACCATTAAAAGCCCAAAAAATGTCCAAAATATAAATATATTCAGCTTGTGAGGCAGCTAATTGTTAGCTGGAACAAACTGTTCTATTAATCGACTAATGAATTCTTTTAACATTATTACTGGATGTGGATTGAAGAGCACATTCTGAGCATGAATGAAAGCCAGTAGGTGTGGAGATACAGTAAGTCTTAATAATCTGTCTGGTCTCATTGCTGCAGTGAACAGTCCAATGACAGATTGTTTGGTGCTTTTCCTCAGACATTCTGGTTGCAAAAGATGGCTTTACCCACAAGTGCTGACTGTTTGCTGAAACGATGAGTAAGTGAGAGAAGTTGTGTGATTGCACCCAGACGGAATGAGAGTGTGGGTGAACGAATGAGCATGTGTTTATGTGTTTCCACTTAATGTCCGTCTTCCTCTGATTTCATTTTGCTCTTCACGTCTTCTTAGAAAAAAAGCTCTGCTCATGTAGTCACAATCTTTTGTCCTTGTTGTTCTCTGAACCACCTTCATGCTTTGGATTTGTTTACCCAACAAAACAAATTTCCTCCTTTGCATGGGCATGAGGCTGTCACTTCCTGTCTGGGCTTATTTCTATGGCAACAGAGGGCAGGGAAAACATAAAATGAGGGGGGGGGGGGGGGGGGACGTCTGTGAAAAGGAGAGTTAGAGCTGGGTGTGTCCAGAAACTTAGAACCGACAACACTAATGGTTGTTTTTGGAGTTTAAAGGAATGTCGGCCTGCACCACCTGACCGACTGTGAGCAAATGAATGTTAATCGCTGACATGCAGTGTTGTGATGTTGTGTGTGTTTGTATCACGGTTCTTTTCATTGCTGAACCCAAGTGGATTCCCTTGTTCTTACCTCAGCAGTTGTAAGGGAACACACCCTGACATACCTCACAAGAGACAGACTCTGAGCCACACCTGCCAACACACGTTCACACACACACACACACACACACACACGCATACACACACAAAGGAATGGGAGCTGATACGTGACACTTGAAGTCTGCATATGCCCCTATAACTATTTATATCCCCTATCACCTTACTGTCACTCACAGTCCACACACAGACATACACACACATTGTTTGAGCAGATGATGTAAGACAGTGTCATCTATAGGTTAGATATGGTTATTGCACAGTGAGCAGCTTGTATCCATGAAAAATGAAACGCTCCCTGCTGTACAGAGTGCTGCTTGACAAAGAGGCAAAGAACATGAATGCAGGGAGGTCCTGAATGGTGTCGCAGCTGCATAAGGTCTGTCATTTACAGAGCTCTGTGCACTGTGCAATTTCACCTTAAGTGTGAAGGGCTGGAAATGAGGAGAGACAACACCCTTCACATAGAGGACCCCTGTCTTAGAAGTTTAAATGCCCTTGCCCCACTGACGGGTTTCTATATCTGAGCATGACCTCTGATCCTATTAAACCAATAGGAAGCGCCAGGGGTGGGCCTCCTAGCTCTTTCTTCCTCTCTGCGTGCATTGTGTGTGTATTAGTAAGTGATTAGTCACATGTTCAACTTAATTAAGCACAAATTTATTAATAAAATGCACCATGTAAGCACAATACTGATATAATGTGCACATTTGTGTGGTAAATATGAAGCTACAGCCAGCAGGGGGATAATCCAGTTGAGCACAAAGGCAGGAAACAGCTGTTTAATTCATATTTATTTGATACAAGATGCAAACTACCAACATCTTTAAAGCTTATTAATACATTATATCTTGCTTGTCTAATCCATACAAAAACAAAATGTGTCACGGGTATGGTGAGGACCCAAAAGCAGCACAGGCAGACAGGATATCAGTCGGTAATGACTTTTATTTATCACTGGCGTCTTGAACAGTTTATACAGTGACAGGGAGAAAAGTCTTGGCTCACAGTGATCTGCAAGATCAGAAAAGGAGTGAGTCTGGCGTCGCTGACTGAAGGCAAAGCCAGCAACAGGTGGATTACCTAGCAGGCAGACAGGTCTGGTGGTGAGCTGTGTAGCCACAGAGCCGAGCAGGTGTGTAACCAGGAGGGGATAGGCGAAACTCGTGGTCGAAGACAGAAGGCTGAGGTAATATCCAGGAGATCGGTCAGGCAGGATAGTCAGAGGCAGGCAGGGTCGGAACCGGGAGATCAGGCAGAAAAACGCTGGAGAGTCTGGTGCAAGCATCGAGAACAATCTGGCAATGAGTGAGAGTGGAGCTGGAGCTTAAATGCAGCCAGAGCAGAGCAGAGAGCACAGGTGAGTGGAGTTGGCTTGATGAGAGGGGTGTGTCTGATTGGCAGATTGAAGCAGGCAGGTGCAGAGTGGTGAGGCAGAGCTGAACTGTGACAGAACCCCCCCCTCAAGGGACGGCTCTCGACGTCCCAAGAAGAATGGACCAAGCCGGGTGGAAAGCGGGGGGCCTGGAGGAGGGCTAATACTCGTCCGAGAGTCCAGCGTCCATCTCCACCTCCCTGGTCCCGGGGAGGGTGTCGTCGTCCTCCTCCTCAGAGTAGGGGGGGCCTGCCCTGTCCTTGGCGTCGTCGCTGTCGTTCGGGGACTCCGACGGAGGATGTGGTCTGGGAGGTGGCCTGGGTCTGGATGTCTGAGTGAGGTTGCGTCGATGGAAGTCCCTGATGAGGTTGTGGTCCAAGATGTCCCTCCCAGGGACCCAGGACCTTTCTTCAGGGCCGTAACCCTCCCAGTCCACCAAGTACTGGAATCCCCTCCCACGCCGGCGAGACTGCAGGAGGCGACGGACAGTGTAGGAGGGACCTCCATCGATGAGGCGAGGAGGTGGTGGAGGCGGCGTGGCAGGAACCAGGGCGCTCTCTCGGACTGGTTTTACTTTGGAGACATGAAACGTGGGATGAACTCGCATGGTTCTAGGAAGTTTGAGCCTCACTGCCACCGGGTTGACGATTTCCTGGATCTCGAACGGGCCGATGAAGCGAGGAGCCAGTTTCTTGGATTCCACCCGGAGGGGAAGATCACGGGTGGAGAGCCAAACTTTCTGACCCGGTTGGTAGTCTGGGGCCTTGGAGCGGTGGCGATTGGAGGCCGCGGTGTAGCGGTCAGCGGCCCTGAGTAGAGCCGCCCTGGCTCGGGTCCAGGTCCTGCGACAACGGCGGATGAAGTCCTGGACAGAGGGGCAGGATGCTTCTCTTTCAAGTGCAGGAAAAAGCGGTGGCTGGAACCCATAGGTGCACTCAAAGGGGGAGAGACCGGTGGCGGAGCTGGTCAAGGTGTTGTGGGCGTATTCTACCCATAGAAGCTGTTCGGACCAGGAAGTAGGGTTTTGGGACGTCATGCAGCGTAGTGCCGTTTCCATCTCCTGATTCTTGCGTTCGGTCTGGCCGTTGGACTGGGGGTGGTACCCCGAGGACAGGCTGACGGTGGCTCCCAGGAGCGAGCAGAATTCCCTCCAGAATACTGAGGCGAACTGGGGACCTCGATCAGAGACCACGTCCACTGGGATGCCGTGGAGACGGATGACGTGGAGGAGAAGTAGTTTAGCCGTCTCTTTGGCAGATGGAAGTTTGGGCAGGGGCACGAAATGTGCCATCTTGCTGAACCGATCTACCACCGTTAGGATAGCAGTGTTGCCGCTGGATGGTGGTAGACCGGTGACAAAGTCCAAGGAAACGTGCGACCAGGGACGATGAGGTACAGGCAGAGGATGTAGAAGACCGGCAGGGGCATGGTGAGCCGGCTTGTGCTGGTTGCAGGTGGGACAGGCATTGACGAAATCACGAATGTCCTCATCCAGTGATGTCCACCAGAACCGGCGCTGCACAACGTCCTTGGTCCGATGGATCCCTGGATGACAGGTGAGTTGAGTGCTGTGGGCCCATTGAAGAACCTCGGATCGGAGGTCAGGCGGGACGAACAGACGGTTGGGAGGGCAAGCGCTGGGTCCGGGCTGGTCTTGGGCGGCGGCCCTGACCTTCTCCTCGATCTCCCAGGTGAGTGTGGCCACCAGACGGGAAGAAGGCAGGATAGTGTCTGGGTCGGCCCTGTCCCCCTCCTTTTCCAAGAACTGACGGGACAGGGCGTCGGGCTTGACGTTGCGGGACCCCGGTCGATAGGAGAGGGAAAAGTTGAAGCGGGTCAGGAAGAGTGCCCATCGGGCCTGGCGGGAGTTCAGTCTTTTAGCGGACCGGAGGTATTCAAGGTTCTTATGGTCCGTCCATACCAGAAACGGCAGTTTAGTCCCCTCGAGCCAGTGTCGCCACTCTTCTAAGGCCAACTTGACGGCGAGGAGCTCTCGGTTCCCAATGTCATAATTCCTCTCTGCCGGGGTCAAACGCCGGGAATAGAAGGCGCAGGGGTGCAACTTCTGGTCGGAGGCCGCTCTCTGGGACAAGACGGCCCCCACTCCTAGGTCGGAAGCGTCCACCTCGACCACAAACTGCCGTTCAGGGTCCGGCATTTGGAGGA
The DNA here is from genome assembly GCA_035609425.1 of Epinephelus awoara. NCBI lineage: Eukaryota > Metazoa > Chordata > Actinopteri > Perciformes > Serranidae > Epinephelus > Epinephelus awoara. The sequence continues at coordinate 13,521,568 of CM069310.1, read as the reverse complement.
TGGGGGCAGAGGTGAACCGTGTCTTCAGGGCCTGAAAAGAGTCATTGGCGGCCGTGGACCAGAGGAAGGGCACCTTGGAGGAGGTAAGAGCTGTGAGGGGGGCCGCCACTGAACTGTAGCCCCTGATGAACCTCCGGTAGAAGTTGGCGAAGCCCAGGAAGCGTTGAAGCTGCTTGCGGGAATCAGGGGCGGGCCAAGTGGTGACGGCAGAAACCTTGGCTGAGTCCATCTCCACGGTCCCTCTCCCTACGACGTACCCCAGGAAGGAGACAGACGAGGCGTGAAACTCACACTTCTCGGCTTTAACGTACAGGGAGTTTTCCAGGAGACGTTGGAGGACCTTCTGGACGTGATGCACATGTTCCTCTCTGGAGCGGGAGAAGATCAGGATATCATCGAGGTACACGAAGACGAACCTGTTGAGCATGTCCCTGAGCACGTCATTAACCAAGGCCTGGAAGACAGCAGGAGCGTTGGTGAGGCCGAAGGGCATCACCAGGTACTCGTAGTGACCGGTGGGGGTATTGAACGCCGTCTTCCACTCGTCCCCCTCACGGATCCGGACCAGGTGATAAGCGTTGCGCAGGTCAAGCTTGGTGAATATGGTGGACCCCTCTAGGAGCTCGAAAGCAGAGGAGATGAGAGGCAGGGGGTACCGGTTCTTGATAGTAATGTCATTCAATCCACGATAATCAATGCAGGGGCGGAGTGTCTTGTCTTTTTTCTCTACGAAGAAGAAACCGGCTCCAGCCAGAGACGAGGAGGGGCGGATGATGCCCGCCGCTAGACCATCGGTGATATATGTCTCCATCGCCCCCCTCTCAGGAACGGACAGGGAATACAGACGTCCTCTGGGCGGCGTGGCACCGGGCTGGAGGTTAATGGCGCAGTCATAGGGCCGATGTGGGGGAAGGGAGGTTGCCTTGGCCTTACTGAAGACCTCCCTGAAGTCCAGATACTCAGCCGGGACCCCCAGCACATCGGTTGAAGAACTGGTCCCGGCAGAAGGTTGTGGTGTGGCGGCTTGCTTGAGGCAGACCTGGTGACAAGATGAACTCCACCCCAGGATCGCCCCTGTGGTCCAATCAAGGTGTGGATTGTGACGTCGGAGCCATGGGAACCCCAGGAGGAGAGGATGACGAGGAGAGTGCAGGATGTGAAACTGCAGTGTTTCATGGTGGTTCCCGGAAATTAACATCCGTATAGGCGCTGTCATGTGGGTCACAGTACCCAGAAGTCGGCCATCCAGAGCGTTGGTGGAGACTGGAGCTGGCAGGGGAATCCGACCGACACCCAGCTGCTGAGCTAGGTTAGAGTCCATAATGTTGGCATCAGAGCCAGAGTCAATGAGTGTGGCGAGGGTCTGGGATCCCTCAGGCAGTAGCAGGCGGACCTGACACAGGGATCGTGAGCTGGGGGAGGAGCTAGATGTATGACTCACCAGGAACTCCTCCCTTCCTGGTGAGCCCGACCTTTTAGCGGACACCTGGAAATAAAGTGTCCCGCTTGGCCACAATACAGGCAGAGGTTCCCCTCGCGGCGTCTCCTCCTTTCTTCAGGAGTTAGGCTGGCCCGACCAACCTGCATGGGTTCAGGCTCCCCTGAAGACCGGCTGCCAGAAGGCGTCGATACCCCGGAAGCCGCTGGTGACGGGGCGAGCTGGCGTTGTTCCGTGAGCCCCTGATGTTTCTCCCGCTGTCTCGCTTGAATGCGCCGATCGATGCGGGACGCCAGCTCGATGATGCCGTCGAGAGTGGTGGGGAGTTCGTACGAAATCAGTTCGTCCTTAATGTAGTCAGCGAGCCCCATCAGAAATGCGTCGCACTGGGCAGCCTGGTTCCACTCACTGGAGCTAGCCTGGGTGCGGAAGTGGATGGAGTAGTCGGCCACTGAACGAGACCCTTGGTTCAGACCCAGAAGCCCTCCAGAAGCATCCGGACCTCGGGAAGCTACTCCGAACACTTTGCGGAGCTCGGCGGCGAAGGCTTGGAAAGAGGAGCACGCTGGAGTGCAACGCTCCCACTCGGCTGTTCCCCACAGCCGAGCGCGCCCCGTCAGATGATTCACGGTGAACGCCACCCTGGCGTCCTCAGAAGCGAAGGTGTGGGGCTGGAGAGCGAACAGGATGGAGCAGTTCGTGAGGAACGGGCGGCAGCCCTCCGCGTCCCCGGCGTAGCGTTCAGGAACCCCCACACGAGGCTCCGAGGCGAAAGCAGAGGCAGAGGCAGAGGCAGCCGGGGCTGGTGGAGGCTGGACTGGTTCCGGAGGCAGAGGGACAGCTTGAGCAAAAGCTGCGGCGAGCTGTTGGACCTGCGAGGCTAGCGAGGTAAACGCCTGCTCCTGTTTAGCCACTGCCAGTCGGACATCTGCCGAGTTTGAAAGCAGCAGCGCCTCGTGGTGCTGGAGCATCGCCTCTACCTTCTCCAGGCGATCCATAGCCGTGTGTGCTGGGTCCATGTCTGGCCAGATTGTACTGTCACGGGTATGGTGAGGACCCAAAAGCAGCACAGGCAGACAGGATATCAGTCGGTAATGACTTTTATTTATCACTGGCGTCTTGAACAGTTTATACAGTGACAGGGAGAAAAGTCTTGGCTCACAGTGATCTGCAAGATCAGAAAAGGAGTGAGTCTGGCGTCGCTGACTGAAGGCAAAGCCAGCAACAGGTGGATTACCTAGCAGGCAGACAGGTCTGGTGGTGAGCTGTGTAGCCACAGAGCCGAGCAGGTGTGTAACCAGGAGGGGATAGGCGAAACTCGTGGTCGAAGACAGAAGGCTGAGGTAATATCCAGGAGATCGGTCAGGCAGGATAGTCAGAGGCAGGCAGGGTCGGAACCGGGAGATCAGGCAGAAAAACGCTGGAGAGTCTGGTGCAAGCATCGAGAACAATCTGGCAATGAGTGAGAGTGGAGCTGGAGCTTAAATGCAGCCAGAGCAGAGCAGAGAGCACAGGTGAGTGGAGTTGGCTTGATGAGAGGGGTGTGTCTGATTGGCAGATTGAAGCAGGCAGGTGCAGAGTGGTGAGGCAGAGCTGAACTGTGACAAAATGTGGAAATTACATGGTTTCACGGGAAATCATGCGCTGTGTTATTTCTAGGCCAGGGTTCATTTTTGTATGGATTAAACAAGCTAAATATAACATGTTAAAGGTCCAGTGTGTAGGATTTAGGGGGATATATTGGCAGAAATGAAACATACTGTAATATGATAAGTATTTTTGTGGTGTATAATAACCTGAGAATAAGAACTGCTGTGTTTCTGTTAACTTAGAAGGAGTGGTTTTTTATCTATGCAGGGAGTTGGGAGTTTATGGAGATCTATGTTCACTGACATGTTTCTGCCGAGTCTCATTCATGAGCAGCGTCAGAAAAACACTGATTTGTAATGTGAATTTGCTTCATTCAGTGTTTTTTCCCATTGAAATCACCAGTCTGTTTGTTTTGGAGCGAACCTCTGTGGCTAATTTGGCTCTTGGTAAAAAAAAACAAAAAACCTCCAAAATGTCTGTCTCAGAAAAAAGGTGAGAACATATTAACTTATCAGAGAAAAAGGATGAACACACAATTGATTGTGGTGGGTGAGCTGCCAGAAACCGGTTTAAATCGCCTGGTCTGTTTGTTTTGGAGAGAAAGAGACATCAGCGAATAGTTCGACTCCCAGTAAAAACCTCCAGAACAATTATCACTGAAGGAATTCTCTATGCACTGAAGGAATTCTCTATGCAAAATCCAGAGCTTATGAGTTGTCTTTCAACCTAGAGGTAACAGTGCTTACTTCATAAACAGTGCTAAACAACTGCAACAGTGCTGACGGAGCTAATAGTGTCGACTAGTCGGAGGGTGAGCGCTACGGTTCTGCAGCAGCGCCATTCCAATATGAGCAGTAAGCACTGTGTGAGCACAGTGCAGAGCACCACAATGAGCTAGCCAGTAGGCTACACACATGCACAAAAAACAACAGAGAAGCTCAGATTACAACACACACACACACACACACACACACAGGAAGCATGACTTCACTCTCTGCTCCGGACGCCATTACTCCACTTGATCTTTACATAACAAATAGTTTTTGCTGATATATCGATGATCTGAATATCATAGAGCGCTCCTTTCATTTGTGAGCTTTTAGATGTCATGGCAGGTGGAGTTTGTTATCTCTGGACAGAGCCAGGCCAGCTGTTTTCCACATCTCTCCCCCCCCCCCCCCCCCCCCCCTCCACTCCTCACTCACATATTGGTCTTAACGACAAACCGTCTAGCTTAGCTATTTCTTTGTGCTAAGTTAACCTACTGCTTATATTCAATGGACAGACATGAGAGTGTTATAGAGCTTGTCATATTACTCTCAGCTTGAAAGCAAAAGTGCATTTCCCAAAATGTTGAGCTATTCCTTAAAGCCTTAACTTGGGGCCTCAAGATTAGGTAATGATGTAATTGCCGTCTTTATGCTGCTATCATTTACTTTTTATACTGTAACGTAGTGGTGCATGCATATTAAGAAATACATTTGCATTTAATTAAATGAACCCAATTGCAACATGATCAACATGGAGTCCTCATGTCCCTGAGTTGTTTTGGGCCCTGGAGCAGCTGCCCACTTTGCCTGGTTAATAATCCAGCCTTACTCTGACCTCTATGTGAAGGAGGAGGCAAGCAAAAATAAAGTTTCTCAGTAGGGATCAGCACTCTATAATATTACTGTCCTGTTTCCTCCTCGTGCTGTAATGTTCAGTGTCTGCAGAGGGCGATGTTGCACAGAAGCACTGCAGTGTGGGGACTCGACAGAGAGAGCCGACAGCTGCAGATCAGATGTCGCCTCTCTCTGAAGTACTGACTGACGACTTTGTTTTAATGACTCATAAAGCCTACATTTTTTGTACTCTTGTTTGTGACTTGTTTGAATTATGTTTGCTTGAAAGATGCTAATCCAGACTTCATGTGCACGTGAGTGTTTTTGTGCTTGCTTTCATGTTTTTGCTGTGCTCACGCAGCCTTGTGCAGCCTATCACCGTTTCCAGGGTGCTCGAGTTCCTGAGTCCGACTGTTATCTTCTGTGAAGCTCGAAGCTCAGTGATCTTAAGATCTTAAGGCATTACGTTGCCTCGCTGTTATTATGTGATTGAGGCTGATTACGTGCATGCAGACAGTTTCTATCAAACTTGGTAGATCAAAGGGTTGCCCTCTCAGACACACACACACACACATACACAGACAATCTATCCTTTACACTGCCCTCCTTATTCCTCTATCTCCCCCTCTTCCCTTTCCACCCTTTCAACAGGGCAATAGCAGGCTCTCTAATTCTTTCCAGATGTCAAGTACCTCCCTTCCTCCCTTTCCCTGCTCTATTCCCTCCATCTTTAACCCTCACAGGCTCGACTGAAACCTGGAAAGTTTTGCCCTCCCTGGACCTCTCTCTCTCTCTTCTCCTCCTCTCCCTCCCCCCCCCCCCCCCCCCCCGGCTCGTTCACCATGTTGGTCTCAACGACAAAACATGACCCCAGGAGGTCAGGCGGGAGAGGCTGGAGCTCCCCCAAAGCAGAAAGGAATGCCGAAGCGAATGCATTTCCCACATTGCATGATGTGCTAGTGTTGCTGCAATCATCCGTTTTCAGAGCCAGCTGTATGTGTCATGCTCTTGTGCTCTGATTTTTGTGTTATTATTATCCGAGTAGTAGAGATTTTTCAGGGGGGCAGTGAATGTGGAGGGTTTTCCAGCATGGGGCCCAGGTGCTTCCTCCCCTCTTCTTCTGTCATTTATATACATTTAGCTGCACCTTGTGTCTGCGTCCTCTGTATAACGTACAGTATACAGAGCGTCTCACAGTGACACGTCAGTGGGGCTCCAGACACATGTTGCACAGAGAGGATAGAGTCTTTTACCATTTCCCCTCTAAGTGCATAAACACACTCACTCATCCACTCACAAACATACAGGCACACACAAACACTGTTAATGCGTGTGAGCATGGGCTAGATCTATGATTCCTGGGTCTAGCTAAAGCACTTAACGATCCCAACAGCTGTTGTTCATGTAAACTCTCCTCACATAGACACACACAATCCCACTTCCTCATCTCCTCTTTTCCTTCCCTTTGCCTCACTCTCCCTTCTTTATCCTTTGCATATTGGTTCTTTAAAGCAACCGCGAAACACTTCAAATATAGACCTTACACAAATACATGCTGCTAAACATGTAAAACTGCACACATGCACAAATGGACCCACGCTTGCTCTCCAGCTCTGCCACACACAGGGACAATATGTTATTTGTTTGAGTTATTTGTGATTGATTAGAGCCCCGGTGGAGGGCTAATCCAAGAAACAAAGCCGCTGTTCATCTTCATTGTGGCTCATCCTTTACACTGATTACCATGGTAAGCCCCTGATATGTGCTAGCTTCATGCAGTGTTATGTTACCAGGACATGTCCCATACGGATTGTCTCTCTGATGCATGTTAGGCCCACAGGGGAAAAGTGAGCCGCTGGGATCTGTGCATTCTGACATACAACAGGATGCACATGTTTCCAATAGCAAGACTTCCTGCAAGTTGGCGACTCTGTGTGAGGCTCATTAGTCCCTTATACTGACAGTCCTGCTGTGTGTGTATATTGGTGCCTTTTTTTAATGTCTGTATGTGTGGTATACATGATAAATGACCACTTCAAGAGGATCACCTGCGTTAATGCGATTTTATCGTCCCATGTGTGCAAGTATTTGTTGGAACTAAATCTCTACTTGTGTGCATTATCTGTCACAGCATGGTTAGATGCCTTATTTCACCCCTTTTTCACATTTTGGCCTTGCTGCAGTTTGGGGAAAGTACTCACATCCATCAAAGGAATAGTCTGACATTTTGGGAAATAAACTTATTTGCTTTTTTGCTAAGAGTTATATCGATACCACTTTCATGTCCCAGCTGGCCCTGGACATCAATAAGATGTAAGAAAAGGTTGGGAACGTGTTAAATTTTGGTTTGATGATATTTTAAATGTCTAACATTAGAATTTCAGGTTGTGTGGATGATAACACTGTGATGTTTTGCAGATGCTGGGTTTTGGTCTCCATACACTATGATTAAATGTTGTTATTCTCTATTCTCATTTTGTAGTTTCTTAACAACACTTAACAACACTCATAAATAATAAGCAATTCCAATAGACGAAGACTCCTCCTATGAAAGACTAATGCTACAAGCTAATAGATAGGCAAGACACCAGCACTAAAATATGTGGCCCTTAGTTAATGTCATCTGTCGTCAGTATTCCACGTCAAATTGTTGGCATTAGACATTGTCCTGGCAGTGGGGTTAACAGGGGTTACGTTGGTTGCTAGCTGGGTTAAACATGAAGGTATGGGCAGCCAGTGGTTAGCTTAGCTTAGCATAAGGACTAGTAACAGAGGGAGACAGATAGCCGGGCCTGGAGCCTGGAGATAGTGTGTTAATTAGTGAACATTAATCCTGTTGGTAGGCAGATTTTGGTTCCTTTCAACAGAGCCATGCAGGTCAGCTGTTTCCTGATTATTTTCGTACAAAATTACTAAATTCAAAATTTAAGTCTTCATCTTATCTTACTATATAGGCTAATGATGAAAACTATGTCTGTGTGTGTGTTCCATGTTTTTCTCCTCACTGACTTGGTAAATCCATGTGAAATTTGGCACAGTGGTAGAGGGTCATGGGAGGATGTGAATGAAGCAATATTACATCAATTGGCCAAAAGGGGGGCGCCATAGCAACTGATTGAAATGGCGAACTTTGAATGGGCATATCTCATGCTCCGTGTATCGTAGAAACATGAGACTGTGTACAGAGATGCCTCTCCTCATGAGGAACGCATTTGCTTCAAGAAAACATGCTTCTGGTTGTATAGATTTTCTGCCATTTTTAATTTTTTGAAAAACACTTAACATCGATCTTTTCCTAGGAAGTTTGAGCGATCTGCATGAAACTCGGTGAACATAATCTAGGGACCAATATCTAAAGTTCCCTCTTGGCAAAAGTTTTATATTGAGAGTTTTATATTGTTTTATAAATGTACGTATATAAACAGCATTTTAACATTGCATGGTTGTGCTAGTTTCATCTGTCATGCATCATCTGTTTTGTTGTTGATATAACAATCTCCACTTAAAGTCCGCCTTCTTACTTTTTCTGGTGCTTTCAACCTCGTCACACTTTCGTTATCAACAGATGAAGTTTCTCAGTTGTGATAGAACTGTAGGTATTCAAACTTTCCGCTATTCTGAGCACTTGTACAGCTTGACAGTTTATTCTTGATCTCGGAAACGGCAGTTGACAAAACAAGGTTCGCGTAGTCGGAAAGTTTTAGCGCCTGCAGTTCCACGACAACTGTGAAACCTTATCTGCTAATGAGGATCCTGTGATACAGTCGCACGCTCCAAAACAAACAAGAAAAACGAGCTTAGCCTTAAGATTTATTCAGCAAAATTATTCAGCAGTGTGACTGGAGCTGTTTAACAATTAGGCCTGTCACAGAAAAGCACAGGTGGAAGTAATAAAATGAATGATGGATGAAGTCCATTAACTGATTCAGTTTCAGGGTCCTGTGTCCAAAATCACTCCCTTGTTCGCTCATTCACTACTTTCTGCTCTTTAACTTACCATCATCATCACTTTACGTCATGACTAACAGGTGTAGGCTTAAACAACTGCAATTTCCACATCTATAAAATGTGGCACATTGCATTGTGTGATTGTTAGCAGAAAGTCATGTGCATGCAGTGGAATATAGTGCATCATATAGGGAGGGATTTTAGACACAGCTCTAGTATTGTACATGCTGGGACATTTAAACATAATGGAGCCCTTGTTAATGTTATTAATTGCACCTGTGCTTTTCTTTTAATGACAAGTGGAAATGTCTGCTGTGAAGGGGCCTATTCGGGACAATAAAAACCACATTATCCCCTTTTGAAATATAGCAAAGAGTAAAAATATGAAAAGTCACAAAATATAAATACTTACTGAGTAAACGTATTTAGTTACTCTCCAACTCTGAGGATACAGATTATGAAAAATAAACCATGCATAATCATTTTTACTGTTGCTTGTACAACTGCACATCATAAAAACTGTCTGTATTCCTCCCTCCACACACACACACACACACACACTATGTCTCTGTCTCTCTCCCTCATTCATAGAAAGGCTGTTTCAACACCTAAAGACTGTGCAGGAGAAATGTAACACCCCTAGCCGACCTACATATGCTGCTGCGGCATCAGCTCATTTACATACACACACACAAACTCACCTTCACTGGCCTGGATAGTCATCATCACATGCAGACATACTCTCTCTCACACACGCACACACACACACACACAAAATTGGTCATGGTCCCATGAAACAGGCACGCTCAGGTGCAGACAGATATACAAGCCGTCTCTTTCTCCCCCCTGATGGAATTAGGTTTCTCTTCCACATACACACTCGCTCTCTGCTGAGAGACTGAAATGTCATATGGTTGGTTGATTGGACAGTGAGAGGCCCGGCGGGAGGAGAGGGAGGTGATGAAAGGATGGGCTGGTGAAACTGGTCTGCAGCATTTATTGTGTGCAGGCACAGTGGCAGACAGCTCTGTACAGGGTCCTCAATGGTGCCTATTGTGCCAGAGTCTTTGCGAATCTGGGTCAACTCCAGAACACTTTTTCCCTGACAACAATCTCTGGCTACATCAGTCTAACATTGCACTCGCTCTCCTCCCCCTCTGATCCCCAGCACTTTCCTCAGATTGTTTTATCTTTTCTTAGCCTTGTTTCCATTTTTCATTCTATCTGTCCGTCTCATTTACACACTGAGCTCTCCCGGGAACAATTCCTTTGCCCTCTTCCAAATGTGACTACATAAAAGTTAAGCTCCAATTATTTCTGATGCTGCAGTGAAAGCTGGTCTACGCTGATGAAATCTTTTGTGTATTCCTTTCTACTCTGACACAGACCAGGCGACTGCCATAAAACTAACTGGACTGGTCCCACTGTGTCTGAGGCCAAGTCTCTGAGTGTTTTCTCGATGTGTGTGTTCCTCAGAGAGACAGAGAGACGGGGATATGAAGGGGGGGTGCATAGATGCAGAAATACTATGGAGAAAAGGCCAGACAGGAAATGACCTCCCAGAGAGAGGGGGCTTCCCCAAGGGTTGTATTTCTCTCTGTCTCTCATACACACACACTCACTCACTCACTCACCCACAGAGCTATAACGTCTGACTATGATGTCTACCAGCAGATATGCATGAGAATGAGAAGGCCAATCAGGGAGTGTGTTTGAGGCTTTTGCTCTGTTCTGGAAATGCAAGGAGCTGCAACAACCACCCATTAGCTCGGCTCTGGAAACCATTGCATCACTTGCTTCTCAAGGGAGGTCGCATACGTTTGCACATGAACGTGTGTGTATGGCTTTGTGTGCATGAGAGATTATGACTACTTATTTTTCCCATGGTCCACAAATCTCTGTTCATAGACATGCACATCATGTGTTGCAATTTGGAGTGCCTGAAAACTTTTTTAGCAAGTCAGCAGAGAAGTTGAAATTGTCAGCTAGAAGTAACAGAGATATCTTAAAGCAATGGATAAGTTCAAACAGTTGCTAAAAGTAGGAGTAAACAGATAAAATCTCAGTGGTGTAGTGGTGTTTGACTCTTAAACTTTTGTTAACCACAGACCTCATTTCAGGCATCTAGACAAAAACTACGGTGGCCGAGGGAAGTCACAACACACGCAAACTCCACAACACACGCGCATTATGAAAACACCCCCAAATTCAGAAAACACATTCATCGATTTCGCAAAAACTAAAACACGCCAAATTGAAGACGACAACGGAAATGTTTCCAGGGGGACCGTAATCACTCACGGACCTGCTTTTGGCCGCCAAAAACAATTTAGATGCTCGGACCAGAATCAACGACATAGTGATGTGCTCCAACAGATACAGGACAGGATTAAGTTATTTTCACTTACTTGTCTTCCACCTGAAACAAATGTTAAACTTCTGACCAGCGTCTTGAGGAAAGTCTGGAAATTTCATCAACAAGTAAGTTCGTCACTGATTACGGTCCCCCTGGAAACATTTCTGTTGTCGTCTTCATGTTGGTGTGTGCTGTCGTTTTTGCGGAGTGTTCACCTTCTTGCCTGTGTTGTGAGCATTTGCATCACTTTATCTCATTTGCTTGTGTTGTGAGGATTTGCAGCGTATGTGTTGCGAAATGTGTTTTCTGAATTTGGGCGTGTTTTCTTAATGTGCGTGTGTTGTATGGATTTTTGGGTGTCGTGGAGTTTGCTTGTGTTGTGACCTCTCTCGGCCTGCGTAAAAAACACATTCAAAAATCCACTGAATTTAAGACGAGGGAACCGGGAGTGCAAAAATGCTAACTCATTTTGGTATTATCCATCTCATTCTAGCACCATTCTATAGCAAGAAAAAGATGAGGGTATACGTCGTATACCTGTTGTAGCATCCCGGTCTCGGTTGTCAAAATCCAAAACTTGAGCAGTTACTTGCAGCATCTGAGACTGGCATGATTTAGCATGATTCACAGTTACAGTACGCTTGTACTCGCGATCTCTTTCTTTCGGTCACTACCCAGAACTCGTGACCATAGGTGAGGATTGGAACGTAGATCGACTGGTAAATCGAGAGCTTTGCTTTCTGGCTAAGCTCTCTCTTCACCACAACGGACCAGTTAGGCGCCTGCATCACTGCTTACGGCGCCCCAATCCGCCTGTCAATCTCCCGCTCCATCCTACCCTCACTTGTGAACAAGATCCCGAGATACTTAAACTCCTCCACCTGAGGCAGGACCTCCCCCCTGTCCTGGAGAGGCCAATCCACCCTTTTCTGGCCGAGGACCATAGCCTAGGACTTGGAGGTGCTGATTCTCATCCCAGCCACTGTCTGTAAACTGGGAATTTCCTGTGAGAAAGGAACGGCATTTTGAACGAAGACAATGCATGTAACGTGAAGAACTTGACACAGCGTCCCAGAACATCAACAACCAACACACCCAGGGTACCTTGTATGTTGGACATGGAAGGTCCGTGACCAAATGTCGATATGTGACGAGGTCGGAGTGAGAATGTGTTGGCACGACACCACTGAGGTAGTTTAACATATGGAATAAACGGCTGAAATAGATAGCTTTTCTAGAAGCAGTGGATTAACAGTTGACATGGTTAGCTAAAAGTAAGGCTAAAAGTTACGAATAAAGTTTGAATTGTTTGCTATAATACTAATAATTAACAATTCATAACTAAGATAGTTTTTAAGAGCAAATAAGATGCCAGAATGCATAAAAGCAGCAAAATAGGGCTTGTATCCAGACCCCCCCTACAGAGGTCAGGGTGGGCCCCCAGTGTCCTCAAATCCTATAGACACCCCTGGCTACAAGTATGAATAAATGGTTAAAAGGTCCGGAATCTGCTGCTCAAAGTAATATGAGTGCAAACTTGACAAAAGCAGCCTAAACACTGATGATTCATTATATAGGTACAGTTTTAGAATGATGGGAAACATGCCAGGTGATGTCCATAAAGAGGTGCTTGAGCTCCTTTAATAAGGCTGTATAGGTAGGTCTACATCAGACATAAAGGTTGGGAAACACTGATGGCTGTGTGTACTGTATGTCAGTAAGCACTTTACCTCATGTGCCATAAATGTGCAGATGTCTTGGCAGTAACAGTGCATGCTTTTTAGACGGGACCGGAACATAAACCTTCATGTAGGCTACACTGCAGAGGATCTGTCTTCACTCTGCACAGAAATCTGCATTTATATCCCCACTTTCAAGTTGGGAGATCTTTAACTCAGATTTGGCACCTCTCCTCGTCAGTCTTAACACACACTTCACGACCCGAATTCCTCTCCTGCAAATGTGAACCATCTGTGCTCCCCGTGGCCCCGGCAACACAAGGCGCGTTAATGAGAGAATGGCAAATTACAGTGAGGCTGCCTGATGATCCTACAGTACAGGCTGCAGACTGGGCTGTTGATGTGCTGATTGCAGTTTATGCTCTTTGTGTCTGTCCCCTGGCGCGCAGAATTCATCGCGTGGCTGTTCACTGCAGCTGTTTCATGCATTATCATTCTTTATATCTTATCAGAAGCAGTGACAACATGAATTTAAGCGCTCTGCTAAACTTGTTTTATGAGTGGGTTTGCTCTGTCTGCACCCCGCTGCGAGGGAATCCAAGACTTCGGGTTTCTCTCGGGATTCCGTGGGAAGGAAATCTTCCTGTCTGCTTTGTTCATACCAGGGAACGGATCCAGATCTCAGACCCCCGGTGGCTGCGGGGGCGCGCAGAAAACTCGGTCAAAGGGTTTCTCAACCTCTCTCTCCCTCCCTCTCTCACTGTGTGTGTGTGTGTGTGTTTGATTACCTGCGTGCACGCGCAAAGCTCTGGATCTCGTGCGTCAAGACTTGTGCACATCTGGTTTTGGCAGGGTCGCAGAGTTGCGGGGGAGGGACTTTTTCAGTGTGTGTGTGTGTGTGTGCGTGTGTGTGTGTGTGTGTGTGTGCGTGCGAGCGAGCACACTCTGCGCCTGAACTCTGTAATTCGCAGCAGATGACCACTTGAGGGGATGGAGGCTTTATTGGGGTGGTGAGCGCTCTCTCAGACAGCATCAGAGCGCACTGCAAAAATTAATTTGTTTTCTAGGAGATGCTGCTAAGTGATGAAGCCGCGTGCTTGATGTGTACAGCACTTTTCTCTCCACTTTTCGGAGCAACAAGTGGACTATGGACGAGTCGATCTCCAGCGTGAGAGAGGAGAGGGGCAACTGCACCTGAACAACACAAAGCGAATGCCGCATCACTCTCTGGCTGTGCCAGCCGCGCAGTGGGAATGGATACCGGCAATTTCCTCGCGGGGATATGCTTTTTCCTGCTGTCGCTCAATGGGCTCGCCTCTTCCTCACCGGCGACAAGCTTTTGTCCCGACCGCTGTGACTGTCAGCACCCGCAGCACCTCATGTGCACCAACCGCGGGTTGCGCACTGTGCCCAAACCCGCCGCGCGGGTGTCCGAGGAGGTGCTGATCTTCAGCCTTGGGGGTAACTTCATTAGTAACATCTCTGCCTTCGATTTCACACGGTACAGTACCCTCGTGCGGTTGAATTTACAGTACAATCAAATACAAAATATTCACCCAAAAGCATTTGAGAAACTCTCCAGGTTGGAGGAGCTGTATTTGGGACATAATCTTTTATCAAATATCCCGGCTGGGACTTTACAGTCCCTGAAGAAATTAACTATTCTCTGTGGAAATAACAATGACATTAAGAAAATCACACCGGAGCTCTTTGCCAACTTGGATACTCTTGTTAAACTGCGTCTGGATGGCAACTCAATAGAAGCTCTGCAGGACTCTGTTTTTAAAAGTTTGACCGGCCTACATTATCTGCACCTGGAATCCAACAAACTGCAGCACATTCACAGAAACGCTTTCTCCAAACTCACCAACCTGCGCTTTCTAAACCTGGCGCACAACAAGCAGTCAGCCGTGCGCAATGCCCTCACTTTCTCCCAACTCAAAGCTCTGACAACTCTACTGCTGTCTGAGAATGAAATTCAGTACGTCGGGAACCACGTCTTCCAAAATCTGAAAAAACTGTCCAGACTGTCCCTCAGCAACAACAGGATATCTCGCCTGGAAAGCGAGGCTCTCAGGGGGCTGTCGAGCCTCAGAGAACTTCTGATTGACGGCAACGAGCTGGAGGAAATCCCCGCCGGTCTCCTGGACTCTCTGGAGCGCATCGAGGAGCTGGACTTTAGTCGCAACCGGATTTCCAGCGTGGACTCTTTGGCTTTTAAGCAACTTAAACATCTGAGGGTGCTGAAGCTGAAGAACAACATGCTCACCAGCCTGTCTGGGGACATTTTTGCCCTCAACAACGTGCTTTACGACCTGGATCTCCACGGCAACAACTGGACGTGCGACTGTCGCCTGGAGGAGCTGAAAAGATGGATGACTGCTGCGCGTTCTCAGGGCAAACTGTTAACTGTTTTTGTAAAGTGTCATCACCCAGCAACTCTGAGGGGGAAATATCTGGACTATGTGAACAGCTCCCAGCTGCAGCCCCTCGGGAACTGGACCCACTTGTGCAGGAGCCAAGCTGGGCCTGAGGAGAGCAGGGGAGGTGGGGTGTTGGTAAAGGTTGGGGGGAAAGAGGGAGGAACTGCGGATATAATAAATCAGGAGGGGAGAGGTGAAGAAGGCCAGGTGGAGGAGGCAGACGGTGTAGATTTGAGACAGGGCAGCAGGGATGGAGTCATAATGAGGAATGGAGGAGAGAAAAGGAAGAGAGAGGGACAGGTGGAGGTGGAAATCCAGGGAGACCAAGGGGCTCTGGAGGTGGCAGAAGCCTCCTCTCTGCAAAGGAAGAAACCAAAGAAAGTGTCACTCAGTCCAAGGTCACAACCTGCTGCCCAGGCTGCTGGGAAACGTGCCAAAGGTAGACGAAGGTCAAATGTCATTTCCAAAACTGATCCACCACCTACTTCCACTCAAGGTCCTGCTGGAAACCAGGACAGAAGCTCCACTGATCCGAACATAGGGTTCACCACCACTTCTTCAGTCCAGTCAGGAGAAAAGTTCGACCTCCTGAGGTCAGATCAGGAGGCCCTACCTGTAATCACAGATCCTTGTGTGTTCAACCGCCATTTTATCACCAACGTTTCAGTGGATCAAGTGACATCTAGTACTGTCACCATCTACTGGACCACCAGGGATCATCACCGCTACACACCAGGATCTGGACCTGGCCTAGATGAAGTCCACTACAGGATTCTGTTCGACCGCTTTGGCACTCCAGAACGTTTCCCCCGCTATGTTTACGCTCGTGGCACAGCTCGCTCTGTAACCCTTAGAGAACTCAGCTCAGATGTGACCTACATGGTCTGCGTGGAGGGAGTAGTAGGAGGA
The DNA here is from genome assembly GCA_035609425.1 of Epinephelus awoara. Taxonomy (NCBI): domain Eukaryota; kingdom Metazoa; phylum Chordata; class Actinopteri; order Perciformes; family Serranidae; genus Epinephelus; species Epinephelus awoara. The sequence continues at coordinate 13,505,621 of CM069310.1, read as the reverse complement.
TCTGTGTGTCAAGTTGCACCCCGTGACCACTGCGCAGGGCTCGTCACTCTTCCTGAGGGACTCAGCCATGGAGGCCTGCTGACCTCTGACCTCCAGCTGGTGACGGTGGCCACACTGGCTGGGAACGCTGTGCTGCTGCTGGTCATTGGCGGGGTTTGGCTGGGGCGGAGCCTGAAAAGGAGGCTGCAGAGGAGGAAGACGGCCGTGCATGTGAGGCACATGTACTCCACCAGGCGACCCTTCCGTCCCACCGTGGCGACTGCATCAGTGTCCGCTGACTTCACCAGCTACCAAAGCAGCCGCCCGGCACGACTTGCACCACTAGAGGAAGGGGACCTCATTGAGTTCCCTTGCGACCGCTTTCTGGACACAAACAGTGTTCACAGAGACAGTGACATGCAGAGATTCACTGACTAGAGCTGCACCATGAAAACTCTAACAATGCTGACATGTGTATTGCTTGTGCTGCAAAACACAAAGTCCCCTCTCCTGACACACCGCTATTATATTAAACACATGGGTGTGTTTGTTGCTGTGATCAAACCAAGTCAACAGTCCCACCATTTTGTGTTTTGGATTCTTGTCGGACCACAAGAATAACTTTTAAAGTGACTTTAGAACAGCTGAGCTCATCAATGCCTTTTCAGACACCAGAGGAAGTCCAATCCCTCTGACTTCCTCTTCCTGCTTTGTGCCTTTCCTCTTTCATTTCCTTGCACCTGTGAGTGCTCTTCAAAGTGTGATTTTTGTGTGTGTGCGTGTGTGTGTGTGTGTTTTCACATCAATGATTGATCACTGATTTCAACCATGGTGCTAATGTTGAGTTCAGAGACATCATATTGTCTCATGTTTGTACAGTGTGTAATGATGGCTGCTGGTTGGCAGGAAAAAAAACAACAACACTTGTTTTGTATCATGTCATCTATCATGTTTTATACTTTTTTTATATAAAATTCTGCATTACATGAAGAAGTAAAATCCCCAACAATGTGACTGATTTGTCATTGGAGTCTTTATGGATGATTTACCTCTATAGTAGATGTTACTGTATCTGTGGCTTTCAAATATCGGTTACATAAGCCACTAGGAATGTAAAGCACAAGGGGATTATATTTCTAGAGATAGGGGGAATATATACATTTATAGAACTAAGGATTACTTGAATCAACCTTTTGAACTCGGGGTTATGTTTTGCTCCGCTTATACACCATATACGCCTCAGCTAAGCCGGACAGATATTAGTTTCAGGACGTCACATTTGGCATGTGAGTGGTACGATACATGTTTCAGGATATTTTTTTAAACCATAATGGGTCGCTTGTTATTGACCGGTAATATCAGCACTAACATATCCCTCATATTTTTAATATATGGAGCAATTAATGAGTTTTCTTTCCCTGCTGCAACTGATTTCTGGTGCTTTAGAGGGAGAAATAAACAATGTGTGAGGGTGGGGAAGATAATAGCAATAATATGTTAGATGAGCAAATGTGTGTGTGTGTGCATCCGTGCTTTTGCATGCGTGTCAAGATGAGGTCTGGTAATAGTTAAGCAGTCCCTTTGTTTGAGTAGACAGGGTGGGGTGCCTCCTACACTCACTCCAAATCAGGCACACATGCACAAAGACACATGGACACACACACATGGATGCACATTTCCATGGATGCAAAGTATATTCGTATCATTGGGCGTTCCAGATGTCAGAACGAAAAGCTTTTGACATAAAGACATGTTAAGACTATGCGTTAAAGAGTTTATAGTTGGAAAATTAAGTCCTTAAGTTTGGAGCGCTTTCCTTTACTGATGGTGGATATAACCAAACAAATTAAACATTTAAATTAATTCAGAAAGACTATTTTGTACTGGCAAAACATAAAACAGCCTGTAATCTTTGCTGACAACCCCAGTTATGAGTTGACGACCACTAACAAAACCAGTCACTAGATGGCACACTAGACCATACTGTATGCACACAAACAAACTATAGTCTCATTGATCACCATCACAAATTTAGAGAATTTTATACGGTTGAAAACATTTTAAAACAATTAAAAAACACAAGGAAATACCAGAATAGGAGTTTTTTTTTATTAACTGACAGGGATTGAGACACAAGGTGCAGTTTATAGTCATTTAGTGTCTTAGGGCAGTTTAAAAAAAAGTGCCTGAAAGAAAATACTGTACAATCATGTTTTACAATCATGGCTTTCCAAGACAGACGTGGGCTTGATTTTAAATCTTAAACATTTTTGTCTTAGTATGAATTATTTATAGAAAAATACATACCTGCATCTGCACGAGAGAGAAGGCATAAGGTGCGCAGATGCTCAGTTAGAAATATAAAACTAATATATAGGCTGTTTGTTTTTAAATTAGTGCAAGATATAAGAGCAAAAGATGCTGACAAGATGTGTTTCGATTGTGTGCGTGCATAGTCAGTGAGGCAATGGTGAGATTCGTGTGAGCAGAAACAGACATTTTCTGAATAAACACAGGATCCAGTTGCCATGTAACCATCACAGTTTTTAACAAGGCTATCAGGAAAGGTCTTTTTTTTGCACCTGTTATGGAAATGTATCAGTATGTGGTTCTGGTTTCCTCTCCAACCAGAAAAGATGATAATAATGTTATCAGTGTTCACATGGATTTATGAATTCACCTATCCAGTTCAGTATTTCATCTACAATGTAAAGAGATCCACAGCTGAATGAGACTTTAGTGAAGTTATGACAGAGAGATAATTCAGTCTGGCGGGATTCAGCCATCCAGTCCCTCCCCCCTCCTCTATGTGGCGAGGGCTAGCGTCCAGGCCGGAGGTCGTGCCCTGTGTCGCCTCCAGCTGTTGATGAGGTGGAGATGCTGTTGTGTTGGACGGCCTGCAGATGAGACCCAGGACCTACAGGGGTGGGACTTCCTCCTGGGCTCACCCCTGCAGCTGGACACAGAGACAGCTGTCAATCAGAGTCACTGATCCTGTGTGGATTGTCCGTTGTGTGGGCGGGGTTTGTGAGCATGTGCATGCAAATGAATGAAAACCCACTGCAGCTCAAATTAAAGGAAAATATCTCTTTTATTTTAACAAATGAATACTGTACATACAGGTAAAAAGACAACAATAGAAATATACGAACATGCCAATATTGCATCCGTCTTTGTTCTCTGAACACTTAAAACATAATGGCTGCTTCCATTTAGGCCACAAGGTGCTGTATGTTTTCTTTCATTTTAGGGTCACATACCATTTACCATTACGTTTAGTCTGCCTGGAGTGCAAGCTGGTCTGCAAGGCAAAACGCCAGAATTTTGAATTGCACTTTATTTCAAACACCAACAAGATCTGGTTCATTAAATGAGTATGAATATGGAAATGAAAAATGCATTCCTTTGAATTGAGAGTGCAGTGCTTTCCCCTGATTGGCTCTCTGTAGGAATAAAAGTGCATGTACTCATATTTGGAGACTGTGGGGTTAAAAGCTGAGTCTTAACTCTTAAGTGCTGTTCAGCTGCTCTCTTTAAGAAACAGTTTAAGGTCCCTGTGTGTGCTGACAGGTAGCAAAATGTAGCCATGGGGTACTCCTTTATGTGCACATACAGGGTATCTGAGTTATACCCTCAGTGGTGGATGGAGATGACTGGTGTCAGGCGTCTGGAAAAGCTGCTGAGATTTCTAGTGAAGGGGAGCAGGGTAGGAGATCTTACTCACTGGGGTACCCCTGCGCCTCTCTCTGCCGGGCAGTGACGGGACAGTCCTTGTGGGTGAGCAGAATCTGCTTCAGCTGACCCACCTCCGACCTCAATGACGTCACCTCGTTCTGGAAACACACAGAGAAGCATTAAGTATCCTTGAAGTGCAGTTGGTGTGTACTTGTGTGCGTGCACAGAGCGTGTCTCACCTGTAGCTGCAGGTTTGTGTGCGTCAACTCTTCAGCTTTCTTCTCCAGCGACGACACCCACACTTTCCTCTTCTGTCGGCAGCGGGTGGCTGCGGCCCGGTTACGCTCCAGGAACTTCTGCCTGCGCTCGTCAGGGTCCTGCTCTGCCGTCCTCCTGCGACGGTTGCCCCCTCCTCCACCGCTGCAGCTACCACCTGCCTGCATTGCATGCTGGGAGTGGGGTGGATGGGAGGGCTGCATCTGCTGTGCAACTGGTGATAACTACAAAACAAAAAAAAACATTTTAAAAGTAACCTCACTGTGCCTGAGTGCAGAAACATGACATCAGGTGCATCATAACTAAGCTGATCAGTGAGCTGTACCTGTGCTGGAACAGACAGGGGAGGTGCAGGAGGCGAGCCCTGGTGCAGATGAGGAGGAGGTGCTTGGTGAGCCTGAGCGTGGTGGCTATGGGTGCCTCCCAGATGCTGCGGAGGTGGAGCATGGCATCGCTGTTGGAAGGTGAGGGGTGGAGCCGGAAGCTGTGGATGATGAGGATGATGGTGGTGTTGAAGTGGAGGTGCCTGATGACGCTGTGACATCATCTCCATCATGTGACCCATGGGTGTCACGGGGTTGTTGATGCCGACCATTGCTGGGTGGTGCTGTGGGAAATGATGGCCCAACGTCTGTTTGGATCTCTGAGAGGAGATAAAAAGATTGAATACATATATAAATACAAATGTGACGTACTGTGCAAAGCATTCAACATGCATGATTAATTCTAGCACAATCACCTAAACCGATGTACAACATAAACTTCAAATATACTATAAATGGGATATTTTCTAAACCCACAAACAAAGAGTTGCACATGTCATGTCTTTAAAAGATAAGCACAGAGGAGCCTCAGTAATTGACCCTCTCATTATAACCTGTATATTTTCACATCCTCTCATTTAAACTGCACATTCCTTCTGAGTTTATTATGGCCTCTAGGAATGTTACAGACATTTTCAACTCTCAAATATCTCAAAGGCTGGTTAACATGGTATAAGAGGACATAAGAAGAAGAGTGGTTGCATCTGTTTTCCCCCAGGTGCACCCTGGGACATGTGGGGCCAATCAAGTTATTTTTATATTTACTGTTATTTCTAATATGTGAAATTCAAGCCCCGTTTCCACCGAGCAGTACGGTGCGGTTCAGTTTTTCCGTTTCCATTGTGAAACGTACCAATGGAACCGTTCTGTACCATTCCCAGTTTTGGTCCCCCCTCAGTTGGGGTACCTAGCACACAGATCTGGTACTAAAAGGTGGAGCTGTGAACACTGCAGTCTGTTGACTGGTCAGTGGAGGACAGTGGGGGGTTGGATTTTATCACGCCACATTTCCACTGCATGGTGCGGCACGGCGCTACTCAGCTTGACTCCTTCTGTTTTGGTTTTCCATTACTAAAAGCTGTGAACAGTCACGGGTACCTGGTGCTTTTTCTGGCACCACTGTAGCCAAGCTACCATCAAAAGATGCTGAGGATGATGTCACGCTGTGTCCCTATGGCGATCAGCTGAGAACCCTGCCTAAACTGAGGAGGTACTATCCATACTTGAAAAAGGAGATATTGCTGAGTCAAGGCATACCGTGGAAATGGTACACAGGACGCTCTTAAGATTTTAACACCTGTGGGCAAACAAGTTTCTCCAACCTCCGTCTATTAGGCCTGTGTTTATCTATTATTAAAGAAGGGCGAAGATGCCTCAGATCCTGTTAACTACAGCTCTACCACCCTGGTGAATCCTTTTCTAATGCATGTCATGTTATGATCATTTGTATTCTGAGCATTAAAGGGCCTCTGACGTGGCCATTATGTAACTGGAGGCAGACAAATGTAGAGTGGATTTCTCTTATTGAAGCACTGGAGGACTGGATTTGGCGACACCTTTATAGCCTGGATCGCCTGCTTTTTCATTACAAATCTTACCTCCTCAAAGCCCTTTAACCTACTTTACTAACACACATTACGCCTGAACTTCTGTAACCAGAGACCATCTTTAAATCAAAGGTGTCCCAGTTAGCTGAGTGTGTTGTAGCCATAGAGGTCAACAGTATGCTTTGCAACATCATTTCCATATCTCTTAGATAACGTAATTTTTTTAACATTCAAAGTTTCTGTTGAGGTTTTTGAATGAAGCTTTGAATGTCTTTTGATGTATTTTATGACAACATCAACCTTAAAAAAAAAAAGGTTGAAAAAAATATTCAATTTTAATAAATGATTGATAATTAAAAATAAAATAAAATTAAATTAAATTAAATTAAATAAAAAAATAAAATAAAATAAAAATAAATAAATATGATTCATTGGATTAATTGAATGAAAAAATGCAAGCGGCAGAGCAAACAGTATTTTGACCGCAACGGCTATTTTGTTGAAATAAAAACATGTTGTGAATTTATGATATACAGACGAGTCTGTAACAATTCGACACAGCCACCTACATCTTATTCTCCAAATAGTATCTTACTAATAATATTAGTGTGGCATAATCTTTTTCTGCAACTGTGCAGTTTAAACAGGATGAACAGATATGCTAAAAAACTATTAAAACTATTAAGAACTATTTGGTACAGCTTTTACAATGCATTAAATCACTCACAGAGTGTCAACTTCTCTAACTACTGTTTATTGGAGACAGTCAGTCTGTTTACAAGCCCTTTGGATACCATCGTTCAGGAACATGTGACATATTTAAGCCACCTGTGGTGGTCGTAAAATTCAGCACCTTAATTTATCACTTTTAATTTTCCCTTTAAAAAGGTTAAACACAAATTCCTGTTTCTGTCTTTTCTTGATGTGACACACAAATGATAAAACACACAGAGTAAACACATATCTCACCAACACTATGTTTAAATACTGCCCACTGCTGTCGCCGTGGTCCCCACCGGGTTATTGAACCACGTTTGAGCTGATGTGTGTTAAGCTAAACACTATATATGAAGAGCTTGTGGATATACATAAACATTTTCCATCTCTCATACTGGGTGGGGTATGCGCGACCCCCAACAGCGGCTAAATTGGTAACAGCAGATAAGCTATTTAACCTACAGGCCACTTCAGGTCAAACAAGCCTTTGTGGCCAGTTCCCACAATGTTCTACCTTTGCGTGTCTCAAAACTAAAATGATCAGCCACAGTGTCCCACTTAGCCCATCATCGCCTTTTCTCCTAATTATCCACAAGCGTGAAAACCAGCATAGATAAGAGGGATAATGTGTTCCAATAAATGCTGCAGTCTGCAGCTTGATACCTTCACACTTTATCATTCCCGCGTATCATCTGACTAAACAGACTGTAAGAGCTAAATTAAACCTCATCTCACCTTTCTCTTACACTCAGCAGAGGAGACGGCGAGAGAGGGAGAGGTCATGTTTAGAGCATGACATCACCCCCCCCCACACACACACACACACATACACACACACACCCCTCCCCAGCAATATTGCTATCTGTTCCCTGTTACACAATATTTCTTTAAGAGAAGAAGCAGATTTTTTTCCCCCCTTCAACCATTCAACGATGAAAAAAGGGAGCACATTTAGCGGGTGCCAAGGATGAGGTCACCGCGCTGTCTGTGCCAGCTTTGCCAGCCAGCCAGGCTGCCAGTCAAACACACATACGCACGCACAGCCGCACACACTGAGCAGGACGGGACACGAGTATTTCAGCTCTGTTTACTACATAGAAACACCCTGACACTGGGGCCTGTGATTACATCATGGGTCTCCTTGGCCTGGATGACACACCACGTTGATATTTCTGTCTGGAGGGATCAGTGAATGAAGACACAGAACTGTACATGAAACACTGATCCACTTGTTAAACGTTTACTTTTCCACTTCAGCTGAGTGTGGAGTTACTGTACGACGACGAGGCATGTTAATACACCTCCTGTGGTTTTACAGAAGCGGAGTCCTGTTTCACACCTTGGGAATGCAAAACACAACACCTTGACGAGACTAAATTACAAAAGAATAAAATTATATTGGTCTGGAGAAGAGGTGTGTGTGTGTGTGTGTGTGTGTGTACAAAGAAGAGAGGTTCAGATTTGAACCTGCGACCTGAGCAGCTCTGAAACCTGAAACCACTTTTCTTTTGCCACTCTATATACAAGCTCTTCACATGAAGTCATAACCTGTGTGTGTGCGTGTGTGTGTGTGTGTGTGTGTGTGCATGTGTGGATGCAGGGCGATTTCACAGTTTTCCCTTTGAAGTTGCTTTTGATAGCACACATATATTTAACAATTCATACTACATGCACCTAGAAAGAGGAAATGTAAAATTTACAAGGATAGAGATTGAGAGCATGTTGACACAAGGAAAATAAAACAACCAAGAAGGCCAGGGAGAGCATGTAGATTGTGACTTCCTGTGATGCGGACCTGTGTGTGTGAGTGTGTGTGTGTGTGTGTGTGTGTGTGTGTGTGTGTGTGTGTGTGTGTGTGTGTGTGTGTGTGTGTGTGTTAGAGTGTAGAGTTACACTCTGTTTCCTGTCCATCCTGATTAGAAAGGATTAAGCCAAAGGCGTAGTGTGTTTTGTGGCTTTAATTTCAGGGTAGAGATGAGAATGGTGAAATCATTACCAGTTAAAGGAATAGTTTGACATTTTGGGAAATATTCTTGATCACTTTCTGGCATGGAATGATGATGATAACATTTCTACCGATCTCACATTTGACTGTTAAATATAAAGCAGTTAGCAGATGGTTCGTTTATCTTAGCATAAAGAGTGGAAAGAGCTGGCCTGGCTCTGTCCAAAGTTTACAAAATCTGCCTACCAGCACCTCTAAATTAACATGTTCTGTCTCATTGTGTAATCTCTACAAAAATGTACACAAAAATATGAAGGCAACAATTGAATCTATTGATTACTAGAACCAGGAAATAGTCTGTCCCCCAGTGAAACTGCACATTGTCATTTTTGCCCGTCAGTTTTTAGTTCATATGTACACGGGTATATTTGAAAATGCATCTGATGCCCGTGCAAGCTGAATTTAAGGTCACTGAAAACAGACCTTTTATAAAACTATAAGACTCTTTTGTCAGTGTAGACACGGAAAACAGAGCTTTGGGCTTGTGTTGTCAGAGTGCACGCTGTTATCTTCTTTGTCATGCGTCACATTTCGCGCAATGGCCAATGTGACCAAAATAGTGCTGCCTCTAACCTTGCTAACAGGACTTTTAACGTGTTTACATATAAATGTACAGTTACTGTTTGACTATGTGGAGGAACAGAGGCGTCAGAATGCCTTACAGAGGTCACTGCTCCAGGTAGCCCTCCAGGTCCTGCTTTTGTCAGCTCCTCACAGTGCTTCAACTGTGTTTTCGAGTTTCATTCGACTTCAAAAACATTAATATCACCTGTGTATGCGTGGACCAGGGCTGAATTAAGGGAAATATAACATGTCAGTTAGTGAGCTCACCAGCTGGGAGTGGTAGCGCCATGCTTACCGTACAAATATGAGACTGGTATAAATCTACATCTAAATCTCCGTCAAAAGCGAATCTGTGTTTCTGTGTATTCGTTTAAGGCAGTGGTTTCCATCGGGTGGGTTGCAGTTCAAAAGTGGGTCGTGGACCCATTCTAAATGGACCGCAAGTGACTCACAAACATGTTAGGTTTTTTGTAAAAAAACAAACAAACAAAAAAAAAAACACTATATTTTTAAGTACAGTAAATTTCCAGCACACGCCTTTTATCATTAAGTGCCATTTCCTGCTGTAGAGTGAGCAACTAAAGGCTAGTTCACATTACACCATTTTCACTGCGATTTTGACGTTGCAGAGGATCTTGAGAGCCGCCTTGGGTCGGAGGTGAGTCAGCAGATAGTCTGCCATGACGAGTCCTCATGTGTGAACAAGCCTAGGAGCAAGTCGCCCCATCGTCTGCGACTGGTACTGGGCCCAGGCCCTGGAGGCAGATCTGATTCAACGATGGGAAGAATATCCATGCCTTTACAATGTGTCGTCTCCAAGTTCGGAGCGTTATCTGGGGCTCTGTCGGCGAGGGCTTGGTGGAGAAATCTTGTGGTGTGCACACTGGGGGGGCAGGGGGATGGATCCTGTCGTAGCTGACACTGGGCGAGAGGCGGGGTATACCCTGGACAGATCGCCAGACTATCACAGGGCTGACACATAGAGACAGACAACCATTCACACTCACATTCACCAGTCACCAGTTAACCTGCATGTCTTCGGACTGTGGGAGGAACCACAGAGAAAACCCACGCTAACAAAGGGAGAACATGCAAACTCCACACAGAAGGGCTCCCCCACTCCAGGTTCAAAACAGGAACCCTCTTGCTGTGAGGCGACAATGCTAACCACTGCACCACCGTGCCGCCAGAAGAAAAACTAAGTTTCTTTTTAACACAAGGTGAGCAGCTGACATAGGAATTTTGGGGGGGTCCAGCTTTACTTTGTGTTGTCATAGATTGTAATATATGTTGTGCTCACACAGTCGTTGATAAGAATAGTGTTCGTAGGAGGAGAAGGAAGGAATAAACAATAGAAAGCAGTAAGAAAATATCAGTCTGGTCTGTACCTGAGGCGAGGAACAGGAGGGGTTGTGTACAGGACCTGGTATACCCATTATACACGACATCTGCTTCTCTATCTGAAGAAGGAAAGAAATTGACACAAAAATAACCTTTCAACCGTGACAAGAAAAAGCTTCAGCACATACATAACCTCAGGTATAAAGAGTTCCCCACAAGGTCACATCCATTAGGAGTTTGACACTTTTGATTAATTCATACACAAGAGTGAAGTGATTTTTTCTGTCAGCCATGAATATTTCTAACTTGGGGATCTTGACCACTTTGGCCACTATACCTGCATCTATAAATCATAATGCATGCGTGTCTGAATGCAAATGTGTGTGTGTGTGTGTGAGTCTCCCAAACTTACAGGCATGTGCTGAGCAGATGCCCCTTGCATGGCGGGGTCTGGAAGCGTGCCAGGTAAGGAGGCTGGCAGCGGTTGTCTGTGTCTGTTCCGCATGTGGAGGAGAGATGACAGCGGCCCGGGAACCGGCCTGTGGTCAGCCACAGAGAGAGAGGGAGAGAGGGACGAGTCATGCCAGAGAGCTATCCACAGCTAAAGTTTCACTAACCCAGTTCAGAGAGAGGTGCAAGTTGAAACATTTATAGCTTTAATGGCAGATGGGGGTGAGGCTGAGATGGATGGACAAAAAAGGTCAATGTGGGAACGAAGGATAAATGAATGACATGTATCAAAGCTGTGATAGAGGATAGAAGAGGTTTCAATGCACTGGATTTCTGTCTCCCAATACAGTGGAGGTGGTTTTGAGTTTGCCTCAACTTATACTTAAAGAATTAGAGCTGCAACGATTAATCAATTACTTGTCAACTATCAAATTAATCGACAACTAAATAACTTTAAAAAACAAACAAATGGGAAAGTCTCTGATTCCATCTTCATGAATGTGAATATATTCTTGTTTCTTTCCTCTTCTATGACAGTAAACTGAACTGTTTGGACTCCTATTGTGCCACAAAAATAGGAGGATCTGAGTGTTGTCTGGATGCAGGTACATTTGCAACCAAGCTGCAGAAATGTGTGTGTTGTTTAACAAAATGCCATCACACCCCTCTGGAGAAAATGGGGAGAAGACAGGCCTATCTGAGGTTCTTATTGGGCCGTAGGAAGACATCTCAAAGGGGTAAATGTGGTCACATAAAATCTAAACTATCTACAAAGCTGAAAACCACTAGAAGTTAATGAGAGTGAGAGAATGTGCTGTTTCATAATTTAGGTGAAACGCCACTTTAAAACTGAACAAAAGCATCCATTGAATGAAAAAAAGGCAAATGTTATTGTATGTGGAAAAAAAAGGCGTAAACAGAGGTCTGAGGTGAAGCAACGACGATGGAAACTATGAGGTGAAAAAAGTGAAAGAAAACAGAGATATGGGAAAAAGTGACAGCTTGAGAGGGAGGAGAGAAGCTCATGGATCACAGCGGGGGATATAGAGACCCGGGGTGCCATGTGCTGACCTAACCGCTCTGGCTCTCAGCCAATCGGACGGCGTGGGCCTCACTGGCCGCGCTGAGGTCATCAGCAATGATGTCATCACTGAATCTGGGGTATGCGGCCCGTTTTAACATACAACAAAGTACAGACAAACCAAAACAGCATTTCCTAACGTAACCACAACAGTTCGACCGGGCCAAGAGCCAGACACTCAGAGACCAGGTCGCTATGGAAACCGGTCGTAAACACGAGGGGAAACAGTCAGACACACGATCCATGGTTCATTTAGTAACACTTAGCTGGTCTCACTGACTAACATGCTGTCTGGATTCAGCTGGCACTGATTTATGTACCACAATCAAGCGTCGGCACTCTCCCCACTGTCCTGTCCTGTCCTGTCTGGTCCTGGACAGATGTGTGGAGCTTATTATGTCATTGACTTACTTTTGGTAACTTGGTTCATCTGATCAACTGTAGGGAGTGACGGAGGCTTTGTTTATCTACAATATGTGTTGCAAGGAGGAATCAGAGGGCTTTTATTTTGTAAGACTGAGAGTTGAGATAAGAGAAGCTTTAAAATTCCTCCTTAGGCTCTGAAGTGTTAAGAACAGTGCTACAAATGTGAGGCGTCCTGGTGAGCTGGGGTTTAAGGCACCAACCATGTGAAGTGAGACCATTATTGTACATCATTCTCTTGTCTATCTCTCTCCCCTTATTTCCTGTCTGTCTCTACTTTCCAATAAAGGCATTAAAAATGTCCAGAAGACATTTGCCAGTGTTACAAATGTAGTAATGAAACTTCCTTTTGATTTATTAGGTGATAACTATGCTGAAAACTTTTGAAATGATTAAAATACTAGAAGAGCAGAAGCGGCAGTTACAATACATTTTTGGGAAAGAAGCTGAAAAGGCAGTGGAAATGGAAGTGCAGACAGAAGTTTCAGGAATAAATAAAGTTAATTTAAGTGTTAATTTAAGCCCAAGTGTTTGAGAAAAATTAAGTTTGAGCAAATTAAAATGCAGCAAAAACTGATTTTCTTCAGATAAAAATGAATTTTAAATACTTATAATAAGAAATATGTATCCTAATCCAGCAGAATTACCAATTGCAAACTATGCACATTAGATTAAAACTGTGGAACGTATATGTTGTATATAAAATGCTGTTTATTCTTACAGTTAATAATGTTAATGGTAAATACATGCTACGTCTGTTTTGTTGTATAACTGAGGAAATTCCTATGTATGTGAGTGTATGTACATGGACATGTATGTGCATGTGCTTATTTGTAGATGTATCTTTATATATGTATAAGACAGTTAAGGAGTTGCATGTATTGTCACTCACAATGTTGCTATTTCCATTGCCTTAAGTCATGTGGAATTTTAATTGGGGATTAATTTAATAAATCTTAATTTGACGTGGCTAAAATATAACAAGACCATTTTTCACATCAAACAGCACGCTGCGAGTTAAATTGGTGTGACATTTTTCATTAAACCCACAGTATATTTAATGAGATACTCAGATGACATAAATCCAAATCCAAAGTTAAACTGTCAGGAAGAGGGAAAGCAGCTGCTGGGAGCTGGTCAGATGAAAGACAGAGACTCCTCTAATCTGTCTGTTGAACTGGGTGATAACCAGGGAGCCATGGGAGCCGCACAGGCGCGGAGAGACTCTGGTTTTGAGTCTTAACAGACATAACAGAGGCAGTGTTTGGGTGGCAGGGTGGGTAGTGTCAGTGGGTTTGAGTGGGTGTTGTGCAGCAGTTCTCCATCTCTTCTGCTACGACTTTGTTCTCTCAGTAAATTGATGTTTGATTTTTTTTCCCCTCCTCTCTCTCAGTTCATTAGTGCTGTGATAAATTATGCAGGGGGAAATGCCAGTCTGTGCCAGACAGAATGAGTTATAATACGTCCAAAACAGGATGGGCGAGACAGGGTGAAGGAGAGGAAGAAAGAGCGAGAAAAGGCAACATTAAAAGGAAATATGTGTGTGATGAAGAGACTGAGTGTTGCTGCATGGATGAACAGATGAAGTAAAATCTTTACTGCATGTGTATGGATGCCTTTAGGTATGCATGTGTGCATGCAGCCGTACTCACCCTGAGTGTGTGAGGGTGGAAGGAGCCTGGGTGATGACTGATCCGGACTGCGAGGAGGACAGAGCTTGCTGGGCAGCCAGGCTGCAGCTGGGGCCCATCAAGGGGCCATGAGACTGAGGGTGCTGCAGGGGATGTGTCTGGGGATGGTGCAGCGGCGGCTGGGGATGTGGGTGCTGAGGCTGGGGTGGGTGCTGGAGCTGAAGCTGGGGTTTGAGCTGCTGCTGGTTCATACAGGACGGCCCATTGTGAGACAGCGTCTGTGGCGAGAAGTGGGAGCGACACTCAGCTGGGAGCATTTCGAACTGGCAGTATCTGCTTTCAGTTAGCGTGCTGTTTGTGATCTGAGGTGATTTTGATGTGTGCATGCGCGCAAAGGTGCGTGTGTGTGCACGTGCTTGTGTGTTTGATGTCTAGCTGTTTAATTTGCAGGGGAGAATGTGATCGCCCGGTGTGTCTTTCCTCGCAGCAGGTCAGATATCTGCAGTCGTCTAATTGGGTCTGACTGCTTTTATCTCTCTCACACTCAAGTGTCACTCAAAACGCTAACCTGACAGACCTCACAAGCAAACACCTATCAGCAATGAGTCAACATTGCGTTTGATTCTTGATCTTTTTAAGTTAACAGACAGAATATTCAAATATTAGATTTTCTGCCACTTTTTGGTTTAAAATGTTGTGTGAAATGTACCTGTTTGCACTTCTCCTCTTCTTGTGCTTGAAGAAACTCCTCCTCTATCTCCTTGAACAGACCAACCTCTTCACAGTTCTGCAAAAATCGGGTTGGCGTCGGTGTCTGGTCTGGAAGCATCACACACAAATACACAAACATAAAAATGAGTAGACGTTCATGTATCGCAGCCCTGCCGTCCACGCTGCAATGCCAAGAGGAGAAACAAGCCTCCTCTCGGCCGCTGCTCTCTGTCTCTCTCTGTGATAACATCAGCCTGTCTCTCTGAGCCGTCTAAACATGCAGGGGTCAAAGGTCAGCCAGGCTCTTTGTTTTGACATGAGATTTCCTGCAGGAGGCGTGACAGGCTGCAGGACAGAGAGATATAGAGTGAGAGCAGAGGGAGAGTCTGCAGAGGTTAGGTGCTCATGCTTACATCCAGATGGACAGTTGTTTCTATGGTAACAGACGGTGTCACATGGCAGCTTTCTGATCGTGAGTCTGGATCATGGCGGCGCAATAGAGAACAATGCTTGGCTAGAACGGCTTCGTAGGGGCTTTCACTTTTACAGCATTAAAGTTGTGACGAGCACCTGGGAAAAAATGTCTTAAATGTTGTTTTGCATTTAAAATGGCTGCAGTATGTTTTATTTAATGTCTTAGAAGAGTAAGAACCACAGCATTAATACTGTGTTTTTATATGCAGTGCACACATATTGTTTGACTATGGTTCTTTTGAAAGCTGCTTTTCCCTAATTCTTAGTTTTGTAATTACAAAACTGTCTACAGCAGCATTTAGACTATCGAATGACACAAACTCTCCACACTAACTCCCATGATACTTAAATTCTCACTCAGCTTTATGACTTTTCTTCTATCCACTTTCAGTTTAGTCGTCAATTATTATTGTTATTTTATTATTAGAATTTATTATTAGAATTATTCTATTCTATTTTGTGAGACTTGACAGACAAAAGAATTATGTGATTAATCAAGAAAATGCTCAGCTTCACTGCAGCATGTTTACTAGAGCTGCTATGAATAATTGATTAGTTGTCAGCTATTAAATTAATCAACGACTAATTTGATAATCCACTAATCGGTTTGAGTATTTTTAAGAGAAAAAGTCAAAATTCTCAGCTTCTTAAATGTGATTTTTTGTTTTGTTTCTTTACTCCTGTAAGACAGTTAACTGAATATCTTTGGGTTGTGGACAAACGAGACATTTGAGGACGTCATCTTGGGCTCTGGGAAACACTGATCAACATTTATCACCATTTACTGACATTTTATGGCCCAAACAACTAATCGATTGGCAATGAAAATAATAGTTGCAGCCCTAATATTTACAGGACGTAACCTAGTGTTTGTCAATATATGTTGACTTAATCAGCAAACTAATACGGTGTCATTGTCAAACACTGGTGTATCCAGTAGCAAAATGAGGCATCCAAGATTCTCTCCTGTACCCACCTGCACTCCCCTCACTGTCCATATTACTTTATCCAAATTACATTATCCAAATGAAAAGTAAAATATCTACGAAAGTTTGTGTTGACCCGTGCACACCTCACTCCCTGTGTTTTTAAATCAAAATCGGTCACTGATGGTGTCATCAGTGTGTTTGTACACTGAACATGTTGCAACACGAGCAGCTCTGTTTCACAGCACAGACCATCTGAGGGAAGGAGGCCTGTATCGAGCTTATCTGATTTCCTACTGTATAACGTGGCGTCATCATTTTTTCATCAAGCACCGATTCTGAAACGAGGTCATCACAGATACAGTCAGACAACAGCTGAACTGAGTGACAGACTGTATAGCGTTTCCAAGCAGTGAAAAAGTGAGGATTATTCATGGTCACTGGGGGGGAAAAGGAGGGCACACACAAACTTCATATGAGTTCTAAGTGGACTTGGGAAACAAGACAGACAATGTGTGTTTTTTTTCTGTAGGTGGTTTCGTATGCGCTCACTCACCAGTAAAAGCTGTATCCGCCTTGATGGAGGAGAACTTGAGGGACATCTCATGCTTGTGGCTGTGGATGATTAGATGCTCCTCTAACTGGAAGCGCTGCAGCACAGCGACAGGAGGAGAAAGATATGAGGAGATGCGTGCAGCAGTGTAGCATGATGACATGTTCAAATAAATCAGATGACGCCTCCTATACCTGACTAATCAGCCATGATGGTTTTAGTCAGTTGAGTATTTCAGAATATTTATTATTTCAGATGATAAATGAATGAAACATGTTGTATATTTATAATGTATATATAGAAATATTTTACTCTTATTATTTTTTGCACAGCGGCCCTTTAAGCACAGCCTTGAGTGTATGATATATGCACATTGTTTTGGGTTTAGTCAGGCTTTTTTTTTTTTAAATGAAAGGCTCAATACTGGTTTGCAGTTACTGCAGTGGGTTGACAATAAGTGGATTAAACCAAAACTTAAGTGAAAAAAAAAAAATCTTATGAAGAATTATTAGCAAAGATCTCTATGTACTCAGCTGAGATCTGGTGTTTTACATTTGACTATTGAAACTGGACAGCATGTTCATCTAGAGCAGGCATGTCCAAGGTCTGGCTCGGGGGCCAATCGTGGCCCGCAAACCGATTCTAAATGGCCCGCAGCCTGTCTCTCAAAATATACTAAATGTGGCTCACCACACCACATTTATTTATTGTTTAATCAAGCAAAATCACTTTGCATTTTTCCTGTTCACCTCTCAATGGCAGAACTATCATACCGCTTGTAGAGATGTACCAAGTAGAAACTACAAATCAGAACTAATGTGTTTTCATAAGCAGGCGGTAAACCAAAACTAAGGAACAGTTACTAGACATTTCCTGCTAGTCTGCAGATATGGCCACAGCGAAGGAGTTATAAAGTTGACAGAGGGGGGCCGCCGCTTTCAGGAGTATTGTAAAGTTTAATTTATTTTTTTTTTTAAGATTATTTCTTGGGGCGTTTTGCCTTTCATTGATAGGAGAGATATTACACATGGGGGGCAGCAACACACCGCAAAGGGCCACAAGCAGGAGTTGAGCCCACAGCCACTGCAGCAAGGACACAGCCTTTATACATGGGGCGCCTGCTGTACTCACACAAGGGACATGTTCCTTTCAATATTTAGAAGATGTGCATTAGTCCCACCCAAAAAAAGACATGAAAGTGCCAGAGGACGTCTGTGTTTTGACAAAAACATTTTGCATGACAAATTAATGCAGAGAAAGGCACAAATTGATGCAAAAAAATCTCCAGAATTCAGAAAATTAATAGTTTGGCATTCAAAATGTTGTGATTGAGAACCTGTTACCCCAGTTTCATATTTGTTTCAGTGCTGAAACAAAACCTGTCCAATGTGTTGCCTTAGTAATATAGAAAATGAGCTCCATTTAGGGTTTCACTTTCCTTTTTTTGTTTTAAATTGAGCTTTGTTTAGCAAGAAAAAATATATTTGTGAAAACAGTTGATGCACAAACGTCGAGACGGCTGTTCACATATGAAACGTATAACCTTGTCATTTATTTGGAGAAAGCCCGGGAGAAGAGAAAACAAAGCTAATCTGTAAATATTTGATCGTTCCTTGTGTGAACAGTTAAATTTGGATACTATTTTTGTTGAAGTTTGTGTTTTCTTTCCTTTTCTTTTTCCACAATCTTTACATATACAAGACCGGAGGGTGTGTGGAAAACACTAGCGTCTTGTAATGCCATGTGGGATGGGCCAAATCTGGTATGAAACAAAAGTAATAAATGAATGCTTGAATGCCACCCTGTATTTAATGTGTCAAATAAAACCTTAAATATGAAATCTTGAAAATCCTATTATTATCCTCCTGTCCACAGTTTATAATCATGTGATAATGACTGTTCTGGCACAAACAATTAATTATCTTAGCCTGTCAGGTTAATAATCCAGTTTGATACTGATAATCACAGGCTATGCTTTCCTGCGAAATAATTTTCATTATTGCTGTTTTAGTGCACGAGTAACACAAACATACTGTATCCAACTGACCTGAGAGCAGCCTGGGGCGCCGCACACATAAGGCCTGTCCTGTTTGTCATTCATGTCATACACAAGCCTACAAAACAGAAGAACAACACATTAGCCTGCATCCTCGTCATATGGGGAAGTGCAGTTTCTCTCTCAGCTCACACTTCCTGTGTGACGCTTTCATTCAGCAGGAAGCCTGAAGTTCTATATTTTTAATTACACACAGACAATGCCATCAGATAAATCAGGCACCGGGCTCGTATGATACAGTTATACTCCTATTATCACGTCTTCATTGTGGAAGTGGTGTGTAATGAGGTCGATGCCACAGATGATGAATGCTTCACCCAGAGACACAACATTATCTCCAGGAAAATGATCCCTTTGGTGCCAGCGGGAGAGCAACAGCATCGCAGTGTATGCCAGGGAGTCATTTTTATTAGGACGAAGACTATAATAAATACAATCTGTTTGTGTTTACCCTAACTATTCATTACACATTACTAATAACATGTAAGCACCTGAAGGGAATCATACCTGTACGGGAATCGTGATCTTAACTTTTTATGGTTATTATGGAGCAAAGTGTGGTGCGATTAAGCTTTCAACGGGGCATCAGTTAATAATACAAGCGTGATGAGAGAATACACGCTTGCTATGCATAAAAATAAAGTCGTCACGGGGTAAAAATAACACAAACACAGAACAGAGCACAATGATAAACCCACATGCAGCGCTAACCCAGCTCCTCAGTGGAGATATTAAACCAGAGATGGGGGGTAATTATGATTTATTTGAAGTGCCACTGCTGCTGACCCCTCATTTTCCACTGGGAGGAAAGGAAGAGGCCTCTAACTCCCTGGTCTCAGGCGTCCCTCTGAGCTGTGGGTGCCCCAAACAGGACTCACACACTTGTAGAGAGGTCAACAGGGTGACCCCCTCACTTAACTTTAACCGGTAGTTGCAGGGAGGAGGAGGAAGCTATCGAGAATTGTTGAGAAATGCGTGGGACACTTATTCACAGGTACACACACGCTTTCCCCTCAAGCAAACTTTGGGTGTGCGTGAGCAGAAAGCGCTGAGAAGACAGTAAAGTGAGTCCTGATGTTATGGGAAAGAGTGAGAGCGTAAGAGAGGAGGGAGAGGGCAAAAGTACACGCTTCCATAAGAAATGGAAAGTGTGTGGGGTGGGTGGGTGGGTGGTGGTGGGGAGTTTGGAGAGTGACATTAGGGTGATGGAGAGAGGAATGGAAAGGGCAAGTGGCAGAGAGAGAAAGAGAGGGAGAGAGAGAAGGAGGAGGAGGACACAATGAATGGAAGAGAGCAGGAATGAGGGTGGGAGGTGGCGGAGGGAGGGCTGCAGTGGAGGACTACTCCTGACAGGTTTGAACCTGCCTCAGCCCCCATTTTCCAACCCCTGCTAGTAGAGGTGACTTCATAGATGTGTGTGTAATTGTGTGTTTGTTTGTGTGTAACAAAATGGATCAAGCAAGCAAATGTCCACAACAACACAGTTAGAGATAAGTAACTTAGAAACTACTGAAAAAGACAGTAGGTGTCCATGTACAGTAACTGCAATACACAGCTTCTTCCTTATATCCACATTATATAAGGTGATATTTAAATGAACAGATAAATAGATGGGTAGATAGCTGGAGGTCCATCACCACTTTTCACCTCTCTGTCCCTCTTTCAGCAGCACTTGTACAAGATGAGCAGACTCAGCACATTTTCAGCAAAACCTTCTGTCAGAGCGGTTACATCAATGCGCAATGACGTCACCCTTAATACATAAATCCAACAACAGACAAGGCAACATGTTGCCAATTCAAAACGGATTAAAGCCTCTGCGCTGATTTTTTTAATACCTTTGGGGCAACTAAGTCAGAAGACTTTTTCCCGCCTCCTCTTGTCACAATGAATGACATAATACAGTTTTAAAAACCACCATGTGCTTGTGAATCATCTACAACATCCAGCTTTTAAAGCAATGAGCCAACTTTACTTACTTTCTACTTCCCAAAGTTGCCATGTTTGATGGATGAATGACAACAACATCGACAAGCTCGCGCCGGCATGGAGCTCATTCAGCGCAAATTACGCAGCGGTTCTGACCCGCAAATGGTCCGGTCAGCGTCTGTACGTGTCCCCGAGAACATGCCGGTGTGTTTCCTGTCTCTACCGCTCCGTTTAACAACCTGTTCAACTCATAAACAAGCCCGGCACAGCTGTATGGAGGGTGCTGTCACACCCCCCTAAATAGACACTCGCGCTCAGCCTCGTCCGCCTGATGATGAGACTTCACCGGGACACTCCGCTAAGCTCCAAACTTCTCCGTTAACTTCCCAGTAGCGTTAAAAAACAAGACATAAACATATACAGACACATTCAGCAGACTGAGTCGGCGTCAGGCGAGCGCTCGCTGTTGAAAGTTTGGTGAATGGAAGTAAATTGCGGAGGCTTACCTACAAGTAGAGAGGGACAAGCGGCGCTCCAGAGAGGAACCACGTTGGACTGGAGCGAGATTACAATACGTTCTATTTACAGAAGCATTACATCACCCTCCCGGTGACGTCACGTGGGATTCCTGAACTTCTAAATCATTGCGGTCCCGTACGGAGAGAGGGATTGAGGAGGGGGGGCGGGGTTACGACACCGGCCGGTAGGGGGACGGACGGACGGGACGGCAGCAGCAGCGGCATGGTGGCGGAGCTGGACCCACAGACGAGTCAGACACACCAGAGGCAACGTGACGGGACACGGGGCAGACCGGGTGGGCGGAAGAGACCCAGGTTTTTTTTTTCCGCTCCCCCCCATTTTCAGCGTCTGTCTGAAACGGGACGTCCCAGCGTCTGCACCGAGTTTACGCATCGAAATGAGCGAGAGCCCCCGAGGTTTTTAAACTTTTCTGAGAGTTTTTTTTTTTTTTAGAATAAAATATTATGGAACATAAACGGGCTTGAGGTGAGGAGATATTAGACTGAAACTGTCCCTAATTTATCCAAATAAATTAATCTAAGAACATCATGAATAACATTTTAAACTTCCAAATGCAACCATAATAATAATAATAAATTAAAAAAAAAAAAATACAAACTATGTATTCATTATGATAAACTGGTACTGCTTTAATCTCAAATGACCCCAAAAATCACTTTCCCACCATCCTTTATCTCATCCTTGAGATCAAGGCCTCTTTTTAAAGATATATATATTTAAAAACCTAAACACATTTATGTATCATAACGTAAATGGAATTAATAAACATAATTAATGCAAATAGATGTGCATGTTCTATCACAATAATTATGAAACACATTATATTATAGGGATTATAAAGCCTCTCCCTGGGTAATGGAATTAAAACATCTCAAAGTCGTTTCCCAATATTAAATTTAAATATGGATATATCTGAATGCAGTTCTGCTAAGGTCGTTGCAATCATGTGGGGCAGCTAAAGTCAAGTTATTACCAGATTGAATAGTAGCCTATACATTGTAAGATCAAGTTATTATTGGATCATACAGTAGCCTATGTGTAAGATCAAGTTATTATTGGATCATACAGTAGCCTGTGTGTAAGATCAAGTTATTATTGGGTCATAGCTGATGTGTAAGATCAAGTTATTATTGGACCATACAGTAGCCTATGCTGTGTAGATCAAGTTATTATTGGATCGTACAGTAGCTGTGTAGATCAAGTTATTATTGGACCATACAGTAGCTTATACTGTAGTGATGAAGAGATTTACAAGAGAGAAGAGATGTGAGATAGTTCAAAAGTTTTAGCAGTGAGGGGCTATTGATAAAGCGTAACACATTGTGATAGACTGGGTTTGTTGTCACCACCAGTGCATCCACAGTCACTGCACACTGGCAGCCATTGTGTGTTTAATATGATGTCATAAGTCACGAACGGGGCAAAGAGTCAGGCCCCATTCTGACACAAGTTTGTGTAGGAGACACATATTTGACACAGGAACAGCTTCACACTTTCAAGAGCTCTTGTTCATTGTGCTTTGTACTAAAATAAGACTTTCTATAGTGGTTTGTGGTTTGGCAGTTCAGATAGAGGTGAAAAATAGATGAGATTTGAGGTATTTAGGCTCACGTATCCATTTTTATGGTTTTCAGTTAAGTTACACTGAATTCAATTATTGTTTCCAAAAATACACAAATGCCCGCTGTTATGTAATTTGATCAAAATCATCCATATGATGCCATGAAATCCCATTGGTCATTCAAACTAACAGGAGGGACTCTGCCATTCACATCTCCACTGAGCTGAGCCGTGGAGTAATATCTCTGCCATGTTTGGTCAGGCTTTCCGGTGCTCCAGCCAGGCTGGGGCTCAACACAGGGATATGGTTTTGTTGTGGTTGAAGTGCAAAACGGGACCAAACCCTACTGACTCATCATCCACCAATCGCCTAAGGTATGCAAATTCTGGTAGCCACAGCAACGAGCAGAAACAGGAAGTTGTGATGATGTCACTCTGTGTTTTGAGCTCTTCCCCTGTGTGGATGTGAATCACAGCTCTTTGTTTTCAGTGCAGATATGGGATGTTTTACAACACGTGTGCGTGCCTGTGAAGAGCATACAGTTGCACTTAAAAGTGTACGACGGCAGCCAGGAAGTCTCTGGCTGGTGCCCTGGAGCAGACAATGCCACTGAGATTACAACTACCTCCATAACTCAGTGGCTGTACCAGCCATTACCATCTGGCATCTCCACCTCAGCATGGCTCCTAAGAGCCAGACTGGGAGCATTAGAAAGCTGCCTGCTCAGAGCCTGATGAAACTCGGTAAAAATATGGGGTTTCAGGTCAAAGGTCAAACAAACTTACTGACCTCAATCCCCATGTAGCGTTATCCTCACTTTAGCTACATCTGGCTCAGCTGTCAGACTGTTTTGATTTGATACATGGTGGTTTCTGACTAGGGGGATCAAGTCGTGGTTTTGCAAGTCTTTGCACTCAAGTCTCAAGTTAAGTCCCAAGTCATAAACTTTGACTTTCTAGTCCTAAACAAGTCATAATGCTCTCTTCACTAAATGTATCCATTTTAACAACAGAGTAAAAATACATTATTCATTCATTCATTCATTTTTTGTAACTGCTTATCCAGTTGAGGGTCGTGGGAGGCTGGAGCCTATCCCAGCTGACATTGGACGAGAGGCAGGGTACACCCTGGACAGGTCGCCAGACTATCACAGGGCTGACACATAGAGACAGACAACCATTCACTCTCACATTCACACCTACAGGCAATTTAGGGTCACCAATTAACCTGCATGTCTTTGGACTGTGGGAGGAAGCTGGAGTACCCAGAGAAAACCCACGCTGACACGAGGAGAACATGCACACTCCACACAGAGGGGCTCCCACACCCTGGGTTTGAACCAGGAACCCACCGCATAGTTTTTGTATGGGAACTAGACTGTCTTTGGTGTCATTTTTTTAACTGGCACTATGTTAGTTCATGTTTCTCTCCTGCAACTTGGTTGGATGCTGTTGGATTGGTTCAAACAAAGTTGATCTGGGGAATCAAGTGCTGACTTGCTCGGTTAAAGCATTAAAGGAAGTGAAGAGAAGTCGATGGACTCACGGCACACTTTTTAAGTCACATACTTTTAATCTTCTCAAGTATTTTTGAGGCCAAAGACTCAAGTCCAAATTAAGTCACGAGTCATTGGTGCTAAAGTCTAAGTCGAGTTTCAGATCTTTTTGATTCTGTCGAGTCTAAAGTGATCATATCTGTGACTCACATCTGACTCGAGTCCAAGTCATGTGACTCAAGTCCACACCTCTGCTTCTGACTATATATCAGTGAAGTGCAGGGTAATGTGGGATGAATGTGGGACTTAAAATGTAACTGGAACCAGATACTTTAAACAGCATCCAAGTATACAAGATTATGTAATACGATGGTTGGAGTTAAATTTACATCCAACTCTGCCCTCACATGCAGATTCACTCCAGAGCAGAGCGCTTGTACACTGGAGCTGTGTGTTGGTCATCAAACTGGTTGGACTGTTTTTCTTCAAGAGAAAAAGGAGCTGATAATCAGAAGAGTCGTGATCACCCAAAATCTATCCCAAACTGTTACACTGTGCGCCACCCACACACCCTCAGATCAGATGATGTCATGCACCATAAACTCTCTCTGAGTCTCTCTCTTTCTCTCTTGCATTTCACAACACATGCTACCACTTCTCATTTACGTAATGGTGTTGGGAACTGCGTCACTGTCACAGCTCTGATACACCATGTGTGTGTAATGAGTGTGTTTATGTTGAGTGTGTGTCTACGGGTTTGTGTGTAAGAGAGAACATCTGTGTCAGGCTCATGAAGTCACTGAGTTTCTCTACTGTACATATGTGGACGCCGGTGATGTCATGTTGTTTGTGATGGTTGGTGCTTATTTGCAGCTGTGAATCTGAATTTATTCAGTGTTTTTGTATGTGTGTGTGTGTGTGTGTGTGTGTGTGTGTGTGTGTGTGTGTGTGTTACAAATGGCTGGGTAGATAGAGGACAGTGAGAAAAAAAGGACGAGTGTGTTTCCAGGTCTTAAGGTTGTTTGCTGAAGTCACTGGCCGGTGGTTTATGACAGGCCATTTTAACGCTCGATTAACAGGTCCAGCACAGGCCAGCCGGCCCTGGTTAGCTGACCCCAGTGATTTAGGGACATTCTCCTCTCTCTGGGAGCCACACACACACACACACACACATTACAAAGTTCTCTCCCCGCCACTGAGCCATTAAAGGGCAACATTAATCCTTAAACTTTATGGTTGTGATAGATGCTGCTGTCAATGGGTTATGCAACTACTATATCTAGAGTTATCTCTGGGTGACATTGTGACAGAGGTGGAAAATAAACAACAATAATTTAAAAAATACTACAAACAATGACGATATTGACATTTCCAAAATTCCATTCAGGTCTGTTTTGACACAGTTGCGAGCTACAGCACTGACATGTTTTATACACATGTAAAATATTTGCCCCAGCACATCACGTGGCCATAATTGAATAAGTTCCATTAAAACAAAAAACAAAGGCAATAAAGTATTTATATTGCAAATTTCATACACATACGCAACCCAAAGTGCTTACGTAAGGCATAAAAGACATTAAAAAGGAATTACACTGGAAGGCATTTTCTTTCTACGCACATTACTGCAAATGAATGTTTGGAAAAAAATGTAATCCAGCAGCTATTTAACATGATGAATATAAAGAGAAGAATTTAGATTGTCAGCATATGTCCAGCTCACAACCAGTTGTTATTCTGGGACTGTGATGCTGCCACTCCTTGGTGACTCTGGTCACCGGGAGTTCGGTTCCTCCTCCAGATCATATTCACACAGTATCTGGATGACTGCTCAGGCCTATTCATCAGCACTCTAAGGTCCTAATGGGACTTTTATTTAATGTTTTATTACAGTTAAGCATCGCCTTTTGTACAGTCATTTACCTGCCAGTTTAATAATATGTTACTGACATTTGTGAATGTTCTGATACTGATTCCTTATACTTTATGCATTTACAGTGAATGTAATATGTCAAATTAATTCATATTATATTTACTCTACAATACAATTTTTTGGATGACTGCTTAATTTCTCTTTCTTCTTTTTATATGCGTATAGGCTTAATTGGCAAACCCTGATGTTACTACAGGCTGTTGCATTGTAGAATGCAACATACCAATATGTTAAACAACCTACAGTGTAACACAAATATACATTATATATAAACTGCTTCAGTTAATCAATATCTGCACAATTTCCATCAAATAAAAATCCACTGATATTCCTAACATACACTGTGGGGAAAATAATCAACATTTGTTTCATGAAACATATTTCCAATGCAGATATTTACATGGAATTTACACCAGACATTGATATCAACTCAATAAAAATATACAGATAAAGAAATCATGACATTACAATCGATAAAAAAGTTATGTGCAGTAAAGTGTGTTGATGAAGATTCTCAGTCATCCAGGTCGTGGTGATCTTAAGTGTTAAAATGTAGGCAACTGGACTTGCTTGAGTTTCTAGAAGACGTTTCACCTCTCATCCAAGAGGCGTCTTCAGTTCTTATTATGAGTTCATAACTGAAGACGCCTCTTGGATGAGAGGTGAACCGTCTTCTAGAAAGTAAAGTGGAATAGCACAGGGGAAAAGTGTCGAACACACGCACTGAAATGTATTTAACACCAGCATTTAAGATGCTTCCTGTATGAATAAATCAGTCTCTCCCAGTATTCAGGTGGGATTTTCGTCCATTCCTTTAAATCTAGAAGATGCTAGTGAACCTTCATCTTCAGCTTTGTCAGCACATGTGACTGATTGGGTCATTTAAATTCATGTTGTTCCTCTGGAAACAGTCGACAGTCTCCTTTGCAATGTGGTGTGGATTGTTATCCTGCTGGAAGATTCCACCTGCATCTCATCCTCAATTCTTCCCAAGAAATTCCTGGTGCGTGGCTTTATTTATCTTGCCTCTGATGCTTCCATCTCCAAACTACACTGCAGGTATGGTATTTTTAGGATCACATGCAGAGCCACATCTCCTCCAAACATGGCACATCATTTTGTTTGCCAAAAGCTTGTTTTAAGTGTGCTGCACGACATTTGGAGAAGGCTGTAGATCACTAGGAGAAGATAGTGTGGCCAGATGAGACAAATATCAGACTGTTCTGCAAATGGTATGACGTAGATGTGGGATATAACACGTAATAACACAGGATGTTGTTGCAGAACGGAGCGTTTCAGGAGATCTTTCATCGCACCTGCTGAATCCAGTCACACACACAGTCACATTAGCCACGACTGGACTGTGGACTGTTTTTGCAATATTTATTTATTTCTGATTTGATTTTTAATTTCTATTCATGCACTTCTTTTAACTTGTTTTATTTTATGTCTATGTGCCCCAGCTCTGTTAGATCAATCTGTGCAAGAAAACACCTGATAAAATATGTTTATAACAAAGGCCTGCACACATGAGGATGTGTCAGATGTGTGTGACGTCTATGCAAATGTGCTCAGATTTGACTCTAATTTATTTCCTTTTGTTTGATGTCATCAGCCACAAAGTCACAGTCAGGGATTTGGGGGCACAGATCCCAACAGGTAGGCAGGTCGTGACGTAGACAGCCCACCAGCCAGCCCTCCTCCTCCTCCCCTCCATCTCCACCCCCACCCCCACCGTCCCGCCTGCCTCCCAGTTGCGTACGCCGCTGTCCTGTCTGGCCGCCCGGTGTCTGCTCCGCGCTCTGCGGCGCTCCCACCCCGAACCCGACAACTCTGCCTCCTCGTTCACCTCCCCGGCTCCCGGACCCCCTCCCCACATCCACCCGGTGAATGCACCAGCGCCGCAAACATGACGGGCATCGCCGCCGCTTCTTTCTTCTCCAATTCCTGCAGGTTCGGGGGCTGCGGTCTCCAGTTCGAGTCTCTCGCCGAGCTCATCGTCCACATCGAGGATAATCACATTGGTGAGTCGGGCCAGAGGGGGGAGACGGAGCTAGGCAGCTAGCTGCTGTTAGCTAGCATCCTAGCTAGTTAGCTGGGCGCAAATAGGCTCGGCTTTGCATTCCGCTATTCCCGCTGCTCGCGCTCCGTCGAGCTTTGTCGGAGTGCGAGTTATTCAGTAACACGGGACTTTAAATCCTCTGAGAAACACTTCCTCTTTGTGACATAAGGGATCCGCTGGCTGTATCTTTCATTAGCCGTGATAGTCACCTTTTGCAGCGGTAACTCGACTCCGAGGGCCGCGTAGGTCTCATAGGTGTAGCATTCCGACCAGGCAGCGGTTTCACAGCTAACACCGCTCAGGACTCGCTGTGTTTACGTCTCCAGGCCTGATGCGGTGCAGCCGGGCTCATCTGTCCTCTCACACCGCATGTGTGTGGAGCTGTCTGTCGCTTTTGCCACCCCAGGTGTCTCACGCATCACCTTTTGCAGTCCCTCCCGATAATGTAGTGTCACGTCATTACCATTCACACCAAGTCACCACCAAGTTGTGGCAGACATGCAATGAAAATGTTAGATTTTCCTTCCACATGCACAAGCTTCAACTTGTTGCACCGCTTATTTGATTCTCACCTGACGGTAAACCCTCTGATAACTACCACCTGGCGTGTTGAGACTTGCAGTGATTGTGATTAGACAGATGGTTATCATGTGAAAACCACAGTTTGGAGTAGCATGAAGTTAATGCAAGTTATTTAACTCAATGCAAGGTAATAAAAACATAGGTGGTGCTTTAGTAAAATCACAGGTGTAGATACATGGGGGGTGCATGTGCAGACATTTACATTTACACCATAAATTGATGCAGAAAAGACACAAATTGGTGCATAAAAATCACCCAGAAATCAGGAAATTATGTGTTTGATGCTTAATTTTTGTGTGTGAATGACCCCCAAATCCCTCATTTTATATCTGCCCCCACCTCCCAGTGAGAAAAGGCAATATTTGTCTATGATGGCTTTATCAGCTTACATATTTCACCATCAATGCACTTGTCAAGATATTATATTTTAAGTGCATCATTAATTAATAGCTGCACCTCTCTTAGGTGCAAGTGCTGTATAAAATATAAGTAAATGTTATAAGCATTTCCTAGTGTTTGATTATTGGGCGCTCCTTTGCTAGTGAGCTTATTTATCAGTGAAAAGCATTCAAATGTAGCCTAATTAGTACGGTGCAATAATGCTTGTTAAATATTTAACACTTCTTGAAGCCCAGTTTGAACGTGTGTGTCTGTCTAAACACAAAGCGATCCACTCTGCTAGATTAAGCTATTACACTACAGAAAAAAAATCCAGGGAGTTGTTAACCGCTGAAACACCCAATAGTCTGTTAAAAAGTTGATGTGGGCTAATCATTATTTGTGGCGTGCATCCATCCTCAGGAGGCGGTTTGAGGCGGGTGATGCGGTGGGGTGAGGGGGTAGAATGGATGCTTCATTGAGCCAGTCTCCATGGCAACTGGCTGTCTCCAAAGGGGTTGGGGGCAGTATATTGGCTGAGTTATTGCACACCTGCTGTCTCACTAACAAAGAGCACTCCCGAGCAGCCAGCTGTGATGAGGACACCCGATGTGTGATGTCACATAGCACGTGGGTCGGGATGGATGTGATGATGCTTTTTTTTTTAAAAAAAAGGGTCAAGTTTTGTGTGACTGTTTGTGTGTGAGGAGAAAGTGGAGCGGTGTGGGTGGTTGTTTTTGGACCACTCTTCATCCGACCATATGCTCCGTGGATCACTTGTAAATTAACCAAAGAGGTGGGAAATTAACACCATGAATGGCCACGTGATTGTTTTTATACCCCAAACAAAACAGTAAACAAATTAAAGAACAGATTTGATCTTTTCAGTCACACAGGCTAAACCCCACACTGATATATACGCCCCATCTGGCTCTTAGCTTGACCTTTGACCCCAACGTTCAGCTGAGCAGAATGGCGGTTTACCAGTCAGATCGCTTGGATTAATGAGTTCCCCCTCTTCTCGCTTTATACCGAGTTTAGCCATCAGCAGCGTCAGGATCACACACAGCCTAATCAATACTGCTCGCAGATCAGTTACCGCGGGGATAAGCGTGACAGATGGAGGGGATTGAGGTGAGAGTGTGGGAGAGTAAGAGGGGGTAGTGGCATTTGGCTTTGACTTCCCGTTTAATTTTGAAACTGTGCTGCAGCAGTGTGTGATCAGCAATCGATAAAAAGATAAGCTAATTTGATCTTCCCAGCTACTTCACTCCAGACGCCAGTTAAGCTGTTTGCAGATTGGCTTTGCAGATAACAGATTGCCTCAATTGCGGTGTATCCTGCTGTGTGCGAGCAGATTTTGACAAGGCAGGTGCCAGCCATAAATCTGGTAATCCAAAAGTGACGGCAGGATTGTGCTTTCAGACATAAATCTGTAAAAGTGAGTCAGTAGGTCTCAGGTCAGGGTGCAGAAATCTGTGTAGGCCTCTGCTGGAGACACATCAATAGTGTAGACTGTGCTGCCCTCTCGTGGCAGGACATGCTATGTGCTACATAACCAAAAAAAAGTTTAATTTTTGTTCTGCCTTTGGTTTGCACTCCTGTATCTTATTTGGACTCCTGACACACCACACAATTATAGCTGGCAGCATCCAAACCAGATGAGCCCGTCGCGATCCTTTCCGTGAGAAAGTGAGGTAATGTGCGGGTCTTCGGCGCTGACCTCATCCTAGAAGAAAGGGTAGCAGCCTTCCAATAACATACCCGCACTGTTTAGATCACAGCTCAATACAAGAGGAAATGGGTAAGGTGAGCTGTGTTTAGTGTGGTGTTTGGTTGTTGTCGAGGTCTTTGTGCGGTGACTCTAAGTAAGGTCTGAGGAATGTAATGATGTCAGGCTCATCTGCCTGCGTGCACGGCAGCACTGTGCCGTGTTCCCACCTGCACAAGCACATACTTGCCTCTTACCTCAACAAAAGAGGAGCTGGGGGGGAGGGAGCGGGAGGCAGATAGGGAGAGATTAAAAGTGGGGAAGAGATTTGAAAGAGGAGGTTAAGAGAGGAAATGTGTGGGGGTGAGCACAAGGAAAGGCCAAGCGTCTCCGCTTTGTTCTGACAGAATTTACCTGGATTTTTTGTTGTGCATTTGGATTGGGTTTAATAGCTGGAATCAAAGCCTGAGGTGTGACTTGACAAGAGGAGTCAGGTCAGCATTGTAGTCTCTGCTGAAGCATGCAGATAATTAACCAAAAGTAACTTTTAATTACGTAATCACTCAGCCCACCGGCCAAGTTTGGCTGTATTCCTTTATCTGCCTTGGCTTAAACATGAGGCAAATACAAACACAATGTGGTGAGGCAGTTTTTATCTCTCTGTCATTACCAGGTAGGAAAACCCCCTCACAGCTGGGTTTTTTTTAAGGTATAATTACATAGCTAAGGAGGTATTATGTGAATTACTAGAATGTGTCTTTGCATTAGTTCCTTTGATGTTGCCAGTAGGTCTGAGCTATAATTAATGTTCAGTGTAATCATTTTGTGGAGATATGAGCTTCAAAGCCATAATGATTGCTCAATTAATAGATGAGTTGACTGACGGAAAATTGACCAGCAACAGTTGTTTGATTGTTTAGATTGTTATTTAAGGTAAATTGCAAACATTCACTGGCTCTAGGTTCTCAGATATGAAGATTTGCTGCTTTTCTTTGTCGTACATGATGCTAAATTGAATATCTTTGCGTTTTGGGTGGTCGGTCAGACAAAGACAAGGCACTTGAAGCCGGCACCTTTGACTCTAGGTTACTGTGATTGGAATTTTTCACTATTTTCTGATATTTCAGAGACAAAACGATTAATTGAGAAACATAATAATGATGGCTGCACAGTTAATCAAAAAATAATTGAGCCTGCAATATGGCCAGCTCAATATCCAGATTGCAGGAGCTGATTTTTTTTTTGACAAAGGTAAAATGTGTCACAACATCTCATTATAATTGCTACAGAGATGACCCCAGAAAATTATGATCTTGATAAGATTTCGGCACGCTGAGCTGCCACCTCTGTCAAATACATGGTTCTTGACTTCACCACATCACAGACTGTATGGGCTGTAGCTGCTGCGGCGGTGGGCCAATCACTCATTGCATTAAATCTGAGAAGGCTTGCAGTGATTGGCTGCGAACAAAGCCTGACGACAACTTCCAGATCTGAGTACATAAAGGATCGAATTCAGGTTTCTGCTGACTGGAGAAGGATCAATATTACTTGGTACAGATACCATGCCCTAGCTACAACTAATAATAATGCCTGATCTGATGATTATTTGATTGATTAACTGATTATTTGTTTGGTCCAAAATGTCACAGGTTACTAAAACCAGCCATTAAATGTCTTGTTTTGTCTGACCAACAGTCCAAAACCTCAAAATATTCAATTTACAGTGATTTTTAAACAGAGAAGAACAGCAAATCCTCACAACTGAGGAGCTTGAAATCTTCAGCCTTTGTGCTTGAAGAATGACTCAAATTATTTATTAATAATCACAATATTAGGTCATATGTTATTTGTCTACTAACTGATTTAGACACAAATTAATGCTGCTCTATTTATGTGTGATTTTTCATACATCTGCCATAGTGAGATATCAGTCAGTATCAGAAAATACTTTATTGCAGATAAAACTTAAATGTCATAGCCCAGCCCCAGTTGCCAGATTGCTTGCCATCCCACTTTCGGAGGTGTGAGACGGGAAGGGGCGTGTGCTTGTCCGTGTGAGAGAGTGTGTGTTCACCATACTTCCTAAATGACCTGTCAGGGTGTAGCGGAGCAATTAGTGCATCGACGTCCCAAACTGGAGACTGCAGGCCCTCTCTTTTCACGCTACACATACATACACGTACACATGCTCACACAGATTGCCTTTCGGAAGTCGCAGGGCCCGAGCGCCCCACCAAGCACTGGGAAGTGTAATTACAGAGAAGTTTGCCTTTTCCCCCACCCATATCCCCCCTGCTCCTCCTCCTCCTCTCCTCTCTCTCCATCCGGTTGCCTGCTGCTCTAGAAACACGTTAAAACGCTCTCTGTGGCTTAATTAGCAGTCTGCAAAACAAGCCATGCATTCTTGGCCTGGTTTCAACACATACACACATGCACACACAGACCTATGCACATGTGCACATACATGTGGACGCATGCCCACAGTGTGTATTCAGCAGGGGGCAGCAGTGTACTGCTGGTGGGAGATGGATGTCACTGTTGAAATGAGCGGAGCAGCAGTTGATTGGTTGCTGCTTTTAATGACAGGAATGCTAATTAGGGGGATATTTATAGACCCTTGAGACTCTGAAATGTCTTGGACGCGCAGCACACATGCACTGAAACATACTCACACACACACACACATATTGATGGAGAACACACAGGGCAGGCTGCTGGCATTGCAACAGGAGGTTAAATGTAAAACGTGCAAATTAAATCAATGAAAATTGATATTGCGGTGTAATGCGTGTCTGTGTCTAAATGTGAGTGTGTTTGTGTATGTATGCGTGTGCAGGTCTCCTGCTCCAGCGGCAGGATCAGCAGTGTGTTAGCTTCCTGTCCTGCTAGGTGAGCGGAAGTCATAAAGCTGGTGAACATTTACTGCAGCTCTCTTTCTCTCTGCACCTGGCTTACTCCATTTCCACCAACACCCTGCCCCCTCCCCCTTCTCTACACACACATGTACACACTTACCTCATCTTAAAGCAAAAAAAAGGTCCTTGTACATCCCTAGTTATTAACTCTGGAGTTTCTCTTTCTGTTACTTGTTCTTTTATACCTAGCTGTCAAACATTTGCCTAAATGGCATTTAGCTGCCTGACACTGTTACGGTGTTCATCGCTTTAGATATATCCTACCATGTAGAAGTTTGACTCCTGGTTCTTCATTTCAGATTGTTGATTAGAATGCTTAAAATTTATTTTATTAATCAATTATTCAATCTACAGAACATTTATTATCAATGGCTTTATGACGAATTTTGTTTGGGTGGAAAAATGTGAGGCATTAAGCGGCTCCCACTTCTGACATATGATGATTTACGTGATTGTAAATGATCTCAAATGACCATTTGTTTATCAGTTACTCACTTTGTATTATAGTAAATTCGTGCAGAAAACTTTATTTTTCTCACATGTCTTCTTGTTGAAGGACGGATCCAAAAACACTGAAAATTCCTGATTAATTGAAATCATGCAGAGACGCATTTAACAACGGCAAAACTATATCAAAACACGTGTTTACAAACTCTTACACAACTCATGCAGAATAATCCAAGTCTCATTTTTCCAGTCATATGCTATGTACTTGCCAACAAGACAGCCCTTTCCAAGAAGTAACTGAGCTGAAAAGCTAGGGCCTGTCCCAATGCCCACACTTACCCTAAAAATACCGGTATCTTGCATTGCTACTACGCGTGACGTATGCCTGCATGTGGGCCACGCCGATTTGCATAAAGTGGTGTCTCATTTCTTAGGGAAAGATCTCTACCCTAATATTTCTCACTTCTCTCATCAAGGGTTATCTCGCAAACGAGGGCACTCAATACCAAGTGGAGGATTTAAGGGGTAGAAATGGGATTGGGCCCAAGACAAAAACAGTACTTTTACCTCACTGAACACAGGAGCTGCTGGTCTACCACTGCCTACCTACTCAGTTGGTTAGTTTGTTTTATGGTATGACTTTGGTGTTTTTAAAGGTTTAGTTCGAATTCACCAAAATCACACAGTATCACAAACAAATTAACCGATCAGGGCACAGGTAGACAAGCAACTCCCCTTTTCAAGTAGGTAAAATTACTGTTTTTGTCAGTGGAGTGTGGCTTTGAAGAGAGCATAGGTAAGTTTCACTTACGTACAGTTTTAAATGGGAAGGTTTTCGGGCAAACGCATGTGTTTGGAAAATGCTGAGCCTACGACTGAGTAAATGTGAGTTTATGACTGGGTAAACTCATCAAGAATTGTCACAGTTTTTTTTGGATTCTTCGTTCACCAGAGGCATGCACGAAAGTAATTGATGTGCAAATGCTCATTTTGTCGGTAAAGTGCTCCTTTAAAAAATATTTCTTGTCTTCAGATGTTCTCAGAGTGCGTCAACCTTATAGCATCGTCACATGATATCAATGTACTGTATAATGACTGAAAACAAATTGGGCAAGCTACTGGGCTAACGGGTGCCCATTGTCATGTTTTTGATTCAGCCTAGTCAGTGATGATAGGTTGAGGTGTGTTGGTGTATGAGTATTTGTGCGTGCACGTGTGTGCGCGTGCTTGTGCATGCGCAGAGAGCTCTGGTCTCTCCATCTGAGCAGCAGGTAGGATTATTAAGGCTCAGCTATAAAAGACTGTCAAAGACCACCTCTGTGGACCACCTCAGATGTGTTTGTGTGTGAGCCTGTGTGTGTGTGTGTTTATGGATGCATGCTCCTGCTATCTTTTTTCCTCACCCAGCCTCCTGAGTGTTTTTACATATACTCACATGTATAAGACTCGGGTCTACGCTGCAGCAGCAGCAGCAGCAGCAGTGTGCAATTTTTTCTAGGCTGTTTTCGTGTTTGCTGGTCTCCTTGGTGTTCTCCTGCACTGTGGGAAGTCTGCATTCTTTTTTAATTATGAGGTGTGAAAGCCTGAAAACTAAAAGGGCTAAGAGGGCCAACACGCAAACGCACACACACATGGGATTAGTTGGAGGGAGCGTCCACTGTGTGCTGTTAATTGTTGCACAGAGATGATCAAGTTCTTGGATCTTATTTGCAATACATCTGCTAACCATTACATATAAAGCTGTAATTATGCCTACATGCACACACACACACTCAGATAAACATAGCCGTGCACGCCATGGCTTAGTTTTTGTAACTGTGGATCCCTCTGAATGTTCCCCCGTTGAACACTTGATGGCACTGGTACTTCACAGATGCACCCACCCGCAGTGTTTTCATGCACACTTGCTCCTGTTTTCCAGGGGGTGGGAGGTGGGGCTTTGAAGTTAACACAGCTTCCCTCAGGCAGTGGAAGTTGCCTACTGTAGTGTTACTGACCTAGCAAGTCAACTGGAAAAAGCAGCGTGTATGTGTGTGTGTGTGTGTGTGTGTGTGTTTCGAGTAATACACTGTGTACATTCATCACAGCCACCGAGTCACTCTTTCACTCACAGACAAATTTCTTCTTTGCCACATTCAGACTCGGCCACGATTAATCAGCCTTTAGTCACTTTGGAAAAGACATTTGTAGTAAATTACAGACGGCCCGGCGTTGGCGTAATAATGTGCCACTTATGAAAGTATTCGAAATGTATCAGGCTTTCACATATCATGGGCTAATACAGAGAACGCAGTGTGAGAAACGGTAATATATCAGACAGTCTGGCAGGAAGAATAGATGTATGAGTCAGCTACATACTAAGAGTATTCATGCAGCTTTTTCCCTGCACAGAGAGCAGTGATTAATCTGAATGCCTCCCTCTCTTTCTCTCCCTCACAGACACAGATCCGCGGGTCCTGGAGAAGCAGGAGCAACAGCAGCCCACTTATCTGGCCCTCAGCTACATCAACAGGTACATAAATGTTTACACACACAAGCAAAGGTGTCCGTCTATAGAGGGCAGCATTGCTCCACCAATGAAAGTCTGTGATTCTGTGTGTGTGTTTGTATGTGTGTGAGAGAGCGTGCGCACATGTGGCTTGCGGAGGGCAGCTCAAATGACTGATGTCTTCCCATAGACACAGCAGTGACTCATCCACAGACCAGCAGAGAAAAACCACACAAGACAATCACTCCTGTCTCCCTGTGCTGCAAACAGCACAACCAGAGGCAGCCTATCAGGATTACTGCATGTACTGTATGTCTGTGTTTGTTGTGTGGTGAACCGATGTGTCACGTCCCACTTAATGCCCTGTTAAATCACTCCAAGACGCAACGTTTAGAAAGATAACGGTAAAACACAGAGAGAGAGTTAGGTTTGTTTTCTGTGGTAATTATTCAAGTGGCGAGGTTGTAAATGTCACCCATATTTCCTGTGCAGTGTTTTGATGACCGTGTGTATTCAAAGAGACAGCACATTCAGCAGCTCAATTATGTCTTTGCTAACCTCACACTTCCCTCTCATAGCACCAGGGCAGAGAATAGCCATAATCAGATGAGGTGAAACCTTAAATGCCCTTCATTATAGCAACAAATAACACTGTAGAACATTAGAAAGCAGAAGAACATACAGAATACTACAGTACATAGGGTTTATTTAAGTATACTTCCAGTTAATTACAACTAAACCAGGGTCTTATTTTAGTAGTTTTGACAACGTTCCTTTCAGTAATGATCTGGGACCTTAGCAACATCGCTAAGAAGGAGTTAGGGGGGGCCGGAAACACCAGAAGAGTTCCAGCTGTCTGTTGTAAACATCCATCACAGCCTTAAGACGGCCTTCCTGGTTCAGTTTTCCCCGATCGCACTTACAGTCAGGGCTGGGTATCAGTACTCTATGCTTTTATGGTATTGACTGAAATAACCCAGTAGCAAGTAGCATCAAAATGCCTCCAGTCAAACCATACCTGCATTTGATTTGATTTGGCGCCGGGGTTCCCTGATCCCAGACTGTCCCGACTCCCCCCGATGTATCAGTGGAACTCACTGATGACCACCCTCCCTATTTGTGCCATCAGGTTCATGACAGATGCGGCGCGCCGGGAGCAGGAGACCATGAAGAAGAAGGCCACACCCAAACTGTCCCTGTCCATCACCGGCGGAGTGTCCAGGAACAGCACAGCCACGCCTCCTCGCCACACCAGCGGTAACCTGACGCCTCCCGTCACGCCCCCCATCACTCCCTCTTCCTCCTTTCGCAGCAGCACACCGACAGGTACGACAGGTGTGTGTGTGTTGAAATATATGTTTGAGGAAGACAGATGGATTGCTTGTACTTGTGGAGTGAGTGCAGGTGTTGAAAGTGACTAATGCAAAGTAATGCTACTGGCAGCAACAGAAAAAGCTTACAGTTACGGTGACGCTATCAGGAGCCCATTCATCAACAATTCAGACAGCGTACTGAGCAAATGAAGATATTTTTAACATAATGGAATGCAGTTTATTTCACACCTGACGACTGCAGAAAAAAATTCAAAACAAAACCTCAAAATATCTGCCAAGAAAGCACGAGCCAGCTCAGCTTTTATTTAGTAATTCAAATTGTATGTGGGAACCACAAATGATTCACTACATAAAAATGTAATAAATTGGATACGTGGACACTTTTTAATCATAAAGAAAATCTGCGTCCATAGTGGAAATGGGAAGAGGCTTAAACCCCGAGCACTATGTAATGTATGTGTGTGTGTGTGTGTGTGTGTGTGTGTGTGTTGTTTGGTGGCTCCTGCAGTGAGCAGACCAGTCAACACTCTGCTAATTACATAGCAGCTGTCACGCTGTGTGTTCGCATGGGGCCGTGTGTTGCACAGCCCAGAAGCAGATGTCCAATTCCAGCCCAAATGGTTCCAAACGTAGTGTTAGGTCTGGGCTTATACACCGGCACGGCTACACACACACACACACACACACACACACACTTTCTTTCGACATGTGCCAGGGTGCCATCCATTTCCTCATGCTGAGGTGCAGCATTTCCTGTGAGATGGTGGGGGGTCAGTGTGCCTTAATGTGTGTGTGTGTGTGTGTGTGTGTGTGCCTGAACATTTCAGTAATGTGGTATGTGGATGTGTGTGTGTGTGTGTGTGTGTGTGTGTGTGTGTGTGTGTGTGTGTGTGTGTGTGTGTGTGTGTGTGAGTGGAAAATGTTCTGCACTTAGCAAAGCACTTTTTCCAGCCTGATCACTCCCACTTAATGATCCCCTTTTCAGTGCCAACCCCTGAGTTTTGACTCACAGGCATACACAGAAGCCTGTGCATATGCACATGCACACCACTCCTGTTTTGTCTAAACTGTGCTCTCAGTGGCGTGTGGGCTGCTGATAGATCACAATCACAGCAGAATATAGAGGGAAGTATTAATAAAAGCCACATATCATCTCTGTTTGCTAAATTCCCAAGGCATGATGTATTTTTGGACATGTCCCCGTCCATATTTTATGAGGGATGACTAGCTATTTTTTTGTTCTGCGTGTCTCCATTGTGCCTCCAGGCAGTGAGTATGATGAGGAGGAGGTAGACTACGAGGAGTCGGACAGCGATGAGTCGTGGACCACAGAAAGCGCAATTAGTTCCGAGTCGATCCTCAGCTCCATGTGCATGAACGGGGGAGAGGAGAAACCGTTCGCCTGCCCCGTCCCCGGCTGTAAGAAGCGATATAAGGTAAGGCCATACCAGAGGGCCGAGATGGCAGCGCCAGCGACACAGCATAGGACACGAGGTTTCGCACTGTCTGATTAAGTCCACACTGGAGCTTTTGTCTGAGTATCACATGTCTGAGCATAATATTTGAAGGAGAAAAAAATCCACATAATGAATCCAGAATGCCGTGATTGGAAACAGTAATAAATATATCATGGTATATTTGTTTTGGTTGGATTTTACAAGCACCTCATTCAGCTTGTCGTTCCTGGTTGTTTAATCATTGTCACTCTGGAAACATTAGTCTCTTATACCCTTTTTAGACCAAAACAGTGACGCAGGATAAAGTCACACGAGCTGTTGATGTGAACGGGTCCACAAGTGTTTCCAACTGGACTTTTTCACCCGGAGCTATAGCTATATTAGATCTCAAGCCATATAAATTATCTCTAAGATTCTTTGACGTGTTTGTTGAATGTGACTTGCTGAATTAATGTTTAATAAGGAGACTAAACACAATGCAATACGTCCTTCATGCTGTCATGTTTTTTAGTGACACATTCCGGTTTTAATTAATTTAGAAAGTGGCTAATTCTGTTAATAAATTAACAAATTAACAAATTTCTGTCAGGCTTGGGATCCTAAACTGTGTAAAAGGGACATGTTTTTCCTCTTACCTGTAGTGCAGTAAATCATTTTAGATTGTTTTGGTGTGAGTTGTTGATTGTCTGAGATATCGGCTGTAGAGATGTCTGCCTTCTCTCAAATATAATGGAACTAGATGGCACTCAGCTTGTGGTGCTGAAAGCGCCAAAAAAATACATTTGGAAAACTCAACAGCAGAAATCATGACCTGGTCACTCAAGATAAACCACAGATCTTGTTGAGCAGTTTCATATAGGGACTATTGAAACTGCACCCCGCAGAAGGAAGCGTGCATCTACTGCTAGCTCACCTAGCACTACTGAGCTAGCATTAAGCGATGAACCCGTGCCCACAGACTATTATGAAAGGTTCCTGGTCAGGCATGAGGTTTGTACGTAACCCTTCTCCCCTTTCATGACGTTTCTCCTCTCCCTTTGTCTCTTAAGAATGTGAACGGCATCAAGTACCACGCCAAGAATGGCCACCGTACGCAGATCCGCGTGAGGAAACCCTTCAAGTGTCGC
Organism: Epinephelus awoara; assembly: GCA_035609425.1. Lineage (NCBI taxonomy): Eukaryota > Metazoa > Chordata > Actinopteri > Perciformes > Serranidae > Epinephelus > Epinephelus awoara. Next base: position 13,464,927 of record CM069310.1, on the reverse strand, counting down.
TGCGGCAAGAGCTACAAGACCTCGCAGGGCCTGAGACACCACACCATCAACTTCCACCCACCCGTGTCCACCGAGATCCTGCGCAAGATTCAAGGCTAGAGCCTGTGCTCACACCAATCACTACCCCAAACATTAGCCCTATCCTGACTGTCCTCACCCAGCCCCTTTTATACCCATCCCCCCACACTAAAGGATCAAGTGCGTGCTTTAAGTTGTTTTCGTTTTCTTTTTTCATCTTTTTGTTCGTATGTTATTTTTTTTCTATCCATGTTATATCACTTGTATTTTTGAAAAGAAAAGGTGTATCTTTGTAGTATTTTTTATTGTTGTACATTTGCACATTCGTATATGCTATCACATTACTTTTTCTCTTTTGTTTGATTTACATAAGGTGCTAACTGTAAAAAACAGAAAGAAAAGACACAAAAACAAACGATACGAAAGAAGAGTGGAAACCTAAAAGAAGATGTGAAACAGGAAGTGCAACCCAGCCCTGCCCCTGTCCCCGCTCGTCTCTGAGTGGGATGAAGTTGACATTAGTGCTGATCTGAGTTCAGACGTCGGCAACACTCCCTTTCCGTTAGATGCAGTGAGTTGGCTGAGCTCAGATCTGTGCCTTTGCAGTAACTTCTGGGGGTTTCGGTGTGAGAGCTAAGTTATACTTTAAATAGATATATTGATATATAAACAATAGACAGATATGTATGTGTACATAAAAATATATAAAAGTATTCATGAGCATATACATAAATAGTTACACTTTATTTTCAAGCTTTATTTTATATATTTTTGTCAGTGTTTTTATTTTTCTTTGTATCAGTAAGTGTTCCTTTCATTCCTTATTTGCTGAGACGGCCAGTTTTGTCACCTCAGAGGTGAAGGTCAAACAGCTGGCTGACTTTGGGTTCAGAGAGTTTCCTCTCACCACACCCTGGAGATAAGGAGCCAACACGCCTTTCTGTCTGACACACCCTGAAGCATATGCGATGTTATTACTGTCGATCAGGAAGGGGCGCTGAACGTATTAGGACACGGCGCAGGCCAACAATCCATATCTTACACATTTCACCCCCACGGGAAACCATCCATGTATTTCATATCGCCAGTGTTTCCTCATTCACGGTGCCAGAGCTGTGTTCAAGAAACTTAGCTGCAAAAGCAGGTTAAGCCCCATACTGTATTCCAGCTGCCAAGATCTTTGTTGTTTTGTTTTTTTCCATAATGTTGCCAACAGCTCTCCACTGCCAAACATTGACCATACCATGTGCCTGATGAGGGGGGGAGAAAAAAGGGAGGGTGGGCAGGGTTTTACCCGAGGGGTCGCCAAATGTGTGGCAACGATTCTCTTCTCCATCGCACCTCCAAAATGTGCGGATGAGTGGATGTACATCTGCGGAATGTTTTCATGCATGCTTTCAGTGTCGTGACGAGAGGAAGAATGTGTGAAAGATTTGTATTTGAAAGAGATTACCATCTACAGCCTGTCATTTGTGTGTGTTGTAGACGAGAGCATTCCAGTTCATTGTACGTGTGTATGTATGCGTGTGAGTGCCGTGTGTGTGTGAGTGAGTGTGTGTTTTCTCAGCGGTATCCAAGTCATCAGCCTATAGAGTGTTACTGTATTGTGTGTGTGACCGTGCTCGGATCTGTCTGTGCTGTCTGTGCCACGCCGCTGGTTCGACTCCTGTGGAGCAGGACGGCGCTGGCAAGTGTTGCGTCATGTAGTCGTAGCGGTGGCCGACTTGTTGCCCCTGATTGGGATTTCATCATTCATTGCCTCCAAGAAAAACAAGAGCGGTGCAGTGCAGCCGCCCAAGCGTGCCAACACACATCGATTCATGACATCATTTTCCTCATCGTGCACAACGTTTTTTTAAATCTGTTGGAAGCTCAAAGCACGAGCTTCTTCTCTTTTGTTCTTCTGATGGGTACAGTGACCTCTGACATGCACACACCCTCCTGCCCTCCAAGCTGCTGTTGCCATGGAAACCACTGGGTCAGCATGGCAAAGAGACCTTTTTTCTTAAATAGTCATTTTGGTATTTGTTTATTAAAGTTTTATGGGGTTTAACAAATAATTTCACCCCCTAATTTCTTTTAAATACCCTGTTCTTATTATAGTAATTACAGTGCACCTGCACTGTACTTAGAATGCCTTTAACTCGTGTGCTACCTAACAAATAAGCACAAATGTGTGCCTGAAAGACATCCTATGTCTATTCTGAAGCACCAAAAAGTGAAGCAAGATCTCTAAAATCTTGATATCAATTTCAAAGTACGTCTGTGGACTTACTACCCCGACAGTAACCCTGAGATAATGGTTTGCGTGCGACAGGAAAACTTCGTTCCTGCCTTTGAGAGCAGGGGAAGAGTTTCCGTGGCTGGGATCAGAGCAGAGACGGGCCGAGATGGACGGAGACTGAGAGTCTCCCGTCAAACACTCGTAAAACCATCCCCGCTTCACCGACACCGCCGTCACCATGGCAATAGTTTCAGCTTTACACAGGGGGGGCCAATTGCAGTATTACACATATGGGAGAGGAGGAGCGGAGGCTGTGTGCAGAAGGAGGAGACAAGGGAGGGGGTTTCTATATACCGTGTACAGTGAATGTATTGTAATGTGTGTCTGTTGTCAAGTGCTTTTAAATTATATTTTCGTATGTAACGTGGAGACCAATGTTTCCTTTTTGTATGGGGGGACAACAGGTTCTGAGCAGAGTGACTTGTAAATGATGTCAAACTGTCTTTCTATATAAAAGAGAAGCTGCTTAAATGTAAACAGGAAATGACTGAAAAAAAAAAACAGTAAAAATAAAGTAAAAAGTTCTGTAGCTTGGACTCATGTTATTTCTCCCCATTTCAACCCAAACAGAAGATGACATTACAATAAATGCATTAAGACAAGCTTACTTTATTCATAAAGATCTTTGCAGTACACACTTAAACCACCGTCCTGACATTCTCACATGAAAGGGGGGCTGCATCGGACACATGACATACACACACATTTTGCCTTTGTGATTACTGGGCATGTGCAATTTTTAAAGCCTGAATACAACACTGTCAGGGTTCACTTTGTAATGACAGAAAATAGACAAGCGGTGATGTGGAGACACACACAGATATGACACTCGCTCATGATTTGGACCTGCACACGAAGCGATGACTTTTTCTTCACAGTTCTAACTTTAAAACGTGGAAGTGCGTAACGAGAAAAGAGTCTGGAACTTAGTGTCCTGCAGTCTGTTTGCCTGTTTTACAGTTATCTCAGATCAAATAAAGAGACCAGCCCAGTTTTCTGACCAACTAACCAAAGTAAAACATCATTGGTCCACCATTCTTTCATCGCTAAAACATGGAAGGAAGTAACAATGAGAGGAGGCAGGGTCACGACAGTAATTCACAGGTCTCTCCACAAATTATACTTATTTTCATATGTACAGTACATTCATAATAAAGCCTTATTTAGTGCAGATACATGAAAACGTAGTGCTGTTTTTGTTTCAACCATCTGACGTCTTATACGTACAGCAGTACTGTGGTTCTGGGAAAAATCAACTCCCATTCAAGTCAACAAAAAAAAGTCTCCTGCGTACCAATCTTCATTTAAATATACACACTCAGATGACTCTTGAAGACATCACATAATCAGATCTCGCTCTGCATTTACACTTAAAAAAAACAAATCCCTTCTGTGCATGAGCTATGAATCGTGGACAATTCAAAGATGAAGATGTTTTGGCTGTTATATCGCATGAGAATAACTGTAAATAATATTCAGGGACATCAACATACTAAAATGCTTTCTCTTGAAGCTCCTGCTACAATTCATCCTTTCGCTTTAACAGCTATTATTTTGTCGTTTTGAACACAGAATAAATGCATGCACTACGAATGGTGCTTTCGTCCCCTGAAGCAGAAAGAAGAGCATAAAAATGATAGAAAAGTAAAGGACCGTGGCACTTTATGTGAGTGTTACAGATCCTTTTACCCATAGTGTTTTAAGGTGAAAGCTACCCTACTTAAAAAAACACCTTTGCTTCCTTTCAGAAGTGGACTACATTCTTTCTAACCTTTGTTAAGATTGCGAAAAAGTGCTAATGATTGTATATTAACGAGACAACTCAACCCAATCGAAATTAACTAATAGCTGACGACACACATTTACCCATACGGTATGTCAATATTCTAGGTTTGCCCTTTGCATCCTTCACTCGATCTGCTCGAAATTGAGCACGTGGCCGTCAAAGTGCGTGAGGACGTGTCTCTCGAAGAGCTGCTGCTGACAGTTGAGAGGGAACTGCTCGGAGCAGACGGGGCACACCTTCCAGTGGCTTTCCACGTGCTGCTCGAAGCTGCGCTGCTCAAAGTGGGGCGGGAAGATCACCTCGCATAACGGGCAGCGCTTGTGAACGTCACTACTGGAAAGACAGAGAGAGAAGGAAAGGAGAGAGTAGTAGGAGATAAAGCTTTCTAATAATATTAATTTCTTTATTCCTATGTGTCCAACCTGTCTAACTAAACTTTACCTGGCTCACGAATCAGTCGCAGGCAGGCAAGTATCTGGTTGCCGCTGTCCTCGCTCCTGCTGCCAATTATAAATTCCCCCTTTCATGTTGGCCTCACTTCCTTTTAATCAGGGTTGCAGTATCCTGTGGGCATCTACCAAGTAGCCTAGCTAGTGAGCGGCCGACGATGCATATACCAAACTGAATAAATCTATCAAATTGGCTCTAGCAGTCTGGTTTGGATCACACACTCACCTATTCTGTGTGTAATTCCATTCAATCAAAATTCGACTTTGATTTTTATAAACATCTAACATCCTTAAATATGAAATTCTACAATGACAGTTTCAGCCCTCACCCCTGACGTTCACCCTTACAACAGCTAGCTAGGTGACAGTGTGTTCTGCATTCAGTATGGCATGTGTGTAATGTATACACATTGTGCATGTGCCTTAAGAGTGTCGAAACCTGAACTGAGCCTGAGTCCCACTGGGTCTGAACGGGCTAGGCTGGGTTTTTACAAATATTAACAATGTTCAGCCTACTTGGTGCTTCATGCTTCGCTCCCCAGTTAATATCTTCTCCCTCGCTAAGTCACCTTTCGGTTTGTTGTCAGAGTGACACAAGGAAATGGTCGTGGCTGTGTAAAGAAGGCCACTGCCTGTTTTTTTCCCCTTAAATTAAATATGCTGGACTTGGGTTGGGTTAAAAAAACAATATAAAAGACACGCACATCTCAATGTCCAATGGATAGGGTGCTGAACCAAAGAAACATCTGGCAAAGTAGAAAACAAGTAAGTCTGCACACCAAGCAGCTCCCATTTAAAAGGACTTAAATTCAGAGTGACGTTTCAAGCCTACAGCTCTTCCTCAGACTTCTGAGTCATGTGACATACCACACTTGTTGCCCATATTTGTGATAAAAATAAACAAAGAAACTTTATAAATGTACCCCAGTATCATATCAGGGCTACTCTGTGTGAATATATGAGGGGAAAATACCAGCATGTAGACATTTCATATCCCACACATATAAATGGTTTAAAAAGTTATCTGGTTAAGTAACTGCCATACATACATCTAAAATAAAAATAAAAAACACATTGGGCACTTGTACGTATATATATTTTCTTTGTCTATTCTTATTATGCATAAAGGCACGGGTGTGGTATGTCACATGACTGGTTCAGGCACTATGAGTATTTAAGATGACGACTTTCTGTCATTTACCAGAAGTCTGAAGAAGAGCCGTAGGCCTTGAAACATCACTCTGCATTAAAGTCCTTGGGTTGGGTTCAGACATGAAAAACAGAATGCCTGTCATGATCGGGTACAGACAGAAATATGTAACCGTGCTGCACTCTAATGTGCATACATAGATGCATGTATGTGATTTATGCATCTATAATTTCCCTTCCTCTGTTTCCTCTTGTTACATGTTTTTGACTTTGAGTCCAGAACTTATACACATACACAAACAGAAATGTAAAGACGCCAAGTTGTAATTTTACTGGACTTTATACTCAGTGGAGCGATATGACAGTAATGTTTGATGAGAAAATGGAAAATTTCATGCATTTCGTATCTACAGGGATAAAAATGTAACCCTCGTAGTACACATTGACTATGAAAGCTGCCACCTCTTTACCCTGTGAAGTCAGCTAGCCATCCTGCAGGTCTGTCCAAACAGCAATGGATTTTCATTTCTATTTTTTTTTTATATTAGCGTTGTCACTGGCACAGGGGTTGACTGACTCACTGGGAAAAGAAATCTCCACCTAACCTGTCTTTGCTGTTTTATTCTATGCATTTGTCTTTGCTTGTGTCAAAGTGTTTCTTCACTGTGTGTTCGGTTTTAAAAGTGGAAACAGATGACTTTTTAACACCCTAAGTTAAAGCAAAAAAAAGGTATCTATTTCCACTTTGAAAAGTCTATTTATTTCAAATTATTTTTTCATGTGTGTGAGTAGGCACACTACCTGGAGTCAAAGCAGAAGCTGCCCCTGGCGTCTTTACGTCTACTGGACTGATGATCACAGGACGGCTGAGCCCCATCAGCAGCCTATGAAAACACAAATGCATGATGGCCATCTATTTGCTCATGGAGCTGTATGCACACAAAAATGCAGCTTTTGCAGATGTTTATTAAAAAAGGGAAAAGAGGGTTGAAAGGGCAATCAAATAACTGAATATGTGCTGATATGTTCCTATTTTAAGAGCAATACAGTAAAGCTTCCACTCGCCTTTATTCAATTTGCTCCCAAACAACAAAACAGCGTAATCCGACAGACACGAGCTGATCTCGGGTCTGTCCCTTTGCAAAATCTCCCCTAATTACTCCCCAAGCCCTTGTTATCTTCCTCTCTCTTGAGCTCTGAGGGAGTGACGTTAATTAGAGCTTTATGCAAATGAGTTCATGGCTTCAGCTTTTAAGGGCAAGCTACTATTCCCTTCATTCAGTGAGGACGGGCACTTCAGAGACGGAGGGAGAGGGATTACCATGACAGCAATTCTTTGGATGCCGAAAACGCGAAGTGAGAGTAGGAAAAGGCAACGGTTGGTATCACAATCTGTCATGCGTTTATGTTGATTTAAAATATGAGTTAAACTCAACAAAAAGATATCAGACATACTGCTGTACTGAGATCAAATTGATGCTGTGATCAATTCTGCTACTGTAACTTTAACACTGCATGGTTTCAGGAGACTGGGTTGGAAAAAGAACATGTTTGCATGATATGACGAATGTTAAACCGCAAATTTATACAGATACTCCAAAAGAAATCCATTTAGTCAGCTTGTTAACGAATGTCATACCAGCCTGCATTTAAGTTTGGTGGCAGTGAGGTTCTGTCCTGTGTGTATGTTTGGATCCACTTACACTTCGTGGCTCCTCAGGCGGGTGCTCCAGGCTCTCAGGGGGGCTCGTGCTGCGGGAGGGCTGGATGCAGACCACCTCTTGTTCCCAACCTGGCGCCCCAGGGCCCGGACTCGGGGGCGTGATCGGGGGTGCACAGGGAGGGGCGCAAGGTGGGGCCTCAGGTGGAGGACGGGACATGTGCTCAGGAGACAGTGCGACATCCACCCGGTCTAGAAAAACAGCAGCAAAAAATAACTTAAAGGTCCCATATCGTCATAAGTGTGCATGTCTTTTAGCTACAGCTGCAATATAAGGGCATGTGTCCACATGGTGTTTTCCTTTTTTCTATGGCAACACAATCTTGACACTTACATTGGCTAGGTAGCTAACATAACGCTACATTAACAGAGGGTTTGCTACACAGTTAGCAACAAGCTTACAGTGTGTTCAGTGACAAAAGCACAACACAAACCAGCAATATCCAGTGTCCGCCCACTTATCTGCTCTCAAGCTTTTCTGCCTTTGTTGTGATCATTTGTGAGCATTTTGTGTTATCGTTGCAATCACATCTGACATATCAGACAGCAGCTAAAGGAGCGGCAGTGGCGTCACCAGAGATTTTCAACTTTAAGTGTCCAGAGCAGCCACACAGAAAAGGTGAAGCGCTCTAAAAATGGAGCCGGGCACAGCGCTTTTTCTCACATGTGGCAGCAAAGGCTCTCTCCTCACTGAGAACAATTAAAAAAGTAGTATCACAAGTATCAAAACGCTCACCCCACACACACTGTCTGTATCCAGCTAACTGTGCCTTTAAATGAGCCGTCAAGATGTCTGTGAAGTTGTAATGTCATAAATATATTATATTGACCGTTTCAAACTTGAAACACAAACACTGTAAATGGGTCCCTTTGTATTTCATGTTGGAATGTTGTAGTGCATGTGAATGACATCAGCTGACAGGAAGTAAACATGGATCCAAGCCGAGCAATGCAATTCAGTGAAGCGGTCCCTAAATATAGAACGTGCCACTACGTCAGTCCCCCAGGCTGCAATGACGGTGCAGAGACGCCAAGAGCACAGATACGGAAGAGCTGGAATAGGGCTTCAAGAGACAGAGGGTGAATTCAGGCAGAGGTTTTTTTTAACATTAAATATATAAACATGTTCATGACAGATTAGGCATGAAAGGGGGAGAGTGAGGGAACAACATGAAGCAGATGGGCGGAGGCTGGAATCGAGGCTACTACGGCAAGGACAATGCCTCCGTGCATGGGACACCCGCCCCATCCACTGAGCTAGTGGGCGCCCCAAAAGTAAAACTACTAACCTAGAAATGAGCATAACATGGGACCTTTAAGAAGAACAAACAGGTGCAGAGTCAAGAAGTTTTCACTCTCCCCACCTCTTGTGGTGTCAGTGGAGTATGGATTGCCGTACTGCAGCTCAGCAGGCCTGTGTGGGACCAGTGGTGGAGGGGAGGGGTCCTGAGGGTATGGCAGGGGGTAGCGCAGCACCATTGGCTGCCTGATCTCAGCACCCTGGACGCCAGCTTCCTGCTCCCTCTGCCTGGACACAAAGCGCTGCAGCTCCTGAGGGGGACACGGAGACAAAATCCATCCCTGAGTGTCACAGTACCTCACAGCAACAATCTACATATTGTTAACATGTCTTTTAAAGGGATATTTCCTGCTACTCAGTAGTCTGTGCTGTTTCGTTGCGCAATCCAACATAAACACACACTTTCAGAGCTATCCATAATGTGTAAACACTGTCAGCACAAGCCACCATTATCTCTGTGCAGACAGAGGGACTGATGAGAGAAGCTGTGAAGAAAGAAATTCAGTCAGTGTTTCCATAGCACATTTTCACTGTTGGACCCAAACACGCAGAGTTAAGTATTCTCAGCTCAGAGTTAAGTTTCCCTCTACATTGTTTCTGCCCTTTGTGATTATATCTAAAGCAAGAGCATTAGTATCCTACTCATTACTGTAATGGGTGTCAGACGCTGGCTCCCTCTGCTCTGGCTTTGCTGATAGAGGCGCTCGCTCTCTCCCGCTTTTCCGTCCCTCCTTCCCTCTGCTATTCCCCCCTGACCTCCTCTCTTGATGACTTCATTAGTGCGCAGCTATCAGGTTTAACATTTAAACCAGGGTTGGGAAGGTGAAACAGACATGTCGCGTGGCATTTGCACTGTCTAATGGCACTGTACCAATGGGCGAAAGAAGCAAGTATAGATGTATTAATTAGTGGGTAGTGGGGAGTATGAAGAAGGGAAAGGGAGAGCTGCAGGAAGTAGTTCAGACACTGCACTAAACTGCTAATAATTGAATGTGATGATATTGCTTTGGGCTTTGGATGAGAGCCTACGTTATCTACATACAGGATTTCTACTGTCAGTAGTTTTATGTTAATATGGAAAGTTTAAAACCAGAAAACTATCATCTTCACTCACATTCATTTTAAAATCTCAGCTGTTTCAACTGTAATGACCCAAATCAGTGATGGCTCATTTATACAGAGCTACACAGAGCTCGTTTTTCTGATAAGTTCAGTTGTAATCAGTTATTTGATGCTATAAGAAGGGGGTGTGACAACTTGATTGACAGCTGTGATTGACTTGTGATTGATCCGGGCCAATGGCACTGAGTGGGGCAGGCGTATGGGCGTACACTTGATATTGCGGCAGCGCCTGTATCCAGGATATTGTGGCTTCATTTTTGTTCTTTGTGAGGAAGTGAAGACGCCTCATCCATCTTTATGTGCAGTTTAGGTCTCAATCAGCTGGGTGTTAAACGCTTGTACTGTGCGGCGTGCACTTGGTGTTGCAGCTTTACCTCCTGTAGTTGCTCCTTGTCTCGGAGCGCCTGGGCGAGGTTGCGTTTCAGCTCTGTCACCTCGCTAGCTCGCTCTGCCATGTGCACCTACAGACAGGAAAAAAACCATAGTGCCATCAGGCCAGAGTTCATAAAGATGAAGAACAGAATGACATCATGTGCACAACAAATAACAAAATTTCAAAAATATATTTTCATATAGAAATACTCAAAGATGACAAATGACTAATTAACACAGGGACACATGATTAGAACTTGGAGAATGTATTTTTCATTTCTCAGTGTCTTTAAAGGTATACAATGCAGGATTGTTGGTTGCTCTTAGTAAACACGCTTGCCAGTGAAAGCAAAAGCAAAAATCAACTCCAGATTCAATATTGTTTGGTATTTTGCTTCAATATATTTGCATTTTTTCAACACTGAAAATCATCTGAGCGCTGTCGGGGCACTCGCCTTCAACTTTCTGATTACATCTAATATGAATCATTACATTGTTTAAGGGAAATCCTGCATAGCATATTTTTGAGGTGCCAACCATTCGCCTTTGTTGCGTCATCTCCCATCTCTCTCCCCTGTCAACTATTTAAAGAAGGTATAAAATGATAGAAGACGACATGAGAAGACATCAGCTCGTGCTGTTGTGCATGCATTTTATTGAAAAGCACACAGGTAATGATTGTAGCTCCCAACTGCTCCAAACTGCAGACAAGTAAGGCTGAGGTTGAATAATAAAATGACTAGGGCTGCAGCTAAAGGTTGATTTCACAACTCTTTTACAGGTTGAGTGATTGTTTTGTCTCTAAAATGTCAGAATAAAGTGACAGATTTTTCCAGAGCCCAAGGCAACATCTTAAAATGTCTTGTTCATTATGACCAACAGTCCAAAACTCAAAGATTTTCAATTTAACAACACACAAGACAAACAACTTTTGGCTTTGAAAATGCTTGAAAACACTTAATCAACTCAACTGCAACAGACGCATCTTCACACTAATGGACTGATATGAACCCTTTTCCTTTCTTTTTTCACTCCGTTCGTGCTAACCGACAAAGAGGAATATCAGCAGGCACACACACAGGCCAGCAAGTGAACTAAATATTTGGTCAGTTGAGTTTTATTTAACCTGGAGCGGCGTCAAATGTGTGGTGCTTACTGTAAAACACACAGCTAAAGCCACAGAAACGCGGCCTGCGTCCAGGGCAGACTGGAGCAGCGCAGGGGGATCGTAGTAAATCTTAACGTTCTAACAGGACTGACCCTGTGGGATAGTTTACATGGATAGTTGCTTGCTCTTCTCTCGTTTCATCCCACCGCAAAGGTTCCAAATCCCCTCCTCTCCCGCGGCTTCTCGTTCTGCTTCATGTCTGTCTATCCCACTTTTTTCACTCTTAAATTCTGTTTGCTTCTCCGGCTTTCCCCCGTCATTCTCTTTCATCTCCTTTTGTCCTCTCTTGCTCTCCCCCTCTTTCATAAATTTACTGCGCAGCATTAGAGGGTTAAGTTCAGGTGAAGGGATTCTGCAGCAGTGTATTTCTGTGCCCCCCCCTCCCTGTCTATTCCCCTCCCTCGCTCCATCCCCTGGGTGGCTGATGTAAACAGCCGTAAAGCATGGCGCTCTGCGGCTGCCTCTCTTGTCAGTCTCCGGGGCCATTAAGAGCGGCTCGGGGCCCGGGGCACTCGCCTCAGACAGGAGACTCTATCAAAGACAGGGGAGAGCCTTATTTACAGCGCCGATAAACACACACTCACTCATGGAGATTAAATGCCAGTAGGTACTTTGGCAGACGTTTGCACGCAAAATGCAACAGGCCCACATAGACGCAACGAGATCAAGCGGCCGTATTGAATCACACACACATACCACACACATGGCTCATGTGTGGCATGGAATAACCCGGTTACTCTGGCTCATGCATGCTCATGTAAACAGGGACTTTTGCTTCTCTGTTGCCAAAATTAATTGTTGCTCTTTATACCAATGAACACAACAGTCCTCCAACGACAAGTAGCTCATCTATCCAAGTTCTGCCATTAGCTACGTACATCCTCTCTCCCTGAATCAGAGTGAGCATGTTTAAAATATCTGTCTTACAGTGTTTTTGCTTATTAGAATATTTCGTAGAGTGCTATGAAAATTGGATAATTAATTGTTAAAAGTAATTTATTGACCAAAATTAAGCAAAAAATAAAAAATAAAAATTGCTGGTTCCTGATTTTTGCACAGCTGTTTGGACATAATAACCTCCTAAGCCTGTCACTGTGACTTCTTTTAGTGGACAATGTTTTGTCCCAGAAGGTATTGTGATAAACGACAGTCATTTTACACATATGTATTATAAAAATATGTTTTTTGGATTTGGGGGTGAACTGTATCTTTAAGGGCTTGTACACAGAGATTACTATGGCTGTGTGAAAATGTGTGTCTTACTCTGAATCGTTCCTCCTCATTGGCCAGCCGCTGCTTGAGCGTCTCATTGATCGCACACTGCTGCTTCCACTTCTCCTCCATCATTGCCAGCTCCTCCTCCACCGAGCGAGTCTGTGCCTTCTCCGCCTCCTCCATGCTCCTCCCCTCCACCTCCAGGAGCACCTGCTCTTCCTTCACATCCTTGACTCCCTCCGCCTTCCCGGCCGCCTCTGCCTCGCTGTTCTCTTCGGCGCTCTGCCTCTCGTTCTCCACCTCCACCCAGCTCGTCATCCTCAGGCTCTCCTCCGGCAGGCTGTCCTTCTTCTCCACTCTTTCTTTCTCTTTGTTTTCCTTCTCACCGTCCTCCCCTTGGTTTGCTTCTCCCTCAGCCTCCATCTCAGCCAACTCCTTTGGCATTTTCTCTCTCTGCCTTTCTTCTCTCTCTGTGCTGTTGTATAAATCAGCATATGTGGATTCCCTGTTATTAAGTTCTGGAGTGATTGTCATCTCAGCGGCTTCTTGTAGGACTGCAGTGGCTATATTCCCTGTAAAAACATATGATGTAAGAGTAGAACAAAGATTATATATACTTAACACAACAGTCTTTCATTCAGGTATTAACACTTAAATAGAAGTGCCAGTTATGGATTTTTCAACACATTAACTTTCCCTGTAATGACTGTTCACCACTCAGGCTCATCTACTTTTATTTACTTCGTACATGTCCAAGAAAGACTTCCAGAGGATCTGCATGGACTCGTCGTTTTGGATGCAGATGTTGTGTCTGGACGAAGGGAATGACAGTAATAGCATGGTAAGAGAAATAGTTTTGTCCTGTCAAGTAAAAGTGAGTCACACAATTTACTGTTGTTTGTGTCATGTGATTACTGTTGATTTAAGATACTGTTTGGGGAACGTGTTGCATTTCTGTCCTTTCATTATTTTTTTTAAAAGACAAAATCTGTCAGAAGAACAAACAAAAAAATCAAACAAATGTTCTCTACAATTAATGTCTCTCAGGATATTTGAACACGGATGTCGATCAAGTGGTTTATATCATGTGAAAGCTGGGAACCTGAAGATTAATCTGAGATGCAGCTCAGCAGTGTGTATCAAATTTTGGTGGACATAAATATGCAATAAATGTTGTTTTGTTTAGGCGCCTATTCAAACTTTGAAAGTTTACAGTGTATAAGGGCTTAGAGCATTATGACTGAAGTATATGATGGTCATTCCCATGCTTAACTGTATCACGAATTGTTGCAGCATTTTAAGGGTTGATGGCATTTCTTGCATAAATTTGGTGCAGAGTTTAGCCATTTTTGACCACTCTAAAATTAAAGGATTAATTGCAGAACATTATAGAAAAATCAATGCTGTTATATGGTATCCAAACCCTTTTGACATTTCTGTAAGAATTGCACTTTTTGGCTATTAGATAGTGAGCACTTCTGTTCTAGAAACCTATAAAAGCGATACATCCTCTGAATGCCCTGCTTCTCTTGTTTGTAGCTGTAAAGTTTCATGAGGCTATGATTATCGTAGTGGTCACAACAGGTCATTTTATACACTGAGGCATTGTCTCACTACAATGAAATGCTTGCGATGAGGGCTAACGTCATCACACATGGATACAACAACATACAGCTCATTGAATCCACAACAGTCTTAGCATTTCAGTTATGCAATACCAAGACTGTTTAGAGACCACAGTATGCAGAAATATTCAAATACCACCCTTTTAGAATAGGCGAGAATAACACACTCATACTGCAGAAAACAGCATGGCTTCAGCAAAACCTTCACGGGACTAGCATAAAGTGAGTATTTCTGTAAAGGGGAGACTCGTGGGTACCCACTTATCCCATTTTTAAACATATAGCTTGAGGTGACAGTTCAAGGGACACCCTCAAAAATGTCCATGCCAGTTTTTCCCCAATATTTGGCCTATCATGCATGCATACTTTTGCACTTGAATATGTGTGTGTGTGTGTACCTGCTGTTGGTGACTCTGGACTCGGGGTCAGTGGCTCCTGTGTTGTCTCGGTTGATGCGTTTCTCTTTGGCTCCTGCAAAAATTTTTTTAAAAAAAAGGCACGTATCAACACAATGTAATTATTACTGCTTTAGGCATGAACTCACTTGCGAGTAACATTTCTTTTTACATGAGTTTTTCTACACAGTACTCACCCCCTGTGCCTCAGTTGTGTTCAGTTTGGCCACCTGCCTGCGGAGGCGCTGACACTCCCGGTACTTCTCCTTGTAGTGCTCGGCAGCCATGTGAAGGCGCAGCTTCAGCTCCTCCACCTCTCTCTGCAGCTCGGCCTCTGCCTCTGACACCACCATCATGCTGGGTGTCATCTCCCCACTGGTCCCAACACCCTGGAAGAGAGAGAAAGTTTAAAAAAAAATAATTCTGTGGCAATCATCAGAATTCCCTCAGTCCTGGCCTATTATAGCACAGAAAGTAAAGCACGGAGATACGGAAATCCGACACTGACCACTTCCTTCTGTGCAGTGCTCCTCATGCGGTCCAGCTGGCTCTCCATGCGTTGGCACTCGGCCTGAGCATCAGCAAGACTGGCACGGAGCTTGTCGGCTTCCAAGCGGGCGCGGTACAGCTCGGTCATTGTGTGGTCACGGGCGCTGGCTGAGTCACGGAGCTCCGAGGCCAGCAGGGACGCCTGCTGCCGGGACGCTTGAAGCTGCTCCTCTGCCTGACGGAGCTGCTCACGCACACGGGCCAGATCTGCCTAAAAATGTGTAGAGAGAAATTATATATACTGTATAGAATAACTGCTTTTACCATACACACACACATGGGTACAACCATTACCTTGTCAGTCTTGTGTGCCAGCAGCTCTTTCTCCAGGCTGTCCCGCTGGGCAACGCAGACCCTGAGCCTGTCCAGCTCCTCCTGGAACTGGGCAATGGTCACCTCCCTGTTCAGTTCCACGGCCTTCAGCATCTGCAGCTCTGCACTTAGCTTAGTGTTCTCCAGCTCGGTGCTGCGTAGGTGGGCCTACACAAGTGACCACAGAGAGGAAAAATGCAAAGGTCAGGATGAAGACAGAATGCTCATTTTCCTTTATCCACTTTTTATAGTTATAAGGAGCTCTTTCCCACCTTGTACAGGTCTCTCTCATCCTTCTCGTTCTTCAGCTGGCTCTCCAGGTTGTCTCTCTCTGCGGTCAGCTTCTTCAGACGGTCACGCAGGCTGTGACATAACGTTTTTTTACAGCTTTCATCCTCAAACCACCAACATCATGTCACATAAATTCTTAATGCCATTCATGCTGCTGTTTAGTAAGCAAGTAGACAACATCAGAGACCTTTTTAATGGTTGTTGTGTGTACAGATTATCAAATGATTAACTAGGAAACACTACATGTCACTAAAATCTGTCATGGTGACCCCTCAATCTTTCATCTAAAGGGGGTTAAGGGAAAAAAGACCAGCATTACAAAACAATATCCATTGAATAAATACCATCCTTGTTAATCTTACGTTTAATTGATTTACTGGTTATTTTTGAGCCAGTGGTTTGTGCTGTGCATTATTCTGTCCGCGCAATGTAGACAAGTGAAATGATGAAGATGTTGAGAGAGCAGAAGACAGGGAAGAAATCCTCCTCAAATACAGTTATTCAAACAGTCATATCCTCGCAAAAATGAATGAGTGCGGATGATTGATGGCCGTGTGTTAGTGCTCGCCACTCACCAATCGAGCTCCGTCTCCTTTTGCAGGCCTCGCTGGGTGACTCCCAGCAGGTCCTCTTCCAGCTGGCGGACCCTGTCTGTGGCCTCTGTCAGTCTCCTCCTCACATCCTCCCTCTCTTCTGACAGGCCCTGCGACGAGCGCAGCAGCTCCTGCGGGACAGAGAGGCAGCTGTGGATCACAGTGGCGGCTGCTACAGCCAATCGCAGCAGCCGCATTAGCAGGCTGGGCTTGGCGGAGGAGAATGAACACTGAGCAAAGTCAGGAAGTTATGCAATACTTATAATTAATCACAGATGGTAAAAATTCATGTGAGCATTTGTCGTTTGTACCTACACTCAGCTGACACTTAATTAAGCTGCTTTTAAAAGATCCTGATGTTATAATGTTTGGTTTTCTAACAGTTTTAGATTTACACTCCTGGGCTTTTATTTTTGCACATATATTTCTGACAAATATTTGTTCATAAATTCATGTATATGTTCCAAGAGGGTGGTTCCCATTGTTTTTCTCCTGTGACCCCTAAAAATTAAGCAGTGTCATCTTGCAATCCCTCATCATGTGTTACATATTTCGTTTTGAGGTGGCCTCTTCAACTAGGAATATTTTTTAAAAATATGCAGTAAATAACTAAATAAAAATGAAATTACTTAAAAAAATAATAATAATAACAATAATGATATTAATAAATACGAATAAATAAAATAACAGATTTTTTTTTTTTTTTTAAAAAGAAACATCAGTTGGGGCAGTGTTCAACAATCACGTTTCCCCCCCCTTGCCTGGTCTGGCAGGTGGGTCAGGATTCAAAGACAATTTTTACTTACCCCGACACAAGCTGCTTTACTGATTAGCAGCTATCAAATAGCAACAAAGACTGCAGTTAATTGTCATGTTTACTTGATGTGCTTTTGAAAAATGACCCTACTTGATGTGCCTCTCAAACTTGTGGATAACTGTGCAATACATACTGCAGTTGAGGTTAATTTTATTTAGGTTAATTTTGTTTTTACCCACCGCTATTTTCTCACAAGTGCCCGATCAATACTGGTCATGTGCAGCTCTCAACAGAGACAGGAAGGAAGCACAATGGCTCACCCCTTCGCTATTCGCATCATCAGCTCCAGAAAAAACTGTTTAATTTTTTTAATCTATTCACTTTTTTTTATCACTTGCCCAATCAAGGCAAGTAAGTTGCTAGATTTACTGGCTGGATTCCCACATCTGTTTACTTAATACCTCATGAGAGTACCAAACCCTCATGTTGGGACCCACTTCTCTATGTTATGGACATATCAGCTGATCACTCTTCTGGTTTCATTTGGAAAAAAAAACAAAACGAAAACCATTTGGCAACCCCTTAGATTTATCTTGTGACCCCTTGGAGGGTCCCAACCACCCAGGTTGTGAACGCTGGGACTAAGATGTTGTAAAGCATAAATTATCTGTAGCTTATAAATCTTTTTTTTCAATCAGTTAAAAATAAATATTTTTTTCTGTTCCCTGCCTCTATAAGCTGTTTGTAGTATAGCTGTCATGTGTGAATTTCCCCTCTGGGGATCAGTCAAGTCTTATCTTCTTAATCACCAGTCACCAGTTACAAATTATGACTGATGGGAGCCCTTTGATGGGCATAAAACACACACCGTGTGTTTGAAGTTATTCAACAATAGCAGCATGTATTGAATGCATGCAAGAACAACCAGTTTAGTATCAGCGAATTCCTTAAAACAACTTCCCAGTAGCGCACAACCGATCATATAAGGTCTGCTTTCTCCATGTGGTGTGACTGCTGAGGAAATGCGTTGTTTGAACTTGCTGCAAATCAGCAGTGAAGGACATTAAATCATCCATAGCTAATATTGGTTGTGACAGAACAACATTCCTCTGCACACACCCTCCTTTCTATTTGTGGCGTGCACACGCATACTAACATGCACACACACACACACACACACACACACACACACACACACGCACACGGTTACAGAAAGACGGACACACAGCTACGCATTCAAGGACATAGGGAGAAAGACAGATAGCACAGAGTGCAGCCATCAATCCAAAACCGACACACCAATGCACACTCAGGCCTGTCTCCCTCTGGGCTTGGCTCTGCGTAGATTACTGTATGATTTTTACGGCTGGCGTTTGGGAAGCACTTTAGCAGTGCATAAAGACCTTATAAAAAGTGTTCTCGTAAAATTAGCAGCCGCAAAATATGTACTTATGTTTTCATGTTAAGCTCAGGACATTTTCATCAGCGTGGCATGAGTGAACGCACCTACTGTAAATACTCCACAAAAAGAGAAACACACCCACTCATACAAGTCGTATATCTACAGATGGACATGCCTGTTGAATGAAAAGCAGCATGGTAATAACAGTGTGCGCGTGTGTGTATTACCACGTAATTTATGGCGATTTTGTCCTTCGTAAAAGAGAGCAGCGGACTAACTCAAAGCAGCCTGCTCTCACTCTGAGCCTAGGCTGGTGTGCTGCACTAGGGGGCGATGAGAGACTGGATTCAAACTCACAGATTTCTTGGCAAGCCTCAGTGTTTCACCTCTCCTTCCCTCTACCACCCCCTCTCTGCTTTCAATGAGTTTCCTGACTGTTTTCAGGCGTGTGTGCCAAGATACTGCTTATCAAATGAGCAGCTCATAAAATACTAAAATGTGAAATCTGACTCATCCTAGTGAGTGAGTGAGTGAGTGAGTGAGTGAGTGAGTGAATGGGGAGGGAATGGAGTAAAGAGCAGATGACATCAAGGTAGAAGTTCTTTTTTTTTTTTTTTTAAATATCCGTTTCATTCTCGTTAATGTTGTGTCAAGTGTGTTTTGTTTATCTTGCTTTGGAAAAATAAATCATATTTTCTAATGCCAATAAACCAACATAGAAACGTGGGAGAGAGAAAGGCAGGGACAGACAGACAGACCGGCCGGGAGAAAATAGACAGTGAGAAAGCAGTGGCCACTGAATCGCGTGACTGAGTGGTGTTTGTCCCTGAGGCTGGGCAGGGCTCTTTTTTTTCAGGCAGGCGGTTTTGCGGACTACCCTCCTCTCATTCCACACACAGACTAAAAGGGTTTGCAAGCGGGTGGCATAATGAGTGTGTTTGTGTTTGTGTGTGTGTGTGTGTGCGCGCGCTTGTGCATGTGTGAATGCACATTAGAGGGGCCCTGTGGTGTGGAACCTGAATGTGAGTGTGAGAGTGAAGGGGTGGGGGGGGGGCAGTTGGTGTATGCGAATGAGCGTGTGTGTGTGTGTGTGTGTGTGTTTGACGTCATGTTTGTTCACTCTGTGGTTGCGATGGCATCGTCCCTGACGCCAGATGCCCAAGAAAACTGCGTTCCAATTCCGTTCTGGCCCACTGAGTCAGGTCGTTAAAGAGGGAGAGAAAGACTTGTGGACGCACACACACATACACACGCACGCGCGCACACACACACACACACACACACACGCTGCTGCTCTTTGTGTGTCGCTCAAACATGGACACAGATTATTCATAAATTTGGGCCTTTGAAGTTTTCAGACCTGTGATCGCTGGTGAGGAACCGGCTCCACACACACGTGTGCAAATAGAGACTGTCCGTCTATGTACACACAAATACACACGTGCAAACACACTGAAACTCACCTTAACTCTAGTATTGTTGTTTGAGCCTTTTCTGTTTTACTTGCAGGGTATTTTTTCTTATGATTTCTTAATAACAATCTGATTTTTGAGTGATTATTTCTGCTGAGGTTAATTAGATGATGATGGTGATCCCCTCTGGCATAAGGGCAGGGTGGGTTAGAGTTTACTTGAGCAAGCATGAAGAAATGTGAGTAGAACAGCACATCGGTACAGTCTGCAGCCACACATAAGACTTAGACTTAGGTGTTTTTTGTTTGTTAAAAGAGAAAATAAATCAGCCGAACTGAAGGTAACAGTATCTGTGACTGTGGATGTGTGACACAAGAAGAAAACAGGCTGCTGCAGCTTTATGTTTTAGAAGTACCTTTGGATTAGTAATATTAAACCTTTATTTAAATGAACAAACAAACTATATAAATAAAGCACTTCAAAAAAAGTTACTTTTTCCATTGCTCTTTCTAACCTGGTTGTGCGTTCGCAGCAGGCAGCACGTCTCCCTCTCCTGTTCCCGCTCCCTGGCCAGTCGTTTCTGCTCCTCCTGCAGCTGTTGTTTCTCCTCCTGGAGGATACGCATGGCCTTCAGCAGCTCCCTGCGCTCCTGCTGAGCCTCCTCCACATGCTGCCAGGCAGGAGGAAAGTTAAGGGTAAAGAGAGAGATGGTGAGAACAGTAGCTGCTTGTTAGATTTTAGTGCTCAGGCCACTTTGTTTTGTCATTTTTTTATTACGTGTCATTTTGAAAACATCAGAAAAAAAGTTGTTGAGATGCACAATTGTCCAATTGTGTTGCACAATTTAATGTCATGTATCATTTTATATGGCTGACAAGAAGGACAATAGCGTCATAGTTTATTAATGCCAAACAGGGATTCTTTTATTCACTGAGGTCAGAGGTCACAGTCACAGACGAGGACCTCTGGTACATTTCTGTCGGACCCTTTAAAGGGGCCAAGACCCAGAACGATGGAAAATAGAAATACATCTCGTGTGGCCTACCTCGAGCAGGCCGCTCTTGGTGGTGACGACCAGTATATCTGAGTTGCTGTCGTCCTCGGTAACAGTCAGAAGCTCTTCTGTGGGCGTGGCCGACCTGAACTGGAAGGGAGTGCTGGCTCCTCTGATGTCACCAGAGTGCGTGACATAACAAAACTGGTAAAACTCTCCGTCAGATTTGGGAACATAATAACCTGCAAAGAGATAAGAGTGTGTGTTCTCTTTTTTTAAAAAACATTTATCTATTAGTAATTTAATCAAGTAGTAACCATTTTATGTAATCAGGTTGTATTTAAAGAACAATTCTGTACTATTTTCAACTGTTATGCTTCAAAATGTAGAAAATATGCGAGACTGCATCAAAACAAGTAAGCGCCACCCCTTTCACACAGCACAGCAGCAGGTATATTTATCGAAAAACATTCAATATTTCCATAGATGACGCCTCTCTTATATGTGCTTATATTTTAAGCAGCCCATGGCTACTCTGTGAGAGCTCACTGGAGCACATCATTCACAAGTTAGGCCTGGCTCTCTGTGATGGAGGAGTAAGTACAGAACATCCGGCAGCCAACCGGTTTTACTGACTACTGACACACCACAGCACGCTCTCATATTTTCACTGTGTAATATCTGACCGTTCCAGGCCCAGTAAAACCAGTTTGCAGGCCCTCAACCTGTGTGTGTGTATGTGTGTGGTTTGAGAGGTGCTCAGGTCCCAGGCCGCCGTTTGCGGTTGTGTTCCCTTATTAAATAAAAGTGCTGGTTTTTATACGCGCCGTAAAATGGAGGAGTTACTTTGGAATACCCTGGCTCTGTATGGTGGTTTACATAGAGTGTGTGTGAGTGTGAGTGTGAGTGTGTGTGTACCTTGAAACATCACAGTCCTGTGCACAGTACTTCCTGGTTCGTAGTTTTCAGGCATAGGAGACCAAAGGAAAGTGTAGTAGTCTCTGGCTGTGCTCCAACCCACCTAAGGACACACAATGCAGCGAAAATGTTAATCTACAACAAAAAATAGTGCCCGAACGGAGAGTGTAAAGCTCACAAATCAACATACATCATTAATAGCCACATGACATTTTATTTCTTTTTTGATTACATTTTCAAAAACACTGTGTCTAAGAAAGCTGGAGGATTACACACAATGTTCAAGCCAAGAATGGAAACATTTAAAACCATGCCCCCTCATTCTTCCACACACCTCCTCCTCCTCCTCTCTCCCTCCCCTCAGTTCATTCCCCTTTTGGGCTCACAAAAAAAGAGGGGCAGTGAAGGTGTGAGAATGGGGTGGGAAGGCAGGGGTGTATGTAGCTTTGCGTGTGTGTACAGACATGCGCAGACTCGTGAGACGGCAGAAAACAACCCACATGGAAATGAGAAAAAAGGAGTTGGGGGTAAAAAATAAGAGCGAGGGAAGAAAAGGTGAAAATTTTACACGAAATGGCAAGGGAGATGTAATTCCGTGGATTTCATGTGTTGTTAGGTGACAGATGATGAAAGGGAGTTGTGAACATCATAACTCAGGTCCTGCGTCGTAAATCTGTCGTGCGCAACCGCACTCTCTCCCTGCTTGGGCCGCTCGCGGACATACGCACACCTCGTTTCAACTCACATGTGCTATACATGTTCGTGACATTACATAACTGCACTTCAGCTGTGGATACCTCAACCACCTGTGGGAGTTTTTTTTTCTTCCAGTTTTTGAAAATTGAGAAAAAGTGGCACAAGAGAAAATTTTCCCTCTCAACAGCTGCCATACAGCAATCATATACTGTTACAGTTACGACCGTTGGTTGACGATGGTATACTGGAAATTATAGGATGCCTAAAACACTGAGGGGAATTACTTGCTTTTGTTGAAAGTAAATGAGCCATAACTTTCAAAGATTAAATAATAACATGACAGTAAATTTTTTTTATCAGGTTCATATAAAACATTTATGCAGTAAAATACTTAAATAAACAACAATCAATCAACTCACTTTTGTAAAAAAACAAAACCCACAATAATAAAAAATAAGAATGGGCCAGTACCTGACGAAGGACTGGGAAAGTTTGAAAAGCCAACAGTAAATCACCTGAGCTACTCAAAACATTTGTCAAAATTTCAGGTTCTGTTGCATGATAGTTAATTGTAGTGTGTGCCTTATCATCCAATTACATTTAGTATAATGCTATTCCAAAGAAATGGTAATTGTCAGTGTGGAAACCCAGGCCGAGAACATTCTTTCCACATCTAGCAGCATCTCAGCGAGAGGCTAGGCTGCGATGGACACCTGCCAGGCTCGCTTGTGCGCTCACGTGTGTTTGCTTAAAAGAAAACAGACATAAATAATTTTGCTAATTGCAGAGTAAAGTTGACTGACATTTGGTTAGGTATGGTGTGGCATTCCAACACGGGAGTGATGTATAAAATAATCACAGGCAGAGCAGCTATCAATCATTCAGCCAAGGTGTGAGCGAGCAGCACGATGACACTTTAATTATACACTCACACAACGGGTTTCTCCCTGCTGGCCCAGCGAACATGCCACAACCAAAAACCTCCACAGGGCTTTTTAGGGAGTTTTGTGAGTGTGTGTGTGTGTGTGTGTGTGTGCGCACGTGTGTGTTTCAAATATCAACTACACTTAACTTTGCTTTCACAGGATAACAAAGGAGAACAAATGTGTTCAAATTATCATGCATGAAAAAATTGGGTCATCATGCTGGTAAACAAAATAATATTTTACTAGCTTGATTAGAGTGTACACTTTTCATGTTTACTGTAAAATATACTGCATGTGAGTACTGTTAAAGTGCACCACCATCTAGGAGCAAATTTGTTATACCAGGATTAACATTTTCAGCCACTAGGGGGTGTCTGTGCACAGCTCAACTGAGCAGTGCAGTCTGAGTCATCCTCACAGCAAGTATACTGCTCAGTCTCTCTGAAACAGGTAACGCCTATAGACATGAAAGGTAAGGGGAAGAAAATGTTCTCTCCCTGAGTCATCTCAGCACAAAGGTTTTGCCTCTGGGAGGCAAAAAGACTCATATGTCAGGATGTCGTCAACATTAATGGTCGATGCTCTGTGGGAAAGTAAAACCTAATCAATCATTTTTAACAATTCAACTTGTTGATTTATACATACAAGTCCCACCCTGAGAACTTCAAGCCAAAACATAAGATTTATTAGCCTTTTTTGGGTGACTTCAGTTCATTTTATACAACAGGGCTGTCCCCAGAAAGTCAAAGATTCAAATCATCAGTCAGAGACTCCAGTTTTCTTGTTTTTGTGTGTGTGTGTGTGTGTGTGTGTGTGGGGGGGGGGGGGGGGGGGGGGGGGGGGGGTTGGGCAGTCACTGTGCAGTGTACTTCAGGTCAGGCTAGATATGTTACCTTCTGCGTACACGTGGTGAATGTACGGCTCACAGCAACTTAATATGATATAGTCTCCGGCTTATTTTCTATCTAGTGTTAGCATAAACATTGCACAATTTGGATCAACTGTCAGCGTAGTTACCACACATTAGCTCGGGGGTTAATTTCGCTTGTTTACTGTATTACGCGAGCATCAGTGTCACCCTGAATGTCCCACTGAACCCAGTTTAAAATTTAAATGGAAACAAAGGAAAAAAATTGTTGAATATTTGTATATTTGTCAGCCAAATCTGATTCGACTGACATAATTCTGAGTTGGGTACAGCCCTTTAATATAATATTATATACATATTAGCACTGCAACAATAATCAATTTTTTGATCAACTGAAAACTAATCAGCAACTATTTTTAAAATCTATCAATCATTGAAGTTATTTTTAAAGAAAAAATGTCAAAAATGTGATTCTCCAGGTTCTCAAGTTTGAGCTGCTTTCCTTGGTGTTACATGATAGTAAATTTAATATTTTGAGGTTTGGAAATGTTGGTTGGACAAAACAAGCCATTTGATGGAGTCAGTTTAGACTCTAACATGTTGTAAAAGGCTTTTCTCACTGGTATTTAATGTTTTATAGATTAAACAATTAATTGAGAAAATAATCTACAGATTACTTGTCACAAACATTATCTTTAGTCGCAGCTTTAATACCTATACACACACACACACAATGCCACAATTATGCCACAATTAAATGGCTAAGTATCTCTATGAATATGCAAAAAGACAGACATATACGTCAAGAGGATTAAAGACGTGCGGTCTGCTTGTTCTCTGACATGAGGCACCAACCATCAAACAGGTTTCATTAGCGTGGATTACAACAATTAAATTTTCCAATTGACTTTTTTCCATATAAACACAGCGTCTTTATTCCTTTCTAATTGAGCCGGGGGATTTGAAGTCAGTTCTTAAACAACAATAAAATGTTTGTCTTTTGACTTTACGAGACATTAAGTTTCCTCGTTCACATTTCCTGTTAATTACGTGTGAGATTTGATGGCCTTGATAAAAGAGCGGAGGAGGAGGCTGGTTAGCAGGAAGCAGAGAGAAGACTGATGGACAGACAGAGGGGAGCAAACAAGTGAAGTGGGGGGAAAAAAAGGTCCTAATAAGAATCAGAGTGGTTCATAAAGAGCACCAAATGTTTGCCCCCCAGCGAGACCAACTGCAACCAGCCCACCATGTACACTCTTCCTCTTTCCGCATGCAGAACAACCACACCAAAGCTTGTGGTGAGGTTTTAGGCATGTAGTGAAAAGGTGAACCATTAGTATCAAGGCGGATGTAAGTGTTAGTGTACCAACTGCAAACCCATGGCCAATTAATAAAACCATAACACATAATCCATCTAACAAACACCTGCGTAATTGGCTGTGAGTGGTTTCTATCTCTAAATATTTCTGTAACATGTATGATTCAGTTCAATTAAAGTCTGGTCCTTAATTGATCTCACTTGACTTTGTCTTTGAAGCATGGTGAGAGCAAAAGCCGCAGCGGCGTGTGTGATGTACCTTGAAGATGCCCACCCAGTCTTTGGGATGGGGAGTGATGTAAGGGGTCAGGGTGTAGCGACACTCCAGGGGCGCCTGCGGCAGGAAACTCTTCCCCACATTCTGGAAGATGACGTGGGCGAAGTTGGACGTTTCCATGACGCTGACGCTGCTGCCCGGCGACGAGTCCACCACCTGGAACGATGACATTGTATCCTGTTGGTCACTTCATTTGTCTGTGAAACAAAAGAGCAGAGGACAGAGAAGTTGAGTATCACAAACAGTAGAGTGAAGGAAAGGTAGAAGTCTTTCTTTCAGTCGCATGCACAACAATAAGGCAAATGAAGTGAAAATGGCAAGGCCCTCTGTTCCCACACCACCTCAGAAAATATATATTGATTAAATAAAAGACCAGGAAAAGATGTAGTGGCACATATATGCATGTAAACAACATATACCCCCCTCAGGTCTGGGAAAATTACCATATTATATTTAAAAACAAGGGCCTCAGCATAGACAATGCCATGTGTTGTACAGATTATAAAAACCTCTAAGGCAACATTGTGATTTTAGGCTGTATAAATCAAATTGACCTGACTTAACTTTAAATAGCCACAGGCCCTCTCTGTCCATCCTCCAGAGGAAAAACCTGCAGCAAATCATGATATAACATTTCAACTAATCCATGACATTTACTGCACAAAGAAAACTTCTGTTCAACAACTTGCATTTTGTGCAGCTGCCCAAGCAACGAGTTCACCGTCCTAAAATGACACGGCGTGCTTATCTTAGTGATAAACTTGTGGGGGAAAAACCCTTCTGCTGCTGACATTTCACAACCTATGAGCTTTGTGAAGGAATAAAAAACAGTAAATGAGGGAGTAAATGCGTGCTTTTATTCTGAATATTATCTATTAGAGGTACTAACAGTATAAGCTCAAAGCTAGACTGCCTGTATCTGTTTAAAGATTGTGGGTTAAGCACTTGAGTCAAGTTTTCAAGCTGCATATACCAAATGAATGTTGTCTCACATGTGACATCGCACTTTATTTAAGGAACATCAGCTTTTGCCGTCACACAGAAGATTTACAGCGACACAGACTCGATTTAACAGGTTGAGGAACTCTTTTGTTTCTCAGTCTGTAAACCTATTTAATCAGAGTATGACCTCTAGGTAGCTTCAACGTACCTGGGTCGATCACTGAATGTAAAAAGAATGACTCATTTGCTGCAAGGCATCCACTTTTCATAATATCTGATATGATTTGCTTCATTTTTAGTAGGGCTGCAACGATTAATCATTGACTAGTCGACTATTAAAATAATCGGTGTCTATTTTAGTAGTTGACTGATCGGTTTGAGTCATTTTTCATAGAAAAGTACTATAAGAAATACCCCAACATACTCTTATTGCAGCTTCTTACGTTAAAATATTGGCAGCTTTACACACTCTCCCATGATGGTGAACTAAAATAAAATATTATATCCAGCATTCTCTAAAATTCAAGATATTAAGATATAATACTTTAAGTAAAGCTTACTTCTTTCACCACATTGTATACATAGCTGTACGTATGATGGAAGCCACAGTATACCCATCTACCAAGACACCACCACACCTCTGTGACTATTATAACTTACAGTAAGGCAGCTGACTGTCAAAACTGAGCCTGTGGTGGTGGTCAGGAGTGGAGGAAAAGCAGGTGTGTCTGCAAGTGATGCAACAGCTTCATCCACCCATGAGAATCAAGCTACGACAACACACCCTCTCGCCCCACATTTCCATTCAGCCCAACTCCTGGCGAAGATAAATAAATGTGAAAGTACCCAAGTCATGGCTCTGGATTCAGCTAACCAGCGAACAGCATCGCATGCACAGTGAGCCACAGTAACACTTACACCTGTACACATTGCACGAAACAGCTCCCGCACAGCTATGCCATATGAAACTACTTCACCCAGTCAGAGGATAATCTTATTAACGATAGCTCGGCAGCTAACATTAGCTTGTGAAGAAGGCCATGTCGTGTCAAGTCACTAGCTAGCTCAACAGTACCCTGGTCGGTGTGCTAGCTTGCTGAGACAAGACATGAACACCACAAGCGCTCATTCTGCGTAAAATTGAAAGAGTACCCTTTTCACATGAATCCCACTTGCACAAAGGAGTGAATTTCTGCCGGGCAGGCCGATGTTTTTTGCCACTGTCCCCGTTGTTGACAAAGCTCTGACGATGATGCGTCTCTTCCTGAAAGAGCAAATGATGCTGAACTTCCGGGATGCTGAGCAGCACCAATGATGCTGAGGATGCGACGGGGGGGAGAAAGCAGATGTTTCTATTAATTACTGAAGTTGCTCAAATCAGTTTACTAATCATCCTACCTTGCTTCATATTTATGTATCGCCTCTGACTTATAATAATACAGAGTTGCTGCGAAAATCACGTGAAGTCTACGTGCTGTGTATTAACTATGCAGCATTTAATACAAAGCAAAATATAGCCTATACTTCATTTATTAATTTCATTGTTCTCAAATCTATTTATGTTGCGTATTTGTTAATTTAGATTATATACTGTATTCACAAAATCGGCAAAACAGTATTAGGCAGAAGCACCGGATATCCCGCCTTTGCCTCGCTCCCATTGGCTGCGGAACCTCACCGAGCGCTGCGATTGGCGGAAATCACAGTCACTCATAACAGTTCAGTGGGGTTTTCCTGGCTTGACAGCTGTCACTGTCCGCCGAGGTCAAGGGGAAAGAAGCATGGCTGCGTTGTTTAGAGGGTCGCGACATTTATTGTTAAGGTGGAACAAGCATGTCGACCTTGCTTTCGGTAACGTATTCGCTTCTGTTGTGAGCTTCTTTGTGCCGTTTCCCCGCGTGTGTTGAGAGGGAAATGCAAGCGGAACACTGTGCTCCAGCCTGTTAGCTAGCTCGTTAGCCATCTGAAAAAAAGTGTGAATCCTCTCTGCTCGTGCTAGTTAAGTGTGACAGTCTGGACACAATGTCCCTGAGATGACCACCTGCTGTGTGGTGTTCAGGCATGCAGTATTTTGGGACAATGCTGTACATGAACATGAGCATTATGCAGGGTGAAGCAATGCCAAGTAATAGCTCATTTCAGCTGACAGTGATGTTTGTGTGGACCTCGATAGATGTGTGCAGAGTCTGCACTGGGCTCTGAGTATGTTAGTCTGCTTTAGGTGTTTCTGTTCTCGACACAACAATTTGTTTTTCATTGCACAAGTTCATGGATTAGCCTTGGATTGCAACACTGCCTCAACGCCACTCCTACCTGCCCCTCCTGCAATGCAACACTGTGTTGTCTGAATCAACAGCAGTCACTGTTGACTTTAATGGTCCTAGTGAAAATGCAAATGAAAGTTAGGTGACAGTGACATAATATTTTAGCTCCACCGGTCCTTTCTTTATTGCATGTAACCTTCTGGTGTTGAAAGAATCAGTCCTGCTTTTTTAACTACCTGGCACTGCATTGCAATGGTTTAATTTGGCTGCAGGAATAATTGAGGGATCTTTAGAGGCATACAGTGTTTCCCCTTTTCCCCGGGTAATGACTGTACAAGCAGACATGGTCCAGTCCTTTACATCCAATATATCAGCAACCACTTCAAATGGGCTGACATTAGGGTTGCAGAGGTAAACCAGTTTCAAGGTATACAGTGGTATGAAAATTGAGGGTTATAATGCTGTGTACGTTTGCTTATCTACAGCAAAAAATTAAATAAAAAATGCAGTATAGACGGAGAATCTCACCTTTATTTTAGTTATTTTCAACAGGACAACTGTTTACATATACATATACATGTACTATTTACATATGTATGAAGTTTCAGTTATATTAAAAAAAAAATTGTTCAACCAAAGGAAAACCTTCTGTTTTCATGCCATTAAGGGTTATTGTAACTGATGATGATAATAATAATACTTCTGTAATGACGTGACACCATGAAACCGCAGTATTTTCTGAGACAGTTATTGTACCCTGAAAATGTCATACTGTTGCAACCCTGGTGACATACTTTTGTGAACATATTAAGACATATCATTATCGTTATATTAAAATGAATCGATATTTTTATAGATACATTATAAATTGATATGCTATACTAGAATGATAAGGATGTAAGATCAGAAGCAGACAAGTTACCTGTGCCTCCAGTAGCTTTATACATCAAAGTTCAGAGTGAAACTGAATTTATCTGTGGCAGTGAATAGTTATGCTTATGGCACATGCATATATTACATGCTAAAATCAATTTTAGTGCTGAAATGATAGATTTATCTTTTTAATCAAAAGAAACTTCACAAAAAAAATAATCAATCAGTTATTTATTGCAAACATTTTGTGTCCTTGTCCTTGAGTAAGACACTGCTCCTGATTATGAATGGACAATTATAAAGGATTTTGCCTGTTAAGTTAGAGAAACGCTATAAAAACGCATTCCATTCACTATTTACAAGCTTTGAAGGCGTCAACTTGGGCTGGGGGAAATTGTAGAAATTATTGATGAATTGGAAACAATAATCAACATACTAACTGGCAATGGAAAGAAATATAAGTTGTTGCCCTAATGTGAGAACAAAACATGAATTATATTATGTACTGGTTGTATGAGTGTACAACCAGAGGAAGCAGTGCATTACGCAGAGGATTCATAGTTTGATTCAAAAAGTTCCTGAGAATGAAACTTTCATTTAAAGCTTTGGTTTGTTATATCATGCAGGGACTACAAAATGAAACAGTGGTTAATTGGTTGTGCATGTGCAGTTCACTACAAAACACCACACAGAACAAAGTTTATTTTAGACAACTGAAATATTTGGTCAGCCTAGACAGTGGGAACCACATTCCCATACGAACCATCTGCTCTTTCTGTCTTGTGTAAACTTAGAAAAAGAGAAGTATTAGACCAGATATGCTGCTGATTTTGGAACGCACATGTATTTTTGTAAGATTGTATGATTCCCTTCTTAAATTAGGGAAAATGGGTGTAATGATAAATGATGGACTACAGTCTTGCAAGACAGAAAGAGCACCAAGGTTACATGTCCATCTTGAAGAGGCATGTGTTCAATCGTTGTTTCTATTTCATGGAGCATAATGTTATAGTAGATACTCATCTTATTAGATGTTGATGTGTCATTAAGTCAAAACTACTACTACTACTACTGCTGTATCCTCTTGAAGGTATTGTCAGAAGTATCATTGGTGAACCATCTCAATGTTGTATCTACAGTATATGTTGAAGGGTTGGTTCGATTTCAGGTCGGGCTCTGTTTGGCTTTACTATCTAGGCCTAATCCTGTTGTTGTACTGTAGTCTGGTTGGTTTGCTGCCAGAGTCTCCGCTTTGTTTAGTATCTGTTAACCTGGATGGACCTTGGCTGAGCCAGCAGTGTTTAATAGCTTGGCCAGACTGCCCAAAAGCTGGTCGTAAGTCACAGCAGAAAGATTTGCTCCATTGTTAGTGATTCTAATTGGGGCATTTCCTTCTAGAAAATATAAGGATAGCAGTTTTTCAGTTGGTTTTCGCTGCCACTTGACCTGACTGTCATCAGCTATAAGGAGGGACTTGCTTTCATAGCACTACCAATAGTGGGAAGTAGTCTTGCCATGATTCTATGTAAAGCATTTTACATAGAAAGTAAAGTAAAAGTGAAATATATCATTGCAGACAGCTACTGTGCAGCCTCTCTGAACTGAACTGTGTTTGTGTTGCTCTGGACTTCAACTTAACAAGTCTCACATTTATTCCTACACCTCTAATGGTGTGTTTGTGATCCTCCCTCAGTGTCAACGCGATTGATGGCCTCAAAAACACCAGTGGGGTTTGTTGGTTTGGGAAACATGGGCACTCCCATGGCCAAAAACCTGTTAAGAAATGGTTATCCTGTCATTGCCACCGATGTCTTCCCTGAGTCTTGCAAGGAGCTGCATGACATCGGAGCACAGGTAACACTCAGTCAACACATCACATATTGACATTTAATAGAATATGACATAAAGTCATGTAGAACATCTACTAAATGTGCTTCTAAGCCAA
The DNA here is from genome assembly GCA_035609425.1 of Epinephelus awoara. Taxonomy (NCBI): domain Eukaryota; kingdom Metazoa; phylum Chordata; class Actinopteri; order Perciformes; family Serranidae; genus Epinephelus; species Epinephelus awoara. The sequence continues at coordinate 13,432,987 of CM069310.1, read as the reverse complement.
CAGGTTGTCATACACATTCCCATATGTTTATGAAGATGTTTATTCAGCGTTGAAGACGTGATGATATAACTCTAATATTTAGGTAGTAGACTCTCCAGCAGAGGTGGCAGAGAAAGCAGACCGCATCCTCACAATGCTGCCCTCCAGTCCAAATGTCATAGAAGTCTACACTGGCCCAAATGGCATCCTCAAGTAAGTGAATTTAACATCACAGGCTCAGCTTTTGATGTTCATGCAACCCCACCCTACCTCTTTAAAACCTATAAGAAAGAAAAAGCACAATTGCAAAGTGTTTCATGCACAAACAGAACCAAACTTGCGTCATGCACTGTGCGTGAAGTGTTCATGCTTTTTTTGTCTTGCCCTCTTTAGGAAGGTGAAGAAAGGAACGCTGTTGATCGACTCCTCCACCATCGACCCTGCTGTCTCAAGAGAGATGGCAGCCGCCGCAGAGAAGATGGGTGCCGTGTTCATGGATGCTCCGGTGTCAGGAGGTAATGTGTCACCCACAGAGTTAGCAAGCACGTACACCTTTTTGATTTGCTGTCCATCTCTGCATATTTGATTTTGCAACTCTGTGTAGTTCGACTATTCTCGTTAGCTCTTTTGACTTGCTGTTTCTGAATAGAGCATATTTCATTTTGTAAATGGTATCACAGGCTTTATTTCTCTCATGAAGATTGTTGCCATTGGACAGGCGTCATGTAAAGGGATTGAGAGTCGGTGTAGATGGCAGTAACAAAAGCAGAATCAGACTGCTAGTTTGTTCATTTGAAAAACCAATCATAGTGTCAGGACTGTGACCCCTCAGCCTTACTTCTGAACTGTCATACACTCTTTTGTATATCTAAACTGTGGGACCTTTTGGGTTAGTGCTAGGACATGGGTTGTAATTACTGAGCGGGCCAGCCAGTAGGTGCCCTCGTGAGGTTTTATTGCTGCTTTTGACCAGGGGTCTTAAAGGCAAGGTTAAGGTTTTAAGTCCTCATTATGTTGGTGCTGCCTGCTTGTGACGGCTCCTTGACAGAGCACAGGATCACCAGTCGTCCTTAATGGGCTGAGCCACGGCGGAGAATCCCGTGTCAGAGCTTTTCATGTTGATGGAGCCGTAATGGCGGGTATCCCATGTTAGTGCCTTTCATGTCAGATAAAGAGTCATAAAGAGGAGAGAATCTGCCCTCACATGGAGTGCAGGAGAGGAGCAGAGGGAGATAAGACATGAAGGAGACACATCGCAGTAAAACTGTCCATCTCTGTCTCTCTCTCTTTCTCTTCCACACACACACAGACACAATTCTTTTTGTTCTGGTATGCTATATCCCGTCAGTCCAGCACATCTGACTACTAACTCTGATTACACTCTATTTGCTTTTTATTGCACAATCTTTGATTCATGCACAACACACACTGTAGCTCCTGCCCTCGCCCATACAAACACAGACATGGCCCACACGGGCATGTTTACCAGCTGGCGTCTGCAGGACAGACCAACTGCAGTCAGCGAGATCAGAGCCTTAAGCCTGTTACTCTCCCTTAACACACACTGTTTACATACTATTGACAGTGCACGGTTTCTGTGTGCAGTCCACTGTGAAGGTTCTTCCTCTCCTGTCACTTAACTTAAGCCTCTTTTACTAGCCTGAGATGACCAATGATTTACCTGCTACCTCTGGCCTCTGCATCTAGCTCTGCAGACACTCATCTTTCACGCACATGCTGCATGCGCCCGCCCCACCCAGTGTCACCCTGGTACATCTATAAGTCATATCCATAAGTGCATACAGCTACTTTAGTTAACAATAGTAAATAAGTGCTCGGTTTATTAGAATCAGTTATAATTCTGATACTCAATTTTAGTCATTTATGAAGCAAAAGTACCAGGCGTTCTCGAGTTCAGCCTCTGAATGTGTGGATTTTCTCTGCTTTATATTATTGTAAATGGAAAATCTTTGGGATTTTTCAATAATTCCCAACATTTTATTGACAAAACAATCAATCCATTGATCTAAAAAAGAATCAAACAAGTGACTGATTAGAAAGTAAATCATTAGTTGGTCCCCTAAAACACTTAAACTTTCAGTCCCACTTCATACAGGGATCGGTATAGTTGGCAGTGGTGGTGTGATCCTGATAAGTGCCAGCTAAACCCATGGAGACGTGGCAACAGCATGTGAAATAGCAGAGCCCTGTATCTCCCCATCCCCACTCTACTTTCCACATCCCTGGGTGGGCTATGAGGTTTCATGCTCTGTTCCAACCAGGAGATGGCACCCTACCCAAATAGGGCATTGTCATCCTCATGAGGGTTGTGTGTATGTGTGTGCAAGAGTATGTGAGACAGCAGCTCAGCTCTGTGACAAATAGCACTCTTAATAGTTCTGGTATGAATACTGCATGTCCACAAATGAAAAACAACACAGCATAAAGATCAAGGGAAAACACTTCATTGCTTAATTTGAGTATTGGAAACAGCTGACAGGTTGTAGACAGATTAATAGGGCTGACCCGAATGCATCAAAGCTTTGATTGTTACCCTGGTAATCAACATCCAAATCAGTATTCGAATGCCTAGTTGTTGTTTTGTTGTATGTATGCATTACCCCAAAAATCTCAAGTAGCCCATAAATTAAGAAATAGTCAGTTGACATTATTCATTATGCATCAACATCTCAGACAAGGACATTTAAAGTTAGTGATAGTTTTATGACTCTGACTCATTCCCATCCAACATCAGTCACTAGCAGTCAGCACTGCAGAGACTGGGGTAGTTTGACCACATGAGACAGGCTTACAGATACGCTAGCAAGATGTTGAAAAAGCCAAACATCTGGAATTGTTCCAAATTTGCGAAGTTTTCTCCCAAAAAGTTAAGTTGCCAAAGGAAACTGGTTTATCACAAATCAACAACGAGCTCACCTGAAAACTGTAAGTAACAGCTTAGGCTTTGCAGAGTTGCTTATGTTACTGCAACTTGCATGCTAACAAAATGGCCAATTGTCAAGTTATTTTAGGTGCATCGACTGAAAACAGATTTTTCATAAAAAGTCTGACTTGTCTATCATTACCCCCACCCCTTTCATTGAAGCTTTAATTAATCGCTGATATTTCTTGAAGCCTTAATACCCCAAACTGGTATTCGGAACAGTTGTACAAATTTCAGGGACACACAATATTATAACATTATATTTAGATTATATTTCATCAAAATCATTCATTATATCTGTTTGATGAGCTTGAAGTGACTTAAGTAAAGGCATTGTCCAATCAAAATGTACCCATAACATACGACATAACAATGCACTCAGCACAGAGTTGCTGTGATCTCCCGTACTCTTAAACTTTTGCAGACACAGTCTGCTCTTTTGTGGTTTCTGCATTTGTTTTTGTTTTTAATTTAGATTTTTCTTTCGAGATAAAATGAATCCTTTCGTGAATGTGTGGTGTGTGAGGTGGCGCATTTTACACAGAAATGTGTGTGTGCGTGTACGTTGTGTGCGTCACTAGAGGTTTGGCAGCCAATCATGGGATCTGAATAGCAGAGTCATAACCCTTTTAAAAAGAGCAATCAAAAAAAACAAAACTTTCACTTTCTTCTCATGGGCATCTCGCTGGCTCTCATTTTTGCACATTGACCAGTGTTTTGGCTTTAGCTCTGCACGACCCAGCTGTGTCTGTACACACACACACACACACACACACACACACACACACATCCATACAGAGTTGTAGTCTCTGTGCAAACACTCTGCTGCATAGACACAGTTATATTAACTTAGACACTGGTTCGTCAGGCATGCTAACATTTGCTTGCACACACACTTCTACCACTGTCTGGTGTCATTAAAAGCGTCCGCATGCAAAGTTGACCCACAACAAAACAAGCTCTGATGTCACAGGCTCAGGGTGTTGGCACAGTGATGGCAAAAATAGGAGGTCTGGCTAACGAGCAGCGGGGTCGTTAGCAGTAATTACCCAGAATGCCGGTGTTTGTGTCTGAGTGCCCATGGTGGGCTGCCACATTGCTAACGGACGATGGCTTTAAAAGGGCCCTAAAAAACCTTTCATTGTGTTTTTCCCAGCGCTGGGAAAGTCAGCTATCGGTGCAAATGAAAGCAAGAAGGAGCCTAGCTGTTGTGGGACCACGGGCACCCGGGCTAATGTTGCTTGTTTGCGAGGTCTTATAATTCTCAGCTAACTACCTCTTTAGGCTGAGTCTCAACACCACTCTAATCATATCCATACCACATCAACTGAAGCCTGAGTGTTGCAGTGTGTCATTTGCCGACAGTTTGAACGTCATCCTCCAGCCTGTAGGAGCTTGTTCAAACCAATCCTGGCACCAGTTGGTCCATCAGTCAACGCTGCCAATCCACTTCTTTGAGGACTGACATAGGCTCTATTTCTCCCTCCAGGCACACAGGTCCTGGGGCTTCTTCCACAAAGATCAACTATGGCTTACACTCAACATGTAGTCATACTTGAGATACATTCAGAGATGCGTCATAAGCTTTTACTTTACAGGTCGGCCAAAGCTGTTTAGTTTTATCAAAGGTTCATTCCTTGGAGTTGATATTTTAACAAAACAATCCCTTTTTTGGGGCTTTTAACCATATTGCATCGTTTTCAAGCTGCTATTTCTTAGATAAAGCATAAACTCTGAGCCCTCTTCCACTCGTTTGATACAAGGAGGCTGTTTTCACAGAAGGCAAGGTTCTCTGTGCCCACCTGAGTGTGAGTTTAAGGTGGACATGTGCAGGATTTTGTGACATCACAACTACTTTGAAAGTCAATCATAGTCTAGTGTGTGACTTGCATAAGTATGATGTGTAAATTTAAGGCCTCTAGTGCACATACACTGAGAAGGGATTTTTCAGTGATCCAGGACAAACTTGTGTCCAGTAGTTAATCTTTGTATTCAGCAATATTTGAATATTCATAGATTCTGGATTTTCAATGAGTATTTTTTTATATCTTAAGTGTTTAAAGGTTGTTGAAGGGATTGTGGTGGTCCCAAAAATGTCTCTTTGCTTGCGATACACTTCAACTAAGTATTAACTAGGGCTGCTACTGACAAGAAGATGTCTAAAAATGGATGAAATGTCTGTCACAATTTCCTTAAAGTCCCCCTCCAGACACATTTTAAAGTATGTAAAAATAGCTGCTATGATTAATATTTTGTTCAACATGGTTTTCCCCCATTAAAAGTAAAAACAAATCTCAGTAAAGGAGCTGAAGGCACATCTACTCTTTCTCCCTCGTTTAGAAATTCTGGATCTGGCCTGACACCCTGCTGACTACCACTGCCTGCAGTAGGTTTTGCTTTGGCTTTCTCCAACGCTGGTACAGCACTAAGATGAAGTCTGGATATCAGTCAGGCTATGGGAGACTAGGGATAGGTTACTGGTGAAAGAGCAGTGCACAGCAAGATAGCTAGCATTAGCATTAGGGGAAACTTATGAGAGATTCAGCCATACATGTGTGAGTCTCAGTTAAATCCAGACTCAGATGTTTGTTCGCTTGTAGCCTGACTGGCATCGGCTGACAGAGCATTAGTGGTGTTAAACATACGAGAATATCTGCTATGATGTTTTTTTTGTGGTAGATAGTAAAGGAAGCTCCAGGGTCTAGTGTACATCCAAAATTGCACTCTCTACTATGTTTGCTGTCAAAACTTTTATTATGGTAATGCAAATTGTACTGTACTGACGTGTCCACTCTGTGCTGGAGGTTTCCTGCATTGGACTGATTGGCTTTCGAATTTGTGATGTATCTAATCTAGCTTGCCAAGGATATGTTTGAATGTTAGATTTTAGGGAAGTACACGGACATCGTCTCCTTCAGTAGAGGAATGTGAAAACAAACACTTTTCTAATGACAACCTCTGCACAGATACAAGTCAGTATAGTGAAAGTCAGACATTTTTGAGTGTTGAATTGTTTGTTTTAATCAAGCAATCAATGAATCAACTAGTAGTTGCAGCACAATTGTGGTGTCCTCATTGTGTGTCTTGATCACGAGGACAGAAATCACCCCCTTGTTCATTCATTATTCCCCACTTAAGAAATGTTTGTTAATTCTATAGAGAGCAGTAAATTAAGATTTTGGGACATATAAATGATCCTTGTTTTGTGGCATCACTGGTACAGTGTTGCATGACATTTAAAAGCACATGTTTCAGATACATTTTCCATTGTGGGAGTTTTCGAGGGCACTACAGTGCATACATGTGACACTGAGAATTTAGACTCTTGAATGAAATGCTGGAACGTAAATGTATAGTCAACATCACAGCAAATCCCTACCAGTCTAACTTGTCTTTGTAAAGTCTGCCACTTGTATGTCGCGTGAGAGGAAGGAGCAAAAGAGCAGCCACGTCCTCAGAGCAGTTTAGTGAGGGTTAGTGATGATTCTCTGACACTGAGTTAAGGAATCAAGTTGGATGGGCAGGGGGTGGTGCTGTAGCAGTCTGTCAAGCTGATGGCAGTACTAGAGTGTCAGCGGTCCAAAGACTAGATTAGCATAACAAGCCTCTCACTGACGGGTTCTGGTGACATAGGGGGAATGAGGGGGGGGGGGTCAGTGGTAGGGAGGGTGAAGGGCGGTAAAGTGACCAGAGATGGTGATGATGGAGGGGTGGTGACGGGGGACTCTAGTCTATGCTCCAGATGGGGTTAGACCCACAGCAGCTGGGGACTGGCTCTCTCATCACTGCCCGTATGTCATCTGCTCTGTGTGTGAGTGTATGCGTGTGTATGTGTGTGTGTGTGTGTGTGTGTGTGTGTGTGTGCAGACAAATAGTTGGCTGGTGTATGAGTCATACAAAAGGTCTGTCAAATGTAGCCCAAACGTCACTCTACATGTCACTCACCTAAAAGCGAATTAGCATTGTATGAAAGACAGTTTCTGCACCACAGCCATGTGAGTGTGTGTATGCTTATGTTTGTCTGTGTCCCTGCCTGCTAACAGCCTAATTGGGGATCATTATTAACTTGCTTCTTCCTGGACGAGTCTCATTGGGCCGGAGAAAGGATTGATCGTGGACCTTTCCTGCTCCCTCCATCCTCTGTCACCTACCATTGACCAGCCTCTCCCCTGCGGAATAGAGCAGTTACTGATGATGATGATGATAATGATGATGATGATGATGAGGACTGGCCTGGTGGTCAATGGACGGACATTGCAAACTAAACCCTTAAGGCTGTAGTTCCATTTATGTACAAGAAACTATGTTGATGCTCTAAACTGAATTAACTCTTCCCTTGTTTTTGTTTTTTTCCCAAACTCTCTCCAGTCGAGGTTCTCATGGAGGGTTTGTGTGCAGGAGTCGGTTCTCATGGCTCCGCGCTCGTTAACTGGAACCGATAAAGAGGCTGTTTTTAACATAACAGAGTAGCATTAGCAAAGTTGGCAGATAAACTATTGAAAGTGCTGATTTTTTTTTTTTTTTTGTTTTACGTGTGTGAGCGATTTTGGTTACCGCATTGCCTCGTACCGTTTCACGGATTTACTCGATATCCGTTATGCTTTTTACAGGGTCTGTTTGGGTTTTTAATTTGTTTGAGAAAAAGATCTGCCCTGGGGTGTAATTATAATGTTGGACCACATGAGGCTGCGTTGTTGGCCTGTAAACATCCTACCCCCACTGGCTTCCACTGCAAGCAGTCAGCTCCCATTGACTTGAGGCTGTTACACTATTAAGTGTGAAGGCTCTTTTCAGTCTGAATTATAGATGACTGTCAGCCGAGCCAAAACTCTAACCTTACATGTGCATATAGTTAAAAACTTAGTAGCAAACAGTGTAGTATATTGCGAAATCCAGAGTTTATTTACACCATGCCTCTGGGCTTGAAGGTGTGACATGAAGTCAGGCATATCCCCAAATGACTCCTGGCGTTGTTGAAGTAATAAGAGTTTCATTATCATTTTAGGAAATGAGGTGTCTGGTGCAGCTTTAGTGATATTATAGGTGTTTTCGCTCCAAGTGTTTCTCTGTATACTCTCTGGGGGGAAAAAAGCAGGGTTGTGGCTCGTTGTCAAATGCGTCATTCATTACCAAACTCTGGGAACATCCCTCTCTGTGTGTGCATGCGACTGTGTGTGTTGTTTGCGTAGCCTCATATTCACAAATGTAGTTTAATTTAAACCCACCACCAATAAAAAGTGCCTACTGGTTTACACGCGGCTCGTAACTCTGAGACACGGCCTCAGAAGCTCCAAGTTGACGTCTCATTGGCGGCTGGCTCTGGTATCTGCACCTGTCCCTGGTGCAAAAACACACACTGATACTGCGTGCACACTGACATTCTCACTTACTTTGTACATACACACACCACTTCAAAAAGAGCCCAAGTTTAAAAGGTTATAAGGCTGTCATGAATTGCTTTGGTTGATTCTTTCGTGTGTAATGAAAGAAGTGCTAATGAATTGAGTGCTCGCTACAAACAGGCCAAACCAAAGTAATTTCTCTGATCTTCCTTTGCCTTCACACAATCAGTTTCACCCTCTCATGTTCATGGTTAATGTCTGTCGTCGAAGCCTGCTGTAAAGCATCTGTCCTAATAGTGCTTGATTGCCTGCTTATTAACTCGAATCGTGTTAATAGAGGAGATCAGATGAAGGAGATGTATACATGTGTCTTTAATTGAATGGAAGTAAACTTGCACGGGCCACACACCACTACAGATGCAATGAACACACACACTCAGAGGTGCAGATATACACACTGTGTGGTGTCTCTCCATACGTCATACAGCATATTGTTGGAGCCACTTTCATTCTCCGAACCCTTGCACTCTGCACAGTAAAAGCCACGGAGTAGCTCATTAATAGTCGAGCCAGCTTCAGCATGCTCTGAGAATATTTGCGTTGGGTATTTTGGGGGTGAGGAGTTGGGCACCCACTACCCAGCCATCCAAAACTTGTCCCCTGGAGTTGGATGAGAGAAAGTGACCGAGGAGAGAGGTTGTGCTTTCCCAAGGGAATTATATCCCAAGAAAAGATCGCCTGCTAGAACTTAGAGTGGCACTTTGTCTCTATTCTGAATCTACTGTTTTTTATCCCTGAAATAGGGGGCTTGTTGCGCTGTGCTTTGCACTCTGGGGTAATAAGATCATATATTTATTAAGTAAGATTTGGTGTGACATTATATACATAACTTTTTCCCTTGTGGATGTCTCCTTAGTATTTACATCCTTACTCTACTCTCCATCTCTCAGCCCTGTATCTTCTATCATAGGTGCCCCCCACCCCTTGCACACACACACACGCACACACACACACACACCTTGCCTCCCCCCTAGGGGGCGTTGTGTAGTTGTGCAGTGCTAACGATCCAGGACTGTCACTCCCGCTGGGATGGATGAGCTGGCGGGCCCGGCGCTCAGGAAGCCTCATTAGGATTCGTCTTTAATCCGTCTCTGACAGGACCAGTCCGAGAACGGGATGTCCCCTCACACACACACACGCACACACACACACACACACACATGATAGAAGCATACACACTACATAAACACTGCCTTAGACTTACACATCACACGCAAACACAAATGCACCTTTGGCAATGCACAATGACTCACTGATACCCCCGACACACACAAACACACACACACACACACATTGTTATGCTAATGATGTGTTATTCTTCCACCAACAAGGATCTTCCATCATCCCGGTGTCACTGCCTATAGAAATCCACTACAGATCATAAGAGCTTATTATGGGTGATTAGTTAATTTGAGGGAGGGAGTGTCGGGGGGGATGCTGGGAGGTAGGAAGAGAAAGATCGTTTTCCTTCTCCGCTGTCGTCTCTACGTCTCACTCTCTCTCTCTTGCTCTCTTTTGTCTCGCTCTCCTTCTTATTCCCTCTCCTTCCTTCTCTCCTTAGTGAGATATATTGATCAGCACGTTGACTGTATTATCAATAATCTCCTCTTTAGTCGTCCGGGAACAGTGATCTCCACTAATGAACCAGCACAGTTGTCACACTGCTCTTTCCATGTGTGTGTGTATTTGTCTCTAAGACAGAGGAAAGCTCAGCCTGGAACTTTATAGGAAAGGAAATGTAAAGGATAAGAAATGATACAGCGAGTTTAACTTTTACAACTATGTGTAATTGAAGACAACTTTAATTGAGTTGTTATAATAGTTTATTCTTTTCAAAATTATAATGATTGCAAAGTCAAGAAAAGTTCTATGACTGCTTCAGCACTGTGGATTATATGTGTGCATGATACCAAACTGAAGCTATTTGGTCAATCTCCGAGTTTTTCTGCCACTGTTTCGTGTTAAACAAAACTAGCCTCAGATAAATTCAGTCAGACATATAAATGAGATGAAAAAGACATAAACACAAAAGTAACAAGAAAGAAGCTACATCTATCATGTCCGTAGTCTGTGAACCATATGTGTGTATGATTGGTGTGTGTGGCGGCCTTATGTTGAGCGTGTGTTTGCCGTGGTCCATAGGCAGCTGCCGCAGCGTGGGCTTCATTATGTGGCCTTAATGACCTGCTGACAGCTCAGCGCTGACACTCACACAACACACACACACACGCATGCAGTGTAGTGGCATCATTGTACACTTGACAACAGAACAGCCAATTAAAGAAGGGGGAGGGGAAAAAGAGATGTATATTTATGTTTATGGGTCATAGAAATATACAGTAAGTCTCCTCTCCTCTCTTCTCCTCTCCTCTCCTCTCCTCTCCTCTGCAGCGCAGTCTGATAATGTGATTTCAGCTGTTTCGTCCCCGGTAATCCCCTTTTAATTATTAACACTGACATTATTAGGCTTTCACTATTAAGAGGCCTTTCATTAGAGCCAGACGACACCCTAAAGAGACATTTGAACTCTCTCTCTCCCTCCTCTTCTCTTTCTTCCTTTCCTTTTTTGGAGAACTGAAGTCACTTTGCATGCATGCATTTTACTTTAACAGTACTTTTCAAAGTGTTGTGTGTGAGATCAGCATTATATTTAGTTGTCTCCTGTTTGAGTGCATGTGTACAGTATGTTTGTCAGATTCTGTTGTGTTGATGTTTAGAGCTATTCAGTGAAGCATTTAAAGGACACCGCCATTGCAGAGGAGACTCAGGCCGGCTGGGTTCAACCCACTCTCAAAGGGGGTTATTTCTGCATTAAGGACCCTGTGGAGTGGGCGAGGAGGGGGGTTGAGGTTGCCTCCCACAACATGGCACGCTCCTTAAGCCATCAGGCATGGGGAGGGACGCCTAATTGAACATGATAAAGTGTAAAGTTAATTACCCCTCACGCCTGTCACTGATACCCCCATGAGGGGGGCTGGCCTCAGGCACAGCTGTTGGTGTGTACGTGTGTGTGTGTATGTGTGTGTGTGTGTGTGTGTGAGAGAGTAAGGGTGACAGGACAAAAGGCAAAGGTTCCCACGAGAGTTGTGCAGAGGATGATGGCAACAATCGGCTTTTAAAGATACCTCTGTCCCTCTGGTGCACCACTACTTAACACGCCTGTCCCACTATGAGTCTAACACACACACACACACACACACACACACACACACACACACACACACACACACAGAAGTACACAGCTGACCTTTTAGAAACAGTTGGTAGTGTTGAAACAGTCAAGTGGTTGATATATTATGTTCTTTTGTGTGGCAGATCCATACATTTTTGTCGGATACACCTGTTTACCAACAACAGGATGATTTGTCTGCACTTTTCAGTAATAAAATTTAACTCACTCTTCTACTTGTATGAAGTTTGCAGTGTGTTGCAGGTCCACAAGTCTGAGTCAGACTGTTTCGAATACTGGGGATCGATATGTTGAATATGTGTACAATCAAACACAGCATGTGCTCACCTCAGTTAACCTCAACACTGTGTTTGAACATGTGTTGTGTGTTTAGGGGTCGGGGCTGCCAGCATGGCCAAACTGACCTTCATGGTGGGTGGACTGGAGGAGGAATACAACGCTGCGCGGGAGCTGTTCACTTGTATGGGAGCCAATGTTGTCTACTGTGGACAGGTTGGCAGTGGCCAGGTAAAGACCCATGCATGAACACACACACACACACACACACACACACACACACACACACACACACACACACTCAGTCAGAGTACATTCCTTCTTGGTGTTTAAACGGCTTCCTCACCTGCATACACAGAATTTCACTTATTTTAGTAACTTCATATATGTTGTATCCCAAACTTACTGTATAGATACATGTACTTATATGCACACTCAAAAGTTATGACTTTTATAAAAGAAAAACACAACTCAACATTTTTGCAATCATCCATCCAGAGGTAACACATCAGAGATGAGAGGCATTTAACTTTAAAAAAGGTGAAAAATTAATTGGAAAAACAAAGCACTTTATCCTCAAACCATTAAACCATAAACCGTTTTCTTTAGTTAATGGTAATTTACCTGATACATACAGAGATCTTTGACTTTAAATTCTGCATATAAGGCTCCACACTTTAGCTCTTTTTCATGAGACAGTATTTTCATAATTTAGATTTGTAACAAAGATCTACAGATCATCTTTTGTTAAACATTAGGAACAATATGTCCTGATCTGGATTATTAAACTGTAAATTCTTTTTGAAAAATTAATCCAACCAAAAAGATTTTGCCTGACTAATGCAGGAATGATCATGCAAATTTTTCTACTCAAACATCTTTCCAGAGAGGCAGTATTTTGGCATATTCACAACTCTGCTCCAAAGCTGGATGGTCATTATTATAATTATGTCTGATGTACCTTTAAAAGTATTTACATTCTGTATGACATGTTGTCTTGCAAACCTCTTCATATACACACTGTAAAAGTGATCTCTGTGTGTCTGTGTCTTCTCGTCAATCTTCTCTAGGCAGCTAAGATCTGCAACAACATGCTCCTGGCTATCGGGATGATTGGGACCGCAGAGACCATGAACCTTGGCATTAGGTACTGTTAGCCAATGCTGCACTAAGCTGCTGCCCACCTGTTATCCTAAAGGGAAAAGCAAGGATGAAATACTAGATTTACATGAATGAATTTAATGTAGCTGTAACAGTTAGTTGTAGAGCACAGAAACTGTGACACAGGGAAACCTGTGAGTGGGCTGCTAAAAGTCCATATACCTAACATAAACTTATGCCAAATAACTCCTAAAGCGAATGTTTGGATTTTTTTAAATGGGGTTATATGAGGTACTTATCTAAAGTCAGTGTATTACACACAGTAGATGATGGTCAGCACGCCCCCAGTTTGGAGAAGCAGACAGGAGTAGTGGCAAAGAAGCTAAGCAATGTACTGCTGTGAATGGGGACAGCAGCAAAACATGTTTAGCCACCAAAAAAAATGAAATTCCGGATTAAGTGTATGCTCTATTTAGAATATTCTCATATCTTTACCTTGCCGGCAGACAGACCTTGGCGACAGGGGACCGAAGAAGCCGTCATCTATTCTCACTGTATTGACAGAAATGGTCATTTTACCTTGCAGAACACAGGCTCACGAGTTGCTGGTCTACCACAGCCTTGATCCGTTAGTTTGTTTGTGTGACTTTGGTGTTCAAAGGGTTAGTTTGGATTCACCAACACAAAAAACACAACAGATTGAGGCAGTGATAGATCAGCAACTCATGTATTCTGTGAAATTTTGGTCAAAGGAGTCAGGTGGCTTTGAAAAGAGCATAGATTAATATAACAGCTTCATTTCCTTGTTGGAAAGTGCTGTCTGATGGTAAGGTAAAGCAGTCACATTTAAACTGACATTAATTTTTTTTAGGGTGGCTAAAATAGTTTTAGCTACTGCCCCCTTCCACAGCAATACATTGCTTAGCTTCTGTGTCGCTACTCCTGCCTGCTTCTCCAAACTGGGGGCGTGCTGACTGCCATTTACCTCTGGGTGATACACTATAGATAAATACCTCATACAACCCCACTTCAAAAATAATCCAAACTATCCCTTTTAAATGAAATCTGGGCTTGTAATCACAATATGTTTTTTACATGCAGGTGTAGCTCAATGAGGTGTAACTTCACATGGCAAACAGCTGTTCAGTAGATCCAGTGGGGTTCCTTTTTCTTATTTGAGGGATATGGAGCAGCAGGTTTTCCCCCCGAGTCAACAAAATGAAGACATTTGGTTATAAGCACTACGATCACCATGAACTTCAAGGGGGCACGTTTAAGGCTTCCACATTTTAGCCACGCATGAATTTGACTTCGACCTATCCCTCAGATAAAGCCGTCACTGTAAAAGCAATTACTATACCTGTGATATGGCTGTAACAATGGCAGTAATTTACTGCTTCAATATAGGATTGTGTGTGTGTGTGTGTGTGTGTGTGTGTGTGCGTGTGTGTGTGTGCGCGTGTGTATGGAATTACAAAGGGGTCAGCCCAGCCCCGAGTGAGCGTCGCCTGTGTCGGGGTGAGATGGATGAGGGGGTGGAGCCACAGACTCCGATTTACATCTGCTGATTGAGCTCTCACCAGAATCCTGTCACAACCCTGTCACTGAACATCACCTAAAAATCCCATCATTCATCATGGCAGAAAAGCTGAGAATGATGGGATATGTAGTCTTCTGAATTAAACCGAAAACACTTTGGGGGTAGGAAATTAATTAATCAGTTATTCCTCACATGAACGAACTTACCATCAGATTATATTTTTCTACTTTAAAAGTGTGAGTTTATTATCTACTTTATTTATACATCCTGTGTCAATAATAGACTGTTTCTTCTATTCACCGTGTTACTATTACGTGTTTTTATGGGTTTTGCAACCTAAATGGTGTGTGCACCCAGAGGTGTGCGTGTGTGAGTACGTGCATGTGCTCGTCTCACAGTGCAGCTGTGTTAGTGCAGCTGATTTATCTGTGCTGAGACAGAGGAGGAAAATTGGCATGAGCAGTCGCACATAAATCCCCCCACTAGGCTTCTGAAATATGGAGGCATTAAGGGAGCAACACAGATTTACACATTGCCACACTGTCTCTGATGCACACACACACACACACACACACACTTGGACACACTGATTTACATCCGCAGACACCGAAGGCAGCAGTTTTCTACCAAACTACAACAGCTCATACTCACCGCACACATCATTATAACGTATGCCTATGAAAAAAGGATAGGAATACTAACCACTGCATCCCTTCACTTTGATTGTGAATTATTTTTCAAATGCAAAACTGACCCATATCACTCTTGATTGTGTGTGTGTGCATGCATGGTGTGTGTGTGTGTGTTTCTATGCCGCCCCCCCTCTTCCTAGTAGCCAATCTCTGGGGCTTTATTATAGGGTTTGACAAAGACTGTCATCGTTTAGAGAGAGCCCACACCCGTAAATCTCCCATGCTGCATTGCGGCCCAGCCTCTTATGCAGAGAGGATGCTCTCTTAGGCGCACAGACGCACGCACACACACGACACAGTCCAACACAAAGGAGACCCAGCACTCACAGCCAATTTACAGGAAAACGGCAATAACATTTTATCATGCTGGACTTGGGCCTGATAGAGCTGCCCTTTCTTTCAAATGTGTGTGTGCGTGTTGCTCCTTACCTGCACATGCAAGCAGACACACACACACTCTCACACACACAGTTCTGTTCGTGGAGCTAATTTGTTGATCTCAGATGGAAGCTCGGGCCGTCTCCAACAGAGCGTGACGTTCTCTTAGTGCAAGGAATGGCCACGCATGACAATTATGAGCACACACACATACACACCCTGCCTTTCTGCAGATCGTTCCCTCTCTTTCGGCTTTTCCTCTCCATCCCTATTTGCTGTACCTCCTCATTTTATTCTTTTCTTTTAATCCCTTCATTTCTCCTCTGCCTGCCATAATTTCTGCACGCAGCCAACCAGTCAATGGAGGACGGGGATGAGAAGCTGTGGAGAGTAGCGGAGAGAGGCGGCAGTGATTTTAATGATGCACATGAAGATGAAAGGAGAGGAAGAAGAGGAAAGAGGCGACGTGGCCCAGGAAGGGATATGAGGCTTTTACAGCTTACAGTTCACCTTGCACACATGTGTACCTGCAGTCATTCATGCATTCAAACATGCAGTCACAAGTAGGAACACACATATTTGCGTCTTTATTCATTTTATGGGGAGAACAACGGGCAAATCAAAGGGCATAGCAAGACACAACCCTTTGTGTAGAGAGACAGAAATAGGTTTGGCACAACACACACGAGCACACACACATCTCTCCCCTTTAAATGAATTGTGAGCATATGTTCCGATGAAGATTAAAGTTGGGCGATAAATGCGCTTGTTGCCTCTATAAATGGGACAGTAAATGCTTGTGTGTGTATATGTGCTCGTTAGCTCTTTAATGTAATAATAAATGGGGAATGGGTTGGGCTTCCTCTCCTGTGGCATCAAACGAGGACGAGGAGCTAATCGCAATGAAACAGACAGTTAATATCAGCGCTGCAAATGAACTCCACCTGCTAGAGCTCCCCAACACATAAACACCCTCCCCTCTTATCTCCATCTCTGTGCCTCTCGCTCTCACATTTCTTTAATGTGCAGCGGCATCGCACAGCCGCACTATGTCTCACCGTTTGTGTCTTTGTGTGTTTATCCATGTCAATCTTGTTAAAGCGTGACATGTCCTCTTCTCCACGCAAATTATCGTAGGCGAGGAACAGCACCACTGCGTCAGCTAATAACCACGGCCGTGTGTGTGTGTGTCTGTGTGTGTCTGTGTGTGTGATAGGACCAGGAGGGGAACTTCATTGATTTATCGTTAACAGAGGACAACAGCTCCCCGTCAGCGTCTCTGGTCGCTATAACAAACGATCTGCGCGCTCGGACGCGCTTTATTGTAGCTCAGCCAGTAACCTTTTCAGCTGCTGACCCAGAACGCAGGGAGGGGCTGCCTGCTTGTGTGTGCGCAGAGAAATGGAGGGGGGGGGGGGGGGGGGGTTGTGTGCGATGTCAAACATATGTCCCCCAGAGTCCTCAGACAGGGAGGTGTCAGCAGGGAAGACGAGGGGGTGGAAGAGGAGATGAGGCAGAGGAGAGGAGAAGCAGGATGGCGAGGGATGCTTTCAGACATAAACTAAAAAAGCCATCATGAGCGAGACTGCCATTAAAAAAATTGCAAGCTAAAACACATGTTCACACACATACACGCACGCACGCAGCGTCACTTATGCCACATTTCCAAAACACTTTGTTAAAAAAAACAAGTGCGGGACACAAAAGAGACGAAGGGTAAGGGAGGAGGGAGAGACATGGAGAGAGTGTAAACGCAATTCCCATTCTTAATTAGTTAGTAGACAGCTAATAAAAACTGTGGTAGTAATAGTAGAATGAGAGCCAGGTGGAGGGAGGGAGGGAGGGAGGGAGGCTGCTGGCCTTAAGGACCTATGATGGTTTAATAGTCATATTGAGAGCAGAATAGAGTTACAGGCCTGTAAGTAACAGTGAAGTGAGGCAGCCAGGGCTTGATGTGGTCCGCTTTACACTGGCCTTTAAACTGTTAATATACAAAAGCTGCACTCCACAGACCGACACAGACGCTACAGTTACACCCTCTCCACTGTAATGGTTGGCACTTTGTTTCACTCCCTGCTTCTGTCTGTCTGGGTCTCACTTGCTTTTTGCTTCTTCTTATCAGAGCCTGGAGATTTGTCCTCTTGCATATGAAAGTAGGTTGTTGCAAAATGGGGCAGCAGAAGTAAGAGCACACTTCTGTATACGTGACAGCGTAGGTTTATGGCTCCCCTGTGCTGCTTAACCACTTCTCCTCCTCCTCCTCCACTTTCTTTTTTTCCATGAAAGAGGGATGATGAAGGATAGATGTGCTGGTAAACATCAATACTGCATTAGCCAGCATTACAAAGCCTTCAGCCATTAACACTGAGAAATGGTCACAGCCTAGCATAAGGTTCAGTGGGGGTCACTACAATCACCAGCCGCCCCACACCCATCTTTTTCCCGGTTTCTCTTTTGCTCAGTTTTGAAAATGAATTCCATAATTGGTGCAGCTATCCCTCCCATACCTTCTGTCCCATTTCCTTACCACTTCTCGCATAAATCCTCTTTCCTTTTCTGTCGTTACCAGCGGTTTCCTCCTTTATCTCGCCACATTATACTGAGTCATGTTGGATTAGATCATCAGCCAGAAGCCTCTTACACACAAGTAATACATGTATTCTTCATTTTAGGACACATTTATAATGCACTTCATACAAGGGAGAGTTCTGTGGCTAATACTGTCGAAGTTTTACCTTCTGCGTCAGTGTGGTGGTCAACATAATCTTTTAGACATGAACACACACTATACCTTTACACCAGCAGTGCTCGTGTGAAAGAAAGACTGTTGCAGGGTCTGTGTACCCAATGTGATCGTTTTACACTAATGATCGAGCCATGAATTTCCCTGTCACTAAATCTGAAGGAGATGCTGACCTCTGTCTTCTCCTCCTTTTCCCAGACTGGGTTTGGACCCCAAGCTGCTGGCAAAGGTCCTCAACATGTCCTCAGGTCGTTGCTGGTCCAGCGACACATATAATCCAGTCCCCGGCGTCATGGAGGGAGTCCCCTCTGCTAACAACTACCAGGGCGGCTTTGGAACCACACTAATGGCCAAGGTACAACCTGCTCCCTGATTCATTGTCATGTTTCTTTTTTTTAACGTTTATTTTTTATTTTTGATCAATATCTTGATTCCTTTTGCTTTGCTTAATTGATTTTTCTTCTGTTTGCTCTATAAAATGCCAGACAATTGTGAAAATTTTCAAGTGGACTTTTTTTTGTTTGGTCCACCCAGTAATCCAAAATAGATTTACAATTCACGAATAAATAAAGCACAAAAAAATAGCAAATCCTCAGCTTTCAGAAGCTGTAAGTAGCAAATGTTTGTTTTTTTCCCCCCCAGAATAAAAAAGTAATTTATCAAAGGACATTTAATTTTCTGCTAATCGACCACTTATCTGTTTCTTTTCCTTTTTACTCTTTTTTGTTAGTCTCAACCCTATTATTTTGCTTTGTCTCACTTTTAACTGCTCTTTTGTCTTGTGTGTTACTCCCACTCTCCTCTTCACCATCCCATCTGTGACTTATTGTGTGCCACTTCATTTTACTGTCACTGCATTAGCTCCTCTGTGTAGGTCAATCTGTGTGTTATTTAGTGCATCTGGGCGAATGTTAATACACTTGCAGTGTGTGCTCTGCATACATAAGCTTGGGCTGTTCTATCAGGAACACCAAACTCAAGCAATGTCACAGAATTAGAAGAAACTCTTTCTCTCTTGTAGTCATGTATATTTATGTTTGTCCATCTATGTGACTTTGTCTCTGTGTCTCTCTTTCTAGGATCTCGGTTTGGCTCAAAACACTGCGACCAACACTAAGACACCCATCCCTCTGGGTTCTCTCGCCCACCAGATCTTCCGAGTCATGTGCTCCCGCGGCTACGCTAACAAGGACTTCTCATCCGTCTTCCAATTCCTACGTGAGGAGGAAGGACAGTGAATGGAGGGGGAAGCACAGTTGACTGTGATGTTACCATACATAAACACACGCACGCACGCACACACACACACACACACACACACACACTATAATGACAATTATACACTGACACCCCAGTGCCCCTTATCCCACTATGCTCAGGAGAGACTAAGGCCTTGCCCTCAGGCTCAGATCGGCGGTCCAATTAACATACTGTATGTCGGCACATGTCCCGTCGTTGCATTAGGCTGAATCATATTTTCAATTCACATCTCTCTCTCTGCATGGGGGAAATGCTAAAACTGACCTTAGATCAGTATCTAGAGACAAAGCAACTCTCTTCCCAGTCTGGGCTGAGAGGCCAGAGTGGAAAATGAGAGGTAGGATGAGGCACTGCTGGTGTTTATGCACCAGTGCAAATAATACATGGTTTTTGAGGAAGATTGATAAGTAATAACTGCATGATTGTTAAAAGTTTAAGTACGCTTTTATCGGGTTTGTGGTTGTTGCCTGCTGTTACCCAAATGACTCGAACCTGTCCCTGTTAAATGACACAGGACAGAAAAGAAAACGCAAGCTACCGTAGGGATTGACATAGTGATGGAAATTTCATTGAAGAGAGCGCAAGAGAGTGCAGAGTTTAGTTTACTCTTTTTTCTACTGGTGAAAAAAAAAATCCCATAATCGCAGCACCACATCAAAGGCAACTAAAACTGGCCACACCGTGGGCTCAAAGTTCATTTGTTACATGTTTTTGTCAGGTGGGTGGTGTCAGTCGTTTACCTAGTAATGACCTGAGTCATACTGCCAGCACTTACTTTCATTTTTCAGTCATCCAGTGAACTTTTACCTTGTGGATACTTACGTTACAGTAGTTTCATGTTAAAGCAACACGTACGTCACTACTCACAGGACCGGACCACCTCTGCTTGTTTAAATACTGTGATATACTGTATATCTGGTTATTTTTACACTGTGTGCGTCGCAGTGCGATGTGCCGGGCCATTTTGATACGGTTACAGAATCTCTTTGAACTTACCTCTATTCTCGACTGTCTACAGCTGCTTATTGAGCCACCGGAGTATTATTTTGTGACCAACACTGTTTGAATTTTATACTGTTCACTACACAAGATATTGTTCTCACTGTCAAGCACTTTCTCTCACCCGCATTGACTTAAATCAAAGTCTGTCCTCACATTTCTCCACTCTCTCTCTGTGTGTCTCTCTCTCAGCTTGTACAACATCTGTGTAAAGTGTAAGCGAGGAACAGTTCCTCCCTGCTCTGAGCATCATGTACATAATGTATATTTCATATTGTTGCGTTGTACTCGAGGAGTCCAAATGGGCTGTCATTTTTTTTGTAGTAAAATTCATGAATAGTGTCTACAGTTTGTCTTTGCTCTGTGAAACAGATCCTCAGTCACTCTGCAGCCTAAAATAAAAGATTTTCAGTGACTTTGGTTCTTTGTCTGGGTTTGTAAGATAAGCACAGGACGTTGCTGAAGATGTGGCGCTTTTTATTGAAGGTATAATTTATTATAGCTCATGTAATTATCTCTGTGTTGAAGTAACTGACATATTGTGCTTAGAATAAATTTTGTAAGTGATTAGTGCAGTAAGTGCAGAGCTTTTGAGAGTGGCTTTGTGGCCATTTTACCTCCTAATGGATGAGAACAGACCCCAAAATTGTTCATACTTAACATACATTTTTTTCGATTCAAACATGCTGATACACTGCTCATAAAAATTGAGGGAATACTTAAATCACACGTGAGATCTTGATAAAACAAATTATTCAAGGTCAGTTTCTTTACTGATGTACATTGTATAACTTGTTGAGAACAAAATGACGCAATAACGGTCTGTGGAAACCAGAGATCATCAACCCACTGAGGGCTGGGTTCAAAATCATACCAGAATCAGTCAGGAAGAATAACAAGAGAGCAACTGTCTGTGGCCACCACATGTAAAACCATTCCCTTTTTGGGGGTTGTCTTGCTTTTGCCTCTCCATCATGTGGCGATTAAGTGTCCCCTTAATTTTTTGAGCAGTGTATTTAGCAGGTATAATGTTCATGTTCACCAATGTCAAAGGTTTTGCAGGTATTTGGTTATAAACTGAAGTAGTGGGTGAATTTAAATTTTGTTAGATAAAATGTCAGCAAAGTGATTACAACTCATCCTGTGCCATATTTCATAGCATTAACACAAATTGTATTAATAAGTAAATTCGACATGAAATGTATACTTGTTTCTTATTTTCAGACCTCCTCAGAACTTAAAAACACGAGTCCATTTGACATGAAGTTTTTAAGTTCATTATGAGTTGAGTTCACTCATCAGATTTTATATTTGGAGTCTTCCCAGCAAAGCTAAAAGTCCACAGAGACCTTTCTTTTTTTAGTTTGAGGAAAGCAGACATGATGGAAACTTGTGTGTCTTCCCTCTCTTAAAAACGAAGTCAATGCGAACCACTATAAAGGGTCATAACTTCAAAGAAGAAACTGATAAAATGTAAATGTACTCACATTTGTAAGGCAGCAGGGAAACTCAAGTTTTCAAGTTTAACTAGCTGGAAAGGTTTTTACAGTGTGGCAGAGAAGGAAAAGTCTGGTGATCATCAGTTATTATGATTTATCCATTGGGAAACATGAATATCTAAAAATAATTTCATGGCAATCCATCCCATAGAGATACTGACATACCCCTAAAAACCCAAAATGCCAGTCTGCTAGAGGAATAATCTGATCGTCACTAAAGACACTGGGGACCATGAATATCTGTGCAACATTTCAAGGCAATCTATCCAATAGTTGTTTAGATATTTAAGCCACTGACATCATTTAAATCAAGGGTCTAGGGATATGTCCTTATCTGTACAAGAGGTAAAGTGAGCAACCGGACAATAACACTGAATATTGTTTAATCTTTTAGTCTTTCAACTGGATCCATCTCACCATGCGTGTACTTATCTTGGTCATCTGGGTCCATGTTTCAGAGACAGTTACAACAGACGTATTCATTTGGATTTCGCTAATATCCAGCCACCCTGCTCCTCAGTGGGCTGTTGTTTCATTGTTTCTCCAAAGCCTTTCAGCAGGCGCTCATATAAAGCTTAACGTCAGTCGGGGAGAAATAGCAGCACTAATCTCAGAATGATGCCCTTATTTCCATCATTACAATGAAATGAGGGGAAAGAAACAAATGCGGTTTTGTTTTATTTTACTCTCTTTTTTTTCGGAGGGCTGGTGTTTCTTCGCGACATTTTATGGAGCTGCTGTCGTCTAAGTGGCAGCCACAGTTGTAGCAGACTGTGGCGAGCCGTTGGTGGCAGGGGTTGTGTCGTGGGCTTGTGACTCACTCTGTTATTGTTCCTTGGGAAGTATGCACTTGCCTCATCTGCATGCTTCGAAGATTAAGATTCAAAGTACTTCTAGGTTTAAACTAAGAAGCCTTTGATATCACATACTGTGTTTCTTTCCATGAAAAAGCTGTCAGGCAGAACTTGATGTCTTTTAGCCTCCAGCACCATCTTGGCCTCTGCAGACAGCAGACTCTGGTCTTCCTGAGGTCTAGCTAAAGAAGAGCTACGCCTCTGGCCTGGCCTGCTGAATTAGGCAGCGTAGCTGATTCATATTTGGGTGTTTTAATT
This sequence comes from Epinephelus awoara, assembly GCA_035609425.1. Taxonomy (NCBI): domain Eukaryota; kingdom Metazoa; phylum Chordata; class Actinopteri; order Perciformes; family Serranidae; genus Epinephelus; species Epinephelus awoara. The sequence continues at coordinate 13,409,872 of CM069310.1, read as the reverse complement.
TGCCTGTGTTTTATAGCAGGCTGCTGAGCCGGCGGTTTCCTCATTAAAGGACACATGAAAGCAGGCTGTAAAGGAGCCTTGGTGAGACCGGCCTGCGCTGACGTCTGTAGGGGACGCGAGCGACCGAAGGACCGACCGACTCCCGAGCCAGCCGGTCTGAGCCGGAGGGCCTCACCCACTCAACCGGGCAGCCAGTGGTGGGACACCAGACACGCCACACTGAATTGCATCCACACCAGGATACGACACCAGTCTGATGTGTCAGCAGGAGTTCACTGTTTGATGCAGGCTTGTATTTGTATTGTGGTATTGGAACAATAGTCCAGTCCAGATACAGAATATATTGCATTATTACTTTTTCAAACATCACGCAACCTTTAACTAGTTTAGGAATTTAATCTCCGTATGTAATACACAGATGACCAAGTTCCTATTTCTGCTGGTGTGTTCTCAGACTTTGAAGTTAATCACCCTCCTGGTAAATCCCCCCTTTCTGCCATTTAGACAATAAAACAGCCTCCACTCTGGGAGTTGCTGCTTTGATAAATACCTGAGGCAACAGCGTCCATTATTTCACCATTATAACTGCTAGTGGATCCTCTCGGCTGTTTAACGACTCGCTCTTTAAGGAAGTAAGAGCGGCGAGGTCACAGCACAGTGAGGGGGGGCAGCAAGGCTCCTCTAAGCACCCCGTGATTCATATCAAACGCACTTTAAGTGGCATGTGGCTAAATTAGTGGCTGGTATCTAGCAGGTATAATAGCTCGCCCGGCAGTGCGTAACGAGCCACTGTCTCACTGTGTAGTAATGTGGCCTTGATATCTTTTACATGAAGCCACCAATAATAGTCAGGCCATTTAGCCTTAGCCCATATCCACACCCACGGCGTCGGCACATCAGCACAACACCCACACAAGTCTTCTTCCTGTTTTGTAGACAACATTCCCCCATCCTGAGTCATTGACTCCGCTTAGGTTCATTAGTGAAGATAATTCTATTGCAGACAGCGGGTCAGCACATAACATGTCACAACGACAGCGAGGCACATAACAGCAGCTAATTATAACTATGAAGTCCTCATTAGAATATCTATGGGGGTGTAGTTAGTTGTTGGGAAACACTGGACCCACTACTTGGTTTAAATGTTGTATCTCAACATTATGAGTGTGGATATGTGGGAGAAAGGACCCCATACAATCTGCCCCTGCTTGTCTTGTCATGCTGTCTTGTTCCCACTCACTTCTCCTGCCTTTGTTACTCGCTCAAAGCTGGACATGTGTTCAAGGGCGTGCAAATAGTTTAATCAATGTGTCCCCCTTCCAAGATGTTAACATCCCTGCTATCCTCCAACATTATATTGATTCATTTATACGTTCCCATCCTGCTCTGGATTTCTCTTACTGCCCTTTCCTCCTCTTTCACAGTACACTTCTCTCTTCATATTACCCCCCACACACCCTCTGTCACCTGTGAGTAACGACAACACGCACACGCTATTCATCACACACTTCTGCACATGCTCAGTAGCTCTTCATTATATTAATTACTCTCATTGGAAGAGTAATCATCAGATCCGTCAGAATCCATCATGGCCCGGTTCCCACAGAGACCCAGGCCCGGTAAATTATCACCAGTGTTGGTACCAGGGCTCCGGCCCTGTCGCTCCCATCGGACACACCAGGGTGGGCCCTAAATACCCAGGGGGGTGCAGCTCCCACTGAGCCACATTCATCTCTGCCACCAGCTGAGGAAGAAGGTAGCTGGTTTTCAGAGGCGCCTCGTGCTGTTTCAGACCTGTAATGGGTGAAGGCGGGTGAGAGCAAAGTGAAGGTAGTGTGATCCAGGTCTCTGCAGTCAGAAGGGAATAACACGTTCTGTTTTACAACAACCTCTGGAAAGATGCATGAGGATCTCTCGATTTATCTGTGTGTGGTAATAATGGTTTAAAATGAAAAATGAGATTGAGTCCAAACAAATGTATAAACTGCGGCGAATCAGCCTGCAGACTATGAGGGAAACCACCGGGTCCAGTTCACAACAAGCATGCTCTATATGGTTCATCACACTGTGGAAGTGAAAATGAGATGCACACTAAGAAAATTCGGCTTGACCTAAATATTAGTGATTTGGGATCCAGCTTTGTCTTCCAATGCTAATACCTCCACTCTAATAATCTGATACCAGTGCCCTCTTCTTCCCACATTAAAAACCTGTCATTGGAATCATTTTTATGCACAGTAACATGAGACCAGGGACTGCTGTGGCACTAAAAACTGAGTCAGTGGGTGGCCGTGACTGAATGAATGTAAATGATAGCAGAGGCCCAGTATAATGACATGGCTGACGAAACTGTGAATCGTTCATATCATGCCTAATAAAATCTGGTCTATCGGTTCAATTTCTGGAAAATTGGAATATGTTTTAGTGAGTATAATTTAGACCAACTCTAGAAACAACCCCATAGGCAAGCATTTATTGGTGTGGACATTTGATAGCTTGCAGTTACTTAGCTGTTACTATATTGCCTGTAAAGAGCAAAATGTAGTCTAAGCTACTGTTTTCACATGTTTATACAGAAACTGTTATAAAAAATTTAATTGAGAGAAATTACATTACTAGATAATGTAAAGAAAGCGAGTGATCTTCGCTAAAGGGACTGGAATCATGTGCATTTAAAGGTCTATTGTGTAGGATTTAGTGGCATCTAGGCTGCAGAGGTGGGAGAACGATGGTGGCCGGCACAGAGGACCCAACTACATCAACTTTTCATGGGATTAAAGTTGACAGGAGGAAAAATATAGAATATGACCAGACGTCTAAAGGCAGTGTAAACCCCTAAGGCCCCAAAACAGCAAACCAATATCAAAGAACAAGTGGCAATGAAGGACAACTGCTGCGTCGCCTCACATCGCCTGTGTCTCGGCCAAAAAGTTGCACTTTATCAGACCGGGAAGACTACAGCCAACGGCCAACTAGCATATACATCCTGCACCTGCGTGAGAGGACATAACTCTCCATAGCAGCACGCGGCGGTAATCTGTTTTTGTCTTTCACAAAGAGAAATCTGAAGACAGACAGGATGAAATCAAGACGCTGGCAGTTAGCACACAACTGCACTGCCTATCAAAGGGATTTCATTCATCGACGGGCTCCACCAGCTCAGCTGAAAAACAGGTGACAAGAGCCAACTAGTGCCAATGGTGCAAGACACGCTGCACAAACAAGGGCGACAGGCGCTCACCAACTGCCCAACATTGACCAACATTTGACTGTCAGCTTGGTGTGTTAGGGCCCTTATGCAATGGGGAATAAAACACAATAGGGGATGAAACACAATCTGAAATCCATCACTTACCTTGCACAATCTCACTGATTTAAAAGAGAAGACTATTGAAACACAATTCAGGACTGCAGCACCATTTAAAATGCTAACAGAAAAATTTAAAGGCTCACTCTAAATACACCAAACTCCAGCCTCTAGATGTCCTGAGCATAGCAACTCTGTGATGGCCTCATCTTGCTCTGCTTAAAGCTCTCTTCATGGCCAATTGACCTGATAGCTCACTCTTGTCTCTTGCTAATTGAACAGAGAAGGAACGAGGGAGAGGAAGAGAGAGAGAGAGAGGCAGAGGAGGAGAGAGAAAGAGAAAATGAGGGGGACCGAGGAGGGAGGAGTGATGTGATAGAGGACAAGTGAGAGGAGAGAAGCGAGGGGTGGTGTAGCATGCAAGGCCTCATTGATTAGGTGGTGAGCGGTGCAATGTTTCTCTCCTGACGCTTACACGCATTAAAGCTACATAAACACCCATAATTGGTTCGTTTAGAGCGGAGTGGAGGCAAACAGCACACACACACACAATCATTGTCAATGTGTGCGAGGAATATATATGGAGAAAAGAGGAGCAAAATTAAACGCTCATAAAATGGCATCTCTAGCTCACAGAGTGGTTGGTGTGGGTGGAAAGATGCCCATGAATGTGCGTGCGTGTGTGTCACATGTCCCAGTGCTGTACTAAGCAGGAATGATAAAACCATCCTCAGAGACTTGGGATGACAATAACACTCACTTCAGGGAGAGGAAAGAAATGGGAGGGATGCTGCTGACTGTGACAAATTAGCTCTCAAATACCGAGGTCGTGGATTGGCTGCTGGCATCAGGAGGGAGAGATACGGTTGGCTGGCTGAGTTGATGGATAGTTATTATGCCATTCTAATAAAAGAAGATGCAACTTTGGGGCTTTGCAGTTCAATGATAGTTGTAGAGGCACTGTCATATGGGATCATGCAAAGTGTGTGTGTTCATGTGTGCATTTGTGCAGTTCTGTCTAAATCCTGGAACACACAGTAACACACAAACGTGGTGGAGCATTATAAAAAAATTAGACAGTAAGATCAGTGCATGCTGCAGCACTGATGTCAATGAGCCTATCTTTGTTCTTGGATGACAGTGTGTGCGAGAGGCAATATTCAGGGTGTTCCCTGTGTCCCGTAGCACCATATCCATCAGGTCATAAGACCCCCTGTCAGGGTGTAACCAGCACCCCCTCCTCCTGCCCCACCCCAGAGGGTCGTGTCACCGGCTGAATGGAGCGCTCCCTGGACATGGAATGATGGGATTCCTCGGTCTTGGCTGTCATCTCTAATCCGACACTCTCACCCACACAGCTGAATCTTCATCTCTCTCTCTCAAGCTGTGCACTGCACGCCCGTCCGTTCACACACACACACACACACACACACAAACACACACACACTCAGTGAACTTTCTCCCTCTATCTCCCTGCACTCTGGGCCACAAATAAATTTGCATTCACTGCCAATTCAGATGCTGTATCAACATCGCTGAATCTACATATTGTTGACGTGTCCAGGTGCTAAGTCACCATTATGTCTCTCTCCAGCACACACACACACACACACACACACACACACACACACACACACACACACACACACACACACACACACACACACACACACACAGGTCACAGTGGCCCCAGAGCACTGGACTGTGCTAAGCAGGTAAATATAGCGAGGACAGGCTTTATTGGAATAGAAAAAGCTCTGTTACTGTCACAGGTAAGCATGACCGATTGGGATGGATCTTTACCTCCACGGCCAGAGTCCAACACTCGTCCTCAGCTATTCCGAGAAGCCTCCACACTCCTGTCTTTTCTGTGCCAATCCTAAAAGAACAAACGCCTCATGAGGCCATTTTTCCTTGAGTTTTCATTATTTCACAGTTTACAAAGGGGTTGCTGGCGTGACTACATGAGTGTTTGTGTGCACCCTTTTTAATTTATTACAAATGTTCTTGGTCTATAAAAGAAGGAGGAATGTGTTCGTATGTCATGTCTTCCTAATGTAACTGCCCAGCCGATTACCGCCTTATTGCCTCCGAATCAATACCCTCGAGTGGGTGAAAAATAAGTCTTGCCTCATCTCAAGTCACCTCAGCACCTGCCCTGCACGCACACTAGCACAGACACTGTTAATGCATGCATTTTCACATGCATGTTTATTGTAGTGTAGAGGCTGTTGTCAAATGGAGAAATAAAAGGGTAGAAATAGAGAGATGATGCGAGAGATGTGGAGCCCAGGTTGTGTAATCTCTCTGGCCTTGTCACCGCCGCTGAGCCTACACACAAGGAACCATCCATCCTCGATCCTCTAAAGCTCATTGATCCTATCAACATCCAGACGGAGTAAGGAGGCCCCGCTCTTCCCTTCACATCACCCCACACTCACTCTATAACTGGGATCAATATTGATTATCATCTTTAAACTGCCTGTCTTTGGCCGTGTGCTTCAGGAGCTGCTGTAGCCTGAAGGTACTGAGGTTTGAGGAAATAATAAAAGGCTGTGAGGACTTTTGTTTTGGGCTCATTTTTGGGGGTTTTGTGAGAGTGGAAATAAAGCACCAGAAATGAAATAGAGAGACAAATGTTAGACAGATGGCAAAATGTGAATATGACGCAAATTCAGTATTGTAAAGTCGTTTTCTTGTTTGTAAAATGCACCATGAATAACCGTATTTGTGTATTTTCTCTCTGCATTGCTCTGAACTCATCAGTAGCTGACTGCTGCACACTTTTGCCACCGAAGACACGAACATGTAAGCATCAGTATCCAGCTCCCTTCTGTCCTTCTCTCCCACCCCACACGTCTGACTCCATCCCGTCAATCATACCTCTCAGATAGCCCCATGATCGCAATCGACACTCAAATGATGGAAGTGAATAAAACTCATTACTGACAGTCAGTGTGAGTCATGGCCGGGCATTAAAAGTTGCGTCTGGCCCGCAGCCGTTCATCCCTCAGCTGTGCTTTATGATGGGGAGACCTGGTCGGGTTCCCATCGCCTTTCTGCGCCAATCTCCATCAATCCACCACACCTACAGCTACCCCCACCTCCCCTGGACTTAATGCACCTTGCATTCTCAGACATTTAACCACTTTTATCCAATTGGTGGGAGAGTTTTTAGTTGTGGGGTTTGGGCGAGGGGTGTCATAGAAGTCTTGGTGTCTGGGGTTGCAAATGTGGTTGTTGTAATAAACCAAACGAGCTGCTGCTTTTTTATTCCTAATTTAACACCCATTGCCAGTCTCTGGAACTTCAGACTAATTATTTCCCACACTGGTAAAGACGATGGCTGGATAAAAAAGACCTCTGGGCGGCCATCGTACTGCTGCTGTCTACACTGTTCACCTGCCTGTATTAACCACTGCCCAAACAAGTCTTTACCCAATGTAAACTAAGCCAGACCAGTGAGTCACCCACCGCCTTAGACCTACTCCTAACTGGTCTTGTCCCAATAAACCCGGTACAGAGAAAGAGCAGTGTTTACAGAAACACATGAGCGGCTCACCTCTGATCTGCCCTGTGATAGGGGAAAAAGAAAAGACAGCGAGGGAATGAGAGAGAGAAGGACAGAGAGGAAAGGAGACGCCAGGGGTTACATGATTGCAGGACAAACTCATAAAAGTTCCATTAACCCGCGAGGAGTTAAAGAGGCCCTGTTTTCATCCAGCAGACAGCCGTCACAAACAGAGCATCACCATAAACCGTGTCCTCCTTCCTTACCGCCATCTCTCTCTTGATCTCTACAGCGCTCGCTCCCACAGTGTCTTTGTCTTGCTCTCCATCATCCCTCCATTTGTTTTCTTTTAAAAATATTTTACTCATTTCTTCCTTCCTATTCACATTACAAATACAGTTCCGTAAAACAAGGACTCCTTCCTCCTTAAACTCTTCTTTAAACTCTTCCTCCCTGTCTTTCCCTCCCCCTCCTCCCCCTGACCAAAACAGGACACGCTTGTTACGCCCTCTCCCCCTCTTCATCTGGGTTCCTGGTCTGTGAGTCACAACCTGAAGACGCCACAGGTCTGTCAGCGTCAGTCTGTCTGTCTTATTAAACCAGCTCGCCATTCATCCATGTCTATTCCCTAACTGCTTTCAGGTTGATCCAACTGCTTTTAAGAGAAATTTGCATCAAAACGTGGCCCTTCTGTGTGAAGACATTTTGCTGATTTAAGTGGTAATCTGAGATGCCATTGTGTTCATTTTGTTGCCATCTTTGGTATTGAGCTCAGCTTGGGCTCTGCTCACCTCTGCACTTTCCAGCGTTCACTTTAAATCCACTCTTTTTCTGGCGCTTTCAGTCCTTTCTATTGTTGCAATATGCTAACCAAGCAGCTCTTCTTTGACAGATTACCAAACCACTGTGGCCTCTGCCAGAAACAAAACGCATCACTTCCTGTTCGCCAGGGGAGACCCAAGTAACATTGTTTTCCCGAACAGGGTCCTGAACAGACCTAACTGTGTTATATCAGTCAGTTGTTGGTAATTAGTTTTATAACTTACAATTCAGGCATCTTAGTCTTCACTAATGATGAATTAAAGGCTGTGGATTTTTTTTTAATGCAATCATAAAAACAAATCATATTCCTCAGTGTAAGCTTTACTTATTTAGAATTTCTCATAGAGATTTTTTTTTTTTTTTTTTTTTTTTGCAAGAGAGACCTGAAAACAAATTGCGTATTTACAAGATCACAACAAGATGACTCAGTTACACAAAATCTTCGAACACATACACTAATTCAAATAATCAAATATTTAGAAAATAAGAGCACTGTGTGTCTCCAACTATTTCATATGCAACAAGTAATAATGACAGAAAAGCCAAAAACGCACCAAACGTTTTTTTTCTGCTGTTATGAAAAATACATAATATAAGATGATATTCAAATATCTTAATATAAAACATGATCATACGGTAAATCTTATCATCAAGGTTAATAATCATGCATCTATGGAAGAGTCATGACTACCATCTTAGCTGAATCCTGCAGCCATATGTGTGTATGTACTTTCTTTAACCTACCTTTTGCAGATAGTTTTATTTACTTTGTGAAATGATCCCGAAAAGCCTGATTATGGAGATAGTTTAGCCCTGAATACACACACACACACACACACACACACACACACACACACACACACACACACACACACACACACACACACACACACACACACACACACACACACTGCTGACCCCACCTCCACCTTGTCAATCACAACAGTTTTATAGTTTCGGGGAGGTCAGCTTGCAGCCAAACAGTGTGAGTGTTCTTTGAGATCATCCATTAAGGCACTAAGCACAGGCTCTTAGCTCCTCTTCTGATGCTCGCACTATCTGGTACCACTATCTCCTCTGCTCCTTTTCCCATGGTGTAACCTTACCTCCCAAACTTCTCTTGCCTCAACACACACTCACACACAACAAACCTTTGCTGCTTGGTTGGCACTTGCATCAAAATGCACATCTTTAGTATGAGCGGCTCCATTCGGAATCTACCATCTGCTAAACCTCTACTCCTTAGTTACTGCTGCTGTGCCCGTCAAGCTCTCCATTCATGCACAATACATACAGTTTACACTGATGTCTGGAGCCGATTAACCACACAAACTTTGCTGTACTTTTTGAAACAATGGGTCCTTGATTTCAGACAGAGGGAGACAAAACAAGCCACTCATTTTGAGCTAATGTCTCCTGCAAGCTTTAAAAAACATCTTTTAAAACAAGGTCTTAATTATGCACTTGATAGCTACATGCAAATCATGCTTGACAGTTTGCAGATGAAAAGTCATTATACTCCCCAGTCGCTAATACGTGTGGAAGGCATGGAAACAAACAGTATTTTCTTGTATTGCAGTGCAGAGCTACTTAAGCCTCAGTTATGTTTTATGCATGGAAGATGGAAAAGACATGAGCTGACGCAGACTTATGAGGAGGAAATGCTTGGATCTTTTATACTTCATGTGAGTTTCTTCTCAGGCCAGACTGATATTGTCCCAAACTGTAGGGGGCAGTGCATCAAAAACTCACATCTACAGCATGGTTCTCCATTTTGTCTGTCCATTTGTGTCCTTAGGAAGTGCCCCAGGCTTTATTTTCGTGGCGACCAAACTTCCAGGTCTGTCCTGTGATGCCACTGGGTTGAAAAAGACTTTTTTGTCCCATAGACTTAGATTGTGAAAGAGACATCTGTTAATCAGCAAGATGACTTGTTTCACTTTTGGAAATTCATCCACTCGCTTTGATAACAGTTTTTAAGTCTAGCTGAGCTGCAAGATTAAATCATTTGTATACCCATTCAAGTTAGCAGAGGGCTAAACCAGGAATTAGCTGCTCTGCTTGGGAAAGTCTGTAATGCGCTTGCTCTGTGGGCCCAACGATGTCGAAGATCTGGGTGACTTTATGGCCGGGAAGTCAAACTTTTTTTGGGCCACAATGCACCACTGAGCAATTTTCATAGTAATGAATGAAAAAAAAACCTTCTTGTTAGCATTTTCACACTGTATTCCCCAAATACAATAGAGAACAGGACTGAGCTGCTAATGTTAGCTTACACCGTGATAGCATCTAGGACTGGCTTCCATATGGTAAAGGCTTGTAAAGACACTCGCAGGCAAAAGTGGAAGAAAAAGCCAACTCCAGATTCCCATTTGCGGTTTCCCCTAGCTGTATTTGCATTTCCTCTGCACTGTGTCTTTTGGATTCCTGCTTGTAACGTTCTGGCACCTGGTTGCAAACTTTTTGTAAAGCTCCAACCTCACCGAAGCAACATATGCCCATCCCCGTTTATTCTGTCCACATCTTTATGAGGTCACTACACTTGACCTTCAGTTCAGCTGCATGTACTTTTGAAATGTAAGCTTTTCATGTTTAGTAACATCGCCAAACCGCAGCCGTTGGTCAGCAGCAGCTGGAGGTCAGCAGGACAACTCAGCATTTCAGCCTGGTGGGGGATGGGGGGGTTGGAGTCAGAAGGACAGGGGGTTGGGAGATGGAAGAGTGGAGAGAAGGGGAAGCCCAGACACCTCGGTCCCCCTGGAGAGGACCAGTGGGCTGGGTGTGACGGTCATGGGACGTGGGCATAATGAGGATACATCACTGCAGCAATGAGGTGCTCTATCACGGGCACACACACCAACAAGCAGGCACACTCCGACTGTGCACCCACACCACCAATGGCCCACACAGACGTCAGATTACCATCAAACCTCTGAGCTGATCATGGCAGAAGACGTCAGATAAGCCTCAACTTCAAGCCATTCCCACTGTAAAAGACGACGTGCTGCAGTTTGAGTGATGCAAGTTCAGTGTGACTGTGGGAACGGGCTTTTTCTTATACTCTGGAGTCTGTTTGATGATTCTCTGGGAAAGAAGGGGCACAACTTTTCCTGTCGCCTTCAGCCACCGCCGTTGCCGAGCAGTAAAGCGGCCAGCGTGCAGTAAAATAAAATGAGGTGTGGAGAGAATTGGACTGATCTGCAAAGCCATTGGCTGCCGCGAGGGTCGTAAAATAATAACACTCTGTCGTAAAACAAAGTGCTTATTAAATCATTTTAAACAATATCGCGCGATGTGGTGTGCTCTGTGAGCCGTTCCACAAAACAAAAAAAGATCTCATGGGGAAAGCAGCTGAACAATCAAATGAAATTTAATAAGTTGATCATCATCACAACGCTGAGTAAGACTTTTGGGAGGCCTTGGTGGCTGAGATCCTCCCAGCACTATCAATAAAGTGACACTTGGCCATTATGTGGCCATTACTTGGGCTTTAAGTGACTATTGAACATCAGAGGAGCAAAGGAGCCTCTCCTGTATTACTAAACTGAGCCTGTGGTTCTTTCTCTCTGTGTGGTGGTGGGGACAACATACAAAACAGTGCACAAGCTCACGCATGAGTTCTCACAATGTAACAGCATGTCATATATTGGATTTTCAACCCGAAGTAATGACACTTGGAGACTTTTCTCCACGTTGGTGGCCTTGTTGGGCATGTACACACAGAAACACACACATGTCCTGATGCCTTTACTATCTGCAGTCATTCTTTCACACTTGCTGGTGAGTGAACTTTAACTTTCGCTGCACTGAGCAGCAGTGAGCGGTTTTCTAGTGAACCGGAGTGGGGCCTGACAGGAGGTTCCATGTGGATTTATAAGAATGTAGAGCTACGCAGTTCAGATACACTGCACTGTAATTAGGAAATTAACATTGTCAGCTAAGTCAAATGGATTTAATTACTTTGCACAAAATAATCTACTAAACGAATATAATTTGATTAAGCTGCACTGTAAGTGTTAGAGTGTAGTATACGCTTACCTCATGTCAGGAAAGCATCGTCATCATGGAGATAGTTCAAGGAAAACTGCATTTCCTGCCTTCCCTGTCCTCTTGCCTTGGCCATTGAACCAATTCTGCTCTTGCACCAACAGTGTATCAAACAATTTATCGTACACTTACAATGCAAAGGTTTTTGTTTAGATAAAGACCACTCATGCATTATCTTAGATGATTTTCTCAGAATACTAGAGTTGTTTCGATACCGATATCGGAAACAACACCGCAGATTGCGCATCGGCAAGTACAGGAGTCAGTGCACTGCACCACGTTATTTATGGATGAACGTGAAAGACGTTTCACACAGGGCTAAAATGACAGTTTTCCTCGACAAAAAAATTTTCTTCTCCACTCTAAAACAGTAGCCTACACTGCAAGTGTTCGCTGAGCGCTGATGGAGAACTCATTTCTAGTATCGTCAGCTGTTAACAAAGTGCCAGTAATTTGGCAATATTTTGGACTGGAAAGGCCCATCATCAGTTATTTTCCTCAGATTTTTTGTGACTGACTTTTGTGAAAGTTTTATGGCATTTATTCCATATACAGGGTTTAACCCTAACCACACCGTACAAAAATGAAAGCAATCATTTCACATCCATACAGGGTTAGAAATATACAGCTCTTAATTTTTTCTTTAATGCAATCATATCAGATCGATACTCGGTATCTGCGAGTTGAGGCATTGGAATCGGTATCCGTCAGGAAAAATTGGTATCACAACATCTCTACAGAATACTACAATTTATGATTGACAATTGCTGAAAACTGATTATCAAAATGATTTAAACAAGCAGTCAAATCAGAGAGGAATAAAAGCTGCTGATCCTCAGGTTACTTCGGTACATTGAGTTTCCCTAGAGGGGCGGCCATCATAAAAGGAATACATCACAAGTGCTTGAAATGAAGTCCAAACAAAGGCAGCAAGTGACATGACATTAGGATGTTAGGTTGAGGTGCAGCTGCTGTCCTCATTGCTATCGCTCATTAATAGAGAATAAAATTTGAATTTGCTGTTGTATGAAACCTTTGCTGAGGGCTGTCACTCCCTGTCCCTCTGCTTCCTGATTATAGTCTTGCCAGTAAAAGACAAAATACCAAAAACTCAGTGTCTGGTAATTGGTAATTGTGTGCTCTTATGTCCAGAATGTGAATGATCAGGATAGCAAACAACATTAGTGTCAAGTGTTCTCGCCATTCCCTCCTCCATCAATCACGGCAGAGGAAGTGTTTCCACCTGGAGAAAGCAAAATTCTTTTTTGCACCTGACTGAGATTGGGGTCATTTTGCAGGGTGCCTGCAAAGTGAAATACGAAGACGAATAATTTATGAAAACTAGGGGAGAAAAACAACTTAAAAACTGCTGGCGTACACACCCAGTCTGTAAATCAACATTTTGCTTGAGGGGTCATAATGCATAGAGCATGATGCTGAACACCTGCATGCTCTTTGCTGCTGTACATTGCCATGAATGTTTTCTTAGAAACAGAACATCAGATCTGGATTCCCCTCTATGATGCCATGTGTAATCCAAAACCAGTTCTGGTTTTCAAATGTTTTGGAAAATTACAATAACCTCAACCGGGCCTGTAATAACCCCTTTGTCTGAGAACAAGATCACACGAAATCTTTGCCATCCTGCAGACACATTAACACCCTCTTGTGTTCCCCTCCATCAACAATGAGCCAAAAAATTATATGGTGAAATCTCTTTCTCCCTCTGTTGCAGCAAAAGAAGTCTGATCCTTGTGTGTTTTTTAAAATCAATAATCCTCGTATCCCTGTTTCCCAGTCTCAAATGGCTCTAAGTCTAAGAACTAATGATGGCAAAGAGGACCAAAACGAGGAGGGATCAACACTAGGTTCTCCCAGGAGACTGGTTCTGGTTCACCGCCTATCATCCCAACAGCTGTTTTACAAGAGGTGACACTGGAACCAACCTTCTCTGTGCCCTTTAATTTCAATATAATCAATGAATAATCAAACTGGTTTCTGTGATATATTCACAATTGTGTGTTACTTATCTACACAAATCTTTGTAACTCTGATGCTTCTGACCATTATAAAGGGATATTTTCCTGTACTTATTAAACCACTTTAGTGCTGTAGAGAACAATGACATCTTTGTTCAGTTGTTAACACAAGACAACAGTTTGGGATATGCCACTGGAAGCTCTAATTCTGCCCAGGAGCAGAGTGAGAATAAAAGGAGACTGGGGAGCTGAAATCTCTCTCTCAGCTCTTTTTAAATAATTAGTGTGAGGTCAAGGTGCATTGTTACAATTTAAACCAGTGATCAACCTTATCCTGAATTAGAAACAGTAAGTGTTTGGAATGTGTCACATTAAAGAGCTGCAGATCATTATACAATTTTTTAGTGAAAATCCAAGACTGTTGGGTCGCGTTCATTTGACAAACTGTGACCAAATGGTTGTAAGAGAAAAATGCCAAGTCTCAAAATAATTATATTTCTCGTTAGTGCAGACAAATGATTGCATGTCAGCAGCAGTGCACATCGCGGAAAAACCCACTCACACTAAGTTGATTGGAGTGAATTTCCATTAACTGGATAATAATTAATATCGTGTACAGTAGCAAAGAGTCAACTGGGCAACCAACAATAAAAGAGTCTGCAAAAACAGGCAGCACACCCACCCTAACATTTTTGATAAAATAAAAATTGTTTTTCATGAGAAATTATGCTCACCAAAAAAAAAAGATGTCCTTTCTGTAATGCAATAAAAATGTGTCTCAACAAAAATAAGTTACAGTGATTCCAGAATTTTTAGTGCCATTTTAAGAGTTTAAATATATTAAGATGATTATCGATGAATATTGTTAACCACAATTATTTTGGCAAGGCAATTGTGACGTGAAATTTTCATATCATGTTTGCCTGCTCAATGCAAAATCTAAATGTGACAGTCAGCCTCAAATGTTTCCACATTCAAACGAAACAAGATATTTGTCACAGCATCGTAAAAAGTCAGAAATCTTGACATTTGAGCACGAAATAGACTAAAACTCCATGCAGTCTTTTGTAGAGCTATATTGATCTATAAAATGGAGACAGTCGGCTCTGTTACCTTAGATCTGTTCTTGATTAAATCGCCAAACCTCGCTTATTTTTTGCACAAAGGATTAATTGATTTTTTAATTGAATTTATTGTTTGGGAGGCTGCAGATATTGAGTGCTATTTCATAACTTAATGTAAAGTAACTTTCCCCCCACTTAAGAACAGCTATGATCATACATGTTCACCTCTTCCGTGCTCCCGCAGCAAGGTGTGCGGACAAACGCTTTTTAAAGGGACACAGACCTGCTTAAAAGCTCCAGGAGCAGACCACGTTAATGAGGAGGGGAGCACTGTGCAGAGACAAAAAAAAAATCTGCTGTTATATCGGTCAATGTGCGTCACTGCATCACATATCAATGTCCGCTTGTGGAAACATTTATTTGAATGTACAATGTTTACATTTGGTGTTGACTTGTTTTGTAAATATTGATTCTTCCGGTGCGCATGTCCCACACACATGGTATTTTCCAACGTCTTACCTGCAGCAGGACTCTATAAAAAGCAGCTAGTTTCTTCACTCTGTTTGAATCTGCTTCCTTGTCATGCTCGACAGTGAAAGTGTCACAGTTGGAACATTTCAGATGCGCAATCCGACACCAACCGCATGTGTAAGCATATAACTTAACTTTATTGTCTTCCTTTCCCTTCCTGTTTCCTTTCTTTACATCAATACAGCCAAATGAGGTAAAATCCTACCTGTGGGAGACATGATGGCTCACCTGGCCGCCAAAATACTGTTTTGGCGGGTGAAATGTTTGGTGTAGGCTTTCAGAATTGAGTGTCGCTCGCCATGTAGCTTATAAGATTTGCACAAGTGGACATCTACTAAGAATCTTAACGATTTTGGGTTGTCAATGATCTGTGGTAATTAATTTGTGCAGATAGGACAGATAATTGTGGAGCTAAAGACGTGTTTCGACTATGGTGTGTTTAGGCCTTGTGTATCCGCTCTGTGTGACAAAGGATGGATGATTAAATATCCCACTGTAAATGAGCCTAAACATGCACAGCTTTGAATGTGCAGCTCTTTTAATGTCAACATCTTTTAATCCTGCCCTCCCTTAAATTCACGTTATACAGAACATCTAAATAAAACCCCAACATTTTAAGTTTATTTGGATTAAAGATGTTGATTTCCGATCCACACGGTGAATTTTAGCATGAATGTGCGCAAAAACCCAGAGACACATCTTCGGCTCCACTCGACTTGAACTAAATAAGAGCATCTTTTTATATCCCGAGTCCATTCTGCTCTGTTTTTGTTGCTCTTGTATGTCACATAAGCACGTAGCAGCCGGCCCATTTTCCAGCTGCATATAGCTGTCTCCGGTGCACCGTAAATAAGGTTGATAAAGACGCCGCCGAAAACGACTTTCACGCGTCCCCCGATTGATTTAACGTGACCCCCGTTTCCAAATGATATTGGAAGCCTATTTAAACAGATGAAGGCTTAAATTGTCTTGCTTGTATGCGCATTAATCTCCCATTCATCATCATTACTGTGTGATTGGTCCGTCCACGCCTCCGCCAGCCCCTTGCGTTACGACAAGGGCCTGTAAATTAGGATGTAATCCAATTTAAACAGCGGTAGCGGCAGCCACAGATCCATTTGGTGTTTTTTTGAATTTGCTGTCAGTGGACAGCTGCACTGCACCGCCCCTATCAAAATGCTTTGTGCTAGTTGTGGGAGCTGGGGAGCCCTGAGCCCATTCTCACTAATAGGATCTTATACGGCTGATGTAATTGGTGTTATGTGCGCAATCTATGAGCCCATCATATCTTGAAGCTCAGTCACACGCAATCTTTCAGCGATTAAATGGCATGTTGATACTGGATTAGGCCGCTGAGGATTCAGCCGTATAGTTTATGCAGCGAGCAGAGATGGAGATCCATATGCGTGGCTGGGTAAATGTGGTTGTAATTTGCCTCACTTTAATGTGTCATTCTGGCACAGTGTGACGCGGGTTTAGAAGATGATCGTATAGTGCTGCTGCTCCTGTGTAACCAAATGAAAATCAGATCCAAAAGCTTTAAAAATAACCCGCTATGAAACCAGAAGTTTGGAAAGCCTGCGCCTTCTGAATATTCAGCTAGCCCGATCCGTTCATCTTTATTTTATGGTACGGTTTTATTATGCACAAACCAAAGCCGTTTTCCTGCATGACCCGTGTCCCTATCAGGCTTAAAGACACCGGCTGATAGTTTACATAAATCTGCCTTGTGGTTTCGCCCCGACCCGGGCGGCTTAAACGGTGTATTATTCCAAACATATGCATTTTAATCAGCTCGGTCACACTTACAAGAACTCCAGTTAATAAGGCCATCAATCAAACGCGTGTGCGGGAGGGAGAGAGGGGAGAGGGAGGGCGCATCGGTGCGGTGCGTGTGGGTGCAGTGCTGTCTGATTAGGATGAACCTTTTACCTCAGAAAGCATCAGAGGAGGATTAATATCTACTGACTTTGCAAGACATTTTCTGGTTTTCAATTTTGGGCTGCAGGGTTCATATTCATAGAGGAGATGACATCGAAATATTAATGTGATTCGCAAATATTCGTTAGTTTAAAGGCTGTATGATAGTATTTCATCTAAGATTTTTTTTTTTTTTTTTTTTTGAAAAATGCAACCTCGCTCATTAGATTATACCTACAATTACGCATTTGGCCAATATTTTTTGCCAGGTGGACTTTAAGGCCCAGGCTAAATGCCAACCATTTCTCCGCACATTCCTGCAATAACTTCTTATCTCTCCCATCTACGCCGCAAAGAAACCTCTTTTAAAATGTGATTTGTGTGCCTCTCTGCGGGCCACAGCACCTCGCCAATCCTATTACGCTCAGAAAACTCTTTTAATTTGCGCAGCCACCGGTCAAACGCGGCCAATTAAGATCCCGCTGATTGGTGGCGGGCCTCTCCGAATCATCGATCTCTTTGCATTTCCAATATCTTCAGACAACTAATTCTGGCGTGTCTATTAAGTGGTCGGAGAGAAAATATGAGTGGCTTTAACGGAGCCCGGGGACCACTTAACTGTCACGGTCAATCTAGCGGTCCCATCAGGAGATATGGGGGCACACTCCGGTGTTTTGACACCGACCACTTGAGAACAAAATTAGTGTTATTATTGGAGGGGGAGGGTGGTAGAATAACTGTGAGTATAGAAAATCCTTAACAGCCTGCAAACGAAATCGAATGACCTGAAGGGAGGAAAGCTTGTCTGAATCTTGGATTAAAGTGACATTAAGTGAGACTCTTTTTAATTCTCATTTTCTCAGGGCTCTTTGCTGTTTAAATAAATCATAGGTGTCTAGAAGACAAACACTCCATTGCTCCATTGATTCTTTGACAGTGTTTATTGCAAATTGGACGTTTAGGACAACCCAGTCAAAAAACAAAACTAAAAAAAAAAAAAAAAAAAAGCAAACAAAAACATATCAGTCACTTGTTAGTCCGCTGTCTCGACAAAATGCCACTAAACTGGCGCCACTGTAGCAGTGCAAGGCAAGAAAGATATTTAAAAAGAGGCCTATAGGAATATATTAATCACATTTTTATCAGAGAAAAAAAAGAACCGGCTCTTTTACAGTTAAGGGAGAGAAGAGTGTTTGATGACCTTAAAAAAGGTTCATTTTTATTTTTTTTTATTTTTTTTCATGTTGATTGTCCTCCCTCTGTCTCTCTCCATCCTCTTCTGGGTCCTTCTTCTCTTCCCTCACCCCTCCCCTCCCCTCGTCAAACCGTGCGGGCTGTAGTAATCCGTTCCCCCGGCGCCTTGTTACCTTTTGGCAGTAACGATCCCTTCCTGATATTATCATTAATTCAACACTCAAAATTCACCGGGTCGTACATATACATCACTTACTAATTTCACCAGCATCTGCACATTTCGGCCCGGGCCGCCGCGGAGGGCCCCGGCGCGGAGAGCTGCTTTATAATGAGACGGCCGCAGTCTGTTAACAAATCCCCTTGTTAAAAAGAGAGATGGAAAGCATCATTCTCGCGTAACTAACAATACATGTAGGTCGATTTGGATGCGTAAAGACAGGACAAGTAATGATAAAAACCTCTACGCCATCCATCACGCGGATTTAAACGTTTCTCTGGACCCCCACTCTCTCATACACCAAATTAATCTTCTACAAATCAAATCTGCTTTTGTGTCCATGCCGTCATATTTCAGCCCACTGTCCTGGCTCTGCAATGGGATTATTAGTTTTCAGTAATGGGACATCCGTTGTGCGTCACATAGCTGAAGATCTGGCTAATTATCTTGCCCCAAGTTTAAGCTGGCTGCTTACAGGCTACCTCTTCATGCTGTTTCAGTCCTGATCATATAATATGTTAGGTTAAAAAGCTTATGGTAAAGGCTTATATAGAAGAACAGCTGGTTTGGTTTTATCTAGTCAGAGGCACTTCTTCCCTCTGGTCTAGAGTCACAGATGAGGATTTGCTGAGCACTGAAGGCGTGAAAGTGACAAAAGCGTCAGTCCTGCTCGTTGGTGAGCAAGCGAAGTCCGAGCCGGAGGGCCTGGTTGAGATACCGTTGGATTGACTTGAGTGACAGGCCAGGCAGGAGCAGGGGCTTCCTCCGGGACCGAGGCCGTGGGTCGGACCTGGGTACAGGGAGGGGTGTCTGAAGGCGCACAGGAGCTCCGGCCTCTGGTAGGGGTGAGACAGCATCCGGAAACTATCGAGGGAGCGCAGGGGGTTTGAGAAGGGGGTGGCGGCTGGAGCCGAGCCAGCTCCAACACCCAGGTGAGAGTAGTAAGGTAGCGGCAGGTGCGATGGGAATGGGTAGGGCAGGTTCCCCGTGGCTGCCGCGTGGCTCATCATGTAGGTGTAGAAGGCCGGGTCGGCAGGGTGAGGCCACGTCATGGCCAGACGCTGGCGCTTGTCTTTCATCCTGCGATTCTGAAACCACACCTGAGACAGAGACACACCGAGTCAAATATTAACCACAACCCCCAATGAGCCAAAGACAAACAACAATAACAAAAGCAGACATGGAGCTCGAGCAGTGGTTCCGCTTTTACGCACGAACTAGAATTTGGGTAAATGCAAGTTTTGCTTTAATGTAATTTAATCTTGGGGGGTATGTGGGAATTTACAGGAAACAAAACCGCTATATTTTGTATTTGTCATGGTGCCAGTTGAAAAAAAAAAATTAAATAATGAAATTATTCTTAAAAAAAATCAAGGCCCTTGTTTCCAGTACGCTTAGTTTGCAGGTTATAGGCTCTTAACATTTGGTTATGAGCGCCTCTTGGTCTTTGGCTCACTTTATGTGACTATGTTGCTATATTTCTGCATAGATATGAAATCACGATTGATAAAACTCAAAACAGGTTTGCAGCACTCCAAGCTTTGCAAACACAAGCCTGTGTTCACAGCCAGAGGCCTGAATCAGCTCTGCTCCATCGAGACAAATCTCACCTTAATTGTGGTTTCAGGTAGATTTAAGGCGGCCGCCAGTTCGCATCTTCGCGGCCTGGACACGTAGTTCTCCCGGTAAAACTCCTTCTCCAGCCGTGCGATTTGCTCCCGGGTGAACGCTGTCCGGTACCGGCGTATCTGATCCGCTGCATAGGACAGAGAACCTGGACCCGGGACAATGTTACCCGGGTCAGCACCAGTCTCACTCGGGTGTCCCGGAGAATCCCCATTTCGACCTGAATCAGTATGCAGAATAATTAATCAGATATAATTAGCATACAGTTTAAAAACACATTTAGCAGAATAATTTAAATGGAACAAAAAACACAATGAAACATTTTATTTATTAAATTCGTTTCATATTTAATAAGCTTTATTTGCCCTAAGAGGTCGCTATAGTAGGCTAATTCAGTTATTTTAACTGCACGTTATTTCCCTTTTTTACTAAGGGCCTTCCTGACATGCAGCTCAGGTAGCTCAGATTTTCATTTTGTGGAGTCTTAAGAGCAACTTGCTAATATTTTTATTACTCATATTATTCCCCTGGGTATATTGAAATGTTGAACCATAATTTTAGTCAACACAAAATATGAATAATCAGGTTGTATTGTTGTCATTCGTTTGTCTCCTTTCCAGCCTTTTAGTTTTGGGTAAACAGCAACTACAAATTATTCATGTATTTATATTAATATCAATATTTGTTTATGTAATTCTGGTATAGGATGGAACACATTTGCAGCAGTCTTTAGAAGATGCCAGATAGACACCCCACACATTCCTCTGTTAGTGGCCTTCCCTTCACAGTTTTTGCTTGTGGTTTGCATAAAAATCCTGCATTCTTCCTCGTGCAGTAAATACACATATAGGCTGATTTGCTTTTGTGCAACTGACTCATTGTCAAACTCATAGGGGAAAATGCCTGGTTAAATTGTGGGTGTCACTTCAGCGTGTTTCCAGCCACACTGGTCACTTGACAGAACAGCTGTGCAGCACCGACTGCGGTTCTCTTCTGCTGTTGTTGAGGCTTCAGTGTGTTTAATTCATGTCACATTTAAAATTTCGATCCCTTGTACATTTTTTAGATGACATAAATGCATGTTTTTTGAACGCTCGTGTGTTTACTGACATTTAATGATTGGCATAATGCACGCTGGTATTCAATCTGCTTCGTTAGCACAAGCATGCAGTCATAGAAAACCCGCAGTGACATGCAGCTCCCAGCCTACCTTTAGCTGTTGGGTAGTCCATGCTTTCAGGCGTGCAGCTGACATCAATTTCCTCGTAGAAGTCCGACTCGGTGTCTGAGCTGCTGCCGTCTTTGTGGGCATGATCACTCCGGTGTCTCTCTCCAGAGGAGGACGTGCCAACTGGCCTCATATCGGCGCACATATTCCTCCGTGCGCTCTCCTCCATCCCCACCTCCGCTCTGTCCCGGGAATAAGGCGCAGCGCCGGGGCTCAGACAGCTCCTGTGGCCCGGCTTCCCCTGCGGATCTCGCACGGGGCTCCCGATGCCTCCCGACAAATTAGAGCCGCTCTTGGCAAGCTGACCTCCCTCCGCCAGCATCACCATCTCCTCTCTGCTTTCCATCACAAGCACGACTTAAAAAACCTCGACTTCGCGGGAGAGTGCAAGCCGTCAAAACCAAGGCGATGATTTTCAGGTTGGAGGGGTGTGTGTGTGTGTGTGTGTAGCGATGGTGGATGTGGGTGGGGGGGTTGAGTCCTAAGGAGAAGGAGAGGCTTCTGGAAAAGAAGGGATGCAATCCGGTCTGACCCTGAGAGAAGAGCGCTCCAGAGTGCGCAGAGGGAGCTCTGGGAGGGATCACCATTTACCCTCTCTCTCTTTCTCCAGAGCTGTCATTCTTAATAGGCCAGTCGTCATGATGGTCCCCCCCCTGATGACGACACGCATTGATTGGATATGAGTAAACAGACGGAGCGGTGGCAGCGTTGAGACTGAGGTGGGGGTGTCAGAGAGGGCACAAAAAGCAGCTATCAAAAGCAGTCTCTATATCATTCTCCCTGTCTATCGCCACATTCATGAGTTACAACAAAAATGTTATTATTAGAGCTAACAAAATATGAGAAACAAACAATAAAATAACATTTTCAGTTCACAATTTTATATGGACTTAAAATACATTTAATCCTGAATTATTGTAACTGCAGTGCAGAGTTGCAGCATATTCTAATAATAAAATGTAATGTTTATCAATAAAAAATAAAAAATTCCTTGCATGGAATGCGCCCTCACCCTCCCCTCCCTTCTCCCCACCTCCTCTGTCTTAATGCCTCTCTCATCTCCACCCTAAGTGGAGTCAAGTCAAGTCCTCAAAGGTCAAGTCTTGCGGTCAGTTTAGATAAGAGACCATTTGACATGAAGTCTTAAAAGTCAACAGCATGGACAAAACAATCCCGACAGATGTTTCAACTCTATTTGTGCCTCTTTAAGAAGTCTTGTAGCCTATTATTATCATGTATATAAATCTATGCATGAGATATAATTTGAATTAATATTTAATTTGCAAGAAATCAAAAACAATACAACACCATGGTGTGCTGCAGTGACAGTGCTTAACAAAAATCTCTCAGGGATGATTCTTGTAGTATTTATAGTCTTTCAGTAAATATTCACTAAACAATGAGAAAGGTAGATTAATTATGGCGCTTGTATGACCTTAAGGGTCTGCGGTGGAGATGATGAACTTAACCACTTATTAACTCGCTGTGTCTTCAGGGAACACACGCTCTCTCCCTGGCCTAATGTGGATTTAACAGTTGCATCAAATCTATGCTTGATATTAAACTGCAGGGTGCAGTGCACGGAGTGTCCACTGAATGTTTTCTGATGTTGATGCCTCTTCAGGCTGTGGTCAAGTTCACTCTGCGTTTGCTCCACTTGCACCCTATACCGAAAAATATGAGCACCAGCTGACTATGCCAAATGTTCAAGCGAGTCTAGATGTTATGAAATGCATCATCACTACAGCCTGGGGAAAATATTAGAAAATATACAAATCCAATGTGTATTTGGGAGCAGCTCTTATACGATCAATGTCCTTTTTACGCGTTTATATTTTAAAGTAGTGAACCTGTTTACTTACCTTAACATATGCATTATAATAAAACATTGTCAGGTCACTCTGTCCTCAGATATTTAATCTTTGGGAGCGTTTCAAGTTGTGATAAGAAAAAAAGGCATCACATCAGAACCTCTAGAAACAGCTTTCTCCCCGAGTTGAGATTTGTCATCAGCAGCTGTAGGACATGGTGCTGTAGTCAGACGGCCATGCTGTTGTGTAGAGAGGTGCAGTCATGTGGTCTCAAAGAGAGGAGAGGGAGGCAGACTGTGGAGCTGCTGCAGCCTCCGCTGTCCTTGTGCGCCCTCGCCTGTCCGAATTAGGGAAAGGACCCCAGCGGCGGCCGCCCCCTCCCCCAGCTCGCCAGCTGAGGAGTTGAGGGAAATTCCTTTGGCTTCCCACCCCCGACTCTTTCATCTGGCCAGCAAAGGGAAAAAAGTAAACCTCTCTTTCTCTCTTCCCCTTCACTCTCTGACGATTTCATATTGCTGCTTTTGAGAATTAGAAAAAAACTAACATGTGAGTCTGCGTGTGGAAACCATAACTCAATCAGAAGTTTTCCAACACCTCGCTTCAATTTGGTACTTGTTACATATATTGTAATTAATTAATCAGTTTTAGAGACGTAAACTTTCCTTGTGTTTACATAACTATAGCGCGAGTATTAGTTTTGGACACAGAACCAAAAGTGCTGTTGTACAAGATCAGTCTGCAAATTGTTCATGAATGACCACAGACTATTGGAAATGTAGCCTACTGAAGGGACTTCACAGAACCATAAATATCCTCTTGACTCCGAAAAGGAAAGGCTAATTGAATTTGTTCATCACGAAATTTATGGCACAGCGGCAGAAGTCACCACATTCAGATTGAGGAAGTTGGTTCCTATAATTTATGGGCATGCTGATGTACATTTGTGAAAATCGCGTCTACATGAACTGAGCCTGTGCATTTTTTTTCTCATATCAATATGTTTTGTGTGTATTCATTGTTGTGTGTTTAAGGCTATTTGATTTAAACAGGTCACCTCCGAGGCTGCACGGGCACATTAGACTCAAAATTTCAGCTGTTGTTAGACACTGTTTACGTCTGCTGTTAAAATAATAAAGATGGCTCACTACAGTCTTTTAGTGTAGTGTCCAAAGATGGCAAAGGTCCCACTGTTTTGCTGCTTACCGGGTATTATGCAATGGTTTGTGGCCAGGGCAGATGGGATCTTGTGATCATCCGGAGATAACACTCAGAAAGGGTTTTGCGCAACAGACAAATGACCTTGTGGGTTTACAGTAGTGTCACTTATATTGTGTGTGTTTTAGATAGTGAAGGACAGCAGATGGGTTTGGAGAGTTTGCTGATTGTGGAACCTTTTTTTTCACCCGCTTTTACATGTAGAAATGACGAGTCAATTCATCCTTTATCTTTAAATCCTGCACATTATTGGTGGCAGAAGTGCAGGAAAACTGGACTGCAGTCACGGCTCTGCTTCAGTGTCTAGTTTTGTAGGGGGGAGATCAAAGAGGGGGAGCGCCCCCCGCGGCAGACACTGCAGAATGCGCCCCTCAGTTTTACTAGCCAGCCCAACTTGAACTTGACCATGGAGCCTGCGCAGTACGCATGTAATCCAATCCATGGCCCTGGCAGTGCAGAGCTGCCAGAATATTTGCTTTTAGCACAAAAAGTGTTTCAGCGTGTGAAAGAATCGCGCATGAATGGGTTTGGTGGATGTGCATTGTGCGGCTGGCTGAGGTGCACCGCGCTTCACACAAGGAGTAAGAACCTGGAAGAAAATAACCTCTCCTTCATTATCGTGGCCCCTCCCGTCTCCGTTGCTTCAACTTGGCCTTGAAACAGGATGACGCAGCTACGAGAGAGTTAACTCGCTGACCTTGGAGCGAAACATGTCCTGATGACTATACAGCTGGAAATCTCTTGCGCTGTAAGACCCGATTTTATCGCTCTTCCCTGCTCCATCCCTGCAAACCCCGACGCTATTACAAGTAAGGCTTAGCAAGCCACTAAGATCAGGCCTGTGTTACCCCATTAAAAGGAGAAAACATCATGGGGCATGGCTTACCACCAATTCAGCAGTAGCAAGGCAACACACCAGGTGCAAAGCCCTGACGTTTCACAAGAGTGCATGTAATTCTTCAGACTGGTCGGTGGGTCCCTGGCATCTTTGAGAAAGGCGATATTTACAAGTCTGTCTGCTTGCAAATGGGTTTTTATTTTTAGAGAGTGCTGCTGTCATCTATGTGTGCCCCAATGTTTTTCAGGTTTATGTATTTTCTATGGTAATAATGGACGTTAGACCAGAGGTAGATATGGACATTTCTGTGCGTAATTCTTGAACTATCCTCACATTTTATGCGTTTTGCGATGAGTGCAGTTCAGATGCTGATTTGTTGGTGCAGTGTAGCGTTCAGACTGGCATCCAACCGGTTTGATTGTGATTTACAGTGTGTTAGAGACAGCCCCAAAAAGGAGTACAGAGGTCATTGTTTCTGAGTCATATATCGACCAATAAGTTACATTATTTGCCACTGCTCAGTTGACTAATGCGCACACACTGGAAATAAAGATAACTAACGCGAAAACGATATTTTTGTATGTGTTTGCATTTGAGCACGGCATTGTGTGGGCTGTTATCAGCTGCATTATAAATTAATGAATCTGAGTGGAGCCGAAATTTAGTACACAACATATTTGTCAAAATTACTAATCACAAAACATGCATCGCATATTAATTAATAATTTATGAAAATGATAAGATACCTTTCCAAAAAGTGGATAATCTCTTTTTATACAAGTAATTAAACAAAACAAAACACGCAAAATCTAATAGATGTCTTGTTTTATTCTGCCTTAATAAACTTCGACTGCCAGTTTAAAAATAATTAGACGTTTCCAGTTACACTGTTTATACTGATCTGCCTTTTTCATTTCAATTTGCTGGTAATTGATTCGAGAGCTGGTAATTAACTTCTGCGACTATTTTCGTTTTTGTTTTGACTGCTTCTCCAAAATGTCTCAAAGTAAACTAAATTATCTCACACCAGCATCTTTATAAAAATGTCAGCGGCGCTTTGAGTTCACTGTATGTGCATGTGTATTTTTTTTTTTTAAATTAAGGAAACAAGCAATACTCTGAAATTTAACAGGTGTGCGTGTTCAGCCCCAGTGTATTGTCTTATTTTACGCATGAAATCGTGTGTTACTCCACGACGTTTCTACAGTATTTAATGTACCTTATTTACATCTTTTCTTTGTGGTGCACAATGCTACTAAAAATGGAGTCAGAAATATGTTTTTTGGTTTCGGCCTTTGTGCTGGCTGCACAAAGAAAAAGGCCAAAATGGCAGACACGTGGTATCCTGATGACGATAAAGGTAATTACCAACAAAAGAAACAGCGGCATTATGTTGATGATAATGATAGTAGTAGTAATGATAGCAATAATACCAATAGGCCTAAAGTACCCCTTCTACAGAGATTAAATAATAATACAAGTACTTAAATTATGTTTAGTGTTCATATGAATATGTAATTCTGGTTATTTCTAAAGGGGCAAAATGGCACAAAGACTCCTGCCAGACAGATGAAAGTTAAAGTAGCTACTGTTCGCCCTCCATATCTCTTCCATCATCCACGCAAGCCGGTGCCCAAAAATACAACAGATGTGGAACTTTTCAATGAAACAAACTGGAGACCTTTATATTTGGTGAGATTCCTGTATGCCAATAAATGATTTCCCATGCAGCTCACAGTCTATAGCTTTAGCAGGCAGTTAACGCAGCATTTAAGACTTCTGCTGGAGAAATTGAAACGTGCAACGAGCGTGTCAGTCAAACGCACACATCAAGAACACCTTAGGAGTGAAACTTTCCAGTTAACCGTAGACCTTTAGGTGGCTTCCTGTGTGTGTCCGAGACTGAAGTGGGTCCGTTTTTCTTGTTATTTTAACGCAATCCTTCATAATCACACCGCAGGCGACCGTCCAGAAAATATGGAAAAGTCAAGTGTGTGACCGCCCTGTGGTTCACTGCTCTGACCACAAAAACATATTGGTTGTTATGTTTTGACAACTTTTTGACAGCCGTCTACTTTAAACACGTGTCATCAACAGGACTGAAATTTGACTGCGTGTAGCTCGTCTTAGCAGCCCGTTTTATAACACAATTTATACTACTAACGACAGAAATTTATAGCTGAGCATAACTTTATATAGACCTTTACCCAGGCTTCAGGCATTGAGGCCGTGGAATAAATGTACTCTTTCTCTCCCGCGCTGCGTAATTTGGATGCCAGTACAAACAGGGGGTTGAACCTTGATAATGACCTCAGAGAAATTCTTGTGCTGCCAAGTCCCAAAGTGGAGTCTTAGAAACCTCCCAAGTATCATTTAGATACATCAGGGAGGGTTTTATATCAAAATCAAGAATAGTTTAAATTCACTACTTATTTGGAACTGGTATAAAACAGCATACAAATGTAATTTTGAGCATCAGTCAGTCTGATCTGTGCTACCTTCCAAACATTTTCTGTAGCATTCAGTGCCAAATCAACACGAATAAGTGTTTGTACAAGTGAGCAATACACGTAACTCCATTGTGAAATGTGCGTCTACTTGGCGGGATAATATATGCGCCCCTCCAGTAAAGTGTGTGTGTCCATTGTACTTTGGGATGTCTCATGTCTGGACTGACCACATGTGCGCGCCGGCGGCCACCTTGGCGCGGGCGCAGGGCTGTGGTGATTGCAGGACTGTTCAAAAGAATAAAATGATCCAAACATGGACACAACATAAATTATGCCTGAATGGAAACAACCTACAGCATAGAAACAAAAGGCCTGATGTTGGGGCTCATGCAGAGAGATGATGTAAAATCTAACGTGACAAACATGACAAGGTATGGGACGGTTAATGATTAATGCGACTTTGTTTATTTTGAAGCTTGCTTTGCCTGCACAGAGGGAAGCGCTACAGGGCAGAATGCAACAGGCTATGCCTTGTGCAGTTACTTACTCCATGACTCACAGTAGCTTCTGCATGTTGCTGCTGAATTATTTCATTACTTAACCGTTCTTTTATGATAAGGCAGAGACATATCCAGGCTACTGTGTATAATCTTTTGCATCATATCATATATTTGAGCTGGGATTCCTCCGCGCGAGGGTGATACAGATATTCAAACTTAATTTATTAAGAATATTGCTTGTTATCACACTTTATTCGATTAATTGTTATCAGAGAAATTGTGCATTTAAAATTCTTTAATACCTTGAATAGAAAGCACACATTACATATTGCACATATGTAGGGAGGAAGGTAGCCTATTTTGCATTTTGAAACCAAACAGCAGCCTATTGTGTTTTCTGATCTTGCGTTTTTTTTGCACCATCAACACTCATCTGTTATAGTAAATAACTATAACAAGCGGTGTAAGCCTGTGTTTATTGTCCGTTACCCTCAAAAGGCTTTTATTAAAAGGCCATTGTTTTAATTAACACAACCCAAGATATTAAAGATAATGACAATAATGATTTTCTCAGTTATTTGCTTTAAAGTTGACACATTACGTCCATCACATGCCTGAATGTAACTAAACCATCAAAAATAAAGCAGACCCACGTAGATCCAATCTAACAGACATGATGCACCTCCCCCACATACAAAATCATGAAGTGCATTTTAATATTTTTTTGTGGCCACAAAACACACCAACTATTAATCTTGGTTCTTGCTGAAGAAAATAATTTTAGCCTGTCATTTGCTCTGGTCGGCACTTTTGTTTTAAAGTTTCACAACACTGTTGATTCTCGTGCCTGCAGGCCTACAACACAAAAGCCCCAATGGTTGAAAACATTCCTCTTATAAATCAGAACCGCCTGACCAGTGTTCGCAGTTCATAATTCTGGGCTTTCAAATAGTGTAGTTTGTGATATGTTGTAAAATTAGACACTTGTTTCAATTTCGGTTTCATTCAGATTAATTTTATATATTTAAGTTGATTGTATGTTATGTCACGGTGGTGTTACTGGGTGGAAGTTTGGCTTTAGACATATCAAAGGAAGCAGATGAGACCAAAGAAGCTTTTTTTCTAATTTACATAAACACTATACGCATATAGGCGGGAAACCAAACATCTGCATCAGTGTTTTACGCATTTGAGTGGCAGCCTCTTCTTTAAGTCGATTTTATCCCCTAATAGCAGATAACACACCAGTACAATTACTCCCAACTGGGCCAAAGCTCATGCTGGATTTTTTTTAAAACTCTGCTAACAAATCCAGTGAAGGCTCCACCAGGTCCATTTCCTCCAACACAGAATAGACGGAGAGCGACTGGTCGTAAACACAAACCAGCAGGCCAGACACACACACACACACACACACACACACACACACACACACACACACACACACACACACACACACACACACACACACACACACACACACACACACACGACACGTCTATCACGTCCCCTCTTTTCAGAGATCAAAATGATTTTCACACGTATCTGCCAAAAACACCCCCAAAGATCTGCTAATAAAAAAACAGCAACATTCCTTTTATATTTCCAGTGCTGTGATACAATACGCACCACCCAAGTGCAGCGGGCACAGACTAGTTCGTGAGAATAAACGGTGGAAGAAAACAAAATGATAGTAAAAGTTAATGTCCTCCAATAGCTTTCATTGGGACAGGAATTCTCACCCTTCTTCCGCTCTTTTCACGCGCTCAGACGGTCCCTTCAAAGCCTGAATAGCCAGACAGGCTGGATGGCTAGACAGCAACTTTCAACTTGACCTTGGCCTCCAGCCGCGTCTACCTCCTATGTAAAAACACAGCAAGCACTGCCAAGTGGAGAGCTGTTTTCTGTCTTTGCATATTGTAAACATGTCGGAAGTCTCGTGTCTGGAATATTCATCTACAACTATGAAGTTACATCCGATATTCTTTGTTTTGGGCTGATAGTGGTGTGGGGACACTGAGAGGGGGACATGTCTGATTGTGTTTCTAGAAATATTTGCATGCGTAAGTTAGATTACTTTAAATATGACGACTATCATTCTTCTCTATAGCTTTTCTCCCTTCCATACTGAATGCGCAATTCTGTACAGAGTCCGAACATACCCGTATAACACACTACACAGTGTGTCTATGCATCAATGGGCGGCTGAATGTTTAATTCCTCGTAGGTCGTGCGCAATACTGCAACACACATAATTGAGCATCATATTTGTATTACTTGGAATCTCCTTTGGCAAATGGCTGCGTAATAATACCCAGTTCCTGTATCGACGCGGACAAAGACTGGCTAATGTTCGTGCGTAAAGGCCATGAGGCTATGCATATTCGTGGTATGTAGATAGCTGAGTCATAGCTGCTTTTACCCCTTTTTTTAAAAAAAAGTTTCATCACTTTCTAATAATCGACTATTGTTTGAGCTCCACACATAAGAAAATATACATTTTAAGTAATTTATTGTCCAATTAATTAATTTTAAATCCTGAAATCTAATCTCATGTGAATAAAAAGCAGACTGCTCTTATGTCTTACTTTTTTAAGAAAAAAAAAGTACAGCATCCATCTCAAGTGAAGCACACACGAAAGAAAGCTAAATCCCTTTATAGGTACGGTCACCTTACTTCGCCGCATTTTTCTCCATTTAATTATCTGTACTGGCTGATGTTTACCGTCCTCTTTGCATAGCCTGGTCACGTGGTAACGCCTGAGCCAATGACAGCGCAACCTCTGCGCTCTTGTGCGCGTCAGAGTGGCATTACTCTCTGGGAACCAGTATCTCCTTTTCTCAGTCTCTGTGCTTTTTAAAAAAGAGCCAGAAGCTTCAATGTTGGATGCCGTGCTATGACAACGTCACTGCTCCTCCGTCCTCGCTGGGTCGACCCGTCGGTGATGTTTCTGTACGACAACAGCGGCGGTTCCGATGAAGTGACCAAGAACATGGAGGGTTTTGCTGGTGGCAACTTTGCTGCGAACCAGTGTAGGAATCTGATGGCGCACCCCGCGTCCCTGGCACCCAGCACGGCTTACTCGTCCAGCGACGTGCCCACCTCTGGTATGGGCGAGCCAGTGAAACAGTGCAGCCCTTGCTCTGCAGCCCAGAATTCTTCCAGCGCGTCCCTGCCCTATGGGTACTTCGGTAGCGGCTATTACCCGTGCAGAATGTCGCATCACAGCAGCATAAAGTCGTGCGGAGCGCAGCCCCCCTCCGCGTATGGAGAGAAATACATGGACACGTCCGCCTCGGGCGACGACTTCACCTCTCGGGCGAAGGAGTTCGCTTTTTACCCGACCTACCCTTCAGGCCCATACCAACCTGTCCCCAGTTACCTGGACGTTCCTGTGGTGCCAACTATCAGCGCGCCGTCAGAAGCCAGGCACGAGTCCCTGCTGCCTATGGAGAGCTACCAACCGTGGACACTCGCCGCCAACGGCTGGAACGGCCAGGTTTACTGCGCCAAGGAGCAGCCTCAGCCTGGACACATGTGGAAGTCCTCCATACCAGGTAGGCTACATCCCTCAGGGTCCAGCCTTTTCAGAGCAGAGCAGTTTGACATGTCTGTGTCTACACTGCAAACGTGGTGCACACATAGTATAGGGTGTATTAAATGTCAGTTGCTGTGTCAACCTGCAGAATAAAACACACAACAGAAAATTTAGTTATGATAAAATGACTTAGATAATGTAAGGAATGGAAAGTGTTTAGTTTACCACAGGAATTGAGAAAAACATTACGCGCTGAGAATATTTAAGTTTCATGTCCATAAAAAGTGTATTTTTTAAAGTAATTATTAATGAGGAGTGGGCAGCTTCATTTTCTCTTGTTTATTTAGGGATGTAAGACATAATTCTAGCCAGCAAATTTAAAAAAAATGTTTTTTGTGAAAGCCAGTTGAAATATGTGGCTCAGCTGTGAGAGCATTTCTATTTATTGGAAGCAAAAAATACCGTTTTTAAAGTGAACGTGAAGCCTGACCACTTCTTGTGAAGCGGCTTATGACAGCTTCTTTTGTCTTAATTTCCTCAGACGCGGTGTCCCACGCAGGAGGAGAGTCTGGCTCTTATCGACGTGGAAGAAAGAAGCGCGTGCCATACACCAAGGTGCAACTGAAGGAACTCGAGCGCGAGTACGCCGCCAATAAATTTATCACGAAGGACAAAAGGAGGAGGATATCTGCCCAGACCAACCTGTCCGAGAGGCAGGTCACGATATGGTTTCAAAACAGACGCGTAAAGGAGAAGAAAGTTGTCAACAAATTGAAAACCATCAGCTAGTTTTTCCATTACGGACAATATCTGTGGAAGATAAACAAGGCCCACACACACACACACACACACACACACACACACACACACATGGACTCATGGATTGGAACAACAAAACTCCTTTCTGACTGAATATGATTTATTTGTATGTTGCCAAATGGAGCTTCCGGAACAAAATTTCTGAGGCCTTGAATGTTGGACCTTCCATTTCCTGCCACTTGTTGATAAATATTGTTTAAGGAGTCAAGTGGGGGGAAAGGAGAAAATATGTAGCTGCAGTATTTGTGACTTTTTAAACATTTTTTGGCATGCTCACTCTCACCACAGGAAAACTGACCCCAGTTCAGAAAGGTGTGCGCCACCGAGCTACGCCTTTATCTGCAACTTTAACGAGAGTGATAAAAAAGAAGCGAAGATTCACAGGAAATGACGGTGTGACGGATTTGGACCTTGGGAATGTTAAATATTAATCTCTCCTGGCTTCCTTTTTTTTTTTTTTTTTTTTTTTTTTTAAAGAAAAAAAAACCCTACTCACATGCTTAGCTTGTATGAAGTTTAGTCTTATCATATGACTCCGTGCTCTCTCATTCATATCCAATCCATGGTGCAATTCTTATTATAATGCTTAGATAATCGTTCGGGATATGTGTTCATATCAATCATAGCTTTTTATAATGTGTGCGTATTCATGTGGTTGTATATAAAGTAAATTCCGGCATGATATCCAGGTTATTTGTGTGTGAGTCCCAGTATGTCGGTGTTAAAGTCCGTCCCAATAAAATATGGACTTGGTTGAATTTTACCCAAGTTATGTTCAACATGGATCCTTTTCATGGCATCAGACTGTGATGATAGCCCAGGTTACAGTTTGACACGCAACTGATCCTCCATTACTTCTACACTTTCAAATACCCTTTAAGGCCTCATGTGGAAAAATATGGTTTCACTAGTGGAGGCGACTTTTCTGCGTTTGTAGCAGCTCTCTTTATCCCGTAATATTTTATTCAACTTTCTATTTTGAAAGTCTAATATTTACAATGTGCAGCAGAGTTGTGTTTGGCTCTGGGAGACTGGGAAGTCAGTCAAACTAGGCTGGTGTGTGTTGAAATATAGGCTGACATCGCCATCTAGCGGCGACTTTGTGACATGCTCAGTGGACTGTCAGTGGTCAAAAAATATCCATACAAAGTTTAAATATAATAATGATAATTAATAATAATTAAAAATGAATACTTATATCAATAATGATAATAATAATAATTTTAATTTTATTCTGTAATAATTACCTGGATGTTTTGTCAGCCGTAATAAACTCAGGCGCAGGTGGAAGGTGCATAAAAAACAACTATTTTGATAAATAATATAAATAAAACACAAATCAAAATATACCCATTTACTCACCCTCACTGTGACTGCACAGTGAAAACAATCGCTTGAATATATAAATGTTTGCAAGAACGCTTAATATTGAAGGACAGTTTGAGTTTGAGTCGATTTGTTGAATTTATATTTACATTTCTCTTTTTGTTTTGTTCATAAACAAATGTTGAAGGTAAAATTCATCTAAATCTAAAATACGAATCACTATTCTTATAAATTGCTTTATTTTTGTTTTTACATTGCATTATTAGTTTGCGTTTACAGAGACGCAGCTATTTTACGTTAACGTCGAAAGTTGTATGTGTTTCTATATTCTGGTCACAGATAAATATTTGTCAGCTTGAATCTCTAAATGTTGGCGACATTTACGCGACTGGTTGCAAACGCTTCGCAGGCGGCCTGGTGTCAATTATTATTCAAATACACATGAATTATTAAGGATTCACCCGCGTTCTTTCTTTGTCTTTTTTTACGCTTTTGAAATTTAAGTGTGTGCAAAAAAACCCAAAAACCTACATGTCAACAAATTTCAGGATGCATTAGAAATATTTTTATTTCTTTGATTATCTAATCAATCCTGAATAAGAAGCAAAATATAATCAGCCAAAAAAAAATCCACTCGCTCAATGTGATGAACATATATATATATATATATATATATATATATATATACATATATATACATTTAATTTATTAATTTTAATGAGTGATTTGTGGATTTTTTTTCCATTAAAAATATATGCTTAAAAATACATATGGACACATTCTTGCTGTATCAAAATGAGGTAAAATGCTTTTAGTATAAAATCATTCTAACCCTCGCTGGTATAGTTTTGTGGTGTGCGAAAATAAACAATAAAAATCAGTGCACTAGAAGCTTTGCCCCGTCCCCATTCACTCGCAACGGCAACCGTTCACTGTCGACAGCACCTTCAGTGGCGTCTGTGAATATTTCCTCCTGGTTCTGAAAGATTTTCCTTTTTGAGTGACTCAGTGCAGTTGTAACGCAGCTGCAGCCAAAAAAACGCAACTTCCCACCATGCTTGTTTTGGCTGCATTAATGAACATGATTCAGTCTTACTGGCAGTCAAATGTCAGGCATGAAACCAAATCCCTCCTTATTCTGAGCTGCGGCTCCTCTGGCTGGCTTTCCCACCTGTTAGGATGATTTACTTGGAGATATAAGACATTCTGTTGAATGGAACAGCTTCGTGCGTAAAGTGGCTTTTCTTGAAGGCACATAGACTTAAACTGTGGGTGCGTAAGGCCTATATATTCAGCTTATGTTTTGTTTTTGCTTCTCTCAGTAATTGAACGCGAAAGGCATATTGCTCACACACACAAGCTACAAATACTGTACATCTTATTTTTAATTTTCATTTTCATTTATGTATTTCATTTGTGTGGTTTTTGCTTTGTGCTATATAAGGCCTAGACGTGACAGGCTTCACTCACTAAAAGATACAGAAGATTGATTGTCTCTCCGCTCAAATAGATTTCAGTAGTTTAAAAATGCTTGATTTATATAAATACTTATCCGGAGTCTGGATGCTAAATTATGCGATTATCAATATCATCATCATTAGGATGCACATTATTGTTAGTAGGCCTATAGGCTACCTCATAGTTGTAGTGACGTGGCTGTCAGTAGTAGCCATGCATATTTTTGTTTTTTATTATTTGACACAAAATCTGTTTTTAACGTCAATTTCTTATCTTAATGGATGTTTTATTCAACAATCAAAGTACATTTCTAATGTAGTCTCATTAATATGGAAGCTGAATTTATTATTCAGATTTCTTGTTTCAGTTTTGTAAAATAAGGAAGATATTCAGAATCTTTAAAAACAAACAAACATTTATTCTGCTTTATTTCAACAACACACTCCGCTACAGGCTGGATTGTAGAGTATTATGAAATAGTGAGTTGTCTAATATCTTGTGTTTATGATCCACACATGGCCAGCTGGCTGATTGAGAGAAACACCACAGAAATGTGAGACAGTAGCCCGCGTCCGCGAGCACGGAATGCGGCGTCGCCCTGCTCCCACGTCCTCTGACGTAGGCGCGGCGGGGCGCGCACGTGTTATACAATAAACTCAGAGATGGGTGAAAAAAAGTGTGATGTCTGACTGCTCGGCACATCCTGTAGTCCAAAAACACAAAAGAGCGGAAGCGCTGAGGCGGTAGAGCGGATGTTTACTTCAGTGACGTGAATGGCGAGGCAGCTCATTGGCTGCGAGGGAGCCCAGCTGCGGTTTGATTGGCTTGCTGAGAACCAAAACAAGCCTGCAAGTCCCGCCTCCGCTCTGACACATGACGTGACAGTCAAAAGCTCACAGCACAATGCTCCGCCTTATCCCTCCTTCTCACAGGGGCCAGCTTTGATGGGACAGCCCATCCTGGCTGTGGCAGGAAACACAGGGCTGTGCGCTGCGCAAAAATTGAGTTCTGCCGCCACACTAAGGCAAAATAGTGAATTACAATTAATTTCAGTTCTCAGAAAGAGTTCAATTAACCTCAGACATTAAAAGGTTACACATGGAGTTACATGCGTAATTTAATTTAAAAACAAATAAGTGAATGAAGTGAGGTAAGAAGGGAATAACTGTCTGTTAAGGTGCACTTTCAACCTAAATATATTTCAAAACCTGCATCATTTTATTCTTAAATTCAATGTTACACCAACAGTGAAAATGGACTTTGTTAAAGAAATGATCAGATAATTTATTTGTTTCTTCAAATTAATAAAAAACATGTTGTTTTATATGATCAGAATCTGTATATAATCCAGACAGAAACTCTATATTATGGAATAAACTGATAAATTGTGAGGTTGTCGGATCAGTGGTTAGGTCAAATTGACCACACATCCCATAAGCAGCCCGGTGTGTCTCTCGCCTGCCTGTCAGACGCGGTTGAACACAGACAGGGCCAACGCCAGCCATTGCTCTTTACATTGACCTTCGCTGTCTCTGTGCGTAATAGTGGCTGGGCCTGCAACCTTCAGTCGCTCAACAATATAGCTCTGGTCAAGCTTGAAAGCGCGAGGTTGGAGGATAATCTCGTAATACACCACAAAGACCTGAGCAGACATACGTTTATCCAGGAGCGTGACAGCGGTCAAATAGAGGCACTTGACCGAGATTATGTGAAAGCCTCAGTCGGCGCCTTTTTCCCACCGCAGCCGGTGTTTTTCTGCCCTGATCTCATGTGGCTTGAAATATAAATGCCAAATAATTTACTGTGTTCATTTGTGAAGGGTGTATAGACTAGGTTTGTTTTTTAAAGGATTGACATGCAGCGTGTATGTGTGCGGCACGGGTTACAGTGGCAACACGGGGTCGGTTTGATTTGCGTGGATTTTGTTTGCTTAAACACAAACTAAATAAATTCCCTCAAACAAAATACATGTTCCACATTGATTATAATATAGGAATAAACATGAACTTGTACATGATATATTTGCAGCAGAAAGCATGTTTTATTGATTATTTCATATTGAGAAGTGTTTACAAAAATTGCGTCATGGAAGATTCTGGAAATCTGTGCGTCTCTGGAAATGTTTTAAGAACAGCTGCAGGTGCCTCATGTTCATATCCTGTCCAGACAATAGTCTGATATGATAGTTACAGCTTTAATCCAAAATGCCCCAAATTAAACAGATTATTGTTTTAACCACACTACATAGAAACAGTTATTGTAAGATGATTTGTTGGTCGCCTTTGTAAGAACTTGGATCAGTTCATTCCCGTGAATGACACCGCGGTACCGAGAAGTGGGATCCGTTCATCCTAATTTCATTTTGTATGTCAAAAAAGATGCAACACAAAAGTGAAATAATATTGTGGTTTTCACAAGGTAGAAATAAAAGAGCGGGGCGCGTAACTGAGCGGCGATGTTTTCCATATGCGTTTAATCGAATAAACTTGACGACAGTGAGTCTAAATATATTTGATGTAAATGCTTTATTTGGCGCAAACTATATTCTGTATGTAACCGAGAATTTCACATCTACAAAAAACGACCTGCTCCTCCATATTTGAAACGCTGTGTCCTTTTTAAGTTTCAAAATTCAACATCAAAAATAAACTACAGGCGTCGCGTTGGTTTGATTTTCAACATTGTGCAAATGGCACGTCAGCATCTGCGACCGTTACATATTTAATTTGATATTGTTGTGGGAGATCACATCTAAAGTCAAATGCAGCAGAGATGCGTAAAATCAGACATCTCGACTTTTTCTTGTTAATGAAAGCATCCTAGGGAGAAAAACACCCTTTAAAAAACACAAGGTCTATCTCTCAGCGAGCTGAATCCTTCTCAGAATCGGTTTCTTCATTACAGTTATTTTATTTTTTAGCATGCGCACGCAATTTGACGCCTGGTATTTAATAGGAAATTGAGTTTTTGTAATGCTCTGAATGTCATATCTGTTCAGATATCAATAGCAAAATTAAATCGAGGGTGTTCTGACGCAGTCGCCTTCTCTGCACACTGTGGGTTCCTTTTTTCCCAAAATAAGTTGAAACCCTATCACTACACTTACATTTCGTTCAGTCTTTCTTTTCCTTCTATCTTTTGTCCTTTGTATAATTTCATTTATTCCCCCACTGAAGTCCACTTTATGTCCTTTTGTCCATACAGGCCCGTCTGCTGCTGACGCCCTGTTTCCCAGGATACCCTCTACAGGCTAATCCAGCATTGTGAGTCCCCACTGGTGAGTCAGAGGTGCTCCCGTTGACCGTGGAGTTGGTCAGTTTGCCTGCATGGCCCCTGTGTGGTCCGCCTGGCCCCTCTGTCGTCGCCATCGCTGTCGGCCCCACATTTCTGTCACCTGTGGATAAATCAACAGTTGTGCGGCGAATCAGGTTCAAATGTATTGATACACATATTCCTGCTCGTTCATTTGTGCGCAGCAAGTAAGTGCAAGCTCTGATTGTTTCGTGTTTCAGTCTGATGGTTTTATAATCCCCCCGCAACTCCAGGCGCGTATCAATGTAGCCAGCAACATGATAACAGCTTAGCCGAGACCATTCAAGTTCAAAAACATGATAAAAAAATTATCATCTTGTATAAATATACCACAGAAGGAAAAAATAACCACATATTAAAATGGCAGTTTAGATTTTTTAATAGATGTTTTGGCTGCAAATTATTCATGTATTAATCAGGTGGGTCTAGTTTTGTGTTGGTTGTGCGTAACTACTCCATGCACGCGCTGCAAGCCTCCTTGTGTAGTTAATTTGTATTTTGTTGTCTTTAAATGCATGTTTTGGATCATGTGCATCAAAAGCTCCCTGTTAGCACCCGTCTTATTTTTCTATAGTCAGACATCCTGTGTGTGTCTTTTCGGCCTCCTGCTCGGCACACTGCACTAAAGACGGTGTTT
The DNA here is from genome assembly GCA_035609425.1 of Epinephelus awoara. Lineage (NCBI taxonomy): Eukaryota > Metazoa > Chordata > Actinopteri > Perciformes > Serranidae > Epinephelus > Epinephelus awoara. Next base: position 13,370,521 of record CM069310.1, on the reverse strand, counting down.
TCATTTTGAGATAAAGAATATAGTCAATAGATGCTTTGAGGAACAGGTGTGGTGGCCCATTTTTTTTCTACCATAAAATGAAAACAAAAACCAGCCCGTAGTAAAGCTCTGGGCTTTTTATTTCACTTCAAGACTTAAACTACAGGAGGTTTCTTTGCAAGACACTGAATGCGTCTATTTAGCTCGCTTTATAGCCCACAGGCCTACCTGACGTGGCGTTAAACTGTACTTTCAGATCCTCCCCACACTTGATTGTTTACTTGTTGTCTAACAAGGTTTTATGGCACGCGGAATTGTCGCATTCACTTCCTGACAAAACCACAGTGCCTCTATCCCTCCAGGATAAGAGTCACACTTCATTTTAAGTGAATTGTGTTGTGTCAAAATCTGTGATTTCATGTAATTGTTGATTTTAATGTTTGATTCTAGTGTTTGATTTGAGCCAAATAACATTAACCAAGTGTGTATGTGTGTGTTCATATATGTGTGTGCGCGCGAATACGAAAACATAGCAATGGAATTAAGTTCCTCTTTTGACTTGGAGGTCAAGAAAACGGTGTCCTTGAGTAAATACGGATTCTATCTCTATATCTAATCCTTCATAGCCACTCGTGGTCATTTATTACCAAAAGTCAGCGCTTTGATGTTTATCTTTTAGGCTTCATGTGTCCTGTTTTGTCCAAAATCTGATATAAACTGAATGTTGCATTTGCGTAAAAGCGCATAAGATGATCTCATCAACCTAAAGAGTTTTGTTGGGTACAATTCTGCCAAATTGCATGCTTAAGTAATAATGCTTTACTCTTTACGGACAATATTTAGAGCTAAATTCAAACCAACAGGGCCAACATTAAGGGCCTACATACCATGATGTACTCCCTGTTAGTGCGAAGGTGAAGTTCATTAGACTTTTCCTCAGTTTAGAGTTACAGTCTCACATTATCGACCAATCTTGTAACCTAAAGCCTGCGTAAATGCAAAAGCAATTAAAGGAACTCCATCCGGGGCACAGAGGGCCCTTTGCTCTCTGCGAAGGACCCTTTCCCTCCCCCGAACTTGAAGTCGACCGTACAGACAAAGCTTTGGCTTTGAGAGCCTTTACGCTGCTCCAGACTGCCGTTTTGATGACCAAGAAGGATGGTCAGAGGATCAGCACAACGACTTTGTTCATACAAAACACACTTAGCATAACATTGGCTTTAATTATGCATTGCTTGTCTTTGTTTTTAGAATATTTTTTTTATTATTGATCTAACAAAATGTTTAGTCTTATTGATTTTAAATAGAAACTTACCTTAGTTGTGCACAGACATGTTTATATATCGTTGAAAGTCTTCAGCTGCTGACTTTGAGTCCGTGTAGGTGGCGACTTCCTATCACGCTTGGCCTGTTTTGTGGTGTCTGTCTGACCAGAGAGAGAAAAAAAGCACAGCAGAATACTATAGCAGCTATAAAAACGCAGGTCTGTGCAGAGCAGGCTTTGGTTTTCCTGGGTATCCTGTGCTCAATTACAGCTTAAAAGCTTCAGCACAAGTCGTAGAATTTGTCTGGATTGACTGAGAGGCGGAGCGTGTGGTCGCAAAGACACTCGAGTTGTTTGTGCCTCTGCAATTTATCCAAATAAAATGTCCTGCAAGCCGGACGGTGGATAACACAAGCTGCATGTCTCTTTCCCCCTGTTTTCATACACTCAATGGACGTTAGTTGGTGCTTGCATCGTCTTAGTGTGTGTGATATTTTAAGGTTGTGTTTCACATGTGCCATCAGGAGCCCCTTGGATCCCCATGTGAACATCGGGCTGTGGGGCCAGGCCAGCCGCGGCGGTCTTAATCCGAGCTCAGGTCTCTCATTCACAGCACATTAGAGTCAGGTTGCAGCCTGTCCAAAACAAGCTCCACGGTGGCCTCAGAGCACAGAGCCAGGGAATGTGCACTGTGGCATGTTTACCAAATCACATAGAGGAAATTCATTCATATTAAAAGACACTGGGCATTTATTACATCAATTTGCTTTAACCTCAGAAGAAAATTAATTTCTAATACAGAATTATTTGCCTGTTCGCCAATGACAATTTATATCATCAAGATATTTAGGATATTCACAATCGGAATTTTAAAATAGCTTTCCGGAGAAAATGTTGCTTGCATATTTACAACTATAATTTTGATATACATCTGCAGATATTTTCTTTTAAAAGCCTGCGCCACAATATCCGTTAAGAAACCATGTTATTCTTTTGATTTTGTGTGTATGTTGATGGGATTTACGCAAATATGTATATGCGTCATGGGAATGAATTATTATAATTAAAAAAAAAAGTGATCTGATGGAAAATATTAGTCCTCAAAACATAAAAGTGTCTTGTATATTTCTGGAGACTATCTTCTCTCTGAACGACGCACATTTGAATAAATATTTGCACCAGAACGTAAAGAAATAACCGTGCGTAAAAGTGGAGCGGGCTTGAATGTTACGGTTTTTGGAGCTGTTATTGGCTCCATTAAATCTTTATGTGAGACAAAACAGAGCTGTAGGATGAGAATAATTCAAAAACAGAGTAAATGCTTTATTTTCAAGAGGCTGTAACATTTGACTATTGACTCAGACTGTTATAATGATTGTAGGAGATACTATCAATTCTTGCCTATTTTCCCCTGTGAGCGTAAACACACTTTCTGAGAAGTACATGTCGGTTCCTTCTGCTGTAACTCAAAAGAAAATACAAAATATTACACTGATAAAAGGTATTTCTTAATCTACAGGTTGCAATTTAAATAGTTGTTTGTTGGCATAAGGTTTCACAGAACAGCAAAAATATTTTTGTGTGCGTTTGGTTGAATTTGTATTCTGTCACCATACATTTCAAGATCGTATTCTGTTTTTATTTTGTCCAAATTTCAGTTTGTTATACTGGTACTAACACAAGGCTGTAGCCAGTTGAAACATTAGCCGCTACTTTGAACATGACCCTGATAACCAAAAGCCCACTGGGCCAAATGCTATGTTGTAAAACCACCAAACGATGATGACTAAGAGGTTTCTAAAAGCAGACTTTGGAGATAAGCTGGTTGTCTCCTTCCTCCAATTCATGTCCATGTTATCTCTGCAAAGTAAAGCTGCTTTAATGAATGTTATTGTCAGGTAGGATTCGGATAAGTTGTTTTGCAGAATTCTTTTATTTTTCACACATTGGATGCATAGTTTAAAAACAAGGATAACTAGAAAAGCGTAAATTACGCACACACATTTTTCCAGGGCAGATAGTGTGGAAAAGCACAGAACATCTGGGAAATTGATATTAATATTTTGGCTAAAGCTTCGATTAAAAGCCATCTTTTGTCTTAACAGCCAGCATTCAGTTCCTCCTCCTCTGACTTCGTTGCATGTTAAGGAATTCGTTTTTAAGCCGACATAGCGATAAAACACCAATGTCAAGCTTTAGGACACATAGCAGTCATGGCTCTTACACTCTTACAAACACACTCCTTCTCTTTCCTACACACACACACACACACACACACACACACACACACACACACACACACACACACACACACACACACACACACACGTATACACAGCCTGAAAATCTGTCAATTTCTGCCGCGTGGTCACGTGACCTCCTCCTCCGTGGAGTGGATGGAGATGGCTCTCCACGTCAGCCTACGTCTCCAAATTTCTGCTTAGCGAACCTGCTTCAAAGAGGCAAGAGGCACGGCGCTTCAGAGCCATGTTCAGGGCGGTTATAGAGGAATCAAACCCCAACATAGAGTTATAGTAGAGGGTGAACTACGATGATGGATTTTGACGAAAGGGTCCCCGTCGGATCGAACATGTATTTGCCCAGTTGCACTTATTACGTGTCGGCGGGGGCTGATTTCTCCGGTCTTCCCTCGTTTTTATCCCAGACCCCGTCCACCCGCCCCATGACATACTCCTACTCCTCTAACCTGCCGCAGGTCCAACCCGTCAGAGAGGTGACGTTCAGGGACTACGCAGCCATTGAAGCGTCCGGTAAATGGCCGCACCGGGGGAACTTGCCCCACGGTTACCCCACCGCGGAGGACATGGTGCACCGGGACTGTCTTTCAGCTCAAACCGCCGTCGTAGGGGACATGTTCGGTAAAAACAGCCCGGCAGCCGCAGCCGCCGCCTACCACCACCACCACCACCACCATACCAGCGCCGGCTCCGCTGCCACCAATTTCTACGGGAACGTGGGCAGAAATGGCGTGCTGCCACAAGCCTTCGACCAATTTTACGAAACGGCGTACGGGAACGCGTCGGAAAGCTCCTCCACAAATGGCTACTCAGGGGACAAAACGACGACCAAGCAGCCCAGCTCTGCGCCCGAGGACGCACCATCGTGCAGGGACACCGAGGCGAAGGAGCAGCGGGATGAGACGAGCAGCCCGGAGTTATCTTCCGGCAACAATGAGGAGAAATCCAGCAGCAGCAGTACGTATTAAAGTCAGCGCCTTGGTTATGAGAGAAAGTTTGCAATCTTGCGCGCTGCTGTTAAAAATTTTATATGCTGTTTTATAAGCATATAAGGTTTATAGAGGGCCTGTAGACCCCCCACCCCCCAACAAAACTTTGTTATAAACTGCAGGATCACGTGTTTGGAATTGAAATTGGCCGTGAAAGACATCAGGCCGGTGATTTTTCTGTAACACTCCCTGACGTTTCCTAAAAGCACCTAGTTATGATTGTGAATTCTTATACTGACCCGCGTTAATTCCATGTGTTATAAACGTGCTTGTTTCACGCTTTCTTAGCGTTAAAAGAGCACTTGCATGTAATGAGGGCTGCGCCTCTGGTTTAAGGTTTAGCACACATGAGCTCTTGTGTTAAAGCAATCATAGACTCTGTGTTTCAATATGTACATTTATCCCTTTGTGTGTTCCATAATATTTTCATACAACCTGTCTGATGCAACACGGTCTCATTTTACTGTTGCTATTAGTTGCTTGTGTTTGAAAGTGACGTTGTTTTCATTTGCTAGGAAAGGTCAAAGCCCAAGTGTATTGTCTAGCGAACCAGCACGAATGGCTTGGTAATCTTTCCAGTGTAATATAATATCACTATATGTGGCAGTTGAAATGTTGAAATGGGAAATATGCTATTAATGCTTTATGTAGAGGAAATCCGCTCATGCGTAATCTGGGCAACATCCAGGGCGTATAAATCTTTTTTGTAACATAGTCATGGCTAATTTGAAATGTGTATATTTTCGGTGACCGGCTTTCTTTTTCTGCCTTCCAGATGGACAGAGGACCCGCAAGAAAAGGTGCCCTTATTCCAAATATCAAATCAGAGAACTTGAGAGAGAATTCTTTTTCAGTGTGTACATTAACAAGGAGAAACGCCTGCAACTGTCTCGGATGCTCAACCTCACCGACCGACAAGTGAAGATTTGGTTTCAGAACCGCCGCATGAAGGAGAAGAAACTGAACAGAGATAGATTACAATATTATACGTCTAATCCTCTGCTTTAGGGGTCAAAACAGCATCATCACAGCTTTCTTGGTCCTCTGCTGTGGGGACTGACTGCGTTTACAGACAGACTGACTCTCCGGCTGTGACTCTCCCAGTGTACATTGTGTACCACAATGGCCGAGACAGGAGCAACAACAACACTGCTCAATGGTTAATTTCAAGTTCGAGGACAACAGTATCCTGCGATCTGAGTTACCTAACGAGTGAGCATGAATAAAGTCAGTATGTGGACTTTGCTTTCGCTCTCCAGACTCTGTTTTGAGGAAAAAATGTAGAAAGGGATTTTTTTTGGTCCTCGCCAAGACTGTGTGCTTGAGAGGGCCCATGTTAATATTATTGTGACTCACAGACGCCTTGTTTAATTTCCTTTCACGAAAAATTAGCAGTCGCTAATTAACTGATTCAGTGTATTTTGTAATCAAAAGATTTGTTTAACTTTTTTTCTGCTTTTGAAATCAGAAAAGTGGTGGTTGTAGGATGATGGCGCCTATGTGACTTTGAATCTGTATTGGTGTGACCAAATAATGAGTCCGAACGGATCAGAATGTAATGTGTTTCTGTTTTTGTGTGCTTATTTATTTTGTAGCCACTCGTTTACTATCTCCTTTAACGCCACGGCTAACCAAGTCCATTATTACAAGCAGGCTATTTGGGATTCCGTGTTGTGTCTTGGGCTGACCTCAAAAGGAGCTTTTGTCGTCTTTCCTGCAGCCTGCGGAATGAGGGCTATAAGTATTTATATTTTGCGTATCTTTCCACGTTCAAATCCATGCTGTCCTTTCTGATTTTTTTGGAGACTATCAGTCGAGTATTGATAACGCAGGCCAAAACCAGAGAGATAAGCTCGTCCACTGGATCCGTGTGGAGTTGCACTGAGGTACACGCCCAACAGATTCACACAGGTATATGCAGCGGGCCGCTTCGGTCTGATATTGATACCGCATAACAGAATATTTTTGTCATGACTCGTGATCCTTTGGTACTTGCAGTCTAAAGAAGATACATTTTCAAGTGTGCTGTCAGGGCAGGGCTGGTCAGGGTCATCGCATTGAATCAATTGCTTGGTATGCCCAAACTATTGTGTATTATACTATATTTCCAAATAAAAAACAAATGAAAAGATAATTGAAAAAATATAGTTCTGCGTTTTTATTGCTCTGTTTTTCCACAAGCTTTTTTTTCTTTCTTTCTTTTTTAAAATGTAGATGTGTAACACATTTTGTGAATAAAAAGACGCACATGTGAAACATTTTACGCACGCAAAATCCACACATTCAACTCACCCTTGCAACAGATTTATTCCAGTCAGGTGCCTTAATGTGCAACAAATAATTAAAAAGCACTTAAGTGCATCAGATCTGAGAGCTCACATGCAAATTATAAACCAACCAGCCTTATAGAGGCACAGACAATGCAAACTAAGCATTTTTTTTTTACTCAGCATGAGACATTTAAGTTTATAAAGTGACAATAAAATAATGAAGCTGTTAATTCTTGTTAAATGTATCCAAATAACCTTAAATATTTAATTATGAGCGTCCAAAGATCAAATAGATATAAACTAAAACGAAATGGCATCCTGAGGTGCTCAAATTTCGTTTGAGTTGCTGTGTTTGCAATTATTCAATATTTTGAGCTATATGAGGTATTTTACAACTCTTGCATTCCATCTGAAGGAAATCTTTGTTATTGAACCACAGTGGATAGCTTATAGATCCAACTTTATACATGCCCATAACATTTATTGTTGCTAAACATTCAACATTCTCCACGTACAGTGTTTTCTATTTGTTTCTCACTCTGCCTCTCCATGTAGTTTGTGTATGTGCGCAAGCTGTCATTTCGCTGATTGGCTTTGGAAACACTGTTCCAACAGCAGTCTCCTTTGGCGAGGGTCGCCATATTTGCTGTTGTTATCACTGTGTTTATGGGAGCTAGCCGCAGCGCATTGGCGTTCATATATGACAGTCAAAAGGGCCATAAACGCAGGGAGAGAGGCTGAAGTTTATCGTTGCCTCTCTCTGCCATAGTCCGGCCTTGCCTTGCGCATCCTTTACTGCGCGCTGGAATTCCGTCCCTAATTACGGGACATCCTCCCCGTTGCCGCAGCAACGCGGTCATAAAAGCTGTCTGAGAGTCTGGGGCATTTGTACAATTGGAGTGCAGTGCAATAAACCGTCTGAGACCCAAGGTTATTAACTGTGTTACCAAGGAGGCGAGAGCAACGACAGGGAGAGGACGGATAGGAAAGCCTCTGCATGCCTGCTGCATCGACTTCATTTGAGAGGCTTTTCCCCCTCGTGTGGTTTATCCACCTCGAATCAGTATGGTGGCTACGGCTGCATTCAGGATAAGACTCGCCTCCACCACCGGGCGGCGCTATTGGGACCAATGTCATGGCCGTGGATCTTTTCGTCTCAAAGCTCACCTCGAATGCAGGCAGGTAAAAGTTGTTGTCAACACAGCCATGAGCTTGAATAGTTTCTTTTGCGAGAAGAAACCTCCCGAATGTCCAGCAAATTAGACTCACCTCTTGCATGCGAGGCCTGTTAGTTGGAGATAGGAGCCGTTTTGTGTTTAGTTTCCACATTTCTCTGGTGCTCACTGGGCCGTGCGGTAGAGAAAGTCTTCCTGGGGGCCCTAATAAGGCAACACATCTGTGCCAAGCCTTCATGCTGCATGTGCTATTCATTTTGCTGAGCTTGAGCTTTTTAATGGTTGAAGTATAGCACGGCCGGGCTTGTACCTGGAGAGATCCGCAGCCCCGTCCAGTTTAACCACAAATGTTTTTGATTTTGGGGGGGAAGGTCTGCCTTAATTATTAAAAATGGATACAGTTAGTATCTTAACGATACAACAGTAAGCAGCGGGTGCTGGATACAAAACAAATGATTTCATTTTACAGATGGTTCTCATGCTAATGCTGCTCATCTTAAATCACAGCAGCTGGCTTGTATGCTCATTCCTCTTCGTCTTCCTCCTCTTCAAAGAATCCGCTAACAACATCTGACGTCCTTCCAGAACACATTATTCTCTGTACGTGCCAAGTGGATAAAGGCTGCTATTAGGAAAAAGTCGATTTAATTGTGATAGGGCAGCAAAGGCGTCTCCTTTTCCTTCCTGTCATAGATACAGAGCTGCGCTGTGAGGCTATTCGGTGTCATTCCGAGAGGCTAGTGGCTATTCTGGACCCTTAATGCGTGTGGACCGAGTCTCTTTCTCCTTTGTCTCTCGTGAAAAATAAATGCTTCCGCTGGATGTAATAAAACGCCGCATTATTGTTCATAACTGCACTCGGGACGAACATGATACGACTCAAACGGCCTCTTCGGCCACGATTATATGGGCCGGATCAAAGCCAGTGGTCAGAGTAAACTGTTTTGAGGATATAATAGCCGGGCAGCTGTGAAAATGAAGATTTAATAGGTACAATTAATAACTGTAACACCAAGATATCGATAGGCCCCCGTGCCAGTACAACACCATGAAGTGTGTGCAGGCCAAAACAATTTAATACTGGGCACACATAATTAATTGATGTATTTAGTTTCCTTACTGGCTCATATTTCCCACAAGGAGCAGGCCACTGTGGGGAAGAGTACACACGCTTTGAACCCATTGCTGTTAGTTTGTCTTTATTAGTAGTATAGGTCAACATTGTGGTGAATTATTTTACTTTTTTTTTAGGGGAATTTACTAAACAGGCGCAAATGCGGAGCGCACGGCCTTTTTAAATCTCTCCCATACTGCGGGGAATGCTCTTAACTTTATATATTTCTACAACATATCATTTTTGCTTTTGAAATAGAGTATTGTATTAAATTCATACACGCATAAATAATGTTCAGCCAACTCCCAGTCATTTAAGTCATTTGAAATATGTGTGTTTTGAGCAGCAGCGATTGACAAATGTCCACCGTTGACGCGATAAAATATCTAAGCCAGTGTACATAAATGAGCTGTCAGTGACGGAGCGTTTGAAAACCTAAATGGGCTCAATTTATGAATTTCTCCCGAATTTCCTCATTTCAGTACAACAGGCTGCAAACAAAAAACCCAGGGGGCAAGCGGCCACCTGGGCCTGGTAATGGCAAAGCTGGCCGAGATTAACTTCAACCTGGAGAGAGCAATAGAGTGCACATGGCCAAGGACACTACGAGATGGAAGGAGAGTTTTATTGTGGCCCTTATTGCCCCAAATTGGACCGACAGGATGACTTGTACGTGCAAGCTTTATGCCTGCTTTGCTGTGGCACACTGTGTCTGTACACCGCAAAATGCCGTGATCAATACTTTGGCAGCAAATCTACATTGCTATATGGCGCACCATTGAGATTTTTTTTTAAAATGTAATTTTGTAGTACCGCACAATTTATCTTCATTTCTTATAATCCTCTCTGTTCCCAAAACCTCTGAACGAAAGTACATTTAGATTTAACGTTTATATTATGTGTGCGATGTGCGTAATGGCTATTTGGGCACAGATTAACTAATTTCAATCTCCTAAATTAGCAAGAAAAAATAAATAAAAGCACAGAAATAGAACCACTATTAAATCAAATCCTAATTTCAAAGAGATCCATGAAAGTATGTTTCATGTTTTACTGTGAAATGTAAAATTATATGCGGGGAAGTTTTATATCACGAGGAGAAACCCGGTGCCTAATATAGGCAGGAAGTTATTGTATATCCTCTTACATAGCCTTTGGTGTTTTAAAAATGTAATGTCTAAAGGGTGCAGTAATTCGTCTAACATTACACCAAGTATTTGTTGTATCAACGTCTGTTTGTTTTTCATTACTGTAACTTTTATTGCTTTTGATTACTGGTGACAACAGATTGGTTTGTCGTTGTTTTACGCACGGGGATAGCTTTCTTAATCTTAATGAATTTTATCCAATCCAATATTTGTCTTCAATCTGAAGTTAAAACGGGTTATGTTTGATGTAATATAATCATTTTAGGAGGACGAGACAGCTCAACGATGTAAACTTGATATATAGTACTTCAGAAATTTTCCTTGTGGAACCAAAAATAAAAAGGATGTAAGTACGTTTGATATTATTCGCTCTATCTCCAGCCAACATTAGTCTTCACACCTTTGCTTTTAGTGCGGAAGAGCTCGGGCTGTCTTGAGGCTAAAGGATGCACCATATAAGACGGCGTTTTGCCAAGTCATTTCGCTATAGGCGAAAAACACTTTATTACCTCTAAGACTCATTGCTTTACTATTGTGTGTCTTTGTTAGTGGGATTCTGCAGCCCTGTACTTTTAAACTTGATTTGCCACCTTCCAGCCATATCTCCTTAATGCAGACTAGTGTTTTTAATGTGTTTGTAAGGAAGAATTTGAATTTTTATAGGTTTTATTTTCCATTTCCATGACTCAGACTTAAGGTTTGAACTTTTATTAATCTGATTATTTGAACTGTGTTGAAAATATTGTTGAGCTTTGTGGTAACATTAAATTTTCACGTGGGGCAATCAGTGCTTCAGACATGATTTGGTGGATTGAGTGATTTCAGTGAAGTGATTACAGTGCTTGTTTAAAAAAAAATATTAATGAGATGCTGCCTCGTTTTTGTTATAAACATGTATGTTTTTAAACTTTGTATTATGTTGGACCTCGCCCCATGTAAAGGGTAATGGTGGTGCATTAAGGCGAGGTGAGGGAACACACTGATTGCTCTGCTGCCTGCTTTCTCTGCCTCAGCTCCATGATGGATATCTCTCCGGCTGCTACGTAGCCACGGAGTGGGAGGGACTGCCCGTCTTCCAGCATTTTCATTGGTTTTACAGTCCGCACGGCGGAGAAGGGGGGTGCCTCTAATCATATCCAGCATGTTTTGCACAAGAAATGTCAGCCAGAAAGGGCTATCTTCTTCCCTCGCCAAAATACACCACAATAATGTCATGTTCGGACAGCCCGTCAGGAAATGCGTTTTTAGTGGATTCTCTGATCAGTGGCCGCACCGAGAGCGGCGGAGGTCACTACGCGGGGAGCGCGGTGTGCGTGCCTCATAGTGCCGCTTCAGAAGTGCCTTACGGACTACACAACTATGGATACTTCCCAGGTATGGGTAAGCGGAGTGATGTGGGTCCCCAAAACATGGTTTCTGCCTCTGGCGCGTACATGTCTGGTATGGAGATGTGGATGGACGCGCAGAGGTCATGTCGAATGGACCAAGAGCACCCGGTGGGTCCCCAGGTCGCGCCCTGCTCGTTCCCGCAGAATATTAAGGAAGAGAGCACCTACTGCCTGTATGAGCAGCCCAAGTGTCCTAAAGCCTCTACCGCTGAAGATCTCACATATTCGAGGTTAACGACAGCCGGCCTCGGCTCGAGTTCTTGTACAGTTACCGATGGCGGCGGCGGGGGCTCAGTGCCTGTGCCGGGCTACTTCCGCTTGTCTCAGACGCACGCACATTCTCATAAACTTTACAACACCAACGGCCCCCAGCCGAACCCTTCCCATTCTCATTTTGGCCTACACCCCATTGCTCCTGCTCGCTTCCACACGCCACCAACCTCGACTGCTGCTCCAGCCACGGCGCAAGAAGGGAGGAACACCGAGGAGCCCGTGTCCTCGGGAAACGCAGACCTGCAGTCTCACGCTGTACCGGGGACCGACGAGGCACACGAGTCCTCGGATGCAGAAGCCTCCTCAGCTGACGAGACAGAAGAGCATGACAAAGACAGACCAGCAAAGACAACTAAAGGTAATCACAGGTCATCATAGGTGTGGTCCTGTACTGTTGTTTTATCTGCATGCAGCGCAGGTAGAGTGAGGCTTTTTAATGGCACCTGTGAAGTTCTATTTTACAGGTTAGACTTGCAGTGACAAGTCAAGACTTGGGCATGGAAACTTTGCATTTACATATTATTGCCTTTGGGTCTTTTGTCTCTAAGTTGCTTATAGTATGAGTGCATTACAATGGTGTATATGTGCATGAATACGCCCGAGAGATTATGCGTAAAATTGAAAAATGTGTGAAAAATTTAAGGATAAAACTAGATTTGGTTTAATTAAGCAATCCCATAATATTATGGAAACTTTAGGAATTATTTTTAGATACATATGAGTAAAACAAAACATTTTAACTATCCATAGCGTGAGCCAATATTTATTTTGTGCGCTGCGTAATGTGTTTGTGTAGGCCTTTTTCTATTTTCCTTTTATATATTTCTGTGCCATAATGTATTTTCTTCTTTCACGCTTCATGACAGAAAACAACGTTTTTGTTTCACAGAACTATTGGTGTAAAACGTTATATGATATTTTCAAACTATTGCTGGCGTTACAACTGTTTAGTCTGGTGAACCTACTTTACGCAGAAGACACACACACACACACACACACACACACACACACACACACACACACACACACACACACACACACACACACACACACACACACACACACACCCCGTAGTCCCCCATGTTGCAGTGCGTAAAAGAGTGTTACAGTAATGTGTATACAACCACAAACACAAACCCACTCATAGATGCCCCGTGTGTGTGTGTGTGTGTGTGTGTGTGTGTCTATTTTGGTCACTCACTTACTAACACACACACACACACACACACACACACACACACACACACACACACACACACCATAGTCCCCCATGTTGCAGTGCGTAAAACCCTGTATCTGCCATTTTCTTTAGGAAACGCAAAAAGTGAAAACACGGCCAACTGGCTGACAGCAAAAAGCGGCCGGAAGAAACGCTGTCCATACACCAAGCATCAGACACTGGAGCTGGAGAAGGAGTTCCTCTTCAACATGTACCTGACCCGAGAGCGCCGCCTAGAGATCAGTAAAAGCGTCCACCTGACGGACAGACAGGTTAAAATCTGGTTCCAGAACCGCAGGATGAAACTGAAGAAAATGACGCGGGAAAACAGGATCCGGGAGCTCACCTCCAACTACGGATTTTCATGATGAACAAGGTGATCACATTGAAATAGAAGATAACTGGTGAAATCAATGACACCCACCCACCCTCCTCCAGCCCCCCCACCTCTCCCTTCCTCACCACATAATGACTCATTTCACTGTGGGGTACAACTTTCCTTCATTTCCAGACACGCTTAGAGTCGATGCATCGTCCTCTGCGAGCTACTGAGAATCAAAAAGAGGAAAAATGAATGTCATGATTTCTATTCGGTTGTTTTCTGATGTTGTGTTTTTGTATTGTCGACCTGTTTCTGTCACTTATGTGGTATGGTTGGATATTGTCGTCAGTGGAGTTAAATTAACGCATTTTTTTTTTTTAGAAAACACATTGTGCCCTGGAAGGAGGCTCAAATTACCCACTTTTCCCCCCAAAACGCTGGCAAAAAATTATTCTCCAAATTTAGCAAAAAAAAAAAAGTAATTTTATTTTATTTGAATTGGAACTGCATGATATAAAGATTTCGTGCATTATTTTACGCAATTATAAACCACTCTGGAATATAATGCCCATGTATCACCAAGGGAAAAATAATTCACCTTTGACCATTAGATGTAGTCTTCCATGATATAGGCCTATTCTATGTATGAGCTAAATGTATGAATTGAATCTTTAATCACGTTGAGGACGTTTACACGAAAAACGGTGTGCAAAGTGAAGTAGGAATGTTTTTACTGTATATTTCTGTGTACATATGACATTGTGATTTTGTGTAATGCTTAATAAATTATCAGCTCGCATTGAGGAGTAGCTGCTTGTATTTTTGTGCTGTGGGTTTATATATTTATATTAGTCGAAGTGTGTTTTACAAAGAAGGAAAAAAGGGCTTTGTTGGAAATCCAATATATTATGGACTCCATCGCTTGGGACTCACTAGTTTTTTGTGAACCGGCTAAGAAATGTTTCTAGAGGCTAATGTAATGGCCATCGGAAATAATTAAGGTATTAGGCTATAAGCCGTCTAGCTGCATGCCCAGCCGGCTATTGTAGAGTTTTATGACTGGCTGGTATATGAGCTTTCTCCCTCTCCTCTAAGAGCAGCTTCAGTCGTGGGAGAGCCTTTCAGACGGAGAGGAGGCCCGGCTCTCAGCTAGAAATCTGAACTGTACAGATACACTGTGGATAAAACATTGCCTTCTGCTTTAGTTTGGCATTACTGGGATTAACGTTTCGAGGATCGGGTAAGTCCATTTATCATTGTGAATTTGTACCATTTTGCGCCTTGTTGGACCGGCTAGTGTGTACAAACAGTTGTACTTTCTCAATACAGACGTTTTTTTGGACACTTGATGACGGGACCGACGACCACTGTGCATTATGAATTGGCTGATTGTGTTTCACTTGAGGCCCGGATCGACTGTCGAGTGGTTTAGGTAGTTTCATGTTGTTGGGGTCCATTTCTAACTCTGCAACATGAAACTGTCTTAATTGCCCCAGTTCTACACATCGAAACCAAAAGGAAAGCAAATCTGGGACATAAAGATGATGGGATTTGATGAAAATTGTGGAGAGGTGTTTTGGAAGCATGTTCTAAAGCCCTGTGGTTTATACACCAGGGGAGGGGTGACTGGCTGTTGTGTGTGTTCTTAACTTGTCTCCTGTAATGTTCTCCTTTAGACTTCTACTTGCTTCTCGTCGTTAAGATAAGTCCGCACGGGCATGTGTGCTGAATTTAAACGTGATCAAAGCTGAGCTGCAGTATATGCGTCGTGGACTTGGGATTAAGGGGAAAGCCGTGAGTGTTTTCCGTGAGTAGTAGTGACGCAGACACGCCAGACAAGGCCTCGGTTACGACCACTGCAGTGGAGGGGAAGGGGAAGGTGAATGGGGCAACAGCGACCTCCGTGGGCAATGAGACCGGATGCTTCCGCTGCGCAATAGTGGCTCAGACAAAAGGAGGGGAAGGGCTTTATGGCGATATTTAGATCCGCCAGACAGGCTGTTATCTGCAGAGGCAAAAGAAGTGAATAGCCCCTGCGGTAAACTGGGTGAAAAAACACCCTGATTTAGGTTTACAGCCTGAGAGCCATTGGCAAAGTGGCGTCTTTTCCTCCTCTGAAGGTGTTTGTCTATTCTAACTTTTAGTGCACAAATAGGCGCACAGCCGTTCCTTTCCCCCCTCGGCTTGTTTGATGTCTGTTGGCCAAATAATGTGCAACTACCAGTGAGGTGATAGCTTGCAACCAGAATGCACATTATCGACAGCTTGCACCTTTTTTCTTTGCCCCTCCTGTAAATGCAATAGGAAAGAGCAGAGTAAAGAGAATTCCTGGGTGTTGAATTGCCTGTGGCCTTGCGGGGTGTTGGCCAAGCTCTCCGTTTATTTAATAAATAAAACACGCAGCGTAATGTGTGGGAACTCAAGGTTGCTGCTTTGTGGACGTGATCTGCAATGTGCCGTTTGGCTCAGGGAATTGTGGACGTTAAAACGCACACAGCTGCCACATTTTGTGAAAGTCCACATTGAGTTTAGGTTATTAAAACAATTCTGTAATACTCAGACATTCTCAGTATATTGTAAATGTTATGTTACATCAATCCATTTGCAGATAAATGCATTTTTGTGCAAGTTAAAGCTCAGAATTTCAACTCAGTTCACATTTGTATCTATCAATTAATTTATTTTAATGTTAATGCATCAAGTGGGCATTTTTGTATCAGTTTAATAATTGTATGTATTTGTTACAGTTTATAATCCTAATCAATGCTACATGTATTTAGATGTGCTTTTGCTTCCTGGTGTACGACACTGCTCGCACCATTTAATTTTAAAAGGAGGAAACCACAAGCACCACAATATATTTTTAGCTCTATTTAAGTGTAACGTTATACCGACGCACTGGCTGCAAGCAGGCATTAGAGATAATTTGTCGACGGCGGTGATGATGGCAGCATATAGGCCGGTATAAGTGATAACGGTGGTCTAAATAATAAACGGGTTAAACGCTCGTTAAAGAAGGGAGAAATCCGGGGTCCGCCATTAATGCAATGTGGAAAATATTTGATAAATAATTGGCGGTTGTGCTTAAATTCAGTGGGTTAATAACACATATTCACCACATATTTGGTTTTACTTGCTCGTTTAAATTCATGCTATTTCATATTTGCATTTTCTGTTTTTGTGACTCTGTTGTAACCAATCTATTACTTTATATTTTATAACCTACAGCCATAGGCGAGCTAGTAAATGTTATTTTCATATTATTTATTATCTATGTGAGAGCTTTTACACCGCAAATATCGCCAAACTAATAATAGCTGAATAACTGAAACTAACAAGACAAACTTTGAATTATAATAGCGCTGCTTCTGTTTTCTTCTTTTTAATCTGCTAATTTTCAAAATAAAATATTTCCCATTTTAAAGAAATACAATCTCATGTTTCCTTTTTATATATAAGAGGTGTGTATAGTCCTGTATTATCCTCGTTAAAACTGTATGTATGCTGCAATGTGAATTATTAGACGTAAGAAATAGTCCCAACATACAGTGACGTGAAATATCCACGATTAAATCACGACATGTGGTTATTGTTTAAAGTAACACCATGTAAGCATTGTGCTTATATGCGTAATGTTTTCAGTTCATCTTTCTTGTATAGCTGAGTGTTAAACTGAAAATAACTATTTAGCCTAGAAATAGAACTGACCTGCTTACTTCTGGTGTGTTTGTCAGTTTTTGTCAAATATGTTTCTCTAAAAAAAGGGAAAATATCCGAACATTGGAGGATGTCTAATGTAGCCGAAAAGGAACAAAATAAAAAGGAGTGTAATCTGTATAGGCTTGTAGTAAGTTGATACGTTGATCCAGCTCTGAGCTGCTACGTTTCTTTAATATAGTGCTGGTTAAAATGTGTTTTGGTGAACAGCAATGGTAGGGTGCTTACGTGTCCTATAAAGTACCTCGTAAAATAAGGCCTCCAAAAACATATTGTATCGTTTTGGATAACCGAGAAGGGATTTTTAACAGCAGCAGTAGGTTGAGTTACTGTAAAAGATGTTTTCCATTCAGTCATTCATATTTTCCGTCTCGCAGATAACAGATCTAAGTCATATCTTGATCATTCTTAGCTTTAAAACTAGAGGTTGTTATAGAGGAGCGGGTGAGTATTTAATGACCAAAGGGATTGATTTATCCTTTATTGTTCAGCCTTTATGATCACGTGTGTCTGCTACCCAATGGCATGGCAGCCTGTCTCCCCATTACTAGCCCACTGTAGTTCTCAGTGGGGCCAAGTTGCTACTTGATTTCTCCACATTGTTATTTTGTGAGGCTGGGTTTACTGCGTGTGTATGTGTGTGTTTGGTGTGTGTGTGCGCCGTTTTTACTTTTGCATGTATCTGTTGTACGACTGCGTACATGTGAACGTATAATTTTTCTGCCATGTCGACATCCGGAACACTGACTAGTTACTACGTCGATTCCCTCATTCTGCCCGAGAGCGAGGAGCTCTCTGTGCCGAGATACCCCTCCGGTCCTGGGCTCCAGCACTCCAGGCAGCCCGCCTCCATCAGCGACCACAGCGAGCTTGGAACCTGCACCTTCCCGTCCAAACCTCCGGTATTCGGGCCATCATGGAGCCACGTCCCTGCTCAGTTCCCGGGCACCGTCTCGTCTGTATATCATCACCACTATGGGCATCCCCAAGGCCCGGTCGGTGCAGATACAGATGGCCGCTATCAGTCGTGGCTGCTGGAGCCCATGTCCGGTTCCCTGCCCATGGCCGGATTACCGACGACCCATCACTACGGAATCAAACCGGAGGGTTTGGGGACGCGAGCTGACGGCGCGCTGCCCGGCTCTCACACGGCGCTGCTGCTCTCCGATTACGCCAACGGGACTGTGGCGACGGCATCACCGGTGGAGAAGGACGCACTGTCCGGCCAGGCAGGGGACATAAGCGGTGAAGGTGAAGAGAAACCGGGCCTCGATCCAAGTAAGTCGCTGCAGAGTCCTTTATGTTTATAGGCTACCTACTATTTATACCGCATAAAGCTGTGAGGACTGGGGTGCGTGATGGGGGTGCGCGTCTGAACAGATGCCATTCTGAACGTGCCATTTCCTTATGGGGACTGTTAATGGCAGAGCTCCCATTGCTATATTAGATAACCCTCTGAAGCTTTTAAAGTGAGTAAAGATAAACAAGTGGATGTTTTATTTGGATGTAGCTGCAGGTTTGTATGTATAATCATCTTTATTTTTATCAGAAGAAATTGGATTTTTTTTTTTAATATATAAGTGATGTTTGTTTTTGTATTTGGTCACTCGGCACCGGACCCTCACACCACTGTCGCACCCCACTCTTTTCAGATAACCCAGTGTCCAACTGGCTCCACGCGAGTGCCACGAGAAAAAAGCGCTGTCCGTACACCAAGCACCAGATCCTGGAGCTGGAGAAAGAGTTCCTCTTTAACACCTACCTGACCAGGGACCGTAGGTACGAGGTGGCGAGGCTGCTAAACCTCACCGAGAGACAGGTTAAAATCTGGTTCCAGAACCGCAGGATGAAGATGAAGAAGTTTAATAAAGACGGCGCACAGAAAGAGAGTGACTGAACCGTAGATCCACAGTATTTAGGCTGTTAGCGAGCTTTGTGTGTGGAAGCTCTTAACTCTGCTGGACCTTGTTTTTAAACTTCATTGTCTTATTGTTCTATATAACAGAAGCTATTAGGCTTATTTGTCTTGTAAAAAAGCATGTTGGGCTTCAGTTTGATGCGACTACCTTTATATTGCACAATTTTAACGGTGCCCACTCGTTTTGTATTTGTTCTTTTTCTTATGTTGATTTGAATTAATACCTCGTTAAAAGTGTATTAGTTGGCCTGGTCCCTGTGCTTGTTTGTGTATGGATGTTTCTAGCTGTGTGTGTGTCCTGGTTTTGTAGCTATATTTGTTGTCTATCTCAGAGTCACCTGAGCGTATAGTTTGTAAAATGTATTAATTTTTATTGTTGTTTCTCCCTTCCTGCTTAGAACTATGACTGATGACTATGAGTTTGAATCTAACATTGGAGCCGTAGAACACAGGCTGGTCGCATTTTGAAGTAGGTGCATAAACCTCAGAAACCTCTTGAAAATGCTCAAACAGTAGGCCCTAAATTATATTATAGAAGCTATATTACATGACACGATTGACTACCTATGTCTTTCAACTACCTACAATAACCTTTTGTCTCCGATGGCGGATTACAGTAGATTTGCTTGCATTAGATGCTATGAATTTCAGGGAGTAACATTACATATTGTTTGTTAGTGAGAGAAAATTAAATAAAAAACACTGTAGGCTACTTATTGAATACCTCACGGTCTGCTGACCGTCTGACTTTTGGTTCACAAATGTAATTTGTACTTTATTTATTAAATAAAACAAATTATATCTGCGAATGCATGTACGTCATACTCTTATTTCATTCTGGCCTCACATCGAAATTAATTATATGGTTTGTATGTCTCATTTCACGAATTCTTGCGGCGCAAAAAGTCTTGTTTTGGTGCTTTTTTTTGCACTGTAAAAATATGAAGGTTACTGCTGTCAACCACACACATGCACACGCGCGCGCGCACACACACACACACACACACACACACACACACACACACACACACACACACACACACACACACACACAAAAATATATAAAGAAAATTGTCAAATTTAAATATAATAGAGGGTTGACTCAAATCAAGTAGTTTTTTACAGGTATTTCTAATTAATCTCCAGGCTTTTAATTTGCAGAGCGCGCACACACACTCACATAATTAAAACGCACACACCTATAGGTGAATATCTGTGTGTGTGTGTGTGCGCGCGTGTGTGAGTTTCTGGATTGGGGACAGAGCTGCGTCTTGGCAGAGGATGTTGTTAGCTGTATACAGCCATAAAAGACAATTACCGCTATAACCTTTTATGGGGTGCAAAGCGCTGCGAGGCGAGAGGACACAAAACAAAAAAAGACATCGAGGGCTTCGACAGCTGAAGCCCAAAATAATGCAGCCGATGTGCTGCTGTTCAGCTCAGATATGACAAGGCCGCTCAGCCCAAAAGCTCCGTCATTAGCGCCATGTCAACACAGCCATTTTACAACAGGAACGCTTTTTGAATAAATATTATGAAATATAACAGCCCCAGGAATTTTGGATTTGAAGCGCAACGTGACCTCAAATAGTCTGTCCCAAAGGTTTTAGAGAAGAGGTTTTAGTTTTTAAAATATGGCCTCTGCGTTTTTAAGGCTGGTTCAAGTCCCTGCATGTTGGAGGAAATATTTGGCACAAGGACACAGAAAATAGGAGACGCAGTAAATCCAATGTGAGCTAGCTGCAGAGCTGCAGAGCTGCTAGGAGCTCATGGTCGATCCTCACGGCTCTGTCACATACACCAGGTTATTTAGTTCTCATTAAAGACTGCACACAAACTGATTAGAAGGTAACTCGGACTTTAGTCCAACTGGAGTGCTGTTGTGACGCGTTAAGGGACGCAGATGGACCCAAACTTCAAAGACTCGACCAGAGACAGTGCAATAAAACGCCTGGTCTGCTATACTGTCTGGCATTCCAGTTTTAATGGTTTTATGGCCGTCCAGACACAATTAGGCCGTTTCCAGAATGGCACCCATTTGTTTTTTCTTCTCTTTCTGTGGGACTGCGCTCTGGACAAAAGGCCGAGCGGAAATGATCAGCTTTATTGGATTCTCCCCGACGGGGACGCGCAGGACTCACGGTCATTTGGAGCGATCCTTTGTTTCTACCTGGGAACCTTCCGCCCTCTGCTCCTTTGCTGGGCCCGTCCTAAAGGAGAAGGAGCAATAAAGCCAGCAGCTAGCTCCAAACACAGTGGTAGGCCTATAGATGATGCTTTTTTTTTACAAAATAAGTCTGGACAAGTCTGTTTAAAGACATCCTCACTTTACTTAAAATCCAAACCGAAACAAAAACATACCGTTACCTTTGGAGCGTCATTTCTCTGACTTTTATCCTGCATTTTATCCCGGATTGCAACAGAAAGGAAACACGCCTGCGCACTGCTGCCTCCCCGCCCTGCAGTCCCTGTAAGTCACCAGAGGGTGGCGACACTGTTCCACAGCATCATCCTACTACTTTTAACCCTTCTCCCTAATGAACCTGCACTGGAGAGCAAACTGTAGTAACATTTTTAAGAGTCCAGCAAAATAATTTCACACCTTTTTACAGTCTCAGCGCAGAGCTGCGTCTCCAGCCTGCGGCTCTGCAGGGAGGAATGAAACAGTCAGCACACTGCGACTGCAGGATTACTGCTCCTGGGTTCAGACAGCCGCTCCCTGTTTCATGTTTGTCCCCTGTAATGTTTTCACACGGCTTCATAGACGCACATCAACCGAAACAAGTTAACTTGTTTGATAGAGTTATAACATTAAAAACATTTTCTTATTTGCATCTATTAATGTGGAACTTAATATCCTAACTAAGATATATATTTCAACCGAAGGGTTTTTGATTCAGGCCTCAGTTATAAACACAACACAACCGGCTGGAAATTGTTTTTTACATGTTCAAAAATATTGTGAAATTATCATTATTGTTGTTGTTGTTATTGACATTATTAATATTATTATTGTAGAAGAAGTAGTAGTAAGTTGTTGTGTTTATATTGTTGTAGTAATATTAATAGTCTTTTTTTATTGAAGCTTTATTCTGACAATTTGCTCTTTTATATTTGTGGGTTTATTTTTATAGGCATGCTTGAATTTATGAATTTATTGATACTTCAATCAATTAATACAATCAGTTGAATCAGTTCAATCAATTAGGGAACACTGCAATGCCAGTAAAAACATGTAGGATGAATTGAGCATAGTAATAATAATAATAGTAATAATAATAGTAATAGTAATAGTAATGTTAATAATAATAATAATAATGATAATAATTATAATAATAATAATAATAATAATAATAGTTGTTGTTGTTATTAATATTATTATTAATATTATTATTATGATAGCTAGTGCAATAAAAGGGGTTTTGTTCACACTCCCGTCAATTTCTCATCGAAAATAAATCGTTAGTGCACATAGTAGTCACAATTGCAATCATAAATAAAAATTATAAAATAATATTTAATATAATCTTATATAGACACCTTACAATAGTTAAAACGGCCATAAATACAAATATCAAGTTAAACTATCATAAATGATCATATCCAGACCCAATGGGAAAAACAATGTTTCTACACATCTTGCTAATACTGATGCAAAAGAGATATATAACCAAATTTTGCTGTGTATATATATATATATATATATATATATATATATATATATATATATATATATATATATATATATATATATATATATATATATTTCTTTATGGCATAAGATTGTATGTAAGGCTGTCGTTTTTAAAAGCAAAGGAAACCAACAACATCACATCATGTCGGATTTGTTAGCTATATTTTTAGTTCCATCTGTTACAGCCCATTTATGTGCTATATATTTGTGTAATCCATGACTGAGTGAATGTAGAACTTTATTTAGTTTGAATGTATTCTGCGAAGCTACATAAAATAGAAATGAATAAATAAAGCTTTTTAAAACAGATGCTTATTCGTAAAGCAGCAGTGAGAGAAGTCCTATAAAGCCATGACCTTATACAGCCTCTCCTAAATGACCTCTAGATCACTGGGATTGTGTGAATTTCTGTGGTGTGTTCTCACATGTGTGTATGTGTCTGTGTGTGTGAAGTGTTAATCCCACTCTGCAGTCCTGCGCCATAATGAAATCCGTGTCTGCGTGCTGATTGGATGAGAGCGGCCAGGCCCGAGTCACGTGGGTGAGTTCTTTGGTCCGGAGTAAAAATGGGGTTTGGTGTAAATCTAGGGTGTATTGCTGTCATATATCACGCTACCTCGTAAAAACGACACTGAGGATTCTGGGCCAACAAATCAGAGAGGAAAAAAATATGAGTTCTTATTATGTGGATGGTCTTCTTAGCAAATATACGGCGGGTAGTTCTCTCTTCCCAAACGTGGAGCGGGCGTCTTGCAGTATTGGACCCAGTGGAGAGGACTATGCCTCGGCTCGGACGGCTGCGGCCATTGCGTTTGCACCATCTCTATCAGGAGTTTACAGCGTCAATAATGCAGTGTACCAGAGCAGACCCATGTTTACCTCGGGCTATGGCCAGGGGCAGGACGCGCACACACTGCACTGCAGCCTGTTTGACCAGAGCCGCCTGTTCACCGACAGCTGCTGCCACCCGGAGCCGGGACCCCTTTCCTCGCCGCCGGACAAACAATACCGGATGTACCCCTGGATGAGAGCATCAGGTATGTGCTAATACTGTCTCTTATGTGCTATTTCAAAGCCCCCAGGTCAATGCTTCTACAAAACATTGGGATACTTACATTGGCCGTTAGTGGTTCAATTAATTTCGTGAAGCCATTGGTGTTGCATGGAAAGAATCGTAAAACTTTTATTGCGCAACTAATGAGTTCTGCAGCCATAAATTCATTTGGCCAGCGCTTCTGTGTGTTCAGTACGCAGAGACCTTGCCGCTGGGGGTTTTCTCTGCACTCCTATTACTCTTATACCCTCTTCTCCCCTTTGTGGTTGTAAAAAAAGACCGGCCTGTTGTGTAAATCAGTTCTCTTGCACTCTGCAGCTCCTTTCTAATTGGGTCTGCACTGCAGAGGCTCTGGTATTTTCTGAAACCCGTTCGTTCACATTGCTGGATCAATATGCACCACTATTGTCGGCTACATAAAGAAGTCAAGTGGATTTAGAATGCAAGCAATTTGAAACATTGGCATGTGTTATAATTTTGAGGGAGAAGGTGTTTGGGGCTGTAATCTAATTACTTATGGCTCCTTCGGTGCGCAGAGCATCGCCGGCTTTTAATTGGAAAGGCATGCAGAGTATCAAAGGAGGCATGAGCCAAACATCCCAGCAGGACTGCTTTAAACAGATGCAGTGAACTTAAAAAAAAACAACAACTTTCCCCTACAGACTTGAGTGTGTTGTGTAAGAGTGTGTGTGTGTAGTGATGATGTAAAAAAAAACATGAGCCACAATTAACTGCGCTATCACAAATAGATTAATGGGTCTCAAAATGATTCCAGCTATAAGTTTTTATTGTCAGCATCAATTTCAACACCACTTTAATTAATGGTTTATGGAGTATCACATTTCATGCATGCAGAAAAAAAGCCCTTTTTGCAGATTATACAGAGCTGGCGCATCTTATCTTCCACAGATCCAAACCGAAAGCGGGGGCGACAGACCTACTCCCGGTACCAGACCCTGGAGCTGGAGAAGGAGTTCCACTTCAACCGGTACCTGACCCGCAGGAGGAGGATCGAGATAGCGCATACCCTCTGCCTCTCAGAGAGACAGATTAAAATCTGGTTTCAGAACCGCAGGATGAAGTGGAAGAAAGACCACAAGGAGGAACCGACCCCCGGGGGAAAGGACGGTGACATTCAGGCGGTGTCAGAGGCCGGAGAGCCCGAAGCTGGAGACACCCAGAGCGGCGCTTTGGAGTCAGAAGCAGCTGCAAAGTAACGAAAGACACGAGCAGAGAATGAAATGGAAGACAAACACTGTTTAGTGTGAATTAGAGATTTACCTGAGATGTGTCTCACATACCATTCATGCACTAAAAGCTTTGTAGGCTGACTAATTGAATGACAGCTGAAGGCAATTATGTAATAAGCATTTAACAGCAGGCTGTAGGTCTGTGTTCATATTTAAACCCTAAATACACACAAAGGCTCCGCATCAAAGAGCGACATCAACTACCTATCCAAACTATATTTTTATACATGCAATACGATAGTGTTTAATTTAACCTGATTGTACTACTGAATCAACATTCCTTAACGAAAAACTACCTAATATTTACCTACTAATATTAAACACTGACACAAAGAATTCAACGTAAATTAAATGTATTTTACCTATTCGAGTAATTCTGCACCACAGACGATTGTATTTTCTAAAGGGAACAAAGACACCGTCCTGCGTAAATGTGCCTTATTTTGAGTTCAGGCTAATTAAAAGTGAATGTTTTGTTAGTTAAATGCCTCCAACTGTGATTTAGCTGCTTCAGTAGGTGACCCGCTGTATTATTATTTTTTTATTCTAGATATAATTGCTTATCACTTATTATGTGAAAATGCCTGTTTTCGATACTTATTTTCCCCCTCTATACATCCCGGGTTAGTTTAGTAGTTTCGGATGATCTTATGTAACCTACCTCAGATTCCCAGAAAGCCAACTTGCTTATTATATCTAATGTAAACAGGAATACTCTGACGTAAATGTTTTGAAGTCTCAGCCGTGTACTGTAAAATGTTGTTGCCTATTTCCTTTTTAGAGAAATTTTCAGGCTCCAAATTTCATACGTGTTTGTGAATGTAAGCAATAAACGCATGCACTTTTATTTAACATTTTTTAGTATCAAGGCATTGCTTTTTTTGTGTTAGTGTAAAAAGCTAAAATGTGCAAATCTTGTGGTAGATTTAGGTTCAGTGCGCACGTTTTCAATGTGAAGTACAAGCAACATGTGAGCAAATAAATATAAAGACAGTCTTAAACCTCTGGGAATGTCTTAAAGCTGTAAATTAAAATATAATGGTTGAATAAAAAAATAGCTTTTATCTGTGTATTTGTTTGCATGTAATATTTGCGAATTTAATATTGTGCAACCACAACAGTCATGATAATAACCACAGTCATAATAACGCGCCAGTTGAGTAATATTATGTTGCTCACAGGCACCCGTAAGTGCTGTTGACTGTGGCCGATATTAGGTTGCATGTAATGAAATATGTCGCGCTCCATTATGACTGTTAGGTAAACACTTAAGTTGGGGAATGTGAACTATGAGGATGCGAGATGGGGCAGGCTGCACATGAAGGGAAATTACTGTTGAACTCTACATTCCCTCTGTCCTCTGTAAGATGGCGCCTGACGGTGACCTGCCCCCTTCCTTCTCTGTCTCTCCCCCCATCTCCCTCCCTCCTCTTTCTCCCCATCTCTCCCTCCAGCGCTGGGTCATAAATCCGTTGTTGTTTATGAAAATTTACAACATAGCAATACAACTTTACGACCCGGCTCGGCTTCTCATTGGCCCAGCTCGTCACGTGGTAGGGAGCCGTGAACATGAACTTTTTATATATAATTTCCAATAGCAGAATAGAGCAGCCTTTCATTTAACGGTCTCGAGCTTCCACGCGGCTGTTTCCCACCACCGACCTTCTACATTTTTACACCTTTTCTGGAGTTTTCTCTCGGTGAGGCAGAGGCTCGACGCGCAGGAGCTTGCCTTTAGGATATGACTGGATCGTTTGGGTGCCCTGCCGTCGGGTCTCCTGACACGTTTGGGCAAGATGAGTGGAAGGAGCCCCGGTGCGTCACTGACCCCCGGGAGCCCCAGTTTCCGTCCGGGGACTCAGCTGGATACTTCCCTCCGTCACTGCCCGTCTGCACCTGCCAACTCCCTCCCCTCAACTCCCCTGTTTACAAGCCATCACGAGGTAAGGCAACTGAAACTTGTCTGTGTTTGCCCTGTTATGAATTTGCATGACAAGTCAAGCAAACAATAACCAGTTCTTTGTCGAAGCATTGCACCTCATTTGCTTCCTGTGTAACTATCCAGAGGTTTAAAATCATGTGGGAGAAATGGCTTCCTGTTCCAGTTTATTTTATTGTGATTTAAAAGGCATATGCTACGTGGTCAGTGTCATCAGTCCGCATGAGATAACCCGTGACAACGGTGCTGCTGGCTTTTGCATGTTGTCAAGATATTATTTGTTTGTTGTTGGATTTGAATGGGGATGGGCTTTCGGCTGCAAAATTCATTGGGTGGATGGTGGCCAAAAGATGTGCTCTTTGACGCCCTCCTGTGGAGACAGTGGGGGTATTTGTGGTTGCAGCTTGGTCTGTTTTTGCTGCAAATGTCCTGCGGTGCACATTGGACAGACATGTCGACCTCTATTTCTACCTGTGTCCATGCATAATGCTTTAAAGTTTTGTGTGCTGCGTATGAATACACGCAGGCCTCGAATAATCGTGCGCTGAATTGATAAACAGGCTATTTTTCAGTGAACAAACAGGGTTATTTTTTCCGTCAGAATGACCTTTAATTGAGCAACAAGAATGTAATTATCAATTGAATTTAGAAAAGTAAAATATTTTATTATTTATACTCTGTTTTCGCACGTCGATGTAGTTAACGGTGTTGCTAAACATGCACTTAGTGGGGCTGTATTGAGACACTGCAGTGATTTGTTTCGTGCAATAAATTATTCGTCGGTCGAGCAATCATCTTCTGAAGATTTGAATGCAAAGCAGATGTTTTTGCAAGATATCACTCGTGCAAAATGGAATGTACCGTCGCATGCATCCAATATTGTGTCAGTTTTCAATTTTGCATGTCCCATACCTGCTTATGACATTATTCTACTCCGGCTTTTTGTGCAAAAGTGTGTTTGACATTAACGTTGCTGTCTCCATTTGTTTTGTCTGCTGTTCTTTCTGATGGGAAAGAGTGCATCTGCTGCTATTTGGTTGAGAATTGCGCCGCTTATGCATTTCATAAAATGTCATAACTATCCTTAATGTGACCACTGTGAGCTTTAGACGTGTAATAGTCGTGCGTAATGGTATTCTTGGATTAAGATATAAGATTTTAAATGTATTCTTTTAGACTCACGAGTGCCAGTGTGTGAGGGTGCCTGCAGAGTGCACTGCCCTCCTGTTTTCCTCCAGCAGTGGCCCCCTCGCTCCCAGCTCGACATGTTTGACACCAGTGCGCACTCAGTTCTTTCATCTCCTTTCTTTTGGTCCTTATTTAGTTCCTGGGTGTGTCCCTGGCTCGACTCGGGGGAAATAATTTTCGTGGGAACTTTGTTGCCATTGGCCAGCCATAAATCAGCTGCTGGAGCATGACTGTTTAGCCAACACACACACACACACACACACACACACACACTGCGTAGGTCTTCTCTTAGTGTGGGCCCACTGGATGTGGGAGCCCGGTGTTCACCCTTCCTCACATCGTGCCTTCTGGCTGAGGGTCTGTTACCGCAAAGGGCGCACATACCTGGGACCGAATAAATAATCTGTATCTCGCTGTTTTTGTCAGTAACACATGATTGGGCTTGTGCTGGGTAAAGGGCTGCTCTGGGGAAATAGCACGTGGGGGAAAGCAGAGGACAAGTCGCTGCCTTGGAGACTCGAAGGTGCCATAAAAATTCCACAAGGAGAAAACCAAACGGAGAGCGCAGGACGAGGCGTCATGCCTCTATAGAGTCTGTGCGGGTCTCCAGTTTTTCTATTCCTGCTCAGAATTAACATGAACAGTGGATAGTTGATTTGCACTTTTTAATAAGTACATGGGCCAGATTACAGTCAAATGTGGAGAGAGTTCTTTTTTGTTACGTAGGCAACGTTTCCCCTTAAAACTAAAAGGCTAAAGTACTTTTTAAAAGCGAGAAGCAATCGTTTTTACTTTGTCTGTGCTGCATTGTACTTCATCCATCTATCAGACAATCGTTTTACTTTTTTAAAGCTCTTATATCACACACAGTAGCCAAGGCTATATTTTTAGTTTTCAAAAAGTGGAAGATAAAATAAAAGAAACAAAGGACGCTACTTCTTTGTAACCCAGTGAATACAAATAACTCAAAGCCCAATGCAGAAACTAAAAATATGAATTATTGGCTGAATATTGTGGTTATTTTACATTAAACATTTCAAATGGATTGGTTTCATTTTATCCAATAATCGCTCGAATATTTCCTTTTTCAATATTTAAAAATTTCGTCTCTTTTGTGTCCTTAAATTGCAGAGTGACTGTACAAAACTCCACGCTGGGTCGCTGCTTATAGAAAAGGGATTTTATGTTGCTCTCGATCTTGTGTTGATACCTCACAAACATACAAATATTAAAAATGCAATATGATAATATATTGACTATTTAAAAGTCAATGTGAACGATGATTCGCCTTAAAACAGAAGCGTAATAAAGTCGGTTTACATTCGGCGAGTTTGTAATATCATCTGAGGGCTTATTGTGTAAATCGTTATATTTTAACCAGTGTAAAGTTGACGGTAACATGTCTTCATATGTAGCTTATATTTAAAGTTATCAATTCTTCACTGTTAAAAGACAGGCCTTGAATGGGAGTCTCTGTTATTATCCGACAATGTGACGCTTGGATTTTATCTTTACGCAAAACATTTATTCATCAGTCTTTCCTCACATTGGTGGACCTTCAGTTGTTTTATGATCATAAGAAAACTGTGAAAAAGCAGCCCTGCTTTAAATGGGCTTTTATTCTATTAAGTGCGCACACTATTTGCACTCATCGCCTATCATAACATGCATAACAGATTCTGATCGAATTATTTCTGTACACTATCCTCGCAGAGATTGCACTCTCAGCATGTCACTTGTTATATTGTTTAGGAGCCCGTTGGTTTTTGCCGCAATGGTCGTTAACCTCTGAATGACCCCGTGTGGAGCCCACGCCTCAGAAAGCACCGCAGACAGGCAGTGCAACAGTTGAGCCAGAGGATGGCGCACCACGACAATTCAAGACACCCAAACCGTGGCTCAGAGCTTGCCCTAGCCACGAGCGCATGGAGGCGCGCGCCCTTCACATCCCACCCAGTATTTCCTCCGTGCACGAGTTTACCTCTGGAGGTCACCAAGCAGGATTTACGACTGGTCAACAAAAGCACGTGATACTCCGCCGTACCCCATATTTGGGTGCCTACGTAAGAGAGAATCAAGTCCATGGTCCCACTCATTTCCATAATTCATCATAAATTGTGCAAGGGTGCTATAGGACGCGCTAAACCATAAGAGCCACAAATCAAGCACACAGGTTTATGCTATTTTACCTCTGAAACAATAAAAAACAACAACAATACCTACAACGAACAAACGGTGGAATTGTCAACAAATGAGCTCCTATTTTGTGAACTCATTCTGCGGTCGCTATCCCAATGGCGCGGACTTCCAGTTACATAATTATGGAGACCATAATACGGCAAACGAGCAATACAGAGACTCAACAGCCATGCATTCCAGCAGGTATGGCTATGGCTACAACGGGATGGACCTAACAGTCGGGCGGACGGGTACCGGACACTTTGTGGGCAACGAGCGGACACCGGGCTACTCCTCAGCGGCGACAACACCCTCGGTGGAGCCGGTCAGGTACACCCAGTCCGCCAGCAGCACCGGGACATCGTCTCTATCGCCAACACCTGACCCACTACCGTGCTCCTCGGTCGCCAGCTCGTCCCCGGTCACCGAGACTCAGTCTCAACACCGAGCCGTGAAAAACTCTATAACGACCCCGTGCTCTACCCCGTGCTCGAGCTCGAACGGAGGCACGCTGCTGCTCAGTCGGGACTGTGTGTCCAAAGCTTCTCCCCTCGAGGAAGAGAAGCCTGCGGGAAGCGCACCAACAACTCCACAAAATGTCACGGAGTCAACACAGCCTCAGATATATCCGTGGATGAGAAAACTACATATAAATCATGGTAAACTGCTTTTTTTTAATGATCTTGTATTGATTTTGGAGACCTGGCGTAATGTTGTTGTTGGTTTAGGTGTAATCATGTTTATATTTATTCAGACTTTTAGACTACATGCAGAACAGGCCTGAATCAGACCATTTTAGTACTAAATATATTTACTTTGCAAAGGGACACACGGCGCCATATGCGCCCCTCACCTGTTTGGTGTATTAGCCTACTGCTTTTTAGTGCTGTCAACACAGACCAGGTACGGCGTACTCTAACATAATAATACACTAGATGTAAGTTAGTTGAGCTTTTATTATATATCTACAGGATATTTTTTTTTATTATACTGTAGTTTTCATGGTCAAATGGCTCAAATGTTATATCAGTTTAGTGTGTTAATTCCTTTTCGCAAGGTGCAGTTGAAAAGGTGTGTTTCTTACTTTGCTTGGTTGTTTGGAATAATTTGGTGATCTTCTAAGCCTCGTGTGAAACTTAGCCTTGTGCCAACTTCGTGTGCAGAAACCAATCAGACAATTTTGGGGGGAAAATGCGAGATATGTAGCCAAAAAAGTTCCTGCACTGACTGTATCTTTTTTTATTATCACAATTAAATCCGCTGTATCTCATGTATTTTCCTCTTTGTCTTTCTGTACAAGATTTGTCAGGACCAGAGGGAAAGAGAGCCAGGACTGCATACACCCGGTACCAGACCCTGGAGCTGGAGAAGGAGTTCCACTTCAACCGGTACCTGACCCGCAGGCGGAGGATCGAGATAGCCCATGCCCTCTGCCTCTCAGAGAGACAGATCAAAATCTGGTTTCAGAACCGCAGGATGAAGTGGAAGAAAGACAACAAGCTGAAGAGCATGAACATGGCGGCTGCAGGCGGGGGAGGCTACAGGCCTTGATATTCAACTCATCTGCCCCTCATAGCGAGCACTATATACAAAAAAATAAAACAAAGATTGTCATATCAACTATCCCCTTCCTCCTACTTCAAAAAAGCGCAGAGACTTGTGACCGGGGCTGTGCGCGGGGAAGGGGACACCCCACCTGAGCCCCACTGTATGTCCAACAACCGTCCCATTATATTCCTTAATATTATTTCCTTTTTATTTCCACCGTGGTAATGCTTATGTGAGTAAAAAAAAATGCATTATGTACAGTTCTGTCTAGATTTAGTAGAAAAAGCAACAAAATAAATGTTTGTTTAAATTATTTCATGTTCAGACGAAAAAATAAAAACGTCAAAGCTTGAAATGCTACCTACCTACCGCAAATAAACCCAGTAAAAAGTTGTGTGATGCACTCAGAACAATACCAGCCTAATGAATTGAGGGTTGAGGTTGAGCTGCCTTGGTGTTTAGCCTTCGTTTTCTATGTATGTACTGTATATGTATGTATTTATTTGTTTGATGTATTGTACCAACTTGTCAGATAACTTGCTTCCAAAAGTAGAGCCAGCAGTGAGCCTTGTATGTTTATTGTGTGCGTTGTGAACACATGTATGGACAGAGGTGCCGACTCAGTCTTGTATGTACAGTAGCTGTGCCTTGCATCTTTTTTTTTTCTTTTTTTGCAGGAGCTTCTGTTTGTGTTTTTCACCTGGGCGCAACATCTTAGTAAAAAAAACGTGTTTTGTCTTTTTCTTTAGCTGTTTTTATGTGGAGGGTCCCCACAGTAAATTTCATTGCCTATGTGTTTAACTCCATCGTGATTAGCTTTTTGTAAATGTTTTTCAAAGACTGGAAGTCAAGAATATACTATAATAATGATGATGATGATGATGATGATGGCCATTATAATAAAATTTCTACTGGAACGGCAACATCACAGTGTACGTTTTTGTAAAACAAAAAAAAATATATATCCAAAGATCCGTTTACGCCTTCGCCACGCTGCGTCATGGAAGAGAGGAGTCAAGAGTTTGTTGTCTGGTCTAAAATCTTGAATTCACCTGTATGAGCTGACAAAAATTGTTTACTCGAGTTAAATCCTTGAATTCAACAGGTCCCCTTGAATGAAAGCTTCATGTTTTACTCACCTTGCTGCATGTGGAGCGGGGGGCTTTGGGGTCCTTGGCCACTCACCGGCTCCAGTGGCCGGGCGTCCCCTTTGCGCACAGACTCCTGGGCTATTCCCGGAGAATCAGCTCGACTTTTCAAGCTGTAAACTTTATTAGGGCCGATTCTGGCTCTCTGACATTTGGGTGCTAAATGAATGGGGGGTTTTGTCTATGAATTAGATCGTAAAAATCATCCGGAGCGCGGCCAGATAGGCTCACTGGCCATAAACGGTCACGTGGTAGCCATTAAAGTAAGTTTTATGGTTTTGGGGAGTTGACAGTATATTGCACATAACATATAATCGCACTGACGGCGAGGCTTCGTCTGACTCTCTCTTTGCAGGCTGTAAGTGTTACTTGACCGGTACAGCCCGTCTCTATTGCTCAGTCTGCCTCAGTATGGACCGGACGCTCTCCAGGAAGAGGACCGCGTCTCTGGGTAAGTTTCTGCAGACTATCCGGTAGCCCGAGAACAGCCAGCCTGTGTTAAACAGCCATATTATTGTATTCGCTCCCTCTATCTGTCCCTATTAGTCCATTACACTAATTTGTCAGTTGTGCAGCGCTGAATACTGGTCTCGGCAGATGTTGCGCAGGGTTGGGTCCGGCTCATGGCTATTTAATTGCTTCCTTCCCCGTGTAACTTGTTTCCCTCCATCTGTGGTGTAACTCATAATCCATTTTTACATGTTGGATAATTATCTCTGTGTCCATTTCCACCCCCACAAACTTCTAGTTGTTGTCGTTTTATTACATTGGAGGATTCACAGACCGTGAACCAGAAAGTTTCCAAGGGATGTGTGGAGTGTGGAGATTTCCTTGATAAAGTTAAGCGCTAATGCAGGCCTACAGCTTTACAGCTAGCGACGTTTGATTGGGTTCTGTATGTGCTGATGACTTTTGGAAGTTGGAGGTCCATGATCCTGGGGAAAAAAAAGTTGCAGTTGTTGTTTTGCTGAGCGCTGCGCTCCACATGTTGGCACTGCTTATGGCTTTAGGATGGGCTGTAAACAGTGTCAAGTAAACACAACATGGGAACAAACAGCAGCAGGGAGACGTTTGAAAAGGAATTCCGTTTTGTGTCAGCCCATCGTTTTGTGTTTGGGGTTGAAAAGTTCAGATGACCTCTTAAAAGTCACTCTCGCTTTGTGGTGACCTCTTGTCCGACCAGTGCCGGGGCAAAAGCGGCCACCAGTGGACCCTGATCCCTTAAAATCATGGACTGATAATGGGGAATATGCATGTCTATTTTTTTTAACTCATTTTTTGGACGCGTTGGTGTTTTTCTTTTTACACCCCTGTGTGTTTTTTCAACCAAAGAGTGTGTGACTCAGTGCGCCGTTTCCAATTTGAAATTTCCAGGCCAAATCTGAAAACATCCAACTTTTTTGGGTGGGTATCGCTGTTTGAATCGTGTGACTTTTTGGCAACAAACTTGCAAATATCCATCCAGCTTTCCCAAAGTTGTTGCCTGGGCGGATTTGCAATATTGTCCGTCAGCCAACCTAAATAGCAAGTTTTATATTGGGTTCAGAGGCCTACACCACTCCGTCTAAAATAATTACATGTTATTTCTGCCAATTAAATAAATGTATTCATCACTTTAAATAGCTTTTTAAATCCCTTTTCACCAATGCTGGAGTGGAATTTAAAATCTGGCCTCCTTTTGAAAATGCTGGTCAGATGAGGAGGAACTCCCGAAATTTATTTATTTTTTCTTTCTTTTTTAATAATCCAACAAATAAAATTTGGGGGTTTCAAAATAGGAGAATAATTGAAACCATACTGCTGATATCCATATGTTTATTGCTGAGGAATTTTTACGCGTTGTTTCGTAACGAAGTCACCATCTTAACAAAACACGGGATTTACACTCTTTCCAGTTGGATTTTCGACACGCTGAAAATACAACAGGACACTCTGGGAGTGCGGCTATTTGGAAATTAAAACCCTTGCCAATATTTCAAAAGGAGAAATTTCGACAGGGCCCCATGTGCGGCATACTGCCAGGCAGAGGGAGAAAGAGAGAGAGGAGCGCTGTAGGTTCATCTGGAGGTCAGCCACAGCACCAAGATAAATCTGCATCCTCTCAGAGCCACCAGCAGAGCTCGCTTTAGGCCAAGTTCACTGTCACCCTGCTGTATGGAGAGAGGGAAACCACTCACACATCCACGGTACCGCGCGCACACGCGCCTTCACGTTAATGACACGTTTGCTTGGCGTTGCCTATAAGCATAATGCGTATAAATGAATTTACCGAGGGACACAGAGCCCGTGGTAACATCCTTACACTGGAGGAAAGGAGTGTGTGTGAAGAGAGAGGGGGAGTCTAACTTTAAGTGTTGCCTCCAACAAAGACTTTTGGCTGCTTTGGTTGCTCTATAACGCTAATGAATGATTTGCATATTTTACGGCCCTATTAGTCTTGAGTGGGAGCCTATTGGATTTATCTTTTCACTCCCTCTTTGGAAACATCATAAAGCCACAATTGCATTTCAGGTCTTGTGCTGGCATCTTCTCTAATTATGAAATTTGCGAAAATGATCATCGCGATGGCAAGAGATATACACATTGTTCAAATCAATTTTTCGTTTCGAGAGGGGCAGATATCTCACTGGGCTGGGACAGATGAGAGCGAGATAGCTGCAGAAGAGGAGGAAAAATTGGGGTCAAAAGTTTACGCGCTGAACAAGTCTCCGTCATCTGTTCACTCAGAGCTTGATGCCAGCCTTATAATAGCGATCTTGACTCTCCACACAAAAGACAGAATAGCTTTGAATTACATATGTTGCACGGTGCACTCCAGGTGAACCCTGAAAGCGCGGTGACCTCGCGTTTGGGACCGGGGGAGGGGACCCCCCACCCGTCCCCTGCAACAAGATTGAGTAGCTGGCGTTTTATTAGGGCGGTTGATTGGTGAATTTCCTTTGAATAAATTGCATTTGATATGTTTAGGGACGAGGGCAAAATTTGCATTTTGAGGATTGATACTCTCGACCCGGTCACAGGGTAATGGGAAGGCCCACAGCCCCCAAATTGAGCCCCCGGACCCCTTAAAAAACATTTAGCCCCTCTCTTCCTGATCCGCTGAATAGAAGCCTTTTAAGAAAACAGAAATGTCACAGATGTTTTTTTGACTCAGAAAAGGAAAGCTTTAAAAAGTATTTCTTTTTGTTGCAATATATATAAAAAAGATGTAGTTTATTTTATCCTTATTTTTTACCAGGCCGATTTAACCACTTTGGAAGAAGAACGCAGCCACTACATAAAGCACTTTGGTTGTGGATGTGAAGGCCCAGTGAAAAATAGAAGTAAATAAATATGGCTGATAAACTCGAACTGGCGGGAAAACAAAATTATTTTATGGATATAATGCTGAAAAAGCTTAAAAATGAGTCTCAGCTAAGGCGCACAACTTCTTATACGTAGTCGGCAACGCAACACACAAAAACATTTTCATTTTCAGTTTAAATCAGAATAAAAAAATATAGAATATGATATCCATTTCATTAAAAATGACCAATAAAACAGTGCCACTTTCGATTTTATCAACTTTTTGTTGCCATCTTAACGTTAGTCAGAGAAAATAAACACCTCAGTGTAGAAACTTGCAAAATCTTATTTTATTTTTGGTAATGTAACACAGTTATAGACGCACAACACACAGCGCGCGACACAAATAGATGTTTTGTACTATTAAAAGTGTTAAAATGTCTCAGCAACGTTCAATGAAATTTAAAGAAGGTGAGTCGTTTGTTCAGAACAACTTTGTTTATTGGATTTAAAAGTAAAAGCTCACAGATCAATAGAGAATTGAACCCACCCGAAAGGCTGCAAGTGCGTTCATCCAACGCCACAGCGCTGAGGGTTATTATTTCATACACACTTTTTTAAAATTAAGCTAGATAATTTAACAGAAAGCATCATTTCACATGCTTTCAATTGATTTAATTCAAACGTTGGTGGCCTGATTGTTAACTCACCTTAAAGTGCACAATCCGACTCATTCAACTTTTTAATCTATCTGTGATTTACCTCAGCGAGACTCTCTAGTTTTTGCGTTTTGGAGACATTAGTTTTATCATTCTTGTTTGAAATATTCAGCTCAGTACTTTCAATTCTAACAGCTTCTGTACTTGGAGGAATAGGGAAGTTATCCATGCACTTTCTAAAGAATGTAGCTGCTTTTGTTCGCCTCTTTCAATTTGTTGAAGGCTTGAAGGTCACTACGTTAGTGGTCTAATCAAAGTTTGCAGCTGTGAGTACTCTCAGTTATTGTGAACGCTCGCTCTGTTGCCAGTCTTTCCTGTAAAGTGCTGGAAAGGACGACCACACGTGACACACTGTATAAAAAAGACTTTATTATGAGCGTTTACCAATATCAAAATATTTCCATAAAGGCATGAAAGGTGTTTTCTGGCCCGAATCCTTGGCACATCTTGAATGCAGAGAGGATTTTTTTATACCTCGCCGCCAGAGCTCCGTATAGACGAGAGACCTTGTGGGAGCCATCTGCAATCTGTCACCATCGTCATAGCACTTCTCTGATAATCTAAATTTACAGTAAACTGTCAGCATGATGTATATTGGTTAAATAGACCTTCACCTCGCAGTATATGCTCTGAAAGGGAACACCGTGATCTGGCTGTTAGATTATTTAGTCCTAAAATAAAATCTCCAACACAGAGCTGTAACCGTTTTTATTCACATTAAGAACAAAATGGGTGTTTAAATTTTGTGGAAAATTACTTGGATAGTCTAACATAGTTTCCAAATGCTGCCTTTTACTCCAATGGACAATTGGATGATTATTATCCTATTTTATTTTGCTGCATTGTTGGAGAGTTTTCCAGATGCTTTATTGCACTCCAACATACAACCGCACCTTGCAGGCCTGTGCACCAGATAACGGAGGTATTACCTGCACTGTTATCTAAAATACTTCCTCTGCAGCACTGAATCGGATTCTTGAATCATGATAATATGTTTAATGAAGTTATTCACAGCTGAGACATTAAAGAAAAAAAGTAGCAACAAGTAGAATGACCTGCAAAAACGGAGTAAGTGGATAATAGCCGAGCTGATCTGGCCCATATTTATACAGCACCTATATATAATAGAATGGCAGCAGACTGTAAATTTAGATATGATGTGAAGTCGTCTTACCGCTGACATTATGTTGACATATTGCCTCTCAGGTGGTCTCTCGGCCATACGGATACAGTGGATATATGGCGGAAAGCACATCAGCTGCCATTTACAATGAGTTAGGTGCGAGAAAGCCTGTAAGATACACAAGATAGCAGCAGCTCTGCCTTACAGCAACAGTGTGCTCACATGAAAAAACATAGGAGGTTTTTGAAGAGCAAAAAGTGAGGCCTGCCTTTGGTTGCTGTGGGAAAAAAGTCACCTGTTCTAAGTCGACTGCATCCAAAAATGGAGCTCAGGAAAAAAATCTCAAATGTAAAAGGCCATGTGCAGCAGATCTCTGTAGCTGTACTATCCCATATTCCACATATTCTAAATCATACCTCGGCGTGTGATTTTCTCGATAGTTTGAAGTCTTTTGCACATTTTTAAAATCCTTCGGGGACCATGCTGGGTGCTGACCCACGCTAAGTGCTCCCCCAACTCCCCAGAGCTGAACAGACCCCTGCAAAACTGAAGTCCAAGTCCGGGGTGAACCCCAGGTCACTGCGTCTAACAGATATGAAAATGTCGCCTCTTTGGAAAGAGGGGGCACGCCTTGTTGTTTAACAAAGACTGTCAATGGGAAAGATTAATCAGAAACAAAATGGAAACGGTGTCACTTTGGGGTCAGGCAGAAGTTATCTCTGTTTAGAAGGAGCGAATAGAATAGGAGGGGACCAGAAAAAAAGAAAGGAGAAAAAAAGCATTGAAAAGAAAGCTTTCAATATTTCCGAAGTTTGGCCTCTTGTTTCTCTGTGCAGAGGCCTTGTTGACGTGGACAGTGTGGATGAGCTTTGTGAAGAGCTGCTGCATCTTCATGGGACAGATACAGTGTGGCACCTCGGACATGGAGAGGAAACAGGACCTGGACGTGATGGCTGATGGCGGGGAGCACGGTCAGAGACTTTTATATTTTCTAGAAACATGCAATTTTAAAAAAAATATAAAAATATATTTCTAATAATATTTAAATATACAGGAGTCTGACGAAGGATGATAATAAATTTGTGGATTTTTTTTCCCTCCTGTAATAACATTAAATGTTGCTTGTTTTATTATTATACATCAATGTACAGTGGAATATTTCCTCTTATTCAAACTTTTAGTACCCCTCTATTCAATGCATATTTTCATAGTTACAACACATGACAAGTTGTTATCTTAGCCTTACAGTAAAGTGTTGCTGCAGGAGGCGCAGTGCACGCTCTCAACATTAAAATGTTGCAGAATTGTATTGAAATGTTGGAAAATTGTCTGTAGAAAAGCTTTTTTTATACATTTCCAAATTTCCATCAGAATTGGAAAATTGCACTGGATGTGAGATTATGTGTGTGCAGAGCAAATCTGGCATGTCTTATTGTAAGATGTCTATGCTGGTTAAAGAAAAAAATCGCATGCTTTGGTTTGGCATGGGGCTATGATGGAAGGTACAACATGTACTGCAAGTGTCTGTGCAGTGTTTGGGTGTTGCTTTTCAGTGGCAGTTAACACAGGAGAGCTGATAATACGTGATGGCCGTGCGATCAGTGCCGGATAACTTTCATGTGGTGCATACACAGAGCAAAAAAAAGCTTAAATTATTACTTTGTCCTTGCAAATTGCAGAAAACAAACGTTTTCACATTTGTGCTCGTGGAATGAAGAAAAAGTGGCCTTGTGCATGCACGCAGGTGTGCAGCGTGAGATATGGGTGTTTTCTGTTGTTTCTATATATATATATATATATATATGAGTGTGTGTGTGTGTGTGTGTGTGTGTGTGTTATAAGCGGGTATTCACCAGGTTTTACTGATGCACAAGTCATATGCTTTATATGCAGGCTTGTGTGTCCGCAGAGCAGCGGCTCGTCAGTGCATGCAGGAAGCTTGCCTTTTTCGATCATTTGAATAGGCTGATATGCAACATTACAATTTGCCCCCTTGTGCTGGCGTGGTTTCTTTTTATTTCTCTTTTCGTCTCTTTATCAGGAGTCAACATGTTGCAAACTCAAACATCCGATATTCTCCCCTCTGTTTGCAACAGCCTTTTGTTTGTGATAACCTTTATAATGTCAGGGCTTGAATTTCACGTCCACTTTCTGTTTCAGAGGAGGAGGATTTTTTCACATGCAGACAAGCCTCACCCACATAAGTTTGGCCCCATGCAGTAAACAACTTAGGTGATTGGTTTTGCTTTATATACTGTGATTTAATAAGGAAAACATCAACGTAAGCCAGTCCGAGCAGTGTTGGTGGTACCAATGCCATGCTTTCCATTGGTTCCTGTTTACATGATGCCCACAGGACACGCGGTGATTGGTGGCGCTTCACACGTGACCAGGCAACTTTGTACATTTGACAGGGAGTAGGAGGGTTTTGTGGAGATCAGAAAAACGACAGCGCGATAAAAATTAGTATTGTTGCACTTCACAAATTAATGACCATGAGTTCCTACTTGATAAACTCCAACTATATCGAGCCTTCCTTTCCTCCATGCGACGAATATCAGCAGAGCGGATACATCCCCAACCCTGGTGATTACTACGAGCGGCCAAAAGATACGGGCTTCCCCCATCACGACGAGCCATCCTATCCGAGGTCAAACTACACAGAATCGGGCTACGATTACGGTAACGTCCCCGCCACCGGACTCGATGATTTCGGCGACGGACACCACGCACAGCCGCAACCGGTTCCACAGAGCCACGGTCCTCGCCTCACCGTGGCCCCAGACGGTGGCGCAGGGGCAAATGCCAGCAAAGACTGCAGCCTCGCCAGTGAGGTATATCCCGGCGTAGCGAAGGGCAAGGAGCCGGTGGTCTATCCTTGGATGAAAAAGGTCCACGTTAGCAACGGTGAGTTATCGTCACGGTTAAATAGCAGAACCACTGAGAAACAACCACTGGAACACACGCAAGCCTATTGAGGCAGCACTAGTAGCAGCCCTTACAACAGCAATTTACGACTATCGAGCAGCAGGGTCGGTAATTAAGGACCCTCGTAAATTTTATTGCCTGTGTTCGTCTGTCGGGGCCATGTGCCTTTGTTGCTTTTTAACCCAAACTACCTCCACCACTGGAGCCGAGCCAAACTGTAATATCCAACCCCGCTGTTTTGTTAATCATTTCTAAGCTTGATATGTCCCTGGATGCGAGTGCTTGTACACTCCGCATCTCCACATTAAGGTCATGTCCGTAAACTGATTCAAGGCAGAGAGTAAAACAAACACAGCGGCTGTGATTTCCCACCAAACCCAGAAATGTTATATGTTTTTTTTTTAACCGTGTAATGTGTCCAGTGGAGGGACTATAGGTTTGGAATAAACGCTATCAGCCTGCGTGTAACACCTGCTTGCTTGCCTGTGTATGGCTTTTTTCCCCCCTCCAGTCAATCCCAATTACAATGGAGGAGTGCCCAAGAGGTCCCGCACTGCCTACACCCGCCAGCAGGCTCTGGAGCTGGAGAAGGAGTTCCACTTCAACCGGTACCTGACCCGGCGCAGGCGGGTGGAGATTGCGCACACCATGTGTCTGTCCGAGCGCCAGGTCAAGATCTGGTTTCAGAACCGGAGGATGAAGTGGAAGAAGGAGCACAAGCTTCCCAACACCAAGATCCGCTCCTCGAGCTCGGCCTCGTCCTCAGCCACGGGGGCCCAGCAGCAGCAGATCAAAACAGGCCAGCAGCTTGTCCCCACGCCGTGCACCGCAGGTCTATAGTGCTTGAATGAACCCCATCCCACAAAAGAACCCAATCCAGACTGAGATGGCAAATATCACAAGTGGAATTTGATGGACCGATTCTCAGTATTTTACACACACATGGTGTTATCTCTTTCACCTTGCCTCTGCCATTGGGCCCCTGTCACGTCCTATACCCTTTCCCTGTCCGGTCGTCCTCGCCCTCTTCATATAAGCTTGAAATTCACCTTTAATTGCCACGGTGGCAACTGAAGTGTTTATATATTTGTTTATTATTATTAAAGAAGGATAACGCACATTCAAACGTAGGACTTGGATCAAAATGTATCATTACAGTTAAAACTGAATGAGGTAAAAGTAAGTTTGAACTCATTTTTTTATGTTCTCTTTGGGTATTGTTTTTTTTTCTTTTTATATTGCTCATGGAAAGCTCTAATATACTTGAAAGATATTTAGCGAGACTCTAGATGCCTGTTAGAAAACCAGACGGCAGTTTTAGAGGAATGGCATCAGTCAGAGTAACAGTGTAGTTTGTGCGTTTGAGTGGGTTGGTTTACTGTTGAATGTAGTCCAGGTGACTTTCACATTTTAATGTACATAGGCAAATCATAATGAAGGCACAATAAGAGAAGCATTTCGTCAAGTAGAATTATGTTCGTTGGTGTCGTAAGGTCTAGATTTATTTGTGCTAGTCCGTCCCATGTTGTGCTGTGTTCTAAACTGTGAATATTTGTATGTGTTGTCTCAGTAATGACCGTTGTAATGTAGGCTAGTGTAGGCTCAGTCTGTCTGTGAAATAAATATGTACTTCACTTATAAGGCTGACTTGGCTTTGGATATTTTGTCACTGCAAACACTGATTTGATTTGAGTGCAACATGTATTTTTAAAGCCGTGCGTATTAACGTGCCAAATGAATGTATGGGTGCCTCGTTTTTAAAAATTATTTTCACAATTTGGGGATTTTATTTTCATACTGAAACATTTTATTTTTATGATGCTTGTTTTCACCTCAGTACATGGAAACAGATTTATTTCAGAACTTCTATTTTATGCTTTTAAATCAGTTATCCAGTGTTTGGAGATACGTGCGTAAAAGTGTGATAGTGTGTCCGAGCACTGGATAATTTACTGCGCCACACTTTAATAATTCTTTTTAATGTGTCTCCTAGGTCTCCTCTACTTTATTAAAATAGAGCAAAGATCATGTGCTATATTTGATAGTATTTGCAGACGTGATATATTTTCTAATCCGTGCGTAAAGTTGCGGAGTTTCTCTCAAAGTAAGACTTGCATAGAGGGAAACAGTTCTAACATTTTCAGGTGTTTAAGGCGTGTAACCTGTTCAGAATGAAGTATGTCTTACAAAACGTATCCCCATCTGCAACACACTGCATGAAACAGAGATGATGTGTCGGACTAAATTATGTCTTTAAATGCTCAACTGGCTGAGATTCTAATCCGTAAAATGTGCATGAATGTCATGCGTATTTTCGTGGATAAAGATAAGATGTGGTTGGAATTTAGTAGGCAGATATAAGCTGCTACAGTGTTGCAGGCTTTGCTACTGACACGGGAATCAAACCAACCCCAAATTGTTAAATGTATCCGGCCACGCATATTGTTCTCACTTGCCATTTTAAGGAGATCTCAGCCAACCTCAGTGCACCAGAGTGTGAGTGTTGGTCACTACCTGCTACATCCAAACAATAGAGAGTTCAACCAGGGGACACGGCCGGCTCTGGCCAATCACCGGCTCAGAGCACTTCTTCTGACCCCTGACCTTTCGACACACACAATGTTCAGACCATACATCAGCGCCGAGACCTCCGCGAGCTTTTTCTTCTCATTTAAGATTTACCCAGAGACAGCGCGGAAACAAAAACGGCGTTTAGGTGTGAATCTGTGCCATGAATTTTCCCAAAATTATTCTTAGGGACAGCTCCTCTACAATAAATCACAGAAACACCCCTGTCAGGTCGCGCAGAAAGGGCAGATATGAGCTGAAACATGCAGGCATTGTTCATGTAATTTAGTATGATTTTCAACATGTTTTGGCACTTATGGTTTCTGCTCAGTATATATGCCAGTAATAGCTTAATGGATGGGTGTGCAATGCATTTAATACTAAATCGGATTAAAGTGACATTCACCAAAATTCCCACAGTAAAAACCCTCAGAGTGACAGACACAGTGTTTTATTCTTGTTGGTATGTCTTACACTTTTTTGTCTGCATAAGAAAAACGATCCTGCAGAAATGCTTAAACCCTCTTCTCATATATGTGCAGCACTTGCTGCAGACATGGGAGCTGTGCAGAAGATGGCGTTGAGGCTGATTGGCACCAATTTTGCGCAGACTCCAAGAAGTCCAACTAGTTCAATTACAAGATTTGAAGTCATTTGATTCGCGAATAGAGGTCACTTCCAATGTACTGAAATTTTAATTCGCCCTGTTCACGTGACTTGTTGAATAATGAATGCCCCGGGGGTCAGAAATAGATCTGAAAATCTGCCTTATTTTCATTTGAAGTGATCCTCTGCAGGGTGCGAGTCAGATCTCTTCTCCCCTGACAGAACTCTCTGTCCGCTGGACACAGACCGTCATGACTTGTGAGTAGATTTGGCTGATTTTTCTCTTAAATTTTGTGGAGATCTTTAAAAAAAAAAATGTGTCTAGAATATCCCGGAAGTGGAGTCTCATGCTCTCCTGGCGCATACAAATGTATATTATAATATGGTTTGTTTATTTCCAGCTATACATTGCTGTAGACTTTCTAAGCTTGCGAATTTCACTGTCAATATTTGCTTATTATTAAACTCAGATAATCATATTTCTCAGTCTGATTAACATTTTAATTGAATTAAAAATAAATGTATTATATTAAATCTGTATGTATATTGTGCTGAAACGTTAAGTATAAAACATAATTGAACCATGTGTAT
The DNA here is from genome assembly GCA_035609425.1 of Epinephelus awoara. Taxonomy (NCBI): domain Eukaryota; kingdom Metazoa; phylum Chordata; class Actinopteri; order Perciformes; family Serranidae; genus Epinephelus; species Epinephelus awoara. The sequence goes on along the minus strand of CM069310.1, from coordinate 13,325,668 downwards.
TTGTGGACCTCTCAGGACATAATATCAGAGGGCAGGTCTAATTTTCCATACATTTTAAAAAATGTTCAAACCATGATAAATAAGGATGATAAAATTCCACCTGCATTTGCCAATAAATGCTTTATGAGAGTAAATACAATTGCCAGTTTGTGAAAAATAAAGTGCGTCAACACATGTGGCTGCAGAGGTTTAAAAAACTGAAATACTGGTGCGTCTGAAACTGTTTGAACTCATGCAGTCACTTAAATTTGACGTGAATAAAAACGAAAAGAAGCAACAGTCTGCCTTTGTTTGCAAAGTTTAGCTGAAAAATACTACATTCCTTCAAAGATGGGCAACGCTTAGTTGCTGACTGTGGATTTGTTATTAATTGTAATAATTATATTTAATACTTTTCACTGTTCGTTTTGCAAATCAGTGTATTTAAACAACAGTAACAATGCAAAGGGCTTATCTGTTGCTTGAGAGACCCTTTCAGTGAGAGTTAACACAATAGTCAGTTTAAACACAGGTTAAACATTAACAAAGTCCTGAGGGGATGTGACAATGACTACAATAATCATATATATTGTAATTAATGGACTATTTTGCACTTACCTCCAAAATGTAACTGACATCTATTTAACAAAAGCCTATGATATATATATGATGTACATTTTCAGTCATAAAAAAAGAGCCAGTGAGTTCAACATGAAAATTCAGATAGCTTTATTACAAGCACCTTTACGCAAACAATTACGCTGTCCTGGTCCGTCTGCATCCATGAGAGATGTCTCCAAGTCGGCTTAAGGCGTTGAATTTCGCATTAGCCTTGATGTTGGCCGATGTAAACCTCGCAGAAAGAGTTATCTTCGGCTGAGTGTATCGGTAACCCAAGCCTGGCTGTTAAGAGCTCCGGGTGTCAACATTGTGGGAAGATATGGACCGCCGTCTGGCTAACATCCAGAGGTCTGCGCCTCTAACTCCTCTCTGCTGACAGTGATAAGAAGCCTTGATTTGTGTTAAACATTTGTTTTATGCGAAAACATTTCAGATTTTAAACATAATCAATCAACTACTACTTTTGAGCAATGGGCAAGTCTGGAAAAAGAAGTGAAACAAAAAGTGAAAGAAAAGTAGGCTACCATCACAGGGCCTTTGGTTTCAATCTTCTCCTTGTTTTTGAACCCCAAATAACTTCTCACCCGACTCTCTATGCCTCTGCCTGGGTCAGGGAAAAGTTCAGGTGCGGTGGCGAAAGGCAACGTGGGATAAGCTTCCAGTGCACGGTCATGTCCAGCCATGTACTGGTGACAGCTCCACATCTGAAATACTGAGAGCAAAAACATAACAAAATAACACAATACAGACTAAAACATTTTGTGTAAGCATCGAAAAAATAATCTTCTTTTCAGTCATGCGCCTAAAACCTGTGCGTAAAACTTAATCTGTTTAACCCTGATCATTAATATTCCTCCTCCTCTCTTCAGTTTTAGAAGTGTTGAAGGTGAATTAATAAGAGCTGGTCTGCTTCCGTCCCTGTCTTTAAAACTTTACCGCTCAAGTTGTAGTTTGAGAAGACAAAGGCTGGTGTGGGAGTGGGTTGCTGTCTATGTCCGCCCCGAATGATTAATAGTTGTGGTGGGATTTTTCCACGCCCGCTGCTCGGTGTTGACGAAAAACAAGCGCCAAACGGTGCCGAGAGAAGAGAAGCTCTTCCGGGCTTGGGCTTTTGGCGATACGTGGAGTGGCAGAAGCTAGATATCAACCATGACACGCGAGCCACGCTCTGTATATAGCAACTGGTTTATATGATGATGCTTTTGGCAAACTACAGCAGGATTATGGCTAAGTCGGCACTTTTGCCGCCGTTCTTCCCCACCCCCATTCTAAAACTCTGCCTTTGCACAAACCTGTAATTTCTAACATCACTCAGCTGCTCATAGGAAACGCGTAAGCGCATTTAGGTCGAATGGGGGTCCATGTACTGATCAGCGGGGTCGAGCAGCCACTCTTTGGTTACCTCACCTCCACTTTCCGCTCACTGCTGACTGACAAGCACCCCTCACGACCACCGGGACGCACACCCTTCTCATGTAGGACAGGTAAATGTGTGACTTTTTCCCTCACATTTGGCCAACAGCATGCAGGCTTTTGCTGATGGAAGACCAAATGCTGATTAAGTGGTACTACACCCAAGCTGTGGGACTGTGGACTGGGGGGGCGATATTGAGTAAAGCTCTCCACAGCCCTGGCTGTGTTGTAAAGAGAAAGGAGAAGACGTTAGCTGGAGTGATGAGTAATCATTATGCCACTCTTAAATGGTATTTGGTAGGTGAAGCTCTCTCCATCTCACATAGTGCGAATTATCACGCTGCAGTGACAAACATTCTGGTTTTTAGCCCGGCTCTGAGCTGCGGCTGCACTTGAAACTCAGCATAATGCAGGCAGGATTAGCTCTTTCAGCCGCTAACAGGCACCAAATATATGGCACTTTAAAACTGACAGAACAGTCTTTCCCTCTGAATGGGCGACACGTGGAAAAGCTGCTTCTCTGCGAGAGACTTGCTCCTCTGCCAGATACATTGCAGTGTCACATACCCCTCTTTTTTCTCCCTCCAAACTGATCCGTTTCTCCTCAGGGGCAATGACTGCCTCCATTAATGATTCACGGGCTCAAATAAAAGGGATTTAAGTTGACGTTGCGTCACGTGAGCGGGGGCGCATAATACTGCGCGATGTTATGGCACGGGGAAGAAAACCGGAGCCCCGGTCTGGCCATATGATGCTGATTATATGCGGGTTACCCCCACTTTCCGTGAGGGGAGTCCGGGCTTTGTAGTTTGTTTATCGAGGGGAGAAAAAGAAAAGAGAGGCGCACTGAAAGAGAGAGGATCCCTGGTTTGTGGATGTACTATACCGCTGTCACGGACGGATATGTTTTTCCACGCGGACAGAGTCAGAGCCCGAGCTTTGGGAGGATGGATTTTATTTTGAGGTATTTCCGCCGATTGTTCATTACTGTCGTGAGTTATTGCTGCGCGAGGCAGAGGTCAGTTAAATAGGGGTCCAGGGTTTCTGCAGGGCGAGAAAATAGACAGGTACCAATAAGCTATCGATACTCATCTGTTAATATCTGAGATTTATCACAGCCAATCAAGCAAAACATAAATAGGCCTTCAGAATTTACACACAACATATACAAGCAACGATTTAAGGATTTGTCTGTGCCACTAAGTCTCAGGCTTTGTTCCATTTTATGCTTCTCAGGCTAAACACTACCAAAGCCATTACTAGTTTCTGTGTAAACTTAGAATAGAGCAGCAAGGAATTATATATTTCTGTCATATTCCCGTTTTTAATAGCACGAGCAGCCATTTGGATAAATAGGCCTGTATAAGCTTTTGTAAATAAAGCGGCCATTTAAATACTGGCTTCCAAGAAAAAACCCAAACAGAGCGCGCGGCCGCTCCAATGTGCAACCGGTCCATAAAACAAAACATCTCGTGTCTTTACGTGGGTTTTTGTGTGTGTAAATGATACATCAAGATGAGCTCCATAAAAAAACAGTAGAGGAAAGCGGTGGGGTTGTGTCGCTCCGCAAGGGAAACGAGGATATAATGGAAGACGGAGTGCCATCCAGGACCGCGCGGCCGCGCTGAGGTCACGGTGCTCCTGCTTGATTTATGGGCGCGGGGACTTGGGGAAGATGGTGCGCGAGAGCTAATGACTATTCGATCCGTTTGTGGAGAAAATGCTTACCAGCCAGCAGGGAAACAACAAACACGTTATTTGCATTGGCCCATTTTTATGTTATTAGTGATATTAGGCTGATAGGCAGGAATATTTGCTTGTGATATTTGTGTCTGAGGAGGCGCTTTGTTCATTGGCTTTTATTTATGCAGTTTGTTTATTAGTTTTTATAGTCTTGTGTTTCATAAGAATTAATATTCTGGTTAATATTGTGGTGCAAAATGCTGAAATCAATTCAGATTTTATGCTTCCTCGAAGCTGTAAAGACATTTATACTTTAAGACAAAGACTTGGAGCCTGCTGTTAAATCTAAACATTGACCTAAATATTATCTTAAATTATTGCATCGAATTTTACTAGATATCCTATTTGGCAGATCTTTGTTTTTGTTGTATTTTATTTTTAAAATAAGGCCTACAGCTTTACGCGTAAAAACAACAGACTTATTTATAACCAGATGCTCTCTTTATATGGAGCGCCTATTTGGAAATAAAATCCACAGCAATATATTTTCCACAACACGCTAAAAGGTTGTTTTTATCTCTTGAGAAACTGAAAATATTTATTCCTCCTTGCAGAAATCCAGCCAAGTAAATTCAGGCCATCGCACGGTCTCCGAGACACCTTGAACTGCCTTCGGTAAGTCCATATATCTTTATTGATTTGCGTTATGAATGCTTGATGGTGATATCCTTATTCAATTTCTAATAAGTACCACACACGCCCACCAAAGCACTCGCAGGGATAGAGAAGCAGCCTATGGCTTGTACGTTTCCTCGTAGCAGCAATATGACCAGCCCGAGAGCAATAATTCCTTCTCTTCCACTTGTCTTTGTGGTGTAATTTGTCACTATAAAAGTGACGAGGGGAATCGCAGCTCTTGGAGCCGTGCCTTACTCCTTTCAAAAACTACTTCCAGTGAAAGCCATCTGCTTGTAGCTGCTGTAGTTTACTGCGCTGAAGTTTTAAAAATGGATCTACTCTCATCAACATTTCATTTTTTTTTTACCCTCCCACATTGTTTTACGCTTTATTATGCACGGCAGTAAAACGACCACCACCTCACTGACATTTCACCCTCAGCTCAGGGCCAAATTAAAGAGAGAGGCGCATCAGCATTTTAGCAGAACACAAAGAGGTAAATAATTATACAATGTGACTACTCCGGTTTCGAAAAGAAAAAGCCGAGTTGGCTAAAAAAAAATCCTCACGCGTGAATTTTTATCCCACTCACCCTCCCACACCGTCCGTGTGTTCTATCTTTTTAATTGTGTCACTGGATTTTGTCCCAGAGCCTGAAACCAGCAGAGAAGCTGCAGCTCTGGACGTGTTTACAGCCCGGGGAAGCTGAGAGGACATAAATCTATTTTTTCTCCCATTCTTTCTCTTGGCTGCAAAAGAGAAGCATTACCATGCAGAGGGATTCCCCCTGCTGCCGGCTCTCTACTCCCCTGCTCCTCGCTGCATGTCCTCCGCTCTGCCTTTTGGTGATGAACCTTCTTCCCATTTTTCACACCCAGCTCCTGGTGGGGTTTTTCCCTTGATATACATCGAGCTCGGCTTTGATGCGAAGTTGTTGTGCTTTCTATTCTAAAAATAAATATATTGTATTCTTCACACAAGAAGCCATGCAGGCAGTGGTAGACCTGGTGCTGGAATGAAAACGAATAGCGCGTCCCTTGTGCCCAAACATTGAGGACTATATGCAAAAATGCGGGTTAATTATTAAACCGCGAATAGAAGCCCTTTATGTCCCGTGGAAATGGAAATGCAGCATGGTCAGCGGCTGATTATCCCTTTGTATTCTCCCCTCTCTCCAACATCTCATCCGCTGGGCTCATAATTCCACTGCAGGACGTGGAGTAAATAATAACAAAAAGATTTAAAACACTTTAGGGAAGGACTTCTATGCTATTTGTAACGAGGCATTATGGGTTTTTTTTTTCTGGACACACTACCTCATTTGGTTGGGGGAGGAGGAGAGGCAGCCACTTGATTTGAACAAGCTTTCCAAGGCGCTACTTATTTGCATAATTTTTTTTGTCTATGGTGACGCTCTGGTTCGGGGCAGTTCACTGGTGTCTGCATGGTACTGGTGAAGGATCACATAGTCTAGCATAGCCTTGGCTGAGTTTAATATTGCTATGAAGCCCTGGCCATTGCTTTGTAGCATGACGATAAATTCAATCTTGGGGCCAGATAACTCTTATCTCGCTGACCCGACTGCTCACGCCTGCTTTCGTAATCTCGGTTTACCCATCCACGTCGAGTAGGAAAAAAAGAAAAGGAAAAAAGGAAAGGGGTTTCTCTCGGCTCTTCCCTTTTTTGTTGTGGCTGCTAATGCCTGGTGCATGGCAGGGCGCACTCTGCTGCTGCTCCTGCTGCTGCCTCACCCAGCCAGCCCTGCCTTTAAACTTTTTTTCCCCTGGATTATTGCTTTGATCGATTTCGTCGCTGAATGAGAAAATATCGCTTGGTGCTCTGCATTCGTCGTCAGAGGATAAGGTAAGCAGGCCAGAAATAGGCTCCCCTCGGTTGTAAATGGCGGAGTTTGTGTGTCGCGCGGTGATTTATCACCGTATGACTTAGATCTCGGTTCAGGAAGAGTTCACACACACAGTCAGGCAGCCAGATTTCTCTAACGTGGAGCAGAGAGGGTTGCGCACAAAGTCTGTCATTTGTCTCTCTTTCTCTGTCTTTTATGACTATCGCAGTGGCTCGCCTGGAGATACACACCACAAAGCTTTCTGATATCTTTTCCAGGTCATCGTGAGTGCAGATACAGCGAAGACACCTTCTTTCACTCTGCGGTTTAGCTGCGTTGAGGGCGAGCTCAGGGCTCATTTTAGACTGATTTGCTCTGCACGGCTGCACAAACAGTTGCTCGACATTTCCCTTTTTCATTTATTTGCGTTCATTTTATAAAAATGCGTTTTAGTTATACGTTTGCTCCGAGACTATACTAAACCTATACCTATGGATTGTGAAATTAACAAGTAATATTTTTACTGCAGCCTACATTAACGAAATAAATGTTGGGATTATATTTACCATCAGACGCATAACACCAGGGCCTGTTAGCGTCAGCAGTTGAAATCTGAAATGTTGCAAGCAAATATTTTTTTATTTTATTTAGTTCTTATTAATTTCATTTAGTCTCCAAATTATCAGCTTCCTTGATTGGAACGACTGCAGTGATTAAATCTGGAGTGCAGACAAAAGAACTGCATGATTTAATAACCAAATAGTAAATGGATGGGCTGGTTTTACAGTTTATTTGCACTGAAAATCACTAGCTTTTAATTAAAAGTATTTATTATTATTATTATTATTATTATTATTATCATTGTTATTATTATTATTATCATTATTATTATCCATTGCACTTTGCTAATTTTAATGGCAATCTCTAAAACACCGGGAGTCCACATTAAGCATTCCACTATTTCATTAGTGATGCCACATTATGAAAGATTTCCCGATGATGACCCGTGGATCTGTGTCTATTATGGTTTATAGTTCCCCCAATAATCTTTCAGAGGCTGATCCCCATGGTTACCTGCGTGAATTATGGTGGTTTAGCAGCAGGCTCTAGCTGTGCCATGCCGGGTTTCTGTCCGCCTGAGTACCGGGCTTGGCTGCTCACCGGGCCGCTCATTCCGAGCAGGCCGTCCCGGCCCACTGACCCCCATATATCACCGCGACGGGCCGCCGCGCAGACAGCACCGACAGCAACCATTATTATGGCCCTGCTAGGAAAAGTTCACACCGTGGTCATGGAGATGCACGGATGCCCGCCCGGTTTTTCAGGTTTCCTCGTGGCCCTTCCATTTATCTTGCAGCATGCAAAGAAAAAAGAAAGAAAAGGAAGAGAATGCGGTTGTTTATGCTTTGCGTCAGGTGGCCGAGGAAACACAGCTCATTGAGGTCTATCCAGTTACTCACAGTGTAAAACAAAAATGGGTTTAAAGTTTGTGGACCACACGGCATGCTTTCACCTGCTACATAGGAAATTAGATATACTGTTGACAGCCCTGTTGGTAGAATAACAATATAACAAAAATATTATTTTCCTGTGTGGTTACTCGTTAATAAGATTTCCCCACAGCACCTTTTTATCCACCTACAGCATTTTGTCTAAAGGGTAACTCTATATTTAGTTTCATTGTAAATAAGCCCAATGGTTTAAAATGTCAGGCAGTTTCTTGTTAGGTCTAAAATTGATTTGGCAATCTGAAATGCTTTTGAAAAGGTTTTTGTTTTGATGTGGTTTGGCACAGATGGTAATACAAGGTTAGTGCGTGCCTTTGTGCCCTGTGTAAGCCATAAGGTAAACGGTAATAGTCTACAGAACTGTTGGCCCTATCTTGCTTCCATAGTCTCTTGTGTCAGGCCTGCATTGAAAAGTAAGATGGATCGCCACCATTTCTTCTCCTCACAGTGCTTCTTGTAACCCTAGGTTCACCCGAGGAGGCCATTGGCGGAGAGGCGTCACGTGACCACGGGGTGCCAATGTTATTCTACAAGGGTGTCAAGACCCTGTCAGTTTCTGAAATAAATATTGGGAAACGGCGAGATGCAAAAGGCAACCTACTACGACAGCTCCGCAATTTACAGTGGCTACCCATATCAAAGCGCAAATGGCTTCAGTTATGATGCCAATCAGGTCCAATATCCCCGGGCCTCTCATGTGGAAAGTGAGTACCATCGACCTGCCTGCTCCCTGCAGTCTCCTGACGGCTCCGTGGCTCTGCAGAAGCCGGGGGAGATGGCGGAGAGCTGCGACAGGACCACAGCCATTCAGGCGGCGCAGTCCAAGGTTCATCCCGAAAGCAATCAACCGCAGGTGCCAGTGTCAGGCCCACCCCCTCCCTCACAATCCCCCGGTGCTATCAGCCAAAACACAAGCAACGGGTCCAACCAGCCCAGTGCCAAGAACGGCTCGCCGACCTCTGCAACTCGCAAACACATCTTCCCCTGGATGAAGGAATCACGTCAGAACACCAAGCAGAAACCCACCAGTAGCTCCAGTTCAGGTACTTTCAACCTAAACACTGCTGCTGTTAACACATAACTTGATAGCCTCTAAACAGAAAGTTAAATAAGTTTTGTTGAGGGAGGACACAATACATAGGGGGTGTGGGTGGGTGGTAAGGTAAGGGGATATGAGGGAGGGGGGGCAAACCGCAACCCTGTGAGGGTTAAAATGTTCCCGTTTTTTTCTGTGCCAGCGTCAAAAAGGTGTTGATTTTACTGTATCGTTTTCAGGTCAGTGAAGTCAGTGGTTTGTGGTATTACATGGCATTTTATGTATATATTTTGTTCCCTCTGTGGACCCTAAAGTTATTCAAGAACTACAGCCAAAATATGACCACAGAGTTTAATCAACACCTCTTCAGGCAGAGTATATGTGAAAGTGTTACTTTTATTGTATCCTGAAATGATTAAGTGACATCTTGGAAACTCTCCAAAATGATACCCCACACATTATATACTATAAATAACAATATAAGGTTATAGAGTCTAGAAGAGTTATGTGCCTTAACGGTTGAAGTAGTCTCCACCATTTGTTGTCCCTGTGCCCTGCAGCTGACCTGTCCCTACTGTAAACACGCATCTCCACTGATCACATAATGTTCCCTGAAGAGACAACAAACAAACACGCACAACAGTTGTTTCAGTCTGTCCTGCTGTTCTGATTAGAGGGAAACTTGGGTCAGAGTGGGTGGGTTGTGTTTCAGGGGGTGTTTATTTACATAGAGCAAACTTTAAAATTCAGAGATTCTCATCTTCCCATGGCGTTCTTATTAGGTAAATATGTGGGTACTATTTCAAGTAAGATACAGGTGTTATTCGACAGTAAGACGCGTTATGTGGTTTAATTTGGTTTATGTTTAGAAAGTTTTTATTAACACGTAAACTACCCTTTTGGGAACGTTTAATACACATACACAAGCCAGATCCTGCTGTTTTGATGAAAGGAGGACTTGGAATGTCATGTTGGGGAGTTTGGATTTGGGGGGGTCTTTATTTATATGGACTCAACTTAGGTTGATTCAATGTAAGAGACGTTCATTTTTCAATGGCCTTATGTGTTGTAAATTAAATGGGTAATGTTCCTTTGGTAAAGTTTGAAAATATAAAGCAGGATAAGGTCTTTCATTCAATCCAATAATAATTTCTGTTTGGAAATGTTTTTTATTCGCTTCAAACAACACATTGATGTGCTAACATGTATGGGAACGCTTTTACGCACGTTTTACGCACGTGCGAAATCTAGATCCTGCTGGTTATTTAGAGGGAAGCTTTGTGAGTTAGTGTGTTTTGGGTGTTAAGTTGCATGAAGCTAACTTAGAAATGCAGAGATGCTAATCTTTCAATGATCTTTAGATTTTGTAAAAAAAAAAAAAAAAAAGTGGGTCAGTTTCTAATAACGTTATACATAGTCACAGCAAGAGCTCAAATTCAGAGTAGTGTGACACTCCTTGTGATTTATGTTACAAATGTGTTATGTTACAGGGTTCTTTTTAAACAACTTATTATCGTGTTAGCATTCATGAAAAGTCTTTTACGCACGCTTTACGCACATACGCAAGCCAGATCCTGCTGTTTTTATTTGAGAAAAACTTGGGGTGTTTAGCTGGGTTCTCTTCATTAACCCTAATCTAAAAATTCAGAGATGCTTACCTTCCGGTGGCCATCTCATGTTGTAATATATGGGCAATTTTCTAATTAAGTTATATATACTCCTCTGAGGTAAGAGTTTAAAATGCAAAGCAGTGTTTCGCCCTCATTGTGATTTATGTTTGGGAAGGGGTATTCATTAATTCTAACAACACGTTGAGGTGCTTACACTTATGAAAACCCTTTTACGCGCGTTTTACGCACGTACGCCAGACAGAGATCAATAGTGCTGCAAGTAACATGTTTCTTATATCAGTGTTTTATGAAATCGAGCTAACTAGCCTTTAAAAGATGAATTCATAAGTATGCTCCTCATACAACAATAATCCTTATCACACGTGGTTGCCCTACATATGTGGATATTCCTCCTGTTACCTTCTCTTTCATCTCTGTAATAACCTAATAGGTCAGGTTATGTCATGCTGCATTCCTTTTGCTCCACGTTTGGGCGACAGGTAGTGAAATTTATTAAGTGTTGGCCGCCTGCCACAGCGGCGAGCAGACCAACACCTTGCTATTCTGCAGCCAAGTTCCAGCCTCTTAGGGGGAGAGGCTTATCAGTGAGGGCAGGGCGAGCTGCTTTATACACCCCGAGGAATACATAATGCTTGTGTTTGCATTACGCGTGTGCTATTCGGTGAGTACGGGGGAAGATGGGGGTCAAAGTGTTTTGGTAGGAAATCTGAGGTTACCTGGTTCCATATCAAGTATTGACCTACTATTCTTCAGCTGCATTTTTTTTTTGTCTTTGCAGCTAGTGTAGCGTGCACACAGACACACTGCCCACGCACTGATCTGTTAATTGTCTTATGGAGCCCTTGTGATAACCCTTGTGAAAATGTTGAGATGTTTGCAGCACACACACGCGCACCTGAAGAGGGGGGCGTTGGAGAGAGAGAAAAAGCCAACGATGAAATCCCTATTTAAGCAGTGGAGCATGGCATATTTATCTAGTAAACCGACCCCTATTGATGGTTGAAAGTTCTGTTATCAGCTGTGTGCGTGTTGTCAGCTGGTTTCACTCTCACTCTCCAGTCTCTGCCTCTGTACCTCTCTCTCTCTCTGTCTGTCTGTCTGTAATGGATTACTGATTGACACCCTCCTCTCCTCTTCTCTGACAGTGGAGAGTTGCCCCGGAGACAAGAGTCCTCCGGGGTCAGCAGCATCGAAGAGGGCCCGGACAGCCTACACCAGCGCCCAGCTAGTGGAGCTGGAGAAGGAGTTCCACTTTAACCGGTACCTCTGCAGACCCCGGAGGGTGGAGATGGCCAACCTGCTCAACCTCACCGAGAGACAGATCAAAATCTGGTTCCAGAACCGCAGGATGAAATACAAGAAGGATCAGAAAGGTGTTGGAATGATGCCCTCCCCTGGCGGACAGTCCCCTCGGAGTCCCGTGGGCCCGGCCTCCGGTGGTGGTGGCGGTGGTGGAGGCTACCTCAACTCTATGCATTCTCTTGTAAACAGTGTACCTTATGAATCCCAGTCGCCGACGTCTTACAATAAACCTCATCAAAATGCATACGGCATGGCAACGTCATATCCCCCTCCTTTGAACAGCTCCCTCAACAACTGCCCGCCCTCCCAGAAGAGGTATCCCGGGACCGACTCGGCCACGCCCGAGTATGACGCGCATCCTCTCCAAGGCAATGGCAACTACGGGACTCACATGCAGGGCAGCCCCGTTTATGTCGGCGGAGGTTACATCGACTCAATGCCCAGTTCTGGGACCTCAGTTTTCGGTCTGACCCACCTCCCGCACCCGCCGTCCGCAAACATGGACTACAATGGAGCAATCACAATGGGCAACAGTCAGCATCACGGAGTGTGTGATCCGACACCGACGTACACAGACCTAACGCCGCACTACTCTCAGGGAAGAATCCAGGAAGCGCCCAAGCTGACGCATCTGTAGCGGTGGCGCTCCCCGGATCACTCCGCCCATTGTGTTATCCACCTCCAGACACATTACTGCTTTGTTTCCGCGCCTCCTCACGGCTTCCACCTTCTCTCTGCCTTTGTTTATGTTTTCTATAGTTTGATGTGTGAAGTAGCGTAGGATAAATAATCACAACTTGCTTGAATTTTTCTCTATTTGCTCGTGTCATTGTCTCACAAAGACCTTTATCTGGGCTGTAGGACGTCTAGAGTGGGAGGGAGGGGGGCACAGTATATGCATAGGCCTATTTAATCTTTTTTTTTTTTTTTTTTTTTAAATCTTGTTTTAAAATCGAAACTCAAACAGGGTATTATGAACATATGTTATTCATTTTTAATGTGAATTTGTCCGTATTTTATTTATCCGCAGTTGAAGAATTGTGTTTTGCATTTTGTTGCACTTGTGAAAGGATCCTTCAAGAGCCACGAGTTGGGATTATGAGGGAAATACATTTTCAGAAACAAGGGTCATGCGCTTACACGCAACCTCCCTTGCTTGTGTTGTTCTATTGGACTTTCAAATGTTATTTATTTTGTTCGGTGTTAAGATAAGAGTCCTTTAGTATTATTTGACACCTCTGCGATCTTTGTGTGGGGGACAAGGTTGGTGGAAAATTAGCGTCTCGGCCCTTTTCCAGCCCATACATGTAGTCTGCACAAGCTCCTCAGCAGCAGCACCATGTTGCTATGATAGGCTATGTTTCCATTTTTCTTCTTCTTCTTCTTCTTCTTCTTCTTCTTCGAGGAGGTGTTTTATTTTCTCAGCGAATGTAAAATCAATCAGTCATGCAATAAGGGTGGAAAGAAGGACACACATTTGCAGTTTCTTTGTTGAAGAAAAAAAAAAGAAACAGACATCATCAATTTTCTTTTTTCGATGTCATACATTCCACGCTGCTCCAGTTCGAAGAAATAAATAAAAGAATTGAAATATAATTGCAGCAGAGCTTGTAGTTTTAATTTAGACACACATAAAAACATTTCATATTATCACAAAAATAAATCCAAGACAGTTTCTTAAATAAAAATAACAAAAATAAATCTAATTATTGTTACTGGTGCTTTATATTTCATGACGGTATAAAATTCCAGAGTGGATAACAAAATAAATGAAAAATACATTTATAGACAATTGGTAAAAATAATAAACCGTGTGTGATAATTGGTAAATCTATATATTCGTGTAATATTCAGGCATACAAAATAATATGAAACTAGTGACCATATTTAATCAATTACAAAAAGGGGCTGCAGATCAACTGAAATACTGAATAAAAGCTGCATCTTTCTCCCTTTCTCTTGATTCGACGTGAAGAAAACTCTCGGGTGGCCTTCTCCCCTCCTCATCTGCGTGGGCACATCCATAATAATAAAAATGTCACTCGGGCCCTTCTGGAGACTCTGCAAAGACACAACAAGCTAAATGAGAAATCCTTTGAAAAATAATTCCCTGATATGTTCAGTCAGTCAAACGCAGCCAGAGAGGATGCAGGTTGAAGTAGAATCGTAACGGGGCTTATTTGTCTCGTTATGTTACAGATTTGCAGATGGCAGCGTTAAAGCCAGTTCAACGCGATGAAGCCTCGGCTGCGTGGATGGTTACTGCAAAGCAAATTATCAATGGGAGCCTCAAAAATGCAGTGGATTTTTTTTTTGTGTGGATTTTTTTTAAATGAAGGGCTTAATCCTATTTTTCTTTTTAAAATGAATTTCCTTTTATTGTCTGCAATAATTTCCTTGCATTGCTAAATTTAAAGATATATAAACAAATATCTGCACACACGGAGCTAAAATGCTTCATTGTTTTGTAAATCTTTTTTGTTTCAGAGGAAAAAATGCAAAGATTTTTAAAAAGAAAAAGAAATGCAAATAATTTTCCACTTATCAAATCAACCAAAACCTTTTTTGTACAATGTTTACTCTTTATGGTTATGTTACGCCTTTTTGTTATATGTCCTCACTGATGTTACACCCACAAATCATTTATGAGCACAATATGATTGATATAAGAGGGCATGAACATTACCAGCCCTGACATATGGTTAGCAGGGAAACCTAGAACAATTGAACCATGGTGTGTCACACTTTAAAAAAAAAAAAAAAAAAAAGCTGATGCACTGAGTATTTCTGCATCCAACATTCACGCGCACACATGCACACGCACACACAGCAAGACACTGATTTGACCCATATGTGCCATACACAGGTAGCACATAAATAACGGTGTAACTGAAACAGAGGATTTGTATTTCTTTCATTGCGATTCCATCCGTGGGAAAGTGCTCCTAAATCAATCCTGCTGTAAAGACAAGTGTGTAGGACAAGCTGGGGTCCACTAAATGCCGCCACCCACTCCTTTCCTTGCACACAAAGCCTGTGCGTATTCCCAAAAAAAAAAAAAAAAAAAAAGCCATCCATCTCTTCCCCTAGCAACACTGTCCTTCACCACGCGGTCTGATCTGCTCACAATCCTACACCAAAAACGAAAATGCATGTCTCTGTGTAAATGCATTCACAATTCAGAGATAAAAGCCAGGTGGAGAAGCTGCTTCGCCCTACTCACCGTTGGCGCATTGTCGCCTCCTCAGAAAGGAAATGGTGGCATCTTGTGTAGCTGGGTTCTTATTTATCTTTTAAAACATCCCTCCAGCGACAGCTCGGCTACAACTGCGAGCAGAAACTGGTTCTAATCTGAGTGGCCAGTGTTTCTCGCCGCTTCCTGGCTGCATTTGATCCGGGGGAGAGTTAGAAGCCTTAAATGTGTTGTGAGGGCACCGAGCTGTCAGACCTTTTGGCGAGTAAGATTGATCGCGCGCAGGCTTCCAGGACTCTTTGTTTGGTATATAAGCAACAAACTGAGAGAGGCCTACCACTTCTCTTCTTCCTCTCTCTTACTCACCAAGCCATATTTTTTTTTTCCTTCAATGAAAATCCAACATGTACTGCTTGACGAAAAACATCCCAAATGTGGCTTTTACAGATTATTCTGGAAGGGCTATAAAACCAAACACTGCAGGGAAGCGCCATTCAATAACAATTCCATTTACATAATATCGCTGCAAATGGACTCATTGTGAATGGTCGATGGTGTTTGCTTCATTGCAATGTCAGGTAGAATTGATACTGGAAATACAGTGAGATGCCTTCTTTTGCATTGCAGCTGCTGTCCTCCCAGTAAACCCTGCTCTAACCTTGTGGTTTCCCACTCGTAACATGGACATATCTAAATATTATGACAATATATAAAATATGGTAACAACTGTGGCAGCTTTTGGTTATCGAAAACTGTGACTATAACCAATCACAAAGGAAAGAAAGGGCTCCTGTGTGTTTAACCTGACGTTTATGGGTTTGTGCACGCACATGAACGCGCATGACCTCGTTTTAAAATCGACCTTTTGTGGAATAAACGAAAAACCTTTGTGCTTTAAAATCATATCTATAAATGCAACATAAATGACCTATATTACAGCAATGTATGTGAGTGCGCATGCTTGCATACATACATGCGTGCGTATCTTTTTACAAGCTCCTGGACCTGAACTGTAAATTTTACAACAGCTGTTATTGGAAGAAATGGTCGTAACGTGTCATATCCGTCAGTATTAACTTAATGGATGGGCTTTTTATTGCAACACATGTCAATGGATGCACTGCATATTTCATTATTATGCATCTTTGAAGAATCACATCTACTCTGGAGTCCACACTCACTGAGCAGACTGGATTGTTGGGGTTTGTTTCTGTCGAGAAGTCTCAATATCAGGTTTTTTGGGGTATGTTTTTTTCACCTCAGGAGCCTGACTCTCGCCTATATGAATAGCTACTGGCGTGAAATGTGTGTGTGTCTGTGTGTCTGTGTGTGTGTGTGGTGGGGGGCGTTCTCGACTGACATCCTCAAACAATACGAGAAAGAGGAGTGCACGAATCCGCGCACCCTAGGCTGGGCTCCTTCCCTGTAATAGTGAGCGTCAGCCATTCTTAAAAAACACATTTTGTAGCTTAGTGGACTGGACTGGAGGGGCGAGAGGAGGATAAACTGAGCGGACAAAGATGTAAATAAAAACAGTCGTCCCCCAGCTGAGCGAGGCGTTCTTCATCAGAGTTTTTGGATCAATCAGGCAGACAGTGGCTCCTTTTGATTAAACCCCAAATTGTCATTGGGCAGAGGTAATCATGTGACAGGCAATTCGGTCCAATTTCAACCTTGTCTCCATGAATTCAATAGTTTAATAGTAGCTCGGTCCCCATACGGCCGTAATCAGTGATATAGAAAAAAACACCACCAGGAGATTTTTTTTAATGATTTTTTCTTTCTCGTCCTCACTGAGCCGCAACATTTATAAAAATACGCGTGCAAACTTTCCTCGGCTCTCAGGGAGCGGAGATGAATTACGAATTCGAGCGAGAGAGCGGTTTTATCAATAGTCAGCCGTCGCTTGCTGAGTGCCTGACATCTTTCCCCCCTGTCGCTGATTCATTTCAAAGTTCATCAATCAAGAGCTCGACGCTTTCACGCCCGACACTGATTCCTCCTCCCTTTGAGCAGACCATTCCCAGCCTGAATCCGGGCAGCCATCCGCGGCACGGCCGGCCCAGACACAGCCCCGACGGATGCAGCCCGCTGCCCACCGCCTCCTTACCCCCGGAGTACCCCTGGATGCGGGAGAAGAAAGCCTCCAAGAGGAACCACCTGCCGACCTCCACCGCTACCACCATCTCCAATGGACCCGTGTGTTTTTCTCCAAAAGGTGGGTGATTTTAAACACTTACTGCGGAAGTGTTTGCTATCTGTTGCTAAACTGGAGCTCAGGCCTTTCCTTAAAAAAACACATAGGCTAGAGACGTTTTATTCTGAAAGATTTATGGCCATTGCTTTGCTGTGATTGTGTATGAAGCAAGAAAAAAAAAGTTTGGGTAAAGTTTGGTGATGTAAGATGATTTATTCCCCTAGCCGTGGCAGAGTTTTGATGTGTGACAGTAATGAAGAGTGATGGAGTGCCGTTGCCGAGGAGGGCAGCTGGAGCATTCATTACTATCCCACACCAGCCTGGACCTCACTGCTTTTATAGTGCACTGTGTTTGCTTCACGCTCACGCTGCACGTTATTTTATGTGTTAAACAATCTGATGATATGCTGTAATGATTTCTGGATAAAAGGTGCACAGGCTATAAGCTTGGGTCAGTAGCTCCAGCGGCCATTTTGCTGCAGCGTGTTGTGAGCCACTCTCTAGTGGTTTGTGAGAGGCATAATGTTTGATTCACGGGCAGCGGGGTTATGTAACTGTTGTGTCCTGCGTTTTTAATCCCAATGCTACCGTGATGCTTATTTTCCAGGCTCGCCTGAGATTGTGGAGAGCGGCGGAGGAGGAGGAGGAGGAGGGGGCTCCCGTCGGCTGAGGACAGCGTACACCAACACACAGCTGCTGGAGCTGGAGAAGGAGTTCCACTTCAACAAGTATCTGTGCCGGCCGAGGAGGGTGGAAATAGCGGCCCTGCTGGACCTGACCGAGAGGCAGGTGAAAGTCTGGTTCCAGAACCGGCGCATGAAGCACAAGCGGCAGACCCAGAGCAAGGAGAACCACAACGGGGAGGGGAAAGGGCCGGGCGCCGAGGACGGCATCCAGAGCGACGAGGAGGACGAGGCCCCCCTGTACGAGCGGAGCGGGGCCCTGCTGGAGAGAGATACCTGCTCCTTTCAGAACAACTCTCTAAGCTCCACTCAGCAGCTCCACAATAGCGAGTCCATGAGCTTTGCTGCTGCGCCGCTGAACAGCAATGACAAAAATCTGAAACATTTTCCCAACCCGTCACCCACTGTTCCGGGCTGCATGTCAACAATGGGCCCAGGCTCGGCATCTGGCCCGGACAATGGCGACAGTCCCCCGGCCCTGGATGTTTCTATACACGATTTTCAACCTTTCTCCTCGGATTCCTGCCTACAGCTCTCCGATGCAGCCTCGCCGAGCTTGTCAGAGTCTCTGGACAGCCCCGTGGACATTTCTACGGACAGTTTCTATTTTTTCTCGGAGTCTCTAACTACAATCGACCTGCAGCATCTGAACTATTAACTGAAATCAATCACAATACCTTTCTTTTTTCCCCCTCTCGGGACAATTAATATCAGGCTACGATGGTTTTAACTCTGATGTTATTTGTATATTCGGCACATTTATTCTGTTGATATTTGACTTGACGATTAATACAAGGTAAGGATGAAATGAAATCACTGAAATAGCTCTACTCTAAACGTGGCTTGTAATTACCATAACAAATTGATCTCTTGGAATGGAAATTATGAGTGTATGTGAATAATTATACAATATTAGGCCTATGGAACCTGGTCGTTTTATTTTTGTATAGCTTCCAATGTCTTGGATATTTTTGTTAGAATACAATTAACTTCCTACAATCCTTTCTTTCTGGTGTTTTGAGTCGTTTCTTTTTCTATTTACTGACTGGGTATTTGTGCTTGAATTATTCACGTAGAAAATATGCAAAATAAAAAAAGTAGGGCATAAACAATAGACGCATTATGCAAATTAAACAACAGGTTGGCGATGGATATAAATAGTCCGCGTTGAGCTGTGAAGGCAAACACATGATTGAACTTTTATTGTAGAATTTAATTTCAACATAATGCAGATGGTTTCAAATAGTCAAGTAAAATATAAGGCGTCTGTCTTTTTGTAGAATTAACTAAAATGCAGTTTTTTAATTTAAAACTTTGTTAACTTTTTGCAACGTAGGAAATCACTTTTAAACATCTGCAAATTAGCAGTGTGTTAAGTAATTAATGGTGCAAAATAGCAGCGTTTGTTTTGCTGATTTTCTTTTAGATTTACACAGACATGCTGGCAATATTTCATGCTGTCCACAGAAACCCTAATGCAGATTATTTTTATTTTCACCTTCAGACTTCATACTGTGGAGAGTAAAAGCAAACACGCCAGCAACGGATCTTAGCATGACAGGGCTCTTAACATTGTGTGCATGTTGCAGGCAAATACCCGAGCCATGTTTGCCTTCAGGAGCTCATAAATCACTCCGTGGCATGAATGAGACGGACATTAAGGAGACCAATTGTGGCGTAATGTGCACAAATAAAACCCCACTTACATTTTCATACGGGACTCCCCAATTCCTGTGCTAAAAGGGGGCTGAGTCTCTGCATGCGTTTGGTAATAATTCATTTTTATAGCTTGTTTAAACACGGCTCTGGCTCGGGGACAGCGGCAGCATGCAGCAGTAGCAGGCTGCTCAGGGTTATGAGGCTGCACTCTTTCCCCGTGTGTTAAAAGTAGCCCAAACTCAAAACAGACTCCTTCTGGACTAGATGTAATTTATCAGGCATAAATTTACTAAGAATAGCAGCGCAGAGAGGATCATTATGCAATATCTGGCTTACTTTATCAGGAGAGTTTCTGCGTTTTGGGGGGATTTTACAACATTATTGGAGCAGCTTTGTTCTGAAGTGTTGGAGTTCAATATAGGGATTATGACTGGTCTTGCTTTATTGTATTGCACTTGGGTTGACTTATAGGAATCAGTTATTAGCTCATGCACAGATTGACTCAATAGGTTATTCCACTTTAACAGCCCTGTGTGTGAAACAAGCTAAAACAACCACCGGTTGCGACGCCGGCCTGCAATGATCGATTCACAAACTCATCTACACGTGCGAAATTCATAAAGTCGAGCGTTCAGCGGCGGGTTATCGAACAATCTGGAAGCCATAAGAAGCCAATCGACTGGCTGAATATTAGCCTACTGGGTAACTGGAGTGTGTGTGTCAGTGTGAGTGTGTGTTTAGGGAGGGGGGTATGTGGGGGTGCAGATCCTCTACACTCCTGCACTCAAGCGACCAGTGACTAACCACAGGGCCAGTATAACCAAATCATTCCGAGACAGCGCGCCTTTTCTGCGCACATGTGTTTCACACAAAGAGCCAAGAAAACTCCAAGGCCTGGCTGAAGTTTCCACATGCAGGCAGACAAGGCAGGATCCACTGCGCCCACTCTCTACTGTTGCAGAGGCAGCTGGGAAGACAGAGAGGAGAGAGGAGGGGCGGGGGGACGTATTGACCCCACTGCGCTTTTTTTTCTCTTGTGGAAGTTTGCATCACCTCCTCACTTTTTCTTTTATGTTTTATGAGCTTGATTAAAACAGCTGCAAACTTTTAGGATCAAATTTGTGAGGATGGCCGTGTCCACTTTCATTAGGCTACTTAAATTTAATAGAGGTGGGAATCATCAGAGGCCCCACGATACCACATTATCAAAAGACTTAAGTCACAATACAATATTTTGTGCGATACAATAGTTTTGCATATGCTAAGTGTTTGATACTATGCTGTATCGTTTTACCACCCATTCACCCCTAAAATTTAATCTTATTTACATGTTCATCTTTAAGTAGTCAGATCATTTACTTAAGTAAAAGTAGCAGCACCACACTGTAACACTCCATGACAAGGACAAGCCATGTCTGAAATTTTACTGAAGTTGAAGTTATGGATACGGGGGATAGTGATACAGTAAGGTATCATGATATTTTGCTGGCAATATGGTATGGATACAAACTGCCAAGTGTTTATTTTATCATATAAATCATTAATATTGCAAAACAAATGAAACATTTAGTAGCCTACTAGAAAAATGAAGTCAATTGTTTTATGAGTGCATCAGACATTTTGTTGCAATACAAATATTGAGGTGAAATGAGTGAACTTAATAGGATAAAAACTGAGGCTGACAAAGTTTTTCTTTGGTGGCATAATTTGTAGTTGATTAAAAAGGTAATAAATTGCAATAAATGTAAATGCAATTATCAGAATATTGAAAAAAAACTACACATATCACAATAATATCGTATTGTGACTTCAGCATTGTGATAATATCATGTCCTCGCCAGGTGATTCCCTCCCTTTAGAGAAGTACATCACAATACATACCCCCCTGTAAGTGTTACATTGCCATTTCACATATCAGTTTATTAGATGATTATTCCCGATAACATGTAAGCAGGTGTTTAAAAATGCAGCTGGTGGAGGAGGTGGTAAATCTAACCTCTTAACATACAGATGATGGTTGGGTTAATTTTTTTTTTTTACAGTGTATCATTTTATTAACTTATCACTAGTTGTGTGTGTACAATCTAAATCTGAAGAGTAATCATACACAGTTCTGGGGAGCAAAGGTAATTGTATTCAGTTACAGTTACTAAGAAAAAATATAATCAAAATTTTGGTGATTACCAAGGGGTTACATCTGAATATATTCTTCTCGGTAAAAAGTTCATATGCATCTTTACACCTTACAGGAATGCCTTCTTTTGGCAGAGCCTATTTCTGGACATGTTTCAGCATTGCCCAGTTTAAAGAATTTGTTAGAGAAGTAATCAAATGTAATTAGTTACATTACTTTGATGAAGTAATTGAAACAGTTATATTATGTATTACATTTTAACAGCATAGCTGGTAATCTGTGATCTATTACACACAAAAGTAATCTTTCCAACACTGACCAAAAGTACATCTAAGTAAAGTAGCCTACAAGTAACTCAAAGTTGTACTTAGTTTTTTCCACCACTGCCTCAAATTGTACTTAGTTACTTTCCACCACCACCTCAAATTGTACTTAGTTACTTTGCACCACCACCTCAAATTGTACTTAGTTACTTTGCACCACCGCCTCAAAGTGTACTTAGTTACTTTCCACCACCACCTAAAATTGTACTTAATTACTTTCCACCATCACCTTAAGATTATACTTATACTTCATCTATCTACCTACCTACCTACCTACCTACACAGTCATATACACATTTTCAACACACTGACAAGTATTTTGGGTGTTTGGCCACATATGGCCAGTGGGGGCGCTCATCCCACCATGTGATCCTCTCTTCCTCCCCTCCCCTTTCTTTTCCTTCCTCAGTGAGAGGTTGGTTGGCTCTGCACTCTGCTGTCGCTCCACCGCATCTCTCCCACGCACACTCTCCCCCTGCTCTGCCTTTTCTTCCAGCGCAGCTTTTCGTGGCCATTAATTTCAAGCAATAAAGCAACAGCTTTATTTGATGAACTTAACAGGATAATCAGCCCACAGTCGCACCTCGGGCTATATGGGCGCATTAGCTCCACGACGGGCCTCGCATTATCAGATCATTTGATCACTATACATGCATAATGAATACATGTGGGAGTGAAATCAGAGCAGATAGCAGACCCCGTGACCCTAGGAGAGAAAAAATTAATACTACATCATCTTAATGTTTAATAGGTTTTCTTGTCGTTACATCACCTGTGACCTCAAAGCAAGTGCTGAAAAGCAGCCAAACATCTCTAATGTGACCTTGCTGGGGAACAAAGTTATTAAGCTCTCTTTGACCAAACTGGAGTACTTTTTGCTTGTGTCAGGAGTGAAGCCTTCCTGCCTCTCCCTCACTGTCACACTGTGAAAATATTTGCTGAGCAAATCCCTCACAGTGTTAAAGCGTGAAACACTTCGCATTGGAATGGGACACTGATAGCCCACATAGCCTGTGGCAGTGGCACACACGCACTGAGCTATCCATCCATCCAGGAGAGAATGACACCATTATACATATGACATCACGGCTGTTACGCGCGGGCGGATACAGACACGCACGGAGGGCACACGCACAAACCGCCTGCGAGCATGTACGCACTAACACATGCACACACACACTTATTCTCCTCTCTATTCCAAAAATACCATACCTGAGGTCAGGGTGCTAGGTCGTCCACGTGGAGAGGTTGCAGGGGGTGAAACGTTAATCTTTCCCCGGGCTGGAGAGCGCACAGCAGGGGTTAGAAGACGCCGTATTTGCCGTTCCCTGCTCTTCATGCGACCCCGGAGCTGTCCACCGCCGTCTGCCTCCCAGCTCATTGTTTGCTCGGCCAATACATTAGTGGCGACGCGCGTCACCTTGATCGACGAGCGCCTGGAATTTAAATAGCCACTCAAACACCAATCTGTCACCGGCTAAGGGGATAAGGACAAGTACCTCACTGGCTGACCCGGGCCCACGTGATAACACCCGTTCATTGATATCGGCCCGTGCGCCCCCCTCCCTCCTCTGATAAGGACAGAGTATAGGTAAAGGTTGGCACGGTCACTCGGGGTAAGAGGGGAGAGAGGAATAGATCAGAGGGTGTCTGTAGAGCGGACGGTCCCTCGGCCCAGGCAGAACAATGCTACAATGAGCAGCTTCTTAGACTACTCAGTGATGAGCGGTGAAGGAGGCTCATGCTCTGTCAGGGCTTTCCACTCGGACCACGGGATTACAACTTTCCAGTCCTGCGCGGTTACTGTCAACAACTGCGGGACGGATGACCGCTTCATGGGGAGCAGGGCTTCTCCGGACGGCGTCCCTCACCAGCCGGGGTCATACCAATCTCCTGCTAGCTCCCTGGGTCTCGCCTATGGGGCCCATCCGGCCTGCAGCTCCAGCTATGGACCCCAAAGTTTCTGTGCTACGTATAACCATTACGCGCTCAACCAGGAAGTAGACTCCACAGCGGGATTCCCCCAGTGCGGCCCACTGATGTACTCGGGTAACATTTCCTCCTCCATGGTCTCTCAGCATCGCCAAGGTTACAGTGCCGCCCCCCTGGGTCAACTGCAGTATGCCCATGCTGCCTATGGCGGCGGGCACGAGCAAGCAGCCCCTTTTCCAGGGTGCTCAAACCCGCTGTCACCACTGCATGCAGCTCACCTGGAGGCTTGCTGTTCACCTCTGTCTGAGGGCGCATCTTCTGCACAGACTTTCGACTGGATGAAGGTCAAGAGGAACCCACCCAAAACAGGTGGGTACCATGTGTCATGTCTGTAAACAACACAGGTTAATAAGTGATCCAAAGTCTTTACATTCAAGCGATGTCAAACAATGTTGCCAGATATTTTTGTGTGGGATAAACATGAATATAAGCACGTTTAGAGCCAAGCTATTGATTTAAATTTTTATACCTTTTCTTTGACACTTCTTGTCTGACTGTGCCACCTTTATAATTTGTAATGCTGTCTTAAAGGAAAATACAAAGGGCTGGGAATACCTCTCATTGTATATGTGTATGTTTTAGTGTTATTATACCAGGCATATGATTATCATTATGAATATCATTAAATAACTGCTGCGTAAAAATTTGCTCCTGCTGCGTAAAAGTTGCTTCTCAATGCGTAAAAGTTGTTTCTGGGCACAAGCAGTATAACTCATGTGTGTTGAGAGCAGAGAACATATAGTGTAACTTTTTTCACAGTGATTTGTTTCTTCGTCTGCAGGCAGGTCTGGGGAGTACGGTTATGGGGGTCAGCCGAACACGGTCCGGACCAACTTCACCACCAAGCAGCTGACAGAGCTGGAAAAGGAGTTCCACTTCAACAAGTACCTGACCCGTGCTCGGCGCGTTGAGATCGCGGCCGCGCTTCAGCTGAATGAGACTCAGGTGAAAATCTGGTTCCAGAACCGGAGGATGAAGCAGAAGAAGAGGGAGAAAGAAGGGCTGCTGCCGGCCAAAGCTCCATCCTCAGACCCGGGGGAGAGCGCACAAGAGAAAATGGACGATGTGGCATCAGAGAAGTCTATCTCAGCTCCCTCTACTCCGTCTCCCATGTCCTCCACAGTGTCTGATCCTTACTCTTCCAACTAAGAACCAACTGCCTCCTTACCTCTTCGGGCCATAGGCGGCCTGTATATATCAAAGCTCATAGCAAGTGTACCAAAGCCAAAGTCCTGGTTGATGGATGACATACGTGGACATTTAGGATGAATTAATGCACTATTTGGGACATGAACAATAATATGGACCACCTGAATTATAGATTTGTTTTATATTGTGTATTGTGTTCAGAAGAACGATAACATTGCTGTACAAACAACTGTAGGCCAATGGTTTAAAACATATCCACTTTCTTTTGAAATTCTGACCTTAAATACGCTCCACGCCACGACTCTGATGGCGCAAAAGATATCCAGATACCTTCCTTACACCTGCTCCTGACCAGTGCTGCTGAATTTGCCAATGTTAAGTCACACAGCTGCACACAAAACAAAACAAATACAAACAAATACCTCAAATGTGCCAAAGTTGTGCGTAATGGCCACGGCCAGGATGATTGCACTGGATGTCGTCAATTAGGCATCACACAATCAACGAGATGACCTCGTTTATTAGTCATTACAGAGTGCATTGTTATATTACCTCCTTAATCACTGTCACCTCTGTGTTTAAGGCCTGTGTGTTTGTGTGTCGCGACCGTCTGAATGTCTATTGTGTGAGATTTGCATGATGCGTAATGCTTTCATGTATTATTAGCGGGGCGCTGAGTTTTATCAGTTGGGGAACAGGTCGTGTGAGGCCATGTATGTTCCAGGCTTTTCTCTGTTATCTATTTAATCCAGTGGAGCACATACAAAATGTTTTGTCCAGAGAGACGTTTACGGGTCAATCATGTGTATTAAAGTGCGTTTACCTCTACAAACCATTCATCTGTGTCATTGCTGAGGGGGAATCTTGGGAAAGACAGAATTAAAGAGACTTTTTGAGGATTTTATAGCAAATCTTCCACCTGAATCCGCCCATCAAACCTTTATTCTAAGCTCTACAGACAAGAGAGGAAATCTCTGTCCATTTTCCCATCGTTTGAGGAGCTGCACGTGTCTCTTTTACGCACCGCAGAGTCCCTCAATGTATGCGGCCGTGCGCGCTCCCGTCCCTGGGGTAAAGAGTTATTGGCATAATAAAGGCATGTTTATCCACGGAGGAGATGAGAGCGCGGACGTCAGCGTCATTTGTGATGACAACCTTATCGAGCTCTCGGCTTATTGAGGGGACAAAAAAGAAACTCTATCGATTAAAACATCGAGGTTAGGCTATCGACAAGGATGGGGGCCCCACTGGCCCTGTCAGCGTTAACTCCTCAGTTCCCCCAAGTCACAAGGAGGTGTCATCATCCCCACCTGATGACAGGATGAGCAGTGAAAACTTGCAGCACAGCATGTCACGCAGTCAACTACACAAGTTTGAGAGCAATTATTTCAAGTTCCGTTACATTTACGCCTGGTTTGTTAAACAATAATCCATTTCACATTGTTGTATTTTTGTTAATCTAATTTACATTAAAAGTGAAACAATATTTATTAATGTTTGTCGATAAAATGTGTCTAAATTGGACTCTAACCGAGGACATTTGGTTTTATTTTACTTGCATTTTCCAAAGAACCCTACAGGCCGTTCCTCTGTCTAGGTCCCAAACAAAAAAAAGGTGTTCCCTGATTCCTTTGCTGTTTTAATTCCTGGTGTGCAGGCTGCGAGTCCATCATACCATAAAAGGGCAAAAACGCCGAAAGAGCCATGATTAATGACCGACGTTCACCTTTACCTTGGATCCACCTGCAGGAGCTGCACTATTGGAGCTGTGGAGACCTGCTGGGGCTGCAGCACAGGCTGCTCAGTCTAATTCAGCAAACATAGTAAGTTACGTAGTCACCCTCTGTTTTATTTATGCTCACCTAAGTTTTTCGATTTTATGAACGCGTTGGTAGAGATGTTTTTGATATCCAGGGCAGGACGAGCTCTGTATGAAACCTGTGACAAGGTTAGTTTGGTAACCTCAGACACCCTCATTTTGTTTTTGGAGGAGCTGTTTCGGTATAAATAGTGAAGTACACGGACTTGTTGCTCAAGAGGCCTTTTTGTGTTTGTCAGGTCAGTCTGGATGAGAATGAGGTGAAACATTATAGTTTTTTATTTCCCGCAAAAAAAAAAAACACTGGAAAAACAAGTCAAAAGGATGTTTATGTGCTCTGTGTGACAAACTTTTTTTTTTTTAACTACAATCTTGATTTAAAAAAAGAAGAAGAAGTTGGCAGTAATTTAAACCAGTGTTAATGCAATATGTATTTCTACATTTTCACTATTTTGATAGGAGATTGTAAATATTTATTTTTACATTTAACAAGAAATTAGTATTTCTGATGTTTTTGTTAAACTATTTAACACATTGAAATTATTATACTGGGTTATTGAGAAAGTTTAAACTGATAGGCCGAATAATCACATAGATTACATTTACAAGACTTCATCTAAATGATTTCATTCTTTTGAAACGTTACAGTCCCACATCATTTTGAACACACACATTTTAAAATGCTGCTATTATTGTGAAAATAATTGTTAAAATTGTATCAACGTTTTGGACGTATGTCGGCCAGAACTCCTACAAAGGATTTTAAAAATTAGTTTTCATCAAAAATGATCGGAATATTTGAGACGGAGAGATTTTATAGAGGTGGCTTTGGAAAATTATATTTCCGCCTAATCTGCATATATATAGATGTAGATATAAACCTAAATCTAAACATCTGGTGTCCTTCCAGTTTTCTTGCAATTATTAATTCCCCTCTGCGCAAAAGGGACTGAAAACATTTTGGCACAGAGCTGCTCATTTGGCCACATTTTATAATTTCTAATGTCAATTTTTTTCCTGTGTGTGTGATTCCAAACCTGATAACATGTTACACGTTAAATCAATTTTAAATTCTACAAAATAGCAGTTGTAGTAGAGTGACACAATGAAGAAAGTTGTTTTCTTACATTATTAAAATCGTTATTGGCGAATTTGTGTGCAATATTAGATTAGATAAATACCAGTAAAATTAAAGCTTGTGTTTTTGGAGAGCCCCACAAACCTCCTAAAGGTCCCTTGGGTGCTCCCGGAGCCCAAATTTGGGATGTTTAAGCTCCGCTGTTCTCCCTGCAGGCTCCAGTGCGCTATGCAGCAGCCACACAGAGAGGATTAGAAACGCAGCTGATCCTCAAAAGAAACCTCGGGGTCAATCCTCGGTCACAGTTTCAGTTTGTTGTCACAGCACCACCCACACCTAAACAACAGTTTACAGACCACACTGGGCAAACAAGCACTTCAACAACGCAGTCACAGTCCAACTCCGACGGCCTGTTTGACCAAAACACCCTCAGACTCGGCGCTAAATGCTGAAAATGACCTCAGAACAGAAGATCTATCAGGACGTTTTCACTGGTCCGACCGCCAGAATCTGGCCCCGCGCGGCTGATGGTTCCCATTAGGGCCCTCGGATAAACACACGGACGATGACAGATGTTTGACGAAAACCATTAAGGCTTTGTGAAGGAGGAATAGATGTTTAAAGCTTTTGACTTAAGGAGGTGACGCTGGAATTACAGGGAGAATCCATTTGCGCGTCCTTGGTGTGGCCTAAAGTATTATCAACCTTGTGCCAACCACACATTTCTGCCATGCAAATGATTGAGATACAGTAAAATATAACTTTTTGACTTTGGTCGAATAAGTAAGCACTTAAAATGACTACAACAACGGAAATACACTTATAGTTGTTCATTTGACATGAAGGAAAACAGTAAATTTATATTCCAAATACATGCACTTGCATTTTAATTTGAATATTCCACTGAATATGTTGAGAAACTAAACAAAAATTATTCAGATTTATCTAAAATACCTCCCTGTGATGTATGCAGAATACTTAAAAAAACATTGGCTTATCAAAATATATTTTTAAATGAATATTTGATCTCAAACATGAATACATGCACAGCAAAAATATAACTTTGGATTGCATATAAAGAAAAATAGGCCGTCACAAAGCCAGTTTAGATTCTTTTTTCCTCGACTTTTGTTTAAAATGTTCTCTTGTAAATATGAAAAGTGTGCTTTGGAGAAAAGGCAAAAAATAATAATATTAATCATAATAAAAGTTAAAAAAACAAATCTAAGATTTGTTCACAAATACTTAAATATTCTTACATCTATTTGAACAAATGCGACCTGAATTTTTGTGATTTACAGGAATTACAAAAGTTACAATGAAATACAATTCTCTAACATTTAAAATGATATTTATCTCAGATTTCTACACAAATTTATATTATTTATTCACATTTATTTATTCATGTAATAATAATAATCTCACGGAGTTTCTATTGCTAAATATAATATCACAGTTGTCTATATCTTGGAGGATTTCATGAACCATTTCGCCTCTTCAAATCTCAGATCTCAGAACCTGAATCTCTGCTGTGAACAAAAGGTTTCAAAAAGTTTCCTGTCTGTAGCTGAAAGAAAAAAGATTTTTATTTCCCATTATGTGAGTTCCTTACAGCTGAATTCAAGCAGTTAAAGAAAAAGAAGCTTGTGACAATGTGACGCTTTGTCTCCAACAGTATCGGAGGAAAGAGAGAGATGATTTGTGAGGCATCAAAGGGAAGCAGAGCTGACAAAGAGACTCGCGGGCCTCCACCTGAGTGTACAGGTATAGGCTACTCTGAGAGACACACTTTCACTGCAGTCACATGTAAAAGACATTTTGTCCTGAGGTTGTTCGTAAACAAGTGCAAATACAGGTGCTTCTGGATGTGAAGGTCAGGGAGGAGTTTGCACATGCATGCACAGGCACACACACACACACACAAGGACACAACGACAGAAATAGAGAGGAAACACATTACAAAAGAATTCACAGATGGAGGGCCAGAGGGATGCCTCTGAGGTCTCACCTGCTTGATTTTCTTTTCTCATTTTTTTAGAGGTTTATTTGCGTGTGTGTGTGTGTGTGTGTCTGTAAAAGACAGAAAAAAGTCACCATAAAGTTCAGAGAGAATCACAAAGATAGAGGGAAAAGCAAAGCATTTAGAAGCAAATGACAAGGCTCTTACAGACAGGGAGGAAATTCAGTGGACGTTGTCATTGTACCACCTATGGTAAATATCCATTTGGCTTTGCCATCAAACCTTATTGACAAAAGCTTTTGAGGTTCAGCCTCATTTCTCCGTTGTAATGGAGAAATCCTAGGTGTTCCAGGGCATTATGCAAATGAAAGGTGCAGGGACATGAACCAAAATATAGTCGGTGTGTCCTCGAGGCCTCTGATCAGAGTCAGACTGTGCTTTTACACATAGATCTTAGTTGTGGTTTGTTTATGGTCAGCTATGGTACTCTGCCCTTAATACACACACACAGTTGGGCATGGTAAAAACCAAAACAGGACAGTGAGACAAACAACTGCTTGTGACAGCAGGCAGAAAGTGCTCGAAGCCCAGAGAGGCAGAGAGGCAGACAGACAGAAGTCACTCATCAGGGCAGTCGAGGTATTGGCACATCTGCGCACATTGACCACTCCCCTGTTGTGATTGGCAGCTAAAATGAATTCCTCCATCGACAGATGTGCGTCCCCATGTGCCGATAAAAGGACGGAGCCGATAGAGGGATTGACAGTATGATGGAGGAAGAGAAGATGGGGAAAGAGAGGCGAGATGACATCATGTGGTCAGCATGTAACGTGATGAAACAGTGACTGAAGCAGTAAACTGTGTCGAGGTGTTTAGTGTGAGGAAAGGCGGAGATGAGGTGGTAGGTTAGAGGCTGACTGTAGCGCTGTACGTCTACAGCAGAACTCACCTCACAGCAGTTTTCTTTAAGCCCCCTTTTGTCTGTTGAAGCGGTCCTGCGTGGCCAAATGGAGTGACTCAAAGTGAACAGGGGAGAGCACAGCCAGGACGCTTTAGCAGGTCGGAGGCCCAGAGGAGGAGAGAGGGACTGGGAGAAGGGCAGTGGTCTAGAGACAGAGGTCCATCCATCACACATGTCCTGACCTCAGCTTGACCCCAGCATGGCAGCCAATGAGGCGCCCTCACCCTCTAAAGAAAGCCCCCCCACCACACATGCAAACACACACACACAGAAGAGATCGGGTGACGCTGAGTGGAGTCTGGATGCTCTTTGTGTTGGCGAATGTCGCTTCCCAGAATCCTTTGTTTTTTACGTGACTAATGTGAGTATCAACACCTGACAGACAGGCTGTTCATCCCATGTCTCTCTTTCTCTCTTGTGTATGCACACACACACACACACACACACACACACACACAGACACATAAGATAGAGATAAACACCAAGGAACATGAATAATATTTGTGACCTCAAAGATTTTGAGTACTCCCTATTTTCATCACAAAAACGCAATCATGTTGTTGTTGCAAAACCAATTCCAGGTCAGTTTTCCATCCGTACATCTGCACAATCGAACTTGAGATGAAAATATTTTCTACGAATCGTACCCTTAAAACACCATCTGCAAATACATTCCCACATTCTACAATTCATCACAAATACGGGGTTCTCGCTCCTTGATATGGGGAGCAGATGTCACCACCACAACAATGTGAGGGCAATTTATCTACAGATACAGAGGATTTGATGTCTTAAACAGCAAAAAGAATTTTATTTTAGGCTTGAAGCACTTCATATTTTCTCTTTGGCGCCTAAATAGAGTTCTATTATGATAAAAAGAAAGGTAGTCTGCATTGTAATTGGTGACATATGGTTGAAAACACCCATATTAATCATTCTTACGGTGTGTTTAAACAACTCAAAATCCTTGACACACACATCACATCTGTATTTAACAAGTGTAGAGATAGAAAGCAAGATATTAGAAGTGTTTCCATTCACCTCTTTTTCTGCATATTTTCAATTTGCACATAAAAAAAAGCCTGAGTAGAAACGCCACAACGTTTTAAGCCTGCGTAGGTTGAAAATTTGCAAAACAAAGTGCAATGGAAATGGATTCAGCAAATAAATGATGTCATCTGTGGGGGCTTTATTATGTTTGTGTAGGGTTAGGGTTAGGGTTAGAGAACTATTCCAGGAGCACATGAGTGTAATATTAGATAGTCAAAACTATCTATTTTCATTGTCCAGTGTGATCTCATTGCACATTTGTTGTTTTCCTATATTTCAGGTTTGAGTGGCGCGCTTTCAATCACATTGTCTTGTTGGTACCTGACTGTTACATTAGAACCACCTTCTACGTATCTCTATGAACCAACTCCCAGTATCTGCAGAACAATGTGGAAACAAGCGAACAGGCTAAGAGGGTATTTACTGACCATGAATAGCTAATGTTAGCTGAGCCCCACTGACTTACCACATGCAGCAATCAAGTCTTATTCTCAACTAAATGTAAGCAAAGGTATTGTTGGCTGGCTAGAAGCAAAGGTGACATCGCAAAATTAAATACAACTAATTGAAGATCATTTCTAATAACAGATATCTGCACGTGTATGCAGAATCTGTAGGCAACTGGACACGATTTTGGTATCATAAGCCTTCTGGTTTCCATTTGTAATCTGTATTGACCAATCATTAGTGTGAGCTTTTGGTTGCATGCAGGTAAACAGGTGGGCGCGTTAGCTGACATTCAGTCCCGGAACCCATCTGCTATCGTCTGACAACTATTTCACTTTTCCATACGCAGATAGGCCTGTCTGTTTATAGTGAATAGCTGAAATGTTGTCTGGAGTTGCTCATCAAGCTGTATGGAGGCACATTGTGCTGCATTCTTCGCTAAGCTAACACAGCTCGCAGTCATCAGTCCTCCAAATGCACAGCAAACAAGTCCACCCCCATACTGTCAAAGCTACTGAGTGTTCCTGGGATTGGTAGCTATAATGTAATTTCAAGTTGAATCCCTTACACTTCTTCTTACTCCAAAAGGTCATTACAGTAGTGTAACGCCGTCCCACACTGATCTACAGCATATGTGATGTTAGCTACCCAGGTGGCTTGTTTGTCGCAGTGCATGTAAACCCAGAAAACAGATTGTGAAGTCATAATTTCTGTTTTTGATAATCATAATAATAATGCCCTTTTTAAGCCTTCTTTGGCAGATAAAACTTCCTCAATTGTGCAAAAAAGTTTTTACACTCGCTTGAGTTGGTTTTGACTTTGCCAAAAAGAGTTGATGCCGTAAATGCGATCTTGACATGCCTTTTGGGAATATGTTTTGATGTAGCAAACACTTAATTCACATCACACTGTCAGCATATTCCCATGCATTATTATCATTGCACCAATTTTTCTTTGTCTCCAAATAGCATGAAACATGGCCAGTGCTAACTGACATGAAAGGAAAATTCAAACTTGCCGAACAGAAACAAATTCCTGATGACCTCTCTCAGTTTTTCACTCGTAGATAGGCGAGATGGCAAAGACATTTTTCTAATCCTGTTAAAAGTGGATCACAGCCAAATGCATAGCCTATTCTGCCAATTTCTGACAAAACAACACTTTGTGGAGCCTCGTTTATTTGCTCCAGACTGGTGACATTTAAAAAACTCACTTAAAATTCACTTGCCAATTGAATAACGTGGCTATATATTTTTCACAGGGAGTCAGATGATATATACATGTCTGTCTTCAGTATGCAGTGTGCCTGAAATAATCATGACTATCTAAAAAATTACTTTCAAAAACGTTTCTTTTCTTTGTCAAACTATGACGAGAATAAACGAGCGGCTTTGTACTGTGATTTTTCACAGTTGTACCTTTTGTTATGCCTGTTGTCACTTTCTTATTGAGGCCAAGATGTAAGATCAAGATACAAAGCTAAAACATAATCCCACACCCTAAACTGCACAGCCAGCAACACGCCCGACAGCCTTTCCTGAGTGCTTGTCAATAAGCGAGCACAGCCTGAGCCAAGCCTTTGATATCACAGACCTGAGCCTTTGGTCTCATGAATAACTAGACAGGTGAAGTAGCACGTGTTAGAAACGGCCTCAAGGAGATAATTGCTAACATATCACAGAAAGAAACACTGAAGCAACTTTCACACACACAAACACACACAGCTTCAGGGCAGAGGAGAGGTTTCAGCACCTCAGATTAAACGTCTCCATGTCAGGGAGAATTTGGAGAGTGTGTGGGTGTTTGACTGTGCTCAGGGCGACAGTGCAGCGATTGTCAGGATTGTTTGAGCTCACCTGACACTGTTTTACCTGTGAACCACCTGTCAGTCCGCTTCATAAGAAGAGCAATGGTGCTCACGTGCGCTGTGACAGAAGACCACTGGAAACACAATCTGGGAGGGATTAGGGAGCAATTTGTGCGTTAACTGACACAAAATGGAGCGCTCGACCTCTTTGATGGTTGCTGACAAGATAGCAGACCAGGTCACAACAAGACTTTTAGATCATTTTCAGCAAAATCTGACACGGTTGTTGTGCTTGTCAAGATTTCCCCTCTGTCCAGCTGTTTGACTGATGTGTTGGAGCATTTTGAAGTAATTGAAATTAACATATTTTAACAGTTTTGAGCCATTTGTTTAGTAGCCCTCGTCAGAAGCAAAGCAAAATTTACTGATCTCAAAAACTTGGCTGCTTCAGTGCATTTCATGAGCTTTTTGACGCCACACACACACACACGCACACACAGCTGTAAAGCCAGCATGGATGTTAAAACAGGCTGTGTTAATACAGCAGCTTGTTATTGTAAAGAATGACGGAGATGTTTCAGTGACAGATGTAAAGCTTAGTGTAACTCTAAGCCTCTCATTTGTATACGCCCTGAGGTGCATCACACTGTGAGAGTCTGAGAGGCAGAGTGAAACTATGCACTGATAGGCTGCCTGTCCCCTTTAGGCAAAGAGCAGTCTAGATTTGAATCTCACAACACTCGTAACAGTAAGCTTAGCAAGACAAATTGATTCAGAGTGAAATCAGCGAGATACTGTATGTTTATGGTTGTGTAAACACACCAGATAAAAGCTTGTTATCACGCTGTTGGGAGCCGAGACGCTGACAGAGCAGCAGTGGCCATCAGAAAACATCATCCTCTGTAAACCACAATGTTGTGAAAGTTTTCCGAGTTTCTCGTTTTGTTTTTGTAATCCAGTCTTGTTTCTGCTCTGTTCTCCTCAGAGGTGACCACAGCCTCATTTCCCGAAAACATCTTAAAGTTATAATTTTGTGCAGCTTCTTACACGTGCAAGGTAAATAATCATTCTCTAACAAATGATCAGATATTTTGGAAGTGGCCACCAGACTACATGATACATTGTAATCTTCTGTTTTTGTTAATTCCATTTAATAGCTACAGGTCAAACTCAAAACTCAAGCAAAGTGTCTCCAACAAACGTTTTATGTTGTAACTCATTTCTATTTTGTTCAACTTGTACTGATTCCATGTTTTGCCATACTGTGCACCTTGTCAGATTGGTGGATGTGTTTCTCAGTTTGCTTATGCTTTATTTATTTGCTGCATATCCTCCTAAATGCAAAGTATATGTTGTTAAAGTGGTGAGGATGTTTTCTTTGGCTGCTTGTGTTGTAGGTTTTTGCCTGTGTTCTTAAGTTGCAGTACAGAGTTCTCTCTGTGACATGTGCACATCGAGTTAACTTTTTATGTATTTTATACAGACAAACGTGCAAGAGTTAAAGACCGACAAAATTCTCTTTCTGGGGTCTGTGGTAATATTGCCCCCACTGGCAACTTTGGTGAACCATTTAAAACACTTCTACATTACACTGTACAGTGCGAACACTGAACAAACACTTTCCCACAAGGCAACAGGTCACAACAGGATATAAAACTGAGAGGCATTCTACAATACATATATTAACAAAAAATAAAACTTGCACTTAAGGAGTGTTTCAATTAGCTATACTGTGGCTATATTTTAACATCCAATGCACCCATTGTTGTCCCTGTGATTGGGACATCTGGGCAATACCATCGAATATGTGTGATCATTTTGGATGTGTTTTCAATCACATACCCTACAATGGCAATGCAGACACATCATTGCTGTTGTAGCTGACTGGTAACCCACAGGGGAGTCTTCCATCTCCAGCGTTTCACTTGTGTTTGCAATAGCCAATCAGCTTGTTGTGCTAACTTTAGCCTCTGTTGCTAACAGCATACAGCTAAAAGTTTTCCAGTGGAGCTCGCGCTTGTGAACTTTAGTTCCAGACAACGTGCATCAGTCTATGTACTGTTTATTCTGCATGTAGCCACATGCCCTGGACCGTGATCACCAGACCGTGACAGTTTGGTACAAATACACGAACCGTTACAGCCCTAGCTGTAATGCTCTTAAACTAACATGTAACCAACACACTTAGTACATTTACATGCAGCTTGAGAAAATCGAATTATTGGCTTAGTCCAACTGAAACCAGACTTTTAAATGCATGTAAACAGCTTAGTCCGACTGATATTGGACTATCCGTAGCTCGACAAACACACCTCGATAATTCGATTGAAAATCAAACTATTGCAGCATGTATCCACTTAGTCTTACTGGAGTTGGACTCAGCATTCTGTGCATGCATCCCTTTTTCTTTTGCGGGCTTTCACCCAGAAGAAGAAGGAGATGATGTAGCAGCAGTTCAGTAACTCCCGGAAAAACAAACAAACACCATGGAGACCAAGAAGCAGAAGACGGACCTTCAATGTGCACTAATAATAAAAAGGACACTGTGTCACCTATCGAGGCGGAGTCAGACGTATTTGGCCAGAAATTCGATTTTGCATGAAAACGCACTGACTGACTCACTTACATCTGCAGATTTTCTACCATCCCTCTCCTCTTCTTCCTCCTCCAGCGGCTTGGTTAACTTAGCTAGAAACCATGTTATGAAGCATAACCATGACTGCACAGCACTCTGATGGAGAGACATGCTGGTCGCTACAGTATCACTGCAGTTATTTGTTGTGAATATAATTGTTCTATGTCTTTGTTAAATCATCTGTCATATGTGACAGAGGAAGGC
Source organism: Epinephelus awoara (assembly GCA_035609425.1). Lineage (NCBI taxonomy): Eukaryota > Metazoa > Chordata > Actinopteri > Perciformes > Serranidae > Epinephelus > Epinephelus awoara. The sequence goes on along the minus strand of CM069310.1, from coordinate 13,288,683 downwards.
ACATTGTATGTGTTATTAACAAGTGTTAGACTGATGACAAAATGTTGATGTCACTCTGTTATGTAGACAGCCTATATGAACTGTCATCACAGGGTCTAAGGCTGGTTATTACTTTTTGCTTTGTCTGTGTCAAGCAGCAACAAAACTGATCAAAGCTAAGTTTACTTTCCCACACCCACCTTCACCTGCTAACTTTGTGTGTGCCTACTATAGAACAGGCAGTAAACTAGAAGCTCTGACAGCTCATAATATTTCATAATTACTTCCTGTGTGCTGCTAACCATTTCAATTTTTTTTAAGGCCATTCATTAAAAATATATGCCATTTTAATTTCTTTTGAACAGGAAGAATTAGTCATTTTGTAATTTTAATACTAAAATTAAACAATGAACCTGAATGAAATCATGAAGTGTTATAATTTAACTATATCTTTGGAAAGTTTTATCGATATATATTCCAGTTTTGGGGTGGAACTACCTTACCTTAAATTTAATTAACCCAGGCTAAACTTAATAAGTGCCAGTATAGATGTCAACATGAGACTGCATGACTCTGGTGCCGAGATAAATTGTAAAACTCCCCAGAAACCAAAATATTCTTTTAGGATCAGCAAGAGAAAAATAATTAAAAGCAAAGCAGACACTTGTACTTTGAGTGTGTACTTTGTGTCCATTGTTTAAAGGTAGCCTCCTTTTTTTTTTTTTGTGTGTGTGTGTGTGGTAAAGTGAGCTGACCTCTCCAACACCACATGCTCACCTGCAGACAGTTGGACAGTCACCCTCGTCAACAACCCCCTCCTCTCACTCCTCCTCGGTCGTTATCATTTGAGCTCCACAGAGACTCCTCTAATGACAGCGCTTGTCTATAACGTCGTCGTCACGGCTCGTGTGCGTGTGTGTGTTACCCCGTGTGTGTGTGTGTGCGTTTGTGCACTCGTACGGGTGCATGTTTGCCCTGTAATGACAGCAGCTGTCTATAGCAGCTCGTCCTGGCAGGGATCATTTGGTCCTCCCTCTCTCCCACGTCCGCTGTCCGGTGTCACCCGTGTCCGGGTGGACGATGATGTGATCTTTAGTCCCCTCTGCGATCTATAGACTGGCATTTGGCTCAGGGAGCGTCCCCCGGCCCTGACATGCATGCTAAAGCTTGCCGCTGTTCTGCCGATATCCCCTGCCCGCCTTACCTCCCCCAACAGGAAGTTAACGCCAGCCAGCGCAATATTCCGACAGGCAGCATTAGATACTGGAGTGGCAGTTAGCCACTGAAGTTCAAGCTCCTGTGGGGAAAAGTATAGAGGTTTGTGTATATGCATGAATGCATAGTGCATTGTGTCTTTTGTCGAAGTGCAGTAGTGGTTTGATGTCAAGAACTCATTGGGTTTCATTTATGCATATTACTGAAAAGCTGTTTCGTTCTCATTAGTTGCTGAATGTTAATTGTACTAAGGCAAACATTTTAAAGTAGCCCACTCCCATTAAATGCCAATTTTCTACTTATAGTTTAGTTTAAACTCTTTTCAACTCTTCCTGCAATACCCAGTATTCACATCCTTCATTCTCGCAGGCAGGCAGCAAGCTGATGAGACAGCTATCTTAATGTTACACCAGAGGACATGAAAGTCAGCAGACGTAGCATTGCCGCAAACAGTAGCTAGTTGGAAAAGCTCACACGTATATGTCTATTGTCATCAGACTATTACGCCAATTTTCTGGTTGAGGCAAGGTGTTAACACGTTTACCGCCAAAGTTCCCGACAGCATACGTTTTGATTTATAGTAAAGCTTCAGATTTCTCTTGTTGATAGCACCACCACAACACTAGACAGTAATTGTGTTTACATTCTTTCATTTGCTTTGTGAAAGGAGCGACGGTTCCCATAGTTTGCTGAATACAAGACTATAATGTGCAGTTGCCGTTTTTAAGGCGTTAAAGGTGTCGACGATAGCATCTGTTGCCTTGATCATTTTTGTGTATCCCATGCTGCAATGACATGTGTCTGTGTGGGTTTTTTGTGTGTCTGGCATTGGCAGTATTCATTGTGCTCTGTGCAGAAACCCCTGTTGATTGTACTAATTAGGGAGCACCCTCAGGAGCTAAACTGTTCTGCCAAATAAAGCTGTATATTCATTTGTGCAATACAAGTTCCCAAATCCACTGATGTGTCTCTAATGAATATGGGAAACAACAGACTGTAGTTCAAGGCAGTATATAGTCTTCCAGCAGTCTTGCAGAGCCACAAGGGGACAATGGAGTGAGATGAGGTTCTTGCATCAGAAGAGGCTCGTGCTAGACTACTAATCGACCAAACTTTTATGGAAATAATTTGTTTAATGCTACCTCTGACCCTACACATCACTGATGCAATCCATGCCCAGTTTTATGCAGGTGAAGGCAAGGGGTACCCTGGCACTTTGGGCCCCTGGGCCTCTGCCCGCGTAGTAATCCATCCATGACTGGATGCGCTGCGTTTTGCATTTGCATCAGCAGTTTCTGTCGTAAGATAAATTCAGTAGTTAGAGTGAGTAATAGGAACCTCAGCCAAACAAAAAAAGAAAAGTGTCATCAGCATAAAGTCAAACTTCATGGAGAGATCCAAACAAAAGGACTGGACACATAATTTGATTTAAAGGGGAACTCCAGGAAGGTCTGTCCATCTGTCAGTTCATTTCCTATCTTCTTATCTTGTCATGACGAAAGGCAGGGTACACCTGTACACCTGGGCAGGCCACACATCTGTCACAGTGCAAAAACAACACACGAATTAACACTTAGCTTGAAAGACAATGCTGTTTGAATAAAGATTAATAAGAAAAAATAAAAATCTTGTAGATTATCACTTTAAAGTACTTGAGTTACTTCAAACATACTCATCAAGTTGCCTTCAAGTTCATGTGTTTGACCACAAGTCCCTATGTCGACTCTGATTAGCTTAATGTATTGACATGTTTGTTCCATTCATGCGTCCGTGTTTTCAATGTCTAATATTGGCTTATATGCTCTTTGGTGTGCTATTTGGTGTGTGTGTGTTATGGCTGGTGTGTGTGGTCCTGAGGGACTGACTGTGTCCACTCCTGCATTGATGCCATCACACTCTCATCTGCATACCTGACAGCACAGACCTTCTTCCTTCTTCCAACCCCCTTTCCTGCATCTCTGTGTCAGTGTGCTTCCTCCAGTGCAACCTTTTGTTGTCATTTCCTCTTATTTCTCGCTGACTTTTCTCTTTTCTTTATTCACCTTGTTAAGTTGTCCTGCCTGACTCTCCTGCTCACTCTCTCGTTCTTTGCTTTCTCACCCTCTTGCTATTTTTCTCTCTGGGTCAATACTGTGTGTGTTCGGGATTCAGTGGTTGCAGCTTCTAGATAAACACCCTGTTAGCAGGATTATCCGTGTTGTCCTAACAATGTAAACCCAGGATTAGGCCAGACTCTCCAGGGATATATGTGTGTGCATGTTGGTATGTGTGTGTGTGTGTGTGTGTGTGTGTGTTGTCCTTACCGTGTATGCCCAACATCTGAAAAGGCTGCCTTTCAGAGCATGTAAAGTCCCAGTAGCTCACTGCACAAAAGAACGAGACAGTGTAATTTATGTTTGTGTGTTTAAGGTGTCAAAATGTGTCTTTACTTATATATTTTTAGTAATTTATGGTTAACCTAATGGTAAATATTGGTTAGGTTTAGGAAAAAAGAACATGCTTTAGAGTCTTACGGGACGTGTTTGTGTTTGTTGGACCCATCCAGCACCTCTCCCGCCCACCGCACTTGGACTTTCGTCCTTGTCCCGCCACGTTAACTCCTGACGCAGCTAGGTGCCAATAAACTATAACAGCAATCCGCTGCGTATCATGCGGATGTTAAAGGACGCCTTTTTTTTGTTGGTTTCTGACGCCGAAAGTCACTGCCCAAGCCTCAGATTGTGATGACATGGGAGTGAGACCGGGCTCGAAAACCACAACAGTATTATGTATTTGTGCCAACATGTGAAAACATTACTCCATAGTGAGCCCACTTTCACCAAAAGAATAACCACATAGGTTGACTGTGAAGCAGCTTATTAATACCCATACTGACCATAATTGTAATCATCATAGGAGCAGATGGGGGAGGTGACGCTACACAAACAGTGACAAAGCCTGCAAAATGTGGTATAAATATCAAAGAAGTCCGTATGGGGTGGATTAACAAACCAGAAGACTAGTGGTTGCGTCCTGAAGTCAAGGTTGACTTCTTTAAATTACAATGTAGCCTTGCATGCTAACATGTGTAGCATGCTATGACGTATGTTACACATGTCACGCGATATACATGACAATAAACTAGTGACAAAAGTACTTATTTAATGCCAGACCATTTGATGTTTTGTCCCGTAAATCTAACAAGGTAAGAGTAGCTCCGCGACTTTTTAATGGCATTAAGGACGTGCTTAAAGCATGTTTTTTGGGGGCCTGGTCATATTTTCGAGGTCAGTGGAAATCAACCTATTCTGTCGTCAAAAACTACCAGGTAGCTATAAAGGGCGCAGAGGCCAGTAACATCACTGTATATGATGATATATACCAATAAGATGATAAAATGTGATCCAGGAAAGCCACTACTTTAAATACTAAATGTGTGAGTTTAAGGTCTGTCACACACAAAAATACTAGGTTATATAAATAAAATAATACTAAAAATAATAGGGTTTGTAATAATTATTTATTATTATTATTATTATTATTATTAATATTATTATTCCACTGGCAAATATTTTATCCTCCACTGCGATCGCTAGGTAGACGGTAGAACGGTTCATTCAGCTCTCTGAATTGGGATGCTGCATTAATGCAGTGGCCTAATTGACATGACTGTGGGGCTGCCTTTTTTCATACACTGCTAATACCTGTCTGCCACAAGCTTCCCTCGTGTAAAATTGTGGTATTTAAATGCAGCGTTTTCAGACAAAAATATCTGAAAGATGTATTTAATTAAATATTTTACTGGAAAGTTGTTGTTTTTTTGTAATGTTTTTAAAGATCAGAATCAAACCGTGTCATTAGAAACAAATTCTTTGTGTTAACTTTGAGTTCATAACGAAACAGCCGAGCACCGTTCTCAGAGCTCTGGGTAACCAAAATGCTGGCGAAGGGGCGGAGGAGAAAGCTGAAAAGAAATTAAGGCGGGGAAGCGAGTAAGGGGGTGGTTGAGAAGGCGGGGCAAGGGCTGTGGTGGCGATGAGGAGGTTAGAGGTCAAAGGTCAGCCCCCCTAGTGATATCTCCTGTGCCAGAGAGGCAGTCACGACCCGGTCAGCGGAGGTTCAGGTGTCAGGGAGAGACGACTGACTGACGAGACCTCTCCTGCGCTCCGTCCCGGTTGGACCTTTCATCCTTCCTTCCCTCCCTCTCCCTGTCACTCCTCCGTGACCCATCCCTCCCTTCCTTCAACCGCTACCCTCTTCGCTCTCTTCGCTCTGTGTCTACCCACAGAACCCCCAACCCTGTCATCCTCTCATCCTTCCCTCCTTCCTTTCCCCCCACTCACCTTCTTTTTCACCCCTTAAGCTAAACATTACCACAGGGTTTCACTCAGCAGGCCGGGCTGACTGGGGCAGCTCTCTGTGGGGCTGCATGTCTTCAATCCACCATCATATGTTCACACGGTTTGCATTCACACTCACACAAAAACGTCCACATGCCGCACATATATGCACACAGGTTGTTGGCAGGAGCACATGTAGCCCACACTGTGCTGCCAATCCTACTGGAACATTTGGAGTATTTGAGTTTCCAGTTTTTACATACTGGGTCGTATTTTTTTAGTTGTTGCTATCGTGCCTGTTGGTTAAGAAAACATTTAATTCACTGACCTCATTGTGGAGATTCTGCTCATGTGGACACCACAAAGACAAAGACTCTACTTGAGGCAAAGGATATGACCCTGAATACGAAACTAGGTCTCAGTTGTAATGGTCTGTTTTATTGCTTAGGTTCTTTATTATTTCAAATTCCAGGATCAGCTAACCTTCTCCTCTTCCTTCTCACTGAGTTTTTCCTTTCAAGGGTCAATAAGTAAGTTGTGTATTAAACTGACCTCAATCAGCAGTTGGGGACCTGCAACATCGATTGATTGCAATTTTGTTATGTAAGTTTGGACAATGAGTTTTGAAAGACAGAAGTACACAGAAAACAATTGTTGAGTCACTGTTATTGATTCCATTAACCTCTACAGACATATGATGGTCATTTTGTGCTGTGCTTTTATTTATTGCAGCTTTAACACATAGGGTAGTCATTTCCATCTTGCAATGCACCCATTAAATCAATATAATACACCTATTATTGTGGGTGGGTGGCATTGTGGACTTGATACTTACCATTAAGTTGGGAGGGATTTAGCAGCCCGTTTCATCATCAGTGACTATTTCCCAATTACAAAACACTGTATAACCAAGAATTACAACAACATATCAGCTATGTTTATGTGTCAATATACTTTTAGTATATGACATACAATGTCATAACAGTGGCTACTCGTCAGTTATTGACTCCTTCTGACCTGGTCATTAGCCAGAGCTGATAGATTGACTACAACTGACCGCAGGTCAAAGTGCTGGTGATGGACGAACAAAATGTAGCTATTAGTTACTGTGATGGTAGCTACGTGTGATAGCCATTGTTTTGTTTTTTTTACTTACAAAATTGATTTACTTTTGATAAACCACAAAATCAACCACAAACTAGTAGCCAATTCCTTTCTGATTGGTAGGTTTGTGATGGTGAATGGTTGTCTTTATCACATACTGCCTTTTTGCTTAAGTCACACATCGTTTCTCATCAGTTCAACCTTCTTATCTGGAACCCAAATAAAAAAAATCCACTGTATATATCTTCCTACCTACAATATGAAATCCCACCCTCAATTTTTGCTAACTCATTCTGATCCAAAAACTAGTGCAACAGACCCAGCAACCATAAAGCTAGTAAAGAAAGTCAATTAACACTTTTAAAAAGTCTTGCTTGCTACAATATGGTCGTTACACAATTTTATTGCAGGTCTTAAGACATGAACTCCAGTTTCCTGCATGAAAATCATCATCCCATCATCCGCCAGATCTCCACACCATAAAGCTGGCCTCAAACATGAGTTTTGGGACGATTAATACCAGACTGACCCCTTCTGAAAATCAGAAGAGAAATCCGATTTGGTTTGGGACCTTGCTTGGTATCAATATTCAGATCAAATTATCTGGTAATGTGAGAGGTTAACAGATTCAGATTCTTAAACCTTGCGAACTGCTTGCATACTCATCTGTATCCGCCCCAATAATTTCAAACAAGTTAAATATTTAGGATTTCAAGGTGTGTGTGCGATTTAGGTAGATTTAGTGGCGTCTAGCACCGAGGATTGTAGATTGCAACCAGCTGATAGTTCTCCTGATTCGAATTCCTTCAGTCTTAATTGTTGAGGAGGTTTTCAGAGGGAGCTGAATTATCTGCAGATGTCTCTTTTGCCTCAAAACAAATGGACCAATTAATTTAAACCAGTAAAAACACAGAATAAAGCAGCTTCTCGTAAAAAAACAAACAAACATTGTTTTTCCGATGCTGCTTGTGGCTGAGGGGCTTCTAACTATGCAAAAATGAGAAGATGGGAATGGCCTATTTGGAGTCAGTGTTTGGTTTGTCGACTCTGGGCTATTGTAGAAACATGGCTGTGCAACATGGTGGACCTCATGGAGGAGGACCCGCTCACTATGTAGATGTAAACGGCTCATTCTAATGTAACAGAAACACAATGATTCTTATTTTCACATGATTATATACTAATTAAAATATACTTTTTATATTATATATAATATTTGCTTATATATCCACCTGATCTCTAAAATCTGAATGATCACGGTTACGATAAATGAGAACAAAGCAGCTGATGGTGTTGCTAGTAACAGTAAACATTTTAACCCTTAAGGCTAACGTCAGCTAGCATGTTGGACCCAAGAATATGGATGTGCCATTTCTTTCACATTTTGTAGTGGGTTCATGTTTGAGATTAGAAAGAAGAACATCTGTGAAATTTCAAAATTAGTTAGGATTTTAAGTTCAAGCCTGGTGCTACCCTCTGTCTTGCAACATGCTACATCCTGCATTGGCACTCAATGTCATGAAAAGCATGAGGTACAGAATCATTCAGTGATAGGTACTGGGCTAGGCTTTATACAGAATGTAGGATCTATTTCTTAAGGATATTAATGCACGCACTGAAATAATCTACTTGGCATTATAGTGTCTAAGATCCCCTTGAGGCAGTCTGTGGGATTTCAATTTGTTTAATAAGACTGTTAGCTAATGACATGTAATGTAGCTCGGCAGCTCCTATCAAAGGCTCAGATAGTTTAACATTTTTAATGGACTGGGAAGCAAAAATTTGGTACACTGGGCAGTCAATCATGTAATTCAGTAAGTCTCATTAAAAATACATAATATTGTTTGGGTTTTTTTGTTTGCTAGGGCTCATGATAATGATGTCTCAAAATACAGTACAATGCTTTTGTTTAAGTACTATTTTTACCCCCCAGCTTTCTTACTGCGTCTAGTGTGGGAACAGTATTTCATAACCATTTCACGTCTACAGAACCGACCTCACCCCGAAGGTATGGATGAGCTTCTCATCACTCTCTTACTGTCTCATCATCGTGTTGACTGGCACGCCTGAGGACACGAGACGGCCAGACATAGTCACGGGCAGGTATGCACATACAGACATACACTTTGGCAGGTGCAGGCTGCACGAAAGGGCTGCCAGTCGTTTCTTCTGTGTTGCTTTTCATTAACTTGTCTAATGCAATCAAAGACTGTCAACAAGAGTGACAGAAGGAAAAAGAAGGGGAAGACAAGGCGGAGAGAAGGAGAGAGAGATTGCTTCCTTCTTTTCACAGATATGTATGTCTGTGTTCATGCAGCTGCATCTAAAATTAAACTTCCTTTTTCTTTCTGATAACATTGTGTCTGGCCTTTTGTTGTTCCTGGAATGTCCTTGGGGCATTTTGCACACACAGATGCATCACATATACACACGTACAGGTGAGAAAATGTCGTGATAGAAGTACGAAATGCTCTGGGCAGCATACATTCTACACTGTCAGCTCATCATATACTATATCTCCGGAAGCGCACACCTGCATGTTCCAAAAAAACATTAAAAGGCAAGTGTTACTGTTGAAAAGCGACATTTGCAGCAATGCAATCAGGACGTAAAGTGAAATGCCACACCGTAATGAAATAACGACAGAATACATTCACCTCTCTGCATAAACCGATGGCTTATTTCTTTGCTTTCGAGAAGCGCGTCACTCTGCTAAAGGTTAAAGGGAAGATATTCTAATCAGGGACTCTTTACAGAGCAGCAGCTCAATAAGGTCAACTGGTGTCACAACATTCAGGTTGGAGGCAGGAATGTGTGTGTACAAGTGTGTGTACGCATGCTAGTGTGACGGTTACTTTGTAGTCATACTGTTTACATTTCTGTGGCTTGTGCAGTGTTTCTTTTTCTTGTTCTGTCTTTATTTATCTTTGGTCGCTTTGCTGTATCATACGATGAAAACACTTTCACTGCATCCCTCTAAGATCCACACACACACACACACACACATACATAGGAGTGTCTGATGCGGTGATCCGCCAGCCAATCGGCTGTATTGATTATTGGGCCTGGGGAGGTTGGTGGAGCGGCAGCAGTAATTAGGGCTTTTTGGTGTGGATTAGCCGAGAGAAAAGGTCACCCGCTCAACATCAGTGGCAGGACCACAGGCAGGGACAGGGAGGGGTGGACGGCTGGAGGAGACTGTCCCCAAACGTGATGACCATGATTGGCAGGGCCATGTAACATGTATGTAATGGATGTAAGCACATGCAGAAAGTGAGTGACAAAGGATAATTCCATTTTAAGACAGCATCAATCTTATTTTTATAGTTTTTAAAATATTTTCTTATTGGTTATGATAACACTGTACTCACCAAAGTATCGCTGTGATCTGGGATCACAGTCAATATATGACAGGGCAAGAAACTTGATCGTTCAGATTGTGCTGTAAACAAGCCAGAGGTTTAGAGAGATTATCCAAACCACTTTACTTGGGGGTAAAACTCAAAGTGAGCTCATTCCTTGTCAGTAATAATCTTCCTTTTAAACTGTGTGCACATCACTACTGTGAGGTATGTTAGCATTAAACTAATAGGTCGGTTTATAAATGATTTGGAAAAGTAAAACCTACAAGTAAAGAGTTTTCTCTCTTAGAAAATGAGGATTTTTTCCACTGTCTGACTTGTTTTTTAGCAATGCTGAAGCAATTACCTTAATGAGTACATTGTTTTCTTAACCTGTGGACGGTGGCGCCCCAAGAAATTTTTCATAGGGGTGGCCAGATGGCGCCACTGAAAATCTTGGGGTGGTGGACCAAAATCGAAAGCCATGACTGAATTTGAGGAATTCTATTACACAGTTGTAAGTTGCATGTTGAACAGAGAATTAAGTAATTGTATGCAGATATACTTATATTATCCAGCCTATAATTGCCAGAAAAAAGTATTGGCATTGTACATTTCTGCTTGTCTTCTTTCAAAATACACTTCCATTTTACAGGAAATTTACTGTTTACATACAGTCTCTTTCAAAATAAATGCGCAACATCCATACAACACCACGCATTGATGTTTTTTCCTTCAACAACAAACACATGGTTGGGTTTAGGCAACCGACACGTGATTAGGTTTAGGAAAAAACACAAGGTTTGGCAGGACGCAAACGCCGCTCTTTCGGGTGAAAGTCAGTGTTTGTTGGACCCATCCACCATCACTCCCGCCCACCCTAGTCAGGCTTTCACCACCCTAACTTTCATCCTTGTCCCGCCACTTTTCTCCTTGATGCCACTGGGCAACGTTAAACTACAATGGCAACCGTCTGCGTATCATGCTGACATTAAAGGATGCCTTTTTTCATGGTATCTGACACTGCAAGTCAGTGCCTAAGCACAGCATTTTGACAACTTTGGAGTGACACAGGGCTTGTTTTTCGGGATTAATTGCTGTATTTCCTGCGGCTTTTTAGCTCCTGAATTGGGGTGTTTTTTAGCCACATGTTGCTGTTCCTCCAGTGGGGATAGTGTCATGAAAAGCAATTGTTTTTAACAAGATATCACTTACTTTCCTGATAGGATAGTGATAGGAAAAGTGGTTGTTTCTTAACAAGACATTGCTGCATTTCCAGTCGGGATTGTGCCTCCAAACTGGGTATTTTGAGCCATAACATGATCTTTTCCTAACCCTAACTAAATGGTTTTTGTGCCTAAACCTGACCACCCATTAACCCTAACTTTAACCCTGAAGCGTAAAGTTTCAATGTATCCGCTACATAATAACTTGCAAATACGACATCTGCTGAAACATACAGTGCCAGCAGTTGGGTTTAATTATCTGATGTACTGGTACAATTCCACAACAATTCTGTTTTAATGTGTTATGTACATGTGTTGAGCTATTCATTGTTCTAAATATAGGGTAGTTGTGCTTTAAAAAGACATAGCTTTGTTTGAAGAAGTTCATTGATTGTAAGGAACCAAGCATTTACTGGAAAAAAACTCAGGTGTAAAAATACCACACAGAGACCCTCAGTTATTTTTAACATTTTTGAGGGCAGCGATTATATCAAGGTGGCCCTGCCCCCTTGGCCACCCCTTGGTGGTGGCCCTGCCTGATGAAACTGATGGCCACACCAACAAAATATGATTCAAGTTATAAAAATATATATACATATCTTTAACATGTGGATAAATTAAGAGTACATGTTTGTATGTACTCAGACAATCTAAAGATGTGAACATTACTGTAAGTGCATAAACTTGATAAATCACCTCATGTATTGCTGCACTGACAATTTAAAGTCTCTTACAACTTTTCTTCTCTCTCTCTCTCTCTCTCTCTCTCTCTCTCTCTCTCTCTCTCTCTCTCTCTCTCTCTCTCTCTCTGTCTCTCCAGACCTGCAGGTTGACTTCTCAGTGGTATGGCAGGTCTGAGTGTATCTTAGAGGGTCACGACCCTTACAGGCTGTGACCTGGACAAACAGGACTGAGGAGCTGCAACAGGACATGGAATGTCCCTTTTGTTTTTGTTTTGTTTCACTTTTTTGTTGAAAAGGTGGAAAATTCCTCCCGCTGCACTTGCCGGAGCAAAAGAAAACATTTTCTTGGCAACGAATGAGGCAGAGTTTACATTAGAAACTTTATGTGACTGCAACAAAAATTATAAAGCTCAGGCAGCGCTCTGTGTTGTAACTGAGGATGCATAACTCTTTCTTTTCCCTTTGTGACTGTCATCTTCTAAGCAACTGAAAATGTGATTTATTTTAAGAGCAGCACTTTTTCTTTGTGAACATATTTTTGGTGTTAGCACAGCCACTTGTCTGCATTATCTGTATGTCCCACATTATATATGTTCTATACGACTGGTGCCATGTGGAACCGATTGTTTCCTAATAAAAAAAGGCCAATGTGAATGATTAAGAAGGTGTCTGCACGTCTGCATTTACTGGGTGTCAGCTCCCCTTCTTCTGCTCCACAGCGGCTCAGTGTGAGGCAGCAGCAGCTGTGGCAGATTTGAGGAGCGCTGATTTTGTGCAAAGCTGCAGCACTCCTAGTGGTGGAAACACAAATGAGCAGCTACATTTCTGCAAAACCAACTAGACAGGAGACAAGTGCTGATTGAGGGAGCATGTGTGCATGAGTATTGCTTTGTATTGCGTCGCGTTGTTTTTGTGTGTTGTGTTTTTGCAGTGGCAGTGACACGTCTGTTTGTGTGATGGTGGTGGTGGGAGAGGCACGCATGTATACGTGACTTTTCTATGTCTCATCACACAACAGGGCAGTGCATGTGTTCCATAACATGCGTAGATGCATCACTGTTAGAGGACTATTTGTGGCGCTTTGTGTTCACATGCACATCCGGGCTTTCTATGTATGTGGCGTGCATGATTTGTAAATGTCAGTGGAAATGGCATGCCAACAGAGGTTCTGAAGAAGTGTTGTGTGGTGTGACAATAAAGGACATACATAACTGAGAGGGGAGTTGGAAACAAACATACGAGGGTCAAACAAACCTTGAATACTCCAAAACAGACTTTCAGATTGATATGAAGACAGTGGATGTGGCAAATCTGTATCTGTATCTGACGCCGTTCTACTGCTGCAGTGTGAAGATGAAAATCAGACTCAAGAAAACACTTTGAAATGTTTACAGTGACTGGTACAGGTGAACAGGGTTGCCCAGTGTTTAGCAATTTGATGCATTGTGTAACCAAAGGTGCCTGGTTACATTTTAATCTACAAAGTCAACAAAGTATTGTAACATCTGCAGTTCATAACACTCATCGCAAAACACATAATCCCTGTGATTCCAAATATTCCTGTTGTCACAGCAGACTGGTGTTGCTGAAGACTTTGTTGAGATCGTATTTTGTTTCTATGACAATGGTATGCAGCCATGATCTTGTCTGATTGGGTCTTGAATCTGTTGTCATAGTACCCCAGTCATTTAAAGCTAACAGTACAGCTATAAGGTACACTATAGTGGCAGGACAGGCAGAGCAGTCAGGGTCTATCCGGACTCTGCACAGCTCCTGCATTATAGAGTTCACTAGAGGGTCAAAAGTGTCACCACATACATCACAGCTGTAGCAGAACGGCACACACCGTTGCCATGGTGATCAGCCATTTTTTTCCCCCCACTGTGCTAAGCCAAACAGTGGTGGGTGGGTGCCGAGATACGAGAAAAGACAAAAAGGATTGTGTGCCCGGTCTTATGTATGTTTCGGAGCGTTTGTATGTAAAGCGAGTGTGTTTATTTGGTCAGGCGTATTTCGGTTACTGCTAAAGAGACACATGTGTACCTTCCTTGTTTGGTCTGACTATCTGTGGTCTCAGCTGTACTCATCAGGAACGCTGTGCAACAATAGCTAAGGTGCCCGCGGAGGGAGCTGCGCAGCGTGATAAAACTGGCAAAATGAGGGTGTCAGAAGCTCCATTGAACATAATCAGGCTGTGGTAGATGGGCTCGGCTGTTGGGTTTGGGACCATAAGTCTGGCGATTAAACATGCATGGGGAGAATCCTTCATCACAGGGCGAAACAAAGCCGCCCTGCCCTTCCCACGTGTTCCAACATCGCCATGGAAAAAGCCTGTTTCCCTGGCAACCAAACTGGCTCTCTTTGTCACAGGAATGGAGGAGGAGGAGGAGGAGAAGGAGGGGGAGTTGAGTGGAGGCATGACACTCCACGCTGACCTCCACCTGACCTCTAGGTGAACATGCCGTTTTGGTTTCCTGCTTTCCTGGAGGGAACACTGTATTGGTCATTTTTCGGCGAGACAAAGACGAGTTCTGTCATCTGAGTTAAAGAATTCTGCATCTCTCTTCTTAAGACACTCATAATGTTCCTCTTCGAAACATCATACACATTCGAACAGCTAAGAGAACTATCAAATGTTCTAGGACATTAACATGGGCTGTCATTACTCCATGCTAAAAGACAATGCTGCCAAAATGCTTTCAAAAAAGCCGACATCTTTTCTTCTACTGCCCCCAGTGGCACACTGTATGGCCAGTGAAGGTGAAACGGAGAGAAGCATAAAAAGGGCTGAGTGAAAGAGAAATGACTCAAGGCGAGGAAATGGAGGATGCAGTTCAGAGAGCGTAGTGGTGAGAAAAAGACAATGGCTTGTTAATATAGGCGGCCAGAAAAAGAGAGGAAGAAAGACAAAGTGAGACGCCGCTTTTATGTCGACCCGCGGCTGCTCCCATAGCAAAGGCTGCTACTCTAGCTGTAATGTTAACCTAGTGTTTCCCTAATGGGCTTAATGACATATGGAGCACAGATTGCAGCAGGAGCCGGCTCACTTTGAAACCACTGTCGCCTCCCTCAGGGCTTCGTGAGCACTACATTATGAAGACGTGGTGACTGAGGACACGGGTCATATCTGGTGAACTTTAATGGTTATCAGATGATAACTGAAAGGATCTTTTCATGACCTGAAACATCTGATTATAAGCAGCTCTTAACGGGTGTATTACTTTCTTTTTAGATTCCCAAAACATCAATTCCTGACGATCATTATCTAAGACACTACATGATGATATGCCTTCTTTCGTAAATTCACGCCACTGGCCCGTGTGACATCTCCCTAAGCATCTCCCCGCGGCATATCACCCGCCATTTTGTTTCAATTTGTTCCCATCACCGATATCTCTTCCTCCTCTCAGCTCCTTTAGTCTGTCCACATCTCACTTGTCGTCTGGCCGTCATCTTCCCGTGGACTGTTACTGATGATATCGGATTGCTGTTGGCTTTACGCCGCTGAAAAGTGGAGCTAATGGGCTTTCAAATGCTTTATTGTGAATGCAACCTGTCAAGAGGGGAGAGATAGGATCAGATTTGATTAGGGGGCGACAGCGGCAGAATAAAATAAAAGAGAGGATATTGTTTGTTTTTCTTTGTCTGTGTGCGTGAAGGAAAGAAAAAGAGAAACTTCATAAAGTGTATTTAGCCTAATTCACTCCTTTGCGCTGGCCTTATTAGATGCCCTTGGACCATCCTTATCTTCGCAAGTCTTTTCATCCCATTCCCTTTCCCCTTCCTCCTCAGTTTGCTGTTTCCATATGCATCCCTCCCCAGCGGAGCAGAGAGTAACACTGCCTCTCTTGGCTGGACGCGGTAAATGTGTTCCTCTCTGGCAGATGAATGATGTCAAACAGACATATTTATATTCATTTAGGACTGAGGAGGAGGAGAACCCATCTGTAACGGATGTGATAGAAACTGCTACGTGTGAGTGTGCGTGCATTTTGGTGTGTGTATGTATGTGTGTGTAGGCACACGCATGTTTGAGCATGTGTTCCAAGGTATCCATCGTTCGTGATAAATGAATTGTGCTTTTGTGTGAGTTGATACCGTGTTTGTGGATTAGTGTGTGTATGAGCTTGTGTGTGTGTTTACAGCGTGTGTGTGTGTGTGTGTGTGTGTGTGTGTCTGCGTGCAAGCGAGGTCATTCCCCGGTCACTCGTTCAGGCTGTGTGATGAATGAAGAGGAGAGGTGCCTGCAAAGCCGGAGAGATTTGGGAGAAACATTGTTCCACGGGGTTAAAAATGGTCTTGTGTTGTGCCAGAGGCTGAGGGAATGTTACTAAAAAAATGTAAGACTGCAACTTAAGTGGATGTTCATCATATCCGATATTTAATATCAAGCTGGGCAAAGTAATAAACTCATAAAATATTAACAAGAGCCATTTGATTGTGCATATTTGCTCAGTGAGAGACTTTGCAAGTAAATTAAGTTCCCAAAATTTGCTCCCTTTCTGTATCCATTTTTCCTTTCCTACAGGAGAGGTGAGGTGGAAGTGTCTGTGTTTGGTTTGGACGGCAGGCCGATGGGGTCAAAGACATTTGACTCAACCAGGAAGTATCAGGTTGCAGTAGACAGGAAGTCAGTGGACCAAACAGGAAGGACTTTACGCAGAGGAGGCTACTGAAAGGCAGACACATTCACAGCCATCAGTGTCTGTCAGCACAAGGCCAAAGAATAGATTTGTGTGTGTGTGTGTGTGTGTGTGTGTGTGTGTGTGTGTGTGTGTGTGTGTGTGTGTGTGTGTGTGTGTGTGTGTGTGTGTGTGTGTTATTTCATCTGCAGTATCTCCCTGCACTACAATCCCTGCAGGTATTTGTGATATTGCAATTCTACATTGCATTTTCAGCAGGTAAAAACATAAATGAAATGACCTGAGTGTCAGATGGAAAGTATTCATAATAAATATGCCACAATAATTTAAATAATCAACACTGATTAATCAGTTAGTGAATATGAGTGTGAGACATACAGCGAGCAGCAGCAGCAACACGGTCAACGTGTGTCAACAACCGCAGGGGCGTTAATGAAACGGACTCGTGCTCAGCAGGGATGGAGGGCTGTTGTTGGAGCTCTAACGTACTACAGTGATGTCATATGCTGGCGAATGTTTGGTCTGAACTGGGCTTTTGGATAGAGGAGGCAGCTGTTTTGTACAAATCCCATGGGAAACAGGTGCTAGATTCAATGTATTTCCTGCTCCCAAATGACCCAGAATTTGAAAGAGAAGTAATTCAAACGGATGAACGTTTACATCAAAGTGCAGTCTTCAGCCTCATGTCACCATTAGCTCAGCACACAGAATTTTAAGCTCTGGTATTGGATTTTTTTTCTTCCTGAAATACACCGTAGATAAGTCATATTTGACTTCTCACAGTTTTTATGTCCAAACGGTTGGATTAGGCTTCACAGACAGAATCAGATATTTTCCAATGCAGCAGTTCGTCTTTTGTACTGTTGATTACCCAAGGAAGTTTCATGTCCATCCAAGCTTTGAAGTGCTCCAACCATCACAAACATCATTCATAAAGCATTACAGCCTCTCTAGGTGAAGATTGGACATTTTGCAGCTGTAATGAACACTGCAGCCTCCAAGGCAAGCGATCAGGACTTCAGACCAATAATCTGTTTCCTCAGAAACAGTGAAAGTCATGTTCCAGTTCGCTCTTATCACAGGTGTCCACAAACCAGCGGTACCGTCAATATTTAACTATTCAGACAGCAGAGTGTGAAAAAAACTGAATGAGAAACACAACTAAGAAGAAGTATGTCTTATGTTACTAAAGTCCAGGTCCAGTAAACTGTCAAGACAACTGCTGCACAGACTGCAGCAAAACAGGTGCGTGAGAGTTTTTCTTCTCCTCCGTCTCCTTCTTCATGTCCTTTTTAGACGAAACCATTAAGCCTGTCTATGTCCGAATCCTTCTAATTACTGCAGTGCCTTATCCTGTGAGGACGTATTTCATAGTTGCAAGTTCTCTTAGCAAGGTTGTCTTGCCTGCTCTGTCCTTTGACACCTGGCAGCCAGCAGGAACAGTGGCACAGGACGATCATCCATCCAATGGGGCTTCTATGGCCACCAACAGGGCAGAGTTTACCACATCAATGACCTCTTCCGCTGTGAATTTGGGCAAAAACCTTGCAGGTATGTCAAACCAATTATGTAAAAGAGAGCCTGGCTGAAGGAGCTTTGCAAACTTCTCTGGATGTTATGGACGAAATACTCTATCAGATGCTACGAGGACCACGGGCTCCTCAGGGTGAAGGTGCCAAATGTGGCGGGTTAAGCGAGGATAATTTTACCCTCAGAACAGAGGAGATTGGGTCAGATTTCGGAGAAGCACTTCTTTCTTCAAAAGTCTCTTCCTCAAAGCACTTTGAAACTGTCGCAGGCTTTTTAATCTGCTTTCTGCCAAATTGTGCCTTCCATGCTGTCTTTATCTTTTTGAAAAATGTCTTGGTGGCCTGGCTCTCAGCTTTGCACTTAGAATCATTGTATTTAATTATCCTGACAGCCTTTTTCAACTTGACAGTCATGGATGCTACCTCAGAGATGGCTGAGGTGCATGAACAGGAAGCAGTCGCCCTCCTGCTATCTGACCTGGTGGAGAGTCTGATGGTTGATCTCGTGTCAGAGATCCAGATGTCCTCCCTTTATCTAAAATCTCTTGCCTATTTCTCTGAGATCTCATCTGGTCATCTGTCCAGCAGCCTCAGTCATGTCATAGTCTCTCTGGCCTTCAGTGGGCCTAGACTTGCACTGTCTGGGCCATGGCAGCCTGACTGAGAGCAGCTGTCTGGCAAGTCAGAGATATACATCTCACAGTGTCTGTAGCAACCGTCACAACTGCATCATGAGAGTCTGTGGATTTCCAACTTCTCAGGTCCTCATGGAAATTTGTTGCAGTTTCAGCAAGTGGTTAGCTCTCATGCAAAACACCCTCATCCACCTTGTTGGTTGATGCAAATGAACTGGTGGAGGCTATAGATGGGAGGTTCCTGATCTCAGTCTCTATGGAGTCCTTTTCTTCCTCAACCAGCTCCAGAGGGGCCAGACCTAAGATCAAGTTTGGAGGAGGCTCTGCTGTCCTCGAAGGATTTGTCTACATGCTTTTCTGAAACCTTTTTTTACCTTCTTGTTCTTCTTCCTGCCAAAGTGACACTTCCACGGCAACTTTACCTCTTTTGATGAAGGACTTGTTGGCTTTGCAGTCAAAATCAGTGGTATGCAGTGTCCGCACAGCCTCAGTGGACTGCAGTGTCCCGAAAACCTCGTCAATCACTTGGGAGACGAACATTTTGGCGACCTCAGTGATTGCTGCGGTGGTGGTGGAAGCAGAGGAGGGTGGTGTCTTGCTTTCCTCTGACCTGATAGAAAGCCTGAGACTTCCGCTTTAGCCTCCTCCTCCTGGTACTCTGTGTACAAAAAGCTTTGGCACACTTTTTTAATCTCTTTATAGATATCTTGAGTATCAGGTGCAATTATCTCAGAGATGTTTGAGTCAGGGATAGACCAACAAGAAGAAGAGTATGTCATTATGCTTTCATCGAAAAGGGCTGGAGAGGTGCTACGGCAGGATGTGTCTTTGTTATCGTCAGATGCGGTGCGTTCTTCCGCATCACAGCAGCGGACTGTCAGCATGAGCTTGTCAAGATTCACAGCAGCCTGTTCAATGACCTTTTGGACAAGAGTGCTGGCGTTCTTTTCCATGTACTCGCTTTCTTTGTCAATGGTTGAAGTTGTATCCTAGTGGAGAAAGACAAACATATAAGCACTGCCAAGAGAAATAATCAGATCTTTTTCTAACATCAAGGTGGAAGTACAACAATGTTGATATCCTGCATTTAGGATTTCACTGTAGTGAAGGTATTAGCTGTGTAATGCAATTAGCGTCTGTGTGTGTAAAACAAGTATATTCTGGGACTACTGCTTCAGTTAACCACATTTCAGTTCAGAGCATGAAATTTCCTGATCCCACTCCTGCTCTCCAGAAGATGAATCCTTTAGATTTTAATGACCTTTCCTTGAGCACAACCCGCTGGATAAATATTCCTATCTCCACTATTAGGTTAACAACTAAATCACTGTATGTTGTTTGTTCTATTCAACACTTTAACGTATCTGAAATGAACACTGCGACTTCTAGGGAACACTAGTGGGACTTTGCAGATTGTTTCAGTAGTCACCGTTTTTTGGTCGAATGGACATATCCCATTGTTGTTTAACATGACTTCGAATGAAATACCTCTTTGCCTCGAGAATACTTAAAGTGTTGGCCTTTTAATCTGCAAAACCCTTCTGCTCTGTGAAGACGTCTCTGTCTGTGACTGAATCCTAAAAACCTTGTCTCCAAGTCAGAATATTTCAACCTGTTTTTAAGTTAAATGTTTAAAGGAACCTCATAGAAATGAAGAAATGAGTGTCCATATAAAAACAAGACAATATATTATATATAACATTCATACTATACATCATGACCATACATCTTTTTCCCTTTTTGTAGAAAAAGTATACTCAAATTCTAAATAATTTTTTTTTTTATTGAACTGTGCATCTTTTTTCAGAAGCAGAAAATAGTTTGTATGAAAAATCATCTGCAATATATGCAGAGTAGCCAGTATCTATGGCTATGAGAAAAAATGGAAGTGGGAAGTACCGTAAAACTCTACTTAAAAGTTCAGTGTGTAGGATTTAGAGAGATATATTAGCAGAAATTAAATATAATATAAAATATCTTTTCGTTAATGTATAATCACCAGGAAATAAGAAGCCTTGCATTTTTGTTACCTTAAAATGAGCCATTTATATCTATGTAGGAGGCATCTCTGCTTCTATGGAGATCGTCATGTTCACTGCCGTGTTTCTAAAGTAGCTCAGAATGGATAAACCAAACATTGGCTCTAGATAGAGCCATTTGCATTTGCATGTTTTTTGCATCAGCCTCTGTAGCAGCTCCTCCACGATGAGCAGCATCAGAAAAGCGCTGATTTTTTTTAATTTTTTTTTTAAGGTTAAAATGCTTTATTCAATGTTTTTACCACTTGAAATGATCTGCGGTCTCATTTACAAACATTGCCCACGTCCAAAATAAAGCCTGAAAGAGGTGTATATCACTTCCCAGTGGTGTGGAAGTTGTGACCTATAAAACAGACTTGATGGGAGAAATTTTGACCCGTGTTTATGAACACTTTGGAAAGGGGTAATTGGCGACACAGATGGTGAGGTGGAAGCCTGATTGTAGAAATTGTTGGATATTTTTTGGTGCAAGCCATTTTTGGCTTTTATCTGTACGTACATTTTTTGTATGAATCCTATGCATTTTTTTATAAATGAGACCCTGGGTCCATTTGTTCTGGAGAGGAAGAGACCTCTGCAGATAATTTGGCTCCTGGTAAAAACCTCCTGAGCGTCTGGATCTTAAGTTATTAGAGAAAAAAAGTGAGCACAAATTAGCAGGTGCCAGGCGAGCAACACTAATTTGTAACGTAAAACTGCTTTATTCAGTGTTGGGATCTGTTTGTTTTTGAGAGGAGGAGACCTCAGTGAATAATTCAGTTCTCTGCAAAAACCTCCTAAACGTCTGGGTCATAAATAAGGTAAGCACAGTTTAAATCACTGGGTCCATTTGTTTTGGAGAGAAAGAGACGTCTGTGGATAACTCAGTTCCTGGAAAAAAAAAACACTCCTGAACGATGAACACTGAAGGAATTCTAAGCAGGAGAAGTTTCAGCTGGTTGTAATCTGCAATCATCACATCCTGCAATCCGCTACATGTTACACATTGTTCCTGTAAGTACAGTACTTAAGTAATTACACTATAGTTTCATTCCACAACTGTGTGGCTGACATGTGGAGCGTCCCATGACTGCCGGAGCTGTCTCCAGAGAGCAGGACGCTCATTTGTGGCACCAACATTTCCCCCTTAATCCCTTATCTGTGTATGTGTGTGTGTGTGTGTGTGTCTGAGAATATATGCCTGGGACAATGTGGTCAGGCAGAAGTGCATTGTGGGATCGATGTCCACACCTCGTCCTAAATTATTCATCCTGTCAGCTGGCCTGTCCACCACCATCGTGGAAACCGCTGACCAAGAGCTTTACCCCCATCCCCACGGATTCACCTCTTCATCCCCTCCTCGGCCCTCACTTCCTCCTCTCTCTGTCTCTCTCTCTCTCTCTCTCTCTCTCTCTCTCTCTCTCTCTCTCTCTCTATCTATCTCTCTCTCTCTCTCTCTCTGTCTCTCTCATTATCTCTTCCCCGACCCGTTCATTTACAGCCACTCTCACCTTCACTTCTAGACTTCTTTACTTCTCCAATCTCTTCGTCTATCTTTCTTCTACTCCTGTTATTCAGTATATCAGTCTTCCTCATTAGTCCTGAACTCCCACTGACTCACTTTCTATTTCTTTCTCTCTTTTTTCTCCTGCTGTCGTTCCCCGTGCTGACATTCTCTCCTCTGCTACCCCCGTGTTGCTGACTAAGATTATAATGTGTTGGCTTTGTAGGATGTTTATGTTTGTGTCTTTGAAGTCTGCCCCAGTGGCCCCTTGGAAGACAGCCATAATCCTAGTGAGCCGCCAGAGGTTGTTCAGTGTGCCGTGTGTGTGTGTGTGTGTATTCATCCTCATACATGTGTGAACGCATGTGTGCACATGATCAACTCTGAGCGCACAGTGTGTGTGTGTGAGTGTGCGCGAGTGTGAGTCAGTAATTGTGACATGGCTCATACATCATGGCCAAAGCCCGTTTGATTACAAGCGGAGGGGCCCGGTGATTAATCGTTGGATTCAGCTTCCTGGCCCGAGTTGTGACACCCGGTCACAGAGCATCTGTACTGACACACCCCCCTAGCCCCGCTGCCCTGCTCCAGCGCAGCCCCATACCGCCTACACCCCTATACACACACCCACACATGCACCCAAATACCCCCTGCCTTCCCCTCACTTCCTCCCCAGCACTCCATTACCTTCTGCCCTTGTCTCGCCTTACCTTTTCCTTTCCTTCCTCAGCCCTGCCTCCCTTGTACTCCTCTGCCTCCTGTTTTATCTTAGCCCATCCCTCCCACTCTATTCCCCCAACTCCAGCACCACCGTATATCTCGCCTTTACCACTTTGCACTCTCCACCTCTGCACTCCCTCATCTTGCTCCTCTCCCCTAACCTTTCCTTTTCAAGCCATTCTGTGCAACCCACAGCTTCATATTAACCAAAGCCATACTGTTTTGATCTTATCACCTTTAGCTTTGCTGTTTTTCCTCTCTCCCACAAGCTCTGACCCCTCCACTCCTTCCTTTATATATACCAGCCGCACTAACCCTTTCCGCTAATCTGATTCTGCTCCCCTCCAAATGTATCATAACTCCCTCATGTGCACACAAGAAATCACACATACAGTACATTTATCCTTGCACGTGAGACCACAAAACATGCACACACATTTGTTGCTACCAAGCCAAAAGCGTCTTCTGTACTTCGTTGTAGCATCTAACAGGATCTTTAGCCCTCTCCATCTGCCAGTTGAGGTCATGTGATTCAGGTCCCTGAGGTCCAAAGTGGCCCTTAATCCTAGAAGCAGGCAACCCGCAAGGCCAAGCAACTGCCCTTTTGTGTCTCCTAACTGTAATACCTGGAGTTGTATTTGTGCTTTTATTTTTTTTAAATCAAGACCTATGGTAACAGTTTAGTCAAGTCCTATTTTTTAAATAATGGTCTATTTGTTTAAATCAGCACATTTGTAGTTCTTTGCACGTGTACACATCATAGATGCCAAATTTAATAATTGTTAGTACTGTTATTGTGAGAGCAAGAATTTAAAAAAGTAATCATCACAAAGTCTGACAAAATATAATTTCGATTTAATGCAATTTAGGGGTCTGCGATCGATATGAGACGATTTTATATGATCATTTAACACAATCTGCTATGCTAGCTATAGATAGCAGATTACAAAAAAGTCTTGGAGGACAATAGATAATTTAACAGTGCATGGACATACACGTTTGCTTTTACCGCCAAGTACCAAACAATCATAGATAGATCTCTGCAGAGTAGCCACCTTGTGGTAAAACATATTATTAAATGCTCATTTAGACCTATGAGTAATGTTGATGGGCAAATTTAGACTTCCTGTTGCCTTCATTATAAGGCTTAAATATGTTCTGCGATTTGTGGCAGATTATTTGAGAGCTTTTTTGGCTCAAAATGGCTCTTTTAACAGTTAAGGTTGCTGACCCCTGCTCAAACTGACTCCACTAACACATGTAAAACAGCACATAGGTTAAGTAAACCTGCGGGACTTTCTGCCACAAAGAACTTTCTGGAAGAATTTTTTTTTAATTTGAACCCAAACCATGATCTTTTTCCTAAAACTCCAGGTCTATTAAAGCCCTGAAGGCAGACTTCTCTTAACAGCCATAAATAATGGATTAACAACAACATAATTTAACAGAGGTATCAAATTCAGCTCAGTAATAACTGTCATGGTTCACAGACAAAACAATTGTTTTTTAGTTACACATTATTAGCTTAACCATGTTTACATTGTAAAAATTAGCCTAGCAGCTAGTGGACTTTTTTCCCTCTACTCATAGCTTAACACATTACATCTACTGTTATTATTTTTCTTACTCACTCACCATTGGTTTAAGTCCCTGTATCTCCCAACAGAACAGCTCAGTTGAATTTCAGTTAGCGTAAAGTTTTTTTCAGCTGAACATTGTAGAGGCAGAAGAGCTAATGTTGCTGTAGTGAGAAGATAGCAAGTGAGATTCTCATCCACTGTTTCATCTGGTAACGGCATTGTTTACATACGACAACAGCTTTCTCTTTTGATCTGTAAATAATGTTATCCTCTTCGCCTTTCTCTTGGCTGCTTGCCGTCTGCCCGCTGCTGTTTGACAGTGACACAGACTTTCAAAATAACAGGGTAACCTAAACATGACGATATGGATCGATGTTTTCACTTTGCATCGATGATACTGGATAGTTGATCACTGAACCAATATACCTATCCAGATGGATCGTTACACCCTAGAAAGGAAACACTAATTCAAAGGATAAGCCTGCTCATTCTGTAATTTCATATTGTCGAGAAATGCCATGAAAAGACAAACACCAACAATTTGTTCGTTCATCTTTAAATACCTTCTGACTTCAGGGGTCTGTCTGTGGCTGTCAGCCCCATGCCCATTGGTTCCCGATAAACGTAAATCCTTTATTTCATTTGAACTCAACAAAATAATTTCCTAAAATTGCTGTGCTCTAGCAAATGTACGACAAACAGGAATAGTAAACCATTTTTGGCAATGTTGTATTGATACAAGGATGCCAAGTATTGATTTTTTATGATATAAATACAAATTAAAAATGTTGGTAGCCTGTTAGAAAAATGAAAAAAATTGCTTTTTCAGTCGACTAGATACATTTTTCTACAATAAAAATGATTAAAGTGAGAAACTTTGTCTTTAAAACTTTATGTCATTAGATAAAATGGATACTGACACATTTTTCTTTTGGTGACATAATTAACAGTTGAAAAAAAGTCATAAATTGCAGTATATCATTATATACTTCATTACAATACTTGGCATATCGCAAAATATTCAAAATTACAATGATATCGTTTCATGACCAAAGTATTGGTGCGAGAGGAATAAGCTAGATCAGGCGTTAGCTACACAGACAATACTTGTTAGTAGCATCAGTTTGTGCGGGTCCAAAGGACAGAGGGATGTTGTATGCTGTAAAGCCCTGTGAGGCAAATTGTGATTTGTGATATTGGGCTTTATAAATAAAATTGATTGATTGATTGATTGAGTTTACTGTGGGTTTGGTATTTTCATTGGGTTTGTTGAGATTTGATACTATTAAGAATATAAGGAAAAAAGGTGCGAGGAAGCGTGAGATGCAGGATAAGAGTCAATGGGAAACAAAGGAAGAGAATCTGTGAGCAAGCTCGCTAGTGAGAAGCAGAGACAGTTTGTGCGTGTGTGTGTGTGTGTGTATGTGTGTGAGTGTGTGTGTGCATGAATGTGTTTGTGTGCGTGTTCCCCTGGCTCTCACCTCCATGCGGTATCAGGATGAGGGATGGTCCTGCCAGCGATCAGCCCAGGCCTGGACTCAAGCTCCGCACAAGGATTCCCTGCTGAAACCATTAGTCTGGGCATTAAACACCATTAGAGCACACACACACACACACACACACACACACACCATTAGACCAGAGAGTGGAGGAGAGTGACTGCCAGAAGGATTGGTTGAAGCTGAAGGTAAAAGAGCAATAGGAGGAAGAGAAAGAACAATGAAGAATGGAGGGATGAGAGATACACAGAGGATGGAAGGGTGTAGAAAACCCACTTTCCTTTAACATCTCTTTTCTCTTGCCATCATCTTCTCTATTTGCCTTTTCTAATGCATAATTAATTAACGACAAGTAAGGAATTAATTTCCTGGATGTCAGGTTTTTTTGGGTGTGTGTGCAGGCTTAAGTCATCTTTCCCCCACACTACACATGAATGATTCTCATATCTGCATGTGCATGTATTACCTGTTTCCGTATGTATGGTGTGTGGTTATGTGTGTCTGAGCTCTCATGTTGCACGTTGGAGCGAGCGTGTCCCTGGCGATCCAGGTGTAATTGGGTTAGTGACAACCAGGACAATGTGACACCTGCAGGTCTCAGCTGTGTCTCTCCCTGCTGAACTGGCCTGGAGTCAGCTGGAGCTCTGTCATCTGGACTGGCCTCAGCTGAAATGGCCATTCTGGGACCGATCCAGGGTTAGAGGCTCTACTGCGCACAACACAAATATCTGTCTAAATACTAACCTTTTGTCTTTTAGCTGGACAGATGCAACAATGAAGGACGGAGAAAGAGATATGTGACATCCATCTTAGAGGATTACACACAGACAATTCAGAGCAGCTTCTTTTCACATTCACTCACATGCATATTGAAATGAAGTGGAGCATCATGGAGACGCACTTAGCACCTGCTTACATCTGGTTTTTGTGTTTAATTGGAAAGGTTATAATCCGCATTCATTCCCAGGTCAAACGGCTCTACAGTAGACACAAGTATTTATCAGCACCAGCTCCAATCAGCTTCAGTCAGCAGTGAGGGAAATACAACACAAGGATAGACCCTCTTTGCCAGTGCGCTGGAATGACCGGCCACCACAAAACATCGTCCGTCTTCACCCAAGAAATTAGTCGACCCAGAGTTTGAAAGAGGGAAGCACTGGCCTCCATACTGCTGTCCTGTCTGTGACGTTCAACACACACACACACACACAAAAAGGATTAAAAAGTGAGTGATTAAAAAACATGCGAAAATTTAGTGGAAAATAGGTATATGACTGACTTGACACTTTTTTAGGGGGGTATCAATAATGTGCTTTACTGTCTGACCCTTTGTGTGCCCTGTCTTTCTTAGGGCTTTTCCATTGGCACTTTTGGCTGCGCTGAGTCAAACCCTGCCGCATTGATTTGTGTTTCCATTACCAATTTAAATGCGATGAGTTCTGCCAACACAGTCTCACTTTGACCTCGTCACGTATCAGCATTTGGTCATGGACTTTCTATGACGTGCAGGGTACCCTGGGTGCTTTGATTGTCTACATGCTGGGATGCCGCGTCAAGTTCTGCCTGTTACGTGCATCGTCTTCTTTTAAAATACACTTCCTTTTTTCACAGGAAATTTAACGCTCACATACAGTTTATTTCAAAATAAACACACTACGTCGGTACAACACTGTGAATTGACGTTTTTTTCCTTCAACAACTGACGCAAGTGGTTGGGTTTAGGCAACAAAAACACGTGGTTACGTTTAGGAATGAAGAACATGGTTTGGCTGTATAATCTTACAGGATGCGAACACCGCTCTCCCTGGTGACAGTTGATGTTTGTTGTTTCCCCCTGACGCTGCCAAGCGCCGTTAAACTATAACGATAAAGGACAGCTTTTTTCATCAGTGTCTGACACTGCAAGTCACTGCCCAAGTGCCTGTTTTTCGACAACAAGACAAGATGTACAATAGGCTTTGAGGTCTGTTGTCCTTTGTAGACCTTTCATTTTTACGTGGATTGACGGGGAAAGCTATGTGAAAATCACTTCATGGTCTTTTGTCAGGATACTGTATTATCAAGTAAAACCTTGATTCATTGTTTTTTTTTATGTTTCTCTGTTTAAATCACAAATAAATACCTAACTTAAAGCATCAATAGGAAACAAAACCATTATTTCCATTATAAGAAAAACGATGTCTGGGATTTTACACAAGATCAAACAAAAGCAAAAATATTCACTGAAAGCTGTGCGCTTCTCTCTGAAAGGCACCTTGTGGGTCTGAGCATTACTGACAAAACATCCCACATACATGCAGCAAATAAACGCTGCTGGTGTGTGACAGTTTCCTGAATGCCCTCCTCCTCTCATCAGGCAGAACTTGTGATCACAGACTGATATCATCACACAAACGTCTTCCTGTCACATTGGATTTCTGCTGCTCAAGTCTGAGGACTGTCTCTCTAGGCCCGAGTGGCGGCAGACCATGCTAACCAGCGCGACGCCATCGGAAGCTAATAAATCATCTGTGGTTTTATTTCAGATTTATTCGGACCGTAATGAAGACGCGACGGGTCCCAGGCCGTAACCGACGGCGACAGGGTGACACTGATGAATGGCTGAAGGTGCGTTCTCTACAGTCGGAAGGAGAGGGAGGACTGTCAGGCTGCCATGTTGCACTGCGTGTGTGTGTGTGTGTGTGTGTGTGTTCCAAGGATCATACAATAGGTGTGATATCATACAATAGGTGTATAATATAATAGTGTTACTATCAAACATATGATCACTAGGCTGCTCTTCACGAAGAGCATGTGGATCAGTGTCCACATCAGCGTTGTTATCTTCGCTGCAACAATCCTTAACACATCATCATTATTATTACTGAAAGAGATTTCAGATTTAATGTCTTAGTTCTTAATAAACAATGTTGTTAAGACTAAATACCTAAATGATGCTACACAATAAATAAAAGGCTTCAAATAGACCCTGTGATCAGTGAGCCCGCTCTCACTCTGAAGTCGTTGAAATCTGGCACTTGGGCAGTGACTTGCGGCGTCAGAAACCAACAAAAAAAGGGCATCCTTTAACATCAGCATGATACGCGGTCGGTTGCCATTATAGTTTAAGGGCACCCAGCAGCGTCAGGGGTAAACACAACAAAGGACCAAAGTCAAGGTGACAAAAGTCTTAGTGCATTGGGCTAAAGGCGTGGCGGATGGGTCCAACAAACCACGACTTTCACCTGAGATAGCGGTGTTTGCATCCCATTAGAATCTAAAGCCAAACAATGACTGATGCCACAAATCCTGAATGGAACACCCTTAATTATTAAATGTATAATGATCATCATTAGCATCAATATATTTTAAAGGATTAACGGCATCACCTCATTATCTACGTTACCCACATATCATCATTATCAACACAAATCGACAACATAACTGGCTACAACTTGACAACCTATCCTCATATTTTATGATATCCTGCAATTTAGTGTCCCATGAATGACGTCACGTACGTCATGATTTAGATGAGTAAAGTTGTGTAGATTAGGTTTAGGAGAAGAAACATGGGGATGACATACCTTGAAAGAACTCAAAAGTCACTTGGTTTCATACAGGACATGATCATCGATCTCCTGGAGGGAAGTCCTGTGCTGTTTGACCCATCCACCTCCCCAGACCTGCCTCCACACACTGACTTTTGCTCTTTATAGTACTTCCCTCTTTACTCCCATTAGCACATTGTTCACATGATTAAAGCCTTCTCAATTACATGGGTTACACAGGAGTTACTACCTCATGATTATGTGGGTCATATGCAAATTGTGGTGCATTGCTTTTTGTAGGTACACATACAGTATATACGAACAATGCATGAGAACAGCCTACACTTTATCATCATCATCATCAACTGTACAAAACTTCAACATTGTCATTATCTGAACATCATAACTATGACTGTGACAACATACGCCCAAATCCTAGCCATTAAATGAATCACATTTGTTTTCATCATCATCACTTTCATCATCATCTTCAAGACCATACCACCCCCACTAACTTAATCATTATTAACAATATCATACTCATCGTTCATCATCACAGTGTTACCATTTCACCCTTTTCCCCCTTTAAGGGCAGTGGCCATGTGGGTAACCCGTTAGGGTGTCACGTGCACTTCATTGTGTGTGTGGAGGGAAGCGGATCTCTCCGTGGGTCATGGTGAAGACAGCAGGCAGTGTCTAGATAAGCTCAGGGCTACTGTTAAACCTCATGAGAAGGCCATGTTTGTTGTTTTGTGGTGAAGACTGCAATAAAGCCATTTTTAGTGAACAGCACCTGAACGCCTCACCATCTATTCAATGCAGAGCGGTCCTCCCACTAGAAGCTAGTTAACAGGTAATAACAAGCCAAGTTAAATTAAAGTTAGGAAGCCAGCATGTTCCCAACCACGGTTAGAAGCCGGTAAAGCTGTCACTGAGAGAGAGGTAACAACAAGTATCACCATCATTGCCACATCATCAATGTGATTATCAACATCACTGTCATCATTCACTTTCATTAAAAGCATCACCGCCAAAACATTCATCACCTTATTAGTAACATTGCTGCCAACACATCCATCACCACCAAAATCCAAATCAATTGCACTAACATTATCATCGCAATCATCATCATCCTCATGAATGTTCCCACTGAGTCAGACATCATCGTTAGCATCATAACCTACCTAACATCACTATCACAAACATCAACAACATTGCCATTACCTTTGTCATGTGTTGATGCAACGGATCTAACTTTTTCCTTCCACCGATAACTGATCCGATATCAGTGCTCTCTTTTCTACAAATATAAAATCTGTATAGGCTACCTCATTGTATATCATTGGTCAACCACGGCTAAATGAATGTAACCAGAAGCTGAAACATTACATTTTCATGAGGGAATTAACATTAACATCAAAATCATTGCTTTTAATTTCACCATCATCCCCACTATAACAATCATCATCATCATCATCAAAACTCTGACCTCTCCTCACCGTGTATGCATTCCCATCACTGTCCCTGTGTTGCTGTACTCTATAACCCTGACTCTGTGTTTTGATAGTGTGCTCTTTCTGTGTGTCATCACAGTCCTCTCTGTCAGCCAAGGACAAATCGACTGAACCAACTCAATGTTTCAAGCCTGGCAGCTTCCAGTCATCTTGTCAATCAATGAATCCATACGAAGCTTGTCTCAGCTGGGACTGACACAGTATGGCACAGCACTTTTTGAAGATCACAAAAAGATGTGGATATATCATACACAAACACTGTGACAGCAAGTTTGACTAAATTCTCACCCAGCACTAAAAAGAAACCACCACTGGGACCTGTTGTTAAAGAGATACGTCACTGAAAATCTATCTTTTGAATATCAAATACTCAGCCACCTAGAGCCTGTTTAGACCTGCTATTAACATGTGTTTTGTTGATCCAAGTTTTGCTGGCTGCTCTGTAGCTTGCTTGCTAGTCATGTTAGCAGTTTTGCTGCAGCAGACTATAACACATCTCCTTCCAAAGGGCAAAACGAGGTCATGCAACACTTCATCTAACACTGCACTGTCACCAAAACAACCACTATATCCTGCACCAATGACATAGGCTTTGTTGGGAATGCATCAGGAACCATTAGTGTTTATACTACAAAACATACATGGTCAAATGTGTCCCAGACCACCTTGGTATGTGGGGTGAGTGAGCAGATCATAATGTATCTTGGTGGGCATTTACACTTGTATTCAGCGCTGTCTATCTGAGATTGGATCACCCACAATACATGTTAATACCAGGTCTAAACAGGCTCCCAGAGGCTTGAAAGGTGACTGAAATGTATCTTGCATGCTCTCATTTGCTGAGGAAAGCAGCTGTGGTCAATTTGAACCACAGCAGAGACCCAAACAAAAAGTTGTAACGCCATGTTCAAGTTTATGAGCCGTAGTTGCAGCACTGTGTCATCCTTGTTTCGTTGTCTTATACAAAAAGACAAAAATCTGTCAATGAGAATAACACAATCAAAAAAAGTTCAATCATCATCATCATCATTATAAACAGTGTAAAAGATCATTTTCTGATTTTTGATTTTTCAGCCTTAACAGTGTGGACTGAGATCTTCACAAAAATCACCTGACAATGTTAGTTTGGATGCAAGTCATTCTCACATGTAAACTGTGTTTTCAAATTTAGCCGGCTTAGTGTGGAGGTTGTCCGACGACTCTGCCAACAATCTGCCTCTTCCTTCCCACGTTAGTGACTGTGAGAGACCACTTTCACAGCAGGCATTTGGGCTTCTTTTAGCAGGGAAAGTAGGTGATACTAATTTTGTTAATGAAGGCTCTGTGAAGTGCCCCAGTAAGCCATGACAGCAAGTCAGCATGTGCAGCACCAACACCACAGAGCTAGCACTTCTAAATGTAAAGCAGTCATATATGTTATTAATTACGCCTGTGCTTTTCCTGCTATGACATGCTAAAATGTATGCGGTGAGAAAGGTTTAGTGTAGAGCGGCAGAGGAGAGCAGCTGCTGCAATGATTGGTTAAAGAAACCTTCTGCTTAGTCAAGTAGGTTTAGCTTCAGTGTCAAGGTCCTGGTGTTGCGCATGCTGGCTCACTGGTTTACTGGGAGACTTGAATAGAACAGAGCAACATATTATTGCCAACACCTGTGTCTGCCCTACTGTGACAAATCAAATGCAAATCTAAGCATTGTAGGTGTGAAATATATTTTTGGGGTATTGATTGAATATTTCAGAGGTGTGTGATGTGTGCAGCTGTTTTCGCAGCTCTCTGTGTGTATAATGTTGTGCACCGTAGTGTGAGTGTGTCGTCACTCCATCACCTTGTCTCTCCAATTACTGCTGTTTGTCCATGGTGAGACAACATGAAGGCATTTGGCCTCTCCGGCTGACAACCACCATGAAAGGACAGATAACACACTCCTCCTTTACACAAGACTGGCACCATCTCTCTCCTTCCATCTTCATCACTCCCTCTCACACACTCTGTTACACTCCTTCACTCTGCCTCTCTATCCCCTTTCTACTCCTCTACAAAGCTGTCACTCACTGGCTGCAGAAATCTCTATCGCAATCTCTTATCCGGTTATCTGCCCTGTCTTTCACTACTCTCACCCACATTTTCTTTGCTCTGCCCTCCTAAGTCTAAATGAAAACTTGTGATCTGTTCACCACATACAAGCACACTTTAGTGGGTCTTTTAATTTTAGTTTGTGACAAACACACTTTCATACACACATAACAAAAGCGCGCACACCTATAGCTGCACAGAGCCAGTTAATTAGAGCTCGAGGCCCTTCTCTCCTAATGAACCTGAGGGTAATTAAAGAGCCCCTGGACACGGGTGTGTCTGTGAGCTGCTTCTAATTAAGCCCCAGCGAGCTGATTTAGCTAATTAGCTAAAGGCTCGATGTCGGACACCAAAGCATTCCAGCCCCCGCGGAACACAGGAAGTTACAATGTTCCCACATCGTCCCTGGCAACACTTTCATTTCCTGGGGCATTAATCACCAGAGTTACAACTGTCGCCATAGTGACTGCCACACGGGAAATGGAGGGATAGGGGGGGGCAGCTGTAACCCTCAGGGTGAGAGGTGTGTGCACCATTCATGTTAAAGCTCTGGGACGACAGGACCAATCACATGCAGAGTTCACAGCCAGCAGGTTTGAGTGGGAGGGGCCGGAACAGTAGTGACATCAACATTTTCATCGTCAAACAGCTAGCGATAAAACTGTTGTTATACGACAAACCCCTGCCTAATATGGACAATAAATAGTAATCAGTTGGTCGGCAAAATCAATCAAACAAATTGGTTTTAAGGAAAAATATAATTTATTTCTTTGGTTTTATTTTCACTGATCTCTCCATTCAGGCTGTTCTCATGCACTGTTCATACGTATATCTAAGAAAAGTAAAGCACCCCAATTTGTATATAACCCATGTAATTATGACTCACATAATCGGGAAGACTGCAAACATGTGACCAATAAGCTGACAGTGGTGGTAAAGAGGGAAGTAGTGTAAAAACCAAAAGTCCGCGAAATGAGGCAGGCTGAGGTAGTAAATGGATAAAACAAACAACAGGAGACCGGCGTTCAGAACCATGTGAATCCAAGTAAACTTTGAGTTCTTTTAAAGTACGTCATCACCATGCTTTTTTCCCCAAACATAACCTACGTAACTTTACATTAAGTATGTAATATCATTTGTGGGATGCTACGATATACAAACCGTTGATGAGGATGTGTTAACTCCTTGAAATAAATGCGGATGCCTCGAGGTGCAGTGCTAGGTTAAACTGAGCAACAAACAAGAGCAGTCAAACCTGAAAGTTAGAATTTATTTGGCAGACCAAACAAAGGCAGATGGCAGAATTATTTCCAAAACTGTCTGTTGTATGCATCATCACAGTTTACAGACCAACCTCCTAGTTCAACTCTGACCAACTGTTCATTGCACTGTTGGATAGAACCAACCGTTGTAGATACGAAAGCGAAATCAAAATGTATTACCCCGCGGGCTTGCTTCAAGAATTTTTTGTGTGACTTGCAAAGAACAACTCATCGTCTTTTTTTTTAAACCTCATTCAAGTGTTTATATCAAAGCAGAGAGGTATTGATAACCCATTACCACTCAAACAAACTACAAATACAACTTTATTTGATGCACAATGAGGCCTTAACATTTATATCAGTGGGTAATTCCCAAGGCCTGCTCATCATGTTGTCAGCAAGTCATCTGCATTATATGCAGAGGTTAAGTCTTTAAGGGTAAACAAAAACAAAAAGTCAGAGAGATGAGAGTAAGTGCTGCTCTCGTATCGCAGGCACGAGGACTTGGTATTATGACTTCAAGTGTTTCGTAAGTCCTCCCGGAAATCACAAAACTTCTAAGAGCTGATACATCCCAGAGTAGATTTTCATCTCGTTTCATCTGCCTCCTCCTCATTTTCATCTCTCCTTCTCTTCCTCTCTTGAGCTCGAGTCACCAATAACTCAGCGTCCAACTTCATAGCTGGAGCGCATCTGATCCCCATTCATTTCCGCAGCAGGGAGAGGGAGAGCTGGCGTTGGCCACTAAGGCCCTGATCAATCATGATCTAGCACGACAGCTTGTATTAGAGACGGAGAGATGGAGGGATGGAGAGATACAGAGGAAGAGAGCAGGGAATATAAGATATTCAGACATGGATATTTCTCTTCCGGAGATGCGTGTGTGATTTGTCGACATGACCAGATGTGATCAGAAGACGGTCAAAGGAAAAAGAGTGAGAGTAGGAGGGAGCGATATAAGAAGAAAAAAAAACATCCCCAGCCCTGTTCGTTATTAAGAGATTAAATCCCATCTCTGACAGACTTGTCAGTGCGGGAGACAGAATCGAGCACGGCCGGTAATTTGACTAGTTCCCTATCTCCTCACTGCTCAGTTGGCCGATGACAGCCAGGCGACAGAGCGTTGAATATGCAAGATGTCTCTCCCTCTATCCCTCTAAACTCTACCGTCTACCTCAGAGACACACATGCACTCACAAAATGTATGCACACACACACACACAGCCCTGTGAAATGGTACATTTTCAACCATTTGCATCCTCTCCAAGAGGTTCTGACCTCCGAGGATAGTGACAGATGAAGGCTTGCAGGTTCAGGTTCGTCACATGTGTGCTGGCAATATGAATTCTCACTTTAAATATCTAGCATAGACTTTAGCCCCTCTCTTAGTGAGTGTGTGTGCATCTCCACTGACAATTCCTGTTAGCCTGCTGTGCAGATCCCTCCAGCACACCCACAGTGAATCCAGTCAGGCCAGGTGTTATTTTAACACTCACTTTCGGAAGATGAACGAGGGACGTTTTCCTCCTCCTCCCATCTCACACATTCTCATCCCTTGTTCTCTCATTCCCCCCTAGTCCCATCCCTCCATTCGGAAAAGCCTGACCCAGTATTACAGTGACATTATGGGGCCACTTACCGCCCTGCTAAAATAAACCCCAGTGAAGGAGGCGTGTGACAGAACGGGGTTACAGCATGCCGTCGCGCAAATTAATCAAACAAATAAACGAGGAATTTAGACTTAAACAGGGAAGATCTCTCCCTCCCTCACTCCCTCCCTCCCCGCCTCTCTCGTCTTGCAGCTCCTGTGTTTGCTCCCGTCTACACTCTGAGACACAGGCACTTGCAGATTGAAACACGCATACATCCAGACATGCACACACCACACACACACACACAATGCAAAAGCAGCAGCTTACTGCGCAGTCACAGGTGAGATAGCAAAGACATCCAAAGCGATTTTAGTCAGACCTGTTTGACATTCATCCACTCACTCACTCACTCTTTCCTTTATTTCATGTCAGCTGGAACTGTTCACAGTCAATCCGTCTTTTGCTCTGGACCAGAGAACAGCAGGGCTAAACCACAACATACGTTTCCTAATGTAAAGATTTCTATCCAAATTTTAGTCAAGCAATCTATTTCCTATCAGTCCTGTCAACTGCTCAACTGATTGTAAAATAGTAAGTCCAATGACTTAAATGTTAACAGGCATGACAACTGTAGCATCACTAACAAGTTCACTGTTCATGTTGCATTCTGTTGCATGTTTTTTGTCTCAGTGTAAAGTTAATGGCTTCTCCAGGGGCTTCTGGATCATTATTGTACGTTTGCTTCCGTAGTGCAGAAAGGAAGCAGTCAGAAATGGTAATGGTAAATGGTAGCCTTCTGAGTAATCTTAAGCAACAGAAACAAGTGTTGTACTGTAATGTACTGTAATGATGACATCATATACTGGTTTCATCAATTGCATTTCAGAGTTCTACCTTAAAATATGTTCCTTGTCTCAACATGAGGCTAATAATGAGAGGAAAAGATGTGGCTTACTCTAATATGTGTTGGTTTAGTCTCTGGTGTGTTTAGGGAGTGAGTTCCAGAGGGTGGGAGCAGCAATGGAAAAGCCCTGGCCCTGTCCTCCCAGGTGCGGTGGTTGGTCCTTGTGGCGAGACGGGAGGTTGGCATCAGCGGACCTGAGAGTGCAGGACGGAGTGTGCCTGTGGAGGAGCTCAGACAGGTAGGGAGGGGGGGCATTACAAATCACTGTGGACAACACTACAGTTTAAGTCCTCCAACCCTGACAACCACCTAGGTTGTTTGTTGCTACCCTCAAATACAACCCACAAGACTAGCACTATGAGTGGGAGTGATAGTGCTGTCTGGGAGTTTCTGAGTGGGAGCCGAAGGTTAAGGTTAGATGAATAGGAAAATAAGAAAGAGCACAGGTAGAAAGGAAAGTAAGAAGGAGCATAAGGAAGGCATTCTCTCCAATTCTTCAAGCTGCCCCAGTAGTTTACTGCAGTCTGTGTTGACCGTTTTCCACTTGTGTTTCTCACAGGATTTTGGCCACTTTATTACTTTCACCCCTGGATCTTAGTCTCGGTTGCAGGATGTGGTGGGTTGGGCTCATGGGGCTCTGCTGTGCTTGACTCCTCCTCTTCCTCTGGGACAGGGGGGTTGATGTCCTGCAGACTCTGATTTTCATCTTGCCGCAGAATTTCACTTGACTGGCTAAACTTGCCTCGTAGGAAGTAGTGGTCGATGCCAGTTCCCTGTCCCAATGCCTTCAAACACCTTTGGTGTATTCTCAGGCCTGCAGAGGACGTTACCATGGCCCGGCCACATCTGCAACTCTGGAGCTTGATTCCTGGAGCTGGTGTGGTAGACTCAGGTAAAGTGCTGATCATCACTCTCATTGCCCGTTCCGTTCCTGGGGTGACTGTTGTGTTGTCTGCTGGTGAATCTCCTTCCGCCCCCGCTGTGGCTGACTCTGGGGGTATTTTCTTTGTTGAGCTTTTCATTGCCAGGGATGGGTGGGACCCGTACACTAACAGTGCCAGTTTCCTCCTACCATAGGTAGCTAGCCTGTGGCAGGCCTGGTGGGGTCACTAGGACTTTCCCAGGACACGAACAGATGAAAGTCCTCTGTTTGTTTGACCCGAACATTCACCCTGACCTTTTCCATACATGGACTTTGTTGTCCTTTATACTAACTAAGGGCCGTTTCATAGTCAATGTATGTAATGCGAGCAAACACGAGCAAACACTTGCAACGCACTTCCTTTCACAGTCAACACATTGAACGCAAGCGACATTGGCGACACTTGAAATGCAATACATCGCTCATGCAATAGGGGGTACCAGAGTCACCGGTACATTCTGGCTAGCTAGTACTGCTGTAGCTAGCTAGCACTGCTATTTTATTAGAGTGCAGGGCACTAGAACTGTCATATAAATGGGGGTGTGCCCATACGAGTTCACAAAGTTTTTCCTCCTTGCCCGCCATATTTCACACCTGCCTCTTCTGTGAATAAAAAAAAGTGGTTAAGTTCAAGTGCGTCGCTTGCATTATCACCCCCGCTGGCAACACATGGTATTACATGCGTCACATATCAAAAAAATGGACAACACATTTTGAGACACAAGCACGCATCATGGTGGTGAATGCGTCTTGATGTGTCCCAATGCATTCGTGTCTGTGTGCCTTTGCTTCGACTATGAATTGGCCCTAAGTCACCTGACTTCCCCCTTTGCGTCCAACAAAATGACTATGGCCACTTGAGATTACCGCCTAAGAACAAATGTAAATATGGGTCATAGGCCTAAAAGCTTTTTGTACACATTGCCTATGCTGTTGTTTTTTGAGGGAGGACAGTTTAGAGAAGCATTATGGCCCTTGTTAAAATTACTTCTTCAGTTTAAGTGACCTTTGTCATCATGGTGGCATTAATATGCAAGTGATTAAGATTAGGGAACAATTTTTGTCGTGCAAATAACATTTACTGTCATTCTAGAAAAGAACAGCTGTCTCCTGTCTGATGATGTTTTGTTGACCCATCTATCCTCTCTACATGGCATCCTATAATAACGTCACCTAAGTCCATCCTTTGATTCCTTCATAATTATTATGTCTGCTGGAGGGCTTTGTCTTTTGAGCATAAACATGTTATATTTGAAAGACAGGCAGGCCCCATTAATAGCATGCTAACATTGCAATATCCTGTACTCTACTTCAGCAGTGTGTAACTGTTATCTCCACTCTGGTCCTTCTACTTCTTCTACATGATTTGATGTCTTCATGAGTTATTACTTTTGATTATTTGTGTTTAAACCCTAAGCTCTTTTGCTGTAGGGAACTGCCAATTAGATCCACAGTTGCTGTGAATGACTAAAAAGCCATCTTTGCTTGAACTGTTTCTGTGCAAATGAATATAGAGTCAGGCGTGAAAGAAAAAAAACCCTATGTAAAAGGGGCCTTGAAGTGTGATCCATGTTGCAGCATTTAATCCACAAAAATGTACAGAGAAAGCTGATCACTTGAAGAGGAAAGTTTTGATGCACCAGCTGGTTAAATATGTAGTAAATGGCTCTTCTTGGATGACTGAATTACACATCCTTTCATCTGTCTTTGGTATCATAACTGTGGTATTTGATTTCTCTTGCAGTCTTCAATCTTGGAACAATTTTCTGCCCACAATCAGGAATGCAGAGAGACATCCAGGTTTTAGTGGCAAATGATTGTTGCAGTCAACTCACCTTCCTTCCGATTTCCTCTCTGGATTGTGCTGTGAGTGTTTATTTGGCACTTGTTTCTTTTTTTCATAATCTTGTGGGTAAACAGGCGAGCTCGAGAACCTTTTTATTATTTTACTCCTTGCTCTAGACAGTTGCTCTGACATCAACTGAACACATTAAATGAATGTGTTGTCACAATGCTGCATTGTTTATCACGACTAATCTCTTAGTTTCATTTCCGAACTAATAAAAGATATAATTTTCATTAATTAGCCCACACACACAAACCAGAGTAAGACAAAAGAGAGAAACTTGCATTTTTTTTTTTTGTTCAGTTTAAACATCAGTTAGTTCATGCAAACACTCAGTCCCTGTGTCATCTCTCAACACTTTCAGATTGCTCCCAGTGTTACACGCTGGTTACCATAGCAATGGCTCCGAGGCCCATTCCGCATGCAGGCAACATCTTGATTAATCTTGACGATGACAGTGCGACTCTTGATGTGGACGGCTCCACATTGATCCGTAATGAAGCCATTGAGCCGCATGACGAATGGAGGCGATGGAAATGTGTGAGCACATGATTAATGAAATAATTAATTAAGTAATTGGATTGACTTAATTATTTATTTCTCAATCCTTGAAGTCGGAGAAAAGTTTGATTGCATATTCAAATTAAGGGGTGCAATGAGGTGAGCTCTCAGTCAGTGTTGCTCATGTACGCAGATCAAAGTGGAAGACATGCAAGCCTTCACCAAACAAATTCCTAATTTTTTTTTAACCTTTTTGCAGAACATTTGAGCGTCGTTTTCCACCTACATAAAGCAGATTCCCTCAAAGTGAAAGTGGTTTCCAAAGTTTTGGGATGATTTGTTATTAAAATGATCAGATTAATGAACATCTGGGCAGCCCGTCTCATGAGCTCCCCAATTTGAGCCAAACACAATTGTTTCATTTTCTCATATTGTTAATAATATAGATGATTAACTATCTTAATGAAGAGTTAAGTCTGTGATCCTATTCCCATATGTGACTCCCAGTGCGTCTGGAAATAGATTCTATGACTCCACGTTGCCTTTTCCATCTGCTGCCTGCTGTTGCAGGGTGTGTGGGATGTTTCCTGGACCTGCTGTCAGGACTGTGAGTCTTTCCAGGGAAAACATGCAGGAATGTTGGATCTTCTTTTAAAAAGCTGGCGTGGTCTTCCTCCATGAGCTTCTGAATATGTCATAACTTCACACAAGCTCATATGGAAAGTCTGTTCCAATTTCCAATAACTCACATCATAAATAGGCATATGTAGTGGTTGTTTGAGTCAGCTTGGTAGTCGCCTAGCTAAATTTATAGCTATTGGATATCAAAGCAGCACATTCTGCACAGCACAATGACTGCATGTCTGCAAATCCCAACCCATGTTCGTCTTAGCATGTGTTTGTTTTATCACCTTCCCTGTCTCTTCTGAAACATTTGAAAGTCTAATAAAAATGAGTCAGAATCACAGATTTCTTTTTACAACTTTTTTTTTAATCCTGGGAAGGACTTTGCTGAGTGTGCATGCTCTTTTTTCAGCTATCCCTGGCTTCACAGCCGCACAGTTAGACACACACACACCTGGGAGCAGCCCACTGCTGCCACAGTATTCCACCACCGGCCACAATCACCAGCATAAAAAAATAGAACCTTCTAAATGCTATTTCTTGCATATCTGCATACAGTATGCAAGAGTTAAAATGACTCGCCTGGTCACTCTGAGAGGCTGTTTTGGACACACCTTGTACTTTCTGTCTTGTGAAGCTAAAGTTTAGACCCATCCAACATGGAAAATAGAGATTAATAGAGATTATCCAAAACGACTGGGGCACAGAGGAGGAAGTCTTGGCCCAGTCTGGCTACATCGGAATCCCCGAAATATTTTCCATTGCCCCCAAAGGCTAAATCGTCATCAGACCGATTGCAGGTGCGTTCCAAGATAGCATGGACCATACCCTGTAATCCACTGTACCCTGAAAAAACCCATCTCCCGACAGAAAAGTGCAATGGAACAGTCATTCAAGTTGGAATTCAGAGTCCGAAACTAGGGTCCACCGAGCCCAAGTTCGCCGACATAAACACACATGATGCCACAGCAACATGGCCGCCCACACAGTGACCAAATTACCTAGTTTTTGTGTTGTGAAATGTATCTTAACAACAAAAACGAATGCACATATGTTCATACTATTTTGCTCAGCTCCCATTTACATAGTTTTGAAAAAGCAAAGAAGAGCACAGATGACTTACTTCGTATGCCATTTCTCTGCTGTAACTGATGTAGGTCCTCTGCAGATGCTTGTGAAGCTCAGGGACTTGACATACAAACTGTGCAGATGCACTGAGGCACATTTAGAAATCAGGAAGGAAGTCAGGAATATCCACTCAGAATTATCGACTCCCGACCTCCAAATGAAGGCACACCATTTTAAAAAAGAGACAACACTAATGCAGGCAAACTCTTTTTTCAACCAAGAGCATTGATATTATAACATCCAATTTGGACTTTATTCATAGGGATACATTCAACAAAGTTCCTTGTCTGATCCAGACTAATGAGGGAACTGTGACCTACAAGGAAACGGGACAGAGTGGTGTCTTACTGCCTTTGTCACTCACATGCAGTATCCACTAACTATTCAGTCCAGCTTTTAAATCTTTTAAAGTGTTGAGTGCAAGATGTAAACAGCACGAGAAAAGAAAATGGTCGTCCACCAATAAGTAATAATGTAAGTGTTACTTACGATTTAATGGTTACAATGCAAGAGCATGGACGTACAAGTCTTTGTATGTGAGCCTGTGTGTGTGTGTTTGAATATGTGCTTGTGTGTGCATGTGTTTATATGCAGCATGTGCAGGTCTCACCAGTATCGGAGATTATTGTGCATCCATCAGTATGCCGTTAAGCAGTGGCCAGTGAGGATATGAAATGGCTCTCACTTTGGGGCTATCGCTGATCAATGCTCATAAACATTTAATGTCATCATCAGCCATCAGGCGGCACAATAACACATCAGCACTAACAGCTCTGCGCGCTGATGGCATGAACACACATGCACATACACGGATGCACATGCTCATACACACGTGCATGCACACAGACTCACTTCTTTAGTGTAACATCTCTGGTACACTGAGTATGTATATTTTATAT
Organism: Epinephelus awoara; assembly: GCA_035609425.1. Taxonomy (NCBI): domain Eukaryota; kingdom Metazoa; phylum Chordata; class Actinopteri; order Perciformes; family Serranidae; genus Epinephelus; species Epinephelus awoara. The sequence goes on along the minus strand of CM069310.1, from coordinate 13,245,895 downwards.
GAAGGTGGAATCAACCTCTGCTCTGCACCACACACATTCACAAGCACACACACACATTAGACATCTTGCCTCACACGCCATTAAACAAACACACACCATCAACCATTTAGGCACTAAAATAATGTGTGTGCTCAGAGTGTGTGATGCTATGCTGTGGTCTGGGTGAGAGATGAAAGAGAGAGACAGGGGGAGAGTGGTGGGGTGAGGAGGGGGGTATTATCGGGGGAGGGCTTTACAAAGTAAGCCAATTTATACAAGGTATCCCGGCTCGAATTAGCGGCTAATGACTCTATTAGCTTTCATTTTTGCACCGAGGAGATTTGCCTGCATAAATTAGGGCCCGATCATTGGCAAAGTGTCACGGCCAAAGGACAGTTTATAAATACAACAGCCAGGCCCTGTCAGCCGCACCGGGCGCTGATATAGACGTCTCTGCAGACTTTGTCGTTGAGCGCAACAGACTTGTGCCAGTCAGACGGTGACAGGGGACCGTGGGGGTCCCAGGGGGAGCTCTCTCGCCGTCGTCCCTGAAAAGGTCAACTTGACGCGGGCACAGCCCATCGACCTGCCCCCCTGTCGGCTCCGCTGATAAAAATCAGATAAACTTAAGACCACTTATTGATCCAGGCTGCGGAGCCTTAGGCAAATGTTGGCCGAGCCCTCCTCCTCCTCTTCCTCATCCTCTTCTCCTGTGCATATGATTACACACAAGCAAATTAAAAGGGGGGGGGGGGGGGGGGGGGGGGGGTCTGTAGTAAGATAGAGAAGAGATGAGAGAGGGAGAGAGAAAGGCAGGGATTCTTGTTTCTCTGAGGAGAGGAGGGGAGGAGATGTTATTAAGAGGTGAGAGGATGAGAAGTGGGAGAAGGGACAGTAAGATTAATCGCAGAAATTTGAGCAGAGACAGGGAAATTTCATTAACTATGAGAGCACTTGTTAGAGCTAAATGGTCAGAGAGAGGTGGGAGGTGGAGGAGGGGGGTGAGGGAAGAGGGGGTCTCAGAGGTGGAAGAAGTGGGGAAAAGAAAAACAGAGATTTACACAAAACATGCCCATGTAGCTTAGTACTTCCCTTTCCACCCCCTAAAAACAGCGCAGATGCTGTATTCCCTGACGTCCCACTTTCCATGTCTTTTTTAACTGTAAAGTCTGAGATGGTTACAGAAAAAGGGGATGAGGACACAGCAGATGAGTGAGAGCGGCTGTGGGAAAGAATGAAGGCAAAAGGGGCCCTGCAGCAGGAAGGATACAGCACCGAGCAAAAGGCCAGGAGTCAAAGCTAGTGAGAAAAGACCAAGTACAGCCTGCTGCGGAGAGACAGAATTAGAGCAGGCGAACTGAGGGAGAGATACAGAGGTGTAGCACATCTGGCCGGCGACACAGTCGCCTCAATAATCAGACCACACATCCTCTGCTGTTTCACTCCCCGTTCCTCTCTCACAACATCTCTCTTGCCAGGCTTGGGTGTCTGTCTGCTGCCCTCTGCACCCTGCACTATCTGTCCACACTTCCCCTCTCCATCAGTTCTTCAGGCATCCACATGTCTACCCCTTTCTCCACAAACACAACCACTGTATGCACACACACACACTGTCTCATTGTCTCTGTGTCTCTCTCAGGAGGATGAGCAATACAGCTCAGGGCAAAGAGGTGCTGATAAAGGGACAGGAGTGTGACGCGAGCAGGGGCCGATGACCACAGATAACACACCATTGACTCGCGTGTGTGTGTGCGTGTGAGGCCCATAGTCGTCAGGGTGTAAGTGGGAATGATGAGGGTAACCCTGTTATCAGCTCTGTCTATGTCAGCACCTCCATCTGGTGTCGGCTCGCCTTGCTAGTGTGTGTGTGTGTGTGTGTGTGTGAGTGCGAGTGTGAGCGTGTGTGTGTGTGACACTACAGGGCGATAGTTGTCTGGTGAGCAGGAAGTGCAGTCTGGGTCAGACTGGTGACACATGCAGCACAGCCTGTAGTGTCCATCTCGTTCTTGTGTGTGTGTGTGTGTGTGTGTGTGTGTGTGTGTGTGTGTGTGTGTGTGTGTGTGTGTGTGTGTGTGTGTGTGTGTGTGTGTGTGTGTGTGTGTGAGCATTATCCTATCAGTGCAGCACAAGAAGAATAGAGGTTCGTATTAAGAAAAATATATAACGTGGCGTATCACCAATGCTTTTCAGCCTTCTTTCTGTGCCATCACTCCACATCACATTGTCTTCCTATATTTTATTTGCACAGCTGCTAAAGTGTTAACAGTGCAATCTGCAATCCAGTCTCAGAATAATATGTGACACATACTTGCAAATGAATTAGTTGAATACACAATAAATGCAGCTTAATAGGATGTTGTGCCAAAAGAGAGGAGGACGCAGGCGCTGTTAGCAGCAGAGGAGGTTTGAGTGAGTACTTGGATGAAGCCGTGATCCACAGCTTTAGTCCTCTGCTGCCAACTACTGGTGGAAATCTGGAACAGCGGAAACCTGTGCTGAATTTGTAGAGCCTCCTCTCTTCTCTGTGACTTCTCTCTCTGCAGAACCCACAGCCACTGTAAATACAAGAATAAGCATACATCCTAACCAGATTTATTCAGCGCTGAACAACTGCTTCGTGATAACCAGGGGCCATAAGAATTCAGAACTAGAGTTTACTCACTGTTAATGCAGAAGTGCCCCAAGCCAATGTGACCGTACATGAAGCCTTGTGGGGAGATCTGTGTCAAGACCATTAATTCAAGATTCATAATTATTCATTATGATTTTCTGCACCAGCTTTATCTCACTCATAAGAAGCTGCATAAATACAACAGTGCAATATCTGAAATGTGTCTCAGATGTGGCACTACAGAAGGCATGTGTGAAAGTAGAGCACTTTTGGAAAGACCTGCACGATGCCATGACTATTATAGGCGTCTCCTTGTCATTGGAGCTTGAGTTCACTCTGTAACCCCACTGGTCTAAATCTCAGTAGCAACACTGTTTATAAAACTGCACTTGCTGTTGCAGGGAAATGTATAACTCTAACACGTAATTCAGAGTGCCCTCTTTCATCTCAAATGCTTCTCAGAAATGAATAAATGTAAATCTTTGGAGAAAATAACATATGCTCTGAGGAGCAGATATGATCGGTTCATCAAGATATGGCAACCCTATATTGATTGTACAGAGTCTCACTCTGCAATTTATTGACCCAGACCTGATGAACATTCACTGTAACTAACTGTAATAGAATGTCCTGCATAGTGTCTTTCATGATATATTGTTTATGGCTTATATTCTTTATTTATTTGACCTTGTTAACATTGTTGGCAGGGTGAATCTGTAATAGGTGTGTGTGTTTCAGGGTGAGGGAGGGGCTGTCTTGTCTAGTTCTGTGATGTTATTCTGTTGCTAAAATTTGAAAATAAAATAAATTTAAAAAAGCATGCAGCTTTACTTCTTATCAGTGGAGGATTTGCATGTACATGCAAAGCATCAGATTTTGTAGCAGAGGGATTTATCAGGGATTTTTTGAGAAAGAAGCAACAATATTTTCCTTGAAATTTAGGAACAACATGTTTATGTTTTCCAAGAGGTTATTATTCAGTTAATTAAACATTTTATGGTAAGTGCAGAAACATCCAACTCTTTGAGACTCCAGTCTTTTGGAATTTACTCTACATATTTTTTTTAAGAATTAAAGCATTTTCTTTTGACGTTGTGGTCCAACAAGAGCTTTGTTATGATACATGACCAGGGGAGCAGGTTTCATTTCAACACTGGGTGGGGGGGCCACATATGAAATGGGATGCTTGGAGCTCCTCTACCAGAAAACATTTCCGGCATTCTGAATTTGTATGCACCAATGTGTGCCTTTTCTGCATCAGTTTTTGTTGTAAATGTCTTTACTTTTGTCCAGAAAGTCCTCTGCTGTGTTTCTAATACGATAAAAATGCATATGCTCTAAATATTGAGGAGGATATGTCCCTTGCATCCCCTCTGAAATCTACACTTATGCATATGATGCTTATATTTTTTAAATGTCACTCCATCCCCTTGCGCAGTAATCTCTCAGTTCATCCTGTAATGGTTTGTCGTTCTCTGCCAAAACATACTGCATCAAAATCAAAGATATCTATCTGACTGCAGGACATTACAACCAAAATATAGTTTGGTCTTTATATGCATAGTAAAAAATTCCAATCACAATGACCAGTGCTGCTCTCTTATCGGAAGCAATTTCACCTCTTTCCACTGCATAACAACAAATACCACCACACACCTCCGATGCAACACAAAAGTAGACTTTATCATCCTAAATGTATGTATGCGATGCAGAAACATGATTCATATGGACAAATCCTGATATAACTCATAGGAGATAGGTCATTATGATTACACAGAGTGCTCCCCACTGGCCATTATCATTCAAGTGCATCTTTACACTGAAGGACACAGCAAACCCCCGTTTGGCTCTGACACTATGGTACAATTTGTGGCTTTGTGTGTGTGTGTGTGTGTGTGTGTGTGTGTGTGTGTGTGTGTGTGTGTGTGTGTGTGCGTGTGTGTGTGTGTGTGTGTGTGATGGAGACACAGCTTCTTATTTGGAAGAAACAGTGAACAGGTGCACTGAGTATTGTAGAGTGAGTTTTTAAGGAAAGTCTGATCAACAGTACATTAATAATGGAATAACTCAATGCATCTGACTGTGTGTATGTGTGTGTCCCTGTGACTGTGTCTGTGTGTGTGTTTGTGTTTGTGTGGAACCATGAGAGCTGAGTCTATTTCATCATAAGTTTCAGTGGACACTAAAAGATGCAAATAGGCTCAATAAAATATCTGTTATTTTTTAAAATCTAATACCGATGATTCAGTGTGTTGCCTCTCAATAAAACGTTGCAGTAAATGGCTGGTGGATTTATCTATAACCATAACCTGACCATAAGGTTAAGTGTTCCTAATAGTTATAAATGAGAGGCTGCCCGTTACTTTTGTTTATTGGCATGCTTTCTTTAGGTCCCCCCGCACTGATTCCAGTAATATAACATGTCGCTCTCACCGTGCTTGCAAAATGAGATTAGACTCTGACATGGGCCCCGCATCATCCGCCGACGAGCCCGCACCATGAACTCTTCACCCGGGCACGGCGGCGAGACGACGCGCAGAGGAGGAAGATCCAAGCAGGAAGGCAGGCAGTCGGCAGCTGCGCGCTCGTTGGAGCTCCAGGCGCGCTCACTCTGCTCCTGCAAGAATTGTTCATTCAAGTCTGCCATCTAGCGACGGAAAAGCGCAATAACACCATCAGATGTGAGAGCTGAGAATCTGTAGTCCTTGACAAAATACTGTGCTAGAATTGGCTATTTTTAAATTTCGAGTATCCATAATATTATTACTGCATAGTATATCTGTTATATCCCTACAAATATTTCTTTAAATAGGCCTTATGGTATTATTATTAAAATTGTGATAATATTCATGTTGGTATTTGGAGTCTTCTGGTGACATTTCAGACACGCTCCTTTAATAAGTAAAATGATTGAATATGTATCTTAAAATTGGAGCATTTCTGTAGGGCATGAGGTTTAATTCCCAGAAGCAGCCATGTGTCCTGGTGGAGTGTCACTGGGCAAAAACATTAAACTAACATGTACTAACATGCTCTTACATTAAAACCATGTACCTGCTGACTCATTTTAGGTTGCTTTGGATGTGAATTATTGCTAGTGATATTATAACACTTGCACGTGAGCCGTGGATCAGAGTTACATGCTGGTCACTGAAAGTACAGCCATTTATACTTTTAATCTAATGTCCAAACAATAGGATTACTTCAGTCAATTCAATCTTTGTCATAATGTAGATAGATAGATAGATAGATAGATAGATAGATAGATAGATAGATAGATAGATAGATAGATAGATAGATAGATAGATAAATAGATACTGCACACACATACATATTTGCACATACATACAGTAACTAAAACATACATGCATCCATACATACATACATGCATGCATACATACATATACTTGCGCATACAGTAAATAGGCTACACTAAAACATACATACATATACATACATACATGTATACAGTACATGTACAGAGAGGAGAAGGAGCTCTAGCAGGAGAAACAGAGGGCCGTTTTATTGGACTGGTTTTATTGCTCTCACTCAGGACTCATATCCTGAGTTTAACAGGGCTAAAGGCAAAAGGTTTTAAGTGTGTGTGTATGTGAGTGTGTATGTGTGCATGTAACAGAAAGAGGGAAGGAGGGGGTTAGTGCCTATTACCGAGGGTTGCACATGTAGGCCAAGGCCACATTATGTTGGACTGAGTTGAGCACAGTAATGTTGGCCAGAGACTGCGTTATTGTCTTCACAATGTGATAAGAGGAGGGCAGTTACAGTTTATTTTGCGGTGATGTTTCACTGTATATTGAAAAAAATAACAGTAATCTGTAATTTTCCATCCTTAATGCCGCATAAAGCAGTTTCAAACTGGAAATTAGGAGACTGACGATGTCAGGGGGAAATATATAACAAGAGAGGAAATAACCAACGGCTCATAATGTAAGCTGCCATCTCCATCTCATTCTGCTCAGAAAATGTTTGACATAAGCTTTTCCACCAGTTCCAACGTCACAATATTTACAGATCCTGTTAATAGCGTGAGGGATAGTGTTTCACAGATGGCCTGAGATGCATCTTTGCGCTGGATCATTTTACAGTTTGTTTATAACGCAAGCAAACAAAAGATTCCTCCGTGTTATTCAATCCATCTGAGAATGGACACAATCACTTTGAAGATGGAGTGACACAAAATCATTGCATTGTTTTATCCTGATATCACTGTGCAGTAATGAAGGATATATAAGCAGGGAGTGGTGCAGAGTTTGAGCTCTGTGCAGCCTTCAGGGAGTGCTAAGTAAACATGAGCTACAGTTGTAATGCTCTTTAATGGCCATATGTTATCTTTTACATTCTGTTTTAGTGGATTTCAAACTCTTTATGGCTTTAAAAAGTACATGTAGGAGTTTGAGTAGGTCAATGCTTTGGTTGTATTTTCTCTGAATATTGCTGCCTCCATGAGGTCAAAGTCCACACAGAAAATACCTTTGCCCAGAGCTTGATGTGGATGTAGGCTTGTAAATCACCCCAGACAAATAGGCTCACTTTCACTTTCATTCATGTCTTTGTGTTTTAAGTTTGTGACCAAACTGAACAGCAGGAACTGATTCGGTTTAGAGTGTTTTTGACACAAAGTTGGACAGATGCATGCTGGTGATGCCTGTTTAGAGAGGCTTCTTCCTCTCGGTGCAGGGCAAGGACAGTTTCTGTGTCAAAACCCTCATAGCTGCAGTCTGACTAACATCAACACGCTGTAGCAATCTCTCACTTCAGCAGGGCAAATAAGGTCAAGCTGAATTCTGAATAATACCTCACCCTAATCTCATTACATCGTACATGCTTTCTGTCTGACTGAACGGTCATATTTACAATATACACCAGAATATGTATCTTTTTAATACACATTGACATGTAGACTATGTAATCATCCTCTAACATTCAGATAACATGAGGTTCCCAAATAACCGTGGTGATGTTGGTGATTACTGTGGTGATGATCATTAGTTTTAATCTCCATATTAGAATTAAACCACTTGAGATGTGCCATCATATATTATAATCACTAAAGTAACCACAGAGAAATTACAGAATTAAAAAAGAAAGAAAACAATAGAAATCATAAATCGTAAATGCGGCAATGTGCAGACTGACAGCACTGACACTGCAACCACAAGGCGGCCAAAGTGGCTAATAGAATAAAAAGAGATCAGGTATAAACATACTACTGCATATAACCATGTGGTATAGACAGCTTCAGATAACAAGAGCATTACTATGGTAGAGGCAGTTCTTACTATTGTTATTATTAAATTACTGTTATCATTAAACAAGCAGACACTTTAGCACTTGGCACTCTTGCACTCGACACTTTAGCACTCGTCACTTTAACTAGCACTCAGGCACTTTATAAATTGATATCTAAAAATTCCTGTGGTCTTCCAACTCTTGGTCTACTATGTCTCTGTGTATGTTGTTTTGCTTGTCTTACTCTGTTTTACTTAGATTATTTTCCTATATTGGGCATTGTTGCCTTCTCAGTGTTTAACATCAAGCTGCCATGGGACTGGAGACGGAAATTAGCTGCCCGGCTATAATCTCATGTATTTACAAGTAATTGTTTATTAATACATATTGTCCCATTTTTTAAAAATAAATCAGCCAATCAAATCAAATCAATCAAAATCATTACTATTATTACCATTAGTAGTAGTAGGCTAGTATTAGTAGTAGTAATACACAAGGAACAAGTTGTGTAGTAAAAGCACTAATATTTGCTCCATTCTATTCAGGTGCACCAGTAAGCCTTGACAGTGTGAAGGTGGGCCGACATGCAGCCTAACACTAAAGCAGCTAAATGGAATTCAGCCATTATTGATTATATTATATTCACCTGTGCATCTTTTTACTATAACATGTCAAAATGTCTCCAGTTAAAAAACAAAACAAAACGAGTGCTGCCAAGACACATAAAAAAACAGGACAGATTAGTTAAACAGAAAGACAACATGAAGAATGTAAAAAGACAAATTCAAATAAAATCAATTCACATCAAATCAAATGTGTAAACTTAATTCACAAAATATCTGACACAATTTTAATGAAATAGTTATAGCACAGAATAGAATAGAAGATATATAGATTGGACAATAGTTTGAAATTAACTCAGCATTTCCACAGTGCCGCACTTTGACCTATAGATGGCAGTAGAAGACAACCAGTGGCTGCCTCTCTCATCCATCTGCCAGGACGTTGCTGTGCTGTGATCAAGTTCCCACTACGTGTTAATTGTGCCCTAATGTCACATTTTTGCCGCTGAAACCTGAACACAGAGACCCTGAGATCACGTTGAGAGAGGTTCCACACTAAATTAACACTGTAATGTTTTGATGGCCGCGTTAAAGCTGTGATTAGGTCTGTTTTAATAGGGATGCATCAGCCTTTTCTCACATACCTCATCAGCAACACACACGAGACCTAAGACGCTCACAAAAGAGCTCTACTCGAGCAAAGCCAATTTCTAAAGTGTGTATAAAGTGTTTACTTGGAGTGAATGCACCTCGTTGCTTGATGATAAAATCACCGGGGCCTGCTTGTGTATCAATTCATCTCTGCCTCGCTTTGTGTTTCAAATTGACTCCATCTAATTCTATTACAAGCTGCTAAACCTGCATCCGTGATCATCTACACATAAAACTATAATTGACAATCTTCTTGGCTGTCGTCATATTAGGGCGGGTTAAATGCAACCTGGAGGCGCGCTTCGGGCAGACTATAATTAATATGAACTGTTTACGGCGTCGACTGGGCCACGTCGGTTAATGGTGTTGTTTATTGTGTTGCAGGAGCCCCGCGTTTCCGGTGCATCAATCCTCGTGTCAGTGCCTGGGCCCCGGTGTCGCCGAGGAGTGATGGCCGTGCGGTGATTATAACGGAATAAAAGGACGTAATGAAGTGCTTTCCGCCCCGTTATTCTCGTGTGCCCGGCTGCTGTCAGCCACCTCCACGCTGCCTTGATGCTCCACTCCTCCCCCTCCTCTCCATCTCTCCATTCCGTCACTTTGCTCCTGCTTGTTTTCTCCTTTTTATTTATTTTTTTCCCCTCATAAGGTTCATATAAAGTTTATTCATCTAAGATGCTAATAACTTGACACGGGTCACAGCTGCATGTGCTGTGTGTGCGCACGTGTGTGGCATTTACATCAATGCCTTCCTTGTGGTTTCTGCTAATATTAACATGTCTTTGTGTATTTGCCATGTTTCTGTATTTGATGGCGCATATAGCTGTGTGTGCGCACGTGTGTGAGAGAGGGAGAGAGGGAGAGAGAGAGACTAATGGAACAGGTTGGTGGTGATTAATTGAAGAAATAGAGAGTTGATTGTAGTAATTAAACAAAACAAGGTAAAGCAAACGACTGGGCTGCCATCTGGGCCCGCAGGCTGAGAGCACATGCATTTACCCACTGCCAAGCACACCATTTATTTACCCATATAAAGATGCTAGGGGACCGGCTGGGGCTCACTGTGCTTGTTTGTGTACGTGTGCGCATGTGTGTTTGTGTATGAGCATTTTTTTGTCAGCGAGACAGAGACTTTTATTCATCATATGGCCGTGTGTGTACGTGCATGCGTAAACTAATGTTTTCAAAGAGAGAATGGCTACTTTGGTTTCAGAGATGGCAGTGTGCGTTTGTGTGTGTGAGTGTGTGTGCGATGGTGTTTGTGTTATGTGTTTATATCGTATTTGCATCTGTGATGGTAGAGACATTCATCCAGTGCCACTCTGCTGATCATCTGTGCTGCTTTGGTGGATAAACACCACAATCAAGTGCTGCTGCGACGGAGAGCGAATGTGCAGAGAGGCAGAACAGAGACATGGATGGCACCAGATTAATTAACACATGCATATCCAAATAGACGCGCGCACACATAACCATATGAACTCAAATGCTTTTACGCAGACACACGCAGACATCCACCCACACGAACTCCCGGGCTGTGTTATTTTTGAAATCAGTCAACCATCAGCTAAATCTGGTCTCTTCATTTTGCCGGGCGCTTCAGAGAGAAAGCCGAGAGAGGTGGTGTGCGCATATGAAATTGCTTACATTATATGCTGCAATGTTTTTCCAATGGGCTGGAACATATTAAGCTGAAAATGAATAGCAGGTCTTCTCGACACCATGTTGAGCGGTGGATAAGCCTTCACTTCCCCTTCTCCGAGTGCTCCATCATAACGACAGCTGTCACTTTTATAGCGAGTGTATGCGTCCGCCTGTGTGCATATACTGTGTTTGTACCATATGTTTGAATTTATACGCATGCATGTGTGCGTTTGCGTGAGCGAGAGAGTGTGTGCCTGCTACTGTATAGCCGTGTGCAGTGGCCCTCCGTAGCAGGTCATGTGTTGAGACAAAGGATCACATCTGCCTGACTCCTGCTGGAAGGGGAGCCATGCACATCTATTTGTTTTAGCGCCAGTCGCACAAAGCAGGAAGATGTTCAAATGATGTGCATGTAGATGATTATCATAAATATGACATCTTTTATATACCCCAGCAGGTACAGAGTGGATGCATCTGAGCATATGCATGTGTGTGTGTGTGTGTGTGTGTGTGTGGGTACGTTTGTGATCTGCGTGTGTTCACATATGCATATTTATGCCCGTGTGTGCATGCTTGCATGTATATGCGTGCGCGCGCGCGTGTGTGTGTGTGTGTGTGTGTGTGTCAGACGGTGGCTCATTGGTATGCTGAGTGTCTCCGGTTCCCCTGTGGTGCTGGGTGGGATAGGAAGCATCTGTCACCTCTGCAGAGATCCAGCATGCTGCCGACTTAACCCTTGAAGTGCCGCATCACCTGAGGGCTGCTATCAGAGAGCGAGGGACAGAGAGGGACAGAGAGAGGGAGAGAGCGAGATTTCTATTGGCAGAGCCACCCAGATGGGCGGGCCTCCTGTCAGAATTTTGCCTTGATTAATAAATCAGAGGGAGGAGCAAACACAGACAGACATGGCCTATCCCAGCAGGAGGCGGAGCCTGGTTGCCGCAGCAACCCAACACCTTGATAACCTATTGGAGGACCAAAAATTGCTGACATATTGCTCTCTCTCTCCCTCTGCATCCTTATTTCCCTTCCTCAGTATCTCTTTTTGCCCCTCTCTCTCTCTCTCTCTCTCTCTCTTACACACACACACAGACGCACAGACACTCACAGTGTGTGTGAGGGGTGGTTGTCACAAAATGACAGCCATTACACACCGGTCAAAAGATAAAGTCATACACATTTACTTCACTGTAGAAACACACAGTGGAGGGAGGGGCAGATAGCATCAGAGAAATGTAAAAAATGAAGTGACAGGATGAAAGAAATTATTCGTCATTGGACTTTCCCGTGCTTGGAAAACTGTTTTTGTTTTTTACGTACGTCCGTGTCGACCTTTTTTTGAGTCAAACACAGGAAAAGCACAGGTGTAATTAATGACATTAATGATGCCAGTTGCAAAAGTCCTGAGACATGTTCAGTCTGACAATAGTGTGTCACTCTTTTGCTATGGGGTCTGTGTTGAACAACATCTTTTCCCATCACATATTGACGTTTGGTTATGGACCTTCCACACCCAGCTACGACATGAAAGGTACCCTGGGTGCGTTTGTTGCTGACATCCTGGGACACCACGTCAAGTTCTGCCTGTTACATGCATTGTCTTCTTTCAAAATACACTTCCATTGTCACAGGAAATTTACCATTTACATACAGTGTCTTTCAAAATAAATGCACTACGTCAATACAACAATGCAAGATTTTTTTTCCTCCAACAACTTATGCACGTGGTTTGGTTTCAGCAACAAAAGCACCATGGTTAGGTTTAGTAAAAAAAGTACAGGGTTTGGCTTGATAATCTTAAAGGACGCAAACACCGCTCTCCGGGGCGAAAGTCAGTGTCCACCCACCCTACTCAGACTTTTGCCACCTTAACTTTCGTCTTTGCCCTGTTTCCCCCTGATGCCGCTGAGCACCTTTAAACTATAACAGGGACCAGCCACATATCATGCCAACATTAAAAGATGCCTTTTTTCGTCAGTGACTGATGCAGCAAGTCACTGCCCGGGCACCAGATTTCGACAACTTCGGAGTGAGATTAGGTTGGTTTTCCACAAAAAGGTGCACAATGGGCTTTGAGGTCTGTTTTCTCTCGTTTGTTGGGCATGCCAGAGGTGTTATCCAATCAGCAGCAGCGTGATCATAAACCCTGCCATATTAAAAAGATAATGCATGCTGTCATCGTTTATTCTGAAGGTAACACCTATGCTTTTCCAGCAGAGCTTGATGACATGATGCTGGTCAGTTAACCACTGTGGCTGGTGAGCTAGCCGATTATATGCTAGCCAGCTCAAATGTGCTCATGCAAGTCACTCAAAATAGAGGTTATTTTACTGCACTGTGTCGTTTGCTCCCCCTGATGTTACGTTCTCGGATTTGTACTTCATTTCATTAAATTAAAAGTTTGACTGTAGCGGGGAAGTTCATAAAGTTAATTCAAAAGGTGCATTTTTACCATCAACTCTCGTCTTGTACCTGTCTGCAAATAGTTCTTCTTTTGTGGAATCAGTTGGAGGCTCAAATAGAAGTGGATGGTGCAACATAGCTAATACACCAGCTTCCTCCATTTTGGGCTCTGTAGTGCAAGATTTACTTTTCCCCCTCAAATAAAATCCACTGATTGTGACAATTCCATCAAAATGAAAGGATTTCCTCACGAAGCATCACAGTTTTGAACGCTGTCTTCTGTGAAAAAACTTTATGGTGACAACTTATAGCCTCACAGGTGTCATTTTCATGAATCTTTGTGCTGTAACACAGTTGGACACAATGTCAATATGGACCTGGAATATTTTACACCAAAAGAAGGAAACATGGGGAACAATTTTGTTCCCATATGTTCCCTTTCTCGTATATGCATCTGTGTGTGTGTGTGTGTGTGTGTGTGTGTGTGTGTGTGTGTGTGTGTGTGTGTGTGTGTGTGTGCGTGTGTGTGAGTATGTCCTCCGGGTGTCATTGAGCTCTGGTATAAATCAGCTGGGTGTGCGAGCGTCGGGCTGCAGTAAATTAGCCAGGTTTTAATTGTGTCTGTAATAGATGACTATAATTAGTCAAGGCTCTTCCTCAGCCTCTACTGCCCTGACATAATCTTCTTCTAACCAAACTACACATCCCTTCGCCTCTCCGTCTCTCCATCCTTCATCTCTATGTAGCCTGCAGGGACAACAGGGATCTTCTCCTCCTCCTCCTCCTCCTCCCTGGATCCCCCTCTCTGACAGCTTCTCAGAGAAACCCACCAGAGAAAGGCCCTCTCCTTTTGTCTGTCTGAAGTCTCCTCTTCTGATCATGTGTTTTTTGAGAGTTCGATCCTCGTAGAGTTGTTATGAGCACAGTACAAATTAAATGCGATCAGAGCTGTACTTGTTCTCACACTCTAAACTCCTGCAATCCAAATTAGATCTCTACATAGTGTACACTGGCACAAGGCAAAACAACTCTAGAAACATACATCAGATAATGTGTGTTTATGTTAAACTGTGAAGATATCTGTATTTTCAACACAGCGTTGAAGTCATCTTTATGAGCTGGGAAGTAACAATTGCTCAGAGGCATGCCTTTATTGGACAGAAGTGAAGCAGGCTCCTGTGGTGATTGGCTGAGATGCCTTAAAATCAGCTTTTGAAAGTAAATCCGTTGCTGATTTTTTTTGTGTCTTCCTGAAATGTCCCATGGTGTGAAAATAGAGCTTAAACTCTTATGATTCTGACTTCCTGCTCCTTAGACAATATGAATGGCTGAAACAATGAAGAAAGAAACAGCAACCTTCAAAGTAAACGCTTCTCCGATCATCGAAGGAAAGAACTTTCTGAAACCAACAATCCCACAAGCAACTATTAAGTGTACAGGAGGTCGGGATGGAGGTGAGGTCAAACAAACATAGGACTTTGACCCAGGAGGCTGGGGTTCTTGTCCCGTGTTCATCCATGTTCAGGTTTGTGAGGGTGAGAAAGTAGAAGGGATTTTAACTTCTCTGTCATGCTCTTTTTTTAAATTCTTTACAAACCATATCCAGCACTTTTCCTGTGGGCAAATGAATACAATGCTACAAATTCCTTCGACCGTGCACTGTTGAAACGATCACTGTATCTTCCTCCCTCTGTGACGAGTAACTTTTTGCCCTGCCTTTGAGTTTTTCCGTTTAGAAAAGCTATAAACACTTTTTTCTTTGGTCATACAAACTGGTCTGCTTCAAGCATGCATTAGTTAAGATGTTGGATCATCACAAGCTACCAAAAAAACGTCAGTGTTCCCCAGTTTAGACTCCACAGATCTCTAGAACTCTACTAGAGGGATGAAGTGCATTTTTTTCAAAACATTTTTACTCATCTGGTGTTGACTGCAATGTAGATCACAGTCTATTGTATTGCTCCTAAATCTTCCATATAGGCGTTCAGTTGAGTTGAGATTTGGTGACTGTGAAGGTCAAAGCATATGATTTGTATCATTCTCATACTCATTGAACCATTCAGTGATCTTCATGACATTCATCTGTCTCCATTTTTTTTGAAGATCCCCCCCCATTATGTATATTTTGACAGCTTCCTGTTGGCTCTCTGAGCTGTTGTTTGCATCAAATGCTCATGATGTGTTAAGTCAGAATCCAGGTAAAGAACATTATAAGAAACCATAAGCTACATCCACACTTGTACATTTCATTTTAAAATTACTTTTTGAGATGACACTGAACTAACAACAAACATGAGTATAAGGTGATAAAGGTGGCCGAAAACACTGAAGGGAGTTGCTGCAAAGCAAGTAACGCAACATATTAGAGTGGCACCAGGACCATTACCTCTCAGTGAAGAGAGCCATGACAAGTGGAAAGGAGTTCCCACACAAGGAGGATAAAATCACAAAAGGTAGGCCTATGTTTTGGCACTTCTTGGCTGCTAAGATCCAATCGGGAAGCAAATGTGTGGCTGTGTCGTCGTTTTCAAAAGTCTCTGTTTCCACTTGTCCACACTTAAAAGCAATTTTGGAGTTTTCAAATAAAACAGAATCAGCAGCATTTTCAAAACTCTCCGTCTTAGTGGTTCGCAAACGCCAAAGTGGTGTGGATGCTAAGCATAAACACAAAAACCTATGATATCTCCTCTCTCTGCTGATGTAAGAGATCTTCCAAACAACCTAAATGTCAAAAGTAGTTGTTTTAAGATGATCATAGACATACAATGTTGTCCAGCTGAGCTTGCACACACAACACTTAGCTATGAACACACAGGCCTACTGCAGAAATCACAGCCCTGCTTGATAATCTGTAATGCACCTAATCACCAACAGGTGTAAGTGACAGAGGGGTCGGACCAATGGGATTTGACACAGCTGACGGCCTGCACCTGATAAGGCAGGACAAAACTGAAAAATGTTGCTGCAGGGGGATCCATGCGCTGATTAGGCCTGTGTTCGATTCCTCCGAGTGCCGATTCATCAGTGTCTACTAGCACCCGTTTACCTGGTTCTTGGGTGTCACTGTGGTCACATCGCTGCCGGGACCTCGCCAATCTCTGTCGCACAGAATCAGCGTCCGGGAGGGTAGCAGCTCACCCCTGCCCCCATTCAGACACACACACATACACACCCATACACAGCAGTGCCGTGCCCCTAATCACGGCAACAAACATGATAAACTGCGTACACCAACCCTGCCTGTACACATACAGACCACACACAACTTCAGCTGAAACTGACCACACACACACACATAAACACACATTAGTCCATTGTGAGATGTGACCCCCCCTGAAGTGCCTTGGTCACCAATCAGGACCACTTTGTCAAGGCACAGGTAACCGTGACGACTCTAATCCCTCGGCAATCGGCCGGTCATTCATCACCGCCGAGGGAAGGAGAACGAGAGGAGCGGGAGAGAGAGAGGGAGAGCAGAGGGAGGGAGAAAAAAGGGGGGCGGGTGTCACAGACAGGGGCAACGGTGCAGACAAATGGCCCCAAAAATTCAGTATTAATCAGCAACTGATTTGCTGCCCCTTTAAAGCCAATACCACTTAACGACTAGAGAAAGGGAGGGAGGGGAGGGATGGAGGGAAGATGAGTGTGAGCAGGAAAATAGAGACAAAACAAGAGAGGAAGAAAAGAATGAAGAAATAAATGAAGGAATAAAGGAGAGAAAGAGTGAACGAGAAGAAAGAGAGAAGAAGGCACCTTATTGGGGTCTACTGTTGCATTAGGTGTTTGTGACATAGTAAAATGCTGCGTAAGGTGCTCCCCTCACCACACACACACACACACACACGCACACACACACACACACAAGTAGCCCCTGTGTTGATTTGTCACTGGAGTTGATCAATAGCTGTGATGGAAACAGAATCAGCTCAGATGGATTAAATGTCCCAGTGGCTCTGACGTTATTTTCCCATTAAGAGAAGGCTAATCATTACACACACACAGGCAGACACACAGGTATGCACACACACACGCATTGAGGTACATACATATGCATAAGTTGCTCCTGCACTGCATGGATGCAGTTTCATATTAATTTGAGTGCAGTTAGCGACATAAACAGGACTTAATACAGAAGGTGGCATGTCTAAAAACACACACAAACACACACACACACACACACACACACACTGGATGTTCAAGAAGCTGTGACTAAAGTGCTAACAGTGTGACTGTATTGATCTGAGCTTGTTTCCCTCAACAACACACACTTTGCTCTTAAACAAAACCCACACTTATCACTTTAATTGACAAGAAAGCAACATTTTACAAGTTTCTCACCTTTTATTACCGCGCTGCTCCTGTGAGAGGCAACGTGGATGGTAATGTCTCTGGATTATGGCCCATGCAATGTTGTATAATGCTGATGAGAAAATTAATAATGAGAAACTCCATATCATATCGGTGCACTAGATTTCATTTAAATATAAAGGATTGTATCCCTAAATTACATAAAAACCCTTGTCCTACAGATTTGTTTGGTTTTATGGCTAAGGTTTGAGATATTTCTCTCTAAGATGTCAACCCCACTGTAGTGAGATAGAGGCATAAGTTAAAGGAAAACAGATGCAATCCTAGTAAGTTAATGCCCCACTATGAGTCTCCAAAACAGCTGTGTTGGATGATGGTGGAGAGCACTGTCACGTGTCACTCCAAAATCTCCCTTTGATGCTCATTACGTAGATATGAGGTGACTGTGAAAGCCACACTGCAATATATGATTCATATAATTTTCATACTTCATAAACCATTCAGTGACCCCTCATGTCCTGTATGGATGCAACTGCATTTGTTTTCACTCGTTTATTGATTTTTTTTTTTGTGTCATTTATCTACAGTATATCTAAAAACCTGGGGATATAAGATGACAACTCTTCAACAGAAAAAAAACAGTGTGTTTGACTGTCTCTCAGTACTTCCATACCCCATCTTTAGCCCCTTTTACACTGCCAGATTTTTGGCGAATGTCGGGCCGTATTGCCGGCAAGTTGCGAGCGTTTATACACACAGAGCCGGATTGGCGAGTTGATCCGAGGTGCCCAATTTTCCATCTCGTAGGGTCGACATATTGGCGGAACCTTTTTGGTTTAAAAAGAACGAGGCGCCCTTCCGCCATGGGAGGGGCTGTTGATGACTTGTGGGAGGAGCTGTTGATGATGCTGCACATGCGACCCACTGGCAGTGGATAAACAGGAAATAGCTGATAGCAGGAATGAGCAGCTAGTAGCAAGAGGGCACCTCCACTCTATGTACAATTTAAATGTGTATTTTTCTTTTTAAGGAAAAGGACAACCAGCCTATTTGCAGAACAATCAGTTGCCTATAACGCATTAATACAGGATTGTTGTGGGAATGAAAATATTAATTGCACTGGTATTAGTCTATAATTAGTAATACTGACTGTAAAATAACAAACCAATGTATACCAGCATGTGATTTCTCAACACTCATAATGAGATCGTTTTCAACTAGGCTATATACAACAACTGTAATTTAGTTTTGGCTTCACGTTTTGGTGTGTCACCCCAAGAATTTCAGTGGTCCACATCTGGCCACCCCTGTGAAAAATTTCTGGAGGCGCCACTGTCCCAAGCATATAGTTTCAACTTTAGATACAGCGCTTCCTAAAGTAGCTGTGCATTGCAATTGTTAGCAAACTGTGCTCAAACAGGAGTCAGCTGTGCATTTCTTGGCATTATTTTCAGCCATGGTATTATACACATTTGTGAGTATTTACAGCATTTAGACAGTGGGGTAGGAAATCATCCAGCAGTGGGCGTGTATCACCTTTCATGGCGGTATCATAGCCAAAAGTCAAATATGCTTAAAAATGCTTCACCACCTACCACTTCTTGCATTATGATGTACTGCAGTTCTGCATGTGGTTTGTCAAGTGGTGTTGCCGTACCCCAGCAGAACACAGCTAATGGATGTATTCAGCTAACGTTAATGTCTTTATGATGTTATATTTGTCAGACAGTCTGAGTAAAGTGTCAATCATTAATATTGCGTTGCATGTGTAATTTGTGTAGACAGTAGTAGCTTTCATTTTGTGCATATTTGCATAGTGTACTGGAAAGCTGGGGGGCTGGAGGTGGAGGGGCAGACTCCCTGGAAGATTAGCCCCCCGTCTCTCGATGTTGACTCCATGGCTTCAGCACTTTTAAACAAAAAACATGTTCAGTGCTACAGGGCAAGTGCTTAAAGATGTATAAATCTATGGCACAGAAGGATAAGATATATCAGGCTTTGTCTACGCAGGCAACACTTGCTAGTGGGATGAATTCATTGTTGGTTTTGGTATTTTTATGGGCTTTGCTGACATTAGAAAAATTATGGAATGTCACCGGTATTATCCTCTGAGAATAACAAACCACACCTGTGACAGAAATCAAGTTAACCCTAGAAAACCCCGCCGACAGAAGATATGAGTTAAGCGTAAGACAGTAAATAAGGTAAATACTATACATGACCAAGGACGCTGAGGTGAGGTGATACATTATCCGACTTGTGATGCAGGGAAGAGCATGAGGCAGGAGTGCAGAGAGAGAGGAGAGTGATAGCTCTGCAGGGAGGAAGCATGAGACCATCTGCTGTTGGCTACCTGCTGTTCCCCCTCTCTCTCCGCTCACCTTCCCTCTCTTCTTTCTCCCCATTTCCCCTGCAGTCTATGAAGGTACTCAGTCAGTTAGTGTCAGAGAGTCGGCGTGTACACACCAGGGACTCCACACACAGAGAGAGACTCAGACACACACACAATACAAAGCATTCGGTTAATTTGTGGCTTTATATTTGATATCTATACTCTACATTTGCTGCATGCTCGTTGTTAGGAGCCCCCCTTTTTCCCTCTGTTCCTGTCACCACATAAACATGCATACATGACACATACACACGTGTAAAGATACACAACAAACACACAAAACATACACACACACTGTGAGAGGGTCTCTCTAATGGATTCTGAAGATTCCAATTTCCCCTCTGCCACCAAAGACAGAAAACCCTCTGAGCTCAATTACCTCTGTCTCACACACACCAGACGAGACCACATGCACAAACACACACACGTGCACACACACTTGGACGCATCTTCACTTGTAATCATAGACGCGCACACACACATGTCCGTGCGCACCTTAAGCCGCTGTGACACGTCGAGAATCACACAATCAGAGTCACGCAGGCAAACTGAGAGGAGTATTAGTCTAAGGTAGATTTTATGTGATAGGAGATAACAGGGTGGGGGAGGGGAGAAAAATTGAGGGGTTGCTGGGAGGTGAGGTGTAGGGGGGGAGAGGTCAGGATACAAAAGTGAAGATGGTAGAATAGAAGAAGGCGAGATGGGAGGATAGGTTGAAGTGAAAGATACCGAGAGAAATGTGGGAGCCAGCAGAAGTGCAGAGGCAAAGAAAGATGTGAAGGAGATATAAGAGCAGACTTGAGAGGAGGTGCAGGCCTCTGGCTTTTACAGAACCCACTCTTCCAGAAACCTTATTAAATTCTACAATTAGCTGAACGTCTCAGGCTATAAATAGGCTCACTTTTCCCATTCCGTGATGTCAGTCAGCAGGCCAGGCTTCGACTGTGGGGGGAAACAAAACAATTTAAATTATAGCGAGGCTCTCTCTTTGTCTGGCCACCCTTTTAACGGGATAATTACTAGTCTATTCATTCGCGCTCGGCCAGGGCGATATATCACCTCACTGCGCAGCGGCCCCGCTTTCTGTGATAAACGTCCTTTACTGGGGATGTGGGGAAGGAGGGAGGGGAGGCTGAGGGTTAACGTGTGCCCGTTGATATCAGCTCACTGTCTGCCGCTGGCTTTCACCAAAAGCCTCGTCCGCTAGATTGAATAGCCTCCTGCCAGAATCTGGAGAGCACCAGGAGCGCTGCACCTTGGTTTCCAGAGTGACACCGACACCCTCCCATGGGGCCCCGGCGATGAGGAAATGAGCGAGAGCTGGGAATGAAAGGGAAAGAGAGGGAGCGAAAGGCATCTATTATTCAGCATGGCCCCGACCCCTGCATACGCGCGCCATTAAAAATAGGAAATCCATAGCGGAGACAAATGGCTTCTAAATGAAGCGCTACAGGAGGAGAGCGGAGATAGGGACCCCTGTCACATGCGCTTTAATTGTCTCCCGGGGCGATAAGGGGATTTATCAAATTCATCGTGCCAGTAAGGGCTGTTAGGCCTTCAACGACGAGCGGTTGGAGAAACAGCGCAGCACGTGTTTGTTCGTTCAAAGATACGCGCCATGAGACGGGATGGGCAAGCAATTAGGGCGACCATAAATTCTGCCGAGCTAAAACAACTCCAGCGCCAACTGACTGTTATGGTTAAATAAAACCCAATGCATGGGCTGGTCCTTTGTAAGTAAAAACGCAATGTAGCAGGCAGTGACTGAAACGCGTTTACTCAGCAGGTATTTGCAGCCGCTTGCTAAGTCCCTGACGCGTAACTGCTGGTGACGAAATGAAAAGAATCAGTACCTTCAGCCCCATAAACCGCTCTATCGTCTTCAGAAAAAATATTGCCTTGTCATCAGCCAAGCAGCCTTTACCTTAAAACGCTTTAATGTTAAGAGACCTGTTTGACCTTTCTGAGATCACAAGGGCTCCTCCCACTGAGGCCAGAGGGGTGGAGGGAGCTACTGAGAGAGATGGTTTATGTTTTTATTTGCCTCTTCTACAACAATTGCAAGATGGATTTTTGAGCAAAAGAGAAGGTCTGGGGACAGATACAACACACTTCAAAGCGTGACCCAGAATCACAGAGTGGTGTTTCAGAGCTATTTTAGGATACTTTTCTAAAACTCACAATTGTTTTCAGCTAGTTTAGTAAGTTAATAGAGTTATTTGGCTGCCTATTATGTGTTAGCCCCAACCTAAAAACTACCTCCTAACTATAGGAGGATGGTGATATTCAATATGTTGCAGACCCTCTGTTTTTCAAACTGCCAAATTGTTTCATCAGGTGATGTTCCTTTATCACGATGAACACGGGCACAGTAGTTGTTGTTTTGTCATCACAAGCATGTATCAATCCGAAGCTAAAAAATAGTGCCAGAGAAATGTGCACATTACTGTTCTATTGAGGTAATGTTTGCTTAAAATTACAGTGCCCTGTTTTAGGAAATTAATGAGCCCTTTTTAAAAGAAGAAACTAAATGCTGGTGGCCCAGTTTTCAAAGACTCACATCATTAGGTAAATGGTTAGGGGTGTGTGCCACAGACAGGGCAGGAGGTTCAGCATAACAACAGTCTTCCCTTCTAAAATGAGGGGTTTCATTTAAACTCTATTTTCAGAAAAAAAATTATCTTTGCACAGTTTCAACAACCCCAATTCCAAAAAAGTTGGAACGCTGTGTAAAACATAAATACAAATGCAAAGTGCAACAGTTTGCAGATCCTTTTCGACATATAGCAGGGAAAATATACATTCAACATGTCATTTTTTTTCGCATTACACATTTTTTCCAATGCAGCACTTCATATAAAATTCAGACCAGACATTGGTATTAACTCAATAAAACTACTCTGATAAAGAAATCATAAAATCTAAACCCATAAAAGTTATGCGCAATAAAGTGGGTTGACACAGGTGAAAAATATTCAACACGCTAACTGAAATGTATTAAATACTTGGCGCAGCCTTTGTTTGCAGTGCCAGCTTCAAGATGTGTCCTGTATGAATTAAGTCATGTCTCACAGTGTTCAGACGGGACTTTAGCCCATTGTTCCACAGAGTCTTTAAAGATTTCCTGGGGCCCATTTGTGGATTTTGTGGAAAGTTTACTTTCAAAATTCAAAAGTTAGCGTCTTAAGTCGATGCTTACTGAGTGTGGTGACGTAACACAGAGGTAAACATGCCCTTTGGACAACTTTTTTGGAGTGTGTTGCAGGCTTTAAATTTAGAATGAGTGTGTCTTTACTAAAACAATAAAGTTATATATTAAATATCTTGTTTTTGTAGCCTACTGTAAACAACTGAATATAAGTCATAAAACATTTACACATCATTGCATTCTGTTTTAATTAATGTTTTACCCAGTATCCCAACTTTTTTGGAATTGGGGCTCTCAAAAACCCAACCCTAACCACTTACCTTATTTTAATGCAAGACAGCATTTTGCCAGTTAATGTCAGTTCAGTTGTTTGTATAAAGCAAACACATAAGCTCATAATTCCATGTGCTAATCTGAGCAAATGTTGCTTTTCGACAAACAAATTCCTGCTGCCACTCTCGTCTCTAATTTTCATCTACATTAAACAAAGTGACATGTGCCCTGCCGCCGCACTCTGGGATAAACACCAGTTACCCGAGACTGAGATTCTAATTTGGTGTCATGCTGTTTCCATTTTAGCTCCAGAGACACACGCGTACGTATATCCATATTTGCTTTCTCAAAACACACAGAGGCATGCAGCATGCATGGTTCTGTGGTTGAGACATTATAAATGACCCCATTAAAATTAATGACAAAAGTAATTACAGTTTAATTAGAAAATGAGCACTTTTTATGATCGTTACAATTAACCCCAACTGATGTTACAACTGACCCTAGCTGCAGAGTAGATTGTGCCAATGTGTCCCTCTGCTTTTGGTAGAAGTGCATTTCTCTTTAGAGATTACGCAGGATGCTCTGAATCAGACAGTGCTCAGTATCAAATTTGAAGTCTCTGGGCGAAATAACCACAGATTAATGGGGTAATAAACCGAAGGCATTTCAGCAGTCCCTGCTCTCATTTAGAGCTGAATTTGGGAGGCAATTCCTCCTGTAAAATACTTTTGTGACAGTTATGGTCGGGAACTGAGACAGAAAGAGAGTAGGCGAAAAAAATGTATTGACAGAGACAAAAAAGTGTTTTATCTAAGTGGAAATTTACATGAGAGCAGAAAAAGGCGTAGCTTGGTATACCAGAGAGTGTATGTGTGTGTGTGTGCGTGTGTGTGTGTCTGTGTCTGTGTGTCTGTGTGTGTGCTGTCTTTTGTGATGGATGAATGACAGTCGGCATGGCAGCTCATCTCCTCTCAGGCGGCTGGGTGACAGAGAGAGATGTTACAGCGCAGAGACAGCACAACCACCACACTGGCGGGCAGGTGTCAGACACACACAGTCTCTCTCACACACACACACACACACACACACATATTCAAAGCATGCACCTGAATGCAACATCAAGATCCCCTTCTCCTTCCTGGCTTTCACCAGCTTCCCATTTCACAACCCTGCCACCTCTGTCCACCACCTCTGTCTTCTCATCTCCTGCACCCCGCCCCCACCCTCTCCATGTTCCCTGTAAGTGAGCTGTCTCTTTGTGGGCGGCGGCCTTCTCGTCTTCCTCATAGCCTCAGACCTGAGCCCGTCAAACACTTGCCCCCCCTCTCCAATACCTCCTATCCCAATCAATGGGAGCGCCATGAAGATTTCACACACCTCAGGCAGGCGTGAGGCAAGCAGGAGGAGGAGGAGGAGTGTCCCGGTCGCCTGGGGGGGAGGTGAAGAAATAGAGGAATGGTGGAGATGGAGGGCTGGGGAAGGAGGGGGGTGATTTAGGCTGTCAGGGCGCCAGTTTGGTGGAGAGATGGGGCTTCTCTTCCTGAGTCAGACAGGGCCAATAACTCATTAGAGAGAGAGAGAGAGATGTAGAGGTGAAGATGTGGCAGAGAGGAAGCGAGGAGGAGAGGGAGATGAGGGGAGAGCTCCTCGCCACAAAAGCAAGGAGATTTTTTGTTTCCTTTCTCTCCTTCTGCCTCTCTCAACCCTCTCACTTCAGTCTCTCCTCTTTTTCTCCTGACCCCATCCTCCTCATCTCTCCTTTTTTTCTTTATTACCCCCCACCCCCTCGCACCCCTTCCCCTCTTTCCCTCGGCAACTCCCTGCGAAACCCCTCTCCTCCTCCCCTCCCCCCCTCCTCCTCTCCTTCCATCTGTCTTTCTTGCTGCAGTGCCCATGCTGCCAGGCAGTATAAATCACATCTCTGGGCTTGGCTGCAATGGGCCTGAAAATAAAAAGGCATAAAAGTGTCGGGATGAGCTACGGGCTGGGGGGGAGAATTCCTTTATGATGGGTCTAAATCCTCCTCCCGCCCTGCGTGCTCCCCGGCACACACACACACACATACACACACACAAACACACACACAGATTGTAGATGCATACACATGCACAACATACGCCTCTACTCTGAAATTATCCCCCCAAACAGCAGCAGTTTGGGTCTCTCACTCTCTTTCTGTCTCTCTCTCTCAAAGACACCTGTGCAACCCTCCAAACACACTCACACACACATCATATTAAGCTCTTTGTTGGCTGAGATCAGAATTGAGACGTCCTCTCCTCCTGCTCGGTCATTAAAGGGACAGTTCAACTGCAACACTAGTCTATGTTGACACTAACCTGTCACTGTCATCTGCCCTTCTTACATTTCTCTTAGGGCCCTGACACACCAAGCAGAAGGTGGGCGGTTGGTCAAAGTCAAAGCCGAGCCAAAGTGAGTGCCTATCGCCCTAGTTTTTGTGGTGTGTCCCATATCGTTAGCGCTAGTCGGCCCTTGTCGACTGTTTTTCCCGGGAAATTCAGCATGATTAATCGGCATTGGCAGCATCTGAGCCCCTGAATGAAATCTCACTGATTGGCAGTTCAAGTCAGTGCACGAGAAGAGAAACAGAAGTGAAAAGGTAAACAAACAGCTAAAGTCAAGCGGACGTGAGATCAAAACTAACCTGTTATATGAAGTAAAATTAGGTTTTTTTGCTAGCTGGCTAACTAGCATCTTGAATCTGTCCTGTTGGTCTTTCAGTTCCTTTCTTAAAGACGACTACAGACTACTACCGCTTGCTGCTGTGGAGGCTTACATAGGTGCAGGATGTACATGGTGGCTGACTGCTGGCTGTAGTCTTTGCGGTGTGTTCAAGTGCGACTTTTTGGCTGAGACACAGGCAGGGTGAGGCAATGCAACAGTCAGCCCTGTGAGGCCACTAGTGCCTGCTGTTGGCTTGTGTCTGAGCCTTTAGTGTTTGCAGTGACCCTGTAGGCAAAGAGCTCTTTCTTTTTGAGAGAGAGCAGGAAGAGATGAAGGATGGTATGAACGTCATCTACAAATTGCTACAATTGATTCAAATGTGCAAAGGCAGGTTGAAAGAGCAGTCACATTACTTGCAGCCTGTAAAGTATTTCAGTTTTTTTGTTATGAGTGATGCGCCCGCTTAAGAAATGAGCTTCTGAGTTTTATACCAAAATGAAACATCTGTCATGTGGTAAAAAATATCCATCAGCCCTTGCAAAATGATGCAGAAACTGGAAGTCACAGGTGATAAAAGGATAACACTTTAGCAGACAGGGACTTTCACATTTTGTGGGCATCGAATGATGGATTTTGTTCACAAAAATGATACACATGGAGCTCCTCTAAGGTTTAGTCTGGTATTAATGAGGGGTAAACGCAGTGGATGTGAGAGT
Organism: Epinephelus awoara; assembly: GCA_035609425.1. NCBI lineage: Eukaryota > Metazoa > Chordata > Actinopteri > Perciformes > Serranidae > Epinephelus > Epinephelus awoara. The sequence continues at coordinate 13,219,269 of CM069310.1, read as the reverse complement.
AAATGTGCTCCAACTACCTGAAGTCGTCCTTCTTTAATGTCGTAGATGGATTTTACAAAGGTTTTCACCCTGGATTATAGCACAAAGGAGAGTCACTTCACTGTGTATAATGGTAATTGTGGACAATTTATGATCTCTCTCGTCTCCATCTATGTATCGTTCTGAGTAAATAAACCAATAAAAAAATGATTGAGGTGGCCTGTAACATATTGAAATGAACCTGCTGGCAGAGATGCATTGTAAAGGTTGTCTAAATGATTACTGGAATGAAGATGAAGGTGAGCGAAAGCACAGTGAATGGGCGACTCCATCACCTGCTAAAATCAACCTATAGCTCAGAGTTCTCCTTTAATCTACGTCCCGATGTGCACTTTGTCAATTCTATTAGATCACGCTGTGTGTGGTATGAACATAGGCACGCACACACACATAGAGTGATGATGATAATGGTGAGCACCTCCCTAGGTGAAGCCTATTCAGTCACAGTGGGAGCCATCTCAGACCTAATTATGCTTGGTTTGGCGTTTTAACTGTATTGATCAAAACGCTGAAACAAACGAGAAATGCTTATCAAGCTGGAAAAGAAGAGCCCTCAGGAGTTGGTGTGTGTGTGTGTGTGTGTGTGTGTGTGTGTGTGTGTGCGTGTGCGTGTGTGTGTGTGTGCTCCACAGGAGTGAGTGAGAGTGATGACATAGGTCTAAGAGGTGGTGAGATATTGGTGGTTATAAAAAACTGCAATTCTGAGCTTATGAGTTATTAATTACAGCCTCCCCTCCTTCACCCCTTTTTACCAGCCATTAGAAATACTGCCACACATGCACACACACACACACACACAACCACATATTTCTACACATATATGCTCACATATGTAGGCCTCGGGACATGCACACACACACACACACATCCAGGATCATGCACGCACTCGCGCACACAAATTAGCTCGTCCATACCAGCACTAAGTGTACAATACCCTGCTCTGATGAGCAAGCTCCCGTCGACCTTGGAACTCTCTGGAAAGACAATGCAAGGGGAGCCATGCTGCGAAAGGCAGGAGGTGGGGGTGGAGGGAGTAGATAAGGTGGAGGGAGGGATGGAGAGAGGGAGACAATAGATGAGAGAAGGAGGGAGGGAAGGAGAGAAAGAGAGAGAGAGAGTGTAAGTGGTGCTGCTCAGTATAGGGCAGGAGGGCAGCGCTCCCTCCCTCCTCTCCATCTCGGCTCATCTTGAATGCAAATGTGGTTTCTATACGGTTCCTTTGTGCCGCTTCTAACTGCTCCAGAGAGAAGCAATTACAACTGCTCCATTCACTCAGAGAGAGGAAGACACGCATGGATAGAGAAGGGTAATTAATAAAGAGATAGGAGGGATGAAGGAGGAGGAGAGGAGGTGAGCACGTACCTGTGGAGGATCTTCAAGTTGTATTGGAGTATTGATTGTAGTGGCAGCTTTGCTATTGACACACACAGAGAGCTGCCCCAGCTCATAATTTCTGTCCAACTACTCTATGAAAGGTCAAAGGTGAGAGGTCATTAGCATTACATCAGAAGTGTTATTAGAGCGTGTGTAATGCCGCATTACTGTGGCCCTCGGTAAATATGCTACATCTATCTTCGAGCCGTTATTCCCCCAATCACTGCTTCAGAGACCTGCACCCCGCAGAATATATTGAATCAAAAGAACTCCATCTAGATATGACATCACCCTCCATTCCTCTTTCGTCTTTCCGCAGACAGATAGTTGCAGTGCCAGTGGCGTATCCTATTGCAGTTACAGCGGCCGAGGTGGCGCTGCAAGGTAGGGTGGGAGTTTTTATGGCAGTCATTTGGGCCGCTAATATGTCATCTCCATTAGCCGACTTTTAACACTCGCAGATAGATGGCCCTGTGACATTTATCTGTGCACGGGTCGTATTTTAGCTGTTAAATGGCTGGCAATGTGCGGAGTGCGTGCGAAATGAGTGTGTGTGTTTTAGCCATGTGATGGCGGGGTCGGGGAGGGAGAGGCAGATGCATTGACTTTTAATGATGCTCTATATGCAATAGCACTTTAGAGGTAATAATCACAAATACAATGCAAGTCGTCACCTTTGACCCCACCCCTCTACGCCCGGCGCGAAAGGGAGAGTAGGCGTGGAGGAGAGCTGGCTGCGAGGTCGAGACCCAGGCCTCCCTCCTCAAGAGTTAAGACAGCTGAGGTACAGTGAGCCGGGGCGTGCAGCGTCAGCAAAGGAAACAAAAGAGAACAGTTAATTAAGTTAGCAGCCTATAGAGAGATGATGAGGGTTGAGAGAGGGGGAAATAAAGAGTGAAGAGGAAGAGTGGTGGAAAGACACTATGGGTGTGCAGGGGGAAAGTTACACAGGATAATTGCTCAGATGGATTTTGCCATTGTTGGCTTTTGTAGGGTCAAAGAGGTGAAGCCATTCCCTGCGGTGGCTTCAGGTGAAAGTCTAAATGAGCTAATAATTTAGACTCATAAACTAATACTAATATTGACGGCCACCACACATATTGAAAAGCATTAGAAAGGATTCCTACCATAAAACAGCTGTAAATGTGATATACCATCCCGTCATTTAACTCGTCGCATACAGCGAAACCTTTCAGCCCTGCGCATAAAAATACCATCCGCTATGCTGCATGAAAAAGCCCAGAATATGTCCTGTGTCATTTTATGTGTTGCCTACAGGAGCTCGGTCACCTGTCCAGAGGCACTGAAGTTGACTAATGTGACAGAAAATTAACAATTAAAAATATCACACGGGCCCAGAGCCTGCGCGACGCGGACCGTTCACAACTCAGTGGACACCCTAATTGCTTTGAAATACAATTGGGTTTGGGCTTTGTTTGGTGTTTTGGAGGTATGAAGCGCATCGATGCACACTGGAAATTGAGTTATAAATTACCGAGCTGAAATAGACATGTTCCGTGAATACTCAATATCCAAATGCTGGATGTTCTCCGCTACAAAAAGGCGGATGCGTGCATGTACACACACACAAAAACACAAGATGCCACCACTTGCAGCTGCATTTCATTTTGTCAGGAAAATTGACTGGCTCTGAACCAAACAATGTATGTGTGTGTGTGTGTGTGTGTCATTCTGTATGGCTGTCATGGGGTACGTTGATAAGGTCAACCTTAACAGCAAACAGAGATGGAGAGCTCCAACCACAAACCAGTGGGACCCCGAAAATGACAGTGGATGAGGAAAAGACAAAATGTTCATTCATCCACAGCGTTCCCACCAGCGTACATAACTGTGTGTTTGTGCTCACAGCTGTCAGTGTGTTTTCAGAAGCGCAACTGTGTGTATGTACGTGTCTGTGTTTGCCGTATGAATACAGCTCAGTGGCTGGTGTGTGAAGTCACTGACAGCTTCATTATGGCCTGTGCGCACAGGGAGACAGCACCATCCAGGGGAAGGAGAGAAGAGGACAGAGACAGGGGACAGGCCAGGTTTACTGTTGGGCCGGCCCACGTCAGTCCAGCAGTTGGTGGGAGGGAGGGGTGGTGAGGACAGCTGCTGTCTCCTTTAATGAGCCTTCGCTTTTTTCATCAGCTTTCAATTTACGGGGCTGTCCTGCACTCTTGCAACCCCCCATCCACATCCCTGTAACACACACACACACACACAGAGTTTGAAGCTGTCTTGTTTCTTGCAGGTGATTCCCAAGAGTAGTCTGTTATAGTTAAATTAATTTGCTGTCTTCCTTTAATTAGACCGTCTCACATGGGACAGTGGTGACACAGGGATGAAAAGTGACCACTGGACCTCTTTTATCACAACTTTAACTTAGAATCTAACATGCACATAGACTCAGCAAACAGTAGATACGGTACATTAACACCTGCTTACAGTAGCAACAGAGATTCCAGCTTGTAGAGATCAGTGAAGGACACTAAACCTGGAAGAGGGTTCGGTCAGATAATGCAATTTGCTACATACACCCAGTCATTAGTTAGTTAGATCATTGGTTCCCAGTCTTTTTCATTAACGTACCCCTGTTCTATCACTGAGTAAACTGACGACCTCTGACTTTGTAACATATTTTAATGACATTTCATATTATATTATATTATATTATTTATTATCATAAATCTTACCCTGTGAGAGTTTTTGTGTTAAGTTTAGTGTAGTTAAGTTTAGTTTATTTGATTTATACGAGGACAGTGTGCAATGACATTAATCCTGTACAAGAAATAAAACCATGGTTGCACCAGATTTATCTAAATGCTGATTTCCATCTGTAGTCCCACACACAACAAGTAGAAACAATAAATAAAAATAAGACTTAAGGTGCAATGCAGACTACAGTAAATCCATGTGCCTAGCATAATAGAAACAGTTTTGGAAACACGGTTAAACCCACTAAACATTGTCTCTTTTCCCATTGCCAGTAGACCAGAACTGTGTACAAAGCTCTGCAGCAGACAAATATGCCTTTCTGTGCACGTTGGGGTTTCGTTTCTGGTGTGTCACGTTCGACATCATAGACAAGCCGGAGAACAGGTTAGTAAACAACAGAAAGCAGCATGGAGGCCAGTGAAAACTTAATGGTGGTTTGTCCTTTTTGTTTATCTCTTATACAGTCTCTCTTTCCAACTCGGTGATAAATTTGGAACAATGTTTGAGCGCTGCTTGGACGGAGACGTATGGTATTTTGCGGCTGTGTGTCATTGCATCTCACCTGTAAAAAAAAATCTTTAAATTAGCACATTTACCCAGTGTTGAATTTTCATCACTGCCATTTGGAGCCGGAGCTGATATGACGGTGACAATACCAATTATAACCTTACCCATTACAAACAGAAGCCAGATGTCGGCAGGTGTTAGTGTTTTTTGTGCAGTAGAAAAGGGGCTTTAGTTTTCTTCACAGAAATGGATGAAATGCTAAGATAACTCCCACTGTTTTTTTTTATTTTCTCTTCATCATCGAGGCCTCACAACCCCTGAGAAGGTTTGGTGACCATGACAAGGGGTGGGGACCCCCAGGTTGGAAACCAGCTAACGAGGTGCACCTATCTGAAACTAACGCAGTCTAACAGCTTTGCAGTAAATCCTGCCTTCATGAAGGTTGTAAAATTCAGCTTTTGTTGAAAAGTGAGGGTGTTGATTCAACTTCATTTGTACCCGAGACTTTCAAGTTCATCTAAGTAAAACTTCTCTAGAACATTTTCAACAAAAAAGTCCAGTGTTTTCCTATCCCATTTGGCATATGAATAATTTTGTACAACTGTGACAACCAAATAAGAGCGTTTAAGAGGGCAGAATGGACGATCATCATTGATGGGAATGTCACCAGCATCGTTGGGGGACACCTCGGAACAAAACTTAATTTCTTTTCTGACAAAACACCAGATTTATTTTTCTCCTAGGCATTTTGAAACCCACTGCAGATTATTGATATGGACTAAGAACCACTCAATTGCACCCTAGTGTCTTGCATCAAGAATGCCTAAAAAGAGAGTAAAAAGATGAGATAACTTTGAAATCAACACCCCCACATGTAAAACAATGATGAAATTATAACAGTGAACTCTCCTTTCCTTTTCCCTATCCTAGCTCTGCCCATGAGAGCAACAAGGTGCACTTGGCCACAGAAGGAGGTGCTTAAGGGCTCTTGTGCCAGGAGGAGGAGAGAGGCCTCTGCCGTTGGGCGTGCTGATCTTGCTGCCTCTCAGCCTGGGATTTTATCATCTCGTTTGCATGTCTTATATTAATAAATCCAGAGGATCTGATTGTTTCTGATGTGTCCTCTGTGGTTCATTTGGGTTAGTGGTGGAATGTTATTCACCCAATAGGTGATCAGCACCCAATCAACTACAGTAAAAATCAACCTTTATCAGCATTGTAGACCTACATCCCACTGTACTGCACTTACCAGTCCTATGATGTCTATACTCCCTCTACTGGGCTGTTAAAACAATGCATGACTGTTACACTGATTTCAGTTACATTTCAACATCCAGCTAAAGAAACGTGCTGACCAAATTCAATAAGGACTAAACATTCAAGGAAATTTAAGTCTGTCTTTAAAAATAACAATTTATTCATCAATTAACAGCTCATAAAAGTGTTCAAATATTTTTTCTAAAACAAACAAAAAAAAAAACTGTCTACAACTCAAAACCCATCCCTTGCTAACCTTGGTACAGCTTTAATGGAGATAAAAATAAATATTATTTAAGAATTCACCATTATAAATGTAGGTTTACAATAACTTTTAAAATAATATTTTTTCAAGTACACACTAAATTAAATAACCTTGGTGCTGCTTTAAGAGAAAACTAAAGCAAACTATTAAAACAACAAATGTCTGGGGGGAATAATCCAGTTAACAACAGGGTAAAACAAAGCATTTCACTCTGGGAGTTAACCAAGAAAGCAAGAGCTCCATGGAGTGTCATCAACACATTGATCAAGCACAACCGCTGTGCGTCAGGGTGCAATGAGCGGGGTGGGGAGTTCTGAACAGCTCTGAGTCTCTGTCCGAGGACTCCAAGAAGGGGACGGGACTTTCTCGCACTGAAGTGTCCACACTCAGTCCCAAGCCAGATGAAGAAGAGCTGATGTGGGAGGAAAAGAGATGGAGGGGTCAATTCAGCATTAGACACTGAAAACTATTCTTTAAACCAGTTTGTACATGCTTATACCTTTCACAGTCAGAGTCACAGGAGGCCTTGTCCTCCAATCCGCTGATGTAGCCGCTGCTGGAGCGCTGTATGGCTTCAGCCACAGTGTACCTGGACTTGCCATGAGCACACTTCTCTATCTTTGTGATGCTGAGGTCTGACTGGAGGAACAGATGGAGTCGACTGTCCGATAACAGTAAAGGTGTCTGAAGAACACTAGATGAAGGAGGATATTAATAGCACAATGTCAACCAGTGAATGTGGACATTTGCAAATAGTTAAGAAAATAAGTGTGAAGCAAGATCACCATCAATCTTAACAGCGCTCTTGCTTTTAGCAGATTGATTTTTAACAGCCTTTGGGGTGTAATACGGCACCACTGGGTGGCAATACTATAATTAGATCGCTGCCATTGCTTTAACTGCACAGCAACTCACCTTTCTAAAAACTGCTGGAGGCCCCTCATCCTCTGCGAGACCTGCTCTGTGTTCTTTGGACTGAAGAAAGGGTTCCAGGGCGGCAACTTGGGTAAGTCCCTGAGCAGAGAGCAACAAGGACGATGCACTTAGAGAAAACTTATGCATGCTCAATTAAAGTCAATACAATGGAAATCTGATTAATTAGTAAGCCAACATGCCAATAAATGATTTGAATCTGAGGTACGAGCTTGTGAACATACATGATCAGGGCATTCTGTCCCAGACAACGACGCAGCCAAACAAACTCCCGGTAACGCCGCCTTACACAGGAAGTCTTCTTTCGAAAGCACATGCTGTTAGTCTGCAAAGAGAGACAGCAATTCAATAATTATCACATAAGCTGCGAGTAAAAATTACCCAGAAATTTTTCTCCCACTTGGTACTTACATATAAACAAATCTCGTAGTCGACGTGTGTGTGCCAGAGGTCAACTTTGAGAATTCTTGGATCCTGAACACAAATACTGATAAACTCCTACAAAAAAATCAAAACAAAGTATTTCATTGCATGAGAAGGGTTGTAAATTGAACACATCCAAATATGTTTCAGAAATTTCCCACGGGGCCTCAATTTTGGCATGTTGTCAAGCCAGTTGCATAACAAATCCAAGACAAACAGGAAGAGACAGCATGAAGGAGAATGCTTGACCACTTACATTTTTTGAGAGATTGTCCAGCATACTCTCCATACTGGGTTCAAAAACCTGCCAGAGAGAGAAATAATTTGAGTCTGTCGCACTGAAATTGATGTGTTCCAATTTATTTCAGCACAGACACACTATTGACTGTGGCAATTCATGTGATGAAGAGTCAATTTTTAAAAAAACAAAAAGGTCATTTCAGTTCATCTGTTTTCATTGAGACAGTAGAAACAGTTGTAAACACAGTTCGGCAGCCATCGTCCATTGTTTCCAACCCTAGATCTGTTTTGTAGAGCGCAGGCGTGGCTGGCGATTAATAGGCCTACTTAATGACTCAGAAGTGCAAACATTTGGAGCTAATGTAGCTCAAAGGGGGACAAAGGTCAAGAGGGGAGGATTTACCTTGAGAGAGGGAAATCTTAAATTTAATATGGACTCACAAACACAGCTGGGAACGATTAGAAAGCCTTTTCAAATACACAACAGGCAGAAATCTATTCACTGATCAACCATAGCTATTATCATGAAAGATTACAATAAGACGCATAATTTCAAGCAAAGCAAAACTGCCGAAACACCATTTTCTTCTAAGACGTGGCTGCATGGATGTTCAAATGTGACTTGCAACTTTTCCGCATGATTCTGCAACAGTGCTCCATCATGACAAGCATATCTAAAGGGCTCCAACAACTGCAGGATCCTCTGCACCTTGACACTTTGATGAGACACATACTGTGTGCTTACACTGAGTCCAAGCAGAGCAAATCAATAAGTATAAGCAATGTTTGACAACAAAGTCCTGAGTTGACCTCAAAAAGTGACAGAACCAAACCTCACAATTATCGGCAATTATGAACTGGTCTGATTGGATACACCTTGTAATATGATGCCCTACAGACGGCTGATTATGACAATTTATTGCCTGTGGTAACAGTGCTGCACAAGGGCATAGGTTTCCTCTCACAGTGTGGGGTGATACGTATGTAATGGGGGTTTGGGAATCCTCCGCCAGGAAATTTTCTGCATCAGTTCATGATGTAAATGTCTTAAATATTGTTCAGGACCTGTGCTACTTTCATGTGTCTACTGGAGTAGACGAACACACATGTTCTGATTATTGAGGGGAACCGGTCTTCTGCGTTAGCCCTCAAAAATCTGTGCAATTATTAACCAGGTCTGAGGCTTATACGGAAGAAGAAAAAAAAAAAATCACTGCTTCTTGAGGCAATAAATAAATTCCACACAATCTTCTCAGGCCATATGGGTCAATGGAGTTTCAGCCACTGTGAGTTACATAATATGATCACATTACTTTGGTCTGCAAGTTTGACAATAAATAACAAGTTAGGACTGGAAAAGTCATCTGTGATTCTTTCCCTGATCCAGGAAGGGCTGAAACAAGGCAGGCTGTGTAGTCTAACCTGAATACAAAGAGGTACTCTCATTTTAAGATACTTGTATCAGTGACTGATTCTATTTAAAGTACTATAAGTAAATAGACAATGAGTAGCTATTAAACCATTTTAAATTGTCTTGTTTAAATTGCAAAATTAAAAAAAAAAAAAAAAAAAAAAAGGAGATTGTTGTTGACTATATTATGGTAATTGAGTTTCTTCTGCCTTTGAGAGAAAAACAGGCTCTGCACATGCTTCAATGAACGTCTGCAACAAAACAGCAAATCATTTATCTCACTTCTAATTTGATCCTACCTTTCCCGTCTCCACTTCCCGAGCAGTAATCCGGTGTTTGTGAACCAACAGGAGCAGCTCAGGTTTGGCTTGGCTCGAGGCTCAGCACTGCACGGACTTAACCACTGCTAATACTGACTGCAAACTGTTAACCACTCAGTGTGACCTCTGCCTCAATGCTTGCTCGCGCCTTTCCAGTGCCTTACAGGTCATATCGTCATAAAAAAAAAATGTCGTAAAATAAATAAATGTGAATCGCTTGACAAGGATTTTCCCTTTTTGAGACAAGTGTGTTGGTCGTGTCCTCATTGAGCACCTGCCCCTTATTCGTCCTCTCTGTGGGGATCAGTTTAAATGGTATCACCTGGTGGGAGGAGGCGACCTCATGGTGATGTAGTGGAAAGTGGGTGGGTGAATGATGGCCTCAGACAATACCGGAATTAGGATAATAAATTCACCATCAATAGGCTACCACTAATATAATTATAAAAGATATTGTAGTTTTTAAAAGCTTTAAAAAAAAATATGCCACAGTCAAACCTATTATTACAAATATTTAAAATTAACATTGAAATCAGTCCATTTCTTCTTGTAGGTGGAATATATTTGCTTTCCAGGCCATGCCATCTACTAAAAGACCATTATCCAAGACTTTAAACACGAATCAGCTGTTTCCACATGCTTCAATTTTCAAAAGTCTTTCTGCAAACCTTACAAACAAGTGGCCAAATTAACCATTCATTGCAGTGATCCCTCAGGAAACACATGCTCTCAATAAGCCCTTTTGGCAGAAGGCATTTTGACATGTCACAGTAGGAAGAGTACAGGTGTAAATAATACAACAACAATGGCTGAGTCCTTTAATGGTAAAAAAAAAAAAATTGATGAAACCTCAGGAAGAGCAACTGAGGAAGGATTCCACTCCCAGGATGGACAGACATGCAGTAGATGCCGTGTGTACAGGAAGATAATCCATATGACAAAATGTTACATAGAATGTGAACATTGTAAAACTTCAGTTAACAGCCTGCGCTATTATTTGCTTAAATCACTGAAATCAACAGGCCTATATTTTGGACAGGCCTCTATATGGGCCAGGCCTTTAATCAAACAAAAATGTTGCTCAGCAAAAATTCGGCAATACATTTAAATTGTTTATTCAGACCAGTATGACTTTGACTTGTTAAAAAATTAGGCTTCATATTATAAATCAATTATGAATAATTTATTTCATCTAGCTCCGACAGACAGCACATCAGAGAGAGCATGAGTTATGGCACTGGAAGATGTGGCACCTGGCGTACCGACACAACACCACTTCATCCTGTTAAAACAATTCTCACAACTTGGATTAATTTCTATGAAAAACCTTTTTGATTCTTTTGATCTAAGGACCGTTATGGACTAAAGGAATATGAATAACTTACAGGGTAATCGAGAACGTAATTTGAGGTGGCCAACAACACAGTGTTATACATCTGAGGACCTTCCGTAAAAAACATGAACTACTTTGCAACCAGACTGGGTGTCTAATTGAGTCAACTATTTATTTGTCAGAATGTGTAGTCAGACCCGGGTAGTAAAGGAACAAGGCGTTTAATAAGGACTAGGCTTTTAATTGAAGTTTTACATTTATATGCAATGAAGAATTTGCAAGACATCAAAAAGGAAGAGGAAGACAACAACAAAGACAGGGAATCTCAGATTTTGTGCCACCCTGGTTCATCATGCACTGAGAGGACGATGAGAGAAGCTGGACAGCAAGCGCAACCCAGCCTGAATTGTTACATGGTTACATCCATTGTCCATACTTTCAGAAGACAAAACAGGTTGTTTGCCTTGTTGTTACTGTGACACATGTCATGAGGTACCGCTGTCTGTGTAGTTTTTACCACAGTGATGGATAACCACAGGTCAGTTCTGATGGCAACCATCTATTGGTCTGAACGCTGATGCTGAGTTGTTGTTGTTGTTGTAGTGTCTTGAACTGATCCCTCTAGTGTGTCACGGACAGTGAGTTTGGGGAAATAAATCATCATTTTAAAGAGATGTGCCTCAGCAATCCAGAAAAACTGAAACAAGTTGTACAGAGAAACTAAATTTGTGTTATCTCAGAACAAAGGGAAATGTCTCTACTAAGTGGTATAAGGTAGTTACCACGGGCCCCTGTGACAGGGGCCTTAGTGCACACTAGTTATTAGTTATAAGGCGTGCACATACACCACAGGCAACTGTTTATAATCTAATATAGGGAGCTCTGCTACTTCTACCTCTTGTTTGTTTCTCGCTTGTCCTTTCTTACAGCTGTTTTTATGTTTAAAAGGCATGTCCACTCACTGGACTATTGTATCGTCTTGTCACATGATCAAATAGAAACTTGACACTAGGCAAAATCAACATACATCATACCCAACAAGCAAATTTTAAAATTCCCCTCGAGAAAATGAGATAACTGCAACACAACGTAGTATAGCAGTAGCAGGCCGTATGGGGTCAGGATTTCAGGGGTATTCTCACTGCATTACAGTTCATTTAAACCAACATGGATTTTTACAGTTTAACTCTCAATTCAGCAAGTCTCTCTTAAGTTTCCAAAGCATCAGAGGGGGAGTGGAGTGATAGTGAGCACAACAAATGGGTTGTGACCTGTACTCTTCCATCTCAGCTATAGGTATTGCTTGGGGGCTATGGTCTGCTTATTTGCATATAAAGGTCCCTTTATCTTTGGTTAAGTCAGCAAACAAAAGGTCTCCCAGTGGCTGCTTTCCACTTTCAACTCTGTTGTGATCACTCACAGGAGGATGGCTTTCTTTTGATATTCTAATTGCCAGGTTGTGGCTAATTAGCAAATGCAGAATTGGCTCCATGACCTGGACTTAAGTCAACCATAATGTGCTGTACACACAGAACACACAGATAATATCCAGGCAATACAGGAAGAGATGTCCACACACAGTCTCTTTCTTCATCCATGTTGAGATTAGTGTGTACAGTAGTGTGTTGTATGGCATGACCTGAGGAGATTACCATAACAATGATGACTGTCAAGCACTGATTACAGGTTTGATTTAATCGGAATATTCCAGATGTAATATGAATCATGTCCCATTTGTTTAAACTCTTCTCCCATTTCCTTTAACAGTATGTTTACATGGACATTTTTGTTCCTCCATCTTAGACTCATAATTTTTTTCTAGTAGGATCCTTATCAACATTTTTGGCACTAAACATTATGGGATAACAAACAAATTAATTAAGAATCCTTTTCAGTACCATTTGTCACTTTGGCTGTTCAGGGATGAGGAATGTTTCTACAGAAAGCCCAAACCCTTGTGTGTTGCCTTGGAGACCTCATCTATACTAATGCACAAAGGACCAAAGTCCATCTCCCGTGCCCTAATGCCAGTCATGAGACTGGTCTCCACACTGCTGCAGACGCAGCCATGCCATCTGGCGACGTTGCTCAAAGACACCCATCACTGCTGATTTCAGCTGTTTGTCAGAGGAGGTGCTGACTGAGCTTTAATGGTATTAAAGGGTGTCACTGCAGACTGACAGGGGTGGGTGATTTACTCAGGTGAAAGTAGCAACACTACAACTGAAAAAATAACGTTACAAAATAAAAGCCCTGCATTTAAAAGTAAAAATAAAGAAGGACTTGGTCACTTTATACAGTTGAAATGGTATTTTTTTAAACTAAAGGAAAGGCATCAAAATTACCTTCTAATTTTCTTGATGTACAAATAAACTGATAATTAAACACTAGATTAGTTTAAAGACTCTAAGTAAAAAAAGCTGTTGCCTCAAATCTGTGCTTAAGTACTGTACATGTGTAAAAATAGTTAGGGTTTATCAGCCCATCATTATGTATTTTTTAAAAATCCTAACCACATAAAATTGCTCCAAATGCCAACGAGCATATAATGAGCTGATAACTGCATTCTCAACTTACTAGTTTGTGTAGTAGGCCCTGCTAACCCATATCTATGAGGCTGATAACCACTTTTAAGTCATTTTATCCAGTGATAACACTTAAAATAAGTGATACACAAGGAGTGAGAGTGCATATCTGAGCACAACTGTCCTCTTGTACAGATTCAGATAGAAGGCATGCTGTTTCAAGTTGTTTTACTTTACCAAAATCACATCAATTGTGTAGTGTGAATGTTGTTTTGTTTTGTTGCCATGTAACTTTGTAGATCCCAGGGAGGATAGCTGCTGCAATGCAAAGCTTATAGAGATCTTTATAAACAATCTACATGTACAGTATACCTTGTTTCAGTGTTAATAAGCTCATAGGGTATGTTCTCTTGTCTACAGTATTTATTCTTTGTCTGGGCTATTAAGTTCACACCAGTGAGGAACATGACTCAGCTCTTCCAAGAGTGGCGTGGTATTATGAAACATCTTACACCCTTTGACCTGTAGTCAGCAACGACAGACAAGAAAATAAAAACAGTCACAGTAAGAGGTTACATTATGTCATACTCTTAAGGGGCCTGCTAAACAATGCTGTCATGTCTGTGGTCAAACAAAAGAGTTTTGGAATTTTGTCATCAGCTAGTTTCATTATGTTAACTGGCACCAAAATGAGGATTTAAATTTGGGTTTACACATCTGAACATGTACATGGACCATCATACAGTTCAAGAATAAACCCAAACTGCAGCAGACACAAACAGTAAACCTTAAAAGCATAAACCCAGTTAAAGGTTTCAAACACGATTAAAATGTCAGCTGTAATTTGTCAACATTTCCATTCTTTCCACCAAACATCTTTACTAAACACTTAAGAGTAAAATGCGCATATTATCATGCTTTTCCCATTGTCACATAATTCCATGGAAGCATAAAAACAAGCAGTGGATTTTGGTCACATAAAACCTTTATTAGAACTTCAAATAATATTTACAGACAGAGTATACAAAATTCACTTTCAGAGCAAAACATTAGCACTACTGTGGGAAAAAAAACAAACACAAATAACATCATCTTACATGAAATTTAGATGGTGACACACGTGGTGGCTGACACCGTAACAGACCAGAGTAGCCATTCAGAATTTAAAAACTTGAACCAGGTATGAATATGGGCGGTTGCGGGTTTTATCAAAGAATATGCTTTCTAAACTGAAGTCACATTAATTTTTTTATGATACCGGAAGACTTATTTCAACATACACCACACCACCACCTGCTCTCTCACAATCAGTTCAGCTAATACGTACAACAACATAGCTCTCCTTGACAGCCAATGATTTGCGAGGGCTGAAACATCGTCAAAATTAACTACGACAGCTAAAACTAAAAAGCCAAGCCCGAGGAGAAAATTCAGTCCTGAGGAAAAGGGTTTAAGTGGAACAAGGGACTGCAGGGGACCAGAGGACAGCACTACTGTGCCTCATCCTCTGGACAGGAATGCCATGTCAGTCTCTCCTCATAGAAGGAAATGACCACCTGAGGGCAGCGAGTGTTGGCCTCACGGGCTGGGACTAAATCTGCTTCATCTGAGTCTTTCCTAAAGAAAAGGACAAAGAGGGAGAATAACATTACAGCAACTGTGGACCTCTGTTTATGACAAATCCATTATTTTTCACCTCAGGTTAGAAGTTATTTGAAATTCTGTAATAGCAGCAGTATCTGGCTGAATGTAAAGCTTACATATCTCTGAGGGACATAAACAAAGCCAGAGCATCATCACAAGCAATAATGGATTTATTGATGAGAATTTCAGAGAGCCACTTCACACTTGAATGTGTTTATTTTAAAGCTGTTAACTACAAGATGTGACTGTACCGTGATGGAAGACAGATGCTGGTGTTAGTATTGACATTGCTTCACAAATTTACAACAAAAATCTGCATTTCATAGGTTGAAAATAGCCCAACACACCAACTACAGCTTAAAGTCAGCCCTTTTATTCTGCCTCACCCTTCTTTATAAAACTGCTGAATGGAGAGACAAAGTTGTTTTGCTTTTAAGCACGCAACAAAAAGGTAGTAACAGTACCAACAACTGTATAAAAGTGACAGCTGGCAGAACAGGACCATGGACGGGTGTGATCGTTAAACGACATGTTTAATGTGTGACCCACCACCGGAGGATTAAAAGCAGCTAGCAGAAATTAGCAGATCGCTCAAAGAAGAAAAACAGCAGCCAAGACAGCAAAGTCCAGGAGCTCTTTACCTTTCTGCCATGTAACACTATTGTTATTGTTTAGGAAGTGCTGCTAACGTGTATATGTTACACTCAAGGCCGCCGCTGTTGTTACACGCCATGCTCCTTTTCCTTCCAGGAGGCCAGAATGCTATTTTAAAATCACCAACTGACACGATGCTTCCATTATATTGTGCAAAAAAGCAAAGCTTGCATACGGAAGGATAAAGGGATACAGAGTTGACTGGTTGGGACCTTTGTATGTCAACGCCCTCTAATGAAGTTATTAAATAACTTTAATAATAATAAAATACAGTGGGTGGGGTTGGGCTCAGACCTGGGGGTTGAAGTTACACTTTAAATGTTTATAGTGCCAAATTACAGATTACAGTTTAAGCTATGTGCAAATAAAGAAGACTATTTCCTTCTATACTCACCATTTCATCAAGAACATCAACTCCCCACTGCTGTCTGTTGCGCCAATTATCCGTTCTGGGTCAAGGTTCCTAGCAAAGCCACGTGGTTTCTCTGCCTATAACAGTGGTGACAACAATTGCTTTAACACTTTTCGGACTGACTAAACAAAGGTAAGGGTAACATGTGACATCTAATAATTTCTATCTTTCTGAATGTTGACAAACTAATTTTCACTGGTGTCATCTCTGAAGCCAAGTGTGGCATGTGAAATTGTTTGGGAACTCACCACATCTTTCTTCTTCGCTTCTGTCTCTGGCTCATCTGTCGATGCCTTCCTCTTAACAGGAGCAGGCTTCTCCTTAACATTTTTCTGTGCTTCCAAAAATGCTGAAATCAGCTCTGGACAATCCAGGTTCTCCTCTGGCTCCCATGTGTTGTCAGCCCTAAATTTGCAGGAAGAGGGTCACCATTTGCATCTCACACAGATGCAAACAACACAGCTAACTAGTTCCTATGCAGAACAGCAGCTTATTCATGCAACCAAAATTACTATGGACAAAAGCATAGCACAACCCCATACCAGGGAAGCACTTCCAGCTCAGCAGGGGGCAGGTGTCCCAGGCAACTCACTCTGTAAATCCTTTCCACTTCAGGAAGAATTCTACTTTCCCATTCACAAGACGCTGGTCGAGTACTTTTTCCACCACAAATTCCTCAGGCTCCTCCTGTGTGTCCGTTGTGTCCTTCTTGCCCTTGGTATTCTGCTTCTTGCCCATGTTCTGCACTAAAAACAAAAAGGGGTGTGAGAGCTCAAACTGTTAACGGGTTCTTGTGTGCTATCCCAACAGTTTGCATGGATGTGCAAGAAGCTATTGCTCTTATTCACATTAAGTTGAAGGGGAGAAAAGTGAGACCAGCACGGCCCCAATCAGCCATAGATGAAGTGGCTGCAAACCAACTAAAAACGTACATGTACACGGCAACGCGTGCACATTAACATTTAAATGATGCTAAGTTGCACCGAGGCAGCTGCGTGTTGTGCAAACTCATGTTTTAAGATTACCAAATCAAGACATAACGTGAAGTTTATGCAAGTTAGCCTTCGCCCCGACTGTAGCTGGTGATAGTACAGGCCTAGACTAGACTTAACTGTGCCACCTGCAATGCAACGTTGACAAAGATGCGTTGTGTGACCCAACAACTTTAGCTGGTGATGTTACATAAGCATTTTCAATAAGCAAAGTACGATTAGCGCCAGGCTCGTCTTGATACAAACGCTCAAGGCCCGAGGACGCACATCATCCTGGAGTAGACGCTCCTACTTTTAGCTAGCTGTTAGCTTACATAAATTAAGCTCTGTCCAAACATTACACGAAACTGTAAGATACGTGAGTGTACACAAACAATGTACACGCGACGGCAGGTTTAAATAGCAAAGTTAGCTAGCTCATATTGTTGGGGTAACGTAACGTTACGGTTCACTTTCTCCGCAAACTACCTGCTACAGGAGTTGCAAAAGTAAGCTAACGTTAGCTTGCAAAGGCTAATCAATAAAATGTACGTGAAGCGTTGCACTGTGAAGCGTTTAAGATCAATTATTCCTGCATACGAACCTTAAAGGACCAGGAAAGGCTTCACTGATGTCTTCTTACCACGAGGTCTGCCTGCGCTTTGTCTCTGCTCTGCAGCTGCAGCACTGCAGGGTAGGCGCCAAAAGCTCGTTGTGTGTCTCTACGGGAGCCTGGAAGGGAAACGCGCTTCGCTCTTTACCCCCGCGCCTCGTGATCGACTGGGCGCTGCCTCCGCTCCATCCTCCAATAGCTGGAGTAAACGGAAGTTCATCAAGGGCCTTAGGTCTTAAATTACTTAAGTAATCAGACTTCATATTATTTTATAATGTCCCTGTAACAATGACTTAAATATAAAATGCATTCTGTCATCATAAAATATAATTTATCAGGTGGATGTCCTGCCATCAATCCTGTTTATTCACAGAGGGGCAGCAATGCTCCTAAAACAATGACACAAGAATGAGACAGGCTGTTTGTCAGTTTTCTTTTTTTTTTTCTTTTAAATCAGAAAAACAATGTCTGCTAAAGCATTTCAAACTCCCTAGGCATAATCATACTATCAACAGTCAACAATCATCATGCATTCAAAAACATCTGCAACCAACAACAAAGAAAAGCAATGTGAAATGTATACAAACAAACAAAAGTAAACTCTTGGTCAAACCAGAAAATTAAATACAAATTTGTGAGGATTTAGGTAAAAAAAAAACAACTTAGAGTCACACTATTAACTTTTTCATGCACATTTCTCCATTTAAATCACTCACTTAGCCCACTGTATAGAGGTGTGCCCATGAATAGGATAACTTTGTCTTAACACTTAACTTCAACTCTCAGATAATCTCGAATATATAAAAAAAAGCAACATCCAAACAACATTCAATCATATTAAATAGAGTTGGTGATTGTATTTTTATTATTTATTTATTTCAGAAACTGGATGGTTTAGGTCCTTTCAGAGCCAAATTTTCACAATGAAGAATTTGTGGTTAGTGAGTGCATTTAAGTTGCCCTAAAAAGGGGAAGGGCTTTTTTTTTTTTCCTTTTTTTTTTATTTAACCAAAATCTATACTAAGGCGTGAGGTAGAATATAATCTTGCCAAAATACTCAAGTAACTGAAATGAAAGGGTGAAGCAAAAATTGTGCTTGAAAACAAATTGGCTAATTCAAAACATAAAATGGTAGCCCCTTAAAAACATTGTGTGCATTTGTGGAACGTGTGCACACACAGTTACCAAAACACTTCTCCAATGCAAATTAAGGCCTTTTCAGTTTAATCATTGGTATATTGTATGTCATTAAGACATAAGGAAATCCTTTTTTTTCTTTTTACATCTCAGTACAAATTTCTACTGAACAGTACATGCCCTCAGATATCTGAAACAAACCTGTAAACTTTAGATAGGTTATGTCCCAAAATTCTCACCACTTTGAGATAAACTTGCCATTATGAAGAAAAGATACTGCCCTCGACAGTCTCATGTTGCATGTAAGGATTTCAGACACCTCAGAAACTTTAATAAATACAATCTTTAACCTCCTCCTTATACTGAGAAAGTATACACTGAGAGGCAACAAGAAAACAAACAAACAAACAAACAAACAGAATCCTCCTCCGAGATCTCTTTCCAGCAAGTGTCACGCTGCTGGCCATGCTGACTAAAGACATGCCTGGTTGTCCATGTTTTTGCCTGTAAAAACACAAAGACTCATTTACTTTAATGTTAACAGGCACAAGGAGAGACCGGTAGCTTCGCCAGCAGCTTAGCTGATCCCTTGAACTGCCCTGGGTGCCTTGTCCAACTCCATAAGCAAAACAAAATGTCCAGTGTGTAAGCTACATTTCCCCCATGAGAAATTTTATTTACAGAGATTATTTATTTATTTATCCGTGTTCTGAGTTTCTTTTCTTTTTGCAGCTTTTGCCGATTTAGGCTCCCAACAGCGGTGAATCCACACACACTTTTACAAAAGAGGAGACCCCAAAACCAGAGTCAGGCAAGTGAGTTCAGAAATATCCAAAAACCTAAAAGCTCAAGTCTCAGCTGGCAATACTGCATTATTGCTTTTTCTCCTTCTTTCTCTTGTCTGTTTTGTTGCCTGTTGATGTGGAGACAGCAGGCTGTCTTACACGCTGAACCACAACCCTCCCATTAGCCCCGCACTGCAGGGTGAATCTCTCTGGGTTCAGGGGCCGTCCTGAATCATCCCTCAGCCGGGCCAGGACATCTCTGGTCAGCTGCCTTATCTGCTGGCCAACAGCACCCATTGTCTTGGCTGTAAGCTGTTTCTCCCTCAGTAGTCTATCTCTCTGAGCACGCAGCCTCTCCACCTCCTCCTGCAGACCCATGATAGCATCTAGCTTGCGCTTCCGGCAGTTTTGCGCTGCTAGTTTGTTCTTTCCCCGCCTGCGAATGTCCCTCAGGAGGGTCACCTGTTCCGGGGAGAAGCCATGACCGTCGAGGACCTCGAGGAACTCCTCCACAGGCATGTTGACGATCTGCAGGACAGAGAACGGGATGCACATGGCACGGGCACGCAGCTCATCACGACTCAGCTCCCTGTCTTCAAACTTTGGCCCATCATCATCATCGCTGAGGGGCTCCTCTTTGATACCTTTGTGAGGAAGTGTCACTGATGGCTGGTTGAAGGAAGCAGGAGATGAGTAGCTGTGGTCATGCCACACACTCTCACTCAGATCAATATGTGACCACACGGAGCTGTAGTCCATGATGCCTTTTGAGGGGACTGAATCCGCCTCACTGCTATAGCCTGTAGCTCCACACTCATCCTCACAGTATGAACTGGATGACGACGACATCTCGGATGAGTCTGGATGAGTGAGGAAGTTATAACAGTATTAGCATGTATAACACACAATTTCTTGGCTTCACAAGCCATGGCAATAATGACTTTAAGGGTAGGTTCAATATATTCCAGCCTGGACCCTGTCTTCCCATATTCCTGTGTCGAAGTGACTAACGGGAACAATGTTTTTTAAAACTGGTCCAGTATTGAGTGAGACGGCTGCATCTGGCAGGAACGAATAAGGCTGCAATGTAACCACTCAGTGCACGTGCATTCAATCAGTGAATGTGTGTCCTCTTAAAGTGCTTGTTTTTGCCACTGACAGATCATTATTCTATGTGCCTGACAACTTATGGAAGCCATTTCTACAGAGGTCGACCTTTTAGTTTAATGTAAAACAGCCCCAAAATTGTCATTGCCAAACCTACCAGACTCCATTTTAATCAACAGTCACTTTAGCATGCATAGAGCTGGCATATATTTACATCTAACTGGGTGCATTAAAAGTTTATTTCAAGCAAACCAGAATCGGTGAATGTTGGACGGAGGAACCAAGATGATTTTCTGAGTTTTATTTTGTTTCTGTTAACTTTGAATAAAGTGTTTTTTTACACTAATAAAATGACTGTTGCCAATATTGATTTCAGGCTGTTGCCGTGTTAAAAAACAGGATCTTAGTCTTAAACAAAAAGGTCTGTCTCTGTGTGGATCCTTTCTTTAAGTTGTGAGTCACTTAAAATAATAATCTGAACATGACAGTGACAAAAAGAAGCACTTTTAGTGGATGCAACTGACAGTGCCAACATGCCCAGAGTAGAAACATTGCAGCCTGTTTTACGGCTGCTGGCTGCAGCAATCCTCTCAATACTAGAACAACTGCAAAAATTGTTGCCACCATTATTCACTTTGACACCAAAACATGAGAAAATAAGATCTAGGTTGAAAAAATACAAGTCCTACCCTTTAATCTACAATTATTTGCAGAGATTTGAACCAACCTGGGGAGACTGGACCTCCAGAGCTGCTCTCCAAGGAGAGACCAGAGTCCGAGTCCAAGTCCCCGAGGACCTGTGGGTCTATGCTCTCCAGAGAACCCATCAGTTGGGTGTCCAAGCCTTCCAAACCAAGCTGATTGATCTGGTCAAACACTGCCTCGTCTAGACAGCCACTCAGCGCACTATGCGATGACACATCTCCAGTTAAATTACATACTGAAGCAAAGGGGAGGGCAGCCAGGCCCACTGCCATCCCTGGTGATGCGTTTGAATGTAAGGAGCCTGTGGATTCCAGTCGGAAGAGGGGTCTTTGTTGTTGGGTGACCGGCCTGGGCTCAATCCTTTCAGACACCGCATCAAACACTCCAGCACTGGTTACCATAGCATCGTGCAGACTGACATCCTGGCTGATGGCGCTGGTGATGTCTGTGTTGAGGTCTGGCAGACGCTCAGTGACAAGGGAGTCCAAGTCCTAAACATGAGACATACATTTTTGTTGAATTTTTGAAAACCTTCACAACACATAGATCAACACAGGACGCTAAAACTCTGCATACACTGTAACACTGTGATGATTCATAGATTTTGCATTAATGTTTGCATATCGACACTAAGCTTCATGAAAAACTGAGGTGTCTAATGAATGTGAGACTTACGTCAAGGTCAGTAACAGACAGAGAGAGTAAACTGCTCCAGTGCTGGTCAATATCAATGGCAGGAGGAAGATGGCGTGCTGGATCAGACAGTGCAGTGATGCCTTCAAGCAGACTCTGAAATAGGCAGAAATAAAAAACATACAATACAGCACTGACAGAGGAAGTGGAGCGGTTTTGTTTTGCTTTTGGTTTGTTTTTTTGTCAGTCAGTGTGCCGTGAACTTCTGGGGACGATTTGGTCCCCACATGTAGATGCACAGTGAGCGCCCCTCATTTTCATTCTGCTCTCTGGTACAGACAGCTGCGGGGGCCAAACCCAAGGTGAGTCTAGAGGAAGAGAGACTTTGCCCGCTCAGGCTCCAAATTAATGCTGTTTTCTGCCCTCAGCACATTTCCAATCCGTCATTAGAGTAGTTAGCACACAATAGTTCAGAAGGCTAACTTGGCTCTAACCCCATTCAAACTCATATTAAACAGCCAAATCTAATTTGACTGACATACTTCTGAGTCAGATACAGCTGTATTGTTTATGCTATGTCTCCAATGTGATTTACAGTATTTCTGAAACTGTTAGAATGCATAATGGCACGTTTCTCTTAAAAAAGCTAGCCGTATTCAGTAGTGGAAAAAGGAACTGAAACATGAAAGACTCCCTGTGAGACATACAGTAATTATTGTACTTAACCGTCCCTAATCTTACACAGTGTTACAAAACAGCACAGTCATCAGAACACTGTGATTTGAGTGATGAAGTCATGTGAGAACGTGAATTTCTGGTTTCTAAAAAGATACCACGTCATTTTCACCACTGTCACGTGCTTGTAAATCTTATGTAAGCATGACAAGCGTATTGTGACACACAGACAAATCCTGTAATGTGTACTCCTAAAAGAAAAACCAGTACAGCTACATATCAGTTAACCATAAAGCATTTATAACAGTATACATTTACCAATAAAGGCAACTTAGAACAACCAAGATCAAACCTCTTGTTCCAGTGAGGAACTGTGAGCCAGCTGAGTAAGAGGGACAGGTTCTTCCTCCTCTTTAACTTGAGCATCCTCCTCCTGGTAGGGCATAGACAGGCAGATGGAGAGAAAGGGGAGATATAATTGGAGTTGAAAGAGTCAGAGGATTCAGGGTAGAAGAGAGGGAGAAAAGAAAAACGGTCAATTTGTTTGCTGACATCCAAATGCATGACATTTCTGGTTTGGTGATGGCAGATATTAGATACTAGATATAGCTTAGAAAATGAAAACTGTTGTGACAGAGAGAAGGTTTGGTTTTAATAAGCAGTTGTTGCAACTGTAGAGGGAGCAGAGACCAACTGAACAGACTATATTCAACCCTAACTACTTTCATCGTCCTGTTAACTGAGGTCTGGGCCTTTTGTGACACACTAGAAATGTGTGAGTGTGTATTTGTGTATGAAAGTGGGGCTTAGAATTTTTTAATATGCTAACAGTAAGGCTAATTATTGTCAGAGACGGCTACGTATTGTTCAAATATTACAGTACCACTACCAATACCAGTAGAGTACTTCATTTTACGCCTTGTTTTCTACTTCATTCAATATTTATCAGTAAAATGCCACCATCCTTTTACACTTTGGTGACATCTTGGCATGCTCAACCACCATCTCTGTTAAATAGAGGGTGCTTGACTTCACCACAACAGGGACTGTATGGGTTGTAACTGCTGCGGTAGTGGGCCAATCACATGTTGCAAAAAACACTTGTAGTGACTGGCTGCGAGCAAAACCTTATGAATAGTCATTTTTTTCTAGATCTGGGTACAAAAAGGGCCAAGTGCAGGAATCCTTTGACTGCTTGGTAGTGGGTTATTTCAGGTGATACCTTAAAAAGGTATTGATCCCCTTTAACAAGCCCAAGACCTAACCCTGTTAAGATGCTCTCAGACACTCCTGATATACCAAGTAAGGCCTTTAATGTAGGTCACAAGCTGTCTGCCACAGACACAACATGCTTGACAAAGCCACACACGGACAAAAAATTATTTTCAATGTCAGAGGATGGATTCACTCATTCCAAAACCAGAAAGGCTTCTGAGTCAGTTTGTACATTAATGCCAGAAGCAAAAATATGACAGCCTATACATTGCAGCAGCCCTGGTCTGCCTGGGCTCTGTCTGAACTTGTCAAATTCTACTAGAGTAGCTTTTCTGCATCAAATGACTGAGTGCATGTAGATAGTTATTGATTTTTACTTTCATATCACTGCTGTAGTCTTCTCCTTTAAAGACACAGTATTTCCAAAAACCACAAAATCCTACCCTACAAGCAGTTTAGCTTTGACTTATGTCACGAAAGAGCTTGTAAGGAATAAAAGATGTGTCAACATCACATTATCCATGTGAACAAGAACCCTGGGAGGGATCAGTGATCCAAGTATGGACCACCGCTTTTGTGTAAGCAAACAGGGTGTGGGTCTAAGCCTCATTTCTCCACCTCGCAAGGCCCACAGCTGGCGGCTGAGTCTGAAGAAACGAGATATAGTTACACAACTGGCGGCATCAACTGCCCTCAGGACATAACATGCACCAAGCAGCTGTTTCTAGCCTGAGCTAGAAAAACTGGATCACCATGGCAGAGTTGAATAGAAAGCACTGGGTGTGATTACACTCTTGAAAATATAATAGCGGTCACAGATTACAGATGACACTTGACAACAAGGAATGTCAAACAACACAATTTCAGCTGGTTATCATTGTCACTACTTCGATGCTTTTAGTGAGTAAACTTCTTGACAAATAGTAGTTTTGCAGCTATGTGGTCCCATAATACACTGATCTTATTTATTGTGATGTTTATTCTACTGTCCTGGTTATTCAGACAGGGCTTTGTGTGACAACTTCCAATGTGAAGGGTGACAGGTGCAGCAGACAGTTAACTGAATTGTTGTGATGATGTACAACTAACTAGTCTGTCTTGTTAACTGGTTATATTTAGTCACTTCTTTAACAGAACCAGTTAGGTATTGTTTAAACCCATTCACCAAATTGCCATAATGACTGTAAGGCCTTTAATCTAACCAGACAAGAACTATTGCAATTTGTGACCCAGGACTGGTAGTTACAGGTTATCATATTGGCTTGTCTTGTTTCCTGCACCAGCACATGTTACACAATAAGTTCCTTGTTGGATGGACTCACAGCATTGTTTAGCATGGGTTAGTGTTGCTAGTTAGCTTGTGATAGCATTAGCTGTTCCGTTAGCTTTGAGGAAGTTTTAACTCCAGTTCACCATCTCAGTCAATTACTATGGGTAGACAGTCAACTGTCCTGGTCGTGTAAGTTAGCTTAGTTGGCATCAGTCTTTTTAACTTTGTGTTACATTTCACACACACACACACACACACACACACTTGCCTCTTTGAGAAACCCACTGGCTCCAGCTCTACAAGGCCCATGTCCATGATCAGTGGTTGTTTGGCACAACTCTTGGCCACTGTCAGACAGGTGTTGATTGTCATGTCTTGCTTCGTCCCCGTTGCTTTCTAGCACCGTGTTGGTGTCATTGTTGCTGCTGGTTGAAGGCCCACAGTCAGCACTGTCAGTAGCAGACACTTGGTGCACCAGCCATGCGTTCAACTGTGTGGGGAACCGCGGTGAGCCGAGGTTCCTCACTTCGTCAAGTAGCCGGCGACTTGCAAAGAAATAGTCCAATTCGGGACATTTTGGGTGCACACTGTATCCGTCAAGAGTGTCTCTCAAATTATGAAAGGGTGTCTGGGTGTAGGCTGAGCTAGGACCCAAGTTAATCTCTATCAGCGGCGTATAGTAGCCGCTTAAGTAGCTGTCGATATCCACACGAACTCCAATCAAACTGAGCAAGATCGTTAACTGAATCAGGCCTTCTGTGAAGTATTTTTTCGCGATTTGCATTTTCTAAATACTTTCAAATCTGCAGATAATTGCGAAATAGTGGCCCAACAGTTCCTCTTTCCCGTATGGACAAAGGGAAAAGCCTAACAAAAGAGCACGCCTTCCCCTGTCAGACAAAGAGGTCCGCCTGTACCGGCGAAATCGTTAGATAGCAATGCTAGCTGTTAGCAGTTAGCTATCAGCTTTAATAACCGGCTAATTGGAACCTATTGGCGCAAACATAGCGGAAATGTTGCTCTTCAATCCTTTGTAGCGAAGAGGATAATCGTCGGTGACCGCTAACTACCGAAACCTTCCTGGCGTTAACAGTTAAACAGAAAGTGAAACATCTGAAAGCTAAATGCTGTCACAGTAGTGTGCTACTACTAGGAAACTTCGTTTCAGAATTTGCATGGCTTAAGCTGATTGGACGAAAGCGCTTGCGGCAACAGATTGTGATTGGACAATAGTAATGTCAGTAGCCAATTTGACCAATGAGAGCGGGGGTAAGTTATTAACTGTCTCCAGCCCTCACCCCATTTAAAACCACACACATCATTTACAGAAATAATAGCAGTGACCAAACTCATATTACCTCAGAAATACAAATCAAATGAATTTATTTGTCGTTTTAAATGATTGGATTCATCAGTTCATTGATCATAAAGGGATTTCTCAGGAGCTGGAACTGGTTAAGCTGCAGTTCCGGGACATTTGTGCTACTAACCTGCATTTGTGCCATGCTTGGCCTGCTGGTAAGTGGCTGAACTACAGTTTGAACTTGTTCAACTTTACATAACTACCCTAACAAAGGGGAAAGCCAACGGCGGAATCCTGAGGTCTACAAAACATCTTGCCCACTGTGCATCTACAACAGATGAGGTCATACTTACCCATGATCATTAGTGATAAGTAAGTCCTCACTCCAGTAGGCTCCTGTAGGCCATTTTAATGGCAGCTTGCCTACTTTCCAGATTACGTTTTCATTAAAAACATGCGAGTTTATGAAATGCGATGAATTATTGTCAACCCAACACTATATGAAATACCAAAAATCAGCTCCACCTCTACATACACTGCACCAGCAATAGTAATTCAACTACATATGTATTAATACTATGACAATCTGAAATGTTGTAGCAGAGCACAGCTGAGGACAAAGATAAAATACTTAAAATAACGCCAGCACTGTTCATGGTAATAGGCTTAGGAATAAGAAACAGGCTATATTTACATTTTACATTATTTTTTACAAGTTTAATCTTGAGGTATACTTGTGCATTGGCTTCTTAGATAGAACTCTATTAAACTGAGCACAATATTATCACAAAAATACATGTTATGTAATTTGAATTAAAATATTAGTCTCAGATCAATATGGTACAATTCAGACTGATGATGTTGTTGTTGTAATGAGGTCAGATTATATCCTTGGCCGTGAAGCAACCATTTGGGTGTTTCAAGGTCTGTCATGTCCGTTATTTTATAGTCAAGCATGTTGTTGATTTAATTGGAATCATATTGTTATAGTTATAGTTTTGAATACACTTTAGCCTGTTCATATATAATACCCCCATATTGTTCATATTGCTCATGCTGTACATGCTGAAACAAGATTAAGTTGCACATGAGGTTGTCCCCTCCAGCTGAGTTAGACTGATAACCAACATGCACTGTCCATAGGCTCCTGCACAGATAACCGTCACTGCAACAGGGACGCAAACTGATCCTAAAGTAAAATAAGGAACGGAAAGCCTTATATGATAGATCTGTTAGTGTCCTGTTTGTTTATTTAAACTTTAAAATCAGAAGTCATAGAGGAACCGCATGCACAAAACAAATGATAAAGGTTACACAACATCATTGTTTTAGAGGCGCTCAGTCTGTCCTAAACTAGTTTGCTTTAATCAAGACAATATCAAAAGGGGGGGATTTTATCACATCTTTATACACTCAGACATCCAGGGTCTGTTTTTCCAGAATAACACTTGATATGTTGCTATGCAAGGCATATTCAAACGTGTTTAGTCTATGCCGTGTGATTAGGGAAATCAGATAAACAAAACCAGAAGACAGAATTAGACACAGACACTAGTTGCTCATTTAAAAAACGTTTATTGTGGAGGAAAATGGGGAATACATGAATCGTACTGTATATCCAGTGATGGAAGAAGCATTTACATCCTTCACTTAAGTAAAATTACAAACTTAAAGTCTTCCATTCAAAATTTAACTCAAGTGAAAGTACAGAAAAAAGCAGAAGTAGTACTATTCTGGCTCATAGGTACCACTGCCACAGTGCTGCACACACTAACCTGATGTGGGCTCTAACATTTGCATATTCATACTACTGTTCATACTGAATATATCTGACCGACACTGTATTCATATTTGTGCCAGCACTATTCATATTGTAATCTTATCTACAGTGTATGTACTGTATTTATATCATTCGTCCGGCTGTTTATTCTGTATATAATGTCTTACTGTAGCATTACTTTTACTTGCATTGTGAAATTTGCCCACTGTAACTGCTGCAAATGACCTCACTTTTTATTAGGTTTGCACATACGAGGAATTTGTCTTGGTGATTTTGTGCATAACAATGAACAGTGCAAAAGTCATAATGTAAAAAAGCAAAAAATAAAATAGAAAATATGTCTGTCTATCTATCTATTTATCTATACAGTATATTTCCTGTACAGTTTGTGCGGTTATCATGTATATTATCCACTGTACATATGACATTACACTGCACCTTACTGCTTTGTGCACTTCTGGTTAGAAACTTTATGGATTTTTATGGAATAATTTTGTTGTCTCAGTACTTGTACGTTGTGCAATGACAACAACTATGTTTTATTGTGATATAAATGGTCAGGAGGAACAGGACTGGCTACAGGCTCCAAAATCACCGGCCAGAACTTTGCTGAGGGCCGAGACACATGAGTGGCAGTGATCCGGACCATTTGCGACCCCTGCTGGCGAATAATGGTAACAACAGTGGATATCTGTTTTTAGATCGCTCTTACACCCTATTCAAAAGAAATCAACAGAATTAAAATCTGACTTTGTAAACTTGTAAATATATTTAAAAAAATATATAAGCTCTATTATTATATCTTTATATATATTATATATTTTATATTTAACAGCCTCGCGAGTTAAAATAATAAATAAAACAATAATACACGAAGTTTTGTTTTGTTTTTGCATAGACTGCATTTTATCCAATGCATATTTAATTTGATATATTTTTCTTATTTATTTACCTGACGTGACGCCTATGGCAGAATCGCATGCAGGCTATAAAAGGAAACAGAAATCCACCAAGACGTTAAAATGAGGAGACTTCACCCAGTTAATCCAATGTGAGAATAACCTGTTGAAGTAAAAACACACACACTTCCTCTGAGTCTTTATACTGTACGGACCTACTTGCCTCTGAGGCCAGTGCAGTTTTTCTGTGCAATGAAAATCCACAATAGCCTACTCATTTTTGGAAATAGTCTGCAGGCTTTTATAGGCTATGTCACTGCATCAAAAGGAAGTCTATAAAATAGTTTGAAATTATAGGAACAATAATGAGCAATGCAGCACAACACAAGTTCAACACACATTGCCTGTGTCAGTTTGGCAGTCCGTCTGAGCAGCAGACAGCCGAGCCCTCCTGCAGAGTGAGCACAGGTCTAGTAGGGCTTATCTGACTTTAGGCTGCATCGTTTAGGGTGCAGCTGCAACACTGTCACACACTAACCACAATAATGTAATATTCGCACAATGCCCAACTGTCCACTGAGACATGGTGTAGTCCATCACTGGCTGCAATGTTGTGTAAGAGCGTCCTAAGCTGCACAGGAGTCTCGCAAAGCTACAACAAACCCCCCAATTGAAAACAAGTGCGGTCCGCCTCATGCCAGCTTCACACATTGACTCGTAGCCCGACAAATCCAGTGTAAACGCTCCAGATCGCGTCGCTTAAAAAAAAATAAAAAACCTGTGAAGAGTAATCTGCTCCGACTGATCTGAGGCCAGCGTGCAGCCACTTGATTAATCCACAAGTATTTTCATAACGATGTGAAACACATTTAAATCAACTTTGTGAAGTTCTGACAGATTTATTGGGGGAGAGCTCTTAAATCATCGCCACATACTCCTCTGAGGACGAGCCTGATTGGTGGAACAGTACATGATGGGAGGCCACTGCGCATGCGCACGTGTTTGGGTCCCGCAAAGGCTCACGGGAAACCTGAGGGAAGCCGAGGTAACTTCCATGGGACTATTTTGTCTTTATTATTTATCATTATCGGAAAATACAACTTGGAAGTCGCGTTGAAAGTCCTCACACACTGGTCTAGAGTCAGATTTAGGACTTTAATGAGTTTTAAATCGACTGCTTAATATCATGTTTTGCTTATTTAATTTATTTATTGAATTATTAGTCAATCAGACTTTTCTGGCAGGACAGCACATAGTTACAATCTCCATGAAAAGTGGATGAGAGATATTAATTTTGGGCATAAACCCAGGTAGTCTACCTTATTCAATAATCCACTTACTGTTTGTCAGTTGCCAGGTGAATTAAATGATAAAATTAGCAAGCAAAATATCATAAATGTAGTCCTATTTCAGTAGTTAATTTTGCAGGGCTTATATTACATTTGAAATAACATGCGTAATCCTTTGAAAATTTTATTTTTTTGGTGAAAAATAAATGATGGCGTTAAAAAAATAATAACATAAAAAAATCTTTATATCCAGTTAGGTGTCAATAGTTAAAACAAATGTAACTTTTTAAGTTTACGTTAGAATATATTTTTGTCCTCCTTAATTAAATTAGAAAATCAAATAAAACATTGAAAATGGACATGGACAATATTATAATTTCCTACCCAAATTATTTTAACAATAATTGTTATTTTGATCAAAAATGTTAAGTGCCACATATATACTCATGTCTAACTGTGTGGTCAATGAATAGGCACTTTACCATCATATTAATGGTTTGCTATAATTGCCTTAAAATGTAATTATCTATAGATATAGATATATTAAAAAATATAGGCTACTAAAATTTAAATTTAAAAAATATTTTAGTAATTGTAGTTATTTGATTTTATTATTTATTTTAGAATTTTTATAATTATTATTTTTATTTTATTTTTCAACTTGCAGCTGTGTGTGTGTGTGTGTGTGTCTGAGTGTGTGAGTGTGTGTGTGTGTGTGTGTGTGTGTGTGTGTGTGTGTGTGTGTGTCTGCCCGGGCACAGCCAGCGGAGCTCTGTCCTCCAGAGAGCAAAACAACCGACTGGCCGCTCTCTGCCTCCAGACCCCGTCGCTGCTTGATTGACACCCGCGCTTAGCCAATCAAACGAACGAACCAAAATCCGGACCTCCTATTGGAAGCTCCAGCAGCCAATCACAGAGCGTAAATCACCATAAAACCTTCTGATAGCAGCTCTGGCAGGCTCTGTGGCGCCCCGCAGCGGAGACACATGGAAGTAGTTTTACATCAGGCTCGCTCTCTGCAAATTGAGTTGTAATAGTGAAAAATGCATCGTTGTTACAGTGTTTCTGTTTTATTCCAGCAGCAGTTATACATCTCATATTGGCAATGATACAGAGCTGCTGTTTGTATTTCCACACTCCATATGAAAGATACAATAATACCTGACTTTTATTCCCATTTTAATTCTCTAACGTGATAATATTTTGCAAAGCAACTGTTGTGCCCTAAAAAGTGCTAGTAGAGTAATGGCCACAAGGAGGCGCCACCATCCCAGTTTTGTGGATTTTAAAGCCTTACCTCTCCTTACAGCTGGAACCTGTGCTCACTAATTGAAATGTTGCAGCTTCATAGGGCTCTTTGCTGTTTAACTGACTGGAGACATAATTATGATCAGTAATATCTCGCTCAATATTTTAAAAATATCAAAGCTGCCGTTACCACGCACAATTTTAGAGCTCTTCCTCCTTCCTTCCCTTTCTCTCGCCCCGCTGCTGGAGTCCAGGGGCCGAGGGGCCCAGCAGTGGGGCGAGGCGCTGACAGTTTTTTAAACATTTTTTTTCCAGCATGAGAAGCAGTCATGGATTTGATGTCAGAGACTGAGATGGCCGCCTTGATAAAGTCGGTCTGGCTCGCCGAGATTGGCAGCCTTCTCCTCGGAAAAGAAAACAGAAAGGCCCTGCATAAACAGAGGAAAATGGCCCCGGCCGAGCAGAAAAACAGATCCTGTATGATGTGACCTGGTAACTTTGGAACGGTATCAGCTCAGACGTGTATGTGCACACCATCATGTGGGCGCTGCAGAGATGTTGAAATGATACTTATGTGTAACATAGAGGAAG
This sequence comes from Epinephelus awoara, assembly GCA_035609425.1. Classification (NCBI taxonomy): domain Eukaryota; kingdom Metazoa; phylum Chordata; class Actinopteri; order Perciformes; family Serranidae; genus Epinephelus; species Epinephelus awoara. Next base: position 13,186,993 of record CM069310.1, on the reverse strand, counting down.
AAGACGGAGGGACTTTGTGCGTATTATGCATGTGCAGGCACACACACACAGGATATGTGTTCTCTGCCTTTCTCTGCGTTTGAAGGAAACCTCCCTGTGCCCGCTCTGTTCCTGTAGCTATTGTGTCTGCTTCACTAATGGACTCCCCTCACCCTGTCTCCCTTTCCTCCCTCTTTCTTCCCCTCCTTTTTCTCCCATATCATATCCATGTATTCCCCAGGGGGCTGATTAAAAGGCTTTCTAGCCGGGGTGAGGGGAGAAGAGAGGAGAGAGAAGAGGAGAAGAGAGGGGGATGGCAGTGGAGAAGAGTGGTCCTTATTACCCCATATGTCTGGACAGGAGAGGGTGGAGTAGAGGTCCTCTTCCAGTTAATCAATAGAGATACCGTCCCTCTGTGCTCTCCATGTCTCTCTCCCTCTCTCTCTTCCACTGTCTCCTCTTCCCTCCACCCTCAGACTCTCCCATTAGAGATAATGTGTCTGGTATTGACACTGCACGGTCTGGGTACTATGACAGAAATACAGTTGTGCACTGTGAGGCCGAGTTCCACGTCAAAACTCTGTGGTCAACGAAACGACCTGACTCATCGACCTGCTGTTTAACCAGGTTGATTGTGTGTTACATCCTTTCGCTGTTGGCCATTCACTGTGAGATTTACCTCTGAATCAGTGCCATTGATTTCAAAAGCAATTCTGTTTCAATATCCTTGGTAAAAATTAATGCTAAATTCAAAAGATTTAAAGTGTATAGAAATTGCTACAACGTTTAGTATTGAGGACGAATCATGGGAAAATGAATATAAAGGCATTACAATTGATCACACTGGCACTTTTTCTCAGCAAGGTACCCACGATTTTCCAGTATCTTCCAGGAAACTGATGCGTGTAAACCCTTTTGTCTCATTAGTCATTGATTTTCACTGTCACATATCATCGCTGTTCAGTTGAGACATGACACTAACAAAGTAAGAACACTCATTTTCAACATGGTACCAACATAATGTGACACAGCAGAATCAAAGGGTGTGTTTCATTTCGACACTGGGGGACACACATATGAAACGGGGGGTTTTGGGGGTCCTCTGCCCAAAATTTTTGGGCATTCAAACACCTAATTTTTATGCACCGATTTGTGCCTTATCTGCAATAATTTATGAAGGAAATCTGTTTAATTTAAAAGTCCTCTGCTTCTTTCATGTTTTTATTGGGGGGAAATAAATGCACATATTCTTAATATTTAGAGGTATGTGTACCCTGCACCACCCGCTCTTCCCCCCAAATATACACCTATGGTAGAAACAAAGAAATTGTTTGTTGAAACTTAACTAAATTGTCAGTTTGGGCCATTGATTGCATTGCAGGAGTAATTTGCTTCAGGTAATGGAGGGAAAAGTGCAGGATGCTGTAACTGAACATGTAAAGTTGCATTGTAACTTTATCATGGAGCTCGTTACGCAGGTAACATAATTTCTAAATGCAAACTTGCATATGAAAATGATGTTTAGGGGAAACAATTAGCCTGCGAGAGGAGACTGACGGGAACAGACCGTTGTTGACGAAAACAGGGGTGTCCCCTGGCTGGGCGAGGGTGCCGCCATGCAGGGCCGCAGGGCTTCAGACACATAGACTTCTGAGAGATGCCTAGGGTAGCAGTGGGGAGAACGACCTCTGACCCTGACTCGGTAACCCCTGGGGTCACAGAGGGAGGGGCCGGCGCTACAGGGGATAGGCTGTAATTGATGCAGGGAGGGAGGAGGGAGGAGGGAGGCCTGCGGGGGCTGCTGGAAGCAGAGAGGGCAGGAGGGATGGAAGGGAAACCTGAGGCCCCAGAGAGAGGCAGGAGTGGGAGAGCTGATGAGGGCTCTGGTCTGTGTCCGCGGGTCTGTGGTGCTGCTCGGGGTCCCATGGGAGGTAGAGTGGGTGAGATGACAGTAGATCAGAGCCTTGACTTTCCAAACCAAAGACAAATCTTATTAGCTGAACTGACTGGTTAAAAGGAAAGAAAATCTAAATCTTGTATGATTCAAAAATAACATATTCTGTCTTTTAAATGCAGCAGCTCAAATTTCCTTGCTGGCGTATGCAATTAAAAGTCTTTTAACCGCTAAATGGCACGGTTGAGTACAGCATTTCAGATGAACATATCTCTTATTTTGGATAATTTTAGGCATCTTTTCAAGTATTTAAGTCTAAAAACATTTGAAAAGACTAAATAACCCGAGGGCTTTCCACTTCGCCACATTCTCTGGTAATCACTAACGTACAGCTGCGCTCTCAAAGGCCTCTTTCCTGGACTATGAACCCTGAGCCAAACAAGTATTTGCTGTTATGATAACACCGATTTATCCATATACAGACATGCAGTTAAATCTGTCTCGCCTTTTGAAGGAGTTGTCAAAGAATTGAACTAGTTTTTGGCAGAAAGTCACAGTTGCTCTTTCTTCAGTCGAAGGTCAAAGGGCACGCTGAATTACTGGGGTCTGGGGAGGAGGGGTGGACGAGGGAGGCAATAGCTGACAGATGTTTACAGAGGCCTGACTGCACTTCTGTGACCATAAGAAGGGAGAGGGATTTTGTGTGTGTGTGTGCTTGGGTTATATACCTCAACACCAGTGCTACCACCAAAAAATCCCAGTCCACTGCATCTCTAATGTAAGAGACATGGTGGTGAATGCTCCTCTTTGCTGTGGCACAAACACTGGGCTCTCCTGTCAGCATCTTTGGCCGCTACCCTGTCCAGATGGCCTGGGTCTATCTCACCAGGGGCCCAGGCCCAGTGGGGTCCTGTGTAGGCCCCCTATACCATCCATCCCATCGATTTCTACCCGCCTCAGTGTGGACCGGTTCCTTGACTGCCTCTCTTTCACAGCCACGGGATTCCTCAGCGCTCCATGTTCGAGCAGGCTGCTCTCAAGTTACCGGCAACCCGGCGCAGAACGTGTCAAAGCTGTTATTTTAGAGCGCTGGGCGAGGAGAGGGAAAATGTGTACGATGTTTGTGAGGGAGAGAGATTCAGAGTTTCCTGTCCACATCATAGCACTCTTGAGGATTCTAGTCCTGTCACGGCGTCGAACATAAACATGTCCTCCCAAAGCTATAAACACATGGTCAGAAAAAAATTGTTTGGAGACATATTGGTGAAGATCAGTGTGGCTGATCCAGTCTGTGCTTTGAGCTGCCGGTCATCCTTAAAAATTGTGAAGGAATTCATAATTACAACATGCCTCTGGGCATTTCCAACTCCCATTTAGTCCATCTTTTTTTATTCTTTGCATCGGATGACACGTTCCTCCTTTGACAGACTGTTTGGAATTTCGAAAGGAAAGTTTGGAATACAGTGAGTTAATTTTAGTGTTGATAAATCACGTAACCTTAAACTGACTGGGACTTGCGCAGAGATTGTGGAGCGGGACTTTGCAGGCACGCATATTAATGATGATGACCCCTTATTTGCCATGCTTGACTAGGAGAAAACAGATGGTGTTATGAGGGAAAAACAATTTGGCTCGCAGAGTGTGTTTCCCACTCCAAGACCACTGGTTCGTTAGGCCACTGAGACAGTATAGTTTGCATGTTTCCAATCCCCAAAACAAACAAGCAAACAAAACCTCATTGGAAAATATAACCACTCAGGAATCCAGATCTGCCTAATACAGGGCTTTCATTGCTATTTTGTGTCGTGCATTCAAACCTGATTTAATTTCTTCTCCCAGAGATGGTAAAGTAGGACCCCACAGTATGTGTTGTTAAATGAAATGAAATGGAAAGAGCAAACCACTTCAAAAGAAAGTGGTGAAACCTATGATGAAAATGAAACAAAATTAAAATATACACCTGGAAATGATTCAACAAGTTTTAGAAGCAGGCAATCCACTGCTACAGTATAATCCTTGCAAACCAATTTGAACGGGAAATGCATCTGATAAATAGAGACAAAACTTCAAAGGTATTCGTCTGCAGTTGTTACATGATCGGCTGCAAAAGCACACCCCTCCTCTCTTGTTTAAAGCAACTGATCCCCATAGCTAATACCCATGATGGAGCCCTCCCTGTGTCTCTTTGGCCTCCATGAGTGACACCATTGTTGCAGGGGGAGGAGGTGTGTGTGTGTGTGTACTGGGGACACGGTGCTGGTTTCACACGGCTGTGACTGGTGGAGTGTAACGCTGATGAAGACTTCATCCAATCTGCTGTGTTCATGATGGGCGAGCAGAGAGAGTGACCCCTATCCTCCCCCGAACTTCTCAACCCCAAAGCGCCATCTCTTTTCTTATCTCCTCTTCTCCTCTCTCAGTTCCCTCTCCTTATGCTACAATCCAGTCATGCCACATTTCCACTGCAACAGCACGGCTCTGGTGTATTTTGTTTTTCCATTAGCAAGAGTTGTGGATAGCACCTCATGCCTGGTACTTTTTTTGGTATCACCTCGGTAAAGGTTCCAAGCGAGTTGAGCTGATACTTGACGTTGGAGTTGAAACACTGCAGACCACTGATTGGTCAGAGAGAATTAAGCGCAACACAGGGCATCCTGCACAAACACACCATTTTTTAAATAGCAACTTACGCTAAGCCGTACAATTAAAGTACATTAAAATGAGTTCACTCAGATTCACAGCTGAACCATGGCATTGAAATGAGGCAAAACACAACTTGTGTATCTCTATGCACCAATGTACGCTCATACAATGGTTCATATTTAACAAATTAGCGCCCCAGGAAAGACATAGGTAGTCTACTTAACATAGAGTTACATACTGTAGGTTAGCTTTAGGCAAGTAAAGGTATATTGGTTAGGTTAGGAAAAGAAACATGGCAATGACGTACTTTGAAACTAAGTCAAAGTTCACTTGATTTCAAGCAGTTCTGTATACCGTTCCCCTGGGGGAAAGTCCTGTGTTGTTTGACCCATCCACCACCCCAGCCTGCCTGCATAGGTGGATTATTTTCTTTCTTTACGCCTGTCTGCACATTAGTCACATGATTGCAGCCTTCCTGATTACATTGGTTATACACAAATTGCTGACTCATGGTTACGTGGGTTATGTACAAATTGTGGTGCATTACTCTCAGTAGGTATATGTACAAACAGTGCATGAGATCAGCCTTGTATGCACATGGCTTGCACACAAACCTGCCTAGCTTAAAAAACTGCTCACACACTGTCATCAGTATCAGTGTCAGTGTCCATTGTTGATCTAACTGCTGTATGAGAAGCTTTTTTCTCCCTGCTGGGGCTAAACTTCCTGTGTCAACACTGTTGCATGCATACACTGTGTATGCATGAATGCAAACATGCACACGTGCAAACGCGGAGCGCCATCTATTCCCTCACCTCACCCGTGCATTAACACCATTTACACCAGCACATAAGCACTACATGGAGTGTATTTCAGCCCTCCTTTGTTTGTGAATGGTAATGGAGGAGCTCCTAAAGGGAGATGGAGGGGGAATAAATGGAGGATTTTCAGCTTGTTAAACGGGGCATTAGAGGGCTTGTGACTGGGAGTTGTAGGCTATAAAACCCAACGGTTTGACTGCACTCATGTTTTAGTGCATTGGCTCATGGGCTGACAGCTTTGCTGTTTGGGTGTCGTTTTGGGCCATGCCTTGGGGCATGCTTTACGCTGCTCATTTGGCACAGGGGCACATTCAGGACCCACCGGAGGCAGATTTAGGGAGAGACAGAGCCCCACATGGAGACTGGCTTTCCTGCACCAACCTGAGTGATATAAAACAGTGAGCAGAGAGGGAATGTAAAACATATATCTCGCTCTTGCACTTCATTTCTGCCTTGGAGACTGTGTGTCTAACATGGTCTTATGTTTTTTGTTTTTTTTATCTATCTCTGTGTTGTCACAGGATTTGGGCTTCTAAACCAGATGTAAAGCTAATTGGGTTAGCGCTAGATATGATTTGCTATCAAGGTTTCTGAGAAACAGGCAGACATGTGTTTGAAATCTGCACATCTGAGTTCTGTACAGATGCAGAGGCATACATATGAGCCTTCATGCATGCACACACACATTTATTATTTTTCTCCATGAGGCCTGGAGGTAATTTTAGGGGCGCTTAAATGATCTAGGCTGCCATAATGATGTCCGCATGCTGACATACTTTCATATTTTCAGTGAAGTATTCCTCTTGTCTGTTCTCCATACAGCACCAAGCCATCTGGAATAACAACATCACTTTAAGCTGCAGAACCAGGGAGGAAAAACAGATGAGGGGAAGAGAAGGAAAGTGAGGAAGAAGAAAGGAACTGAGAAGTCTGTACAAAAGGCTCACTGCTCCCTGCATGCATCTGCCGTGGAACATTCCCACTCAGCAGTTCTTACGAGAAATCGCTGGTTTTGTCCATGCCGTATTTCATTTTTATAACTCCAAAGGTCACTGCCATAAGAGTACAGATTTACAGTCATCAGCTTGATCTCATTCAGCTGATACACCAGGACATACACTTCGGAGATAATACAAGCGATATAAATAGCAGAATGTTCTTTTGTGAGTCTGTGATCCGAATGAGATGTAGCTGTGAGCAACGGTGTCCGCAGCAACCATTCTGAACCCTCTGAGCATCCATGCAAAGCATTCAGAGAATCTGTGGACTGTCATGGTGTATGAACAGGCTCCTGGCTGCTTTCGCCAATACACAAAACTGTCAGCAGGCAACACATCACAGACAGAGGCGAGGACATTCAGCAGAGCTGCCTGTTGTCTTCAAAGGATGTCTGCATGCCTGTTTTTGATTGGTGTAAACTGAACATCAATGGGGTTATATGAAGACAAGAAAAAAAAATTCTCTATAATTACCAGTGTAAATAAATAGTTGGCTAAACTATGACCTGCAATAAGTAATGAATACAAGACAAACAGCTTTTCAAAGAAAAAATATTTTTCTAAAAAAAAAGCAACATCTGAGAGAATATATTTTTTTATTTATTTATGTCAAAGATTAATGTCAGCCTCATAAAACTGAGATTAAAAAGACTTCCATTCTATTTGGTTGCAATACATGGGCCTGTTTAACCTTTTTTATTTATCATCGTTGCTTTACGTAGTCTGCCTACATGTGCTTAATGGTTTTATTTTTTTCAGCAACCTTTGAAATGTCGCCTTTTGACCCCAATACAGAAAACCAGAGGCAAGCTGGTGAGAGACAGAGTAATCAGACCTCCGAAGACACAAGTGAGGAGAGAGAGGGATTTCCTCTCTAAGATGATACAGTCATCTGTCATAATAGCTGTCACAATGATATGGTTCAACAGCTCCCATTTCCCCATCTGCTGTGTATGTTTGTGTGTGTGTTCAGTGTGCCTGCGGGAACACACATGTTGGCCTGTCTCTATGTACACAAGCCTGATCTCATGGCAAACACATTAAAAAAATATATATACTGGTGTCTTAATTTTAGTGGTGGAAGAAGAAGATTATTTTCACCCTTTATTTAAGAAGAATGAAGTAAAGATAATATTTAAAACAGAATATGAGTGTACAGATTAACAGGTGATTTGTGAAGGAGGGACATCTGAGGGGCAGCAAGATAAATCTTCTCATGGAGTCCAGACACTGGTGCAGGTGGTGGCTGATGACTCCGAGGCTGCTGACTGCAGAGGCAGATGAGGCTGATGAATCCGTAAAGACTAGGTGGTGATGGGGAGGTAGAGGGCACACACGATGGCAGCAAGAAAGAGCTACGGCAGAGAAGGAACCATATTTTAAATGAGGAGCAGTAAGATAAGCTGACAGAGAAAGTGTCAAACGCTGCCTCATTTGATTCGTTTTTAGCCATCTAAAAAACAAAATCAATATTTTTGCTGCTTTACCTCGCTGTCAGCTAGCGTATTTTAATAGCAAACTGAATCTGTTATCCCAAAGCCACCAGACTCCATTCACAAAAACAGTCATTTTACTCAAGAGAACAGGGGAGTTGCTGATCTACCGCCACCTCAGTTAGCTAGTGTGTGAGGTAAATTGGAGGAAATCTTCTAAATATGGCACCTGCTCAAAATTGATTTCTTTTATTTAGATTATTAAAATACGTTTTGTTGCGGCCCCCTTCCACAGCAGTACATTGCTTACCTTTTTTGTCATAGTAGAGTAGACGCTAGCACAGTACATAGTATAACAAGCACAGCATAAATGTCAGATAAGTTGGACCACTATATTTAAATGTTTTTTTAAATTAATCACATACAAGGTACAACTCCAGTGAAATGTGATCCCATCAGCTCCTTTAACTTGTGCACTTCCAGACTGTTGCACTACCATGGTTATCCATATAGCAGTGATCCACAACAGGAACAGGACAGCACCTGGCTGTTACGGTCCTTTGCTCTGTCAGATTGCCATATAGAAAAGGAGCCTCCTGGTTGAATGGCACAGGATTTAGCCAAATTTTGGTGAATCAAAGGTGTAGTGGTTAGAGCACTCGTCTGCCATGCGGAAGGTCCAGGGTTTTCGGACCGAAGCTTCAGGATAAGATAGTAACTCTGGAATCTGAGCCAAGTCCTCAACAAGGGTGCGTCTCAAGCCCATTATAGTCGGGAGGTTCCAGAGATAAAAAAGCGGATTCACAGGATGTTCTACTTTCTGATATGTAGCCTACAGTATGCCTGTACAATAGATAGCAGGATGCAAGGTCAGCTGCATTCATCTTCTCCAACTTTTTTTTTTTATGTTTACTGATGCTTACATTTGATAAAAACCCAACCTGGTTAGCCTGCAGAGGTAACGGTAGGAGAGTTCCCAGACTGGTCGGTTGATTTCAACATCTCGATGAGCCACACGCCAACCACAAAAAGTACCACTTATATTTGCAAAATACATATAAGAGCATCACTTAAGCCCAAATTTAGCAGAGCTGACAGAGAGGTGACTGTAAGCATCTGCACATACATTATACAAAACCAAAAAGGGCTCAAAGTGATGGCTTATTATGGTTTTGGGAAGTTGAATCTGAGTTTTGAATGAAGAATTTTAATCTTAGTACTAACTTAAAACTATAGTTGTGAAATAATAGAGTAAAAAGTGCATTTCTGTGTCAAAAAGAAATCAAAAACCTTGACTAAACCGACTTTTCATATATGTGAAGTTCTTATTTTTTAAAAGGTATATTACAGACAATAACTGTCAGTACAATACAGTGATTACAATACACAAATTCAATGTGTACATGCATCAATCAGACCCTGAGTCCTCCCACGCAGTACAAGTACACCGCAGGAGCTTCCATCCTACTGGTTTAAATGCGCCAGTGTTCCAACCAAAACGCTGCATTGTGCCATGTGAACCAATAGAGACGGACAGAGTAAATCATGCACGCGAGAGCCAGAAGTGTTTTTCAGTTGACAGTCACTTCATCATTATTCACAAGACGGGCCTTTGTCTGCTTTGTTTTAGTGACCATGTTAAATTAGCTCAAAACAGATGGGTGCTGTCTCGTTGCCAAGCCTTCTCTATGAGAGCTATGTGTGTGTCCTGCGCATGTGTGTATGTGTGTGCGTGTAGGTAAGCGAGACAGGGTTTATTCATGTACTGATCTCCGTCTACGTTTGTGTGCGTGGCTAATTACAGCTAAGACGTATGCGCAAAACCTGTCTTTCCTCTTTGGCTGTCTAACTGTCCAGCTGTCGTATGTGCAGATGCATGTGTGTGTGAGGGTGTTCTGGTGTGCAGATGTCGTAGGGTTGTTGTCCTGCCAGTAACGAGGGCTTTCTGGGAGCAAAGTGGAGGGGAGGACAGCCAGGGGATTGGCAAGGCCGTGAGGTGCACTCCACAGGGGGTCAAGCGGTGTGTCTCAATGTACATGTGCGTGCTGTTGGGCCGCAGAAGGTGTTTATAGTATGTTATTTCCATAGTTTGAATTTTCCAAATTTAACATGTATGTTCTTTGTCACACAAACGGTTTGTGTATGCGTGTTCCAAACCTGATCTTGGATGATGTCATATGCAGCTGCTGCGTGGCTGACAGACAGTTTCCGCACCACAACATGGGGCCCTATGGTCCGCCTGTCAGGCCGATTGACAGGTGAATGACACCAATGAGAGCCAGCCGTCCCTCCCCCTAGGAGCCAGGCACTGAGTGACAGCCAGTAAGCGGCCAGAAAGAGCGTCTCTGAACCTGAAAGTAATCTCTTTAACTCTCTCTCTTTCTTTTTTTTTTTTCGGCACTGCTTCTTCGCTCTTTCTCCTTCTTCTTGGCCTCTCCTTCCTCTTCCTCGCCTTGGCTCTTTCTCATCTTCTCAGCCTCTTTTCAAAAAAAGTCACTCTTTCTCTCGTTCTCTGTGGGTATTTTTCTCCTCCACTGAAGGCCTCTGTCTTTTTTCACTGTCTCTCCTCCTCCCCTCTCTTTCTCCCTTTCACTCTGTCTGTCACTGCTCTGTGCTGTTCTCTATCACTGTGACTGCCTCTTAGTTCTGTCTCTCAGTCTAAACTGGGGTGAAAAGTGGTGTAAACTGAGTCAAAATAGGCACAGCGTACTGTGAGAAGGACTTCAGTTTTTGTGTGTTTGTTTGGGAGGAAGTGATCCTTCTGTTGCCTCTTATCTTCTGTCCTCACCACCTACACTGTTCCATTAACACACTCCTAAAACGCATTTTGCTCAACGTAAAGTTGCCCCACCCAAAGCAGGAGGTTTCTTGGCAAATGCAGATTTTATTGAAGCATGAGCGTCTTGGAAACATCACACGGTTAGGTTACTTTGATGCTCAGTTGGCTTTAGGAAATCTTCCAGTGTGTATCTCCACCCCTTACCCTCCGGGCCTCCGCCCTTCACTCCATGCCCCTCTCACCCATCAGACTCACAGTAAGCCCACCCAAGTGCCTTTCAGCCTGGCACTATGCCCGCGGCCCACACACCCATCTGACCCCGTAGCCACAGGCCCATTGCCCCGGCCCCCTTTGCACCCGTTGACCCCTCACCTCTTGACCCATTGTCCCACGCTCCTTCTGGCTCTTTTTGCCACCTCAGCCAACCACCACCCACACTGGGCCCTCAACCCCTAAAATATACACGAAAAGTTTGGAAAAGTTTGTCTGGTACATGTGGAGTCCATATATGTGTGTTTTCTTTGTATTTTTGTATATATTCATTTGTGTGTGTGTGTGTGTGTGTGTGTGTGTGTGTGTGTGTGTGTGTGTGTGTGTGTGTGTGTGTGTAAGGAAGGAAAGGGTCTCCAGCAGTGTTTAATGAAGCGTGGTGGGATATCTACCAATGGAGGAAAATCTGCTTCCCCTGTCTGTCTCTCTCTCTCCAGCTTCTCTCTCCTCTTTGCCAACTTCAACTCCCAACCTCTTTATCTCAATATGTTTCTGTCTCATTTGTCCATCACCTCCTTTCAATCCATCTTCATCTGCGTGGCGTCTCACTCGCTCAGTCAGTCAATCTCTGCTCCTCGCTTGCGCTGATGGGTCTCCCGGAGAGTCTCTCGCTGTCTGTTTCTGTCCTCTCCTTTGTTGTTTTGCTCGGTGTGCCTTCCCTTTGCCTTGTGAGAAACTCTTAAGGGTCTTTGTTACGAGCTCGAGTCACTTCCATGGTGACCGGCGTTGACTGACAGCTCTTACAGAGGTCTCTTCATCACAGGGGCCAGGGAAGGCATGAAGGAATGTGTGTGTGTGTGTGTGTGTTTGTGCATGTGTATGTAAAATAAGGGGAGCGTGTGTTTGTGGGTGCATTTTCACATCTGAGTATGTACACCAATACATGTGTGAGTGCTTTCTGCTCAGCAGTGTGAGCGTTCATCCTCTCGTGGGTTCATTTTTCTTGTCGAAGGGTTGCCGTGATGTTTATCTCAGTGACATAGACAAATAAACCAGGGCAGAGTCAGTCTGAGCCGGGCAGTCAGTGCCGAGCCTTCTACAGTTCTGCAAGTCTGTGTTTGTTTATCCTCATGTTTCCTTTGAACCCCCCACCCCAAACACACACTGATATATATGAACTTATATAACCCAAGAGAAAGAAAGAAACCCAGAAGAGAGTTAAGTGTGACAGAGAGAGGCAGACATGCAGAGAAAGGCTGATTAATTTTAAAAAAAGACACCCAAAACAACCCAAATTCCACCTGATGACCAACTCTCGGGTTCATCCAAAGTTGGGTCACCACGGAGCTTTTCTAGCAGAGGTTATTTCAGTCCCGCTTCGCTCCCATGCAAAGAGAAAACCCTGCAGGCACTATCTCAGAAATCTGACGAAGTGAAACAGAAGGAAGCTTTTACACGAGTATTTTGTAGTAATTATTTCAATCTTCAAAATGCTCCAAACACTAAAAGACTAGGCTCCGCACTTTATGCACTTTATCTTGGCTGGACTTTTTCTGGAACAGGTCTCATTATTCTCTGTCAGCCGTTAGAGCCAAATATCTGAGGAGTGATTTTAATCAAAACGATAACATCAATTGCTCTGCGGAATGGAAAACAGAATTGTTGAAATGAAAGGCTATGTTGTAACTACCTTAAGTGGACCGAATGATAACAAGAGGGCGGGACAGGGTGTGGTCAGAGGGTGACCTTTTGACTGACAGGAGCCCCGCGGTTTGACAGACAAACGCGATGGACCTGTGGAGCTCAAGAATGTCAGCTTGACTTTAAACTGAAGACCTGTTTCATTTTCCACGTTTCTCCATGTCTGTGCAATGTCTAATGTGTGTCCGTATAACTCGTATCAATCCAAGTCAAACATCAACACCCTGGCAGTCCGAAACTCAAAGCCATACAATAACACAACCCAACGACATTCTATAGCACCCAGTGAGAGGGCTTGAACTACTGCGAAAACATTAAACATATAAGGAAACCCTAGAAAATACATGGGCATGGCATTTGATATTTTTAAGAACGTTACTCTTGAAATGATCTGGAAGTGGGAATGAAAGCAGTTCTTTGCCTCCACTGACTTGAAGCTTGCAAACCACATTACCAAAATACCCAACTGTCGAAAGAGCAGATTATTTTGTGGTAAATGGCTGACAATCAAAGTGGTCATACGTCTTCGGAAAGCAGCGAGGAAAACCATCTTGAACTGGCGGCACTCTGCCGTTTGGTGGTCATTCATTTCAGTGCTCCAGTGTTCCAGGTTTCAGCGGGAACCTCCATAATTTGGAGGCAATGGAGGAGAGAACGTCGATGGGCAAGCGAGCAAAACTGAGACGCAGTCCTCTGTTATTTATATTTTTAGGTTGACTTATCGTGAAGTCTTTTTGAAGTCAGCAGGCATCCTTTGAAACGATCCAGCTCTTTGCCTTTGACAGAGATGGAGTGAGTGACCGCAGCGAAAAAAAACAAAAATAAAAACGATGAGTGTCACGATATCTTGAAAGTGACAGCCGGCTGCCCCATCTCTCTGAGCTATCAATCTCCGGGGCATTCTAATTATCCATAATTGGTCATAATTGCATTTAATTGGCTTTGATTGGCTGTAATTGGGGCGATGGGCTAATCTGATTCAAGATCAGAGGACTGGAGGTCCTGTGTGGTTTGTGAGTGAGTATTCCCTCGCCCCTCCGCTGACCCAAGATGTACACATCAAACATGTGTTTGTAACACAGCTGATTGCTACCGGTCATTGCCGTGTGATTTGGGAGTAGAACTACGTTGCAAGGTTTTATATATTTTGGTTGCTCTTTACAACTTCCCTGACAATGCTTTGAGTCTGTAAGAATTTAAATTGCTTAAATCCCTGCTGGGTATGTGCATGCATCATACGTGTAAGTGCATTCATGCATCTGAAAACACACATACACACATGAAACGGCCTCAAAGAGAAACTGAGAGGGTGTGAGATGGCAGGAGAGATCATAAGTAAACAGTAATGTAATACAGCACTAATTTGAATCACATTTTCTTGCCCAGAGCCTCTGAATTCCTAATTGTGCATGAAGCTGTCCAGAAGTCATACTGAATTATAATATCTCGGACAGAAAGAGAAAAGTGACTCTGCAGCATTTTGATTTGGTCTGACGAGGGACTTTGAGAGGAGGAGAGGGGAGGGAGGAGATGTGTTTGTATTGGAGAGAAAAATCCCTCCTGCCCTCTTTTTCTTTCTTGCTCTCACTGTCTTTTGTTCCTGATCTCCGTCTACCCGGTGGCTTGACAGGCAGATGGAAGCGATTATACCGTAATAATAAACCATGGGAGGAAACCATGGGAGAGACGGAGAGATGACAGAGAAGAAGGAGGAGGAGGAGAAGGGGAGATCTTTGGGAGTGCTCACGGGCCAGCACACGTGTCGATCGGGCCCACGGATCAGCGCCTGTGCTCATTTCCATCACCTTGACGGCTCAGACCTACATCGCACCACCGGGGAAGAAATCGAGAACGTGGCCCCTCCGCCAAATATATGCAGTTCCTTTCCCAGAGATGTGAGATCTTTGATCACAGCTTGATTAGACTTGATTCGGCGTGCAGATGTTTCACACTTTGAGGCCTTGAAAGATGAACTCACTTTCTTTAAAACAACAAAAGCATTTCTCCCACCATCTTTTTGTTCTCCGTGGCAGGTGCTGTATGCTTTTTTCAGTTTTGTGCTGCGGTCGGGCTCTGACAGTAGCCCTGTCTCTCGCTCTGTCTCCCCTCAGTCACAGTGTGTTTAACATCTGCCCTGTAGGCCTGTACCTCTCAAAGCCTTTCAGCACCCGTCGCTGCTCGCTCTGTGTCGCAGCGCCATGGTGCTCTGTAGTTGCACCAAAAACAGCCCTTATTAGCTGCAATTAAAGTGCCACTGTTGTTCAGTGCGGCATCACCATCAGACAGAAAGCAGTGCTTGTATACGACAACCTGTCAGACATCACACAGAGAGCAGGGGACTGGGGAAATGTCAAACTGTGACCGCAGGACAGATCTAGCAAAGACATCGAGCACCTGTATGAAAAAAGGTGAAAAATGCTGGCATCAAATGGTGAAAAAGTGTTTGTTGAAAATAGAAGTGATTGGAGCTTGGGGGGACAGAGGTTGAGTGGGTTAATGTGTAGAGTGTGCTTACGTATGAATGTCAGCATATGTGTGTGTATGTGTACGCATCAGGGGCAGCTGGTCTGCGGATGAGGGAGAGAGCCGTCATCCAGAGGCAACCCCCCCTCCCCTTCGCCTCTCACCTCTAACCTCTCACCCCTCACCCTAACAGCAGCATAATACGTCTGTTGAAGGATCAGGGTAGGCAAGGTTGCTTTCTGCTCACATCAGCATCCTCTCTGTCCTCCAAATTGCCTTTGAAAGCACTTAGTGCCATGGGGGGAGGTGGTTGTTTTGCTTGTTTTGTTCTGTTTTGTGTGGTTGCAATATTTGCATGGCAGAGACACACTGCTGGGCTTGTGGATGGGTCACAAAACACAGGACTTTCACCCAGGAGACCAGTGTTTGCACCATGTGAAACCAAGTGAACTATGAGTTATTTTAAGGTATGTCTTCACTATACGTAACTTTTCCTAAACCTAACCTAAGTCACTTTACTTGCCTAAACCTAAAGATCATCCATGTTTCTTCTCCTAAGCCTTACCTGTTAATTTACCAAGCTGCTCCAGGTGTTTCACTCAACATCGCTTCACGCTGGATTCAGAATTTACCCAGCTCTGCAATAATCACTCACCACTCTCTCATAAAAAACAGAAAAACGCTGCATCGTATCTTAGTTTTACTTAATACACTAGTCAATACACAGATGCGTTCTGGGTCAGGCAGATGCTCCGACTTCTTAAAAAATCTGCACTCCATCCAAAATCCCTCTGCTTGGGGTCCCCACTTAGTGACACTCCCCTCACATGCTCTTGTTTGTATGACATGTTCTTCATCTGAAGACAAAGGTTTAAAGCTAGTTAGGTTTATACATTCAAAGTCAAAGGTGCCTTAATCTGCCGTCCTAGAGCTGACACTTTTGTACACTCTCGTCCAAGGCATTCACAGCATTACACTTGCTTGTACATACAAATACTTTTACAACTAGTTGTGTGGAGAATGAGGAAGTTCAAATTCTGCCTACTTTTTCATTCTGTGCACCTGGCTAATCGCTGTGTGAAGTAGGCCTGATAGTAAAATTGTTGTTTCTGAAAGGCGCAAATATTGTCAGAGGAAGGTTGCTCTTTAACAGTCTGAGAAGCTGACTCCTGCCTGGTATCCAAGGGACTGATATTTGGTGATAAAAGAATTGGAAGGCTCATTGTTACTTCGAACTGAACACACCAGTTTGTTGAAATTTAGCGGGACGAAATGTGTCACCACTGACAATCATAAAAACCGACATCCGTGCTTTTATCCCGTTTCACCCATCTGCTTTGTCTCCCAGGTCCAAGGAGTCACTGCAGTCATCACAGTAAAACAACCATGATTTCACCCAATATTCCTGTCATGTTTCAACAGGCTGTTTATTAAAAACCCTCAGCCTGCCAGCGACCGCACTGCACACTCTCAGCCACGGCGCCCAGAAACACTCTTTCACATCACAACCGTCGCCTCCAATCTCTGTCTTTTCCCCTCTTTTCATGCTACAGCTCTTATTTTCCTTCCTCCTGTCCCAGTGGTGGTTTCCTAAGTATGACATCATCACTCAGCGCCTGAGTGAGGGCTCGATGACCCATGGTGCACTTCAGATGCAACTTGAGTTTGACTTGTTAAAAAAAAAAAGAACATTCCTTAGAAAATTTTATGCAGGGGTGTTGAGTCATGGACTGTAACCGGTGTGTATTTCTGTCACACCCATCAACAAGATGCCAATCACTGAGCTCAAAACAAACACAGAAGACCACACCTCCTATTCAGGACAGGATTCTACAATAACTGGATTTGGGAATGACTTAGGATGGGAATGGCGGTTTTCCTTTTCCTCAGATGAATAGATGTCTGATTGGCACTGAGGGCACAGCCAGGCCAGCTGCGCAGTATCAGGCCGGCACTTCCTGGAACAGGGTTTCCTTGGGCCTCAACTCTGATTAGAGAATAGGAGGACGAGGGACACCTGAAAGAAACGGCGGCTAATCAGACAGGAGACATGCACACACACAAGCAAGTTCACACAGAGGAAAAGTTAACATGTCCATACACGCTGACAACACTGGGAAAGAAACTTGTCATCAGCAGAAACATACATCACACAAGCATTCAGCCTTTAATCAAGATGGGTACTTCTCTTGCCAAATATTTGTCAAATAATGGTGTGTGTGTGTGTGTGTGTGTGTGTGTGTGTGTGTGTGTGTGTGTGTGTGTGTGTGTGTGTGTGTGTGTGTGTGTGACTGCTCAGCTGAACTTGATTTCCCAATGCCTGCTGCTCCGGATACCACAAAAACACCCCGCTGCCTCCATTGTCTGCCTCCCAAGGAATTCCCAACCTCTCCCACTGCTTGATTAGCAGCTCACCAGATCGCGTGATCCACGCTCGACTGTCAGACTCTCCCCATGTCGAGAAAAACACATGTTGTAACGATACAAGATCCGAATTACAGAACCTTGGAGCCACATGTCCTCCCATTTTTCCCTCCAACATGTGCAGAGCTACATGGGAAAAATCCAGAGTTTAAAGAACATGTCGAGGTAGAAAATTACACAGAATGGTTTTGCATTTGCACAATCACAGTAATGCATAAACGGGCACGGGCCTCCTCGCACATACCAAAGGCACATGCCCACATGTGTGCATAGACACTACGTCAGTTAATGAAGCTGTTGTTTATTGATTTCCTAGCAACTGTGTGTCTATTTTGATGTGATCGTTTTTGTGTCTCAGCGGGATACCGCTGGATTAGGACGATGGAAAAGTTCAGCTTTGGATCATGTCTGTGCTGCGCTCTGCAATTTCTCCACATTTGCCCACTCTGAAGGCTTTTCTTCGTCGTCTCTAATTGCGATTTACACCTCTTCCTTTCAACTCTCCATCGTTTCATCCAACCATCTGGTGCCCCTTCCCCACTGAGCTGAGTTCGCTACTAACAACCCACAGCTGGGCTCCCACACACACACACATCCATTTATTCTAAAGTTAGTAGAAATGGCCAGCAGCAAGTGATCCCCAAGTCTATCTCTCAAATGCCAAGTGTAAAAGACAGCATGGCCTGAGGGTTGGGGTGGCACTGGGTAATGTTGTCCCAGCGTTACTTAGGGCTTGTCGGGGGTTGATCGCTGGCAGATGCTGTTTGTGTAATGGCAGAAGGTCACAGTGGGGTAAACCAGGGGCGACAGGAGCGCTGCAGATCTGCAGAAAATAGAACAGACGTTGTATCCATGTCCAGGATGAGAGGAGAACATAGAGCAGGTCTCTTCGGTCGTGAGCTGAGATCCGAACCCTGGTTCCTTCTCCTGTCAGGACCCAGGGCCTGGACACTGTCAGCCACCGGAGGCACACACACACATACACACAGAGGGTATTTCAGCTGACTGAGTCCTTGTTGGAGCCCTTTCACACCTCTTAGAGCCGTTTCCCCAGATCCAAATCTAACATGTCATGAGGCCAGAGGATTAATTGTTAATCTTAACAGCCGTCATTATCTGGGATAATTCGAAATTCCTTCATTCTCGCCTTGCCAGCACATGTGGCCTGTCCGTTTGACTGCTGAGGAGATCCAGAACACTTTCTTTCTCCCCAAACTTTACCCTTTTTCGTTCACTCTCATTTTTTTCCCCTTTCTTTTTGTCTCTCTTTAGGACTCTGTCTCCCTCCTCTCGCTTCCTGGAGCTAATTTTCAGAATGATTTCATGGCCGCAGAATGTCCTAATTGCGGAGAGCTGGTCTCCTTCGCTGCGGGGCTACTTTTTTAGGCCTGGTATTTCAGTGTGTATGTGTTTGCACATGTGTGTGTGTGTGTCTGCAAAAAAGGAGGGAAACTAGGTTTTGGGGTGGGTAGAGGAGTTTTAAGGCTGGGGTACCTGTCATTTTGATGGACGTCTAAGGGACCTGACTGCCCTTGCACCCCTGACCTCCTTCTCCAGCCCTCCACTGCGCCAACATCTCACTCTGTCAGACAGTTAAACCCAGGTGGGGGGACAAGATGTGTGTGAAAGTGTGTGTATGCACCAAATGGCAACATAGAACAGGGGCTTCTTCACAGAGAGACCCCAAAAGGACGGAATAGCACACTTCAACTTTGCTCATAATGTCTCAGACAGCGCCATAAAGTAACACAGGCCTCTTTGTGCATGTTTTGCACAGTATTCTGAAATCCCACTTGATAAAATCAAAGAAGAAGAATTCCCATTATCATCTCCTGTTTGTAATTATGTCATTTGGAGGCAAGTCTGCATTCGGCTCACTTTTTCCCATCGCTCAGTTTGAAGGTAATGAGTTTTGTCTCATGGCTTATGCAATAGCGTATGTGTGTGTTCATACACATTTGTTCACGTGTGTGTTCTCTGTGTTACACGCCATTATTTACACGCGCTCTTTCTAATTTCACACTTCACACGCTTTCTGTCATCGGCTGGAAATAGAAAAATGAAAAAACAGGCGGCAGCGGTTGATGAAAGTGAAATTGAAAAATGAAAAGAAGTCAGGTCGCTGGGAAAGAGGGAGCGCTGTCGATGGTTTAGCCCTCGGACGCGTGATGGAAACCAATCACCGTGGAAACAGCACGAATCAGCAGACCGCATCGTAACCCTCGCAAACACACACACATAGATGCGCACACACATGGGCACGGTAACCTCAGTATTGCTTTTGCCTGAGATCTGTACTGTTAAATGAACACGATGGGTTTCCCCAGCTGCTCCGAGCTTCCATTAAACACACACAGTCAGTCTGATACACAAGCACGCACAAACATGAAACCAACACACCGCAGCAACCACTCCACTGTGCATCAGTTTTCCATGTACCTCCCTGTGCGCTATTCTTTGGCTGTCTTTTCTCTTTCTCAACCTCAAATCTGCTCAAGTTATTCTCCCATTTTTGCCCTTCCTCCTCCTTCTTACCCAACATTTCCCTGTCAGATGGTTGTGGCAGGGACTAGCGGCCTAGCGGTGGGGGTCCTGTGGTGAAGGGAGTGAGAGTGGGGGGGTTGGCTGTCCATGTCTGTGCCTGACAGGAGCGGGGCTGCCTTTACACTGTCCAAACGGGCCGAGCCGTCACTCCTGATTAGCCCTCGTGCTGCACAGAGCCAGGGAGTCGGGGGTCTCTGGAAGCCATTACTCAGCCTGTGAGTGAGTACCCTGTCCCCTCCTCTCACCCTTCCAACCTTCCCTCCAGCCCCCCACCACCACCCGCCCCTCTGGCTCAACTTAATCACTCACAGCTGAGGAGAGCTTGAGGAGGAGGAGGAGGAGGAGGAGGAGGAGGGAGAAGAAGCAGAGGTAGTAGGAGAGCAAAGGGGTGGAGTCGCGGCTCAATCAGCAACAAGTGCGACTGATTCCTTTTTGAGTGCATGACTTTTCATTCCCGTCAGTAAGAGAACACACACACGCTGACAAACGCACACTCAAATTCTCACAACAGGCCCATTTGCCCCCCGACAGTGAGCTGCCATGTTCTGTGAGAGGAAAGTCTGCCTCACAGGAACAGGAAATGAAGGAGTAGACACATACACAGGCTGCCTTGTGTCACCGTGGGTACCAACCGACACACACTCACAGTGGCCTACGTCCACCCTCAGCTGGAGCTTGTTAAAATCTAGACTGCCTGGCCAGCTTGTCTTTGTCAGAACTCTGATGTCACATACAAGCTGATGGCTGGGACATTTTTATGCGTGCGTGTGTGTGTGTGTGTGTGTGTGTGTGCGTGTGTGTGTGCAGACTAGCAATGAGGCTAAAGGATGCTGAGCGAAGGTGACACACTGACCCCGGGCCTCCGTGTTTTCCCACAATCCCTCTCTTCCGTTAGCAGCTACCCATGATGGCTGCTGGGTGGGCACGAGTCAGAGCGAGAAACCTAAGCCTTCATCAAACGCACAGTAATCAGCCACACGAGCACAAACTAATTCACAGTTAATATGGATCAGAGCAAAGATCAAACGGCCACTAACTGTCTGGCAGTGGCCAGAATTACAGAAGGAAGTTTATATTTGGCGATGTTTGGGCTGAAAGTGCTTTCGGAGCTCTTGTGTGGTAAAAGAAGACAGTCTTACTCAGAAAAATGACAGAATCAGTTGCCTATAAGTGTCAAAGCCCTCTAGCAGACATAGAAATTATTACTCCTCTTCATCAGGAGGGAAGGAGGATGTAGCGTCTGCCGAAGGAGGAGGTCAGGGTGGATGACTTGTTTGGTAAAAGGCACTGAAAGGTGGATAAAAGTCTGCTTTGATTTAGAAACACCCAAGAGCAGTGCGTGAAGTGGGTTGGTACTCAACACAATGCTGTACCAGCTCTTCTACATTTGGCACTGGCACCTCTCAAAAGCAGCAAGTATTCTTTTCTGCCATCTCAATATCAGGTTCTCGGGGCGGTTCATAATGCCCCTAAATAAACTGCATTACCCAGGGGTCACTATGAGCATGGATGGATTACTGAACAAGCCTAGCAGGCACCGAGAAGAGATTCAAAAGTACCACGGAGACACAGAGTGACCACGAAGAAGTGCAAATTAACTCAAGAGGACACAAAACAAACAAAAAAAGACATAACGACTGAAGACCCCAATGTCCCATAATCTGCCCATGACTACGTGGCTCAGCTGGTCTAGTAACGTTACGCTACAATAATGTTGGCCTCCTCCAAAAAGGAAACACAAAGAGAACACGTACAGAGTCAGATGATGACACAAAGGAACTTCAAAAGTCAAATCCTACGTTACCACATGCAGGCTGGGAGCAGTAAGCTAACATGAGTGCCACTCAAAGCAGCGGAGAGCCTGTTGATGTAACGTTAGCATCTGTAAAACCACCACGGCCATCACAAGTGATGAGAAGAGCAGTGCTTGTAAGCAGTCCAGTACGTGTCGTTCACATGGTGCCACTTGAAAACTGACATGAAACAACTCGCCAACTGACACGGCCCCACCGATACACATGCCATCATGTAAATAAGAGGAGCACTGGCACTTATATTTTTCCACTTAAAGCGCTGGCCCACAGGAACGAGGGGTGGAGGAATTGTGGCTCAGGAGCTGAAAAGGAAGACCCGTGTGATGATGGATCACATTTCCCGTTCGCCTCCACCTCTCATCCTCTGTCTTCTGCTGTCCCTTTCCTTTCATCTTTAAAGTGCCGCACCCAGGTGCAGAGAAGAAGATGCATTTAACTGTGTGTATGTGTGTGTGCGTGTGTGTGTGTGAGGGAGAGAGACAGTGAGACACCCACAGAGAGGCAGAGAGGTGAATGAAAACATTCCTCACCTGTCGGCGGAGGAGCACGGTTCAGCTGACAGCTTATAAAGTGTGACCGCGGATCAGTTTGTTGCTCTTTGGGGTAATGGTTCAGCAGTCAAAGAACTGCGAGCCATAAACCTCAGAAAGGGAGGCACCAGGGGAACAAGGAAGATTGAAGGAGAAGGCGGAGGGGGCCCGGCGAAGGCGGGGGTGGTTACAGAGATAGAGGAGCAGATAAAGGAAGATTGTTTATCTTCCAATTCCAATTATTGAAAAACCATGGTTGCATCACCCAGTTTTATGTGTTACACTTCATTATCTTTACTACCTGGCCACGTCGGAATCCATTTAGTTTCAAAATCCATCTGCAATATCCTTGAGAAATCTCTATGAAAACACACATTATCCATTATTGTGAACATGACAGCCCGGCGAATGCTCAGCCCCTGAGTCACTTTTACACTTAAACCACAATAATGGGTGTCTGTTATATGCGGCGCTTCCACAGCTACATTTCTCACGATGCAGAAAATCAACTTAAAGGTTATATATTGTTACAAATTGAAAATAATAAAATTCCCCTCCTCTTGTCTCTCTCTAGGGGGTTACCAGGCAGACAGGGTCCCTGGCTGCCGTGTGACTCGCTGGCCAATTAGTGCAGAATTTGAGCGTTGTAACGAGCCTGGGGGGAATAAGGGGAGTTTGATTACGACACCTAAACCTTCCTGTCGCCCCCAGCCAGCACCCCAAATGTCTCACTGACAGCCAAGTCACAGCTGGGGACAGCGGCGTAAAATACTACAGCCCACACAGCCCTCTCTGTTCAGTACAATTTGTGAATGAGCAGTCAATGGTGTGAAAACAGGGGGTACAGCTTTTCAAAAAATTCTCAGCCATTGTTTGCATTTATTACAGTACTACAGCAACTAATTTATCTTTCAGAACAAGAGGCTTATTGAGGGAGCTACAGACAGAGAGTGGGAGAGAGAGAAATATACAAAGCATAAGTGCCTGGTTTTTCCTACGTGCCTGTTCGTGCTCAGGGTTTCATTTGGAATGCATGGCGTAAAAACCATAATAAACGGTGGGATTGAATCATTCAACAGCACTGATTTGCTTGGCCAAACGCAGGCTTGGAGTTTATTTGTCTCTGTTGTAGTGAATCAGAGGCAAGGAGAGGACTGGATTCAGTCATCCCTGTTAGCAAAATGATTCAAACAAACACACGGCTCCCACTATTTGGGGATCTTTGTAAACAACATTGTAAAAGTTGAGTGGGTTGGCACTTCATCTCTGTGGGTGATTCGTGATTTTCTACCGACATGACATGTTTCACGAGGTCTGGATTTGATTCAACAGAACTCACTGATCAGACCACAGAAGTAAGATGGAAAAGAATAGACTAGCACATCTTGTCAAATGAAATTCTGGACTAAAAGTAGGGCGTCCCAGCTTTTTAAAGTTTATCCACTAATAGCTCACACACACCACGTGAATTTGTCCCCTGGATGCAGCCCAAACTCGTGCAAACTCCAGGAAAAGATCCGTCGGATCATCTGGGAACGCTGTGCCCTCGAAACGACTCGACCTGGCCACCTCGGATGTCATCATGTTCCACCATAACCCTGATGTGATACCGGCACCAAAGGATTCTGTTGATGCCAATATTATCCTCAATGTCAGCTCGGATCTGCCGTCAGCCTTCTCCTAATGCGCAGTGACGGGAGCCCCGCTGTGAGGACCCCACTCTGTCTTCTGATCGGGCAGCCAGATGGACAGCTCAGCAGCAGGGGGGGGACCTGATATCAGTGTCAGCAATCAGATCTCACCCTCTGAGAGCTTGTTTATGTGTGTGTGTGTGTCTGTGCGTGTGTGTGGGGGAGAGAGAAAGCACACAGTGCCAAGTGATTGTTGGGAGCATATGTGCTGACGGCGGCCAGAGTGTGTGTTGAAATGAAGATTAATGAATAAGAGACCTGAGTGTGTGTGTGTGGACGAGACTGAAGGGTCAGCGGACGCATGTCAGAGAGTGCACAAACTGGAGCTTGTGTTTACCTACAGTATGTGTGTGTGTGTGTGTGTGTGTTGATTTCTAAGTGTGTATGTGTGTGTGTGTGTGTGTGTGCTAGTTTATACTGTATCATTTAGGTTTTCAACACTTCTTGTCCCACAGCTGTGAGGTGCAGAGTGACATGAGAGAAATTCACAAAGCTTCACTGTAACCGCCCGCTTCAACAAGTCCAAAGCGTCTACTTTTCGTCTGGGTGTGGTGTGTGTGTGTGTGTGTGTGTGTGTGTGTGTGTGTGTGTTTGTCTGTTCTGTGTGTGAAAAGAAAAGAAAAGGACAGGGATGATTATTTGCATGTGTACATTTGTAACAATTTTATCATCAAACTCACTGACTGACAAGTGAAAAGTCCAGGCTGCTCCACATCTATCAACATGCAGACGGAAAAAATATGTTCCTCTGTCTTCAGATTAAAAATGATCACCGTAGCTTTAACTGTGATGCACACGTTGCAAAGAATGAATCAGTCCCTGCATCAAATTAAAATTACAGCTAAGCTGGTTTTATATCTTTGGCAGATGTTGTTCTATGCAAACGGTAAATCATAATAATGCTGTGAAACCCTGAAGGAAGCAAAACGCTGCTCTTCAGAGCCAAGGAGCATAAACAATGTGTGTGTAGTAAAACTTTATCTCTCCCACAAAAGTTTTGGTGGGACAGAAGTGGAGTTTGTTTCATTTAATAGGACACCATAACAAATAAGAGCATAATATGTTTGGATATGATACCATGAAACATTTTCATGACCTCTGACCTTTACGGTGCATTTATTGCATCTGCTGTTTTTTAAGATGATTTAATGGATTACAGTGTCTGTATTTTACTGTAGCTACTGTATTTTGTCGCACATTTATTTCATAAGTGCAAGAGTCATAATAGGAGAGACAGTTTGCAAAATAAGACGTGTTATCAATGGCTCAGCTGCCTTTTCAAATATTTACCTCATATTTTTATACCAATAGCACATCCTGAAAGTTGCAAGCTGATGATAACATTTTGCTAATGTCACTGCTTCACATTTTGTGTCACTGCAGCCAAGATAGAAGGAACGACTCACTTCCATTTCCAATAGTTTGGCATTTTAAGAAATAATCTTATTAGCTTTGTTAGCCAAGAGTTTCACAAGAGGATAGATACCACTCTCAGGTCTGTCCCGTCACTATGAAGCTGGAGCAAGCAGACAGTTAACACATTATACTGTATCTTTGTTTAATCTGTACAAAAACCAGTGTGCCAAAATGTCAGTTAAGCGTTTTGCCATGGTACATGTGCAGGCCTATCTCTAAGCTTATTTCCCAAAATTCCAAACTGTTCCCATAATGTCTTGATCGCTGTCCAATGTCCAATTTCAGTCTTCCTTTTCAAAATAAAACCTTAAAGCAAAAGCTAAAGCGCTCTGCAGTTACATAGTTTTATATTTGACACAAGGGACTAAGAGAGTCCCACCACAGATACCTATGGAATAGGTTTTATTACTAGTTCAGTGTTGGTTGATGTTTTTTTCAGTGTGTTCATGTCATGTCTTCACTGTTAAAGAACTCTACCATACTGAAAACTTGCAGCACAGGCTAGCAATTTATTGCACAGTTCTTGCAGTCCTTACTATAGCTAAACAGCCACCACGGTGTCCCCTACAATGCAAACTACATCTGTAGTCTCCACCTGGATCTCCATTATAGTCTATGATGTTTTGTTACATAGCTAAATATTAAGATTTAAATCCTGCTTTAGGGATAAGATGCCCATTAATCCCAACTAAGATATGCTAACACAGAAATAAAAGCAGGATGCCAGTGCACAAAGTAGTGTGTGAAATCACTCCTGACATTTGATACTCATCTCTGTTTATCAACTGACATATTTTGAAGAATTTAGAACCTCTGCTTGTTTTCTGTTTTGCTAACTAGCGTGCGCTACACAATGGTAAGTGGTAATATTGGAGTAATTCAGGCATACATGTTTGAACTGGAAACTGATTACGAAGAAGAAGTTCTGACAAGTTGAAGTGAAAGTGAAACTTCACTTGCACACCTTCCCTCTCATGATGACAGGATTGGTTCGTTGAGTTTGTGATGTAACAAACCCTTGAAGTCAGAATCTGTGTTTTGAGTCATTGGTACCTTGCACTTCTTATTTTACCCATGATTGCAGCATATAAAAGACATCACATGGACATGTTAACAAGGGTAACAAACTTGAGTTTCATTAGAGGGAGTCATCTACTCATAGACATGTCTCTAATTATATATGTGAGTAGATGTTTTGGGGATATAAAATTTAACGATTATAAGTGTTGACAGTTACAAGCCAAAAATGAAGTACTGCTTTACGCCTGTGTCGTGTGCTGGATCCACAATAAATATGCCCTACGACTGATTAATATCACAGCCTCTACAAGACAGTTTGTCTCGAGTGACAAAAGACAGTAAAGCGAGACAACAGCAACAACAAATGGGCAACACCGGGGACATAAATAGCAAGACGTCAACACTCACAGCAAGACACTGACAAAAGCCTTATGAGGGTTGGAGGCACGCAACATAATTATGAAGTACAGATGTATTAGTCAAACGTCCCCACCCCTCCTTTCAATCCCCTGCGCGTGTGTGTGCGTGTGTGTGTGTCTGATGGGAAGTGTGTTTCTCTGAGAGCTCTCCGTTCGCACTCTCTCGTCCTGCCTTTCAGCCACAGCATTGATAGATGTGACGGGGCGAGGCAGGGAGTGAGGGGATCTACCCTTTTCAGCATCAGATGGCTCTATTGAGAAGAGTCAGGGGAATGCCAGCACCCCCCCCATCCCATTCCTCCTTTCTGCCCGTCAAGTCAAGCAGAAGAAATCGGAAGTCCACACTCCGACAGAGAGCCAGGACTAGTTTAGATGCTGGTTCGCACTTACTTTGGAAGCTGTCAACACTTCAGGCTGCAGCCATAAAAAATGTGTTAAAATAAATCAGCAGTATTAGTCAAATTTGGTGGTCATTGTTTTCATCACTCACTAGCTAAACACGATGTCTTCTTTCCGCTGTTACCTTAGAGCTCATCTATCTGTGGCTTTCATTTTTCTTTCTTTCACTTTGCGTCTCTATTCATCTGTCTGCCCTTCCATCTATCTGTCAATCCATCCATTTATCCGGCAGCATCTGTCATTTGTCTTGTCACTTAAATCATCCGTCCATTAGGCCATACGTCTTTCAAGCCACGCACTCGTCTACTTTTCAGTGCGTCCCTTATTCATTCATCTGTCCATCCTGTCTTTTGTGCACGGTGACGTTGTTGTGGCTGCCACTGTGATCTCGACTCCTTTCTGCCGGAGTTATGGTGACAGATTTGTCGTAGAAAATGACTCAGCCGCCACGTGCTTTTACACAAGGCCAAACACACCTGTGCACCTCCCAACATGCAGATACACACAGAAGCATGCTTTTTCCCATGACCTTACGTTCCTGTTGTTTTCACCTTACATGCCAGGTGAGCTGTCGCTCTTGAACGAGACACACTGGAGGATTTCAGTGCGACGTAAACAGGTTGT
Source organism: Epinephelus awoara (assembly GCA_035609425.1). Classification (NCBI taxonomy): domain Eukaryota; kingdom Metazoa; phylum Chordata; class Actinopteri; order Perciformes; family Serranidae; genus Epinephelus; species Epinephelus awoara. The sequence goes on along the minus strand of CM069310.1, from coordinate 13,159,191 downwards.
GTAACTTCTGTGAAATGAATTGCGAGCTGGGTGAGCTAAATGAATAGGGAGGATGAATTTGCTATGTGTGTGTGAGAGAGAGTTAGTGTGGGTGTGTGTGTGTGTGAGAGAGAGGGAGAGAGTGTGTGAGTGTATGCATGGGTTTGACAGGGGGTTAGAAGCCAGGGGCCCTCTCTCGGTGTCTCTCTTTAGCGAGTGAGTGAAATACAGGCCTGGTTGTCAAGGTGACAAGCCCTGACAGCACACTCCGACAAAACCGTCAACAGCTTTTCACCAAGGAAATACACACACAAAAACACAGAGATCTCCCTCTCTTTTTTACAACTCCTTCCACGCTGTATTACATTTTCCAGAAAGTCTTTCCCTGCAAATTTCTTTCCCCCATGCCTCTGACAGCGAGTTCATACTTGGCAGCAGCTCCTTGCACACACAGATCGCCTTCCCTCATGCTCAGGCAAGTTTGCACCAATTAATGGCGTATTTAGATTTAGCCTGTGCAAAGAAGGCTGCAATTTTGCAATTCATCCAGGTGAGGGCCAGGTGCTGAGAGATAAGAGAGCTAAATGAGAAATCATACAGCAAAGGGAGGTGAAGAAATGAGAGGTAGGGTGGAGGAAAACGGAAAATGGGGAGTGACAGAAGGTAATTTATTATTATAATGTTCTGCCTTTCAGTCATTTGTACATACCCATCCCAGTCTGTTTGACCATAAGTCAGTCACTCTCCTCGTATCAGTGCTCTTTATCTTCTAGTTTCCTTGGTTTGTCTGTTTGTTTGACAGCTGGGAGGTCTGCCACCATGCGGTACCTGTCAAAGCCTGTCACAAACCTCTTTCTGCCCTGCGGGTTCACACACACCGAAACAGAAGGCGTGAGAGGGAGAGACTGTCTTTGAATGATCGTATGTAAACATATGATAAACTGCTCGGAAACCATCATCCAAACAGTGTAAAACTCTGAATTCTCTGTGGAAACCATGACGTTGTAAGCAATAGTTGATTTCCAGTCCGTCCAAAGAGCACACGCTTTAAATACATTCTGCAAATTCAATCTGTTAGCCAGCAGATTGTCAACTGTCATCACAATAGCCAAACAAAGTAGCTTGCTGGATTTAGCTTTCCCGACTTGAGGAGTTTATTGTAGACCCGTAGGTGGGTTTCTACTGGTTACGTTGGAAAGGTTCTCTTTGAATACTTCCATGTGAACTCATCTTCACTTTCACGAGCAGAAATGAAATTCCAGACTCATTGGCAGTAAGGACGCACGATGTAAATCACCCGCACATGATTTGGAACACAGATGTTGCTTCTTCAGATGAGACATGACTTTTCGGATCACCACCAAATACACACGGCACATATTTGGCTCAAATGACTGTTAAGGGGGGAATTATCAACATGGTTGTTGTGACTGTTAAAATGATGTATAGCACCCGTATTGATTACACTTATTTATTTATTTAACCTTTAACCGGGTAAGTTCCATTGAGATTGGAAACATTTGTCGTAGAGGAGACCCTGCTAAAGTCTGACAAGCTCAGACATCCAATAAAATAATACAAACAGATGATACTAAAATGTGACTTAAAGTAAACTAAGAACAGAAACATTTAGCAGAGTAGACATAGTAGGGGCAGACAGCAGACTTATGTCTAACTTATGTCTTGGACGAGAAGGTGAAGCTGTAGAGGAGCAGGGAGTTTCCTGACAGAGAACCCAAGACAATCGACTTGACAATCATAAGGTAGCCATGCCCTAAAGCATACCCTGCTTTATCATCTATTTTACTCTAAATTGGACCATAATTTAAAAAATAAACATCATGCTGTATTGAAGGAGACCTGAAACTAGGGGTTGAGACAATAAACCCATAAGGAAAATGTTTACAGAGGTAATAAATCAAGTGAGATTTAGGGTCATTTTCTTAAAAACTTCTATATAGTCAGACTTCTCTTTTGAACCAATGAAGTCGCCCCCCGCTGGCCATTAGACAGAATGCAGATTTAAGGCATTGGCTTCACTTTTCAGATGGATGGTAATAAATGATCTAAAGCCCTTTTTAGATAGGAATTGTGCAAATTTGCAGGAAAGCCCAATCAGTCTTCTTTCAATGGGGGGGCGTGAGCAAGTAACAAAACGTGTAGCTGAGCGTGTGATGTAAACAGCAATTGGCAATTCTCTCATAAGTTGGCCCGTCCTTCACCGTCCCCGTCAGTTGACGGTTAATGGCCTCTTTGTTTGCAAGGGCAAGGAGGGCGCACAATTCCTTCCCCAGTTGCTCATCTTTACAGTGTCTTTCAGGTTTGCATTGCTATTAGCTGCTTATTCCTGCTATCAGCTGTTGCCTGTTAGTCCACCTCCAGTGGGTCGCACGTGCAGCATAATCAACAGCTTGTCCCAAAAGTCATCAACAGCCCCTCCCGTGGCGGAAGGGCGCCTCGTTCTTTTTAAACCATAAAGATTCCGCTGATATGTTTACCCCTACGAAGCGGAAAATTGGGCACCTCAGATCAACTCGCCAATCCGGCTCTGTGTGTCTAAACACTTGCAGCTTGCCGGCAAAATTGCCCAACATTTGCCTTAAATCTGGTGTAAAAGGGGCTTATGATATGAAAAATGTGTGCAGGATGGAATGGCTTTGTAAACAGGAAATATACCAATCACTCAGTCAACAGAGATGGTCAGCAAATCACAAAGAACTTGTGGGTGAACTTGAAGGCTCTATTAAATTCAATTACACCTGCAACATCAACCATCTGAACCTTCCACTGTGTCTTTGTAGTCACTCAACTGTAAGTGTTAGAGATCTGTAAGTGTTTGCTTATTCTACTGCTGCCCATATCTATCTGTCCTTGTGGGTGCACACCAGCAAAATATTGGAAAAGTGCCTCCACTGAGCTGCACTCTGCTTCATCACATCATGCTAGCCCAGATGTGAGGCAGATGCTGAATCATATACAATGCAGATAAATTATAATATGACAAGCACAATCCTCCGAATATACTGTATACAAACAAATCTTTTGCAGGCAGAATAATTTATCGCATCATAAACACCAAAGACATAAAGATTAACTACCAGCTGTGACTGTATTTCATATTTCTTTGTATGAATATTCTATTTTTAAAATATCAAAGCTTGTTTGCCAAAGTATTTGTCAGCTTTCACAATTCCTGTGCTCAACTTGAACCTCTAACCACTTAAAGGCCACCTCAGCCCTCAGGGGTGAGCTGTGTTGGCCTTTGGGAACTGGCTGACTGAGAGACTCCTTCATTAATCTGAGGCCTCTGACAACTGTCTGTCAGCAGCTGAGGGGAATTTCCACACCTTCTCCGACTGGTTGTGTTTGAGAACAAAACCGATCATTAGAGCCAGGCATAAATTTTGAGCCGGGATCTCTCATCAGTGGATGGCTTGACATTGCGCGTCTTTGAACTAATTCAGGTGTTTTCCTTTGAGGTGTGTGCTCGTAAATTTAAGGCAGACAGATACAGTGTTGCATGCATTCAAAGTCACACCTACGAGAGTAAACAATCCTCACTAAATCACTTCATACACAGGCCAAAAACATTTGTTAACGTGTCAGCACAATACACCGAGTGTGAAGAGTCAGTGGCAGCCAGATTTGAGAGGATTGAAAATGATGATGTTGACATAAAAGAATTTGTGAAGAGCGAATGCTGACATGTTTTTCATTACGTCTGATCCAGTTAGATAATCTCTGCGGATGTGTTGACCTGCAAGTTTAACTACGGCAACTTGGTGTGTGAAAATGACAAGAATCTGAAACACCTTTTTTGGAAACATGTTATAATTAATTCTTTTATCGGGGCACACACTGTAAACACAACATTAACGCAGTATGATCTTATAATGTTGACATAATTAACAAAACAGCTGCATATTGAGCCTACACATTGAGGACATTCACATGTACATTTACTGGGAGTCGTATGTTTGTCCACCTGATTAAACTGAGTCCAATATTCACAATGTTCCTCACCAACTCCTTAGGGAAATATCTGTCTCTTCAGCTGCTAAATGCTCCGCTATCTTCACCAGCTACTCGCTTTCTCGCTGACTAAAGCTGCCTGCTGCTGCTGCTGCTGCTGGAAATGACGATAATAAAAGTGGTGAGGTCGGACCAAAACATGTAAGTGAAGTTACAGGCTGCGAAACCAAAACGATGAGCTGAAAGACACTAAAACAAGAACACAGGTTTGCATATGGTCATGCATATATAAATGCACTTTGGGAGGACAGAATTTTCCCTACCAGTATTTAAACAAACTTGTTGCCAATATTGTCGTTCCAACAGTTCTGTGCATGAAAATACGGGACAAATCGGGTCTCATCTTGATTCAGGAAGGGAAAGTGCAATATATTTTTCAATACGGGATGATCATTTATCATGGCTGATCAAAAGTGTTTTAGGTCACATTCAGTATTCCACCTATGATGCCTCATTCACTAAAATGAGCCTCTGTGTCTGAAGACAGTCTGAAGGGGATCAGCAAAATGCACAGCAGACTATAGGGCAGGTCTTTTTTTTTTTCTTAAAACATGACTTTATTGTCATTAATACATGACTTTATTGTCATTAATACATTAATCTACAAGTGTATTTTCTGAATATTACAATTTATATCTCAAAATATTATGACGTTTTTCTAGACGTCTCAGATAACACAGATATGTGGGGTATGTTTTGAATGTGCAGACAGTTTTGAGCATGAGCAGAAATCTTGCTGGGACACATATGAGCTATTAAAGTCCACAGTTTATAAAATAATTAAAATGAATTGATTTATCACTGCGGTGAATCAGTGCCAAACACAAGACGCAAAAGAGGACTGGCTAAATGATGGCCACAGGTGTGTTGACTCATCTGGAATAACATTAGGTTAGAAAAATTGACCTACAGGAGAATAAATCTTTGAAAGCAATACAAAATGTCTGAGAACGTCACTGCATTATGTTTGATTGTATTCTATTTTTATATTTTGGTTGTCACCTATTACCTGAAGTTTGTGTTTTTCTTTAGATAAATAATGACATTTCCACCATAAATCCTCACCGGTATGCAGGAAATGCAGTATTTGATTCTCACAGTGTCACGGAGGAGGACCCTCATACGTCCTACTTCATATGTGTCCCCACCAAAGTTGAAATGACAGCTACACCCTTGTTGAGAGGAACTTCTGCAACAGGTGGATTCATCACAGTGGGTCTCTCCTTTCACATTACATGCAAGTTTAAAGGTGCTGTTTGTATCTATGATTCAGAGTTTGCGCTGGGGTTGCCTGCACGCGGCTCTCAACATGGAAGTGGTTAAGCAAGAGGCTAGCTGCTACAGTGCTGACAGAGCTTATGGTGTTAACCTTGAGAGAAACAGGGGGCTGGGTGCTACGCTTCCACAATGTTTCCCTTCCAACACTGTGGGTCGGGGCGGCATTTTAAGTGGTAACCACAGTATGAGCGCAGTGTAGACCAGTAGTGGTTAGCTAGCCAGTGTTACACAACACAGGGGGTCACGTGCACTAACATCGATGCACAGCTTCATTCTCTGCTCATTCTCTTCTTACCCTTGCTGCTGTTTTAATGTCACATACAGTCCCTTTAAGGAAAGCTTAACGGACTGTTACAGAAATTAAACATGCAACACAAAATAGACCAAAAAAAGTGATCAGCAATTCCTTTTCTGTGAAACTAATGCTACCCACACACAAACTTTTAACATATCCCAACCCTGGCCTGCTTTGATCTTAAACTAAAGGCTTAAAGCTCAGCAGAGGCTCTGTGAGTAATGAATGGAAGATATGATGTGTAAATGGAAAAAAACAACCTTGTTTGATGCTGGAGGATGAATCATAAGTGTCATCGTGGATTGCATGATTGCACGTTTCTAATGTGCATGTGTGGTACGCACTGTACACATATAGTACATCTGCCTGCGTGTGTCGGTGCAGGTTTGTTTCCTTGTGGGTTCAGTGCCTCCAGTTGCACATCCCAAACTTAGATTCTTGAGATGCTTCTTCGTACTGGCTGCATTGCTGTCATGCTGTGGCATGACATGACTTCACAGCATAAATATTCAACGTTCCAAAGTATACACTGGTCATAGCTACAAAGAGAGATTGCCGATATTGTACCACACTTCTGAGTTCAAACAACAGGTTAAGTTAGCGAGGCAGTCACAGACAAGATGAAACTAAAGTCAAAGGTTTCTGCTCTCAGTGTCTTTGTTTCGTTTTCCACTGTGTGATGAATGACCACTGTTGTGTTGCGCTGTGTGTGCATCTGTGCCTGCGTGCTGTATGTATAGATGCTTTGCGTGCATCCACTCTCCCTTTCCACCGTCCTCTCCCCCGCTGTTGTAACAGTTGCTCTCCTCTCACCATTGTTTCTCAGAAAAGCACCACACGTGTTTTCATTCCCAGTGTAGGAGGCTTGCACAGCCTCACGCGCCTCATTCAGTCACCACCTCTATTGTGTCAGCTCATGTCGAGAATTGGATCATCTTCGTTCATATTTTGATACCCTGATTCTAATATTATGCTGATTTGTGTCTACCATCCTGCTGTATTATGGGAGCTGTGGGGGTCCTGGAGGTACAGGGGGTCCCCTCTCCCACTCACTCTCACCAAGAGCAGATGGCCCTGGCTGGGCTGAGCAGTGTGAATGAGCCCCTATTGTCTCTGGATGTAGCGTAGCCTCCTAGCCCAGATGGCATTTGCACCTTTTGTGTCTATGCTGACTTTCTGCAGAGTGAGACAGTGAATGCTGTCTACTCCAGTGGGTGGTAGCCCTCTGCTCGCTTTCATTAGCTCCTCTCTTTCTGGCTCTTTGTCTCTCACTCTCTTGTTTCTCAGTGTGCCGATTCAGTTCACTTCAAATGGGCTTTATGGACATGGAGGTTTGAAAACACTGTTGCCAGAGCAAAATAAACATATAAACGTATGTTGACAGAACAGCCACGAGAACATTAGTGAAGGTGGACAGAGCTGGCCTGAGTTCCAGTTCATCCCAAAGGTGTTATATTGGGTATTATTTCAGGGCTATACATGCATGCCAGTTTTTTGTGAACCTGAATCTGTGACGTTGAAACAGGAAAGTGCCCTCTCCAAACTGTTGGCACTCAGCTGTTGGTACTAAAGAGCGGAGCCGTAAACTGTGTCAATTCACCAGTTTGAGAACTCTGTTTTGGTCTATTTTTACACCTGTTTTCTTTATTAAACAGAAAAATACAACCATACGTCAATCCAAGTTTCTGTCTTTCACTACTAAGACTAATGTTAGTTTAACTGCCTTGTTAACTCATTGTAAAACACACTTCATTCACACTCGACACCAAAAAAAAACCCTTACCAAAACCACCTTTTTTTTAGTCTAATTAGTTTTTTTAGTCTAATTAGTTTGTTTGGTCATTACGGCAAAACCTCACCTCAGTTAGCAGGCCACTTGCTGCAAGTCACTTTGTTTATCCAAACGTTTATATGGAAGTTAGCCCCCAACACTGTAGCTGCAATAGCACTGGTACACATAAAATGGCTGCTGCTCTCACCATCCTGATACATTGATTTGAATGGGAAAGTAGGTTTTACTCCAATTCTGTTTCTATATTCCAGACCAAACCATGAAAAACAGCCTCAGACTAAAAGTACACAACAGTATGTGGACAGAGGTGACCACATGCTTTTAGACATGTTTATGTACATATCAGGTTACCTGTTGGCTGATAAGTAACTAGATTGCAGCACAGATAATCTAGTCTTGCACATTTTATACACTTCTCTGACACTGCTCCACACATAAAATAACTCAGCATTGACTTTTGGTTTTACACAGGACACAAACAGCAGTCTCCTGGGTCTAAGTCCTGTCTTTGTTTGAACGAACCATCCACCCAAGCTTCCTCTCTTCACAGACTTTGTTGCTCTTTACTACGTCACCTGACTTCATCCTTTGCAATATGGGTTGTAAAAGCTGCTTTTTCCAATGACTTATGGGGTTGTGTTTTTGGGGGGAGGACAGTCTTGACTTTTTCCATCATTATAACATCAAAGTTCATTCTTAAACTTGAGAAATAGTAGTTTTACAAAACAACTCATGGTCCACTTACCAGCCTTACTGGAGCTTTCAACCGTAACACAATAGGGTTTTTTTTCAACTGTCTTGGGGATTCATCTGTTGACATGTGAGCTCAGTGCCTGTTATGATTTCAACCATGTTTTTTTTTCTTTTTACTGATTGAGACCATCTGACGCGGTTGAAAGCTCAAGAAAAATCTATTAAGTGCACCTTGAGTCGGGGTTGTTTTGTCCAAATAATCACATAGCTCGCAGTAATGCAGAGGGACATTAAAAGTGGGCAAACCAAGAAATGTGGTTAATGACCATCATGGGGCAAAGACTTTTATACTCATTATGATGTGACTTCATTGCTCTGTCTGTTAATAAAACCTACACTGTCTCCATATTTAAGTAATGTCAGACCATGTTATTTATTTGTTACTTCATTAGTAGTCACTAATAAGGTCCTCCTTCTGTGTGAGTATGTGCATTTGTGTTCGTGCCGCCCCAAACATGCTGTTTTGTTTAAGAGGTTTTGTGGAATTCGGTATTTGTGGTGGTGGTTGCTTGTTATGATGTTTAAGGCTGCACTTTTTCCCATGCTCAGGCTTAATTTCTAAAACCACACACATACACACACACACACACACAGACACACGTATCTCTTGCTCGCTGGTTTGGCTGCACCTATTCTGAGAGCACAGAGGATGATTTAGATGGTGAAGGTTCTGGAAGATTATAGCGGTGATGATCTGACTATGTAGGTATCTGACGGCTGAGGGAGACAGAGATGCCATTCAAAATGTGTGACATGCGTGTGTATGTGTGTCTGTTTGTGTGCTCCCTCTTGTTTCATCCTCACCGAGCCGCAAAAAGTCACATCAGTGCACCACCTCGCTGCTCTGCTCATTTCCATGTAACAGCTAATTTACTGCTCAGATCAAGTCAGATGTCTAATGAATCTACACATCTCTGCTAACAGAGACCTTGGATGACCCCTCTCCTCCTTACAAACACACACACGCACGCACGCACAAATCACAGTTAGCGTGTGCCTGCCTTGTCATGGGGAGGCATCATATGCTCCTTCGTGCCCTCGGGGGCCTCCACAGCACAATGCCAGGCTTCAGAGCATTGGCTAAATCCCCATCAGAGACAGTCAGGCTGACTGTCTGGCAGGCTGGCACCTCAGCAGACTGTATTTACAGAAACCTCTGGAAGAAAAGGATCTGATTACCACGAGGAATATATACAACGCATCAATCAGCAGGGAGGCAGGGAGGGAGAGAGACAACGAGTGACAGAAAGAGAGAGAAAGTGGAGTATGGTTCATTGCGGTGGTTTTATTGGTGCTCTTAAACCTTTACACACCCACAAATGCATGCATTCAAACACACACACACACACACACACACACACACACACGCACACACACACACACACACACACACACACGTGGACACACACACTGGGTTTTTCTGGCAGGGGATGTGGGTCCAGAGAGCAGTTTGGTGTTTTAGTTTCAATCTTCCCCTCAGCCCAGATCAAGTACACCAGCCGGCAACTAAAGATGATGTCACTATCCCACAGCTGTCCCTACCACTCAGTGCTGCACTACACTGTGCATGTGCATGTGCATGTGCATGTGTGTGTGTGTGTGTGTGTGCGTGTGTGTGTGTGTGCGTGTGAAAAGCTCTGCTGAGGTCAAATTGGACTCTCTCCCTGTCTCCCTCTCTTTAATTCTGTCTTCTTTCAAAACTCTGGGGATCCTACCAACCGTGCTGAAAGCCATGGTACGGATCAAGTTCCCTCTGTGTGTATCAGAGACACACACACGCACATTCTGTATACTCCAATTCTAGCTGCCGGGAATGGCATGGGGGGAGAGAGTGGGAAAGGGAGGGGAAATGAGGGGAAAGTGGGGATGCTTTTACAGCAGAACCATCACAAACCATCAGAGGATAACAGTATTTTATTCACACATAACTGGCCACACACACACACACACAGTGTATACTGAGCTTGTGCATATGTGGAAATAGAGAGAAACTCAATATGGACAGTATTGCACTTGAGTGCAGTACTCACTCATTGTGTTTTGTCAAGCAGAATTCTGTTTCAAAGCTGTTTCCCCTCATAAAGAGGTGGCTAAATGATTGCCAATATTATCATATGATAAATTATATAATGAGAAATGAACAACTATAAGAATTAAAGCATTTTTTTTTCTATATTTGTATACCAGCAATATTTAAAAAAAAATATTCAGTACTCAGGTTTCTGTGGATTTCATTTATGAGCAAAGCATTCAGACAGCTTAGAAACTGCTACACAATAAAGAAGGCAAATCAAAAATACTTAGGATCAATTACATATTTGGTTCTGATGTCAAATCTACAAATCAATTAGATGCATACTTTTTGATATGCATGTACTTTCTTTAGGATGGTGATACTCAACTTGCTTTGCCCAGGGACCACTTCATAAAAAAAAAGCACACACAACATTTATCAGTATATATAAAAAAAATAAATGCATATAATGTAATAAATGAACCTTTTAACGTTTGCTATCCTCACTCATCTTTGCTAACAGGCAAATCCAGGTCATGTGTTTGCAGCGGCGTTTTTAGGATTTGAGTTCACCCGGGGCTCAGCCCTGTCGGGGGTCCAGGGAATCCTCCCCTGATGCTTTTTTATTTTCAGAAACACCCGCTATTTTCATGCTTTTTATGCATTCTGGCTTCATTTATACATTCAAAGTACAATAAAAAATCCCAGTGTGAAATTACTTTATTATTACTGTAAATTGGAAAATGGTTGGCAGGCCGCCCCGCAACCTGTCGTGGTCCAGATTTGAATCACAGGAAATAAGATGATATGAATGCTATGGAGCAAGGTTTTGATAACAAATGGAAAAAGACCCCTTTAACCAACCGGATGAGCTCTTTCAGTGCAGCCAGTCAGATACACCAAATTTCCTCTTAGCCCTGTGGGCAGATTTTTATGATCTGAATGTTTCAAAAACCACTGCATCAATTGTTACAGATAGCATTAAAATGTATTTTTAGTACAGCTGCTTTAATTCTTAAAGCTCATGTATTTTCATGATATACAGTGTTTTTAAATAAAGAGTGACAGATTCAGAAAAATAAAGCTCCACATGCACTGTGTACATGTAACAGCACACTTAATATAGCACAACAACTGCATGCTCTTAATTCATGGAGGTTAACGCACCAGAGGTTGAAAGCTTCCTGGAAGTGAAACATGAGTGCTCATACTGTAACTGAATGCAGATAAGTGCATGCACTTCAGTACGTGCACTGACATAGTTTTCTGAATGGAGGACTGCTTTGATTTAATTAAGGGTTTTGTGTGATTTTCCCACCACTACAACATCAGTACATGCAGTATGTCCACATGCACGCTGGCATTACATGAGTTGAATAATACAAAAACACATTTGGCATTACTTGAAATGACAACAGTCTTATTTAGCTTTATTTGGTGAACTAACCAAAGCGTATCATGTTCAAACAAGAGATGTTTTTCCCCACATCCTATTTGTGTGATTACCACATTTGCTTATAATAAAGTTTCATATTTTAATCAAAGGCTGTTATTCTTTGAGAAGTGTCCCCTTGCACTCACCTTTAAAACTGCAAAACAGCAAAAAGACACACCGTGAAATGATCAAAGTAGCTACGGATAAGAAAAGAAATATTTATTTGATCAAAGTCTGGTATTTTTTCCTCTCATGTTTTTGCTGAGCCTCCTCCCCATCTAACACGCAACATAAAGTGAGCAGCAAATGAATCAAGGCAGCACATACTTCCTGTCTCAACTTAGTGTATGAAAGTTTTGTATTTAATCAGCGATAATGTGGAGCAGTCCCATCTCCATCGTTATGGTTAGAGTGAATCCTTGAGTTCTATTTTTACTTCAGCCTGGATTTTTTTCCACAGTTTACAAGACTGAAAATATCATGAGAGTAAAACCGATCTGATTTTTATGTGCTCAAAAATTTAGTGTTCCCTTCTCCCACTCTCTCCCTGCTTTGCTTTAGGCGCTGTGCAGGGTTCAGCTGCACGGTGGAGAGAGGTTAGAGATCACGGTGTAGATCTCCGTGTGGGTGTCTGCAATGACTTTTGACCTCCACTGACCCGCTGAACAGCAGCCAAACTGGCCTTCCAACTGGGAACAGAGAGAGCCCAGAGGTCAGGAGAAACACTGAGAGAAGAAGTGTTTTCTCAGCCTCTGTCTCTGCTCACAACTTCATTTTCTGCTTCTTATTTCTGTCTCACTTTATCCTCCCGTTGCTGTTACTACATAATGTGCAAAATCTAAGCCCTTAGTTTAGCAATAAGAGCGAAGAAAAATATGCTTATTTTCTTATTGACAAGAGTGTCTGTGGGATTTATGCACCAGGGTTTTAAGAGGCTCCCAGGGCCCAAGGATCATGAAACTCAGTCAACAGATAAATGGCCATGTAAACATTTAAATCAAGTAGGGGGGAGAAAAACAACAACGTGGCAGGGACTTGCTTTCCTTCACCTAAAATGTAGGATTTTGTAATTGCCATTTTCGTCTCTACTCATCCAGCTCCATGTTAATCTGTTATTACCAGACAACCTGTATCTTCCATATTTTACAAATTTCCATACACTTCTTTGCACATATCACATTTTCTCACCTATTTCTTTCATCACTCTATTTTTGCTTCTTTATTACCGCAGCTCAATCACTCACTTTCTTCATCATCCACGTGTTATTTATCTCTCTACACTTCAACGGAGCTTTAGCATTTATGTTTGGGAAAAGGAATATATCTTATAATAAAAACACAAGACAAAATGCTATGGCAGATTTTTTTTTTTTTTTCAGCCAAGCCTACACTTCTCACACACACGCACACACACCCCTCTCCCAGGGCCCCTTTTCCTCCCCTCATCCTTCCCATCCTCCACCTCCTCTCTCTCATCAAGGGTCATTTGCTCAGCTTCCTGCCTGCCTCTCCTGGCTTTTCCTCTGATTTCTCTGATTGGTGAATTTCCGCATGTCTCTGATTGGTCAGTACATTCAGCGCCTCCCCTTGTTAACAATTATGAAAACCCCTCCTCCTTTTTAGCGACACTCCTTCTTTCTCTTGGGGCGGCCTCCTCCTCTGACTCCCCGCCTCTTCTTAAGTGCTCCTCCTCCTCTGCAGACCAAGAAGAAGGGTGTCAGAGCGCCTCCTGGTGGACGACGTGTTTTACACTGTGCACTTTAATGTTTAAAGTCTCACACTATTCTGCACTCAATACAGCAAAAGGTTAATTTCCTTAACAAAAGACCTAAAACTAACCTGCCTGCCTAACAGAAAAACACATAGTTTCACAAACAGAAATCGACAGGAGGTTTTGAAAAACAAGTCCATAAACACTGGAGGTGATCATCCAAACTTAGAGTGCCATCTAGTGGTTTATTGTGTGAACTGTGACAGAAATCAGAGGAATACACTTTAAATTTTAAATAAACAATGGGCAAAACATACAAAACAAACTGATTCTTGTTTGTATTTAATGAACAAAAGTAGCATTGATTTAAAACTGAAAAATGTGAATGAATCAAGCTTATTGTGCCAGATTTAATAATGACTCAAGACCTTTATTACATTAGCAAAAGTACATTTTAAGCCGAACTGGCTTGTTATGTGATGCAGAGGTATCTCTGGCTCTTTATTCCCAACAAAGAGTGAGTTTAGGCTACAAATGCTACTAATACTAATACTTTTCAACTAATATAGTAAAGAAGAAAAGAGACACATGATTGTTTCAGGTGGCAAAAACCACAATTAAAATTGTTGGACTTATAATTTAATTTAATTCAGTTTTATTTTATTTTAGTTTAGTTAAATTCATTGTTTTATTTCATTTCATTTTATTTTAATTTATTTCACATCATTTTATTTTATTTGCACAATGACTAAAACTGACTAAATGTATTTATTTATCCTTTATTTAGCCATGAAGGTCCCATTGAGATATATGATCTTTTCATCCATCAAGTCCTGGTCAAGACGGTGGCACAATCTGCATAACACGTACGATATATAAAAGCAACACAACAGAAATTATTGAAAGAAGAGGGGTTTACAGGCCATACCAGTGACATCCATACACGCTTCACCTACGTCAAGGATTAAATAAAGCAGCAATATATGTTTCCTTGAGGTCTGTTTTTAATAGACTTTTAAAAGTATTCAAGAAAGGGAGTGCTTCCAAAGTAACATTTTGGAGCTCATTCCATCCCATAGGAGAAAAGGCATCGCTGGTTGCAAATCTATGTCATGTGAAATCATATGATATTAACATAGAGTCAAGAAATATGTGCATATCTCTCTTGTCTGCATGCAAAACTGTGCAAAGGCACAGGCAAACTAAGCAGCTGCTCAAGGACCCCAGGTGCCATGTAGGGGGCCCCAAATCAGCACATTAGTATTTGCTGATTTGAGGTGAAAAGTTTTGTTTTGTTTTCAAAATGAAAAATATTATTCAAAGTATCCAAAACCTTATACATTTCAGCAAGACACATCATTGCACCTGTTGACATCTTTCTTCACTACGATGAACATGGGCATTGTAGTTTATTTTGAGACACATAGACTGTTGTGATGCCATAAATACTTACAATGGTAACAAATCCACAGCTGAAAATAGTCCCCAGTGAATGCAACATTTGCTCCTGTTTGGGCAATGTTTGTTTGAAACTACAGTGCCCAGCTTTTGAATCAAATATTTAGCCTTTTTTTTTAAATGTAATTATATATTTCTGACCCACTGTTCATGCCTTTAGTAGTAATCAAGTGTGTCGGGACTGAGAGTCTCTAACAGAGTGTGTAAGTTTGAAAGTTTTGACAAACACACTAACACATTGTGGGTTTTGTTCTTTTCTTGGCACTTGTTGACTTGTTGAAAAATAGAAAATTACCAGCCTTGTCCTGTTTTTGTACTTTTTCACTAGCTGTCATAAGAAGGAAACTAATCAGGATAATTTATCGTCTTTTCCTGACATCCTTTCAGTGGGGTTGGGGCGGTGTTGTCAAATTCTGCTTACGGCTCCCAAAAAAAGCTCAGGCCATTGCATGTGTAGCAGGTTAAATACTTTAACATAAAACTTTCTGTCTTTCTGAGGAAATA
Source organism: Epinephelus awoara (assembly GCA_035609425.1). Lineage (NCBI taxonomy): Eukaryota > Metazoa > Chordata > Actinopteri > Perciformes > Serranidae > Epinephelus > Epinephelus awoara. The sequence continues at coordinate 13,143,940 of CM069310.1, read as the reverse complement.
ATGGTACCGTATGTACACTTCCTGTCCCCTGAACCTCCAATAGGCTCAAAGTTTTTCTTCTGTCACTTCGTTCATTGGATGTCGTCATGTGCAAGAGACATGAATCACTCCTTATCCGCCACAATCACAACACAACACAGAGTTACACCGGCCACACATACAGTGGTATGAGCCTATGTGTCTGTCTGCCCGGCGTCAGCATGTCTTCCCATACATCATAATGCAGTGATCCAGCAGAAATGGATTTGACCATTGATAAAACTATAACCCATCACAAGGGCTTGATGAATGTGTCTCCTCGCTGAGTGTACGGGCATGTAAAGTGTTGTGATGATGACCCGGCTGATGTCTAAGTGAGGCGGAAGATAAAACTCAACATAAATCAGCTCAGCAGGGGGATAACAGCACATTCCCACAAATCATCCCCGGGAATCCGAGGGTGTCCCAGTCCTGGAGAGGAATTCTGGGAAGGCTGCCAGATCCAAGAGAGAGAGAAAGAGAGACAGGCGAGGATCAGCAGAGTCATTGCAGCATGTTTCGTTCTGCTTCCTGTTCCTGTCTCTTCTTTGGGTCTATCTGTTTTTATCTTCACGTCTCTCTCTATGTATTCTTGGTTAGTTTTCGATGAACATTTCGGGAAATTATACGTCTCAATCAACTAACATGAAACATGGGTGCAAAATAAGTCAAAAGCATGTTATATATGTGGAGGTTCAAGGTGTGTTAAATCAAACCTGCAGGGCAGTATTTCTATCAAAGCAGCAGCGTCTGTTTTCAAGCAAGTGGACAGCATGTAGAGGCAGAGAAGAGGGGAGGGAGAGGAGGCCTGAAAGCACGAAAATGGAAAGATGAAAAGGCCGCCGGGGTGGCGAGGGATGCACATTAAAAACATTAAGAAGAGAGAATTACAGTGGCGGAGAACAAGGTCTTTGAGGGAGTGCTCGGAGAGCTCGGCGAAAGAACAAAGGGAGAGCTTGAGGTATAGGGAAGCCCTCTGCGGATAAGACTCTGGATAAGTGTTGGAGACAGGATCGTAAATCCCAAAGCCCATAGTCTGCAGGCTGGGGCCAGGGTCAGGGAGGGAGAGCACAACGAGAAGGGCTGGAGAGAGGTGGGAGGTAAATGATAATACAGAAAGATAGACTGAAACCATAGCCATAAAAAACATCTTAAGGTTGATACTGAATCACTTAAACCAGATGAGGGTGGGATACTTTTCCGTTGAGATGCTTCGAACCGTCGTGTTAAAGGTGGACCTGGACGTGGCAACATAGCAAATGGAAACAATGTCAGGGTCATGATGCATGGTTCAAATTAAAGTTCTCCGCAGGTTGTTATTATCAACCTGTGTCTCCCAGCAGGCGTTCTCCACATTCTGTCTGCTTGGGATGCAAACACAATTCCAGTGAGTCATTTGTGCATGTGCATACACCCTCAACACATCCAGAGACAGGAACGCAGAGTGTGTCGCCCCCACTCCTGTGTTGCAAATGCTTGTCAAAGCTGAATTGCCCAACAATTGCTAGATACATAGGTTTTAATAGATGAACAGCAGTTCTAACAAAAAGAGAGGAGGAAAATTCCTTCTGTCATTAGGTTCCTCTGAGGTTTGCGCCAAAATAAAACCAATAACACATAACTGCCAGACAGGATATGAGCCAATGTGAGTACCTTTTGAAGAATATTTAAAGTCTTCTGTGGCTCTGGAGGAACTTGGTCAAGTCTGGTCAAGACAACCCCAATGATGTCATCAGGTTTATTTAGGGTTTGGCTCAGACTTTTTTGGAATGTATAATAAAAAGCCAGTTGATGTAGGTGTTTATGGAGGGTCTGATAAAAAAAAAGCTACCGAGTGTATTCAGTGGAGGTTGACCCTAATAAGGACAACCCAATCACCAGAGTAAATGTTGGTGTTGTATATTTCTGCAAACCACCGTTTCGTTGCATTTGTACATGTCATATGGAGCAGATATATTGAAACTCTAAGGTGGTAAATGTGTGGTTAGGTTTAGGCACAAATCCCACTTGGTTAGGGTTAGCAAAGATCATGTTTTGGCTTACTCCACGACAAACATGGCTGTAAATGTCCTGTCTCAAACACTGGTCTGCTGCTGTCTGCTCTCTTGCCTAGGTGTCACGCTGTCTACCATCCCCTCATTCTCCCAGTGAGAAGCCAATCTATTTGTAGAAGCTTATCGACACGTAATTTGAATTATGTTAGACGTATGAATGTATACGTACGTACAAAGGTAACATTTCTGTGGTTTGTAGAAACCTTATAATGCCAACATTTTATTCTGGAGACTGAGCTAATTAAGAACTGAGTGTCAGGATACCTCGACCTCTTTCTATTTTCGTCTGCCTTCCTCCTGAATTTATGGAGGTACAATGCCAAATCAATGGACTACCGCTTAAAGTTTTTACTCTACATGTTTACAAGAAGAGGCACTAGTGCACCAAAAAGGCGGCTAAGAATTTACTCCTGTTTGTGACAGAGCGCAGCTGTTTTATGAAATTCCTAAGCCCGGCCCCAGGCTGGGGTTGGAAAGTATAGAGAGATGGACTAACTAACAGCCAAAGTCACAACAGCTGGTATTGTAAGTCTGTATGTGTATCATCACGGCAAAATGTTGACCTCAAGACACATACTGTAGCAGGAACTACCACAGAAGCTGTTGAGAACTTTAGTAGATGTTTATACGTCTCTCTGTGGACAGATTTTTATAAACGCGACGATGGGTCATTAGGGGGAAAACACTGGATCCTGCACTTCCCATAATGCACTTAGTTTCTCGTCTTTGTTTAGTACAGGCCAGAGCATAATACCAAGCCTTTGACCAGTAATCTTCAGTGTTCCTCTTCCTATTGCAGCTAATAAATATGCAGCTCTTCATTAATTGATGTCTGAGAAGATGAATAAAAGGTTGCAAGACCTCAACTTATCTTTCAGTGTTTTCAATGCAGCTTGAGAAGAATTTTTTCCTAATTGGAATTGCTGGCTTGGAAATAATTAGCAAAGCCTACAGTAAAGAAAAAATACATGAATGTGAATAGTGCTGCCGTCAGTATTTCCATTGAATGCCTGTTTTGAATGGCCAATTAGGCCACACGTCTTTTCAGATGTGTTCTTCAGAGCTGGATGATTATTGAGACAGGAATTTGCTCAATATAAATGACACTGAAGCTGAAGATATGTGTGTATGTGTCTGTTACATGTATGTGTGTGTGTGTGTGTCTTTATCAAACGCGACAGGTGACGTATGTTTTCAGGGGTCTTTAATAACAGAGTGGTTGGCAGGAAATAAGACACGTGTCCTGGTGCTGTCCTGCGAGAACACGTCTCCTGCTGTTGACATGTTGACCACGGTGTTTCTGTCAGCGCTCCTGATGCTGGGAGGTCTTGGAGGGGCAGCAGCATTCAACCGGCAAGTCCATGGGAAATCAATCCACAGTGATAAAACTTTGCCGGGCAACAATGATGGAAGACACACCGTGAGGACACAGCCACACCAACAGGTAAGATCTATTTTAATAAAAAAAAAAATGCAAAACTATCTCTGATTCCATTTTTTCAGGATTTAATTTTGTCGTATATGATAGTAAACTGAGTATTTTGGGGATCTGGGGGCTGCTGGTTGGATACAACTGTATTTTTACGATACATACCATTGGATCTGCTATATCACATTTACCCATTTTTGTTCTACATTATAGCAAAGCAATAGTTAATGCATTATTGCTTTCATACCACCATTTGCAAATGGACTTAAATGACTGACAATAGACACATTTAGTCAAATAAAACTTTTTTACTGGAGGGTATTTTGATGGTATTTCCCTTAAATATGTATGAAATAACATAAAATGATGTGCCCTTACTTAGAAAGGAAGATTCGTAATCAAAAACTAGGCTGCAACTAAGAATTTGCTTCGAACTAATAAGATAATAATAAGAAATTTCAATGAGAAGCGACAAATGCTTACATCTGAACCAGCAAATGTTTGGAAATTTCAATTCAATGAAAAAGATTAACTGATTACAAAATTAGTTGAATAATTTTCTGTTGGTTCACTAATTAATGAATCGACAAATATTCGTATATGAGACCTATCTGGACCTCACCGTGTTTTTGTTCCCAGACAAAAAATGAAATCAGCAGGAGTCTGGATCTTGAGAGCTTCAGCGTAAACGTGACCCCCACCACCAGCAAAATCAGCCTCCCGTCCATCATCAGGCTCTTCCCGCCTACTGCCAAACCTTTCCAACTGCACGCCAACATGCCCATGCGCTTCGGGAGGGAGAGTATTCCTGGTGATGACAGTGCCCCAAACTCGACCCCCAACATGCCCCAGAGGTTTGGGCGATCATGGGAAATGTGTGCCAAGTGCCTCAATGTTCAAGAAGCACAGAACCCAATACTGCCACAGAGATTTGGGAGAAGAAGTCCATACTGGAGCCTCTTTAGGACTCTGGACAATACCCGGTTGTTAAACACTGGTTTACACTGGTAGGCAACTCTTGTACATAATCACTGACATTCATATTTAATTCAAAAGAGAATGCCATAACGCTTTGGTTTGCAAAAATATATATATAATATATAAAAATATAATATTCACTTAGCTGACAGATCACCAGCTGTTATTCATTTAATTCCAGTTTAGTTCAACATCCTTACACACCTATCATTTTTGCTTATTTTAAATAACAAGCTATGTATTCTCTTCCCACAGGGTTGAAGATTTTGACTTTACAACCAGCTCCGAAGAGGTGGAGATGCAAGAAAAGAGCTTTAAAGGATGAAAGAGGATTAGACAACACAGAGGTCTATTATAACATGTAAACATCAGCATACCTTGTTTTTACCGTGAAGACAAACGTTAAATGTTAAAATGTCCAAGAATAAATAAGTAAGGTGAAATATTTGAAATTTATTGTCGCTTTTAAATAAATAAAGTTGTTATTATTGTGACAGAAAACCTGTTAAACTATAATATTAAAAGTTTCAAGTGAGTCGTTCTGGTTTTCTTTTGCTCTATGACTGAGTCCTTAGACTTATTTTTAATCTAAAGATATTTGCTTCATATTGATGGACAAATGAATTTTGTATCTAACAAAGCTGCCATACAGAAAACAGGGAAGGTCACTACAAGCATTGACCACTAGAGGGAGACAAACACCATGGAGAATTAGCACCAGTGTTCCCAAACCATCACAGTTACAAATCACTGACTCTTCAAATGTCCAAAGGGAAGCATTAAACGTACAGTTTGTTGAATTTAGAAAATAATGCCAAAGTTTCTTTGTACCTTTCTCCCAGAGAAAGGTAAATAAAGGTGCCAGTGCCCAGGGAACAACCCATTGAGTCCATCATTTCTCTGTCATGTGTCCCTGTCAATCCATTGTCCTCGTGAGCTTGAGTTCGGAGGTCAGATCAGAGTGCTCTCTGGCAGGTGAGAGGAGAGATTAAGAACTGTTGAATAACACTGCTAGCACTCATCTGTACAACATGTCGGGGTGTGTAGTTGTAATAAAACATCTTACCCCATTGTATTAAACATTTTACATGATGGTGTCTGTTTACATGTGACACCTCCAAAATATTCAAGGCCTGCTGTGCGTACCAATTTAAATCAAACTGATGACTGTCCTCAGTGGCAGCACTTACATGTTTTATAAGAAGGAGGGCTGCTTATCAGGTGTCCAAATATCCCAATATGACACATTTTGAATCCTTGCTCTTACATTGACCAAATAATCTGCTCTCATAGACTCTTCCAAGGGCAGACACTTGTCAGGACCAGAAAAGCCCCGGTGTGCTCACTAGTATGGATTACTAAGATACCTAAATGGAACGGAGGCATCAGAAACGATAGTAGCTGGTTTAAAGAATGCTTTTGTGTCCAAGTGACTAATGTGAATGAAATTCTACCACTGTGACATATTTTCTTAAAGGAGCTATTTAAACATCCAACTACCTCAGATGCAGGCGCGTTAGAAAGTATCACTTGAGTGTTGAGAAAAGATAATACGGCGCACTGCTGTTGCTCACCATCAATTTGTAGGTTATACTAACGTTTCGGTCCCTCTGGACCTTGATCGAGGCCTAAATGTTGTTGGTATAACCAATATCCTGTAATGCTGAGCAGGAACATTGCGCAGGATCTTTTCTCAGCGTCACTGTGACATTTTTTGAAGAACAGAAGAATTTTACACAACGTTGGATATCTGGGACACACTAATATCCTGTTTTTTTAAACCACGTGTCATGTGCAAGGCAAGATATACTCACTACCTGGCAACATACAAAAAATGTTCTTGGACAGGTGAAGGGTAGGGTTCTCAGTTCGTATCTTTGTATTTGTTTTATACACAGGTAATATTGGCTCTCAGGTATAAAGGAGTGCAGTGGTGTAAATGTGCGGTTGATCAATTGTGAGGACTGTGTATTTATGTCATAGTTCAATTAGTGAGGGATTAGTATATCTTGGGATTGGGGGTAGAGCTACACAAGCATTTTGCTTCTTTCTACACCTTTTCGGTACACCTATCTGGTATAGCCAATGCACAGGGTACATGATGGACAGGTCACCAGACTATCACAGGGCTGACACGTAGAGACAGACAACCATTCACACTCACATTCACACCTACGGCCAATATAGGGTCACCATGTCTTTGGACTGCGGGAGGAAGCTGGAGTACCCAGAGAAAACGCACGCTGACACGGGGAGAACATGCAAACTCCGAAGCCTCTTGCTGTGAGGCAACAGTGCTAACCACTACACTACCGTGCCGCCTCTATGAACTTCACCCTAATAAAATTCCTGAAATTCAGTTATGGTTTTTGGTTTTGGTGTGCCACCCCAAGATTTCAAGTGGCCCCATCTGACCCTCAGATTTCTAGGGGCGCCACTGCTATGGTTGTGCATCCACAACAAAAGGGGAGGGGACTTAGGGACTGTGTTGGGTATATCTGTGGGTCCACTCAGGTGTCTCCAGCATGTCAGAGCGCTGTTTGCCTGCGCTTGAAGGTGGCCATGGAGAAACTTGTTCTGCAACTTCGAACCACAATCATTTCATTACAGGAGCACATGACTGTGACACAATCCCAACAACGCCCTAAAGTCAAAGTGACACATTCTGACTTGCATAAAAAAACATCTTATTTACTATCACCTCCAGCAGCAGATGCATTCCCATACATCGTGAACATACCTCACCTTGATGGGTGTGACCCACATACTGCAGCTGAGTCGTCTTCACCGAGTTGCGCAACGTCTTTTCATTACAGCTTATCCAACCCGCACCAACAGCCACTCCCTGCTTAAATTTAAAAGCTTTTGAATAGAGGTTCAAATCCGGTCGTGTCCGTGAAACGATCAGTTTCCAGCAGCTCGTAGACTTTCAGCTGACAAACAACAGGGAAACGGCAAAGAAGAGTGACTTTGTAAAGCGGAGGAAAGTTTTACCTGGAGGTGATCAACAACAGCACGAGCCCGACAGGTAGGGTTTGTCTTTGGGTTGTTTTCAGTGTCTACCTCAGGCGGAAGGCATGTTACCATCGCGACGTAGTGTGTGTCTAATCTGTCTTATGTTTCAATAGTTAACGTAGGATAACTTTATTATTATTATTGGTGACAGCGATTGTTTTCATCCAGGCGAGTACACAAACAGTTGCTGTTCAGTTTCCTCTTTACATGTGTTTCTGTAACCCCCCCTAAGTTCTTCCTACACATCAACTCCTGTTTCATGACTTTTAAAACAACAATCCGGAAGTGTGAGAGTATCTTTACCCATGCACCCTGAGCTACACTGTTCCCAAAACACTTCCAAACCATGTATTCACTCCACTTTCACATTTTGTTTCAGTGTTTTTCCACTCACTCCTGCAGTTTCATAGCCTGTGACTGACTGTAACACCCACTGATTGTAATCATTTCCTCTTCTCAGCAGCTGGTCATGGGGGACATCGCAAAAGGGAAAAAGATTTTTGTCCAGAAATGTTCCCAGTGTCACACAGTGGAAGAGAAGGGACGCCACAAGACAGGACCCAATCTGTGGGGTCTGTTTGGGAGGAAGACAGGACAGGCACCTGGTTTCAACTACACACAGGCCAATGTTGATAAAGGTATGGCTCGTAAAGAAAAAGCTGGAGAGAAATTATCTAATGACTGACAGATCAGTTGATTTATAGTCAACTGACCTTTCACATAAAAAGCAAACTGGTCAAGATGCAACTGAAGTAACAGGGAAATTAGAAACACGAGAGAGCACATGTGCAGCCTGGATGTATTCTCTCGTTTGTATGAAGGAGATGACATCATCTGTTCATGCTACAGGAAAATTGATAATAAATATGATTACTTCTGAATCCAGTCAACAGGTAGAGTCGTTAACATTTAGGAGTCGAGCACCAATAGGAAGCACAACTGCTTTAGAGACAAAGGCAGCACACGAGAGTTTTGGATGCCTTAAGCAACATTTTAATAGCAATCAGGAGAGACTCATATGAAAAGAGACTTAAAGGGTACTTGTCTCTATTGTTCCCAGAGAGAAGACGCTGACTTTTTCTGTGGTACCTTCAAGCGTTTCTAGTTTCAAGTTTCTAAAGTTTTTAGAAAGGTGCTGGTGTCATCACCGTCACTCCTTTACTGTTTATCCCGAGCTGTACGTTGTCAGACAGAAACAATCACTGTGTCATATTATCCAAAATCTAGGACGATATCTAGTCTCATATCATGATATCGATATAGATCATTTTGCAAATCATTTTTGACCTATATTCAATGGAATACAGTACAAAGACAAAATATCACAAATCACAATTTGCCTCACAGGGCTTTACAGCATAAGACAACTGTCCTTAGGACCCTCGCAACGGATAAGGAAAAACTTTAACGGGGAAAAAACGGTAGAAACCTCAGGAAGTGCAAATGAGGAGGGATCCCTCTTCCAGGACGGACAGACGTGCAATAGATGTCGTACAGAACAGATCAATATGATAAATTAACGGTAATCCGTATGACACAATGAGACAGAAAAAGAGAGAGAGACAGAGAGAGATGCAGGACAGACGGTAATGATAAAAGCTTACAGCAACATTAATTAAAGCAATAATATTATAATTATAGTTACGGCTATTGTGGTGCAATATGTTGAAAGTATATATTAATATATGATAGTATAGAAGTAGAAGTATGACTAATGATAACAGCAGCAGCAGGAGGCATCTGGCAGGACCATGGCAGCAGCACAACCACACACGTGTCACACTATCCAGGCACCACTGCGATATGAGTTAACCTGCGAGACAGAAGAAGAAGCCGAGTTAGTGACATGCAGTATGGCCGAGTTAGCAAGATGCAGTAACTGGACATGAGTGTTAGCAAAGGAGAGAGAGAAGGAGAGAAGGTGCTCGGTGTATTATACGGTGTACTGACGAACTTTATTGTTTTTTTATGTAAAATATACACTCAGTCTAAATTTGATGCCTGCAACACGTTCCAAAAAAGTTGAGATGGGAGCAACAAAAGACTGGAGAAGTTGTTGAATGCTAAAAAAAACCCCTGCTTGGATCATTCCACAGGTAATCAGGATAACTGGTAACAAAGGGGCATCCTCGAAAGACGCAGTTGCTCAACTCTCTGAAAAAACGTGTGGGAAAATAGTCCAGCAGTCTAAGAACGACATTCCTCGACGCACAGCTGCGAATAATTTATGGATTTCAGCATCTACAATCCATAATATCATCAAAAGAGTCCGAGAATCAGCAGAAATCTCTGCATGTAAGGGGTAAGGCTGAAAACCAACACTGAATGGCGGTGACCTTTGAACCCTCGGGCTGTACTTCATTAAAACCAACATGATTGTATTAAGGATATTACTACATGGGCTCATGATCACACATTCTATATGTGTTAAAGCACCTTGGCTTAGGAGTAAAAGAGTGCAGGTACTAGACCTGCGTGCCTGCAGTCCAGACCTGTCTCCCACTGAACATGTGTGGCACATTATGAAGCACAAAATGCAACAACGGGGACCCTGTTGACACTGTTGAGCAGCTAAAGTCACATGTTTCACTTTCAAAGCATCAACAATTAGTGTCCTCAGTTTCCAAACGCTTACTGAGTGTTGTTAACATGTTGTGAACATGCTCCACCCCCAACTTTTTTGGGAACTTGTTGCAGGCATCAGTTTCAAAATGAGAGTATATTTATAAAAAATAATGACGTTTATGAGTTTGACCAATAAATATCTTGCCCTTGGATTGTATTCAGTTGAATACAGGTCAAGAGAGATTTACAAATCCTCGCTTTCTGTTTTTATTTACACTTAACACTGACCTTGATCGATAGCTCTGACGCTGAAATGTCAGCAGAGACAGGAACCGTTTTAAAATTTCCCAGCGAGAAGATGATTGGCTCGCAGGTCATGAAAATCTGATTGGTATAACTGCAGGAGCAAACGCTCAGTCAGCTGATCGAGTTGGACAGGAAAGCGGGAGATAGAGAGGGAGTGAATAGATAGAGTAGGCATGAAAATGTCTTCCTGTTTGGACTTCCACTCAGCGTCACTGCAGCAGGTCTGAACAAGCAGGACTGTGAGATTTCACCTCTGACTAAAACCGAAACACAGTCATCAGATGGGTGAAGATGCAGATTTGTAACGTACTTATAGAATAAAATACTGTTTATGAAAACATATTGTACACTGTTGCATGCGTTTGATGCGTATGTGTTTTTTGTTTTAGGTATCGTATGGGATGAGGAAACCCTGAACACGTACCTTACAAACCCTAAGAAGTACATTCCTGGAACCAAGATGATCTTTGCTGGGATCAGGAAGAAAAAGGAAAGACTGGATCTTATAGCCTATTTAAAGGATGCCACCTCCTAATGTACTGACAGCACAGAACACCCACATGCAGCTGTGGACAGACACTGTACATTTACGGGAAAAAACTGAGCGTGTTCTTTGTTTTAAAGTTCATAATTTACAATAGTTTTTAAAATTTCCATGAGTACATATTGTTACATTACAGCACTGCTGCCACACTGTTTTTGTGTGTGGGAGACTGTTTTTAATTATCACATGAGTCAGGCTTCGTGCAACTCGTGGGTTTTCCAGATTGTTCTCAGTCAAGGCTTCTTAAAGAGGCAGCCTTCCTTTGGGATCTTCTAAAAACAGAGTTGTTTACCTTAAAACATTTACAACAGCTCGCACAGGAACTACACACTTTGCATTTTTGCCTCTTACTGCACTTCTGATCGCTGCTTTTTCAGATTTATTTTTCTATTATATTATAACTTGTTAAAGTATCTTTCTGTTTATATGTTGGGGCTTTTTTCTACAGTCTTAAAATGAGTAGACGTTAAAAAACAAGTGTTTGTCTTAAATGGTGCTGGACTGTCTGCTTTTCTTTTTAAAGCCAGTGGGTGGGGCGACATTAAATGTTATAAAGCTGCACTTTAAAATGTTTCACATTTCTACATTTTCTAAATGAACGTATTTGACTTCAGAGCAGATTTGTCATTTACAGCAAATCAGACGTTTTTTTATTATTTTATTTAATTTTTTTGATAAAGTAATAATTACAGTTCTTCAGCTTGACCTAAAATCACATATTGAAAAATGCCAATCCCAGTTTTTACATTTATATTATATTCTTTACGCTGAGTTACTGTTTTGTACCCTGCTGTCACTTTTCTAGACAATACCTTGACCTTGACTTGAGAACACGGACGTGGCAATAAAATAATTCTGCTTCAGTGAATTATCTGAGTGGTCCATTCTTTCCATGTGATACTTTTATTGTTTCCTTCCACATTGAAATGATATATTCAGTTAAAATTGTAAAAATGTTGTACATGTATTTAGGTAGGTATTTACTTAGTTAGTGTGGCACATTATTGTCTGTCATGTGTTCAACTTCAACTCACAGTATTGACACAGTATGGTAAAGAGGAGTTAACGTCATCAACATGATTAAACAGGACATAAAGGTGAACTAAGGCAATGTGACACACCTTTTTTGGTGTATGGCCCAGTAGACATACGAAATAACTGTTAACTCCCTCCAGTGATGTTTCTTTAAATCATCTTAGGCCTATTTATACTTTTCATGTTGAAATGAAATATGAAAACACAATATTAGAAGGTACACAACCTCGCTCACACTCAGGCAGCATGTTCAGGTTATGTGGGACAGCCTGTTTGGTAAAGTGTGATAGTTGTTCTTAGATTAAGAAAATGAGGTTTCTTTGCTGCTTAGTCAATGGAAACACTTTAAAAACAGGAAACAACCATGTAATTCAATGTAGCAGGAGGAGCTGTTTGTAAATGTTTTGTTTTTGGCACTACAGGCTGTTTCAGTTTGATGAAATAATACAATTACAACACAATAATGACATGCAACTTACCGATGATAATAAGTTTGAACATTTCATTCTGGTCCTGTCAACATGTTAGTCATGTAATCAGAATAATAAAAATGTTAACAGGATGAAGGGGCCTAAAATAAATTAATTGCAATTGCATAGCCTGTCAGTCACTCTTGTCAAAAAATAACGATTTTATGTTTCCATTTTTATCACAATTAACCTCAATCATGTAATCAGGGGTCAAGACGTTCACCCATTAATAGATGGTAGTTTCAAAGCATAAATAAAGCATAAAATGGTGTCCCATTTTACATGAACTACGCTGTCCCAGTTTAGCTCACATTTGTTGTGAGTTTGTGTAAATCAACCAGTGGTTAAACCACTCCATTATGATCCACTACAGGTTGTTACCTTATTGAATTCTATTGACAGCTCCATATGCTGCTTAACTGACCATGTGCTCACACCATGGATTTATTAGGAGACCTGGACACAGCAAAGTTAATTCCTATCAAAGTTACTCAGTGGCGCATGAAGCCAAAATGGTTCAAATACTGCATATTAAGTTACCTGGATGATCAGCACTGCTTCAGCATTGTGCGGCCCATAGAGCAGGAGCAGTTTAGCGCTCTACTAACGTGAATGGGAATAAAATGATTTCATCTTGTGGCTCTTCTAGACTTCACAAATGTTATCAGACTGAATGGATCAAAGCCTGATAGTGAAATGATTCATTTCGGGTTGTGACACGTTGTGAAATGTATCCACTGATTTACGGACATCTCTTTAGTCTATGGAAAAAAGTCTTTTTGGGCTGCAGGACACGTGACAGACCGCGGAAACTGCAGTACCACAGTTTGGCCACTATGAAAATTCACACTTTCTCATACTCATGGATGTATAAAGAGACCTGGACACAGCATTAAAGGCAGGACCCCTTTCATTCCTCTGAAAGCTGCTTAGTGGCACATGAAGCCAAAAAAGCTCTGTTTCCGTGGCATGAAATTATCACAATGATTGGTGCATCATTGGGCCCATAGAGCAAGCGTGCTAGCCGAGCAGCCAACTTCCGCTGGCCTAATGGCTGACTTCCTGTTTAGCCCTCTGCTATCTTGAATGAGGATAAAATAATTAGCCTAAGTCTTGCGGCTCTTTTAGACTTTTGAAATGTTATCGGACTAAAATAATTAAATGTTGATGGTGGAAAGAGTCATCAGAACGCTAAAAAAAAAAAATGTATCCACTGATTGCTACATGCCTCTTTCCTTATGTAAGTCTATGGGAAAAAATCTTTTTGAGCCCAATGGCATCACGTGACAGACCCCGAATATTGCAGTACCATTGTTTGGCCACTACAGAAATTGGCTTCAAAGCCCAGTGCACTTCTTAGGGGCCTGCTCAAATCTATGGCCTGCTCACACTGCACAGTCTTCCCATAGTCACTCTGATAAAGTCAGACCAATCCAAAATATTGCCTAGCAGCAAGAAGTGTTGTAGCAACAATTCAAGATCAGTTTGGGTGATTGGCTGTTGATTTTACACATTAAAAATCATTACAATAGCATAACCTGATGTCCCATCTTACCTCAACTCACCCTACAGTTATAAATAATTTAAAAAAATGCAGAAAGAGAATTTTAGTCATCTACACATTTTTAATACTTTCACCTTAGTTGTAGTAGTATGTCAGAATGCGTCAAAAATGGAGAGTGAAGTTATGTAAGAATATGGAGTATTGATTTTACCATTATTTCTTCCATGAGCAAGATAATCCAGCAGATGGCGCCATTTAGCAGGTGACCATCAACACCACTGTGGACATGAAACGTGCCAAACGAGTGTAAGCATGCCGACATAAAATGTTAGTGCCATTGCAGCCATCCAGTCAGCTGCACTCAGGTCGATCCAGAAGACACCACAGTTAATGGGAACAGTGTCCAGACCCGCTGGGACCAGAGCTGCCACCGCTGTGTTGGCTCCATTCAGTGGCATCTGCCGGGCATTTAGCGCCGGGAGGAAAAAACAAAGGTCCTCCCTCCTCAATTGTGTTGTTATTGACCGGCGGTGGGGAAAAGAAGCGGGTCGATAAGTGGATCAGATTTATTAGCGGTCCAGATTGGCCACAGCACGCCAAATGCCAAGAGGAGCCACAGTCTGTGGGACGACTGCATTTCATTTGGGTTAGAGGAGCGCCAGACAGCGTGTCTACAAGTGCGGCGCAATTTCAAGTGGAAGGTAAGGTGGATCTTGTGCATTAAAAGCCATGGATGTGAATGACATTCCATTTAACGCTACTGGATCATCACAGCATTAAGGCATCCTGCAGATTTCTTTAGATAATATAGGGGCTGATATTGAGCCATAGTAACGAAGCTGTGGATTAGTGATTGAACCCGGTGCATCATATTTTCTGCACGTGGTTCAACACGAGATTATATATTTTTTTGATTTTTTCATGTCATCTAACGTCTTCTTGCATCCACTACCAGATGAATATAATTATACTGGACATGTTTGTGTGAATGTGTAATCCTAACCCATGTGTAAGCCTACCACTGTTATTTACTATGACTTCTGTCATTAAGTGTCAGAAGTCATAATAAGCCTGAGTGACAGCCCACTCCCCCCCAGCCCCTGTCTAATTCTGGCACAGGGCTGAGAAGGTTGTTGGCATGGCTGGAATTACAGCGGTGGCTGCATCTGCTGCAGTGTGGAGCTGCAACAAGTTTATTTATTATGCTATGAGGAGAGAGAGAGAGAGGACTCAGGTTAAGGGGGAGATCAAATAGTGACACCCTCCAGAGGGGAGTAAGGAAAAGTGGCAGCTGCCAGTAACTGCATTAAGCTCAGCAGAAATAGTGTGTGTGTGTAGCCAGTGTGTGTGTGTGTGTGTGTGTGTGTTTTACAGCTTGTGTTTTGCGCTTTAGGGAAGGTAAACCGTCAGGATGGATCTGGTCCAACTTGCAGTGTCCATCCACATTCTTCTGTGTCCTGCATGGGCACGTCACTCTTACATGGACAGCATCCTCTCAGCCCGCTCTGGTAAGTCGTGTGAGTATAAGACTGACTGTCACATAACAGTAGGGTTCGGTATCGGTACTTGATGCTTTTGAATCATCGACTGAAATAACCCAGTACCAAGTAGTATCCAATCGTCTCCTGCCAAACAATACCTGCGTTCAGTCCTTTTCGTGCTGGAGGTCTGATCTCAGACCATCCCGCCTCCCTGCCAGATCAGCAAACTTTCTGTTGCTGCTGTCTGCAGAGCTGCTCTCCTCCCGGCAACCGTCAGTTCAATGTCTAGTGCTTAGCACAAGCCGATAAGTGTATATCATATAAAAACGTAAGTGATGGTCAAAGTTGTTAAAATGAAATTTAAGGTTACATGAGCCTCAAAACCAGCCACAACTCAGCCCTGAGCAGAGTGACCGTCTGCCATTGACCAATCAACAGACTGCAGTGTTCACAGCTCCACCTTTTGGTACCAGATCTGTGTGCTAGGCACCCCAACAGATTGATGACCAAAAGTGGGGACGGTACGGAACGGTTCCATTGGTATCATCCACAACTTTTCACAATGGAAATGGAAAAAAAGCCTCCTTAAGGGTTCTAGTATTGATACTGATGTTGCAGTTTTTTAAACGATACCCAGCTCTACATAACAAAAGGAACACATGTTGCACGTACATTTTACGACCGTGCTTCACCAGGGCGGATTGTCTTTCTGTCAGCTCTCAGGTTTCTGGATGAGCCATTGACCTTTGACCCCTGTTGTCTCATGTCACCGCCTCCGCCGCCGCTCTTTCCTCCGCCACCTCAGCTGTGGAAGCGGGGCAGCCCTGTAGGTGTTCACAAACACGCCCACACGCAGCATGCTTACATAAAAACACCTCATTTACACGCATGTATGGTCACATTAGGCCACCGATTCAAACCTCTTGCATTTTGTGTATGTTTGATTGAAGGATGGTGATGGTCTCTTGGAACCAAGTGCTCCTGGAAGAGAGGTGCAGCAAAAACAAAAACCTGTGACACCTGGGTGTTCGTCTGGACCTCCCGGGCCTCCAGGACCCCGGGGCCCAGAGGTAAGGCCCTTTTTCAAAATACTACACAACGTTGAAACCTCACATCAGCGGTGGCACCACAGTTCAGCCATATTAAATCAAAGAGCATCCATACTGCAGCCAGCCTGCTGTGGCCATTTAAAGACAGCAGATTGGAATTTTGTTAAATGGAAATTAAACAAAATGACCTTTACGGTATTGATTTTTCCACAAATGATCCATGCTCTATTAGAATATGGAGCTGGATATAAATTTGGTGTCATTTTTCAGGGTCACGGTGGATTACCCGGAATAAGAGGACCAAAAGGGGAGAAGGTGTGTGTTTCTAGTTTTCTGTTTTTATAGGTATTGAAATATGTCTGTAATGTATTTTGCTGTGTGTGTCCTTGTGTTCCTCTCTGCTATAATGAGTGCAACGTCTCCTCTCCCCTCATTTGTCCTCCTCCAGGGAGAAATTGGACGTCCGGGGTCAAAGGTGAGCCGCTCCTCCCCTCCTGCGTGTCGCGTTCTCTCGCTCATCTCTCTCTGGTCCATCTTGCATGTCCTTGGAATAATGGGATGTGGATTTCTCTCTCTCTGTTGTCCCCTCTACGCATCCTCAATCTCTGTGATGTGATTTGTCTATTGATGTGCTCAGAATATCCTCCGCAGCTGCTAAATGGGTCATGCTACATTAGTCCCAGTAGCCGCGCTAACCACACAGCAAAGCTTGATCACATCTTTAGACGTCTACCTTTATCCTCCCACTCCTCACCTCTCTGTCATCCCCCTCTTCTCCCCTTTTCCTCTGCTTATTCCTTCTTTCTCCTCCTTTCCTTGGCATGGCTCCATTAGCCCTCGTACTGGACTCCAGTCCTGCTGATCCAGCCTCTCCAGCACTCCACTTCTGCACTTTAATCTCCCTAAGTGCTTTTGCTCCCCGCGATAAATCACTCCACACAGCAGCAGGTCCATGGTGTCTCTACAGGCTGCTGTTTTAATGGCAGGCAGCTAAATGAGGGCACACTGCTAGCATGGCACCAGCTCTGGGATACTGTTCCAGGTGTCACAGAGATGCAAAGCTGTTGTGTAATACATTTGGCTCTCCTGCTTGCAAAGAACTGGCGATAGGGCAAGATCGATTAAGCCTTTATTCCTGTCCACTACTTAGCAAATCTCAGTGGCATCGTTAAAGCTTTGCATGCAAGGTTTTGTCCTCTGTCATGTCTGATTAGGAGTTCACAGTTCACAGTCAATTTGACATGCTTATTTCTATCTAACCCTTATCTAACCTGATTAGTCTTAAAAAAATTAGTAGCTCTTTTTCAGGAGAAATAGGAATGAAAGAAGCATCCCGGCGAACATATAAAGTTGCAGATTGTCAGCATATATAACAAAGTACAAAAGCAGAGCACAAAAGAAGAAATTGATCAAAATATAAAAGGAAGCCCAGACATTTTGGAAATTAATTTGCTTTCTTCCCAAGAGTCAGATGAAAAGACCAGAAGAAAGCAGGCACCAGATTCCAGAAAGTCAATATAAGAAATAGGCAGGCACATTAACCCCACCTTAAAACCCCGTTTTTACACTGCAGTTTTGTATAGATTAAACGAGATATTAAGTGTTAATGAATGAGCTTTAAAGGTGCTGGTAGGCTGATTTTTCTTACATTTGGGCAAAACCAGGTCAGCTTATTACACCTGTTTTGAGAAGTTATGCCAAACATACCTAATGCTGGCAGTCGCTTCATATACTCCATATAGACCCAAGAGTCTCATCTAACTCTTGGCAAGAAAGTGAATAATCCTGTTGAACTAATGTATTACATGAAAGTGCAAGTTAGATCTTATTTAAGAGAACAAGGTTAAAACATCCTGCTGTATACAGTAGGTTCAGACTGTAAGAAAATGAGTCTGTCGCAAAATCCTTTATGCAATCAAAAGGTAGAGACGTTTTTAGCTTCCTTTCTTTTTTTTCCCGAAAGGGAGCAGAAAATGAAGCAATAGTTTCAATAAGTGCTGGCACTGATTGTGTTTGTGTTTCTGTAGGGTCGCACAGGAGCTCCAGGCCTCCCAGGGAAACCAGGACTCCAAGGATGGCCTGGTCCAGAGGGACCCAAGGTAGGTCTCATGGTAATCTCTGTAAACAGATAACTGCATATGTATGCAGAATCTGGAGGCAAGATTTTGGTATCAGAAGCATTTTGGTTTGTGTTTGTAGTCCATTTGTGGTCCAGATAGTGCTGACCAGATGGGCTTTGGTTGCATGTAGGTAAACAGTCAATAAGAGACAATTTATCTTTTTACAAGCTTTTTTCATCTGCAGTCATGTGCAGATATCTGCTTGTAGAGATTAGCCGAAATGTTTGACCTGTCTCAAGTTGCTAATCAAAGTGTTAACGAGTGGCACCTGGAAGAGGAAGTCTTGGACTTAATATCGATGGGCTACATCTGAACTCTCGAAATATTGGTTGTTACCCCCAGAGGCTATGTCACCATCAGACGATAGCTGATAGGCACTGAGACTGGTTTCATGGTATCACTGCAGGCACTAACACACTCTCGAGTACTCCTCACTGGTGCAACGTGGCACATTAAAGAATACTTGAGTTCACATAGATTTATATGGCACATCACTAATAAAATACGAACCAACACGTATGTGTGGGTTTTTTAGGGTGAGAAAGGGGACCCAGGACTCATGGGATTACCAGGACTGAGGGGACCACCAGGCTTAAAGGTTAGTCACATCTTTACATCATACACATGATGATTTGTATATGTTTGGAAAGAAAAAAAAATCTTGTTTAGTCTATCATTGACTACTCCTTGTGTATCTTTTCAGGGTTTGCCAGGTTACAAAGGAGAAAGGGTAAATATATTTCACAGTACATATTTGTCACTAAAAGATTATTAGATGCTTAATTTATGTCTCTCTGTTCTTTATAAAGGGGACATATGGTGACCCTGGAGTGCCAGGACCAAAAGGGGATAAAGTAAGTAGAGAACTGTCACTTGATTTTATTGCAGAACGTCAATGTGTATGATGGGATTTCTCAATTTGATTTTGAATTATTGCAGAAAAAAGCTCTTTGCCAAACAAACGTTTATGATACTTACATGTTTTTAGGTTTTTTTTCAGCAAAATAATCTGCACAAATGAACAAAACTCTTAGGATTTTTGAAGCGTAAATGCACCAGAATCACCGGAAGTAAAAATCTAACGTCAGGCTACATGACTTTAATGATGATTAAAAACAAAAAAAAGCTTCAAAATTCACCATTGGGGTATTTGCTGGTGTATTTTATGTCACAGAATAAAACGTTAAAGTCTCTGAAGCTTGTGTTAACCACAGACTTTATTTCAGGCATCTGATCAAAAACCCATTGGAAAAAAAAACCCATAGACTTCGACACAAGAGAACCAGGAGTGCTAAAATGCTAACTCATTTCCAGGTTTTAGGACTCATTCCTGGTGCACTCCATGGATTTAATCATTTATGGAGTGAAAAACTCTACAACAGTTCGCTCAGTAATTAGTAAGAATCCAAAGTGGCTCATGAGTTGAGACTCTCTCAAGCTCTCTTGAGCCCTCTATCTCAGCGACAGATTAAATAAACATTAAGCATGTTACGCCTGCTCTGCTGAGTTAATTCCTTTTTCTACATCAAGCTCTCATTTTGTCTTTATTTAGGGTTCCATTGGTTTGCCTGGGATGCTTGGACAGAAGGTAAGGATGATTCAGTAATGAGGACAGTGAAGGATCTGATTTAAACTGACTATTCCTCAACTCCTTGCCCAGGGTGAGCAGGGACCAAAGGGAGAGCCGGGAGTTGCGGGAAAAAGAGGCCCTTCTGGACGGCCTGGGAAGAGAGGCAAACAGGTGAGGAAAGACGAGGAAGCATAACGCACATCCTGACAATATTCCTTAACCCTGGTGTGGTGCGCTGACACTCTGCTCTTTCTCAATCTGTGACCTGAGGGCTACGTGCTCTCACCGACTAATTCAGTCACTCAACTTTTACTTCCAGCTCTAAGTATAGACATCCGTAAGGGCTGTGGGGACTTTGGCATCTTAGATCTTCTTAGCCTACACACTTAAAATATATATGCGCACACACACACACACACACACACATCCATGCATATATGTTTACCCCATAGACTAGATTAGCACAGCTATGCACAAGTGGCAGTGGCGTGTAGGTCACCTTCAGTGTGTGTGTGTGTTTGTGTGTGTGTGTATTTTCTAATATTGCCTGGTTTGCACAGGGCATGAAGGGCCATGGTGGAACCCCAGGAGCCATGGGCCCCCAAGGACCCCCTGGTCCAAACGGCCATCCAGGGCCACCTGGACCCCCTGCGTCAGGTACAGTAACTTACACACACACACAATCAGCCTCCAATAGTATAGTTTAGACATGTGTGTTTAACCCTTATCTTTGTCATACATTTTTTTGCAGGTCTCTATCTAGTAGGTGAAAAGGGAGAGAAGGGTCCTCCAGGTCCACCAGGTCGCTGTGACTGTGACTCCACTCTTGGTGTGAATAATGCTCCTTTTGGAAGCTACACTCAACGGGGCGGCCTCAGTAAAGTCCCTGCAGTAAGACCCCACTCACATAAAATGGCTAGCTTTCAATATTACGATCCAAACTAAATCCACGTTTATACCGAATCAGTTATACCAGAGGTGTGACCAAGTCATTTTTTTGCAAGTCACAAGTAGTCTCAAGTCTTTGCACTTAAGTTCCGAGTCAAGATTTACACGTCCCAAGTCAAGTGCCAAGTCCTACACTTTGAATTTCGACTCCCAAACATGCCTTGTGCTCTTCACCAAACATAATGCCTTTTTAACAACAGAGCAATAACATTAGCTTAGCATTAGCTCGCGATTAGCCTTGACTTACCACTCTTTGTGCAGCTTAAGCTTAAGGAAGTTGTTGCGTCCCTGTCTGTAATTTTCAAGCCCCACGCTTTGCATACAGTGTTTTGTTTTGTTTTTTGCTGACCACTGAATAGTTTTTGCATACTTATAATATTACCGTTGGCATCATTTTTGTCATCTGGTGTTCAGTAACGTGACATTAGTTCTTCATGGTTTTTCCCTGCAACTTGATGCTGTGGGATCAATTCAAACAAAATGGATCTGTGGAATCAAGTGTTGACTTGCTGGGAATGACTAGTGTTAATGTTAGTGGATTCAGAAAATGAATGGAATGAACTGACTGTTGGCACACTTTTTTATAAAACAGAATTTTTCATCTTTGGGCTTTTGGGGGAAAGGTATTAAGTATTCTCAAGTCAAAAGGCTCAAGTCCAAGTGATGTCATGAGTCACTGGTGTTAAAGTCCTAGTCAATTGCAGGTCTTTTTTTATTTTTGTCAAACTCATGACTCTAGTCTGACTGGAGTCCAAGTCATGTGACTCAAATCCACACCTCTGATTACTACTCACCTGCTTTCACTTTCTCCTGTATGTATCTGTGCAGATATTTGTGGTAAAGAGTGAGGAGGAGATGGACAATCTACGTCTAGACAACGCAATAGCATTCAGGAAGGATCAGAGGATGCTCTACTTCAAAGATAAAGACGGATGGAAGCCCATACAGGTAACAACTATTGGAGTATATAGTGTACATTTTTCCAACAGTAGCAACAGTGAGCGTGTAACTGATTATTTAAGGCTCACATGTATGCATCTGAGCTTAAACTGGGCAGCATTTGAGCATAGAAGTTTATTTTTGACTTCAGAAACAGTAGTTTTATTACAAACATTTAAAAAATAGCAACTCAATATTCCAACCCAGTCTTAGCCTAAATGTCTTGCTACCAAAGCCAAGATTTCTCCTTGCCTGAAATGTTAAGTTAGCATTTGTTTTTGTTTTTTCACAACTTGTCCAGCCCTTCCAGCCGTTCCAATCCACAGAGAAAGTCCCAGACAGAGTTGGTGCGTGTGGGGACGGAAAGGTGCAAGCCCAGCACGGAGAGGAGTGTGATGATGGAAACCAGATTGTCACCGATGCTTGTCTCAGTGAGTTACGTGCATCTTTTGCTCAGCTGAACACATGGACACTCTCAGTAATGAAGGAGAGATAACATTTACAGAGTGATGATCTACAGTGATTGTAATACCTCTCCTTTTATGTAATGTAACACAGCGTAACAAGAATTAAGATTTTAAAAAAGCATTTATTTTAGTACAAAAAAATGCAACTATTCCTCAAATATGAAGGTTAGGCACAAACACATCCATGCTGTCGAACACCCACCTGCTCATGAGATGCCCTGCAGAGCTACAGTGCACCGCAGAGTCTGAACCCACATGACATAGGATAAAAGCAGTAAGCACTGTGAAACCTTTCCTTGATCTTTCATTAATCTCACCCTCTCTTTTCCTGCCATCCTCTCACTTCTCTCTTCTCCTCTGTTCAATTAAATTAGCAGAAATGCTGTATTGGCATCACTGAAACACACACACGGTTGCCAAAGCAATCAGTAACGTCTTCTCTCTCTCCCTCCCCTTTCCCTGCTCTCTCCTAACTCTGCCACTGCGCTCTCATTTCCTGTCGTCACTTCAGACTGTAAGTGGGCCTACTGTGGAGATGGCTACCGACATGAAGGCATTGAGGAGTGTGATGGAAAGGACTTTGGTTATCAGACCTGCAAATCCTATCTTCCTGGGTATGTTCACTGACAGCATTCAGTGCGTATGCACAAACATATCCATTTATATGGGTACACCTTGCTACTATAAATCCTCTATGCCAAGTTAGCACCATGCAGTTCCTTTTTAATCAGCGGCACATTTATACTGCACCCATCTAAGGATTGGAAAGGTCGCTTTAAAAGGAACTACTGTACTTTTACTTCGGGGTCTCTGAAACCATTCACTGACGATGGTGCATTATCCTGGCGCCAGTTGCTGTACAGTGTTTTAGATGCTTAAATGGCCGACTCTGCACAATTTATCAACTTTAATTTCAATTTTGTTCAATTTTAACAAACAGGATTTTCTTTATACCTTTAGAATTGAGCCAGGCTAGCTGTTTAATCCATTTCAGGTTTCATGCTAAACTAAGCTAATCCACTCCTGGCTCTATACTACCTCCATACCTAATGTACCAACATGAGCAAGGAGTAAATCTTCCCATCTCACACTCTAAAGCATGCATTTTGGACTATTCCTTTGATAAAGAGCAAAACGGTGGAAATTTGGAGGTGTACTGCATAAACTGGGAACGAGTGTTAATGTAAGTATACACTTCGCACACATCAGCTGCACTTATTAAAAATAATTTTCCGTGTCTTCTTCAGGTCCTTTGGGCAGCTCGGATGCACCGACTCTTGCCTCATTGATTCCACTGGTTGCAAGTATTTCACCTGAGCTGGGGAATAAAAAAAAAAGGGCCAGATTGCCACTTTGCAGTTCCCTCTGTCTGCTCATGGGGATTATACTTAAGATTTCTACTGAAGTCTCACTCTTAAAAAAAACTGATGGACTGAGAGAGAGAGTACTGAAGGGAAGCTCTTGTGCCTGCTCAGAACCATGAACCGTCATGGCAGCAAGCTTTGAATGGACCGTCTCCCGCGGAGGTTTAATTCTTTTAACGACCTCAGGGAGCAGTTTCCTGTTACTGTCACTCCATCGGCTGCAGCACTGTTATGGACACCGGTGACGGCGGAGAACATTCTCATGAATTAATGATTGTATCATATAAAATAGTTTCAATGTGTATGACTTGCTGACTGTTGATGCAAAAATAAGCTGTATTCTGAACTTCTTTTGTAATAAGAGAGAAAAAAGAGCCTTTTTCCAAAAGAGGAAATTACATATTAATACTATATATACTGTAGTACACAAATCAGGGGTGTGTTAATGTGTATTCATGTGCAATGTATTATGAAACATGTATTTATGAAGTGCAATGCTGTTATATTGCATGTAAATGTGTACCAGTGCCCTGCAGACTGCTATAACCAGTGCTGTTAATGTACCAGCCAAAGTGTGCCCCCTTTAAAGTGAATGTTCAGGAGGAAGAAGAATGTCACGCTGCAACAACAGCAAGAAAATACCTGTGATTATTGCAGCAGCATGAAGAAACCCATGACTCCAAAATGTTTTCAGTGAAAAGTGATTAGTGGATAATCTGCCTGCATGATTGTTAAATTCATAAAACACTGTACAACAATAAAGATTAGGCCAACACTTAGAAGAGTCCTGAAGAGGGGGGGGCGTCTGTGGGCGGGGTGTTGTGTGGGAAACCAACCAATCAGGAAAAGACTTCCTGCAACAACATG
Source organism: Epinephelus awoara (assembly GCA_035609425.1). Lineage (NCBI taxonomy): Eukaryota > Metazoa > Chordata > Actinopteri > Perciformes > Serranidae > Epinephelus > Epinephelus awoara. The sequence continues at coordinate 13,119,217 of CM069310.1, read as the reverse complement.
TATGATGAAACGTCACTGCCACGTAGAGGACCAGCTGCATGCACAGCTGCTTGTTCTTCAAACATTTTAGTTCATCTCTTGTATCCTGGTGGTTCTTCGGAGGGTCTGAGTGTTGCAGCATGCTGCTGGCCGTGCTGAGCTGGCTCTGCTCCTCCCTGCTGCTGTCTGTCAGCGGGGGGAAGCTGCCTGAAGCTGAGGTGAACATAGAAGTTATGCACAGACCTTTTCTGTGTCACCGAAAATCAAAGTATGGAGACATCCTGCTCGTGCACCATGAGGGATACTTTGAGAATGGGACCATGTTCCACAACAGGTATGTTTCATGATGGACACGACGGTCTTACAGTCCCATAATACTGCTGCTCTTAATGTGAGTTTGAAGCCAAGTAGCTGCTGTGAGGCTGAGAAGTCCTCCAACTGCGTTTAGTGGAGGACATTTGCTGCATCTACTCATTAAGTTTGATAAACAGCACAAACTTCCAATTTCCTTTTTACCCCGTGGCACTACATTACATGCGCCATGCGCACGCGAGTTTGATCTTCTTGGTGACGCCTCAGCCTATCAGGGTCACGTGATAAAACATTTTAAAGGCTCAGTTCAACCAGATTACAAAAATACAAATTTTATTTCTTACCTCTTGTGGTTTGGTTTGTCTTAAAGTTTGGAGATATTCAACCCATAACAATGGCGGTGAAGAGAATTATCTGTATCCTTGTTAAAGGAATATTTCACCCCCCCCAAATGACCATTTGTATATCGATGACTCACCCCGTGTTACGTTGAATTCATGAGGCAAACTTTGTTATTCATGCATGTCTCCATGTTTAACAAAGAATCCAAAAACTGAGAAAACTCTTGATGAATTGAAGTCCTCGGGGGCCACGTTTAACATCAGCAAAACTATATCAAAACATCAGTTTACAACCTCTCACATTATTCCCCAAACTGACAGCCCTCTCCGAAGGGGAACTGAGTGCAAGTCAAACTTTTTCCTTTCTCTCTTCAAAGCCAGGCTCCATTGACAAAAACAGTAATTTTACCTCGCTGAACACAGGAGCTGCTGGTCTACAAATGCCTCGATCAGTTGGTTTGTTTGTGTTATAGTGTGACTTTGGTGTTTTTAAAGGGTCAGTTCGGATTTACGAAAGTCGCACAATATCACAGACAAACTATCAATTGACGTGCTCCAGCAAGATAAATTAGGCCTGCTGTTTATTTCAAGCGTACAACTGGATAAATGAGACTAGATCATACTGCAGGAGTTGAGTTTTTAAACAGATGTTTTGATATAGTTTTGCTGTTAAACACGGTCGGTTATGACTTTAATTCATCAAGAATTTTCTCTCAGATTTCTGAAAGTGCCTATGAAAGCTGTTGACAGTCATGTTTATTGGGAATTACCGAGCGTAGTGGGGGCTGTTGTTCTTTCACATTTCCCCTTTCAGTTCTATACAGAGTAACTTAACCCTTATTATCTTGTCTTTGCTGCAGTGATGTATAGATACAGACTCCAGCACACCTCAACATCACTGTTGGGTCAGAGGTCAAACAGGCAGAATAGACAAACCAAACACTGACTCAAGATAAGGCCTTTTGTGTTTTTACATTGAAGTGAAGGCCACCATAGGTTCTCGGGTTTGGAAAGGTAGGGTTTACCAGATGGCTGCAATCTGCAGTGTCACCACTAGATGCCACTAAATCCAACACACTGGTTCTTTAAAGCACCATCAACAAAATACAAGCAGCAGATGTCCAAAATACTGTATATCTAAAAACTTGGACTGACTGGCTGGAAAGACGGGAGTGGTAAGTGAGGAAATATGTGTTGTTTATTGTGATTTGAGTGAGAAAATATGTTTCTGTTATTTGGGTGATCCAAACCTTTAATCTCTGAGATTTAACATCAGCAACGTGAGAAATTTTTCAGTAACGATTCTTGATATTTCTCTCCTTATTCATTTTTCCCCTGGGTGAAATTAATATCAGAACTCACTGACCTGTAATTATAATAATAGTAATAATAATAAAAATAATACAGGAATACAGGAAAAATAATAGGAAACAGTCCCATAAAATCACAGGGTAATGTTTTAAGCTTGAACAACATTTAACTTTTAACATTTTCTCGTGCTGCGAAGCTGAAATAATTTAAAATAATAATTACAAATTATTTGCATTGCGTAGTTTTGAAATTATAGCCAGAGAACGCCCAGTAACAAAGGGGTGTTAAGTCTAATTTCCACCAGTACTACCTGTACCCTCTGTAGGGGTCACACCTCCTCACAGTCTGTCCTTTTTCAGCCCTTTAACATTCTACTCTGTGCCTGTGTGTGTCCACCAGTCGAGCCGAAGGTGACAGGCAGCCAATGTGGTTCACGCTGGGCATCAAAGAAGTAATCAAAGGCTGGGATAAAGGCCTGCAGGACATGTGCTCTGGAGAGAAGAGGAGGCTTGTCATACCTCCAGCTCTGGCCTATGGGAAGGACGGAAGTGGTACTGTGGCTTTGTCTGTACGCATGCACGTTTCACTGCATGATGCTATGTATTTAAAAAGAGAATGTGTATTGTCCTATATGCATGTGTGTATATTATATTTGTCTGTCTTGTTTCGAATGGCTCTCTAGGACTGCCGTACTGAATGAAGGTTTCATTCAGCAGTATTGGTCCACTTTTCTGGAGCATGTGAACAATACTATGCTTTGTCCTGGTAAGCACACACCACCCTAACTAATAATATCTATCTCTTCTGTGCCTCACTAACCTTTGCCATGACAACAACAACCTGAACGACTCGATGTGACTAACAATACAACCTGAGTTTGCCTCTCATTAACACTTTCAGCATGTTTTCGAACTTGTTTACTCACAATTTAACTGACAATGTCTTATTGCATTCACGCACAAAGGGTGCCATATTGTAGCACTAACCAAGCATGCTTACAGAAACCTCAGGTAATGATAGCCATTCTCAGTTTTAGCTGACCTCTTGCCCTGTGCTGTTGCCTGATCAGGTAAGATCCCACCTGAAAGCACACTGACCTTCGTCATCGAGGTGCTTGAGATCAGAAATGGACCGAGGTCACATGAGTCCTTCCAGGAGATGGATCTCAACGATGACTGGAGGCTCTCCAGGCAGGAGGTACACACAGGGATCTCAAACACTTGACCTGAAGTAGATGAATTAGCTACCACCCTCTATGATACACCATTCAACAACCTTTTTGATATATGACCTTGTAGAGCGAACCAATGGCAATGGTTCACTTCTTAGATTGTGTTATGTCAACAGTTTTTAGAGTCCAACAGAGGTAAAGGTCTCTTATTTCCTTTCTCTTTTCTAACTGGTTGATCACCTCATGACCCCTCAGATTTACCAATAAGTCAGTCACAGTACGTGTGGCCCTTCAGCAACTAGAAAGAAAGGATAAACAAATTAAATTTGCTGTTTTTAGTTTCCCATTTCTTTGTGTCTAAGTGACATATGGGAACAGTAATTTTTGAAACTGGCCCAGTATTGAGCAGGACCTCTGTAGATGACAATGGAGGAGACCAAAATGATCTTATTCTTAAAGGTCAGAAATAAGATAAAGAAGCATAAAAAAAATTAAAAAGAAAATACAAGTACCGTGCAGGTGTATTGTACAGTGACGGTAAATAATAAGTATGTTATTGAATTTATACAGGAATTTGGACCAAACTGTCATTGAAAAGAGTCGTACTGCCAATTTGATAATTGCATATCTTTTTTTTCTAGTTTACCAAATGCAACGACAGCAGTATCTGATTTTTAGATTTTATTAATTCTGTATTGGAGTCAGATGTGTTTAAATGTCTCCACACAGTACACAAGAGCTTTAGTTTTTTCCTCTCATTAATCGTCCTTCTCTTATTTGACCTACCAGGTGAAGGAGTATTTGAGGAAAGAGTTTGAGCGTCATGGCTACCCGCCCAACGACACTCTACATGAGAACATGGTGGAGGACATATTTGCCAAAGAGGATAAGAACAAAGACGGCTTCATATCCTCACGAGAGTTTACTTACAAACACGATGAACTTTAAATTCTCTCCCATTCCCACAAACCACTCGCTCATCTGGTGCTCATTGATTTTGTATTGGAAATACTTTGGTGCAGAGTTTTATTTTCGGCAAGTATTTCACTTTTATAGAAGCATTGTGTTTGTCTGGTGTGTGACATGTAAACTCCTGTGTGTGAAGCTGTGCAGTGATCTTTGAGCCAACAGGTTTGTTCATCCAGTTATTTCATGATGTTTTACTTTACAACAGGTCTTTGCACTTTTTCATGTTAACTTCAAGAGCCCATTGCATTCTGTCTTGCATACTAGCTGCATATATTTTTTTAGAATTTAATTGTTAGGCAGTTATCACCAAATGTGTCCCAACATATCAGAGGTAATAGACACGGAGCCAACTGTGTGCATTTAGATGTCCAGTGTGTGTGATGTAGTGTGATTTAGTGGAATCTAGAAGCGAGGATTGCAGATTGCAACCAGCTGAACCTTCTCCTAGTTAGAAATCCTTCACCGTTTGTTATTCACAAGGTTTTCTGCAGAGGTCTCCTCCTCTCAGAAACAAACGGAATAAATCCTGTTACACATCTGTGTTTTTTCTACCAAGTTAAGCATGTGGCAGATGGCCCACTTGCCCCTTTTTGATTCAGACATTCAGGAGGTCTTTACCATGAGCCAGATTAGAGGTCTCTTCCTCTCCAAAACAAACAGAATCGGTGATTTAAACCGGTAAAAACACTAAAAAAAAGCAGTGTTTTTCCGATGCTGCTTGTTGCATATGGGCTGCTAACTACGAAGGCCAACCCAAAACTGCATAACCATGAATAGCCCTGTCTAGAGCCAGTATTTGGTTTGTCCGTTCTGGGCAACTGTGGAAACATGGCGGTGAAACAGGGCAATCTCCGTGGACAAGGACCCGCTCCCTATGTAGGTATAAACGGCTCATTCTTTTCAGGTGATTATACAGCAATGAAAACATACTTATTATATTCCATTCCTGCTAATATATCCCCCAAATCCTACACACTAGATATTTGTTATGTCACAAAAATATGAACTTATTTTTGATTTTCTGTAAAGCAGTGAAATGGGTATTTTTACAGGACATCAGTGATCATTAGTGTTTCGTGGCAGACATGTTGACTTGACACAGCAGGAAAAGCAGGTGTAACCAAGAACATACACGCTTCATTTCATTTTCTCTAAGTGTTCCAGTATGCCAGTATACACAATACTCAGGACTTGGCACTGGCACACCTAAATGGAATGCAGCCATCATTGATGTTATTGTAGACATGTGTTTGACATGTGAAGACTACTGTGAGAAAAGCACGCACACTGCAATGTCAGAGCTGAAAAGATGTATTGTTCAGCCCTGTTCTGCAACATACAGTGTCATTCTGATTTCTAAAGCGCACATTAAAATGTACCCTACTTTTAGCAAATTGCTGGAAGCTGTTTTGAGTTGTTACACACACAAGTCTTCAACCAGAAAATGCTCCCACGGTGCCGACTAGAATCTAGACTGTCCAGTTTCCACAGCGTCGGTGTTCTTGTATGTAAACATATCACGACTAAACTCTGTATGCAAATGACTGTTCCGGTTCAGGCAGATTTTTAATGATCTATTTTACAACCAGTGTGAGGAATAAAGTCAACTTTTTAGAACAAAATACTGTGGTTTATTTGGTGGTCACACCTTGTAATACTTTACACATTGAACCAGCAGGTGGCACTGTCTTCACAGGTGTTAGTATGTTAATACAGTGAGAGAGGAAACACTACACCTCATTCATTCATTATCTATTCATAACAGTGTAACTTACACGCATTCCCATAATTTGTCAAATGTTAGTATGTTCTCTTCTACACTTATATGGATGCATTTTAAACATACAAAAATAATTACATGAACACTGGAGAGCACCACTATATGTACTGTACAAGGATTTATGAACCCCCAAGGTTAGCACATCCTGCAGTAAAGTTTGTTTTCACATTGAGTTGTATGAGGTTTACAAAGTCTCCTGCTTACAGTGGCTATATAGGTCGCTGAATTTCCATAAGAAAGTCAAACAGATCTTGAGAGGATTGTCCTGCTTGAACAAACCCTTAAGGGAAAACGTTACAAGCACGTAAAGCTACAGTAGTTGTAAAAAATTGTCCCATCTTTGCATCTTTGCTGAAACTGTCACTATACCCTGACAGTAGTGCATGAGACAGATACAAAACCAAAATTGAGGTCATTAGGAGCACTAGGAGGAGTCAGGAGCCTTTTTTTTTCTTATAGATAATCTCTCTCATATACTACCGTCAGGATATAGTGCCAGTTACAGCAAATATGACAAAAAGTTATGACAAAAGCTCCCTACTGAACTTCTTAGGACCTTAGTCTTGCATAAACTGTCTTTAAATAAAGCTTTTCGCTTTATCGCAACGTCAAATAAAGATATTCTGTCCTGTATGTAGATCCTGAAATGCTCACAAACTGTGTCACGAGTCATGATAAATATAGCTGCTGGTAGACACTGTCCCTGGAGAGTGTGTGTGTGTGTGTGTGTGTGTGTGTGTGTGTAGTCTGTATGTAACTTATGAGTATGAGTAGGGAGAGCCCTCCTCCTCACAAACATTCAAAACATTCCACACTGGAAAAGGTCGGAGGTCACATAGTCAGTATAAGGCGGGACCCTGTTTGACACTCACATATACACGCACACGCACAAATACACTCAACACAAACAACACACACAGAGCCTGCATCCAAACACGTCCATGGCAGTTATGTTATTGTCATGAGGAGGAGGAGGAGGATTGAGTCTAACTGTGTGTGATATGTGTGTGTGTTGGGGGGTCAGTGACGAACAGGATGAGGCCTTGACTCATCTGAGATGTGTTCTAATCCCAGGTGGTTTGGGGTTCACTGTAAGAGGAAGAAAGAGGAGGAAAAGCTCAGCAGATGATACTGAAGTGATGGGCATTGTTGAGGAATGCGTACACTGTGGCGTTACCTCTGTTTTCTTTGCTAGGGTAGATCCGAGGAAAAGGCTTGAATTCTTCCGGAGGGGGGAAGTCCTCTACGGGATGGAACTGGAACTTGGATTCAAAATCATCTGCTAAAAGCAGACGTACAGTAAAGATGCAATTAAAGGCTGCCATTTTGTCCCAATTTTCAAATACAAGGTGGTTCAAGTTTTACTTCCCCAAATCTGCCTCTTCAAAAATAAACTAATGTCATCTTCTCACCTCTCAAGACACACCAAACCAACACCACAGGGCCCTGACACACAAAGGCAACAGTCGGCCCTCAGTCAATATTGGGAAATCGGTGAGCATCTGTTGCCCCAGTTTTTATGGTGTGTCCTGCACAGTTGGCCCTTGGAGCCTTTCTTTGATGTCGATTTGGTGTGTCTGGCCATAAAGAACTAGTGGCGATGAAGGCTGACTGTTGTGTCACCTGTGTCTTGGTGAAAAGTTATCCTTGAACACACCGCAAAGACTATATCCAACAGCTAACTAAGGTGTACGTTAAGCACCTGCCTGAGAGGAAATAATTCTCCATATCAGCTGGTGGCAGTAGTCTGTATTCGTCATTAAAAAAGGGAAACCATAAGACCGACAGGACGGATTCAAGATGCTGATTAGCCAGTTAGCATGTTAACAACACATCCCGATGTGGTAAGAACAAATGATAATTATTGTGCTCTAGTCAACAACTCACACAATAATGAACCTTTTCTGTTCAAGAGCTAAATGGCTAGAAAATGATTTTACCATAAATAACAAGCTTGTTTTGATCTGATAACCTCTCAACATTTGCCATTTGTTTACTTTCCTCACTTCTGTTTCTGTCCTTATGCACAGAGCTGAACTTCCAATCAGAGTGATTTCTCTCACCAATGGGCTCTGCTGAGTCCCACATCAATTAAATGTGCTGAATTGGCCAAAAATAACAGGTGACAAGGGACGCCTAGTGCCAATAGTGCAGGACAAACCGCAAAAATGAGGGCGACAGATGTTTACCAATAGCCCAACATTTAACCAACAGCCAGCTTGGTGTGTCAGGGCCATAAAAACAGCCCGTCTCTAGTCTCCTTCCCTCTATAGTACTTTCACTTTGATAACCAAATAATCATAGTTAATTACTGTGGTACTATCATAATCAATCAAGAACAAGATAGGATGCCCATAAAATTAAATAGCACATAAAAATATATTCCACAAATAATAAAAACTGCTGCACACAACAACAACAGAGCGAAAATATTTAAACATGAAAAAAGTGATATTTGAATAAATTAAATAAATAATATGTAATAAAATGAAATGCACCTTTTCATACTGCTGCTCTCATTTCAAGTCACCCTGGATAATAAAATCCACTAAAGGCCTCAAATGTATTCTAAAATGTCAGAGATGTACTTGTACGACACACTCACCCAGGCTGTGCAGGTGTCCATTCCTGAGACTTGATGGCGGCAGGGGAGGTGGTGGTGGAGGGGGAGGAATGCGGCTGGACAGCTCAGTAGAGGGGGAACGTGCCGGGGGAGCTGGAGGAGGAGCTAGGCGACCCACTCCTGTTGCCATGGGTGACAGAGAGGAGGAGTCAGAGGGGTGTCAGACATTGGCAATAAAATCTACTACATTAAAAACACATCTAAATTCAACTAGTTCTTCTATGATAATAACTGAGACAGTAAGATCGTATTCCTATTTTTTCTCTGAGAAAAAAAAAAAACACGGAAAGAAAGAAACTAAAAAGTCACATAACAACCACCCTGTTGGATTTAATTACCAGCTACAACAGATGTCACAGGTTACAACGCCTACTTGTTTGGAAGTTTCAGACAAATTTCAAACGCACAGCTAATAGTTACTACAAATATTTTTACTGGTGTTTTCCCCCCATAAATATGTTGCTGAGTCATATAGTTACATTCTATATGAACAGTTGTGTATTCCTATGTAGGAGAGGTGTTAGGGCTACTGCATGTCTGTGCCCAGGGGTCCATTATCTCATAATACTCCCCTGCTTGTAAGTTTCCCAAAAACCTCAGGTTGTTAATTACTGTTTAAAGGCCCTGACACACCAAGCCAACGGTTGGTTGTCAGTCAAAGATGGGCCACCGATGAGCATTTGCAGCCCTTGTTGGTGCGATGTGTCTCACAAGCGCTTGTTGGCCTTTTTTCTGTGGATTCAGCACGTTAAATCAGCGTCGGCACAGTAGAGCTTGTCGGTAAATGAAATCACTCTGATTGGCAGTTGAGCTCAGCGCACGAGAAGAGAAACAGGAGTGAGGAACGTAAACAAAGAGCTAAAGTGAAAAGGGAGTGACGTCAAAACACACTTGTTATACGAGGTAAGATTGTTTTTCTTAAGCCACTGAGTTCTTTAGCAGAAACATTTTATAATGCTTTGCGTTATTGTTCACTGGCACATGAGAAATATGCTTGTTCTTTCAACACTGGATCATGCAAAACTGGCTAACTAGCATGAAGACATTCTTCCGGTTTCCCTTTTTGAATGACGATTACAGACGACTGCCATCTGCTGGTATGGAGGGATATGTCTTCTTACACAGGCACAGAACCTACATGTTTGTTGGCCGTCAGTTTGGGGTGTTCATGTGCAACTTTTTGGCCGAGACACAGCCACGAGAGGCGACGCAGCAGGGGGCTCTCATCAAAGCTAGTTCTCTTAAGAAGAGTTGGGGTGTCTGTGCCTTTAGGATGCCTTCCTCTAACTTGTAAATTAGTTGAAAAAAGAAATCAATTGCCTTGACTGATCGATTCCCCTCATTCTCTTCATCCAATAGAGTCCTTTTTTTCATAATCGTCATTAGTTTCTTGGTTGGCTCCATCTTACCAGTGATGCTTATGGCTGTACATTGTGTCTGTGGGTGAAAATCATCTCCTAAAACCACTGCCTTGTAATAAATTATGACAATAGGGTTTATTTAATCTACCTTATAACAGCTCTCCAATTACCATCAACAGAGAAGTCACTGGTAAGAAAAAAAGAGCTGTTTGGAGAAGCTTGCCGAGAAGGCTTTTTGCCAGAAAGGGATTTCTTAGATAAGAATTAAGGGGAAATGATGGTTTGGGTTAAAATAAATAGATGACCTCAAGGCAAACTTCTCCCATGTGCCAAAAAAGACAGTTCCTCATCTTGCTGTCGACCTACCTGCACTTCTGGGCACAGCAGGCGGCCGTCGAGTGGGAGCATTGCAGGGGTACGAGGGAGGCAAAGAGCGCATGGTCGGGGAGGGCACTGCAGCCACCTTGGGTGGTGGAGGAGGTAGGGTGGATGGGCAACTGGGGGTGAAAGAGGCCGGGAGGGGTGGGGGAGGAGGTGGAGGAGGAGGTCCCAGTGGGCTGTCTCGCAAGATGGGGAACCTGGAAGGTTCAGAGTGGACCGGGGGCGGAGGGTAGAAGCACCCTGAGGAGCGGTCCCCTGGAATAGCAGAGGGAGGTTGGAAAGGTGGAGGAGGAGGTGGAGGAGGAGGAGTAGAAGGCTGGGAGATGGTGGTGTGGTAGGAGTGCTGGATGGGGAGCCAGGTGGGCTTTGTGACCTGAGATGGAGGGGGAGGAGGAGGGCAGGAGGGGAGAGGCGGTGGCTTGTTAGCCGGCCGGTCCTGGAAGGCTTGGGGTGGGGGAGGCGGGGGGAGGGCAGAGGGTGGAGCCGGTGGAGGGGGAGGGGGAGAGGAGGTAGGGAAAGGAGGTAAGTGTCTGCTGCTGTGCGATGGGGAGGGAGGAGCAGAGGACGAGGGAGCCAGTTGACGATGGACGGAGCTTCGGAGCTCCAACGTCCTGTGAGACTCAGAGACGGTACTCGTGTCTGCTGGGGTGGGGGCGTTCCACTGAGGCTTCAGGGAGGCTGAGGAGCTTGACCGTGACACTGAAACACACACACACAAGAGGTGAGGGAAGAGGTCATTTGGATGGTACATATATATATATATATATATATATATATATACATATATGTAATAAAAAACAACCAACCTGGAGTCTTGCCTGCTACATCTCTTTGTCCTGTAGGCCTGAGAGTGGGGAACCCTCCAGCAAAGAGCCCACCCAAAGAGGGTCCCGCAGGTGCCATCCCTCCCGATGAGCCCTGAGAAGCACCAACACTGCTGGATACATCTCCAGTGCCCGCCTTGGGCTCTGGGGAACAACACAAATAATTAATAACAATTACATTAGTGCTCATAATATATTCATTACCTGTTCTTTAACAAATTAGTTCATCACACATGCGTTTATTGCTTTATGCGGTCTTATAGGTGCTCAGTGGGTTTTATAATCCTGGGAATTTTACTCTTAATCATAAATGGACAACATGAAGATGCAACAGTTCAAGCAGGGACAAGAGTAAATGCTGCACCACCCAAATCAACTGATCTCCCCGAGGGCTAACTACACACCTTTTCACACAACAGACCGGTCTGTTTCAGCTGGCCTGGCTCCACACATGTAACTGACGATGCTATGTTAAGCTACTATTTACTGGTGGGGGGAACTGCACACTATAACACGTTATTTGAGCTGTGAAGTAAATTATAGGACTATACTGTGATGGAACACATCAATGCTGGTGGTTATATTGACATTCACTAATTCATTCATTCATTTACCATAACCGCTTATCCTGTTTGGGGTCACTGGGGGGGCTGGAGTCTATCCCAGTTGACATTGGGCGAGAGGCAGAGTACACCCTGGACAGGTCACCAGACTATCACAGGGCTGACACAGAGACAGACAACCATTCACACCTACGGACAATTTAGAGTCACCAATTCACCTGCATTGGACTGTGGGAGGAAGCTGGAGTACCTGGAGAAAACCCACGCTGACACGGGGAGAACATGCAAACTCTGCTACAATATTTCATTTTAAAACCATTATCGGCCAGTACTGTTGACATGCCAATATTATCCTTTATCCCTAGAAATTTATATTGAAAAAGAATGCTAACGTCCTCTATTGTATAGATGTAAAGGCAAAAAACCCCCAACAAATTAAACATGTGGTATACCAAAGAACCTTCCAGTCTCTCCTATAAAACAGGTGGTACAGACTACTGTGGATACAATGTGTGTCTTCTCTATTGTACATAGTAGTTTCCTACTGTGTCTGCATCCTTATCTGCTGTAGGGCATTCCTTCCTGAAGTTTGCACTTGATATGTGTGTGTGTGTGTGTGTGTGTGTGTGTGTGTGTGTGTGTGTGTGTGTGTGTGTGTGTGTGTGTGTGTCTATTCTCAAATATAGCTCAAAGAGAACTAACACGCTCCCAATGAACCACACACACTACCCTCTCCCCTCTTGTTGTTCCAACTCTGTTTTTAATTAATACATCACACACACAGTGGCATCTCAACACACAACTAATTCAAACTCCCTTCCTCTAAGCTCCACTGGGAGAATTACTTGATTTAGTCGCTGCCAACAGATGCATGCGAGCACCATTTAGTGTCTTAACATAGACAGAGTGTGTCCGCTGGTAGTATGGTAAGGATGTTGCTCTTACTATCAACGATGGGGGCACTGCGGTCGTTGACCTGCGTGACTTTCTTGAGTCTGGCTCCTTTCTGGATGTCGGCCAGCAGGGCATTCCTTCCACCTCCTCCTCCTCCACCAGACTGGAGCTTAGGAGGCTCCGACGGACACTGTCACACAGAGACAAAACAGAGCCTTTATGCAACAGTGACCAGTGTTTTGCTGTAAATGTGTTCCGTCTTAAGGGTGAGGAATACAGACTATTTTGATCACCAATTAATAACGGCTTTTATTGAGCAAACTAGAATTATCAAATCATGGTTAAAGGTCTCCACCAACCAGTCAAGTTGCAGTTTACATTCATGTCTGTCCAGACTCAAATATGTCTTGAAGACTTTGAAGGAATTTAATTAAAGGTAATAAGTGCATATTTGTGAAAATGAAGTTATTACTATACTGACATGATTCCAGTGAGAAACATGTTGTCTCCACTTAAAGACTATTTCTACAGAGGAGTACAGAGGACTGATAGAGAGCTTCATCATGGTGCAACAACAATCACCTGAAGCTCAAAATCTTCAAAACCAATGAGCTTGAACTACAAGAGGACCTGGACAGAACACAAAGTTGTAGCCACAACATTTGACACTGTTACAAATTCCAAAACATGGATGCTTGCAACACATCTTCAACCCGGCAGCACAGACGATCCGTACAATCAACACAGTTTCAAGGTGAACATCCAAGATTAGTGTCCAAATGTCTCCATTTCTGTTCCTCATCTCTGCTGACAAAAACAGCAAGAGGGTGCAGTGAAAGCATTCAGCAAAGGGTTAAGAGAGGGAGAAGAGGTAGACGTTAAATGTGAGGGAAGCAGAAAAGGAGCAAGATCATGTTTAATTGTTTTAATGGGTTCATAGAGAGATGAGAAACACTATGACTTCAGTTTATTGATGTGTGCTGAAGCTGCTAAACTGTGTCTCTGCAGCGTGGCCTTGTTTGCTGGCAGCGGCGACTCATTTAACATGAGGACACTGAGCTCCTGATGTGGAAACATAACACTCTGCTGCTACTGAGAGTCTGCTGTCTGCCTTACTCTGCGTGTGTGTGTATTACCTCAATCAATAATGCAAATAACCTACAGGTGATGGTTGATGGTCAGTGAGAAGGACACAAGTGAGTGTTTACAATTGCATGAGAGAGAGTTAGAGAAAGACAGTCTTACCTGTGGCAGGGCAGAGCTTGGCGGTGGCGGCGGTGGTGGTGGGGGAGCCAGGGGAGGCGGAGGGGGAGGAGGGGGCACTGGCATGCTGAGGCCTCAGATACCTGCAGAAGGCAATGCAGAGACAAACACAGTCGCCATCCTGTTCATGCACTGCAGCCACCGTCCACAGTCAGAAGCTGCTACTGTGTACAGGGGCACTTTGGATGACCTCCTACCCTCTTTACTGAACAGGAAGAGCTTTCACCAGCGTACAGCGCAAAACAGGAAGCAGAGAGCGCTCCATCCTCTCTAGAGAAATCTGACACAACCCCCCACCCCCCACCCCTGTCCTCCTCTTCTTCCCACACTGCCCCGTGGCAGGGACTTTAGGAGAGGAACAATGGACAGTGTTGTGTGAAAAGTAATAGACCCCTGACCCTCAGCCGCTCAGTGACCATTGGCCCTCACTGCAGCAAGTGAATGGAAAATACATTCAGGAAACTTTGCAGGAAAATGTTACAGCATGCTCCCACATTGTTCTTTTTGTACAGGATGTCTTGTGGTTCTATCATCAAGAGCAACTGGTTCGCTTATCACTTTGATAAGTGATACTGGCCAAGACCAACTTTCCAGGAACAGCTTATGCCCAAGATCATATCACTGTCTCTCAATCTCCACATTATTGGCAACTCAGCTAGTAAATGATCCACAGTAACAGTCACTGAGACCTCCACATAACTTTCTTGACATCATAAATTCTTCAGGAGCTGTCTTGCATGGCTGAGAAAAACTCAAAACAGCCCGGCGTTTGTGCACATTAGATTCTCTGTGGAATCTGCACATGCTCCTCCTGAGAAATTTAATAAAACAGAACAGAAACTGTGTTTGTTGAATCTGTATCTGTCCCTCTTGTCTTGTCTATGTGTGTGTGTGTGTGTGTGTGTGTGTGTGTGTGTGTGTGTGTGTGTACAATTCCGGTCTATGCAACTGGCAGCCTGTCCTCCGTTGCTATTTCTATCTCCATATCTGTGTCAAGCAGCCTCTGTGACACCAGTGTAGGACTTTAAAGGGGGCAAAGCTGGACACTGGTTAGCTGAGCTCTGAAAGAACAGGTGGGACACTGAGAAGAAATGCACCTCTCACACCAGCTGTTTTCCTTTGACCTGTTGTACGTCTTGTTCTCCCTGAGGCAAAGAAGATCTAATGACACAAACACACACACAAGCAGCTGGAAGTGGCAGCTGCTGCAGCTTTAACTAGTGATTTCTACATGTTTCAATGTTAAAGACATGTAAAAAGACAGAGACCTAGAGCCCAAGCTGAGGCTGTCCTGACTGACGTGGGGATACAACATAGTGCTGATTCTCTATTGTGTGAATCAATGAAGCAGGTGTCACTTTAATGTTCAGTTTAGCGTTTTAGAGACAGACTCCAGCTGTAAATCATTGTTGTGTGCTGACATTAATTTCTATATTTTTTCCACTTTCAATAAATGTGCAAAAAGAAATCTTTTAAAGGGACAGTTCGCGCCAAAATCCAAACTACATATATTTCCTCTTACCTGAGGTGCTATTTATCAATCTAGATTGTTTTGATGAGCTATTCTTTCTACCAAACTACACCTACCAACCACATCATCAGAAGGTAGAGTGCATCTACTCGTGGACAAAAGGCTCATGCTTGTGCCAGCACTAGACCCTCCATCCTTCTGTGGGATGATCCAATTTTCAGGTGTAGCTTGGTAAAAGGGCTGCAACTAACGATTATTTTCATTCTCAACTAATCTGTCAATTATTTCTTCGAATAGTCGACTAATCATTTTATCAAAAAATGTGTTAAAATGTTAAAAAATGTCGGTCTGTCTCTCCCAAACCCCAAAATTATGCCAATATTTGAACGTAAGAAGCTGCAATAACAGTATTTTGGGGTACTTTTACAGTACTTACTAGAGGAAAAATGTGCATTCTTTTAGTTGGGGGTGAACTGTCCCTTTAAGGGGAAAAAAGGTTGATATTGATTTTTTTTAAACACATACAGCAGTGGATCTGTGGGACCTCAAACAATGAGGAAGTAAAGCCAATGTCTGCAAAACACAAGTGTTAAAACAATCATCCTTCTCCATATATTTAACTTTAACTGAGAATAAATCTGTAACTGTTGTGAAACGAATTTACAAGTGATAGCTTCTGTATTATTCTACTGCATAATTTTGTCCTTTAATACAGAGTACCTGAATAAAGACGCACCTTGAAAACCTATCCACCAAAACAGCAAAGCCTTGAGGAGCCAGGTACAGCTGATGCGCCATGCCACTGAAGAGACAGTAACACTCACTCAGCTCATCTTCTGTAAAGACTTCTTGTCTCTTCCCTGTTTTGCATATTTTGATATGAATAAGAATAACCACCTGTCACATACTAGTGTGCATTAATAAAAGATGGCCGTGTTGTCTTACCTTCACGAAATATCCAAAATCCACCTGTTTGCAGAGCAAGCTTCAGTGAGACGGACCACAGCACACTGGCCTCATAGTGCGCTCCCTGCAGCGTTATTTATAGTCCAATGAGGACACCACTTCTCCAGTGTTTGGGCTGCCAGTGACTCAAACTTTTGGAGCTTCAAAAAGTTCAAGAAACTTTTCATTTGACTCCAAACTGCAGACGCTGGCTGACGGTGGTCGCGCACAATGGCTCCTTTCTGGGTGTTTATTCCCGTGTGAGCGCACTGCAGGAGGCGACACGGTGCAAGGCCACACCTTACCGCCCCACACTCAGCACGGGGCCAATGGGGAGAGAGGGGGGGCTCTTGGCTCCGTGTCGTCGCCTCAGCTCTTGCTGAAGTTGCCAAGAAACTTTCCCACACCTTGAATTGCGCATGTCTGGAATAAAATAAACATTATGTAGGCATGAGAACCGGTTCAAACTGAGGGGTGAAGAAGTCTGCACCCTTGACTTTTCTAAAACACGATCTGACTGGGTGTCGTTTGTTTTTCACCTCAGTATATTTTAGTGCCATTCATTTCAGTTTCCAGCTGTATGGTGGCACATTTTCTCCCCCTCGTGTTAAAAATATGACATTACAAGTCATCTTTTTTTCAAATGTGTCCATATCAAATGATTTGTTTGACTTACTGAGTAGCGGCATGGGCGGATTATGAGACAATGAGCCCCTGGGCACAGCTGTGTAAAGGGCCCCACCACCTGTCCTACACACAAGACACACTTTGTGGTGGTTTTGCTTCTCCTTGTAATGGTTATGCTTTTTTGCAGTTTTGTGTTTCCTTGTGTCATTTTGTGTCTCTTTGTGATTGTTTTGTGTCTCTTCGTAGCCATTTTGTGTCTCTTTGCGGTTGTTTTGTGTCTCTGCAGAAATTTTGTGCTTTCTTGTGGTTGTTCTGGGACTCCAGCCATTTTGCATCTCTTTGTGGTTGTTTTGCCCATTTTTGTAATTATTTTGTGTCTCTTTGTAGTTTCTTGGCATCTCTGTTTGTTTGTTTTTTTATTTTATTTTTATTTTTATTTTGGTGGTGAACGTGCAGGGGAAGCTTGCCTAGGGCGCCAAATGTGCCAGGTCGGGTCCTGCACTTCCTAATGCGTCACATTTAAATACCCGTACGTGATTTCACAGCCATAAATGACGCAGTAGTCACAATCCTGCTACATAAACACAAATGCTGCAGGCACACATACACACACACACACACACACACCTCAAACCTCAGCAGTGACAGAGGAATGCAGTGACACAGGCACGCTCCTCCCTTTAAGTGACAGAACAGTATAATTAGAACTGGGTTTGACTTGCACTGCAGACACTGCATAAAAAGGAAACTAATTCCTTGATGTAATAGCAATAGCCTTGTTCAGACAATGTGATAATCACGAGCCGCACTCCTCACCTCTTCCAGTAAAGCGATGATGAGGAACCAACATGGCCGCCAAGAGGAGTGATATTACTTCTCTGTACATGGTGTCTTTTAGCTCGTGTTTTGAAGTGCACATATTCTTCTGTGTTTATGTGAGTTTCTACTAATTCTTACACTGTATATATCTTTTTGTTTTTAGTATGTATTAGTCTGTACACAACAGTTATCGTGTCCAATCACTGTCCGAACTGAGCCATTGTGATTGAATTGGAATAATGAGGCACACATGCACACACACGCAGTTATCAGATTTATTTCTCAAATTTTGCCTTCATTTAAGTATCCACAGGTGGTCCACAATACAGTAGCCCTGCAAAGCAAACTACATCTGGATCATACTTCCTTAGCTACATGGCCATATCACATTCACTTGGATGTCACAACATTAGCTTTTTTACTTCAGTGTCAGTAGTAGCTTGTTTTGGACCAATTATGTCATAAAACATGCTGGATTTCATCCTTCATACAAAGTGTTTTATGCACTTTTACTGGCAAGTGTCACGCATCTGACTAAAAGCTGCTCACAAACATTCCTTAATTTCTTCCACTAACTGATTTTTTTTCACACAATATAACTATGAAATCATTTTACACCTTCATAAACATCCTCCTAACTAGGCAGAATCAACATTTTTTTTGTAAAAGCATTTGTAAAAACGGAGCATTATACTTATCCTTCATTATCAAACATATATTATTCTTAGTACAGAAATAATGTAAACACCTTATGAACAATAATTTTCCTGGAGCATATCACACTTCATCTTGAGTACTGACTGAAAATTGCATTCTGGGATTGTGTTTTCTTAAAGGTTGTAAGTCATTTTAAGACTTGTCCAATGATGACACTGTCTGTGACTGAGGCAGCGGCACAGTGGGACATTAATACATATTGGGGTATTAAGTGCTTGGAGTTATAGTACTGTATCTCTACTTTTAAACTTTGATTATGGGATATTGTGAGTGAAAATGGTTCGATAACCATCATAAAGAACAAATATAATCCTTTTCAAGTTGATGATGATTGTTTCTGTGGCCTTTTGGCACAAGTCCATCAACATAGAAGTCCAAATGTCCAATGTTTCATATACAATAACCTTGATTCCAGCAGTATTGAGCTAAAAGTTGAATGCTCCTTGTTATCTTCATCACCGTAACCAACACACAGCAGAGCTCTTGGTATGCCTCAAGAGAATGAAGCGTCTTCATTTCTTTGAATCCCTCTCCTTTTCTTCGTGCATCATTTTTGGGGCAGTCTTTGATCGTCTACTTTCCCTGATGCCACATTCTCTGTCTCTTTCTCCTGTGTAGGAAGGGTCTGGCGAATTTTTCCCTTCACCTTAAAGCGACCAGAGCGTGAAATCCTCATGTTCCTGCGACACGTCTGCTCGTTGAAGTACGACTCCAGGTGGGAGTCTTCACTGGGGTCATTGCTGTGGATACTGGCCTCCTGTTGAGACAGGGCCTGGTCACCAGAGTCTTTTTGCTTCTCTGACCTTGGTGCAAAAGGGTCAAAGTGCGGCGTGGTGTGTGTTGTGCTGGTGTCCTTGGAGCCTCCACTCTTCTTCTTTGGCAGGAATGCCATCCACCATGGGGTCCTCTCTGTCATCTTTAACTGATGGGAGGGAACTGCAACAGAAATCAGAGGCATCAGTAATTCAGCTGTAGTCAAGATCTTCTCTACATCAGTATTATTTTAGATCATGTAAATTTCATCTGTGAAATCATCTGTCTATATGCTCTGAACTAGCTTCTGATTTAATTTACTCTCTATTTTCTAGTAAAACAGCAAATTATTCCCTTAAAAACTGTCATGTCTTTGGTTTTGAAAAATATTACTCATCACACTCCACATCTTCCTCCCCACCCTCATAGTCACCACAAATCCTATTTTCTGTTTGATTATCATGATTTGCCCTCTCTAAATATAGATATACCTACCTCTCACCTTTCTGGTGACTATTTCCCACTGTGATGAGACACTTCTTACCAACTAATCCTAAGAATAACCAGTGTAACCATGTTCACCTTCTCTGTAAAACTGGTTTAATGAGTCGTAAGAACAGAAGAGCAAAGCCAAGCAGTGATTCACAGGTGAACAATGCGAAAAAAAAGCTCTCATGAACACTCACCTGTGCTACAGAAGTGTAGTGTGTGGACACTTGAAACGACCCGAAGCAAAGTGTAGATGTGACACTTTTGATTGTGTTGAGATATAAATCCACAGGACAGACAAGTGTCTTCGTCTTCAGTGTTGGAGCACAACTGTGGCAGCAGTCCTTCGAGGGGTCGCAGCAGTATCCATTTTACGCACGGGCCAGGTGTCTTGCCTCCTCACATCTCCCACCTCCAAAACTGTTCATTTTTCTCCTCTTGACCTCGTCAAATATGTCTACTCTTCTTTTTCACTTCTCGAGAATGGCACAAATGAATTGATACATGTATGAGGAGCGGCTTCTCTTACTGAACAAGCAGGTTTCCGCCTCCGAAACTGACATCTCTCTGAGTACCTGTCCTCACTCCTGATTGGATGAACACGCTGGGTCTGTCATGTGATCTCCCGCTCAGGTGAATCTTCTGCGATGGTAGGTGGGGCTTGTGGTTGCCTGGCAACATACCCCATGGGAGCATGCGCCTCTTCAGTGACAGATTAAAAAAAAAAGAGCCCTTTGTATCACCTGAACCCAACCCAGGCCAGGGAGCCAAATTATGTTCCAGTTTTGGACGCCCAGTAGTTTAAGACACAATGGCTCGTAGCTTTTGTGTCATGAAAAGGAAAGGAATGATATAGTGAGATGTGTATTCAATTAATGTTATTAATAGTCACCAACCTAAAGAGGCTGTAGGGCTACTCAGCAGCAAGCAGTCAGGCTACTTGGTTTAAATGAGGGCCTGTGCTGACATTAGTAGGAGGTGAGCTGCAGGACGAAGTCAGGAGTCTCCCGAAGTTACATTACTGCACTACACATGCAATTGTTATTGTTGTAAGTTGACATACAGTAACGTGAGGGGAAGCAGTTTGGCCTGGCGCCGGTTTCACCGGCTGGGCTAGGCCTACTTGTCGCACGTGATTCTTCTTGTCCTCACACTGTATTTTTAAGTCTAACTCCGTCGGTCAGTGTCATGTAGTTTTCCTGCTGGTCTGGGTCTGTCAGAATGACACATGACAAAGACGCATACGCTAATACATGGCTTCAGCACATGCTGCATCACCTACAGCCCAGTATATAGTTACATACAACCAGTTATATAGTCTAGATGACATGTTTAAAAAGAGACTGGGCGCAGCTGTGATAATAGTTTCTTAATGACACTTTTTACTTAATGTTTTTGAATCTTTTACCAAGGTGACAGTTACAAGAGCTAACAGTCCTTATGGTAATACAGGGCATGAGTTCTCACTTTCTTATAAGCTCTTAAAGCTACAGTCGCATGCTAATATGTGCACCAACTTAAATGGCCAATATACTAATGACAGTGGTGGAAAAAACTATACTTAGTTCCACCTGGACCAGCACACACAAGAGTAAAATGTTACTTTCACATGAATGCATCAATATTCATGATACAATCATATAATATTTGACGCTCTCATAGATGGTGGTGGATGTATCTATAGGCTACATAGATGGCTAAGCAGGGCGCCAACCCCCCCAACAAACATCAAACATAGGGGGAAAATGATCCAAAACATTTATTGCTAACGGTCAGTCTGTGGTACCACCTCTAGTGCTGGCAATGCAGTGCAGGGCACTAGAATTGTCATATAAATGGGGGTGTGCCCGTACGAGTTCACAAAGTTTTTCCTCCTCGCCCACCATATTTCATACCCGCTTCTTCTGTGAATAGTAAAAAGTGGTTAATTTCAAGTATGTCGCTTGCATTATCAACGCATGGTATTACACACGTCGCTGCGTCGCGTATCAAAAACATGGACAACACATTTTGAGCTGCAAGCAAGCATCATGCCGGCCACTGTGTCTCGATGCGTCCCAATGTGTTCACGTCTGCGTGCCTTTGCGTCAACTATGAAACAGCATAGCTGTCAAGTCTCCAGTATTGGCAATTTTCCCACCGTCCTCCCATATTAGTATTTTCCCGTAAATCTCCCGCATTATAATATAATTTTTTTTTAAAAAAACAACAACATTTCTCTGCCTCTCAAAACTGAACTCTGTCACTAGGTGAAGAAGAAGATGAAATGGGCCAGGATGTTGCCCGGGGCACCAAATGTGCCAGGTCCGTCACTGCTCATAGGGGCCATTTTTCTACACAAGTAACACTTATATATAAGGACTTTTCGCTGATAATAGTGTACTTTAATTTCAGTTGCATTTGCAGTACACGTGCCCCACAGCTCTTTCCCTGCATGGCCCATTAGAGCTGTCTTCCCGATGAGCTAAAAAGGTATAAAGACAAAGTGTGTGTCATGCTGGAGTGGCTCACAACTGATGTATTAGTTACAACCATTTGGGAAGGGGGCTTTATTAGAAAGTAGTCATGTAATCACAGTGTGAGTTTGAATTAGTTTTTAAGTGATTTAGTGTTGGTTTGCATCATGAGATCAATGTTATCATCGAGGTTAAGCCTCATTATAAAACATGATGTAAAGAATTATGCATACAATATGTCAAACTGCAAAAGTGAATACAAACCTCCTCAAAAGGGAAGATTTTCAAGCTAGAAAACAGGCTTAAAACACAATTACATGATTACAATATGCAATACACACGTGCAAAAAATGCTGGAGAGCTTGGACAATTGTTTTAATAAACTTTATTTCATATAATCAGAGCTTCATGTGGGGCTTGAGACATATTTTACATTATTCACTGAAGTGTCTTTTTCAAAACTAATCATTGTGTCAAAGCCAAGTTTCGAAGTGTAGGTTAGGGAAACGGCATCTCCTAGACGTGACGTTATTCGTGAAGCAAGCTATTTTTCTTGGTATGCCTGTGGAATCCCAAATGGTTTCTGTGTGGGTCTGTGCCAACAGGGAAGACCTGGTGTGAGTCTGAGCAGCGCATCAGATCGAGACAGAAACAGAGAGAGGAGGGAGGGAATCAGGGAATGCCTTTTGTCTCCCTCCTCCAGCTGAAAGTTGTTGTGGCAACAAGAATGTGTGCCGTTTCTGTCTGTCTCTCCTTCCGCAGATGGTGGCCCGCCTGCATACTTGGGGACTCCCTCACCGCTCATCCCCCATCCCGGTCGAAACTCTGCGGAGTCATGTTTTCATTCAGCCACACACAGAATGCAATCTTTCATTGCGCTTTATCTTATCTCAAATGTGCACACATTACCAGACATTATAGATGATACAGATGACCTAACAGAATAATATTCAAGGGTTGACACTAATGATTATTTTCATGATGAGTTAATCTATTGTATCCACTCTGATTCCTATTAATTGCTTGCTCTGTAAAATATCTGGAAATTGCCCATCGCAGTTTTTCAGAGCCCAAGGTGATTGTTCAACTCAAAGATATTTTATTTGATTAGAAAAAATGGAATAAATCCTTACGTTTATGAATCTGGAACCATCCTATCTTTGCATAATGATAATAATAGTAATCATTTTGACACTGCTTTCCCCACTCCCCCATGACCCACATAGGTACAGCTCCTTCTGGTCTAAACAACATCATAGTCAAAGGATGTTATCTTGTCACATCCACTCTCAGTTTTGGTCTGCTTCTTCAACTCTCTGTCCCATATCTCCCCATCTGCTTTCTCTCTGAAGGTTGATCATTAACTTCAACCAAACCAGATAAAGAAAACATCCATGCAGGGATCATTCCGATAAAGCTGCACTATTGCAGTGACAGTAGTCTCCCCACCTCCGAGGACATAGCACGCTTTGAGCATGTTGCAGTTTTGAATGAAGGATTTCCTCAGGGTGGAATCTGAGTTTTTGCCCATTGAGACAGAGAGGCATGTGGAGAATGTGTGTCGAAATCCACATGACACTGCAGAGATATTGAAACAGTGATTGCTTAAGGTAATTCCTGTCCACCTGTATCTGTTTATGCCTCTGAGATATTGTCTCCATGGCAAACTGCATGAATCAACTTTTTTTTGTCTCCCTGACAACTAGCAACACATAAGGACGGAAACTTTCAGTGGCTTTGAAAAAAGAAAAGACCTGCTGTGGACCTGTGGAGTCAATAACAAACATTTCCGGACCGTCAAGTATTGAAGCAAATACTGTTTGTAGCTGCAATTCAAAGATTGTTAGCGCACAATTTAATGTCAAAAATGATTTCTAAATCTCAAAGGGGTCTGGTTGTTTTATATATATATATATATATATATATATATATATATATATATATATATATATATAATTAGCTGAGATTTGAGAGCTCATAGGCTGAGACAAATCTGCATTGGGAGACACACGAACAAACCAAAGTGACTCACTCAACCATGGATAAATATTTACGTTGACTCATATTCACACAGTTCATATTAGGCGACATGCGCCCGTCTACGCTCGTGTTTTCCTGTGTGATGACGCTGGTGTGCTTGCATCACGCCTGTGCCATGTGCGTATGAGTCCAGTAATTCACTGTGACATGACAAACCTGAAAATCTCCGCCATTGTGCAGCACTGTACAACAGGTTGAACCGAGGCGTGAGAACCATTGGAAAGAGAGCAGGATCGCAGCCAGTTGGACTGGTAGAGTCAGCTAACAAAAACTCCTCAAAGGAAGTGAGTGGCTACTGTATCTGAGGACAGTCACAAGCACAGACATGGTTTACTGGCCTTCTCTAACAGCACCAACATTAAGTGCTCCTTAAACACTGACTATCTCACAGGTAAACTAATGTATACAGTCCAGTACAGCTAAGGGTTAGATGGTAAGTGGAAGGAATACAGACTAAACAAATATGCAGTGCAGAGCATTTGGGTGGAGCAGGTCGACTTTTGTTCCTGTGAAAAGTTTCGATTGTATTGCATTGTGCGCTTGATTTGAGGATTGCATTGTTTGGCCGGTTTTTCCTCTGTGCTCTTCACTTTTGTGTTATTAAACAGTGAGTAAAGCATCTGAAACTCGCATGAACTTTGCTGCAGATGCTAAAGGTGAAACCTTCAGGAATGCAGAAAGGAATGTAACACTTTATAGCCATTTTCTTTGTATTTTTTGGGTGTCTCTCTGAAGTACTTATGGCTTATATAACAGACAAACATACTGTACAGATACAAGGTGACAGCCATGCACTCACACAGATATGGTTGACTTAACTGAAGCCAACATCTAAGGACCTGCTACTGATTACAAAACCCTTGACCCATGGATTGATTACTGAGCGGGACGACTGGGCACAGGCCAAGACTCTCAAAATAGGGGTTAAAAGTGGGGTTCCTGGGCCAGCCTGGCATTCACACCTAAAATTTCACTCAAATTAACATGTATTGACCAGATAGAGACTCAAAATCACCATAAAGAGATGCGAAAGAGCTGCAAAGCAAAACTATATAACTACAAACATCAAGGAGACAGAAAACAACCAAAAAAACATGTTTTGTTTTGTTTAATTTAGATTAGATTAGCTTAGCTTAGTTTATCTTAACTTATCTTAGCTTGGTTTAGTTAAATTTAATTTAGTTTAGTTTAGCTTAGCTTAGCTTAGTTTAAGGGCGGCAAGGTTGTGTGGTGGTTAGCACTGTCGCCTCACAGCAAGAGGGTTCCTGGTTCAATCCCAGGAGGAAACCCTTCTATGTGGAGTCTACATGTTTACCCCGTGTCAGCGTGGGTTTTCTCCGGGTCCACTGTCCAAAGACATGCAGGTTAATTGGTGACTCTAAATTGTCCATAGCTGTGAATGTGAGTGTGAATGGTTGTCTGTCTCTATGTGTCAGCCCTGTGATAGTCTGGTGACCTGCCTCTTGCCCAGTGTCAGCTGGGATAGACTCCAGCCCCCCACGACCCTCAAGAGCATAAGCAGTTACGAAAATGGATGGCTGGATGGATGGATGGATGGATGAATAGTTTAGTTTAGTTTAGTTTGATTTAATTTAGTTAAGTTTAGTTAAGTTTGTTTAGTTTAGTTTAGTTTAGCTTAGCTTAGCTTAATTTAGTTTAGTCTAGAG
Organism: Epinephelus awoara; assembly: GCA_035609425.1. NCBI lineage: Eukaryota > Metazoa > Chordata > Actinopteri > Perciformes > Serranidae > Epinephelus > Epinephelus awoara. Next base: position 13,093,461 of record CM069310.1, on the reverse strand, counting down.
GGGACAGGTCATAAAAATAAATAGGCCACATATAAAAATGCCAGAAGTAGCCAAAAGGTTTTTTTTTTCTTTTCTTTTTTTAATTGTCCCTGGTCAAGGTGTTACGAGAGGTTAATGACCTGAAAGAGACCCTGTGTGTGTGTGTGTGTGTGTGTGTGTGTGTGTGTGTGTGTGTGTGTGTGTGTGTGTGTGTGTGTGTGTGTGGAGAGCATTAGAGTTAATTCCCCTTTACACTGCCACTTCAAGGTGGGAATTTCAAGTCAGTGTGCTGCCTCACCGTGCTATATACAACGTACACTCACAGTGGAGGGACAAAGTAGTCTCACCTTTAAGCTGCCATGGGAGGTAGTAACAGTGCTGAAATAGTGTCTGTATAAACAGGACAGGCGACAGGATGGGACCATGGGCAGGACAGGTGTGACTTTTTGATATTGTGTTATGAGTGCGAGTCACTGCGGGAAATTTAAAAAGTAGCTGTTAGCAGTTAGCAGTTAGCGGCTAACTCAAAGAAGAACTATAGTAGCTGTAAATGTCTGAAAATTTGGGAAAATAATAAAATTCTGAAGCTCCTTACCCTCTGAGTAGAGGACGAGATCAGCTGCCATGTAACAGAGAATGTGTGTAAAAATGCAAAGGAGACATGAAGAGGAGACTTTACAGCGGCCCTATAGTGTAATCTCTGGTTAAAAGGGCTTTAAGAGTCAATGAAAAGGCAAAGACATCTGGTCGCAGGTTACAGCACCACAAAAAGAAGTGTAATGACTACAGAAAAACACAAAACAACAGCAACAAAGGAAGAAACAAAACCACCACAAAGTCTGCATATCTTGGTCCTGTATAAGAGAGGTGCTGGGGCCTTTTGTATGTCTGTGCGCAGGGGCCCATTGTCTCCAAATCCACCCATGTCCTGACCGTAACCCACACCATATGACTAATAGGAAACTACCTTTATCTATTGTACCTTCAAACCAAAAATCCCAAAGCTAAACTGGCCTGTTCAGACTTTACCTTGGAGACTTGCCATTATTGCACTACTATTTTTCTAGTGCTAACATTTCCTTGTAACCTGCATCAGATACTGGGGCCTTGCCATTTTTGTGGACTTGTTTAATCCTCTTCATCACCCAGATTCTACCAACAATCCCATTAAATAGTTTTAATAGTAGATAAAACATTGTTTTCAATAGATAGCATGAAAACTTGTGTTCCAGTACACAATTGAAGCTATAAAATTTAACTGTAAGCTACAGAAAGTAAAACAAAGTCAGTCAAAGTAAGCCTAGAGCTTAATCTGACACTCTAATGCAATGTTGCATTCATGTTTTACACAGCATTTACTCGCTTGAGTTACAGTCACAGCAAGTTTAAGTTTAAATTTCGGCCTACGCTTTATCTCCAAAACAAGAAATAGTGAATCAATAGTAAAGCAATGACAAATAAAAAATAAAAAAGCTTACAAATCAGCGCACTTTCTGTTATTTGACCACCAGATGGAGACAAATCTCATTTAACTGTTTTCATACTTCAGGGTACCAAGCCTGTGATGAAGCAATATTGTTACAACCATTTCAGTGGAGCACAGACCCAGCCTGATTAGAGCGCTCCCACCTTTTATCATTGTGTTTAAACAGACACTATTAACTTTTAAGATAATGGGAAATGAACAGCTTCACTCCAAATAAGGTATTTTATCTGGTTAGAGAGCACTTCTGCCTGCCAGTGGTGGTAACAAGGTTGATGGGAGCATTGAAAATGAACTGAAACACTCAAGTTGCTTCTGTAAAACCAAAAACCATTCACAGAGGGCAACTGTGAACTATTAGATCCTTTGTTGATATCAAAATATTGATTGGTACACATATATTAAGTTACTAGTTTCTGAACCTGTACTTCCTATTTGAAACAATATGCTGTGAAAAGTGGTACCATCTTTTTTAATTACCCACCAAATAAATCAGTGCCAGAATGATTGTGCTCCCCACATTAAGTATAAAGTAGGCTTGTACCAACTGTAAGTGTTTATAAGAAGAATGACTGTCATCTATAATTTGTTTCCTGGTGAACTGAGACAATTTAAATCAGCTGTTTCTGCCACCTACTGGTGTAAACATACTTCTGCGACATCTGCACGTAAGTGTGTGTGTAGAATGTGTGCGTCATCCGTCCATGTAAATCTGCACAAATAAGTTCAATACTTCAATCACTTTGTTTGCTCCCAGTGCAGCAGAACATCAACTTAAAATTCTATCTCATGACACACATATTCATTAAATGCAACAAACGGGGAAAAGAAAAAATGTCAACAAAATGAGTAGAAAGCCCTTTATGCTTGGAGTTAATGACATTGTGTTTTGCATGTATGACTTCATCCACCTGACCAGTTCAGAGACTCAAATTATACTTTGGTATTTTGTAAAGTTCTATTTCTCTAGATGATATTTTAACATGATAATCCTTCACAAGTGGCAGCTTAAGTATCAACCTTCACTGACATCAACGGTTGACACCTTTTTAAAGTGTTACAACTAACCCCAATAACAACTAAACTAATTTTTATATTTATCCATCTCACTCCTTCTCTCAACATGCTATGAGAGTTGATGAAAAAAATGATAGGGGTGTGCTTCAGGCAGGCAAAGACAGTAAGGTCTGTTACTCTATCTGCCATGTGACACTGAGAAGATACTGCAAGAATAAATAAATAAATACAACTCATCAGAGAAAGAGGATCACACCAGCTGCCCTGACACACAGCAGTCAAAAAGTCTTCAGTGAGCAGCAAGACAATGTCTCAACTGGTTGCTTGACTGAGGCAGCAGACTTGCATTTTGGATTCTACGTGAGGCACTAAGCATCTGACAGGTACAGGTTAGTGAGTTAGACTTCAGTAGGAATTTGCTGTTAGCGTATGTATCAGGTTTTTTGTGTGTATTTTCTCTTATTGTGTAATTTTGAATTCTTCTTTCTTATTGTTACAACCTACTGCTGAAAGCTCTAACACAAAAATCCAGCTACAGGTGCTGAGACAAAAAGTGTTCCAACCAGCGCCGTCTGCCCTATTCAGGTCCAACTGAAATCATATTTGATCATCCCTGTTTGTAGCCATGAATGTTTTTTTATGTATAGTAAATTCAACATCTGAACGATTATTTTTGTGTATGGACTTTTAGGCACACATATCTTGAACAATATGGTAGCAAAGAGATGGGTCTGGTCCATGCTGCGAGGCGCCGACCGCCCAGAAGAGGGCGCTGCTGAGACACACTGACTACCAGGTTCTGATGTAGCAGAAGAAGACGCAGGCTGCAGTACATCTCAAAGAAGAAGAAGACATTTGTAGTGTCATGCAATCATGACATAACCAAGGTTATCCTGAAGATACTGAAGAGGAATATGAATATCACTTGATACAAACACAGTGTCATCTTATCTCGGTAAGAAAAGCAGCTCAGCAGCTCGGTGTTTACCGCTGTATTACGTGTCTGTGTCAAATAACAACCAACCGGCATTGCCTAGCTAGCATCTTTAGCTAGCGAGCTAACCATCAGCATGACGAAAGAGGTCACGCTAAACTCGGGTTAAAATACTCACAATAATATCTAGCCTTTTTAGGAACAGTCTGCGTCTTGTTCTTGTTATCTCCGACCTTTAAAATACGCCACGGTGTGTGACAGCGACAATATCGGTTACACTGAGGACCTGAGGCATGTTATGTGATGTAACGTCAGTGGGGTGGCATTCACCTGACGTGGTATGTTACAGTTACTAGATTATTCTGTCTTTAGAGTATGGTGTCGTCCCAACCTGAGGGGTGACGTAACGTTTTAGATTTATCAATTTAAAACTAGAAGAAGGAGGTGAATGTATGAAGTGTCAATGCTAACATATGTGATGCTAAGTGACAGCTGGTGCCAGATGTTTTATTTGCTTTTCTCTGTTGTCTCAGGTCGCGATGAGCGTCCCCTGTTTCTTGTCCTCCGCTGGCCGAAGCTTCAGCCTGCCTTGTCCCGCCGCGAGTGTCCTCTGCCGCCGGCTGCTGGGCCCCAGCTCCGCCATCAGGTCAGTGTCATCACTTTACTGTTCAAATCTGTGACCCATCAGATTCTGATCTGGAGCTGCTGGCCAAAATTGTGACCCTATAAACTTCAGATATTAGATACAAATTGAGACTCGTCATCTGACAATACTTGGTCAGCACTTTTTCATAAGAAATAATATTCTGGTGTGACAAAATAAGACAAATCCCACCAGACAGCTGAATGAAATTTGTGTGAAATTCAGGTAAAGTGTAACTTTTTTCCTACCTGGATCCTATCATCCCATGTTTTTGTGTCTAAGTGACAAATGGGAACAACAATTTTTATAATTAGTCAAGTATTGAGAGAAGGTGTAACCAGATAAGGCAACTATTTGTCCATCACAAGTCGATATTTTTGCCACAGGCAGTCTCAAAACTCTTACACATGTTTTTGTGTCTTCGAATTGCCTGAGGAGAAGTCTCGCTCTGAAATCTCTCTAGACGTATACTGTAGGTAAGGGCAGCCACTGAATTCAAAATGAAAGGAAAAGAGACACGTATAACAAACTGAAATCTTAAAAAATTAGTCTGTATCAACTTTTGGAGAGAGACTGAGTTCATGCTGTCAGCCCCCAACAAGAACAGACTCACACAGATCACACACAAAGCTGCCAAGATCAATCGGCCTCCCCACTCCCAGTCTCTCAGACCTTAACAGCACAGCCACTGCACGCAGACCTCAGACCACTGCACAGGACCCCAGTCACCCCCTCAACCCACATTTCACACTGCTTCCTTCTGGACACCGGTACAGGACACTCCCCTGGAAAAAAATCGAATTCAACACTAGCTTCGTCCCCAAGGCCATCACAGAACTAAACAAAACTCAAAAACGGCAGTGACGTGTAAATGTGTCTGTGCTTTACTGTATGTTATGTGTTGAGAATATATGTGTGTGTGTGTGTGGCATATGTATGTTGTCTTGTGGGGTATGTGTACATGCCAGGTTGGCACTCAAGATGTACATTTTCCTAATTGGACAAATAAACCAATCTCTAATCTCTAGCAGGAAAAAAAACAAAGGGTCACACTACTTGTCTACTGGCCATTGGAAATGGCAGTCTGTTGGCAATTTTAAACGCATTTTTCTGCCTTTGAAAAAAAAAAAGACATGCGCTAATTTTGGTGTAAAAAGGGTAATAGACACAAAAACATGGGAAAATTGTCCAGGTTGAAAAATACCAAAGGGACCCTTTAAGTATGATTTTAAAAAATCCATTTGCAGAACCAAAGTACCAAAAAAAATCTCACTCAGTTCACAGAATCTGATGGGTCACCACATTCTGTGACCTATCATAATAAAGTAGCTGACAAAGTATGGTAAAAATATTTATGCAATGACAGTACAACTTACAACCTGTTTAGGTCACAGAGTGTAAAGGGTCACAGATTTTGGCACAACACTGGCTCTGTTTATTGAGGTGTCCTGTCTGCTCAATTCTGAGGATCTGTGAAGACCAACAGCAAGGGTACCAAAATTTGACATTACTCGGGGAAATGTTTGTGTGTGTGCTTTAACGTAAAGAGTCACTTAGTTTTGCCAACATCTCAAACCTTAGCCACATAAAACCAAAGCTATCTGCATGGACACAGATAGGTGTGGGTTGTAATTTAGGTGAACTGGCCCTTTAAGTTTATTGATGCTTGCTTGAGGGTAAAGTCCACTTTACATGGCTGTTGTGTAGCTTTTCATTTGCAGCGTTAGGAAATATTTGACAAGGCAAATGACAGAAATGGCTTCCTTTTTGTCCTAGAAGAAACATGTCCTCCAAAAGGCAAATGGACCATTTAGAGAGAACGTCAAGCAACTACAGACAAAATGTAAGTTGATATTTTCCAGTTGAATGCATTAATCTTGACTCAGTCGACTGTTTCCATTACCTGTGCCACTTTTTGACACATTCATTGAACAGCCAATCCTAAGATTTTTAACCCACTCCTTAACTCTGCTCTGTTCCTGTGTGTGGTGTGTGTGTGTGTACATGTTTATTGTGTACTTGCCTGGCTGTATCACAGGCTCTGTATCCAGCTCAAGTATGTGGCATCATGAACGAGTCAGAGACTGTGAAACGGTTAAGATTAGCTGTCCATCCTGACTTCAGCTTCAAAGCAGGACAGTGGTGAGTAGATACTCGTGTTAACTTTCCATAACTCATTAAACATTTTTTATCAGGTTAAGGAACATTGTTATATTGTGTTGTGACACAAAAGAGGTGATGTTTTAGCTAAACTGCATTGTTGATAGGCTCAGCTGTTGAATCAACAGGCTTTGGCTTTGACAGCTAATGCCACATGTCTCTAAATTTTAGCTCAGGTCGTGATGATTTATGAGACTAAGAAGAGTGAGAAAGCTCCTCTGGCTTAGATGCGTTTTTACGTCCTTGTGCTGCTTGGTGACGCTAATCTTGGGTGCCCACCTTAAAACTGTGCTGATTGTACAGATCTTCTGTGTTGCTGGGGTAAAAAATTGTGTAAAGCATCCATGTTTTAAAATACGTAGCCTCTTTGCGGCAACATCCATATTTGAAGCATTGCCTACTGTCATGGCTGCACTTGAGTCTGCACAGACATGGATGTAAGCTGTAACTACAACTTGACTAGTTCGTGGAGGCACAACACCGTGATGCTCTGTGCTTGAGAATACTGTTTTAGGATCCATGGGTGGTTTTAAACGAGGAGCAGCCTGCCACCCTGTGCAATTCAGATGATTGATATGTCTCCTGACAGATGTGGTAGCAGTAGAGCTTTCGTTATTGGTCACGCCAGAAGGTACCCCTCATAGTGGGATACTTGACTCAGTTATAGAAAGCCAGGGTTACCCCGGTAACCCAACATTTTTTGGGAAGAACCCCCCAGTCCTTCCCATTGGCCTCCTTAATCTCAGAAGTTACCATAGTAACACTTTAATCACGAAACAGAAACAAGCACAACCTGCCAAATATGTCCTGGTTACTGCCAGAGTGTGAAACATCCCTCTAGTGTCTGTTCACAGTGCCTGCAGTGTTCACAGTCACCACAAGGTGGTGGCATTGTGTGTGGTTTGTCCTACAGTTGGGCTTCTTTTCTCACAAAACTTTTCCAGTTAACATGAGTCTACAATCCTACATCACAGTCAGCATGTAAGCCGACTCAAGAAATGTATCACATTAGCAAAAGGAAAGGATCAAAACCGTTGAATTATTAGAGCTCTTTCTCAAATAAGGTTGAGCTCAAGTTTGCTCATAGCTTTGTGTGGGTAAGCTGCTGTTTGCACTGGATTGCATGAACACTTGTAACTCAATCTTGAAAGGTGCTTGAGACACAGTGGCTTTTGACTGGTGCGTCATATTTGGAAACAATTTAGTTTTCAAGCTAACTTCAGATGACTCTTGTAATCCTGATAGCATGTTAAGTACTTATTCTGGGAAGACAGACTTTTTCTTTTCTGCGTCTGTCGGTCAGTGTTGCCAATGTTAATTAGTACCCTGCACATGCAGTATATGCACACGAGCCCATACTGTAGGTGGGCGGTGGTGAGATATAAAACCGGCAGCCAGTTGCCCCGCAGCGACTGATAATGAATGTAAATAGATGGAAATCCTTGAGTTTCAGTGTTTCTGAGAAAAAGGACTGTGAAGTTGTTCGTCTCCAGGTGGGAGAGGAGGAGGAGGAGAAGAAGGAGGTGGGCGGAACATATGTGTGCGTCTTCACAGCCGATCCATATTTATGATGCCTCTGAGGGTTTTGGAGTCAGTGTCTCTCTCTAGTGTAACAGTGGGTCATTGTGTTGGTTGGAACATTAGCCCAACTGTGAAGCATTGCTGTTTTCCTCCGGGGGTGCTCTGCTGCGCTTGTTGATGGACAGGTGCGACCATTGGGTGTTGGACTGGGATACTGTACTATGTATAAACTAACTATCAAGCAACTTTCCATCTGGCTTGGTTTTGCTCTGCTTGGTTTCTGGAACAGGCTATTGTATATATCGATATAGGGTCAAGTTAACGCACACCAGTGTGCATCTCTCCTCTCTCACACTGCACCCAACTCATTCACTCACAAGCTCTCCAGTAGCACTAAGAGAAACACAGAGCTGCTCCACTGTTTAATCTGTCTGTTAATTAGTCTACAGTGCGACACCGGTCTTTATATTGCACGTGCGACACTAAATCAGTATGTGAGATGAATGAAATTACCACAGTAGCACATCTGTAATCCAGCGCTGCATGTGTCAGAGACAGAGCTGCTTGATTGTGTCAGGTGGATCACAGCACATCACTGTTCTTCGTGGTAGTTGTAGTCTAATGTGTGACATGGAGACAGCGCTTGGATGCAGGCAACAGATGTGTTTAAAAAAATGCAGCAACAACACAGACATTTCATTTACAAGATGTGTATAACGCTGACAGAGTATCTCTCGCTCCTTCCCTCCCTCGGCCTCTCTGTTGATGCTACGTGCATAGATTAGATTAATAGGCTAAACAAATAAAGATATTTTAATCATTTGAAGGTTATTAACGGGTTTTAACAACAGAGTCAAGCTGTTTTCGGTGTCTGTGTTGAACAGCAGCTCCAGAGACAGTCCTTCAGCTCTGTGCCTGTTGTGTAACGGCACCAACAGAACGTTTTCTTTACGATGGGGCGACAGATAAGCAAGGATGTCAGCTAAGTAGGTGGTCCAGGACACGTTAGTTTACACACTGCTGAAATAATGTGGCCACATGCAGCCCAGGCCACTTTTGAATGTGGTCTAAACAATCCCATCTCAAGACACATTGAGGACGCATTTGGTGCATTTACAGCTATACTTAAAGTTGTCCACTTGTCATCTGATCACCTAGTATGCATGTTAATACCAGGTGTAAACAGGGCCTAATACATTTAAGTCAATATAATGATGTTAAAACAACACATCCACGGTTAGATTTAGGATCGTCATGTTTAAGTTAAACCATTAATATTTCAATACAAATTATCAATACAATCTTATCAGTTGCCATCCCCGACACTGAAACAATAAGTTAGTTGCCAAATTAATTAATTTATTCATTGTATTTCTGGCATTGTGTGTGCAGGGTGGATTTTTTCATCCCCGGAGTGGAGAAGGTGGGAGGTTTCTCCATGTGCTCCAGTCCAGGTTTGCTGCAGAGGGAAGGCGTTGTTGAACTGGCCATCAAATACACCAAACACCCCCCAGCACACTGGGTCCACACCATGGTGAGTGTGGCAGAGAAGTGTGATCGAGCGTGACATATTATGACATTTCTGAAAATTACAGTGAGTGGTAATTTTCCCAGGAAATGACTGAAAGTTACCTAGAAAGATTGATGCCTGTGAGTTAGAATATTCTAGAAAAGTAAATGTTGGTCATTGCCACGGCTGTGTAATGGTTTGGAAGATTACATTGCGAGTGTATGCATGAGGGAGACGGTGAAAAGAAAAGAGATGCAGAAAGAGAACGAGTGGAGCGATCAGGGTGTTGAGAAATGGTTAGGGTGTTATAGAGTTAGAAAATGGAGACTGGCGCCACATAATCACACCACGGGTTCTTCTAAAAAGTGAGGCTTGAAAAGGAAAATGGCAAGTCAGATATTTTCAGATTTATTTATTTATTTATTTATTTCCAGCCCTGCAGAAGCATTGGGTGCTTACCTGTACTATAAAGTTAAATTTAAAAACCTGTGATACACTCCCAATTGAACGTTAAGTTCATTTAACCACTCAAGTCATAATCTGTTTCATAATTTTTTGTTAGGTGCTGTTAGCCACACGACCCCTGATGTTTTTCAATCATGTGTAATTGTTGTCAAGGGTTCGTTAAAATGAGTCGGCAAATTTTAAAATTGCCTGTGTGGTAGTTGTGATGCAGAATTATTATAGTGAGGCTCAAGAGAAGTTGTTGTGTAAGTGTGTGGAGCAAGCCAACGGGGTAAATAAAGGTTGTGCGAACTGTGAATACATAAATAATGGTAGTAGAAATATAAAACATTTGTGAAGTTTGTTAAGTCTCTGCTCGCTTCATCATGTTTATTTATTCAATAATATAATGAAAAAATGTGACATTCTTGGTGCACAGCGTTGTATTTCATGCTCCAAAAGTAGTTTTTTTAATCCAGTGTGTGCCAGCAGTCGTGCGAATATGAACAATGCTTCCTCCCTGCTTACCTTCCCCTTCCATTTCTGTACTGCATGTTTGTTTGCAGCGCCTGTGTTTGATGATGGGTCCTAATAAATAGCTTTGAGCTACAACGCTTTGTGTAAATAAGTATCAGAAAGCAGTGGGATGTGTTTGAGCATTCTGAGACTTACAGCTCTCTGCTCTGGGATCGTTTGATGATCCATTTGTTTGATATTGCGTTCCGACTCCACTCTGTGAGGCAGGGATAGTGTTGGGACCACAACAGCAGATTAAGAATGTGAGCGTTATTGTGTGTGTGTGTGTGTGTGTGTGTGTGTGTGTGTGTGTGTGTGTGTGTGTGTGTGTGTGTGTGTGTGTGTGTGTGTGTGTGTGTGTGTGTGTGCGTGCAGATGAAGGCGTATTTACTGCTCCTTTTGACTTCAAAAGACCTTCTCTGTGCAACTTGTGAAATCACTTTCACCCATAGCATAGCTGAGGTTTGCTGTGTGTATGCATGCTGATCTAAAAGTGTCTGCTTCCCGAGGCTCGTCTTCGATGTAGTTAAAGTGATGCTGTATTTTTCATGGTATTTATTTCAAAAGGTGTTTCAGCAGCTGAGTAAATTGGTAGCCCAAGTGTCTGAGTTACCCAGCTCAACGCAGTCTGTTGCTAATTCCTTATTACCTCCCTCCCCTCAGTGTACAGTAGGCTCCCAGGTGGCCATGCGTGTCGGCGGGGACTTCTTCTTTGACCCATCGCCTTCTGACCCTTCCGTGGATTTGCTGCTGGTAGCCGGTGGCGTCGGGATCAACCCCTTGTTCTCGATCCTGTTGCACACGACAGATCTGCTGCAGCTCAACCACGCCTCTGGTGGGCGGGACTACAACATAGGCTCTGCCCACCTCTGCTACAGCGCCAAGAACACTCAGGAACTGCTCTTCAAGGTGTGTTCTTGTATTGTTTTTCACTTTTGGAATATATTTATGAGGAATTTTTTTGAAAATTGCTGATTTTTAACCTTGAACAGCTCTGCTGGCTGCACACTCAGCCATGTCCATGTGCATGCCTGGGAAATATGGGCAGGCGTGACGCAGTGTGTAACGAGAAACTGTACCTACCTTCTGTGTTCCCTAGAGCTCCATCATCGAGGCGTGTCGGGAGTTCCCTGACAAGCTTTCCTGTGACCTCCACGTCACGCAACAGAGCACCGACGTCGATTCACACCTCCAGCCATTTATCAACCGTAAGTAATGTCCATACACACACGCACACAAACACACTTACACGCATATTCTTTTCTTTGTTTAGCAGGGATGATGTAGCGGCTGTCACATTCTACCAGAGTCTGTCTTTGTTGATTTATCTCTGTCGTCATATAGAACAGGTTCTATCAAAGCCCCACATGGGAGACAAGAAAGGAATAGGTGCCACACCACTGAGTCTTGGTTAATTGATTGACTCCCCTTGTGTCTTCCCAGGTGGGAGAATCACAGAAGAGGAATTGCGGGCTCATGTGGATCCGCAGAGGACTTTGTGTTTCCTGTGTGGGCCCCCGCCCATGATCGAAGCTTTTTCAAAAACCCTTGTGGACCTCGGCCTCCCGAAAGACAGGATCCTTTTCGAGAAGTGGTGGTAGAACCTCTTACCAGTTCCCAGAAACAGCGTTGTCCTCCTGGATTGTGCTCCTCTTTGGCTCTTTCAGGAGGGGATGTGTGGGGGTGTGGGGAGAATGGAAAGCAACTAAAATATTCCAGTGATAAGGATATTAATGAGTGCTTGAGGACATCCACCTCCGATCCCCGCTACTGCAACTTGTGCCTGATCTGCGAAAGGCCGCTGGGACCACAAGCAACTGACTCACAAAGACAGCAGAGATGATTTTATTTCTTATAATCTTAAAAAGGAGGACTGAGCAGACTGTAAAATCTCAACTTTACCCAGACATTTTTCAGCTCACTGCCTTTAATGAATATTGCAACAAATCTGCAACTCTGTCTGATACACACATCATAACGCAGCTGTCACATCTTCACATCTGATCTCATTTACATTCGCTTTTATTTACTTGACTGAGGTTGTGCTTGAACAAATTAGTAGGTGATGTGCAGTCTTTGCCAGTTTTCACCTAAATATGAAGGTGCTAATTTGCCTATGCAAGCATGTCTTGAAGCAATAATTTTACATTTCGGAAACGCTTCCTTGCCACAAGGTCACCTATTCGCTAAATATGAAGCTACAGCCAGCAGCTCGTTAGCTCAGCCTGGAAACAATGCAGAGATTGGCTTTGTAAAGACGACAAAATCCGCGCAGTGTCGCATTTGTTTCATCCTGACAAAATAAACTTTTATTTTAACATATAAACAATAAGATTTTCACTCACAAATCACTAAAAACCAATGTATCTGCCTGAATATAACGCCATTTTAAGTCTGCACTGCTGTGTAGCTATGCCAACATTCTGGTTTTGCTGGGTTTTTAAGACTAGAGCAGAGCAAAGTAAAAACAAAATACGAAGTTGGGCAACACTGAAAAGACAAGCTGATTTTGAACAGGCTCAGTAGCAATGTCCGTCTTTTTTATAGTGCTTGCTTGCCTTTGCTGTTATTACTCCTCGTTGGTTCTGGCACACAGCTTGGCAGCAGCATTAGTCCCGCCCATGGCGCTGATTGGCTAGCACTCATAGGTTTGTGTTTTATTTGAATCAAGGAAACGCTTTCATGTCACAATGCCAGACAAATCGGTCAACTCAAATTCAAACGAGTGGGTGGATTCAAAAGGTGTGGACCCAGGCAAAACAGGCAGCTAGCTTTTTGCCCCTCTTTGAAGTCTTTATGCTATGCTAAGCTAACTAGCTGCTGGCTTTATCTTAAAGGTATGCTATTAAGTACGGTCTGTTGCTGTTGGTAAACACCTCCGCCCGTGAAATGGAAAGTAAAAGCCAACCCCAGATTTACTTTCGTTCACTATATTTCTGTTTTTTTCAATGCCTGCTGCATACAGTCTGCTATCTGCTCCAACCTCACCTGACACGCCCACGAGCGTCTCCATCACAGACAAAGAGAAAATCCCGGCAGAGGGCGGAGTCTCTGCATATAAATACACAGCCACACACTTCTGGTGGGTCGTAAAGGATGTTTGAGAGGTATGACTTCTTTACAAGTCTACACATTGTTTTTTTCCTGACGTTTCTGCATAATATATCTTTAATATTCAGGGGAAGGAAGTGGTGTTAATCATCTTATGGAACGCTCAGCAAGAAAGTGACACAATTCCCTGAAGGTCTTTTGCTTTCAAGTCCCAAGGATATGGCAATCTGTACTGTTACTTTACACTGCACAAACTTGTGTTAATACCTCTGCTAATTTTACTATGTGATCTAAGAAGTGTTATACCATGTGTATATATACCTCAGGTAGTTATTTGCAGAACTGCAGATTTTAGAGTTGTTTGACTGAGATACATTGGAGTGATTGTTTTTCACATTTTACTCACATCGAAACTTCACACCGTGTGTATTTATAGATGGAAAAAAGCTAACACTCTCCCACATACTGGCCAGTGTCCCTGCCTGTTATACTCAATCACACAGTTACATGCATACACAGTGCCGATCTCACATACACTTTTACTCAATCACACACATCCACATACCCATGAACGATTACCATCCCGGGGTGGAGCGAGTATCCCACGGTGCACTGTAATGGAACCTCCGGGTGGTCTCTGATTGGCTTGGATCACTGAACATCCCTCGGAGATGGTTGGGAGCTTCTTGTCGTCGACTCCCAGCGGGGGTTACGCTGTTGAGACTCATTTTTGAGTTGTTCTTGTGTGTTTTTTTCCTCATATGAGGAAATGAGTTTATGCTGGTAAAGTGAGGAAATAAAGCAAATTGAGTCGATCTGTTTTTAGACACTTTATTGACTTCTGCTTTTATATAAAGACTCACATGTCACACTACTTAAACAAGACACAGGTGGTCCGGGAAATAATAAATAGTTGATTTCTAATTTACACATTTTTTCCAAAGAAGAAACCTTTTGAAGGTCAGTTCTCCCAAATTACAAAAAGCATTTCACCTTGCCTCTCGTATCTAATCAAGCAGACATTTGAGTTTGAGATATCCGTCTGACATTTTTGCAACCACCTCGTTACAATGGAGGCAACTTGTGATCGTCCCAGCAATGAAAATATGCATTTAAAAAAAGTTAAATCGCAACGTCCCTGTTTCTCAACCAACCTTTGAGTAATCAGTTTTCACAGGAACTGATTCCTACTGAAGAAATAGTTCCCAAGAAACTGTCGTGCTTTATTTTATGTACGTAATGAGCACCACAAACAAAATCCTGTCTTTCAATCAATCATTTATTTGTCCTGCGGAAGCTTACAACTTACTACATGCATTCGGTTGTGTGTGAGTGTGTGTATCTATCTGTCCACAGCACATTCGTTAAACTATTGGACCAATCAGCCTAATATCTTGTGTGCACATTTATGACTGTATGGTCGACGACCTCTCGTGGTTGCTGTGATTTACAACTGTTAAAAAAATCTGTTTAATACCCTCTTTGACTGCTGACTTGCTCTTCATTTGCACAGCTCGAAACTGATATCCATACAAAAGTTTGGTCTCATTTTGAACTGGAGCATCTGCAGATTAATTTCACTAATTGTTATTTTTACAATACATTTCCACTGGGGGCAGCTGCACCAAGGTTTTATTTCGACCTCCGCACTGTGCCACACCACATCAGGAGCATTGCGGAAGAAGAGCGTTTTGTCTGCCTGGTTTTTCATTTTGCTGATTTGGTCATTTTTCCTTGACATTTTTGCTTCTACCATAAATTCGTAGGCAATGTAGTCAAATGTGTATTTATTTTTTGTCTATTTTAATCGTGTGTATTGTCATTATTTACTACTTTGTTGTGATATCGCCTACAGACAAAATTAAAACTGTTTAAAGTCCAGTAACAAATGACATGGATCAAAGGTGTCTGGCTGTGTTTAAGTTATTAAAAAAGTATCTATAATTCTCATGCAGAGCCTCTTAGCAGGAAAACTCCATCTGCTCTGTGCAACATGCTGCAGCGCCATGAAAAATAGAAACACACTGCAGCGCGTCCGCTGAAATTAAAATAACCGTCTAGGATTTCAAGAATTAATACAAGAATTGGCTGCAAACAGCTCGAGCAGCGTCCCTTTCTAACTGTCCTTTCCCTTATATCTCAATGCATTGTACTGAGGTGAAGAAATCAGAGAGATGGATATCTCAAAACCTGGCTAAAGAAAACCAAAACTATCTAAATTCAGTCAGTGGCAGAATAGTTTTTTTGTTTGTAATTTACATGAACTGACCCTTTAATGTTTGGCCCCAATAAAATGAAGTATCTAATATCTCAGTGCGATGTAGAGCCTGGCCGATACCAACAGAGAATTTCGGATCGGATATTCATTTTTCTACCAAACAATTTTTTAAGAATCTTTTAAATTTACTGGACTGGATGTAATATTTTAGAATTTAAAAAAATCCCTCGTGAAGAAACTACAGTATGTAACAAGAATATTTATCCCTAAATTTTTTTAGTCAATCATTCAAGCCAAAACCATAAATAATATCTGCGATAAGCTGAAATTGTCTCATGCAGATGTATCGGTCAGGCTCTAATGCAGCTCACTACATACTGTGTCACTTTTTCTCCCTATTGTTTCTATCTTAAATTATATACTTTACATATAAAAATACAGGTAGCCCAGAGAAATCAGTACTCCCTTTTAAACAATTACAAGAAAGTAGTAAAATACAACAATGAAAATAACACTCACTGTAAGGCTCGGACTGGAGGCTTGCTCTAGGTTGTACTCTATTAGCCTTGTACAGTTTCATTTCATATAAGGATACATCAAATAGCAACACTGACCCAAAGCAGAGAACTGCACAACACTTTCCCATATATGGGAGCTACAACCTCAAAGACTGGCGACAGTGTTAATGCTCTCGGCAGACTGGAGCGAAGGTTTCAATCCATGATGACAACAGTATGAGCGACTACACCTGGGTTGCCAGAGGAACTAAAACTCCAGATCAACAAAACGTAATTCAAAAGGCCTCAGCTCCCCCTCGCCTGCTTTGTGCCCAATGTGTCAACAGACGCCGGAAAACAGCTGCTGTTTGATCCGCTCCTCTGTCTTCATCTTCTCCTTGACCCCTCCGTCATCTCTCTGACACACATCTGTCCATCGCACCGACGACTCCTGCTCGGACAGAGGGATCTTGTCAACGTCGGTTTCCTCTTCCTGTTCCCCCACAGACGCCCTGCTCCCCGATAAGAAGTAGAAGCCCCTTTGATGCCGTGCATCCTCTTCCCTCTCCTCTTCACCTTCGCTCCTTCCGCTGTCCCTGCTCTTCCTCCCCTCTGCCTCCTCTTCCTCCTCTTTCGTGTCTTCTCTCAACCTGTCCATCTCCGTCTCCATCAGAGGGGACCTGTTCTCTCGCTCCTCTTCTGTCTCCTCAGTAGATTTTTTCTTCGCCTTGCTGCGACCCCTGAGGTTCAGCATCTGAAACCAAACAGATGCGTTTGAGACAGTTTTGCGCTTTGTGCCGTGTCTTTTTCTTTCCATCTCTCCAGACACCTGTCAAACCACAACAAAGCCTCTTTCATTGATGCCTCTTTCCTGTACAGTTTGAGGTTGACTCTTTGCCTATTATTAGACTTCTCCAGAGCGGTTTTGTATTTGCTGTACATCCCATATTTAGCAACACAACTTTTTAATGGCACCCTCTGTGACATAAAGCCACATATCCTAAAGGCACAACAGACACAAGTGACAGATTTGCTGCGAAGATGGAAGACATAGGGGAACAAACCTTGAAGTCTTTTCTCTTGCGCTGCAAAACGGGTCTCTGAAGGAAGAGGATCTGCTTAGTCGACAAACTCCCGTCACTGTGGAAAGAAAAGAGCAGCACTTTCACTGCTGTTACCTGTTATGTTATAATCTGAGGATCTCACCGCATGTACTGACATCCAGATTCTGTGGTTCGCAAAGTGACAGGTTACAAGACAACAGCACATCAGCAACTGTGTTTTTTTGTTCGCAGCTCCGGCTGACTTCAAAAGTGGTTTCATGTCGAGATGAGCACAAGTATGATTGTGATTTGTCAGATCTCGAAACCATCTGTCCTGTCAGTCCTGATCCCAAAAAGAATGTGACAGGCAGTGTCTTAGACAAAAGAGAAACGACTCTTTAATCAACAAAGCAGTAATTAGTCCTTAGGCTGTGTTATTTTAAGTGTTAGAATATATGGGTAGAAAGAAATCGTTTCAACATCACATTTTTTAAACGGTTTATTATTGCCTGAATCCATATAAATTCATCCACCACAAACTCCCTGCCTGATCAGCAAACTTTCTGTTGCTGCCATAAGACTCATCCCGCTGCGAACCCTGGCCCTGAAGTTCGTCTCCGCCTACAAAGTACACCATCTCTGAGTACAAACACAAAATGAAATAGAAAACTAAATGTAGAGGACAGGTGACTTTATGGTTGTATTAGTGGTATCTTGGGGTGTTACCTGTTGGTCTTGACAATTGGTGTGGGTAACACACACATCAGCCTCCATCCATACGGAGCCAGAGACTGGAGCAAAGGGATGTAGTCCGTCTTCACCACAACACCCTGAGCAGGAGAGCGAGATGGAGAATCACTCAAATAAATACAGTGCAAACACACACACACAGGGAACAAAAACATTACAGCACCCATGCAGGTAAGCAAATTTAAGCTCAGCCACAGGCGCACGCGCTCCTTTCCTTCATCTCCACTCTTACGTAATGTTTGACAGAAAAGAGCTTAAGCCTTCAGTCACAAAGGATTTTTCAAAGTGCACAGCTTCACCAGAGTATTAAAAACTCAAAAGACCCACATCAACAACGGTCCACTGCTCAACCACGATAGCGTCGTAGGAGGTGCTCGTGGTCTCTTCTGATGAGCTCTGGAAGATGAACACACTATCCACAGATGAAACCCCATTGTCTGGAGAAACAGGACAAATTAGAGACAGGGTCAGATAAACGGAGGAGGATGTATGTGAGTTACAAGCTCATCTCCACTCTCCAATCTCTCACTATTGATCCCCTCTGCTCCCTTTGGCTTAAGCCTACTTATTCCATGGGTGACTGAACAGTGATTTATGGTATAAGCCGTGGACTCATGGCACGTCACTCCATGCATATCATCCATTACCCAGCAGCGGAGCAGAGATCTACAGCCTGAGCTGCTTTTCCTCTTGTCGGGAACTAGTGGAACCAGTGAACAGTGAGGAGGTATGGTGATACAGTAACTTTAAAGCAGCAACAATCAATATCTCTGCAGTCCCCCATAGTTCAACACAGCATGTTATCTTCTTTCAGCTCAATGTTTTGGTTTTACTCCTCTCAGTTTTTACTGTTTTGGTTCAGTCTTACTGTTCTTATCAACTTGTGTCCAGCTGTCGATCAATGACCAAGGTTCCATCGGGAGCTATTCTACGAGGACGCAACCATTAATTTTGCCGTGCGACTTGGCACTCATGATCAGACTGAAGTTGCACACTTCATGGTACATTCGGCACTTTAATTGTGATTTTTCATGCTCCAAACTGTTTCAATGTATGACTGAGAGGTGGAAGTTACAGTGGCCGACGAAGGCAAACACATGACAACAGCCCAAATCATTTCCATTTACAGAAACGTGCTGCAGCTTCAGAACAATCCAATTAAAAAACACATGGAACAAAACAAACACAACAGAAATGTGGTACATGGTGCAGAAAGCCAAAACAAACTTTAGTGGTTTGTGTGTTTTTGGTTTTGCATTGTATTTTCAGCGTCTTTGCTACTACTGTATTTGTTTTGGCTTTCTGCAGCATGTCTTTTCATTTGATTCCATTGTCGTATTTGTTTTAGATTTTCAGTTGTGTTTGTGTGTTGGCATCTTTTCTGAAGCTGCAGCACATGTCTCTGAATGGAAATGTTTTGGGCCTTTGTAACGCCTTTGTCACCCACCCTACAAAGTGTTTCAGAAATGACAATCAGCAACAGTTCATTGCTATGGCCAAGAAACATACCGTTATCATCCCCAAGGTGGAAAAACCCGTCAATGAGGCGCGCACCGTTGGTGAAATGCTGAGTCATGTGGTCGAGCCAGTGTGTGTCAACCTCTGTGATTAGCCCTGCTTCCTTTTGTACTTGCAGTGGCACCCTGAGTGAGTAGAACCTCAGAGAGGTGTTCATATCCCCTGTGTGGTTGTACAAGGCAAACAGCTGCATCCCTACAGGCACACATCAGAAAAGGACAGGACACCAAATAGAATTTTGAATAATAATAATGACTAATACCTACAGCTTAAAGCGAGACAGATTTAAGACTTTTTAATGCCACTTGGAATAAAATGGTGCGAATTTGCGTTTCCTAGGATGTTGAAGGCATGATCCACCCTACTCCCCTTCTGATTGGCAAGTACTCATCACCTTCGTTAGCTGGATTGGTTAGGTTTAGGCAAAAGGAGTGAGATTGGTTTGGGTGAGGGTAAGAATTGTCGGGGTAAACAGAGTACTACTTTCCTACTTTCCATGTCTAAGCATTCTTAAGACTTTTAAAAATTGATTTAAGACATTATCATACCTAAAAAATGAGTACAAATTAAGTAATAAGTTACAGATAATTCAATGGTGTGTCTATGATCCTGAGTTTAAGCCTAACACAATAGATAAGGGATTTAAATCATGGATTTCAAAAGGAATAATAACATTTTACTCTCTTACAGAAAAGGGACAATTTAAAAGCTTTGAAAAGTTGAGGGAAGACTATGATCTGGAAAGATCAGATTTTTTCAGATTTCTCCAGGTACGTAATCGTTTTGAACATAAAATTAGAAAGGAAACAGACCTTAATGACCCAATATTGATCATTTTTATTGATGCCTACCAAAGTAAGTCACATAAGGGTGTCATCTCTAGATTTTATAAAGTATATTTAACACTAACCTACCTATGCAATTTTCCATGTTATTTTTAGGAAATTTAAGTTTTCATGTTTCAGCTGATGAATATTTATTTGGTATTCTGGTAAAAAAGCAATTACAAGGCGTCGGTTGCTTCCTGGCCCACCCACAATA
Source organism: Epinephelus awoara (assembly GCA_035609425.1). NCBI lineage: Eukaryota > Metazoa > Chordata > Actinopteri > Perciformes > Serranidae > Epinephelus > Epinephelus awoara. The sequence continues at coordinate 13,073,136 of CM069310.1, read as the reverse complement.
CAGGAGTGGATAGTTATAGTAAATGACATTTATCTTATTGAAAAGATTACCTTCTCTCTTTGCCTTCGGAAAAATGCATTTATTAAACCAAGTGGGTTAGATATGTTAGCCCTTTACAAACAGATTTTGTGGAGGTATTGAATGAATGACCTTGTAATGCTGTTTTTGTATTTATTTATTATTTGATGTTTTATTGGGCCTAAAAACTAGTCTTGTTGTACTTATAATTTGTTTCAAATCCCCCTGGTAGACCTTTTTTTCCTCTCTAATGTATATGTCTATCTTTCCCAGAACATTTGAAGTTCTCAAATATAAAATAATAACAAAAAATTACAATTGTGAGCGGCAGAAGAGGTACTGTTGTATATTGTCTGAATGTAAGCATTGTAACACTTTGCTCTCACAAAATAAAAATAAAAAATGTAAAAAAAAAAACCCATTATCATACCAATAGAGGCCTTATTCTTAGATTAATGAATTCAATGCCTTTTATCTGTTTTTAAGGATTTGAGGGAACCGTGGATGATAATTTGTCTGATGAGTGAAGTACAAACAGGAAACTGGTTACTTACTACCCTGCGCTGGTGGTGAAGTTGCATTCTTGTCTTTCTCAGAGCCCTTGAGTCGTATATGGTTGTTGTTGTGTGTCGTCACTCTGCTTTGCCCATCTGTGCAGGCAGAGCTGGACTTTCTTTCATGGTCTCGATCCAGTTCTGGAGAGCTGGGCCAGCTCTCAGAGCTTGAACTTTGTCTCTCTCTCTGGTTGGAAAGGTTAAAGTGTTCCTCTGTGGATTCTGTGAGGTCTGGTAGATGGCCTCTCTGGTGTCTGATCATACCTGCAGGTTCTGGAGGGCTGGGACACACCTGGTTCCCCTGGGCTTCTGCTGGGATTTGATTCGGACCCCACTGAACTGTGTCTGAACTGGGTTTCCTGTGGTGTTGAGGCTGGTTCGCTGATTCTAGTGACTCTTTAAGGCTCACCTGTAGGTTCTGGATGTGCTCATTGGACTCATCTTCGTTAAGCTCTAAACTTTGGATGGGTTTCCGAGGACTGAAGTCCGGTTCTCTTGTCTCGTGCTCATGTGTGTTTCGTTCTACACTTTCATGATCTAACACGTCAAGTTCAAAGTGGCGATGGTCAGGCTCTGTGTCATTATGACGTGGTTCTGTAGGATCTGTCGGGCTGGTGTTGGCGCTGAAGGGGTGTCGACGTATGGGCGAAGGGCTTGAATGTAAGGAGGACAGCTCTTCAGGGTCCCAATGCCCCAGATAACTGGGACCTCCACCTGGCTGCTGCAGAAAGCCCACAAACATCACCCCTTGCTCTGCTACATCCTGGATCTGCAGGTGTGGCAAACGTTCACACAATGAAATCTATTAGGATATATTTTGAGTGACGCATGAATAAAAACGTCATTCACAGCACCACAAATAAATTTGCACGGTCTCTTCTGCTACAGTCAGACAAACAAAGCCTCATTTACACACAAACAAAGGCTGACGTACACACGGTAGATATTCTGCAAAATAACAACCTACCTAATCATCTGCAAAGATCAAATATTCAAATGACAAAAGGACCTCATTATCTCAACGCATCCGTGTGTGTACGCATGTGACAGCGTGTGTGTTTGTGTGTGTGTGTGTGTGTGCCGCTCCCTCCCATGGAGCTCTGGTGGTTAATTGTCAGTTGATATTTGGGCTGACAGTTTTAGACAGGCTCAATGGGAGAGAAATCAGATTGCAAACTACCACCAAACAATAATGAGACACATCCTTCCCCATTACCCACTACTTTTGACACTTCACTCATCCATACACACACACACACATAACATATATTAACAGTCTCTCTATTACCAACCCGACACGCTCGCAATTACAGGAAGTCTCACAGTTTTATCTGATAAGCATGTCCGGAGACAGATTGAGAGTGGGTGGGATAGCGGGTGCTGGAGAAAGAAATATAGAATTTAAAAACTGCACACACACACACACACACACACACACACACACACACTAGCCTGTCACTCTGTCTGCCCGGTACCGCTCCTGGGTTCTTATCTCGAACTCTCTCTGGCAGCTTGTGATCTGATTGGTTATTCATGTCACGCTGCCGGAGCCTATCACATTATACACAGTGATGTGCATTTCCATCCAATCAGGTTTCCCTTTGTGCTCGATGGGTGTTCAGATGCAAATCTATTCAATAGAGCACATTTTCATTTCCCATTGTAGGACTGTTGGAGAATTCATGAGCAGAGAGACTGAAAGTGAGTTTTACAGCTGATAAATGCCAGTGATGACGCAGTGTTTGGCAGGGTATCTTAGGGTTAAGTCTGTCTCATTATAGTTTACCATACCTTCTGTCACCTTCTATTCATTATACTCCTTCTGTCTCCTAGTTACACGGTGGTGAGCGGTGTCACAGGAGACGCAACTAGTGGGAATCTGGTATGTTTTGCTGATCTTTTTCCTCCATCTATTTTTCAGAGGCAGGGGTTACCATATGGCACAGACAGGCAATAATAGGCACTTGCCTGTAGCCCTTTGAGCCCTGTAATGTTTCCTTCACTGTCACAGCAGTGTTGCGCCAACATGAGAGGCACACACGAACACAAGTACACAGCATGAACAGGAGGGACGGGTGGACTCTAAAAGGCATCCACTGATTAACACTACCTATAGCACTGTCAGACAAGCAGAGGTCGGCTAAGCTCACTTCTTTCTAACTCAATCACTTTAAAACTTGTCGTCTTCAGTGCCAACTGATGCTGACTCAAATGACATTGCGTGACTCAACCAATGAAAAACAGTGTGGAGAACTGGCAGCGAACTGGGCTTTTAATGCCACAGCAATCCCACGCCTCATGTTACCTTGTGAGAAAAAAAGAGCACTGGTGTCAAATCTACAACTGCAAATAACCGAAGCTGAGGTATTGGAATCAGCATTGAGGGGGAAAAGTTGGATCAGTGCATCCATAGTATTCTGCCACAAATAACAAGTGTGGATTTAAGATGTTTTCCTTGTCTGTTTTGAAACATTCAGTGCATAAACAGTCTTACATATGGACGAGTAGGATGCAACTCAATGGAACGCACAAGCCGAGTTCAAGCACATGCGCTTGCCTAGGCACACTTCTCTTATCCGTAAGTCTTTGTTAGAGAAGTACTGAGCATATGACTGGATAAATGAGACATGGATTAAACTGCACAAATTGTTTGAGAGATTGCAAATGATTGTTCTGATATAGTTTTGCTCTTGTTAAACATGCCCCCCCCCCCCTTTTTAATTCAATTCATCAAGAATGTTCACTGTTTTTGGATTCTTCGTTTACCGTGGAGTAAGGTTGGGTACTGAAACCCAGTGCCAATGCAGCATCAGTTCCTGTATGACTGGCACCAACCAGACTGAATTCAGTGCTTTAATTTTGGTACTCGATTATGTGAGGAGTGAGAGGGTCGAAGGGAGAAAGCAAGCAAGCTAGTGTGTGCTGATAACGGTGACAGTGAGGCTGCAGCGACCGGAGTATGAAGTGAAACACAGCAGTGCAATGCGTGTACAATTTGTCAGCGAATAAATGCTACAGCTTCTCAAGACCCAAGCACATGTTTTGCTTTCAGGCCAACCCTACTGTGGAGCCATGCGATAAAACAGTGTTCTTTACAAATCTAAGGTAACACTTGGTGAGTAACTGATATACAAAGGTCATTTTGTGGATGAAGTATTCCTTCAAAGCCACAATGCACAAAGATCCAATGTGACCTAACCTTGTAGTTACGATAAAAAAATATTTATTCTAAAATTATTTTTAACCCCTTAGGTTTAATTTGTAGAGCACTGCTTGCAAAATATTGAACTCACCCTCTTGACGTAGCTCTGGATCACTTCTGGGTCAGCAGCCTGGTGACCCGCCACACACACATCTGTCTCCAGACGGTGTCTTGCCCACCTCAGTTGGCTTTTCTCAGAACTACAGAGTGAGAAATGAAATTATTTAAACAAATATTTTGTAGAAAACATCAATCATGTGTCATTTAGTTCAGTCCAATTCTGCTCTTATGAACCAGAAAGATGTCAAATGTTCTCATATGTTTCATTCCATTTCTTTTAGCTTCGTTTCCTGTCCATTATCACCAGAGTTCCAGTTCCATCACCCAGTAACATTACAGTCTAAATGAGATTCTGGCTGACATGCTCATGTTCACGAGCACTCATTGACCCAGAATGATCACAGCAGAAACATAATGTCAGTTCTGGTACAGGCTGAATTTTCCATTTAAAGGGAACACACATTCACCACAATCACAATAGACTCATTAGATAGAAAAAGGGACTGAATTTCCTTCTGCTCCCACTGCAAGACACCATCATAAAAGGAGTATTCAGATACGCCTCTTCAGATTTGGATTGAGGTCAGTGGGAAGGCCGTGGTAATATCTTGTGCTCTGAGGCGTGAGTGACATTCTCAGCTAGATTTGAAACAGTAGATCTGTCAGATTTTTTTTTTCTTTCATTTTTAGGGTTTTTGATGAAAGGGGATGGCGGCGATGTGGAGATAAAAGGCGGAGTTACAGGGGACAGAGGGGGGTGAGGAGGACAAAAGAAAAGGGGGGACGGCCATCACTGAAGAAAGCAGATGAAAGGATGGAGAGATGGTTTCTCTCTTTCAGCGCACCGTTCCCCTCTGGCGAGCGCTGATGATGCAATCAGCCGTCTCCACGGTGACAGGTGCCAGGAAGCAGCAGGACCACTTGGCAGGAGGGGCATCAAAGGAGCAGTGCGGCACCTGCCTGTGCACTAGAGTGTATGTGTGTCGGTGTTTGTGCGTGAGTGAGTGTGTATACAATATGCTATTCCTTGAATTCGCATTACAAAGAGGACACAGTACGCGGCAGGATGCCCAAAACTGTTGGCTAAGCAAAGTAACTCCTTTAATTGCAAAGAGTAAGTGACAACATATGGTTGTCTGAGTGAAAAGCCACAAAGACCGATCCACAGGGGTCTCCGTCTCTGTACAATAGAGACATTTCTTCATCCAAATTATCATAAAGTTCCGTTAGCTAATGTCTAATATGTTGGAGGGAGTGTAGATCATTTGATGTCTTATAGATCACTCACATGTTCTGAAAACGTCAGAAAATAATTGTGTTTTAGGAAATGGTATATAAAGTGCGACAACAAATACTCAGATATAAGATCCCTGTGAGTTATATGGCACTTTATCTCTGGAGACATTTTATTACAAAGCAAAATTTGGTTCAAATAATTTTAAGAGCAAATAAATAAGACTAAGAGCCATGCTAATGTCAGCATGCAAACACTCACAATGACAATGCTAACATGCTGCACCTACCGAAAGACTCAATAGCTGATGCACACTCGAGTTACATGTGTCATACCCCAAAGCTCCTCCTGGGGTGCTCGGGGTCAGAGACCATTTCCCTGCTTCAGTTTAATAGCCTAGTTAGCGACAAACACAAAGTACAGCTGAGGTTGCTCGATACTAGTTAGTAGTCTTTTGACTGGATGATGGCGCTACATGAAAAGTTAAGGGATCACCTTAAGGAGGACATGAACGCATGAATGGTTGATTACTTTGACCTCTTGGAAGCACAAGATGAAAGGTTGGGGGATTACCAAAGTCAGTAGGATTCATCCTCTGGAAGCCATGAATATGTGTGTGCTAAACTTTATCACACTGTTGAGATATTCCAGTCTGGAACAAAGGGGTCAATGCCATCCAGAGCCATGCCGCTAGCATAGCTTTATTTTTTCCTGTGTCACAACGGCCCACCAGAAGGACCATTTACCGGTCCAGTGTGGCACATTGCATTCTGGTAGTTGTCACTTTTTTTTTACCTCTAGAGCAAAAGACAATGCCACAGCCCCTTTTCATTTTTTTTTCAGGTAATGTAGCACCCATTTCAAAATCACCTGCATCTTTCTACTGAATAGACAGCCCAGTTTCATGAAAAGACCATCCTTCCAGCAGTGAAATAACTAAAATTATAAATATTTTAGGGCAAACTGCTTCTAAGATTGAGAAAATAGACATTATTCAAGACTCAAATTGGAATGGAGCTACAAATGTACCCACCAAAAGGACTTCTCTGCGTACATGTACATGGTGTTTGGAGCAGATGTGTCAATAACTTTCACGATAAGACGCTGAGAATAAAGCTCAGCTTGCATGCTGTACAGAGCTGATAGTGGGGAGGTTATGACAATAATGTTCCACTGAATTATGACTGTGAATATTGTAGTTTTTAACCAGAGAATAATTGGGTTACAGAGGAGATACACAGCATGCAGTGTAGTCACACAGTACAGTATATTATCATGTACAGTCAAAAGTGAAAGAATTGGGACAGTGAGCTAAAGTTAGACTTTTTTTTTGTGGCTGACTCATCGGCAATTAATTTTACATCAAGAGAAAAGAGGTGAGGTGCAGAATTTTGCTTGTGGTAATGGGTCTCAATTGGCTTCAATGTCAAAACAATGAAGTTGCAAAAGCTGCTCCCTTCTAACTAATGTCTAACTCTGGCTGCAAATGAATCATCTCATTTATCTTAATCTGCCACATAAATCCACACAGTCAAAAAATCTATTTAAGCGGCACTCCTGCTGAGGTCAAGGGTGTGTTTTGTTTGTGTACCTTGGCGTCTCTCGGACCAGCACGGCCCGGTGCAGCTGCCGCTGGATGTGTGCATGACGAGGGCCGCAAGGATGGACAAATGGGTGGACGGCGACCAGGACAAAACCCTGTGCGTAGAGCTCCCTGACCTGAACTGGTAGCTCTCTGACAGAGGAGAGACAAAGCACGGATGACACCGGCACCTCTGGAGGGAGAACGGGTGAGAGGGGATGGAGGAAAAACATGGTTAGACAAGAAGGGGTAATGGGAGATGGTCAACACATGGACATGACGGGTTGCAGAAGAGGCAGGGAAAACAGTAGAGGAGTGGAGAAAAGCTGGAACAAAGAGAGAGAAGGAGGAAAAAATAAGGGGAAAGAGGAAGAGGGACAAAGGGTGTGAAGAAACAAAGACCGAGCATGTTTCATTATGATAATTCCCCCTGAACAACAACACATGGCATCTTCACGCTAAATCTGAAACTAATTACACCAGAACTATTAGCCTCTGTCCTCACTGTCACCAGCAGTCTGGCTTTTTGGAAAACACACATGCAGACACACACATGCATGCTGGAAACACACACTCATCCATATCACAGGCAAAGATTAACACAGTTTTGCCTGTACGATCAGGCAGTTGAATATAGTCAGAAATGCACACACACATACATCAAAAGGTTGGAAAGACAATGCTATCACATTGCCTGTTGGGCGTGTGGTATTAGCAGCAATCACTAACACATAGCCGGTTCCCTTATTAACAAACACAATGGGAAGAAAACCCCTTTACTTCAGTGGAAATGGTTAGCGGAGCTTATCGTATGGGAGCAAACTGTCACAGCAAATCCACCAGGGAGAGCGCAATGTTTGTGAGAACCGCCCTCTCAGGGTCGGCGCATTGTAGTAAAGCTCCCTCTCTGTTCACGGGGCTTTTAAGGGAACACGTGCACGTATGGCTGTGTGTTGCTGAATCGCTGAGTGAAGCCAGGTGTGTGTGAGAAAGAGAGAGAGGGGGGAGCGTGGAAAAAGAGATGAGAGAAGTGAAGAAAAGGGAGACACAGAAAGAGAGAGGCAGTTAGCAGTGCCGGGGAGGGAGGGAGAGAGAGCAGAGAGATGAGGCTGTCTGTTTGTGCCTGAATGCTTGTCATCCTTTCCCATTCAATCTCATTTGCATGGGTCTGGAGAAGAGAAAATAACCTGAATAAATTAACTAGACCCACACAAAAACACACACACACACACACATGCACACACAGAGGGAGGGAGAAAAAAAAAAAGATGTGCAAGCCATCTCATTTTCAATTTGTTCTCCATCATCTGGCGTGTTCACACATACACACACACACACACACACACGCAAACATACACATGGGAGAGGCTGGCCAGCATGCTAGGATACAAGCACGTGAACACACACTCTCCTGACTCCCATCACGGTTAAAACAATGGGAGAAAAACTCCCTGAGAAAATACGACCATCACATCATCTTGGCATAACTGCTTGGAACCATGAGAGCCTTTCATCAAGCAAACACTTAAACGGGTGTCTGTGGGGACTTATCAAAAGCAGTACAGTGATGATAATAATAATAACAGCTGGAGACTGGGGTGGGGTGGCGGTGGGGGGATAACAACGATCCTTTCACCGTAAACAGTCATTAGCTGTCATTAGCTGTGCACGGCTGGCACTCACCCACCGACAAGACGCGGGCAAGGCATCGCAGCTAATTCAGGCAAGGCATACAGAAGTTATTAGAGTGTTATGCAGTGCTTTAGGCTGGGAAGCGACTTCATTTATACTGTCTGCCACAGTGGGATTTAAAGGGAGGCTGCAATTCCGCTCCAGAATGGGAACATGGGAACGGCTCAGGGGCAGAAAAGCCGGGTGGAGTTTTATAGCGCCAGCTAGTAAGGGGCAGGGTTGTGTAGTGTTAGGAGTGTGCAAAAGAGAGTGTGTGTGTGTGTGTGTGTGTGTGTGAGCATGAATGTTTAAAGGAATACTTCACCCCTCTAATGAACATGTGTATATTAATTACTTACCCCATGTTATGCTGAATTGAAAAACTGTTTTTCTCGCATGCTCTGGTGAACGAAGAATCCAAAAATAAAAAAAATAATTCAACAACAATAAAACTATATCAAAACATTTGTCTACAAACTCTCATGTAGCTCAGGCAGTATAATCCAAGTCTCATTCATCCAGTCATATGCTCAGTACTTCCCGAACAGACAGCCCTTAACTATGGGAAGCTGGACTTCAAGTGAAACTTATCCGTGCTCTCTTCAAAGCCAGACTCCATTGACAAAAACAGCAATTTTCACTTTGAGTTCACTTCCGAATCTGGAAAGGCTGTCTCTTTGGGAAGACTTACTGAGCGTACAACCGGATAAATGACTTGGATTATACTGCATGAGTTGTGTGATATATTGTGAACATGTTTTTATATAGTTTTGCGGTTTAAATGTGGACCCTTTTTGCTTAAATTCATCAAGACATCTTTGTTTTTGGATTCTTCGTTCACCAGAGGCATGTGAGAAAAACAAAGTTTTCCTCACAGATTCAATTTAATACAGATGTTTTGATGTAGTGAAGTGTTTTTGTGACTTTGAGGATCAGAGAACAGAGGAAGAAGTAGAAATGTATGCTTGAGGATATATAATACATTGGAAACATTTGCATCCATACATGCACGTCTAAAAGGGAGATACAGACATCCAAGTTCAAGGGTGCATTGTTTAACATACACAAGATGCTTCCAAGCGGCTGTTCAGCTGTTGATCCCCCACTCTGCTATTTCCATCTCCACCCCGAAGCTTTGACCACATGACAGCCGCCACGTGTCCCAAGCGACGCCTCACTTTTTGACCCTGAATTTCACAAGCTGAATTCGGAGTTGTGCGAGTCATCCCCCTTTCTGTAGCCGCTTGAAAGGGCTTATTAATTCCTTGTACAAAATCCTTGAATTTCTGTGTGTGTACTGTAAAGCATATTCTGTGGTGTATGTGTGCCACTGTATCTCAGCAAGTGTGTTGGGGCCATCTCTTTTGCCTGTGTGCATGTGTGAACGAGAAAGAAAGAGTTTGCACTAAGCCTGCTAGGTGATGCATGGGGATTACTACTCACAGCCACCCTCAAGGCTTATCCCTGTGCTTGCTGGAGGTTCACGTTTATTTAAATAGCCTTCTAATGACTTGCAGAGGTTTCAGACAAGGATATGTGCCAAAACAGTGACTATAAAATAATCAGCTTCCTGAAGCCAGGAGCTCCCCACTGTTTTCAGAATGCAGCCGTGGGGGTTGTGAGAGTTGTTGGTCAGCATCTGAGCTTTGTCAAAATGGGGTCTGAGCTCCTCAGAAGGCCCACTTAAAAGGAAATATCTTACATAATGGCTGACAAGTACCGTACAAGCCGGAGAACAAAGTGTGGTACTTCAGGCGCATACAGCACCAATGTACATGTGATACTGTGAGCGTGCCGTATTCGCTCCAAGCCCAGTCGCCAGAAGAAAACGTTGGCATTGTACAATTATTTCAACCATGATCCGTTAGTCTTGCCACCAGCTTCTGATAGTCTGGGGACACTCCTTTCTAAAGTGTGTTTAACACACCGGCGAAAACGGCCAGCAACAAAGCAACGCCCCTTGCATTATTTAAAAGGACTTGGTGACTTGTACCGCCATACGTGTTTCTAGTCGGACTATGTTTACGAGTGCAAGAGTTCAGCTAGCCACCAAAGGACCGCCCTGCGGATTTACTATTGGTTCTGCAACGTAGGAAGTTTTTTTAAACTCTGAAATTGTATCCACCCATCTAAACACAAAATCAAGGAGAAAGTCATCAGTCTTTAGTTAAGCAAAGCATCTAAAGACTGTGCGAGACCAACAATGGAAAAAAAATTGTGTTTTTTAGTGAAACATTGTGGCATTTCCGGCTGCAACTTTGCTTCCAAAACATAGTGTTTTTTAGCAAGACATCAGCAGCATTTCCAGCAGCAATGTCGCCACCAAAACTGGACAATTTTTAATGACACATTGCAGCGTTTCCAGAAGCAATTTTGTCATCATAACTGGGTGAAACCAACCACCCAAAACTGGGTGGGTTTTTTTGGTGAGACGCCAGTGCACTTCCAGCCGTGCTTTGCCACCAATACTTGGTGTTTTCTTAGCAAGACACTGGCAGCATTTCCAGCAGCGGTTTTGCCGCCAAATGTCGTGTTTTTTTTCTGCGAGATACTGGTGGCATTTACAGCCGTGATTGGGGCACCAGAACCACGCTAGGTAGTTTTGTGCTTAAACATAACCTCATTTAACCACAGCATTGTTGCACCATAAAGAAACATGAAGGTTCAACATGTCTGCTATATATGTGGTTTGCAGAAATGTACAATATTTATTTTTGGCTATTGGGTTGTATAAGACTGAAAGTGCACAAAGGAATTATCTAGAAAAATGGTTTGAAGTCAGATCAACCATTTCGACAAAAAAAGAGAGAGTTTGCCTGGAAAAGTGTGTCAGGCAGCAAAGATCTCGCAAAGTGATGGATTTGTGCTTCACGCGCTCTCTGAGCCAAATACATCAGATAGGAAAGATGTAGCACATAAGGCAGAGGGAATGTATTAGTCTTTGTCAACAGAGGAAAATATATATCACAGCATCCAGGTGTAGGTTGTGTACACACACAAGCACAGCAGACATACACCTCTAATCAAAATAAACTTGCCCACAGGTATACAGTAGCAAAAAGCCACACAAGCACACATGCCCACACACACCGCTGAGCATTAGACACATGTTGTAAGTTTTAATGAGCCGAGTGGGTCTCCGTCTCTGCGGGGCGGCAGAAAGTCATCAGCAGAGTTCAGCTCCTCACTGTCTGCTCCAGAGACCGGCGTTAGTCACGCAGCATCACACCTAACTTACTTCCTCACACATCCTCAGATTCCTGACTCCCGCTTGCTCGTTCTCACACCTCCTCGCTCTCGAGACACGCCACTTCCCTCCTCGCTCCAGACCCGACTAACGCTCGCTGGTATCTCTCATTTTTTTTATGCGCCATTCATTCTCTCACCCTCTGCTCCCTGTTGCACCTCCTTGACTTATTCTGCCTTTCTACTTTTTTCTACTGCTTTTTTCCCCCTCTCCACTCTAACTCTTTTCTGTTCATGCTATGCGCTTTCTTATGCTCATTATCTGAGCACAGTTTCCACACAAAGGAGGGTTAAAATGTCACACCTGGCTGTTACATTTCATACTTGACATTCATGGTGACATGTCAAGGTAACCAATCAATGCTAAAATGGGAATAATGAAGATCATGGAACCTATTGTAAGGGTGCATGTCATGGTACAGCAAATTGGTGAGAATAATAAGACAGTTCTGGAGAATAAGACATTGGTTTGGAGCTGAAATTCGCATAAATGCTCCATGTGTGAAGCACAGGCCAAATGCCTGAAACACTGAACACATTTTCCCTCATCCTCCCTGTGCTCACCACAGGGTCGCTCTGACCCAGCGTGAGCGAGTCGGGCTTAGTCACACGGAAATATTTCTCAGCTATAGTGCTCCTGCAGTCAGAGCAAAGCTCATAAAACAAAGGCTGACGCTATAATATCAGCAGTACTGTTTCTGGTGAGTTTCATCACTCAGCAGTCAAAGGTCAAGTGACAAACCACGCTGCACTCCTCTTCATTCTCGCTCCTCTTCCAGAGAGCACAACTTAGTTTAATAAACAGCCACCTAGCGTCACATATCTCAGAGTAGTGCCGGTATAGATGTTTGTTTTTCATTACTGTGTAGGAGTCATCAAGTCACGCTGGCAGGGAAATAATATCATTAATGGAAGCCAAATTGAATTAAAGCATGGATTTGACCGTGGGTTTCCTCAATGTCATGGACTGACATACAGATTCCTCTATCTGCCTCCTACATACACACACACACACACACACGGACAAACGCACAAATACAAATAAATCCCTTTGCTGGGAATGAGGTCTCTCAATCTCCACAAACAATCAGATAATCCTTCAGGAATCCTTCACTTCTCTTGGTCTCTCTATCACAAATGGAGAGGGGAGAGAGACAGAGAGAGGCAGGCATACACCCACTCACAACCACACACACACACACACACACACATAAACACAATCAATTCACAGTAGCTGTGTTTATCCTAAAATAGAGTATACCCATCTTAAGCAGCTCAGGTGGCGTCAGTGAGTTTACCATATAAATGACCTGCCTGTCGGTTGAAAGATAACACTAACTCTGTTGACTAAAGTGCTATAAAAGTGTTTTGTGTGAGTGTGAATGAGCCGCCATCACTGCTTGTCTGAACAGTGTGTGTGTGTGTGCGGTCTTTCTGTATCTATGTGTGTGCCGCTGCTGCCCGTGCGATTAGACAATTTATCTGCTCCTGCCTTCAGCAAAGAGAAAGACGAGTAAATCCTCATGTCTATTGTCTGTTTTGGTCACCACCACCATTCCGAGTTGCCAGATCTCTCTCAGCCAACACTACAGCCTAACCAATTTGCCAAACATAATAGGGCTGGCTGAAAATGAAGCCGACTGGCAAACAGACCATTGCCACTTGGCTGTGGTGTTCTGCCTGCTGTCTGTTACAGTGTTGCATTGGAAAGTCCTCTAAAAAATAAAAAGGACTTCAGTGAGCTACTTGCACCTGCTTCAGCTTGTCGGGTGATGGAGTGCACAGAGCAGGCTTGTAGTAACATTAAGCCATAAGGAAAAGGGGGTGATTTATTTATTTTTTATCCACTCTAACACTATCTGTTCCTCCTCCTCGCCACTCTCTCCCCTCGCTCCGTCCCTCCCTTCTATCTCTTTGCAGTCCACACCAACACAATAGCAGAATTAGTATTTTTAGTAACCAGATGCCTCTGGAGGATTCTCATCAAACATCCTCAAGATGCCGCGAGCACACACACACACGCACAAACAAACACCCACACATTATCACTATTTTTCATATTCCCAAAACACACACAACTGTGTTATTGTAACACATCAGCTTTAGTGTATTGTCACTGTGTGAGGCAGAGGCGGGGGGGGGGGGGGACGTTAGAAGGCACGGCTACAGCATGCACAATATAGCTGAATCTGAGAATTAGAGAACTCTTTGAACTCCCTGCAACAGGAGCCACACAAAGACACAACTTCAGCTTATAAGCCACTTTTCGCCCTCAAGATACTTAAAGTATGAAAAAAAAAACCCACACACACACACAGTTCCGCAGAGTTGCTGACCTAAACATTTCATTTTAAATGGTTAAAGTTGGAATAGCAACTGTGGCTATTTTACGAGTGGAACACACAAACGCTGTAGCCAGAGTCGAGGATGACGATGCAGAACAGGGTTCAACAGAAAACTTAAGTAAACAAGCGTACCTAGAAAAGAACAAGGTAATCGGTATTTCTTTGAATCATGACCAAATGTGAAGACACATTCCTTGGAGCCTGTTCCCCCGCCGCCAGAGTGGAACTGGGACAAATGTGAATCAGATCTGAATGGAGACTGCCTGCTGCATCTGACGGCCAAGAAATGTTTTGTGTCTGAAATCGCCTCCTCTGTCACTCATTCATTTACTGTTTCCCACTGACAAAATTAACACTCAGTGAGGTGCTCTGCTGCGAGTGATTTCAGACACTTATTAATCATCATCACTTTGTCAGCTAAGGAGCAAAGCAGCACTGCATTGTGGTATTTTTAGCATAAAATGCTATGGATGGTGCCCCAAGAAAATTTTTTTATAGGGGTGGCCAGATGGGGAGACTAAAAATCTCAGGGTTGCACACCAAAACCAAAAGCCATAACTGAATTTCAGGAATTTGCTCATGCTGTGAAGTATATAGGCCAGTTGAAAAGGATATCAACAACGTTAAAAAATTGCATAGGGATATAACTTTTAACTTTTAACCGTTTTATCCTGGCTACAATCCTACAATCCTGGCTTAATATGTCATGTATCTCTACGTACATGTTAAGCTCAGGTCAGACCAAAGACTCATGGTTACTGCTGGTTCACACCAATGCAACTAGATGGAATAGTGTATCATCTCTACGCAACAACTCTCCGTGCTTATGTTCTGATTTCCAGCTTTTCGGGTTTATTTTGTGGCTAAACATAATTTGCAGCTTTTTTAAAATATGAATGAGGATAGTGATAGTGAGATACTGGCTACAGTTGCAGTTGTTGTAGTGATGAGATGGCAAAAAAACAGAAACAAAACAAGCATCAGATGGACTGTGTTTAAATAAATACGCCACAATAATAAAAATAACCAGCGCCAATTAATCAGGCAATGAGAATGTGTGTGTGTGTTGGGGGGCATAAGCACATACAGTCCGACACTGGCGCACCGTGAGCATGGACGCAGACGGCTTGGCAGCGACGGAGCACCTGCTGCAGCAAGTAAACACACCATCTGCGGCCGTTCTAACTTGACAGGCCGACTGGCTGTAGAAACACGTGACCAGCCTTATGTTCTAAAAGAAGCCGCTGGCAATTTGACCAGCTGAGTTGCAGGTGAGCTCATACTGAGCAGTTCACACCACTGCAACTTTTCTCTACAACATTCTAAAATCGTTTTGTCTCATTTTGAATCATTGGTCTGAACTGGTCTCAAACAGGCTGGTTGTCCTTTTCCTTAAAAAAAACAAACATACAGTTTCAGTTTTAAGGAGTACGTTGGTTGTAAGGAACAAAACATTTACTGGGAGCAAGCCTTCTCAGGTTTAGGGGAGACTGGTGGGTACCCATGGAACCCATTTTCATTAGATATTTTGAGGTGAGAGTTGAAGGGACCCCTTTGAAAATGGCGATGAAAGTTGTTCCTTTAAGAAAATGTAGCCTAACTTTGGAGAGTTTTTTAGCCCCCTTGACAAGCTGCCATGACAACATTGGCACCAATGGATGCCTTAGGTTGTCTAGTTTTGCTACATAACTCAATAGATGAAGATACCACAGTCTTTTTGAGACACTAATATCGGCCTCCAATTATTTTTGGCGGAGGGACCAGTGGGTGGAGCCAGCAATAATATCAATGAAGCTACGGCCACCTCTGGTCCCCCCCTTAGGGCACCACTGTTAACATCAGCCATATCATCTTCAATCATCTCAGAGATGAAGGGAATAGGATAATAGAATTTAGGAAAATCTGACCATGTGACCATAAATAAAATATTTTCGTGTCTCTGACAAAGATACAAAAATATAATGCTTAAATTGCCTGATCGCCATCCTTATTTTCTGTCTCTATTATATTTGCTAGAGAAGTGTCACACGAAGAAACAAGTAACACATGAGTATTCCAAGTATGCAAGTGTGGGAGAGGTCAAGTGAAGTCACATGTACATGTCTCACTGGGTTCCACAAGCCCAACCCAAAAAGGACAAAGGAAAAACTTTGCACATAAATGGGTATATACAACACTGAGTGCTCACAGGAGGACTGTTGCACAGAGATGATTGACGGCACATGGATAATTTTGTCCATACCTTCTTTTCCCAACAGGAAATCCAGGAAGTGGTAGGTGTAGGCCACGCCCACTTTAGTCTCCACCTGAGGCCGTCGAAGGGTGGAGTAGATATTGCCGGGGCTTCGCCTCTCCTCTGCCTTCCGCAATTTAGGAAGCCTACAACCCATATCTCTGTGATGGAGGAGAGGAGAGGAGAGGAGAGGAGAGGAGAGGAGATTAAAAGGCATTAAAAAAAAAGATTGGAGATGAAAGGAGAAAAACAGAGGAGGGTGCTAACAAAGACTCGAGTAGGAGACATGGAATTGATAGAGTTTCTAAATATACAGAACACATTAGCACTTCCAATAGTGTGTGTGTGTGTGTGTGTGTGTGTGTGTGTGTGTGTGTGTGTGTGTGTGTGTGTGTTATAGTAACACACAAGTATGAATGCTAGTGCTCACGTGCAAGCTCAAGATGCAGGAAATAATGTGTGTATCTAACTCTCTCTCTCTCTCTCTCTCTTTCTTGCGCTCTCTCTCTCTCTCTCTCTCTCTCTCTCTCTCTCTCTCACACACACACACACACACACACACACACACACACTGCAATAAAACTGAAATATGAAAGTGTCAGCCATTACCTGCTTGGTGGGCTGTGATACGGGCATCTCCTAATCAAATGGGGCTGATTGGGAGCGACATGTTTGATCAGAACGAATTAAAGCAGAAATGAGACCGATTTCCTGCCCTGTCAAGCAAAGCGACATGAGACTAGATAGACGGGGAGAGGAGAGGAGAGACGTTAAACATGTTTCACTGCTAACCAATTTATATGTTGATCCAAGGGTAGCCTTGAAGCACAAAGAAATCTGTTATTGTATGAGTTTTTTCAGATTGAGTAAGGACCAGTAGATACCCTCAAGGGTAAGTGATTGGAAACACAATTTGGAGAGAGCTTGAAAAATCCTTTTAAATTTCTCCTCTCCTGAATTTCAACAGGCAATTTAGACCCGAAGATGTCAGCTGCATAGAACGAAAAACAAGAAAAAGTAAAGTGGCTTTTGGGACAAATGATTTGGGAATTGGAGGTGTGAGAATGACAAAAGAGAGGGGGTAAAAGACAAGAGAGGAAAGGGCGTGGTCAAATTCCGTCAAGCTAATCGGATGTGACAGCGACGGTACCCTCAAACCATCACCACAGTTCCGCTTAATATCCCCGTCTGCTACGGCTTGTAAGTGCCGCACGGTGAGGTGCGCATCTGCATGTCTGTGTGTGCTTGTGTGTGTGTGTGTGTGTGTGTATGCATATGTCTTCCCCAGAGGCAGGTCTATATCTGCATCTCTGTATCTGTTTAGGGAGCATGGAGAATGACACAGTAACTCCCATTGGGCCGAGTGCACAGACATTAACTCGGCTAACGATCCTAACAGGCGACATTAAGCCTGGTGTGTGTTAGTGTGTGTGTGTGCACGCTTGGTGACTTACAGCTTTGATTGCACAGTACGTGCATTTCGAAAAGGTTACAAAGTTGCAAAAGGCAACATCCACGATACATTTTCATACCTCATCTGTCTTGAGACAGTGCACTCTATCATTTTAAATTTTGCAAAGAACAAGCAATTAAGAGTCATTATTCTTTCAATACAACGTGGTCTTTCATAATGAGGACAAACGAGGAGAGACGGAGGGGCGAAGCTTCGGGAGGAGGCAACAGTGTGTCTCATCTCATTCTTCCCTCTCTTCTTCCTCCCATTATCCTTCTCTCTCCTCTTGACCTGTCTGTTCCCCTCTTAAACTCTTACACCATTAGCTCTTCAATGTGTCATCGCTCAACTTCTTGCTCTTGTCTGACCCATGCCTTAATCACCTCTTTCTCTTCGGCCTCTGCTCCGCTCCTGTCCGCCGTCCTTGATTAGGACAACTCCCTTCTTTCTACTGGTACAATGGCCTTGATGAGTCTCCTGGTAAACTAGTTGTTTTTGTCATTCTCTTGTTTTTGTCATCCATCTGTTTACAAGAACTTTCAACCTTCCCCACTTCATTATCAGCGAAACCTGACTTTTACTTTCACTCCATCTGTATACTTTTATTTTCTCAGCTTCTCTCAAGTCTTGCTCTTTCAGTCCCTTCCCCAAACTCCAGTCTCTTGATTCTGTCCTTTAATTCATCACCATTGCACCATTCCCACGTTCCTTGATCACCCCGCACAGTCCCCCCGGCGAGATTATACGGAGGCCAACATTACTGTCTTTGAGAGAGGGTGGCACACTCACTTTTTTAAGCAAGCGTGCAGGTACTGGTGTCTCGTGAAACTAGGCTACCTAAGACATCAATGTGAATCAACTATGTCATGGTAGCTTTTCGGAAAGGGGTCTAAATGATGCTCCAAATTTAGGCTGAAACAACTGACATGGCTATTTTCAAAGAGTTCTGTTAAACTCTCATCTCAAGACAAAGTATATGAGGATGCAATTTGTTAACTCTCCACACTGACATAGTTTTCAAGTAGCCTATGTACTTCAACGACATAAGTGAATTCCTGAAATTCAGTCATGGATTTCAGCTTTCGTGTGCCAGCCCCAAGATTTATTAGTGGCCCCATCTGGCCACGCCTATTGAAAATATTTGGGGACGCCACTGTCCTCAGTCTTTCCTGTTCTTACAATATAATGTTACATTATGTCCATCCACACTCCCTCCAGCCCTCTCCGCCATCCTTTTCTCCGTCCGCCCAGTCCTGTCTGGTGGTTCAATGAGGTCTCACAGCCGAAGTGCTCCCCTGCTGAGCCTCTAAAGTCCCATAAAACTATTACAATGTCTCCAGACAGTCAGGTAACCAGCCAAGTAGGCCTTGAGTTATGACTAAGTTGGATCATGCAGATCCACTCCCAAACATTTTCCCTCAGGGCTGTGCTTTAATGCGCTCTGTCTGCAACAGGGACAAGGGGCAGGTTAATGTGGGGATGTTTAGCAGGCTTCATCCCTCCCTTGTTAGGAAAAAGGGGGTCAAGAGAGAAGGGTGGTGAAGAAAGATGCAGTTAAAATATGATAATGATGATTGCTTTTTGACAAGGGGATGTGAAGAGCAGCATATAGGGAAAGACGGAGATTCATTCATTTGCATCCTTCCATGAGTGAGTCTTTCCTTAGATCCACTTTCTCACCCTATGCCTTTGTATTTTAATACAATTTCTACCCCACCCCAATGCAAATTATCTCAATTTTCAAAATGTCTTTATGCATAATGCATTATGCAGTGCTAAAAAAACATTATAACAATTTGGAATAACTCGCTTACTACTTTGCTAGTGGCAGTTGGTTTTATTGCTCTCAAATAAAACCTGATTGGGTCTAGTCTTGGTCTTGACTAGCCTACAGCTCTACTGTTTGATCCAACATCTCATCATCCTTTTCATTGTGCGCTGAAGGTTCTGTTTCAAAACAAAAAGGCCTGGCTCTAACGGGTGAACTCTGTCTGAGCGCTTTAGAAACAGATCTCTATAATTGGACACAACGCAGAATGAAAAACCAAGGTGGTTGTAGCACCGGAGAGACTCCGTTGCCTTCAAGACTCGAGGCCTTTTTTGCAACATATGAGGCCTTCTTCCTCTACATGTTGACTTCAAACAGAATCTCTCGCTTGCTCTCGCGCAAACACAGACAGAAAAAGGCCTTGACAGCGAAAAACATCCATTTAACGGGGAGAGACGGGGGAGAGAGACAGATGAAAGAAGTGAAAACCAGAGAATGGAGTGAAGAGGGGAGATAGACAGGGAGTAGCAGAGGGCTTCTCATTAGAGAATCTCTTGTAACTGAGAGTTTTGAAATGACAGCGGATTTACGCGAGAGCATAATCCGTCTGCGCTGTGCCACTGCTCCGCTACCTCCCGTGCCACTCAGGGTGGGGGGGGGTGTCTGCTTTCCAAGAGGCAGTGTTCATCTGCTGCAGAGGGAGAGTTACAGAGGGGCGCAGGCTTGGGTAAATTTACAGTAAATATACATTGAACTCATCAGGGAGCCTCTCCAATGGTTAAAATTTTTAGTCTTTTCCTTTTGAACACTTTATGTTGCCCCAGCCATAGTCTTTACAACTACAGTATATATGATAAATACAACTACCAATCATAATCCTCCACTGTGCTGGCTAGCTACAGGTAGCAACAGCTGCTATGATGAGAAGTGAGCAATAATAACACTGTTTCTAAATTACCTCAAACATATCTTTGATGTTTCTGTACTGCAGTTGCTTGTTGTTGATCAGCCGCTTTATACACTGATACTGATAAATCTGCAGTAAGCCAATAACTGGCCGATAATCTGTGTGATTTAATCGACTAAGTCGAGTCCCAATATACGATTTTTACCTGCCTGCAACTCACTATTTCCTGTGGTCAGGATATAAGTGTGATAATGCATTTTGAAGCATCCCAATAATCATGGGCTTAAGAGAGAAAATTCCATGCTGCTCTTATATACAAGTCTCCACAACACTGAATTATGATTTGCATTAACAATGGATGCCAATGCAAGTAGTGTGGCATTCACCAGGGGCAGTGCTGGACCTGGCACATTCATCGCCCTGGGCGTGCCCCACCATCCGATCCGCCACTGACCAGGGATTACAGACGTTTTATTAGCTCGGGGTCTTGAGTGAGCTGCTATCAAAAGGCCCCGAATTTCTGGCATCACTGTTGACAACTACTGCATGGCACCCGAGGAAGAGTGTTAGGTTTGTTTTTGCTGCATGTAATATACAGTAGTTGCTGGTTGTGTTTTTTTTTCACCTGGTGCACTAAACTGATTTATAGCAAGCATCAGCAAATAAAACTTTCATTACTGGCTTCCAGTCTCCTTTATTATGGGACTTTATGGGCCTGCTAGGAAGCCATAATTCCTACTGCTTGTGCATGCACTGTCTATGCAAGGAATATTTCAGTGTGACTCTGTATTAAGTCTCTTTTTATAGATGCGTGATTGTTTGACAGCGAAGCTATGTCAATGAAAACAGCCGCATTATTATTAATACATCATTACTGCGTTATATTGGATGTGTTTCACTGGATTTTCAAAATTAGAGGTGACAGACTGAGACCTGGGGAGTGGGCTTCCCTCCCACTGGGTTGGCGCTCCACTCTATCCAAGAACGGGGGAAAGGGGAAGGACAGCGAGAGCAGAATGAGACGGGGGAAATAGAGGAGGGGGTTGGCAGCAGAGACAGACAGCAAGAGCGGGGAAGACAGACAGAGGAGCAGACTGGGAGCATGTCAAGTTGCCTGGAGGGAGGTGCGATTCCCGCAAGCAACAAAGTAGTCACCTCAAACAGTGTTTTAATGAGGCTGCATGGGGAGGATAAAAACAAATTATGACACTGATGTATTGGTGTGTCGCGCAGCTCCTTGCACAGCCTATTTCACTCTAAAAAGAACAGTTTATTAACAAAGGAAGGCTGCTTGGACCTGGGCATCAATTCACTAAAGCCTGAGGTAGCCTCCAAAGACACATAAAGCCATCATTTCAAATTTCAGACTCCATTTCTAAGGATAGCTGATTGTTTATAGAACATGGCCTGTATAATACACTGTCACTCACTGCTAATGAGTGCTTTTTCAAGTGCTTCCAAATACCAAGCTATAGGGTGTGCGCCCATACATAGCCATGTAACTAATTGACGCTCCTTGCATTTTGTGGGTGCAGCCTTGCTTGAAATTACATGTTTCTGGTTTTCACTCTTTGGTGCTTTCAACCTCAGGCCCCCCACCCATCACACACACTCTCTCTCTCACACACACACACACACACACACACACACTAGAAACACGTGGCTGGTGCTGCCCGTGAACGCCGGTAGTTTAGTGAACGGGAAATGATACATGACAGGTCGCTTACGCACCAAATCTTTCACATTTTGACACTTGCGCGCGCGCACACACACACACACACACACACACACACACACACACACACACACACACACACACACACACACACACACACGCACTCTTCTCCACTCCACTCCATCCCCCCTCCTCTTCCATCTGCGCTCGACACATCTCCTCCGTCACGCATATCTTGAGTTCACTTCAACCTGTGACAGTGAGCAGAGGGCTTATTCATTTCTTTCCGCCACGGATAACAAATGGCACGCAACGCAACACAAATCAAACGGCTGGCTGCGCGTCCACACCGAGAGGATTCCTCACTCTGTCACGAGTGTTTTATTGTGAAAGGTTTCCAAAGACTTCTCTGCGCCCCCTGACCTTTATTTTAGGAGAGCATTTCCGCCTCTAAACATGATCACAACTCCGTTAAAGTTGTTTCCAAACCTGAAAAACCTCACATTAAATAACGCGTAAATAAAAGGCGCAATAAGAGAGGCAAAACATGTTATTTGCAATTATTAAATCCACTTCCGGTCACTCCTTTAGCCAATAACATGCTGATAAATGTCAGTAATGAACAACCAAGAGTTACACTCACCAGTCAAGTCGCTCCCAGTTTGTGCGAAGTGTGTATCGGACTGAAAGCTTCCTCACACTTGAGCCTGTCGATGCGCGTCCCTCCTCTCTTCACTGTCCGTCCCCGTCACTGCTGCAGGAATCACACACACACACATCAGGTCAGATGCTGCGATCCAATGGGAACAAAACATGAATCCTCCATTTACAAACTACAACTGTCTGCTGCTGGGTCTCACGGGCGGCTCATGATAAACACCGCGTCTTCCTCTCTGTCACCGGCGTGTGTGAGGAGGCGGAGGAGGAGGAGGAGAGGGAAGGAGGAGAGGGCGCTTTACGCACACTCTCCTCCCTGTTGTTTCCTCACTCGCTGCTCTCCAGGTTGGGAACACTTTGGGAACCAATATGAATCCTTATGTGGGGTTCAACATGAATTAAAATACCCCAGTGATGATGAATTAGTTAGAAAAGTGGGGCTGTAATACACAAAGTACCACAGAGATAAGCTACTTGCAATCTATCTACATATTCTCCACCCAGTAGTCACAGTTATAAGTTTTTATGCTCACACGTGGATGTGCGTCCTCAAATCAAGATTGGAGGTGTTTGTGTTTTTCAAGGGTCTCCTTTGGTAAATCCATATTTTATAAGAAGCTATCCAGACTGATCCATAATTCAGAGACGTCTGACAGGGGAGTGGGTGGGTGGGGCTGATGGGTGGTCACAGGCTGGACAGGACACCCTGGGGAGCCCAGTCACACCACCAGACTGTGACAAAAACAAAACGCTCTGTGACCAAAAGATGATAGGCTTGTTGCCAGGGAAGACAGGCAATCCAACCCTGACTGAAACACCAGCAGACACTGACAGGCTTATGGAGGCTGGGAGCGGCCGTCTGAAAGCCCTGTGCTCCAACATCATCGCTGAACAGCCCCCTAAAACTATGCAAGCAGTGTTGGAAATGATGCAAAGAAAGCTAAGGACCTTCAAGAGCTTAAATGATAACACAATTTAACTTTTATTTATTCAGACAAAAACATCCAAACCCTGCAAAACATGAACGCTGACAATAAACCAAACTTAATAGTGTAGTGCCCAGGCTCTCTGAACAAAATTCTACTACTGCCATAAGCACACAGGACACCCTGAGGTCAATAGCCCTATAATGCTATTAGTTAAGAGGAAAGAAAATGTGATGTGCACCAAATGTGCATCTCCAGCCAAACAGAGCTGCTCTTTTAGTGTATAAATCAAACAGAAAACAAATGAAGTGCACCGAGTGAAGAGATTATACATAAAAGAATCATATGATGACAGTAAAATGTGCAAGATCACCTGCGACAAGATTAAAACCAGTACAGCGAACTATGTACAATGAATGTTTTCCCTCCCAAAGACACAGAGAGCACCTCACTTTAAATGACACTTAATTTTCAAAGTGGATTAAAGCGGCTTTCCACTTTTTCCCCCTCCAAATACAAGCTGATTGATGAGTGATGGTGGGAAAAAAATGCCGTTTGCCAGTCACAGGACGGACAGTTTAGAAACCCAACATAGATGATCGGTGTGCTGTACACGCTCTGTGGAACTCAAAAAGTCTATAATGTGAGAAAAATGCCGTTCATTTACCATCTCAATCGAAACCCAATTAAGAGGAATAGAGCACAAACTAAATGTGAGGTCTTGAATTTAATGGAATGACCAAGTGCCCGTATACTGTAGTAGAAAAGTTAATGAAACGTCTTCATCAGAGGAGCATCAGACCTGAACTGGAGTTAAAAGTAGCATTCAACTCCAAGACACTGTTACAACATATAAATGTACAGAGAGCCCTTGCAGAGGATAAAAGCCCCGATCAAACAAACATTTAAAATAATAAAACACAAGATATAAATAGGCACAAATGGTGAGCTTAAAAGTCTTTTCCATTTTCCTCTCTGGGATAACTGACAAAGAAAAACAAAAAAGAATGAGGAATGTGATGAGCTTGTACGGTGAGGGTGCTCTGCTCTTTCTGTGCAACTGTCACTGTGATCCACGTGGGTTAAAAGTGATTCGACCACACAGCAGTGGTCCTGACCGGTCATGGTTCAAAGTGATTGTGATTAAACTGGTTCAGTTAAAGTGAAGGGCTCCTGCAGTATGGTGTTAAAACGGGTCTCAAAAGAATTGAGGGAAGGAAGGCGGGAGCAGGGTATTCGGGATACAGTGTGAGCGAGCGCGGTGCTTCCAGCCGTCTGGAACATCAAGATGTCATCCCGTCTGAGTTTTGACACTGCAGCCACTGTGGCGTGTATCTAAAAGGAGCAGATGACAAAAAAGAAGAAGAAGAAGAAGAAGAATCATACCCAATCAGGATTAGTCCTCTTAAAAGCTTTGTTGGTCAGATAAAAACTATTACCCAAAGGATCAGAATACAATGAGGACAGAAAATAATGTAACTAATGCTGGGCATGATTGCAGGACATCACACATGAAAGTGGAGCAAAGCGTGCAGCAGTTTTAAAATGGGTGAAATGGGTGACCATGTGCAATGCAGGGCTAACAGTATTCAGGTTCTTCTTCCAACCACTACACCACAGGGCTTGACATTAAGCTCTGTCTGGGACAAATGGATTCTTTGGAGGGAAGAGATATTGGCTTGCCCAATCGGACAGGTTAAATGTCATAAACAAACAAATATAGTGTGTCAGCTTGTTATGTGCCGCTCACTGCTCGGTTACTTAATTAACTGGGTGCTTTCAGAATACTGATTTCCAATGAATGCAGTTTTCCCCCACGATACATCCGACTCAGAATGCCTTGACTGACCAACCAGGAGTCAATCGAAAAACTGATGTTTCAACTGCACGGTGTCAGTAAGAAAGATAGAACAAAAATTGGTCAATGGCTGCAGAGACTTAGAAGAGAAAGGGATAATGTTCTTTGGAGTCTGTCAGGGGCCAGTGAGTGACATTAGCCAGCTAGAATTAGCAGCTGTGTGATTCATTCGATAACAATAACGTTAGCCAAGCACCAACCTAGAAAATTGTGACCTGCTCCCACTGAGGCAGTCGCATTGAACCATTGATTCACTTTGAGATCAGCTGAGTTACAAGCATGGCTAAGTGGAGAGGTAGGTAAGCTCGCTGGGAGACCACGAGTGGCAGTGATTAACACCTGTCACATAGCTGCAGAGTGAGTGGCACCACAGCAGCCTCTGTTGGCAGTTTGGAGATACCTCCCTCTATTCACTGTCAACTAGGAGAGAAGACTGCATGATACTTTTTCTTTTTCGCCTCCAAAAGTTATTGCCAATCCCTGTACCATAAAGTAATTGCACCAGTTATTCCTCTATAAGAAAGGTGTTTTAGCCTGCAGCACCCTGGCCCTCCATGGCACATTGCTACCTACTGTATCCCTGATATGACAGCACTTTGTTTGAGCAGTAAGTATACCTGGCAGGAGGGTCAGTAGCTGTGGACTACATCAAATTCATCATAGTCTGGACGCCACAGTCCACACAGTCCTGGAAACACAGAAGAGTGAGTATCACATTAAAAAAGGTTTCTAAGAGCAGTCTGCCAGACATGTTTCAAAGACACACAGAGCTGCTATGGAACAGGCTCTAACAAATTTCTAAAAAATCAAGTACACAAAAACAACTTCAGACTATTATTATCAAAACTCATTGTTGATGCACTCAGTCCATTTTTCAGAATATGCACACTGGCCAGACAACACCATCTACTGGCCTGCATGAACACTGCATATTGTTGACAATTAGTTGCGACAAACTCTACTGAAAAATACACAACACAAATAAACGCATTCAACTTAATCCTGTGGGTTTTAAAAGTCTAAATCAATATTTTCATCCTTTCGGCCTCACATGGGTGTTCAGTGAGAAGTGACCTGCATTGCATTGAAACTTGATTATACTGACATCTACCGTAGTTACCTGATCGATAGGCTGTGTCCACTGGTCCGCAATCCAGTGAGGTGGAGGGTACTGCGTGTGGGGGGGGGGGAAGAGGGGTCAGGGGTGAAACAGAGGGCAAGAGACAAACTCAGACTCGTTTCTAAAGGCGATGGGAAGGTGTGGAGTGTGGGGAGGGCAGGGACAGGTGGATCTAAGCCAGGCTGAACCCTTCATCTTATATGCAGAAACATGTGCAGTGCCTTGGAGACCCACGGTATGCACAGGATGCTTTTGACTAATTAGTGTGAGTGGGTGTAAGTGTGTGTGTGTGTGTGTGTGTGTGTACCTGGTAGGCGTGGGCGTTCTGTACATGGTTCATTGGCATTGGTGGGATCATGGCCCCTCCAAAGTTGGAGTAGAAGTACGGCTGGTAAGAGAGAAGTATGTTTTTATAGCTCACAGTGATCAGATGTTAAAACACACACTGATCTTGAAACAGACTGAAAGGCTCCAGCGTAACGACCTGTTTCTCCTGTATGTGTCCCTGTAAGGATTGCACTATGACTGCTAACATTTTTGACAGTTAGTATTGCCTGAATAATTCACCAACTTGGATATTATTAGCGATGACATTACTCATGCCATAGCCAACTTTATTTTTTTCTATATCTTTTCTGGTAAATTGAAAAGTAAATTGATCGATCGCTCTCCACGTTCCACCTCTATTCTCGGCTGTGGTAATGAGCTAAGTTCCCCTCAGAGAAAATACGGTTCATTTTATATTACAGTGTGTGTGACTGAGAGAAAAGAAAGGTGTGTGTGACAGCATTACTGACGCCACACACAGTGTGTTTACTTGGCTTGACAACTTTGTTTTTTATAATTAAATCTGCCTGCCTAATGAAATGAGATTCTTGATAGGTCGGCTATGCACATGTATGTTACCTGACTGTAGGGGCTGCCTCCACTGATGAATGGCGAAGGTTGTGCTATACCCCTACCCATGGGTGAGCAGCAGGTGTAGCAGAAGTACTGAGTGGGGCTCATCCGGCGGTCCGGGACAACCACATGGGCCCCTAATGAAGAAAAAAAAATTAGACAACAGTATTAAACATGTGGTAAGATCATATATTTCCACTGCCAACCAAACAGCCAATGACATTCCTATGAAGCGTATCAGATTACATACGAGAGCTCCTTTCTTTCATGATGGCAGGGCCCAGCCTGAGAATATGGCCCTTAAACCGGATCTGTTGCTATGGCAATAAATACAAACAGAGGAAATATTAATCAGTTGGAAATTAAAAATAATAGAATGACAGCTCCACAGACAGACACCCACTCACCTTCAAGATTGACTGGATATCAATATCTTCATTGAAGCGCACAAACCCATACCTAGGAGCACAAAATACTAGGAATTAAAATAAAACACAACTCAATACCAATATCCGTGTAAAATAATGAAAAAAAATAAATCAGAGCACAAACCAAGCTAATAAATATTCACAAAAACTAATATGCAAATAAACAACCCCCCAAGTTCACACCCACACACTTTCACACAAGTTTACTGACAAATACAGAAAACATACTCTGTAAGGAAGAAAATTAACGACTCAAAACGATTTCGGACTCATGCTTCATGAACGCTGAAGGTCATATGACTGCAGTGTGATGCACAAATGCATAATAGCTCCTTTTCATTGTCTCTTCTAGTGTCTTAATTGAAAAATAATGGATCAAAAACATACACTGAAAATATACTAATAGTAAAAAGATTGTTAAATTTAACACTGTAGCAAACAGAGTCACCTTATAGACATTAATAATTAAGACCTCTCTTTCACTGTGACTTAGAAAATGGTCAGCGGGCCATTCGGCACCCTATCGAGGGCCACAATTGGCCTGTTAGTTGAGTATCACTGCTATGAGGTCTCTAAACAGCAAAACTCACCCTTTGCTGATCCCGGCACGGTCTGTGATCAGTTTTACTTCCTGGACAGTACCATCTCTCCCAAAGATCTCCCGCATATCATTTTCATCCATCTGAAGGTGAAAATTAATTTCAGATTTTTTATTTTTTTTAAAAAAAGATTTTAGTTGCAATACTTGACCATCTTTACTCAATTTGGTACTGTAGAAAAAGGAAAAGCAGCCCTTTTGTTCACAATGTGAAGTTCAAGGACACCAAAAAATATCTTCCCCATAAAATTGTGTGTTTTGAATAAAAATGATTAAATTCAGAAATAATTGCATTGCCAAGGTCCTCCTCTCATAGTTAAACATTTAACTGAAAGCTGGATTCAAGTGCTGAGCAATTTAAATGTGCTATGGCGTGAAGTTTTAATTCAAGGTAGAGTAAAACTTTCAAATGAATCCATCATTATTTTTTTTTGTAAATGTGTGGGCAGCAAGCAGGTAGTTAAGCTATTTCACTCAGAGACAAACTTGACAGCAGTCTGTTATCAAGTGGTGGGTAAAGCCAGATTCTGATAACACACTTACACCAGTCCAATGTTTTGTCAAGCTACCGAGGTCTGCTTTTGAGCGAGCCAATTCAAATGCAAGGTTTAAAGACACTAAAGACATGAACCCCAATTAAATCTTAGTTAATTAAGCAGGCATTGAAGAATCTGGGGCTGGAATAGTCAGTTACTCAGTTCCCCTAGATGAACAAAATACATCTGCTCTTACTGTCATGTTAGTCCAACCAACAAAGAGGGTGTTGGGAACCACTTTGCCTCTGGGGGGGATGTAACCATTTGACAACTTCTGGAAAGGTGAAGTCTGGTTGCTGCTCCTGGGATTGTGAATGTCCTTACAATAAAATGTTTGAATTAGTGGCATGACAGGAGAAAGCAACAACACAAAACTAGTGCAGTCCTAATTTTTCTCAGGGCCAACACTTCAAAAATACTCATGATAAAATAAAAAACATTGAACTAACAGATATTACCATGTCACTTCCTAAGCTGATTCCTTAGTCAAAGGCAATTCTTTTTTGTATTGCAAGTTTTCTGAAATTGAATGTTTAAATATGCAACTGTGTCTTATCTTATTAAATTTTTAAGTTTTGCATTAATTTACAGAGCATAAGTTTGACAGTGGCATGTTAGGAGTGACTTGCTGTAAGCTAACATTGACACGCACATTCCCGGGAATGAACGACGGATGCAGGATAACAGTACCAGGTGGTAACGTTAGCTTTCACTGTCCTAAATGTTACCTCGGTATAACTTAACTTAAATGAACTCCAACAAGCAAACATTGATCGTCCCACCGGTAAGCAGCTACAAAGTAAGCGACATCAACAAAAAAAGTGAGCAGCATAAGTTATCGTTAACATTAGCCGTTGCTAGCTAACATCAAACGCAGCTAAGCCGCTAACCGTGCTAGCCCGAGCTAATGCTAGCCACCAGCAGCTAAAGCGCCATTTTCAGCTCTCAAGGCGAAGATCGCGACTAGCTAGCAACGGTGTTAGCACAGCGGCTAGCTAGCATACTGATCAATAAGTCAACACAGGCCTTCAATTAAACACATCGATTGTTTGATTAGAGTTGTGACAGTTTGCACATGAAACTGTAACTGACACTTACCATGTCTAAAATAATTAAACTGTACAAGTTGGCCAGACACACTCCAATGCAACCAGTGGCGCTTCTTTTGCCCGACGACAGCCACCTCACAACATCCGAAACCACGCCCACTCAGCATGACTAATCTAACATCCGATCGTCCTATCAAATCCTGGATATGTAAATTTAATAAAAAAGTCAATTTCAACTGTAGATTTATCACAAAAGCTGCAACGAAAAGCCGCCAGTCATTGCCCTGCACAGGGCTACAGGACTACTTTACAACTGCAACATTTTACACTATTTATACTGATTCATTCATGCATTCACAGGGAGACATCCCCTCATGCTTCCCTCTCACACTTTGACCCGGCCTGTGAGTCCCACAGAGCAGCATGACATCATGCGCCTGCTGCCTCCCAATGCTTGTGATGGTAGTGAAGACATCCAGATTTTGAGGGCAAAACTGGAAGAAGAGGTCAAAGAAGAATATTACTTTGGCCTCAAGAGGAGCACAGGTATTAAACAATAAAGTGTCCGTAAATCTTTAATGGCAGTATTGCTTTATTTAGACATTCTAAGCACACACCAGTGTCACTTCAACACTGATTTTATAGACTGTGCACAAAACGCCATCTCAACTTTTTTTTATAATGTCTGCTGCTATCTATATTTCTGTTAGTGCACTTTGTTGCATCATTAAACACAAGAAACAGTGATTCTGTCATTGATTCTTTCATATGCCATATGGGTTCGAAAAGCTAGCCACTCTAGTTGGTGCCTTAGGTAACTAATATTTTCCTCTGTGAGGAGTTGCCTGCCTTGTTTCATCTGTATTGTCTTCCATGTTGTTTCTTGTCAGTGGTCTACATCTTGATGGACCCAGCTGAGCACCAGAGACTGTCTATATCCAGCGTCCCTAAGCCCTTTCCCAGGAGGGTGATCTGTGCGCCAATGTCCTGGGAAACTAGTAACAAGGAAGCCCACATGCGGCAAAGCCAACATCTGTTTATTGTCAGTCACATCGTGGTCCTGCTGCAGAATGTCTGGCTAAGCCGGTGTAAATCTGAACATCTTCACCGTCCTTTCTGTTTCAGTATTGTGGCAACATCTTTATTTAGGTACAGATGTGCTGTTTTGTGGAATTCTATCTTTTTCTCTTCCTTTTTTTCAATCCCTTATTATTTTTTTCAGTTTATCTTGCCTTGAGTTTTTAGAAAAGGTCTTTGTATAAGCTTTTAGATTCCCATTTCTTCTGCACAAGCTCCTATTTATTTTGGGTTAATGTGTATCTGAGTTTATGTAGGAAAAAAATTGTTTGATATGTATGTGGGTGTCTTTGCATACATATATCTTTTATAATAATTGATTTTTTGAACGTGCAAACAAAAAGAATGAATAAACAAATTCTTTTTCCAGCTTCTCATCCTTGAGATTTGTTCGACTAGAGGACCTTGTCTCCACCAGCCTCCCCCTCCTGCCATCTGAGTTCGGAGACTTTGTCCAGAGACAGTGCCAAACCACAAGAGATGAACTGGTCCAAAAGTGAGTACTGCCAATTTGCCAGACTGTCTCAAAACAGCCAGTCTTCAGTGAGACCCTAATGCAATGTTCAGACTTCTTGTAGTGTGTCCTCTCATGGGCTTCTAGGTTGACAATATGTACACAACGGAGAGAGCTAATCCTGTTGTAGGCACAGTCTCGTGTTACCACCTTGTCCACTTTGTGGGACCAATGTCAGGCTGCTTTTCGGTGGATTGACTTACACACTGCCCCACTTTAGGATTCCATGGCATCTTTGTTAGCTTGTTAAACCATGTAGCAACTCTCAAGGCTAGCTGGCATTGTAATTTGTTTATTTCCATGTTCGTAATTTGCACCTGCATGGATACCACTACGTTGCAATCTCCCATGCCAGCTATGCGCAATCCAGAGGACATTATGTGTCTCCATGGGGGCCAGGGAATAAACAAATGATATAATGACTGCAGTAACTAGTGCAGTCAGTAGAGCTTTTATTCAGTAGACATCATATTGTAGAAAAGTGCTTCAGGTAGAGGCTGCAGGATGTGGACAAGGAAATATAGGCCTTTATGTTGAAGGGAAAATGGACAGAGGAGATAAAGAACAATGTGGGAAATCTCACTCAAATCACTGCCAACCTGGAGGCTGCTGTCACTGAACTAAAGGTGAAAGATGTTTCGGATGCCATGAATACGCACATGGTTTTCTTTTTGATTTGACAGCTTTGATACCCAAGCAAAACATAGATCTAGTTTCATCCTGAAAGTCATGTTTTAGATGGTAACTGGAAAGTGTTTATACCGCTGTCATCTGTACAGGATATCAACAATGAGCAGACTTTGCTGGAGAAGGAACAGAGCCAGTTTCTGGTGCTTCAAACTCTCATAGCTTACAAACAGCCGTATGAACAGCTCTGGACCACAGCACTTAACTGTGAGAGCATGTCAGAAGAGTGGATGAATGGTAGGGGGACTCACACTAGGGACACTTCACCCATTTTTAAGTTTCTCACAGCTACCATGTGACTGTATTTTAAAAGCTCAAAATGGCACAAATAACGAATAGCACCCAGCAAGTGCACACAGGATGCTCAGCTGTTTTCACATTGGTGTACTTCCTTTATCATTTAACCCTTAGGTCCTTCCCGACACCTGGATGCTGAGAAAGTCTCTGATGAGCTGGGTATCATGTGGAGGACCATACATAAACTTTCCGAGTTCTCTGATAAGTAAGACACTTACTGACATTACACCATATTGAAATATATGCCAATTAATATACTGTACTGTGTTTGGAGGGAACCATGGCTTGTAATAAAAAGTGACCCCAAGTTATTGGGTGTCAGCAGTGGATGACATCCAAATGCTTCTGGATGATCATATCATTAAGACGCAGACCATCTGAGGTTCACCATTCATTAAGCCAATAGAAACTGAATGTAAGGTGAGACATGTCACTCTTGGTGCCCTTTAGACTTTAAAAATGTATATGAAACTCAAAGAGCCAACGTACATGACATTAGTTTGTGTGGTTTTGGAAGTCTGTGTGTTCACCGCTGCCAACTAAAGCCGCAAAAGTAACTCTTGTGCTTGCGATAAGAAGTGGCCTGAGCAGATGGAAATGCGAGCACAATTTCATGCCAGAACAAGTAACTAAATTGCCTGTTCTGCATAAACACAAACTCAGCTGTGCCACTCTATACACCAGTGGATGTGACTTTGGCATAAAATTACCATAAAAGGCTGGGAACAACCTGTGTGAGGAATGCAGGATAATATACACAGTAATCTTCTGAATACAAATCTATTTTATGGACTTGCTTTTATATGATTTTGTTTAGACTAATATTTTTTGAGTATTTTGTGGGTTTCCTTGTTTCTAATCATTTCTTGAGTATAGAGACACAGCAATAGCTTGTTGTTGCTCTAATATGTGTAATACTCACCATTACTTTCCTACATAGCAATGGGCAGACAAACTGCTGAGTGTGCAGGACATCCTGGACTCTGTGATGAATTGCCCAGATGCCTGAGGAGGGATGCAAGTTTGCCATTGTGGACAGCTATTGGAAGACCATCCTTGGCGAGATGGTGAGGTCCTCTTGAAACACAAAAAACTGAATTGCATGCAATTTGCTACACCTTTGCCTTTGTGTGATTTCACTGGTTCAGGTTAAGGATGCACATGTTCTGGTGGCTACAGGGCAGCCAAGCATGCTGGAACGGGTCCAATGTTTTCCTGGAAGACATCCAGTAAGGCCTCAGTACTTACCTGGAAAAGAAGAGGTTCATGTGTTAATTTTCAGGGACATTAAAAATTTACTGACTTCCTGTCTAAGGACAAGCTGCTGGAGATCCTGTCACAGACCAAAGACCCACTGTGTGTGAAGCCCCACCTGAAGAAGTGCTTTGAGGGCATCGCCGAACTGGAGTTCACTGAGGACATGGAGATCGTTGGCATGATCAGCTCTGAGCGGGAGACTGTGACCTTCTCGGAAAAGATTTATCAGCTCAAGCCAAGGTATACAACAGACAGGGTTTTTATATTTACATATCATACCTATAATATAGCCTTATATTTCTGTTTTAGTTGCTTCTAATTGGACATTGCATGCTGAACATAGAGTATGAGTTGGACTGTTATTGTGTCTTTTTTTTTCCTTTGCTTTAGTTGCCCAGGAAGAAGTGGGTGTCGCAGTGGCCTGGCCTGTCATTTGTGCCTCCTCCATCTTTTGGACTACTTAAGTGTCTGAAGCCATCCAGACCAAATCACTGTCTGTCAGTACATCCACTGCTAACCTCCACATAGAAAGAGAACTACTAAGCCCAAAAGATACAAAATTATTACAACGTAGTCTAACCTGTGGACTGATTTTCCATTCCACCCTATTTGGAGAGGTGCAGTGCCCACCCTCTGGCACGTCCTGCATTTGCCAAGTGGTTGTAGTCCCGAGAACAACATTTTGTATGATGGGACACCTGCGTCAGCCAATCAAGCTTAAAGGCAAATATATATTTGCTTTCAAGATTAATTGTTAGTAATCTGCCACCATGGAAATAAGCTCAAGACTAATCCACTTGATCATAACAGACTACAGTCACATTACCTTTGATTCCGGCTCATTATAGAAAGGCCACTACAAGAAAATGTGTTATTTGGATTGTCAAAGGGACAGTGAGTCATAGATGTTTGTTTCTGGCTGCTAGAGTTAGTTGGCTAGCATTAGCATGCTGAAATTTGCATGCGAGCGTTAGTGTGCTAGCCCACCAACTGCATCCTTAATTTTTTCCAGGACTGTGCCCATAATGCATAATGAAAGTGAGGCTTATGGGGAACCAATCGTCATATATCACATCAATCAACAACATAATATAACAGAGATAGCTAGTATGCTAGCTCACTGTCCCTTTGACAATCCACACAAAAACACATTTTCTTGTAGTGGCCTTTCTAAAATGAGCAGGAATGAAAGTTCTTCTGTTATGATCAAGGAGTTAAGCAGTTAGCACCCTAGCTGGCCAACTGTTAGTTCACCTTTGCAAGCTAGTGTCAGCTTATTTCCATGGCGTCAAAATATTAACAAATAATGTAAAAAGCAAATATATATTTTAGTGTCTTCAGTAGCAGATTAGTGTAAACTAAAGTAACACGCCTCTCTGCACAGTCGTTTTGTATGTATTTTGCAGGGCACTGGCAGCAGGGCTCTCTTTGATGACATCACAAACGTTGCTCGGCTGAGGCAGTTGTTGTCACAGGGCTATCATGCGAAATGTTTTTCTCAGGACAACAACAACTTGACAAAATCAGGACGTGCCTCTGGTTCCCTTTGGTTAACACAGTTAGCTCTATCAGGTCTGTAAGCTCTGTAAGCAGCCACCTTCATTTTTAAAACTGTGTGCAGACAACTCAAAGGCTCTGAATTCTACATAGGGCCCCTTTAAATCAAATGACCAAATACTCATTGTGCTTTATCTGAGTAGTGGTTTAAGTGACTAGTAAAAAAAGAAATTCTATCATCATTAGGTTCCCTTTTTTTGTCATTGTTAAAATGTTAATGATAAAACTTGAATGGTTAGTTTGGATCCTCAGGTTGAGAATTAGATTAAGGGTCTTCATAGATTTGAAATGAAGATTCACAGCAACATACCAACAAAATCTGTTTTCCTCTAACTTAGAAACATGGCTAAATTTAGATCATTTGCAACTCAGCAGGATATAGAGACACTACTTTTGCTTTCATGCCAAGTTGATTGGATTATTTTAATACAAAAGTGTTTTAACCAAAACAGTTGTTGACAGATTGCAAAACACAGCTGCTAGAGTTTTCTATAAAAAAGAGAGAGAGAGAGTGTGTATAATTTCAGAAAATAACTCCAGCCTTGTCTGCATTGCACTGGCTCTATTTTCTATTGCAGAGTCGAATACAACCACCATCATTTTGTATCCTGTCTTGTCTTCTTTCATCCTCTTCTGCAGAAATGTACCATGTAAGCATTATGCCCCTAAAATGCGCCAAATATGATTTGCATGTACACAGAAGGTTTTATTTTTAACCATGGCAGAAAAACACATAGGATTACCTGTTATGTATGCAGGCAATAAGATGGCAAACACACCTACACTTGTGCTTTTGTTTTCATGAGAATGTTGTGCAGATAATGAATGCAGAGAGAAGCTACTTTACAGCTAACAGCACCCACCTCAGGTGAATATTTAGGCTGCACAATGTAAATATGTGAGTTACAATCCAGTTCAGTACATTCACATTGTTAAATGTATACATGAATACAGATGATGCCGATGCTAATGACCTGTGATGTTGAATATTATATATTGTTCTTTATCAGCCCTAATTAGCTTACATATTTGTTTACTTCACAGCTTTACATACTCAAGTTACCTTTGATGTGTTTGTGTGTGTGTGTGCCACAGGTGGAGGTGCTCTCTGTGGTGGCTCAGCAGATCCTCTGCATACAACAGGCCATTACCAAGAATCTGAAGATGCCGGCAGAGCTGAGCTCCCTGACAACCTAAAGGTACAACACTTTAGAACTAGTCTTAAACATCCCTCTACAGAGCAGAATCTTATGATGAAGAGGGAACGGGAAAAGTGTTAAGTATACTGGACGTATACCTGTCAATCTTGTCATGTAGGCTCTTTTCCGTACTGTGGCTATGATAGTGCCGGACTATGGCCTCATTAGAGAAGTCTCACTGTACTCCCTTTGCTTTATTGAATCTCACAGGTATGTGTGAATGATGTCCTGGACAAAATATTTTTCTCTATTTTAGCTCCTGGTTGGTTCAGTCTACGGTATGGGAGCTGTGACTACGGTATGACTACTGTGAAGTTGTGAAGTCTGTGCTGACTGCAGCAGGGAATCTAAAGCTGAATTATCCAGAGGAGAATGAAGGTGTGCTGTTGCTTGGAGCACTGATGGACATCAACAAGGTCTAGTTTCTAGCATAGGACGTGCCACTGTTTCAGGTGACACATTTTGTACGGAAATTGCACTTAGTCTTTGTTTGTTTGTATGCATCAGTTGGTTTACTAGTTATTCAGTTAAATCTTCCCTGTGCTACTCACAGGTTATTATCTCAGATTTATTCGATGGAGTGGTCCTTCCAAAACCAGACTATGACATTTAATCAATAATTTATACATATTTATTTTTGTCCTTGTGTGTGTGTGCTCCTGTTCGCGGTCGTATGGACTGTGGGTGGGACCATCACTGGGGACAGCTGTAAGAAGGTTGATGTCTTCTACTGCAATCTGATCATGGGCATGGACGATGAGCACCCTAGCCCTAAGACATCCTCCCTGAGAGAGGTTACATCATTTCTTGACATATATAGTTCCAATAGCAATTATAAATCAGCCTTTTAACATAACCAATGCATGGCAATGGACGCACATAATCCCATACTGTTGGGCTTGAAGTGGTTCATTGAGTGTTTGATGCTCATCAGCATAGATGATCTAAACATGCCAGCTAAGGAAGTCTACAGAGCCCAACCCCCAATCGAGCTGCTAAGGCAGTGGATTGACCATCATCACTGGTATGTCAAGAGGGAGACCTCCGGACTGAACACAGTGGACATGCTGTTTACGTCTACAATGGGGCCTCCTGGTGGTGGGACAAATGACATGACAGGTATTTTTGAAATTATTATTTATTTGACATTTGTAGTTTTATTAAAGACAGCAGCAATAAGGTTTTCTGCAGTTGACAAAATGTTTGAAATTCTAGGCCGCTTCACTCGCCACTTGAATATCATCTCAATTGATTCCTTTGATGATGAAACGCTGTCCAAGATATTCACTTCCATTACTGACTGGCACTTCAGCAAGGGCTTTGATCTCTCCTTCTTCAGGTAGCTTGTCAAAATTTAAATGTCATACAGACTAAGAATTACATAAATCATCTTTGTCAGAAAGACATAGTGTATTTTGTCTTATGCCTAAGGCTTGGCAAGATGTTGGTCCAGGCAACCATGGCAGTCTGTGAGGATACCATGGACAGCTTCCTCCACACCCCATCTACGTCCCACTACATCTTCAACCTGTGGGACTTCGCTCGAGTGATACAGGGTGTGCTTCTGGCTCCACATACACACATGCAGGTAAGAGTGGGGGCAATGGTGAAATGTTTAAATGGATTGTTCTGAATTGAAGTACTTCAATTCAGTATGTCTGTTGGCCACTTCTGCCAGGATGGAGACAGACTTATCCAACTGTGGATCCATGACGTCTGTTGTGTTTTCTATGACCGACTCATTGACAAGGAAGCGCTCCTACCCAAGGCACCCCATCTCTGACCCTGCTGTCTTTGGCAGCTCCAAGAAACAGGTCACTGGGCAGAAGTTCCTGTTTGGTCTTGCCTTCTTCCATGCTCTGGTACAGGGGAGGAGGAACTTTGAAGAGAAATGGGTGAGAAATGTAAACTGTAACGTTCAAAAAAACGTAACAATTCACACCAAACTAGATGAGATGGTGTCTCACACACACAGCGACCAGCAGCAGTGAACCATGGTCCGACACCAGCACACCTCAGTGGGTCTGAGGATGGAAACAGAGGGCTTGGCGGGGACGGAGCACCTGCCACAGCAAGCGAACATGCTGTCTGCGGTTATTTTGACTTGATCAGTGGACTTCACTACAACCCGATTGGCTGTAGAAACAGGCAATGTGCTTTACGTTCTCAAACCAGCCGCCGGTGATTTGACTAGCAGGTGACAGCCGCTTGTTTGATTTTTTCTTAGGTCCCAATTCATGGCCTCTATCAGGTACTGTCAGACCAATGGTTAATTCCTAATTAAAGGTCCAGCGTGTACAATTTAGTGGCATCTAGGGGTGATGTTGCAGAGCTGAAACTTCTCCCATGTGTGTACTAATGTAGGAGAACTATGGTAGCCGAATCAAAAATGCAAATGCCCCAATCTAGAGCTAGTGTTTGGTTTGTCCATTATGGGCTACTGTAGAACAACATGGTGGACTCCAAGGACGAGAACCTGCTCTGTATGTAGATTTAAATGTCTCATTCTAAGATAACGAAAACACAATGATTTTAGTTAAAAAAAAATTATAACATAGTTTTAAATATTATACACCCTCTTTGCTAATAGAAGGCCCTAAATTGTACACACTGGACCTTTAATGCCACAGTATGAAAACTGCGACACATCATAATCAGTCTTGACATAACATAAAGAAGCTGTCTTCTTATGTCATTATGGCCAAAGTAACTACAGGCTTGCATTGTAGATAAACACAACGGCAGCAGATTTCACTGATTACCCAGAGGAGGATTAATGGTTTTAATCACGGTGTGTAATATTTGTCTGAAATTAAAGCCCGATCATGTTTGGCCTTGTGGGCACCGTGTTGAAGATCAGTATAATAAGTCAAGTTCTTCTCTCATCATCCTATCTGATAAAGAAATACATTTCTAAAAATGATTTTCTTTATTCCAGTCGTATGTTGACTATATTCGCGGTCTTCTAATATGTGCTGATCCTTGTGTGTTCGGACTTCATAGCAACGCTGACATCACGGAGGATAACCAAGAGACCAATCAGGACTTGGAGAGAGTACTGCTGACTCTGCCCAGGGAGACGGGAGGTGGGGCTAAATCTATTCAGGTTTGCACTGCCTGTTCTCAGAAGTACTCAGACTTTCATTTTGCACTCTTATGTGTATTCTCCTGAGGAAACACTACACGCAAACTTGTTGTTTTATACTCTATACTACTGTAAGGATTAGTGCATGAGCTTGCAGAGGACATCCTGTCTAAGCTGTCAGCAGACTCTGACATGCAAATGGTGATGGATAAATACCTAGTCACGTATGAGGAGTCTATGAATACTGTTTTAAAACAGGTAAGAACAACTTGCACTGCTATGTAATAAACATTCATGTTGGAAACTGATCAGTTTGCGCAGGACACTCAATTAACACTTGATCACATCTGTCTACCCTCTCCACAGACTCACTCATGTGGTGCACATCAGCCTGGTAAACATCCTCCAAGCTTTGGAGGGGCCAGATTGTTATGTGTGCTGAACTTGAGAATGTTTTCAACAGTATGGTCTCGGGCAAGGTGCCCGCTATGTGGGCAGCCAAGTCGTACCCCTCTCTCAAGCCACTGGGGAGCCATGTGATGGATCTCATAGCCAGGCTGCAGTTCCTACAAGTAAGAATTATGGTTGTCATGAATCACAGGCCCTA
Source organism: Epinephelus awoara (assembly GCA_035609425.1). Lineage (NCBI taxonomy): Eukaryota > Metazoa > Chordata > Actinopteri > Perciformes > Serranidae > Epinephelus > Epinephelus awoara. Next base: position 13,032,836 of record CM069310.1, on the reverse strand, counting down.
AGATATTTGGAATATGACTTACAAAAAGAATGAAGCACATACTCAGTACTGTAGTTCAAGTCCAGGAGCATACATGTAGAGTCAGGAAAATTGATTATGCAGATTGAATGTAAATTTTGATATTTAAAACAACTCTATTACATTCTGATAAAACTAAAGCAACACTCACAGAGAGAATCATTTAAATTGCATTTTTTAAAGTTACCACTACCTATGCACATGCTTGGATGTCTGTCTCAACAGGACTGGATAGATAACGGCCCATCTACAGTCTGTTCTGACTCTCTGGCTTCTACTTCACCCAGTCATTTCTTACCATTTCTTGCCAGGAAGTACACCATCCCCATAGACTACATTGGCTTTGAATTTCAGCCATGTTGTTATTTTGCTAACATGGTAATTGGAGAGTCCCTCCCCAAGATCCTCTTTCACTCTGTGCCCATCATTAAGCTTAAATTGGGAGAAATGGCCAAGTTTTACCATGAAAACATCTACATTTGCCCCGCAGAGGGACATTGTCCACCAGCATGTCAAAAATATTGAATGATGTCAACATTCATAGCACTCCCTCAACTCACTGGTCCACCCACCAGTGTGTTCTGCTAGCAAACACTAGATGGCAGCAAAGGCAAACCAGTACTCCTCAGGGGTCTAAATCTGTGCTCGCTTAACCGTCACCGAGGCACAGTCTCATGTACAATCAATATACTGTATGCATTCATGTATATTAATGCAGTGTGCCATCAGGTGCAAGTATGGCTTTATGGGAAGGGCAGTCTTAATTTTGAGAAACAGTACCACTGAAGTATTATTGCTCTGAAATAACTGGACCATAATGCTTTGATAATGAAACACTGATGTTTTAACGTGTCTAACCCATCACACTGAAGTGGATTTTGTCCAGATTAAGCCTCAACATTCACTGATCAAATTCTGGCCAGATGTATGACAACAATTTTCTGTCCTGACCAGCAGATTCACAATTTTAATTATGAAATTCAGCACAGGATTAATGCTGCTCTCTGCACAGAGGCCATATGTTATCACACGACATTTAATCACCGCTGAGCCTTTTCATGCTTTAACTCAACTAAACTTTTGTGAAAGGGATGTGTTGACATTAAAAACCCAGTGGTATAGTTTCATACTCAACCCTATAACTTTAACTCAGATGGCTTGTGAGTGGTGCTGCCCAGCTGGTGCTGTATTAATGTCGACATTGCTGGATTTTCACCGTAGTCAGCACTTGTTGGTTCAAACGTAATTCATATGGCATCTGAATTCAGCTGGCGCGTCGATACCCACCCTAGATTATAGGGCATAAAATACTGCAACATATACAATATAAAATGCAGCTGATGGACGCTCCTGCGACAGATGCTACTAACTTCAGTGGTTTGTTCAGTGGTAGTGGAAGCCATGCTCGTACATCACCTGCATCCCACCTGTAACTAAAGGACACTCCAAAGTTACGACCTTGAAGCTCAATCTGACTCCAGCTCCAGTTTAGTCCTGTTCTCAAAACACTGTGTCATCCTCTATCTCGTCCCTCCAGGCCTCCTTAAGCTAATGTGTAAATGTCCTCCAGAAAGAGCCCCCTGGAAAGCTAGATGGATCATTTCCCTTTAATGAAAATGAGCAAACTGAACTGCCAAGAGGAGCAAAACACAGACACGTCCTCCAACACTTTATGAGAGTGTTTACTCAGTATTACATTGCAGAAAATTCTTCTTCACTTTTCTACGCAAGGGCACCCTGGTGCACAGTTTTTATTGCAATCACTAAATTATGTTAATGCGGAGCTGATGATGAAATAGAAGAACCTCCTGTCTTTTCAGATAAGGCTCTCCTAAATGATTAACTCTATATGAGACTGTGTTTTATTATTGAGGAATTACACTGCTTGGGGCAACCTTCATCACATAAATCACACAACACATTGGCTTTGCGTCAGTGAACGTTGCATTGACCTTGATTTGTGTAAGTATTGGTATAAATGTGTGTCAACAAGCAAAATCATTTCAGCTATTTAGAGCATGATGTTTGTCCTGCAGAGTCACACAAACACTGCAGGTCAGGGACTGTGTACAACAGTCTGCATATAGCACCCGCATGCACTGCTCAGTGTATACGTTCTTACAGAGAAGTGTATTAAGTTGTAGAAATTGCATTTCTGACAAAAAAGTGCCCTTATTTATTATATTTGGCATTTACCCTTGAGGAGGGCATCTTGGCATTCATCCCTGAGCAATGCATCACAAAAATGTCCCCCTGAATCCTTGAGCAGAATCCATGACCTTGATTTCAATTGAATTTTAGAGAGGCAGTTGACAGTGCATTCTACTGTGTGATTGTGCATGCAAAAGACTGTCTCTAAGGGGCTTACCAGGAAAGAATATTAATTTCAGCACAAGTCTGAATGGCCAAAAAAAAGCCTGACAATAACTTATTTTCTCAAGACATACATATACATTTTTCCCTCGCCAAAAATTTGCCTAAATTTGGAGCGTTATTTAACCCCTTCACACCAAGCTAGCATGACATAGCTGGTACGCTTAAGTTGATTAGTTTCCCTAGATACGACTATTTTTAAGTTAGCTTAAAAATAAGTGTGCCACGTCCTTTTAAAGACAGTAATGTCGGCCTCCAGTAATTTTGGCCACAAAGGGCCAGTGAAGGGACCACCCTTCACCGCCTCCACCCCACGGATAGTTTATTTCTAGAAAAGGCCTGAATACTATCTTTACCAAGATCCCTTTATTAACAGCTTTTTATCATTTTTAATTGCAAACTTTATGACTAAAACCCTCTATAAATGATTTATTAACACCCATAACTGTAGACTTAATCATGAAACCCCTCTATAAATGACCTATTACTATTTATAACCGTAAACTTTAGCAAGAAACCCCTCTATAAACGACTTAACATTCATAACTGTAGACTTAATCATTAAAGCTCTCTATAAATGACCTATTACCATTTATAAATGTAAACTTTAGCAAGAAATCCCTCTATAAATGATTTCTTAACATCCATAACTGTAGACTTAATCATTAAAACCCTTCATTAATAACTTAACATTCTTAACTGCAGATTTAATCATTAAAATTATTGACCTTTATTACTGACTCATTAACACCCATAGACTTAATCATTAAAACCCTTCATTAATGCCTTATTAACATTCATAACTGCAAACCTGACAATTAAAACCCCTTATTAATGACTTGATGAAGGCCTATTAATAACTAAAGACCTTATATTAATGACTTCCTAACATTCATGACTTCAGACTTGAGAGTGTAAAGCCTTTATTAATTGCTTATTAACACCCATAACTGCAGATATTATGATTAAAACCCTTTATTAATCACTTACTAACATTTGTAACTACAGATCTGATGATCACAATCCTTTAATAATTACCTATAGACAGCCATAACTGTAGACTTAACAGAAAGTAGCACAAACAAACAAACAAATAAACAAAAAGCCCCTCTTGGTTGCTGGAGGAACAGAAAAACACAAACCACCCACCCAATCTGACAGACTGGTGACAGATGACGGCTTTATTAGCCTGCTGCTGCTGCACTCATAAACCCAGTGGCTGCTGACGATGACTGGAGAGGGACGAGGGGGGCGACAGCAGGAGCCGATGATCTAAATGTTTAAATCATTATGGTGTGCGTTGCTGTGTGGCACAGTGTGAGGAACAGGGCTTAGACTGAGGCGGCGGCGAAGGAGGAGCAGACAGCCTCCGTATAGCATGTGCATTTCCTGAACGCAAGCGCACATCCAGCTACCGCGCAGAGAGGTGTTGATTGTCGGCGGCGGAGGTCTGGAAGGTGCACTGCTGTCGCTCAGCTGTCTCTCCTCCTGTCACCCTGGGGGAGGGAGCGACACAGATAGAGAGAGAAGTTTCCTCCGCTCTTGGCGCACGGTCGCATATCGTTCACTTTCACGCGATGGCACGCCTGCATCCGCGTGCAGCGCTGTTGCGTTCGGAGCTCCGCCGCTTCCAGGAGATCTGAGAAATCTCTCCCCCCCTCACCTCTCCACCACCCCCCAAAAAAGTGGCACCGATGGCTGATTTTGGAGAGAACAAGAGCGCCGTCGGTCCACCGGTTGCTGGCTGGAAAGCTGCGTCAGGAGGAGCCGGAACGAGCCTGGAGACGCACCGAGGAGAGCCGGTGTCAAACGGAAACTGCAGCGTGTCAGACACCGTCAAGAGGGTCCAAACGGAATCCAGCTGCGAGTCACCGACGTGGGAGAGCGCGGGTTCAGATCCATCCTCCAAAGCAATCCCTCGACGCAGCAGTCTGATCAAGGTAGGCCATCATCTTCATCAGGAGAGCACAGCTCATCTTGCTTTCAAACACAAGAGCAAACACTCACACACTAAAGCATGTAGGCAACTGTTGCAAGTCCAGAGCAGACCTAAAAAAATGAGTAATGATTCCATAGATCATGATAAAGTAGGATATGGTTGCTTGAATTGGGCACAAACACTACAAGCCTGCATGTGTGTGCAATGCTGGTGCCATGGTATGTAGAAAATGCAATAAAGTCACTATTAAATCACCACTGAGATGACTTCACACACAGCTCAGCCCCCAACACTGCTGGATATAATCTACCTGCACATTTTGATCGATGAGTAGAAGTATTTTGTGCACATCCTGTCACACTGAGGATGCCAGCGAGTACCTGTAAATCCCATGTCTTGACTTCAGACCACACAGGACTCCAAACCAGCACAAAAACATTCAATTTTCAGTCGTGTGTCTGTCATACACTGTGGGGTCGATATGTGCAGGCCAGGCTTTGTTCTAGCGACAGACTACAGTCAGCAGGCGATGTCACTTATTAGCACTCCATCAGCCAGAGAGGAGGAGTAGGAGGAACTAATAAGCGAAAGCACCTGCTGTAGTCTTTGATTAGAATGAGAAATTACATTCACTCCGCCCTCGGTGGCTCACAGTTGACTACCCCTGTCCAATTAACCCTACTGCCTACACTGATCTGAGCTCACGTTTGAACAGACGTCTGGTTTATTTGTATAAAGACATTGACATGTAACACATTTAACAGTCTATGTTGGTTTTTGACTCATTTAAAGCGCTGTCATATCAACAGAAATCAGTCAATACATTATGTACTGCCTTTGTCCTTTTATGACTTCGGCCCTCTCAGCATGTGGGAGGTCTTAAATTGATCTCTAGTCGCAGCTTGTCTCCAGAGCCGCTGCCTGCAAAGACATGATTATACAAACATGGCTTCATGATCTGTTTCTGATTGGCTCCCACTGTGCAAGACAGGAAGCCGGCCAGTTGGCCAATTTCCTCGCAAGGTTCATGTTGCAATATTGCTATTAAGTCATGAGCAGTTGGTGATGACACGTAACTTTCTCCCTCCGCACACACACACACACACACACACACACACACACACACACACACAAATGTTTCTCACCTCCTTGCCCACACACAGGCCTGCTCTTGCCTTTCTTTTGTCTGTTACGACAGTGCAGCCAGCCTGACACAGAGGATTTAAAATCACTGTTTGCCTCAGTAAAGTTCTGGCGTCTCATGCCAAGTCAGAAATGGTGTTTGATAAAGCCCTGGCTCTGCATCCAGAACATATCACCTGCAATCCAAAGAGTAGTAATGCAGGACAGTGTGGACACACACACACACACACACTGTACAATGCACGTGCGTGCCGTGTATTGAAGCATGCATTCATGGCATGATTTGACTCATTCATGTTCAGTGGGCACATTTGATGCTGAGAACGTTCAGCGATCAACGAACCGTCCCACACAGCGCTGCGTGTACGTTTGTGCTCTCACCATAAACGTGTTTGTGTTATGAATTCTAAACACCTGAGGCTTGAGATAAATGGAGATCAGGAGTTATGAATCCACCTGTCGACACAACATTGTGTTCTGCTCTGCTGTTTCCCAAACTACCCCTGCAGCTAAACCCAGGATTCCACACAATAGGAGTCTGGTATGTGTGCAGATAAACAGGAAACATGACATTCCAGACTGCTTTTCAAGGGAGTCATGGGATTCACATCCAGTGTGTGTGTATATGTGTGTGTGTGTGTGTATGGCTCCCGTTGGCTGCGGCTGAGTTAATGAGAGTACCCTTAATTGTCTTTCATTAGTATGTACTTTGTGCCGTCCGCTGTCCTCTCATTTATTCTGTCTCGCTCTCATGCGCGTGAAGGAGATGCAGAATCAGTTTGCCCACTCAGTTTGTGACTGTTTCAAGTTCATCTTGATGTAGATAACCATCAGGCACTCTCTTTGTCTCTCTCTTAGTTTCAAACACACACACAAGCACACACACACACACACACTTGCACAGACCTGCCTTCTAGTAAAACGGAGCTAGGCACAACAAATATCTGCTTTCCAGCTCCCTCATTACTCATGCCAGCATAAACTATAAGACTCAGAAATACATGGTTGGCATGTTTAAGAGTGTGTGCCTCACTGTGTGTGTGAGAGAGAAAGAGAGTGAGAGTGTGTGTGTGCGGGCACATAGCTATGCAATGTAAAGCACATATCCAAAATCTCAGCTTTTCATTAACCACGAAAAATATTGCGTTTTGATATAATCCAGTGGGTTTTTCGAGAGGTATAGAACAAGAATTGCTTCAGCTCTTATAGGAGACTGTAATGCTTCAGTTTATCTGAAAACTTAAAGGAATAGTGCAACATTTTGGGATGTACATAAATTTGCTTGCCAATAGCTAGATGAGAAGATTGACACCACTTTATGTTTTGTCCAGTTTGACGCTGGGGTCAGGAGATGGGGACAGTCTAGCCTTCCGATGGCTCATTATTGTAAAATAATATTTATTTAATAATATTTGTGCGACAGCCCGCTACCCTGATAACAAAAACCCATTTCTCCAAAAATTCGCACTCATTTACATTTCATAGGATAGCGAAGGCATGGCCCACCCTACTACGGATTGGCTTACCCTGACATTCTTTCCCTAACCCTAACCAGTCCCACTCCTTTTGCTTGAACCTAACTAATCCAACAAACAAAGACAAGTACTAGCCAATCACAGGGAGAGTGGGTGGATCATGCCTTTGCTATCCTTGTAAACACAAATTCGCTTCCTGAAAAGAAAGAATTACCTGCGCTACTCTGCCTCTGACTGGCTGGTACTCGTTGCCTTTGTTGGTTGGGTTGGTTAGGTTTAGGCCAGGGGAGTGAGATTGGAAAATGTTGGGGTAAGAATATCAGGGTAAGCCAATCAGAGCCAGAGTAGGGCAGACATTAACTTCACCATAGTAGGAAAAAATATATATATATCGTGGCCAGGGATAATGCGCTGTTAAACAAATGGACTTTTGGTCCAGTGGCATATTTTTCAGCATGTAGGGGTTTTGGAATAAGGAGTAGTTGGGACAATTGCATGGCACCCAGGAGAAGGTTAGCGTAGCTTAGCACAAAGATTGAAATTGGGGGAAACAGCTAGCCTGCCTCTGTCCATAGGTAGCAGGTCTGCGTGCCAGCCCCCCTACAACTTGTTTGTATGATTTGCACAAAAACAGAAGTGTAGAGAGAGCCAAAGTAGCTGTTTCCCTGTTTCCAGTCTTTATGCAGAGCAAACCTTCCGACTCCAGCGCCATATATAATCAACACATACAAGAGTGGTATCAATCTTTTCATCTAGCTCTCAGCAAATTTCCCAAAATAGTAAACAATTCCCCTAAACTTTCATTCAAATTTTGAGCCATGTTGTTTTTACTGGACAGCATACGTTTGTTAATATATGGTGTTTCTCTGCCAATGCATATACTTGTGTGCACTTACCCTCATCAGTATTCATGTCCAATGTGTGTCTGTGTGTGTGCATTTTATCTTCATGTGTGTGCTTTTCAGACTGAGGGAGCAGCATTAGCCAGAGGCGTCAGCAGCACACAGCTGGGGAGGGTAGTTGTTTGAGTCAGAGCAGCACTGAGCACCTCCTGCAGTTCAAATCAACATCTTTAGCCCGCTTTAAACCACTTTAGCCGGCATAAGCATGACCCCTGCACAGCACAGGGAGTGTATAAACCTTCTCACTGATTGTAATGGAGCCACAGGACATGCTACTACTCTGAGCTCCTCTGGTGATTGAGTCGCTCCACATACGCACACTACATTCATAATATACATCCAGCCGTGGATGTGTGTGTGCATGGATGTCTGAGTTTTTGCATGTTTGTGAGCTTCCCCTCAAGTCATCACTGAGCCGTGTGAAACTCCCACTCGGCCCTTTGATCGTTGATGCCAGACTCAAGGCTCCAGCCGCCTGTTTTTGGTTTTAGAGGTCCTCCTATCTCCAGTAAATGCATCTGTGACGTTTGTCAGCTGAAATGGTGGTTAGCTCGCTGACATGATGACCTTTTCAAGTCAACCTTTTACTTGTTTCATTCTGTGTGGTGTGTGTGTTTGATTGTGTCTGTGTTTGTGTGTATGTGCACTCGAGCGCACATGGGACTTCAAAGGTTTGAGGCGTAAAAGAGCATCTGCAGCTATACTTGCCACAAGGGCAGGGGCTTATAGGCAGTCAGTGCAGATGAGTTACTGTGAATGCTCACCACATTTTCTGTTGAACAGGGTTCCCATACATCGAGCCGCAGACAGAACGACTTAACCACATATTGTTTCCTGTGCCCTATTTAACCCTAATGTCCTGTCTTCTATTGCAGTCACACACACGCACAACACCCACACAGAGATATAGATTGTGTGATTATTACACACTCTGTGATCAATTCATAAAGATGTCCCTATTAAGGCAGCAAATAACAAGTAGATTAATAATCATTTAATATGACGGTTATGTTTTGGATTCACTGTTTAGTCTAGGTAAAGTTAGATAATGGCAATAAATGTCCTTTACAATTTCTCAGAGCTCAAGGTGGTGTCTCAAATCCTTTTTTCTATCTGAACAACAGTCAAACGCCGATGTGAATCTGTCATATCATACAGTATGTGATTATACAGAAAAGAGAAAAGCAGGAAATCCTACATTCTTACTGAGCATGCAAGTGCTGTGGCTCTAGGGATGGCCATGTTGGTCTGTGAGTCTATCACTTTGGTTCAGAGTGAAATATCTATCACATTATGAGGCAGAGTTGTGTAGGGGTGTGAAAAATATTGATGCACTTTAGTGTTGCAGAGATATGTTTTGTGATTCTGTTTGGACTCTCAAAAAGGCTGTAGATTTTTGATTATTAGTTCACATGCAAAGACTCATTGCACCGTTAAGTGTAGCCTTTTTTACACAGAGATTTTGCAACAGGGCCGTTACAAAGTCCCTTTATTACGCATCCATTGCTGTTTTATATTGAATCAAACAATGATGGCATAATAGCCAAAGAGGCGCAATGTGTTTGACGTGTAACAAAACAGCGCTGGCCTTTAGTGTGACATATAACAAACGTGTAGGTCCAGACTTTCGGAACAGTAACAATGGCAGAACATGGCAATAACAGTTACTGTCCCTGTTATGTGGTGGTTGATCTCGCCTTCTGCTCAGAGGGTGAAGAGCTCCCTGATCTCATTGTCTCCCCCAGTGTGCAGACATTTTCAGCTGCTGTTCTTTTTTGGAGTCAGCTGCTAACTCCTGCTAGCTTCTTTTCAAATCCCCCCACATAACACTTCGGCAAAACATCACACCTGTCCAGTACATGGTCCCTTTCTGCTGGCTGTCCCTTTTACACTGACGTCGATTTGGTGTTGTTACTACCTCCGCCACTGGCCTATAGGCGTGACAACGCTGTCCCCCAATTCTATGGTTGTACCTTGTAAAAGGAACAGCTGGGGGGAATAATGGTGTAACATTTCCATCTTGAACAGGCAGTGTAAAAGGGGCATGCTTGTGGTGTTTAAACCCCCGAGTGCTAAATCCTTCTGTGTTGTTATCAATCCATCCATTTTCATCCGCTTATCCGGGCCAGGTCGCAGGGGCAGCAGGCCAAGCAAAGCATCCCAGATAGATGTCTCTCTCCCCAGCAACACTTTCCAGCTCCTCCTGGGGGACCCCAAGGTGTTCCCAGGCCAGATGAAATATGTAATCCCTCCAGTGTGTTCTGGGTCTGCCCAGGGGCCTCCTACCAGTGGGACATGCCCAAAACACCTCCAGTGGGAGGCGCCCAGGAGGCATCCTGATCAGATGCCTGAACCACCTCATCTGACCCCTTTCGACGTGAAGGACCAGCGACTCTACTCCGAGCTCCCTCCGGATGTCTGAGCTCCTCACCCTATCTCTCAGGCTGAGCCCAGCCACCCTAGGGAAGAAACTAATTTCGGCTGCTTGTATCCATGATCTCATTCTTTCAGTCACTACCCAGAGCTCATGACCATAGGTGAGGGTTGGGACGTAGATGGACAAGTAAATCGAAAGCTTCGCCTTCTGGCTCAACTCCCTCTTCACCATAACAGTCCGGTGCAGTGCCCGGCCCGCATCACTGCAGAAGCTGCACCAAACCACCGATCCATCTCACTCTCCATTCTACGTCACTCGTGAAAAAGACCCCGAGATACTTGAACTCTCTTGCTTGAGGCAATAACTCTCCCCCAACTCATAGGGGGCAATCCACCGGTTTTCGGCAGAGAACCACGGCCTCAGATTTTGAGGTGCAAACTCTCATCCCGATCGCTTCACACTCGGCTGCAAAACCATTATATCACCATATATTGAATCGTAACCCCAGTATCATAATTCCTGTCGTATCTCCAATACATGGCCCTGGAGTAGTGTCTCCTCCAGTGGTCCATTATTTACTACATGTAGGCACTGAACCCAAGAATAAAACAGTGGCTGTGTTGTCATCCATTAATTTAGTTTGTATTTAGCCTGATTAATCCCCATTTAGGTTAGTGTCTTCAGTAAGAGTTAACTGGTACAGAGCATGAAGCATCTGTACTGTTGCTATGGTTACCTGCAGTGTAATAGCCCCATGCAGTAATTCAGAGTGATGGGTTAGTGGTTGATTGGAGCTATGTTTTCATATACAGTTTTAATGGACATCTGCCAGCCAGTCCAAATCAATTATTCCACAGCCATGTGATGATACTAAAAATATAAACGTAACAAGCTGGTGGCTGCTGGCACCTATTGGCTCTCAAACACAAGTAAACCTCTCAAGAGATCTCCCCATGTTTCCACTACATGTAATAAATCTAGTGGAGTCCCTTACTTTGAAGGCCTCTCTTTCACGTTCCATACATCATCTCACCATTCCCAGTAAATCGCCTCCTAACCCCCGCTCCAGGGTGAGAGGCACTGGAATAAACTGTGTCATTAATCATCCATCACCTGCCGTCAAACACACAAGGCCACAGGGAAGACAGCTCTGCCTCCAAACCAATTTTCACTCCTCTGTGGTGTGTTCTCGCTCACGTCACAACCGTCTCTCCTCCTCTGTTTTTCTTAATTGTTGGATCAAAGACAATGCCCACGAATGACCTACATCTTCATTTTGCTGACTGTGAGATGCTGTAATTAGCGATACAAGCTTGTTGCGTCCATATAACTTACGCTGTCATACATCATATCATGCATGAATGTAAGCTCGCTAATGAAGGCCATGCTGGTGCCTAAAGGCAAATATCCTGTGCAGAGGCTCTGTGACTGCACGCATTTAAGACGCACAGTAATCTGTTAAAGAGCTTCTTGATTTATTTCTCTCCGTCCGTCCTTACTCCATCTTTTTTTTTTTTCCCCTCTTGTTAATCCATGTACTTTTCTAAAGTTTCAACTTTCTGTGATGTCTCTCTGTCATCTTGCGGATCCTTCCCCTGATAACTGCATCTAATCTGCTCCGCCACACTGTCTCCCACATTTCTCTCGCCCTTCATCCGTCCATCTGTCCCTACACTTCAATCAGGCTCGATGTCCTTCCAGGAACATCAGTAATCTCATAGCAGTGTGTATTCTCCGAATTTATTCACAGTAATCTTTTATGTATTTCTGTCAGATACAAACTGGCAGATGAAAAAACATATTCTAAATACTATTTTTCTTTTTTAAACACAGCTGTTTACATGATGCATAGTGATGATGTAACGCATCTATTTGTGGCTATGTAAAATTATTAATAATATGAAGGTGGGGACACAAAGTAATTTTGTTTTAGCTGTCAAGGTAAATTCATATATTGATTTAAAACCATGTCTTGCGATGTATTTCATAGACAAAACAGAGATATCACTTATGTGTCTAGGAGTGGCCAAGTAATGTTGACTCATGTTTTCGCCTGCTCTCTATCGCTGTCCCTTTTGGGTTTTTGTTTGTTTGTTTGCTTTTGAGTCAAATTTCTTTTTGGCTTTGCTGGTTCTGCCCCAACCTAGGGAAATGTAAACATGGACTCTTCCTGTCTGCGTGCCGAGAAAGGTTTCATCTGATTTTGCAGGAAATCTGACCTAGGGACTGGCATAAAGATATACTATGCAGGTTTTTACTAGAAAGCAATATACAGACTCATACAGTCTAGAGGGAGGGACATGCAGCAAAGGGCCACAGGCTGTGGTCGAACCCGGGCCGCTGCAGCAACAGCCTTGTACATGGGGCTCCTGCTCTGCCACTAAGCCACCGACGCCCCACAGTTTATCTTTAAGAAGAAGGAAATAGATATTCATAATTGGCGCTGATGGGGTCGTTTGGTGTCAGTATGAAACTGAGACTGTTTCATAACCAGTTAAAAAGTCCTTTTAGCTGTATCATATGAACAAAATTTTCTCTACTTGGCTACTATTGAAAATTAGGAAATAAAAAGGATGAATGAAAGTTTATCTCTCGCTGGGTTTGAATATGTGTCAAATCTAAATAGGAGCTTCTGTGTCAGTACAGTGACACCCACCCTTACTATGTTACTGTGTCAAGAATCCTTTCTTTCTTTCTTTCTTTCTCTGTCCTCTGTGCTGTCACTTCACTTGGCTCTCAGTGGAGCCACAGGAAGCTCTCTGTGACGAGCTGACAGGCGGCTTCCTGTTTTGAAGCGCAGTGGTGGTTTTGGAGACTCATCTTCCTCTCTGTCAGAAAAACAAAATGGGGCCTTTGTGACGGCGACATACAGTACATTCTGACAGAGATTAAAGTAAAATGGAAAATTTTATCAGTGAGGCTGAACTTGGTTTGTTTGGCAGTGTGTGTGTGTGTGTGTGTGTGGTTTGAGTGTGTGCCTTTTGTATAGAGAAAAATCAATACATTTACCGTTGAATTTTATTCATGTGTTTATCTACTTGCGGATTAATCTGTGGCCTCTCGTTTTATCTTGTCAGGATAATTCATTCAGAGTCTTCAGTGACGTCAGCGTTGTTTGGTCGTGTCTGTCTCGCTATCAGTAATTTATGTCGTTGGCCAACAGAGGTGAACGTGCAGGATAGCCTCCGCATGAGATAATTGAATCCCAACTGTTAAACAGGCCACTGAGAGAATCCTGGTGTTTCCCCTGCTGCAAACACAGGTTGTGACAGGCACATACTGTCCATTCTTTGTTTATTATTCTGGGGTGATGTGTTTGTTAGTGGTCACAAGGTGTATGTATGTCCATGGAGACCAAGTTATTTATATGGAGTTTTCTCAGTGGGTAATGTGCACTGTGATTGGCCACACGGGGACCATTACCGCTAATGTCACACACCCACACACACACAGAGGAAGAGATATAGATTGAGACCAGCGTTAATCTCCGGCGCCTGTCACTGTGCTGCATGAAAGGAAGGAGGGAGTGTGACTGATTAGGGTGGCACTGTGCGCTCCTGTGTGACGGCGCACGTGTCTGCATTTGTGAGTTTAGTCAATAAGTGTTGGCTCTGCGCCTTGCTCTGTATCACTTTGGGAATTTCCCATAAGCATTCAGATTCAATTTCAGTTCAATTTTCAGTAAATGTAAATAAATGCTGGTGGTGGGCTGGGGTTGTATTAAAATCTTTCTATGTGAGGTGAAATTTAGGGGTGTTTTTGAAGCACTCCAAAGGGTGCAGCTTTTTAATGAGAACGCAAAATCACTTAAATCCAAGTCAATGTTTTATTTTGTTAATGGATTTCCTGCCACCTTTTATCTTTTGAGGGCCTAAAATTGACTGCCAGTGCTCTTCCTTTTTGCTGTCTTTCAGAGTAAGATTAAAAGGGGGGGGTCTTGCAGTAGAGACTTATGTCTCTCCGTCCACACCCCTTCTCACTCCCTCTATCATACCCCAAGACACCGGGAATATTTTTAGAGCGCTGCTACCTCCCTCCCTCGCCATGCCGGCTCAAAAAAACTTGTCGCCATTGGAAACACTTCTCCGTCCTAATGAGGCGACTCTGTGAGGATTTGTGATGGTTAGACGCCCTCCCTTCATTCTGAGGGGAACCTTTTCATCCTCTGCGGATTGTGCTTCCCCCTCTCTCACGTGTTCATTCATATTCTTTAGATGAAACATGGCTCATGATCTTTTTTCCTATCTCTTTCTTTCTCTTATCTCTCTTTGCCTTTCATATCCCCCAGATTTCTTTCATATGAAGGGTTCCCTCCTCTCCTCGCTTATAAAAGATCCAAGTGCTCTTGAGGTTCACATGAACTCTTATTTGAATGAAATCCGAGATATGCTGATGAGTAGATGTTAATCAGCCTCTGATCTGTGTTCACAGATGTTCATTGTGAATATGAAAATGTTGATCCGTGTACTGGTGATCAAATTGAACTTCATAAATACTCTACAACAGTTGAGCTTTATGTATTTGTCAGTATCCGAGCAACGGGCTGCAGAATTTGAGCTACCATTAAGGATTAGATGTGCAGTTACTGTGTTTTTCTAAAGTTTGCTTTGATTTATTGATTATTTATTTCAAAAGCAAATCAATTTTCTAAAAGAAATTTTACCATGGACCAGTGACACTCAACTTACAGCCAGCAGGGCAAATCTCGTCCGCCACAGGACTTTCTAATTCACAATGAAAATAAACTGATTCAAACTGGGGACGTTTTCTTTGAATGTTAAAAACAAAAAGGTGCCAGAGTGCATAAAAAAATATCACAATTGAGCTTGTCTATGAAAAAAGACAGAGGTTCAGGCCCAGAGTGTCCTCAAATTCTAGAAACAGGAGCTGTGAGGACATTTTCCAAATTAAAAAAAACAATTAATCGATTAATTGGAAAGATAATTGGCAGATTAATCAGTAATGAAGGTAATTATTCGCAGCCAGAGGTGTGGACTCGAGTTATATGACTTGGACTTGAGTCAGACTCGAGTCACAGATCTGATGGCTTTAGACTCTACTTGACAAAATCAAAAAAGACTTGCAACTCATCTTGGACGTAAACAGCAGTGACTCGTAACTTCACTCGGACTTGAGCCTTTTGATTTGAAAATAATTGATACTGTACCCCGACCCCAAAGATTTAAAAGCATGTGTGAAAAGTGTGCCACGAATTAATTCATTTCCACTTATTTATTTCCTGAATCAACTATTCACTCCCAGCAAGTCGACACTTAAGTTCTCAGATCCACTTTGTTTGAACCAATCTGACAGCGTCCAATCAAGCTGCAGGAGGGAACCATAAACTAAAGTTACATTACTTACTAATTGAAAAAAAAATGATAACAAAGATAATTTTGTTTGCGTACAAAAACAACATTGTGGTCACCAAAAAAATGAATGTGTGCAAAAAGTGCAGGTTTAAACAAATAAATGAAAATTTTAAAAAATATTCATAATTGTTGTAAATTGAATATGTCATTACTTGTTTGTTAAAGTGGCATTACATTTATCGAAGAGTGCAATATGACTTGGGACTAGTCAGTCTTGACTTGGGTATTAAATTCAGACTTGTGTGCAGCCCTAATGCATCTATATGTCATGATATTTTAACAAAGAACATCAGAATCTCACCATAGTGTGTGCAGTAGAATGACATTTTGATATTTACACTCTATTTTCATTACATTTGTGTTTAAGATTTGCTCACCTGCTTATGATATATACAGTACATTAGTATATGGAGTATGTGATCATCTTCATTCACTCTATTTAGGATTGAATCACCTGCAGTTACGACATCCGGCTTATCCTGCCTTAGATTAGCTTCAATTAAACCTTTAATTGGATTTTATGTGGACTCTAATACAGCCATAATTGAATAACTTTGCCCACATATATGCTCTTATCTGTTAGTGTAAGGTTCTCTGTGGGGGTGACATCTGATCGGTCAATAAATCAGATGGATGAGCTGCGATGGTGAGCTCAGATAAACTGATTGGGTCTGCCAGCGTCGTCGCGGTGGGGCAGAATTAGAATGCTGCTGCCTGCTGCCTCTGTCTAGTCAGGTATGATTAATGGTGTAATAGTGAAGGGCAAGGGCAAGCAAAGGCTTTTAGCATCAGGAAAAACAATAACAGATTGGAAGGAGGAGGCTCTATGTAGTAGGCCAAATAATCTGTGTTTATATATGGTTATATAAGATGACATGCCTTTTAATCCTCTGAGATCCATTCTGGATGGAAAAAAAATGTTTGTCCTGCCTAAGCAAAGACTACTCTTCAGAGGGATAACTGACTGTCTGTCTATTTCTTTCAACTCATTTGTCTTCTCCTTATTGCACCCCCCCCCTCCCTCCTCTCTGTATCTGCGCCGTCCTTTCATCCTTCCTTCCCTCCCTCCTCATCAGGATGGGTCACGTGCCGGTCGGGAGAGGAAGAAGACAGTGTCCTTCAGCAGCAGCCTATCAGAGAAGAAGATCAGCAGTGCTGCAGACTGTATCCACTCCATGGTGGGTCAGCCACAGTGTAACCCTTTGCATAGACTATACATTTTGCACATCTGCATTAAATATTTAATGTTAAGCGCATGCATCAAGGGTTTCTGGTATATCGCAGGGTTTTGAGCCTGTCAAACACTCAACAGAGCTTGTTCAGAGGGCTAATGGAGTGATCTCTATACTGAAAGTCAATTGGTAAAAGCTTCATCCATATCTCGCTTGCAGGTTGAGGGGAGTGAGCTGAAGAAAATCCGAACCAACTCCCGTGTTTACCTGCGTTACTACCTGCTGGACGCAGGCCTTCAGGCTCTATGCTGGGAGCCGTCCAAGAAGGAGTCAGACAAAGCCCGCATCTCCCTGGCCTGCATTCGAGAGGTCAGTGTCCAGAGAAAAAGCTTTATGGATCAATCCTAGCTCACTTTATGAGTAACCTTACTGATTCTTCTCGACTAAGGCAAAGAAAATACCCTGGACCATATGGAAAATGACAGTTGATTTATTTTCATTGTATCTGATGGTTTTTTTTCCCATGTCTCACATTCTAGGTGCGGACAGGTCGTAACACAGAAACCTTCCGCACCAGCGGAGTTTATGAGCAGATTTCAGAGGACTGTGCGTTCTCCATCATCTATGGAGAGATGTATGAAAGCTTGGACCTGGTGGCCAACTCTGCTGAAGTGGCAAACATTTGGGTGACTGGCCTGAGGTATGGCACAGTGAACAACCAGTAGTGGTCTATGGAGCAATGTGTAAGATTTAGTGGCATCTAGTAGTGAGGATTGCAGATTGCAACCGGGTGAAACTTTTCCTATTTGCCAAGCGAGAACCCCAGGTTAGGATTCCCTCAGTGGTCATGTTTCAGGAATGCAAATAGCCCTATGTAGAGCCAGTGTTTGGGCTACTGTAGAAACATAGCAGTGCAACATGGCAGACTCCACGGACGAGGACCCGTTCCCTATTCTGATATAAATGGCTTATTGTATAACATGACAATTCCTATTTTCAGGTGATTTATATACACTAAAGAAAACCTACTTGTTATATTCCATTTCTGCCAACATATCCCCCTAAATCCTACACACTGGACCTTGAACTAATTAAATCAAATGAATGAGAAGGATGCTATTGCACATAGGTTGAGCATTTGTCAGTTTTATTCACATAGCCCAAAATTACAACTCATACATTTGCCAAAAGAATTCAGCAGGTTTCATTCCCTATTACCGTCGTTCTTTAAAAGCATTAATGCTTATGCTCATGTTGTTCTGTGGTTGAACTAAGGTTCGTACCTATGGGTTAGGCTAGGCTAATCTAGCTAATTTAGTTCGGACTTTTATGTCAGTCAGACAGGAATTATCTGGTGTCTTAAAGCCAAAACACACCGCCGCCCAACACTGCACGTCAAAAAGGTCACTCCTGTTATTTTCTATGTATAACCCCACATGGACTAGGCATTGCAGAACTCCACCTCTCACGTCCTGCCTATACTTCCCGTTCCTTGCTGTGTGTCGGAGAATGGATAAGGAGAGACTAGCTGTTGAGGTTGACAAGTATCCCAAGCTATACAACTCACAATCCCATCATTATGAGACAATGAGGAAAAAAGATATTGCCTGGCGAGCCATAGTTTTGGAGACTGGCTCCTCAGGGGAGAAATCATGTTTAATTAATAGGTGTCCACACATGATTTTTAAGTTAATGCAGAGGTGGAAGAAGTATGGATCTTCCAGTGAAAGTAGTAATAACTGGGTGTGGTCTTCTGTTGACATGCTGCAGTGCAGTGCTTCCTATTTGACATCCGGCACTTGAAATGCGGCACGTGACATGCGTGTGATGACATGCCGAGGTGCTGCGGCGGCAGTGTTGCTTTCAGCTTTAGGCTCTGCTTTTTTCTCTTGTATTGATTGTATTGTTGTGAATAGTGAGATCTTGGATGATTTCTTTGTAGAGTCCTTTGAGAAGTGCTTGTGCTGAAGGGCTATGACAGTAAATGTGATTTGACTTTAAACTGATTTTACTGCTGCAGTGTTTGTATTGTATATAAGTGTCAGCAAAATACTTGAGATGATAATGCATATGTTGGTAATGCAGGGAAATATTCTGTCCTGTTGCATCAGCCTTGTCCGTTCTTCTCTCATCTTCTTCCAGGTATCTGATGCAGTATGGGAAACATGCCCTGGACATGCTCGCCAGCAGTCAGGACAGCCTTCGTCTTGGCTGGCTGGAGAAGTTGTTCTCCTCTGCTGCTGATTCGGGAGGACAGGGAGATATGGAGGAAGGGATTTGCTTGCAGTCAGCTGTTAGGCTGATACAGAGCGTGAACCCTGGGGTGGGCAGCAGCAAAGTGGAGCACAGGTTTAAAGAGCTTCAAAGAGTTAGGGAGAAGATGTGTGGGCTTACTCTAGATAATGAATCGGGAGTGAAAGACCACGGTGAAAACAAAAGACTAATCGCAAGAAATGAGCAAGTCACCAAGCAGGAGTTCATCGAGGTCTTCCATGACTTTTGCACACGTCCGGAGATCTACTTTCTTTTGGTGCAGTTCTCTAGCAACAAGGAGTTCCTGGACACCAAAGACCTGATGAGGTTCCTCGAGGCTGAGCAAGGCATGGCTCAGGTGGGTAACACAAATTAATCACGCATACCGATAGAAACAAAGTCAGGTATACATTCACAAATGCACTCTCAGCCTTTCCGTACTGTCATTACAACCTTGTCCAATTTCTCCTTCTTCTCTATTCCATTTTCTCACTCTGTCCTGCAGGTGAGTGAGGAGACCAGCCTGAAGCTCATCCAGTCCCATGAGCCATCAGAGGAGGGCCGGCAGCAAGGATACCTGTCACTGGACGGCTTCACCAGCTACCTCACCTCAGCAGAGTGCCACCTCTTTGACAGGGAGCACGACACTGTGTGCCAGGACATGTCTCAGCCTTTGTCTCACTACTACATCAACTCCTCCCACAACACCTACCTCATTGAGGACCAGTTTCGAGGTCCGTCCGACATCTCTGGCTACATCCGTGCCCTTAAAATGGGTTGTAGATGTGTGGAGGTGGATGTCTGGGATGGCCCTGATGAGGAGCCGGTGGTGTGTACTGGACACACCCTCTCACCACCACTGTCCCTGCGTTGTGTGCTAGAAGCAATTGGAAAGTTTGCTTTTGTGGCCTCGCAGTACCCATTAATTGTATGTGTTGAGAACCACTGTTCACCTCAACAACAGAGAGTGATGTGGCAACATCTTGTGAGGATACTAGGAGATAAGTTATACACAAAACCCCCACATGAAGAGGAGTCATACCTACCATCACCGCATGCCCTAAGGCATCGAATCCTGTTAAAGGGTAAGAAGTTGGGGCCAGGGCCTGATGGGGAGGACGGGGAGGTAAGTGAGGAGGATGAAGGGGCAGAGATGTGTCAAAGGATGAAAGCAGCTAACAGTGGAGGGGCAGGAAATGAGAAGGACGTGGTGCAGAAAAGTGTCTCTTTCACTGTTGTCACTCAGTGTAATCCTCTTCATCTTCTTCCCAAACGTTTCCAACTCTTGAAGGAGCTCTCTGACCTGGTAACTCTTTGCCGCTCAGTCCGCTTCATTGACTTCCCAACTTCATCCAAATGCCAGAGGCCTTGGGAATTGTGTTCCTTACATGAGTCACAGGCCGTGCGTCTCGCTGGCGAGAGCCCTGGTGACTTTGTCAATCACAACAAGCATTTCCTGTCACGGGTATACCCCAGCCCCATGCGTATTGACTCGAGCAACATGAACCCTCAGGACCTGTGGAAGTGCGGTTGCCAGATTGTGTCTATGAATTTTCAGACAGCAGGACTGATGATGGACCTGAACACGGCCTGGTTCAGACAGAATGGGAGCTGTGGTTATGTTCTGCGGCCAGCCATCATGCGGCAGGAGGTGTCTTATTTCAGTGCCGACACCAGGGACACAGTGCCTGGGGTGTCTCCACAGCTGCTGCATGTGAAGGTGTGGTAGAATAATGTGTAGATCCCAAGATACGTGAAAGTTGTATTACACTGGAATAATCCTCTAAATTAATGATTGTGTTCTACAATCCAGTAAGTGAGAAACCTTTGTGTTGATCCCTCTCATAGGTGATAAGCGGCCAGAACCTGCCCAAGCCAAGGGGCTCAGGGGCCAAAGGGGATGTGGTGGACCCCTACGTGTATGTCGAGATCCACGGCATCCCAGCTGACTGCAGGGAGCGCCGCACCAGGACGGTGACACAGAATGGGGACAATCCCGTCTTCGATGAGAGCTTTGAGTTCCAGATCAACCTGCCGGAGCTCGCAATGGTTCGCTTTGTAGTGCTGGATGACGACTTCATAGGGGATGAGTTCATAGGTTGGTGTCAGGGTCAGAAGGGTGACTGTCAATGGACTCAAGCAATTCCTGTTATTGTCATATTTCTTTGGAATACTTTGAAATGAACTGCGATCTCCCTGCTACCACAGGTCAGTACACCATCCCTCTGGAGTGTCTTCAACCAGGCTACCGACACGTACCGCTCCAGTCTCTGACGGGGGAGGAGCTTCCCCACGCCAAGCTGTTTGTCCACGTGGCCCTGACCAATCGCAGAGGGGGCGGAAAGCCTCACAAAAGGGGACTGTCTGTGAGGAAGGCCCGCAAGGGGAGGGACTACACAGCTCTGAGGGACTTGGGGGTCCGAGCTGTGGATGAGGTTTTCAAGATGGCTGCTCCTCCGCTAAGAGAAGCCACTGACCTGAGGGAAAACATGCAGGTGAGGGGGCAGTGCCACTAAATATTTAGCTTGTTGGTCAGACAGCAAACACGACTCGGTCAAAACCTAGTGAATGGCTAGATCTTGTATGAAACGATGAAGAGCTTTTAATGTGAAACAGGAAGTGGTGGCATTCACTCAGTCACAGAATTTGATAAGAAAAAAAAAGACCAATACACTTTCTACACACTCACACACCAGAAGAACTTGCTTTTTCTGGAGCTGTAACTACTGCTCATTTAACACAAGCTCTGGTCGGTGATGTCTCGCCATGACTGGTGGAGGCTGTGCAGCCATCGAACACTATCACAGCCAAGTTGTGCCGATAGTGATGGTTTGTAAAATGTCTTATGAGTGCAGATTAATCATCCGAACCAACTAATTTGTCTTTCTTCCTCTAGTTATGGGATGTTACTAAGATGGCGACACTTGTTCCACTCTCTCCTCATAATGGTCGTGGCACCTGTTTTGACATTGTGACGTGTTATATTCAATAACGGTACTCATAAATTTTAAGGCTTGTGTGTCATACAGACATGGCTCTTCCTCAGACAAATTGATGTGGTGATCTTCATGCTTCTTCAGAAAACTGCCATTTCAGCTGCTAGTTACTCGCTAGCTTTCTAAATCCAGCATGCTTTTATTCTAACGTTACAGTGGTTACTGAAAATCAGACAAACATATTGTCACTCATCTGATTATAGCAATGTCCTTTCCTACGCTGTGACAATAGTGTGTGGATAAAGCATTAAGTTGTTGAATTTTACTCATGTAGCTACTGGCTAGCTAGCTTGCTAATTCCATCATGCTATCAGGCTACTCTTGTGTTTATAAGGCCGGCCTCGCATGTGCGTTTCAGCCAAAAATGTAAAGATGTCATGTTGGACTAGAAGATTTAATCGTTTTCTTTTTTTTTTTTGAAATACATTTTTGCTTCATTTGTGTTCATTATAACTACATGTGGAGTAACATGGTTATTTTATGTCTCTTGATTGTTGGCTTTATCTTGGAGTTTTGAAATTAAACAGTGATGATTATATATGCAACTGAAAAGAAAGAGGTGAAGGACTGGAGCTCGTGACGCATTTTCTGCCATTGTTAAAAGCTGATCTAACCTTTATGTGCCAGGCAGCAATTTGGTCTGTGGGTGCTTGAATCACCCTGGGGGAATAAAAACAGTAATTATACAGTATGTTCAGTCGGTGTAGTGAGACTGTTGGCACTCAAGTCTCTTGATTTCTTCCATCCCAACTGGAGCTGCTACAACAGCACAGCTGCAGGAGGGAACTGCAGGGGAGCAAATCAATAGTCGAAGGAAAAGACAAATAGCTCTGTTGCAGGAGTGGTTTTTGATTACCTGTTTGTGTGTTTGTGTGCACGAGAGACAGTGAAAGCAAATCAAGTGGAAGACAAAGTGGAGAAGAGATTTCACAGATTTTCTGTTTATATGATTTTGATTTCATTCTGTGTCTGTGTCTGGTTTTTCCATCAGTTAGGAAATAGGAGAGATTGTGAAAGGCTTTTTTATGTTTTCAAATTTTCATATATTTGTTTGTCTGTCCTCTTCTTCCCGTAAACAGAACTCTGTAGCACTGTTCAGGGAGCTGTGTGGGGTGTCGGCGGTGGCTAACCTCATGCAGTGTGTCCTAGCTCTGGGCTCCAGGGTATCAGGACCAGACGGGGCGCCTTTACTACTGTTTGACCTCCGGGACCACTACCCCACACTGGAGCCTCAGGGCCCCCTGCCTGATGTCCTTCGCCGGGTCGTCTCTACTTATGAAATGGTGAGGAAGGAAGAGAGTTAATATGCTTCGGGTTTTCCATAAGATGAAGGAACATCTCTGAAATGCATCATAAGGAAGGAAAGACCTAACAAAAGCAGCAAAGATCACAAATCAGCAAACCACCTCCCATCTCCTGTCTACTTGACCTAACAATGAACCCCCCCCCCCCCCCCAATGAGCGGGCGCTCATTGTTATGTAGCAGACAACATTCCCATTTTTTTCCTAGCTTTAACAAAGCTCGTAAACACATCGGCGACATCCTCACCTTGGCCTGAATCCACTGCGTGTTTCCACCCAAATAAACTGAGGACTTTTCATCGACCGAGGAGAAAGTTATTTAACAGACTTTATTCATTTAATGATGTCTAAAAATAAACCCAGCCTCCCCCGTGGAAATGAATACAAAGAGAGAAAGAGGGAGAGAGAGAAAAAAAGAGGGCAGAGCGGTCAATTGGTCTGTTAGTGGACTCATCAAATGGTCAATACGGCGGGATGAATCAGTTTGTTTGGGTGGGTTCGGGTTGCTCGACTGCAAGGATACAATGTCAGGCTTCCTTACTTTCATATATTACTTTCAACATATTTTCCCTTAGTCTCCATTTTTTAGCCTCCTCTTCATCCGAGGTCCCACCTCCTCTATTTATGCCTCCTTGCCAATGATAGCATGTGGCCGGAGGCATTATGTTTTAGGGTTGTCAGCCCGTCCGTCTGTCCTTCTGTCCCATTCTTGTGAACGTGATGTCTCAAGAACATCTTGACAAACAAAAAGTGATACATTTTGGTGGTTAACTGTCACTGTGACCTTGTCTGTCTCATTCTCATGAGCACGATATCTCAAGAAGCCCTTGAGGGAAGTTCTTCAAATTTGGTACAAACATACTTTGAATCAAGCATGAACTAGTGCGAATTTTGTTTGTCATCGGTCAAAGGTCAATGTCACTGTGACCTCATCCATTGCATTCTTGTTCACACAATATCTCAAGAACGCCTTGAGGCAATTTCCTCATATTCCACTCAAACGTCCACTTGGACTCAAGAATGAAGTGATTAGGATTTGGTGGTTGAAGGACAAAGGTCAAGGTCACTGTATGGTCATTGAACATGTTTTTGGCCATAACTCAAGAATTCAAGTAGGTAAAAACTCAACTTCACTGTGACGTCATAATGTTATGCAAAAAACACTTATATGGCCATTATTCAATGTCATATCTCGGGAACAGCCATCAACCAACAGCCATCTTGCAACTGTGCTGATTGTATAGATTTTCTCTGCTGCCGGGGGGAAGATGTGTGTGAAGCATCCATGTTCTCACATACATGGATGTAAACTGTATCTGCATCTTGACGGGGTTTGCGGAGGCCTACAACTGCAATTCCAGTTTTCCCTCTGGCTCCTCTTGGACTATGGACAACCACCTGTATGTGGTTTCAGTGCAGCTGTGGTCCAGGATTCTAGCCTGCCCTGTCATGTTAAAGTGTTGCAGTGGTAAGCAACAGCACACCCCCTTTTATCACTATCTGTCTGGCCGCTGGCTCTTTTTAAATTGATATTTGCTCAAAGTGCACTTGTTCGTGTTTCATATTAGATATTCCCCAGGAGTCTCTTGGGTTTGGATGATGGACAGTCAGTATGAATTGCCAATTTAGAGATACTGTCCAGAGAGCATATGTGGTGTGTGAGTGTGTGGGTGGGTGAGGGAGGTTTTTGTAGCCAGGAACAGGCTATAGTGAAGACAAATGGATCTGTTTCTGGTCTTATTAAGTTATGATTAAGGTTTTAGCGTATAAACAGTGACACTTTAATTTAACCAGGGTTGTTTGTCACTGCTCTGCAACTAGCATCTGCGTAGACCCGTGACTGTCTATTTGTGCATTAGCGTATAAGTAAGAACGTGTTTGTGTGCGTGTATGTGTTTAGCCACTTCCGTTTCCAACCAAGCAGATCAGAGTTGAAAAAGCTTGCTGAATACCATTAGCATAGATTTGAATGTCGTTCGCCTAAATGGATTCCACACCTCAATCCTGATGCCTGAAGGGAGAGTCAGAGAACAGGGACAGGAAGTGCGGATGAGAGTGTATGTGTGTGTGTAAGTGTGTGTCTTACTGAATTGGATCTGGCCAAATTTATGTACTGTAGTTAATCCCTTATTTGTGGAACAGTGTTTTTTTTCCTCACAGAGGGGTCACATCCCAGTCAGGGCTTGTGAGAGGCACCGAATTAATCAGGCTGAAGAGACTCATGTCATTCCTGTGTGTGTGTGTGTGTGTGTTTGTGCGCGTGGTCATTACTTTGAAGGAGCTGTCACATTAGTCTCTGTTGGTGCCTTTACGTGCATGTCTATATATATGTCTACTGTGCACTTTGTGGTAAAACAGCCTACAGTGTGAACCTTAATTGGCTATTTCAGTAATTTTAACAACCGCCAACATATGCAAAAACTTCACGTGTGTTTTATTTCATCATAAATATTCACCTCCCGCGTGATTTGCACCAATTTAATGTGGAGTAAAATTGTGTTCTTTTACAGCAGACCATAAAACAGCCTGTATATGTGCTTAAATGTGTGATTTACACACAAAAACAAGATGGGAAAGGGGTTTATGGTGCACTACAACTGTGTGTGTATGTGTGTGTATTTCACACTAATATATGTTCCCCTGTCTGCAGATGGTCCAGGCGAGCAGAACGGTGATGGAGCTCTCTGATGGAATCGCCGACAGGATCCTGCATATACAGACAATGGGTGTGTAGGTGTGTGTGTGTGTGTAGGTGTGCTTGCGTCGGTGTGTATATGACATGCTGCTATGTAGAGCGTGTGTTACGATGTGTGTGTAGAGACCAGGCAGTGCCTGTGTTCCCAGTCCACTCATGACAACTCCCACACAGCCTCTTAACTACTGCCGTTATCCACACTGCAGTGGCTGCTTTTGTCATTCATGTAGCGCCCTTCCTTTTTATTTCCTTTCTGCCCCTCTCCTCTCCTCTTTCTTTCCTTTTTGTGTTTCCTTCCTAGTTTTCTTCTTCCTTTTCTTTCCTCTTATGCTCTCTTCTCTTGCTGTATCCTATTTCTTTTCCTCTCATTCCATTTCGTCTTATTTCCTTTCCTTTCCTTTCATTTCATTTCTTCTCCTCTCCTTTCCTCTCCTCTCTTCGTATCACATTTCCTTTCCTTTCACCTCCCCTCCCTTCTCTCTTCCCCTTTTCTTGTATCACTTTTCCTTTCCTTTCCTTTCCTTTCCTTTCCTTTCCTTTCAGTCTCTTTCTTTTCCTTTTCTTTTCCACTCCCACTCTCCTATTATCCAGTTTCCTTTTTTCTTTCCTTTCTTTTTAGTCCTCACGTCTTTCTGTCCTCTTTCCTTTTTCATTTCCTTTCGCCTCCCTTCTCTTCTCTCCTCCCCTTTTCTTGTATCACTCTTCCTTTCCTTGGCCCTTTCTTTTCCACTCCCACTCTCCTATTATCCAATTTCCTTTTTGCTTATGCTAATTTTCTCCTTTCTTTTTAGCCCATTTTCATTTATTTATTCTCCTTTTCTTCCTTTTATCCCCTTTCCTTTCATTTCCTGTCCTGTCCTGTCCTTTCCTTTCCTTTCCCCTCATTCTCTTCACTTGTCTTTGTATCCTCCTTCCTTTTCTTTTGTTATCTGTAACATTTTTCCTCTCCTCTCCTCTCCTCTCCTTGTATCATCTTCCCTTTCCTTTCCTCAATCTTCTATCCTGCCATTTCCTTCGTGCTCTGTCCTCTCCTCCCTTTTTATCCCGTTTTCATTTATTTCCTTTCTTTCCCTTCCTATCCTCCCCTCTCCTCTCATTCCTTTTCTTTCCTCTTATGCACTATCCTTTCCTCTCCTGTCCTCTCCTCTCCCACCATATTTTTCCTATCCCATCCTCTGCAGACATCTGCCTAATCAACAGTGTCACACGAGGTTAAATGAGTCTTTTTACTGGCCCAGTTCATCTGTATGTTTTGGATGGAGGGGATTTAAATTGGCCGTGCTCCCGCCATCGATCACCCTTCAGTCTATTAAGTGAAGGGCACCATATCTGACTGGGTTATATCATTTCTGTGATCTTTGGCAGAGGTTTGTTTACTTCAGCAGGGCCCCCCTGGGTCATCTGACATTAGTCAGCCAGACTGTCGTCAGAGTGGCAATACACAACCCACAAACACACCAACACACACATTTTACCCACATCCCCTCCTTCACCCCAATTCAGTCTTCAGCTGTCACCCAGGAGACACAGTGATTGACATTTGGAGGTGTTAACCACTGGCTTGGAGAGAAAAAATAAACACATTAACGTTATTTATAAGATTCTCTGGGTGCTGGCTTTTAAAAAGCTGCATTTACAGATGTCATAGATTTAATTAAAAAAAAAAAAAAAGGACTAGTAGGACATATATTTTAAGCATCTTTGGGTTTCATGAGTTCTGTGGGTTGAAATACGGTCAGCTTTTAAATATCACCCTTGAGAGAAGCATGAATAGTAAAGCGGAGACAAAGGAGAAATTAAGGTGAACCTGAGGTGAATTGATATTTCGAGAGGAACATGATGGTTCAGTCGGGGCTATTGTGGAGACAGAGAGCGCGCTTGACGGAGATGAATGTTGTTTACAAATTTGCACTCTGCTCCACTTTGCTCCCAGACAACTCACCCCATTCTGCACTGAACTTTATTTTAGGTTTTCTAGAGCCACTGCGTTGCTCGCTGATCAAATAATCTGTGACATATTCATCTGTTTTGTAGCTCGGACTGCAGCGGCGGCCGACCGCTGCTGAGATACTGTCAAAAACCATCTTACATTGTATCATATACTTTTATTTCACATGTGATCACTTGTAGTATTAATAGAGTGAGATTAAATGTGAGATAGTGTAGTCCGGTGCCGGAACGTTCTTCTGATAAAGAGCTGCTGCAGAGCCCGAGGCCCGATCTCACGAACAAAGCTCTTCCTGTGTGCACAGAGTAAAGATGGCAATCAGGTGATCCCAAGGCGTAGGTCCTCCTCTAAGTCTTAGATGAGGGGGTGGGCAGCGAGGAGGCATAAGCAGGTCAGTCAGAGGAAGCCACGGGATGGCTTGTGGCAGAGATGGATGTCTGAAAGTTACATCAGAGCAGAGGGTTGAAACGGAGAGGAAGAAAAAAGCTGTGGGAAGATGGATGGCAGAGAAAGATAGCTGGAGGCAATGCTGGGGGGAGGACAAGAACGCCAAGGGAGAAGAGTCAGTGAATCTAACTTGGTATTAGGATGTGTTGGTGTGCAAAGGTGTCAGTTCATCCAATTAAAAAAAAACACTTATTTGCTCACTTTCTTTTTGTGGTACAGCCACAAATTTATTTGTCCAGGTTTTGATATATCTGTCTCTTTATCACTTAAAAGAAAGAAAACATTTTCTCTCATGCCTCCGGTGAAGGAAGAATCCAAAAATGTTTAAAGTTCTTGATAAATTGAAATACATGGAGTCCAGATTAAACAACGGCAAAACTATCAAAACATCCATTTGCAAACTCTTACGCAACTCGTGCAGCATAATCCATGTCTCATTTATCCAGTCGTATGCTCAGTACTTCCCAAACAGACAGACAAACACAGTAATTTTATATGCTGAGCATGGGAGCTGCTGGTCTGCCACTGCCTCCATCAGTTTGTTGCGTGACTTTGGTGTTTTAAAGGATTAGTTTGGATCCAGCAAAGTCACACAATAACACAAACAAACTACCAATCTAGGCAGCAGTGGATCAGCAGGTCTCGGTTCAGCAAGGTAAAAATTACTGTTTGTGTCAATGGAGTCCGACACTTAGAGCATATTTAAGTATCACTTTTACTTCAGTTCCCGATCAAAACGGGCCGTCTGTTTATGAAGCACTGAGCATATGACTGGATAAATGAGACTTGGATTATGCAAGAGGTGTGTGAAAGCTTCTAAGCAGATGCTGTTACTATGCTTGCCCTCTTGTGACTTCAGTTCATCAAGAACTTTCTCTTTTTTCAGTCTCCACTTCGGGTGGAGTCGTGTAAAAGAAAAACAAAGTTATCTTCTATTCAACGCCACATGCAGTAACTGATATACAAATGGTCATTTGGGGGGGGTGACGTATTCCTGTAACACCAGGCTGAAATGAAAGGCTGTGTTTTGCTGCCTGTCGCCAGTCTCTACACGCAACAACCACACCCATCAGTGATGTCACAGCACTCTGTTAAACCACTGCATTAAGCTGAGAAGGTAAACCACTGGAAGTCAGATGACAAACAATGTTTCATGAGGGAGTCAAAGTTGCTCTCAGTCATGTCTTTCCACGGACAATACACTCAGAACTCTGTATAATCCACACAACACACCGTGGCTCTATTTCTTTGCTAGAAAGTAGCTCCAGTGAAAGCAGTTCATATTCAGGTCAGTGGTTCATCCAGAGAAGTTCCTGGAAAGACATGCTGCTGGGCAAGTCAAATCAGTCCCACTAGAGGTACGCGATAACACCCAACCAATACTCGATTTGTGCAGCCAATATTGATACTTGAAAGTTAATTTTTTTTAAAAAATGTAAATGACTAACAAACGTGTTTGATAAGTATCCCTTAAGAATTGGCTGTTAAAAAATGGTGACCAAGTTATGTACTGAAATGGGTGTGTTACAATTGAAAATACATTTGAAACGCCAGCGCTGACTATTTTGAAATCCCCTCACATGAAGTGGGAGTGATAAACGAAAATGTGAATAAACATAATGGATGAACATGCTTCCATACAATGCGCGAAGAGTCATTGAATGGTTTGATGATCAAGAGAATGATGTGAGTCATACGCTATGGCCTTCACATTCACCTGCTTTTAATCTGCTCTCCACCGCTGTCATCTAAACACCAAATAAGGGGATATCCTTTGAAAGACGGATCTCTTTATCTTGTATTGCTGGTGAACAGACCCTTTAAGATCATCACTGGGCAGCTGCTTGGGCCCTGACCTCCCATCTAGATATATATAGATTTCACACCTCATGAGATGCGAATAAATATATATGCCTAATTGTGTCTTAATGACATCAGGCTGGGCGTCAGATCCTTAGGTTTTCTTTTCCCCACCACAATTGCTCAGAGGACAGGAAGTGAAGGTGATGCACTTCCTGCTACGTCTTTTTCTGCCTGCCCTGAAGGTTGTTTTGGCCTCTGGATCAGGACCCGTGTGTGTGTGTGTGTGTGTGTGTGTGTGTGTGTGTGTGTGTGTGTGTGTGTGTGTGTGTGTGTGTGTGTGTGTGTGTGTGTGTGTGTGTGTGTGTGTGTTTGTGTCCCAGTATTGGCTTGGAAATAATGTTCCCTCCATTGGCTTCACTTGGTTTCACAGGGAAATAGACACACACACATTACAGTGGCACGTAGGCTTCGAGTTGCCTAGCAACCAGGCGGTAAAGGTTATTATTCAGGCAACTTCTGTAGGTGTGTGTGTGTATGTGTGTGTGTGTGAACATGGAGCAGGGACAGCGTATGTGTGTGCAGGTGTGCGTCCGTGTTTGCAGACGTTCAGTGACAGAGACAGGGATTATGTGTGAGGAATTGTTAAATTATACTCGCATCCAATCTGTTTACTCTTTTCTCAGTGTGTGTGTGTGTGTGTGTGTGTGTGTGTGTGTGTGGTCCAGAGCTTGGTGCGTCTAATGTCTGGGCTCTCGTTGATGGCTCACAGTGATGTGTGCCCCGTGTTAACCCACTTCCGGGTTTCCATGGTAACAGTGGGACAGTGGCCCGGGGCGGTCAGAGGAAGCCAGACACACAACACAACTCATTGCACATACTCTAACTAGCCGGCGGCCTGACTTCTATGACGCTCTCTCTCTTTCTCTGTATCCTTCTTCATCTGTCTCTCAGATTTTCCATCCACGTCCCATCATTCCTTTGCATAAGCTCATCCTTTGTTTCCGCTACTCTCTCTGTGAAATCTGATGCTTACATTGTGCTTTAATAAGGAGAGATTAATTAGAAGTGTATAACAATTAATTGAGGGCGGCAGTGTAGAAAGACTAGCGATTAGGCCCCACTGAAGTGAAGCATCTTCATTAAGCACAGGCCCATGTGAAGACAGGAGATAGCGCAGGACTCCCCAGAGTCTGGAAGCTGGTGTTGGTGGAGTAAAACCTGCAGGTGGATGATGGAAACTCGCAGACAGATTGGTTTGGCAGAGAGAACACTGATCAGAAACGATGATATCAAAATTTGTGAATCAAAGGCAAAAGACGAGAGAAAAGATTTCCCTGCAAGTGTGTGTCCTGCAGTGTTTGGAAGCCATACTTCTGAATGCTGGATTAGGCACACAGCATTGCATTTTGACATTCAGAATATTATTCAGCGGTCATGAATATTGACTCGTCTATTTTTGTGAACAATGTTTACTGATCATAGACACACTGCGAGAGACCGGCAAATGACAACGTTGCTCTACTTCAGTTTGTTCGACAAAGTACACAGGCCATCATCAGCCTGTGTTCACAACCGTGACTCATTGTAGTTACAGATTTCTTGGAGGGCAATATTTATTTTTTTTTTGTGTACACAAAACATGGGGCTGGTCAAAAGTGTGGTAGGAATGAACGTTTGAATGACGCACTTTCTTAGGTCCATTAGGAATGTTCACTATTGTGTAATGTGTGGTGGTGGTGATGGTTTGTCAGTGTGTGTGGTGTGTGGGCTTCGGTACCGGACGGAGATGAGGCCAGTGCGCTCTAAGGTTTAACTGATGAGTACGCAGAAAACAAAATCATCCCTCATCCCTGTGTCCCTATTCAATTACAGCTACTCTCATGGATCCACTGTTGTTCGGTAACTACAGTAGCTTTATTTAAATTGGGGCAAGAAACCCCATCACACCTTTAAAGTTAAATTATATGTGGTCAGATTAGCACAACATAATATGAAAACGGTGTATCATTGCGGACACAGGTCTGTGGTGGAACGGGAGGCTACACTGCTGAAAGTCACTGCATCAATGGATTGTTCACCTGAAATCAGAAGTAACTCAGGCTATGCCAACTGTATTTGAATATTTCATTGTCATAACTTGTGAGTTACTTAATACACGAAGCAAATGATAAGACAACAGAGCAGTGGCGCCACCCTGATACAATCATAGGCCCTCCAGCAAAAAAATAATTTTTGTGTGTTATGTGTTTGGTGTTTTTGAACTTGACTAGGCTTGTTCCTAGCAAATGTTTTGTTACTTGCAATCAGTGAACTCCTTTTATTTAGATATTTTTATTTGTCTTTTAAAGGAAAAAGAACAATGAACCACCTAACACATGTGTGTACAGATGTAGCAGTATGAGGGCTGTACTCGACTCAGAATTAGGTCAGTCAAATCAGATTCGGCCGTTTAATTCAAATATTCGATGATTTGTTTTTTTCCATATAAAATTATAAAAAGTTGAAATGGACTCAGTGGGTCATACAGTGTTACAACATTATTTGCCAACACTAAATAACCAATAAAAGCCAGAGAGTGTGTCGTATTACATATCTGCGAGCTGCAAATTGACCACTTCCAAGCAAAAGAGTTCAGATAGTGTTGTTTCAGAGGCTTTTGGTGCAAAGCCTCTCTTCCTCCGGGCCGCTCCAGGCTGCTTGACTTGAAGCAATCTCAGTCAACTGAGGGGTCTCCAACTGACGACTTTCAAGGGGCAGCCCCAAGCGGTGCATCAGATAATTAGTAATATTCAACTACAAACAAACCAAAGTATATCAGTGTGTGATTCCTTGACTGCCATACTGACCAGCCGCTCCACGATGTTGTGATTGCAACCATTAATGCAGATTTAGCCAATCCCTGTGAATTCAGCATATCAGTCAGCCGCTCCATGCTTAAAGGGTGTACGGACTAAGTAAAGCTTTTTCAGGGTTGGTGTGAGTTAGTTGGGACCGTATTATGACATGGTCCGATGTTGGTTGCTGCTGTTGTGTTAGCTCGTGCTAACCACGTAGAGAGCAGGAGGAGAGCGACTCATGCTTCGTATGGCTACAACAGCTGAATGTTGGCAATGATTGTCAGTGATCAGCTGTTGGAAACATGGAATGCTCACAGTAATCGACTCTGGATCTAGAACAGCATCGCAACTATTTTTGCTATTTTTTACTATTTTTTTCCTCTGGAGATCATAAATATTGCAACAAAATCTCATGGCAATCCATCCAACAGCTGAGATGTTTCAGTCTGCACCAAAGTGATGGACAGAGTGACTGACATTGCCATTCATAGAGCTACACTGCTAGCATGGCTGCCCTTTGTCAATAAAAATACTATCTTTTTCAAATGGTTCTTGCATACAATTACATCTACACAAGACAACATGGATGATTTTGTGTTCTGTGTTCAGACAAGTTGGCTAAGGTATGATTAAGTACAAAACATCGTTCTCTAACCTGCTGCGGTTGTGTGTATTTTCGGCTCTAGCCATGGAGTTTCATGAGAAGCTGCAGAGTCTGGCAGCAAAGGAGGGGCTGAGGGGTCGCAAGGTCAGTCGGGCGCTGGAGAGTTTCAGCTGGAACATCACCATCCTTAAGGTCAGCAACACACACTCACTCATACACTC
Organism: Epinephelus awoara; assembly: GCA_035609425.1. NCBI lineage: Eukaryota > Metazoa > Chordata > Actinopteri > Perciformes > Serranidae > Epinephelus > Epinephelus awoara. The sequence goes on along the minus strand of CM069310.1, from coordinate 12,998,959 downwards.
ACAAAAACCCAAACAGCCCCAGGAGAAGACCATTAGAACATGTTTTGGCCTCTAGCTAGTTGCTCATCTTTTTTGCTCTCTTTCAACCTCCCTCCCTCCCTCCACTTCTACCCTCTGCCCTCATCTCTCCTTGCCGCCCTGTACTTCCTCATGTCTCTCCTGATTTCCTCTATTTTCTCTCTCTCAGGGTCAGGCTGACCTGCTGAAGCATGCCAAGGCTGAAGTCCAGGAGAACATGAAGCAGGTCCATGACGCTGCTTTGACTGGAAACCTCACCAAAGAGAGTCGAGGGATAAGAAGGGTCCGCTCTCAAACACGACGAGGCCAGGATGACAACCCCAATACGGGTGCTAGAGGACCCTCGGCATAGCAAGCAAATGAAAGAGGACATGACCAAATTGCCATCGTAGCTGCTGTGACAAACCCTTTCCATGTTAGTAAAAGTTCCAAGGTCTTACTCCGCCTTAGTGTCAGACTTTCACAATGCTATGGGAGAGCTATAGCGAGTACTGTGTTTTTAAAAGAGAAGAACAGAAGAGTTGATGAATGTAAAAGTCTTCAAAATGCAGCCATTGTCCACCCACCTCTCGTGGATGACACTCGAGAGTCGCCGAAGTGCAGGAGCGCTGCTGAAAGGAGACGGGATAAATGACACCGGGGGGGTGAATGTAGTTAGATGTGAAGCCAAGGTTGAGTTGTTTGTGCTGCATTAAACTGTAAATACAACAAATGTCTATCAACCTCTCCTTATGTGCAATGTGTCTGGACGAGGGAGGAAAAAAATGTCATTTTTCTAGCACAGTGTGCGATGACTCAAAGCTCAGCCAAAAGATGTTTCAAATCTTTGGAAAACTTTTTTTGAAAAACTGCCACCTCCACATGTTAGCAGCTTGTGCTTTACGCTATCGTCTAGCAATATCGAGCAAGGATTCAGACACAGATCACACGTTCTTGATTATAGAAATGGGAGATTAGCAGGAATCTGTGGATGTTTATGGTATTGTAACATTATATCTCTTAGACCAGTGCAGCCCCTTTATATCACTCTTCACCTTATCTCCATTAAAGGGACAGTTCACCCTCAAATCAGAAAACCTGTAGTGCTATTTGTCGATCTAGATTGTTTTGGTGTGAGTTGCCGATTGTTGGAGATATCGGCCGTAGAGATGTCTGCCTTCTCTCCAGTATAATGGAACTAGATGGCACTTGGCTTGTCGTGCTCAAAGGGCCTCAAAAATACATTCGACTCAACAGCAATGTCTCTTTCCAGAAGTTACCCAAGATAATCCACAGACCTAACTACACCAGCCGACTGTATTACTGTGCAGAAGGTAGAGTGCATCTACTCATGAATAAAAGGCCCCTGCTCGTGACAGTGCGAGATGAAAACATTAATGGTGTCCCCCTTGGCTGAGCTGTAATATTAACTAGCTCAGTGGTGCTAGGTGAGCTAACAGTAGATAGCTTCCTTCTGCGAGGTGGCACAGTTAACAGGTGTAGTTTGTCAGACAAAAAGGAAGGTAACCAGGTCATGATTTCTGGAAAGAGACATCGCTGTTGAGTTTTTCAAATGTATTTTTAGGCGCTTTGAGCACAGCAAGCCGAGTGCCATCTAGTTCCATTACACTGAAGAATAGGCAGACATCTCTACAGCTGGTATCTCCAACAATCTGCAGCTCACACCAAAACAATCTGGAATAATTAATAGCACTTCAGGTAGGAGGAAGAATATGTTAATTTAATGTTGGGGTGAACTGCCCCTTTAAGCATTTGTAGGTCCTGGATTACTACTTCTCATCCAATCACCTTGAGGTCCTTTGTCTTGCCACGAAACCCCCACTTTACCCTCTAAATATTGTCGTCTCACATACAGTATTCTATATTTTTGTATTTTCCTGAAGCCCTTGTGCTAATTCAACCACTATTACCCATCACAACGATCAACTCCAGACCTGTAAATGTCTGCCTCTAGGGAACAAATACTGTTATGTTAAAAGTGCTTACTTTGTGTGCAAGACACTGTACAGTATTTTACTATGTAATTCCGATCCTTTTGCTGTAAAGAATATTTTACATAAGTTATTGATCCTGAATGAAACATTCCAGTTATCGGTGCAGTGGATGAGGCTCGACCTGTTCGGCTCTGTAAAAGGTTGCAGTTCATGATTACCTTCCTTCACAGTCGGGATGGAAATAAACTAGTTTTTAAATGACTGATGCCTGTGTGTCTGTTACTGCTTTGGCTCTGATGTGCATCCATTCATACTGACACAAGGAGCCAATTCTACAGCTGGGGAACAGACCTATGGTGTGGATAAAAACCTCTTATCAGCCCCCTGGGTTTAGGGATCATGGTTTAAATCAAATCAGAAATTATGTATGTTAGACTGAACATAGATTTCTTAAACTTTTGAGAAAAAAACCTCAGCTAGTCAGTTTTGTGGCTGTTCTGAGGCTTTAAATCGTATCACGTGATCTTCATCAGCAGATGGAGCTTGCCGAGTAGTTGGGGCAGCAGCTCTCCCTTCTGTCCTGGCTTTCCATGTTTTTCAGGGAGTCCCACAGGGCCTTGAAGTCCAGGTGGTCCTGGTTATCCTATGAAGGCCACACAAGCAGCTCCAAGCCATCGCTTTGGTCCAGGCTGAAATATCTCAGCAACTATCAGATGGATTGACATGAAATTTAGTACAGCCGTTCATGGTCCACAGAGGAGCAACCTTCCTTTCTTCTAGAGCCACTATGAGGTTCACATATGAATGCCTCTGTAACAATTTCCACTAAATTTGCTACAGAAATGTATCTTCCCCTCACAATGAGTTATAATAACTTTCTCTAGTGCCATCATCGGGGCAAAATGCAAGTTCATCCTCAGTTCAGTTCTTTGGTTTATGACAACATCTGCAAAACTAATGACAGTCCTAGCAGCCTCAAGCCTTTTGGTTTAGTGCTAATTGGCAAGCACGCTAACTACAGGAGCTTACTGTGCCTTGGTACAGACTCTCAGACTGGCTGTAGACATATTTTATAACAACTGACAAACGTCCTCTGCCGATGAAGACCAGGATTGTTTTCTAAAATGCTATTTCCAAGGTCAAAAGTGAAATTTGAACCTCAGTACCTTCGGTATTTTCTTTGACAATGGTATTATCTCTGAAAAGTGTAATATACAGCACCAACAGTTAGTCCTGATACTCACACAAAACACTCACAGAAGTCTACATCAGCATCTCAAAAGCATGAACAGCATTCCCAAACAGGCACAATAACTTCAGTGTGTAGCAAGAGCGATGTAGTTTTATTGGTCTTGAGTTAATTATGCTGAATGGGCAGCTAGAGGGACATTCTTTGTGTGCGCTGCTATACATGATTTCCACAGGACACAAGAACTCAGTTGTAATGTGAGAAATGAAAATAATCACATTAAAATGTCCACATTGGAATCAATTTAAAAACAAACAAAATGGGGAACAAAATTACTCCATAATTTAATAATTTTCATCCAGTAAACTAAACTAGGGGTTAAAAATATTTTCTTAAAAACAAAAACAAGAATGCTAACAAAGAGTAAAGATCACAGAGTCAGGTTTTGTTTGGTTGAGAGAAGAATAATGGTCAGAGGCACTGGTTTATGAGGGTGAGAAAGCTGCCCTCCATAACTGGCAGGAGGACGTCATGCGTCTTTCCGTTGAGTATCAGAGAAGAGAGCTTCCTCTGTAAGGACACAGACATACAGACACAACACAAGCAGAGGTATGGCCAGATCTCCACATTCAGAAGAATCAGAGTATCACACTCCTGATCATTACAGTAAGTCCGAGGGGAGGGAGTCCTCCCAGAGAAAGAAATAGCAGTTTGAGGTCCAACTCTTCAGAGTAATCATGTAGTGACAGGGTAAGCAGTTCAATGGCACCCTCTCTCTGTAGAGCAGGGTGCTACAATTAAATATCATGAGTGACGGGGACACAACGTAATGAGGAGACAGGCATTAGGGTAAATGAGAGAGCCTACAGCATCAGCTTAGACAGGACTGAGGTGGCACAGATGACAGGTAAAGAGACAGAGTATAAGGTATTTGTGACTGGAAGTGTCACAGTCCACATGTGCAATTTTTTTTAGCTGACAGCAGCTCCAGCGGTGCGCCACCAAAAACTGCAGATTCCACCCTCTGATCCTAAGTCAGTTTATTTTTTATCACATCCTCGGTATGGGATGCGATAAAGGTATGAGAGGAGGAGAAGGAGGGGTGATTTGCTCATTCACAGGTCATTCGGGTTGACGATGGTGAAGTCAGAGTCCTTGCTGTGGGTGGAGCCCTCGTCTGGACTGGAGGAGCCCGAGGTGATGCCGGCCATCAGGGGGTCGTTGAAGGTTCCTGCCGCACCCTCAGGCTCCATTCGCACCAAGCCGCGCCCTCGCCTGATCGGTGGGGTGCGCTCGGCTGCGGCTCTTCCTCCTCCTCCTCCCTCAGTGGCTGGCAGGTCTCCGTCCTGGCACACAAGGATGTAGTCATCCCAGTTCTTGCCCTCAGAGCCGAGTGAAGACGCCACCTGTACACGAGAGATGGTGGGGGCCATACCATTTTCTTGTGTTAGCAAAGACTCTGTACTCCTACTTTAAAATGACTTACCCTGCCTGATGGGATAGTTTGCATCTTTGGAAGTGGCTGCCTCCATTGGTTAGTTTGTTTGATTTTTTTGTAGGACTTCTGAACTACCTCTTTGAAAGACCAAAGTCACGCAATAACACAAACAAACCTACCAATCGGGGCAGCGGTAGACCAGCAACTCTCATGTTCTGCTAGGTAAAATTACTATTTTTGTCAATGGAGTTTGGCAATAAAGAGAGCATGGATTCATTTCAGTTTTAGTTCAATTCCCAGACAGAAAGGGCCGTCTGATGTCAAGGTGAAGCAGTGAAAATATTCTAAATATACTGTACACTTAAACTGATGTTGATTATTTTAGATGAGCCTTTTATTTTTAAATGGCTAAAATATATTTTGCTGCTGCCCCCGTCCACAATAGTGCATTGATTAGCTTCTGAGGCACTACTCTTGTCTGCTTCTCCAAAATGTGTGCGCGCCATACCTCATGCAACCACACTTCAGAGAAGACAAACTATCCCCCCCTAGTGCAGTGAGTGGGAGTAGAAGGTGTGTACAAAAACCAAGGCTGTAAAACCCTTTTTGCTGCTTGTTTGGCCCTAAAGCTTGATGTATTCAAACACAGCAAACCTCAGACTTCAGGGAAAATGTGTATTTTCATTATACGGTTGCTGTATAATGCAGCATAATTCTGGATTTGATTCATTCCTAATGGGATAGCTTTAGCGGCCTAATCCTGCAAAGACTACAGTTTGGGTAAAAATTGGATCATTTCTGGATACAGGGTACAGTTTGTTGGCATGGAAATGATCGGATTTAAAGACACTGAACACTGGATCAAAAGGTCAAACCATAAAACCAAACAACTGAGAAATAATCCCATCAGAGATGAGTGTTGTAGTTAATACCAATACAGATGCAGAGCTCTAATTCCAGCAGCCCAAAGAGGACTGATGGACAATTTACCTGTTGCTCAGGTGGGGTCATCGCCTGCTCCTCCTCTTCCTCCTTCTCATCAGTGCTGACACTCCCGTCCATATCGGAGTCCCGGATCTGCCTGCTGCTTCGTTCTTGTTGGTGGTCACCTTGGTGACTGTTGGCACTCAGAGCAGTTTCAGCAACCGCTGTGGAGGTGTAGTGATCGTCAGCGATGGAGATCTCCTCGTTCTCCTCAGCCTCCAGCTGGCTTTGGTTGAAGCGCAGTGCCCCCTTGAGGATGTCTTTGATCTGAAAGGATCCGGGACATCACATCAGTGTTACAGACACAGACAAACAGTGAAAACACACTCATGCAAACAGAATATAATTATTAAAACACATCACAAACCTAACGTGCACTTGCTCTGACTCACTTGTTTTAGTCCAGCTAGTGACACCAGGACCTCATCCTCTTTCTCCAGGTTTTCTTGGAGAATCACTTCCTGGATTTTACCTGAGGAGACATAATAAGCCGTCACTCACTGAGCTACAAAACCTGCCACAACATTCCTGAAGCAGCACTAAATGAATTATGAATGAATAACTGTAACAAATAAGAGCCGCGTGTTTTGATACAGAGAGCTGTGTCCCAAAAATCCCCTAATTGCCACGTAGTGCACTATATTCTCTCAAAGCAGTGCAGTGCTCAAAGCATGTCAACTAATTTCTTCCTTAAGAACAATGTGCTCCAGAAACACGGACAGAAACACCAAAATAGATCAATAAATATCTATAAAAGCACAAAAGAAAACAATAAAAAACAAAAGTAACCTCTCTCAATCACCACTTGTGACACACAAGAAGTGTGCGGTAGTGTCGACACCCTGCCCGCCGCCTATATGTTTCTCTAATTTTGCTGTGGTCGGCACATTTCTGGCCACTAAAATGCCAGCCAATAACAGCGCCCAGGTGAGATCATGACTTTATAAAAAGGTAGTGACCAAGTGAAGCAGCACATATCCAAGAGGACGCCACAAAAATCCTTTATACACCACAAAAAAAAATGCAACTACAGGCGAAATGCCAATAGGACAAAGCTTGTTCCAAAAGCAGAGTAAATCTGGGGCTGACTTTCACTCTCATTTTCGCTGGGGAGCACTGAAGGAAACGATAAAGAGCGATTTGAACAAATGTTTTAGATGGTAAAAAAGAACGTGGGGATGTGACCATCTGTTGATCGTGTACACTTGTTGCTGTACTCACAGATGTGAGTGTTCATCATCTTGGCACAGTATTTGCTCATGGCCTCAAGGTCATTGATCTGGCCCTGAAGGAATGACACCTGGGCCTCCAGGTCCTCGTCCTGTTGATAACACACACACACACACACACACACACACACACACAGACAGGTCAGAAAGAGGCATAACAGTGAGGGGGGACAAAAGAAGCTTGGTAAGGAGAGCGACAAGAAACCCACAGAGGAGGGATTGGGGTTGAAACTGTGAGAGACGATGAAAAAGTGAGACAAACAGAGAATAAGAGACATGCAGACAGCCTGTCAGCAGGTGGAACAGCTCACCGACTCTTTCTTGCCCATGGTCTTGCTGTGGGAGCGAGAGCGAGTGATGTTGAAGAAAGACTCCTTCTTTGTGGCGGAGAGAGGCGGAGATGAAGTGCTGACATCACTCCCTCGGGAGGGGGGAAGAGGCGGGGAGGCGGTGGATTGAGCTCGTCCACCAGAAAGGCTTTCTATGCTGGGGGAGGAGCTGACTGTCCTGGAGCTTTGGCCTGAGGACGGGACAGAAGGAGGGCGGACAGAAGACAAAATATTAACACAATAGGAATGTGCACAACTTACACTGATCTTAGAATCATATTTTTAAGACACCATAATACTGCTTGGGCACCGACGCTCATTCCTGACCTTGCGATCAGTATGTCTCATAAAGAATTTAAGCTCAAGGTCCACCGATTAGCTCTCGTGGTCCTCCACTGATGGAGATAATGAGATGCGGTTGAAACCTTGAAAAAATGACTAAGTGGTCTCTGACTTAACATGTTTTATTTCATCACATAATACTGCTCTTTAGGAGGTTTAAAAGAAGATGCATAATAAAAGTTAAGTAAAAATAATGAGACATTCTGGGTCTTTAATACCTAAATTAAGTAGTAGTAGTAAAAAGATACAACAAGAATATGAAGCCTTGAGCATGCAAGAACTGGAATAATTATAGACTTTTATATTATAATCAAGAAATTGTTAAATATAAAAAAGCAGGAATAAATGAATTATTACATTTGCATTTAAATGATGCATTAATAACTGAATTTTAAAATAGAATAATTAAGTAATTTTACTTTTTAAATGTACTTTTTGAAACTACATTTAAACTTTGTTTTTCTCAGTCTCCTGCTTTCACATGTGCCGTTTTGGTTTTATGATCACTTTAATTAAAAGCAAACAAACAAACACACAAGCAAAAAAAATCAGTTTTAAATTTAAATCTGTGTAAGCAGTGTCCAACTGACAGAGCAACAACAGGAGCTCTGATTGGCCAGATGTTTTATGTTGGCGGACGTCATTGTGTTGAGTTAAACCAGTCAGAGCTACGGTTGCTGCTCTGTGAATGATGCCTATTAATTAATCATTTAAATGCAAATTTATTTTCTACATTTATTATTGTTATTATCTTTGACATTTATCTACTGTTTCTGATTAAAAATTATTCAAAGGCTCCACAGAAGAACGACAAAAAGGAGCCATGTTTCTTTGCATTTGTCTTTGCAAGGACAAAGAAAACAGGCAAACTTGCAAACACATGACACACAGGAACATTTACAGAAAAAAAGAGCACACAGACACACACACACATGACAAGCACATGGGCAAAGCAATGCTGACAGCAGATGCCACAATCCATCCATGACATTCATGCTATCACTTTGATTTTTCCCTGATGTGGCAAGCTGTGATCTCCCTCTGCTGGACACAATCTGCTACTACATACTCTGGACACTAATCCAGTCTAGTCAATCTACTGTAAAATGAACCTCACCAGCTGCGAATCAAGCAGCAGGAAGAGTGACTGTCAAACTATGTGTGTAGACATGCAACGGCAGCAACACAAGCATGGACAAACAGCGGGGCGTCACACAAGCGGTTGCCATGGTAGCAGTTACCTTGTGTGTCAGTGTGAGTCTGGGCTGGGAGAGCGACCTGAGACACTCCACCTGAAACTACATCTAACAGACAGGAGAGTCATAGCTGACGCTGCCACACCAGCACCAACCAATGAAAATCTGCACTGGTGTTAATCTGCACATGCAGCTGATTCACCTGTTACAGTACAGCCAGCACAAATGCAAGTGTGTGTGTGTGTGTGCTCTGCTGCTCACCTTTACTGAGGTGGACAGGCATGCTCTCGGACTTGAGCAGGCGGTAGTGCTGAGTCTGGGCGTGGCTCTGGGTCTGGGTCTGGAGTGGAGCGGGGCCTGGCGGGGGCTCGGCTAGAGGGTGAGGCAGGGTGGGCGCTGGCGCCGACGCGGGGGAGGTTGAGGAGGACGAGGAGGAGGAGGAGTGTACCTCGCTGTTGATTGGTGAGATACCGCCGGACCCACTCGATATTGCTGGCGCGATGAGCTTCCTGCCGAAGCTCAGCAGGCTGCTGGAGACCTTGTTGATGTTGAGGGGGGCCGTTTTTGTAGAACCAGAACTGGAAAGACAAAAAGTGCATTGGGGTGAGAGAGGAAAATCAAGATACCTGTGGTTTTGCAAGTTTAAGACCTTTATCTACAAATAAATAGTTGTTGCTGCCTTCCTTTTCCAAACCACACTGCAAGTGTTCAGATTTTTTTCCTGCCTTCCAAGCCGGTATGTCTGTAAAGGATAACGCTCAACTTGCAGAGACTTGTAAACTGTGTGAATCATTTCCAACACAATGAAGAATTCAAGCACCTACACTTTTTTGGGTAAAGTTGTATCGCAACAAAATTGCAAGCGCATGCCATTAACAGTGCATTAATAGGCTCTTCTTGGCACTCTCAAGTGGTGAGTGTCAGAGCACTGTGTTCTTGTGTGTGCGAACAAGACGAGGTTTCAAAGCAGCTCCTGCTTTCTGTACACAACAACTTTGACTTAAAAAATAAAGACTTCAAAGTGTTCACTGTGGTGATCTCGTGCAAATTCAGCAATGAAATGGAAGCCAGTTTAAAATTGGGTGGTAAGAAATGGTGTTTCTTTTCATCAACAAAGTAATGAATGTTAAAATCTGCTGTGGATTCAAGAAAAAAGCTACCTCCGTTCTCTGAAGGATAAAACAAAAAAACTTTTTACAACCACTTTAACGTCGGGAAGGGAATGAGTGTTTCAAACCCCAAGTGAAGCTCTAAGTATTTTCAGATAAAAGTGGATGATTTAAAAAGGTACACTGACTTTTGATCTTTGAGAGAGGAACAGTTGTGTGTGTTTTACCGTGACTTGTTCATCAGGTCAGCTCCCCTTGTTTTGTAGTAATCCAGATTCTGCTGAAACTGGTAGTTGACGGGACGTGGATAGTTCTACAAGAAGACAGAGAGAACAAAATTTTTTGTCTGCTGTGCGTGATAATTGGAGTCAACATAAAAGCGGTGCATTTCCGACACCGTGTGTGCATGCATGACTACGTAAACAAATTTGTGTGCCTTAGTCTTTCTGAGTCAGTACATATGAGCAAGAGCCTCTTTCCAGCGACCCCACTCACCCTCCTGTCATTAGGGATGATGCCCCACAGGTGTAACCGTGATGTCGACGTGCAGTGACACGGCCGTTCACCTGGGGGAAACGCTGTCACGTTGCATCAGCGCCTTCCTGGATATTCATCCCAGGAGAGTCGTGGACGGGAGTGTGGCGAGTTGTTGTGTTTGAGCGCATGGGTCAGTAAATTTAGAGGAGGAATGAAAGATACCGGGACAGTGAGGCGTTACCCAAGGTCAAAGAACGAAAGAAAGATTAGGTGTGTGTGTTGTTACTAGGATGAGAGAGCAACAATGGAACAAGTGTGTGTGACAGTAAGAATATGCTATCGGCTGCTATATCCAGAACACATATTTTTGCACTTGAGCATATTTTCTCATTAACCAAGGTACCAGAAGTTCCCAAGGTGTCGACACCTAGTCTTGTTTTCACTCTAACGGTCTTGCAGTCACAACGGTCTAACGTTACAAATAATAATTACACCATCGTTATAGGAAGCAGCTACGATAATTAGGCAACAACATTTCTTCATGTTCAGACTTGCGATTTTCTCCTTTGACACATGGGCCACATCACAGCTTGCGGCTCTACTGAAAAACATACCTGTGCACAAAATGGGAAGTGGCATCTAACTGAAATCCAAAAAAGCAGATTTATACATACACCAACAGAACTGGATAAGACATGAGGATTTTGAAATTGAAGCCACTTAATAAGAATATGTAACTTTTGGCAATCCTTGGAGTTGGCCTGATGCAGCCCGACAATAGTGTAATGATCTCGTCAGCTATGATTTTATTTCGTCTCAGTCCTGTGTCGAATGTCTTTAGTTAGTTTCTATCATATTTATTTAGCGTCGTCCTGTGTTTTTGAGCCAAGTTTTAGTTGACCGAAAGTCAGCTTTTAGTCTCATTTTGGGTTTCTGTTGGCTTCAGATTATATTAAACATTTCAGTGAATGTAGCCCAGCCTATCACCTCTTTTCATTCTCCCAATCCCTGTTGTTGTCACTGTTAACTTTAACTTATGTCAGTTATTACAAGTGCCCGAAAGTTCTTCGAAGGCCCCCTGACTGTGCTCATTGTGTGCTGCCATTGTAGTCCTGCACGGGAATCTGAACTGCAGCATTGAGAAAAAAGGTTAATTTTTAGTTAGTAAAGTTGCTAAACTACATTTCAGTCTTGTTTTTTCTTCATCAACAATATTGCCTGTTGATACAGTCAAAGTTAGTGTGTAATGACGCTGGTGCCGCCTCGTCATCGACTCTTAGTCATGGAAAAAAAGGTCACTGGCTAAAACATTTTTAGTCAGCTTGCATTAATGAAATTAACACTGATTAGATATCAGGATTTTAAAAATGAAGGCTCTGAATTGTATATGTAATTTGTGGCAAGATGTGATTCCTCAAGCTGGCTTGATTCAGCTCTACGTTATGTAAATCTTGAGTCAAAAGAAACGTATCCTTTGTACCTTTAGTCTTTTTGATTCCCAAAACAAGGTCAGTATTGAATTAACTCCAGCTGCAATTATTTCAGGGTCACACAATGTTGATAGACAATCGCTTCAATGAGTGTGTAAAGGGATCTATGTTTTGAGGACTTGAAAAAAACAGGGGCATAATGATTGGTCTATATACCAGTGTATCTGGGGAGAACTTTTTTTCGCCTCGTGAGCTGTGTTGTGCTGTTTCGAAGTCATCGTGCAGAATGTGTTACTTCTCATTTTCTGGTCAGTGTGTGCTTTCTATTTGTAATTTGTAAAGTCATTACAGGTAAGATACTCAAACAGTATTAATCCAAACTTTAATCTCTAATATTTTTTATATGTTTATTACTGTGTATACAGTGCACAGTATATACTGTACAGGCCTTATCATTAGAAGTAAATATTAAACATGTATATATCTGTGCAAATTCCTCTTTCTTATTAACTGGACTGCACCTGTGCTTTATGTATTTCCAGTAAGTGAAGCACCATTGAAGTGTGAGGAAATGAAATATTCGCGGTCGATCTTCAGTGAGCTTTTTATATTTTCAGACCTCAGCATGTTCTTTTACAGTGCAACGAGACTTTTTGACTTTCACTATACAACTGTTGTTCGAGGATTTCGGCCCAGAGTTTTATGTGTGGGTTAAGTGTTTCACTTCTGCAAATCTTCTACTGCAACTCTGCAGTAAACCGGAGAAATCATTCTGTTAACATAGCGTCTCCTCTGCTGAAGAGTAAAAGTAAAAGCAGACACATTCAGCCAGAAATTCAAGCTCCCTCATTTCATTTTATGCGTAACATTTTATGTGTAGCAATCCTTTCTCTTCCACATTTGAACTTGTGACAGGTCAGGCATAATGAAAGTACGAGATATACCACAATGGGACTTTCAGCGAAACTGAAGAGTAAATCAAAAAACTACCAAGAAACCACATTAGCTGTAAACAGATGTACAATAATTTTCAAATTAATTATGCTCGTGCGGTTGTTTGCTTACTTTGGGATCTCGGAGGAAAAGAGCCTTTTGCAGCAGGGAGTTGATGTCTCCTAATGGAGGGTAGTGCATTAACAGGCCCAGGCAGGTCTGAAAGTTACTGGCGATGACTGAAACAGACAGAGCAACAATTGCAGTGTTAGTGATGCTGTGATCCAACCGCAGAATCCATCCAAATATAGGATGTTATTGCATTTGCACAGCTTCAAATTTTGACAAATTTCAAAATTAGCCAGAATTAGTATTAATATATTGAGAGAATGCATCTGACTTCGTAAAACATACTGCATATGCTTTCACAAATAGCTTCAAATGGAGGAAACACTGCAGCACAACGCTGCTACACCATGAAACTTGGCAAGCACTGAGCAACCGGTCCTACCCACAGCTGCACTACACTTCATCCAGCACACAATCGAGTGTGTCAAAAGTGATTTTCTCTAAGTGTTCCCATCTATCCTCGCATTTCTTCTACCTTTAGGGTACCCTTCAGAAATGCACCTCCATGATGAACAGCTTCCTCTTTGTTCCAAGGACACTTAGAAAAGTTGTAACAGCGCTACAACACTGCTGATCAACTATCAAAATGTCGTTTGTCTTTAATGTTTGCAATGTATAGCTCTGTATTTCAATTTTAAAGACACTTAAGCAGGGATGATGTTTGCCAGCAATAGAGCCTAAAGCCCCATCCTGCCTGTGTGCATGGCAGCAAACATCTACAGTATTCTATTTAAAGCAATATGACTCCATCTGATTAAATGAAGTGGAGTAAATCACATTCTTCCACTTAAGTGTTTCTTATGAACTGACATGCTACAAAGACAACACGTGGCGTTATTGGATTATTTCAGGAATAAATGGAGCGTACGAGCGTCTCGGATGTAGAGCAGCATGGCAACAAAGACGTAGTCCACCAGGTCCAGAGTGATGCTGTCAGCAAACAGGGCGTCCCACACCACCAGTAGGTCCTGGAGCGGGAACTCGCGGCCGAACAACAGACGTACCCACCGGCTGTAGAGCAGACAGAGAGACAGGGTAAATGTATTTGTGTACAGCTGAGAGTCAAAGCATCAGACGCACTATACTAATGGTGTAAATACTGACATGCCGTAGATTTGAGGGGCGATCTCCAGCCGGTTGAGGTGCATGTGCAGTTCAATGTCATGCTTCTTCACCAGCTGGTCCTGGATGCGGTTGACTTTGGTGACTATGGCAACAGATGGCCCAGAGTCCTGGGGCCGTGCGAACGGGATGCTGGTCAGCATCTCTTCCTTACCCTGGGACAGCAGATCATTATGTAATTAGCATATCATTATGTAAACATTCATTAGCAGCATCTGTGTCCAACATTTAGTGGTTATGTTGAAGAGGAGAAATACAGGGTTTCTCTCTAGAAGGTATATAGTTGTCTGAGTTTGACCAAAAATATATTTTAAGCAAATGTGCATTTTGTTCTACTTAGATATTGAAGTCAATGTTTACCGTTATCTGCGCTGTATTAGACTAGTGCTAATATAATCCCAGCTATTCCTACTGCTGCTGCTGGTTCAATTTGAAAGCATCCAATTTGGAAAACATGGGACCACCGGGAAATGCATGAATTTGTAAATGCGGTTATGTATCAAAAATGCATTTACAAAGCCAAGTAATGGGCATTTATGTCATTTTTTTGACAGTGAATCAGTTTTAAATACGGAAGGAACAATGAAACAAGAGGCAGCAGTCACAGTGAGCTGTTACACTCCTTACTGTGCACTGCTGTTGTGTGGAAAACTATTTGCATCGTGCGACTCATCAAATAAGATCATAGTTGCAATTATTATTGACCAACTTCTTAATGAACACAACATGAGTTTGTTTGGCTGCACTGTAAACAGATATGCCAAAAGCTCCTGTGTTGTATTTTTGACGAAGTAGCTGCTCAAGGTGCGTTTGCTGAAGCAGGACATCACACGCGCCGTTACCCTGGTAACTAAGGGTGTCGTCAAATCAACCAGGACTGAAATCTTGAGGATTACGACTTAAGGTGTTAATAGCCTTCTGTCAGCATGTATAATGTCATGTCTTCTGTGCAGTCATTATGGTGCAATCAGCCGATATTGTGTTACACCACTCTCAATCAATTATTGTAATTACGATGTCAAAAGCAGTCCTTCAGATTAAACTGACCTTCCTCACTTCCCTCTCGAAGCTGGAGAACCACGGCTCTGCTGTCTCCATCAGCTGTGAGAACAAGGCACTACAGACAGAGGTGTGTGTGAGTGTGTGTGTGTGTGTGTGTGTGTGTGTGTGGAGGGGAGACAGAGAAAGAGAGGAAAATAATGAGCAAACAAAGAAACGACATGTCGTGAGATGGAAACACACATGTAAACCAACCCCAGTTATTTGAAAACTAATGAAATTTCTGAATATGAACACTTGTTATTCGTCCAATATTAGGAGCGTACTCACTAGGCATCGTGCTCAAGGTACGCCGGGTTCAACAAACACTTCATCTCCTCGCTGTGGAAAAAGAAACACTGATCTTTCCCCAAATAGATACAGAAATATTTCTGGCTTCTGACTAGAGCAACAGCTACTGAGGCACAGACAGGTGGAGGGTGTACTTCACAGCTATGAGGAACTGACCTGGGGCTGGCCGTCTCGCTGGCGTGCTGGAAGGCTTGATGGTCACAGTGCAGCACAAACACTATGGGAGCCAGCAGCTCGTGCATCCCCTGCAGACAGAGGAGAAGGGAGCATAAGACGTAAGGGCAGGGGGGAGAGAAATGATGGTTCATTTGTGGTCAGTCTTTCTTTAATAGTGATGCACGAGGTTTCTAATCTGTGATGACAGGTTTAATTTAGATATTGTTAGCCACTGCCCAGCCGTGTGTCACTTCCAGTTTGCAAAAGAGATGCTGTACTGGCTGTCTATTCATTCGCTGGCACCTGTTACAGACACTGATAATGATTAGGTTACAAAGGCATTTTATTCTTTTGTCTGAGCTCACTGGGCACTGAGAAGCCCACACACACGCACACTCACACGCACAGATATGCCTAGATTATCAACACAATGGCTCTGTTAAAAAAAACCCAATCAGAGACATCAATATTCAATAGAAGATGTCTGACTTTAACTTTTAAGCTCTGGTACAATGTGTCAGTCCTACCTGTTTATACAGTAACTGTTCGTTCTCTCTGGCGTAACAGAAGAGAATGTCCGTCAGCTTGGTCCTCACATCGTCGTCCTGGAAATAACGAATCTCTGGGAACCTGAAGAAAGTGGAAAGAGAAAGAAGGAGTTGTTAACTTCACGGTGGTGCCAGAAAGCTGGTGTTCAATATAAACAAGAATTACCACCTCAGAGTTGGATGCCTCCACGCACCAGTCAAGCTGCACTTACAATTCACATGCTTGTCTGTGAAAACATGGATGCTTCACACACAGCTTCCCCCCGGCAGCACAGAAAATCTATTTCAAGTTTCAAGGTGGGCACCCAAGATTGGTGTCACCAATTCAGCATCTGACCAAATGTAATCTCTTCTGTTCCTGAGATTTGACGCCGAGTAAAGGCCAGAAAAGTTTTTCTGTAGAAGACTGTGATGTCACAGTGAAGTTAACCTTTGACCTTTTGGATAAAAAAATGTCATCAATTCATCATTTGTGTGAAATTCTGTCCTACTTAGCAAATTAATTCTTGGGTTATAACCAAGAAGTAACATCAGTAATCTTGATCTCTGACCACCAGAATATAATCAGTTCAGCTGAGTCCATGTAAATGTTTGTGCCAAATTTGAAGAAATTCCCTCAGGATGTTTGTGAGAGAATAAGACAGATGCAAGATTAGTGATCTTGACCTCTGACCACCAAAATGTAATCAGATAATCGCTGAGAGCAAGTGAACGTCTGTCCCAAATTTGAAGAAATTCCTCAAGGTGCTCATAAGATATTGCGTTCACAAGAACGAGACAGACAAAGTCACAATGACCTTGACCTTTGACCATTATTCAGTTCATTGTTGAGATCATGAGATATCATGTTCACATATGACCCGGACAGACGGACAACCCAAAAACTATCGCCGGCGTGGAGGCATAAAAAAGGGGGTTGTTAACTTCACGTCGATGCCAGAGAGCTAGTGTCAGGTATACAAAACTTCATAAAACCCATAAAAAAAAAAATGACAGAATGGACGTGATACTGACGTTCTCATCACATCCTGCTTGATCATCCCCTTCAGCTCTTTATCCTGGAAGAACTTGTTCCACAGGCTCTGGACAGGACAGGGAAACATTAAACATAGGCATAAAAACATTATTCAGAAACCTGGGTAATAATTAGGGACGGTGACTATAGTGTGAGTGACTGGATAAAACAATCAGAGGAGGATAAATAAATCTACAGCTGTTCAAAGCAATAAGTTATCCAACTCTAACCATGACTGACTAATAAATGACTGACATGCTATTTACAGAGGTGACCAGACCCTGGTAGCTACTTACAAAGTTATGACTTTATTCTTGACATATGCTGCATTGTATCCTTGTTTGCAGACAGTTTTTCATGTTCAGCTAACCTGCTGTGTACTAAATAAAATACTTGCACTAACAATTAATTTGAATTAATCAACAGGAAGTGCACCAATTGAACGCTGTCTCTATTTTCTCTGCAATTATCACCAAATTACATATTTTTCTTTCCAGGATATGTCCTAGGAACTTTTCTAGATTGGCAAAAACAGCTCTTGTTTACGCTCTGTTATTATCAGGTGGGTTCCTGAGTGCATCACAAAAAAACATCTGAAGCTACAAGTGGTAAAGCAGCAGGCAAATTAATTGGGAGGTGAAAAAATAAATGGGAGGGAAAAAAAAAAAAAACTAAATTAGTTTTTGTGTATTTTTTAACACTTTATTAATTGGCTACTCCAACATCAATTCAGTGACTTCATAATTACTTTAAAAAACCTGTCAATGAATATACATTAATGAATCACGATATAATTATTGTAGCAACAGAGTCTGGAGGGACTGCATTAGGGTCACAATTTGCATGCAAATATGAAACATCTGATACACAGAGACACACACTCACCCCTTCATCCTGGGACAGCGGGTTGTTGACCACCAGGTCCTGCTGGCCGGCAGCCTTGCGAGGGTTTGTAATGTGCTGGGACGACAAAAACACCACAAAGATGTCAATAACAGATCAGTGATGAGTTAATTCCTCAATGCGGCTGTAGCTGTACCAAATGTCTTTTATTTATTCATTCATTTTTAACAACTGAAGCTTCTACTGAGGTTTTCAAATGAAGCGTGAATGTCTGCCGTCATATTTTATGGCCTCATCGCCCAAAAAAGAGAAATGAATGAAAAGAATGCTCAAACACAAGCTCTGATTTGAATAAAGTAAATAATCTGATTAAATGAGTTAGTCTTTCTTTTTATTTAGTTTGCTGCCTCGGAAATACAGGTGCATACTCCATCCTCCCTTTGTGTGCAGCAAGTGCGAGAGCAAACATTTTTTTGACCTCATGGAAAATGTTGTTTTTGAGAGACTTAATGCCAATAAATATGGATTGAAGAGAAATATTTCATAAGATAAAAACATAAAGAAACATAAGAATTTTGGAAATTACTACATCTATCTTTATTCAGTTATTGGAGTTGTTGGAAATGTTTGAATCAAACAAATTAATAAGAAAATCTGACGCAACCATCACTGGAATCTAATTCCACAAACAGTCATATTAATATTAGTGTAGCTTATTCTTTATCTGCAACTGTGCAGAGATACCGGATTTAAACAGAATGAATAACCGTGCCAAATAAATAAAAAAAAAAAAAAAGAAGCTGTGCAGTATTTGAATGCTGATTCAGAGATCAAATGTCAGCGTTGTGACTGAAGCTTCAAACTATTCTGTATTGCCCAAATTGCTGCAAAGCTACTGCAGCTTTGGGTGTCTGTAGACACATTTTCTCATGATGCTGAGGCAAACGGCCACACAGAGGCGCTCTCACCGTCTCTTTGATCTTCTCATACTGGCCCCGCAGCTCCTTGGTCTTGTTGATCCACTGGCCCTTATCTTCTGGCAGAGCCTCCAGGTACAACTACACACAGCCAGCACACAGGTTAGTGAACGCTACCTCAATATTTACCCTCTTAGAAGTCATAAACATGCAGACACTTTCAAAAACTAAACTCAAGGCTGCTTTTTTCCACCAAAGACGGACTGCAAGCTGCCAGAACTGCTGTCTTTTCTACGGCAGGGAAATTGCCAAAGCCCCTTTAATCAAACTCGATAGGACTGCTTGATCCATTTGGCAGTTACCTTCCAGCATACGCTCCGAAAGCGGCTGCTCCTCAGCCGCCCGTTGATGCCTGCCTGCCGGATCCTGGCCAGGTAATTACTGTTGAGGAACAAGTCGTCCCATTCTTTCCTGTGTAGGGGAGGGGAGGTAGAGGACGAGAAGATTTATGAGCTTCTCAACCCAAATTGGGCACGGTGTTCCATCTAATGTGTCATCCAGCAGTAAACCAGGAGGCTGGAGCAGTGAGCTGGGCCAAAAGTTTATGGTGCACCCGCACAAGAAAATACTGGAAACACTCACCTGTATGAGAGGAAGGTTGACTGGGACTCTGAGTAAGTGCTGCTGTCAAGTGATCCTCCTGTTAAAGCAGACACACACACATCCACAAGGGGGAGATGTGAACAACCAGAGCAAAGATATGACACTAGAAATCAATCTTTTTTTAAAGCTTAATAATCAAAAACATAACATTTGACAACTACCATAATAATGATCTGGCCTATTTACTGCTTCCAAGTGACCCAGCAGTTATTTTTGGGGCTTCTATCTCACGCCATGTGGTGGAGCAAAAAGGGCCAGAAGCAGGGAAAGTGGGAGAGAGTAAAGCATCATAGTCGTCTTTGTCTTTATTGGCAGTAATAAGTCTAATTTGGCCTGCAGGTGAACATGCATTCAAGTCGGAGAGCTGTCTATCAACATTAGTTACAGGAGTAGATCATTCCACAGGGACACTCAGCATGAATATTCATCAATTCCACAACATGCCAGCCCCCAACATCTTCTCCCTCTCGCACGTAAACATAAAAACACAAAAACACCCTCAGCCCCGGGGGCGTCGCCTGCCACGTCTGTGACTCACACCTCACAGTGTAGGCTCCAATTCTACTTTTTTTTATCATCTCTTTCTATCTAGAATTGCAAGCTATGGTGAGTCTCTTCTACTCCATTCTTTGTCTACTCGTCAGAGCCCTTGTCAGAGCATTATACAGTCCCGACAAGACCGACACACCAGTATGTTTTGAGTCTAGGCACCAGCACGTCTTTGCCAAGTTTGAATCCCAGTTAAGCCAGAGAGTTGACGTACTGCTGCGGTTCTTGTTGAAATTATTGAGCGGGTCGAAGCCCGTCTCCTGCTGCTGCTCGTCTGTCTGGAGTGGGTGGCGGGTCTCGAAGTTGGGGTGCTGCATGACCGCGACCCAGCCGGACCTGGAGAAAGTAACAGGAGAAACCAGTAAAAAACAAAGAAAATAAAAACATAGTTAAATCACAGGTTAGTACAACAGAACAGCTAGAGACTACAAAAACTACAAACCAAACTTTGGGTAGCTTCTGTGATATTATGCATGACTTTTGAACTCCAAACTCCAAATGATAAAGCATGGTAGCTTCCAACTGAACTGACAACACCTTCTGATAAGGAGACTGACCTTTGACCACAGCTTGTGCTGACTGGTTTCTCTGCTTAAGTCTTCTCGAGCTGGAGTGTTATTCTGACCCTGACCTCTTCATGACGGGTTGCATGCAAAATCTATTTACTGCAATCACTGAAGTCCCCCTGCTGCTAACATTAAACACAGCTGAACTGTTTTAATCTCTGGACTTACTGTCACAGCCTCGTGATTCTCCTCAGCCAAGACTCCAAAGAAAAGGATGACTCTGCAAGAAGAAGAAGAAACAGTAATGATGAAAATAAACACCTTCAGCACACAGGGACATAAAAAAGCAGAGTTTAAAGGGGCGACAAATGATTTGGTGTCATAAAATTCATGTGTATTGCTCATTGTGTTGACCAAAACAAACACAAGTTGCTGTTTATTCACCTCTTCTATTTAACACAACTTTGCTGCCTGAAATAAAACACTGACACTGATTGCTGTCAGTGAGGAATCACTTAAATTAACACGAAGCACTTGAGCTGCCTGATGCCCTGCCATGCTCGCTGTGATATATTAAACATAAGCGGTAATGCTAATGAGGTCATTAAGTAGGCAAATTAATGCCTTCATTTCATATTTTGATGTCAACAGACTGGTTGTCACATAACCCACAGACGGTATTAACGGCAAAGATATTAAGGGGCTATTACGGTTTCAAGGAATTTGTTGTTGCTCATAAAATGAAAATGAAAAAATTTAATCAGATTGTCTTTTACAGGGGGAAGCTGTGATGTGGGTGTAAAGTTTCTGTTATATGTTGGGTTTACGAATAGTCTGTCAATGCACATAATGTCCATGCTTACACAGCACTGCATGGTGTCAGTATATGTTTAAAAAAAAAAATCTATATCAGACATATCTACTACTACAGGACAGCATGAACAAACAAGGAATAAGATGTGGGGAGAAATTACACAAAAAACATTTTTTAATTTTCATTAGAGCTGCAATGGCCAGTTGGTGTCCATTACTATAAATTAGCTAATGGACTAATGTTTGGCATATTTGCCGGAAACAGCATTTCAAAAGTCAGGTTCTGATGCTACAATTTGTCTTCCATATTAATGGTTAACTAAATGTTTTTTGGGCGAATAAAACAAGACATTTGAATCACTTTGGGCTCTATTATAACAAGCACTTTTTGACATTTTCTGACATTTTATAGGCAAATATTTCATCAACGAATCAAGAAAGTAATCAACAGATTAATTAATATTGAAAACATGTTAGTTGCAGGTCTAATATTTATATTAATGAGCAGTACGGCTCGACAATTAACAAATTTATTGAAAAAAAAACAGTCTACTTATGAAACTTTAACAGATCTAAAGTTGCTCATATAGTCAGTTTTCAAAGTGGTCTGAATCACAGCAGCAAGAAACGTGCACTCGTACAAGTAAACAGTTAGTCTGCAACTACTCTGACGATCAGTTAACTGATTAAGTCACTTCTCAAGCAAAACAGCAAAATAATCTTTAGTTCCTGCTTCTCAAATGTTCGATTCTTGTATCTGTGAGTATCTTTGGGGTTTAGACTGCTGATCAGACAAAGCAAGACATATAAAAACACCATCCTGGCACTTTAATCAACAAAACAACCAATTAATCAAGACAATAAAAGGCAGATTAAGGAATAACAGTCACATCAGACACGACACATTGTGAGCGGTAAATGTGACAATGTATAATGATTTAAAAATCAGGTAAACCCTGAGCCAACGTCTCTCCGCCAACTATCAAAGCTATGAGAAAAGTTTAACTTTCTCTGTGAGACATCACTATCTAGGTTAAACAATTCTCCCTCCATTCTTTATCCGGCTTGGGGATTATTCCACGTTTATGAATATGGTTAGCCTAATACACAGGCCTACAGAATAGCACGCTTCCACAGAGCATTATGTTCCTTTTCGCTTTATTAATTGTGGAAATAACACAACAAAGGCATCTCTTAAACCTATTAACCATGTGAATGGGACACCGCTCGATAAATCAGCTACACGCGCCATCAAAATAGAAATAATTTTATATGCATAATGTATGTGCCTGTTTTCTTAGGAAACATCTGTTCCCCTCAAAGACTAATGCTCTCCTTAAGTCTGAGGGGTTTTTCTCCCTTCCCTCATAAAAAGGATATTATCCCATTAAATAATCGTAACTAATCCACAACTATAGGGAAAGACAGAGGAACGTTGTGAATAGGTATCTCCAATAATAGCCTGTTTTCTTAGTTTTGCTTTAAAAGACTGGCATGAAAGATTTATCAAACTCTCTTGAGCGACTACAAATATATCAGCAGTCACCTCGCGCAGAATATCAATTCATATTATCCCTGTCTGACGAAAATTTGCATTGCACAAAGTGTCAAAAGATATTTTGAGGACCGCTTTTCCCTACAGGCCTGCAAACACATCCAGCGCTTTGTCCCTTCTTTCCAAAAATAAAAAAGTCATTCTAAACTTTCTAAAGAGGCCTTCTCAGATCTCTCACTGCTCACCGTGCTTTGAGGAGGCACGTCTTGTGTGTGCGAGCCTTTGTGAGTGAATGAAAGCTGATGCGGGCAAAAGACCCGAGGCCTCGCCGTGTTGGCACAGTCTCGCCTGAAGCAGGTCTTCTCTTAGCCTTCTGCTGCCTTCATTACTTCCTCCCAGAGTCGAACGTAAAACGACATCCTAACTTTGCCACATAATAATCAAGGCAAATTAGCTTCTGCATAATTTAATCCACAGCACCTGGAGACACCTCAATAATTCAAAACACGAATCTTTCATGAAATAATCAAATCAATACATAATGAAATGCATAAATAAATCAACAGGCAAATAACACTGCGTCCATCTGTTCGGAGGTAGAAGATGTGTTCCTGGGATTTACAACAACAGCCCGTGAAGCTAAATCCAAACTGTAGTTACATTATCTTGTTACAAACATTAAGATTTCTCAACCACTTTCTTTTTCAAAGCTATCGCCTCGAGCGTGATTTCAAAGGAGGAACACTTATGTTTTGGATTGTGTAAAGCACACTGGAAGCACACCAAAGTCAAGTCAGAGAGCCTCGCTCTGAACTCCTTGCTTCAGTGCTCCTAAAGTACATTTCACTTCCCTTTACTTTGAAACACATTCAATCTGAAAGCAACCACAACTATATTTGAGCCCAAAACTTTCGGTCACTGTTTTCACACTTGATGGACTGTGACGAGGGCGTATCACATTCTTTTGGGTCATGAGAATATTTCGGAGGAGCAGATCGGCTACACAGCATGGGGGGGGTTCACCTCACAGCAGCAGCCAAGCTGACAAATTCACTTCAGCTCCTCTTCAAAATGCAGAGGCAGGTTTTGTTCTACCACATGCTTAGAGATCCCACGTTCAAGCCGAGCTGACACAAAGAAAAGCCTCAGCCCGCTCTGAGCTTACTGGCCTAAAGGCACAAAGGCTAAACTATTCTGAAACTAAACCCAGATTAAACTGTATTAAATGTTTTGCTGAAGTGCCTGCAGAATTTCCATTTAGAGACATCTGACTACAACTGTAACTCCACTGACATGAACAGGCTGCAGCTTTGTTTTCAGCTAAGGAAAATACTTTAAAGTGACCATTAGGTGTAACTAATAAGTCCACTAGTCGTCACTTCAACTGAACCATTGTCAGAGCTGCCTCATGTAAAACAGATTCAGAAAGAGATTCAGTACGTGGGCTCTTCAGAGGATGAATATTCAAACAGGATTCTGCAATGAGAGAAGCTGTCACTGGCAGCTACGGTCGGAGCAGCAGATCGCACTTTAGTCAAAGTGAAACACCCCAGCTAAACAAACTCACATGCCTCTACTTCAAGCACACAACAAGAGCCCCGGAGCGTTCACAGTCACATGCTTTGCAAGACGCTGGGAACATGCTTGAGACCTTAACCTTGGCAAAATACCATAAACTTGCTGGGACTTGATTCAATTACCAAATGCACGTTAGAGATTAAACCTGACAGATATTTGTCTGTATACAAAAACTACGGCAGGGGTCCTAGACCTCCACATGGAGTCACAAGATAAATTACAGGGTCGTAAGATGATCAAAAAGATTATTCTAGTCTTTCATCCTTTTTCTTGTGAATTGCTGGATGATTTTACCTCTTCAGGCTTCTCAAAAAAAAATCATTAGAGCTGCACACATCTCACTGATTTATGCATTGGGTGCTGAGCAATCATAAGTACACACTGTTATATTTTAATAGGTCATGAGCCAAAAAGGTTGGGAATCACTGCACTTGAGGAAGACCTGCTGTGCAAAAGAAGAAGCGAAAGACATTTAATCATGCAGAACACTCAGATATTTGCATTAACAGAGTATGAAGTTCAACATGTCCCCACCATCCTCTAAACTAGTCAACACAGACATATGTACAGTAGGAGAGGTCAGCTGTTGTCTCACAACAGGGAGGTTAACTTCAGTTGTGCACAGCTCTTAATTTCTGCCTCAAGTCAAGAGGCTTTTTCCTTGTATCCCAAATAGCCTGCATACACCCAGACTGCAGTGTCCCATGCACACATACTTGTACTGAATGGTCCCTGTAAGTGTGAAGAGCTGTGTGAAACCGCATTAACCCATGCAGGCAGGCAGGCAGGCAGGCAGGCAGGCAGTACTAGCTGTCACCAAACCTCTGCACTGCCTTGAACCCATCACTAAATCTGTCAGGCAGGGTGGGCCAGCCCGAGGAAATAGGTTAAAAGGAACCGTTTAAAACCATTGTGACGCCATAATTAACAGCCAGCAGTGACAATGAGCGTATAATAACAAGTAAAACACATACACTGTCCGTGTTTCATTCCCAACGGGTGGTGACAATCGGGATTATCGATGCAGGCAGGGCA
Source organism: Epinephelus awoara (assembly GCA_035609425.1). Classification (NCBI taxonomy): domain Eukaryota; kingdom Metazoa; phylum Chordata; class Actinopteri; order Perciformes; family Serranidae; genus Epinephelus; species Epinephelus awoara. The sequence goes on along the minus strand of CM069310.1, from coordinate 12,973,632 downwards.
AAACGCCAAACAGCTAAACTAGCTTGCGGCTAACATTGCTAACTGAAGGCTAAGCAAGCTAAATAAACGCACCATGACACAACTGTACTCGTCAGCGTTCACTGAGCATGAATACACACAACACAAACAGGTCAGTTAATGTAACATTAGCTGGCAGTTAGCAAGTTGTAACCGACCCGATGCACGGGCCTGTCTTCACTTCCGACACACAGCTGCTGCAGGAAGACACGAGACAAACTTGTAGCACACTCTCACACGCGCACACACAGGCTAATATAAGTGTAAGTAATGCCACAGAGTCATCCGTAACCCGCCGTGGGCTCCCAGTGTGGGCCAGGTACCTGTTCAGATCACGCAGGACTCCTCATTCTGCTGTATCGGACTCTGTGCTGATTTGTAAACAGTAGCGGGTCAGGCGGATGTGCTGAACGTCAGCTGACTGGTCATGTGACCACGCAGCTCTGGCTCGTGCTCTCCAGGCTTTGGTTTACTTAACTGCAGATAACATCATAAACAGCAAAAATGTGGCTTTTGCGCGGTCAGAAATTAAAAATTCAAGTAGCAAATGGTAAGTTAATCACGCACTGATGCTTTAAATCGAATAATGATAAAAAAAAAAAAAAACTTTTGGGTTGCCAGGTTGTGGGAACTGTCTATGGCAGGTGTGTCCTCCTCCAGCAGGACACTTGCTAATAATGTTTATCAGTCACTAATGACATTTTACAGAATAACCTAGGTCTGAAGGTAGCCTCTATGTTAATTTGTTGTTAATAAATATATTTTGTCTTCCATTAGATCAGAGGTCAAACAGTGCATTGGATGAACCAAAGAAAGGACAGTGTCCTACAGGAAGAAGCATTGTGGTGCTACAGAGATGCCCTGGCCTACAAATCATACTCCAGATGTAAGGAAACATGCTTGTTTGGTACAGACCCCATCAGATATCACACCATCCTAATTTTTATTTTTATTTTTTAGTGAATGCAAAAATGACTCGTATCGAAATTGGAATATCTGTCAAAGAATTCATTAGCCTATGTTTTTTTTGCATATCGTGCAGCCCAAGTCAAAGACCAACAATGACTTTTTTTTTTTTTTTTTTTTTTACAACCTGGCAGCCCCAATGTTGTTCTTATTAATACTTACACTGGTCTATAAAGTATAAAGCCCAGATATTAATCTACTTTCAGTAAAGCTTCAGTATTGTTATGGCAACTTGAACTGTCTGCATCGGTCTGGTCTGAAACATACAAAGTTGTTCACATTTTTAGTAATTAATAGGCAGTGGTTAGCACTGTCGCCTCACAGCAAGAGGGTTCCTGTTTCGAGCCCCTTCTGTGTGGAGTTTGCATGTTTTCCCCGTGTCAGCGTGGGTTTCCTCCGGGTACTCCGCAGTCCAAAGACATGCAGGTTAACTGGTGACCCTAAATTGTCCGTAGGTGTGAATGTGAGTGTGAATGGTTGTCTCTCTCTATGTGTCAGCCCTGCAATAGTCTGGTGACCTGTCCAGGGTGTACCCTGCCTCTCACCCAATGTCAGCTGGGATAGACTCTAGCGCCCCCGTGACCCTCAAAAGGATAAGCGCTTACAATAATGGATAGAATAGGCTTATTCATAACTAAAGCCCTCGCCATAACCCTACACTTGTCCTTTCCACTGTCCCAGTAGACAGATTTAATGACTTCAAAGATGTCCAACGTCTTCAGACTGCAGAGATAGAATCACAAAGGTGATTGCAAGTTTAATTTCACATTTATCAGCACACAGGCTGGCAGGGAAGCTTTCAGGCAGGGACGTGCACAGACATTTTGAGGGGCTGTTGCTCTGACCCCCAGGAAAGTCCATGTCCAAAGTGAAGGTTAATTTGCACGTCTTCCTCTGCATTTATGCCATCTGTCTACAGTCTGCAGTAATCGTTCTGCCTCCTGCAAATGCGGGGCTTTTGGTGAAGTGTTCACACCTGAATAAATTCTTCAGAGAACGACCAAATTATGCAAACACTTGCTTGCCTTACTTTACAGTGACTCAGTAATTGCTTGTGAAGCCCACAAATAACACTGGAGAAGGCTGTATCTAGTTTTATGTGTAAAAATATGTACTAGAATACAGAATAATTTAAAACAAAATTATTTACGATTTCATGAATATATTTTCCGGCTTTAACATCCCATATTTTACTGTTGTAAGTATTTTACCTAATCATGAGGAATTGGAGCTTTTGCTTACCCCCCTACAGGATACCACTTATGTTGAAGATGAAACTCATGATATACACAGATATAATATACTCTGTATGTGTCATTGATTAAAATATTAGTTTTTAATTCATAAGCCTTCTCCCAAGTTTAAAAAAAATGCTTTTGAGAAATTAGACCTACTTCCCCTGTAATAAATATATAGGAAATAGTAGGTTGACATTTCTGTGCTTCACCTGCTGGCCTGCTGGTAGTCTGAATTCAGCTCTGCAAAGTTGTGCTCCCACTCGCTGCCTCCCTGAAGGGTCCTTATTTATATATATATAAAAAAAAAAAAAACAGCAACATATTTTAGTGTGGTATCAACACAATATGGGTGGTAAGATTGTGAATAAAAAAATGCAAAGAAAGAAAGCTGTGTTAACAGAGCGCACAGTTGTTGTACATCATACCACCTAGGAGAAATTAAACAGATTGAAGAGGCTACATGAGGGTTAGTTAAGACAGTTTTATGGAGACTTAATTGCAGAAATTTCTGCGGTCAGGCAAGTCAAGTTTATCTGTAGAGTGCTTTCATCAGATGCCTTCATCACAGAGTGCCTCCCACAAACCAAACCAAAGCTGCAGGATGGTCATGATACAAGAAAAGGCAGGAGTCCATGTGAAAATATATACAGGTGGTGACATTCAATAGCACTAACGAGTCCAGTGTGTGCATTTGCAGTGGTGTGTGTGTGTGTGTGTGTGTGTGTGTGTTTGTGTGGTGGTGGGTTAACACAAAGCAGTCATAATGACCATCATAGCCATTACCATCATCATCATCACAGGCATGGCATTTCCAGAGCGCCATTATCATCATTATTATAGCTAATATTGCTGATGATGAGGCTTTCATGGCCTCTTGTTGGCCCTGACTTAGGTATCGTCATGGAAACAGACGACAGAAAAAGAGCATAGCTTTATTGAATTACTCTATGAAGCTATTCTGACCAAATGGGGCTTGAATGTTGCACTGTCGGAGTATAGTGGGGGAGCGGCAACGTGAAGAGTCCCGAGGAGAGACAGATGAGAGTCAGGGGCAGAGAGGGAGGCAGAAACATGGAGAGAAATAGCCGTTGAGATGGATAAAATAAAAGAGGAATAAAAAAAGAGACTGAAACAGCACTGAGGGGCCATGTGATTGTACAGAGACACAGATCCACTGGTACAGAGAGCTCTGGTGATCGGCACAGTAGAACGCTGTCTGACGGCTGGAAACAATGACAGCAATTCACCAACAAAGACACAGTCATATAAGAGGAAATCACCACGTCCATAACACCAGCACAGACAGTGGACATCAGAACCATTGATTTAATCTTTAATGGGTCTTTCACAGCAGGCCTCTGCGCGTCTAAAAATAGCAGTCTGATAAATGAGCTTCATCTCTTATTTACTTGTTTCTGGTGTTATAAATCTCACACACTGTCCTCAAATCCTCTTCTATACATTGCTAACACATCCCAAATAAATACTGGCAAAGTGCAAACTGTCATCTGCTGATATTTTGCTGCTTAGGATGAAAACAACCATCTTTAATTGTGTCAGAATCATGACGCCTTCCCCGCTACGTCTGTGTGCTTCCACAGATTCTCTCACATGATGTTTTAGATCTGGGTTTCCTGGTGAAAAACATTGTGTGTTGCTGTTTGGGTAAGAAAAGTTTTATCATCCAGGCTTCTGGACTCTCATAAAACACACATTTTTATTACTCTCCCTCAGATTGTTTGTAAAAATTAAAAAAAGAATCCAGCTTTAAGATCAGATGCTTACAACAGATAATGAACATATAGTACAATTATGAATGAGTCTTATTTTTTGTTTTACAAATGACAGTGCTATCATTTAATTTCAACATTTCATGTACACGCTACACGGCCTCAGCCTTATATTTCTAGCCCACAATCTCCCTTTCATGAACATTAAACATTGTGCACATTTTGTGTCTCTGCTACAGTATGTAAATCAGTACAATATGACAACCACAAGATGTGTAAACATAACACTCACACCAAAATAACACAGCTATTTTGGGAGAGAGATTTACAGATTCATGCATCAATAGAAACACTGAATGTAAACTATGATGTGTTCAGGAGCAAATTAGATCTCAACAAAACTGTAAAAGTTAAGAAATTGGGGGGAAAAAATTGACTCATTTGCAGGGGAGGCATCTTAAATGCCCACGCGTTGATCAGTTTGGTAACTACTCCATTGTTTCATGTGTTGATTTATTACATACTGCTGTAAAAAAAAAATGCAAAGGATGCCCTGTCATTTATGAAAGGGTTATTCTTAATGCTATATATCATTTACAAATTCTTTTAAGACAGAATGAGGACACTTGATATTTGTTACATTGTGACAAACCTGAACAAGAGCAATGTAAGATATAGCAGTGTAACCCGGTCTCACTCCCAATTCGTCAAATGGTGACCCTTCGTCAGCAGCTCTCAGAGTCAGATACCGACGCACGGAGGCAGCCTTTAGCAGCGGAACGATGTCAGAAGCACCTAGTGGCAGCTTTTTGATGCTCCAAGCAAAGAGTAAGAAAGTTGGCAAAGGGCGGTCAAAGAAACTCCAAACTTTCACCTGGGAGTCTGCTGTTTGTTACCCGTGTGAAACTAAGAGTCAGTTGAGTTATTTTTATAACAAAGTAGTGTGCGGGTATGTGTAGCCTACTATGCTAGTGAGGTATGTCTTGTGACGTGACATTGTGTTCGTAACAAACATACTTATTTTAAGCCAAACCAGGATTTTTCTTTAACTTAACCACATGCTTTTGTTGCCTAAAGCTAAGGAGGTTAACCTAAAAACGAAACGTAAGTGTAGTCAAAGTTTATTTTAAAAAGAGACTGCATGCATTTAACAAGCAGAAACTGTACATTACCTGTAAGTATTTTTTGAAAAGACACTATGCACGTGACCGAAACGGACTAGTGTCATAGTTTGACAGGGCTATTGACCAAGCGTCTGTATTTGACTAGTTAGGAGTGAGATTGAGTTGTGCCAGTTTAAAATGATTTATGAAATCTGAACCAAAACACAAAGCACTATTAAAAAGAAACATAGTAAAACAAAACCAGTGGAGATACATATCATTTAAAAAAAACAGATTGGCAGTGCCACTTTCTACAAGGCATTTCTGGCATGAACATTTCTCACTACTCATTTTTTAACAGTGATATGTAATCTGAGGCTCTTTGTTTTGGGTCCCATTCACCCAGACACATAAATCTACACAGACACAATGTGTTATCCGCACGTAATAGTCACAGTTACTCTCTGTCTCAAGTGCAGTACGGATGCTCAACTCACAGGAAGGCTCTCTAAGCTTAGGTGTACTGTCAGGGTATGAACACCAGCATCCTTCTAAGCTGTGGTATCAACATGTACAATAAGTCAGCTTTAAGTCTTTCCACAGCATTTCTGGAAACACACATTTATTACGCTCCAACACCCAAACGCTGTAAGTCAGTACTCATATGGATTTAGGTTCGATTTAGCTCTCCTGCTCCTCCTTCATAGCGTTAATAGTTTGAGTGCCAACATCCGATTCTTTCAAAACAGTAATCTCGCTTGCTTCACTTCTCCCTGTTTGCTTGTCCTCCTCCACCTCCACCTCCACCTCCTTTTGCTCAGTTTCAGTCCTTCCATCACCTTCCTCCTCCCGTGCCTCCGCAGTTATGTCTTTCAGGGGGAGGTTTGTGTGGCCGTGCTGGTCATCTCTACTCTGTTTTGGGCTCCGGCTCTCGTGTTGATGCCGGTCGTGGTCCTGGCTGTTGAAGAATCTTCGGATGGTGTGCTTGGGCAGGCCCAGCTGAGCCGACAGGGTGTGGATGGCCTCCTCGTCTGGGTTGAGGCCCACGTCCTGAATGAAGCTCTGCAAGATTCCCAGTGCTTCGTGGGACACTCTTAACCCCTCACCTTGGACCTCATTATCTGCCTCTGGACAAACCCCAGCCCTGCCTGGGTCCTCATCCTTCACGCCTGGCCACTTCATCGTGAGCTTCTCCTTCTCCTCTTTGCCATCTCCAATGATCTCATTAATCCCTTCCTCACCCACATTTCCATCCCTCACCTGCTCCTTGCTTTCTGTACTATTCTCCCTCACCCTGCCAGTGCAACCCCAGTCACCTCCCAAAGTGCTCCTCTCTCCCCGCCCCCCCTCAACCCAGTCCTTACTGTCCCCTCTCTCACCATTGCTACTGCCCCGGCCCTGCACAAGTACTCTCACATGCCCCCAGTTGCCCCCAGCCTCGGACTCGGCCGGTGATGCAGCACACGGTTGCCGTGGAGACAGGTGAAGTCCAGCCTCGGGCTGCAGGGGTTGATGGGGTTGAAGATGGTGTTGCTGTGGCAGAGGAGAGTTGCGTTGGTACTGATGTGAGAAAAAGAGAAAGTAGAGTAAAAAGCAGTGCTTGGTTATTTGGATTTTATATTTTCTAATTTCCATTGTGTTAATGTGAATATCATTGTGTTTAATTTTAATGGTAGATGATTGGGAATGGGAAATGAGAAGATTTTACTGATAGAAATGCCATTATCGATTCTGCTTAACAGTCTGTCACTGCTGAACAGTCTGTCTGAAGTTAGGTAATATTTGTACAGCATTCATTTTCATTTATGTTTTCTTAGTCAAAGGAAAAAATCTGCCAAGCCTTCCTGCTGATGTTTTTATAACATAGGATATTTATTCTCGGCGATGGACATCCTGCACTGTTGGGAAGAAGTGGCACTCGGGCGTAAAGCGTCAGATACATGGCGTTCCTTGAAAGCTCATGTTGCGTATGTTTCAGCATATTGCTGGTGTTTCCATCCTTAACTGAAATGATCATATTACAGACATTACAAGCAGCACTGTTGTCTTCATCGAATGACGCCACGCTTTGAACTGTTTCTCCCTCTCCACCATGACTTCTTCTTGTTGCAAGTTTCCAGCAACACAGAAGCATGGCGTCATTGTGTTGCAGTGCACAGCTGTGAGAAAAACATGCCGTCATTGATAAAAGGCATTGATAAGTATGCTTCCAATGGATCAGACAATTCATATGATCCCGATTCCCCTCTCTATAGATGGTGTGACGTGAAGTCAGCATGATTGAATTGGTCTATTTAAAACTGTACGAGTAATACGATGGTCTGCAATGCAACCATCATCACCAGGGTTCCTGTCCACAGAACTGATCGGTACATGTGAAATCTGCATGCAACATACTGCACAAACAGAGGGATGCACAACCATTTTTTACAGTAACTGTGCCATAATCAAGCCATCTATAGATGCACAAGCTGTAGAAGTGAAAGAAAAATATCTAATCAGTCTCACTGATCGCTGCTGAACGTGGTAATCATCTCTTTTCTGACATTTTTGGCATTTAGCTGCTGTTACTGTGCTGCTTTTCTATCACAAACCCTAGAGATCTACTGTAAAAAGTGATGTATTCTCTTTCACATTTCTGGTAAAAAATTATATTAAATTTTTATAAATGATTTCTCTTAAATAGGTGTTTGAAGCGCTTTGTGAAAAAGAAAGCCAGGTCACCTTAAGCCCCCAGTGATAAGGACAACAGCTCCTCTAAAAAAAGATTGAAAGGTTAGAATAATTTAACTGCTAGCCTTTGCTGCAGAAACTGCTGTTTCTGTAACTAACAAGCCAGATCTACCAGAGACAGAGTGTTTAGAACAGCAGTCTGCGTGTAACGATGTCGTGTTTATCTTGTTTTTGCAGTCTCACCAGTGTATTGTCATTGCCGAGCAGTGTCAGCCTGTCAGCGCAGTGCTGCTGTGCCGTCATGTTGCAGCTTTCCTGTTCATAGATGGCATCTCGCTCAGTCTGGGACAGGCTGAGGAAGCGGCGGATCATGCACAGATTCTCCCACAGGGTCCGGTTCTCTGGGTTGGGATCCTCCTTCCAACGCAGCAGCTCACACAGCCAGCCCTGCAAGGAAAGGTAACACTGTAAGTCTTGTAGCACACTGTTATGTAAAGCTGCAACAATTAATCAATTAATTGATTGGCTGTCAACTATTAAATTAATCACCAACTAATAATCAGTTAATTGGTTTAAAACATTTTTTAGGAAAGAAAAAAATCAAAGTTCACTGACTCTAGCTTCTTACATGTGAATATTTTCTGGTTTATTACTCCTCTGTGACAGTGAACTGAATGTCTTTGGGTTGTGGACAAAACATTTGAACACTGAACATTTTTCAACATTTTCTGACATTTCACAGACCAAAAAACTAATCAGTTAATCAAAATATAATCAACAGATTATAAGACGGTGAAAATAATTGTTAGTTACACCCCTGCTTTAATGTAGTTGTGAGCAGATATGAGGACATATAAGGCATCCGTAGACAGAACAGGCAACCATAATTGAGAGGGCTGCACAATTGCGTACATGCCCACCCTTTTAAGACAGGTACAACATGCTGCTGTTGCTCCTCACAGAATTGAAGGGCCCAAATTGCTTAGAGTACTCAGTGCATCTAAAGTCCTGTAGATAAACTGAGGGGATAAAAACACTCCCTCAAAATGTGTCGTGATGGTTTCTTTCTTTTGACATCTTCATAGTGGCTGTTAAGGCTATTCCTCCAGTTGTGTTTTTAGGAGTTACTGACATGATGACTAAGCCCTTTGACAAGAAATGCGATGTTAATGACAGCGACTTCATGCAGAGGCTCTGGCATAGGGACCCCCTGAGCCCTTGGGCCCCTGGGGCTGGGCCTGGTAGGTCTGTTTGGTAATACACCCATGTTTTTAAGAGAAAAAAAGGCATTTATAAGATTCTTGGGCACTAAGTAAAAAGGAAAAAAGGAAATTTATATTACTCGTTAAGCATATTTATGCAGCATTGTTTAAAATAGAATAATTTGATGCACACTGTATGGTGATAAGGCTCTGGTGTAAGGCTAACATGCAGTGGGACATCAAAAATTGTCATGGCAACATCATGTAAATTTATATTATGAGTATTGATTCATGTCACCCCCACACACCCACTCTCCCATTCCTTTTGTGATTCATTAGAATTTAGGAAGATATAAGTGGTAATAACTGCCATGTTGAGGTCTGAATTCAGAAACAAACATCCTTCCCTCAGTCTTTAAACAATAAAGTCACAATAATTGATTCAAAAATAGTTTCTCGTTGTAAAGCAAAGCCAAAAGATGATAGAGAGATTTTCTTATTAACTAGAATTTCGTTTCTGTATCACGAGGGAGCAAACTTGTGAGTGGCAGATTGAGGAACGTAAAGCCAAGCTAGTTTCAGATTCATGAACTGGAGCATGATTACGTTTGCAAGCAGGCTGATCCTCACACGCACACACACACACACACACACACACACACACACACACACACACACACACACACACACACACAGACTCACACTAACACACCGGCACGCAGCCACACACACACACACACACACGCATACACCTGGCTGTAGCCCAAGTCTAGCACACAATGCCATCCAGATGCACAGTGCAGATAGAACAGAGAGATCCAGCATGGTTCTGCCTGCCAAACAGCCGGGTGATACAGAGAGAGAGGGAGCATGAGAGAGGAAGAGAGAGGGAGAAAGAGAGAGGTAAAGAGAACACAGAGAAAGTGAAGTTGAAAGGGAGGCCAGCGAAGAGATAGGAAAAGAACCTCAGGGGTTTTGGACCACCTGTCTGTACTGGCATGACCGCCGATTGACCTCCAAACATCTTCATGATGAGTGGAGAGAAGGGAGAGAGAGAAAGAAGGAAAGAAAGAAAATAAAACAAGAGAATGAAAGAAAGAGAATGGAAGAAAAAAAAAGGTGGAAGAGTGCGAGAGGAAGAGAAAACGAGACAGCTGAAATCCCCCCATTCCATGAAGGGAAATTATCCTCAAAACAAAAGGCAATAACAAGCTTATGGAGCCGCCATAAAAATGAGAACAATAAACACTCAAATCATGCCGGTGTGTGTGTGTGTGTATGTGTGTATTAGTGCATTTGTGTGTGCCAGTGTTTGTGGGATTGCGTGTGCATGCATGTGCTTTTACAGTATGTCTATGTGCACAAATAAGCAGTGTGCATATGTGTGTGCACGTGTTTTTGTAGGGCGACAATTAGAGTGATAATTTAGGACACAATAGCAGTCTGATGCACCGATGATAGTCCTCTGCAGAGTACAGCTGCTGGGTTGATTATCTGGGTTTCCTCCACACACACACTAGTCATCCCTGCTTTAACTGAGAAGAGAGATCCATCTTGGAGGCTAAATTTGAACAATCGGGCAATAGACGCAATTGGGTGCAATGTGTGTGTGTGTTTAAGATTGGACAGCTGCATCAGACCAGCGAGCAAGTCGAATACCTGACTCTTGGAGGCGGCCACTTTTGCAAACAGAGCCTGCGACACCTTGGCTCTCTTCATCTCGTGCTGAATCTCCTCGTAGATAGAGGCACTGACGTTGAGAACACAACTGTCCGTCCTCAACCCTCTGTCTCCTGTAACTGGGGACAGTCGCGCCTAAAAAGAGGCAAACAAGAGGACAGAAAGACAAGCGAGCCATAGTGAGCATCAAACTAATGGGCATTTGCAGTGAATTGAAATGAATCCAGCACAGAGCAAAGACAATTTCGGCTCGTCCAGACACTTTATAGTACTCGGAAATGGGAAGCTGCTGTCATTTATGCAGCCCTAGGGGTGCCTATACAACAAGTGGGACAGTACATATCACGATACAGGGGATACAATTGAATATATTGCAAAGCAAGGCGATATATTGCTTCTTTTTTTTTTTTAAATCTGATTTTAGTAAAACTGTTAAAATATAAAGAACACACCACCATATGCATAAAAAACTACACATTTGCATTTGTATTTTATCACAGTCCCTTTAACATCCAACACTATAGCACTACTTTTTGTGCAATGCAAGCAAAGTAATTAATATTTGCCTATATTAGCAAAAAAGAAAGAAAGAAAATGCTTTTGAGAGTCAGCACAGTATCACAAAAGCTAATATTTTGATACTCAAGTCTGTCGGTATTTTCTCACACCCACTGCATGAACCGATGTACATGATACACCCTTGAAGTGAAGCCCCTCCCTGGGAGGAGAAGCAGCTGGTAACTTTCATGTATATTAGAGGAAACATGTGGCTGGCGACTCCCTCAGCGGGGTGTAGTGCTCAGGGAGCTGCCCATACCAGATTAGGTGGAGAAAAAATCAGTAGAGATGAAGTGATGAAAAAGAAACTATGAGGAAGGACTCATTAAAACATGACCACAGAGGAGAGTGGTGAGGTCAGTCTGATGCTTATATCATCTCTCCTGCACTGCTGTATTGAAAAATGGATAGTAGTAAAGAGAAAAATCCATGTAATATTTCTTTTCAGGCATCTGTTAGCAGGCAATCCCTTCATACTTGACTATTTTTATTTGTTAAAACAAGACAGAGAGTCTGCAGCCATGCTAGCTGCTCTGTGAAGCTGTGCTTGGACATGGCGTCAGCTTGCTAACATGCTCGCAGTGAGAATGCTAACATGCTTATAATTAGTTGGGATGTTTATACCATGTTCACCACCTTAGTTTAGCCTGTTAGCATAATTATATTGGTTAATTAGCACTAAGGACAAAGTTGAGACTAGTGTTGATGTCATTATTTTGGGGGCTATTTGGTCAAAAACGAAAGTGGGAGCACCTACTATACAATGAAACATACTGAGGGGCGTCTATACCAAATGCCTTGGCAATCTATCCGTAGTTGTTAAGACATTTCACGTAAAACCACACACATCTCCCTTATTGTGCTTTCAGAGAAAAGGTCAGAGGTCAGTAAGCTTTTACAACTTCAGCACATTCACGCCTCCCTCTGATATATGTGAAATATTGTCTTTCATATCACTCGAGGTATCCCATATATCAGTGCTGTTTCATGGGTAGAAACACATCAGTCAAAACATTTCACAGCAGCTTTGTGACACTGATTTTTGATTTCATCTCTCTGCTGACTGACCTGTGTGGATCTTGGTGGCGTGTTATTGCAGCTTGGGGTGAATCCAGTCAGACTTCTGTCTTTCTCCTCCAGGTAGATGCGCTCCCTCTCCGCCTCAGGCAGCTGCAGGAAGCTGTACATGGCCCGCAGGTTGACCAGCAGAGACTGGGAGGCGTGTTTAGGGTCCTCCTCCTTCCGCAGAATCTCCGACAGCAGGCCCTGGTAAAGGCGCACATAAACACAAATTGATACTCATTGATTTGTATAAGCAAATGATCCATGCATGTAATGTCAGATTCATTCAGATGTATTGGTGCAGATTTGCTTCAGATCACTATTCTGGGGAGTGTCTGTTTTCTGTAGAGACGTCTGCCTTCTCTCCACTATAATGCAACTAGATGGCACAAAAAATGCAATGTCTCTTTTCAGAAATCATGACCCCGTTAGTCAAGACAAACTACAGACCTTGCTGTGAGCAGTTTCATAGGAGCTATTTTCTTTCTACTGAACTACACTGGCCAACTGTATCACCGCGCAGAGGGACGCGTGCATCTACTGCCAGCACATCTTGTTACGTTATATTAAAGAGAAGGCAGGCGGCCGATAAATCCAAAACTTGCAACTTACACCAAAACAATTTAGACTGATGAATAGCACTACAGGTAAGAGGAGAAATATGTATTTTTGATTTTGGGTTGAGCTTCCCCTTTAAGGCTGTAGTTAAGCCTTTGAGCTACAAATCATCTGTGCATTCAAATAAAATATCCTAAAAGAAATATTTTCACTTGATTTTTACATTAAAATGGCTGATATAAGGTTTCTTAAACGCCTGAAGGAATTTTGATCCATCTCTGGATCTCATTCAATGAGGCACCTTATCAAGTTCCTGCGGTTTAGTGTTGCACAGCTATAGATGATACGGAGCCAGTTCTCAGCCTGTGCTAAGCGTGCTACTCGCCTGTAGAGCTAGCATTATTCTGGGTGTATCTGTGTATGCAGGAAAGCCTTCAAACATCACATGCAGATTGTAGGGCTTCCGTCCTGAAAGGAAATCAGATTTCACGCTGGCTGTAGAATGGAAAGAGAGGAAACAGCCTTCTTATTCAAATCATGGATCATCTTTGGATCCACCCAGCAAACCCCTCCTTCCAAATAGATGAAGGCTTTTACATGAATCGCCAAGTGACAAATGCTCCCCTCACTTCTATATGGCATCTTGGCACCATGCCCGACTTGTATGGCTGGCACCGAAGCACCTTGGACTTGGCAATGGGGAAACATGGGGGTGGATAATAACTCGCTCTGCTTATTGTGATGAAAATGATAATGATGGTAATAATAATAATAACAATGGGCTTAGCCTGTCCTCTGAGCCCCATTTCTGTGGGTGTGGTGGTGAATGTAAGGTGATAGACACGGATAACGTGGCATTTTAGTGTTGGAGGCGATGGCAGATGGAGATTTGGATAGGAAATGAGGACGACCAGTGGAAGCAAAAAAGGGGGAGATTAAAAAAAAAAGATGGATTGACAATCAGAGGTGGAGATTAAACAGATAGAAGGTGCTGCTGGAGTTAAAGGTGGCAAGATCGAGGGACAGTAAAACAGAAGAAGAGGTAGAGAGGGAGACAGCTTCTCTCCAAGGGGTTGTGATTAGTTGGCCCAGCAGCTGCTTCAGTGTTGGCACCAGCTTTGTGCTGCAGAGGGTTGGCACAAACACACACACAAACACACACACACATACACACATGTATGGGGGGGAGGGGGGCACTGCGGCAAAGGCCATGCCAATGTGCCAACCATCAAACACACATACACACAAAACACACTTACAACCACAACACTAGAAAACTCTTCCAAAAGATAATCACCAGCAAACAGTAGCAACCTCTCATGAATTTCAACACCTTTCATGCAGATCACAGCCAGTCTCTCCGTACCTGCGTCCTATTAAAGGCCACCCGCGCAAAGATGGCTTGGGAGATACCCGCTCTCTTCAGTTCCTCCCTCACACAGTGGTAGATGTCATTTGGCACGTCTGTTGGCCCCACAAAAGACCCAGCCGATGTCTGTGTTTGCGGCCCGGCCACAGGGCCTCCCCCTGGGCCACACTGTGCCTGCTGCGGGCCTTGGGAATCAGCAGCTTTTGAGAAGACCTTGGCAGAAGGGGGTCTCCCTACAGGCGGGTGGTTGAGATACTGCTGCGGGGACGGTGAGAGACCCTGGCCAGCTAGCATGCGGCTAACAGCGTACTGCTGGTTGAGGAATTGGGCCATCACCAGCTGCTGATTGACCATTTGAGAGCTGAGAGGCTGGGTTACCAACCCGGGAGGGCGCAGGCCGAGCGGGGGACGGCCACATATGTTGGCTACTTCTCCATGAGAGAAAAAAAGGGTGGAGCTTTGATCAGGCGGGCTACTTTTGATTGGCTGCTGGGTGAGGGTGATATGTGTGGACTGGTCAGAGAAGCTGTCAATCTCTGGGGCAGGAAGAAGAAAGCAGAGACAGATTTGTAATTATTAACACACTAAATATTAACAATGGGCCTCATGCAGGAAGCAAAACCTTGAACAGATGTTCTCGTATTTCTGCTTATATCCACAATTTGTTCTTATTTTGTCAGGATAAAAATTGATTTCTGGCATTCACCAATGTTTTCTTATTTTTTTCTCGTTTCTTAGCTAAGAGCAAATTTTAAGAGTGGTCACGAGCACATTATCTCACAAGACAAAAACATCTTATTTTCACAGTCCATATATTGTTTGTCCAATGCCAGGAAACACAAGTTTTAAATTTGAGAAACATAAAAATGCCTTATAACTTAATGTAATATCCCAAATCATTCAAATCAAATCTGTAGGATAAAGAAATACTGATATACTTGGTCCACTGACCACTTTGATTTCAGTTACTGTGTGTCCCTCTGCTGACCAGAGCTGGAATCTTTACATTTACATTCACTTAAGTATAAATTTGAAGTACTTTTACTTTACTTGAGTATATTATTCTTGTGCACTTCACTTCTCCTCCACTACACGTCAGGGGGAAATACTGTACCTTTCCCTCAGCTACAATTATTTGATAACTTTAGTAACTAGTTGCTTTATAAATAAAGATTTTCACCAACAAACATAAGAAAATATACAAGTGGAGTTGAAACGATGAATCGATTCATTAGAAAAAATGGTTCTAGCCTCTCATATATGAGGACTTGCTGCTTTTCCTTTGATTATTTTAATTATTTTGATTTATTAACTTCATTTATTTCTTCTGCACTGACTTTTATTTTTAATAATTTAAATACATTTTCCTGATTTTACTTACATGCCATCATAACATTGTCAGTCCCGGGCTTTTACTAGGAACAGAATATTTTTACAGTGTGATATTACTAGTTTGACTTAAGTCAAGGAAATGAATGTTTCCTCCACAGCTTACAAATGCTTTGCCACAGCTGAGTTCTTAACACCCTGAACACTCTGAAAAATCACATTTACCTTTTTTAAGTTTATTTTATCAGTATTGCAGAAGCTCTTTGTCTTCTTTCAGACTTTTTTGGCGGCATCTCTCCAATTCTTGGGCCTGTGCCAGAGTATTTGCACACGGCACAACACCTGCCGTTACACAGTGTTTAGTGGGTGTTAGCTGTGTTAATGGGTTAGTTATAATCAAGTGGGATTCATCATTGAGCACACCTGGGTCATAGCAGATTTGGGTGGTTAAGGACGTTTGGTGCATCTGGAGCTGAATTTAGAAAAAATATAAATGAAATTTAACAGAATGATGCAGCACGAGGCCCAATGTGTCCCAGATACGTACTAGACACTAATTCCAAGCAGGTTTTAAGTATGTTGTGTGTTCACACTGGAAAATGAAGTACTCTCACACCAGACAGCATGCATATTAAATACAGTTGATTTTTGAGTGTGCTGCAGATGATCACTATTTTCCCACAATGCAATGCACAAATTAAACAGAGAGGCTTTTCACAGCTGGAAATTTTTAAATGAATTGTGGGCGGTAGTGAGATACCTCCAGAAACATCATGACGTCTGACGTTGTATGTATAATTTCCTTTTAATGTGGAATGGTTTGTCTAAGTGCTGAAACAGTATATTAATATGTGGCATGTACTGTATAGAGCGAGTATGGATTTGGGACATGCTGTAATACTTATGAGACACACTTATTGTTTGCAGGCTTGATTGAAATCCCCTCACCCTTGAAGCATTTGGTCTTCTTGAAGTGCTTGTACCATCGACCAAACTCGTGACACTTGGCAGCTGAGACATTTGCATAGTAAGTGCTATTTACAATAGATGATATCATACTCTGAAACAGAGGGGAAAAGACAATAGAAATTCATTACATTTTCCGAGCTCCTGCTATGGGCGGCCTGGGTGTCTCAGCTGTTCACACATCTGATATTAATGAACTCAGATCTGTGTTATTAAAAAGACCCCCAGGTAAATAGGATAATAAAGACAGATGAGTGTGTCAGTGTGTGAGCTCTGCACGGGCGTGTACGTAGAGCATGCATGTGTGTGTGCATGCAATAAGACAAAACACTAGAGGTCATCAGAGACTATGCCTCTCTGTCTCACTCTCTCACTCACTAACACCCACAAACACACACACACACACACAGTTTTTCCCCAAAGACCGTCATGTGCAATCTTTACATCTGATTACACCTTTCATCTTCTCATATTTATTTTAATCTGCTCCTTGCAAACAAGAGAGGGGGTAAAAGGAGTGATAGGCGAGAGGGAGAGAGATGGGGGGAGGGAGGATTGAGTATCAGATCTGCAGAGAAGGAAGGAATCTGAAGGAGAGAGAGATAGTAGGCAATTTGTCTTTATCAAACTGTAGATGTCCTACGCACCCTCAGGCAAAATAACAGATAGACTAAGTTGATAATTATGAATATTTATAAAAAAAAAAGGCCTTCCCCAAATACTGCATGATTAATGTAAAATTATTTCTGCAGTTGTGTCTGTATTTGCCTGATTAAACGATCAAGATCTTAAAACCAGATTTGAATGTTATTGCTGAATCAGTCAAGAGTGCGGGAAGAAAAAGCTAAATACCAACGAGGAAAGTATGGTGGGGAAATAGAGTGAGTGAGAGTAAGACGGTGGGCGAGGCCAACACACAGACAGACAGACAGACAGACAGAGAGAGTGACATGCAGACAGGTTGGCTGTGGAAAGAATCAAGATAGGCAGCAGCCCTGGCAGGAAGGCTTTTTAAGAGATAGCCATCTCTCTTTATCTGTTTCTCTCGCGCGCTCTGCCCCCATACCTTATCTACCTCTGCATCTGGACTTCCTGTCTGACTATTGGACCACACGCTTACTCTGCCTCATGCGTCAAAGTAGGCAAAAACACACACACACACATTTGCAGGCTATGGAAGGGCAAAGACAGTACATGCGTTGAACTTCAGTCTAGTCAGTGTCTTCTGTACCTGGGACAGGGGGCACTCCTTGGCCAGGGAGCTCTGGTTCATGTCCTTGAGGAGCTCCTTCAGAGCGTTTCTCACCGTGGAGTGACTCCACTGCTCGGGTGGCAAGTCCTCAAGTTTGGGACAGCTAGACAAAAAGCAAATTAAAAACACTTGAACTGCAGCAATATATATATGTATATATGTATTACATTTTAAAGGGTAGTCCTGAGATTTAGTAGCCTGGCATCTCCAGACCAATTCACAATTGCGAGTTAGTCTGGAACCTGTCGTTTCATTTTCGATTTCCAAGGGATGTTGTCAATGGCTGTAAATCAGAATGCCAATTGGATAGATCTACAACCAACCAGAGCAATGAAGCATGACGTTTAAATATAAACAGAGTACACTATACAGAGTTGAGCATCACCATGTTCGTGAACAAGTGTTGCTGTTTTTGCCATCACAATTTGAAAATAGTACTTCACCAGAAAGTTCCATATCAGCTGCAGCCATCTTGGTTGTTTTCTAAAATGCCTCAACGGCGCTCCTCTTTACTAAGTTAGGTTTTTGCTCACCGTTGTATCAGACTTGCCCCATATTAAGGTAGAAATCTCTTTTAATGGGGGGGGCAGATGCATTTGCCAGAGCAAATAAAGTGCTTGCAGGTTCATCCAGTGCTTTGCACTTCCATATAGTTGGGGAACGCAATCGACAACCTGATTTTTAGTACCCACTATGATCTAAACCCCCAAGAGTCGCTGGATTCCACAAGTCCCATAATGTCACTTAATGGCATCATTCATCAGACCTTGATGACATCATTAGGGTCATTGTCTCAGACTGAACATAGCTTCCTTCACAGCTGCAGAAGGCATACATTTTTTATTCACGCCGAGTCGTACTTCTTGTGATAAGTAAACTCGACTTCATGTGTAAACTCAGTGGAATACCATTTTAAAAATAAGTCATCCCGAAGATGTCTCTACTTGCTTATATGGAGACCCCAAACAAGTTGCTAGTCTAAAACACACACTTTCAAGCATGGGATCAAAGTCTGGGCCGTGGGGCAATAAACTGAAAGTGCTCATTGAATTAATTCAGCAAATAATCTTACATAAGCACAGGGAAAACATACATGATGCCATTTCCCTCTTGAACAAACAGGCTTTTTTACAGAAGACACGCTGGCATGTCACATTATTTTGCTCTTCTAGTTGTATTCTGTGATATTAAATATGCTGCACTGTCCTGACTCTCATGGTGGATCTGCCCCAATATGTAGCCCAACTAAAGGACCACTGTAAGAAAATGGGACATTGGTTCTTCTTAAATGTTACAAGAGGAAATAACTTTTTATGTCTTACACTATTAAAATGCTCATCAATATTTATTGCAACAAGCAACTACAATCACTTATTAAGTCAATCTAAAGGCATTCAGATAAGATAAAAAATAAGAGTTTCATCGTTTCCTGCTGGGTCTGATTTGGTGCGTGCCCTTTGGTTATTTTATTTTCTTAATACAAATTAGAGACTGTGGGTTGCTGGAGTCATGCACTGTGTGACAGGCTGAGAAATCCTCCACCTGCTTCACACTCAGGATCATATTCACAACGGATATTTTAGAGCCTGTAGACTCCACACAGACGGGTGAGGAATAGAAGCTGACTGTTACTGTAGACATATTTATAGATGCGATGTCAGCTTCCTACCTGTGCAGCTGTATTTTAAGGGTGATAACATGGTGAACATCCTGCAGCATATCAGCCACGGTGGCATCAGGAGCGTCTGTCACACAGGACAGAGGCACCGGGTTCCACCTGCCCACCTGGATCAGACCTGAACGCAGACACGCGAAAGGGAAATTCATGAGAAAACAACAGACTCATGTCCTTGCTTGTCTGTGAAAGTCTGTGTAATATACCTTTGGCCTGTGCAGCAGAGCTGTGCGAGTAGCCCAGTGTCAACAGTGCCATCTCTATGAGCTGATTAAACAGCAGATCTCTCTTGACCAACACAAACTCGGCATGTTCTTCTCTCCTCTCTCCCTCCTGAGGGTTTTCCTTGTGCTCCACAACACAGAACACCGGCAGCAGGCTCCCTGAGGTGATGGACAGACAATTATTAGACACATCAGCTGACACGTAGGATTCCTAATAACTGTACAAAAGACCCAGTCTGTACTATCATGCTCAAGCCCGTGTACCTCTGCTGTGCCAGCTCTTGCTCTGTGGCCTCACTGCAGTGGGTTTCTGGGCCAGGCAGGGGTTTTTAGCCACAGGACTCCCCTGACAGCTCCTCTCCTGGGCCGAGGGTCCCGCTCCGTTTTGTTCCAGTCGAGCCAGCTTGGCAGGAGGCGGCCGGGGGTCTACAACGGGATCACTGCCCTCAGGTTTCTTGGCTCCATTACACAGGGCGTCCATCTGTGGTCTCACACTGATACAGAGACACAGACGCTTAAAAATCAAACAGTGTGTGAGGTATCCTAATAAAAAACACAACATATCTTGGTAGTATGTCTGTGGTGGTGATCTGCATGCAGGGAGTTTATAGTAACCTCATATTTTGTTCCTAGAGAGTATTACATAGATTTTAAAGTAACTTTTGCAATCACATAGTGTCTTTTTAAAATGTTTCCATCAGGGTAGAATAGACTACATGCCTCCATAATGTCTAGACAGTAAATAAATAATAGCATACTTAAATACAGCAAGAATCTGGGAACCTGGTGAGCGTCTTTTACACTTCTCTGTCTAACAAGAAACTAGAAAGCATAATTGTGACACACACGTACACACACACACTGAGATCTGAAGGATATCCGGATCAGTAATAGTGGATGACCTTCACCCAGATGCAGCGATTAGTATAACCCTCTAAATCCAGTAAAAGTCCAGTGAATGATAGAGCGCGGTTTCCCATAATGAACCTGCTGTCATCTCCAGGCGCGCCGCTGTAAGCGACAGTGATTCAGTTCATCTTCGGCACCTAAATGCGCGCTAATCGTCCCACGTCTGATTCTGCTGAAGTTTGACCGAGGCGAAACCAACCTGTTTCAGTCGGCACAACGTGCATGTCCGACCTGCCATCATACATCAACAGCCCGATCCCGTACACATCGGCCGTATCCATATGTTATCCTCGCTTCCATTGATCTCCAGTTGAGGAGCAGACCCGTTTCTCTTGGCTGTCGGTATGCGTCCTCTCCCTCACATTAACCGTCTCTTTACCATCGGCATTGTCTCGTGTTTACTGTCCAAGTAGTTTTGCCTCTATCTATCTATCCCTCCTTGTTCTCCGACCGCGCTTCGCTTTCCGGTGTAACGATATATTGGCCTTAGCGCAAGTTGAGAGCGACCTCCCATCCGGAGCACCGGGACATGCTGCTACTGTGGATCAGGCTCCAGAGAGAACAATACACGGCTGGGAGCTCCTGGAGTGCATCCCCTATCATATATTAGGCTCCAGCACTGACTCCGGGACAGCAGTTGTTGGTTGCACTTCAAAGCTCTCTGCGCACGCGAGGAGAGAGACAGAGAGGCAGAGGGGAGAGAGAGAGAGAGAGAGAGAGAGAGAGAGAGAGAGAGAGAGAGGAGGAGAGAGACTCACACACACCCACACACACAGACTCATAAATACGCGGACCCAGCTGCATTAGCATATGGTGTAATAATGAATTCACTAGCGCGCTCCGTAAATGTATTAAATGTGACAATTGCGCATAAATCTATTTATTATTTTCTGCCGCATGCTGTGCACGCACTTATTATTGTCTTTAGGGTATTGGAGCTCTCCATGGTAACAAAGTGGAGCAGGACAAGGAGAAACTGGCTGACTGATATTAACTTTTGAACGCTGATGTTTCATTGTCACAAGATTATGATTTATATGCAGATAATTAACGCAGTAGCTTATAAAATACTATACTATACTATACTATAGTGTACTATGGTGAAATTACTTTGAGATATTTTACAGTGCGATTTCAATAAATTAAATTATTAGAGTCAAATGACTGAAATCAATTTCAGAATTATTTCTCACTTTATATTTCTGTCTGAAGTACTTATATGTAAAGATATACCCTGCTATGTAATTCTAGTATAGTATAATATAGTACAGGAAAGAGTGCTAACTATAAAGTTGCTGAGATATGCTTCTGAAATATTCTGTACAGTATATACTTTACTCATGGTATGGTAAAGATGTATATTTAGTATGTTAGAACATAGATGCACTATACTCAGAACATAACCTGCTATAGGCCCTATAATATCATGTATAGCCTACTATAGTATAGCAGTATATATCTGAGAGTATTACATATAGAGGGCAACTATGTTGTTGTATAGTATCATAAGCTACTACAATATTCTGCTATACAATACTATACTATGCTACACTATACTGACAGTACTAGGCGTATGCTAGTATAGTATTTTATAGTATAACATAGTGTAGTAGAGTTTAGTATTGTATATATCTTAAAGCATTGGTTCCCAACTGATTTGGTTTGCTGGTAGCTGCCATTATTAACTCACTCTACAGAAGGAAACAGCCCTTCAGTTTAAAAGGTCTGTGCTGTAAATTCACTGTGCTACAAAATAAAGTGGGTTGGGTTTTTTTGTTTTTTTGTTTATTACAAACTTGACACATTTGCAAGTCAGTTGTGGTCCATTCAAGATGGACAGGCAACCCACTTTTGGACTGCGACCCATCAGTTGGGAACCACTATCCTGTAGTAAGGGCTGCTGTATCACTACAATATATTGTGCATGTACAATACAATTCAATGTAATACTATACTATTCTTTAAGAAATATGGACCTATGATCCTATGCATAGCTATCTATGCATAGCATAGTATATTATAGTATAGTATTGTATTGTATCGTATCACATCGTATCGTATCGTAGTATAGTATAGAATAGTATAGTACAGGACAGTATATCCTATAGTAAGGGCTGCTGTACCACTACAATATATCATGCATTTACAATACAATACAATTGGATACAATATTTACACAGGGTAGTGTAGTGTAGTTCAATAAAGTATAGTGTAGCGTAGTGTGGTGTAGTATGGTATAGAGTAGTGTAGGGTGTAGCGTAGTGTGGTGTAGTGTAATTTAGTGTACTATAGTAAAGTATAGTAGAATATTGTAGTAGCTTATATTGTCCTACACAACATAGTTGCCCTATATGTAATACTCCCATATATATACCGCTATACTACAGTAGGCTATAAATGATACTATAGGGCCTATAATACTATAAGTATAACATGTTATGTTCTGAGTATAGTACATATACATCTATACTATACTATACTATACTATTGCACTACAGTACCCTACAATAGGCTATATCTGTTAGTATATGCATCTAGTACTGTACTATCAGTAAAATATAGTAAATTATACTATGTATATATATATATATATATATATATATATATATATATATACACACACACACATTATAGTTACCCTTACTTTTCCCCATTATACTTTACTATACTATACTAGAATTACACAGCGGGGTATTTCTTCACATATAAGTACTTTAGACAGAAAGATAAAGTGAGAAATAATTCTGAAATTGATTTCAGTCATTTGACTCTAATAATGTAACTTACTGAAATTACACTGTAAAATATCTCAAAGTAGTTTCACCAAAAGCATGCAAAGGTCAAAGAATTCAGCACTTTACCTCAAAGTTTTGGTACGGCTGAATCTATTAGCAGAGAACACAGCTTGTCTTGTGTCTTGTCTGCAGAAACTTTCAGCCAAGTATCACCAGAGCCCCCTTCACGCAGACCTCTGGGGATGAGATGAACCTCTGGAGCTGTGATCCCTAAATGGTGTTTTGTAATCTCGGCGAAGGTATCACAAGGCAAAAGGTGACAGGTGTGTGTGCGTGTTGTGTGATTGTGAGAGAGAGAGAGAGAGAGAGAGAGAGAGAGAGAGAGAGAGAGAGAGAGAGGACGAGTCAGAGCTCCTTCTCAGTGGCAGATAAGATTCAAAGACTTGCCCCATGAAATGTTACACCGGTGTGGTCACAGATCTGTCTTTTCTACAGAGAGAATGGGGCACGTAGATGGGTGGATGTCGTGCGATCAGAGTGTATGTTTGGGGAGAGAGAGCATGCTCTACTACTTTTGACTAATTAAACAAAGTGAATTAGCTATCTCCCCAGCCAGAACGAGTCATGGCTGGTTACACATCATTCATCGTGACTAATTCAGAGAGAGAGATGTCACTCAGCTGGGTGGAAATGTGTGTGTGTGTGCATGTGTATCACTCCAACTGCACCTCTGGGTATGCTGCTGTATAACTTCACTGTTTTGAGTGTGTGTGTTTAAAGGGACCTTCACTGCTATTTTGTGTGTGCCTGTGCCTTTAAGTGTTGATATGTTCATATATCTCTCTCTCTGTCACCCTCTGCTCCACTATTTTATCACTGGCTTGATACGTTGTCAATGAGGCTGGCATGCTAAATGATAATTAAGACCATTACATGCTCACAGAGCATGCTACCAGTGCAGCACACGGCTCCCTCAATCGGAGCCTCATCTCAGGGGACACCCTACTACTCACACAGTCGTGTATCTCTCCAAATTAGGTTAGATTTTCATTCCACCTCATTCGCCATGGATGTGATGTGGTTATTATAAACTCATGATATGGTTAGTGAGCCTGCTGCCATTAGATGGGTGGAGGCATCATGTTGGCGCGTTATAGGGGAAATGGATTGCCAGCACTCAGTATTGCACATCTCTGTTTCCTTTGCTCATGCATACTCTTTTTTTTTTAACATACTATACTGTGACGACTTCTCGATCTTTTTTATTTTACTTACATTGAAATAACATCTGCTAAAAAAGTATTTTGGATGGCAGCGGTTGGTTGCCTGTTGTAGCGTAGCAGTTTGCTTTCTTTATATTTTTTAATCAATATTTTTCAGACGTCTATGCAGATGTCTATTTAATTTCCTACATTTGAACTCAAGTTTACTGTACAAAATAAAAGAATGACACACAAATATATAACGATATAAAATGTACACAAATATAAAACAGAATAACACAGGTAAGAACAGTTACATACAGTAAAAAGATTACAAAATACTAAAATATTAAGACCACAGGCCATTGAAACGTGAATGTTTTAAGATTTGTCTTAGAAGTGTCAGTGGAGGAGGAGCATTTTATTGAGAATGGAAGGCTATTCCAAAGTTTTGGAGCAGCTGCCGCAAAGGCACGATCTCCTTTACCCACCAGCTTCAGTCGCAGGACATTTAAAGACATTGTTCTGAGGATCTAAGAGGTCGGGAGCTGGAGTAGGGGCAGAGAAGTTCAGCAATATACTGGGGTGCCAGCACATTTAATATTTCAAGTTCAAAATGAATACAAAGTTGTTCTGTAATCTCACACCGCCTCCAATTTATCTTGTGACCGCGAACATATTGATTTATTGAATGATCGGGGACTAACATAGGGAAAACTATATCTAAACATCCATTTACAGACTCTCACACAACTCGTGCAGCATAATCAAAGTCTTATTATCCAGTCTTATGCTCAGTACTTCCCAAACACGTGTGTTTTCTTGAAAAAACCTTGGTGTTACGAGTCTGGCTTTGAGAGCGTGGATAAGTTTCACTTTCAGTTCAGTTTTAAATCATAAGGTTTTAGCGAAAATGCATGTGTTTTGGAAGTACTGAGCATACGTGTGGACACGTTACACTTGATTATACTGCACCAGCTGTGTGAGAGTTTGTAAATAGATGTTTTTATATGGTTTTGCTATTGTCAAAGATGGTCCCCAGTCAGTCAATGACCAATATGTTTTCTGTGTTTTCTTCATACGTTTTCTATTCAAGGTAACACAGAATGACTAATTGGTATATAATCGGTCAGTTTTTGGGTGAGATATTGCTTTAAGTGCATTTTAACTCTGATAGTAAAGCAGGACTTTAACTTCCGAATAAGTATTTTTACATTGATGTTCTGGTTTTTCACCACTGCCATTGTCATGCCTCTAATCTGAAACACCCTAACCCAGAAACCTCTTTCTACAGATATATTACATATCCAGTAGTAGTAGTCTTTATTTGTCCCCGTAGGGAAACTGGGTCCATACAATAATTGTATCTGACATTGTGCCAGAACTAGGCTTGAAGGCAGCTGTATCTTCTCAGGTTTCCCCTGATCTTGGGTGTGTACAGGCTCCCGGCCTCTTAATATACCAGTGCAGATATCAGATATTGGCTGTGAAAAACTTAGCCTCAGGTTAGAGTGGTTTAGATGTGTGTATACAAATCACAAAGTCTTTGACAAAAGAGGTTCACGATTGAATGCAGGGACCTCCGGATTTCAGATGAGATTGTGAGCAGGGGATCAGATGTGAGACGTGCCCTCCTTACCGAGTAGATTGAAAAATTGATGGGTTTTGTTTTGTGGGGAGAAAGAAAATAAATGTCTTGAGCTTTTGTCTGAGATAAGGATGAGAGGACAGAATAAAGGACAAAAGATAGAAGGTGGAAGCACTGGGTTAGAAGAGAGCACGCAGTGTCATGTGACATTTTTACATTTGCTTGTATTAGGATGGCTTGTGCAGAGTGGTGTGTGAGTGATGGATATTGTGTGTGCGAATGTGGCTGTGTACATACTGCAAATACAATGTGGGCTATTAGCAGTGTCAAGCTATGTGCGTAAAATGAACGTATAGCCATATCTTTAAACAGCCATGCCCAATTCCTGTATGGCACCCGAGGGCATCATAAAAATCATCAAGTTAAAATGCTGGCACAGTGTTGCCTTTGCAGCGCAGCAAGGGAGTCTTAACGCATAAATGCATGACTGTATGTTACATAGGCACGAGGCCAGATCTGATTAGAGTTTAACCAAGCTGTTAATAAAACCAACCAAAGAACACAAAGAGAGGAGAGAGGAGTGGAGTTGGGACTACAGTAGAGCAGCACGTCACTCATCCAAAAACAAATTAATGTGTTATTGTGCACTTCCTTTATCTATTTGTCTTGTGTATATTTATTTCATATTTGATTCTAAATATATACATGTAAAGCTCCTGTATGCACAAAAATATCTTTGGTGACATCTCACCCAGAGGTTTTTCAGCTTTATTTAGTTTAGTTAGTTAGCTCAGTTTTTTCAGTACCCCCTCATCAGTGCAAAATGTTTTTGGTAGAAACACACATCCTGTGTCTCAAATCGCGTACTTCTGTACTTACACTTACTATTTTGAGTGCATAAGTGCATTCACACTGAGAAGTATGGCAAAATGCAGTGCACTATGAGTACCCGGATGGTGCTCAAAACGGTCACGAAGTTGAGTGTGGAAGTGTGGACTCTTCTCACCCTCAATGGTCGCCATCTTGGCTACGTAGCGGAAGAGGAGGGACCACTTTTCAAACTGGAAATGGCGGCCGAGGACTGTGCGACCATTACCGTCGCTGCATTGTACAAATACATGTGTTTTTTGCACTAAGCCCCACTATACTGTTGTCAGATATAAGCCAGCAGTATGTTTATTGGGTTAATTTAACAGTCTGTAATGATGTGGTACCGTGAATGCTAATGCTAGTTTGCTAACTGTTACCGGTTACAAATAGCCATTAAAAGAAACAAACGTAAATGTGAACTTCACTGTGTTAACAATTGCATTGAAAATAGGCATACTGGAAATAAAGTGGGGTTTATTTAACTTACATATACATTTTTACTGAACTTATCATAGAATAATTGTGTAGCCTAAGGGAATTAAGCACAAATGATATCTTTTAAATTAACAAATTTTGAAAATCTCGCATTCCCCCTGCAGTACTCCAAAGTACCCCTAAGGTACCCCTCACCTCATCAAACAAAAACAAAAATAAAACAAGACTTAGCTAGCATGTCACCCAGCGGTCCCTCCACTTCGCCGGGAGGAGCGTGGGCAGCAGCTCTGGAGACAAACCTTTGGTCAGAACGTTTGCTGAACTGATGGGTAGTCGAGCTTGGAGCTTAGGTATGCACTGGCTGGATTTGGGTTGCTATGGCCACTGACAGGGGGTCCATCACCAGAGCTGCTGCACACTGTCCTCCCAGCAAGGTGGTCTGTAGCAGCGGGGAGTGATGTGGAGGACGCACCTTGATTCGAGGCTGTAGCTAACATTAACTACACAAACATGAACCTGAAGCCGCAGCTACAGTATGAACCTTTATCTCCAGTTAGCAGAAGGCTAAACTATCAGCAACATTTTCTCTCCATCTCTGAGACACATCGCTGATATTAACACGTGTTTAATTTAGTTTCTTCTCAGACTCTCTTTTTAGGTTGCTTTGCAGTGTAAGCAGTTAAAACTAGTGCTCTCGACAGGAATCTCCACCATTTCATAAGGCTTTCACCGTCTAAGGGTGCACGCACATCTGCATTTGTAGAACAGCCAATAGGAGAGCACTCTCTCTGAAATGACTTGTGATTGGCCAAAGTCTTTCGTCACAGGCTAGGTTTTCTAAAGTGTGAAAACAGAGCCAAGAGGAGGAGCAGAAGTCTAGTTTCTCCCAGACTGCTTAAATTAAAACAGTTTCAGGCTCAGGTTATTATGGGATTTTTGCACAGTGACTCCAAAATGAAACTGCCTACTCCAGCTTTAATAGTGTCCTTCAATCAGAATAAGACTGTTAAATGATCTTATGTGATGTCTGTAATCTTTTATCTAACTCATCTTTTTGAATTAATTAATATAAGAATGTCTGATGAAACGGGGTAGTACAAACAGCTTCCTTACTTCATCAAATTCAAAATGTAGAAGAAGAACTCCAGAAGATGAGAACACATTACACTCTTATAGCCTCTAAATTGGCTGCATGTGGATTTGATAAAACACTTTGAGGTTGTAATAATAGTCTTAAAGGATGTAGTGTAGGCTGGAGTTTGACTTTGTAGCCTTTCCGAGGTCAAGCTTCCTTCTGGTATTTCAAGCTTTTTAATCCATTGTTTAGTGTAAGTTATTTATTTTAATTATAGTGCTTGGGTTTCTGATTACACTTTGGTCTTAATTGTGTTGAAAGGCACTTTGTTTTATAAAGTGCTACAAAAATAAAGATGTTGATACTGGTTAAATAAAGCTGCCGGTGAGGTAACACTGTGAGCAAGAGTGACTCACTTTGACTCAACTGTCACTTCACTACAAACTTAACTTTGACACACACATACACACATACACACAAAATGTGTGTTTGGAGCGGTGATCAGGCTTAAATGATGCATTAAGCACTTAATCACTCAGGTGAAGCATCACCGTGCGTTGGCTGTCTGTTTTAATTTTATTAGCTCACACTTTTTATGGAAGTATATCTCAGTGTCTCACGCTGCCTCACCTCAGGGACATGACTCACGTGTTTCTTCATGTATTTGTTTTGTGTGAGTGTAGGCACATACTGTACAGTTTTTGTGCTCGTTTGAAGCCACTGAGGTGATATATGATTCACAGCAGTCAGCCTCACAGCACTCGATGACCTCACTTTGTCTAAATGACATAACAGCTGTAACAGCTGCTTCACTGTCGTGGAGGTTCTGAGTAGGAGGCACAGTGCTTGACTTGTGGTGTTTCGCCCTTTGCTGCTGCACTGATGGTAATGGGATTGACCTAGATTGGAGTTGGTATCTGCCTGCATATGTGTGCGATTGTTGTTACTTGCTAGAGGTGTCTTGTACTTGCAACATGAGGCGTGTAATTGAAAAACTTTGGGTGCAATCCCATTTGTGGATTTACAGACTAGAGTTTGCAAACTGGGATTTTATGAGTACTTGAGGCGGTGTTCAAAATGATTACATCAGAATCGCCCCGTCCACCATTTCACTGAGGCTTGCTCATGAACCAATCGGTGTATCTTGTCATTAGTCAATATATAAATAGCTCTGGTCCTTATTAACAAAATGAGCTATAAAGCTTGGTGATAATCCCCTCTCATTGTGGTGAGCCAACTAACTTGTGCGCATTGAAGTTTGGTCGTTTCCCACTTTCTTTGGGGGAAGAACTAATTGGTTATGAGGCTGTTGTAAGTGAATAGTTTAGTTTCACCAAGACGCTCACAGATTTCACTTGCATTAGTGTTATTACTGTCCTGTAATGAACTGTCACCTTCAGAATTAAACGCATTTAGTAACATACATTTTGTAGGTGAACCCAAAGCATGCATATAGTTTATATCTTGGGAGATACCATACTGTGTTCTGGTATACTTCTATTTCTACATTCTACACAAAGTTGTTTTTTTTTTTTTGTTTTACAGTTTTTTTTTAATAATACAACTTTAACAATGTGATAAAATTCAGATGGTATACAACTTAAACTATGCAATAATAATAGACAAAAATATTTTTATATACAATAATGTATTATATGTAATATATTTTTAGAATGATAAAATTTTAATTAATATACAAATAAGGTAAAATAATCGCACTTAAAATAAGTCAAAAATAAATAAATGATAAGCTCTTTCGGGTTTAGAGCAGTACATCTATCATCTAGGGCACCGATATGCATAAAAACAAACAAAATGGAAGACAGAAAAATGTAAACACTGCAACATATCAGCATGGATAGATTACTGAACGAGCGTACTGCGCACAGGCTCGGGGGCCCAAATGTCAGGGGGCCCCCCTGAACTTCACTTGCAATACGTCAAATGATAAATTAACACATACCATCCTGGAAAAATTCAAAATGACCACAAAGAGACACAATATCTGTGCCCAAGGGCCCATTTGCTCATAATCTGCCCGTGCATATCAGTGATCTTTCTTAAACTTCACATGCAGCACTTCGAGTTACATACATGTGAACCAAAGACTTTACTCAGCCATGAAGTTATCAGAGCCCAAAGCAGTGGTTTTGTGCCCATGGTTCACCAAAGGGCAAACCAAAATCTCAAGGCACACCTGTATTTATAACTGTGCACAACAGCTTCTATAACATGTTCTATCACTCTCATCACGACATAAGACAATTAAATTAAGAAAAAATAAGACAGGTATCTTTCTGATACTGTCTACTGACATTTTATTCTCTTTTCTGTCAGTGGTAGGTCGTCTTCACTGGTGCTTTGTTGTAATTTGCACCGTACAATAAAGTGATCCATCGTTCTGCTCACAGCGTTCTCCTTTCAAATGTTATCGTTAAATTAAGTTACATTTTTTAGCTAGAGTTTGCCTCTTTATTAGGAAATTGGTGCACACAACATACTGATACAGTCACTTAAAATTATTCTTATTTGAAGG
This sequence comes from Epinephelus awoara, assembly GCA_035609425.1. NCBI lineage: Eukaryota > Metazoa > Chordata > Actinopteri > Perciformes > Serranidae > Epinephelus > Epinephelus awoara. The sequence continues at coordinate 12,942,679 of CM069310.1, read as the reverse complement.
ACATGTTTCTGCTTTTCTGCATTCTCCTCAGGTTGTGTTTGGCTTAATGCTGTTGCTGAAATACAGTTATTTTATACATTGGAGCATTGCACTTTGCTGTCCACACGAGGGCGCTATGGTGCAACAGATAAATTTGCTGAACATTTTTATGCTGATTATGGTGTTTTGACTTGAGCCCATCCCGCATCGTCTTCCCTGCAGGCCTTAATCTCACCATGAGATGGCGCTAAAAGCTCGCTTGTCACAGTGGCCAGCTGTGCGCCTGCTGACATACCTGTGTGCGCTTGGAGAGAGCAGCAGCGTGGACAGGTTGACACTCAGACGGTCAACACACAATGCAAATGAGACATGCATCTCCGGAGTTTTCAGTACAGCTACTGTGTTTTGTTTCAGTTTTATTTATGAACGGATGTGCAAATGAAGGTTCTGTGCGTAATTGTTTTTGGTTTGGGATGATGGGAGGAAGGAATGCTGTTTATTTCTCAGTCCGTCTCTTTTGCATAATACCTGGGCAATCTTCTATTTACGCATTTTCTCCGCTGCAAAAATGTACTGAATATAGAGTGCACTATATCAGGGAACAGGGTCAGAGGTAACAATGATATATAAACATTATGTCATCCATTCATCATGTGCACTGCTTGTAATGGGATTTCCATTGATTGAGTTGTGCCTGCTGTTATTCTAATCGCTCAAACATGACTCCACGACTTCATTAATGTTGTGATTTAAAAAAAAAAAAAAAAAAATCCAAAATGATTTCTTTAAGAAAAATATCGAAAAACAAATGTAAATAAATGAAAGTTGTGTTTCTAATGGTGAAGTCAACGTGCAACACTCCCATTTGATCACAGTTGTTGTAGAGAGTGATTGATGCCTCCCACCATTGCGCGCTGTGGAGAGATGATCATTGAATCCAACGGCACAATAATGGCATCGCTGACAGGGCGTCTCACTCTCCCCCGCTCGTCCCTCGCTATTACCTGAACCGCACCTGTGGGCTTCATCTTCTCTTGTCATTAACACACGCAACAGAAGCTCCAGACACGCGGGCGCGCGCGCCGTCGTGCACGCGCACCCTCCACCGACTGGGGATCGCATTGTGCTGAGTTGACCGGATAGCTCCATGTTCACATAGGTGCCGCGGCTTAAATGGGAGCGCCTCACACGTTTGGACGACTTGCACCTTCTCTTCAGTAACTTTGATGGGGACTTCGATACCAGGCAGGGAAAATGCCTGTGATGAAGGGATTATTAGCGCCGCAGAACACGTTTCTGGACACTATAGCCACACGGTTTGATGGCACTCGTAAGTTTGCTTTTAATTATTTTTAAAGACTCAGGTATTTTAGCAGTTAAGTTGCTGGCTGGCTTGTGTCCTCGGAGCTTGACAAAGAAGATTTCAGCCCATTTCTTGGATGTAATTGAATAGATTAAAAGCTTTACATGTGCAAAATCTAATAAAGAACATGGGTGATGTGTTGCCTGTGATGCAAATGTAGACATCAGGGCACCAGATATCTGAGGCCTGCTTTGTTTTTTGTGCTGAGACAGACTTTTAACTTCAAGGTAACTCAACGTTGTTTCATGTCTCAGCAGCAGACAGTGAGAAGAAAGCAGGAGACGCTCCCACAGCAATTAGCAGGCGGATGCTGTCGCTGTCCGCGGTGCTGAACGCTCAGCAGCACCACAGACAGCGACAAAGGGTTAACCGTGCGCTCACGCAGGCTCCCAGCTCCACACCTCACATTTGCACAACTTATTTACAAGTTGCAGCCTGTGCCACAGATGTGATCCACATATTCACGAACACACCTGAATAAATCTCAACTTCTCTGACTTGGCAACACACGTGATTTTCCTCCGCGTGTGAAGTTAACCTTTATTATCTCTGATCTTTGGCCCGACAAGTCCTGCAGGCGGGTGCGAGCTTCCTCCCGCCGGTCTGAAACCAGCAGCCGCATTTATCAAAATTAATTGGTCGGCGGCGGCATTACAGCGAGTCTTTACCCGGGCTGAGGCGCACACACTGAGGCATTTCCAAACGACATCTTTTGTCTGAACTCTCTCCTCTTTATCTTCTGTTTTTTTTTCTTTCTTATAATGATCATTCTCTCTTTTTCCTTTGGAGGATTCTTGGAAATTAGCAGTGTGTTACAGCTGACGTTTTCTCCACGTTTAGTCGAGCTGAGCTGCCCTGCTCCTATTCTCCAGGCCTTTATTGTCTTTATGATCAGTTTCAATTCATGTTCAGGCTTTAAAGAGTTACATCTTAGTTCCATTGTTTCTGTGGGCAGCTGAGGCACACTCTTGGGTGTGTGTTTTTGCAGTGGCTTACTTGGTTTGTCTATTGCACTTCAGATATTAGCATAGGTGTAGATTTAACGGGGGGCTCAGGGGACACACACCCCTCAATATTTTGGACATATGCATTTGTTCTGGGTTCAAACCCTTCAGCTTTTTGCATGTCCTCCCTGTGTCAGTATGGGTTCTTTCTGGATTCTCCTTCCCTCCTTCCTCCCACAGTCCACTGACACACTGGTTAGGTTAACTGGGGTCTCTAAATTGCCAGTAGGTGTGAACGTGAGTGTGAATGGTTGTCTGTCTCTATGTGTCAGCCCTGTCATAGTCTGGCAACCTGTCCAGGGTGTGTTATAGCTGGGATTGTCCTAAACAGCATGAGCATGAATGAATAAATAAAGATATCCGCTCCATAAATTAATACAAAAAAAGCCCAAAAATGTGCATAAAGGTGTGCCAGAAAGCAGGAAATTAAGTGCTTGATGTTCTGAATTTTCTGGCAGAGGATTCCTGAAAAACCCTGTTTCATATTTGTCCATCCCCAATTTTGAAACGAAACCTGTAACCTTGCATATTAGGCTGCTATAATGTGTGAGTATTGATTTTTTTTTTCCTCCAAACACTGATTAGGCTATTTGTTCGATCTGGAAATGGTGAAAAATGTCCATCGCAGTTTCCTGTAGATCAATTTAATGTCACCAGTTGTCAAGTTCTGTCTAACTCACAGTCCACAACCTACTCAGCTGATACTGTTAATACAAGATAAATCTACAAATTTTCGCATTTGAGAAGCTGAAACCAGTGAATTTTCAGCCTTAACTAGCAAAATAGTTAATTGACTAATATTTGCAGCTTCATGTATCAGTGTGTCACAGTGCATCCAATCAGAGTGGGGTCGGTACAGTATACAGTGTTTTAAGAGACTACTGTATATTGTCTATTTGTCAAAAACACACAAGCAGTACCTTTTGTGTCATTACTGCTGTTTCAAAATTTGCTGAATAGATGCCTCTACAGCCTCTTTAAACACACTCTCTGTCTGTGTCATATTAATATTTGCCACTTATTGTTAAAATCCTTATCACAGACATTACTGAGTGTCTCGTTCCAGCCCAAACTCACCACCTGACCCCACTCATACCCTCCTCTTTGGGACATTTCAGATTTTGTCTGGCATGCTCAAACCACTCAGAGAGGCACTGTCATAACCACAGACATCCGTGCTTATTTCACCCCCCATATCCGCAGGTTGAGCACCACTGCATGAGTAAGAGCAGGGCTATATGTCGAGTGGCAACAAACATTCAGCTACCTGGGCAGGGGCTCTGTTCTAACACAAGGGAATTGGAGTGGTACTGTACGCCACAAATGGGTTGTCCTTGAGCTGCGAGGTAGAGGAAATTAACGATGGATTTCAACTGCAAGATGAGGCAGACTTGAAGGCAGCGGAGCCTGACTGGACAAATTGGGTCTGATGGCCTGGCCAGGAGTAAATATAAGGGGAGTGCTGGGTTCACTGCCATGTGATCCCCTTTTACGTCATCTGCTCGGGCAGGTCAGACCTGGAAACAGTGTGTGATAAATGGGTGAAAGTGAAAGTAGGCAAGGCTTTCACTTGATTTGTACTCACAGAAAAGTTTTTTCTATTGCGTTAGCAGTGGCCTTTGAAATGGATTAAACTTTTTCAGTGCTCATAGTGAGAGATTTTTTTTCCATGCTTCACACCATTTAAATAAATCAAGGCAACTCAGGCTAAAGCTAGTGGTTAGAGAGATGGTTAATAAGCGGTAACTTTCAGGATAAATTCACTTAACAGCAGTGAGAGGACACCAAATAGATGCCTGCTCATTTAAATAGCTCAGATGAGAATAGATGTAACACATTTAAGTCTCATTTTCGGTCATCCCACAGCTCCGTTTCAGGACTTTTCAAAAAGACAAACAGTGTTTGTGTGTTGCTGTGTGCTCTGTCGACTTATTTGTTCACAGACACAAACACCTCTGATCACAGCGTAAGGATCAGTGTGTCCCTGTTTGCCCGTAGTGTAGCTGAAATAACAGAATCTGTCTGTAGCTCTGCACTGCGATGGCTGTGAGAGAGTGCTGTGACACCTTCTGTCATCAGTTTGCCATCCAGGTGACTAACCTTACCACCTGTCCATCACTGGAGCAGTATTTAGTGGGGTGCTGCTTGTTACAGTCACACATTGTACAGTAATTTGAGGCAAATGTAAATTATCTTCAACACTGACTATTTGGTCCATAAAACATCTGCTCGAGATGAAAAAAGTGACAAAATAGTTTCAGCTCTACATTTTTTTAAAACAACACATACAATATGAACATCATGACATCTGGGCTTAAATAATGGAGATTTAAAGTATATAATTTTGTTCACTTTTTCATCCAAGTATCAAAATATAGATACTTTAATACGTTAATATCTTCAGTTCCTTTGTAACTGGCCGTCTGTAGAGGTCGTCGTATCAGCAGTGGTGGAGGAAGTATTCAGATCTTTTACTTAAGTAAAAGTAGTGTCATGTATCAGTTCAAGGATTATACTGAAGAAGACTTTCTGTCGAAACGTCTGTGTTTTCTGCTACTGCCATCCAAGTTGGTTTATTAAATTTACCAAAAGGACATTTGTGAGTGCTGGCATTTTTCCCTTTTTTCGCTGTTTCTGGCCATGCACCTTTTGAGGGGATTTATTTTGAGAGTGCTTGCTTCTTTCCTACGTCAGTTCAAGGAGTACCCAAATGCAGACAAACTGGCAGGTCGAACTTTGAACAAAAAGCAAGCTTTAATGCAGTACGTACAGGCAGGTAACTAAAAGTCCAAATGAAAGCAGAACCAAAACTAAACTGAAAACCAACCAGGATAATACGCTGAATTCAAATCCAAAATCCTAACAGAACATCAGGCAGGAAACAGAGCAGGGAATGACACCAAGAACACAGGGATGAGCATAAGATGAATGCGGGACGAACTGACAAAGAACAAAGGCAACACACAGGTATATATACACAGAAAACTAAGGAGGGAAATGGAGACTGGCTAACAACAATGGTGTGGAGGGGAACACTGGGGTGGAGCAAACACGACTAATACAGAACAGGTGTGAAGGGAAGATTCTGGGAACAGGGAAGGACTAATGAGACAGGTGTGACAGAAAACAGGCAGGAAAACACACAAAAACAGATAGTAAAACCAGATATGACACATGAGGAGAGAATCTACAAAATAAAACAGGAAGCAGATTAAACATGAGTGAATGAAACAAGGAGAACAAACAGAAAACTCCAAAATAAAGTCCAAGTCAGCAAAACGTACTCAAGAAACAAAAATAAAAGTATTCATTATGCAGATTGGCTCCTTTTGTGGTGTTATATTATTATAGAACACTATATTGTTCTCTTTTTCTCAATAATGAATTCACATAAGAGCATTTTAATGTTGTAGTTCATCAGTTTGGAGCCAGTTTTAGAAACGTTGTGTACTGGGTAGGTTAGTAGAATAGTACTGCATCATACCTTACAAACATTTTATGTATATTAAAAGTAACAGTGACTGTCAAATAAATGTAGTGTTGTAAAAAGTACAATTTTCCCCTCTTAAATGTAGTGAAATCGAAGTGCAAAGAAGCATAGAATGGTAGTACTTAAGTAAATGTACTTCCACTACTGCTAAATATGATATAAAGTACACTTAAATGCATCCATATGTTTCTCTGGATAACAAACAGTCACTTAATACCTCTGAACTGAAGCCATTACAGTCTCGTCACCAGCTCAGAACACTTGCTGACTTGACTTTCTATCAACCAATGAAGGCCTTGACTGGGGCGATGGACCGTATTGGGCTGTCCTTGTGCCAAATTAAGCAGACGGTTTGGTGGTGGAGTTGTAACAGAGGGCTGTGTAAAGTCTCCCAGTGTGTGCTGCGTGCTCCCCATCCTGCACCATTCTTCCAGATTGCTATTTTCTAGCTCTCAGCGCACACGAGTTCCACCTCCACTAGGCAGGTAATTACTGTCACAATCACTGATGCCAAGACTTGGAACAGCTGCGTGTTGAGTCGGTATGTTTAAGTGTGTATGTGAATGAAAGAGAGAAAGAAAGACTGGGGATGGGGGGTGGAGGGTAAGGCCCCGCATGTGTGTAAAGAAAGATGAGGACACGAAGGAGGAAGAGCAAGAAGAAAAAGAAATGTGTGCAGCATTTCAGCACTTTGCTGGTTTGTGTCACAGAACTTTGTGTGAGTGTGTAGCACTGTGTGTGTGTTCAGCTGTCTCTGTCGTTGAGCATAAGGGCAGTAAAGCAGAAGTTTCCTCTCCACTGATTAACTTTCTTTAAGAGCAGCACATCTAATTAAGCTGCTAAAAAGTGGCTGTGGGATCCCACACCGTGATTATACCACTTGCTGCTAGGTGAGTGTTTAAACACTCATCTGGGTATCGCACACAATAGAGGAAGCCATCACTATCAGATCCCGCTGTCTCAGAGAAGACAGAGAATATATTGTTACTGTCCCTATGGCTCAGTCTCACCAGCAACCTTATGACCCACAAGAAAACCCAGGGAGCTAATTATGGAGTATGAAAGACCACAGACAACATGCCGATGCGCATATGCTTCAGTGAGGTTTCTTAAAGTAGAGATAACCTGAGTTATTTGTTAGCAAAAGCCAGGATCACATATGTCATATAATGTTAAAAACATCCTTTAATTCCCCATAACAGATGCTAAGTGCATTTTTATTTTACAATCTGATTATGCCAACTTGTGAAAAGACAGGTCTTGTGTTGTCCCCAGCTAGAGAATGACTGTGAAACAAGTAATGAGTGCAGTTATGAGACTGTGAGGGAGTAATCAATCATCATTGACTGTAGTGCTGCAGGGTGCAGAGGGGCTCTCACTTACTGGCAGTGGATTGGCACTGCTGTTCCCATTTTCTCCAAAGCCCACTTAATATCAAGACTGTTTTATTTCAGGGTAAAAATAAACAGAAAGGATGGAGCTGTGCTGTACGCTAGTGAACAATAGAATACAGAGGTACTCTTATCTGTGAAAGCATATACTGCCCTAGTGACGAGTTTCACCAGGAAGTAGCGCAATTAAATTCAACCACGCGTCTTTGTAAAATAAGTGGTGCTGGAGTGACGTAGTGACTACTGTGCGGTTACCTAAACTATGGCTGCTAGCTATCCTACTAGTAGTCCTGACTCAATGGATGTAGACTGTGTCTATAAGCCTGCCATTGGCTGAAATCCTCTTTGCTACAGTAAACAACAACCTCTAAGCTAACAACTAACAGACTTGATTTGCCACATTTTTCGAAACATTTCCAATCAAACAATACCTGAATTCGGTCCCTTTTTGCGCCAGGGGTCTGATCCCAAACCGTCCTGACTCCCTGCTTGGGAGTCTATCCGGTAAGCATGAGCTAACATAGCACAGCACTAACACCCAACACTGAGCCATTAAATAAGTACTTAATATTGATGCCACTTCAAGGTAGTGTATTGGTACTGTTATTGTATTTTTTTAATGATTCCCAGCCCTGTCTGTTACTGTTATTGGCGTCGTTTTGTTTTGTGGAGTATTGGCCATTTTATCGACAGTGCTCGCCTCCTCACTTGCAACTGTTCCACCAAAACACGTTCCCCCCCAGACACTTTTGCAAGAGCACCATCGTTTCATCCTGCTCAAGACAATTGTAAATGTTTTAAAGAAATGAAAACAAGCCAGAGCATTTTTTTTTCTCCATAGCAGAATAATAATCACTGTTTCCCTTTCTCTAGCGCTGACATGCACAGCGCTGCGGTGGTAGGTCTACATGAGACTGTTCTACTAGCTAAAGCCAAAATATCTCACGCTTTATCTGGCTTGAAGTTGTGCATAATTAAGGGCAGAGTTGCTTTGAGTGACAGGCTGGCTGCTATGCTGCCATGCTCTCTGTAAAGGTAAAGTTCCACTGATTGTCACACACCTGAGTGTGTGAAATTTGTTCTCCGCATTTGACCCATCCCCTGAGGGAGCGGTGAGCAGCAGCGGTGCCGCGCTCAGGAATCATGTGGTGATCTAACCCCCCAATTCCAACCCTTGATGCCAAGTGCCAAGCAGGGAGGCAATGGGTCCTATTTTTATAGTTCTTTGATATGACCCGGCCGGGGATTGAACCCACGACCTCCCAGTCTCAGGGCGGACACTCAGTCTATGCTACCTGTTGGCAGTGTAGCTTGCTTGCACATCACCAAGTACAAAAAGTCAGTGCTATTTATTCATTAGACATACAACACCATCATTTTTAATTGTTTTATAATTTCTATTATTCAAAGCTTCATTAATTGTTTTTTTTTTTTTTTCGACCACTAGGGGGCAGTGCAATAAGATGTAAACACAACATTGGCATATCACATCACTGATGGATTACTGAAGGGGCCTACCGTCACAGGCCCAGGGGCTCAATGTGTCAGAGGCCCCGTGGCATTCACCTGCAAAATGTCACTCAAAGTAAAAAGACCACAAAACGACTGGGCCTTTTGCATGTCTGAGCCCACAAGCCCATTGTCTCATAATCTACTCATGTATCATATTAAAGTTGTATGGTGAACTTTTGTTTTTTCACTGCAAGCACTGATTGCTGCTTCAGTGTTTACACTTAAATAACAACTATGTGCCCCAAGACAACATGTTTAAACTTGTATTAATCAGAAGGGGCTGTTTCCTACAACATCATCAGTTAAAAGATCCAGCATCGAGCTACTAACTCACTGTAAACCAACATAGCTACAGGCACTGGCTTAGTGTGGGAAATGTAAATTCATGTTTTGAATTAATAGCAACCCAGCATCCACCGCCTTTAACAAGGCTTTGACAAAGTAATCTGTTAATATAATACAGCCACTGTCATCAGCACAGACTCAGCAGGCAGTCGCTGTCCCCACTGTAAGGTCACTAGACTTGGTTATTAGTCTACACTTAAAGGGACCGAGTATTTCGCCTGTTCCACCAAACTTTGGGACTTGTGTATGAGCGCCTCCCCGTTACCATAGACGTTCTGCCTTGTTAAACCGCCTAATTAGCAAGATTCCTCTCCTAATCACCGCCTTTAATGGACTGTCCAAAACGATCGATAAACGGGGTTTCACCAGCTGAAGTTTTGGCCAAGTCGGCCATTTTTAGACTCAATTAATTTTTCAAATGACAGGATTGGGAGAAAGAGAGAGGGAGGCTGTGGCAAAAACATTTTTTGAGGAGGCAGAGAGGGAAGTAGACAATGGAAGAAGGAAAAGACACCAAGCAGAAGAGGCAGAGAGAAATACAGGGAGGCGATATTGCAAATTACAGGAATGTAATGGCTGGTGTAATGTTTCAATTGGTGCGAGCCATGGGGACTGTATGATAAAGAGCCACGGAAGTGATTAAGGCTGTGGATTTGTCTAATGATTTTCTCTCCTCACTTATATGGTGTGAGAGGATTACCTCTGTTTGATTGGCTGTCTGAGTCTGTGCATGCATGTCCAGTGTGTGTGTGTGTGAGTGTGTGTGTGTGTATTTATAAATATGCTCTGACTTCAACACAAAATATAAATAATTGGTGCCTAGAGTTTGTTGATACAGCACAGAGACATTGGTGTGTGACATATATAATCCCGAGTGTTGACTAGATTCAATATACAAGACAAATTGTACAGTTGTAACCTTGGTTGCTATGGTGTGTGTCAGTGGTTACCATGGCAACTCTGGAGCGACTTTTTTTGTGGTTATGTGACTGCTTTGTTGCGGTTTTCTGAGAGGCTGGTATTAATTCTGGCAAAGAGGTGAGGAGGTCTCTCCATCCATCTCTCCACTTCCCTGCCAATTTTTACCACACTCCATCTCCATCTTTCATCATTCCACCTCTCACGGCTCCATCTCGCTCACTTTCAACTTTTCACATCGCCCTATCACCCTCTGTCCTTTTCCCACCCTCATCTGTCTGCCTCGGTGTATATTTCAGCCTCACCTTCTTTCCCCTTACCTGCCCACATGCCCCTCCATCTTTCACTTTCACACCTGCTTTGACATCATGTTTTTTTTACCCCTGCTGCGTCTCTCTGTCGGTTCCTGCTACTCTCCCTGTCTCTATATCTCTTGCTATTTGTCTGTTGCTGTGTGTTGATGTGTGTGTGCTTGCTCACCCGTCATATGAATCACTGTGCCGTAAATAGCTCAGGGGTTACTCTAGGTGGTGTCATGGGGCTGTCTAGGAGCTGGTGAAAGTGCATTTGGAGCATTTGTGGAGTGTGTTTAAAATCACAAATCTGGGACAAAGCAGTGTGTGTGCAAGGTAACATGAACGCTCACCTCTTCCCCATTATTCCATCTGTTGGGTGGCTGTAGTGAAGGAATGTACCTGATGGTGCAACCTACCTAGTTACTGTAGCACTGACCTGCTGAGAAAGTAAACTCCAACAAGTCCAAGACCAGCTTTTTTAAGTGACCTGACTCTACTGGTTCACCCCTGCTTGGTTCACAGAGTCTCTTTCAGAGTTGAAAGTGGGCACAACTGGGCATGTACCGTACAGAAGCAGGTTTTGGATTCATTCACTCCTGCCTCATGCCAACAATGCCCTTTAAGAGTTGTTCAAAAAGAAAGATTTGTTAAGGAATGTGACACCACTAAAGTTCACACTACAAGACTTTTAAAATCAGCAGATGACTGTACTGTTCACATTTCTCAACTTTCAGTCTTGTTATCATGAGTCTTGAAGACGCTGTGGTTTCCTCACTGCATGACTGTCCGGCGACAGGGGTTCAGTACACTACACTTTCACAAGGAGGAATCCCCTATGAGTGTGTGTGATGTGCAGGTTGACCCACAACCCGTGGGTCCCGTTTGTTGACCATGGGTGGGTTCGGGCAGCAGGTCAAAAAGTGACAAAGCAGCATTCTGATTAGGCTATTAATAACTTACAGAAATATTGCGTGCAAAAGTGAATCCAATTTCCATCTCCTCTTCTCCTCTGTCTGTCTGTCAGTCTCTCTCTCCCTGTCAAGCACACACACACACACACACACACACACACACACACACACACACACACACACACACCCCTTTGAGAGCACAACAACGCCCAGTGCTTGTGTCTGTTCTCAACCCATGTCCTACGCTCCCACTGAGTGTAACTCACCAACAGATCCCTGACAGTTCAAGATACGTAGCCTTCTCGATATCAGAGGAGCATCTGTGATACATTGGCAAGCTTCTGGTGATTTGCCTCTTTGTCAGGGTGCTCCAAAAACTGTTGGCAAGTGGAAAATCAAGACAAAAGGCAGAAGTGTACTATCAGAAAGTCAGGGGATCGCCGAAGACAGTAGGATTCATCCTCTGGGAACCATGAATGTTAGTGCACAAATCTGAGATAGATGTGAATTTATATTTCACACAATAACTGATAGATTTGATCTGGTGGTGGCACTAGATAAAACATCAGAAGATCACCAATGTTTGGGGGATTTATCCACTGGGGGCTATCAAATTTCATGGCAGTTCATCATAATCATCAATGTGACCTCTTGTATCACTAGAGGAGAAGCCAGGGCATCAAAGCAAGAGAGATTCATCCTCTGGGGGTCATGAATCTTTGCCCCAAATTTCATGACAGCACACAATAGTTGATTTGATATGGTGGACCAACAGACCAAACAGCACTGCCATGCAAAACACAGATGCTGACTGTTTGTGGAAGGCAGGGTGCCTACTGTGATGCTGTAACAAGAGTATTTCTGCTGTTGCTTCTCAGAGAAAACAGTCATTATTTGATCACACGGGGTCACTTGTCAGGAAAACATGAACATCTGTCATGTAATGTAAGTGTCTGACCAAACCACTAATGCTGTTCATTCACACAAATCTCCAAACCACTAAAAGTAATACATTTTGACAGAAGGAAACAGCTGTCTTACGCTGGTGCTTTGATGGTATAATTACACTTGAAATTATCCTTTATTAATAGCTCACATGCTTCAACAAACCACTTGCTCACCAACAGTTACAAAGCACTTGAGTTGACTTTTATTGCATAAGAAGGCTCCGTATCCACCCCTCTCTTCTTCCCTCCTGCTCTCTTTCCTCTCCCCCTGCCCTTTCTCCTCCTCTGCCCTCCCCTCTCTCTTTCTTTGTCTCTGTCTCTCCTTCTCCGCTCCTCCTCTTGTGTCCCTGTGGGGTTTCTCCAGCAGCTGTCATGCAATAGTGTGAGCATGAGGGGAGATGATCTATGGGCTGCTACACCGGAGCAATTAGCCAAAAGAAATTCCGAATGGAGAGGGAGATACAGTCAAGGAATGGGAAGTAATGAAGGGGTTGAGACAGAGGAGAGCAGATCCAGAGTGGGGGGAAAAGGAACACAAGAAAGAGGTGGGGTTTGAAGTGGTAGACAGTGAGATGAAATCTGAAAAGGACTCAGAAGGAGAGATGATTCAGACTTTTCCTTAAGTAGAGTTTCGGGTGCAGGGCAAAGATAGTAAAAGTAGACGGATGATGCTCTCGACGAGGTGGTGGGGAAGGAGGTGAGCGTGTGCAAAGGGTGAAGGAAATAAATGGATTGGGGAAAAGAGCCATAGTATGGTGGAATTCCAAGGGTAGAGAGGAGATGAAGAGTAATTAGGTGGAGAGATCCAAACCGGTAGGAGGGACATCAAGAACAGCTGGGAGGGAAAGAAGGAGCAAAGGTTGATAAGGGAGGTGGGGGAGTGAAGGAGGGATAGAGCCAATGACAGTGGGAGTGATTGTGAGAAAAGAGGAATATACAGTAGGGAGGAAAGAAATAAGGGAGCAAAGGTGGGAGTATTACGGGGGAGGGGGTGTAATGCTGGTACATTCGTAAAAGAAAGGAAGGAGAAGGGGAAAGTGGGGCAGTAGGAGGGAGGAGGAGGTAGAAAAAGGAAGAGAATAGTAAGTATAAGGGAATTTGGTGGAAAGGACAAAGTTAAAAAGTTAGTTTAAAGGTTAGGAAAATGGTAAAAGCCCTTTTTTTGCCAGGATTGTCAAATTGTGTCACAACAATTAATCAAAGAATTCACAAGCTCCTAAAAAGTTAGTTTTTTAAAGCATTTCTCTATTACAATACATATGTGAGACTAAATAAACACCAGCTGAAGTGAAAGCTTAAGAAGCACCCATATTTTTAAGGAATTTAACACCCCAAAATACAGTTTAGTTTCATCAGGACTGTAGAGGTGTGGTTCAATCGGATGTGATTGACAGTGGCCTGGCAACATAACCCATCAACCCCACAGCTGTCATTACATTGGTGCATGAAATCACCTGTTCTCCAACTAAGTCCCATCCACTTTAAACCAGTGAGAAAGAACCCAGAACAACAACAAAAATGCAGAAATCTCTCTTGTGAAATAACCAAACTAGCTCCAACCTTTGTAAGCTATTGTGTATTCCTGTGGGACCCCATTGCTGATACAAAAAGCTGATTTTGACTTTAGAGGTCCAGTGTGTAGGATTTGGGGTCATCTATTGGCATAGATGGAATATAATATTCATGACTATGTTTTCTTTAGTGTATAATCAACTGACACTGCAAGAATCATTGTGTTTTCGTTGCCTTAGAATGAGCTGTTTATATTTACATATGGAGCCGGCCCTCGTCCACAGAGTCCATCATGTTGCTTATACAGTAGCATGAAAGGGACACATCAAACACCGGCTCTTGATCGTGCCATTTTTGTTTCAGTTGGTTGCAAAGTGTAACCTCAACCCTAGATGTCACTAGTCCTGCACACTGTACCTTTAAGGTCCTTTACGATTACAAAGCAATGGTTGCACTTTTCATACTTAAAAGTCTTGATTTTCTTGATTATTGTGGACACTTTTGATGCTTTGGGAACAACGGATGCAAAGGCCCAACACGCTAATACGTACCATAATAACTCTATAACAATAGTATTTATTATGTCTTCTACTTGTGGTTGTGTGTCCATTTATACAGTCAGCATATATTTGACAGGTGTTCCAATCTGCATCACTAGGTATAAGCTAACATCACCTTACTTCTCCTCCATACACACTTGAATACACCCAAACACCATACAGCACATCAGTCAATTCTACCCAACCAGGGTAATCCACCGTCAAACACAGTATGGTGTGGATTTTACTGTTAACATGCGTTTTCTGTCAACACCATCCTCTCGTGCACTGGGGAGCTGCTGCTAGACAGGCTGCAGGCCTTTGCTCCGGGTCCCTGAGAGGCCAGCAGTCCTTTCGGTTTCTCTCTTGCTTACCCCGAGCCTGAGGGGCCTCACGTCTGACAGCCGGCCCCAACGCTGAAACCCGCTCTGACCATCTGTCTGGGCCATGCAGTCAGAGTAATGCTGCTGACATGACATTCTTGTGTTTTTCTTTTTCATGAAGGGGTATCACAGTCACTGCGTTTGAGTCATCTGTGTTGACTATGATTTTTAAAAAAAAAAAAAAAGTTAAAGGGACAGGACACCCCAAAATCAAAAATTTTGGTAATAGTATGAACCAAGTTAATTGTTGAGATGTGAGAACCCAGCAATAAGATAAAATGGAGGTGAGCTGTAAAATAATCAACCAAACTGTCCACTTGAAACATCCATTATGGTTGCACATGGTTTACCTGTGCAGTGAGTGATTATTACCAACATTTTAGATATGCTCACTTTCAATTTTATGCCCAAAAAAAGTTCTGGATAATCTGACTAAACTGGTGGTTACGAGGCTTTTTATACAACCTGTCTTGTGTTTTTTGCCCATTCCAACCTTTGTTTGTGTTTGCAGATCTCCTCAGTTACTTTGCTAAGTACAGCATATCAAACAGACGGCAAAAAAAAATAATAATTTTGTTTAAATCTGGTGATATCATGTGTTTTTCTTAATATCAGCAAATCGTAAGAAAAGACCAAAAAAAACCAATGAATTTATCTTATTAACAAATATTGTGTGAATAGCCAAAGCCTGATATTATTTCCCTGACACATAGACCATCATTTGTTTTCCAAAAACTATCAAAAATACATTAAAAAAACACAATTAAGCCACACCTTGTACAGGGGAACATGTTCATGAGATTTGTTGCCACTGTGGACCAAAATGTAGAGTATGACCAGTCTTAACCCCGTCAACAAAACTTTGCAATGATGCTGTGTCCCCAGATCTGAGCAAATTTGCGACTGTAAGCAAAGGAAATGCTGTACATACCACCCAGCAGAATCATCCTTTACTCACTTTTACATCATCGCAGAGTAATTCCTCTCTTCCCACATTTCCAAAAGTGACATGAATCACAATTTTCTGCGAGTGTGCAAGCGTGCAGAAGCAATTGTTGATCGCTGAATGGGATTACGAAGAGGAACATGTTGCTCATTCCTCTTGAGAGACGCCTACAAGGGTTTGGTTCTCTGCCGTTGTATTCCCTGTTCAAATCTAAGGTGGTTTCCCTCAACAAAGCCTAACGTACAACATAAAATGATTAAACACTGGGGTTGGTGGAAAAAGGAATTATTGATGCAGAAAATTGATTTCTGTAATGAAATGTAATTGAAACAAGTCGCTTTGCAGGATGTCTCATGCAGTGATTATAAACAAGTACACATTGCTTTGTGTGTTTCTGTATATGAGTCTTTGGCTTAATGTGTGTGACTCATTCATTTACTGTTATTGCACTAATGTCTCCAGATGTGTTGGGTAGAAATGGTTAATGCTTCATGTACCTTTAGATATGTGTTTGTGTGTGGTTTGACACTCAATTGCAAATGCACACACCTACACTCCTTGCACATTATAGAATCTGCCAAACCATAATCGTCCACTGTCTTGTAGGATGGGCATTGTACTGTAAACATTAGCTGTCTATCAGCACAGCTCAGCATCATCCTGCACTTCATTGGCTCTGTGGGTGTTTGTTTGTGTGGATGGGTGGGTGTGTTTGTGTGTCATAATAGATGGATTCAGGTACAAACAGCTGGTCCACTTCAATCATGTATTGAGAGCTAGACACAAATAAGTCTAATTAATTGTGATCGACTTCAGCGCTGATGTGATTCTGTTTTCACTGTCGGTACTCCAGCACACTCCTCACTGATTCTCCACTCATGCTCCCTCTTTTCTTTATCCAAATTTCTCCTTAACACCTAACCCCTCTTTACTGCGGCTCTCACTAAAAGTATTATGAATGCAGGGTCGGTTTCTTGACACGAGGGAATGAGTTTGGAGAGTATGATTCCATTGCACTTCAGTTTCCAGATAAATCAGTCATTTATTGAGGTGGGTGACCTTCATGTTGCAGCCCACACAGGCCTTCATCTACCTGAGCCTAGGATCCCATCAGCCTGTGTTCAAAAGTCATATTGCAGCCCCAGTGGCGAGTGAGAGTGATTCAATGAAACAGTCAGAGAGGCACCCCTTGACCAGTTGAATTTGCTTCCATTTTTGTTATCTGAAGTTTTGTTAGTGGGTGGCGGGAGCTGAGAGGTTAAAGCAGTGGTCTCACAACCAGAGTGTTGGTGGTGCAACATCTGAGATGAAGTCCTATCAATATTTATAATTACAATGGATCAAATGAGTATGTGAAATGTGTCTCTTAAACTGACCAACCCACAGAGAATCACCACCACCCTCCGCTCTTCCCCTTTTGCCTGATATCAGACATAATTTGAAACTTGTTACACTCTGTTTCCATCTTCAGTCTGACGTATCGACCACTCGAACTGATTTTGGTGGAGGAGGGGGATTCGATTTTCCCTAACCATCACTAGAGACCAGCATATCTTCCCCCTTAGTGTCTTGACTTCTTTTAGCTCACTGTTTTGGGTTTAACTGCCAAGAAATGTACAGTTTGGTTCACTCACTGCTCTCATCAACTCCATTTTCAGTCATAGCAGGCTGTTGTTTAGCAAAAAGCAAAGACAGACCCATTTTCACAACCTCCTGAGCACTAACAAAGATTATCCCTATTTTTTAGGGAGTGGTGAAGACCAAAACAGAGCTAAAAGAGAGAGAATATTACACTTAATTTGTCTGATGACCAGAAACGCGACTCCAAATAAATGATAATGTTGCTCCATGTCTGCTGCCAACCCTGCTGCATGTGACAAATACACCGCTATTAGCTAAAATGTTCATGTATATATGTCAGCGTTGTGTTTTCAGCTTGTTGTCCTGCTCCCAATTGGCCAAAACAAAATTACAGCAGGTTTTGTGTTTAATTGAAGCTGAAAAACACAACCTCCCTTGGTAATGTTAATTATTACTATCAGTGTTAATTGCTGATAGCCCATTTATACTTTGCTTTGCCAGATATTTGCAGTGCTATAGATCTGTTGTTTAGGGATTAGTATTGAGACCTCCAGGGATTCTTGAAGAAGCACAAATAATGAATAGTTTAAAACTATAGTCTGTGGGGAGTTTTACTATTTTCCCTTCTTGCCTGGAGTCAGAAATACACATTGGATGTTATTTTTTTATGCCACAGCATTCAGTGTGAAGATATGTTAAACAGGGAAGTTTAACAGTGTATTTCCATCCTTTTTAAAGAAGCTGTGAATTGAGCTAATCTGGGCTAAACTCGCTGCTCATTATTCCTTTAGGGACCCAAAAACACTGAGTCTGGATAGTTACTTCAGCTCCTTGTCCTCACCTCACCTCTTCTTCCATTTTCTCCTACAGACAGCAACTTCATCCTGGCCAATGCACAAGTGTCGAAGGGCTTTCCCATCGTCTACTGCTCTGATGGCTTCTGTGAGCTTACAGGCTTCTCCCGGGCCGAGGTCATGCAGAAGAGCTGTGCCTGTAAGTTCCTGTACGGGCCAGAGACCAGCGAAGGCATCATCCTCAGCATTGACGATGCCCTGGAGGAGCGAAAGGAGTTTAAAGATGAGATCATGTTCTACAAAAAGACAGGTAGGCTGTGGAAAGCCACTTTTGTTGTGGTTTTGAAGTGTGTCTGAGTTGACTGTTCAATTATTGTCATCTTTGCTCCCTTCATTTATCATTTTGCTGCTCTTTTGCACTCACACCTAGTCACTTTACCAGACTCCATGACTTCCTCTACCATTTACCAATTAAGTGTTGGAACCAAGGAAAGGAGACAAGCACAGACAGCCATTAGAGAGTGCACAGACAGAGCGATTACCATGTTGGACTTTGCCTGTGCATTCCATAAATGGATGGCAGTTCTCTGTGGCTATTTCTGAAGAAGCCACATTTAAATTGGCACAGATGGACCCATGGATAGATGATGTAATGGCTGGATTAATGGAAGTATAACTTTTTTTTATTGGCCCGTTCTCATTAAAAGGTGATTAAACTAAGCAATCAGTCACATAAGTCCTCCAGTTATTATTTAACGCTCAAACACATTAAACTTTCATAGCTGTCAGCCAGTGACTCCTGAACCCTGTCTCGTTCGATTACACTGAGCCCAGTAGCTAGCCGTGGTGCGGTATGGTTTGGTGTGTGCCTCGCTGATTAGCCAGCTGGTCAGCGCACAAAATGGAGCTGAAAATAATGAGCACATCTAGGCATCAGCGGATACATGCATGCTGTGATGTGGGATGGTGCCATGTGCCCTTGCATGGTCATTGCAGTTTTCTCCACTTTATGTTCTTGCAGTAAATTCAGCTGTGTGAATCTACACAACTTTTTTTTTTTAAATCAAGCTGGCAGCATTTGTGTTTTGGTGGAGAATTTCTCTGCAGTCTCTCCGTCTCAAATCAAGAGAAATCAGTTATTTGTTATACACTGTCGGCACTGCATGCTTTCTCATTTCGGCAGAGCTCACACAACTGTGAGGAGAGATTAAAAGCTCATTCCTGACTTTGGAAACATGTTGATGAAATAGTTTCCCTTCTAAGTCCATTTTGTGGTTGTTCTGCAGCTTGTTGGTTCTTGACAAGGACAAGAAATATTTAAAGGTATATTGTGCAGACCCTGTCACTGTTTAGGAACACAACATTCAAACTTGGCCCCATCTTCCTTCACTGCCTCTGCACAGTCCCATCCTCACCTGTGCAGTTATTGGTTGGGGACTACACAATACTGCCCAAAGGTTACAGTCCATAAACACCCTGAACACAGCAGAAGTCAGTAGTAAAATAAAGAAAATAAGGGCAGAGGGCAGGTCTCTGCAGATAGATACACCGTCACACACTTATAGTGGGTCATAATGATTGAGAGTGATTACTTCTGATTGCTTTTTTGGGAAAATCCTGCATAACATAGCTTTAAATGTTCAGAAAAATGGAAACTCTGACATCATGTTCAGTTTTCAGACTCAGAGAAGTGGCTGCACATCACATTGATGATCAAAGAAATATGATGTTTTTTAAAAAGTCATCTTAAAGCAACTTGTACTTGCTAGCTTATGAAGCCCATTTTCAATCCTACATATTAAGCTCTGGTGGATCAGTTGTTTGTTTAACAGGGGAAACAGCTGTTAATAGGCAGAACAGCCTGGTCTCACTCCCAAGGACGCTGCTTGGGCAGTTTAGCTTCTATGTGAGATGCACCAGGATGTGTGAGATGCAGCGGGCTCTCCAACAACCCTACTGTAAACACACCCACGTCACTGACAGACGTTCAGAGCAACAGATGCAGGTTAAAGAGAATGAAAGGTGGTCAGCAGGGGAGGGGACCTTGATTCAGGAGACCATTGTTCAAGACTGGCACACAGCAGCATCAGTTGTGACATTTGTGCCGCTAAAAGCCGGGTGTTTTGTAGCGACATCTGCAATCGTTTTCAAACTATAACCAAGTAGTTTTGTTGCCTGAACCTTACAGCTAACTCTTTTCTCACCACCACGTTTGTGCCGCTCAAAGCAGGATGGGTTTTTTGTTGTTGTTTTTTTTTTCAAAGCATGACCACGTTTTTCGGCTTAAACCTTACCGCTGACTCCTTCCTTATCATATGCCATGGGCTTCATTTCAATAACGTATGGGGTTTCAAGCAGCAAAATATACAAGGATGAAATCAGGTGGGACAGAGTGCAGAGAGTTTCCTTTGTCAACATCTGAAAGGATTGTCGATGACACAGTAAAAATGACCCCTGCAGGTTATCGTGGTATGTGTGTGTGAGATGTTGTGCCACTTCTCTGATTTTTCTGAGATTTATGAAGCAGATTTCATAGTTGACTCAGTGCAGTTTGCAGAGATACAGCTCAACTAATACCACCACAGATGTGACTGTCTATGCCACTCTGTCTACTGCTTTGTTGTCATTCCTGTCCCCCACATCCCCCAGATCCAGATCTTTTCCCTTCTGTTCTCTTTCACTTTCCTCTTTCATTTTGTTACCTTTCATCTCCCTCTATCTCTCTCTCTCTTCTCACCCACCTCTTTTACCATGTTCACATAGTACTGCTTGTGCCAGTTTGTCTGTCTGTCTGTCTGTCTCCCATGCTTATCTTGCCATTTTTTTTCTATCCCTGCCTCTACCTTTTTATGTCATCTCATCCCCCTCTTTCCGTCTGTCACAGCGGAGTCCTGAAAGTAACGTAGCTGATTGACTCGTTTTGTCCCCCGTCTGTCAGCCTGAGAAAAGAGGAAGCTGCGTGCTCGCAATCAGGAACGCTCTTTCTCTCGCTGTGTGCTTGATAGTGCTGCCTTGTCATGCAGACATGCAGATATTCACACACATACACACACACACACACACAGACAAAAACAGTGTGATTGAGTCATCACCAGGCAAGGAAGATTTTGTGAGTGGGAGTGATGGGAGGGAACTCCGTGGGAAATCCCTCATAATCAGTGATTCATTTGTTGTCACTAAATAGAAAAGAATGAAAGGTAGACCATGACTGCTGCTTTAAATACATTCATCTTGAAAAAAATCTTTGTGCTATAAAACAAGCATTTGAGGTTAAAGATAAAAGATAGCAAAAAATATATAATCAAATAAGGAATTCTTAAAAAGAATCTAACTATGAAAGAGACAACATAAAATATAACTCTACATGTAAAACCAGTGACACTGTCATGCATATGCCACAGCATGATGTGGATTAGACTGAATTTGTGATGATTAATTAATTAGTATTAAGACTAAAACCCCTGAGACGCTCTAATGTTCAACATAATTTTGCTTTCCTTACATGGAGAGCCTTCAGAATTCCAAAGTTTATGCCAGAGGACGGGGCATGTTTTTACCCAGACTGAAAAGATAGATCCTCTGTATGGCGGCCTGCTTAGAACATGTCAGACACAGCTTGTCAGGCTCACTGCTGTGCTGTCAGACTTGTATTTAAGTGTTTCCCAGTTCACAACACCGTAGCAAAAGAGTGCAGTGTAATAGCGTAATATGCTTCTATTCAGCTTAAAGGTTCTGTGTGTGAGACATTCAGAGCATTAACACAGTAGCAACCACTATTTGCTATAGATATAGTGGAGTCAGGGTGTCTTTAGCAGAAAATTAAGCCATGCTTTATCTTTGTGTGTTGTCATCCAAGGTGTCATAAGATGGTCTGGCCACATGTGCATGTCAGGCTTTTTGGCTCCAAAATCCAAGATGGTGACAACAGAAATGCTTAATAAAGACAGTCCACAAACCAATGAGTGACGTCATGTTAGCTAAGTCCATTGTTTATACAGCGTATGTTAACACGGTTAGCTCTGTCGGCACTTTCGCCATTGTTTAGCTGCTAGCCACCAGCTCAGCCACCTGCATGTTGAGAACCGTGTCCGTGTAAAGGAATACTTTACCCACCAAATAATCATTTGTGTATTCGTTACTCAGCCCATGTCATGTTGAACTTAGGACGAACAATTTGTATGCCAGAAAATTCTTGATGAATGAAGTCAGGGATTTTGATTTAACAACGGCAAAACTATATCAAAACAGCCGTTTACAAACTCTCACACCAGTCATGTAGTTAAATCTAAGTCTCATTGATCCAGTTGTATGCTCAGTACTTCCCAGACACATGCATTTCCACTAAAACCTTACTATTTAAACCACTTACGCATACAAGTAGTGTGAGCAAGAGCAAGCACGTGGTTTGAACTCTGCTGGTGCAGAGTTAAACGCATGAGCTTGCACATATGCACCACTTGTCTGTGCATTAGGCTGTTTATGTAGAAGTGTTTTAAATCATAAGGTTTTAGCAGAAACGCATGTGTTTGGGAAGTACTGAGTGTACGCCTGGATAAATAAGACATGGATTACACTGCACGAGTTGTGTGAGAGTTTAGAAAAGTATATTTTGCTATAGCTTTGCTGTTGTTGAATGTGGTACCCTACAATTTCAGTTGATCAAGAATTGTCTCAGTGTTTGGATTTTTCACTCACCATGGAGGCATGCAAGAAAAACAAAGTCTTCCTCCAGAATTCAACATAACACAGGGTGAGTAATTGATACACAAAATATCCTCTGGGTTGTGAAGAATTACTTAAAAGTCCAGCAGCAGTTAGCATGTTAGCATTTATGTTAGTATTACGTAACAACCTACAGCTGAGGTTGATGGAAATCCAAAGGCAGCTAGTGCCACTAGATGACAAGCAATGGAAATGACCAAAGTCACCATCCTCCAGGGGTCGTGGTCATCTGCACCAAACTTCCTGGCAACCCATATAACAGTTGAGATTTTAGTTTGACTTATTTCTGAGTTAATAAGATAACGTAAACCTCCATTAATGCATTTTTATTGGCCACTCTGGTGCACCACAATAAGCTGTAAACTCACTGTCAACACATAATCACCTAATAAAGTTAATACGGAGAACTACACTACAAGCAGCCCCTTTCATGTAAATGTTGTTGACTGTTTGAAAGTTTCCGCTCATATCTTCTGGATGAATCCAACTGAAAGACAGTAATGAGCACAAGCACACAAACACACATGCTGACCAGCATTTCCTCTGAAAAGCAATCCATTTAGCAGGAGATGAGACCTCAGAGATGGGTTCATCTCTTGCTGTGCCTGGGGAGCAGCGACTTGCTCTATTTAAAGGCTCTGCTTCTCCCCAGGGACTTCCAACTGCAGATAGGCTTACTAATAAGTCTGGGGATCTGTGGAACTGTTGCTCTATACACACACACACATGGTAAATCCATTCTGAGTGTATTCAGAGGTGGTGTATAAAAGTGTTAATAAGAGTGTTTTTCCCTTTCAGCTGTGTTGTTCTGGTGCCTGCTGGACATTGTGCCAATTAAGAACGAGAAGGGAGACGTGGTGCTCTTTCTGGCTTCATTTAAGGACATCACCGACACTAAAGCCAAAGCCATCCAAGAGGACAAGAAGGAAGGTATGTGCGCATATGTATGTGGGAGGTGTGTAGTTGTTGAATGAATGCCCACTCATTATATAAAGCTCACAAATGTTTTTTCTTTGTTTAGCATGTGGATGTTGGTCCTGTTAAGGCCATCACTAACTGCGACCAGACGAAATTGCTAACATAGTGCTAGCTTTAGACAGAACCAACACACTGTCCATTGTAACACAAAATCTGTTTCGATTGCTACGTGTTGAAGGTGAGTGTTAGTTTGTTGTTTCCAGCAAAAGGGTTGAACAAACCAACTGTGCCTCATTGGAGTTACATTTATAAAGAGTGCTGTAAAGATGAAGTTTCTTTTTGTAGGTCAGCACCGCCTGGTTTCCTCGCTAAAAAGCCAGTGGAATTTTCCCACTGGATTATGGACCTTAACCTTAAATCTTCACAAACAAACCTACTTTTATGATGTTTGAAGCATACATGTAATCGCCAGAAGTAAAAAGCTAATGTTAGGCTAACAAATTACATGCATTCACCATGAGCTGAACCAAGTCCATCAATGAAATCTTGCTTTTAAACAAGATGCTAAAGATGATAAAACCAAATATCTATGTAAAAACAATGAAACAATTTCTAAATCATCATTTAAATTTCCTAACATAAATATATTAACAATATAGAGCATTCGTTGATTCATTTTCCATAACCGCTTATCCTGTCGGGGGTTGCAGGGGGGGGCTGGAGCCTATCCCAGCTGACATTTGGCGAGAGGCGGGGTACACCCCAGACAGGTCACCAGACTATCACAGGGCTGACACATAGAGACAGACAACCATTCACACCTACGGACAATTTAGAGTCACCAGTTAACCTGCATGTCTTTGGACTGCAGGAGGAAGCTGGAGAAGGTCTCCCCCACCCTGGGTTCGAATCAGGAATATAGAGCAGTGATTCCCAATTTGGGGGTCACGGTCCAATAAAGTATATAAAAAGTATTAAAAAAAAGTGGGTTGCAGATGTGAAAAGTTTGTAAAAAAAAAAAAAAGGAAAAAAACAACCAACAACTTTTTTTTAAAGTACAGTGAATTTCCAGCACAGAGCTTTTATTTTGAAGTGCTGTTTCCTGCTGTAGAGTGGGACAGCAGCTTAACACAGACAGCAAATTAGCTTGACTACATAGCCAAATGCAAGCATAATGCTGATTATATTAAACTGCTCTGAAACTACTTTTGTCAGCAGGTTCGCATTCTATACCTACATGTAATCACTATGCTAAGATAGCTCAGCCAGAGGCCTTGGCACCACAGCTTTCACTAAAGATCTGCTGGCAGGATGGAATAAATAACAGAAATGCAAAAGCTAGACTTTGTCTGAACAGTGTGCGACCTGCGAGTTAGCACTGTGAAGGTCAGGGAGGATGATGGAGCTGCGAAGTGCAGAACTGTGACATGTAGCCCAGGGTTGGGTTTAGTCAGCAAAAACACAGGTTAATTGTTAATAAATAAAATACGTCCTGTCGTGGGAGTCAAGAAATTGTTGACCTTTTCTCAATTTATCTAAGACAACAGTCTTCCCCTAACCTGGACCAAAGTACTTTGAGTGCCTCAACATAACCTTGAAACGATGAATCATTCTTAAAGGAATACTTCACCCACAAAATCCTCATTTATATGTCAGTGACTCACCCAGTATTACTTTAGATTTGTGATAAGAACTTGTTTTCCCACAGGAAGAATCCAAAAACTGAGAAAATTCTTGATAAATTTAAGTTATAGGGGTACCTGTTTAACAACGGTAAAACTATACCAAAACAGTCATTTGCAAACTCTCACACTGATCCTGCAGCATTATCCAAGTCTCATATATCCAGTTGTGTGCTCAATACTCCCCAGACACAAGCAGTTTGATGAAAACCTTACAGTTTAAAACACTTCATCATCATCAGTCTCGTGCATGGGTGAGTAGTGCAACTGGGAATGTGTGTGTTTGGGAAGTACTGAGCATATGACTGGATAAATAAGACTGGGATTATACTGCACGAGTTGTGTGAGAGTGTATAAAATGATGTTTTGATTTAGTTTTGCTGTTGTTAAATGCAGCGATTTCATAATTTAATTCATCAAGAGTTTTCTCTGTTTTTGGATTCTTCTTCTTCGCCATTGAAAAGTAGAAATATATATATATACACATAATTGTTGCGACGCAGGGTTGATCAAAATGTACAGCATGATGAGCCAAAATAGCAAAAATAAACATGCCTTTGTGAAATCCAAGAACATTATATTAGTTTGTAATAGACCCTTTGAATTCTCCTATTCTTATTTCTTAAGATAAAGCTGAAGCATTGGCTGTGATATACTGATGGGTTCAGACGTCTTGAGACAGACCCCTCCTCTTTTTTAATTATATCCATCATTGTAAACACAAAGAACAACTAAAGGAAGCAAAGTTGCAAATTCTTCCCCCAAAATCAATTTCCTCAAAGGTTTACCTTAAGGGTGACACCTAAGCTGAAGCCAGAATCCCCCGACAAAGCAAAAGAGAAGGTCAAAGTTTGTGCGTGTATGTGTGTGTCTGTGAAGTCAGCAAACCTGACTTGTCTCATCTCGGGCCTGCCTCCCCTGGATTTGCCTAATTACTCTCATTACTGTAAATAAGGGAGAACAGGAAGCTGAAAGCGAAAGTTATTTTTGCTCACATAATGAAATGCTTTTCATAGAAAAGGAAAGAGGCTGATGCAGCATGCCTTTAGACAGAGATGAACGCCTCACTGTAATGGGTTTGGGTCTGACAAGCTTGTTTAAATGAGAATATGCCTGTGACTCTCACCAGACATTTGCATTTTCATGCCTGTTCTCAGTGCAGTTGTAGAGAAGGATGTGTCTGTTTTTGTTCGTTTAAGCCAGTGCAGGAGAGTTAGTGACTAAATAAGGAAGCTTGGCTTGTATAACAACAAAGTTACTAAGTGTGTAGATAAGAATTTTATCAATGATTGCAGACTTAATGATTAAAGGTGTTAAGGTAAGGTAAAAAGAGAAATTGGGGACAGATGTGATGACATCAATGGGGCATTTCCATCCACGCTGGGGAAGCCTTTCAAGGACAGACACCTCGGATGTGACCCAGTTAGCTCTCTGTCTGGACATGTGTGCGCAAAAGTGGGAAACCCAGTCTCCGGCATCAACAATCTCCTCTCTTTCCACCCCCTGTGTCCCCTCCTCACCTCTGCTTTCTCCTTTTTCTGTCCTTTCCCTCTCCCGGTCACCTCTATTTCTCATCTTTTCCAGCTGCTTTTACAGTATATATCTATTCCCACCTCTTCTATCTGCCCTACATGCCTTCAGCTTCCCCCCTTACACACAACATCCACACCTCCCCACCTGTACCTCGCCTCCACCCCAACAAGAAGGGCTATAAATTCAGAGGGAAATTCATTAGATCTAAAAATAAGCATGTCTCTGTCTCTGTGCTCCTGCCGTGTCGCGTCCCCCAAGGCTGCGCCGCGTTATGGATGGGCCCTGTCTGTTCGCCTCGTCTGTGGCCCGCACAAACACCACAGAGCGCACACACTCTCCAAAGGACACTCGAAAGCAGTTATCACTTCTATTCCCCAGCTTTGTTATTGCCGTTAAACCCCCCTCAAGCCAATCTGGCCTTAGTCCTTTCCTGTGGGTTCACAACGGAGAGAATGGGACTCAGAACCCGGCAGCAATAAAGTGCCCTCTCTTATTACCCATCTCCTCGGTCTGAATGCTATCAACTTTATCTGCTACAATACACTTGGAAGAAAAACACACACAAGCACGCCAGCAAGCACACACACACAAACCCATCCCAGTAGCAGTCGACTATAGTCTACCATTTAACAGCCTCACTGCCCCAGTAGCAGCTTACAAAGCTGAAAATTGCACTGTTTGGATGGAGATAGTATTTACACAATAAGACATCATCAACCAATATTTACGGCTGAATTATGTGAATCACAACAGGTAACACATGTTCTGTGACATTCACAAAAGCACAATGACAGTTCCACTCAGAAATATTGCAGTTTGATTAGAAATGATGCATTCTTCCTGATGCATATTCATGTTTTCTTATTCATGTATTTCATCAAGCATAATGACTGATTCAGTCATCAGGAGTTAACGCTGGGGGGTAAAGTATTGAAGGGGGGATGTGTACTAACTTTTGTGTATGTGCGCGTGTGTTTACAGAGCGACGGCGCGGCAGGGTGAAAACAGGCTCTCCATTCAGCTCAGGTCGTCTGCGCAGCAGCACGGTGCTCTACCACATCTCTGGTCACCTCCACAGCAGAGAGAAGAGCAAGATTAAACTCAACAAGGTACTTCACACGACAGGGCAGGATGTAACGTGTTGGAGGATCATTCAGGAGTGGGTGTGGGCAGACTGTTGTATAGGAAGTGAGTAGATCAATGCTGTTAGTGAAGCGCAGTCAAGCCAACCTAAGGGCAGGGAGTTGAGGAGAAATATTGCGTCATGAAAGAGAGTCGCTCTCCAGTAAACAAAACGTGACTGATGATTATACTCTTGTCATCTTTATGGAGTCGGCACCAGGTTCCTAAGGTCCTATGTTCCCCAGCTTTATATTCCCTTAACATAGGACATAAGAAACACTTTACAACTGTCTTCCTTTTGATTTAGAAGATTTGCAAATACTTACATTTGAGGGCATAGGATCCAAGGAGTTTAACATCAGTAGGCTAGAAGCTGTGGGTGGGTGATTTCAACGTGTCGACCCAGGGAAATATACATTTAACATCTGATATAGGAAAAAACATTGCTAAGAACTTAAAACCCTCTGGACGGTCTTTATGTGTCATATTGAGGAGATATCTTTGGACATTTTTGTATCACAGATTCATCAATTTGTAGCATCAATTTAATCCCATCTGGTGTAATCAGAAACCAAAGATCTTTGTAACCAGAAGAAAACAGATATTAAATCAGGATACAGTGAATATGTTTTAAAGAAATGTAATGGTTTTAAGACATGATGGGTCCAGCTGCTCTATTGTCTCCTTAGACAACCAGAGGCTTAATCCTGTTACTGTGTGGCCACTTGGTGGCAGCTCAACAAGCTTGGCACTTCCTCGCTAGATTTAGGGACTTTTCAGTCCCTCTTAGCGACTTTTTTTCTAAAAAGCAACACATTAAGCGACTTATGAAGACCATCAGGGAAAAAGAGAGAAATATATTATATTGTAATTAATTCCCACGCATGCTGCTCAGAGTAATCACATTCCAGGAGTCCTCTGCCAACAGCGCCGAGTCTCTCCCCCTCTCTCCTCTTGCGCAGTGCAGTAGGTGTGGGACAGGCAGGAGGAGAGGAGACACCACTCACAGTGAGGGTTCAGTTGTACTGAGTTTCTATGGTTACGTCGACGTTCTCACTCTCCGGATTGGAAGCGCCAGAAGTGGTGCACTATAGTAGCCTCTGAGTGCCGTAGCTCTCGTACCATTCAGATGTTTTGTCGAGGATTTTTCCTTTGAATCTAATTCAGGGAAGTTTTTAAATGGTTCCATGAATGCACAATGATCTCACCAATGTGCAAAAAATATTACATCATCTGGCAACATGAATGACTTTAGGTTGGTGCTGGCTACTTTCAATGGAAAAGAGTTGGCAACATTGCATATCATCATATTTTTTGTAAGCAAAGAGCCTATGTGCACTTCAAGCACACACAAAGCTTTCATTTATGTAGAGTCCACGTGACAAATGGGAAAAGTCACTCTCCTTTAACTCTGTTTTGGTGTTTACCTACTATACTAACGGATACATGCGGCTGTTCAGCATGTTCACTAGCTAGTTAACTAACTTTGTCGCGTACCAATTTCTTTTTTTACTGTTTGCTGCAGCCTGAAGGTTGATAAGCGTGAGGAGCTCTTACCAGAAAAGTAAAGTTGCCGGCTTCACAAGGATAATATTAATAACATTAATAACATGTTCTTTAGAGGTGCCTTTCAAAGAGCTCAAGGACACCTTACAAGACACATACAAGACACAGTTAGGACGAAAATTGTAATTCTAAATATTAGGTGTAAAATCATAGTCATCATCATCAGTGTGTGTCTCCATTAAATCAGACTGGATATGCCAGCTTGAAAAGGTGTGTTTTCAGATGGTATTTGAAGGTGGAAAGGGAGTCAATATTATGAATTTCATGGGGGGGAGAGTTCCAGATGCGAAGGGCAGAACGGCTGAAGGCTCTGGAACCCATGGTGGTCAAGAGGGCAGATGGTGATGTGAATTGGACTGCAGAGCAGGATCTAAGAGTACGAGAGGGTGTGTAGATATGAAGGAGTTCAGACAGGTAGGAAGGGGCTTGATTATGAATGGCCTTAAAGGTGAGAAGCAGGAAGCCAGTGAAGCTGCTGGACAACAGGCGTGTTGTGATTATTTTTGTTCTTGACAAATAGCAGTAGCCTTTGTGATTAGCAGCTTTATTTTTCAGCCTTTTGTAATTTATTCCACCAGTGTTGTAAGTTAATCAGTCAGTTACTTAGTTTGTAGTTAAATTGCAATTAAACATAATTTTGTTGCATGTTTTTTTAACTGTAATTTAATACAATTAATTACTGCCCTCATCTTCTTTTAGTCGTAGTTGCATATAGACTCCATGATGGAGTAGGACCGCCAAAACAAAGTAAGTGGACTTTACCAAGTATTGCTATTTAATCAGTCATGTTTTTTATATATTCTTTCCAGAATGTGTTTGGGGATCCACCCGCTTTGCCAGAGTACAAGGTAGCAGATGCCAAGAAGTCCAAATTTATCTTACTTCACTACAGCACATTCAAAGCTGGTTGGGATTGGCTGATTCTTCTTGCAACATTCTACGTTGCTGTGACGGTGCCGTACAATGTGTGTTTCATTGGTGATGATGATGACCTGACCCGCAGCACAACTGTCAGTGACATCGCAGTGGAGATACTGTTCATCATAGGTTAGTTGCAGAATTGCAGAGCTAGAATTACACTGTTTATAATCTACTGAATCGAATATACTGTAAATACAAATCTATTATTTTAATAACCAGCAGTTACAACAACCAAACTCTTTTTGTTTGTCTCTCCTGCCAGACATTGTTTTTAATTTTCGCACAAGTTACGTCAGCAAATCGGGCCAGGTGATCTTTGACGCCCGGCAGATCTGCATCCATTACCTGACCACATGGTTCATCATCGACCTGGTGGCAGCGTTGCCGTTTGACCTGCTCTATGCCTTCAAAGTCAGCGTGGTGAGTAATCGTTGGCATGTCGCTGAGCCCCCGGGGTTTAATGTGGAACATAATCAGAGAGAATAAGAAAGGAAATATAGGTACAAGTTAACAGACCATGACTTTGAGTGATGTTGTAAAAATTCCATGATTGATGGCGTGCCCAGTAACAGAGACCCTGAGACCCCTAATCCGGTCTACACAGCGGTGTATTATAAAGTGCAACACCTCCAGCACATTTGACATTTCATAAGAATAGATTGCATAGATTGTTTTCAGCCCTTCTTTGAGTCTGCGTATTGATTCCACGTACTGTACTAGGTCAGAGGAAACTATCAAACCTGTATCATTAAACCCTTTTCTGTTCTGGTTGAGACAAATACATGCTGCCCCTATGAACACTTGAACGGAAGAAAAAACGGAGGTCCAGAGCAATTAGGTAGACATTCTTGTCTTGTCAGCAGCTGAATGATATCACCCGATGGAAGCGTTGCGCTACAGGGAGGTTTTGCCTCATTGCTAATGGAAGATTTTGCTTCTGGACCCTAATTTAGAGAAAGATATGCTGTTTCTACTCACTCAGCCGCTGTTATGTGGATCAAAAGGTCCAATATACAGTAGTGGAACTCATACAGTAACTATCAAAGTTCAGCATGATCTCATCCATGCTCGTCATATTTTGCTGCTTAGGTAAAGAAAGCTACTTGGTTATGGTTAGGGCAAAAATCGCTGATGTCGCTAAGACGAATACCAGGATTTGAGTTGTGGCAGTAAGAAAGAGTCAGCGGTTGGGTTTAGGCAGCAGAACTACTCGGCTATGGTCAGGAAAAGTCTCACGGTCTCCTGGCTCAAAGTACAGTATTTGGTGGACCCATCCACCTCGTTCCCGCCTACCCTGAGTGAACTTTATGGCTTCATCTAATGATGATGCGAATGGGTTTACATTGGAGTGGGTGGAAAGCCCGGTGCGTCTCACACAGATAATCATAATCAGATATTAAATGGTGCTTCCGGGGCCATTATAGTGACAGCAGGTGCACTGTTTAACATGTGTGAGACACTGCCAGAGCGGCTTATTTTGACGCCCTGTGAGTGTGGCTAAACTGCAAAGGTTGTTTATTTGGAGCCCCATCAGTTGCAACACACAACAGTTACACTAATAGATATGAAAATAAAAAAAATTAATTTGGACATGACGTACTTATGATGCAGGATGTATGATATAACACATACATGCAATATTAGACACAATACAAACAGTCCTGACAATAGCTGCAGTGCAAATTTGACCTATTTTGACTAATTAAAGTTGCATAATTAAAGAGTCACCGTATTGGCTTGTCATATTGACAGAAATGTTCATTAAGGGCTGATGACAAAATTTAATTTCAGAGCCTTTATCTGCCAATACTGATGGCATGCCAGAACTACTGTGCATCCCAAATTTAATTCATAAACTGCCGTCCTGCCCTGTAGTTAGTCAAAATGAGACAGTTCACCCCAAATCAAAAACACACGTTTCCTCTTACAATAAATCTAGATAGTTTTGGTGTGAGTTGCTAAGTGAGATATCGGCTGTAGAGATGTCTGCCTTCTCTCCAATATAATGGAACTAGATGGCACTCGGCTTGTGGTGCTCAAAGCGCCAAAAAATAGATTTGAGAAACTCTCAAGAAATGAAGACCCAGTTACTCAAGATAATCCACAGACCTTGTTGTGAGCAGTTTCACGCAGGAGCTACACTACCGAAATACACCCACTAATTGTATCATCGCCCAGAAGGAAGCATGCATCTACTCAGGGAAAAGAAGCTCGTGCCTGTGAAAGCATGAGATGTAAACATTAATGGCGTCCTCCTCAGCTGAGCTGTAACATTAGCTCGCTCAGTGGTGCTAGTTGAGCTAGCAGTAGATGCACACTTCCGTCTGCGTGGTGATACAGTTGGTGGGTGTGGTTCAGTAGAAAGAAAATAGTTCCTACATGAAACTGCTCACAACAAGGTCGGTGGATTATCTTGAGTAACTGAGTCATGATTTCTGGAAAGAGACATTGCTGCTGAGATTTTCAGATGTATTTTTTTTCGTACTTTGATCACCACAACCTGAGAACCATCTAGTTCCATTATATTGGAGAGAAGGCAGACATCTCTCCAGCTGATATCTCCACCACTCTGCAACTCACACCAAAACAATATAGATTGATAAATACCACTACAGGTAGGGTGAACTGTCCCTTTGGAGTTACAGGTAAAATAAAAATGGGGAAGTCCCATATAGATAAAACAACAGCTATCAAACTAGTGACAAAAACAATATAAGAAGGAACTATCTTTTGGAGGCTAAATAAAAGAAACCGAGAGAGACAAAGAGAAAAAGCTGTGAAAGAAAGTGTGAGTGGATGTGGTGGGCACAGTGACAGTCTTCGCTCCAGGCGAAGGTGCCTGTTTAGCTCCAGACTCTATTAATGGAAATACCATGCACTCCCAGTAGGTCGGGATTTCGTGTAAGGCTACTGGGCCACAAGTTCCCATGCCACCGCTGGGCAGAGCGGGAGTGGCCAGTAATTGACGAGCATTCTGCTCGATGTCCTCTCAAAGGACGATGCGTTCAGACGTATGTCCCCTTAGAGAGCCGAAGCCATCTTTCATCAAAATGAGCCAAGAGGCCTCAACGCAGTCCCTCCCTGGTGTTCGTCTTTCTTTTGTTTTCGTCGTACATCTCTGTCGTTCTGCCATTTCGGCATGTTTTACGGTCTGTCAAGTGATCCCATTGATCAGGTGATTCTTTTCTTTTTCCAGTACCTACATGGTCTTTATTTCCTTTATAATTCCCTATTTCTTATGATCATCTTATCCTCAAGTTTCTTCCTTTATGTGTGCTGCTGCGCATTTAAAAGTGTCCCACAGGAACAGGAATAACAATACTGTGAAACCCAAAAAAAAGGAAATTTTCCCTGCCTTTCATTGACCATCCCTTAAAGATCATCAACACAAAGTAGTCAGCAATAAGATGATGAGGCAAGCATGAGTCTCCTGTGGTGATAATGTTTTTACATCAGAGCCAGCACTTTGTCATAGAGACTTAACTGCTGCAGTCATTGTTTAAGCTTGTATCAATATGTTATATCAATATGTAAGCCTCGTTGATATTGGAGAACAGTGTTGTGCATGCTTATTGGCCCAGTACTGCTGCACCAATAAAATAAATTAAAACAAACATGGTCAGTCAGTCATACTGTTGTGATTGGCTTGTAGCACTAAAGGCGAGGCTGCAGGGACAGAAATAATGAGCATTTCTGTAAAGTTATAGTCTCATGTGCACAAATACTACCTTAAAAAGCAGAGGAAAAGTAAGTCAATCAAGGAGCTTAATGCAAATTTCACACCTGACGAGCGGAGGAGATGCAAATGCGAGTGGCAGGGGAAGAGTTGAAGGAGAAAATGGCGGGAGGTGTGCACGCGTTGTTGGGTGCATTGCATTGCTTACTGCTCATGTTGCTGGAGGATTAGAGATGTGGCACAGCCCGCTCTCTCCATAGGTGGGGTGCCAGGGTGGTGATAGATGGCGGAGAGGAGATGGAGCTTCTCCCCAGGGCTCGGCAGGAGGCTTCATTACCCCTCGTGTTGCACCAGTTCTCTATTTCTCACAGCAAGAGTGTGCAAAAAAAAACAAAAAAAAAAAACGCCATAAAACATGCTGGAGACACAGGCAGGAGCAGCTCTGATAAGAACTGCACATCTCCTCCTTTTAGCCTCACGCAAATGCTCTGATTGTGTAATTCTCTCTCTCTCTCTCTCTCTCTCTCTCTCTCTCTCTCTCTCTCTCTCTCTCTCCCTCTCACACACACACACACACACATTTTCATTTTCTCTCTCCTCTTTTGTCATCATTTCTTTGTTTCCTATATGTCTCACATCCTCCCTCTATTTGTTTTTGTTATTAGGTGATGTATACATCTTCTATAGAATATCTGTCCCACTTTCTCAGTCATCACCCCTACACCCATACACACACACACACACACACACACACACACACACACACACACACACACACACACACGCTACACGAATACACATACATCCTCGTAGGAAGGTTTCAAATATTCTCCATGTCCTACATCCTTGTAAATAATAGCTGGTGTGTATGTGTGTGTGTGTGTCCAATGGGGATACTCGATAGCAAGCCCCAAATGATAGACTGCTAGTGGAAATTGCCCGAGGAGCAGGTGCACAGTGGATGACATTCACATCACATTCACTGCACATGGAAATGCGAGAAAGGGAACTTGAAGGAACACTGTGTGTGTAAGCCAGTAGAGGGAAGTGTGGCGAAGGTAGTTTGATTTGTTATAGAGTGAAAGGACGAGTGTGCAAAGACAGAAAAATGAAGGTAGCTGTGGAAGATGAAATACTGTATGGTGACGGCGAGGCTTGGAGGGTAAAAAGCAAAACAAACACACCTGTGAGCGAGCGTCTGATTGCTCTAATTGGGCCATTTATATTCAAGGGCTCCTTCATCAGGGAATCTTCATATAGATCATGTTGTGGATGTGTTTACAAGCATTTGTCAAATTCTAATTATAGAATCTGAGAGCATTTGAGCAGCCTCTAATGTTGAAGAGGGCATGAAGCATGGTGAAGAGCTTTTAGTCACTTCAGGCAGTGTTATTAGCATCTGTATGTGTGTGTGTGTGTGTGTGTGTGTGTGTGTGTGTGTGTGTGTGTGTGTGTGTGTGTGTGTGTGTGCGTGCGTGCGTACTTGCCACATAGTGAGTACTGAAGCATGTTTATAACCAACAGAGTGAGGACATTTTTGGAAAGTGAGTCCTTTTTTCTCCAAAATCCTGTTTAGGGGTGAAGACTTTGTTTTAAGGTTCAAGTTACAATTAGGTTAAGGTTAGGGGTAGGGTAAGGATTGGGGTTGGCCATTTAGTTGTGAACGTTAAGGTTAAGGTAAGGGGCCTAGGAATGCATTATGTCAGTGAGCGTCCTCACAATGATAGGAGTACAAGATTTTGTGTGTGTGTATTTAACTGGTGTATCACTCTTCCCATGAGATCTGCACTCTTAAAAGGGGTGACGATTGCAGCCCGCTCCTCACCTTCATAGTCTCTGTTTCACTCTCTTGATATCTGTGCGTCTCTGTGACTTTGCCCTCAGCAGAACACCAGAAAATCTCAAGAAATGAAACGGAGGTTATGTGGTTGTGATAGCTGATCACCGCTTAGCAAGGAATGAAACACATGTTGTCCTCAGGAGCTTTACTCGTGGAGAGGGAGGTGGTGATGACAGACAGCGGCATTATGGCAATGTAGGCTTGACAAATGAGGTTAAAGTTAACATCCTGACAACATATTCACCTCAGGTCCTTGATCTTTATCCCCAGGTATCTGTGGTCCACCTGTTAAAAACAGTACGTCTGCTGCGTTTGCTGCGGCTGCTCCAGAAGATGGACCGCTACTCGCAGCACAGCACAGTGGTCCTGACGCTGCTGATGTCCATGTTCGCCTTGCTGGCCCACTGGATGGCGTGCATCTGGTACATTATCGGCAAGATGGAGATGGAGGCCAACGCTTACAACTGGGATATCGGTGAGTGAAGGAAAAATGATGCCCACACATCCATCTATGTTAGTGTTTAAAAAATAAGACTAGTGTTGCTGGGAATGTAATGTTATATGAAATGCATGTGTGCAGTTTCACAGACCTGTGGTATACCTCTAAATGATGTCTTTGTTAGCATGACACTGACAAGACATGACACATAATAACATTGCAGAGATTCAGATTTTGTAAATAAAAGTACTGTTATCACATTATCTCTAAGTGTCCCTAGAAACACTTGAATTTATAATTATACCAAATTCTAACATCAACAATCAATGCAACTACAAGGCCTCCCTGATCTAGTTTGGAAAGGGATTCAGTTGCAATGAATAAATAAAATGACAAGTTAAACAGAGGACTACCTACTAAACCATGATAATCTAGGACTGGGATGGAAGGCACTGAAAACCAGTTGAAGCTATAAGTAAAACTTTCTACAGGAGACAGAGGGTTTGATGTCAGTCCAGCAGCAGCGCCATACTTCAAGTGTGGCACTTCCAAGATGGCATTGATCTTAAATGGATACTCATAGCATGACATACAGGCGGTTGCGCTCTTGATGTACATGTAATTGTTTGTGGTTGGATTGTTTTTTTGGCCATAGTGAAGCCTGATAAAGTGTTTTCATTTTATCTCCATTTTTCTGGCCGAGGGAGCCATTATCCAGCTTTGTCAAGCTCTATACTAAATCAATATAAAGGAAACACTGGGCTTTTATGAGTAAAAAGTGTAGGATGAATGGCTCATGGCTTGTGGCTCGGAGTAAAAGCTATAAAGCTAAAATGCTGGATTTTCTATTGATCATGTGGCATTAATAAAATAAGTCATTTTCACTGTTTAATCAAATAAACCCCACGTATACGCCATATAGGAGACTTTTCCCCCCTCCCTTGAGCTACTCTTTGCATTTTTTTTAAATGCTC
This sequence comes from Epinephelus awoara, assembly GCA_035609425.1. NCBI lineage: Eukaryota > Metazoa > Chordata > Actinopteri > Perciformes > Serranidae > Epinephelus > Epinephelus awoara. The sequence continues at coordinate 12,905,375 of CM069310.1, read as the reverse complement.
ACCTTTTAATTTCTGCTTTATCTCAACTATCACATCATGTGTGGGGCATGGTGTCAATCCTCTGGTGCATTGCAGTTTCATACCTCATTATTTCCAAATCAGCCATGGCTCTGAAAAGCTATTGATGTGTGAAACCTGCAGGATTATTTTCCCCAGCAGGTAAGATCTGATGTGTTTTTCATCATGAATCTCATTCCTGTAGGTCTGCAAGCCATGAAGGCAGATATTTACGTTCAACCAGGATTAAAAAACCATCTTGCATAATAAAGCAGAGAACAATTGAAAAGATACCACATAGATGTGGGATTGAAACACAAGATGTGGAATTGAGAGGCCCGAGCTAATAGCTATGTTATGGACTCATCATGTTGAGTGGGTGTTTGCAGTTAAGAGACAGTGCTGCGTGCTGTTCACCTTAATATTTCAGTAAACGGTTAAATTAAGTGTATGATTTCCTCATTGATTTTATTGATCCCTAAGTCTGTTGTAAAACCCACACTGAATGGAAAGTGTGTGAGCAACAATTACATCAGTTTAGTGTATGTATGCTTGCATTTGTGTGTGTTGTAAAATTGAGCGAATGGCGTGCTTCCTCTCATGACTCCCCCACAGCCTCCAGGTCCCTCATATAATGAGGCCCCCTGGGCTGGTCTCAGGTCAGTATCGATGAGCTGGGCTGCTCGCAATTACCTCGCTCCGGCGTCTTCATAACTGGTTCCAGGTCAGCATTGACTGGGTCAAAAGAACGATGCAGATTTCTCTTCACCAATTACTGTATCTCAGTGTCATAAAATAACAGGTCAGTGCATGAGGCAGGATTAATGTGTTGTGTCCTAATTATGTGTTTCTGATGCCGAACTGAGCGTTGAAGTCAGGTGGCTATGAGGGGCTTCCATCCAATTACCATTCATCAGTGTCTGCAGGAGACTCTCCTGGGATCAGCTGCATGTCTGCACACTGCACTGACCAGGGATCAGTTCTGGTTCCCAAGCATCAGATCTGCGTCAACCTTTAAATCCATTGTTCTGGATGCAGCACGGAGGAAAGCTTACCACAGTTTCCAGAATGAGAAAATAGTGCTGTCAACTTTGTATGCATGCACATGCATCAGTGCATGTGAGATGGCCGCTGCAGCTTATTGGAAAGAAACACAAAGGTTTTGTAACAAGGCTCATTTTGGTTCCTTTATTAATCACTGTGCAAAGAACAATTATCAGCAGAGATGGCAGGTTTGCCTCTAAATGCTCTAATGCCCAGAGTGGGCTGATGTTTTAAGCTTGAAAAACAAAATAAGAGTGCATTGGCTAACCATCCCTTTGTCCTTCTTCTTCATATTCATCGATATCCCCATTTTTAAATCAGGATGGCTCCATGAGCTGGGGAAGCGCCTGGAGTCGCCGTACTATGCCATAGGAGCTGTGAATGGGACTGGGATGGGCAGCGGTCCCGCCATCCGCAGCGTCTACATCGCCTCGCTGTACTTCACCCTCAGCAGCCTGACCAGCGTGGGATTCGGCAACGTGTCTGCCAACACTGACATAGAGAAGATCTTCTCTATTTGCGTCATGCTTATCGGAGGTACACGGAATACACACATCAGTGATATTGTGTGTGTTGTGTTTTCTAAAAGTGAGATTTTTTTGAGATCACCTCAATGTGGGTTCACATGTTATTTGGAAATGACTCTTACACTGTTTACATTCAGACTACAGCACGTAGAGTTATAATGTTGAATTATATGTACTTCTAATGCGATTCCATGATGTCTTGGTATCAGTAACTGCAAATCCACAAAATCAATTCTTTCCTGATCTTTGCAAGATGGTCTGATCCAGCTTGAACTGGATCGTTCCACTAGGTTTGGTTTTCGGGGATGAAGAGAGGTCACCGTGGCGGGGTTTTCCCTGGAGGCACTACCCACTCTGGTTCAGCTAAATGCTAAATGTCCCCGGTTGCCTGGGGGCAGTAGCAGTCACAGATGCACACACACACACACACACACACACACACACACACACACACACACACACACACACACACACACACACACCGACCCTTGTGTGTTAACGCAAACTGAAAACTAACACAAAGCACCTGTTCATATTTATAGCAGAGCATAGGTCAAATGCAGCGAGTTTGTGGAAGAAATTAAATAACTGAATATCTAATCGTGCTTCAGTTTAAAATGCTGCGGCATAAAAGCTCAATTCGTGTTGATCAGTGCGTCACATGTAAGAAAATGGAGTCTGTGACACAACAGTGGCTCCCAACATGTGGTCTGTGTTCGGTGCTTTCATGTCCAGACGTGTGTGACATACCTGCGACACAGCTGGAAACTGAATGAGATTAGAAGAATACATTATCTGAGGGTGTGTAGGGGGCAGGTATCTGTCACACCAATCACATCAGCTCCTCTCAGACCCGACACTGATGTTCCTGCCCGGGAGGTGCAGAGGTGCAAGACATGAATGTAAACATAACATTTAGCCAGTTGACTGGTTTGTGTGTTTATTTGATTGTGGAAATTGACAGGGTCCAATGGGAATCATGTTTAATAATATTCACATAGGAAGTATTATTTTGATTATCCAAACAACATTTTAGAAATTAAATTTTTTTAGTAGGGATTTTATCATTAAAAAGAGAAGGCAGCTGTATAAATCAGCACATAAAGGGTACATTTTTTTCCAACCAGGCCCCTATTTTCCAATGTATTTGTGTCTGTGACCACTTGAAACTACAATTTTTGACACTGGTCCACTATTGAGCAAGACTGCTGCAGCCAGCAGCTGTGAAACGGCTGTGATGCAATCCCTCTGGGGAATCGAGCACCGTCAATTTAGGTCCACTAAAAGTTTTTGCCACTGACAGCATCAGATTGTTAATATAAGTGTCTGGGAACTTATGGAAAGGATCTCTACAGAGATAGATCTTTTTTTAAAGAGTAAGATCCATTCCTGAAATTGCCATCACAGAACACATCAGACACCATTTAAATTAACAGTAATATGAGCGTGTATAGAGCAAGCAGCATATTTTTACATCTAACTGAGTGAATTAAGGATTTATTTCACCCAAATCAGAGTTGGTGGTTGTTGGAACAGTGGAAAGACAAACCAAGACGACTCTTGTGTGTTTTATTTTGCTTTTGTCAACTTTAAATGCCGTGGTGTGTTTTATGATGAAAAAATGACAACACATTCGCAATCCGACTTTGTTACATATGGACGTTTGGTTACTTTTTGATCATGTTTGGACTTTTTTACATCAACGTATGATGTGCAGGGTACCTTGTGGTGTTGGTTGTTGACATTCTGGGGCACTGTGTCAAGTTCTGCCAGCTACATGCATTGTTGGATCTCAAAATACGATGCTGTTTTCACAGGAATTGTATTGTTTGCACACAGTCTCGTTCAAAATAAGTGCACTGTGTCGGTACAACACCTGCCTTAATTTTCGTTATATAAGGCGGGGGAAGTCCGTGTGTTTCGTTAGTGTCCCACTGTGTGGGACGCCCCTGAGCGCCATTAAACAATATTGGCAAGCAGCAACATATCACCTCTGAGAGGATGTGAAAGGACGGATTATTTCATCAGTGTCTGATGCGGAAAGTCACTGACCAAGCACCGGATTTTGATGACTTCGGAGTGAGACTGGGTTGAAAATTATTGCTTCTTTAAATGGAGTCTAGTGGCTTTGACGATGGTGATTTCAGGGCTGTTTTGTGGTTCAAAAAATCATCTTAATTTCTATTAAAAAGGTCTGTCTCTGTAGGAATCTTTTCAATAATGTTGTCAGACACTTGGTAACAATCTGAATATGTCAGTGGCAAAAACAACAAACACTTGACGAAGCTCAATGGCCTGCAGCCTGTTTCTCTGCTGCTGTCCCTCACTCAGTACTGGACCAGCGTCAAAATCTGTGCTTCCTATTAGTCACTTAGACACAAAAACATGGGGAAAAAAAGGTCAAGGTTAAAAAATACCAAAGTTACCCTTTAATTGCATACAAACGTACCTTATTCATGTTCAAATCTACTGGCAGTGTGGCTACGGAGAGGTGTGTGAAGACATTTCAGAAGACGACTTCCTCTTGTTGTGTCTCAAACTGCACCATTGACCTTGTGTGAGCAGTTGTTCAAATCCATGTCTCAGTCATCCCATTAATGTTACACTGCTCTCCTTACTGTTGCTCTCCCTACATGTCGGCACTGTTGAGTTTACAGTGAGCTACACAAAAATATTTCCCTTCTGGCTCCAAGCTTCTGCCATTAAAATAGCACCCCAAAGGGTTTTTCTCCTATTTCAGTCCCCCATCTTGACAATCCATTGTCAGCCTATTTCATTCATGCTAATGCTCCATTATCTCTTCCCAGTCTGACTCTCCTCTTCTCTCTTTCTCCGCCTGCAGCACTGATGCATGCACTGGTCTTCGGTAATGTGACAGCCATTATTCAGAGGATGTACTCACGCTGGTCCCAGTACCACACCAGAACCAAAGACCTCAAGGACTTCATCCGTGTCCATCACCTGCCGCAGAGCCTCAAGCAGCGAATGTTGGAGTATTTCCAGACGACCTGGTCAGTCAACAATGGCATCGACTGCAACGAGGTAGCACACGCGCATACACGCTTCAGCTGGTGTAAATCTTTCTCCTCCTTTTTCAGTTAAGTCATGTTTTTGACACGCAACAGCACAGCACGTAGGGATCAATAATTCATTTGAAAGATCACATACTTCTCAATCTTCATCACCCACGTTCAAACTCATCATAGGAGCGATGTGATCGATACTACATGATCCACATCAGTGTATGTGCATGTTGTTTTCCTCTGCACTGACTGACACTCATTGTGTGTCATGTCATTTGGGAATGACAGCATATTTTGCAGCCTCGAGATTCAGGATTTTAACCCCTTCTGGGTGGCTTGTGGTTGAAGTGACACTCGTGTTAAGTGTGAAATAAAAGGAATGTACAGAAATTTGAGATGTGGAGAATTTAGAGCCCCCTTCCAACTGGGCAAAAACCCACTCACTCCAGTCGGCTTGTATTGGCAGTGATGGAGGTACAACACCTTGGTGGACGTGCTAATTTTTGCCACTTTGCCGGTGCCATGCAGTGACAGGCTGCCACAAAATACTGTCCAAGCAGCGTTTGAATATCATTCACAACCGAATCAAAATTGAGAGCAACTTAATAAGTAAGAGATACAAAAAAGAAATAACCACTGTAACACTCGGATTGGCCTCCGTGCTGCTTTCTACTGTTTACTAACCTGTTTTCCGGCCCATCTGTGACATCGAACTTCTGTCTCTGGTCTACTGGCAATAGCAGTCTATAAGTGATGTTATTGCAGGACCATGTCAATACACACGAACACACTTAGTCCAAAACAACATTAACAACATTATGGCATGAGGACAACTTAAAGAAGGGACAGAAAAAGAAAGGTGAACAACACCTTTTCTCGAGAAGCCCAGGGGAGAAGGAGGCAAGCAGTTAGTAGTCTAATAGAAACTCGTCCCTCCAGGCTGCGAGTGCCTGCGAGACAGCTGTCAGAGTCCAGACCAGCGCTTAGATGGAGTGATGATGATGAATCCCAGACAGATGAATTATAGATGGGCCTGTTGATTAAAGTCAGCCCGGCTCGGATGACTCATTGATCGACTCTATGTGACGGTGAGCTCCAGATCTAAGTCCCAACAAGGAGACGGACGGATAGATGATATGCAATGTTTGGACTTTTTTTTTTAAGTGTGATTTACTGTGATCTTTTTTTAGTTTGTGTTTGAATGTTTACGTGTGTAGCAACTGTATATGTTGTATAATGAGCAATACTAGTGAGTCATAGAGACAAGTTTATTCTGAAGGTCCAGCATTGAGTTGATACCAGTGTTCTAGGGTCTAACGCTCGTGAAGCACCAACAATGTTGTTTTGTTTATTGGCTGACTGGAAATTGAATGATCTATAATTATATGTATTATACATATGTTTAATGTCCTGGAGGAGGGAGGTTTATGACTGTTTTTGGAGGAGGTTTTCCTTTTCTGAATCAAGGGTCTTAGAATGGGGTGTTGTGTATTGTGTAGATTGTAAAAGGCTCTGAGGCAAACAATTGATTTTAGGCCATGTAAACAAACTTGACTTGACACTAATGTTTGCTGTGCTACAATGGCTTAGGAATTAAATCAAAGGCAACCAATGCTGGAAATGTAATCGCAGAGTTCCAGCATGGCTGTGCTTTCATAGCTGTCGTGCTTTCCTCACTCTTGCCTGCTTTCTGTTTCTCTCTCTCTCCCTCTCTCTCTCTCCCTCCGTCCCATCATCTTTACAGCTGCTGAAGGACTTCCCGGATGAGCTGCGATCCGACATCACCATGCACCTTAACAAGGAGATCCTGGAGCTGTCGCTGTTTGCCTCTGCCAGCCGTGGCTGCCTTCGCTCCCTGTCGCTGCACATCAAGACCTCCTTCTGCGCTCCCGGAGAGTATCTCCTCCGACAGGGCGACGCACTCCAGGCCATCTTTTTTGTCTGCTCCGGGTCCATGGAGGTGCTGAAAGACGGCATGGTGCTGGCCATCCTGGGTACGATAAAGGATAAAGGCATTTGGGGATAGAGGGGGAGAGAGAGGGGTGGTGGATGGAAGAAGGAACAAGAATCCCTCTGTGCCATCATTATAGCTTTACAAAGAAACTCCTAGCAGCAAGCTTCATAATGAAGCTCAGTGCGGCTCATTGTGATAAAGCTGGGTCTTTAAATGAGCCCATTGTTTAGAAATAGGAGCATCACAGTTTCCTAAAGGCCACAGCTCACTCTCAGAGCCTATTGTTATTAAACCCCCATAAAATCAACCTTAGTTAGATGCCTTTTTTTTTCAACATTACATACCAGCGGTAGAGCCAAAGACTTCTCGATAGCTGTGCACGCAAAATGGGGGAGTTAGAGTCAGTCCTAGTCAGTTGAATCTGTGTTGTCCAGTTCAGTCCAGCCCCATTCGATCAGTCTAATTCACCAGGATCAGGTGATTTCAGCACCATCTAGTCTAGGCCAGTTTAGTGTCGTCTGGTCCAGTACATGGTAGGTATTGTTAAAATCAGTCCTCATACGGCACTCAAAGCCAAATTTGTATGCACTTCAATTCACAGTGTTAAACAAATGTTTGATTTGCTAAGGCAGCAGTTGATTACAGTATCAGCTGCCAGCACTGACTTCTGTGTGTTCTGCAAAAGAAACAGAATAAAGAGAAAACTTAAAAGGTGCATTTCAGTGGCAGGATAAACCTGAAATCAGCAATTCCAGATTGCTGTGATGCTAAAATAGAAATCGGCGTCTCATTACTGGAGGGACGAAGTTGTAAAACATTTGCTAAAGCTGCAATTCAGCTCTAACTAACAAAAGATTTTTGGGCGCCTTTTCTCATAAAATTAAAATAATAGTCATTTTTATAGAAAGTGCTATTAATGCAGTAGGAGTGATTATGTAAAGTTTTAATTAGATAATAGAATAAATTATATAAAAAAGATGCATAAATTAAAAGACTGCGAACACATAAACATATTTCCTTCCTGGTATCTTGCAAGTTATGAGTGTTCTCAAATTCATAAAAAGGCTACTTGAAAAAACTGGTTGGCTTTTCTCGCCACTGTCACCATCACAACCTTCCTTTAATATATCCACACAAACTTGCAGCTGCGTCCGAGTAGTGGAGAGTTTCCCATTCAAATCCCATGCACCATAGGGGTCATACACGTCTCTTGGTGCAGAATGCATCTGAAACAACATGTAAACGACCCTCAGTCAGACTGTAAATGGACTTGCACTTGCTTTTCATGTCACATTCATACGCACATTCATACACTGGTGGCCGAAGCTGCTGTACAAGTTGCCACCTGCTACTCGATGTAACTGAGTTAAGCATTCACACCATTTGGGGAGTTCAATATCTTGCCCAAGGATACCTCGACATGCAGACTGGAGGAGCCGGTGATCGAACTACCGATCTTCTTAGTAGTGGGCGACCTACTTTACCTCCTGAGGCGCCGCCGTCTCACAGCCGCGTGTGTTTGTGTGTGTGGTTGTTTGTCTCAGCACCAGTATGTAAACACTCCCGTTGAACAAAAACGTTTGTGTATGTTTGAGCTTGTGTGCATGTCTGGAGTAGGTGATGTGTGTGTGTGTGTGTGTGTGTGTGTGTGTGTGTGTGTGTGTGTGTGTGTGTGTGTGTGTGTGTGTGTGTGTCTGAGTGAATAAGTAAGAGAAAGCGAAACAGAGCTGAATCTGGACCTCCATTCATCACTCTGTCTCATGTTGGTGCAATACTTGCAATCTTTATCTCAATCTGTTATTGTGTGTGTGTGTGTGTGTGTGTGTGTGTGTGTGTGTGTGTGTGTGTGTGTGTGTGTGTGTGTGTGTGTGTGTTGTCTCAGCACACTGATGCAAACACTCCTGATGGAGGAAAAAAAAGTTTGCATATGGTTGGGCCTGTGTGCGTGTAGGTGGAATTGTTTACCGGTGTACAGAGTGATGTGTGCTTGCGCGCATGTGTGTGTGGGTGGGCGCATGTGTGTGTGTATGTGTGTGTAGGCTTGACAGGCGGAGAGCATTGTCTGTGTGCTTGCCTGCTGACTGTGCAGAAGGTCAGGCTGACAGTGAATGTCTGACTGAAGGAGGGGAAAAAAAACTCTGTTTCTCCTTCTCTGTTTGTGTGTCTCACTATCGCCCTCTCCCTTGTCACACCACAAGTCTGTAGCCACAGCTCAGAGCCTCCTAATAGAGAGTGGGTGAGAGCGAGAGACGCCACGCTGACAGACATGAAACAGCGAGAGTGAGACAATGAGGAGAAAGTGTGGTTGATGGAGAGAGAAAAAAAGAGGGAGAATGTGTGTAGCAGAATATCCGTCAGAAATAAAACAGCTGGACTGAGGGAAGGCAGAGAGGAGAACTGAAGTGAAGGAAAGCAGAGGTGAAAAAAGGAAGAGAGTGGAGCAGGGCTGTGGGATGAGAGTAAGGGATACAAGAAAAAAAGAGTGAAGGAGGAATATTGAGTAGAGCAAAATGTGAGATCATAAAACAAAGGAGAAGTTGAGCTGAGGAGATAGAAGATGTGCAGGGGGAAGAAAGGAAGGAAGACAGAAAGAAAAACTTGGAGACGGCAATGAATGAACAACAGGGATGAAGGAAGGAAGGATGGAAGAAAGGGAGGAAAGATGAGAAGATTGTAAGAATCGGAGGGAAAGGGGAAATGTGGAGGGAGCGAGGAAAGAAGTAAACCAGGAGGGAAGAAAGGTAAAAAAAAGAAGGGAACATGTGGGATGGTTTGGGGAGGAAGGAAAGTGAGCACCAAGTAAGGAAGAAAAGAAGAGAGCAGGGAAGAAAAGATGGAATATACAAAGTAGAGACACAAGTATGAATAGAAAAGGGAAGATGGAGAAAAAACAGGAAAGAATGGAGTAAGAAAAAGAAAAGGAAAGAAGGGAAATGGAGGAAAGAGAGGGAATGAAAGAATAGGAACAGGGAGTAGGACAGTAGGAAAGGACAGAAAAAAAGCAGGGACGGAAAGAAGGAAGTCAGGAACTAAACAAACAAAGATAAAAGAAGAAAGGTAAGAAAATGGATTGAGAGGTGAGGAGGAAGGAAAAGGGAAAGACAACAGAGTGAGAGAATGAATAAAGAAAGAGAAGGCAGTTATGAGGACAGAGAAGATAATGACAAAGGGTTTTGATATAGCGGGAGGAGCGAGGGATCTAGAGACAGAGATAGGGAGAGGGAGAGAAGTAATGACTGAGGTGAGAAGGAGCGGACTGAGAGCCAGTAGTACAGAAAGAGAGGAAGAGAGAGAGAGAGGGAGGGAGGGAGGGAGGGAGGGGGAGAAGAAGAACAGTCACGACTGCCGCTTCATCAGCCTCAGTGTAATTTAGCAGCGTTCACAGTTCACAATGACCGTAATGAATATTTTATCACTGCTTAAGGGGCATTAACACTAACGGGGTTCTCCGTACAGCTCCGTCCTGTATTTGTAAGGAGAACAGGAAACAGCTGTCAGCGCCGCCTCTTTCAAACACTTAAATGTACGAAAAGCAGTGATTATGTAATATAAACAATCAGCATAGACTGCAAACGGTGACACACTGTTCATTCACAGTCTGCTTAGTCATGTCTTTGTTTTAAAGGTGATACAGTGTAAATCTACAAAACAGAACCTCTCGTTTCTTGAGCTTAACCCTTTGAAACCTGAGCAATTTGGCTTGTTTTCTTTTAAAAGCATGGAAGAGGGTTACGAGCAATGCATGTAGAAAAGACCCAAAAAAATAGCAAGAAATGAGTAAAAAGAGAAAATTAAAACCAAGTAAACTAGCTAAAAAAAAGAAAGAAGACAAAAAGCAAACAAACAAGGTAATGACCTGAAAAGAGTGCTTAAAATTGTAATAATTCTGTAACATAATTTCAAAATATAAAAATGATTATTAGAAATATAGCTTTTCCTCTTTTCCCTGGTGTTTTTCTTTTAAATAATTTTCTAAATCCATTAATTTTTTTTGTATTTTGTGGGACATTTCTCACCAAGTTTTACCTTTTCCCCATGTTTCTGAAAGAAATCGCACCAATTTGCTTAATGTTCAAAGGTTTAAATACTTGCAAAAAGTGTCTGAAAGCATCCATCCATCCATTTTTGTAACCGCTTATGCTGTTGAGGGTCATGGGGGGCTGGAGCCCATCCCAGCTGACATCGGGCAAGAGGCAGGGTACACCCTGGACACACAACCATTCACACTCACATTAACACCTACGGACAATTTAGAGTCCCCAATTAACCTGCATGTCTTTGGACTGTGGGAGGAAGCCGGAGTATCCAGAGAAAACCCACGCTGACACAGGGAGAACATGCAAACTCCACACAGAAGGGCTCGAAACAGGAACCCTCTTGCTGTGAGGCGACAGTGCTAACCACCACACCACCGTGCTGCCCATTATCTGAAAGCAGCACGAGAAAAATGATGCCGCTCCAGCTGTCAAAGGGACCTTGGTGTGAGCAGTTTCATGTAGAAGCTGTTTTCTTTCTACAGAACTACACCTGCCAAACGTATTATCCTGCAGAAGCAAGCTCACATCTACTGCTAGCTCACCTAGCACCACTGAGCGAGTTGATGTTACAGCTCAGCCTGGGAGGACACCATTGATGTTTATATCTTGCACTGTCACGAGCATGAACCTCTCATCCATGAGAAGATGCACGCATGTTCGGTAGAAAGAAAATAGTTCCTACATGAAACTGCTCACAACAAGGTCTGTGGATTATCTTGAGCACCACAAGCTGAGTGCAATCTAGTTCCATTATATTCTGGGGATACTAACTGCAAAGAAGTTAAATCAGTACTCTTTGGGTACCTGAGATAGCTACTGATAGCTATTCGGAAAAACAAAAGCACTATCCTCATCCTGTTTGGGTTGTGCAATGGTTGAAGCACTTCCTTTGTGCCATAAACTGAGCCTTAATTTTCCCGGGAGGTTGTATCTGGTGGCTTACAGTAAAACTGAGGCTCATAGGGAACCAGGCTAAACCTAGATGGTGTCATTATTCTATAGCCATTACATTGTGCAATCAGCATTTACTTCATAATAAGTTAAATGATGGTGGAACGACTGTTTTGATGCCATTTTTGTTTACCTCAGTTATCTGCTCCTAAATAAACTCAGTATTATAGCAACAATGCAAAACAAAGTTTAAGTGAAGATGGTCAGAGAATAAAGTTTTAGGATAACTACATTAATCTTGATCACCGTATGTTTTTGCTAAATAAATCATTTATTATTATGTAGTGCTTTTCAGATCAGTTGTGAGCAACTACAATCGCCAGGGTGGTGTTTATGCTTCTCCAGCATGACGCTTGCTTTGTCTTTGTAGCTTCTGATTTCATCCGTGCATAATTCAACCACCTCACTGAACCAACATTCAATTTTTAAGAATATATTAGCATTTACAACTGCAAAGTAAGAACTCTGTATTAAAGCCATTTATCATAATGAAGGACTTGCTAATCTTACCTCATAAGACACGTAATTGTTGCTGAGGGCATACGATGAAATTATCTTTGGTAACTTTTAGTGATTAGCAGCAATAAAAACAGGAAAAATGAATAATCAAAAAGTATTGTACGACAAGTCATAATTAAGATAATATTTAATATACTTTTATTGACATCTTTGATGAGAATATATCAGTTATTACACAGCTAATGTGTGCTGCCGACATGAGAGCAGGTGGACAGGTGGTGCTCCAAATGCCTCAGATTCATGCTGATCAAAACCCCCCCTCACACACTCCAACCTGTGCACTCCCTGAGAAGCTCTTAGATAAATGGAAGATCTGAAAAATGTTGCAGAATTTGCATTAGAGTCCGCACCCTCAGCGGCTTTTACCAGAGAACAAACATTCTGCTGCCACCCGTATTCTGACGACCTTGTCCGTGTCTTTCTCTGAGCAGGTAAAGGCGACCTGATCGGGGCAAACCTGTCCTTAGATGACCGAGTGATCAAAACCAACGCCGACGTGAAGGCCCTAACATACTGTGACCTGCAGTGTGTTAACCTGAGGGGGCTGTACGAAGTGTTGGACCTCTACCCCGAGTACTCACACCACTTCGTCCAGGACATCCAGCAGGATCTCACGTACAACTTGAGGGAGGGACATGAGACACATGTAAGTCCATCAAAGCAGTATTAATGCCTAAAGGAGCAGATCGGTTTAATTTCATCCTGATATCATGTCCCTATGCAGCCAAAAGTTATTATGTTTCATGCTGCGACAATTATCTCTGTAGTTTACATTAAAGAAGTCGGCTTGTGATGTTGACAGAAGAGAAAAGTGTGCAGAAAATATAAATGAGATGCTAATTATGCACCAAAGTCTTGTAGAAATTTAAGAAAGCAATTCAAGTGCCAATTTTTCATCAGAAATGTTTGTGTGCTTAACTTTTTGTAGGACATTTTTTACCATTCTACATAAACCCCAATAGTTCCTGATTGGTTTTGTTTTTATATTGAAAAAAAAAAAAACAAACACAGAAATTAATGAGCCCCAAACACAGCAGAGCATGACAAGCACTTTAAACGCACTTGCCAATTTCTCTGTATAATGAATGAAGGTACTGTAATAATGCGCGAGAATGACTTATGGGTTGAGCGAGACGAAAGACGAAGGCATGTAGGGCTGGAGTTTGAAGGGTGAGAAATGGACTTTGAGGGCGGCTGAAGGAAGTAGGAGGGGGAAAAGCCTTGAAATAAGAAAAGTGTGTGAGACAGTGTGTGAGTGTGAGAGAGAGAGAGAGAGAGAGAGAGAGAGAGAGAGGGAGAGGGCAAAAATAGCCAGGGCACTTGGAGGAGCTCTGCTGCTGTAATTACAGTCAGGTGTTTCTGTCTCTCCAGCGCAAACACCACTGGCCCACTTACACACACACACACACACACACACACACACACACACACTACCTGCCGCAGGGCTTTTAGGTGGAGCTAATGTGCAGGGGGGCAGCCCCGTATCTCAGCATTGAGTAGAGTTAAAATGAAGAGCGGAGGAAGGAAGGCAGTAGTCAGGATGGAGGGTGCGTTTTGTGGCTGAGAGGTTAAGATTGCCTGGATATTACTGTGCTGTATATGAGCACAAAACCATAGCATCAGTCTGTTGAGGTGAATTATTTTCCATCATCGGATCACCGCAAGCCATGCAGTCTTCTTGTGCCAGCTTTGCAAAAATAATTTACTGCTGATTGTTGTGAAATAGCTCCTCCGTAATTTAAAACTGAGGGGAGAAAGGCCACATCTTGATTGCTCTTCCCTGCAGTTCATTTACAGTATATTTCCTCTCTGGCTCTCCTCCAGGTTAAGGCCCGACTCTCCACAACAGCTCTAGATACTCAGGTAACAGACGAGCCCTCTAACACACTCAAACACTGATTGATGATTTACAATCTAAAAGGCAACATGCCCCGCTTGTATTCGAGTGACATTAACTCAAGACTTTTCCAATGTTGATCACCTCGGCCTATTTGTTGATACCAGCCTGCAATGCTTTAATCAGCCTGCAATAGAAAATGATGAAAGTCAAATTAACGTGCAACTGAAAATCAATTTTTCTATCCACTATGAAAAGTCTGAAGGGCAACTCGGCAGTAGACCTCCATGGCTGATTGATAATGGACTCAATCACTCTTTTAGAATTAATGATTCTAATGCAGAGACTTTTTTTTTTTTTTTTGGTAGAGAGGAGACAGATCAATTCTGCACAGAATAGGTTATCAGTCTTTAAATCATCATGCCCCAGAATAGAGGATGATGATGATGAAATGGTCTACGTGCTGTCAGGCTGCTCTTTCAATGTTGAGAATCTGCCAAAAATAACACAAATATAATAATCTGTAGTCAGATATTTTACAAAATGAAAATCAATTCAGCTGTTGGAGCCATTAACCTCACACTAATGTTTGCCTTCTCCGATAGAGTTGGGTCATAGGCCGCTGATCAATAGGTCGCCGTCGACCTTATTGCAGTTGCTGCATCCTTATCTTATAGTTGAGCAGCACCCTTGCGATTTTGCACAACTGCAGACCTTCGGCAAAGACAAGACTGATGTCAGAGTTCACCAATGCTGCCTTCACCATTACTCTGCAGGTCACAATTTCAGTCTAAAATGTTGATCTGGGGATTTTTGGTCAACCTCGTCACTCATAAATCCAGCTGAGTAGCCTGCTCCTTGCACTCAAGAGTCATAAGAGCACATCTATGTATTGAAAATACCTCTGTGTATTTCAGGGTCACAGTATTAGCAAATACAGCTCAGCGTATTCAGCATCTTCAGAGGAAGCAGAAAAGATGAGGATGGCAACATTTGCTGTGACACAGAATACCAGGAATTGCTGTTTTTTAAGAGGCATTTAACATCTTAAAAGCTGCTGCTTCGGAGGACTCTGCATGAATACATTTTGATTTCATGCCTCAGCTTTTTCTGTAGTTACATAATCTCCAAAAGGCCTCCTAGTAGTAGTATTTTAAAATGTCCTCTAATCACAGCCGATTGATATTTATCTCTTTTCATGTATTTAATCTTATTTCCAGTCTGGGGTTAGAAGGAACGGACGAGTGGTTCAGGGCTATCCGCCCATCATAGAGACTCAGGAAGAACACGAGGAAGATGAGGAGGAGGAAGAAGACGAGGCCATGTCTGTGTCTCTGTCATCAGAGCGGAACCGGGCGGTGAACCTCGGGGACGCGGGTGGGAAGTCTCTGCAGAGCCGATCCAGCCAGAAGACAGCAGGACAGAGCTCCAGAAGGTCCCGGAGGAAGATCCAGGAAATTACTCTCACCACTTTAGACCCGTCCAACCTCAGCCCCAGGTGAGCTTGATCATCGATTTGCCCGTCTGCCTGTGTAGGCCTGTGTCTCTTTGACTCTGTGTTAGGTCTATTTTTGTCGTTCTTTAGCACAGTACATGTGGTTCAAACTGGAGCTGGGCATTTTTGACAAAATAAAAAGTTACAGTCAAAGGAATTAAATGATAGTTGTATTATTTACTCACAAGTTTTACACCTCTGTTGTGTGGGTAAAACAAACAAGGTATAACCACAGACTGTCTAAAATAATGGACGTAGCTAATGTGATGTCACCCATAGGTTTGTGGAGTCTGGTTTTGAAGTTTGGCAAGTTTGTACCTTGCAGTCTTGTGTTTTTTGGAGCCAGAGGTGACCATATGGGGGTGAGAGGGTGGAGCTGTGGGGGAGCGAGGGGTGGATCTGACTCACAGACTGTGGCTATGGCTGACAGCTTGTCACTCAAAGTGGCCACACCCTTGCAACTTTAAGCCAACTTTTAGCTCTAGAGACCAAAACTGTTTTTTATACCAGGCTGTAAACATTTCTCTTGTAAAGTTGGACATTTTAACTTGGTGGATGACTCACTTCTGGAGCCAGCCTCAAGTGGCCATTAGAGGAACTGCGGTTTTTGCACTTTTACATTGTCTTGATTCAGTCCTGGAGGATGCCGCCTTATATTTCGTGTTAATTTGTGAGCTTTAGAGCTGTTAGGGGGGAGATTTTTTTGGGGAGGGGTTGATGGAGCCAGGCGAACTGTTTCCCTCTGTGTCAGTCTTTGTGCTAAGCTAAGCTAAACGGCTGTATCTTTATATTCACCATACACATGAGAGTTGTATCGATCTTTTCATCTAACTCGGAAAAAAACTATACCATTAAGACCACGAAAGCGCAAGCTTTAAGCAACATGATAGTGTTACAATAACCTTATTATTATCGATTAGCAATGTTTCTAATTAATCTAGCAATTATTACATCATCAGTAACAATCTTTAATATTCTAAGCACACATATTGTCTCTCTGCAGGATAGTGGACGGTACTGAAGACAGTGAGGGGACAGAGGGTTCCCTGGCGTTCCCCTTCTCTACCAGCCAAAATTGTCCTGTCAATGAACCAACCAGTGCCTCAGCGTCTGCCACAGGTCCTCCCATCTTACACTACTCTGCAATTTACCTCTCAAACATGACCCAATACCATTTACAACCCCTTCAATTACCCACATTTCTGGGAAGTGAAAAATGTTCACATCCAAATCCCTGCAGAACTATTACATACTGAGCGTGATGAATGTGAGTTTGCACTTCCTGTCAGTGCCTATAGTATTTATCAGCTGCCTCGATGCAATAACTGCTGGATGTAAATTTGTAATTGGTATTCAGCACTTGAGGTAATTTGTAACTTGCTAATTTGTGTCACAGACATGCTGCAGATCAGCACTGCAGAGTTAGCAGCTAAAGCAGAGGAGACCAGAGGACAACTGCGACACCTCGACCAGCAGGTAGGACTGTGTGTTTGCGTGCATGCGTGTGTGTGTGTGTGTGTGTGTGTGTGTGTGTGTGTGTGTGTGGGTGGGTGTGGGTGTGTGTGTGTGTGTGTGTGTGCAGGAGAGAGAGACATACAAGTAGGTTCAGGTAAGATCTGGCCATATGGCTATATCAGCATGTCAGGCATGAGACAGGTGAAAGGATTGAGAGAAGTAATGAAGCAAAAAAAGGTTTAAAATAACGAGTGTGACATTGTAGAAATGACTGCTCTGCAGGATGTGGTGTTATAATGAGGCCTTACAGAATATGGTATCATTTATCACCCATCGAAACCCTGCTTTTATATGTTTTCATGAGCTTTACATTTAATTTGCCACTGTATAGTGTGCTGAAGCTCAGGACATTTTTACTGTGCCTTTTCTGTCTCATTGTATAGTATCATATTTGGATGTTTTATAGACTGTAGCGGTTTGTTGTCCAGCTTGAAATAATCCATTCACACACACACACACACACACACACACACACAGACATGTAGCCTCTCATGCTGCATCCTACGGTTTTGATTGGCGGGTGGCTAAATTGACATTAGACTCTTGGCAGGTGAGGAGGAGCGCTTGCTTCCTCCTGCTAAGCCTCAGTCTGTATCCTGGGATGAGCAGATAGAGGCAGAGAGAAGAAAAATAAGACATGAAGGGGTGGAAATGGAGACGAAAAGGGGAGAAGGCAGATAGCTTTATGAGAAGAAACAAAAAGCAACTGGATGAAAACAGAAAGTGTGAAAGACAAAGGCACAGCATCTTCACAGTTATACGCATCGGCTCTGTTGTCCCTTCTGTGTCTCTGCGGGTTACCGGTGTTTGACAGGAAGTCTCTCAGCATGGTCTTGTAGGTCGTTAATCCTCACTTGGATCCATCCACTCCAGTCACCATAGGAGATGATGAGGGGTGATGGTTGTTATCTGCTTTCTCCAAAAACACTTACATATAAATGACAAATGAGGGCATTGTCTGTTTTTGGCACATGCTGGATAGTTTCATAACATATAGTATTTGCAAAAAATAGAAGGCCAGCTCATTTTTCATGCAACAGTAATAAAAATCAGATAATCTTCCTCTTCTCAGCTGTAGGTAGAAGCCACTCGACAATGCTTAATAACATGCAAACAAAAATGTACGCTTGCAGGGGCCCTAATTTGTTGGTTGACAGTGTTTTTTTTTCATTTGAAACAACTACAACTGTACCAATTCTTTCAGAGAAAATTGTGTAGCAAGGGCCTTTTGATACCTGCATCTGTACCTGTGAATAAAAAAAGCACAAACCGCAATTTCAAACATGAGATACAGCCGTCCAAACAACCCACTGACAAGGTTAATGTCTTTGCTGTTTCTGACCCGCACCACACAAAAGTTGCAGCATTTTAATGAACTACAAATTGTGTGAACACAGACACAAGCCATGCTCCTTGACCTTTCATCTTTTACCCTTTAACCCTCAGCTACAACTATTCCACCGGAAGGGTTTATTCTAGTGAGAGATGAATGAGGCATTAGTGTAGTTAAATAGGGGCCAAACATGGTGACCTCTGTTCCGCGTCATGGAAATCATAATGCGCAGCTACACAGGAGAGCTGGAGGAATGAGAGCTTTGCCTGAACAGTCTGAGTAATTGCACTTGTTATTATGAGAAGAGGCCAGAAACATTCACATGCAGTGCACCACAAATACACTTGAGAATGAGACATAGGTACACACACGTAAATGCACAGCAGTGGTGACCTACTTTGGTAAGCAAACAGTATAAATCAATACCGAAAGCACAACGCAGGTATGTAACAGACTTTTTAAACAGTGCATAGCCTTGAAAGCAGCAATAATTGATTTTTTGGCCACTTGGGGGCAATGGAACAGCTCAGCACGTATGTAATATATGTTCACACATTTAACAAACACTGAGCAACATTAGCAGTTATTTAAAAGCGTGTTTCTGGACACCTGACTAATGTTTTTATCTTTGGTCTCCCCTGTACAAAAAAAAAAGTTTTGGCTCCTTGACCTGCTAAATGCTCCACTAGCAATTAGGAACCAGCTAGTTGCTTACTTTTTTCATCTGCTCTCTAGTGCTGATCACGTGTACACTGTAGTTTTCTTGCACAAACAGCCGGCAGAATTGTTTTTTATAGTAAGCAGAATATTTATTAACATGTGCACATAAGAATGAAAAATGTGCAAAGTCTTTGGCGATTAGACCCCGTGGAGATGATATGATTTAAGGAGTGTGATGAATCCGTAGTCGAATGGAGAACACCCCGGGGGCTAGACCCTGGTGGTGGTAGAGGTGGTGAGGATGAGATGAGAGGAAGATGAAGAAGTGCCGATGATCTGGTTGGGTAGATGAATAAGCCTTTTGTTGAGCTCGTCCTGGACTCTGGATACGATGGCCGGAGGTGAACGAGGTAAAATGACGGCTGACAGCAGCAGAGAAGAGAGCAGATTTAAAATTTTGCAGTGGTCACTTGGTCACTATTTGTGGAGAATTCAAAGACTATTGGAGCAACTATCAGCTTTTGGAAGTCATTGCGCCTCTTTTCGTTTACTAGCCATGACTACAACAGCTGAAGGCCAATTGTGAGATCCTCTGGCTTCCTTAATTGGAAATTTGGCCAGGGAAACTACCCGGTAATTGTAGCAGCAAGGTTGAGGCAGTTAAGGTAACTACATGAGGTTCCCTCATCAGGGTAAAAGAATGCTTCAGCCACAAAATGACCATTTATATCTCAATTACTCACCCTGTGTTACGGTGAATGCATGAAGAAAACTTTGTCCGTCTTTTTTGGATTCCTCATGCAACGTGGAGGCATGGGAGAAAAACAAATGTTATGTCATGAATTCAAGATCAATGATATGATTCACCAAAGGCACAAAAACAAATTCCTCATCATCAGCAGCCTCAGGTACATCTAAATTTCCAGAGCTGCTGTCATCAAAACCTGCCATTATCAAAGAAAATGCTGCTCTGCACTATACCTGACACCCAGGTTGATACTGGATTACTATATTTACCTGCTGTAGTACGACTCGGAAACATTTATTCAGAGCCGGACACATATAATGTAACTCTCATGGCTAAATAGCATAAGCATATGATCTAATGATGCTTCTACTTATATTCTGGGCTCAACATGTACCTGTAGCTGCAGTGAGCTCCTCGTCCACGGCTGCTGTTTTGTCTGACTATCTCCACCGACGGTCGTCTCTGAGGTGGGAGTACTGGAATCATGTTGACAGCGTGTCAGATTGGACTGTCCTGTCGCTCTCAGCTTTTCTATTTTTATCAGAGTCAGAGTTTAGACCCAGGCTTTTATCAGACACTCCAGAGAGGGAGAGAGATGGGAGAGATGGGAGAATTATGAAAAAGGGAGAGATTTTTTTGCTCCGTTGAAACTATTGTCAGGTACTCAGTGTGGTAGATCAAAGTCAAAACAAGCTTGATGTTGAAGGATATCAAAAGTGAATGCATGCTGGGCCATTAACTGATAAGACAATTAATTTGTAGTCATATAAAAATTCACATATACAGGCATGTATGCCCAACAATGTCTGTCTACCACTGCTGGACTCAGACTGCATGGGTGTTAGCTGCAGCAGCTAACACCCATGCAGTCTGTGGTATAGTGAAGTCGAGAGCAGTGTATTTGACAGAGTTTCAGCTCAGCACCCCTGATGCAGTGCCATATAGGCTGCCCTACATGCTGGAAATATTACTACTTTTTTTCCCCCACCCCTGCCTCTAAAACAGGCTGAGTCCACCACTGGTGTCCACGTAACGGAGAGCTCCTTGCCTTATTTGGTCTGTCATGATCACAATGCACTTGATCACCTCTTGACATATTCACACAGCGACTGGAGCAGCTCCCACCTGGAGCTGTGTGTCCTGCTGAGGGCTGATGTGCATCCAGTAGCACTGATGTGCGTGATTGGCCTGATGAATGGTCATGAGTGCTTTGACTGGTAGAAGCAGATGGCACGTTGGCAGGGCTTCATGGTCATGCCCTCTGTGGACATGTGCACATGCAGAGAGCAACTAATCACCACCACCACCCCTCTGACCCATCATCAGTGTAATGACCAATTATAGCAGTACAATATTACATGCTAAATGGCAGGCAGGAGACCGAAATATTTTGACCCAAAATGACTGACCTGAAAATACCAAATTCATGATGATATAGCGAGAGTGTTTCCTAGAAAGTTTGTCTTCATTACGTAACCAAAAAAGGCAACTACTGTGTATGGCAGTGAGTCCACTTTGAGTGTTATCAGCATAGAGGCCATACTGTAGGTTTGGATACCAGAGGTCAAACACAAGAGAATCTTGAATTTACTTGAGTGCCTAAAATTTGATTTTTTTATGCCCCACACCACCCATGAATGAGGCATGAGACATTTTGTTTCCTCTTTAAAACTATAAATGGTTTCTGTCTGCAGGTGAGCAACCTCGGGAGGGAAGTGGCCGACCTTGGACGAGTCATGAAGAGAATGGCCCAACTCATGGAGACCCTCATGTCATCAGCGCCACAGCCTACAGTGGTCTGCCCCACACACTACTCCCCAGCACACCTCACATACCTGGGCCATCCTCCCTCCCCCCAGTCTTACCCTTCACCATCCTCTTCTCAGACTGCCTCCATTTGGACAGACACGCCCATGTCGTTGCCCTCTTCTCCCCTCACTGTCCCTCAGCTACATGGTGCGATATGCCACACGGATTCCCTCGCACATAGACCCCAGGACCTCCAGCTGGGGTACCCCTCTAACCCCAGCACAACCCCAACTCGCAACTCACCTGCCCTTCAACTACAGCCTGTCATCACAGAGCCTCACCTGCTTTCCTCACCCCTCAGCTCACCAGAGATCCCCCACCACAATGACGGGATTTCTGTCTCCATCAGGTCAAGGGTACACAGTCCACAGCCACAAGACGGGGGAGGTGAGGACCCTTGTCAGAGCTCTGGGTGTTCTCCGCAAACTGGACTTGGGGGCACCTACCACAACCCGACCAAGGGTTTGTAGCAGCCCTTTGTCTGAACTCTGCAGGACTTGATCCAGGATATTTTTTGGGATATGTTCCTGAACTAGAGATCAAACCGATCAACTGGGGTCCCCCTTATCGTTGGAGGACGTTTGCAGGGATGCAACTCAGATTCCTTTTGTTTTAAAGGCACGTGTTTAAAAATCTTGTTGCATGAAAACAAGCACAGAAGGTTTAGGTGTGTTAGCTTTAACTTTTAGAAACGTAGTGTTGTTAGACAGGACGTAGAGGTTTGGTTCAGTTAAGATGGCATATGGAACTGTGTCATAATGGAGAACAAAGGGGATATGGAGGAGGAGAGAGTTCTTTCTGTCCTCTCCTTTTTCGCTCCTGGCTAGTGATGGTTTCAGGTCGGCTGGGCTGGTTGGATGAAGAGAAAGCATCGTGAGTGGTGGAGGTGGGCTTCAGAGGCAAAGACAGGAGGGATGGGGGCTGTTAGCATCCTTCCCCCAACCTCCCATCCGTGCTATTTCCTCTCCTTTTAACCCTTCTTTCTTTGCGCACTCAACCCACGCATGATGCTCTGGATTGCGTGTACCAGTGGATGGCTTGTTGGGGCTGGTTGGACTGGGAGCATAGAGTGGTGTGAGGAAAGAAAGAGATGGGACGTATTGTGCTCTTTACCACAGGCCCTCAGGGGAGAGGGGATGGAGGGTGGAGGAAGTTGGTTATGGAGGTGGGGGGGTATGTTATGCCTCAGGCAGCACAGCCCCTGCTGTCGTCTGTCACACTGAGCACAGGGACTCTTTCTCCCTCTCTTCTTCTCTTTTCCAGTGTTTCTCTCTCTCTCCCCCTCTCTCTCTCTCTCTCTCTCCCTCCCTCCCTCCCTCCCTCTCTCTTTCTCTTGCTCTCTGCATGCCTTTCCGAGCCTTTTGAGTAGTGCCTGTAGACACACATTAACATGCTGCATGTCACCCTGTGGAAATTCAGCTTGCCATTTATCTATCTATTTAAAGGAAACACGGTTCAATCGTTTAATAGCTGAACCTGGCATTTACTGATGCATATTTATTGGATGTTGGCTCAGTTTAAACAACTGGGTAATTTAGGCACAAGGTAGTTGCCCCTGTTGTGAAGCAGCCTGGAGCAAATTGCCAATACTTAATTGGCTCATGACCCATGGTGGAGGCCATTTCCCTGATCATCACCCAGGCTTACCAACTCTGAGATCCATTTTCTTAGAGCACAGGCAATATTCCCGCATAAAAGCACAATAAGGAAATAAAGACGCTTTTATATTTCTATGAATGTATCAATACTAAAGATGTATTTTTTTACCTCAAAGAATGCAAGAGTGTGGGATGGCAGTAATTGATGCTGCTGTATATGGAGTTATGGCAGTGCTGTTTGCTGGTGCCAGTCGATGCAATCTTAAACCAGGAAAAAAAAAAAGGTCCGAACTCTCGTCCCAACAGATCTACTGTTCTCTTTTGAATTCACGTAGGTTTGACTCTGCTTCTCTGCAAATGGAATGTACTGTAATCAAACATCTTTTTTCCCTTAATATTTTGATATTATTAGATACAAAAAACTGTTATGCTAATAAATGACAAATATGACTGTTATGTGCTGGCCTTTTGTTTTTGTTCAGTGCTCACAGAAACATTCATTAAAGCTGGAAAGAGGTTATTAGGAATTACCATATCAAGGAATTCCACCTTTTGCTCTTTTCCAAAACAAATAAACAGCATATTCTTTAAAAATTAGATGTACAATACTTTGATTGATGCCTCCAGTGTGTAAAGTTTAGTGGCATCTAGTGTTCTAATGTTTCTTTTGTCAGTTTAAATGTGCCATGCGACAGTAAGTCATGCTGGAGATGGACCTTCACAGGAGTAGGTCCAAATGCCAGGCTTCCTGCCCTCAAGCGGGGAGCGGTGACGTCTCGCCGACCGCAGCCAACCTCCAGGGACTAACAGCTCTGCAAACAGCTCACCTCCATCACGTAAACGTCTTTTACCTGCCCTGCTGTAGAAAAACACATGCAGCAAAAATAACAGGGGACTTTGGTCCTGGATCAGCATGCTGCTTTTAATCACTCATCATCATCAGTTTAAGACACAACTTCAAGGAGGTGTTGTTATCCTGTTGTAAATTCCCTGCTGTGCTGGGCTGACGGCCCAAGCCAAGCCATGCCAAGCCAGCCTATGACTGTCAAAAAGGAACTAGGGTTGTCCGTTCTGGGCTACTGTAGGACAACACTCTGAACTCCATGGAAATGAGCCCCCAGGAACAGCGCTGGGGAAAAACACATCCAAAACTCCTTTCACTATCGGGATTTGATGCACCCAGTCCAATAACATTTTGAAAGCCTAGAAGAGCCACATGATTGAATTGTTTTATCTGCATTCAAGTTAGCGGAGCACTAAACCAGAGGTTAGTCGTTCTACCACTGAGAGTCTCTGTTGCGCTTTCTTTTTGGGCCCCACAGTGCAGAAGATCCCGGTATTTTCATACAATGGAAATAAAGCTTTTTTGGCTTCATGCACCACTAAGCAACTTTCATCAACTTTCAATATTGTATACCATTTCTGCTGATAGATGCCCCTAAATCCGACACACTGGACCTTTAAATGTCTTCAGCCATGTGAGCAGCTCTGTGAGGCTGGCCTTTGAGCTAAATGCTAACAGCAGCATGCTAATATGCTCACAATGTTGATTTTAACACGTAAATGGTTAGCAGGGAAATTGTTTTCCATGAATGTGAGTTTAGCATGTTGCTAATTAGCACCCAACATACAGCTGGGATGCTGGGAATGACATTTATGGGAGTATTTGGTCGTAAAGTATTAGATAAATTGACATTCTGACCTGATGCTGGCGGTATGGTGGAAACATTTAGGGAGTCATTCAGTTCTTCATGAGGGCGCACATGAATGTGTGTACTGAATTTTATGGAAATCCACCCAGCAGCTGTTGCTGAATTGTTCTTGGACCTCAATACACCAACACATGAACACCAAAATACACAATCAGCCAAAGTGGATAATGCCAGATCTCTGTCATGCAAGACTGTTGTTTGCCCACAGTGTGTATTTGTTTTATGCAAGCTTTATTGTGTGTCTTTTGTTAGCTGCTGCTACGGTTCATCTGAGGTGAAAGCGAAGCAATCGTCATGTCCTACTGGTGACGTGGGCGGATGGGGAGGGGGTGAAAACTGAGTAGTATGCATGCTGTGGATCACATTGACACATCTGTCATAGGTCCAGCTGCTCTCACCTGGCGAAGTCCTGCTCCACTGTGCGTGTGTTTGTAGGAAGCAGAGTGAGGGGAATACTGGATCTGTCTGAATTAGATACACACATCAGCATGGATTCAGGTGAGATATAGTTTATGCTGATGTGACAGTGTTTTCTCTTATTTCTGTTGCATGCATGCAAATGCTTTTAAGGAAAGTGAAAATGAAGATGTGCGTAGTTTAAATATCACCCACTTAGATCATTTCTTGTTTTACTGAGAATCGACTTGCAGGTGGGCGGGGGTGTGTGTTTGCACTGAGGAGGATTATTTGTGTGTTTAGCAGCGCCTCCAGCACATCTGTGGGAATGCTGTTATTTAGCCTGGGGTCTTGAAGACCCATCCATATTTAATGGTGTACAGACAATCCCACCCTGGCTGTTTATGCATCGTTTTATCCACCTGCTAGCAAACTCATCTTTTATTCACCGCTTCCCACAATCTGTCATTAGCTAACTGAGGCCCATCTGCCTACCTCCTTTTCACCCTCGCCTTGCTCTTTCCCAGCACTTGTGATTTTTGATTAAAGTTGAGACGGACTCAAAGGGACGGAAAGGAGAACATAACAGAGATGGAAAAACATGATGGATAAAGTGCAACACCAATGCTAACTTGAGAAACTGATTAAAGGAGGTGAGAGGTGGAGTGATGATGCAGTATGAGTAGTTATCTTTATACTTAAGATACATCTAACCGTGCTTCATAGTCCCTCTATTGCTGTGTGTCTGTTTAATCCACTCTTTTCACATTGTTTAATGATGGCCCTGACCCAAATACAGCAACTATTCATCCCTGTCCACTCTTTTCATCTGTGCACACACAGAAATGCTGTGTGAGAGCGTGCACACACACACACAACACACACACACACGCACGCACACACACACACACACACACTCACTCTTCCATTCAAATGAGCACTTTATCCCAGTGAAAAGAGCCTCTTCACTTGTCCCTCGCCCCAGATTTCAGCACTAAAAAACATCCACGCTGTGCAGGAGGTGTGAACTTCTCTCTCAGGTAATAAAAATCTGTCCATTTCTCTCCTTTCATCTTCGCGGACATAATGGAGATATGTTGAAATCTGCCAGCTGTGGTGAGGTGTTCCCATTCAGCCCATACTGAGACCTGATAGGCTGCTCGCTCACAAAAAAAGAGGCTGAGCTGTTTGCTGAACCAAGGCCATATTCTGTTTGTGTTTGAATGTGTGTGGTCGGACTTGTGTGCGCTTCTGGTTGTGTGCATGTCCGTATATATCAAGTGTCTGTGCCTGTTTGCATAGAAAAGCACACGTACATGTGTAAAATATGGAGAACAGCTCTCCACACAAGGGCTTTACATTTATCTGTTCCACTCTGGGTGAGCCAGCGGCAGCCGTTGCACATCCAAACGGTTGTATTTGCATTGTCGTAAAGCAGAAAGGGAGGGGGGGGAGCTTGCAGGACATCTTGTGTGTTTGATAAATGAGTCTGAGCTGCTCCCTTGGGTACTATGGTACAAGTGGTGGTAGTGTTGGTGGGAGGGGTGGCAGAACAATGCGCATGTCAGAAGTGGAGATTAATGGTGGTTTCTTCTCTGGGAAGTGTAGGTCTGGCTATGCCCATCAAGCTCGGATACTGGAACGGCTACTAAATTACTTCCTTTGTTGCTCACCTGTCAGAGAGTAGTCTGTTTTTTCAAAGCAGCAGATAGGAGGGTCGTCACAATGTAGGGCTCTGTAAAATAGTTGTCTTCCATTGTGGTGATCTAACAGTGATGTAAGAGTCCCTGTTGAAAATTCTAGACTAAAATGCTCACTCATTTAAAGTAGAAAAAAAGCAGGCCTTTCTCTTTATGTGAACACCTGGCAGCATTTTACCCTTTAAACACTGTCTGACAGCTGTAGATGATGGACTGTTCCATTCTGTTGTGCGATGGTGCGTTTTTCAAGGATACCGAGCCAGAAATTGACGTTACAAACTGAACCAGAATCCTGCAGCTTTTCTTTGTACCTATCTAATCGGAGGCAGCAAAACAGTTGGGCTCTGTGTCTCTGCATGTGTTTCCTGTCTGGGAGTGTTCAAAGCATTTGTTTGTCAGCTACCTAAATGAAAAATCCCACTCCCAGAATAAGACATCTAGTACTCAAAAGCATTTATTGAACATAGCCTGTAAAAATAATGACATCACCCAGTAGTTTGTGGACTCTTGTTTTTGAAGCCTCCAGTTTGGCATTGGATTATAGATGTAGAAAGAGAACCGAAAACATTGATAGAGGTAAGGCCCTGTTCATTCACATGAAAGTTGCTCAGTTGCACATGAAGCCAAAACATTCCTCATCGTGTGAGTAATGAAGCAAGCACACACACTTGCCCTGGCCGAGTCGGCTACCTCTGGTTTAGCGCTCAGTGAAGCTTTTGTAGACTTTCGATGTTATTGGACCAAACGGATCAAATCTCTATAATGAAACGTCATATTGCAGAGGTTATGACACTTAAATAATGTATCCACTAATTTACAGACACCTCTTTCACAATGTAAAGTCTATGAGAAAAAGTATTTTGGGACCCAATGGCATCAGGTGACGGACCTGGATACTGTAGTTTCATTATTTGGCCACCATGAATATTGGCTTCACAGCTATTTTAGTTGTCGCCATCTTGGGTTTTTGGAGTCAGCAGTGACCATATATAGACGAGAGGGTGGGGCTGTGGAGGCGATGGATGGATCTGACTCACAGACTGTAGCGACACCTCACAGACAGCCTCTCACTCAAGCGGCCCACCCTTTATCATACTTTACTTTGAGTCATAATAAAATTTAAACAGTTGACTTGTGTTATATAATAAATTACAGATAGGTATTATGCCATCGATCTGCATTGTTATATAAAACAAAAGACGAAGAAGAAATAGGGATTGATAAGTGTATAAGTATCCTTTCTGTCTATTCAGACAAGCCGTTGTATAGAAAGTATTTTATATGTGACAACGTATAAAAGAAAATCTGGGGTAAAAGTATTTTGCCATCTGTCATTTATAGGTGCTATGGTTCCGTTTGTCAGTAGAAAAGATGCTGGATCATCAGCAGGTAGAGGTAAAGATTTAATATATGCACATCCAGCCTCAGCCAGAACTAACACAGATCCAGAACAGGTGGCTTCAGCAAATACTAACACGATAAAAAATGTTTACATTTTACCTGTGCTCGATATTTTGCCCTTTTGTGGGGGGATTTTATATTTCCATTTTATTTATACAGTGCTCATTTTGTATTTTTATCATTTGATCTTCATACCAGACAACACATTATTAGATATTTGTAATAAATGTATATTCTTCATCACATGGTTGCTTTGTGCATCTTTTGGTCGTGTCATGTCCTTCATTCGGTCACAAATTGGACACAAATACAGTATTTTCTGAACTCTTTTTATAGTGTTGCCTCTAACAGCCTACATCCCACTTGGGTTTTAACGTGCATATTTGTACATTATGTGTGCTCAAACTAATAATATACATGTTTCAGTGCCATGGTAATGGGAACATCTGAAAATGAGGGGGGCCCCCAAACCATTCCGCTTAGGACCCCCAAAAGTCTAGGGCTGGCCCTGGATGCAGTAGCTTGTGGGCATATGGAGCCACTCACTTTTCCAATTTGGCGCTGGCACTTCTTTGGGGCTTGTTCTGACAAAAGGGAAGTGATGTATGCCTGCTCTCATGAATGAGAGGGCTGTACCAGTGTTGTGGTGAAAAAAGTGAGACATTTTAAGTCCTTAGCCAGACAAACTTATGTAAAATTTCTCAATCTGGAACTCCAAGTAGTAAAATTGTGCACATCTTACATGCTTGTCAAATCCAGTTAGCTGTTTGATGCCAAGTGTAAGGCCACTGTGCCCCTCATGATTTATTTTATAACCCTTGGCTGAACAAACGTGAGCACCTTTAACTGTTTTAAACTTACCTGTGCAACACTTTATGTTTTTATGTATTTAGATTTTAGCCCCACCGTTCACCACAGAAGTAAGGAAAATAAGTAAGATTGCTGCAATTTCAAATGTGTCTTTGACCTGAAAGACCTGCTTTCAAGTGTGTTACAAAATATAGGTATCACTGGTAAACTGTAAAGGGTGTCCTTATGAAGTGTTCGTGCCACCAGGAACCTTCTAAATGAGACATTCAAAAGCTGTTTTTGTCTCTGACCTTAATTGCTGCTGCAAACCAAGTTTTTGTCACATTTTAGTGCACTTAATCTTTACTCAGTGTCAGCCTCGGCTCCTGAGGCCCATCCACATAGACCTAATTGCACAACAAGCACATAACGAATCACTGGCAACAACAGTGTCTGTGTAAAGAACACCCAAGGCTCTTAAAGGCGTGCACAGTAAGTACAGCCACCTCCGTCCTGGGTGAAATGGCCCCATGGATCTTCATAAAGAGGCCACAGCTCCCTGCACCACAGCAGCTGACATCCGTCTGAGTCTCCCAGGCTCCCCGGAAGATGTGTGTGTTTGTGAGAATGCGACATGCCCGGCGGCCATCAGCATTTTATGTGGGTGTTCACTGTGTTAATCACACTCACCTCAGTATGGAGAAGAGATGGTACACGCTGGTGATGGGAGGGGAGGGCACGCAAAAGGTCACATGCAGCAACAGAGCAGCAGGACCGTTTGACAGGGAGAAATACAACAGGAGATGAGCCTCAGGAGAAGAAGCATTTGAACGCAGACAGAAGAAGATATTTGCATAAAATAAACACTTAATAAACATATTTATATTAAAAAGACAACTGATAAATGATTAAGTTTGTGAGCAACACAAGTTTCTGTTTTATATATTTTTCAGCTCATTTCCCAGTTTTTGCCCAAAGAAATCAGCTCATTTACAACATTTGTCAAAAAGTGTTAAATGCATGCCACTCTTCAATGGACTTTAATTGCTGTCACCATGTCTTTGATGCTCCTTGAGTTGCCTTATGTCATAAATACTAAACATATGGCAGTATCTCTCTAACAAGCATGTGTCAAGACTAGTTATTGCTGAGAGACTTCACAGAGACCACAGTGAATGACTGTGATTGCTTTATGTAGCCTATTATCCTCGACTGGGAAATTTCCTCACATCTTAACATACTCTTTTAAAACCATAAAGTGATATCAGAGGTCTACTATAAGCTATTGGATTTAAATCATAAAACAGGCAGTAACAGAAGTTTTCAACATGGGTGTCAGAGGTTGGCTACAGTCTCAGTTCCTATTTTACTTTCACTTCCTTTTTTGTAGAATTGGGTGCTGACTCCCTGATGGGACAGGTTTGATGTACAAATCATGGGCTACTCTCTGGAAATAAGTGTCTTTTTCTTTTATTCTGACCTTTTTAACTCTAACTCCAACTCAGCTGTCCTTCATATAGCACCTGTCATACAAGCATGAAGCTAAAGAGTTCACAAAGCAAAATTGAAACAACATGAACTAGAAAAAAAAAGAATGAAATAAAAATAAAACTTTTAAAATAAAAATAAAAATCAAATGTTATCTTTTGAATTAGAATTAAAATGTTTTTTTAAATGTTTTTCCTAAAGTTAGATATAGTAAAGTTAAATGCCTGAGAGAAACAGAAAGACTTTTGTTGTGACTTGGGGCAGTCATCCTGTGTAAAAAGTAGAGTCATGTCCAATCAAAAATATTTAGCATTATTAAAATCCGTTGTAATTAACCATTATTTTCAAACTGGAAAGATGCATCTTCTAAAACATGTCAGTAGTTTGAAATCATGCTCATGTTTCATAATCATAAAACAATTTTACCTATATTTTTGAGCTGTTATAAAGCGCCTGGAGTCTCCTGGATCTAAAACAGAGCAAAAGGGTTAAACTGTCAGATCTGACCCTGGCTTTATCCTTTCCTTTAGTATACTTTACGCCTATCGCGCTGAACATTGACTGCCTTTCACAGATAAATAAGTCCCACAATGAGCCTGTGACCTCTTGTCATCCTCTGAAAACCTGAAGCAAGAGAGATGTTGCCCCTCTTGTGCAACAGCTCAGTAGCCTATAGTTACGTAACTGAGAGAAGACGTACTAATCAACAGCATGTTGTTTGTCTGAGTCTTGACCTATGCCTCGGAGCTGCAGACATACCATATGACTGATTTTATTGAAAAGGTGCTGTGTACTTGACTGGTCTAAGTGCACCATGGGTTAAGAAAAGCAGTACTGTAACACAGTATAGGTGGTCATTAGCACTCAATGCCCGGGGGCAAGGAGAGAGTTACTGAGGATGAGCTCAGGGTCGTCCATGTCTGCCACTTGTCATCCTAACCTCGGGGCTCCGTGGCTGAAATAACAGCGGCATTTATGATTGTGCAATGATGATGTTACTGTAGATGCTTGGGCACAAAAACACATGACGCCATTGTTGGGTATTAATCATCCACTTCTCTCTGTCACATGCACTTCAGGAAATTAGTGTCACATGGTAGGCTCACTGTGCAGCATAATTATGTCAGCTCCAATCACAGGAAGTTTATATCAGAGCATCTTTATGGAAATTCAGATATGTAAATCATATGGGGAGGTTATTGGTGTATAACGGTAACAAAGTGATCACTTGGGGCTTCAAGGATTTTGAAGGTAGATGGCTCCCTCTGCTGTCGGCAGCTGATACAGTATCAGTACACTGTTTTATTTTGGTCAGAGACTTAATATGCACTGTAAAAAATCAATTTGAAGCGTACAATGATCCCAAACACATTCAGATACTTGGGAGTTAATAACAGATTTCATTTATTTAGTTTCTCAAGGCTTCTTCAGGCGGTGAGGACTGGCTCACTCTCACACTGTCATGGCTTACTGGGACACTTGAAGAGAACAGACTGATCGTTCATGTGATAAGGAGCACCTGTGATTCAAAATGTGAATGAATAGCTCCACTGAGCAGACATCCTAGCAACAGAATTAGATTTCGTAGATTTCGTGGATTTTGGGGGAGACGCAGGGGACACGTCACCCTCAATATTCATAAAGTAGCAGAGGATTTTTATTTTGACAAAAGACATTTACACCATTAAATGAATGCAGGAAATTAAGTATTTTCTGGCGGAAGATCCACAAACCTCCCATTTCATATGTGAAACACAACCTATGCCCATGTCTACATGGCCAAAAGTATGTGGACAGCTAAACAGTAAGGCAACAGTCATTGTGATATCCTGTGAAAATGCACACACAACGATTTGTATATCTAATGAATACTCTATACTACTATACTACTAATACTCTATAACCTCTGTGAATATGAACAAGTTCCCTCTCTTCTTGCCAATGTTACAGGGGGAAACACATTATTTCAGACTGCTTTTGCATATCCAGTTAAAAGCTCCTCGTAGCGGCTTTAAGATAGTGAAAGTCAGAGTTGGTGGATGGATCCAACAACCATCGACTTTCACCCGTAGGGAAGTGTTCATTTGACATAAGATTGTAAAGCCAAGCCCTGTTCTTTTTTCCTGACCCCACCCACGTGCTTTTGTTGCCCAAACCCAACCACATGTGTGTGTGGGCAAAACGTAGCCATGTGTTTCTTGTTGAAGGGGGAAAAAAAAACCTCAATTCACGGTGTTGTACTGATACAGTGTGCTTATTTTGATGGAGACTGTGTGCTATCATTAAATTTCCTGTGAAAACAGAAGTGTATTATGAAAGAAGACAGAACTTGACACGGCGTCCCTGAATGTCACCAACCAATGCACCCAGGGTACCTTTTACGTCATATCTGAACATGGACGAACATCGGAGTAAGAATGTGTTGGTTTGGAACATGTGTCCAGGCATTACACATTGCACCTTTTAAGTTTTGCTCTGCAACAAATTAATGTGCTACTATACGTATTCTCTCTGACTCTGTGCAAATTTATGAGAGTATTCAGCAAACAAACACATTTACACATGAATTAATGAAAGCACTTACTGAAGTAAAAGATCATTTAATAGACTTCTCACATTTTTCACACTTTGATTAAATGTACATAAATACAATATTTCTAACAAAAACAGTTTTAAATAAAGACAGTCATATCATGTATTCTATTGTCCTATATATCCTGATGTATAGTATTTAACACAATCAATTGTATTTGCAATCCTTAAAACAGGAACAAAAAAGCAGAGTGGCAAAGTGGAGCAAAGAAAGTGTCACTACTGTGTCTGCCACTATATATAACACATATTTGTCTAGAATTCACATCTTGCAATTCCACTAATCCCTTTGTGCTTTCTGTGTCAGGCACCTTTAGGAGCTACTAGTTGCTCAAAGTGCCACTGTTGTCTGGGATGGTGGGTGCAGGGGCGCAGAAAGAGACCTCCTGTCTTGCTTTGGGTGTTGACTTCTTTTGGGCTGCTTTGTGGGACCCCTCCTTCCTTTACGACCTCCAGACACAACTGGGAAAGCTGGTGAACGAGTTGACCGCTCAGCTGAAAGAAGCAGAAAACAGATGCACTGGGTTAGCCAAACACCCACTGTGAGAACATAGACGTATTCAGATGTATTAAAAAAAGGTTTAAATATTTGTCTTGCCTTTATGAACTTCCACTGGAGTCTGCTGGCGGTTGGTCGGCGTGTAGGGCACGGAGACAAGACCACCCTCTCTCCCTTGACGTCCAAACACAAAGCCCCCATGGGACCCCATCGCACCTCAAAGTCAGAGTTTAGATCGCAGTGCTGCGATGACAAGAGATATCATCTTTGCTACTGTGTGTTACCTGTCTGCCTTTGATTTTTACAATTGTTGTCATGGTTACCTGGCTGCCCGTCCCACTGCAGGGCGCTACGTTCATGACCCCACCCTGCAGTCCCTGCCCTCGGGGGTAGTCCGCACAGCTGCCGGTGCCGACATTGTACAGCTTCAAACAGGCACAAAGGGGACACATCAGTCTGTCATGTCCATCAGTGAGTACTGTAAATCCTATTTGTGTGTGTGTGTGTGTGTGTGTGTGTGTGTGTGTGTGTGCGCACTACCTCGCCTGACAGTGCAGGTCTGTCCTGGGGGATGTAAAGTTGTGGATAAACTGTGGTCAGATACCAGTGGAAGTTCCGACAGCCCAGACTCCTCTTAAGCCGCAGACGCTCTGTGATGTTCGGGCTCTCAGACTGCACAGAGGAAATAGCTATCATGTCCTTAAACTCACCAACTAATCTTTTGAGCAAATTCCCACACTGAACATACACACCTGCCTGATGAAATGAGCAAGTGTGTCCCTCCTATAGAAGATCTTCCTGTATGCGTCCATCCAGGTGTCTGCAATCCGGATCTTGTTCCTCTGAAGCAGCTCCTGGTCTGGGAAGCGGTAAGGCAGGTGGTGGTGGTCCAGGTGGGCCACACGGGAGCAGGGAATCACCTCCATGGAGCCCCCGCATGACCACACCTAGGATAACAGGAAAAAGGTTTGTAACCATGTAGTGTTTGTTTGTGTGTGCCTTTAAGTGAAAAGAGCAGGACTGCAGCAAGAATCTGGTGTGACAAGTATTGATTTTTATTTCTACAAAATGCACCTTTTTACATTTTAACCTGTCAGATAACATGCTGCAATTCCAAAATATGAACTTATCATGGGAAAACAAGTGGTCAAGTCACATTTCGCTCTCATACTTGTGCATTTGTCAAAGTGCCCAGACATTCCCAGACCACTATTCAACCTGAGATTTCCGTTTGCAAAAAGCATCATGTCCCAGCACAACATTCCTGAGGCCCGGACAGAAGGCAACTAAATCACCCAGCCGAAGCATCGCTATAAAAAGCTTATGTGACTTGAGGTGAAAAAACGAAAGCAATCTGTCATCTCTCTGCTCTGTGTGAAAAGGTGAATTGGAGGATTTGATTGGAAAGTTGATAATATGTATGTATTTTGTTGCTCTACCCTGATTGACAGCTCAATTTGTTCCACTCCCCACAGCAGCATCCCCGGGTCGTAGGCTCCCACACTCTGGAAGAAATGTCTGTCGATGGCCACAACTCCGCCTCCTAATGCTGGGCTCCTGTCAGAGACAGAGGCAGCATCACTTTACTGCAGAACAAACAGAGATTTGTCTCGGTGTCACTCGAGCAGAGTGAGATTACGAACTTCAGAGTCTAATTTAGCAACAGATTACAGCACCTATCCCAGAGCAATGGTTCCTTACTGTTTTGGCTTGTCACCCTTTAAAACAAACTGCACTCCTTGTCAAAGGTTATAATGTATTTTTTATGAGCCATGAGCACTCAAAGGTCCAATGTGTAGGATTTAGAGGCATATACTGGCAGAAATGGAATATAATATAATAGGGAGTGGGTCCTTGTCCACGGGGCCAGCATTTACAACCATTTGCATTTAAATGTTTTCACGCTGGCAAACATGCAGTATCGCAAAAACACCAATTTTTGCCATGAAACTACTTTACTCAGTGTTTCTACTCATTTTAATCAACGGGTGTGTTTGTTTTGGAGAGGAAGAGACCTCCGCAGATAATTCTGCTCCCAGTTAAAACCTCCTGAACGTCTGGATCAGAAAAAAGGTGAGCACATATTAGCAGGTGCTGGGCTAGTGGCCAGTCTGTGATGAGCCGGACAGTGTCAGAGAAACATTGAATTGTAACGAGAAGTTGCTCTATTCAGTGGTTTTATTGGTTTTATTAACCTGCTCTGTTTGTTTTGGAGAGGAAGAGACTTCCGCAGATAATTTGGCACCTGGTAGAAACATAAAATACTGAAGGAATCAATACTGGAAGTTCACGCTTGGCACACAAGAGGAGTTTCATGTTGTTGCAATCCACACTCCTCACCCTAGATGCTATCAAATTCCACACACTGCTCCTTCAAAGCACAGATATCTATACTTCCATCAGCCAGTCATGCAAAATCAGCCGTACATATTTTATTTATTTTATTTTTCTTCTACTGATATTTCCTGTTTGCACTGTCCCTCTGCTGCTGTAATGTTGCAAATTTCCCCACTGTGGGATGAATAAAGTATTACTGTATCTTATCTTAACTTAAGAGCATTTTTACCTCTTTTATTTTCTTAATCAGAATATTTTTATACGCCTAATAATGTTTCACAAAAAAGTTGCAAAGATATGAGAAAGTGCCCAAAACCATACACTAATTTTATGTTTTAATGATATGCTTTTTTGTTTGTTTTGATCTTTTATAAGGCGTTTATCAATTCATGGCATTCTTGAAACCCTTTTGGGGGTCCAAATCCTCCGGATGGGAAACACTGGCAACAGGAAATAAATCAAATGATGTGCAGTTTTGCAAAAAAAAAAAAAAAAACAGTTTCACAAGCAAAATATCAATTCTGCCCCCACAAACATAAAAAGATAATTCAATGAGTGTTTCCGCTTAGGCTTTACTCAGCATTACTTCCCGGTAAAACGCAACTGTTTTAGGTTTATAATCGTGTCATGAAAGCCCTGAAATCACTTTGCTATATACTCACTGCAGAGGTCGAACAGCTGAGTCTGGGTCCTTATCTTGCAGCTGAGGGTTAGATTCCCACAAGAAGTCAAGCCTCCAGTCAAAGACTCCCCTGACCGGCCACTGGGTGGCATTGTACTGGAAGGTCTGCCAGTCTATCACATCCATGATGGGGGACACCACTCTGGTCCTGCACAGAGACACCACATTCTCAACAGTCAGTTTTATATTCACGTTCCTCTTCAGTATTTAGAACATGTGCATTTCCCCCCCTATTAAAAACATGAAAGGAGCAGAGGACATTAACTTCGATCAAATTAAAGACATTTACACCATAAATTGGTGGGAAAAAATACAAATTGGTGCATAAAAAAATCACCCGAAAGCAGGAAATTCAAAGTGTTTGATGCTCAAATTTTCTGGTGGAGGAGCCCAAACCCCCTGTTTCATATTTGGCCTCCTCCATGGTGAAATGAAACCCTCACCCTTGGAGTAGGTTGATTCAAAATGAGGTTGATGTTATGAATAAGAAGTATGTTCCTGTCAGTCAAAGATTTTGGAAGAAAGAGGACATTTAAAATTCTTAGCCAGCCTTCCTTGGTTACATTTTCACTTAATATTCCAACAGTGTGTGCAGAGAGATTGGCACTGTGAAAAGTGTTTCCTCAGCAGTGTGTGTGTGTGTGTGTGTGTGTGTGTTTGTATCTGTCTATATCTGAGTGTGTCTCAGGCTTATGTCACAGGAGCCAAGTTTAGAGACACACTGTCCTTTGTTGGGGTCTGTTCTGGTTCACATATGTTATTTGAAATATTTCTCTGAAGAGGCCATGTGTGATGTGATGCTCGGAGGAAATGGAATGAAGAGATTAAAGGGGGGAGAATGAAAAGAAGAAATGGGAGAAGGGTCAAACATGTGGCTGAGAGAGTTGAGTGGCTGCAGATTCCAGGTCTGAGAGTTCAGCCTAATTACCTAGTCTAATTAGAGCCACGCCGCAGGCAGCCTGAGACACAAGACTAGAGCCAAATCATGAGAGCTGAGCTCTGGATACACACAGTACATGTATCTCGTGTCTTACTAATGAGTGAGGACAACTGATAACTCAGAACCTTCCATCTTCCCACTTCTCTCAAGTGGTTCTGTCAAACAGCAGAGCAGAGTAGAAAGCAGCAGACAGACAGAGTTTGGGCACAGCTGCTGCTTTTTCCAGACCAAATGTTTATCTGGACTTTAATTATTCTTCATCACAAAATTCTGGCCAACTTACATTTTATATTTTTGGTATTCAACCAACAGAGAAATTAATGTAGGCTAATTATAGATAAGTGTGTATTGAAATAAGCATTTTGCACCAGTGTTTATTATTTCTGTGGATCATTAGAGTAGACAGCACCTGTCCTGGGCCACTCTCTCCAGCAGTGGTTCCAGCCAGCCCTTCTGACATTCACAATGGGAGTCCATGAACACCAGCACCTCCCCTGCAGCTCTGGCAGCACCCAGACTACGGCATCCTCCAACCCCCAGGCGCTTGGTGCTGCGAATCAAACGCACCCCGTCCAGATGAGACACATACTCACTTAGCACACTCTTCAGGTGTCCTGAGAAGTGAACAAAGACAGGTCAATTGGGTGGCTGGATGGCTGGCTGGCTGGATGGATGGATAGATGGATGGATGGATAACAACTCACCGTGCTGGCTCAGGTCGTCCACTAGCAGAACCTCCTGCAGATACTGCCTGGGTGCAGTGTCCAACACGCTGTGCACGGTGCGCAGGAGCGTGGACCAAGCCTCGTCATGGAAACAGATAACAACACTGGCCGACGGCAGCGACTCGCTGTACTGCTCCCCCAAACACCTGTTAAGTAGGAAACAAATTCACTCTGTCAAAGCGGTAACTTTACCAACTTTGAACGTGTTTTAATACCACAGTGGGTCATTTTAGCGCAAAAGTTTTGCCTTTCAAGCCGTGCGCTTTGGACACTGCGCCGTGCACTCACTCAGGATGGCGCGCCTCGGGCAGCATGCGATGCAGTGAAATCCTCTCGCTAACCACCTCGTTGAAACCGTACTTCTCCAGCGCAGAGAGCTCCATATCCCTCTCCGTGCCCTCCAGGTGTAGCTGTACCGCTTTCCCCATTTCACCGTGCGTCGGAGGCGCGGGGGCGTGGGTATCCTTATTTGCTCCGGGCAGAAGCACCTTGTAGCTCCCCTTCTTCTGCTGCGGTGGGTTCTTGGTGCCCTGCGTCGATGGCACGAATAAAAGCTGGTCTTCTTGCAGAGATTTTAGTGGAGCGAGATCGACAGCGAGCTCTAACGCAGGGTCACGCGAGTCCACTATGACCTCCAGGTCCGGTGCATCGGGAATCCGGTGGAGGGGGTGAAGGGGGAGTCCAGGTTTCTGATAACTGCGGCCCCGGTCCCGGTTGAAGAGGTCCGAGAGCGCAAGAACAACCAGGGCGAAGCCGAGGAGCAGCAGCCAGAGGCAGAGCACCTTCCTCCGGAGAGCTGTAGCTCTGCCCCACAGCCTCATGATGAAGAGCGCAGAGGAGAGGGGGATACGAAGTTGGCCCGGTGCTGTCTTGACTTCCCCATTTTTGCGCTTTGACTCAACTTTGAAGTTACATTTCAGCAAAGTGACGAGGCTCTACGGGTATTATCCAAACAGCAGAAAAATAAATAACCCGCCTGTCAGTGTTCTGGAGTGTAGCGCTGCATCCATGGAGCACCAGACCTGAGACACGAGTGACAGACAAGGCAGGTTCAAGACAAACCCCTCAACTTCTTCTTGTCAGGGTGGAGGTGCGCAGACTTTGCCTCTCATCCAGCTCATCCCGGGGTCCTAAAGCCTGCGTAAATTTGAGCTCGTCTGAAGATGCACCTGATACATCCACCTGCTCCTCCACCTGCTCACTGAGCTGATCCTCAAAGCAACCTCAGCAGCTCAGATGATAACAGGGATTAAAACACCTTTTCATACGAACTCTGACTGAATACAATAAAAATCCAGCTCCCACACTCAAAGAACAAACAGCCAGCCACTTTGGTGTCTTTTGTTTTTTTCAAAGCTGCATCACTAGTCATTGTAGGAGTTTGAATGCCTATGGGACTTGTTTTTATCGCCATATGGCGCCAATTTTCCTTGTCATGAAACTCGGAATTTCAAAACTCGGTATGTTTCCCAGCAAAACAAACACTATGTTATAAATATCCCTACATTGCAGTGGAATGAGACAGTGTTTTTATATTTCCTCCAGTATTTCTGTGTGTGAGAGAGAGACTCGGCTTGGTGCAGGCGTCTCCCGGTGCGTCACACATCAAAGATGCTCTTTCCGGCCAGCTGGCGGCGGGCCTCGCAGTCTCATGACCGTCTGTCGGTGCCGGGAAGCGGGGCGGTCGTAGCTTCGAACTCCCCGGTTCTCTGAGGAGATCTTGGCAACACAGGCTGCTGTTTTTCAACTGAGTGCAGACAAAGACCTGAGTTGAAGTTTTTCTTTCTTCCCCCCCT
The DNA here is from genome assembly GCA_035609425.1 of Epinephelus awoara. Classification (NCBI taxonomy): domain Eukaryota; kingdom Metazoa; phylum Chordata; class Actinopteri; order Perciformes; family Serranidae; genus Epinephelus; species Epinephelus awoara. The sequence goes on along the minus strand of CM069310.1, from coordinate 12,865,271 downwards.
TTTTTTTAACAAGTGGAAATTTCCCACTTTTTTTGGCAAGTAGAATTTTGTTTTTCCTACTTTATGACAATGAATTGAACACAACATGTGGCGCCCAAATCAAATTATGATTAAAAAAAGAAGTTGAAGGGAAAACGCCCCAGAAGTCATGTAAGGATTTCAATGGAAAAGGTCTAATAATTTCCTAATGCATTTTCCAAGTGACCTCAGGGTGATGTTTTCTTTCAGGTGATGGCCAACAAGAGGTCAGACTGTACCCATTCTTTCTTCACCACATCACTAGAAATGAAGACCATCTGTGTCAGCCTGCTTCACCGGCTCTGTTCTGTGTTGTGGTTGAGTGGAGCTGTGAAAGGCCACTGCTTGCAACTTGGCAGTGCAGCCAGTGGGGAGCCTTAAGCCAGTTTGGCTGCAGCCAGAGACCAGATCATCCTGGTGGAGCTGGTGCTGGTGCTGGTAGTGGTGGGTGGGATTAGCAGCTGCCTTCCCCTCATTATACACAAAGACACTCACCTCCCCTCAGCTCAGGATGACAGGGCAGAGTGGCGTCTGATGATTGTGATTACAGTACACAGAGGTGGGAGGGGGACACCTGGAGAGACAGATTGAGAAGTTGAAAGAGCAAAGGAGGGCGTCAGAGCAACAAGACGAGGGTGTTGCACAGAGGGGTGGAAATGAAAGAGACATGAAAGATCACAGGGAGAGAAAGAGAAGTGACCAGCTCTCCACCTCTGTCTTCTTGTGGGAATAATGCTTGTAAGCCTCGAGATTGAAAAGGAAGAAAGTCTTCATGTATTTCCAGTGCTCCGCAGTGAACACTCCCATATGTTCCGTCCTGCAGCCAAAACACACACTGAATTGAAGTTTCCACCGCCAGCACATTTGCAGACACGCACATAAACACAAAGAGAACATGGACACACACACACACACAGGCACGTACACACACATACACACACACTGAAGGTCCAGGGTCCAGTTCACATTCACAGGAATGTGCCTGCATTCCACCATCCGACTGGAAGCCAGAGCTGTAAATGAGAAGGCACGACAAGTACTCGCATGCATCCTTCCCTCGCGCACACACACACACACACACAAACACAGAGAGAGGGACAGAGTGAGAGAATAACAGTAACTTTTGGCTGCATGATTCATTTTTGGGTTGTTGTTCATTCATATTTCTGTGTCACAACCAGTGACTTCTGTTTGTGGTGACAAGACGAGACACAGAGATCCTACTTTGTTTTTTTCTCTTTCAGTTTTTAGACCCAAACCTATTAGCTGAATGATGTCAAAGTCCGCGGACAGGAAATTAACATTTTGAATAACCATCTAATCATTTCAGTCTTTTTCTTCCTAATAAAACTGTCCTCATTAACTGGTTCCAGCCTCTCAGCTGTGAATCTTTTGAAGATTCGCAAGAATTTGAATCTGTTTTTTTGCATCCTTCTGTGATTGTAAACTGAATATCTTTGGGTTTTTGAACAGAAAATAAAAAAAACAAAGACACTTGAGGACAGAGATGTGGACTCCAGTCACACTACTTGGATCTGAGTCAGACGTGAGTCACAGATTTGAAGGCGTCCAACTCGACTTGGCCTTCAACATCAATGACTTGTGACCTCACTTGAACTTGAGCCTTTTGACTTGAAAAACATACTTAATCCCTTCCCCCCCGAGCCAGTTTGGGAAGAGAAGCTTATGGACATTTTTACAGAGGTGAAATAAGTACACGAGGGAACAAAGACAAAAATCCAGTCAGTGGTGGGTCTGGTTAATAGTGCTATACAATGCAATGTCAGCACTACTTTTTTATGATTAAGTTCAGTAGCACTTGTTTCAACAAACGTGTTTTAACAAATAAATACAGTTCTTAAAATACATTCCTGATTTCTTTTAAATTAAACATATTCCTCTGTTGTTAAAGTGGCATTACATTCAGTGAAGAGCTCATCATGAGTTGTTAAGGACTCACAACTCAAATATTAGGACTTGGGATTTGACTTGACTTAAGTGCAAAGACTTGAGACTTACTCGTGACTTGCAAAAGACTGACTTGGTCCCACTGTTGCTTGCTTGATCAATTAATTGAGAAAATGATCATCTAATAAATCATTGATAAAAAAAAGTTGTAAAGGACGGACAGTTGAAAGTATCTGTTGTCTTGTAATGGTTTTATTTTTGTTTTATTGTAAAAGTAATATTCAGTAATGTGTGATTGAGTTTGGGCAATCATGTGACATCTACAGTCGAGCCAGATGATTTGATTTGAGAGAGAGAGAGAGAGAGAGAGAGAGTGTGTGTGTGTGTGTGTGTGTGTGTGTGTGTGTGTGTGTGTGTGTGTGTGTGTGTGTGTGTGTGTGTGTGTGTGTGTGTGTGTGTGTGTGCCACCTTTCCCAGCTCTCCAACAGGCTGTGAGAAGCAGCGGAGCGGTGCTGCCCTCTACTGGAAAATGAGTGGTACTGATGTTTTTTCTACGTTTCATGTTCATCTGACCAAAAAAAAGTATATATATATTTTTTTTAACATCAGGTACATTTACGGGATTTCCTCCTGCGCTTTCGATCACATCCCGTGGCCTTCATCAGCGGATGGAGTCTACTCAGTTGCCCTGAAGACAGATGTTCAGTTTGTAATGTTTTGTTCCCAATATAGGCTGCACGATTATTATATTGAGAAAACATGATCACACATTAGACCATTTAGTAACATGCGTGCTTTGTCGCTGTCTGGCTGAGGTTACAGGCCCTTTATAAAACACTACTGTCACTGAAATACCAACAACAAAGTCTGACAGCTCTTTTATGGCTTTAATTTTCAAAGAGCAGGACTTAAAATAATAATTTAGATGGTTCATCATGTGTAAACATGACGCGAAGGAGACGCACAAATCATTAGCCTACATCACCTTATATTTTAAATAACTGTGTAGCTCGGTGAAGATGAAAGTCGTGTATGATTTTGTCATTGCATTGTGTATTTGTTTTCAGCTCTTGACACCAGTCAGTAAGGGCATTCTAATTTATCCATCACTGCAGAATAAATTGCCTGCTGTTTTAATGCGTTAAAATATCTCTTTTGTTCTCATTGGATTTAATTGTGTAGCCTAAATCAGTGACAGATAATTGCTTTTATTGTAATTTCAACTTTAATTAGTTACTTTTAAATCAAATATCGTGATATGTTCTGCTTCAGTTCCCCACAAGAGACATTCTCCTTATCATAAATCAGAGTTTGCTCTCTGTGTTGCAGCACTGATGGAAAACTGTTTTCTCTTTGACTTTTGAGCAGACATTTAAATGTGACTTAAGACGTCAGTTCACAGTTTGGGAGCCCTTTGTTGCCGTTTCCAAACTCTTCCTTGTGACAGCAGAAGACCCGCTGAAATAATGTCGTCCATCACATGTTGGATTATACTGAAAATCAACACGACTGTGTCGCGCATCATACGCCTTCCTTCTGCTTTTGCGGCTGCAGCTGTGGCGCAACAACTGGCACAGACCTCACATCACACGCACACGAGAACGGTGCGTCTCACCGTGACACAGCGAGATGCGACAAACGCATCAAATAATGCAGTCATGTGGCCCCGTGGACGTTTAAGGTTATCAATCGTGCAAGACAGAAAGTGAACTCTCAGTAAAAAAAATATCTAAATAACACAATTATGTTATTACATTATATTTAATATGCCATCTCATGTTTGCCCCTTTTATCTGACATATTTGTCCATTCAGGCGAGGGTGAATAGAAGCAGAATTTTCTTGACAGTGATCACAAGATATATTTCGTATAAAATCATTTTAGTTATTTGGATATAAATAAAGACAATATTTATTATTTTGTCCAGCAAGTTTCACAATCAAATCCTGTAAGCTGAGGACAAACATTTAAAAAATAAAAGTATGGAGAGGAATTTGTCGCGCTGCACGAACTGTTTATAAAAGACAGCATACATACATTATTATCACACTTTCAAAATAGCCAAATAATAAACCAATAATCAAAGGGAGCGGTCATAATCTGAGATTAAACGCTCCTTCGTATTAAAAGTCTTATTGGGACAGAGGGACAGAGAGGGGTCGTGCGCAAATGGCGTGCCCGCGCGCATCTCATGAGTTTCCTGCGCCCAGGAGACTTAATAAGGGATGAGATGCGTCCTGTTAGGGCACATCACATGTTTTTGCGCACAGCGGCCCCCAGATTAAATTACTGAGCATCAGGACAAGCTGGTGGAAGAAGAGCTGGACGAGCAGAGAGAGGGACAGGCTCTGTCGGTGAACACATAATAATAATAATTATTAGTAATATTAGCCTATTATAAGATATTTCTGGGAGGTGGATAGGTTATTTTTTGACGACAGATTTTTCCTCAAGAAGAGTGGAAATGGACGCCTTGCGTTGTGGTTTTTTCCTGGTCTGTGCCTGCTTTGCTTATCAAGCTGATGGACGCAAAAGTAAGTGCTTATCTAAAGTTAGTCTAATTAAAGTTATGATGCAGTATTCTGTCTGACAATAGCTGCTCCATCGGGCTCATCATATATTTACAAAGTCTTCTATTTAATTCAGATATTCACACTGAAATGGCAGAAATGATTTCATCTCAAAGCTTTAAAATTATGTCGCAGTTAATTGTGAAACAGACTTCTGATAGGCTGTCCGATGTTTGTCTCAGAGTATCTGTAATACCTGTTCTGTCATCAGCTCTCTGCACTCAGAGTCCCATGAGCTTAATTAAGGAGTGTTCCCTCTGGTCAGACAACTGTCTACACAAAAGAAACGATTTTACATCCATGAAAACAGACTTTATCTTAACCCTTCAAACGACAAACCTATTTAATTGACAGTTATATCCTCACATAGGATTCCAGAGGGAAGAATTTAGCCCTTAAACAATTCAAAAAACACACATTTAATGCATGTTATCAATATGAAAACATCAAAAGCAACATTTTTTTTAATATTACAGCTGCATATTAAGTTTAAAATGTCTGTGCTTATCATGCTGTGAGCTGATTATCTGCACAGAGGTCTGCTCACACAAACATGTTCCCACAGAAATCTGGATTATTTTTTTTTCCTTTAATCAAATCACATGGATGGAATTTGTTGTTTTCGTCTGCCATCCTTAAAACACGTCATCCATGCTAAATTAGGACAGCAGCTAGAAACAAAGACATGGAGTTAAAAGAGAAGATATTGTAATGAATAAAAGGCACTTGGTAGGATCAGATACATTTTTTTCAAGATGCTAATATATGTGTAAACCCAGGGCCAGGTATTTGCTATTAGATGTATTAACATCTCTCACACAGAACAGCTGGTGTTTAAAGATAATTCCACATTTTCCCATATTTTTTTTCAAACCTGATCTCATTATTAGAAATCAGGTCCTTAAAAGGATTCCCACTTAAAGCTGGGGTTAAATCTTTCCAATTAAGGAGTCAAACCATTTCATTTCATATTGGTTTCATAGGTTTCATTTTCTAAACTGTATGTGAGGTGACAGGATGGACACATTCCATGTCATGAAATATAAAAATACAAAATTAAATTTTTATTCAAAGCAGAGACTTATGCTTGCAGACTTTGAATAAAAACCTTTTTTTGGAGCTGTTCTTGACATTATTAGTGATGTTTCAGAAATACAGCCCAGTTAAACAGAACTTGAATTATAATAATGAAGACAATTTCTCTAATGTAGGTAAAGAAAGGTTCCAATAAATGTCATTATATGTGCACAATTAGCTGAAAAAGCAAAACATCTTCACTTCATTAGGGGACCCTATAAGTTTTCCCCTCAGAATTCCTCAACACATTTCAAGGGGCCTGAAAAGTCTTAAAAGTCTTTGTTCTCTCTCTAGCATTTGCTGACATGTTCCCTCACAAGCATGTAGGGAAGTTACCATTTCCAATCCCACCAATCCCTGGCTGGGATCCTGACACCAACCCCTGGGATGATTACCTCTACCCTCCACTAAACCCAAAGCTGCAAGCGCTCTCACGCCACAAAGGTGAGTAACGTCACTTTTCTCCTCTGAATTCCTCCCATTATCTTTTTTTGTTTGTTTTGTTTTTCACCTGGAGCTTCCACTTTGCTTCAGGTAAACCCAAGGTTCGCCTGACCAGCGACAGCCCGGCTCTCAACGGCTCTTGTGTCTCCTTCACTGCGAAGCTGGAGTACCCTCCCTGTCAGAAGGAGGATGCCAACGGGGACCTTGTGTGGGATGATCACTGTGAGGACGGTACGGAGCTCGAGGCCTCAGGTGCTGCCAAAAAGCAAGGCCAGGCCACGCCCCACTACACATGGTGTCATTTTCCAGCACAGAACAACCACTGTATCATATAAGACAGCCAGCCTACACCACACATCAGACAAAAAACAATCACAGAAGCATTTTAAGATGTGTCACAAGCACACAGAAAGCACCATTAGTTCATTACTTGGCCACTTGGTGGCAGCACAACAAACAGCAAACACAGCATTGTGGGTTATCATCACCTGGTAAAGTTGATATGATGGCAAACACTTACCTTTTAATGATCTGTTCTGTCACAGAGTGGCTGGTGAAGTGTTGCTCATTAACGTAATTATGTTGTCATGGCGAAATGGTGAGACAAAAACATATGACAGTTTGATGCTTCAAAAGTTGAGGCCAGCTTAACTTTCATTTGTATGACATCACGCCCATCACACAACCACAAGTGTCAGGTGTCAAGTGTCAGTTTGTAGCTTCGTGTCATTGGCTTCTCTTGAAAATGACTTGTAGCCTGTAGTGAGCATTACCCATCCAGCAGACAAAGAGCAACACTGGCATAAATTTGGAGTCTTGTGGGCTCTGACACACCAAGCCGACAGTTGGCCAATGGTCAATATCAGGCAGTCAGTGAGCATCTGTTGCCCTAGTTTCGGTGGTGAGTCAGCCTTTGTCAGCTTTTTTCGGCCGGTTGAGCATTTTGAAAGTAGTCATTTGGCCGATTGTTGAAATTTTGTAATTTTTAAAAAATAATCTCACTCTCCTTTCTTCTGAGCAGCCAATGGACAGGTGCATTCTGGCTACGTGTACAACTGGACTTCCTGGCTGGACGACTATGGTTTTGGAAAGTGTATGGATAAGACGAAATGCAATGTGTTCCCTGATGGCAAGCCCTTCCCTCAGAGCAATGACTGGAGGCGCAAGAGCTACGTCTACGTGTGGCACGCCATGGGTGAGACCGATATACAGATTTGAAGACGCTAAAAAAAAAAAAGAAAAAAAAAAAAGCAAATGTTTAACTTTCCATTCATCCTCAGGCCAGTACTACGAGACATGTGACGGCTCCTCCTCTAGTCTGACCATCAACACCACCACCATCCCTCTGGGTGCAGAGGTCATGGAGGTCATGGTCTACAGGAAACGTGAGCGCAGGAAGTACAGCCCCCTCACCACCGACAACACCGTCTTCTACGTCACAGGTTTTACACACTTACTCTTCGTCATCTGTTGGCAAAGACACATACAAACAATTAGAAACCTGGAGAATGAATTATTTATTACCCCCCCTTACACTCTCTCTTAGATAAGATCCCAGTGGCGGTCAACATCTCCCAGAAGGCTGCGGTCAACCAGTCGGACAATGTTTTCTTTCGTGGTGAGGACGTGGTCTTCAAAGTCCAGGTCCACGACCCCAGCGGCTACCTCAAAACCGCAGCCTCCATTGACTACATCTGGGACTTCAGAGATGGCAACCAGCTGGTGACACACCGCGACCTGACCACACACAACTATAACACAGTCGGGAACATGAGTGTGAAGCTGGTGGTGGAGGCGGCATTCCCTATGGAGTGTCCGCCGACCTCTGCCACCCCGACTCGGAGGAGCACCACGCCACCACCTCCCACAGGTACACTGGGCACAGACACTTGATCTTGGCACTCCCAGAAATTCTTCACAGGGGTGGCCACATGGGGCGACTAAATTTCTTGGGGTGGCACCAAAACCAAAAGCCATAACTGAATTTCAGGATTTTGAAGATGCTGCTGAACCATATACGCTTGTTGAAAACATACATGTGTCATTGACAGAAAGGAACAAAACACTAACAACACACTATAGGCCCATTTTCATTCGGATATCTTGAAATGAGAGTTCAAGGGACCCTTTGAAAAATCGCCATGCTTTGGTTCACACAAGATACCACATGATACCTTCGCACTAGCTGAAAAAATTAGCTCACCTTAGCCTCTTAAAGAATTATGTCTACCTTCAATTTTCTTTGCCAGGGTGGCCAGTGGGGGCGACAATTGTATTGGAGGGGCCTGGTCCCCCTTTGGCCCCCTTCTTGGGGCACCATTGCCAAAAAATTTTTTTTTACAGCTTTATGTTTTAAGGAAGTTAGTCTGTAGGCACTTCATTCATTCACACGTATTCACACAAACTGGTACAAATATATAGCAGTGTGGGAAAACTTCCTGCTGTTTCAGTTCGCAGTGATGCAGGGCGGACTTTTTACTGTGGTAAAATGATGGGATCAGTAAACACAGATTGATGTTTAATCAAGCGCTTCTTTATTGAGCAGGCCTGGAGAGAGAATTCTGTCATACACACAACAGCACAACAGACGGGTCTCTCACAGACAAGGGAGTGCTTGCTGTTTTTATAGCATAGCAGAGTGCTTTCAACAATCAAGTCCTCCGTTACATCAACTCTCGCTTCTCCTCATGAATCTTTGGGTCAAGAACTGGTCTTGTCTGGAACATCACATACGCACCATAGGTTAACCATAGATAACCCCCCAAATAAGGGAATGAAATCAACACATAAAATGACACCTTGATTGTCTTGATCACAAACATCCTCTCTCGCTAACAGCTAGAAGACAGTCACAGTGAGGACACTACATACACACTATTACAAATGATGATTTAAAATGTGACAGCTGTTAAATCTGATAATAGCATACTTCTAATTTTAATCTTACAGCTCTTGTTTTCTTAAGTACACGTCACATTTTCTTGCAAAGCAAACACCTTATGCTTTAAGCAACAGGTGTGGTTCACTGCTTAGTCATTCTGTCTATGATCTCTGTCATCATGCACCACTCTTCATCAACATTGTCTACAGTGGCCTAACCAGCCATTTAGAGGGGTTTGATTTTATTTTACCAGCTTTTGGGATTTTTAGGGGCCATTTGGGGGCTATTGCTTTTATAGTCTCTGTAGTAACTGCAAGATCTCCTCTAATAGTACAAGCTGCTGTTGAAATTCTAACTGTAACTTCTCAATGGCTTAAGCACAAGTGTGAGAGCAGACAAAACTATCGGGATACTACACACCACAAAAGGTAAATGAGAAGAAGTAAACATTTCTTGTAATTTGGATGAAGTGGTCAGACCAAGCATTAGTGCTGTCAACCTGGAGCAGGACACCAAATCACTGCAGTCTGACCGTGATGACGAAGACAAAGCAAGAAGTGACGTTCCCTGCAGAGCTCATTGAAGTGTTGCCTTACAAAAGTAGATGTGTCATAACCTTTGCCTCTTTCTGCAGAGGCTCCCACACCTCCACCCATCACTCATGCTATGACTGTCAAGATGGACACCACACAGGGTGAGCTCCACAGCAAACAGTGTGTTTATCTGTATAAGAGAGAAAGCAAGCAAGACTGAGGAAGTGTGTTTCTGAGCGGGAGCTCATTAAATATGAAGGCAGACCCAAAACCTTTGATATGAGACACTTGAATCACATACACACATTCTTGTCCACTTGTTTCCTGTCTCAGTGTCACCCAGCACCAGCCAGCCCCTTCCTGCCTCCTCTGCCATCGTCATGACAACAGGCGTGCCCACCACGGAGCCCCTGCTGACCCCAGAGTCCAACCCCACCACCCTGGCCTGGCTCCGCAACAGGAACTTTAAAAGAAATGGGTGCTTCCGCTACGTCTATGGGACCTTCACTGGCAACATCACCATTATTGGTAGGTGGTAGGTTTAAATAAAAATCGTATTCCACTCAGTGCATTTACATGACATCATAGAAAATTGATTTATTGTGTTAGTTCGACTAAAACTGGGCTTTTAAAATACATGTAAACAAGTTAGTCCAACTGAAGTCGTGCTGAATCAAATTTCTCAAAGTCGGACTGACACACCCAGATAATGCGATTAGGAGTCAAGTTACTCCTGCATGTATACAGTCAATCAGGCCCAAACTGGCCTAGGTGCCCTGCGCATGCTCCACAGTTTCCATCCCGGGCTTTGACACATAAGCTGAACAGCATTAAAAGCGTTACAGAAGAAGAAGCCGGTAACATGGCAAAATCTACATCCAGAGCTGTGCATTTTAGATGGATGAGGAGACACAGCTCATGCTTTGTCAGCTGCAAGAGTTAGATATCTTAAAATATATGGCTAACTTGTTTGTCGATTGTTAGATCTGCGAAATAGAAGGTCGATAAATCGATTCCCCTCCCGTGCTTGTATACAGGGACAAGGACAGTCGTCCTATTAAATGGCCTAATTGAGCTATAACCGTAGCTCGACTTACTGTGTTTTATGATAGTACCAGCTAATGCCAAATTCAGACATCTTGCCAGACATAGTTGGAATAGTTATGATCCTTTATTACAAAGTAAATAATAGATCAGTTCACAGTGTAACCTTTCCTTTCTATTTTCTTTCTATTTGTCCATTGTCCAACTGGTTTACAACCAAATACTGGCAAAACTAATGACATCATCCTCAGCTGTGTTAATTGCTAATAGGATCCCAACTTGCTGAACTGAGATGGTAAGCCAGGTAAACATTAATCTAATCACTTCTTTTGATTGTAATTTTAAAGTGAACAAGTAGACACCATAGAGAGTAGACAAGTGACTGTGTTGCCCAGCTGTTAAAATGCAGCCAGCTCCACTGAGCAGAGTAGAGCTCCAGTGAGTGGTAGTCGTGTGAAACTGGCCTATTGTGGACTAAGTTGAATTCTCTGCTGACTTTTGCACAAACAAATATTTACATTTTACGCGATGGAAAGATTATAGTTTTTCATCAAAATTGTTACTCCCTATTGTTATGGCCGACTTTTTCCATCCTCAAACCTTTCTTTGTGGAGTCAAACACACACCCCCGTCATTTAAATGTTATGAGAAGGTGATTACACATCTTAAACAGACTGCATTCATCTGTTCTCTGCAGAGCCCAAGCACGCACTGCACAGACAGCCAAACAGCCGTATTGTGGACGTGTCGGCTGCCAGAGTGACCGACACTGACATCAGCTTCCTGGTGAAATGTCTGGGCAAGTGAGTACATCATTATTTCATCACCAATTCTAAATAACTGTTAACCAGACTGGCGTTTTTTTTTGACTGCTGTCCGGTGGAATCCAAAATTGTATCTCCAGAAAGATTTCAGGTGTCATGAAGTGACTCTTTTTCTCTCAGTATTCACATATGGAATATTGTTAAATGGAAGTTAAGTAATTGATAGATTCAAATTACATGATGGTGATAAAAAATTACAGTCAAACTTTCAGAATTATAAGTAAGTCTTGCATAGTAGGAAAAAAAGTTTTAGATAAAGCAAAGGATTTCACCTTTCGTCCTTCCATCCCCTCATCTTCAGCATCCCCACTTCAGCCTGCACCATCGTGTCAGACCCCACCTGTACTCAGGTGCGTGGCATTATGTGCGATGACGTGCCGCCATCTTCAAAATGTGAAGTGCGTCTCAGGCGGACTTTCCCGGAGCCTGGCACCTACTGTGTCAACATCACCCTGGAGGACTCCAGGAGCCTGAGCCTGACCAGCACCACTGTCACCATCAACAAGTCCCAGGATACACCTGGTGGGGTTACACAAAGCCATTTGATTCAAATCCAACACAACATCCTCACAATGCACTCTCTTTAACTTGAAGTTTTGTAAGAAGTAGACAGATTGATGTTCTCTGTCTGAACCTCTCACTGCTGTTTTCTCTCCCTGTAGTGTCCAAGACTTCTCACACTGCAGAGGTGGTGCTCTCTTCGACTGCTGTTCTGGTGGCTGTCTTCGCATTCATTGCCTATCTGGTCTGCAAGTGAGTAGTCTTGCACAACTGACTAGTCTTAAAGGGAAACTTTGGTCATTTCTTTTTAACCCAGACGCTGTTTTCCCAGGTTTTTGTTTCTAAGTGACTAATGGAGATAACAGGTTTTGAAACTGGTCCAGTATTGAGAGAGACCGCTGCAGCCAGAGCAATTTTGCATCCGTTGTTGACCACTAAAAGTGCTTGATTTTGCCACTGACAGACTCAGATTGTTATTAGAAGTGTCTTACAACATCACAGAGAAGCCCCTACAGGAAAAATGAAACGCTCTTTCCCTTTTGCTGATCCGGTGTAATTATTATTTGGTCAAACCAAGTCTCGCTCAAGTAGAGGTCTCATTCTGAAATCGCTTTTCAACTTTTCCACATTGTTGAATTCAGCTCAAGTCATCATATTAAAAATCTTTTAGACAACGCTAAGCTATGCTTTCTGAACTCCAACACGACTAACTCTTCCTGGCACTCCTCTCACCAACGATTACACAGTTATTTTTCCTGCAACAAGATTTCAGAAAGAGATTTCTCCTTGAGTGAGACTTGGTCACAAAAACAAACAGACCAGCAAAAGGTTGAGAAAAATGTCTCTTTCTCTCACTTGCAGCCTCCTTTGCCACAGCGGCAGAAGCAGTTTCTCTCCATAGCGGATTGAATTGTTGTCTCCATCTGTCACTTAGACACAAAACATAAGAAAATAGAGTCCAGGTTGAAAAATACTTTCCCTTTAAGTTTTGGTCTTCCACACACAACATGTTCAAGTACCAAATATTCCCCCTCTTCCCTCCTCTTATCCCTTATCTCACTCTTCTCTCTCTCTATCAGGCGCTACAAGGTGTACCGTCCCATTCGTAGGTCCCTGGTGGAAGACGCCTCTGGGAATGCCGGGGTCAGGGGTCGCATGAACCGTCTGAAGGAGTCACTCTTCCCCTCCAGCGAGGAGAGCCACCACCTGCTGACTGAGAGGCGCCCCCTGTAGGCATTATAGAGCTGCTCCAAAGCATTGCTGTCCTCAATGGCAAGAAGAAAAAGCACAGTTGACATTAATAAATGAAAGCACAAGTTAAACTGTTAAAAAGCCAATTTAGCAGGAAGCCATTCATGTCTGTGGCAAAATATTAGTAAAGAATTCTAATGCCTTGTTTGTGTCTTAATTATAGTTAAAGTGTTGGCTACAGCTACAGCAGTATATGATTAGCAGGATGAATTACTAAAGAGGCTGTTAAATGTCTGACTGAGGCACTGCTCCTTTTGATCTCCTTGTGCTGGCTCATCATTGCATAAACTAGTTGCTAGGAGATGAATTAGGTTCAAGTCGTGGCTGAAATGCTTTTGTGTGAATTTTGTGCCAAGTGCTGCCTTACACTACTGCGCCTTACACTGATGAGAAGTTTGAAATCATTGAGAGTTTGCAAACATAACATTTTTACTACTGGTGACTTGTGCGTGTTCTTCCTCAGTCGGATGAATTAAAATAAAAATTAAAAAAAACTGTCACTCAAAAACTAATTCAAGGAAAACACTGAAAAGTTGAGCTGACTAATAAAGGTTGTGAATTAATCGCTCATCTTTTGAAGACGGATATTTCTCTTCATGTCTTTATAATATGAACCTCGCTTTAGAGCCAGTACAAATGACCAGCAGAATATGATTCAAGGTTTAGTGGATAAGTGGCAGAAAGAATTTTTTTTTTTTTTAAACCATTCACTTCAGTCAGCCTAAATGACGGCAACAAATCCACCATGGCAAGATAACTTCCCTGTAGCCTAACAGTGAGGCTAGAATATTTTACACCATCACCTGCATACATATAGATACATACCATCCTGTGCATAAACAGGCCTACAGTATGTAGTAGTATGTATATAGTATGGTATGCAGTGTGTTCACACAAATGAAATGGAGATGCTTCTCAAAGTTGGGGGGGGGGGGGGGGGGGAACATACTACGGAGAGTGAAGTCACAGTTTGATCCCTTTACATGAAACTCACTGTTAGTATTAAAACATATACTTTTATAAAGCAGGTCTGTTGCGGTCTTGTATGCTTGAAAACTGTACAGAGTAGTGTGTGGTGTTACATGTAACTGTGTATGTGGTATAGATTTTAAGATGTAGCCCACTACTGTAGAACATACTATAAATTCACGACGTCTCTTATCCAAGAACTTAACCAAACTTGTTCCCAAATTAAGTATCAGTGATCAACAATGTGAGTGACTTTAAATGGCAGTGTTCCTGGTTTGTGTCATAAAGCAATATATGGTTACTCCTTTGCAGGGGTGTCAAACATATATGGCCTGTGGGCCAAAGTGTCCAATCTGGCCCACTGGATGACTTTATACACTTAATATCAATTCACTTGAGGGCTACGAGGTGCCAAGTTAAATAGGGAGTAGCCTATTTCATGTAAAAACTGCATCAGAGGCTTGTACATGGTTTGTTAAGGCAGGGGACATCGCCTGCTTCCCCAATAGCTTCCACTTAAATTTGGTGTGGGGATGTCAGCATCACTACAGAGGGAAAAATGCACACGTAATAACAGTGAACATCACAGGCTGTTAATCATCTCTATGCAAATGGATGACCGTTTTCAGAATGCACTTCTTTACACTAAGAGAAAGGGAAACATTTGGAGGTGTTTATAGGTTATTCTGCGATGGTTTTACTGGTCTGACCCACTTGAGATTGAATTGGGCTGTAATGTGGCCCGTGAACTAAAATTACATTAACATCCCTAACCTGGTAGTTTTCTTGTTAGATCAAACCCCACGGACCTCAATATGAAGCATGCCAGTCAGTCAGTCATCTAAAAAAGGACAAACACCACAATTTAATTATTTTTTTTTATTCAGAGGCATTTGACAAGTGGAGCTGTGTGTGAAGGGGAGGTGAAGGGGCACAAGCATGGTTGCAGAAAGGGGGAGGAGGGAATATCATGCTGAAGTTAGATCGCTTTTCCAAAAAACTCAGAGACCCAGTCCCTCATATCTGTCTCATACCAAGAGGATGTTCCACGTTACACAGCCAAGAAATGCTAACAGAAGAAAATAGCTACCAAATCAGCGAGTGAGTGTAGCATCTGTGAAAGACGAAAGGAAAAAAAAAAAAAAAAAAGACAGGACTTGTATCTATTTTGAAGTCTTACAAATCAGAAACAAAAAAAGGCAGGCCCTTTTTTTTTTTTTAAACTGTATTTTCTCATTTTAACTATTGAATGCAAAATCAAACACGTGATTTGACCTTTTTCACAAAAAAAAAAAAAAAAACCCAAGCAAAAATTCAAATACATGTAAGCCACACCACCAAAAATAGAAAGCAGAAAGAAATAACCATCGTTTGAGGATTTCAATTAAGCCAAAAAGAGTATATATAAACACTGGCAAAAGAAAATATTTTTTGATCACTTTCGATTAATCTCTCAATTCTAAAGAGTAAATGATTTTAGTTTAAGTTTTCATTCATATCTGGGGAAGCATGGGGAGGCATAGAGGAGGGGGTGGGGGGGGCTAAATTCTAACAAATAGAAGAATGCCTCTACTTCAAATACGTGTCTAAAGAGGTAGATCAAAACAAACTGCGGAGGAGGGGAAAGGGATGGGGAGGGTGGTTTGGCAGGAAGGAAGCAGGGGATTGGGAGGTGTCAGGGATTTTTTTAAGTATCACTTGTGCCCCTCAGTTAAGCGCGGTGGTAGGATGGCGCGCCCATGTAGAAAGAAGTGTTCGGGGGACTGAGGTATCAGTGCGCGCTGGCGCTCAGTGGGGGCAGGGTGGGGTGCCTCGTGCCACAACAACCCCCCACCCCCTCAGCTGAGGTAGACGGCGTTCTACTGTGGAAGCATGGATACACTCGAGCACAATCAGTATATTTACATTCGGCATGAAGAGACAAATGAAATAAATTGTATATTTAAGTTTTGGATTCCTTTCCTCTTTTCTTACCCCCCAAGTCAGGGCTCATTCAGTATTCCGTGTGCCTTTTCTGGCTTGTTTTTCCCTGTTTGAACAACAAATTGAAACATCAAGTTGCGTTTGTGGGTTACAGAGAATGTCTTCTTCTTTATCTCATTTTCCTATAGCGCAAAACAAAAACAAACAAAAAAAAAAAGTATGCGTCTATCAGTGTGACTCCCCCTACCCTCACCATGCAGTGAACGACGTTGACATTGACTTGATGGTCTGGCTACAAGGACCACTCCGAACTGACAAAGCTTGCTCTATGAAAATAAACCTAGTCGGGCTTGGACCTTGCTAAGACACCATCGTCAAGAAGGTGGCTGATGGCCTGGGAACAGAACAGACAAAACACAGACGCTCTGCTGACTGTAGGGCAGCTAGAGGGAGGACCATCACAGTCCGCACTGCACTGCCCTGACCACAGCCCTCTTAGGAAGGCAAAAAGGATATTTTTTGACAAATTAAAGTACCACTACCAGAAACAATGTCAATCCCAAAACTAAATGGCATTGCTGCAATTATACGGTTGGCATTATTTGCATGTCTTAGTTGTTTTGTACTTTTTTTTCAGAAGATGGTGGACCCTCAGGGGAAAAACTGAGGCGATTTTCTTTCGATACTCCTGTCAGCCGCCAGCTGAGGGGGCGCCAACTCTTGCTCCGGGGCTGCTATGTACAAATAGACTTTATGTACAGGGTCATCTTAAGTCACACATACACATGAACAATGCCACCTAAAGCACCAGAGTTGAAGGCAAGGTCAGTTGGCAGCTGACCAAATTTTAAATTTTCTTAAAAAAATAAAAATGTTCAAAGACTATCAGCTTTATAAAGTATACAAAATACCACAAAAGCAAAATAAAAAAGAAAGGAACATTTTTCATATATATATAATCATTTTCTTTTCTCTTCTGAGGTACTAGATCCTGAGGTAGTTAAGTAAAATGCATATTAAATTGGTTTTCCTGGGCAGCAGCAGTTCGGCACCGTTTCCCTAAGTGTCAGTCGTGGCGCTGCCCTCACCTCTAAATATATATTCATCTATGTATATAGGTCTATCTATAAAATGCATCCAAATTTATAAAATGCCACTATCATTACAAGAGCAGGACACCCAATATAATCCACCCTTTCAGGGGTCCTGTCCTGAAACAAGAATCTTTCCCCTAAACATGGCCCACCCAATCTGAGCCAACCCTCCCCCAAAATAAACCTCTCTGTTGGTCCAACTAGGACCTTGATAGCAATGCCTTTTCCTTTCCACAGAAAACTCATGAGAAAGCTTCATCAACCAATTAAACACTTAAAAAGGAAAAAAAACTAAATCTGAAGTCAACCAAAACATCTTGTCAGGTTTGAAGTACCACACCAAGGAGGTGATAGGAGGGGGATCCTTATTTCTTCTTTGTGTTTCTAGTGTTAAAAAGAGGACAAAAAAAAAAAAAAAAAAAATTTAACACACCCGTGGGAGGGGGGAGGAGGGGAGGAGGAGGAGAGCGGTCAAGGGGTGCGTACATGTGAGGGCAGGTGACATAGTTGGGAGCCCTCAGAAGTACATTCTCACAGAGATGCAGAGAGGTGAGGAGGGTGGAGGTTTGGAGGCGTGGGGTCTCTTTAATAGCCACACTTGAAACTTCATCAAGTAAGACAAGAAGGGGTGGATGTTTGGTTGGGTTCTCATAACCTTTGACCCCTGAGATGAGCATTGCGACCCCTTGTCTTCTTCGTCTCCCCCTGGACTCTGCTGCATCTGTGCATCTGTCGAGTCTTCTGGCAGATTCAGTCACCATTCCTCCAGGTCCGCTGGAGCTTTACTTCCTGCGGGGCTGTGGAGTTTGAGATCCGGATCCGGTTCCGGGCTTCGGCTGCTGCTGCCTCCTCACCTGGGCCAGGATCTCCTGAATCTTTCTCTGGGCCAGCTAGAGGACATGAGAACAAATTAAGATCAGATCACAGCACAAAGTAATCTTATTAAGAGACCTTTAAAAAGGATCTGATCGTGACATCCTCAAATTATATCTTGCGGGTCACAGTACATGTTCCTCTCAGCCTGCAGGGGATAATAGCTGACTCTCAATGGGCTGAAGTTGTCCAAAAGTATCTTACTGCAAGGAACTGCTTGGGGTGTTTTCACACTTGGTACTTTTCAGCCCTCTAAGTGGACACAGAGTGGTGACACACTGCGGTTTTGGGCATATGTGAACACTCCAAGACAACTCAGACCCCTGTGAAGCAAACCGGACTCTGACCGAGCTTGGTTTGCTTCAAGTCCACAGTGCGGTTCACTTAA
The DNA here is from genome assembly GCA_035609425.1 of Epinephelus awoara. Lineage (NCBI taxonomy): Eukaryota > Metazoa > Chordata > Actinopteri > Perciformes > Serranidae > Epinephelus > Epinephelus awoara. Next base: position 12,846,973 of record CM069310.1, on the reverse strand, counting down.
CCTGTGCATTGTGAACACAAAGTGCTCAGGTTCCCTTTACGCTTTGCCATAGTATTTAGCCCTCTAGCACTCCGCACTTGAAACAAGATGAAACCACGCTGTCCTGTAACACTTGCAAGGAAGCACGACAAGGATTAGTTTGGTCCACGGGAGACACTGCACGTCTCCAGGTGTGGAACGTAGAATCTAACGGCAACAGTCTACAGCATAGAAACGTTAAAGTTTTCCAGCAATTTCGAGTTCATCTGAAAGTGAGGGGCTTTGTAACCAGACCTGAAGCTTATACACTTTTTGGGTTATGACACGTCTTCGATTGCTTTGAAAATAAAAAATAAAAAAACCCACCTGGCACGCGAAGAAGTGCCCGCTGATCTTCACTATAACCTGGTCGTTCTCGTCGGGTGTCTGGTCCCGTGGCACCACCACCTCTGCACAGGTCAGGTTCTGCAGCTCATTTACCTGCAGCCACAATAAAAGAGATTATGAAATATTTACAACTCAAAAGAAATCAAATAGGAACACCACAATTTGTTGGAACAAACTTAAAGTTAGTGCTGCATTAAGCTTTGCAAGATTGTGGCTCGGGTTGTCCAGCTAGTGCAGTGGTTCATAAATCTTACCGTTTTTCCACCCTTTCCGATGACTCGTCCAGCAGCACAGGAGGGAACCTTGATGTGAGCCTCCAGCTTCACCTCTTCCTTAGGTCCAAAGAAATTCTCTTCCTTCAGCTTGCTAAAGATGCGACACTGAGCCTGCAGACGGACAAGTTCGATTACAGATTACTCACGGTGCACTTGGGGAAAAACTCAAGAAAAATATTTACATACCGGCTGTAAAGAGCCACTAACATACTTAGAAGAGTCATAAATGAAACAAGAAAATACTGACTGAAAAAAAGTCAAAAAGCTGCCAACAGCTGCTACCATCAAATTTAACTATGTGGCTCCAGTCTTTTATTTCGACCAGTGTTATTTCTGTAGTGTTTTATGTGTTCATATGGCTGTGAGGAGGTACAACACCTTAAACTGAGCCTCTGGCGGTCCAATGATGATGACCATCCTCACTTTGGAATCCATTCCTTCTGGAGGGGCAATCTGAGGCGAGGGCAGACAGCCAGCATTAAATAAAAATAAAACAGCAACCTTCACTTACAATTCCAATTCCTATCAGTCAAGTGACAGCGGGCAGGCAGGCAGCATCGACACGTTATCATTGAGATTCCAAACTTCACCTTCTGTCCGTCACTCACCTTGATTGAAGCTCCGGCAAAGTGTGACAGCTGTTTGATGTGTTGACCCTGTTTTCCGATGATGGCTCCCACCGCAAGCGCAGGGATGAACAGGTGAACCGTCTCCGACTCTGGGTGTCCCTGCTGGGCATAGGCACGTTAGCGGTACCGTAACAAGGAGCTCGCGCAGACAGTTACCGCAGACCACTTGCTTCAGCCATCACTGTGCAAAATGCAGACTGTGGATCTAGCAAACGCTGTTCCAGTTCTTTAAGATGCATTGGAGCTTTGGCCCTACGGTCATCACATCCAGTGGCATTTCTTACCACTGGATTTTTACTTATTTCTGAATACTGGAACGCACTATATGCTCCAAACGCCAGAGTTTCAGGCCTTTTACCGCTCAGAATGAAACAGAGAATCCATTTGCTGAATGTTTTTAATCTATATAAACGCAAATTTGCTATTAAAACCCACAATCTGAGTATTCCACATGCACAACTTTAAGAACGGCCTCTGAAAAACAATCAGGCGGAACGTGCTATCTGGACTTTTTATTTAAAAAGACAATACAGATACCTCTTTGCAAACAGCTACAGCACATTAATTGCATTTTAGATTGTGTGATTGACTTGAGCTCTGAAAGGGGAGGTGGTTTTCATCGTCCAAGGGGGACAACAAGTAGCACTGTTGATTTTGGATTGAGCCCAATATTCCAGTCAATATGTCATCTGAGGCTACACTAACAACTTGCTCTGGCAGGCTCCAAATGTAGGATCAGGGCTTTTGGTGCTGAGGATGTGCCGTCTGAAAAATATTTACCTTTCTTAAAATAAAAAAAAAAAAAGCAAATGCGGCATATTTTGCACTGTGAAACATCTGTTGATCTAAAATACAACAAGTAGCCGAGTTACTCTTGCTCTACAGGAATTGTGTTTCCTCATTGACCAGGTTAAGAACTGCACACAGATTAGGGGCGTCCTAAAAAATGACAAAGATCAAGGGGCAACTGGAGACAAACTGATGTAGCAAACCCTGCCCCCCCCTCTAATCCACAGCGAGCAGCCACAAGCCGTGCAGAGCACTTGGGGACGGGTGACTTACAGCAAGGGGCTGGCTACTCGCCGACAGCATAGAAGCCCAAAATGGCCCCTCACCCCCATAAGGACTGCACTAAAGGAAAAAAAGAAACATGAGGCTGAGTTGCTAAAGGCTAAATGTCTGGTTTTTACTTTTAATAAACTGTGCTTTCACTTGTCGGACCTAGGAGTTGCAGAATATTGAGTTTAAAATAAAACACAACCAGTCCTGGGTGTGCAATGGTACTGTGTGGAGCAAACCACTGTACTGTTTGTGACAAGGAGACCGTTACTTACTCCAAATGGTGAGCATCCACCGTAGGCTCCAGGAGGTGGGACACTAGACAAGGGCGGACCCATGCCTGCTGCTCCACTGGGGAACAAACCCAAAGCGTTCAGATTCAAGCCTGGAATCAGGTTGGACTGGAGCTAGAGAGAAATGAGAGCGTTGCCATTAACACAAAGCGCACAGGTTGTATACTTGATTATTACGTTTCTATATATATATATATTTTTTTTTTAAAAACACACAAGTGAGGAAGTTAAATGGGAACTAAAAAAAAAAAAAAAAATAGGAGCATCAGCTTGATTTGAGAACAAAACCAAAGGGCAATAGGTTGACCTTTGGTTTTGTTCTCAAATCAAGCTGATGTTCCCCTTTTTTTTTTTAAATTTTTTTTTTTTTTCTCTTTTTCATTTTCTGTTGAGTCCGACATTTATTATGTCCATTTTGTAAACAACATGCACACTGTGTAATAAACCTTATTCTTCCCAGGTCATAAATCACATCCTGTGTTCACACAGCAGTAGTCACGAACATTGAATATTGCTGTTTTTTTAGTCATTCCCCAATCTGAATTTTCTAGAAACTATGATATCTTTTCTTCAGATTGAGGCATTAGAGTAGTTCTTCACCCCTAAATGACCATTTGTACAACACTTTCTCACCCTGCGTTACATTGAATTTGTGAAGGGAATAGTTTTTTGGAATGCCTGCAAGGTGAATGAAGAACAAACAAACTGAAAAGTCCTAATAAATTTAAGTGGAAGGAGTGCGCGCAGCGGTAGACCAGGAGCGTTTTCTGATTTCCTTCCCAGAAACAATCAGTTATCTGATTTCCTGTTTTTATGTAAACTTAGTGACAGTAGTTATCAACTGGAGCAGACTCTCTACTTCACTTTTGAAGCAATTAGTCAAGAGAGAAAAGTTGTTGAATAAAGATGCTTACGTTCATAGCAGCCATGTCACTCTCGTAGGACTCCCTGACCTTCTTCATCACCTCCACCTCTGCTTTTGCGAGAGCATCGGGGCAGCCCTTCACTGTGATGGTCCGCTCTGGGTTGTACACTGTCAAGTCCTGGAGACTGGACATAACAATGGATGGTGAAAAAAAAAAAGACATTCTGAGTACACATTCTGACACTGAAGTACACACAACAACATTAAAAATGCATGCCATGCTGCTGAGTGACACGTTTATGAATGGGCTGTATGAAGAGCATCAATAAACAGAGCCATCAGTGAAAACAGACTTACGCTGAGATTGTGATCTTGCACCCCGTGTCCTGCTCAATTTTCTTCAGGTTGCCTCCTTCTTTACCAATTAACCTTCCTATAAAGTTGTTGTGTGCAAGTATCTTCAGTGGGATCTCCTCCGTACTGCACAAGAGGGAAAGGATGCTTAGTTAAATGCTCCTAAACAGGAACTACACTTTCAGATCAGACCTCTACTATGAATATCTATTTTTGTCTCACATTAGGTTTCTTTCATACTCCATATACACAAGCTTTAAATGCAAATTTTCTTGGTCAATAAATTTCCTGTGCATCCACATCTGCCAATTATAAGCAGGCCCAGCTGTGCACCGCAACACGCATACATTACTATTTCACAACATGCATAACTTATCATCCCCACTCATTTTGACTGGATTGTAACACATGTTAAAACAACCGATGGCATTTCAAGAAACTGGGGAATTTAATTAAAGGGATACTTCGCTGATTTTCAACCAGCGTTGTATCATAATAATGAGGGTAGCATGTGGAGATGAACTGTGGTAAACTTTCCTCCATCTAACCAGCACCCAGATCTCTCTGCTCCCTTCCCAGCAAAACTCCATCATCTGTCGGAGTTTCGCTGGCTACCAGGCTATTGCTCAGAGGCAGAGCGGGTCGTCCACCAATTGGAAGATCAGAGGTTCAATCCCCGTCTCCTCCAGTCTGCATGTCGATGTATCCTTGAGCAAGATACTGAACCCCAAACTGCTCCTGTTGGCTGTTCCATCAGTGTGTGAGTGTGTTAAAAACTGAGTAGCAGGTGGGACCTATGGTGCAGGTCCATTTACAGGCTGTCCTTCTGCATTTTCGTATTGCCCGCCACCCATGTCTCCATAACAGACACAAAGTGAGTAAAGAGAGGGACCTGCCCCCCCCCCCTCTCAAGCTGCTCAAACATAAATTAAAGTTATGTCACTGTACTGCCCATTTCTCACCTAAAGTGTTGTTTTCAGAAACATTTTAGTGCCCTGTTTACCTGTAATATCAAGAGTTTGTGAAGTGGAAGTGGGCACTGTATTGTGTCCTGCTTAGTGACAACTGAGGCTGAAAAACTGAAATCGAAAGGTAAAACTAGGCAGAGCTGATCAAATATACACAGATTCTGTTACTGCATTTTCTGTTTTTCGCCACAAATGTTTTCACTTACTGTTTAGCTGTGACACAAGATCGTTGGGGCAGTAACAATTTAAATTTATGTTTGATCTTACCTCTTTAAGATGATTTCATCACTGGAAATCTGATTAGACCAAGGGTGTGTTTAACAAAATGACCGCTTCTGATCTTTCACAAGTTTATAGGCGACACATTAAATTGCTAGTCCCAAATTAAACTAAGGAAAATATTCCATTCGTCATTTTGTTTGGGTGCAAACTTACAACTTCGTGTCGAGGGCTTCCTTCTGCATGATCTCCATGATGGTTGTGCAAGCACTCGAACAGCCTTCAGGGGTGGAGTGAATCGTGATGGGCTTCTCTGCTGCGCCTGCGTTTTCTTTCCTATGGATGTCAATCCTGGAGTGAAGGCAGGACAAATTTATTTGTATAGCACCTCTCAACAACAAGGAAAGTCAAAGTGCTTTACATTTAAAAGGCATTAAAATAAAAGAAACCAGGGCAACAAAAAAAATAAAGCATTAAGATAATAGAATAAGACAGATTGACAATAGAATAAAAATTACGGTACAGCTACAGCACAGTGCAAGTTATAAATAAATTGTCCCAAATTCTATCTAATAATATGCAGGGGAAGACAGACATGTCTTATGCTGGGATTTAAAAGGACAGAGTTGGAGCAGACTTCAACTTATGCTTGTTCTAGAAACCGTTCAGTGCTTAATGAACCAACAGCAGAGTTTGAGTCAATTCTTTGACACACAAGAATCCAGCATACAGATTTGAGAAACGGAGTGATGTGATCCACTCTCCTGGTCTCATTGAGGACTCTGGCAGCAGCGTCCTGAACTAGCAGCAGCGGTGTGACTGACTTTTTACAGAAACCTGTACAGACAGCATCTGAAGATAAACACATGGACAAGTTTGGATCAGAGTCCACGACTATGCAACGATTTCTGGCTTGGTTTGTGGTTTTTAATGTAAGCAATTGAAGGTGAGCACTTTAAATCATTTTTCTTTGGGTCTAAAGACATATATTTAGGGCTGAGGAGTTATTCAAAAATTACCATTTAATATGATTTTAGCTTCGAACAATTATGAAAACAAGAATAATTGAGATAACAGGATGATTGCACCATATTCTGTTTCACATTGATGATCTCATTTTGTCTCGTGTTACAAATCTGAGGCACCTTTGCGACTTTCTCATTAGATTTAGCAACTTATAAGAAACTCCAGTGACTAAAATAAACCCCTGCCACTGTGACCTCTGCAGGTGCAGCTAGTTAAGCTCTCAATACATAGCAAGGCAGAGCTCTCAGGATGGCTGCTGACACTTAACTTGCGACGGCATCACCTGAAGGTGTTGATTAGCCGAACGGGGCAAAAGCAGACTGGGAGGCGAGTCCGTCTCCCAATGCAGATTCAGATTCAATGCAGTAATAACCAATGCTATAGAGTCAACGTTTTATGATGAAGTGTTACATTACATTGACATTTGGTTTAATTGTATTTATTTTTCTTTATTGACAAGTCAGTATGAGTGCCTTGACTGTAACAGTAAGAATTATGGCCAATGAGCCAAATTTTTGGAACAGTCAGTCATCATTTTATTTTATTTAAAAGATCATACTTACTTAGTGTTTGTATGGTGCCATAGTCACCTGTTCATAGGATCATATAACTTGTGTGCCACCAACATAATTATTGTGAGATCTATTATTTTGTCGTTTTCCATAAACTGCTCTTGTGGGAGCCTGTAGATGATAAATGGAAGAGGCCCAGGAATGGAGCCTTGCGGGGCTCCACGTGTCATTTTTATATATGCGCACATGTATAGCTACCAATTGACACAAAATAGTCCCCTGTCCTTCAATTAGGATTCAAACCAGTTAAAACAATGACCACCAGAAAATCTCACCCAGTTTTCCAGTCTGTCTAATAATGTTGTGGTTGTGTTGAATGCAGAAATGAGATCTTATATAATAAGACTGAAACTTTTCCACTGTATGCGTTTCAGTGGATGCCATTTAAGATCTTAACAAGAGCCGTCTCTGTGCTGTGTTGTGGTTCAAGTCCTAACTGGAACACCAGAACAATTGTTTATCTGTGGAAAAACAGTTTTAATAGCCCACTAAAAATGGGAGGTTTGATATGGGCCTTCTACTGTTTATTAGTGAGGTGCCTTGATTGCCTTTTTTTTTTTTTTTTTTTTGGAAATTGCATTTTGTAGAGCCTGTGGGAATTGGCTTGAGAGTAGAGATGTATTGATTATCAGAAGAAGATCTGATGCCAAGCAGTTAAAGATAGTTGAGGCAAGGCAGCAGGAGGAGGATTTCAAATACTGCACCAAGGTGAAATGGCTGACAGGATCAACTTGTGTCAAGCTAATAAAATTGGTTTTAAGTGGACGCAAGGATAATACAGAACCTATACCTGATATGGAGAACTGACAGCATGTCTAATATTCTTAATTTTGTCGGTAAAGAATGAGTTAAATTTATTGCATGGCTAGGTGGATAAAGTCCAGGCACTATTGACACAGGAAGGTTTGTCAGCCGGTCAACAGCAGCAAGTACAAAGCATGTGAAGTACTTTTGTGTTTCGTAATTCTGTCACATAGGAACAACCGTCTCATGTTTTACTTCTAAATTAAAAATGCAAACTCTTGACAGATATTATGGACCTGGAATTTTTATTGACACCTGATTCAGCCTTTAAAAGCATGGCATTTCTTCATGGTGATTTGTTACCAGAGACTATCTTCACTTTTGGAGAGGGACAGAAAGATGATCGGGAATTCAGCCTACGCTGATGCTGGAATGGTACAGAAATGTGAAAGAACACAGCTCACTGGTTAAGTATAATTCCTAACCTCTGTGTACGTACTTTGAGTGAGTCTGTTTGGTGATGTTGCGGATAGTGGTGCCTCCCTTGCCGATAATTGCCCCTACAAACTGCGTGGGAACCAGAATGCGCAGCGGGACGTCTGGCAATTTGGGCCGGGCGCCCAGACCTGGAGAGCTGGAACGAGGGGGTCCGCGGGCATTAAAGCCTCTCCTGCCCCCCGCTGAAGGGCCCTCTGGAGCAGCCGTCTCATCTGGGATATACGACACTTTCAAGGCATAGTTTTCCATCATAGATCCGTTGAGCTTCTCTATCGCCCTAGGGAGCATAAAGGGATGTCAGTCTCAAAAACGCTTGATCGCCACTGAGCAGGTATGATTTAACAACACAGGGAGGCTTTTAGTCATGGAGAGAAATTCTCTGAATCGCTTATCTGCCAAACAAATATCTGTTGAGACAAGTGACATAAAGCATAGAGTTTTTTTCCCTATCTCATTATCAATGGGAGAACCCAAAGCTTGGGGATAATAACACAACATCGAGGGGCTTTGGTCCAAATTGAAAACAGCTATTGTCTCAAATGATGGGCACAAAGAACAAGAAGGTAAGAGCTCCTTACAAACCCAACGTACTTAAGGGGCAGTGGCAAAACATCCCTTCTCTTGAGCTACGAGACAGTCACTCTAGATAGCACTCACACTATGTACACGTCTGCCTTGTCAGCCTCAAGGATTTAGATTTGTAGTGAAACAATCAATTATGCCTGGAGACTCCTACAACCACTCGTGCAGAGAGCAACACTGTAGTATGATTCATGTACACCAGGGGGCACCAGATGGCTAATTTAACCCCCCCACCCCACCCCCCTCCAACAAAGACACACATACACTGCCCCCTCCTCCTCATCATCATTGCATGTCAAATTAAACTAGACTGGCTTTTGGATGGAGGAAATCAGGTGCACTGTAAGAACACTGACAGAGGAAGTTGACGTAATTTCCAACAGAATGCTGGATGAAGTGAAAAAACTTGAGCAGATCCACGTCAAAGACATCAAGACAGATGAGCGGGAGGTTAACGGTGTGAATACACTGCATGTGCGTGTATGTGTGTACTCACAGCCTGGCCTGGTCCTTGGCTGCATATCGAACGTTGACTACTGCAGTCTCTGTGTCAGTGTTTACTGTGGGGTGGGGGGGGGGGGACACGTAGCAGAGTCAATCCACACATTCAATGGCACTGACACAATTTACCCACACTGGATACTTACATGTTTAAACAATTACAAATTACATATGAAATTCTGCAATGGTTCTTTTTAATTAAACCAAATAAAACAAGATTGTTCAATGTAATTAAAAAAAACAAAAAACACAGCACACAAATTCTAAAGGTGTGTTGAGGCAAGGTGGTGGAATTATATTAAAAGCAACTGCGACACAAAGCTTAAACAAGAGTCTGTATTTACCTTGTTCACAGCTCTCTACTGCACCATACTGAGCAAGCATACCATCCAAAACCTGGGAGAAAAAGAAAGAAAAGCCACAATTACTTAGAGACTTTGAAGCTTTTGACCAGAACCTGTTAGTGAGCAGGAGCTCATCTGTGGGAACCAGTCCCGCTTGCTGCCAGGACACAGTCCATTAATTCTGAACCCCGGAGTTCAATGTTGAGTTACGTGGATAAATTTGCTGCCTTCTTGTAAAAGCCTTTCTACCTCAAATTATTACTCTCCCCTCTGGGCACTTGTATGGTGCTCCAGGTGCTAAGCCAGTTTTATAATATTTTTTAAAGTCTTCATTTGAAAAGCACTCATGTAAGCAGTGTAAAAAAAAACAAACATGTTAGATTCACAAGTAGCATGCTATTCATCTAAAAATACACATGGATTCTTTTTAAATTCTGGTTAACCATTTCCCAAAAAAATAAACAAATCCACACAGCTATGGGTGCTTTTACGTGTTAGGCTTTTTGAACACTGGCAAAAAATAATAACTACATGAAAGAAAATTCCCAGCATGTTGGGATCACACATATTGTAAAAAATGTTGCTTTATTGAAAATGCATTCAGAAGAAAGCCACACCATGCTGGCCATCTGCCCAAATCTGAAGACCACAGGATTTCAATTCATAGATGTGATCAAATGTGGGCGAGAGGGGGAGCGAGGGTTCTAAGCTAAGCTAAGACATCCGACCATGCTCAGTCCAGTCCAAGGCCACACCCCCAAGAGCTCAACCCCACTTTCTGGCCAACAAGACTGCGTCCCTGCCCCCCCACTCCACCAACCCACCAACCATGCAACCTCCCGCCTCCCTGCCATCTCTTCCCTCCGTCATTGGCTGCTCCTGCGCTGATATGGGTTCCCTGAAGCAAAGAGTTGCAGGCTGCTGGCTTGATGCTCTGACTGTCCATCTACGGATACTGGCCAATGGGAATCCAGGCCATTCAGGAAAGGGTGGGGTACATTCCAGCAGGAAGCAGTGGCTGGGGGGGAGGGGTACGAGTTCATGCTACACATTCTGTGAATCGGCGCACATGGAAGGGAAAGGGGAAACTGTCCAGGCCCACCCACCCACTACAGCTTGTGAACACGCCACTACTCTCACCACTATTCGCTCGCTGTGTGGCTACACACACCATGACCCATTGTCTTATCTACCTGATAAGATACATACAAGCCATCAAAAGATCCCATTCTATTCTGTTCCTCCATTCTTCTGTCCCCTCCCCCCCTCTGGAGGGGCACAAACCTCCATGTCACCTTTAGAGAAAGCAAACAGCTTGATCGCTACATGCTAGGAACATGGGTGGATCTGGAGCTGCAGTTGAGGGACATGCGTAGGCAAAGCGAGCCCACCATTACAAAACACTGAGGCTGTCCGTAGCCATTTGATCACACTGAGTGAATCAGGCTGAAATCTAAAGCCATGCATTAACCCCTCAGTCTTACAATTGAGAATAATGCTGAACAATTGTGCAATTCAATAAGAAAATTCTCATTAGGCTTCCATAGTCTTTATGGAGCAGAAAATTAAACTGAGCAACACTACAGGCACACGCCATCACAGCTAAACCTCTGCAGAGGGAAGAGAAAAAAAAAAAGTCACATAAAGCTGAGCTACTGGCACATGAGATTCCACATGGAGGTTAACACTGGGATCTAAAGTTTGACACAAATGACTTCTGAAAAAAAAAAGCTAGGGTGAGATTTGTGAGCAAACTTCAAAAATGTTGAAATTTAAGTCCAGATAAATTTACGTGTGCCCAGCAGATTAGTGTGTAATCAACTAGAATGTGTAGCCGACAGTGAATACTTTCTAAATTAAATACTTATCACATGCAGAGAGAGAAAGACATACAATGCATGGACACACACACACACACACACACACACACACTCACACACACGACTGTTGCTCAACACTTTTTTTTCCTCTGACCAGGCAGTGGCCTTAAAACTGACCATGATACAGCTAATAATTTCATTTAATTCTTTTCATTCAATTTCACATGATTTCTTTTTGCACATTAACCCTTTATGGAATACAGGACTGTACATGGGATTTAACACTGACCTTCAACATCTATTTTACTCCTTGTACTGACTTTAAATCCTCTGAGGAAACCTGACATAAAGACATCCAATGGACTCATTTGAGCTCCATTTATGCATCATCAATTTACACAAGGAATTCTCGCGAATTTCTCAGGAAGTGTGTGTGCGAGGGGGTATTTTTGCCTCAAACACCAAGGGTCCAGGGTTACAGGGTTAATCCAAGATCAAATAAAATAATTTGTGCAGTTCAAAAGTTAGCTGTGATGGCAAAGTTGTGTGTACAGCTATAATTTTGGAGAGAATTCGCTGCAAGTTGTGAATTTTTATTTCAGATTTTTTTTTCCTTAATGTGGGACCTCTGCCTGGGCTGTTTGTATATAAACGTGCTTGCAGACACAACAGAATGTACACAATAAAAACACGTGTTTCAGATTTATTGTAATGCATCTCATTAAAATTGTACAAGCACTTTTGACGAGTTTCCACTGTTGTATTTTAGCCAGCAGCATCAGGAGTACACCGAAATGTGAAGTGCAGAATTAAATTTATTCTGTAAGTTTGTTAGTTTAACCATAAAAATGCCTTGTAGTATTTTCTTGGACACCATAAACTATGTCCCTAAATTAGGATTCAGTTGAGTCAGTTACAGAATCACAACTTTAACATTAAAAGCTTCAGACATTTAATGTTTCTTGCATGGCCAGTGAGTGGATTGCACTAAATTTGTACAGGTGTGTTTTTATTTTCTCCACTCTTTACGTGTCGAGGAATCACTGACATATGTGCACCTTAAATTTAAATCAATTAATTCCTGACTCACTGTGCAAAAGGAACAAAAAACTAGAATATAAAAAAACACAACACTGAACTAAATTGATTTTTTTTTTTTTAAATAAACAGAAATATCCCAGTGAACCACATAAGGATTAGCACACTTGGGTTGGCCATGGGGCCACGTCAAAGCCACTGTTGCATGAATGTTTCACAACTTCTCAGACAATATACTCATTTTTATTTCGTATCCACAAGGTTTACTTTTTTCCAAGAAAACACATGGTGTGAAAAGGCATTCATTTTCTGTCACACTAGCCCATGTGATCCGCACTGAGAGACTCCATGACTGAACAGTTCAGTTTTGTCTGCCATTTTATGCACATCAGATCCTGTGTAGCCAAAGAATCAATTCAAAGCCAGCAGCAAGCTTTTTCAAAAAGCTTTAAAAACATGCCTAGCAGGTAGCCAACACATGTAGCAACATAATGCTACAAAGATCATGCAACTGCTTGAAGTTTCATCATGTGCCTGACCCGGCCAAATCACCTGGAGACTGTACCCTTCTCAAATTCTTCCAGTGTCTTGTTAAATAAACAATGACTACCTATTGTTGCTTCCCAAAGCTCCAGTGTAGCTAAACTGTAAAAATCAAACCTTAAAATCTTAACTACCAAATTACCAGTGCTTTTGCAGTCATATCTGTTCCACCAATCACAGTTCCAACCACTGGTCGACCTTAGCTTGAAGCCACGCTCAAACAAATCATGAAGCGCATGCTCAACTGAAACCCAAAAGGGGGTAAGGTGACTCCAGAGGCCACTAAATGAGAGCCCAGTTGGGCTGCCCAAATGTGCCCCGCCCTGGAAGCAGTTAGCAGCCTGTTAGCACTCACCTCCCACTGCATGTGAGGCGGGATGTTCCTGATCTGCAGCTTACAGCTCCTGGAGAGAGAACAAGGGAGGAAGAGGGTGGGGGATGGATGAAAGGGGGAGGGAGAGGAAAAGAAATTGATGAAGGTAGATGGGAAGAGAGATGGGAGACAAGAGGAGAGACCGTTAGTAGCTGACAATACCCAGAGCACCATCATACAAATGACAGAAAAGGTATTTTAGTAAGAAAAAAAGGGTCTTCATTCCCTCTGCTTTCTAGCAAAAGAAACCAAGGTGGAGAAGCTGCACATATGACCTCTTCTTTAATTCCATTCCCAACCCAGCAGGTGCACTGAGACACCCTGGATGAAATGTGGGAGGAAGTGATGGAGAAAAAGTGGGCAATGGGTTGATTTAGAATCACGACTGGGTGGCCTGAACTGAGAACCGGGTGCTCAAAATTAAAATAACGCTAAAATCGCACCACACCCTTTGTCCCAAATCACCAATTGTGTCACACCGAGTGTGAAGATCGAGATAGGGAGGAGAAGCAGGACTGTGAAGCTGCAGAAAGGAGCATCAAGAGGAGAGCAGAAGGAGAAATTTTTTTTAGAAAAGGCGGAGATGCATCTGAATGTCTTGTCTACACAGTTTGAGTCAAGCATGTGCCCTGTAGCATTGCATCATGAGGATTCAACCACTGTAAGGCTCAAGCCTACTCTTTTCAACTAAAATAGACACTTAACCAGGAGCATCCAGCTGTTGTATCAAAATTGGGGGAGGGGGGAGGGGTTGGGGGTGGGGTGCTGCAGGTGCCAAACGGAAACCAAAGGGAATCTCCGCTGGCCGCGTCACACTAAATAGGAAGAATCAAAATTGCGTGCTTGTTCATGGAGTGTGTGCATACAGCAGAAGCAAGTGGAGACTAGCAGATACAATGGCGCTGCTGTGCTCCGTCACCAGCAACAAATAAGGGCAAAAATCCCCAATTCACCCTTTTAGCTTTAAGGTTCCCAATTTAGCTATTTTGTGTACAGCAGCATGAGTATATACACAGGCTATGAGTGGAGGTCATGCAGACAATGGGACTTGTGGATCAATGAGTCAGAGTTTCACAAGTGTCTGCATGCATGTGGACGTTGTATAAAAATGTGGGAAAAGTGCAGGCCACTCCAAAGTCCACTGCCTGTTGACACACATAGATCTAAAGGAACAAAATGTACATGTGGCCGAGAGCTGAAGCTTGAAAACACACACACACACACACACACACACACACAAAATGAGGACTCACAAACCCTGACCCCCAACCCATATCCTCACCAGCCTTACACACATACCTGCTACATATGCAGTTAATTTAAGATATATTGTGTGTAGCCATAATTTCCTGTCTGCTGTGTAAAAAAAAAAAAAAAAAAAAACTTTGAAGAGTTATACTACACACATTTCTCTTGTTCTTTTTTCCCCAAGCTTCACTGAGCTGTTAAAAGATATCTAAATGCAGCTCATCTACTTGTACAAACTGCTCCACTGCTAGTGGTTTTCTAATCTGCTGCGAAGATGATAACGCCTCACAACATGCAGTATTTATAAACTCAATCTTTACATCGTGCAAATTTAAGAAAAAAAAAATATGACAAAAAGGTAATATTAAATTACACACAACCACATCCACACAGTGAAACGTACTGCACATGTGCAACAAGGGCAGCAGTAGTTGGAATTCCTCAGCTTAGCCACTACGACCATGATCAAGCCAACAGCAGCTCAACAACATATTTAATTTGAGACATTAGGAAGCTACTTAATTCTAAATGGGCAAATTGTAAAGAATATTCCCAAATAACTTCCAAGAGGAATTCCAGCCCTTTCCGGCCCACTGTGCCATTCCTGGCTGATCCGGCCCCCCTCTCCCCACACATTCTGTATGCTCTGCATTGCGGTGGGAACGCCATGCGAAATGTGCAAATGCACCAAGCACTTCCAGTCGGATTAACCTATAGCTCCACACACAGAAGAAGTCAGCCAGGGTATGGGGTGGGGTGGGGGTTGGTATACATTCCCTAGTCCAAGCCTTTGATTTGGGGAGGGGGTGTGTGTGAGTGGGGTGTGGTGCTTGGGGGGGGGGGGGGACTAGCCCTGTTTCAGGCAAGGGTAACAAGGGCCCTCTCTGCCCTGTGGGGGTGGGGCCCTGTTGCCATGGACACGGACAAGTCCACTGACAGGAACATGTAGAGCAGGGTTAAAAGTGGGAGGGGGAGGGAAGGAAGGGAGGGCCAGGAGTGACTGGGGTTGGCTCGTCATGTGATGGCCAGGAGGAGGCCGGGCTCCTTATTTACTTTTAAAATGGACCAATATTCTACACGTTCACCCACTTTCTACGCCACTCAGCTGGGACCTACTGGGCCCACACCGTGGACACCAAGTGGGTGTGTGGACACGTATGCAAGCATGCATATGCATCCATAGAGAAAACACAGGAGGATTCACAGCTTGAGCACCAAGAGGCTGCACCACACCTGTATTCAGCTCCATTTCTTAAATCATCAGCCCTCACTGACGCACTCTACGTCAACACCATCAGGGACGGTGTGGGACACACGAGACCTGTGCTCAACGCCCACCACAGCCACTGACTATTCAGTATGCAGAGGTTCTGAATGACTGAACTCCACAGTCTGGTTTCCGCTGCCCTCTCACAGGCCTTATATGCACACGGTGCACCCAATAAGCTACATTCAACACTTCGTTTGGATAGATTGGTTTGGAATTCCCTCAGAGAATTCCAATGAGTTGAATATCAACAGTTCGAAATGACTCAACTTCTGCAAACACTATCACACATGTGCGTCTGCCTGACCAGCTACAACAAAATACATTTTTATATACATTTAAGAGGAAGCAAAAATACAATGATATTCTGATTTGAGCCTAGCAAGAGGGAGAGTCAAGAAACCTTCGCTTGCAGTCTGGGTGAAACAAGGGGCCACATTCATAATTCTCTGGCACCCCAAGTCTCCATCCCCAAATCCCCATTTTTGCAGGTGGGGCCCCACAGTGACCTCATGACCCAGAATTCTTGTAATAAGAGCCAGGAGCCATTTCTACAAACAGCACTGATAACGATCTACGCTATTGTCTGAATTTATGGAGGGGTTTTTTTTTTTTTAAATGCTTGGTTTAAAAAAAAAAAAAAAAAAAAAAAAACACTGCATAAGAGACGAAATGGCTGAAACTTTACACCAATCACTGAGAGCAACTGCTACACTTTGTTTATAGATGTGCAACTTATTTCTTATTTAACATACAAAGTATGTTTAACATCCGTTTCCCTCTCGCTGACACACACACACACACACACTCACACACACTCACAGACACACACACACACACACACACACACTTGGGGCCACCCCTCCTACTGCCATGCCATTTTCTTTCTGTACATGTGACTAAGCTAGTATGTGCATGTGGTGATGAGAAAACTTTTATTTTAATTTAAGCAAGAGAAGCATCATTTGACCCAGGAAGTCTAGTCACAGTGTACACAATAGTGACACTGTTGCAACTCAGTCTGACTTTAATTAAGGATGAAATAAAACAGTGAGTGATTTTTTTTTTTTTTTTAATCTGCTCAATTAGCAACTGTTGGCAAAAAAAATAAATGTATGTGCACTAACAAGCAATTCAGTCCACTTTTGTAAAAAGCTGGGTCAAAAGTGAAAATATAATTGCCATTTTCAACAGTTCTCCTAATTGTGGAATATAAAGCTGTTTTAAGTTAAATATAAATACACCTGTAAGATTCAGATTAATGCTTGGCTCCCTATTGTACAATTTACATGCCTTCAGGGTATAAAAAAAATAAAAAAAATAAAAGCTTAAGATATTGTCAAGAACGAGTGGGTGTCATCTTTAAATGCCAGATTTTTTTTAAAAAAAAGAAGAGAAAAGAAAAAAGAAGCCAAGCACAGAAGGTTTTTCAAAAGTCACACAGTGAAATGTAAATGTTCATAAGATGGCTGAAATGTTTAATAACTACACAATACTGCTGATACAACGTATCTGTGGGCAGGATGTTTTTAACTGATTTTGTTGTGTCATGTTATTAATATGTACAGTACATTTTCTGGAGTCACTATTAAACGTAGCAGATGTTTTGCTTACGCAGGGGAGATAATTTTAGGCGGCTTTTGGCCACATCCATGACAAATTACAAGGAATGTGCATCAAGATGTTTGATTACGTGACGTATTCTGGCCAGTGTGAAACGCCACAGTCCACTGCACGTCACCCTACACATTTCTATCTTTATGAGCCCCAAACTGTAGCCACCCCGCCTTGATCTCTGTCTGCTGTAGCACTTCCCCTTGCTGATAGGTTCAAAGGTTAAGCCATGGTGATTGGCTGAGCCCACAGTTGATATTTGCAGGTTGGAATGCAAAGAGGGGCCCCAGTGTACAAGTGTGTGTGTGTGTGTACGTGTGAGTGTATGTCTGTGTAGCCTATACTCAGAATACTGTTCCCATTGACTACTGCTGTGTTCCATGTTGTAAAGGGAGGGCACGTTTTACTTTTTTGAAGTGTGGCTGAAACTCGACTCTGTTGCTGCCATAGCCACCACAGCAGGCTGCACTAAAAGACAGAGCAACGTCACCAGTTTTTCATGATCAGGAAAATTTGGAGGAAGGTCTCAAGATTTTACAAAATTCCCCATGTGGCTCACCTGGTTTATTTATTCAAAGATACAATGCAGCCTAACAAGCTGCCAGATATGGGGGGGAGGCTTGTGTGACGTTCATATGCAAAATACATTTCACGTAAATATGTGAAAATTCCCTTCTTCATCCTTTCTCGTCTTCACGCACTTACTGTATCAATTTAGGCCACGTATAACAGCCTCCATGTTTCACCTCGCCCCTCTGATTTCAAATGTGGCGTGCGTAAAACAGCACATCAGTCAATCTAACTTAAAAACACACCAAAACCAGGCATAATGTGTGTAGTGCCTCTTAGAAATCAACACACCAATTACCAAGCGAGAGCCATTTTAATTTAATCCAAGAAGCGATGGATTAATTATGAGCGAATTGCGTCACCACCAAAAAATACGCACACAAAGCCAAAGAGCCCCAGTATTTGTCGTCCTCAGCACAGATTACGCACACAATACACAAAATATTTACACTACACTTTTGGGGAAACATTCACATAAACACAACAGTCCAAGTGTGGTTACGGGGGTCTAAATAAGTCAAAGTAAGGTTTTTCCGTGACTTGGGCCCCAAACCTCCCATTCCACTCGCGTTTGGGAGTCCATCTCATGCAACAGCAGCACAATGTGCAGAGGAGGGCGGAAGCGCAGGGCAGGCAGGGAGAATGACGGGCAGATCTTTCTCAAATGGACGACTCCACAAGGCCTGTGCGCCTCAGATCCAGCCTGCACTCACTCTGCACACATTTCACCCAGCACACTCAGGCTTTTACTAATCGCCCTGAGGTTCGAGCTCAAATAAAACCAAGTAGTGTGCGTATATAAAAGGCACAAGAGCGAGAAAATACAAGCATGAGCTAGCTACACCATAATGCACAACGGTTTTAGGAGCACACCGTAGTCATGGCGAGAGGAGGGAGTACACCACCACCACCACCATACGCCCCTTTCATTTGACCCCAGAGCATTCAGGGGGGAAAAAAAGACACCTCATTTCACCATAATGAAAATACTGAATGCACAAAAGCAACATAGACAAACACTTGCAAATATCACTTGGTAAAAAAAAAAAAAAGTATTGCAGAAAATATTTAAAAGGATATTTTTTTTTAAAAAATGGAGCTCCCACGAGTTAAACCAAGAAGCAGTGAATTAAATTAAAACTCGACCTACCTTAGACGTTTAGGGACCGAGTAGTCCACTTCGATAACTTTCCCATGAAGTTCAACTTTACCTAAAAAAACAAAACACAACTATTAGTGTCATTTATCATTTGACCTTCTTCTCTACAGGCCTCCTTCACTGCTCGTGGAAATGCATTTAGGGTTAGTGTTTACTGCTCGTTTTGTGCACTGGGCTTAAATCTAAACGTGCATATGAACACATAGCGACGTCCTGGTTGTATTTTTGAGTAGATTGTGATATTAGCAGCACAAATTGTTGCAAAGTGTGCGAGCCACTGAGAGCACGAGCACACAAATGAGCCAGGCATTAGCCCCCTATTCGTAAAATCATACGAGTTGAGCTATATTGTTACGTGTCCCAGTATGAGCAGGCCTTGGTTTAATTTAGCACCAAATCACGAGACGAAGTGGGTAATATACACGAGCAAATGGTCGTGTGGCTCAGTTAGTTGGCCTACATTTGACCAGCACAATTAAACCACCTGGTGTGTCAGCATGGGCGAAATGGCTTCACAATGTAGCGAGTTGTGACCACTGGAGAAGGGCCTACAGTTTGGAACCTGGATAAGAGTGTAAGTTCAAATTGAAGCTGGTAAAAGCAGCAACACACCACGGCCTCTGCTCCTAATCGTGCCAAAGTGGGCTGTGTGATAAAGCCCACAATAAGGTTCACTTCACGGCGTCCACAGCTCGCTGCCTATGCGCCCCACTGCCCCTGAACGGCACATAACCTGCATTAGGAAAGCCTTGGTATTTCTCATCCACATGATTGTGTTTACTCGACCATTTTATCAAGCTACACTCAGTGAAATTACAAGAGCAGGATTTCACTCAAACCCATGGCAGCTATTTGTCTGAGCCCCTGGTGTCAAAAGGCCAAGTAAAGGTTGTGTGAGAGAAAGAAATGCTTGGATACACCCCCCATCCTACAGGACTGAAGTAAAGGCAATCTTCACACAATTGCAGCACTCCGTGCGTCTTTCCAAATGTCACTTTTCGAGAACAAAAAAAAATCTTACCTGAAAGAATATCGATGGCCCTCATTGCAGCTTTGTCGTCCGGGCAATCCACAAATGCATAGCCGGTTTTGACAAGAAACGGACCACTGTGCGGAATCTTCCACTGCTCAAAGATAGTTTCGAAGTCCTCCTCGCTCGCCTCAGCGCTCACGTTGCCAATGTATAGCTTATTCATGTTCTGCGCCGAAAAGGGACAATCTTTACGCTGAGGGAGAGATAGTTATTTGCTCTCACGGATGTGCAGTGTTTGGAGTAGCCTAAATCGCCTTTACTACTACGGAGTGGCTGTGGCGTGCTTCCCGGTCGTTCAAGCCACAGATAGATTTAAACTGGCAGCCTCACAGTGCGTTTGCTCTCCCTCGCCCCTCTGTCTCTATCGCGCAATAAATAAATGCTCAATTATTAATCTCGTGTCTCCAAACGATGGCGGGCTGGGTGAAAAGGAGGAGAAACTACTTTGTGTCTTCCCCCAAACCCCTTGGCAAAGAGACAGAGAATGTCACACACACGGTAAGGCTGGCGCCCGCCTCTAAGTCTAGAGCCTAGAATAAGAAGAAGAAGAAGAAGGGGGTGAAAAAAAATCCTCCGCTATTCCGGCTTTTTTGAATGAGCCACGTGTTCAAACTACAAATCAGCCCACACGTGAGGAATCCCAATTGCTCAATTAAGTGTTTGGGATTGGGGAAAATTGCACGGGAATCTGGGGTGGGGACAGCAGAGGGGAGTGGAGAGAAAAAGGAGGGGAAGAGTGGATTGGTGTTGGGAAAAAACCTGGCGAGCTATGTGCGTAAAGGGATTCCGTGAGAACCCAGTGTATCTTTACTAGAATCACATTCGTGTGCCTTTCTCTGCAAAGCCCCGATTCTCATTGGTCAGCTGAGGAATAGTAAAACGGCAGTGCGCTCACGCACGCCCATAGCAGGGAGACGCTGATATTGCGGGGGCTTGTGCGCACGGCTGTGCAAAGTGCGCTGTGCTGATGACACAGGAGGATGAAAAGGGGGTGGGGCCATTCATAAATGATGTTGCTCCATATTGTTAAATTGCATACTGGACACATTTAATTTTAAGAAACTTGACTAGGGAGGGCCCTGCGCCACTCCTCGGGCCTCCGCGCAATATGGGAATGACACGTACTACTATCCTCATGACGGCATCCATCTTCTCCAACTAGAGTGGAGCCATGCCCTCCATGATCCACAACCCAAAGTCCAACTGCAGGCCCGTTTTGCCCGTGGTCACACTCAGTGATATGCAGGGGGTGTCTTTTGGTGAGATGAGAGCTCCCACGCCACTCATTTTGTCCAACTTTGAGGCGGTTTGGCACAATGAGGAGGCGTTGGCCATGTGGACCGAATGCACATGGCGAATCCTCGCTGCTATACCTCCGGCATGGATCTGCATTCACAGAGGGAGGGAGGGGCTCCCGACACTAAAGTGCCCCTAGCGTCCTATGTAATGCACAGTCCAGTTCAATCACGTGTGGAATACATGTCTAAAATATTACACAACTGTCAATAGGATCTTTTGTAAATCATAGGCGAAGGCCGATAGTTGACGAGGAGGTCACCCTGTATGAAAATGGCCGCATGCAGACAAGCGGGTTGCTGAATCTATACCTGTTGATGGCATAAAGGTCAGTATGCTGTCAGAGCAGAACTAGGTTCAAGGTTTTTAACACCAGGGACCCCAAAATGTAAATTTACACACAGCTTCATGGTTATTAATAGATCACCTGACAAGTAAGGGTTAAAATGATCTATCTATCTATCTATCTATCTATCTATCTATCTATCTATCTATCTATCCTCAGCTGTCAGTTCATTAGGTGCACAAATCCAAACCCAGTTCAGTCTAATAACAGTCCTGCAGTAAATTCTATCCTCATGAAGGTCATAATATTCAGAGTAAGAGAGGTTTGGAGGCTGTATTTTGCAGTGCTGATGAACTGTGTTGTGTGATCCTGAGTGGGCTTCTTATATTATTCTGGGGGTGGACAAAATACCAGAAACACTTCTCAGTATAACAATGGTATGATTCAATGGCACTACAACTGCGACCAAGGAACAACCCCAGTAACCAAAGACAACTTTGACCTTGTACGTTTCCACAAACGGAAAGGTTATAGGTTATATTTGTGCCTTGTAGCGAATATGTAGAAACTTTGCGTTTAAATTTTCAATTTTATATTGTGACAACACTGTGGTTAGTATGTGGTTAGGTTTAAGCACAAAAACCATTTGGTTAGGGTTGGGAGAACATCATGTTTTGGATTAAATTACCCAGTTTTATAGCAACTAACATGGCTGAAAAAGTTGCAATATGTAGGTAAAAAGAACCCTGTTTTATCACAACAAACAGCTGATGTTGCTGTTAAAAATATGCGGTTTTGTAGCAACAAACATGGCTGAAAATGTCCCGAGGTGCGGTTTAAAAATTACATACTTTTTCCAGAAAACATTCCCGAAAATGTCCCAACGCATCATTAAAAAAACTTGGTCTTGTCACAACAAATATCATTCAGTCATGTCATTGAAAATACCACGTTTTGTTGCAACACACATGGCTGAAAATATTCTGACATGTTATTAAAAAATACACGGTTTTGTCACAACAATCACAGCTGAAAATGTTTCAAGGTGTCGTTAAAAATTATCCGTTTTTGTCGTAACCAACATGGCTGAAAGTGTGTCGATGTGTCTTCAAAAAAATTCGCTTTTGTCACAACAACAACGGCTGTGAATGTCCCAACATGTCATTAAAAAATGGTTTTCTCGCAACAAACACAGCTGGAAATGTTGCAATGTGTTATTAAAAAAGATCTGCTTTTGTTGTAACAAACATGGCTGAAAATGTCCCGACGTGTCGTTAAAAATACCCAATGTATCATGACAAACTCGGCTGAAAATGTCCCGACGTGTCATTAAAAAATACCCAATGTATCATGACAAACTCGGCTGAAAATGTCCCGACGTGTCATTAAAAAATACCCAATGTATCATGACAAACTCGGCTGAAAATGTCCCGACATGTCGTTAAAAAATACCCTATGTATCACAACAAACATGGCTGAAAATCTCCCAACGTGTCATTAAAAAAACAGCCGATGTATCACAACAAACATGGCTGAAATTGTCCTGAAGTGTCACTAAAATAACGGTTCTGTTGCAACAAACATGGCTGTATATGTCCTGATGTTTTGTTAAAAGTACTCGCTTTTGTTGTTTGTCGGTTTCAAACAGTGGTCTGCTACTGTCTGTTGCTTGGCACCTGCGTCCCCCAGGTGTCACACCACCCACTATCCCCTCCTCCTCCACCTGTTGGGAAATCCAGCTCAAATAATGTAATGTAATCTGAACTACACATGTTGTTTTAAGGGTTGAATTGGTCCCACGACTGTTACAGCCCCGTATGAGTTAATGCTAGCCAAACTGATTTGTAGATTTGGAGTTGAGAGTCACCACAAATGGGGGTTAGCTTCCTGAGATTCACTAATAGGAAGCCTTAAATGTATATGTCATGTGGGGTGCTGTGTAAATTGGGGGGGGGGGGGGGGGCAACTGTTTGCTTCCAGTTTTTGTTTCCTGTTTGTGTCCTGTGTCACCTGCAGACTACCATGTGAAAGTTTGTTTTGTACTATAATGTTGCAGGATGTTTCAAAGAATAAAAAGTTTAAATGACACAAAATGTCACTGTGGAAATGTTGATATGATGCATGTAAAACCTTCAAATGTAGCATATGCGTGGTTTGCGTACACATACATCGCCAGGTTTTTATTCTTGCAACTGCAAGACGACGATTAATTTGAATCAACAATTCTCCAAACAAAAAGTGCACTTTGTAAACTTCACAAACGCATAAAGCTTATTATCCTGCCTCAGTCTTATATTTGTGTCGCATTGACTGGCTGCTGATTGTGTGTATTTATACTTAGCATATCCATAATATAAAAGTTCAAGGTTAATCCCAGCATCTTCAGGAGGAAGGTTTATGCAACATAGTTGTTTAAATGTTCTCAATTCACAGCATTTGCGACAGTATAATTTCAGATATGAGAATAAGAAATTTTTTTCTGGATCATGTGTGGGCATGCAAACACAGCGGCATAATTGAATTCTATAATTGTTATGTGTTATGATATAACAGTTATTTGTGCTGAAATTAAAATTAAGTGTGAATTGCAGCCTTCAATTAATCATGTCATCAACAATGTAAAATATGAAAAGTTACATAATAGTATTCATTTCCCTGTAAATGTGTGTGCCTTACTGCACCCTACATGTCATCACCAAAGTGATTTAGCCTTTGAACAGCTGGATTTTTGAAAACTTGGTCAAACTGTGTATTTCATTCGGAAAAAAAGAAGATGTTAAAGTAAGATTAGGTGGGTGTAACCTCCACTGCAGCCCTGCAATTGCCCTGAGCCATGCTTGGAGTTGAAATGATAGTACTGTGTCCCTGCAGTGTGTGCTAATGAATAGGCCTAGGTGTGCATGCTCATGTAAAGCAGGTTACAAAGGGAGTGTTGGTTTAGTGGGCCCTTCAGCCACTAGCTCAGACTGGGGCCATGGCTGTCTCAGTGGGTTTACTCCTCTGCTGCTGAACAAACACACGAAGCGCTCTGATTGGCTCGGGAGGCTGTCCAATCACAGGGCTGCAGCCCCGCTCCGTACTACTGCTGCTGGCTCGGCCTCAACGCGCTCATTCATTGGCTCCCCGGCTCGGCCATTCTATATGAATCAGCGCGCCAATTATGCATTTCTCCCCATGTTTCCTCTGCTGGGCTTTTGTCACAAGCCATAAAGATGTAACGAAACAGGAGCCAGCGGACAAATCCGCGGCACTTTTTGTAACACTTCTCAACTTTTCAGGAAGTTTACACCGCATTTACATTTATGGGTCACTCCTATAATAGCTGCAATTGAAAAAGAATAAAAAATACCAGTTAAATGCAACTTTAAACACGCTTTCTGCTCATTTCTAATAGTTCTATAATTTGTTTCAAGCTTCAACTGAGGAAAAGTTTCTTAATAACTTCTAACTCAGTTTTAAATGCACATATTCCTTCTATATGGACCAATATAAGGGATTTATGAAACCGGGGCGCTTTCCGTCGGCCTAGTTAGGCGCTTACAATTTTTTACAACCTAGTTTATTTGTCTTCAAGGATCTCAAGTGCAAATGAAATAACGAAACGCACCGCAGGAGCTCAATGTGCAATGTGCTCCAGTCTGCTGGACAACACCTTCTACATGGTATATTTGTATAGAGACAGCAAGTCATGTGAGTGCTCGCCTGACTGTGTCGGTTTAAATGAACTGATGCATGGCTGCAGCCTGTCCGTGTGAGTGTGTGTGTGTGTGTGTGTGTGTGTGTGACCGTGTGTGAGTGTGTGTGTGGCTGCAGGCTCTGCAGGAGTAGTGAATGTATCGCTGAGGAATGTACAGAAAGTCTCCCCGCCCCCAGTCTCAGGACTCCTCGCAATGGTCAAATTCCATAGGGGCAAACTGACATAAAGTTTCAGACTAGACTGCATCCTATGTGGGAAGATTTCTGCGGTTAATGTCAGTGTAGGAAAAGAAAAGAACTGACAAAATCGATCTGGTTAAACATAGTCTGGGATATTTCTAGAGAGAAAGAGAAGGGGAGAGGAGAGGGAGGTAGATTGTTTAAGTAAAACGCAGTTTATAGCCCAACTTTGAGCTGCTGGCCTCACTCCAAGATATAGATACTCTGCGTCGCCAAGCGCAAGGCTCTTTTAAAACCCCTTTAGGCAACTCTCAACCAAGGGATTCTGGTTTCCGGTGAGATTGCTTTATTTTGTATTTATTAGCAGGCGATTCTAATATTTGATTATGTTTTCTTTCCACTTGACTTGTAAGCATTAAATCCACTGACTGACCGCTGCGGACAGAGTCAGGGAACACAGTGGTGAACGCCATGTTGAGGAGAATCCAGAGCCTTTTACAGTAACATTAACTAATGGAAACAATGTCCTTATCGGTGTTAACGTATGGCTTTTTTTTTAAGGTGCGGGCACATGCTTTCTATTTGCATCAAGAGCTTTCATGCAGGCTCCAAAACATAAAACAACGGATGTGTTTTCTCCACAGATTCTCCTGTGTGATGACACCCTACATCTCATTAGAAAATGGCGGTTTGTGCCCCCTCAAAACACATGCCAAGGAGGATGTATTTCTGTTTAGCAGCAAATAACGAGTTAATGCACACTGGTGAAATGTTAAAATGGTGCATATATACAAGATAATACATTTGGTGTTTTTTTAAAAGAATAATATAAGAAAGAAAGGGTGGTGTTTTCTCGTTTTCTCGCCACGCACACTTTTTTTTGTCCTCAAACAAAAGCCCAATTCTGGAAATTAGTGGGGGAAAGTTGACTTAATCTGGGTCAGGAGGTGCAGAAAAGATTGTTTAAATGTGGGAATATATTAATAGAAATAATTGGTGATTTGTTTTGTTTAAAAAAAACAAACTAAAAAGCTATAAATAACAGCAAAAACACAGCCACCGTCGTACTATCGTTTCGCCTCACAAGTGGAAACAACTGTATATTTTTGAATGAAATATCAGTTTAATTGCAAGTAATTTAAGTCACACACTGCAGCGTGAGAGAAATAGCTCGAAATTATTTTGTGTTTTCATTTCTCATAATTCCACCAGTATTCTAGTTTATGTTTTGTAATAAACATCTGTTGATTTTTGTATTTTTATGTTGTGATCTTAAGATGATTGCTTTTTTTTTAATGGTTGCTGAGGATTTGTTCAGATTAACACCACATGTTCAGGCTGAACAAAAAGTCTGATGAAAGTGGGTGTTTTCACGCACAGTCACATGAATATTTGCAGACTTGGTCACACATTGCATCTGCACTGTGTGTGTGCATGTTTCTTTGTCTCTCTCATGTGAATATTTTCCCCTCTGGCTGCTGCTGTTTGCTGTTTTCAGCACCTTGATTGATTAGTTACACAATGATTTGGGTTGAGAAAATTGCTCTTGAAACAACTCAAAACCAGCCAATTTCCTCAATGTTCTGTTTTCTGAAAGAGGAGAGAAACATGATTTGCTGTGCTTCAAGTTTTCACACTTGTAATTTTACATTAGATTATGTTCACTGCAAAATAAAGTGTGTGATTTGTTGAATTTGTAATAGACTACATTGTGTTTTCTCTCATGTGGAAAAGTTTAAGCAAATTCTCCTTTAAAATATAGCTTTTATTTACTGAATGTGAATACTGACTTGATGTAAAAGTATTAAACCAATCATTTATCAGCCTGATGATTTTGGTAATTAATTTCAGCACAGAAATACACATTATTTTCTGTGGATTTAAACAGTTATGGCAGAGTAATTTACTTTTCCGCTGTCTGTAAATTCTCACTTCTATTAAAATCAGAGAACCACATATCTGCAAAACACTAGTCACAAGTTTCACACAGTTTTTAAATTAATAATGCAATATTTTATTGTGTGAGCACAGACTTGCCTACAGTCAAAGAAAAACAATAAAAACACATATCTGGCACATTAAATAACCATTTGAGTTGAATTTGATCATATTTATTCAAGATATAAATAGATAAATCCTCCAGAAAACATCTTTCACTGACTGGTATCAAGAACTTTAAATCATCCCAAAGTAAAATGATAATCACTCAGGATATCTGCACCATCTCGACCTCTGACTGATACGTAAGATAATGTGCTGTTAATGTTTCTTATTCTAAGTGGAGCCTCAGACGTAAACAACTCAGAGGCGGAGGATTTAAGCCTCCACCCCCCACCAGCCATCCTGTGTCCAAACCATGTAGAATACATGAACATGGCGTTGCCTGTTACTAACCTTTAGACATTGTCCTGTGCTTTAGGAGTGCACCCTCCCAGTTTTAGTCTCAGTAATGCATGTTAAAGCCACAGGTTGCCCCTGGTGTGGACCTTTGGTTCTCTGTTATAAAACATTTACCTCTACATGTGATAAAGTTGACAGAGAACAGAGAAAAGATGGAGGTGGTGTATTTTCTGTAGAATCTGAATACACTGCGTGTGTGTCTGGTCTGACTGCTGCAGTGTTTTAGCTGATCTTTTGTTTTTTGAGTAGTAGGTGCTTCCTCCACCCAAATAGCTGACATTACTTTTAATATTTGAATTTCTGTGAAACAGAAAATAATCTAATTGCATCTTTCTTTCTGAGAGTTCCTATTAGAAAGATGTCGCTACATGCAGTCCCAATAATTTGAAATAATGTCCTTTCTGGCCCCAACTGGTCGACCTATAAGTAATAGCTCCTGGTGCACATTCAGTGAGGAAAAAGAAATTCACAACCTCTCATGTAGCCGTATAATCAAGTGCATTTTCTTCAATCTGCACCTGTACTCTTTAAAGAAAACTGTCAAGGAAAGGCTTCATTAGACTATGAGCGGTTAGTTTTGGGGGTTGAATTATTTTATTACACAAACCTATACAAGAAAAATGTATCTTAAGGATCACTAGTGATGAAAACTCACTTGACATAATGTTCCAAGGTCAAAATGAGCACAAATGTAGACAACAGACATCCAACCATGGTGTTGAATCTTTATTGAGGACCTCATACTTTGACACTTGTAACCTTCCAGCGAGCGTTACCTTGGAACCTTAAGAATTATCTAAGTTGGTGTGAATGAACGCATAACTCTGAGGGGCCCCGTGTCATGTCAGCAGTGATTATTAACCCGATTTGAATGAAGTGCCTTATTATTGAGGCTAAGGTCTACAGATAAAGAGCCCTCCATTCCTCTAGGTTTACTTTTGTGATTATCCACTTAACTTGTGTCAAGATCTTGTATCTCTTTTAGACAAAAACTGATATGTTGATGCAATCTACAAGGACTTGTTCTGTGCAGGAACAAGTGACAGGTAACACTGTGACATGTAAACCAAACTTGGCAGCATTTAGTCATGTTTTCATAATGCAAAGCATGTAATTGGCTATTTTAGAGAAGTATGTGTTCTATTAAGCTCATAGTTAAGGTGAGGTACATCACAGTCACAGTAAAGTTACTCAATTTTAGTGTGCCCATGGGAAGAATTTTGAGGAAAGCACAAGCTGTTTAGTTGTTTGAATATGTACTGAGAACTCAACACACTGGTACAGAACACTCTGAATAATAGTGTTTTCTTACATGTGAACTTTGTATCTTATGCAATAAAAGCCACTCAGTAAAGGCCCTGTAAAAGTCCTTCTTTGCATGTTTTCAGTACTGAAACCTGAATGAGAAAAAAACCCCTCACTTTTGGAGTCTATTGGGGTTTTTTCAATAGTGGCTCCAGATCAACAACTTGAAATTTGCGTCAACATTCACTTATCATGTCTTGGCGCTGGTCTTGTTCTGTGAAACTCTCCAAGATCATTTTCCCACCTCACCCACTCAACTTAAAGCATTAACTCCCACCTATACAACCAAAGCTCAACTTCAATTTCATGCACATGAAGTCAGAAAAACGCATTACAAACTTTGAAGTTTTCATATATTTGTATTTACATACAAAGAACCAATTAAAAAAAGTAATAAATGACAATAAAACTCTCTGGAGAAACGCAAACAATGACTTTCTTGACTAAAAATGAATGTGAGCAGAGAACCAACCACTGATTGCTGTTAACACTCCATTTTACAGCCTGATTTTCCTGCTACTTACCAGTAACTCAGTTAGTGCTAAGTAACATTGGGATTAATCTGTAATCTTTACTGCACATACACTGAGCTGATTCTTACACTTACTTAAAAAAAGGGTGTAAAATTAAGTGTCACCATTATGTAATAAAACCCAGTTTAAATTCCCCTTCGACCTTCACTCAACAGGAAAAACAGGTATTGCTGCTGCAGAAAATGAAGAGGGAAGGAAAGATGCAAGTCAAAGAATGAAGCAACAGTTGCAGAGTTCTTTGCTCACACTCAACATGGATGCATCAAAACGTCTAAAAATTAAGACATCTATTGCATGTGAACAAGAACTATCTCAAACTTAAGAATTCTGTTGATATAGACACGCTAATTCAAAATGTTCCCCTCAGAAACACCATGATGAATCGCACACCGTCAATTATTGGAGGGAAGCTGAACGCTGAGAGAAGGAACTTAGTATCGCCCTGCAAAAAGAAAACATGAACATTACTAATAAAATCAATCTGCTTTCAACAGACATCAAAGTACACAGACGCAGTTAGGCTTTCTATTGTATGCATTTCTCTTCATACTTACGTGGGCTGTAGGAGCGAGACCGTGAGCGTGACCTGTATCGACTGTAGTAGGGTGATGGAGAACGCCTGCGACTGCAGAGCGACAAGGCAAATTTAATTAATTTACTCCCACGTACAGATGTAACATTGACTGTGGACTTACAAATTATAACTCACCTGTACCTATAGTCATACTCGTCGCATCTGTCGTAGCGGTCATAGCCGCGATCATAATATGAGTCTCTCCCCCTCCTGCTGCTGCTGCTGCTGCTGCTGCTTCCGCCGCCATTGCTGTTGAAACAAGAGCAAGACCATGACATGCAGGCATCTTATCTCTTGAGAAACACAACACTAGTCTCAAAGCTGATATAAATTGTTACAAAACAGGGTTGTGTTTGAGGAGACGATGCACAAGTGAGCTCTGGCACTTCAACATTACACCATCACAGTTTTTGTTTCACCCCTGATGGCGTAAGTGTACATTTATGCTTCTTTGAGACTTCAACCATGTGATGAATATTCACACATGATACAGGAAACGGATAAGCAACACTTGACAATAGTGTTGGTCTTACTGCGTTGGTCGGCCCATGTAGATTCCTGGTGTGGGGGTATGAGCACGTTTAGTGATGGAATAATCCACTCTGATGCGCCTCCCGTCCAGCTCCATGCCATTGGCTCGCTCCATTGCCTGAAGCACACAGGAGGGAGGAGAAGACAAAGATGTTATCAACTATTGTAGGCTTTTAGGTGCAAATCATTTATTTCACAAAGGCCCACCTACATTACACATCGTAACCCCCTTACTTCAAGATGCATGACTGCAAAGGGAGGGAATTTGTGGCAATGCAGACACCTAGTGGCGCTTTTATGTAATCACAACTAAATAAAAAAAAGACTTTATCTGTAGTGGGGGACCTTTGAACCTGCATGTACTAATACTATACAAACAAAGTGCCAAACAATCTGTAGCTGGCCGTATATAAATGGAGAAGTCACAGTTTTTTAAGTGAAATAGTAAAACAAGTGGTAAAGGGCAAAAATCAATACTTGGATTATACTTAAGACTTTATTAAACAGCTTTGTTGAATACTTGAGTCTGATAATCTAATAAGCAGGATAATGTACAGCCAGCGGGTCATTGTAAAGTCAAGGAATGACTGAAGTTCTGCATCACCATGCCAAGGTTATTTTTGCAATGACCTGCTCACTGTACGTTATCCCTTACATGTAGCTTAACGTCCATACTCTTCACTCCTGGTTCTCAGGCCCTACGGCCATGACACTGAAAGACGGCATTTCTCTGAAATCGTATTTGTATGATTTCATGTGAGAAATAATAAATAATAAATCCTATCAGTCATCTCAATCAGGGAATTTTTTTACACTTTAGAAAGGGACATATTGCGCTTTCACGAATTTAGTCTTACTTGTCGTGTTAGAGTGTTGGATATTCATATTTAACTTGGCCAAAGGTTCAAATATTAAGGTAAATGTATCTTAAAGTAATCCCTGTGAGCAAAATGTCAGGTTTCAGACTGTTCTGAAACTCCTTTGCAACAGTTCTTTCTTCTCTAGCAACGATATGACGCTATAGGGTGCCATATATTTTATATGATCATCTAAGCAAACAATGTTGTTAATTCCTCCTTGAATTTAATCATATTCCTGCTTAAGTATTTATTGGGTTTTTCCAAAATCAATTAAGTGCCACTATTCTCTGTTACAGCCATTTCTTGGCTGCAGTGCAGAGACACCACGAGGGAAGACCCGGAAACGCCAACCAATCAGAGCAGACTACATTTTGTGGGAGGAGGCTTAAAGGAACAGGTGCAAAACAAAGCCTTCTCAGAGAGAGGGTAAATATCACATAGGTGTTCAAGCAGTATGAAGAAAATAAAGTGTTTTTTTGAGGTTTAAGTAGAAACCTTTCATACATGCATGATCCTGAAAATGAGCATAAGGTCCCATTTAAAACACCCAATTAATGTGATTCAGAAAACAATTGATTCCCTGGGACCAGGACTGAAGATCATTAGACATCTAACCAGTGAACAAAACCACAAACATCCCATACCTCTTTGGAATCCTCCAGTCTCTCAAAGTAAACAAAGGCGAAGCCACGGGAGCGACCCGTGCGCTGGTCGTACACCACATTGACCCCCGCCAAAGGACCATAGCGAGAAAACACCTCCCTCAGGTCACGCTCTGTGGTGTACAGGCTCAAGCCAAACACCCCCAAACATGTGCTGGGGTCAGGGTTCGCCTGGAAGGTTCAACATAAGGGTTAGAGTTGGTGGTGTGGTTTACCACATCTACCAGTCGCATGATTTGCATACAAAATCCATTTAGTGGACTTAGTATGCAGAACATGCTTCCTCATGCACACAGCAGCATTTTACATGTTTAACGCACTGAACACAGAGACTGTAGAGGGCTGTCTTTCCACGTAAGCACAGAAAATATAGCACCAAGACATATTATAGATACTTTTTTTTTTTTTTTATTTAGAGCATAAAAAAAAACCCTCCTCATGTGTATATTGGGGGCTTCATCTCTTTTCTTCCATTGTTTTAGGAGGAGGTACTACTACATCATTACATTTTCTGTACATTGTTACTTCTAAGGTACAACTAAGGCAGTTATTTAGTTTAAGAGTTAAAAATGTAAGAATATATGTACATTTTTACAATGGGGTGCCAAAACCTCCCTCCAAGAAACTCCAGCGGTACCCACAGTAAATGCTCAGTGGGTAAACTGTGACAGCTTTAATAACCCCTTAAACAGCTTATAAAAAAGATGCTCCTGAGAGAATTACTTGTGTCCAAAATCATTTAATTTGCTTTCTTCTTACTTTGAAAATCTCACTTAATTCCGGATTTTCATTATCACATGGACCTCTTAAAGCAGCAGTGCTGCAAAAAGAGCATAGTTTTATTTAATATTAACTGCCCTTATTCCTAAACATTAGCATTTCCATGTTTAAATGGAATTTATCAAACATATTTATAGTTTTAGAATGCATTAACTTAAAATTATACTAAATATTGTCATGATGAAACCCATACAGCACATTATAACTAAAATACATCTAAACATCATACACACACTGTTTGAAATCATCTACATACTAAAGCCATGCAAAAAATGAACACAGTAATTTCAATGATGAAACCAAAGAATATAAAGTTATATTTGATCTCCAATAGGTTATATTTACATCTTAATCCCTCATCCAGTACTACACTGGGAGCAGCACCTTTAACCTACACACAAACATATGTCCGAAGGTCCACATACCCTAACATCAGCATCTCCGCCATGACTGTATGCTTCTTTTGTGAAGTCATTGCTCTGTTGATATAATGAGAGGAATGGGGGGTTAATGAAAGGGGTTATTAAAGGTGTGGTTTCCCACAGCATTAACCACAAGTGTCAAAAAAAGGGGAGGACAAAAAAATTACACTTCCACTTCCACTTCCAAGTAAATGATTGTGAAATTCACTTGCCCTTGACAAGTGTATACGTCACCAACAAAATGACTATTTACATATCAAATATTCACATTTGTGTTACCTTCTATTTCTGAAGAAAACATTTTTTCTCGCATGTCTGTGGTGAACGACGAATCCAAAAATGGCAAACGTTGTTAATTAATTTCAGTACACAGGGACCAGGCTTAACAAAACCATATAAATATGTTGCATTGACTTGCCTCAGCCCTTTCTGATCAGGACCAAAAGTGAAACTTAGCCACGCTTTCACTTTTAGTCCCTTCGGAAATTGCAACATGTTTTTTCGGAGCACAAAGCATTACAACTGGATACATGAGACTTGATTATTAATTGAGTTGTGTGGACAGTTTGTACACCGACATTTTGATACAGTTTTGATTTAGTTAAAAGTGGTCCCTATCTACTTCAATTATCAATAATGTTTGCCGTTTTTGAATTCTTCATTCCCTGGAAGAATGAAAGAAAAGTTTTCTCTGCAAATTCAAGCTAACACAGCATGAATATTTGATATATGAATGTTCAGTTTGTAAGTGAAGTATTCCTTCCAATAATATAATCCTTGTTAAATATGTTTAAAAATTAAACTTGAATCAATGCACAAAACATTTTAAACACATTGTATTTAACACATTTAAGTCATTTTGCCTGCTATAGCCACTGTGACTTGTCAAAGTAAAGATGACAAAGTATTGAAACAATGAGCAACTGAAAACAGAAGCACAGGAGATTAGACGAGTGATTGTCAAAGAATGTAAAAGCTTTAAATCGAGGTTTGTGTATGTACAATTCACATATGTTTTTACATTTACAGGCACTTACTTGTCAAAAAATAAAAAATAAAAATCTGGATGTGTTCAAAATGTCAGTACTTACACCCTATAAATGTGTGTAAGCACACACAAAGTATCCTCTGGTTCTCTTTCAATGGCCTACTGTACTTTGACCTATCTTCAGATCTCATCAAACTCACCCTGCTGCCAGTGTGACGACGCC
The DNA here is from genome assembly GCA_035609425.1 of Epinephelus awoara. Lineage (NCBI taxonomy): Eukaryota > Metazoa > Chordata > Actinopteri > Perciformes > Serranidae > Epinephelus > Epinephelus awoara. Next base: position 12,812,277 of record CM069310.1, on the reverse strand, counting down.
TGTTCGACATAGGGGAAGTGCTCTGGCTCCTCTTGCGGCGGTACTCTGGACTGTAGGAACGAGAGCGGGACTTCCTCCGGCGGGAGTAGGACCGAGAGCGTGAGCGGGTATAACGGCGGTTAGAGTGCCGCCTAGAACGAGACCTGAAAAGAATTGGGCAGAGGAGGATTGGCATCAATTTAATGGCACACATGGCATGACAATGTTATGGAATTTAATCATTGATAGACAAGGAAAGGAAAAGTTAAAGCACCCTGGAACTGACTGACATATTTCAGCCTCCTATGAGCATATATTTTTGGGGGGGATTTTTAGCCTTTAATGGATAGGACAGACAAGTGTGAAAGGGGGAGAGAGAGCGGGAGTGACATGTAGCAAAGGGCCACAGGCTGGAGTTGAACCCGGGCCGCTGCGGCAACAGCCTTGTACATGGGGCGCCTGCTCTACCACGAAGCCATTGACGCCCCCTATGAGCATTTTCTTGTTTGTAAAATGACGTGATCATTAAATGACAACAACATACCTAGATTTTGACCGAGAGTGGGATCTGGACTCAGAGCGTTTGGAGGCCCGGGCTGGGCTCGGGGAGCCGGACCTGCTCTCCGACTTAACCCGAGCTGGACTCCCACGATCCGATTTAGATGGGGAGCGTGACCCCTGTTGCCACAGCAGCATGTTAACAACATTCTCATGGACAAATACATGTATTTCTACACACAACAAAACTATCAAGCCTAGTAGTAAGATGTGGTAGAGTATGTTGGACACATACAGTACACCTGTCTAAAATGTACAGCTTAAGTACTGTGGAGGAAAGGGTTAGTAATCTTATAATTCCAGTAGATAAATGTTTGTTTACAATGTGGCCTATTAATAAACATATATATATATATATATATATATACATATATCAAATATACATGACAGGCCTATATCCAAGTCCACCTGGGTCATCAAGGGAAAAGTAAAACATGCATTTTCATGTTACAGTATGAGAGCATAGTAAAGAAAAGACATTTGTGACACAAACAGTATATTTACTTAACCTAGGGACACATTCATTCTTCCAGATTCTTTACACGCTACTCCCTTCTCTCAGGTTTTCTATCCTTCTTCATTCTTCTTTTTTCAGTTTTCTCATTTTCTGATTCCAGGTCTGTTTTCCTCTCTTCACCCAAATTGACACCAGTTTCATTTTAGCCATTACACTGCAAGCGCTTCTATCTGACACCATTCTTCCGTCACACTTCCTCCCTTTCCACTTCTATGTTCTGCTCTGTACATGTTTTCATTAGCCTTCTTTTATCTTGAAAATTTTCTTCATCATTCTTGGATAAAACTCTTCAAATCCTTCACGATCAATAACCTTAATGAAAAAAGAACATTCAATAAAATTAAGATCATAGGTTTAAGAGAAGGAGAATATTTTAAATGAAATGAAAAAGGAACACTGAATGCAGTACAATTACATTGATGCCACATTACGTTTTTTAATTCAGAAATTATTAAAATTAGCAAAGTTACAACAATTTAAGCTTCATTGTTACAAGTGAAGAGCTTAGATACATGTTGTAGCAATGTTTGAGCCTGAAAGCAGGAAAGGAAGAGATGCTTGGGACTAAAGTTACTTTTGATATAACGTAAATCTACATCAGGAAATACAAACACCCAGGCTGCCAAGGTGCAAGAATGACTGAAGCAGTAATATCCGCACAAAAGGACGATATACAAACGTCCTGGATAGCTTGTATTTCATTTCATTTGCAAATGAGTCAGGTGCAATACAATTAACTGACAAAGACAGGGGATACTAAACTCTAACCAGGGTGATTCTTTAGCTAACAATAATTAGCATGCTAGTTAGCTACCGTTGTAGGAGGCTGATTGGAGCAGTTGGGCACCGTTCGTGTAAAACTAACGGCACTTTCGAGGACATTGTTGATTTAATACAAAACCAGAACACTTTCCGCCTCTAAAGTAACGTTAGCCAACAAAGCATGTGACGCCAAAGCCAAGGATGAGCTATTAATTTAGCGTTGGCACAAAGTTAGCTAATATATTAGCTACATTAGTGGTCAATTCGCCTACAGTGTTCTTAACCGACAGACACACGGAAGAAAAAAGGAAGAAAGAGATTTATTTAATATCTTTCGATATAACTACTTACCCGTCCTCCATAATTTCCATCCTCAATATCACTCATTGTTCAATATAGTTAATACAACCGAGTATTTTGATGGAAACAAACAGCACTGAGGGTTTTACGCAAGGTTTGATTCTGCCCGGTTATTAGCTAGAAGATGGCGCGCGTGAAGTGGGTGGTATGTTTATGTGCTGCAGAATCCTACGTCACGTCCGGTGTGGTCTCCCACAAAGTTAGTGTACTTGAACGTCTCATTGAAAACTTCCCAGTGGCCCCTGATGATCAGCTGTGGAGGCAAAGATACAGCATCAACAATCACCTGCATTTAAAATTTTAACAAGTAAAACTGTGCATTGTAAAGAACACCCCCTTTAAATGTTAAATTTGGCTTGTACTTTATATGTTATTGAAAGAATATTAATGAAACATTAAGTCAGTATGCAGTGTTTACATATTGAATCAGGTTGAAATGGAGCTAGACAAAACCAAGCTATACTGTTGAAAAGCTAATCAGTAGGAATAAATCATATTTTATCATTTGTTCATTTTCTTATATGTAAAAACCTTTTCTGCAAAGCAGTGGTGCCCCAAGAAATCTTTCATAGGGATGGCCAGATGGGGTTACTTTGCTAGTTGTGAATTATGTCAGTATGGAGAGTTAAAGAATTGCATACCGATATAATTTGGTATCTGATTTTATAGTTAATATTATTAATTATCTGATGTGCATAGACTAACACTGATACAGTTAACATTATATAATATATAATATATAATATATATATATATATATTATTATAAATATAATAATATTTAAAAACACAAATATAGAGTTTTAATTTGAAGGGGTACGTTGGATCGTAAGGACCAAAACATATTTTGGGAAAAAAGCCTTTGCAAGTTTGGGGCTGACTCATGGGTACCCAGAGGACCCATTTTCATTCGGATATCTACTTATATATAGACTTTGGAGCTTTATTTAGCCCCCTTTCCAACAAGCTATGCTGACATGACTGGTACCAATGGATGCCTTGGGCTGTCTTGTTTCACAAAATACCACTAACTCTGTGCTTAGCTCACCTTAGCTTAGCTTAGAAAATGTGTGCACCACAGCCTCTTAAAGACAGCTACATCGGCCTCCAATTATTTTTGCCGGGAGAACCAGTGGGGTGGCCAGCAGCTGTATAAGCGGGGCCATCACTGCTAGTAAGTAACTACAGTTACTTTATTTGACAACTCACAAGTAAATGCAGTGGAGAGGGGGTAGAAAATGGCATTATTAGAAACCCTCAGTTATGTTTAAGTGCCTCAAAATTGTGCTTGAGTACAGTCCTTCAGTAGATGTTACATTCCACAACTGTAAATTAATTATAGTCTTGAGGTACACAATGTCACAACTACAATCTCCTGAATGACATTAGCCACAATTTCCGATCACATTTAATACATAGCAATAAAACTGATTTGAATAAGAGTGTATGTTTTTCCATAAGGTGAATTTATTAGTAAAGCTATCTCACAGCAGCTAACCGGGTCACCATCTTTTCTACTTAAGCAATTTGAAGCAAAGTACATTTATGGCATTACTCATGGTAGACATAGTTAAACCAGTTTGATCATTCAGTCCGGAGGCCTTCTCAAATATTTAAGTGTGAGCAACAGCATGAAGCATTTTCTCTCTCATATTTTACTATGCCACCCACATTGACTTTGTTTCATACAATCCCCAAGTAGTATTGGTAAAAGTATTGCCCCTGTTTCTCGCTGCACAAAGTCAACAAGTTAATGAGCATTATGTTGTGCAAATTAAAGATCTTCTTCCCCTGGACGGGAGCCAGAGTATCTCAGTATCGTGGAAACCATGCTAAGGATCAGCAGGAAGGCTGGAAGAATAGATATTCCAGAGCCTGACGTCCACCCTCTTAAAATATCCCTTAAGTCAAAGTTGGATGAGCCCAGTATTTTTAGAAAATCTCTATAGAGTCACAGTGCAACATGAACCCTGAACATGTGTAAGCAGTAGGTCAGCCATCTTAACAGCACGAAAGGGCTTAAGAGTGACTACAAAGTACAATCAATCTGCTACACACGTAAGTTATAACATTTCTCAACACTGGGCGAGGGAATCGTTGGATTTAAACTGAGACAAAGCACACACACACACACACACTCATGTTTACAGTGGCAATTCGGCATCATCCGATCAAATTCTGCATAAACCTCAAACTGTCTTGCAGCAATTGTAAATACACCATTATACTGCCTGCAGATGGAGTGCAAATAACATTCTTTGGATTATCTCTTACAGGCGAGCTATACAGTTTAATTATTCTTATTGTTAAAACTATGTGTAAGCTGAAAGTAGAGTCTCATACAGTAATTAGCAACTGCACCAGCTAAAACCTGACAAACAGCTATTCCTAACTATCATGAGTTGTACTGTTTAGATCAGCATTTTGATATATTGAAGCAGTATTGTAAGGTGGTTTATAATGTTGATAAGGGAGCATTTCAAGCCTTTTTATGATAAAGCATGTGAGAATCTGGTTCGGTTCCAAGAGTATTTATAGCTCTCTGCATTTGCTCAGCAAACAGTCATAAGATCCAAATGTGGCTTTATAAAACAAATGCTAAAATCTAAGCCAAATAAAATCAGCAATGCAAATATAAAAAATGTGCTGGAGAGTCTTGGTAAAAAATAAATAAATATCAGCATATGATAAGACAGAGCATAAAGAAGTCTTTCTTCCCTCTGAGTCAGCTTAAAATTTCTGAGAACCATCCCAAATTTGAAGTTTCTGGATGTCCATATGTCTCCCTATTGCTTTTCATTTGTCTGATGTTGTTACATCAGTGATAAATGCTGGGAAAGTGTAATGTGCTAAACAAGAAAAAAAAAGAATCAATCCATCTATCAAACATACACTCCTTGATGCGGCCGAGACCTTTTACGGATGTGCGGGTGAAGGCGTGATGTCCCTGGGTGGCTGCCAGCTATCTCATGCTTTAAGGATTTTTGTAGGGCGATGGAAGCAGAGGTGAGGACGCCCCCTGCTGTGTGGGAGGTGTTAGTGGAGGAGGCGTTGACCACCAACTCAATTTTCCCCTCCAGTTTGACCAGCCGCGTCAGAATGTCATCCAGTAGCACGGCGATAGTCCTCTTCAGATCAGCTGCATGTGCATGTGAGAGGTGAGGAGAAGGGGAGGGAAAAACAAAAAATCAATGCTTGAGTATGAATTATGAAAACTATGAAACACAAAATGTTCACGTAGGAGTAAGCAAGTGATTGCATGTGCAGGAAAGAGAGTAGTTAACACATACATTGCATATTCTTCTGAAATGCTTACCATAACCTGCCATGGAGGTTCCCTGTGGCCCACCTGGTGAGTTCTGGTTCTCCTCTGTCAGGACCTTGACGTATCGCCGGCTGAGCTCCAGGATCTGCTCACGTAGCTCAGCACTGCTTTGATGGCGAGGCTGCTGCACGGTGTAGCGCAGCAGCATAAGTCCCCACACCAGGCCAAACACCAGCAGCAGCACACTCAACTTTTGGGACATGTTCCTCCGCATGAGTGTACCCAGCATGGTACAGGGGCGGCAAAGGAAAGAGGAGCTGAAGAGACCCGGTCTGAGGCTGAGGGTCTTTTCTTGGGTGCAGATATACCAATAAAATGATAATGACAATTACTAGTTGATTCCTGCGGGGAGATTCGTTTTTCTACTGTCTTCTACAGAGATGTCAAAGCCCCCTGCAAAGCATTCCTAGAGCTGGTATGGATTCAGTGCCTTTCTCAAGTGAACTCCAGCAGAACACATGCATGCATTATACCCATACAGCTGAAGACATTTCTGTAACTGCTCAAGGCATCCTGCCCCTCCTAAGAGGAGATGAAAAAGTGTTGAGCAACAGCCGAGGCCAGGAAGTGGAAACAGAAGGAAGCTGCCGCCCACAGACACCAGCAGTCAGAGCTTTTTGGAGAGGTGCTTTGGTTGCAAGACGTCTAACACCAAATCATAAATGTAGTCTGGGCATTCAGGCAGGGGCTCCGCAGGCATTGTTGGCTACCTTGGAGAAGTAAACAAATATAGACAGAAAATACATAATTAGTAAGATGAGAGAAACACAGAGAGACATTTGTTATTACCATCTTTTAGAAATTATTTTAACAGAGATTATTCTGCTCTCCTTTTTTTCATGATTCCTACATTTTCATTGTGCAATGCTGCAAGCCTGCAACAAAAACTCATTCTACTGTACACCAAAACACTCACAGGGTCCTTTCTGCAGCCCTTCTGTAGCTTCTTCAGAGCCCTGTTGAGCATTGTGGTTTTTATTCATAATGGCTGTGTGGATTTCTGGGTGGATGCACTAAGATTTTCCACCAGACACACAAACACCACTGCATGTGCTGGATGAGGAACAAAATACGCCTCATCATTATTGGCAAGGCGCTGGTGGCTACAATCAAAGTGGCTTCCTCAACTATTTAGCTATTATTAAAGGCAGATTTCTTTGCTGTTTTGGGTCAGGGTTAGGGATGAGAATTGAGAACCGATTCCAACTGGTTCAATTCATCGACATCATTAGCCTTTATGCTTAATGATTCCCTTATCGATTCTTTTCATTACGCCGAATCTTTACGTCGATGACGCATGTCACGCTCATCAGTCAGCAGTACGTTCAACAGCAAAGAAAATGTAATGGTGGAGAGACAGAAGCGGTCGAAAGCTTGGCTTCACTTCACCAAAAAAGACTCCTGACATTCACTCATCACAATAGCATGACGTGCAATTTATGCAGCACCGTAATTACATGCAAGGGCGGAAACACCACCAATGCTACAGTGATTTTTTGTGTGCGAGCATTTTGATGTTACTCGCATTTGCGACTAAAAATAGTTCTGTGCAAGCAAAATATTCATTCAGCACGCTGTGCGAGTACAGATTTCAACCAGCAGCAGAAACGAAAGGCGAATCCTGCTGGTTGTGGGTTGAACAGGGGTCACAGACACAGACAGGAATACATATTCCTGTCAAATACGGCGGCCATAGTGCTCCACGGTGCAAGATAACGGCTTACCGGCAAGGTCCAATAATTTCCTCTACTTGGTGTCATGACTGCCCAAAAGTACCTGAACAGCCGAGCCGTGGCGGCACACAGGTATGTGACGTGTCAGAGGAGAAACGAGCCGTTCACATTTCCACAAACCTCACCGCATTTAAGGGACTGTTCTTAACTTGTCAGAGGAAAAGGGTGGCTGGTTGATTTTTATTTATTTATTTTATTTCAATCCCTCCATGTAAATCACTTATTGATGCTGTTTTTGAAGTATGAATAAGTCAATAAGTAATTTATTCCATTGAAACATCATTGTATTGTAGAAAAGTGATTTATCTTTTTATAAATGACAAAAGGCACATCTGCCTCCTTTTTGCTGTGGCATCGTGATACTACTCAGAACCGTTATACTTTCACTGGTATCGTACCGTGCGTCCCAATTTCGGTACCGTGACAACACTAACAGATTCTGTAACGTTATTTGACGTAGATGAAAACAAATGCTGTACAAATATTCTTTCATTTGTTCCATTTTAGATGATAGCAATGGACCAATTTCAAATTTTGTTTACTTACTTACTTAGCACTTATCTCTTGTTTAGAATAGAAACTCAATAAAAATTTATGTTGTTGACACCAAAAACCTGTAAGGTCTACTTTTTCTACACAGAAAATTCAAAGGAGGAATCGATAAAAAAATCGGATCGATAAGCAGAATCGATAATGGCACTGATATCAATGAAATCCTATCAATTCCCATCCCTAGTCAGGGTGCACAATAGCCCACTCACCCACAAATGTTTTTCGGCCCTCTTCTACCAGAAACCCGATTACCAGTTTAGATTTCATGGGACCCATTCTGCAGCTTCAGACAGGAGGCACAGCAGAAGCATAGAGGGCATTCATTCTCTAATCCCACTTCAACAATGGTTATTTGACTGACAAATAGCCCATGAGTGCTCGGTGCACATGCAGGGGGAAATTAGGTGATCGTTTCTCAGTTTTCGCTACTTTTGTCACCGAGTTTATTCTCCACTCTCTCTTGGGTGTGGTAGTGTCACTTCCTATTGAGGTTAGAGAGAGGACAGTGACAGAGGGAATAAATTATGAAAAGAAAGGTAACAGAATCCCATTAGTGATGCTTCCCAGTCCGTGTGCACACACAAACATGTCCTTCCTGTGACCTGGACGCTACTGATGAGCAGCAGGCCAAGAGCTTGGGAGGAAAGATAAAGCAAGGTGTAAAGACTTGAGGAGAGTAACAGCTGAAACTGAAGAGGAAGTAAAACACTTTGCAAATGACAAATATGCAACTGCCATTGCCAGACGGAGCGAGACAACCCTGCCACCCACTTCAGGGATGTCTTAGTTTCTTGTCTAAAAAAGCAGCTGGAAACTATTTGAGCATCACATCCTGAACATTAATCATTTTCCTATCGCAATATAAATGTATAGCAGCCTTATTCATATAGTATTTATAATGCCAATTTTAGGGACTTTATGCACAATCAAGTATAGATAATAGTTCAGGATGGAGTTTAAACTTTCTGTGGAAGGTCCTAACAGATAACATAATCCAGCCCCAGGGCAGAAACTAATAAACCTAAAGGATGATTGTCTGTGACTCCCATATTTCACGCGACAGATTACATCAATCTTGCTTAATCGTGGTACTGACAATCAGAAGATTTCTGGTATTCAGACACTGTCCTTGACCTTACTGTCATGTCAGGCTATTCACCAGGCCTGATCTTTGTTCCATGGAAAGACACACTATTTAGACCACAGCTTCAGACAATGAATGTTCCACTTGTATGGAGGACTGTTTAGACACAGTGTACCTAACAGGGGGATTGACAATGATAAGGCACACACTGTCATCTAAAATACCTAATCTAGGAGGTTAAATATTCACCACAGCAGCTGTCACATGTGTTTCAGCAGCTGGCAGGCTGTGCAATAGACTGCACTGTGGAGAATACTACCATGTCATTACAGTCAGGGTGGAGATTAAAGATATGAATACTTAGACCTATGGTATGACACTGCAACTGTGACTAAGTTAAACACACAGGGTCCAAAACACAGATTGACAATTTAGCACACGACTTGATTACACAGTCAAGTTAGATGTGTACATAAAAAGTAAAGTAACCAGCACACAGACCACGAAAGCTTACAAATTATAGATGCACTATCTCAGATACGTAGTTTGAAGACATTTTCACCCCCAAATAGATTTTTAAAGTGATTGTTAGCAGCCGCTCAAGCTCAGTTGCAGCTACAACTCTACAAACACTTCATGTTAATGCTAGCTCGACGTGTTGGGTCGTGAAGCTCAAACTTGCCTGCCAACAAAAAGGCAAAATATTAGCTGCAAATCTTAACAAACACAGATACTTCACCTCAGCGGGTTTCCCGAGAAGCTACCTTGAGATTGAAGCAGACGTTGATGGGCTCCAGAGGAGCAGGGACGAGGCGCCTGAGAGCTCCAGCTGCTACCTCTGGCTGACACTGAATGATGCTTGTTGTTTGGCAACCCTGGGCTGTCGTTGCTGTCGCTGGGGGAAATATCTCGAGCGGCCCGCTGTCTCCGTTAAAAGGATTATCTGCCGGTATTCACGTTGAGCTGTCGGTTCACTCTGACAGCCATCTCGACTTCTAACTCCGCGGTTTCCTAAACAATGAGCTCCTGGCAAGCAAAAGTCGGTGGCTAGAATTCCGAGCATGCAACTGTGCAGACTGTCATGGTTCCCCTGAACGTCTACTAACTGCGTCATTACTGCGGCATTGTGGGAAATGTAGTCCTACGCCCCGTTCTCTCGAATGAACGCAATGAAGAAAGCAATAATTTGAAGGAAAGGTAATATTAAAAGCATTTTAATGGTTAACCGTTAAGACAAAGAGTTAAACAGTTTGAATTAAAACAATAAAACCAATGTATATAGTGCTAACAGCTACAGAGACCATAAAGCCGTTGACACTAGCAAAGTTTCAGGGTGTTAGCTAAGCTGTGTAGCTGCTAATGTCAATATTAGCTTACAATAAGTGCAGTCACATGCAAGTGTGTGTGTGTGTGTGTGTGTGTGTGTGTGTGTGTGTGTGTGTAGTTCATGTGGCGTCCGCTAGAGGGACGACTACAAACATTTCCATGGCAACTGCTGTGGAGCAACAAGTTGTTTGCTGTGCAGCTCTCACTTTTGGACTTTTGACAATGGAGGTAGTATCTCTCCATAAACCAGCTTTACAAGCAGTGGATGACTACTGGGTGTACAAAAGGTTCGTCTCAACGTTAAACTTTTACTTCCTGACTTTAGCTAATCTCTAGAGGTGTTTTATACATAACGTTAGATACTTATACACCTGCGATCAAGCTAGCATGTGACAGCTAACGTTGACATAGCTAGTTAATGCTAACCACACAGGAAGTGATGTAACAGCAAAAGTATAATGCAAACACAATAAGCCTTTGTTGTTGTTGTTGTTGTTGATGTTGCTTTATTAAGGCTGTTCCTGTCACAAGCAGAGAATTTAACTATGTAGCTAATGAAGGCCATTCCCACTAGTGTGATCCATCTAATGAAAAGCCACCTTCAATTTCTCTGATAATAGAGCCCATTCTAATTTATTGATTTTTATATCTTATTTTTATATTTTACATACATGTCTGCACTGGGTAGGAGCTGCTTTTAATCTCATTGTACATGTGTATAGTGACAATAAAAGGCATTGTGATTCTGATTCTGATACTGACATTTTGAAATCTTAATGTAACAATAAACATATAGGCAACACATTTCTGGAAAAAAAGAAAAAGTTTTTTGGGATAACATTTGTGATGGTACTGTTTGGCAGAAGGCATGGATTTTACCATACATGCTCTGTATTAGTAATAAAATTAAAGAAATACATAGTAGAAATTTACACAATATATTTTAACTAATTTATACTTTTCTAAATTCTTAGACACAGAGAACAACTGTAATTTTTGTAACACAGACCCAGAATCTCTTATACATTTATTTTGTTATTGCAGATATCTAAAGTCCTTTTGGTCTCGTCTAAAAAACTATATATTGTGTAAAACTAATAATAATACCGAAATCAGCTGCAAAAATGTTATTTCATATTTTGATTCGGGTTAAAGATTTTGACTTTGTTGTGAACTTGCTGATCATGTATGGTAAATGTCATATACACACAAATGTAGAACAGCAAAAATCACCCCCAACTTCACTGCTTTTACGCATGACTTTGAGGAATATCTGAAGACCCTCAAACTTATTAAGTTGAAAAAAAAAGTATTAAAACTCTAGAACTATATAATAATTTATTTAAGGAGGAATAATATGAATGTTTCTGTTTGTTTTTCTGTCTGTGTCTGTGTGTGTTTGCTGTTGTTTTTTCATTTTTATTTTGCACTGAATGAAGTTATCATGTTTTCATGATGTCGGCAATACCTTTTGTTACTTATTTATTTGAATTCATGTTTATACTTGTCTTAAGGAGTACATGTCTGCTGTCTTTTTTTTATTTTTTTTATTTCTATACCTTTCAGTAAGGTTTTTTTTTTTGGGGGGGGGGACCCAATAAGCCTTTCTTATGGTGAGGTCAGCTGATTGCTAATTTTATTGTTGTTGTTTTTTGTCTTTTCAAGGATTGTAGGTGATGATGATGGAGGACAACTGTTCACTCCAGAGGAATATGAGGAGTATAAGAGGAAGGTGCTTCCCCAACGAATGAAAAACAGGCTGTATGTGAGCTTTGGGGTTCCAGGAGGAATCGACTGCAAACTCATTGGGCCTGAGACACAGTGTTTCTGCACACATAGGTAGTGCACTACTCACAACACACGAAATCCGATATCTCTCTCCCCTACACGCCACCACATGCATAAACATACGCAAGTAAACACATTAGCAAGTTCTGCCATTTTGTCTAGGTACAAGCAGCATAAGACCGACTTTAAAGTGGTTCCCTCCAAGCGACCCCTGGCCCTACCCTGCCAGGTCACTGGATGTCACTGTCCTGCCTACCAGTATGTTCCCAAAATTGGGCCAAACCCTGTCCGCTGCAGGTGTAAACACTTACCTCAGGATCACAGTGAAGCTACTGGCCACTTGTGCAAAAAGTGTGAGTCGGATATCACTACAATTAGCCTAAAAAAAAAAACTAGCATCTCACCTAGTTACACAGTTTATGCGCATGATTTTCATGTACTTTTTCCTAATAACTAATTTTCCAGGCAGTTCCTGTTCTGGGTTCCAGAGCTCCCTCACCTGCGGGTGTGGCCAGCCCAGCTCTGCCCATCAGACCCTGGTGAGTAGAGTCAAACATTAAACACATGTCCTTGTTGTAGAAACAAAAAATGTTAGATGTAGACTTAAAATATTGCTGTCATAAAGTCGCACACCTTAACTCTATTTAACTTGTGTCATACTATTTTTTGGTAGGTTGAGACAAAGCTAGAGAGGGAGGCACGCGGTCGGCCCATTGGCAGGGATGTCCCATATGCTGCCATGGGGGGACTGACAGGGTTCAGCTCCTTGATCGATGGTTACCTCTCTTTGGAAGCCAGCAGCTCAGGTGAGCACCAGATGTGTGGCATATGTGTGATGATTTCATCCGCGATAGAAAGCTGCAGCAGAGGGATTTTAAAGATGTATACATGTGGTAAGAGATGCTCTATTCCTGGAACACTCAATGCACTTGTAATCACACGGAGTAACATGTTTTGTCGATCCAGCCTGTTGGAACATTGTGGAGGTGTGAGAGCACACGTTGCACTAAAGGTGAAGAAAGTTCCTTTAAGAGGCATGTGAGGGCAGCAAAGAGCAGCACAGCATCAGTGTTGAACAAGCAAGTCTGCAGAGTAGGGACTTGTTCGGGTCAAAAGTGTAAAGTGTACCACATTGATTTCTCACCCAGACTACATTTGTGGTAGAGCTGTGGGTGATGCAAACATCCACACATTTCATATGTGTTGGGAGATTTACTTTTAACACATACAGTATGTATCTCCAGTGTATGGGATGATCGCACAGAGGTGCTTAACTGGCATACATGAAGTTTGCATGCACATGTCAGGAGAACATTTAGTTGTAATGTGTGAAAAATAGATGCTCAATATGCTCAATTAAGTTTGAAAATTATATAAGACTGGACGTCTGCTTTTGTCATTTTCACCTCTTCTGAAAGCCATGGAAATATAATTAAAGATTGAATGTGCCACATCAATTAATGACTTTTTACCCATTTATATGTCGTTAATTATGTATGATTTAATATGCTTTTGACTGATTACTCAACGATTCAGCATTTGCTTTGCACACACAGAGTTAAGAATTTGAAATCTCACATTCAAATGTCACACACATGTTTTAGTCACCGTAACTTCTATTTTAAAGTTATCACTCAATGTATGAGCTTATTTATGATAAATAAATCTCATGTTCATCAGTAACTGCAGATATATGCTTTCTTAAAACTGTTAGCCTTTACTTTTAATAGCATCTGAGCTTCAGATTTTGGTATAGTTAATGCTCAAAACGTTGATTTCAAAAAGGTTTTATACCTGTAAGGTGCACATCATGCACCGCTGGTACCCATAACATGATTTTCATAATCTCTGCTGCATGTTTTTCAGATCAAGACAGAGAAGATGGCTGCCAGCAGAGATGCTCTGCATCAAGGATCAAAGAAACCTCTGCTAAAGCATCCAGCTCCGCTCGCTGTAAGAGAGGAACCAACAAACAATGAAATGCAACATCTGTCAAACCGTCCATTAAATACTGGACAAGATTTCAGATAAATCCTGCACATCTTCTGATCTGTGACATTCAGTCTTGTCCAAATCTTTAGAACCTTTGATTGTTTACAGCTATTTATTTTCTCTTTCAGTGAAGTGTCTGTCTTTGTCAGTGTCGTGACACACGGGGATAATCAACTGTCAGCAACAGCGGTGATTAAATGTCATCTCACAACTAAACAATTAACTGACAATGTATTGATCCGATCAGAGCGTGGGGAGCATTCGTATGATGATCCAGATTTCAAAGTCTGACACAGTTGTTTGTTAATTTTTAATGGTGGATTTATCTCATTTGAAAGTAAAGCATGATTAGGAGATCTTATCTATGTTATTTTCTATGATCTGGCTGCCATGTGAGCTGCAGAAATACCATGCATAAACTCATGAGATTAAGAATGTAAAATCTAAAGCATTTTAGAATTAGATATTTTTAGCTTTTTGATTTTTCAGGGTAAATATATTGAATTACTGGTTCATACACAGTTCAGCATGGGAACACGTGGTCATCGCTACGATTTCCTCACAGTCATATTTTATACCCACACTAACCCAGATTTTATTTATTGCTGTTTTCTAGCAATGCTTTGAATTTGTCTCTAAATACAAGCTCCATAAACTGGTCAGTTTACACATCTGAGGTTTGTATGATTGATGTTCTCTTACTGAAAGAAAGCCACCCACTCACCATGACACCAAAATAACACCAAAACCATGGAGCTATGTGTTCAGTGATGAGCACCGGTTTTAATTTGCAGATAGATGTACTGTCTCGGATTGATTAATCCCATTTCTCACGGCAGATCAGCAGCGATGAGAGCTGATTTAATCCAGTGAGTGGATATTAAAGCAGGTCATGCTTTCTCTACTTTCTAACGTCTTTAACTGGGAAAATAAAATTAACAGGGATCTGAAAAAGGATTCACTCCCACTCAAATATTTCCACTCTGAGGAAGGCAAGTCAAACTGGATCAGCATCTACACCGGTGCTGGCCAGTGAATCTCAAATCACCTATGACGTTAATGTAAGTATTACCTGAGGGAACTTTGTGTGTTTGTGAGCTGAACAGGTGCTCTCAAAGGAAAGGAAGTAGGGCCACGTCTGAAGGACAGCACGGATGCACCTGGGTCTCCGTATGCAGCCAGGTGCTGAGGAGGAAGCAAGTGGAAGGGATCCCATCTGAAAGCTGACACTTCAGGTTCAGCGTGTATCTACGATGATGACCATGGTATCACGTTGCCACAAGATTAAGTATGTACACACACATTCACAGACGCACACATGCTTTAAACCAATCATGTGTCCCCTTCGCTACCCAAAAAAGCTTTGTTGACTGCCAGAGTCGAGCATCCTTTGAAGACACACTTGACCTGTTTGTACTGCTTACTCATGGACAGTTTTTCTTACGGAGAAAAACCCAATTAATTTAAGAGGTAAAGGCCTAACACCTTTGTCTGACCCAATTACAAATTGCAGTAATTGCCTCTCCATAGCAACCATGTTTTGGAGACTACAGGTAATTTACTATGGCAACTGGTTGAAGGGAATTACTACCACACTTCCCTTATCCCCATGGAAACCACGCCCAGCTTGACTGACAGATCAAACACAACAAATCAGGACGCGAGCACAGAAGATTAAATTGGCAATTACTGCACAAGGAAACACTTAATTACCCGAGTGTCAGTTAGGGTAAGCACACACTGAGGCGAAGAACACACTCCCCTGATTTCCCCACAGACAGAGAGAGGTAACAAAACCTCAGGGGCACAGAGAGACACAGCAGACTGACAGGTGCTGACAAATCACTTCAAACTGTCAGCCAGATACTACTCAGAGGGATAATACACCTTGAAGTAGAATTTCACCATTTCTTATTTTGATGCAGTTTTAGGAAAAAGCTTAGATTAACCCACCGTGTACTACCTGCCCTGCACCAAACAAAAGATAGTAGAGGTGAGCGGCTAACTGGTGATTGTAGTGGAGCATTCAGCAGTTAAAGAGCTAGGGGACTCCCTAAAAACTTGATATATCACCCGGAGTTGTGTGTGCCTGATGTGCGTTCATGACGGCTTGCACTTGGTCTAGCAAAACTGTAACCTGTTTGTTGACCTAATGTTTGCCACCCAGGTTCAGTGTGCATCTAGCAGTGAGGTTGCAGAACTAAAACTGCTAAGCATGTAGGAGAACTACAGTGGCTGACACAAAAAACAAAATGGCCCCATCTCGAGCTACTGTAGAGCAAGCGAGTGTACTCTGCGGAAGAGGACCTGCTGCGTTCGTAGATAAAAACAGCTCATTCTAAGGTAGTGGGAACAACGATTCTGAGTTTCAGGTGATTTTACACTAATGAAAACACAGTTGTGAATGTTACATACTGTTTTCCCCGATAGATGCCCCAAAATCCTACACACTTTAACTCCTTTATTTAGCAAAACCAAAACTAACAAAAGCCCAGGCCCTGACAATATCTCAGGTCACCTCCTCAGACACTGTTCAGATCAACTGTCTTTTATTTTCCACCACATATTCAAGAGCTCCTTAGAGCAGCAGACGGTCCCTGAACTGTGGAAAAGGTCGATAGTTGTGCCTGTGGCCCAAGTCAAATCCCCAAAGTCCATCAATGATTACAGACCTGTAGCCCTGACCTCACTGGTTATGAAGGTCTTTGAAAAGATTATTAAAAGAGAGCTGGTGAACGCTGTGGAGGACATCTTAGACCCCCTACAGTTTGCATATAGGAGTAAAAAAGGGGTGGATGATGCGGTTTTAACCCTTCTTAACTTTGTCGTTAAACAACTTGAAGGCCCGGCCACCCATGCACATTTACTGTTCTTAGATTTTACTTCTGCTTTTAATACAATTCAGCCCCATATTTTAGCCTCCAAATTATTATCAAATTTTAATTTGTGCCCCAGTATTGTTGGATGGATTTTAGATTTCTTAACAGACAGATCACAACGTGTTAGAGTGAACAGTGCTCTGTCTGATGTCGTTCTCTCCTCCACTGGTTCTCTGCAGGGCTGTGTCCTCTCACCTATTTTATATATCCTGTACACTGACGACTGTAGAAGCTCACATCCAGATAGACATGTACTTAAGTTTGCTGATGACACAGTCATAGTGAGTCTGTTACAGGGGGAGGACACAGCTCCTGGACCAGTGGTGGATGATTTTATTCATTGGTGTGATTTTTAAACTTAAACTTAAACTTTTTTAAACTTTTTAAACTTTTTTAAACTTAAATGTGACAAAGACCAAGGACATGTGCATAGATTTCAGAAGGAACTCAAACCCACCACTCTTAACAGTAATTAAGGGGGAGACTGTGGAGCGAGTCACAACCTTTAAGTACCTTGGTGTGGTCATTGACAGTAAGCTGTCCTTTAATGAAAACACGGGCATTGTGTACAAAAAATCACAACAGCGACTGCACTTCCTCCGGCTGCTGAACCGGTTTGGAGTGTGCAGCAAATTGATGTCAATGTTTTATTATTCAGTAGTCAAATCTGTCCTGACCTTTGCCATCATCTCCTGGTTTGGCAGCCTCTCAATAGGAGATAAAAAGAGGCTGGAACACATTGTTAAAGTTGCCAGCAAAATCATTGGTGTTGCATTACCTGATCTGCCTGCAATATTTAGCAGGAGGGTAAAATCTAAGGCTCAGGACATCATACAGTGTCCTGATCATCCTCTCCATGCCAAGTTTGAACTCCTACCCTCTGGCAAGAGATTCAGATTGCCAAAGGCTAAATCAGACGGATTGAAAAAATCCTTCATAACACAAGCCATTACCCAACTTAATTTAAATTTTAAAAAATGAACAGTTATGATGCACTCTACACTCTACTCTCAGTCACCCCCCAGGGTATTTGTGTACTTACCCTTCAGTGTCGTGTCAAAACTTGTGTGAATGTGCTTTCTATGTTTTTTTTATGTGTTTGTTTTTACCTACCTGCAAAGCAAATTTCCCTTTGGGGACAAAAAAGTTGAAATTTGAAGTTGAAAATTAAACCTCGCACAGATTTTTAAATGACTTTTACAAAACTGCTATTGAAGTCTCAAATTGATTATCATAATGTTATACTGGAAAACATGGTAAAATATATTGACACTTAGAAAATGAAAATTGTTTCCAGCAGCAAAAATCAGACGGTGGTTCTGGTCTGTATTCTGATATCAGTGTAGTATCTTGTACAATAGATGCACAAATGGGTTTACAGATTACAGTTTGCATGTACATAGCCATTAAAACATAAAGAGTATAATTCTGTATGCCTTCATACTTTTAACATATATCATTCATTGTAGTTTGCTTTATTTTCCAAGCTTTGAAAATAAAATGAGCCCACACTTTGCCACTCAGTCCAACTTCTCACTTTTATCAAATTAAAATAATTCAGGATTTGTTGGTCTGCATTCCGACAAAGGTGCACACAGTTTATCATATAGCACATTGGCTCGATTATGAATACTAAGAGCACAGGAAACAGCCACAGATCTCACTGAAGCCTGCACTGCTGCACCCTGCAAAACCACGCCCATCCGGGCAGCAAGATCTATCCCACCTAAAACAGAGCTGAAAGAGAGTTAAAGGATGGACCAACAGGTAGACACAAACACTTAACTCTGTCTGCAGGAATTTTTAAATAGGCACCAACTTCCTAGCATGTTTACACTATCAGCTTTATAAGGTGATGTTGCGTTTACAGCTACAAGCGGCAAAATAAAGACTGGGGGTTGTTTCTTATAATCTAATTTACAATAAAATATTAACAGAAACAGATGCGCTGGAGGACATGCAGTATTATTTAGCCCATAGTAACTGTTTTCTAATGTGAATATACATAAGTTTTTAATTTAATAAATATTGCCCACACATACTTTATATTACTGTATATGGAGAGGTCTACCGTCCCAACAGCTTTCTGTGGTAGCCAAACTAAAAAATATCCCTCCATGTTAAACATCATCAACTCAGATTTTCACTTTTCCATAATACTCTCTGTCCTACCCCCTTCTGATTATCAGAAGAATCAGCCCGCTTTCTATTTAGAACAGATCGTACTCGAACAAAATACAGCTCATGTTTTTTTCTAAGAAGAACAAAAAACCCATCACAATCTCCTAAAAGCGAAGCACAATCCTACGTATGACTTTGACACATTGGACACATTGGACGTGTGTGTGTGTTGCGTCTCTTTTGTAGTAGAAACAGTGGGGAATTGACAGTGCAGCGACTTCATAGAGACTCTGCTTCGATCCCCTCTGGTGTCGACAGACTCCGGGAGGGGGGATGGAGAGCGAGTCGTGAGAAATGGATTTTGCTTTTCCACAAAGCACAGAGATAACAAACACAAAGGGATGTTGTATGGCTGGGTTAAATCAATAGTAATGTTTGACGAACAAGAGTGTGTTTAAACACATGTAGCCACACTCACACATATACACACATATAATGGAGTGCATATGACCAGAAACATACACATGGCATACCTTACGTTTGACAGAGTGGAATAAGTGGTAAAGATTCTTGTTTGTATAGAGCAGTGTCGTCAGGGTCACTTGACAATAGCGCACTTGTAAAGAGTTTAGAAGTGGTCATCCTTTAAAGGGACCAAGTCAATAACACAGGGTCATATAGGGTTTCTGTGTTACTGTGAGCCATCATATCTGCTGTTATAATTCAAGTTGTCATTACGTTTTTCAGAGGACATTCAAATCATTCATAGATAAGTTTCTGTGTACTTATAAATATGTGCACGATTTTCCAAAAAAATGATGTATATATTCCCCTCGATCATCACTTACAAGACGTGTGTGGTTACTTTATAAAAAGGTAGCGACCAGATAGTCACATTTTCTTTCCTAGCGTGGTGAAGGCATAACCCGCCCTACCCTCCCTCAGATTGGCAGGTACTCATTGCCTTCGTTGATTGGGTTGGGTAGGTTTAGGCAGGACGAGTGAGACTGGTGAACCCTTTAATAACCTGTAAAGACTGGACTTGGTATCAGTTCATCAACTGGACATTAGTTTTAATCCAACTAAATTTTTAAAATTACTTTATGTTAGAGTTTAGTGGTGCTGATAGCAGGGCCGCAATCACCTATTTAATACTGGGGGGCATTTTCACTCGACACTTTCTTTGACCCTACCCTCCAAGGAGGTATGGAGGAAATTCCCCCCTGGAAAAATCTTGGTACAAAAATCTTAGATCAGAGGTTCTCACCATTTTAAAGACTGAGTGCCAGCGTATGATTGATTGCTATACAGGAGATGTGTACACATGGTGACTTTCTTTCTTTTTTATTTTTTAAGACATACAATACCATGAATTTTAATGACTTGTATTATGACTTTTTTTATGACACTTATATATACATTTATAACAATGGACAGTGACATAGCCTACGTTGACATACATATTGCATTGCCTGTTTCCCCTGTTTAATACATTTGAATGTAAAGAAATAGCAGCACCACTTGGACAAACCAGACACACAGAACTGCAGTGCACCATAGTACTGGCACCAGCATCACCATTGTGATAATGGCAATTTCTTATGATCTCATTTTTTTTAAAAAATATGTTTTATCGATATACAGTATTGGGAAAATAAACATTTTTAGCATATTTAAATATTGGCTGGGACAATATTGGTGCCAGACTAGTTCAGTCTTTATGCTAAGCTAAGCCAACCGCCCAGTTAGCTGTAGACTTAATTATTAGCAGACAAATGTGAGAGTGGTGCTCATATTTTTATTCAGTTTTTGGCAGGAAATTAACCAAGAATATTTGCCACAACTACTCCTTTAAATCACGTTGTCCCCTCGCTGTTACGTCAAGTCAAAAATTACGGTCATGAATCCAGCTTATTGTTAACATCCTCCTTGTCACAAGACCCGCTCTTAATTTAAAGCGTCTCAAGCATGCTGATCAGCAATTAAGCATTAATACATCACTTCCAATTTGAACCCCATTAGAGCTATTCCTAATTAGCCTACAATCTTGCACTTGTTATTAGAGTGCATCTGTGGCTGCTGCTTCGGTGTGAGAGCGTAGCGTGCCCCTCGTGAGTACGTCCTTGTGTGTAACTGCTTGTGCTCGCAGACATTCAGCATTATGCACCTGAATAATAACATTAAATCTGGAAAAATGCCTTAATTTGCAGAATAAGTATTTGGACACACTCAATGGGTGATTGACAGCCATGTAAAAGAAAATGTTCTTTCATGAATGTTATTTCAACCGCTTTCCAATGCATTAGCTGTACTGCTTAAATCATGCATTTATCCTCCATTATCAGGCCCCTCATCGCCTGTGTCTAGCATGGTGTCTAACGTGCTGATTATATATTAATGTGTGATTTTCACATTAACTCTTCAGACCTACATGTATGAAAATGGCTGAAAAAGGGCTGTCAAGAGTGTATTCAGTAGACATGTTGAATTGTTAGACCACAACAGTGATGTGTATGGGTTACGTAATGTCTTCCATTTTTTTGTATTTAAAACATTAATTTCCCCATAAATACTAAAGCATGTTAAAGGATTAAGATTTGTATTAGGTGTTTGAGTTTGTTTGTTTTTTTTACTCTGTATTGCGTATTTTAGATTAAGGTCTGTTATTTAAATCAGAACTGCCATATTTAGAAATCACATCCTCCATGACCTCTAAGGAGTGTCAGCAACAGTAATTTAATAATTTACAGTAATTGGTTATTGTTAACTGGAGGAGGTCATCATTTTACATATTTTCCACTCATTACATTCACTCAAAATAAAAGGAAAAAATAATGCATCCACTGGAGAAACACTGACGCTAAACAGGTAAAACTCTATTGAATATGAATATAGAGCACATGTTATAATATTGATAGGCAATAATTAATGTGCTGTTAATGTTTAATGTATTTGAGGCTCAACAAACACGCAGACACTCCGATGTAACCCTGACACAGCCAGACTATTGTGGTCTCACATGGGTCACAACAGTTATTGATCTAAAGTTTAGTGCCCTTTAATGTGGTCACAACTTTCATCAGGTTTCCACATATCAAGTCTCAGGACTCTGACCTGCACACCTGAGCCGAACCAAGCTGTCGCTGTGTGGTGGCTCGACCTCCTGTTCATCTGTCACTCAAAAGACCTTATATGATGTTGCTGCTGACGTGTTGTTGGGGCTGCATTCACCCCAGGAGCAGATGTGCCAGAGACACATTATACACACACAGAGATCACAGAAAACAGTGAGGAGGTAAAGACAGGTACACACTGAGACTAGATAGGGTGGCTCTTATAGCAGTGGGGGCTTAATTAGAGTGATAGAAGAACAAATGAGAAAACGACAGAGGACATAATTTCTTGTTATTTCCTTATTTAGCAGCTGTCAGTATTGTACTTACTCTGAACTGAGAGCAGAGACAGGCTTGTGTTCTCTGAGATGTTGCATGGTTCAGTAATTGCCTGCGAAGGCTGTCAATTAAAGTCAAAGCCAAAAGAAAAAGGACAATTTGGGGGCTTGCTCTTTAGACTTGTTGATAGCTGACGGCTCAGAGGAGTGGATAGCAGGACTGATACATCTTGGGTGGTGGACCAGTTCTGTAAAAACAAGCCAACTATTGCTGTAAATTACATTGAATCAGTAATAAATGTTTAAACCTTTTTTTTCTGTTTGATTTAACACCAACGTGGCTCAATACACAAAAGGCTTCATTAATACAGTTTGGTAATCTCATTATTCCAGTTGATTTAATCAACAGCAGACATCTCTAAAACATCCAATATGAACCTAGTACAGGGAACTCTTTACCCAAATCACCTTCAGTTTGAAGCTGCAGCCCACGTAGCCAAACAGGGGGCTGCCGATGCTCTATCTAAGTAATAGTAGTGCTGGCTTACCAGAAGTAACACATTGTCACCAAAGCACAATAGCACAGTCAAAAGCAGCAATTTAGATGTCAGACGTCTGTGTAAAAGTGGTGTAATAGCCAAGAACGCACCAAAGCTGTATGTGATTTTTTCCTCTTTTCACTTGTCTTCCCAGTCCGTTTGCTTGCAACTGCCTGAACGAGACCGTGCAGGCAGCCTGCTTGTCAGTATTTCTTTTTACAGTTGTACACACTGTAAATTTGAAAAGTGTGATTCACAGCGGAGGAAAATTACAGGCCTTTTCATCTTAACAAATCATGGGAGAGAACTTATTGTCCAAACTAGGAGGTTGATGGGAGGAGGGAAAAACAAATTTGCATTTAAACAGCTTGCACTGTGAAGGACCTGTTCTCCGCAGAAATGATTTCTGATAGCGACAAAGCTCCATGAAATTCACTTACACAGCATTTACCTAAAGGTGCTACATTTAGAGCAGCAATATATCATTGTGACATCAAATTTCATTTGTCTTATTAACGTAAACAACTGGGGATGTGTTGAAGAGGACTGGTAGCTATCTTTTTAATAGCATTGATATTATTAGTGCTGATGTCGAAACGAATGACCAAATTTCCCCTGAACCCCGTTCGCCCTTTCAAATCGGCCATCTATCTCCCCTTGAGCTGCAAGAACGGCGTCCTCTTCCTCTTTTTTGTACTGCATAAAAATCCAGCAGATTTCTCCCAAAACCTGACCTGGTTGTCAGACCTGTTTTAATTATAGAACGTGTTGTAAATATTTAATGAACAGAATACTGGCTGAGACTGATACCACCTCAAGCATGGACTAATCCACTGTGTGCGCACTGATAGCTTAGCTTATAATAAAGCTCCGAACAAGCAAAGAATATGTCTTAGGTAAATCATCTTTAAACTGCATGGTTCTCATTCATTACCTTTTATTATATCATGGTATGGATAAATACTTGATTCTGATTGGCTGCAGGGTGTCTATTAATTCCTGATAATGGACACTTACTAAGTAGCTCCAGTCAAACTGTCTGTCCACTGTTCTAAATGAATGCACTGGCGACATAGTACCAGCCTGTACCTAAAATAAGTAACCACAGCAACTGGGACGCAGGCAAAGCCTACATTTACAATTTATTGCAACACGTTAACGAGCTAACATGTTATTGTGGTTTGGGGGGGGGGGTCTGGAGCCTATCCCAGCTGACATTGGGCGAGAGGCAGGGTACACCCTGGACAGGCTGCCAGACTATCAGGGGACTGACACGTAGAGACAGACAACCATTCACACTCACATTCACACTTATGGACAATTTAGAGTCACCAATAAACCTGCATGTCTTTGGACTGTTGGAGGAAGCCGGAGTAAACGGAGAAAACCTACACTGACACGGGGAGAACATGCAAACTCCACACAGAAGGGCTCCCTCCTGGGATCGAACAAGGAACCCTATTGCTGTGAGGCGACAGTGCTAACCACCACACCACAGCGCTGCCTCATTACATTAGGGAAAGGGTAGACTGTGAACATGAAGGAATGCACATGGTCGACAACAGCATTTAGGTCAGGAGCCCAAGAAAAGAAACAAACAAAGAGACACACAGAAGGATGCATAACGACCACATATGGATGCAAAACCACCACAAAGTCTGTGTGTCTTGCTCCTATGTAGCAGAGGTGGCGGGGCCCTTTGCAAATCTGTGCCCAGGGGCCCTTTGTCTTATAACACACACCCATGGATGACAATGTAGTTTTGACAGTTGGCCCTCCACTTTGGTCAAGACTGAAATATCTGAACAACGTTTTCCTGGATTGCGATGAAATGATGTACAGACATTTACTGAAGACTCCTGATGTTGTTTGTTCATAGCTGACATGAGTGTAACCCAGCACGGCCTCTTCTATTTTAACCTGTCTGCTTCAAGGATCGATGAGTTGTGCATTCAGAGGATGCACATTTGGTCAAATCATAAGACGTCACCTGTGTCTAAAACTCATGCTCATATTAACTTTAGATTCATGATACTCAGTTTGATGTTTAAGCAAACATAACTGACCTTTCAACTTATCCGACGTGCTTCATACATCTGCTTCATTCACATGTCAGACACTTAACATAGGCACAAGCTGTTCACTTAAAAAAGATGCTATACCTACTGAAGTGAGCCAGTGTGTGTGTGTGTATCCCCTGAAGAGGACTAGAAGTTCTAATTCCTGCCTGTGATCATCATATTTCGGTCATGACTTTGTGCTCCATGTTCTCTCACTCGTGTCTCATTCCTCATCTCCCTCTTAGCATCCTGTGTTATACAAAAAAGCCCTTAACACATCCTCTGCGTAACTTAAAAAGCAGCACTGCTGAAGAATACTGATTTTGACAGATTATATGGCTGCGAGTCGGTATACAAAAGGATTATGAATAGGGTGTAAATGAAGCACTTAGTGATACAGATTCACTTGAAGTGCTATTTGGGTTTTCTTATTAAGTGGGTTTCTTGGAGATTGGGCTCTTCTTTGACTGACGTGTCTTGATATTCACATTTAGGCCTTTTGTTCGCGTCGAGTGTCCCAGTCTCTCTTTCCTGGTGGAAAGAACTGCAAACCGAAATTAGTGGACCGATTCAGTCGAACAGCGTGTCAAAAAAGGGCTCATGTGCATGTGAGTCTGTTTGAGGTCTTTTTATTCCAGATCACCCGAGGCGTCTTCATTGGAGCTTCTTCTTTGCTAGGAAGGATTCATTTGAAGTTCGCCCTGCAGTGTCACATCACTGCTATCCTTTTGTGACTTCAGATGGGATTATTGATCCCGTTATGCAGAAGAATCACAACTTGATTGGGAAATAATTTATCACCTTCTTCCTCATAGAGAAGTCTGATAAACCCCAAAACATCACACTCAGCATGTGTGTATCAATCTGTTTGACAGTGTGTTTGAATGCCACAGTTATTAAGGGGTGTACATGTGCCTGTTTATGCACAGACACCTGCACCTGAGACATAGAATATAATGTTTGTTACATTAACAACACTTTGAGGTATAATCAGTGACATTGTCAAAGGGAATCTTGTGTATCTGGTGCTCCACAGTGACTTTGTAGTTTATTTATCATACTTTCTATAATGTTATTATTGCCATATCCATTTAATGTAGCCCATGGTAACATTAGTTTTCTTATTTGGTTAGTATCCTAAAATGTCGTCTTATTATAGCAGTTGGATTGGCCATGTTCTTTGAGAAAAACCCCCAAAAAACATTTCTTCCTAATCCCTCTTGACTCATTGGGAAAAAAAGCTTATTAGCTCACTCTATTTTTAATTTGCATTGTTATTCTACGTCTTTTAAATTTATGTAAACAGCTTTTTCCAAAAAGCACACTAATGACAGCATCACCGGTGACGTTCACACGGAGAAAGGCAGAGACTTGCGCTAAACGGAGCGCAGCTCTGACGCGTTGTTTTGCAGCGCTGTCTGGCGCACACCGATATAAAAACCCAGCGCGCACCAAGCGTCCAGAAGAGCAGAAGAGACGCCTCGGGACAGCGCGCAAATCTCCCTCTGATCCTCTGGGAAATGTAAGTACCTTGATACTTGATTTACAAAAAAACTTGACTTTATTAAACTTATTCAAGGTCCCTCAACATGACTTTGGTAATGCAGCTGCAAAAGTATTGGAAATCTATAGCAGTATTTCGATTTCTTTTTTACTTAAACCAAATATACATTTATTCCTCAGCAATGGCATCAGTAACCGGTTATGAATCTTAGCTAAATAAATATTGGCAGTTAGTTTAAAAAGTTGCATTGGAACAAGTGTCCAGTGATGCAGCATGGACTCAGTTTTCACTTGTCCTTGCTCGGTCAGATGCATCCTAACTTAGTGAGCTGGTTGGGGACTCTTGGGTTCCTGCTGTGGGCGCTGCTCTGCCTGGGCGCCCTGACGGAGGGATACCCGGTGAAACCGGAGAACCCGGGGGATGACGCCCCGGCGGAGGACCTGGCCAAGTACTACTCAGCCCTGAGACACTACATTAACCTCATCACAAGACAGAGGTAGGTGGACTAAGTGACTCCTCTCTGCTGGAATAGAATAGAGCAGAAAGCCTATTAATAGAGCTGGAACTAATTTGATTTTAGGTTTGAACTTAGAAGGCACTATTTGTTTTCTCCTCATATGAATGGATTAGTAATATTTGTCCAGTGACTGGTTGTTTCCACTCATTATTCTAGTCTATTTAATTCTGTCCAGTTTCACAAATATGTATCCACTGAGTATAATGAGATGACTGCTTTTGGATAAAACTTGTAAGTTCAGTGGTGCTTCAATGTGTTCTTCCACTTTCTCCCATAGCCCTAAATTCACTTCTGCTGAGCAGGATTTTAATTTTAAGGGATTGTTTATGATCATGGCTGAAGGTTCACAAAAAATAATATGTTTAATGCATTTTGTCCCAGTATCTCTGCTATCATCTAACTAGTCAACAATTGTCTTCCTGCAAACTTTCCTTAACATTTAGCATTTTCCTGTTGTGTTCTTGACATAATCTGACAGTAACGTGTGAACATTTGACATCAAACAAAGTCTAGCTAAAGTTTTGCCTGTTGGAGCTGCCAGCTTAAGTCTTGCAAGTCTGGCTGTAGCGTCTCACACCATGTTACAAAGCAGGGAACACCCGCTGCCTATTTGCCACCTGTAAAAAAAAAAAAAAAAAAAAAGTAAAACCTGAGGAGAAATGAATGCCACGGCCAGCATGGCGTATCCAATCACCTACAGTTTTCAGCTTTCTTCTGAATGTCAGGGGCTTGCATGCTGGCTCCAGGCGTTTAGCCACCCAGGGGGACGAGCGCGCTGGCACAGCTTATCATCTGAGGGACAGAAAAGGAAATATGACCACCTGTGATGCAACTCCTGTCTGGCCCTGCAGGGTCTCGGTCTGACTGTGCTTAGTCTTCACTGAGATTATAATTGGACATATGACACAACGACATGCCGAGTACTAGGTTGAGTTATTTATTTCCCTGTACTCAGCCGAGCTCTCTTTTCCTCTCTGGTGTTTTTTTCATCAGACAGCAAAAGGTCCATGCGGGTGCTAAGTCCTTTAAATTTCCATCTGTCCAATTTACTACCTGTCTGTGTGTCTCTGTCTGTGTCTCAGGTATGGAAAAAGGTCCAGTCCTGAGATTCTGGACACACTGGTCTCAGAGCTGCTGTTGAAGGAAAGCACAGACACGCTCCCACAGTCAAGGTGTGTGTTTAAAGCTGTGAGTGTATGAACTCCACGTTGTTGTAACCCTCACAGGAAGCTGACCTTGTCCTGTGTTTCTCTCTCAATAGATACGACCCATCATTGTGGTGATGCTGTCATCAGTGTTGGCTCCACATCACTGCCGCCCCGCCGCTGCTGACATTCTGACCTCTACACATCTGTCACTACACACCTTCCTACACCAAAAGACCACCCTGCCTCTGCCCCCTTTACCTCTATGAGCCGCCACGTATATTCAACCCCTCCTCATTGCCCAACAGCTACAGTCACAACTGCTTAAAGTATGTGCCATAAAATTGTAAATAGTTTATTCAGAGTTCTCATCTGTGAAACATAACAGTAAAGTGGAGGAGGGCATGTTGATTGTATTGTATAATTGTGCTATTAAAGATTAATTGTTTGAAGAAATGTGTTGAAATGTAGATTTCATTTTAAACAAACTGCAGCCAGGGTGGTAATTCACTAAACCGTGACAAAAAAAACCCTGTCTGATATTTGTTTGCAAATTGTCAGAGCGTAGCCTGAGCAGGGGTGAAATGGAGCACTGACTGATGGCTGACATCATATTATATATTCACCCTGCCACCCAGTTGTCAGATTAGAGAGAACATCAGTCCTGAATGCTCCCCTGATGTGAAAATGGTTTTTACAGCTGCTCTCCTGACACATCTCAGACACTGTTTGCTTGATGTCTTCCCTCATGATGAGATCGAGTTTGGACTTGCTGTGCCGCACCTTGCCTTCCAGCTGAAACCCGTGACGGTGGCAGCTATTGTATCTCGATGACACTGGATAATGGGGCATGGGTACAGTGAAACTGGGTCCAGCAAGCACGGATGGTCCAGTAAAAGCTTACATGGTCAGAAAACATCAATTTGAAGCTGCCAATTGGGTAGCTAATGGCGCTCTCTTGTGGCCATAAGGATAAGTACCTACTCTGAAACTAAATGAAGGGAGAAATGGCATTTTCAGGAGCATTATTGCAATTACACGAGTGGTTAGCCTACCGCAGCCTGACATCAACTCAGCCCATAGAGCACAAATCAAGCAGTTAAGAGGCTATGCAGACACACAGTCTGCAATAGAAATTAGATAACCCACAGGACGAAAAACATTCACAGGGGGACCCGATGAGTTCTTGGTATTCATGTGGTGCTTTAACATCTTACCCTAAGCCTGGAACAAGTATTGAATCATTGATAAAATAGTAGCGCCTGGTCAATCCTGACACTGAACCATAGCCACCGCTTCATGGTTCTGCCTCGACAAGCCAAAGGCTTTGATTCTCTGTGGCGAAGGTAGTTTTTAAAAAATGAATGCAAACACTACATGGAGTCTGGTAAAACTTAGGCTGCATTAAAAGCTGATCATTTATTCAGGGGTGTAGCACCAAATTCTGGGCGCTATGTGTAAGCCGAATCTGTGGGCCCCCTGCTCTTTCTCTCATGATCCATGTCCCTTTCACGCACCTTTTTTGTCTGTCTTACTTTTCTTTTTTGAAACCCCAATTTCCGTTTTTCGGGGGAAACACATGACAGTGTTCATTGGTTCTCATCTGCAGCAGCAGAAGCAGTCACTCACTCAGCTCTAGCTGCATTTAGTGAAAAACCCTAGTGCAGGGGTGGACTAAACCATTTTGTGCCAGTCTTTTAACATATTTTTCAGTCGATTTAATTTAGTTACAGCTCTAATTACTTGGAGAAGAAAACTGCAGACAAAACCAAACATTTCATCCCAGGCTTTTTTCATCCCTCATCCAACGGGGGCCCTGTGTAATCAGACCCACTTTTTCCCCTACTGTGACGCCCCTGTCTTTATCCTAAAATTCTCATTTAATCCTGAAGTGTGGACTTTAATCTGTCCGATAAAGTTTGTGAAACCATTACAACTGCAGCCATCCCTCACTTAAGGTATTGTTTAGCATGTGTATTAGCCCCTTATTAACACATCAGCCTATTTAACTCACTATTATGTTACTCAAGAGGGGATTTGGAGTGCAAATTCAGAGCTCTCTTGTGTAGCTATACTTGTCTTATACTTTTAAAAATATGCTTAAAGTTTTATGATAGTACCTTATCATGGTAGCTGCATAGACTTAGCCTACATATGCTTACACTTTTCTGTGGTAGCTTACATTAATGTTCATGGTCTATTTGGAATTACGCAAACATGTGTTTATGTGAATGGACGGGTGTGTGTCATGGTGATAGAAAAATACTACATGCTACTGTGCATTCACTTTGCAAGGGCTGTACCTCAGTTGCCATTGGACGATGTTGTATGACGTCAGGTAATAGGGCGGGGCGTGTCTGTTTGATTGGCGTCGTGTTCTCTGGTAGTCTGCTGCGGGACCAGGACAGACAGCTGAGGGGGGGCCTGAATGTCCAACCGGGACGGTCGGTGGACTACCGTGAACTCACACGCACGATTCACAGGTAAGTCACGGCTCGTGATCGTATTTGTGATGCGAAGGTTTTAGATTCATTCATCCTCTGGCTTCCAAACGGGAGACAAAGACACTTTGCCGTGTTTGAGGTGCAGTAGAGTTTGACAGAAAGGGGAGGTTTGCCCCCCATAGAGCCCGCTCTGCTGTGAGAACAGGCTTTATTCACACACAGACCACTTTGCGTCTGGCGCCCATCGTGGAGTGGGACGAGTCCTTTCCCTTTTTCCTGCAGATCATGAGGAACGATACAGCGGATGGGTTGTAGTCGTAAGTGTGCGCACGCTACAATGGCTCGGATGGGTAACAAAAAATGGCCGCACGTGTGGTGAGATCGGTGCGATCGTACAGTTGTCTGGTCAGCCAGAAAAGGCGCAAGCGTCTGGCACGGATCTGGTGCACGGTTCAGAGCGCACGGAATCTGGCGCACGGATGTGGCCGTGCGTCAGAACCGTGGCGTCGATCCATGACTGGGGAGACATTAGGAAAGAGCAGCAGGTTTTTGGTGCTGACAGGATGAGGTCGGAACGCGCCACCGTCCCGAAATGATAGACTGCAACATCTAGCAGCAAAGGATGGTGGGCTTGAGAGAAGACGCAGCAGGTCATACACAGTATCATGTGCACTGGGTAGAACATGTCCTTTTGTTTTGTTGTCTAGAAAAACTTTCACAACAGATAGCCTATCAACAAAGCTTAGTTTGATTTGAGCTGATGCTGAATGAAAACCTAGAGGGGGCACTGGTGATTTGGCACAGCCTGACGCAGCCAGACGCTCCTATTGATTTTTACTTTTGTCCTCCACTGAAATCTATGAGTGCTCTACCTAATAATAATGCTCTAACACGATGTCAGAACCACTTTGTGTGAGCACTTAATCGAAACATGACACCACTTCCATATTACAGTAGACTACAGCTCTCAATGAATCTTGGGATTTCCTTTGCTCGGAGGAGCACGGGGTCACTTGGCAAGGGTTATAAGCTGTTTAGCCTCGCGCACGTGATTGGGGAAGCCCATGCACATACGCAACATCCTTGGGGATCCTTCCTGGGAGGGGCAATACAGGCCACCAGACCACTGTAGAGGGGCTGCATGGATCTTGTTGCATCTAAACCAGAATTTATGGATCTTTCCCTCTGCCTTTGAGTCCTGTAGGAAGCCCTAATCAGATTTGTTGAATCTAATATGAGGAACAAAAGGAGGAAGGGAAGGAGACCGAGACAGTTTAGTGCATTAGAGTAAATCTGCAGTCCCTGGGCAGGGATATCCAGCAAGAATCCAGGATGACCTTTATTGTTCTGCTGAAGTAGGTGGAATGAGGCACAAACTTCTCAGCCCTCATATGCACATCCCTTCCTGTCAGCAGGAAGGAGAAGAACATGAATTTCAAGTTGTCTGAATCATTCAGAGGCCAAATCCAATGCTCAGAAACCTCTACTTTTCCATTATTAATACACAGCTATGGAAGAGATAGTACAGAAAAAGGATGGGAGGGGCAGAGCCTGAAAGAGACAGAGAAACATACACACACGCGCACACACGAACTGGAATGACTCACACTTCCCAGCTATGAACAACACATGTATCAGAGGGCTGTTATCGACACACCTTTCATCAACCATCCCTGTTCTGCGCCAGGCTGCACCTCCCTACATTTAACACATAACTGACCCTGTCACGGTAATCATGAGCTAACTGCATCTCTGTGGGGAAAGTACACAACTGAATGACTAACCTGTACAGAGAGGAACGCTAGCCCGGAGGGAACTTTATGTAAAGAATTGCTTCAAGGCAAATGTTTTTGGCAGTTTCTTGCTGCAGCCTATAGTGCTGATTCGCCAGATTTCGTCCATCACTTAGGCCTCAAAGCGGCACACCACTGCAGATAAACAATAATATACATGTAGCGTGAGATATTAGTTTTAATCACCTCCTTATGGCTTTCATAACCTTAACAAAGATGTTGAATCTGGGATGCAAAACTCCACAGACAACAGACTGATAAGGATGATAATATGATGATGTATGAGAGATAACAACCAGCATATTTTCTGATTAAAAAGTCATCTGCTGATGACATGATTTAAGGTCATCATGTGAGCATACCAGCTCAAAGTCACATTCACTTGAACTGGAGCTGCACCGGTGTAATACACACACACACACACACACACACACACACACACACGCACACAAACACAGTATAACCCTATATAGGAGACGTCTGTGTTTGCAATTCTTGCCAGTATAAAAAACTAAGACAAGATGGGCTTAGAAAAAGGCAAATACGCAGGGTAAACTCATTAGAGACTAATTTCTTTTCCTTATCATCTCCTCCTGCTCTCCTCTTACCATCCAACATCACACAACATCAATTTTCCCATTTTTAAACTTTGCAGTCATGTTAAGTGAGGTTGCATCACTTCGCCCTCCCCCATCCCCTCCCTATCTCTTCCTTAATACTAATGATCAGTAACAGGAGGCCGGGAGGGGAGAGAAGACTGAGAGGAAGCAGGCACAGCCATGTGGCGGGTTAGATTATGTCATGAAGTGCTCATTATTAAGACCACTGTGCGTTTGGTGCCGAAAGGTTTTGACGAGCCGCGTAATTATATCATCCCAAGCTGCGTTGCAAAGTGCAGACACCCCACCAGCTGGAACATCACCGAGGAGCAGAATGAGGTCATTTTTTGGTGATGCTGGGAAAGTGCAATGATGCAACAATTGATGTCTTTATGTTAAATGGCGGTAGTTCAGATTGCAGTGTCAGGTGAAGAGCAGAGGTAAGCATGACTCAGCAGAAAGGTGGATAAAGATGCATCCTCATCTTTTGTCGAGGAGTTGGAGAGCCTGAGGTGATTCTATGAACTTTTGACCTACAGCTGCAATATTAGGATGACAACTGGTTAGAAAACATGGTTTTGATAAATATTCTGCTGATATTAATCTGCTGATATGGCCATCTTGGGGGTAGCAGTGTAATCCTCATATTGGGCAGCTGTGTTAACACATGGAGTGACCTACATAGGGTTTGTCTGGAGGCAGAGGGTGATGGGTGTGAGGAAGGACAGGATGGGGCTTGTTATGGGGGCTTGGTTATATGAATAGCCATTCATCACACACACATGTAGGTCCACAAATACACACTGCTTCCTTGAATATCTTGTGTCCCTCCAGCACTCACTACCATACTAGTTTCATACAGCAGGAGCGCTGCAGCTCAGCACTCAGGACAGTTTGGTAATTGCCCTTCGCTACCCCTGGAGTCAGCCAATGAACTGACATCTGGGCTCTCGGGCAGGACAGAGCTCACTCGCCTCTTTTGTGATTCTCAAGTCACTGAGAGGAACCGAGAGTGATGGCTGCTCTGAGAGCTCTGCGCCCCCGGCTCTGCAGTGCACAGGGGTGAAAGTTTTTGTCAGTCGGAAGAAAGAGGTGGAGAAAATGTATGGACAGGGATTGAATGGATACTGCAGGATGGATGCCCTATGGGCTTGACTGAGTGTGTGTGTGTGTGTGTTTGTTTCATGACCCCCTGGGGATGTAGCATCGTTCTCTGTCTGAGACGATAAATTCACAAAATGTGCTCACTGAGACACTGAGTCAGAGGTAAAGTGAGATTTCCTGCTAGCGTGACTAGAACTGGAGGAATTAAAACCACACAGCCTGCCGATGTTTGTCTGAGCTTTAATAACGTGCATATGCACACACACACACACACACGCACACGCGCACACAGGTTTACATGTGTGAGACAGCAATGATGTTTTGTACAAAAACAAACCCTCTGATCCTCCCATAATCCTGCCTCCATGAGCTGTCCATCATCTGAGTGCTTGGCAACCAGGGGGCACTCAGAGGGCGTTTTGTTGGCTCGTCCCTGCCTACGCACCAGTCAGTGGCAGCCAGGATCACAAATGACAACTTCCTATGATTTTCCCTCTGTCCCAAGAGGAGGACAGAGGAGCAGACGGTGGTGGTGATTAAAGAACATCAGGGGAGTCCTGAGTCTGGTGCATGCTTGGAGTTTAAATCAAAGTGAGCAGGGTCGACCTGGCTCGTGAAACATTCAATCGTGTGTTGTACTCCAGTTTCTAGTCCTTGAGATGACCTGGCTTTTGCATGCATGTGCACACACAAACCATCCATGTCTATTCTATGAAAAGCATTCATGGACATTCAGATTTTAAAAAAAGTCATTTAGTGCAACTACACAACAGGAGCTACGGTCATCTTGCAGTTTGTGGAGACAGTGAAACAGATTATGAAGGTGTTTGTATTCAGCGACCACTCCCACCACTCTTCTCTCTCTCTTTCTCATCTCATCCTCGCAAGACTTGAGCAGCTTTTCCCACAATTCTATTTAATCTTTAAGGATTCTCCTCTATGTCTCCTCTCCTCTCTTTCATGACTCCCAACGTGCCTTTTATCTCTTCCTTATTCTCCTGCTCTGAATCTCTTCTCTGTCTCCTGTGAAAATTCTCCCACTCCTCCTGCCCATTTTTATCCACTCCTCTAAAATCAAGTTCTGACCCTTCCCATCTTTTCTTGCCCAGATCCTCTCCTCTTCTATTCTCTCCTCCCTCCCCCGTTCAGACCTTTGATTGGCCTGGCCTGGCTCCTGCCCCGCGGTGCGGTTGATTTGGTGAGGAATTGCGCCGGTGGCTTTGCCTCCATTAACATTCTTCTAAGGGATATCTTTCACTTCCAATGAGCGTGCCGAGTCTGATTGTAATCTGCGTTGCGTAATGAATCAACCTCTCACTCTCTCCCCCTTCCTCTCGCTTTCTCTCATGCAATAAAGAACCAATTAGCTCCAGTATGATGGATAAAAGACCCCAGAACAGCAACAGGGGAAAATAGCACATCAGTGATGAGTAGATGTCCCTTGTGTGCTGTAATCACCTTGTAAATGTTTTGGCACTTGGGAAGCGTTGTGATCGTTTCCAGCAGAGACTGGGTTTGCATGACCCAGAACAGCAACAAGCTTAAAGGCATAGTTTGTATTTTTTAAGTGGGGCATGAGGTATTTAGCCATAGTCAGTGTATTACCTATAGAAGATGACTGTTGGCATGCCCCCCAGTTTGGACTAGCAGGCGGGAGCACCACCACAGAAGCTAAGCAATGTCCTGTTGTGGACCAGAACACAGGAGTTAGT
The DNA here is from genome assembly GCA_035609425.1 of Epinephelus awoara. NCBI lineage: Eukaryota > Metazoa > Chordata > Actinopteri > Perciformes > Serranidae > Epinephelus > Epinephelus awoara. Next base: position 12,776,494 of record CM069310.1, on the reverse strand, counting down.
CTATCGTTGCCGGTTAGTTGGTTAATTTAATTATGTTATTGTGTGACTTTACTTTAAGGGTTAGTTAGAACCAGAACTCCTGCGTTCTGCAAGGCAAATTTGCTGCTTTGTCAAAGGAGTCTGATAGCTTTGAAGAAAGCCCAGAAAGGGCTGTCTTACAATGACATATTGCACTGACTATGTACGTCATACATCCCCACTTTAAAACATCCAAACTATCCCTTTAAGGTCAAAGGTGAAGGTGTCAGTGTGATCTCCTCTTAAGAAAATATACTTAAATACCAATATTCTGATTTATCGGACGTTTAACTGATGCTTTTACACACTGTTTTTACAGAGTGAGTAAATTGAACCTGTGATTTTTATAGGACAATCTTTCCAGGCACCACACTCTCCCACCTCTCCTCGGGGCAAGAGAAACAGGAAGATAGAGGGAAGGAGAAAGAGGCTGAAAGAAATGAAGCGTGAAAGAGTTATAATCTATTGTCTTGTGGGTGATTGCAGGCATCACTTATTTGTAATCACTCAATTTCATTGTGGGTTTTTTTGTGCTGGCTTGCATTTTCTAATGGTCCATTTCACAATGGCTATTCAGAGCAGCATAAATGGTTTTAGCTGTGCCAGACTTTGCAGTTTCTGTGAGACAGATGATGCTCTAAACATCATACAGTAGGGTTGGGGTTGTTGCAGGGGAGTGGGTCCTTTGGATTCATATTCAGAGTCACTTATGAACAGAAACCATAGAGGACGAAGTGAGGAAATGACCTTTAAAACTGGTTTTGAGGCTAATGCAGATACCAATACTTGATAACTTTAGCCCGACAGTTCATTCAACTTGGGAATAGCATAACAATTTCACAGTCTGCGTTGGCAGAGGTAGTTTACGCTGATGTCACCAAACTGTTGACAGTAGAATTGAACGTGGTTTCGATCACCTTTAGGACTCCTCTTGACTTAGAGGTTGAGGTTGACAATTACTTTTCTGGTGAAGATCATTTGAGACCGAAGCCCCACAGTAGGCATAGCATCTGCTCTGCATATTAGCCAATACCTACAATGATATAGATAAATCTTGATAAGCTAATATCAGCTAATAATACAGATCCAATATAGAGATCTAGGTCTACATAAAGCGCATAATGAAGGTGTGTGCATATGTCTGAGTGCGCCAGTGAAAGTGAGAGCAGAGTCTTTGTGGGAATGAATGCAAACCGCTCTGTCATTACTCTGAGAGAATAGTGGCCATTTACTACGTTAACGGCACGGTGCCAGCTGATGATGCAGGCATCCTTGAATAGCTGAGGACAATGAATCGTCCCGGATGACTCTGTGCATCGCTCTGAAACAAACAACGGCCTCAGTCTGCAGACGAGACTCCTATCTTGCAGAAGACGGGGGATGACATAGATAGATGAAACAGATAATCCACTGGGAAAAAGACGGAGTCATTGGGTGTGTGTGAGGGATAAGCTTGAGTAGGAATCTGAATTCTCAAGCAAATGTGTGTGTGAGGAATGATGAAAACTGGTGAGCAGCAATGTAAGTAGGACTGAATATTCGAGTCTCACAGACTTTTCACTTTCCGTCCCTCTCTCTAGGTCTTCAAAATTGACTGATGAACAGCCAGTAGGACCGGGGTTGGGCTACACCGACTGGCACAGGTAAACACAACTTTCTCCTCGCCTCGTCTTCACTGGAGATATTTAGGCACATGTTTTCTGCATGCTGACATGATTTTGTCAGTTTAGTGGGAGGACTGCCAGTCTTTGAAGCTGGGATGGGCTCATCGCTGCTCTTAAAAAAAAAATCACTTTTAAGGAAGTAGGGAGGCAGCTGGTTTTCCCGTGTGTTTATATGTCCATGTGGATTACACGGTTGGTAATACTTTCTCTGTGCTTAAAGGGCCATGCTTGTGTTAATCTAAAAGTGTGAAATCGAATTTTCAGTTTTATATAACAAAGATCTGAATATATTCCTGACTAGCAGAAAGCACGTATGTTATATTATTGGCCATGTTTGGCACCATTATATTTTTATCAAAGCAGGGTAGTGTATAATATTTACAGACTTTGATTTGAGGGTCGAGGGTTCAGCCTTCTTAATCATACACTTTTTTTTTTGCCTTTAAAAGTACCTATGTGCTTTCACTTACATACAGTGGCACATTGCTGATTAATTACCCAATTTTGTTAATAAAACAGCACAATGTTGTTTTGCTCGTTGTAGGCGTGGAGCTTGGTGTTCAGTTATTTTCTTAAAATCCGTGTTAACCTCCCACGATGCTTTGTTTTGGAGGAAACAAAGCACTTATCTTTGTTTTCTACTCACACAGCTGTTCTGCCTCAGTCAAACCCTGCGTGAACTCAGCTCTCATCTTCTTATTTTCTAAAGAGGAACAATTAGGTCGACAATTTGGAGAAAAGTCAGATGTGTGATCAACAAACCGTGAACTGCATTTAGTTTTAGAACACTGTGTTGTTATTCAAAGGGGAAAATCCTCAGTCACACATGGGTCAGACGCAGTGGTTACAATAGGCTATGTCAGCAAGGTGTACATCAACACGCCGTCGCCAATCACACTGTTAGCCATGTAAAGATGTTTAAGCGCAGGATATGGTGAGAGACGGAGAGAGAGAGAGATTCTGTAATCCTGTGCTTTCGTGGCCGGATTAAAATCCCATGTCCCGGGTTGGGGGAGGGGTTGACTGGTCATGGTGAGGATGGGGTGGAGGGAGAGGTAGGGTGGGGTGGATTAAAACCTACAGATCTGCTCCTTGCACAGCTGTGTTGCTGTGGGAGGAGCCTCTTTTATGATGACTCTAAACAGTGGGATGTAGTATGAGCTGCCTCCTCTGCTTCCCCTCTGTATCTTGACAGCTTTGATATTTCAAATTCATGAAAGGCAACCAAAAAAAAAAATCTGCTAAGCTTTTGAAACTGGGTTGTGTTATGTCATACCATAGCTAGAACTAGGGCTGTGAGATATGAGGAAAATATGCAATATGCAATAATGCTGTTGAGTATCATAATAAGGATTACTTGGGATAAATAAACAGATATTGAAGAGTGCTCCGTTCTGCTTTTCTAAATTGCTTGTTGAATTCTTAAAAGATGAAAGGGAACTATTTCTTAAAGGCTTTTATTGAACAAATTGAACACTTGACGGAAAACAAATGACACTAATAAAAAAAGAATCATAGTTACATTTTAAAAGTGCAGTTTTCTGTTGATCTAATCTTTCATCTAACTAATTAAATCCCTGAGTGCAACACTGCGCTCTGTTGCGATGCATTTATTGTGCATTTTGATGATGATGAAAAAAACAATATTGTGTAGGACTAGCTTGAAAACTCAGGTGTGCAGTGGCTTCTTCTTAGCCTTGCTCACAGCGCAGCTTTGGGTCACCTGACTTCTTATCTAGCGTCACTAGAAGGTCAAACGTCTCACTTATCCAGTGAAATATCGCAACATATACGGGGATAGATTGGCACAAAATTTGATGCATGCCCCAGATCAATTGTAATAACTTTCACGATCCTGTGACTTTTCATCTAGCACCACTATCAGCAACAGCCTCACAGAAATGCTAGCATGGCTGTAGACTGTCATTGCCATTTATTTCAAAGACAACATTATTGTAAAATGTTTATTCTGTGTGTCGCGATGATTCATTTTGAACATCTCTGTAAAATAATTATCTAATAAAACAACACTCCCACTAAGACAGTATTGCACCATGCACTTTCCCCAAAGCATTTTGGCTCAGGCATGCAGCAGTTTAAATTGCAACCCCAAAATGTGCATAATCCAGTCAGCACCTCGTGTTAACTGACTTAGCAAGAAGTAAGGTCGTGAGGGCACATTAATTTAAGAAGAAAGAGAGACCGAAGGAAAAATGAGAGAGGAAAATAAGCTCCCATTAGGCTGACACATGCTGCTTTAAGGAGGTGGACGACCGCTGGGGGAATACGTACGAGCACAATCTGCACACGCTGAGAGTTTCTGCACATTGCTGCAGCGGGGCGTCCAAAACCATGAGCGGTGTGAATGAGAGAAAGACGGAGGAAAAGAATGGGAATGTAGGGTCAGGCCCCCTTCAGTAACACTTATGTAAGATTACTTACATAATGACACATTCAACTGGTGTGTATGTGTGTGTGCGTGTGTGTGCGTGTGTGCGTCTCTGTCTAGACAAGTGGGGCAACTCGACTTTGGGTGGGGTCGGGGGAAACAAGAGGAGGGATACTCAAGCAAGCCCTCAACAGCAGGAGAGGATTGTGGGATTATGTGTGTGTGTGTATGCGTGTGTGTGTCAGTTATCAACAGAGGGTGGTGGTGGTGGTGGGGGGGTGATGGTTAGGAAGGGAAGGTATTAAAGCCAGAGTGGAGGGAGGGGACTGACAAGCATTGAATGTGTCCACATCTGTGTATGCGATCCAGCTTTCTACCTCTCTCTGTCTCTTTTCACGCCTGTCTCTCTGAACTTATCTTCACATTAGCCTCTTCCCTTTTTAAATTTCTCCCCCTCATCTTTCCTCCTCCTCTCCACTCCTCTTTCCCTCCTTGTCTCTTAATATCCCCTGATCTTAATCCCACTCTATTGTCGCTCTCTCTTTGTGTTGCTTTACTTCTCTCATTCTCTGTCCCCAATCCCGTCTCTCTCTCTCTGTACTCTCTGTCTCTGTGTTTTCGGGAGTTTAGCGGGTCAGCAGTGCCAGACAAGACGATTGGAGGACAGAAGACATAGTTGCAGAACTACTGGTGGTTTACTAGTGGTTAGCCTTAGAATACTTGTGGCAGCAGAGAGGAAGAAGGAGGGCTTGGCGATGGTCACAGCTATGGAGGATGCCTGTCCCAATGGGGTACGGGAGGAGAAGGAGGAGGTGACGCCCCCGGGACCGCCTGGCGTGGAGGGGCCCCCGGCAGTGCAGTCCACCCAGGAAGCAGATGCGTCTGGAGGTGAGGAAAGGAGGAGGAAGATGTGGGGTGTCACCTGGGAGGGGGAGATACTGTAGTTTTTGATTTTGTTTTGAAACTTGGGATGGAGGGATTGATAGAAGAGTGTTATGAAACATCAATAACCTGAAGGCAGTATAGTTTGTCAGGTACCTCCTACAAAGTGGTTGTCAGATTTTTCTTCTAATGTAAATGATCTGATGATCCTTTAGAGCTCTGTTGCCCAACCTTTATTGTGTGATGTATCCCCACAGCCCCGTCAGATGAACTTAAATACCCCTTCATCATTCTAAAGCTATTCATTGAAATTAATCTTGAACTAGATGCTATTTGACACTATATAAATTATATAAAACAGTAATATATTCATGAGTTAAGGTGGTTTGGTCATGTTTGCATTTTCATGACTCTCACCAAGTGGCAAAGCTTGACACTTCTTTATCCATTATGTCAAACATTCCCCTTTACATCTATGTATCACTTTAAACTATTTTATCCATACATTTTGCTGTTTATTTCAACCATTTATCTATTACTTTTAGCCAATGTTAACTATTCAGAGTGTTTATCTAGTAGCTAACTACTAGCTTTAGCTAACTATTTCAACTGTCCATCAATTAAATTTGAATAAACTTGAATTAAGTTTGAATAACATTTTAAGTATTTATCCATTATTTTTAGCTGAGTTAACCATTTCAGCTCTTCATCCATTATTCTAAAGTTATAGCAAACATTTTAACTGTTCACCCATTATCTTAAAGTTTGAGCTAACATTTCAACCGTTCACCCATTATTTTAAAGTTTGATCCAACATTTCAGCTGTTCATCCATTATTTTAAAGTTTGAGCCAACATTTCAGCTGTTCATCCATTATTTTAAAGTTTGAGCAAACATTTCAAGTGTCCTCCATTATCGTAAAGTTTATCCATTGTCTTCAAGTTTTAGCTATTTTGACTGTTCGTCCATTATCTAAAAGTTTGAGCCAGCATTTCAACTGTTCATCCATTATTTAAAAGTTTGAGCCAACATTTCAGCTGTTCATCCATTATTTTAAAGTTTGAGCTAACATTTCAACTGTTCATCCATTATTTAAAAGTTTGAGCAAACATTTCAACTGTTCATCCATTATCCTAAAGTTTATCCATTGTCTTCAAGTTTTAGCTATTTTGACTGTTCGTCCATTATCTAAAAGTTTGAGCCAGCATTTCAACTTTTCATCCATTATCTTAAAAGTTTGAGCTAACATTTCGACTGTTCACCCATTATTTTAAAGTTTGAGCAAACATTTGAATTGCTCACCCATTATCTTAAAGTTTGAGCTAACATTTCGACTGTTCACCCATTATTTTAAAGTTGTAGCTAACATTTCAACTGTTCATCCATTCTCTTAAAGTTGTAGCTTTCTTAACTGTTCACCCATTACTTTAAAGTTTGAGCCAACATTTTAGCTGTTCATCCATTATCTTAAAGTTTGAGCTAACATTTCGACTGTTTATCTATTGTCTTCAAGTTTTAGCTATTTCGACAGTTCATCCATTATCGTAAAGTTTGAGCGAACATTTCAACTATATATCCATTATCTTGTTTTGTTTTTTTTAAATTTAGTTTTTATAATCGTTGACCCCTTACTCTAAGCTATGTATTTTAACCCAACACCTCGTGCAATATCTCAGAAAACTCAACCATTTATCTACAGAGTGCTCCAGGGATGACACTTTTTTTGTAGGCTGATGCAAAAGTTAACATCGCCCTGGTTCCCTCATCAAAAGGCCTTTGGGATTTTCCCATTGGATTTTGGATTTTTGCAGAAAATAAGTTCAGTGTGAAACAAAGGTTTATGATACTTACATATTTTGTTCAGCAAGATAATCTTCACAAATGATTTTTGAAGCCCAAATGCAATCACCAAAAGTAAAAAGCTCATGTTAGGCTATAAACGAACTAAACTATGATCGCATGACGTAATGTTGCCACAACAGTGTTCAGTGTGATGATGATGATGATGTGTAATCTTATTTAGCCTCTTGTTAGCAACGGCCTTTTTTAAGACACATAAAGTCTTCAAAACTCACAGGTGGGGTACTTACTGATGTATTTTATGTCATAAAACAAAATGTGAAAATCTCTGAAACCAACAGAACATAACCACAGCCCTTATTTCAGGCATCTAACGAAAAACCTATTGACTTTGAGACAAAGTAACCAGGAGCGCTGAAATTAGACTCACTTTTAGCTCTCAGTTACATCTCTGTGCTCCCTGGCTGACTAATTAGAACATTTTATGCATTCTCAGCTGCAACAGGTGGTGTTCAGGTGCTACAGCTGACTCAATATATAGTTTTTTTCCCTAACTAATAATGTATTGTTTTTTTCATATTATTTTAGCTAGTCTACAATCTTTTTACCTACCGTCTAGCATATGTAGAAGTACCTCCTGGGGCACAATTACCCCTGGTTGGTTATTTTCCCTGCAGGCAGTTCGGTTCTAAACCTGCACCACTGAGAGAAAAACAACGAGAATATAATTTGTTTGGGGTGTTGATGCTGTTGTCCTCCTCTGATCTTCATCTTGTCTCACATTCCTTGAGAAGCAGAGATAGGAATCCTTAAGCGGGGAGGTTCGACATTGGCATTCACCACACACAGTGCTGGTAGGTGTAGCCTACATACAGAGGCGGTGGTTAGATGGTTAGAGAGACTGCAGGCAGACCACAGTGGCACAGAGGGAGGAATTAAGAGCAGGTAAGCAGGATGATTCATTATGTATGGATGATGAACCAACTGGGGGAATAGAAACTCCACTGTAACTGTCCAGTTGCTGTTATCTCGTAGCTTTTGCAACTTCTTCAGGCCAGGCTTAGCAAGAGGCTCGTAGGCGGTTGTATCTCCATGCCATATTTCATGGGATTATGGAGACTTTAGGTAGGAGGCTTTAGTTCATCTCCAATCTCTCACAGGATAGAAAAACATCTCAGGGTTGCTTGTTAGGATGAGAAACGTACACACAAGTACACGTGGCAGGGGGGCTGTGGACGGGCTGGGATGAGCAAACATTCCTGTGGCCGAGGACGCGGTGACACAATGAGCTGACCGAGTGGGTAAAGGTCATCACAGAGCACAAAACCCTGCGTCCAGCTGTGTGTTTTGTTGGTGTATTTTTGAGGTTCTGTAGTCAGATTTGTTCAAGTATGTTAGTGAGGTCAGTCGGATGAGTCATTGGAAAATTGGTAAACACAGAATTCTTGTAATTTCAGGAGGTTGTACTGTGACTTATTGTAACCGTGACTGTATTGCAATCAAGGTGGTGGCTTAATGCTTGTTAGTGTGTGTGGATGTGTTTACTACAATTACAGCTCTGCTCTGAAACTTCGTGTTTACTCTAGCTTGCGAAACAAAGTGTGGGGTCCCTGCAGGAAGTGAGTATCCTTCACACACATATTATGTATCTGAATTAGATTGTGCTCCTGTGTCGTCATGCAGTGGAGATATTGCTTTACGGATGTACAGGTTTAACAGTCTGCAGTGCAGTTTTTAACCTCCCTCCTCTGTCCTTCTTTAAGAGGATCATAAATATTTAAGGTTTGTTTTTGCATGGAGCCTTCTGTTTATGCAGCCTGTCTGTGCTCCGTGGTTATCAAGCCACAGTGAGGTCTTCTTCTCCCATCTCCCTCTCTTCCTTCTTAATCATACGACCGTGCAACTTTTGTATGCATGATGAATGAATGATGAGTGATAAAAAATGACACTGTCAAGCTATAGATAAACGGATGTGGCGTTTTTTGCACTTCTTGTGCAAAATAGAATTTTAAAACGAGGTTCTAAAATACAGAATTTCATAATTTGTATTTGTCAAGGTAGCAGGCATGCCCCATTTTTCTAAATAGGAGAGTGTGACTTGACTTCATGACACGGGACATGAGTCAAGGTTGAAGGCGATAATCAGAGAGTGAATCAACTGTACGCACGTGCTGACTGGACATATTTACTCCCCACATACGGGTGTGATGACACAGAGAGGCACACATACGCACACACGTTCCCATGGCTTTAAGTGTCTTAAATGGGCTTATGTTGGCTTTGCGACCCCAGCATTAGGGTGTTAGTCGGCTGATACCTACGGTCCACACCTCTCCCTCTCTCGGCTTGTGTGCACAGAATACAAGACTCAACAGAGTTCATTTGTTATGATTCTTTCTATGATTCCTTCTGCTCCGGCATGTTAAATGCGTATGTGGGGACTTGCTGTATATACAGACGTACCTTTGATGTGATGTTCTTGGCGGCAGGCTGTGTGGCTGGTGTACAGAACTCTGTCTAGAGAGACTAATATGGGCTCCAAACTCAGCCGTTCAAGGTCTCAGCATCATTATGTAATATTTATACATGTCTCTTAAATCGAGGCCTAGTTTTGCAGTAATTGAGTGCCATGAAAGTTCGAGGTTGATCCTGACATTCAGAGGCCAGTGTGTCCTTCTTTATCTGGCAGTTGCTGCATTATCTTAACTGATCTTGGGTGTGTGTTTATGCTTTGTATGACTTTCACGCCCGGCTCACTCCTTATCTTTGTCTTTCTGTGTTTGTCTGTGTCTTTCCTATCTCGACCCGTCCATCCAGCCATGCAGCAGGTGTTAGATAATCTGGGTGAGCTACCCACCTCCACGGGCGCCAAAGACATCGACCTGCTCTTCCTGCGCGGCATCATGGAAAGTCCAATTGTACGCTCCCTGGCTAAGGTAGCACACACACATAGCTCGCGGTGAGCAGCAGTGAGCAGACTAACGAGCCGCTAGCCACCTCCGAGCACCCACCTCACGCCGCACTCAGTCTGCTCCCAGCAGTGCTTTGCTCGCTGTGGCTAAAGGTGCTGAAGTAAGGCTTTGACTGACAGTCACTGCGTCCGCACACAGATGACTCGCACACATGCAAACAGGCAGTGACCGAGTGATGCAGCTTTACACTGCTGTGCCTTTTCTTATAGACAGTGCATGTATAGCAACATAGCTGTCTACACAATCCAAACACACATCTTCACTGCTCACTCAATCTAGTGTTGAGTGACTTTATTTAGAGGACAGCTACAGTTCTTTTAAAACAGGCTGTTGTCATTTTCCGCCATTCAACTTATGACTTACCATAAACAAACACTTTTGACTTTTAACACAAGGCACCTGTATGTAGAATTCAATCTAATGCAAGCAATCACTACTAAACTACAAAACTCACACATCCAAATGAATACTAACATACACAAACAGTTATAACAGAGCAAAAACACAACTACCACCTCTCCACATCTGCCCTCCCTGAGCCTCTCTGTCTCCAACAGGCCCACGAGCAGCTGGAGGAAGTGAAGCTGGAGGCGGTGCAGGACAACAATGTGGAGCTGGTGACGGATATCCTGGGAGACATCAGCAATCTCAAGGTGAAAGACGACAGCGCCGCCGAACTCTCCAGGATTCTCCAGGAGCCGCATTTCCAGGTGAGGCGGAGCAAACACTCAATGGCGTACACTCCAAAACAAAAAGCCATAACTGGATTTCAGGAATTTTTTGATTATGCTGTTGTAGCATAGCATATAGGCTGATACACTTTGGTTTCCTATTTTAGAGTCAATATTACTGATCGTATTCGAATCTGATGTGCACAGACTATTACTAGTGCAGTTAACATTTAGAGTTCCACAACAATCCTGTTTTAGTGTGTCAGGTATCTGTGCGTACATGTGTTAGGGGATTCATTGTTCTTCAAATAGGCTTGTTGTCCTTTTTCTTAAAAAGTCAAATATACAGCTTTGATTTAATTTAAGAATTGGAATGCTAGTTGTTCCCTCACCAAAGTTAGCCTTACTGTGGGTTTTTTTAAGCCCCCAACGTCTAAACTGTGCCAACATGGTTGTTATTAACAGATGCCTTAGGTTGTCCAGTTTCACAAAATGCCACAATCTTAAATGAGCGGCCTCAGTAATGTCGGCCTCCACTTATTTTCGCCCCACAGCCCCTTTTTTAGGGGCACTACTGCACACAGGTAAAGGTAAAACAGATAATATTTCTAGGACCGGTTGCACAAAAAAGTTTTCTCCTTAAGAATGACCCCTAAAGCTTAATTCCTCCTTAGCTGAGTGATTTACACAGTTGCACAGAATCCCTTAAAAGGTGTCCTTAGTTAAGAAAACTGTTAACTCACTTACTGCGTTGAAAGAGATTTTACAGCGTTTGGTTTGCTTGGACTCACGCTTGTGATGCCTGTTATTGTCTCACAAAGTTGGTTTATGGTTAGATAGTGGAAAAAATGGCAGAAGAAAAGAAGACAAGAAAACCATATTGGTCAGAGGAAAAGATTATACTTCTGTAGGAATGCAATCATAAAGAGCACAAACTACAAAGTAAATTTGATCCCCAAATACCAGAAAACAGAAAACGATTACAGGAAGAAATTGCAGCGGAAATGAATTCAGTCAAATCTACAGTGTAAAATCAAAAACATAATTATTGGGTTCTCCTCTTCTCGGGGTGTGATTGTTTTTTATTTTTCATTTATCATCTTAAACTCTGTCATGTTGGAGGCAAGGTAGAGTAAGAGATACCTTAAGGGGTTTTTTTTTGTACTTTGGTTGCTAAGGTCTTTTGTGCAACAGTCTAGGGATTCCTTAATTATAAGACCAAGACGAGGCGAAAACCATAAATGCTTAAGTGAACATTTTAACCTTAAGGAGAAGACTTAAGGGTATTTTGTGCAACCAGTTTTGTTTTGAGGAAACTTTAACTAGGACTTAAAGGAAAATCTTAACTTGTGCCAATTTGAATATTGAAATAATGGACAGATGCCAAGTGACACATTTTTTGACGACTTTTTATTCAGTATTTTTGCAACTTTTTAACACCACTGATTGACACTGTAAATAAATATGTTTTTCTGCTCGCTCTATTTTAACATTTAGCTACCTCAACAAGCTAAATTATTGCAGGAATAATGTAACACGTCACTATATGCATGTTTATGAGATTAATCTTGATATTTTTTCGTCCAAAAGTTTATAGCACAGTGAACGTTAAGCCCAGACTGCAGTTGTAATGTTTTGACTGTAGTTACAGTAGCACAGAGCTGATGTTTTGGATCCCGTCCTCGTGCATCAATAGAACATTAACCTTTATCCTTGGACCTACCAGGGGCTTTACACAGGCTCCACCAATAGGAGTTAGACTTCTGAGCCCAGCGAGGCCTCTGAACAAATCAGAGCCCTTTGTGCTGTAAGCTGAAGGATAAGACCCTGTTGACCTACTGAGAGTAGAGAGACGTGGAGGGAGGGAGAGGCGGGTTTGGAAGAAAAGAGAGAGGGAAACGGATATCGCGCTGAAACACTGAGTGTGAGTTTACAGAGTTTTTTTCTGAACCACAAACTTGTCTGTTTGTCTAATTGTTGGGAAGATATTTTAAAAAGTAGTGCCAGTGGCATCTGAAAAAACAGGCTCGGATGAAAGTTGCAAACCAAGAACTAATTGATTAGATTTTGGTGCTAATCCATATTTGGGATTTGAGCCATTAGATGATTAGTTTTTGTTTGTTTGTGTCTGCCACAATTTAGGCACATCCACAACTTCTAGTTTGGTGTTTAAACAGCTTGGTGTTCGCATTTTATTTATTTTTCAAATCAAACCCAGAAGACACATGATGAATAAACTGTAACAGATGCCACAGGATTGCAAATTAGACAGTGAAGTGTTGGTAAAAGCGTCTGCTATGCCGTCTGCCCTTGAGTTGACTCTGCAGTTATCCTGTGCTACCATTCTACCATCTGTCCTCACACTCTACCTTTTAGAGCTGTTATCAAAATTTTGCTTCATAAAAGCAAGTTGCATGTTTGTTTACATCATTTACAACAAGCCCATGTGACTTTTGCTAAACACTATCCACCGTAGCCACAGGTTACAATTGCAGGGTAATGCTAAATGCTAAAACATTGCGCAACAGTCATAAAGTCAGCAAACTGACTCTGTTACTAAGACAGTTATTACTCTCTAAAGCTTGCTAACATTAACCACCATAAACTACAGGTTATACCAGACCAAGTCATGCTCTGACAGCGACACCACAGAGTGTATTAACTTGAACATGTGTGTGTTTTATTGGACTTGAATTCAACGTTTCATTTGTAAGGAAGAATGTGCTTTTTTTATTTCGTCATTACTCCCTCCCTCTTAATTTGTCCTCCTCTCCTTTCAGTCTCTTTTGGAGGCACACGACATGGTGGCCTCTAAGTGCTACGAGGTCCCGCCCCCAACTGAGACTGCCAATGATGCGGCAGTGAACAGCGCTCTGATGCAGGCCGATGCTGTGCGCATGATTGGCATCCGAAAGAAGGCCGGAGAGCCACTGGTGAGCAGTGTGTGTGTGTGTGTGTGTGTGTGTGTGTGTGTGTGTGTGTGTGTGTGTGTGTGTGTGTGTGTGTGTGTGTGTGTGTGTGTGTGTGTGTGTGGCTATTGCTGGAGGGGAGTGGTTGACTAGACATATGACCAAGTGAATCACTAAGGGTGTGAGTAGATGGGTTATGGGTGAAGGTGAGTGAATCAGTGTGTGAATCAGTGTGTGTGTGTGTGTGTTTGTGTGTGTGTATGTGTGTGTGCATGCTACAATCAGATATCCGCAAATAAACATCACCCTGCTCTCTTCTCCCCCTTTCAGGGCGTGACCTTTCGTGTGGAGAAGGATGACCTTGTCATCGCTAGAATCCTTCACGGCGGCATGATCGACAGGCAGGGTCTGCTCCATGTGGGCGACATCATCAAGGAAGTGAACGGGAAGGACGTGGGCAACAACCCCACCGAGCTGCAGGAGATGCTCAAAGACTGCAGCGGAGGGATCACGCTGAAAATACTCCCGAGCTACCGAGACGCTCCCGCACCTCCACAGGTAAACACACACACACACACACACACACACACACACACACACACACACACACACACACACAGGAATCTCATGTGAGATGATCATGTAAACATAAGCACGCACACTTATGTAATGAGTGGCAGATGTTGGGCAGTGGTACAGGGCTGGTGATGTGTCCTGCAGCCCTCCCACAATCCCCTGCGCAGGAATGTGAACCCTGGGAGCCCTATTAATAACACTCCACATGCTATCTAGGTCACACTAGCTGTTTCTGTCTCTTGCACACACTCCAAACACACACACACATGCTCTCTGTAATCTCATGCTCCCTCACATGGAAAGTACAGTAATATATGATATTTTTAGATATTTTCCCTCATTTGGCACCACACATTTTTTTGTCATCACTCCTGAGTAAAACAAGAAAAGGTATTTTGCATCCTGAACAAATGAGACGTACGCTTGGAAATGCATAGATGGGCTACATTGAATGAAGAGCACTAAAACTGAATTAGACGTAATGCAAAATCACATTCTGCTCCGCGGCTCAGGGCGGCCTGCACAGTATATTTTACTGGCTTGTTTTATTGCTTCCTCTCGCTGCTTGTTTAATCGAATACATCAGCCAGAGCACTTACCCTTCCTGGCAAAAGCCCTCTACTGTTGGCGCAGCGTGAACAGCTGTGTCGGGTGCAGTGTGGGACGTCAGACGTAATGGGTGTGAATGAGACACTGTTACTGTGTCAGTGTGTGAGACAGTGCGCTCAGCATGAGTCTCTGTTTTTTTGGTGTATGTGTGTGTGCTTCATCCAGAATCATATTTTATTTTAAGCGAGCCTATGAATAGGAATTAAAACTGTGCTTGTGTTCATCACAGGTGTACGTGCGGCCGTACTTTGACTACAACCCCACAAATGACAACCTGATTCCATGCCGGGAGGCGGGGATGGCCTTTGCGAAAGGCGACATCCTTCAGATTGTCAACAGAGAGGATCCCAACTGGTGGCAGGTGAGCTTTGCTCCATTTATTTCCTTTGAGTGTGCGACATTTAAAATGATAGGCTCATAAAGAACTGTGAACTGATGTGTAATTTGTGCCAGGCGTGCCATGTGGTCGGCGGGGCTACGGGATTGATACCCAGTCAGTTCTTGGAGGAGAAGAGAAAAGCTTTCGTCCCTCGAGACTTTGATGGATCAGGTATGTAGCAGAGTGTGTGCAGGTCCTTTAAGATATTCTGTGCAGGATTTTGCTCATACAGAAGCAATCAAACACATACTTGAAATAGCATACAGCCTGGTTGAAAGCATTTTATCGTTTAACGTTACAACATGGTACAGCAAACGTGAGTAAAACAAGCACCAAAAAAATGCAAATATAATGAGGCAAAATGCCAAACAAGAGTGAATCTGGGGTTGGCTTTTACTTTTACTTTCACTGGCGAGGGTGTTTCTTTACAGTAACGGACAATCCTGCATAGAATACCTTTAAAAAGTATTAAAATGTCTTAGTATATAGCATATACTGCATATACTACTTACCTTTATACTCATCCATAATGCTTGAATCAGGAAAAGATGATTCATCTAAAAAATCTTAATCTTAAATGTGTATAAAAATGATCTTGAAAAGGTTTTAAAAAGCCTTGTATTTAACTGTCTGATACCTGTAGACAGCCTGCGTTAGTGTGTGTGGGATGTTGATATTTGACCTTTGAATAAGCCCTGTGACTGGTGCTGTAGTTAGGCTAAAACATCCCAAAGTTTCCTGTTTCTCTCTGTAGCAGTCATAAGGTTGAAAAGATGGACCGGTCTAAAGTCTGTCAATTAGACCTGTGTCATTTCTCCATCACTGAAAACTGACTTAGAGGGCCAGCCAATGTTTCAAACAGAAAATGGTCCACGCCTGCCCTCATCTGGCTAAATGCTGTAATAGCACCGATATAAATGTTTCTTGTTTTGCAGGAATTCTTTGTGGAACCATAGCTGGAAAAAAGAAAAAGAAGATGATGTACCTGACAGCCAAGAATGCAGGTCTGAAGACTTTTCATGTTGTTGATATTTATCTCACATCTGCAGTATCTTTTTCTCTCATTGACTAATAACTGTGCATGTGTTTGAACAGAGTTTGACAGACATGAGCTGCAGATCTATGAGGAAGTGGCAAAGGTGCCGCCTTTCCAGAGAAAGACCCTGGTTCTGATCGGTGCTCAGGGCGTGGGCCGACGCAGCCTGAAGAACCGGCTGATGGTCCTCCAACCCACACGCTTCGGCACCACTATACCATGTACGTCATGTTTTTGTCTGTGTCTCTCAGTGCTTCCACACCCCAACACACACACACACACAAAAAATGTTTTGATCTATACAAACATTCAACTGAGTGTTTCCTTAGACACTTCACGTCGGCCCCGTGATGATGAGCTGGACGGTAACTCCTATCACTTCACCACAAGGACAGAGATGGAAGTGGACGTGAAGGCTGGCCGGTTCCTGGAGCACGGCGAGTATGACGGGAATCTGTACGGCACCAAGATCGAGTCCATCCACGAGGTGGTGGGTACAGGACGCACCTGCATCCTGGATGTCAACCCACAGGTAAGAGGAAGTTAAAAAAAACTGTAATCAGGGTCTTTTCAGCAACTTTTTTTTGGCCCTGGCTGTAATGTCACATACTGTGTCTCTCCTCAGGCTCTGAAGGTACTGAAAACAGCAGAGTTCATGCCTTACGTGGTGTTCATTGCGGCACCAGACTTTGATACTCTCAAGGCCATGCACAAAGCTGTGGTGGACGCAGGCATCACCACTAAGCAACTCACGGTAGGTTAACACATCAGCATTTACAATACACATACTGAGACACCCTCAAATAAGAAAGTCAGACCTGTGAAGTAATACATCTGTATACACACCCTCATGGGGCGCCAACTGAGACAGCCTAATCAAATGAACTTTAAAGTTAGCAATACAACGCTGTTAACATTTAGGAAATGTTTTTGACAAAAACATTTAGTAAATGTTTTTGTCTCATTACGCATTGACCTCCTGAAACAAAATAAGAGACGGTTCCCTGCTGTTTTTTGTCGTGTTTGTTAGTTCTTGAGATGCAAAATACCACTGGAGACTAACAAATCATATACTCAACAACCAATCATTTATTCAGTCGCCATTTATTTGCTCACTCGCCATTCCTCTGAGCAGTAACTCTGCAGGGTATGTCGCTTGCATATGTTTCCACGTCTCACCTGTCCTCTGTGTGTTTGCAGGATGTGGACCTGAGGAAGACGGTGGATGAGAGCGCCCGGATCCAGAGGGCTTACAGCCACTACTTCGACCTGACCATCGTCAACGACAACCTGGACAAGGCCTTCGAGACGTTACAGGCCGCCGTGGACAAACTGTGCAGTGAACCCCAGTGGGTCCCAGTGAACTGGGTGTACTGAGGACCGGCTACAGTGACCAGTCTGAGCGGGTCACGCCGACCCACCAGAATGTCTGTGACCACAAAGGCCAAAGAAGAGGAGAAGAGGGCAGAGATACTGCTGCGAAATAACATAAATAATAATAAAACAAAAAATCAAATAGCTCTTTCTCCTCTTGGGCCTGCACGCTGTGCAACTTTTTTTCTACTCAAAACTCAAAGGGAAAGAGTGCTTATTTATTTTATAACTTTTTATGAAAAGATCTTTCTATTCAAGGTGGAAGAATGAAACAAAAAAATCTGGTCACGTACTTGGGCCATATTTTTGCATTAATTTATTGTTGTAGTTACTCGTCTTACTTTGTAGTCGTTTCCCTTGATTTCATTTCTGTCTTCATGGACATCAAGGATTTATGGTCACCATCCGAGCTCTAATATGAGGACGAGGAGGGGGAGATGGATTAGAGGAGCGGTCTTTGAGCGGTCGTTGTCCAAGAAACCTGTCAGTGTCGCACATCATTGCCATGCCTGAGCAACCTGTGTAGCGGTTTTATTTTCACGTCCAACTTAATCCTTTAGTGTTTTTAATGTAGCCGGCCCTAAACTCTTTTATCAGTGTCCTCAGCAGGATCAACTGGGCAGAAATAAAGAGGTTAAAAAAGGCCTGTTTTCGCACAACTCCTCCAGTATGTAAAAGAAAAACTTTATAATGTACTTTTTCAAGATCAAACACTGTGTCTGGTAATTTTTAGTTTTGTTTTCTTATGCTAGTTTTTCATCTGTGTGGTGATTTATACATGTAGGGTGTAGTGTTTTGTCACATTTGGTCCATTGATTTGTTTTTAATTACCCTGTGATCAGCCTGTCTGTCTGTCTCTGTCTGTCTGTCTGAGGTGTGACCATCTACATTGTTGACCGTCATCTTTGCTGTCTACATACGCCAATTTGTTCAAGTGTTTTATATATGTGAATGTGGCACAAACCACTCCCTCCTTATGGTCCTTCTCTTAAGTGTTGCAGTATGCCAAAGCCCTATTCATACTCCAAATAAAGTTTAAAATTCACTGTTGTTAAATTTGATTGGTATTTCAACAACTGGCCATGTAAAGGTACAAGTCGCCATACAGCTTTGGATGGTAAGTGCATCTAGCAAAGCCAAAGGGTAAAACTAAAACTACTACTTGTCTTAACCTGTTAAATCTTTCTCAAATTAAGTAAAAAATACATCCAAAAGGAAATTACAGCCTCGAGGTCATATGCCTCCACTTACCAGTTACAGTGTATATTCATGTCTGTGAATACATGAATGCTTCACACACATTAACTCGGTATCTAATCAAATATGTCCACTTCTGTTTCTGAGATATGGCGCTGAGTAATGTCCAGAAAAGTGTTTTTTGCAGAACATTATGTCATAATGAAGTTGACCTTTGACCTTTTGAATATAAAATGGCATCACTAAATAATTTTATCCTATTGTACATTGGTGTGCAATTTTGTCAAAATAAGCGTATGAATTATTGAGTTATGGCCAAAAACATTTTGTGAGGTCACTGTGACCTTGACCTTGACCTTTTGAACTTCAAAAATTTAATCAGTTCATGGTTAGGTGGACATTTGTGTCAAATCTGCCTTGACAAAAATGGGATTTACAAATGGGCAAACTGAAAACATAATGCATAAGGCATCAAAGAGCCGTTAAGGTGAGGTCATTTGATTAGTTTCAATTTCAAATTAGTTCTCAAACTGGTCTTGAACTTCAGGAAAATAAATTTTAAACCTTAATAAATTACCATATATGAATATTCTTCTCAGTATAATCTCTCACAATCTGCCTAGAGAAATCAAAGAAACACCAAACACCTGAGCAAATGAAGCCAAAACTATTTGCACACACTTTCAATTATGAATCATGAAACTATTAAATCAGAGCATGAAAACAATACATTATTAAACAGAAGAGACAGAGCAGGAAAACTTTTTAAACATTTTTATTAATTAATGCAACTTACAGTCAAGCCAAAGAGTGAACTATATTAAGTGATACGTATTCACATTATGTCCTAACAGGGTTTACAGCATATCTTGTGTTCTGTAAGCATACTTGTTAACAAAAAAAAATAAGGAAATGTAAAATAGAAATCAAAGCTTACACCTTTACAACAACAAGAAACGAGGAGCTTAGCAGTGGATGTGAACAAATTAAAAATCAGCAACATAAAGACCCTCACCAGAACAGGAATGACAGCAAATTCAGTTTTGGCATGTCGTGGTTTAAATAAGGGAGAAGAGAAAGAGAAATAAACAACAACTCAAAAACTGAGCTCAAAATGACACAAATGAAGGGAGGTTTGAATTCACATGGCTGTGCAGGGCCGCCTTTGCCAAGAGACTTTGGTCACTTTGCTTCTCCGTCATGGCTTACAACGAAAAAAAAAACAAAAAGCACAATGAATTGGCCAATGAGGGAAAAAAACAAGAAAATGGAGTGTCCTGGAATCTATGTATGAATGAATAGGGGAATATATTTATTTTTCAAGAAACTACAGATGATTGTCTGTTTTCCTTAAATGAGCAAGACAACTAAAAGTTTTGCAGTCGACTACAACTCCAGGACAGCCCCTACATTCATAGGAGGTAGATAACACGGCAATGACGCGACGAACTCTTCAAGAAATGTGTCTGAACGGGAATCGAGCTCTCTGTCAAGTCTGTGAAATTGTAGTGCATAATTTGTTCAACTTTTAAGGCCAAATAGGAACCTCATGTGTAGATCTAAGGCTATTTTAAGACAAAGGTGCAGGAGCCGGGGAGGGAAGGGGAGGGTTTGGGACACAGTAAGCAGATACAGCCCTTTCACGACAATACCTGAGTCAACAGTCGTGTTACACCACAGAGCCTCACAGGATGAGTGGTGCACGTCAACTCTTCGCCAACTAAACCCAATATTTTTTGGCTACACAGACACAGAGAATGAGCAAAAAAAAAGACAGCATAGACATACGATGTGGCTACAAGTGAGAAATATTCTGATGAGATTTGCGTAGAAATTGCATAAATGACACATTATCATTTGGCCACAAGGTGTAACGTACTCCCTTGTTACAACAGAACTCTATCAGATTTACCGGTTGTGGCGTGTGCACAGCCTGGAGTGACATTCAAACCTCCCAACAAAGGGGAAAATTAAAAATTTTATTGGACAATATGAAGTACACTACAGAAAAAAAAGTCAATGCAGCATATATCAGGCTTATGAGGTACTTCATGAATATATATAGATATATCAACCTTTTTAGAAAAGCTCTTCAAAGTCATATTATTCCTTATAATTCCTATTGATAGCATAAAATACCTCGTCAGTTATTTCTTTTACCTGCCCAACCTCATGTGGGCGATTTCTTTTTGAGACTGCTTTGAAAGTGCAAAACACAAATACTGATCGTTCTATGCAGCATCTACACGCAAGGTTGCATGATAATTAAAAATGGTTATGTTTTTTTTTATGTGGCGCAGCAGATTTCGTCAAACCTTTTATGTTGAAAGGACTCACAAACCCAATGTTTGGGGCAGATGGAGAAGAGAGAGATCCGACAAAAGGCACACATAAAACGACTACAAACACGCTGGATGTTTTCAGTTTAGACTAAATTACAACAAACTGTAGTTGGCTGCCGCGCAGCCTCGTATGTACCTTTCGTTGAAGTTTACAATGTTCTGCTACATTGTAAAGTATGTTCAAATGTGTATATTCCCTTTGTAAGTTGTCGCATGCAAAAATTACACCTTTAAACCCTTGACAAAAATGGCGTCGAGTCTGGCTAATCGTAGGAGAAATGAACTGAGTAGAAGACAGGGACATCCACCCTGATTTTATTGCAGTACTGGGTTAACACGGCAGAGAAATGTAGGCATTTGATCACGTGGAGTGGCTCTATCCAGTATGAAACCTTAAACATTCTGGTAAAACAAAAAACAGAAAAAAGCTGGTTCCAAATGTCGAGACAAACAAATCTACCCATTTGCAAACTATTGTCCTGCTAACTAAAAGTCGAAAATGTTTATTGAGCGTTTACTTGAGCTGCGTAAAGAGGACAGACTGGTGTAAAGACAAACTAATTACCAACGATCCACAGCCCACACACCGACATTATTGCTGTACATACATCTATCCAACAAACCTTTGCCGCCACTACAAACATTCCTCAATATCGCCAACATTTTTGTTGGAATATCAACACATTGTGATAGTGAATAGCATTTACTTTATGATGGAACATTCATCTACAAATGCTCGAGATTACAGTTTACGTCACCACATGACTGATTCCTAGGTTGTGCTGGGTAGTTTTTGTCGCCATCTTTTTGAAAAATGAAGGACTTGCATGAAACAATGAGACTCCCAATTACAAAAATTTGGTCCCCTAAAATGTAACCAACTAAAGCAACCAACCAGTCATACATGATTACTTGGTTTTCCATTTATTAAGGTTAAAGGAAAGAACAGTGCTCTCACACGATATTGGCTTGTATTGGTTTGGTCACAAGGATTTTTTGATTTTGTTACCATTATTAAAAATGAGGGCTAATATTAGCTAGCACCTGACACTGCTCTGAGGTAGTTTCTTTTCCAAGTTGGTAAATAAAAAGCCAAGTCATTCTGAAGACTAGAAAAATGCTTTCAAGATACAAAAATACCCACGTGAGTCTTGCATGACTGGATACATGTAGAACAGCTGGATGGTATTGGTTTGGTGAAGCTCGCTAACAGCTCTACTCAGTCGAGGTCAGATTTACTACAGCCCCAAGCTGAACCCTGAGTGTCCACTGGACGTGGTTACAATGCATTCTGGCTCAGTCACAGCTGCCAGAGATTACTGGTCCCATTTCTTTGCTTTAAAGTATCATTATTAAGTAAATGCTGATTGCATAATATAATGGCTATAAAATAATGACACCATCAGCGTTTAGACTGGTTCCCTCTAAGTCTTACTCCTACAACGCAATTCTGTCTGCCAACACACAACACTATGAGGGGAAAAGTTGTCTGTTTCCACTTTTGGATCAAGCTTGTGTCTCTGAATGAGCTGCAAATGTGATTTCAATACATTTGATAAACACGGAAGACAACTCTTCAGCCACGCTGTGAGGCTGGCCTCAAGCATAGTTGTACTAAGTGTAGCTAAATGCTAACATTAGCATGCTAATACACTCAAAATGACAAAGCTAATATGCTCGTGTTTACCAGACATAATGTTCACCAATGTCATCATCTAAGTGTAGCGTGTTACCATGCTCACATTTGCTATTTTGCGCTTAGTTCAAAGTGCAGCTGAGGCTGTGTGTTGGACAAATTTGACCCGATGGTGGCACCACATGAAAATTTAAGGGCTCCCTAAATGATCAGGATTTATTGCCTGGGAACAGTTCATGTTTTTACAAGATTCTGTCCCGTTCCATCGAGTAGATGTTGAGATATTTGCCAGAGCAGGGGCCTCAAACTGATCTGTGGCTGCAGGTGTTTGTTCCTGCCAAGCAGGAGCACATCTGACTCGACTCATTCAATCAACTGACCTGTCATAACAAAGTTGATTTGTTGTTATCAGGTGTGCTCCTGCTTGGTCAGAACAAAAACCTGCAGCCACACTTGAGGAACAGTAAGGGCATAAGTCAATAGTGATCATTCTCCTGGGACGGTGAATGTCTAAACTACTGAGAGGTTTGCCAAGAATCTTTGTTTCAGATATTTAAGGACAAAGTGGTGGACCAAACAACTGACCTACATTGTTATTGGTGCAGCTGAGCTAGCATGGGTAACAATGTCATTTAAACAACAATGAAAATGTGGAAGCTGAAGGACTCCAGGGTACATTGAAACCAAGACTACAACCAGACATGACTAGCAAAATACAATGTAGCTGCACCCAGTGGACATCAGGTATAATGGCTCTTGCAGGTACCCCATTTGAATTTGTGCTCAATAATTCAGACTTGTAGCTAAGAACAATAATATAGGCAAACTTTAACTGCAAAGACCTTGTGGACACCACACCAGTGTCACATGGCTGCAGGTAACTGTGTGGACATTGGCATGATAAAGACTGACTGTCAAAGTGATGCTTCAGAAAGGTTTGTCTACGTATAGAGGAAAATTATGCTCGCTGAAGCTAACGGAGTGCCATATAAATCATAAACTCTACTTTACAAAATCTGGAAAAACAGCCGTGTATTAATACAATCACCAAAAGCACTGAACACAAGCAACACTCCAACAAAAACCTCAGCTTCTTTGCTTCCAAGTGGCACTGCGCTAATGAGTTAGTAAGCTGAACACGATGAGGATTTTAGGAATTTACAGGACAGGAATATATCAGACTGAGGGCTGAAGTAGAAGCCATAAAAAAAAAAATCAAACAGCAAACAAGATCACACACCAAAGCAACCATCATATATATATACACACACACACAAACCAACACACACACAGCTCTTATGTTACAGCACCTCACACGAGCATGACGCCAGAAACAGAAAAGACTCTTTGCAACAGTGTGAAACGTTTTGTCTTCTAAACTGCAGTAGCAAACATCCAGAGCAAGACATCTCCACTGTAGACTTGTCTGTTAATCAGTGAAAAGATTGATATCAGCTGTGATGCGGGTGATATCTAAACCAATGATCTATTAAAGAAAAAAATAATACTTTCTGCAATTATTAAAGCCTATAAATAAGAGGAAAAAAACCCACCAAAAAGAAAAATGAAAAGGCTGTACACAAGAAGCAAACATGAGTATAAATGTACTGGATGGATGGCCTATACAATATTACAAACCACGCAGGCTCTAAGTACATTCATTGTTATTATTTGGAGTTAGGAAAATAGGTTCTACTCTACAAGAGGTTTCTTTATGTCAGCAATAGTTTCTCTACAAGAGACGGATGAGACGTTGCTATACAGAGGGTCATGGTTTGGAATAAACTGATGTATAGGCTGTTGCTTCTCTGGAAGTCGGGCTTAGACCATCAAAAAGTAAACAGGCTGATCGTTACACGTGGAGGAATTTTGTCTCAGCCTCTTTAAACCTTACATTTAAACATGCTTACAAAACAAAAAAAATGGTATATAACAGATCAATTAAATTAGCTTATGATATGCCATGTAGTTTACAAACCAGCCATTTCTACAACCTGCTTTCTCCGAGTTTTGGACACACGAAAACATGCTAAAAAAAAACAACACAAAAATGGCCGATCTGAGGTGAAGTGATGTCATTAAGGTTACCACTGCAGGGGTACTAAATGCCAAACTAAGCACACTAGCGCCACATTCATCCAGGCTGGTGTATTCACTTGTTTGATCCAAACACATTCTTGATTTAGCTCATTACGATCAAGCAGATTTACGTAAAAAGAAACCACCTCTTCTGAATCTTGATATGTATAGTCTGAGTGTTTCATACCTGGTATTAACATGTGTCTCAGGTGATCCAATCATAAGAGGACAGCGTTAAAGGTGTAAAGACTCATTGTGATCCGATTACACAAACTCAGACTGAGCTTAGGCAGTATGATGGTATACTAGGCTATCTAGAAATTCAGACTACATCGCTCATCTTTCTATTGACCTCACACTGAAGAGGCTGTAATGAGGATGTATTGTATGTAGTCCACATCATGCGCCACCAGAGGTCAGTCTGGTGCAACAGGCAGCTGAGCTGACTGTGAGTGGTGAAGATAATGTTACGGTGGTATTTCTGTACACTAATACCATCATGTACCATATACCCCAGGGAAATTTCAGGAAGGTATGAGAAAATGGAAATTGCCAAAGCCTAGACCACCTATCTCTTGTGGCATAAATGCTAATGCGTCCTAGGTATACATGACAAATGCAGGACGTGGTTGTTGTTTTGGCGACAGCATGCTAATGCTCTATAACATGCCCATTTTACAACAAGTTGCACAAAGTATTGTATGATCGCCCATCATTTTGCTCTATGGAAGGAGATGTGTTGAATTCTGCTGACACTGGCATCTGCTAATGTGACTAGCGAGCATGCTAGAAAGCACGCCAGCTAGAGTTTGGATGCAATAACTGTCTGCAGGGCCCTTTGAACTTCAAGTGCAAGTGATGTAGGCAGTGATGAAATCCGATCTCACTTGTCCACTTGTGTTCGGATGACTGAAATACACGTTAACACCAGGTATAAGCAGGCTCAATGAGGCCTTGCTTTAAGCATTATTTTTCTATGCACTGTGACCGTGTCAAACCTTCCAGCGCACTCCATCCTCACACAGCACTTTGGCATCCAAGCCTCTTCAGAAATCTGACTGTCCATAGCTAATCGGCTGTTTCAACACCTGTCAGTTTGTTTTGCATAAAGCACCTTTCTCCCACGTCACTGTACAAAGGCAACACACCTACGCCACTACGAGTTTCACTCTTATTTTACATTTAAAAGGCATTGGGATATTTCTCAAAGACGACACGCTGAATGCTGGTTGGCTAGGTAGAATCCCTCTTTGATCAGCAGGCGTGGCTTTCTGAATGGCAAGTGCACATACTGAGGCTCTCAAGCCTGTTGACCGTGCCCCTTGTATTTTTTTTTTGAAAAGCCACCAATGCCAACTGCTCCTTTCTAAATTAAATAAGAGGCTGCTAGTCTTCCACCTGATAAATACTCTAAATGCTCCGACAGCTACAAAAGTCCATTCTTGTTTAGTGCAAAAACAACATCGTCAAATGTTTTGAGTTTTTATCTCCAGGAAAAGCAATGCCGTTCTGATCTGCTATTTTAAGGTGCTGGTATAAGGTAATGTTTAACAGGAAAGGAGCAGTAACAACAAACACAAAGCCATTTCCCAAATAGACAAGTAGATGTCATGAATTTCAGCACATTCTCACTGAGGACACCCATTCATTTTCCTCACTTTCATTTCCAAAAAAGCGGGGCTCCACCTGACATCAGTCTCCATAAAACACAAAGGAAGATCATGCTTGTACATGATGGCATTTGACTACAAATTATTGTTCTGTGTTGAAATTTAACAGATCAAAGGCCTCTCTGAATCACATACTTACATCCAGTGCAACACATGGATTTCTATACATGCTTTTTTTCAGGCTGAAGCGGTTGTTCTTTACTGTTTTTGGTTTGCAAGCAACTTTTAACAGTCTTACTAACAGCACCACAAGGGCACATTTACAATTTCTCCGACTCAAGGATTGGCTATGATCATAGCTGATGTGGGCTTTGCATTTGTTGTTATACTGCTCATGTGGAAAATTGAAAGTCTGTCGTTTCACTGGTGCATAGAATAAAAAAGGAAAGAAAGAAGGGAAAGCTGTGTGCGAATACAAACACACTTCAAGAATTTGGTCGTACAGCTCAACGCTAAAAACCCCGAAAAGAAAAAGAAACACACATTCTCTCTTATCAGTTTGAGTAAAATATGAAATTAAACATCACACAACTACATAAACTGAGAAAGCGCGTTCACCATCATGCACACCAAGCGTTTAAAACCTCTACTGCCAATGCAAGACTCAAACAATGCCAATTAGATAGATAGCAGGGGTAATTATACAGAAATGGCCCGCAGTGTGATGTTACCATAACACTTAAACAGGTAACAAGAGGTAGAACACACGGCCATTTCCATACAATTACACCAGTGTCACGCAATATGGCCGAGCCTCCTGCTTCGATTGAGGAACGCACGTCTATAGAAGTCATACCAATGTTCTGCTATCGAAAGTGCATCCAAATTTACATGATGTGAGACCAGCACCGATAAGAACAATATTGACATCATAACAGTAAATATCAAGTACGTGATTTTCAGAATGCCCCACAAACACAGTCAGTCGGATTTCTAGTTGCTTTACAGGTAATGAGTAAAAAGGGTAACACAGAGAGGTCGGAGGGAGAGAAAAGATCCTCAAAACGATGAAGCATCTTCTTCTTTTTTTTTTTTTCTTACGCATACAAGTTAAAAAGCCTCATTGACCAGTCCAGTGAGGATTTAAGGTGGTTTACAGTGAAAACTTCTAGCACCTAGAATCAAGATGTCCTTTTGTGCTTCCATGTCTTTTGAATATTAATCATGTAAAAGTTTGTAATCTTGTTTGGCTAAGAAAGATTGTGTGTTTACAAAGGATACACCAAATTTTCAGGCTATAAAATCTACAATTTTACAAATGACCACATAAATACTTCATCCCCCTTAGAAAGGCATGAAGATGCTGATAAGCACTAAGAAACGCTACTAAATGCAACATGCTAAAAAACAACGACAACAAAAAAAGCCCTGATTATCTATCTCTATAAATGACCCAAATTCAGGTGAGATACCCCACTGCTAAATCTCTTGGTTAAAAATGATGCATAGTTAGAAAATATAGACTACTCGCCTCCAATCAAGATTATGAGAACATTCGCCAGCTTAACTTAGTAGTAAAACTTAGATGGGATGTTAGGAAATGTCTAGAATTATTAGTAAGACTGTAACAGTCTTAGAAGGCAAGATAATATTTGCATTTAAAATCTGTATACAAATAGACAGTGTTAATTTAGACTACATGTGGGCCAGTCATTAAAAAAAACTAATATTTTCAGCAGCCTCCACTGAAAGCTTATTCAAAATATACCTTATTACCAACGTTACTATATAATATAAAGACTCACAAAAAGTCATTTGCATAAAACCCAAGCGTTTGTGCGACGACTGCTCCCAATTCATGGAGCAAACACTATTTTTTTTAAGGGAATTTCAATCAGATAAAAATGTTGCAGCTTTCACTCCACTGTACCGAATGCCTGGATATCGAGACGCCACACAAACATCCCGCTCTGACAAAGACGCTGCAGAAAACACTATCCTGCTGCTATATACATTAAAACATAGAAGTAGGGTTAATGCGTATAAAGGAAGAAATAAACAATTATCACAAATGCCTAAATGTCTAAAACATGAGTCAGCTACATGCATATTCATAACAAAACTGATTGAAATTAAATTACTACAAAAACAGAAGGGAAAAAAAAAAAAAAGATTTCATCAAGTTCCCCTCTATGTTGATTTCTAAATCATGTGTCTTTTATCAACACGGCTCAGTCTACATTAGAAAGGTGTCCTTGTTGGGAACCGGTCCCAATACGCTAAATGTCTCGGCATGAGATTGGGGTTAAACTATTTCTGTTCGGACTAACGAGAGGCAGAGAGGGATACGACTGCTGTTCTTTCAATCTCTATGTGAACATTAAAAGCCCTCACCTAGAAAAAACTAAGTGTTGGTTCAATGGTTGACAACAAATCTGATGAAAAGAATCCTTTTGTAAATTGTCACCAGATTTGGCATAAAATGGTCATCAGTGTCAATCAAGGACAAATACTGAAAACCCAGCAGATGTGGGCCTAATAATTCATAGTTTGTTTTTTTACACAGAAATGACAACAGAAAGGTGGTCTCAAATGGCACTTTTCATCACATAGTGCCCTATGTGAAAAATCACACACAACCCTCAATATATTAAGTACTTTTGTCCTGATTGAAGTACCCATTCTGGTCAGTGCACTTTGCTTTGATTGGCTGATAAATAGTTTGTCAGAGGAGCAAATCTTTAGGCATATAAACAGTTAACAGCCCCCTCATCTTTTGATGAACTTGATCCTTCTCCTTTCGAGCACCAAGACCCTAACAAACAATAGAAACAGGAGAAGGCGGGTAAACATCTTCCTCTAAATTATAAATCACCCCGATGTAAAATGATCCTGCCCACTAGTTTAGAAATGGTCGATTTCTTCTATCAGTGTACAAACTTTTCCTTTTCCTTTCATACCTTGCAACATATGCCCCTACGACAAATACAAACACACACTAATGCACAACATCTAAATAAAACCTCTTCCAGCGCAGACGCCAGAGAAAGGGGTTCTTTTGCATCTTACAGTCCACTAGCTGGCTTGATTTGGGTGGGTCAGGGGCTGAAGTACAATTGTAGACACATGGGTAACTGACAGGTCTGTTAGGTAGGGAGATCACTATGTGAAACCACTTTGACGCTATCTACAGCTGACAGTGAGACAGCGAGGGGTAGTGTGTTCCATCAGTGGGGTCTCACCCAGCCAACCTGGGGTTGTGTGCTCTCAGGCAAAGTACATGGTGCGCAAGGTGTCCTGGTGGATCTGAACGGCCTTGGCCAAGGCCTGTTGGTCACGCCCATTACTCTGGCCTGATGTATGACTGCCCTCGGCACTGAAACAGCAAAATAAAATAATTACACAAGGGTAAAAACAGTAAGGGATTTCATTACAATTTCAATTAGGTTCGATCATACACTGAATAAAAGAAGTAGATGTAGCCACAGAGACAGTTTGTGGACTAATATTTTGAAACATCAAGTTTGGCATTTCTGCTGTTGCCATCTTGGTTCATTGGAGCCTGATGTGAACTTAAATAGACAAGACGGTGGAGCTGGGGTGGATCGAACAGTGAATCTCACTGAGAACCCGAGGACATCATTTACCAACCTATCCCAGCAACCTAACTGCACCTGACTCCTGGCTACTTTGTGCCAAGTCGCTTCAAGATGCATCCGGAATTCACGTTAATTGTGAAATTAAATTGGGATGCTAATTTTGGCCAGCCAAAAATGAATCTTTCGAGTGTCTGTAATACAACCAAACACTGAACAAGACATTTTTAGGCAAACAAAATATATCAACCAACTTTTATAAACTAAAAACATACTGTGAAAGGGTCAAATTTCTAAGACGACAACAGGTGGCCATGTTCTAAAACACACCTGCTTTCTTGTCTATTTTACTCTAAGAAGGATCATAATGTACAAAATGAACATCATGCTGTACTGAAGAAAACTCGAAACTAGTATTTGAGAACATAAACTCATTATGAAAATGTTTACTGAGGTAATAAATAAAGGGAGAAGTGGTGTCATTTTCTCCGACTTCTATACAATCTGACTTCTTCTTGCAGCCAGTGGAGTCGCCCCCTGCTGGCAATTAGAAAGAATACAGGTTTATGGCACTTCCGCAAACCCAGAGGCAACGTCTACTTCTTTTATACAGTCTATGGTTTTAGGTTAGCAGAATAAATGTACACAAGGCTGCTCCAAAAGGTAGTAGACACAGCTTACCTGTCATGCTCTTTGTCCACCAAGTGATAGCGGGCCCGGAAAGCCACCAAATGGGCATAGTAAGCTGGTGCTGGGATGGAAACTGACCGGGTGCAGCGCACATAGGTGTGGCATAGCTGGTAGGTGAGGACCTGCAGTTCATCTGAAGAGAAGTGGTTGTCGTCCCAGAGCACGTGGTAATGAGACGGCCGGCTGGTGCCCTGCAAGGAGTGATCATGGATGACAACAGTTACTTTGTGAACACCAGGGGAAACACTGCCCGCACCATGAAAAGACTTATGTTGTTGGTTAATTCAGCTGATGATCCATTTGTTTTTCATGCATAGTCAAAAACTAAGAAAATCAATTAAATCTACCCCTTTGCTTTCTCAATTCAGTTCTTACCTGAATGCCAGCGTGACTGCAAAGGTAGAAGTCAAATTCTGACGGGTGAGTGATTTTGGTGTCCACTGTGGTCCCTGCAGGAATGTTGCCACTCTTCCCAACCTGAAAAAATCCACACAACAATGCAACAGTGAGTTAGGATGGTACCCTTACATGCTAAGATAACAACCTTGAATTTGTGGGAAGCAAATGCACCATATAAGATACTGAGCTGGCTTGGTGCTATCAGTGCATGCCGAACATCTTTTCCTACTGTTGGTTTACTTCAAGAAGGTGCATCATTTTGGTCTAAAACTTTCATTATTTTTTAAGTTGGTTACAAAAATAACAAAAATCCCTCCCCTACCAATATAATACACAATACTGACCCTCTCGTTTCTGTCCATACAGAAGAGTCTTGTGTGATGTCTCTTCTGCACAACCACAAAGGTGATTCCAGGCTGGTAGTCCTTCTCTAGTTTTATGCAGGCCTCACGGATCGCCAGCAGCTCATGCTGAAGGACCTGTACCTCAAAAGACATTAAATTTGAACAGGAAAAAGTTGTATAGATGATGAGAAAAACACATCAACTACATAGGCATAAACATAGGAAACATTAACACTGAGCTCTGATTAAGTGCCTCAAATTAAGTCTATCCTTTTTGGTTTTCCATTGTTTATTCTGCATCATTTCTGGTATGTGTATCACCTGGTTGAACTGGCCCTCAGAGATGCCATCGCGGTAGTAGATGATTCTGGTGGGCTTGAAGCGGGTGGACTTGTAGAACTGGATGAGCAGCTCCCTCACCATGGTGGCCAGGTCCTGGATGATGTCCTGGCGGTGCTGCTGCACCCGCACTGTGGCACAGTATCTGCTGGGGTGGGCATCCATACTACCAACGACCTGAGAAGGATACACAGCTTAGTATCAAAAGAAATAGTAAAATGTTTAACATCAAAGTGTGGACGAAAAACAGAAAAACTCTTCACATGCCTTAATGAATTAAGTGGGGTTTTTTGGGGTTGTGGAACTAATTGGTCTTACGTGCGGGTGGTGGGGCAAGTGCTGTATCACATGTTCCGGTTTGGGAGTGGGTTTTGAAAATCAAACCCATGCAGGACTCCGAATTGAAGCAGTAGACCAGCAACTCCCATGTATTGAGAGGTATAATTACTGTTTTTCAGGAGCTTTAATGACAGAAATTTAACGACTTCGGTCCCCATCAGCAATGGTTGTCTGCAGCAAGGTAAAGCAATAAGGTAGGCCTTTTTAACGGTAGCTAAATTACATTTTGCTGCTGCCCCCGTCGATAGCAGTACACTGCTTTGCTTCTGTGGTGGTACTCCTGCCTGCTTCTTTAAACTGGGGGCATGCCAAACACCACCTACTGTAGGCAATAGAGTGTCCCAGGAATGTCCTAAAACCCAGAAATGAGTTAGCATTTTAGCACTCCTGGTTCCCTTGTCTTGAAGTCAATGGATTTTTTGATTGGGTTTTTGGCTTGAAGCCGAAAGTCTGTGGTTAACACAAACTTCAGAGACTTTCACGTTTTGTTCCAAGACATAAAATTTGTCAATAAATACCCAACTTGTAAATGTCGAAGCTTTTATGTGTCTTTAATAAGGCGGTTGCAACGGCTAAATGAGACTACAGAATGTCATCACGGCAAACACAGCTTCACAGCCTTGTTGTGGTGGCGACGCTGAGTCATGCAACTGTCATGTAGTGTGTTCAAAGCCTAACGTTAGCTTTTTACCTCTGGCGACTGCATTTAAGCTCCAAAAATCTGAAAGAGTCGTGTTCATTTGTGAAGATTATCTTTCCGAGCAAAACATCTAAGTCTAATTGTCAGAGAGCTTATTTTCTGTGGCAAACAGAAATACACCACCCCTGGAGCACTTCACACACAGACTATGGATAAGTATCTCACACAAGCCCACTTTGAAAAATCCAAACTATCCCTTTAAGAGCTGCAGAGATGGTTGTTGATTCTCTGCGATGTTGGCACTTACATCACACCCCTTTTAACTATCTTGTGAAGGGCAGATGGCCATGTTGTGTTGTGTGATGTGGTGTTACTTACAGCAGCAATGGAAGGTTTCTTTCCATCTCCTGCAGGCGGATGAGTCACATCTGCACCAAGGAAGATCACTGGCTGCTGGAAGACCAACGGTCTGGAACAAGGACACAGAGTGTAGACACTTGAAATTCAGCACAAAATATTAGATTTTTTTCAATCTAGGATAAAAGTTGATGGTGTCTCATTTTGCAGATACACACATTGATTCATTTCAGAATTTTGTAACTAGTATCTTCACTGACCTGCCCTGCGGGAGGAGGATATTATTGACACCGCCCAGCTTGACATTGATCTTGAGACAGAGGTTGGAGAGGGTCTGAGGTGTTGTCTTTTGAACATTCTTCACCTGCACACACTGTGTGGCCATGCCAAGTACTGTGTCCCCAACACGTTTCACCTCAGCTGCAACACAAATCACAACAATGAGGAGATATCAACAGATTAAACATGTACGAACAGGGTGGGAATTGGTGTCAAAATGACAGCGTGAATTTGGAAGCGAACAGGAAGAATCAGAGAGAAAGTGGTTATTTCCTAAAGTAGAAACAGAAGCAGTGAAACTTGCTCAGCAGGCATGTTCGGAGACATCAGACCAACTGCCCGAGCTTCAAGTTTAACTCTCTCTAATCACACAAATCCTCACAGATTTGGGAAAGTGTTTTAAGCAATGCCTCGCCACTGCAAAAAACCTTTCGTTTAAACAGCTAGAGTCTGTGATGTCAGTTAGTTTGACACTTCTGCTTTAACAACTAAAACAGTCAGACTTTAGTTGCATGTTGTCATGGTGTTATTACTAAAATCAAATGTTATTTGGCTGTAAAAGGACAAACTGACAATGCAGAGAAAGTCGATCTTATCTTCAAAAATATATAAATATTTAGGATGAATGCTGATCAACTCGAGGAAAATAATCATCGTTAGCAACTGTAAGTGATGGAAAACTTTAACTAGTGGAATGAGCAAGATGTTCAGTTTGCAGTTTATAAGATGTTGAGTATGGTCAGTCAGGATTTCACTTGACACAAATTGATTGCTCGGGCTTAAAATATCAATGTCTTGGATGCCTCTTATGTCTGCTGCAGGAATATAAATCATGCAGCACTGACTATAACAGCAGCAGACTATATGAGTGGATCCCTCACCGTAGACGGGCGTCTTTCCCGGTAGGATAACGA
Source organism: Epinephelus awoara (assembly GCA_035609425.1). Classification (NCBI taxonomy): domain Eukaryota; kingdom Metazoa; phylum Chordata; class Actinopteri; order Perciformes; family Serranidae; genus Epinephelus; species Epinephelus awoara. Next base: position 12,742,454 of record CM069310.1, on the reverse strand, counting down.
CCACCAGCTGGAGGCCCTGGTAGGTGTACTTCAGGTGCCTGAACATGGGCTCCACGCTGTCTGCTCCCTGGGCGTACTTACAGAAGCAAGGCTGACCCTGGATGGGCATCCCTGCATCCCTTGAGATCTTCCTCAGCTGATCTGTGAATGCTCTGACACAGAAGAGGAAATTCTTTATTCACAGTTCAGTGAGGTTTAGTGATTCAGGTTGCAAGAGAAAAAAATGGCAAGCAAGAAAAAGTCCAGAGGTGACATTTTTAAAACCTTTGGGGTGAACTGTCCCTTTAAACTTTTATTTTAACCAAACAAGGCTGAATATGTTAAATAAGGATATTAGGTTTACTCTGAACTGCAACATATCTGAAAAGAGCAAACCCAGATACAGTGTGGACTTTAAGTCTTCACATGCTATCCGTTCTATCAAACACGTCAACACTGGCATAAAGCTTGAGACAAACCCTAAAAAAAGTCACAAATAGAAATGACAAAACCTTGCAGAAGCATTGCAAGTGAGTGGCACAGCTGTACATAATCAGCATGCACTCTGATGCCCCTGTGGAGCTAAAATACCTCGGTCCTCATGGGGGCAATACAGTGAAAGACTCTGTGAGCTGTGCTGTCATGACAGTTGTGAAAGACCCAACTGAGGCACAAATCAAATAAGACAGCTTTGTGCTGTTTCTGCGCTCCTGACTGCAACATTTGAAACTCCAGCTAGTGGCTCAATGTATCCTTGTGTTTGTGCACTTCCATAGGATGTGTTCCAGGCCCTACTTTATGCCCGTCCATCATGAGCTGCCTGCCACCAGAACCGACACGAGACACATGTACAATGAAATGCAATACGTGCACTTTATGTACGTCACTTACTTGAGCAGAAGTTCAGTGCACTGTCTCTGTGGTGCAAAGCAGGCGATGGCCCACACTTTGATTTCAATGCCGGTGTGGAACTGCTTGTTCCTCATGTCCCATACTCCCTGGATTGGTGTGGCTATTGCTTTGTTCTGCAAGTTGTAATGACAGCAGCCTTATTAGTGCTTGTCACTGTACACAAGATTAAAGTATTCCCATAAAACTTAATAACAATGAATTGATTGAGTTGCAGCTACATGCACGAAGAGCACAGGCCACAATCGACACATCCAAGCTGGTGATCAACGTACCCTGCCTCCGTACAGAATGGAAGGTGCTTGTAGGACACGGCCATTCACTTCTGTCATCTCATCCCTCACCATCACTCCAAATTCACGAACGTAAGGGTCAGTGTTGAAGTTGGCACTTCTCATCTGACAAACAAACAAAGCACAGCAGTTAAAATACATGATTGTCATCTGAATTTCTGCAAATTTAACAGTTAAGATCTCAGTTAAGAATCTTCTTAAAATATACTCATGATATAAAAAAGAAAAATGCAACAATTGTCTATTTTTTTTTTTTTTTTACATATACATTTTCATTTCTCACAAAAAAACAATTAACACCCATCCTTATTTCAAATTAGCCCAACTTTCTGAGCAGCATTTTCAATGTGTTGCTGAGGCAGTGCTGGTGTGAGTCTACACGCAGTAGGTACTGTATCTATGTCACTGTTATGACCGAAAACTATGGTAGGTTGCCAGGGTACCAGACAATTTATGACCACTGTCATGAGCACTCCAGCAGCCAATCAGCAAACACCACTGAGCCTGTGCTTGGCATCAAATTGAAAAACTTGGCAACACAGGCAGACACTTTTCTTATCTCACCAAACAGTCGACTAAAACATATTTTTGAGGGGGGAAAAAGTCAAGACAGGCCATGCAGTCATTATTACTGATATCGTTTTATTAAATATCCAATAGCCTTAAAAATAAATAAATGTATAAATAGGCTACTTTGGCTCTGATGCAGCCACCTGTGTCTGTCTGCAGTCACCTCTCTGTAGCCTTGCTATATGTCCCGCCCACAGCGCTATCTGATTGGTTAAGTAATGACGCAGACATGCCGATGCGCATTTAACCTGTGTTTGACTCATTTATATGAGTCAGCTGTCACTTCACTCTGCCTCATGCACTTGCACAAATGCAGCCATGTGAAATTTTAACTCGCAAGCTCACAAAAAATGGGCACATATGCAACCATTTTAGTTTGCAGTCTAGAGCCCTGGCTGCTACCAATTTCAATTTTCTTGCCTCCTGAGTCCTGACTTATTATTGGATCACTGTGTATTCAACAGACACACGGCTGAGCATTCAGCAAACATTGATTTTACAACTTACCAATTTACTAATCTCGTCCTGACGGTCTGGTGCTGATCGGGCTGTGGCACGAATCATAGTGGAGGTCTGATTGTCTGTCAGCTTTTTGATGCAGCGCTGTCCTGCCACTATGTTACACACCTACAGAGAACACACATGAAACAAAACAAGTTTAGAGGAAAAAGTGAATCTGTAATTTTTCAAAAAGCAAATAAGCTCATGAAGTCAGTGATGCTTACCTCTAGAGGTAGGTAGGTGTGCTTCTGCTCCTGTCCCACCTGTAGACACGGGAGGTGGGGGTATCTCAGGATGAGCTTGTACTTGTCTTTGAAGTACTGTGCTACTGTGCATTCAATAGTTTGGCCATTCTCCTGCTGCAGGGGGAACCTGAGGGAAGCACATACCAGAAAGATACAGCTGATCCTTACACACATAGGGCATTTTTTAACCACACAGTCCGACAACACTTTCATGGACACTGACTAAACAAGAATAATCTTCTGAGCTGTTCAATGGGTTTCATATAAAGACCTCGTTCAAATGTACATTTAACACTGAGTAGGTGGGGGAAAATAAAACATGGCAGAACTTACACTACTCTATCCTAATTTTAAGCATTACCAAGCATCCAGATGACTTGCATCTGGACAACCATGTCATGTTTTGTAAGTTTAATACATAGTGTCCCTATGGCATTGGAGGGATGCTTTCCTATCCCAGTGTGCATTATGTTACACACTGCTTGACTGCAGTTTATGTTCTTCAGCAACAGTACAATTACCATAAAGGAAAGGTAGATGGAGGAGCTTTCTTACGTTTGGTGGCTCGCTGGTCTCCTGGTCACGTTGCACACTCTGTACTTCCTCTTCATCTGCCCACAGTGAGTGATCTCCACCTTCAGGCCTGGAAGGAGGAATCACAATGAAGGACAATAGAATTTAGACAGAACCCAGAAACACAGACAGATGCTATAGGTCATAACTCTCTCCCACCCTTACTGTACATACATTTCACTGAGAAATAACATCTAATTTTTCTTTTTTGAGAGCCAGTGTCTTTTTTCAGATGAGGAGATGGCTGGCAAGAGAACAGCTGCTGCACCCAGCACCTATTTTCAGAGTGCTCTGACTTTTTTGTGCTAAGTATTTCCAAATGAAAATCTCTCAACATTTAAGAAAGGCCCTGGTGTCTGTCATTGTTGTTCCTTCACGGTCTATCTCGAGTTGTAAATGATCATAACAGGGACAGAGAAGCCCATCTGTGGAGACAGGCCACACCGTATGTTGCTGGTGAGTGTTGTGCTTTTATCATTGTATGGGTTGTAAGCTTTTTAATAACTGTATAGTCAACCTTCAGCTACTGTTGTGCTACCTCAGTGATCTAGCTAATGTTGATGTAAAGATATTTTAGCCAAAGACACAAAACCAATGTGCAGCACCCCGTAAAAATACAGTGGGAGTGCCTTTTTAATCAAGCGTTAGAATGAAGCACTCCCCGGCGCCCTGCCACAGCTTTCCTGCCAAAGAAGACTGCTAAGTGGACATACCGCCTAATTGACAAAGACTTCAATAACCACTACTAAGAGAGCTCTGAAGCTTTACTTACCTTTGATTTCCTTTGTAAATTTCACTCGTTGAGAGTCTGTTAAGGGCTTCTGTTGTTCTTCGATGCTTTTGAAATCCAAGACCTCGCACATGAACTCAATTACAGGCTGGGCTTTGTAGAACGCAGTGGCAGAGACTGCAAACAAAACAAGCACACAGAGGTGAGATTCACATCAACAACTCCGCTTCATGTGACTCTTGTACAATCAGCGTGAAAGTTACCGTCGATGTTGAGCATCATTTTCCAAAGGGAAGGTCTGACGGACTGGTGGAAGCCAAACCACACCTCTCTGCCACCACCGAGGGGGTTCGAACATCCCTCTGAGGGAGTGAAGAAAGAGCGGCCCACCGGGGTATACCTATAACAGTGGACAGCCGGTTGTGAATTTCATTAACATGTTCTGAGAAACAGAAGCTATTCAACAAGCTGGTTAAGAGGGGAAAAAAGAGATGGTCAAATAGAAGTTTCAAGTCTTAAGTCTCTACAATTTGATTGTCTCACCACACTGAAACAAATGTAATAAACTCTCTGCCACTCTCAATAATATAAAGTATATCCAATTGTAATTAGTCCTAAAACATCCGCCATAGTCACTGGACAACAAGCATACAGCTGGCCATGTGTTCATAACCATAACCTGTAAGGATAATCAATCATCCATCAATGAATCAATGTTCAGTAATAAAAGCAACCCACCTCATAGAGGGCAAATGTCTCATGACCACATCCAAGGCTTGGACGGTCTCAAAGGGGACGCTGGGTAGCCGCCCTGATAGTGCCTCGTGCAGCGCTTGCAGGCTAACGCAGGACACCCACTTGATGGATACTTTGAAGCTGCGGTCTTTGCCTTCGCCAGGAATCGTTACCTCCAGCTCCACCTGTGTGGTGGACGGGCAAGGAATAAAGAGAATAAGGCAATGCTGCAAGTGTTTATTCAATTTCTCCAACAGTATATTGTTGCAGGTTGTGCTTAGATATACATACTTTGTCTCTGCCTATGGGCAAAGGCATGGCAGTGTAGAGATTCTTCCTCCCGTCATACACCGGCTTTCGATCACCGAATATTTGCGTTTTAAAGTGCTGGACCATGTGCTCCACAATTTCACTGAGAACAAAATGAAACAAATGAATTAGACTCCAACAACTGATCTAGCACATGCCAGGGGCCGAATGACGTATACACGTATACATACCGGTTGACCCTCCTGGGGCATTTTTCAGGCTTGATGTCGATGTCATAATGGTAGACCTCCAGTTTGGGGATTTCCATCTCGAAGAAGTTGGCCTGGAGCTTGATTGTCCTGCCCATGGTGCCAAAGTCTGGCCGTGATGGTGGCTTGAACACATATTCTGGCACGGGGGAAGATGGCGGGTCTGAAACATCGGGGTCAAAAGACGGAAAGAGGCAAATTGCACAATTAAAATCCTATCATGCAGACATCAGAAATTCCCCACGCTCTTAAAAGCCCAGTTAGTATTTTTGGATCACACAGATATGGTATGTGCACATATATAACTTAACAGGGTCACTTGCAGACAAAAGTATGCACTGTATGTTTCTCAACTGATCACAATGGGAAATAAAAGTTCATAAAACATCATCAGAGTCAGAAAACATTAGACACTATTACAGGAAAGAGTGAGCAATATCCTTATTCACACAGGCCAACTAAAGATGCAAATTTCTTCTTTTTAATAGACCTTTCACAAAAACTATTTAGGACATGCCTCAACCAGTTCTGCACAACCTGTTCAGCCATGTGAACTAGTACTACATGTGGTAGGTCATCAAAATTGTGATGAGACAAACCCAAACTTGAGACACACTACTGCGGGATACCATAGTTTATAATGTTTTCAACAAAAAGGCAACTGTAATCACAGATTTGACTGACAGGGGTTACTATATCTGAGGTGTAATCGTGAGGCTCAAAGGGCATCATCTTTGGTGAAGGTTGTCCACAGTGGACTGAATAACTCAGCAGGCAATTGGGTCAAACCCACATATCTGCCACGAATTTTCATTTTTCAGGAGGTGTGTGCCAGCTCTTTTCTCGTGACACCTTAACATGAACCCTTCCTTCATCTTGTTGGAAAAACATACCACTTGCTGGGCAGTCTCGATCTTTCTTTCCCATTTAATAAAAGGAAAATGACAGTTGTCAAAGTTGTAATTTATCTGCTGAAAATAATTTCTGACACTGAGGTGAGACATGAGCGGGCTGTTACAGAATCAGTCTCCTTTTACATCTGCAGCACCTTGCTTCATTAATGGTTCTGAAGTTTCAGAAATATTAAGAGCCCATGAGTCAAGTCATCATCTATTACCACTGCTTAGTTCACTGATTATTGTGGCTTGCTGAAGGCAGACACACTTGATTCTTTGAACATATATTCCAAATTAATATCTCCCAGTGACTATTGAGCTTGTGAGTTGGCAGGCATCTAGGTGTGAGTGTTTGGACCGTGCCATCTCCAAATCAGAACCAGTCTGTTCAGATTTTTAAAGGTGTTGTCATCTATACTGTGTATTATCCTGGAGGAGATACACTTCAGCTGTCATCACCAGAAGACTGGCTGAGCCAAGAAGCTCTATATGTGCAACTACAGATATTACAGTGAGACCGTCAGGGCTCACTCTGCAGTCCCCTCAGTGCCTTAACTTTGTGCTTCAGCTCTGTTCATTTAAACAGAATAACACCCATTAAACTGGGTGATATATGGTGGCTATTATTGAATAACCTTTAGCGTGTGAAAGTGCGTTGTCATTCAGAGCACAAATGAGGTGCATTCAGATGAAATTGACTATCTAGACTGACACTGTCTTCTTTAGACTCTCACCTACAGCGTCAAATGACATTCGTCCCATTTCCTGGCCAATTTTATAATTTAGTAAGAGGGTTAAATCGTGCTTCAGATGAGTACACACAAAGCATGATGTTGCCACTTGCACTGGACCAATGCCGGGACCAGTTTAAGGCTTGAAAGCCCGAATATGGGAGAAACTTACCAGAGCTTATTGACCCAGAGGAGCGGGGTCCCTCTTGCATCTCGGTGGCTACAGGGGACAGAAGCGAATGTTATAAATGCTCAAAAATCCCCTTGATGTGATAAGCACTTCACTTGAGTATATACAGTGGTGAAAACCTACATTTGAGTTACAAAGCTTAGCAGGTTAAAATGAACTTTTTTGACAGTAGAAAGTGGCAAGAAGAGTCAAAGTACAGACTGTCTCATTGTTAACACTTGCTTCATCTCAGCATGTCCCGCTCTTATCACTTCCACAACACGGTCGTCCACAATCAAGGGCGACTTTCTCAAAACTCTTATCAATGTGCACACAGAGGGAATCGTGCAAGCTGGCAATCTAACTCTACTGGAGCCACCCTTTTCTCCTGGAAATAGCCTAACACTACACACCAATTGGACTGGTCATATTGGTGTGTACACTGACCACCTCCTCCACCACCTACTGGACATGGTACGGCATCAGCATTATAGTTTCTGTCCCAACTATACTGTTTTGCATTTCAGTAACCTTGCACACGGCAAATTTGCACATCGCCATCTTCCACTCTACCTCATTGCATTCTTAAAACTAAAAATTCAACATGTTTGCACACTTGTTTTATGTCTATAAACAGGTAGTATGTTATCTTATGGATATATGTGCGTTATAATATATTCTGTACATAGTCTATAAATACATGTCTAATTCTTACTTATTTCTATACTGATAAATATGTTTTCTCTTGTGCAATGCTTTAATAACTTCCTGCTTCAACAAATGAATTTGACTCAATAAATTACATCTATCTATTTATCTTAGTAGTACAAAAAGAGTAGGGGTGCCTTCTGCAACACTGTGAACATACCATAAAACAATCACTACATTTTAAAGTACTACAACACAGTGTTGCTTTTGTTTGTACAGTTTGTAACTCAGGATTAAACGTATATGAATTGTAAATATGAACCATAATTAGTTTACTCGCCAAATGAGTTCACTGATACACTTTCTGGACTTAACCTCAGCCCAAATTCATGCCTGCTCCTCGTCTACCCTTTGCACGTTCAATGTCATTACACCCGTGCTACATCGAGCGATTTCAGACATGTATATCGTGGGCAAAAGCGATGCAACATAACTCAAATCACCAAATCTAAGTTGGAGACTGTTAGCTGACCATAGCTAAGATTGGTGATGAGATTAGATAGCATGGTCGGCCGCTGAATATTGTTTTAACTCTGTTATCTGGTGTTCAACTACGAGACACTTCGATCGATAATAGCTGTTTATATTTGCAGGATTTGTCAAGAAAATACGCGACAATCGACCCCACTTTGTGAAATTACACCGCGAGGCTAACTAACAACAAGTTCGGGAAACGAGGTACCGTTGAAGCTAACTTGGCTAACAGCAGCTTCTTGTTGTTGCACGCTAGCTAAGCTTGGCTCTACTACTAATGCCTCCACTTAAGACCGGGACGACATGTTCTTGATCAAAGGCTTTGTTGAGTTTCATACTAACTAGCTCGGTGAAACAGGAGTCGAGCCTGAGTTTCAGCGACAGAAATGTAGCGGCACAGTGTGTTATTTTCTTTCCTAGCTGCATCACTTAGCCGATGCTAATGTTAGCTGCACCACTTACCTCCAGCAGAGGAATACATTTTGTCGACTTTTTAAGCGTGTGTCGTGGACGTACAGATACTCCACTTTATCTGGGCCAAATTCCACCTAAACTCATGCGTGGTCGAAAAGTATTTATATGTACAAGAGCGAGGGAGGAAGCCCAGTTCGGAAATAAAGATATTTAGTTAGCCAAGTGGTAAATATTTGGAGTCTCTCATCCTCGGCACGGCCCCATCCCCCCAACACACAAAACGGGAGCCGAGAGAAAAGATAGCACAGAAAAGACCCATGCAGGGCAAGAGGCTTCACTCCCAACTACTTCCGTCGTTGGGCACTTCCGGTAAAGCAGCCTAAACTTTCATTTTCAATATTTTTTTATTTATCACACAAATTATGTATTTGACTCACCAGCGCAATGGTTTGAGTTGTTAAAAAGATTTAAGCCGTAACATCTATTAAAAGCTGACACTTCCGTAAAAAGAAAAACGTTTTAACAGGTAGCCTCCAACATGTGCTGTTCCCTCTGTAAACTATTTACAGTTTAGATAAACTGACATCTATTTTTTCTTTTAATTTCTTAATTCTTTATCGATCTTTACAAAGTGAAACACATCACAAAAAGAATCACACATACAAAAATGATGCACTGAGAAAACTAAAAACAGTACCAAACAAAAAAAGACATATAAAAGCCATACAAATTTAACATAAATTAAAGTAAAAATAAAGATCTGAGTGACCTGTGACAAATAGTTCATTTGAAGATTTGCATACATTTATTCTTTTGATCGTTTGTTTGTTTGTTGTTAGGAAGAAATATTCCATTTCCTTCATAAATAAAAGAATTGATTTTAGATATTTATTTATTTGTAAATCTACCTTTGTCAGTATAACATTTGGCAAGAACTAAAATTAGATTAATACGGATAAATGTATTAATATCTTAGTCACAGTAAACATAGCACCAAAATACAACATTTCAATGGTAAGTAGTAAAATCTGAGAGAATGCAGCTAACTATAAATCTAGTAATATTTTTCCACAGCTCATATGTAAAATTACATGACAAAAAATAAAAGTCTTTAACTTTTTTTTTAAAGAAATATTTTACTGAATAAGAATATGTGTTTTAATTTCAGTCACTCTTTTTTATGTTTTATTTTACCTTATTTGTGTTTTCGAGGGGGGGGAACTATCTTGCTGGTTGAACTCTTCAGTGACGTCAGACGCACGCTGCGCGCTCTCAGCCTTGACCCGAATTCAAATCGAGCAACCGCAGCAAAGCTCGTTTTATCGATAATAATAATAATAAAAAAGAAATAACACGGCTTTTTATCGTGTAGCTAGCAACACGGGCGTATTTAAAAAAAATGTGAAACACAAACAGAGTCAGTATAAACGTGTCAACATGCGAAACAGTACAGGAAGGAGTTGGTGGCCTCGAGGGGGGGAACTATTTCCGGGGTACCAAAGGCAGGTAAGCTAATTTAAACAATCTTCCAACACCTGCTCTGGTTACTAGTTCAGTTATTGAAATAAACGGGCAAAACAACGTGTACAGAAGTTCGTTGGCATTACCTTGTGGTTTAAAGCAGTGGAAAAACACTGACATTTTGACCAGGTGTGTTAAATATGTATTTTAATTTCGATAGGGTCCAGCCTGGGATAAAAGCATTTAAAGGGAAGTAGCCTACACAGGTAAGAGCTGGATGTTATAACCTACATTTTCGAAAACAATGCTGAATTGTGAAATGATGAAGAAATGAAATCAATTAAGCTTTAACAATTAAAAATATTATTAAACAATATGTGTATGGCTGTGGGTGAACTCAGGTAGGCCTAAGTGGGACGCTTTTTGGTAGATGACCAAGAAAACCACCAAAAACTCTGAAAACTACCTTAAATGTTGCTTTTACAACTTGGTGTGGTTCTCTGCTGTATTTCTATTAAAAAATATGTTGACAAACAAAATGTTTGAGACACTTTGGACCTTCAAACACATCAAGAACCCCTGCCTCACTCTTGTCTGATGACATGTTCATGTACAATGGGACAGTTCAGTCATAAATTTATCAAATTATTATTTTAATTAATAATAATAAATTAACTATTCATTAAAAAAAGGTTGTCCAGCTTTTCTGCCATGCTCTTCCTGTTCTTTTGCTTCCTGACTAATTCTGGACCGTTGCGGCTGACTCCCTGCATCAGTGTTAATGCTTTTGAGTGACAGAATATTAAAAATGTCTGTGATATTACAGGGTGGCACACAGTGGCATGAGTCATGATTTAAAGGCACCCGGTTGCCTAAACATGCTGGTTTCACTTCAGAAAAATGTCCCATTTTTCCCTGAATAAATCAAGTTCTCACTCTGACACCCTTTCCCAAAGAAAGTAAAGTGTTTCGAGAGAATATTTTGATTATAAGCCAAGGATTTAACTCTTCGCTCTGCCCATAGTTATCTAAGACCAATGAAAAGTATTGTTTCATGTAAGGGGCATTTGCAGTGACATGTTTGGTGACTGACTGCTAATATTTTTAAGATGTAAAACCTTATTTGTCCCATTTTACCTGATGTCCCACATTAGCTGACTTCACCTTAGTAGACACAAAACTGGACAACATATGATAGGTTACTGGATATAATGCATCCATTTTATCCTTGCACCTGATGCCCCAAACCTTTCTGGACAATTTAGTTTGTTCATTATAGTTTATATTTTAATCTTAATTTGAAAATTAACATGATGCCCTTCATTTTCTTTTATTAGTGGCCTAATACTCATTTTAGGTGAGATGAAATTCCTCATCCATATTTATCCTAGTCAAAATATCTGTGTGGCTTTACCACTTGGGGCGCAGTTCCTCAGTTTGCCCACTGGTCGGCGCTGTCCACCACTGAATGTGCACACTGAGGCGCTGAGCGTTGATTTTACCCGCTCTGCAGCAGGTTTTTTGAGATAAGATACCATGAATCTTTAATGATCCCGGTGGGGACGCTGGTCAATTTTGGCATTATTATACACGTCAATCAAAGAGCAGTTAACATAGATTTGAAAAATATCTTATGTAGGACGGTGGCTGTTGTTAGGTGTGGAATATGTTTTATAAGGCGCATTAAATATTAAATAGCTGATAACATATTGGACATTTTAGATGTCAGACTATATTTTTAAGAATGAGCTGGGGTATTTAATCAGGTTTAACCTATGTGACTGTTCACATGGTGAATAAACAATAATGATTGTATATTTCTATTTAAGGAGGGGTGATTGTAACGTGTTTTGATGCTGTTATTTTTATTTGGCTTTATAATTAATAGAATAACGCCGAGTCTGATTTGATATAAATGCATAAATAGAGAATAATGAAGACAATCGTAACAGTCGGTCAGTCTTGCAGCAGCAGGCCTATTTGGTAATGAGGTTTTGTCCCACTAATTCATCCTCCTTAAAAACGTGGATTGGTGACACGGCCAACACTTTAATTGCTCCCATTGATTGATAGTATAAAAACACAACAATGCAGCCTCATAGCCCGGGTGGTTTCCCCCCTATAAGAAAGCTGGCTGAGTGAATTGGGTGTAGCTGTGTCTGTGTGCGCCTTGGCCAATGGAACCAGATCCTCCCTGCAGTGCGTAAGAGCGCGATTTAGGATTTAACCAAGTCTTTGCTGCGGGGCTGGCTGCAGTCTTCACCAGAGCCCGACGGCCTGAGAGTCTCTCAACAATGCCAGTGTAGTTTTCACACCACTTTGGAGTCAGACTGCCTCGTTTTTCTTTTTTTGCAAATCAAATTAAACCGACCCACGCGTTCCCCTCTCGAAGTATGACTGGAGTATTCGACCGGAGGATCCCGAGTGTGAAAAGTGACTTCCAGAGCTCCTTTCAACTCTCCACCATGCACCATCCGTCTCAGGAATCTCCTACTTTACCCGAGTCCACCGCCACGGATTCTGGCTACTACAGTCCCGCCGGTGGAGTCACCCACGGCTACTGCTCGCCCAGCTCCACCTCGTACGGGAAGCCTCTCAATGCCTACCAGTACCAGTACCCGAGTGTAAATGGATCCGCTGGAAATTACTCGACAAAATCCTACACTGATTACAGCTCGTACACGACCCCCGCCTACCACCAGTACGCTGGGACTTACAGCAGAGTGCAAGCCCAGCCGAGTCCACAAGGTACGGGCCGCAGATTTTTCCATCATAATAATAAATAGAGAGAATAGTATTATGGGATAAACAGCTTCCATGTTGAATAACCGGATTATTATGTTGAATCTTGTTTTATATTTTATGTGCGTTTTAATCTGACTGTTCCTCATGCATAAAAATGCACAAATGTATAATCTGGAGCTAAATCATAAATAAGGAATATATTTTTGTTATGTTACCAGACACCACGTCAGTCAGTGTGATTTTTAAGTATAATAAGAATACACGCGCTTTCCTTTTTCGCCGGTCTGGAATTAATTTGACGCATGAAATTGGATTTCTTGTCATCTCAGAGATACAGGCGACAAGCCACTCCAAAAATATATTATAAAGACTCTGTAACAGGCACAAGTACTTATTGTTGTTGTGATTATTTTAACAGAAAAAGAGATAAGCGAGCCTGAGGTGAGGATGGTGAACGGCAAACCGAAGAAAGTGAGGAAACCCCGGACTATCTACTCCAGCTTCCAGCTGGCCGCCCTGCAGAGGCGGTTTCAGAACACACAGTATCTGGCGCTGCCGGAGAGAGCCGAGCTCGCTGCCTCGCTGGGACTCACGCAAACACAGGTGGGGTTTTATATCAAATTGATCCCTAATGCATTATTATTGTTTGAAATGTGCATAATGCGTCTTAGTTAAAAAATGATGACCGTTTTGGTGTGCTTTGTTTCCGTGCGCCTTTACGCACCGCGCCTCAATCTATTGTTGTCTGCCTGAGGTTATATGCGAGTTATTAATGCTCCTGTTTCTCGCTCTCCTCCAGGTCAAAATATGGTTCCAGAACAGGAGATCAAAAATGAAGAAGATCATGAAAAACGGCGAGCTTCCACCAGAGCACAGCCCCAGCTCCAGCGACCCCATGGCGTGCAACTCTCCACAGTCCCCGGCCGTCTGGGACACACAGGGCCCCTCCAGGCCGCACAGCCTACAGCCACAAAACATCAACACGACGGCGTCTAACTTTTTGGAAAACTCGGGGTCATGGTACACCTCAGCCGGCAGCTCCATGGCCGGCCACCTGCAGACCCCTAACTCGATACAGCACTCGTTGGCTCTTGGAGCGGGGACGTTATATTGAAAAAGCCCCCTGTTGTTCATTTCAAATCTTTTTTTTCTCCTCCTTCTATGGGACTCGTGTTCAAATTTCAGAGGAATATGCAATGTATTTGATGACAGTCATAGAAGAAACGTGTAAAATGTGTAAATGTGTGCATGTAATTTATTGCATTTTTTGGAAGACTATTAAACGTTTAAATGGACAATGGAACTTTGCAACCTCCGGCCTCACTGCAGTCTCCTGTTATTTTAACCCTCCGTTATTTACACTGAAAATCACGACAAAGACTAACAGACATAAATAATGTTGGTGAGCCTCAGGTGACGTCTCCACACAAGGTTGTAAATCACAGCTGCTCCGTGCTGAGGCGAATCTCAAAAAAAAAAATGTCGTAAATCTATAGTTTCCACTCGACATGACACCTTCAAGCTGGCAATATTTATTCTGTAATTTTTTATTTTTTATTAAAGATATTACACAGATTTGTGTTGGAGATGGGGATGAGTGTGGAATAAGCTTTTTATTTTCCTTTTACTACCAGGCTCATTTTAATCTACGATGATATGGAAGGAAAATAGTGCAAAATTATGATTTTATTAAACAGACAATAAGCCAAAAAATGTGTTATTGTAAATACATTTCTGAGAAAACATGGCCGCAATGCACCGCTGTTAGCCTAAACCTACCATTCTAATTACACTCACCGGTGTTTGATTTTGTCCTTTTCATAATTCTGCTGTAATGTCCTGCAAATTATAATTATAATAATATTTTATAGAGACTAATATTGTGTCTGTGGAATTCAGCAGTGGCTCATTTCCTTGATAATGTTTTTTTTATACAACCTGATTTATGGTGGTATCCTGATGTTGATATTACAATTCATATTTTTAAATTAACCAAAGTTATTACAATAATCCCTCATATTGCACATTATTATTATTATTATTATTATTGTTATATTATTCAGTGCTGCTTCATATTCACCATCAGGATGATCACCTTTTTATCATCAGATTGTGTTTTGGTGGAGAACCTGATTGAGCCTTTCAGTTGCTTCCAGCTCGCCTGTAAAGAAAATGCCTGCCTCTCTGCAGCAGACAGTCTGCAGTCGCTCTCGCTTTGTGTCCCCTACAATTAGCCGCTTTGAATGGCAGAGAGGAGGCGAGGGGGGCGGCACGGAGATCTGAGACAATCCGCATTCCTGTGGGGGTAGACCGGCTCCAGAGCTCTGCCACTCCCGGCCGCAGCCCACCTTCCGGGTGAAATAAAAAAGAGGAGAAAAAAAAGGGAAAAAAGAAAAAGGAAAATCCTCCACAATTTCACCATGTTATTAGCAGGCAGTAATACCAGAGCTGCTCCTCTTGCAAAAAAAAAAACAACAACAACCGCTAAACAAACCGTGCCACTGTGGGAAACATTGGGGATTTGAAAATTGATCTAATTGAATTTGCCCGGCCATATGCACAAAGATCATATAAATGAGATTCTACAAACGATGCTGCTCCAAATCCTCCCTCCCCTCCCTTGTCTCTCTCTCACACACACACACACACACACACAGTCTAAACAACACTGCATCTGACCCACACACTGACCCATGCGTGTTACCATTTCCACCTGACACAGAATCCTCTTCCTCACCTGATTGCAGCCCATACTTCACACACACACTTCACACACACACACATGCAGCAGCAAACAAAATGCTCTTCTTAATCTAAAGCGCCACTGTGCCTGTTGTTGCTGTTGTGTGCAGCCTAATTTCTGCTGTAGGCTAAACGGTAGTCCCGTAATTACAACGCGAGCAGGTCACTCGAGAAATTTAGATTTTCCACATTGCGCGCGCACGCGCTCAAGAACACTCAAGCGCGCGCAGCCTCGTGCACAGATGCACACATAGGCCTTTATATCATACATACACACACACACACAACTACTGTATGTCCCCCACTATCCATCTCTCACTCACACACACGTACGCACACGCGCGCGCGCACACACACACTAGTGGTGCCATTATATCGAGAGCCCCCGTTTATTTCCAACCGAACATTTTCCACTCAGCTAGTTTCCCCCCGTTTTGCAAATCGAGTCTAAATAATGACAGTTAGCTTTACTGGACAGCTTCAACTGTAACACTCCACAATAATTATTCTCCAGGATTAGGGCCTCCATTATCATAATCTGGACATTGACAATTACCTATAATTTGCAAAGATGCGCTTGGTTCTTGATTGCAGAGGGCTTTTTTTTCCAAACTCGCCATCACTAAACAGTGACAGTAATAACAGCTAATTTTGCAGGCAATATATAAGAGCTTACCGGGGTGTGCAAACACTTTCCCACCTGGATTTGCTTATTCAAGCACCAGCAGTAAAACCGTGCAGAGCTTTTTGGGATAGCCTAGATGCGCATGAAAGGTAAGAGTCTTCTATTTTCTGTCCTGTGACTGTTGGTGATCTTAGAGGAGGCTGCTTGGATATTACTCTTCATCTTGGTGGGTTAGTCAGTCTGTGGCAGAGGCATTGAAACGTTTTGCATTTTCCTAATATCTGATTTCTTGTTTTTATTTGTTGGAGAGAATGTTAGGGGTGTGGATGTGTTTATAAGGGTTGTTCCGGTGTGATCTTGTCAGGTGCTGTAGGAGCTTTATATGAGGAGCCTGATGTATAGTGCAGCAAGTGACACTTCCCTCCTTGCACCCCCACCTCCATACATGTCGCTCTGCTATCTATCTATCTATCTATCTATCTATCTATCTGTCTATCTGTCTATCTGTCTATCTATCTATCTATCTATCTATCTCATTTGATGTAGCTCATCAAAGCCTTTTATCCATTTGCACAACACCATGAAACGTGTCACTTCTTCTGAGCTGAATAACCCAACTGCGTATTTATGAGCTTTGTTGATGTTTACTCGACTGCTGCCTCTGGCTCCCTGCAGCCCGCAGATCAGGGTGCACATGGCCCATGATGCAGATAGGCCCCACGTCTGGGGGGCCCAGGTAGACTGAATGTGCGCCAGTGGGACATCCGCGACTTGACAGCTGCATGAAGCTTTTCAGCGTTGTAATTTCAGATAATATCCCGAGCGCTCACTCTTCTCGGCAATTTGTATGTGAATAACCGAATAATTTTCCCTTTTGTTCCATCTGTGCTACCTCAAATCCAAATAAAGATGCCTTTTAGTATTAAAAGTGGTAGAAAATTACAGGTAATTATCTTTGACGGTAAAAACGCTGTAATCAGCGGGCTACATCAAAAATTACCCTAATTATGCCTGCATTTATGAGAATGGAAAAAAAGCCTCACTTGGATAAAAACCCACAAATTGTCCCAAATATCTCCTTCATATTGAACGCCGCTGCAGCTGGCTGCTTTGTTCAACATCGATCCCGTGGAGCTTGGCATTTAACGGCCTGCATTAGGACGGAGAGAAGGGAGAAAACATTTTGTCAATACTTCTAATAATTGAGGGTGAAATGACAAGATAAGCTGGACCTGGAGCAAATGTCTTTCGAGGTGAATGTAGACAGCAGCGGGGCAGGGTAAGTTAATTTCCTCCGGTGTTGAGTGCATTTGATAAATCTATATACTGTGGCGTTCTTCATCAGCCACTGAGCGCTTTTGGATTTATTTAAAATGTTTACTCGGATGAAATGGGCTTTTCACTGAGCACTGTGTCATTACCTTATGTTCATATTGTCTGCTTGGAGCTCGTGCACACCAGGGGGACGGGAAATAGGCCTGTTATAATGTGATGTTGGCCCAATATGAAGCGTAAAAAGGCCTATTTCAGAGTGATGTTTTTGAAATCATGCAACAGCAGGCATCTGTTTTTTTGAGTCACGGTTTACTCAATCTGACAAAACATAAAAAGTGTATGTACAACTAAAATCGTAGATTATATTTACAGACAGACAATTTGCTTGGTTTTGCATGTTGGAGAAACAACCAAAAAAAAAAAAAAAAAAAGCAGTCAGGAGTCCACCATGGCGGAAGGCTCTGGGCGCCACGGAGAGTGTAAGCAGTCTTTGCCCAAAGTGGCTAAAATGTCACTGATAATATTTGGTATATTGACGTTCAGATGTTGACATGAATGAAAGCATAACAGATATGCGAGCCCACTGAACAGCCATGTACGCTAAAAAATGGTTAGTTCCCTTTGTTTGTGTCATCACACCGAGGCTTGGCTGCGTTTTTTATCTCCAGCAGAGGAGCAGCCGAGGGGGTTTTTCTTCTCCTCCTCTCCAGCATCCAGTCTCTGCGCTGACACAAATTGTAGGCTACGTTGGAAACTGTATGGCGGAGATCCGGAGGCCTCCAGACAGCTCACTGACCCTGTTGCCTCATCAGTCTATCTCTGCATTGAATCTTGATGTGGGGACGAATACCAGTGAGAGTAGCCGGGCATGTAGCTGTTGGCCGGCATGTTTACTCCTTTGGAAGAAGCCGAGACGTCCCAGATCGGAGGGATGGTCGGGGAGCGCGGGGAGAGGGACATGGAGCCCGGCATAGGGTCGCTCTCGTGCGGGTTGCCGCCTTGCTTGAGCAGCTTCTTGAACTTTGACCTCTTATTCTGGAACCAAATCTTTACCTGCAGCAGAGGAGGGTGCATGTAATTAGTGGAGGACATGTGGATAAAGACGCAGTGTGGAGAAGGTTGGTTAGTTTCTGCAAAATTGCAGGTATTAAATTTAGCATTAAATATTAGAGAGATCATCAGCAAAACAAAAACACACACCCAAATAATAATAGTAATATAACAATCTTTATTATAATCAGACACATGATGGTTTCCAGGAGTTAATGTGAAAATCCAGAGTGTAAATTCCTCCTCATACCTGGGTTTGTGTCAGTCCTAGAGAGGCAGCCAGCTCGGCGCGCTCCGGTAAAGCGAGGTACTGTGTTTGCTGGAAACGGTGGTTCAGTGCTTGGAGCTGCAAACTGGAATAAATTGTCCGAGGTTTGCGAATCTTCTTGCCTTTCCCGTTAAAACGAATTTCCCCATTTTCAATCACCGTCGTCTTCTGCTGCTCTGCAACAAAAACAGCCAATATTATTATTCACAACCACAGCCTGGATGTACCTGCATTTTTTGTGTGCAGGAAAATTGGCCACAAACGTGTCTAAACAGCTGAAATATTCCCTGAGGCTGAGGATAAATTCAGAGGTGCTGAAATGTCTGAAAATAAAAAAAAAATCTGGCCGATAAAGGTTGACATCTCACATTGCCTTTAAGCGCCGTGGCAGCCACAATCCTCATACGCTGTCATATTTAGGATATTGCTGGTAATGACATGTCAATTAAATGCTAATTACAACATTCAAGGCGTGCGGGCTGCCTAATTTTCACGAGTAGTTGGTGAGGATTGCACGGTCGTGATGATCACACCCCGGGCATTAAAAACAGGTTTTGTGGGAGGTGAGGGGAAACAGGACAGCAAAACAGGCTGAGGAGGTAATAGGTTGGATCTCGAATTATCCGGTGCCGTTTACGCACGATTTTCTTCGCCCAGCTACGCTTGAAAGATCAATCGTCCGAGTTTGGAGTGGCCGTGCGGTGACTCGGGCATGACACCAGCACTGGCAGGGAGAAAAGGTTTGATTCCCAACTGTGGGCCACCCCGTACTAACACAAGGTATGCGCTAGTGGTGCTGTCAGGCGCCGGGGATGGACATGACGCGGTGCATTTTTCCACTCGGCTGGTGAAAAGGGGGTCTCTTACCTGTGCCGTCTAACCTTGTCTGTCCTCCCGTGTTGTTGTGATAGGATGGCAGGTACGGGCTGTGGTGCGGATGGCTCACGTAGGGGTAGGGTAACGACCTGTTGTAGGTGTTGGTCCCGGTGTACGCGGTGTTGTCGTGCTGGTGGTGAGCGTGTGAGCCGGAGTGGAGACAGTGCAGCGGGTAGTGGCCGCTGGCCATCGACGGGGAGCTCTGCTGTGAGTGCGACTGCTGCCCAAACTCCATGAAAGCAGACTTGGACGAGTCCTGAGCCTCCAGACCGTCAGCCATCGTAGTCATGGTCATCATCGAATTTTCTGCCTTGAGAGCACTCACCCCCCTCTCTCTCTCAAGACCAAATCGGTTTTCTCTCTCTCGCTGTGCTGTTGTCTCTCTCCCCTCTCCACACGCGAGCAGATATTGTCCTATTAACACCCGAAATTTTCCACAGGCGTCTTTATTTTCCCCCCTTGTCGTGTGATATTCTCACTCAAAGTGGCGGAAGCTAGGCATAAGTTAAGGGAGAGATTTTAAGGTGGATTCTGTTAAAATTGAGCCCTTGCTTCCAGACTTGATGCAGACACTACAAGTAAAATGGTTTGTCTCCAAAGGGCAGCGCCTCCCGATTGGTCATCCAACCCAACGTCATCAGTGCTCTGCGCTTCACGGAGACTTGAGCTGGAGTTAACCCACCTTACCAGCTCCCACCACAACTATGGGGGAAATAATATATGGTGGGAAAGACGCATAATTCCTACAGACAAGCTTCACACGTAAAACCAGCTCTTTTGGAATTGCCGAGTCGGTTTTGTTTTTTACCCAAACCCCCAAAATTACGCACGACGCGCAACATATAGCGCGCGCTTTGATTTATCCTGATGAGTCTATATGTGCCTCTGTTTTTTTTTTTTCTCCTCAGCCTTTAACTCCTCCTCTCCTCAGGAATTATTAACTTATAGCAAAGCATCCTACAAACATCCTTTTTTTAAAAAAAAAAAACAAACATCCAAATTATTTTTTAACCAAAATACTAATAAAGTATTTGCAAGATAACAAAATATCCACACTCACACGTCAGCTTTCATTTTTTAAGTGATTAAATATTTTTGAAATTAGAATTAAAAACATTTATAAATGAGGGAGCAATAATCCCAGTCGTGTTCAATTTAAAAGCTTTTTTAAAGACACTCTACTTATTTATACTGGGGGAGTGTTCTGTTTTATGTCAAGGAAACTTCTGAAGCAGGTGGAATAGCCTTGGAAATAAGTTTAAAAAATATGCCTATACCTCCACTATTTTTTATTTACAAGTTGTTTTTTTTTTGTTTTTTTTTTTTAAGAACAACTGGTTATTAAAGAACTTATTTTTTCCAGTGCAGTATTTGCTTGGATGTCGCCTAATGAGCAGCCCCTCTTTAAGCCCCCCTCTGCTCTGAAAGTAACATATATTATAACTGTTCGCTTTGCCTGGGGCTACTGACCATATGATTAAGGATCTCCAGACAATTGAAAATACAGTACATGTGACACATCAAATAACAATATGCCTGAGGTACAATAGGTTATTTTGCACATAGAAGGGTGGATACCGTGATAAACTGACAGTGTCTTTTATCTCTGTTGTAATATGAGGCCTGATAGGGTCCTCAATATATGTAAATTATACAGTTTGCCTCTGAGGGCTGCGAGGTTCGATTCGCATATAAGAATAAAATGCTATTTCCGCAAATGAAATAGGTATTCAAATTATGCTTTGCACCACTTCCAGCACACGTTTTTTGCCGCAATGTAGCATTTCACCCAAAAGGAAAAAAAGAGGGCGATGAAAAATAATTATGGTTGCAATCAAGTTACTAGGAAAACCTATTTGATTAGCGGCCACACTTTACTCAAATTGCAGCTATAAAATTAAGAACAATTCGCCTGTAATGATTATGGACTGGATTTATTTTGGGAGGGTGGAATAAAAGTGGATATAGCATAAATTATCCCCTAATTATACGCCAGTGTCGCCTCAATTATCCTCTTATCAAAAATGGTTGTCTAAATGCAGCGTTTAGTTTCAATTTTCTCCTTTTCTGTAACAAGAACTTGGTACCTTGCTATTATCGTCAGCTACGGTTGTTATTTACTTTGTGGGATTTAAAAAGTGCACAACCCAGCCGGATAATCATTTTACAGCAGCGGACCAAGAGAGGAGCACAGAGGCAGGGATGTGAGCCACAGCACATCCACACGGATTTCTTCCATGCTTCCAGACGCTTAGATTGAATTAAATTTATTTAAGAAATCAGGGGGCTTTGGTTGTCGTCAGGAAGGGCTGCAGGTAAGAGCTTCCTTTGAATGCTCTTTTTATGTACAGACACTGATGAATGATTTTACTGCCTCTGATAATTCTGTATTTTTAGTGTGTGGCCGTGCAGACCTTGCAGCACACCTTGGTCACCCCTCAGTGATCTAACATAGTGGCCAATTCCCCTGCCCGTGTTCCACTTGGACACGCAGAAGAGAAACCAGATCCTATAGCTTTTCTAATCGCCTTTGAGTCCTACTACAAAGACATACATGCTTTGCAGTAGTTGCTTCCCCCCCGTGGGCTTTAAAAAAATTCTCGATTAAGATGAGACATCTTCATTCTTCAGGTTTTTGCAGCATCATCTGTGTGCAGGGTTATTAAGTTGCGGGTTAACTGTGCCTCTAAGTCTTGGTGTCCCGCAGGCGTGTTGGGGAGGCTTTTCTAGGCGCACTGAGATTAAGGGAAGTGGTGAAAGGACGGATTTGTTTGACTATAGAGAGCATGACATACTCGACCTTGGTGCTTTTGAAATGTTTAAGATGTAGCCCTGTTGCATGCATGCTGACAACCGTGCCTGATTGCAGGACACATGATGAAACCATCGGCCTGTACCGGATGTTATCAATGAATCAATTCGTTTCGTTTAAAATCAATTGTGCAAAAAATGTTTTTGAAATTTTGACACTGTGCCCCTAAGGCATGCTCCACCTGCTGCACCATGTCCCCCTGTTGTACTCTGGCCCTATTATGAGTTCATAGCCTTATTCTGGAGAGAAATTATTTTATATTTCACTTCGTCAAAAAATGTCAATCACAAAAAATGAACAGCGTTCAGCTGCAGATCTAGAAATCACTTTGTCCCTAAGTAGATGATTGACCTTCAGCACAATCAATGGCCGTGGCGGTTTAACAGAAGTGGTCTTTATTTCCAGCTGTCTTATAAACGCTGATGAATGACTCTTTAAAATCACTCCAGGCCTGGGATTTCCCTGACATCCATTGTACGTCGGCATACGTGAAAACTGAGCATATTTTTTTGCGTTTGTAGGTGTAACCTGGCGTTATTGAATGCTTTACACAGTCCCCGGCAGTTTAAATATTATTAAATTTGGATTGCAGATTTCAACCCAGATTGGTAATACCAGTGCTCACTTAGATAAGGTAATTTCCGCGCATATTACATTGTAGATTTACGCAGAAATTGCGGCTAGAGCAGTTTGAAAAAGGTGTAAAATATAACTCCTCATCTCTGTGCCTCTGTCTGAATGTGTGTCACTGGCTGTTTTTAACTCCGCACGTCTTTTCTTGTCTATCTGGCCACATGTGTTAATCATATCTGAGCGTTAACACGGAGTTCCAGCAAGACACAGGTCATAATTGTAGCGAGAGGCTGGGCGTTTGCGGTCGGTTCCCTCTAACAGCTATTGACTGGCTCGCATGGAAAAGCCACCTCCTTGGCTGCTCAGCTCAGGGGATCCGGGCGGTTTTTTGGGGACGCTGAGGCTTGTCACTGCAGACAGAGACCGGAGAGGCACTTAAACAACATGTCTCCCTTTTTTCTCCGCAACGCAAAAGCCACTGGCGCTGCACAGACAGCCAGGCGTCGACGGCTCTCCATCTCTGCCGCGTGAAGGGCGGGAAGTGGCGAGGGGAAAGCGCAGATGCATACCCCACACAGCTGTCAGTATAACATCGTTCATTGTAACTAGATTCAGAGGGAGCAACCCCCCCCCCCCCCCTTACACACACACACACACACACACACACACACACACACACACACACACACACACACACACACACACAGCAGCCCCAAAATGATCACCGATCAGCCTTTAATGCTCCAGCAGAATTCATCCGTGCCCAAATGGTGGCGCGCCGCTTTTACGCACACAAATTGCGCACAGCGTACTAATGCAAACCCACTTATGCAAAGCTTTGATGTGTTTTTGTAAAAGCGTGCAACTACACCAAGAAAAATTAGTGCGGTTTTGTCATAAAGAAAACCATGCGCTACCCGGGGCAGACGACTGTTTACAATAAGTTTTGCATCATAAATTAGGATTGCATTATCTCTCCGGTAAATAGCAAAATTGGCATATGCATGGCCCCAGGTGCACGCGAGGGCCTTCAGATGGACCCAGCCTAGCGTGTTGGGGAGTGGAGTTAAATGACCACGAATAAGCAGAGGGCCTGGACCACTGAGTCTTCACAGCCTCTCATAGACTAATGGATTTAATTTGGCACGACTGAAGCCGCACTGGTCCCACTCAGATCCCGAGTCCTAATTAAGACTGCTTGTTTCTCTTGTCGCCTTCTCTCGCTGCGTGTTTAGGTCCAGCTGAGTGATGGCGCTGCTCGGTTTCCTGCAGCAGTCATATGCTTTTTATAGGTTTTTGTAATGGTGAAAAGAAACAGAGGCTGGTGAACCTGAAATTTTGGTGTAACAATAGAATAATCCTGAGTAGAAGAAGGCTATAGAAATGGCGACAATGCATTTAAATTTCTGGCCATATTATCAGTATCACTGAGACAGTACACGGAGAAATAGCGAAGGGTGACGATAAAGGGTTTGAAATACACTAGTGGTCTCATATTAGCAGATTCAAGACCAGAATATCATTTATAATGTATATATTTTATCAGTTTAGGTTCAGTGCAGCTGGACCTGGTGAACAGCCTAAACTCCATGATGCTATAGGCCAACAACAAAAGAGCTGTATCCAAAAAGTTCATCTGAATTTTATGTTGGTGACAAATAAGACTATAGTGCCGGGCCGTGCATTGGTCCCCCTTTTTTCCTCTCTCGACTTAATACGCGACATTATTAGGTCTGACAGCACAGTGGTCGGTCTTGAAGGAGAGGATTTGGTCGATAGATGACAGACAGGAAGGCCAGCAATCATGGGCTCTTTTTTTATCAGAATGTACTGTTCGATGCCGTTTATCCCTGATGATAGAAAATTGCTCTGTTGCCAGGACGCTGCCGCCGAAATAGAGGGCAGGAGCAACATTTCCATTTTCCTGTTTGAAAGCCATTGAAATGAATTAGTAAAAATGAAAAAAAGAGGAAAAATGAGAAAGAATCCCCTGGTAAACAAAGGAGAGCAAACAAAGATACCATTTTCTTTTTTGCCGAGAATCCACCCTCCTCATTTTCTCCCCCTTTTTTGCCTCCTCTTCCTGCAGGAGCAGAGTGAGGGTTTTACTTCAACAGTTGCAAATCACATGCTTGGCTTCTAATGTAGTCCAAGGCCCGGGCCTATACTTCAAAGACAATCATTTATTTCCCAACCTCCTGGAATAATTGGAGCGCCTTTTCATCTGTCGTGAGCGAGGAGGAAAAAAGAGAGGGAGACATTAAGAAAGAATACTTGACAAGGATGAGCATTAAACAAACTCCTGAAATATTTAATCATAAAGCATGAATGAACAGTAACCTGTCACAGTGGGAAAAATGAATATTAAAAGACGAAATCTGATTTAATCAGAATTTAGAAAGCGTTTGGACTTGGAAAATGATATGTGCAGTCGTTAATTATAGCACCGCCTTTGCTTTTAATTTCTAAAATTCTCAAGCATTTTGCGTCGAAAAATATTATTATTATTAATATTATTATTATTAACATTATTAGTAGTAGTGGGCTGTTGTATGTTACTGCTGTTATCCCGCCATTATCGACATTTTAAATCACCAGTTCGTTTAAAGTTTTTAAATCTTACATTTGGCATTATGCTGCTGACAATCTCAATGCATGAAAAATAATAATACTTATATATTTATTTATTTTTAATGAAAAATTATCACAGAAGGTTTAAATACATGGCGGATATATTATCAAGCGTCTTATGGGTATTTTTCGTTAAGGTAATATCACAAACTGCAGTCTGAGTATTATTTATCAGTGACACAGACAGATCCTGTGGTGAGGCCATCATCAGTGCACAGGAGAGAGGGGAGAGAGGGGGTTACTGTCTGTGTCCGAGCAGGCAGGTGGTTTAAAAACCTCCACAGTGCTGCTCTGAGCGCGCCTCCAGCGCGCGCCACACGCTGCATGGAGCGTGATAGATGGAGAAATGACACCCGAAAAAGGGATTTAATAAATTGTGCAAGGATACTAAATGTCCCACCATAACTGCTTGTAGGAACATAATAATAGGCTGGTATTATAGGGATTAAAATGGCTGGATTCTTAATGAGGTGTGGGAGCAAATTAATCTCGATTACAAATGCCAGAGATGAAAGGATGTTTTTACTGAACACTTGAGAAATAAAAGAAATTCAGTGCACAATTCTTTTCACATCACACGTGCATCCCGCAATATCAAAGATCTAAATTGAGTTATATGCTTTGTAAGGCCTGCTTGTGAGCTCATTTTGATGGCTGATGCCTGTACAAACATGTTGAATTTATTCTTTATAGGATAATAATGACAGCGAGACTTAAATTTGTAGCATATGCTGGATAAACAAAGCCACTGCTGACCAATTAAAAACTCACTCAGACCAAAAGGTTCATCTGCAAACGCAACCAGATGAAGCTCTTAAAAGAGGAATACACACTGAGACAGGACACTAAACTCCACATAAAGTGTTTTTAAATGGCACTAGACAGAACACAGACTGCTATTGATCTGATGCAGGATTAAAGTTAGCTACAAAACACTGGAAAAATCCTGTTTGTGGGAATATTTTGCAGATACATCTCTCACAAGAAAACACCCACACAAACATATCCCCAGTGCAGACTAATAAAATAGTGTGTGTGCACTCCAACAGGAAAGTCCTGGCCCTGAATGAATGCTCCACTGGAGGAAGTGCTGCACACAATAGACAACACTGACTGCGAAATAAAAGAGCTTGAAATTTAAGAGCACGGTGTGAACCGGAGTGGAAGAAAAGTGCAGAGAAAGGGAGTCACACCTGGTGAAATGTGCGGTGGACAAGATGCTGCTCGGGTTCTCATAAGCTGCGAGTTGTAGGAGGTTGTCAGGTGATAGCTGTGGACCTTTGTCTACTGCACCTTAGGAGACACTCCTACCTGAAACTGCATTTCAGATCAGGCTGGGTTTTGGTTTGGTCTTGTGCTCTGCCCTCTTTAGTCATCGTCTTGCTCATGAAAAGTTGGAGTAACAGAGTAAATGATGTGTGGTATTTGTGCAAACCAACAAAAGTTCAGATTCAGTGTCCACATTCAACTCTGGTTATTTTGCAGGAAAGAGAAAAGAAGGAAACATCCTCTTCAGGCCAACAAATGTCCAGCTATTAAAAGTGCAAAGACCTAACATCTGTTTTAAAGAACTCACCTTTAAAAGTAAAAAGGACTTTATTTGTTCCACTTTTTTTCTACACTGCAACATAATATTAAAGCTGAAATGTGTCACGTTTAAAAAGATTCATATTCACACATATCTATAGCATACATTTGCACTCAAAAACAATTAACCTATTTTATTTCCTCACAGCTCTTACCTGCACCATCATCATCACCATTAATATTACTACTATTATTATTATTATTAGCCGGCACTCGATGTTTATTTTGGTGCTTCTGTTGTTGCTGTTGCTGCTATTATCATAATCACCATCATTACATTCATCACATCTCCAGTTCGTTTTAAGGCGTTTAAATCTAGCATTTGCTATCACACTGCAGCTAATCTTGAAAAACAATCCCATGCAAAATATAGAACAGGAAAAATGGAAATATTAGAAAATATGAATATTACAGGATGTTATTGTAGGATATTTTAAAAGGCAAGAATAATATCAAAATGCTCTGCACAGACATTTAAAATCCCTTCAATGATGCTGCAGGATTATACATTTAAAGTGCTGCTAAGAAACTAAAAACTAATAATAAATATGAATTTTCTGTCTTCAAATGTTCAGAAGAACCTTTTTTTCTGAGAAAATTAAGAACTGAAACAATAAAAAAGTAACAGACAAAATCTCATTGCGTCATTATAAGAATTATTTCATTCTTGAAATAAAAAAAGCTGTATTTATTAATCAACCAGGACCATATAAACATCACTTACGTCCTGATAATTATTAGCTTCCTAACAGAATCATATAAACTGCAAGTGAAGTCCAGGGCCCTCTCAGCTAAACCGCAGACCACAGATCAGCTCAATGATTTGGCCAGGAGATCATGTCCATAACCAGCCTCATAATATCACAGTTATTAATTTGTTGGCTGGAAAGCCCTCAGAGGCTTTATTTTCATTTGCTCTGAACTGTCAGATTGGAGTGGGGAGATTTTTTAGGACTTTGTCCATTTTGGTGAAGTGAAGGTAGCCAATTATTGTCATCATTGCCCTTGAAAATCTATTACGCCTCACCTGAGGGCTCACTCAATCAAAGAGACTGAAGGGGAGCGATTAACAGATGACTTCTGACCTTTAATCCATCGCAAAAAATCACCCAAAAGAGCCAGACGGCAATCAGCATTTCTCCTTCACTCCCATGTTGCAAACTTTCT
This sequence comes from Epinephelus awoara, assembly GCA_035609425.1. Classification (NCBI taxonomy): domain Eukaryota; kingdom Metazoa; phylum Chordata; class Actinopteri; order Perciformes; family Serranidae; genus Epinephelus; species Epinephelus awoara. Next base: position 12,714,197 of record CM069310.1, on the reverse strand, counting down.
TATTGTTGACATCTAACCTTGGGCATCGTAATGGCAGTTCTCGGTTTGGGACCTTGAATGTTGTCTTCCGTCATTATTGTTTGAAAATGGATTGGCCACGTTCAACCTTGAATATTTCTGAGTCTATCAAACAGAGTAATCACAGTTTGTAAATCTCTTTTCAGTTTTTATGAAAAATGTGTTCCAAAAATGTGTAACACTCTACGTTAAGTCCTTTTATTTAGGATTTATTAGCAGCACTTAAACATTTAATAAATGGTCTCTAAGGGTTAATTAATGTACAGTATTTGTCCATGATTATACTGTTCCTATGAAGTTCATATTATCACAGCTATATTATTACTCACATATATCTGCTTACATTATAATAATCAAATATTAGTAGACACGAGGACTTCACAAAAATTGTTCCCCTTTAAGGTCAAATGATTTAAATGAGTTTAATCAAAGACAATAACTTAAATAGACGCAACATGATCTCTACAGAGAGTTTAAAATTAAACCATCAAGATGTTTCGATAGAAAAATCATTGTAGTTGAAATTAATGCATTTTGAATTTAAACAGGCTCGTTGTGCCTTCTGCCAAGCTTTCTCTGGTGTATTGTAGGCCAGCTTCCTCACCTGGGGGAAGATGAGCACGAGTCAGGCAGGCATCATGTCCTGGCGATGGCCTTTGCACTCATTTATTTCCACCTGAGTAATTAAAATGAGCTCTGGGTGGTAATGTTTTTAATTTCAACAATCAGCAAAAGGTGAAATTGATTTTTGTAGGAAATGCTTATGAATAACTTTTTTCCCCCCTCTCTCTTTGTCTCCCTGTTTTCCCCTCTCCAATATCTCTCCCTGGCTTTTCCATCACGCCCACATCCCTCTCATACATGTCCAGCCACTGGTCTCCATCTCTCCTCCATCCCGTCCCCTTCTCTCCTCTCCATATTCCTCTTCATACCCACTCTACCCCTCTCTTCCTCTCCCCTCAACCGCGCTCCCTCTCCCTAACCCCACACCTCTCTCCCCCTTTTCCTTCACCCACCCCACCCGTACCCCCCCATAGGTACGCCTCCATCCCCTCTTGGCAGCTCCATCTCCTCCTCGCCTCCCCCCGTCGTCTCTCCTCCCTCTCCCTGGTTGGTTTCCACAGCTGTGGTGAGTGAGGGGCAGATGACCGGAGAATTGGCCCCTGGGAGAGCGCTGAGCCATCCTGGTGCTATTAGGCTCGTGGCTAATAATAGGTGTTTCAGACCAGGGGAAGATCAATCAGGGGGAATCATGGGGAATGTTCGGAGCAGCGCTTTTTACACATCGGCCCAGATGGATGAAATTACACTTGTCAGTTTTTAGTTGCATTACTCCCAAATTGGTTGTCTACTCTTTTTTTTCTCCCTCTCTCCCTCCCTCCCTCCCTCTCTTCTCTCCTTTCTCTCTCTTTGCCCTCATTCATGTGTCAGTGGCCTGCTAAAGGGATTCAGCGGTGAAATCCCTGTCATTTTTGTCTTTTCCCTGTTTAGCCCTCAGCCAGCAACTCTGTTGCCTGCATATGCACTTAGAAGGAATCAGTTCAGGATCTCGTCTTATGGCTCGGGCAATTTTCATGTTCTATTGTGCAAGTGACTTCTGTATGTGCTGTGCATGTTTAATAAAACAATGTGATTCATTCTCAAACACATGAAACAGTCAAAATGATTAGTCGATAAACAGAAAAATACTGTTATAATTTATTAATTTATTTGATAGATTTTTCAAGCCAAGCTTTTATCTGTTTCGTACCACTGTAAGTTTAATAACGTGGGGTTTTTAGACTGTTGACCAGACAATAAAAGACATTTGAAGATCTGACCTTGGCTCTGGAAAATTGTAACCCACATTTGTTCATAGATTAAATGATGAAAAAAACAATCCATCCTGGTCCTAGTTTTGAGTGTGAAACAAAGGCTCAGAATCACAATGCATTTCTAATATTAAGTTGTTTGCAAAAAATTGTTCTCACACCAAATTGATAAATGTGTAAAGTAATGATTGTATTGTTATTGCAGAAAGAGACTGTTTAATTGTAATGTAATTAAACCTGTCAGGTGTAAATGAAACTGTTGGGCTGTCTCTCACTGTTTGAAACTGAATAAAATTTGCCACACAATACTGTCTCTCTTTGGTTTTTATTTTAAACATGTATTGATTTGTCAAATGACAGCTGATGAGTGAAGTTGTTGCAGAAATTTCTGAAGCAAGCACATGAACAAAGACTAAAAAAAACAATGAAATTTTGCAGCAGGAGGTTTAAATCAGGTAGAAATCCTGGCCTTGAGCAGCACAACGCTTCTTTACTATTTCCAGCCCAATACTCCTCCTGTGATTGATTGATTGATGATTGATTGATTGATTGATTGATTTAGACTCAGACATTTCTGAAAATGCCTCACCAACAAGGCAGCTCAGAATGTGATTGCAGAGCCACAGATGTGGAAACTGAATCACCTGAGCTGTTGCAGGGAATGGCAGTGCATGCAAGCCATACAGCATATCATCTAAAGCCCCTTAAGCGCCTGATGTGTTACATGATAACTAGCACAGCGTGCCAGTCGCAAAAGGTGACTACGGAGGCTGAGAGGGATCATTTTGATGCAGCCACACAACAGCTATTTGTGTCAGTGATTTCCACTTTTGACTAGGCGTTGACAGGCTAAAATGTTTAGTGTTTACAATGCTTTCCTTGCAACTTGTCCTCACATTAGTAATTTCCCCTTTATGTGGCAACCTGCTAAAGCCTCTGGCACAAAGGGGGGTATAGTATTGATATATTAAAGTGCTTGCTTGGGTTACTCCTGTGGAAGACAAGCGGCTACTACACCCTGCCATCAAAACACAAGCGTGACAATCACAGCAGAAGATTGGCTGTGTTGCTAAAGTAGCTGCTCTGAATAGCTCACTAGGGAGACATTTTTCCCCCCACTGGAAATCAATACAGCCCCCAGATGTTGGGGTCTCCCGGTCCACGGAGCAGCCCTGATGCGGAGATGTTCCTCAATGTCTGATTGCACAAGGAAGACTGGAAACAGAGAGGCTTCTTTGACTGAAAGCACGGTGACCATGGGGGAGGGAACCAGGGCCTCTGTGAGAGAGAGTCTCCTTAGCAACGGGAGGAAAATTAACATTGACATCCTGACTTCCCAGCAAAACTCGTCCCAGGGCTTCTGCTGGATATTTCCATGGGGCGAGCAAAAAAAAAGAAGAAAAAAAGTGATGTTCAAAAGCTGATATAAAGACACACACTCCCTGCTTGTCTTCCATTTATATTGAAATGAGTTTTTTCCCCCTCAGCTCGGCTCGTGTGTAGTGAATACAGAGAGTCCTAATGTATGTATTTTGCTCATTTTACTGTGTCTGGCGTTTCCGCGCCTCTCCTCTGTGACTCTGTGTTTGCCTCCTGCTGTGGTAAACACAACATTGCTATGATAGCACATGCATTTCAGAAAGCTCAAAACACCGCCGAGGAGCCGAAACATTCATTCTCTCTCTCCCTCTCTCAATCTCTTCCCCCCTCTCCCTCTGCCTCAGTCAGTCCTCTCCCTCACTTCCAGCCAAGGTATTCAGCTCCCATGATTGCAAACACGCATAATGACAGCATCTCCCGGGGGCCAGCGGAGGTACCCCACTGATGCTGAGAGACTCTATCCTGTCGTCACATTGCGGGGAATTTGTCGGCAGTGCACAGCGGAGCCTGGTGAGCTTTGGCAAGGCACAGCCAGAAGCTGGGCTGGCTGTTTTTTGTTAATAAAATGAAGTGCAAATTGTGCCGGGCTCGTATGCATTGGAACAGCTCACTGCTTCCTCCCATTACGAGGCCAGGGCGAGCGCCATGGAAGCATAAGCGTGAATACATTATAAAGTAATGAGGAAACATCCAGGAGAGGGTCACGGGGGGCGTCAAGCGGCTCCAGAGGCCTCACCAAGAGCTTTCAGTGTGCTCCATGATGGATTAGTCATTCGCGTTTGAAGAGCGAGCGAGAGGTGGAGTTCAACAATGTTACACATAGCAACAGTTGCTAAGAGTTGCAGCGAGCGAGGCCTATTCAGTTTGTGAATATGTACAGTTGCTGCCGAGCAGGAATATAGGTGAATAGAGATAGAGCTGTTTTGTGTATCAATGATGATGATGGTGACATTTCCAACAATGCCACACAATATTCATGAGCATGGAAGCACTGCTAGGAACCATGGGTAGTGGTGGTGGGGATAATAATGTAAACCATTCATACCATGGCAGCACAAGAGTGGTTAAGAAAAAAATGTCTGATATTTGGAATTTGAGGCAAATCTTGCTTTGTGGGTGTAAAAATGACATCCCAGTTCCTGCCATGGCTGCAGCTGGAGCATATCGCTCTGAAGAATCCCCCCCTTAAAAAATGAAACCCATACAGGCTTGGATACAAAAAGCATGCATATCACTCTGCTCACCAGCAAATCATCCGCCTAACAGGAATGATCAAGCCCTATTTTAAACCCAACTCTCTGTGATATGTCACAGAAAGCGTTCAGTGACACATTTAAGCGAGAAAGCCAGCCTTGAGTGCATTACATAGAGTCTCCCTGTCAATCACGCATCACACAAACAGGTCACATTCTATACATTCTGGTAGGGTGGGGTGGGTGGCAGCGAGGAGAGGAGGGGGAGGCTGGTTTGAGCCCAGTGCTTTAGAGCCACTTTCGGTTTCTCCACGGCGCAAACGCCCTCCCATTGGCATTCAGTCTCTGATGAGCCCGCCGAGCCGCAATGGAGTCGCCTGATGGAACGCCATGGCAACGGCCGACACCTGGCAAGAGTTCATCCCACCTCCTCTCTCTCTCCTCTCCATCATCCCCCCCCTCCTCTCTCCTCCCCCCAGATGCTGGAACATATTTCCCTCAGACTGACTGAAAGCCCCTGTGAACAAATAATGGGTGCACGCCAGTCTAAATAAAGTGCGGTTTATGAGTTGCGGTCAGAAACGTCTCCCTCTCTCTCCCTCTCTTGCTCTCTTTTTAATGTTCTGTACAAAAAAACAGTTGCCAACATTTTTTTCCTTTTTTTGGGGCCATATGGCTGCTTGGTGATTATACAAAGCCATTTTTTCCTTTCTCACAGTGAGGCACATAGTCAAATAAAAGAGAGCGGCTCCACACCAGTAGTCTGCAAACCCATTTCGTAGAATGGAACAAGGCTCCCAAGCCAAAACAAACCGATGTGTCCCTTTGCCATTTTTCAGCCTCAGCTTTTCAATAATATGTTAGACCTTAGCCTTGAATAAATCTTCTGCAGCAAGCTTCAGCTCGGCTGTGTTATCAATTAATCAAATTAATCAAGACTGGAGGGAGTTTTGCAAGGCCCTCGCAATTCACTGAGAGGTTGCATAAATATCCAAGTAAACCACTATTTGATGGAAACCCCAGAAGTATTAATCACATAAACTAAACTTACTGATGATGGAAGATGTTGTTTCAGAGTTCTTCGCACAGAAGTCAGGTTTAAGTCTTTGCTATTAGTAATATATTAAACGAGAACTTCAACGTTGTGGGAAACACGCGTACCTTTCCAAGAGTGACCTGAGAAGACTGATATGACTTTCATGTCTTCCACGGAGCTGGAGTCAAAACATGGATAACTGAGCTTAGACTGGAGACAGCTAGCTTGGCTCTATCCGAAGTGGAGGAAAAGCCTAACAAGAACCCAAAGGCTGACTAATGAACACACTGTATTATTGCACATTTAACTTGTAAATAAATTGGAAGAAGGACAATTTGCGGTTTCAGGGGGACTTATGTGCTAAAGCTTTCCTAACGAAAAAAAGGAGAAAACTAACAATCTGTGCTGACACTTAATCATCCGACAAGTGATGCGTGGAGGCAGTTTTAATTTCACACCACAAGTGGAAAAGTTGCTGATAAGTGCAACAGTAACGTTACATTGTCACTCCAAGTGCCACACCTAATAAACAAAGCTTTATTAGCAGTGCCGGTGCCAAATTTACTCGCACACTGAGGCACAAAGGAGGGAGGGCAGGGAAATAGCACTAGGGTTGTAAGCAAACTGCGGGAGCTAGTGTAGCTAAGCTAACAACACTATTCCACAAGCTAAGAATTATAGCTACAACATGTTTGTCTTTATCCACTGCAGCCGAGTAGCTCCCCTCCTTCTCAAATTCAAAGTAGTTTGTACTTATGAAAACCTTTGAAAGAACCGACAGCCAAAACAGAGAGGATTTTGCCACCTGCGCTATAGTGAGAAATGCTAGGCATATATGGTGGATAAATTGTTGTTTTGTTAAGAAATAGTTCCAGTATGACTCCTAAAGTCTCAATTTTACATTTACTGTTCATGTACAGCTTTGGCAGCATGGTGGTGCCATAGTTAGCATTGTCACCTCACAGCAAGAGGGTCTCCAGTACGAATCCAGGTTGAACACCAGTGGGGGAGGCCTTCTGTGCGGAGTTTGCATGTTCTCCCCGTGTCAGCGTGGGTTTTCTGTGGGTTCTCCGGCTTCCTCCCACAGTCCAAAGACATGCAGGTTAGGTTAATTGGCCTGCTGTCTTCAGCAGTCTCCCCTCATCAAAAAGCTACCAAAGTGTACAAGCTAATGTTACCTTTTTCACCGTTGATTCACATTCAGTATAAGGATAAAGGAGCTCACTCAAAGACACAAGTGACGTGCTGGACATTCGAAAGTTTTCTTTCTACTCCTCAGCGACACCCTGCTCTGGAAAGTGTCCCACCATCTGCTTGTTCAACTGGGCCTGATCCAAAACCATTGTCTCTGGCAGACTTTAAAAACGTGCAGCAGATGCCCCTGGGAAGTGATGTAGCAATACTAAGTTTAAGTGTAAAGTAGTCATCTGACCAAGCAGCACTAACAAAACGTTAGCAAACCACAAGTTCACCATTATTCTTATTGTTTCTGACATATGCTCACTGCACAAAGCAGCAATGGGCATGCGCTAATTGAGGCGATTACGTCATCATTTCCCAAATGCTGCGTGTAACATAACTACATGGATACAAAGTAACTGCAGTTTTTAAAAATATGCGCCTTAGAAGGTGCTGTAGTGACGTAAAAATCTGTCTGCGTGTGGAGGAGCGCTAAAAGATAGAGGAAAACATCCAATTACAAAAATATATGAAAAGGCATAGTCAGGGCCTCAGAGTTCTTTGAAGAGTTAGCAGCATATTGTTCCCTGTTTGACAGAGTCATGCTAGCTGTTTCCAGTCTTTATGCTAGGTTTTGTAAGCACAATCTCACTCCAGCTCCATACCACAGAAACATGAGATGATTTCAATCCTTCACTCTCACACCTCACACACAAAGGATACTTTACCTCTGTCTTAGTTGCAGATGTGTCAGTGGTACACCTGATACACATCATAAGGCATCACTGACAGCTGACAAGATGAATCCCTGTGTCAGATAATAAAAACAGGCAGGGGAAGATGGTAACTGGCTATTTTCACTTAGTCCCCTGGTGACTGGTGCACGTTCATAAATACACCAGCTATCAAGACTTGGTTTAGCAACCTGTGATTAGTGTCTGGGTCAGCACTATAGTATGGCGAAGCCCCTCGTCTCGATTTCTTTGGGTCTGGCAGCATTTATAGGCCCCATTTTGTACCCTAAAACCAATCTGTGAGAGCCAAGTCATGCCAGTAAGAAAAATCAAGATAGCTATTGCTGTAAAATCAATGACAAGGCTTTGAGGTTTTAGCAAAGAGAATGGCACAAAGAATCATATTTATGAATCTATCACATCCACCAGAAATGATTTCCCCCATTTTAACAACTTCAAGTTAGAGTTAGTGGCCAGCATAAAGTTTTTTCCCCCCATTTTTCTGATGTTTCTGCAGTGAAGCATGTGGCCATCACCAAATCATTTATTTGCCAGAGCCAAGTAGGTACAAAGTTGAAGTGGAACAGAGAAAAGTGGAGAAAAAAGTTGAATGGTGGCTCATAAAATTATGAGACGGAGTAATAACTTTAAATAGTGTAATAGCGCTATGTTTAATTCGAGCTGGTGATCATGCTGCTCCAAACATAATCACATTAATGCATGCACGCGAGGTGGAAAATACCTATTTGTAAGTCTATTATGACAGTGCTGCACACGCAATCGCTGCAAGAACTTTCAGCAAGTTTGCCTCTAATCCCTGCAACAACAAACTATTGTAAATTGCAGGAAAATGAGCAGAACAACCTGTGCATTATGCACTGTCATCATTGTATAAAACTTTGAAAAATGTGTGGTAAACTTGAATGTAATGTCGCCAGAAAACTAAAAAAAAAATGCTTGTAGTGAATGCTCTGCTTTCAGCTTCTCTGTGACAAATTGTGCGTCATGTATAATCTGTGTTAAGTATGTAAGTGGTGTTATTTAAATACCTATAGCAGCATACCAACTCCATGTTCATGGAGGCTTAAGAGGGTCTGGATAATATCTAGGTATAGGTGTGTCAAAATGATACAAAGTTATGTATCAGAAAATCAGGGATATATCCAGTTCTGCATAAGTCAATTTAAATTTAATCCAGTTTTGGAATTAATTGTTATCTTTTTGTTACACGTTTCAAGAACATACAATGTTTTTATCTCTTACATTTCAGGCACAGCTTCATGTCAGCTAACAGGAGGAGTAGCCAGGACTTTAACCCAGGCCTGAGAGGAGCCAGAAGTGTTAATGAGCATTAAAAAGCTCTTAAAGTGTAATCATCTCCATGGACCCTCATTCTGAGGTAATGCCTATCACATGGCCTCTGTTGGCACCCTCACTCCTAACCACAACCCACTCTCCTCCTGGCCAAGAATCATGAAACCAGAACCCTTGAATCAACCAGCTCACACTACAGTGTTACAGTGGCTTTCGTAGACGTGCAAGACGGTGTAAAATTAGAAGACGAAGCTATGACATTATTGCATTTAGTATAACAATCTGCTCTCAGATATGCTTAGATGTGAAAATTGAGCTAAACGTCAGAGTTATTCATTGGAAGAACATCTGTTGGTTGTTCACAAGTTTGTCTTTGTGGGAACAATTATTAGGCAGTCCGTCTTTTGTATAATTCGATAATCACATATTTGTCCATTCACTGGGTAAATGAGTGTAGTTCACAGAAAAAAATGACCCTCCCTTCGTGCTGCTGAATGGACAGGCTGGGATAGATGTGAATGACAGGTGTGAAGTGGCCAAAATACTCCATGCACAACCAAAAACAATACTCTTTGTGTTCGCTGGAGAAAGACGAAACAGGTGACAAAGAGTTTGCGCGTGACACACTACATCAATGTCACATTGAAGGGTCTAAAAAAAAAAAAAAAAGTGGCGGATGTTTGTTTTTCCTCACATGGACTACTTCTTTCTGGAAATCCACTTAAGAGGGAAAGAAAATGAAAAGTGAATACTCCTGTGGTTTGCATCAGCCAAACAACTGTCAGAAAGGGAATGAAAAAGAAGAATTTCCATCAAAATAGTGGCTCTTAGTTCTTTTTTTAATCAGAAATATTCGGTTTAACCCTGTTTCATGAGTGACAGAGATACCAAGCATTTGTAAGTGTGTCAAAAGGAGATGTGAGGGTGCAGAATGGCCTAAAGGTAGTCAATAAATTACTAAGGGAAAGCTATTACAACTCACCACATGTACAGTAATTATTGTATTTGTATGATAATTTCATCCCGTGCACAATGGACAATCAATACTGTCAAAAAGTGCCATAATGTGCGATAATTTGACCATTTTGTGACACTTACAGGTAGCAGTCGCTTCAGCCCAGTAACCAGAAGAAAATGCTGGTTATGTACGTTTCTGCAAACCACAAATAGCCTATGTTACATTTGAGCATTTCACACATATTATATTAATGTTTATAAAGGGACGTAGTATGAGCTGACTTTGTCATCCAGAGGTTGAGAGGATGGTGGATGGCGTGACACCTAGATGAGTCAGCTGCCAAGCCACTGTTTGAGACTAATATACTGCACAACAAAAGCGGTTGTGTTTTATCGGCCTGCCGTTGTTTTTACCAAGACATTGTTGCATTCCCAGCCAGAACAGTGCCAAGAAAAGCAGGTATTTCAAGACAAAACATGATTGTTCCCTAATCATAACCAAGTGGTGTGTGCCTAAGGGCCTGACACACCAAGCCGTCGGTGAATGTGGGGCCGTCGGAGAGCGTCTGTTCTCCTAGTGTTTGCGGTGTGTCCCACGGCGTTGGCGCTAGTCAGCTGTTGTCTGCTATTTTTGAGTCAATTCAGCATGCTGAATCTGCGACAGAGACAGTGGAGCTTTGTTACATGTTCAAGTGCGATTTTATGGCCAACTTAGACAAAGGCAACATTAGGTGAGGCAACAGTCGGTTTCGCTGCCACTTCTTTGATGTCTGTTTGGCGTGTCTGGCCCTTCAACCTAACCACACTTAATCACAGCGTCGAAATGTAAGTAAAGGTAAAGTTCCAACGTATCCACTACATGATAACATACAAATATAAGGGGTTAGCAAAATATGGTTCCTACATGTGTGTTTGTATCTCTTCTCATGTGACCTCTTTCCGGCCTATCATGCCTGCTGTAGGATATGATCAAAGTGACTTGTGACTACAGCTGTCTTTCTGGAGCTTGAACATTCTCATTAAGGTATTCTGTGTTAAGTCAAGTTGTTAAATGCACCAGTAAGCCCAGGCATTTATTTTATCAGCTCAGCTTATGGTCTTAGATGAACAGGCTTGTAAAATTTACATTTTCGATTAGCTGTACATTTTCGTGCTTATGACTCACATACAATACATTTCCTCAAACTACAAGACTTTTACGCCTCTAGTACCGTAGTTGAACATTTCCCATCGGGCACTGCTAATGGGGAGATCAACGGAGCGATGATTATGGATGGAAAGTTTTTTAGCATTTTAGCTCAGACTGAATTGGTCAGGATGATCTATGCTACATGATTTATGTGACGTGTAGCTACTCAGAGTGTATGGAAGTTTTGCCTATAAACACTGTAGATGTCTAATATGAGGTTTTCCTCTATTATAAAACATCTCATACATGTATTGTCTGGTTTACTGTGATGATTAACAGCATTTTTGTACATGCTAACGTCGCTGATGTAATATCCCGGTGCTCTTATATTGTGCAGCAGTCGTCCAGTGTGAATTTCATCCATGCTAACATTACTTGTGTGAGTAGGGTGCTTTTGTGCTCTAAACCCATTCATGTTTTGGGACATACCCAGGTCATTTCTTATCGCATCAGCTAACTTCGTGTAGTCTTGGTTAGCGCTGTTACTGCTCGACCACTTCTCACTGGAATGGGTCATGTAGTATAGTGAAAGAGTATTAGGGACAGGGAGGATGAGTGCCACATATTGTTTAGCAACACAGTAACTTTATTTTCAATGATATCTTTATTTCTAAATACTGAAAATGTCCTTGTGTAAACTATCACGGCATTGTGGCTGTGAGTTTTCTACCCCTCTGCTGCGTAAGCATCTTCAATTGTAAACAGGAAACCTGTCTATACTGTGGCCAACCACACACTCTTCCCTCCTGAGGAAATAAATATGTGCAGGCGAATATATAATTTCAGCACACATTGATACTAAAGATCTTTTCACTTGTGAAGTACATCAACACCTACGGGGTGTAACTAATTTTCATCACAACAACAGTTACAGTAACACTAACTCACGCCACCTCTGGGATTTATTAGCTTTCAGTGCAAAATTAAACAAGTCTGCTTTTACATAACCACCTCAGAATGGCCGTCGTAAATTATCACACGCTCCTGGTGTGTACCAGTGTTGTTCCTCCGCTGTAAGAGGACACATGTACAGCAAGCACCAGGGGACAAACATCACTCTGTCCTCTTGATTACAACAAATAAATACGACTGGGTGAGGGATACATCTTCCGTGAGAGTGTACACGGAGCACAGCACCAGGATGTATTTATGAATTGGAGCAAAGAAACTTGAAATGTCAATCTCTCCGTGAGCAGCGGGGTAGCGATGGTTAGTTACAGAACATTTTCTGACTCACTCATTCAAACTTTGTTTTACAGCGCTGACACGCACTCATGACAAGCAGCTAAAATGCTGCCTAATAAATATCGCCTCCGTTTTTATGCCTGCTTTGAGGTAGCCCTAATTAACCAGGCACTACACGCACTCCCCAGTGACATATGTCCCAGCCCGAGCCAAAAATAACACCGCCCTGAGGGAGGATGGAGGACGGAGGAGGTGAAGGTGTGTGCTTTGTTGTGTGTCTACGTTGCATGCGTAGGTATCTGTGTTAAAAACTATGTGTGTCTCTCTGTGCTGCTTGTGTAAAGAAAAAAAATGTTCCAAGGGCCACAGTATCTCAGATTTTCAATTCGAGTGTGTCTGCACATTTGCATTAAGAGTGCAGGCCTGCGTCTCTGGTGGAATCTCCCAGAGGAGTGCTTCAGAGGCCGAGGCCCCGGGCGATGAGAAGAGCCTGCTTCCATGTGAGCGAGGCCGGGGCGCAGCCACCTGTGAGAAGGAGAGTGGAGGAGGAGGTGGAGGAGGAGGAGGAGGAGGAGGGGAAAAGAGAGATGGTGAGAGGAAGGTATATGATGATAAATAAAATAAAGACAGAGGAGGACAGAAAAATGATTCATCTGTGTTATATTTACTCTGGTTTGCAGAGGTGGAGGTGAAGCTGTGGTAGACTGTGGTCACAGAGGGCAGAGGAGGGCTGAGCAGGTCCTATAAACCCAATCAACTGTGCAGGGAGGTGAGGAAGCAAGCAATAAGTTATCACAGGGGCCTCTGCACATTAAGAGCAGTGTGTGTGTGTGTGTGTGTGTGTGTGCGTGTGTCTACACACCTGTAACAACCTTTCCGCTAAATGGTTGTTTGCTCTGCATCTTGTCTTCAACCTCCTCGCTCTACTTTCCGCTTTCAGTCACCTCTCACCTCAGTTTTCTTCTTTAAAGAATGTTGGCCTGCTTTACTCAGCCTCCGTTTTTAACCTTGTGCATCCACGTTTAGCTCCAAACAAGTGACAGAAAAACACAGGAAAGTTGCAGAGTTTTCACACTTTTTTTTGACCAATGACATTACAAAACTTTTCCATAATATTTTACACCATTGCCTTGACCTCAAGTAGTTTAAATAATAAAGTCAAACATTATTAAACATGCACTTCGCAGGCATTTGCTAGTGTTGCTAATTTTACACGTTCATTAGACATTCAAGCTGCCAAATATTAGCATGTGCTAATAGACGAGACTTGCAGAAATGGGTACTTTGCAAAACATCAAACCTGTAGATCCTGTAGATAGATTTCAAAGCAATTCGACACAGTTTGTATTCTAATTTTGATCAATTTGTATGCATTTATTTCTTGTTAAACAAATGTTTTTATGTACATATGTAATACTTTTTTTGTGACCTTGCCTGATACCTTAATAAATTAAGGTTAATCACAGTCATGTCCCTCCAGTCTTCCCCCATTGCAGTGGATCAATGGCTCAACACAGTGGGTGAGTGTTGCTTATCCAGACATCTATACATATAAGGATGTGCTTAAAATAAATAAAGAATAAAGTAACATAAAATAAACAAATAAATAACAACAGCAAAGCAAGGCTAGGCGGATGGGAGTCAATTTAAATAGGCTATTTGAAAGAGGTGAGTTTTTAAGCAGGATTGGAAAGTGGAGAGTGTGTTGATGTCCCAGATGCAGGGTGTGCAGAGCGGCTGAAGACTCCAGACCCCATGGTGGTCAGGCGGGCTGGCGGGACAGTGAGGTGGATGGAAGAGTAAGACCTGAGAGTGCGGTTGGGTATGCAGATGTGCAAGAGTTAGAAGAGGTACGGAGGAGCTTGGTTTGTAATCGCGTAACTTTTCCAGGAATTTCACGACCTTGGGAACCCTGTGTAAATATTAGGTATCATACCTCATGACTAATATTCTGCATGTAAGTGAAAATTCAATACCGTCGACATCACACATAAAAATATGGGCATTTGTGGGCTCCAGGTACGTTTTACAATTGTTAAACCTTCATGGCTAAAACACATATAATATAAAAAGAAATAACTAACCTTGTGTGTTCTAATTGTTCTCTTAATGTGTCCAAGGTTTTTTTTCATTACACATTTATTTTAATAGAATCTCCATAGGGAAAAGATTATGATGGGGAATCAGCTTCAGTTAAAACCTCTAGTTAGCCTACTATCAACAGATAATTAATCGACGGAGTGAAGAACTTATTCGATTTTTGGCCACTGGAGCAATGCCGTAATCTGAAAACACAACACATATGGCCAATAACAGGTAAGCCAGCAGTAGCGTGTTTACTCATCCAGCAGTTAAAGAGCAATATTTGAATTGTGTCTGCTCACCTGGCAAATGTAAGACCAATATTCACTCTTCTTTTAGCTCTGTTTTTGGTCACCTCCAACTCGTAAGGGAAAAACCTGGGTCTTCAGCTGCTAAATGCTCCACTATGCTCACCCACAAGTTGCTAACTTTATCTGCTGTTTAGTGCTGAGCGGGTAGCATACAGCTGGAAATGTGGTTCATGAAAGCGGTGAGAATGAAACAAAACAGTAAAGTTGCTGGCTGTAAAATCAACACAAGGAATTGAAAGACGTTAAAAAGCTTTGTAGAGCTGAGGGGAAGTAGCATGTTTTTCATTTCATAAAATTTGTTTTATGTAACTACTGTTTTCAATAAATTTGACAGTAGTGACAGAAACCTTTATTGGAAAATGAAATATAGACTTCATAAATTCAAATGTACCCTGACGCTGCACTGGTAGATTAATATAGCACTGTGCTGTTGAATCCAAACCCAGGCATCAACCACTAACCCAGGAGCCAAAAGCTGAAGAGCTGATCCTTAAGAGTGATAATTGGTTGCGTCAAGTCTCGACACAAAAGTGTGGTTTAAGACACAGCTGTTTCTTATACATCACCTACCAAAAAAATTCCACATTTGCACCTACACGTGCTCCTAAATGTTCACCAAGAGCCAGAACCTCAGATCCAAAACATTACCTGCTTTTTGTAGCCAAGAGCTAATTGATATTTTTCCACAAACAGCATCCAGTAAAGTTCTCTAATGGCCTTAAATCTTAATCATTGCAGTTGCTCTAGACTAGACATGACATCATGGCAACAGGTAGCCCAGTTTGTTCCACGGGTCTTTAATCATCAAGATTGCCATCATAATGGCTGAGTGGGCCACTGGTTCACAAAAGAAGTCCTCTGTGTGTGGAGGAGTCAGATAAGGTATATGTCTCTGCTTCAAACAGTCTGGAAACAGAAGAGAAGAGAACAGTGTTTCCTTTATTTCGATGATCTCGGATACGATGATACACCAGAACTGTTCCGTTTATGAATATCTGAAGGTTGCAATAATCAAACAAGATGGGAATGAACATAAGAGAATGAAGATGTTTCTAAATATGGTGCAGTGCAATGGACTAAACACCCACATATGGCTCTCAGATTTTGGACAATCAACAGTTATAGATTCAAACCATCACCAATGACCAGACCCCTGCCAAAACACAATCAACTCCCTGTCGACACATTCGCTGCAATCCTTCCTCTTTTCTCTCTCCTCTTCCCTTCGCTCCTCCTTAGCCCTGCATGTTGGATGCCTCGGTGTCAGCCACACCAGTTATTCCCCTAATCCTAAACAGATTGGCTTCCGCCACAGAAGAAAACCCTCAGTCTGGCCGTCTCCTCGGCGCTTGCTCCGCAGAAACCCCATTAATCGGCAGCACATGGCGATAGGTTATGGAATGGATTATGGGCCTTGCAACGTATGTGGTCCGCTGGCTGCTCCGATGGTTGCATGGTGGTGTTCAGGGACACACTCCCTAACGAGGAGACAGAATTGATCGGCGCTGTTCTCACTTTTACAGCCGCCCCGACCAAAAGGGGGAGGGGGACAGTTGTCAGTCATTCCTAATAGTTGCTCCCCTCAACAGCGGAGTCAATGGCTTTCTCCCTGATGTGAACACTGCATAGAAACTCATGCGGCGGGCTGAACGTGTAATTATCAAACTTGGAGCTGCTTATTAAGATGAGAAAGAGGACAGGGCGATTGTGTTTCTTTTATTTTTTGTTTCTCGGCACAATAGAGTAAGTGGAGGTCTGTGAAATCATGGCGAGGAAGAAGGATCTGAGAGGAGGAGGACAAGGGAGGGAGCGGGGAGGGGGCAGAGGGAGAGAGAGACATGGGGAGAACGAGATAAAGGAGAACACACATGTCTACACACACACACACACACACACACACATACACGCACACACAATAGTCAGAGAACATAATAGTGAGGTAACCACAGTTCTCTTTTTTCTACTGCTGTGCCAGTAGGTGGTATGTGTGAACAAGTGTGTGTGTGTGTGTGTGTGTGTGTGTGTGTGTATGTGTGTGTGTGTACCACCTCTTAGGGGGTGGGTGAGGTCTCTGAAACACAGCTGCAAGGCCCGCTCTGCCTCTGTCATTTGTACAGCACTAGTCTGCCAAGGGTGAAAAGTGACCAAAATTATCCAAGAATCCAGGGTTAACTGTGTGTGTGTGTGTGTGTGTGTGTGTGTGTGTGTGTGTGTGTGTGTGTGTGTGTGTGTGTGTGTGTGTGTGTGGGGGGGGTAGGGGGTGTCCTAATTCAGGAGGAAAGGGTGAAAATTACACCCCTGCACACATGTCCAGAGAGTGGATCATACACCGGGTGGTTGCAAAGCCTTCTGAAAAGGGAGGACGGTGTGTGAGAGTGCTTGTGTGTGTAGGGGTGTGTGTGTGTGTGTGTGTGTTGGGGGGGGGGTCAACATGATACCTCAGATTTTAATCTATTACACAAGAAATATACATCTCACCACCCTAGCATAGGCTTCATATGATGCTGATTTGCTTTGCCAAATTAATAAAAAGCACAATAACTTGACAGATATCAAGTTCACTTCTTGTGTGTCTTGCATATATTTAGTTATAGTCTTCTGAAATGCTTGGTTGATAATTCAGGTTCTGGCTGGATGAGAGGTTAATGTTGAAGGTGGAGTTTTTGACCACTGGTGGTGCTATAGAGTCGTGTTTTTATGAGTAGTCCCGACTTTGTTTGTGACATCAATGCGCAACGGTGAAGATTCTCAGTCATCCAGGTCATGGTCATCTTAAGTGCCATATCATAGGCAGCTTCTTGAAGTCGTTTCACCTCTCATCTAAGAGGCTTCTTCACTTCAGTGTGATATACATTACTGCTAATGTTTTTACACTATTCCACTGGTAATGGTAATATGGTAACAAATGCAAGGGAAAAATGACTGTCAGCAAGTAAACATGGATATAAACAATGCAGGATTTAAAATGCATTTTGGTGAGTAACACTAAATGTAATCAGATTTTTTTTTCTTTACAAGAATAGAATAGGTCTGAGTGAGGAGGATGGGTAGCCCCAACCAACAGTGGAAATGTGTGTCAAAGTTGTCTTGATGTGATGTGTTCGAGAGCTGTGAGCAGTCACTGGGACTAAGGTTACTTACTAAGCTAACTGTTGATGGTAAATACCCCCGAACTGCAAGCTGGCTACTTGTACACTGATGAGTGGGTGTGGACACTTTGGAGTTGGGATATTTAAAGGCATCTCCAATGAAGCTTTGCTGAGTAATGGAGAGTAACTTTCCAATTCCTGTTGCTGTTGCATACTCAATAATGTATTTACTTTTTAAATGGGTAAGAAGTAATGAGTAACTAATTACATTTACAAATCAGTTGCACAACACAGCTCACATACATTTGGTAAAGAATTGTATTTCGTTGAATTACTGTGTAGATGAGGTCCCAAACATTCACTCGCTGTATGCGCAAGAACACGTGACTGGTCATTATGTCTGAGTGTGTGTGTGTGTGTGTGTAGGCCTATGTCTGCGCATGTAAAGCTAAACAATGGGACTGGTTCATAGACGCCACTGCAAGCGGCCCAAGGCCAGAAGGACGTTGGCCCAACAACAGCTCATACAGACGACTCCCTGGCTTCTTGCCCATTATCTTCCCCCAACCATCCAGCCAGAACTACTCTGTGTTCTCTGGCCTTTTCCAAAGGCTAATGAATAGAATCCGCGGCAAGACCTGAGGATGCCTAAAAGGCCATTCTGGGTATTCTACAACTCTGAGAGGACTGTCTACTCACCCACTAAATGGTTGCTTGTGGTTGCGTCCTCACGCCTTTTGGGTGGTTTATCCTAGAATCACAGAGATATCATCATGCTCATAGTTTAATAAAGACGTGATAAACCCCTCTTTGCAGATGATAGCCCTCTTTTATTTTGAATTAATGCTGTCTTCTGACGCATCGAAGAAAGATGAACAGGTCAGTGTTCGACAGATGAGCATGCAAATAAAAGCAGTGGTGTTCCCAGCCTGTATGCCCTTTAGTGCCAAGCAATCAGACATAATTCAGGTTGCTGTAGTTTTTAATTTCAAATGATTTTATTACCATCCAGGATAAGCTGGATTTTATTTCATTAGAGCTACGGGCTAACCTCTTCACACTGCTGCACACTGTGTACAGTGTGTAGTGTTACTGCTGGTATTACCAGCTATGTGTTGTATTTTTTTAATGCTTATTATTCTGAGCTGCGGATGTTCACATAATGGAAGAGAAGAGGTGTTTCACTGAGCAGGTCAACTCAAAGTTACATCATTCTAAACTCTTTATCGTCTCTTCACAGAGTTAAAAGCATTTAAAAAAGTGTGCACTTTATTACATGAGAGGATTTTGGGGAAACTACTATGAAACACCTGCGTGCACGTGGCTGTGTTTGTGCGTCATGGGAAAATTGATTCTGCAGCCTTGTGAAAGAAACTGCAACAATAAAATGCCACTGAATTTTAGTGTTCTTTAGCATTGTAAACATACGTGGTATTCAAACCAAACCAAACACTGGCTCTAGTTAGGGCCATTAGTGTTGTGTTTTCGCATTGGCCGCCATAGTTAGCAGCCCCTCTGTGATGAGCCAAACAGTGTCGGAAAAACGCAGATTTTTAATGTGAAACTGCTCTATTGTGTGTTTTTATTGGTTTAAATCACAGCGTCAGTTTGTTTTGGAGAGGAAGAGACCTCAGATAGATAATTCGGGCTCCCGGTAAAAACTTCCTGAACATCTGGATCTTAAATGATCAGAGAAAAAAAGAGAAAAAAGTGCAAATTAGCAGTTGCTGGGCTTGCAGCCTGTCTGCAATGAGCTGAACAGCGTCGAAGAATCACTGGACTACAATGTGAAACTGCTTTATTGAGTGTTTTAATTTTTAATCACCTGGTCCGAGGAAGAGACCTCTGCTGAAAATTCGGCTCCCGGTAAAAACCTCCTGACAATGACGATTGAAGGCATCCTAACTAGGAATTCACACTTGCAACACGGGATAAATTTCAGCTGGTTGCAATACAATCCTCACTGCTAGATGCCACTAAATCCTACACACTGGTCCTTTAAGCGAGCGTGGCTAGTGCTACAAATACTTTTTTGCATGAAAATGTTTTCCAGGGGAAAATGTTTAGTCAACAGTGACAGGACAATATGCTAATGCTGATTAATCGACTCATTTTGGATCAAAAGACCACGTTATCCTCTCCGACCATCTTTTCAGGCAGGTTGGTGGGTCCCATTAACTTTGCTAATGATGAACTATAATCTGACTCTTTGGAAAATCCAATTTTCCTCTGTGATGACGATGGAAAGGTTCCAGAGCAACCCTGAACTGGCCTGCGTTTCCCCTTTTCGTGTGTCTAGTTCTGAGAACCTCCCACACAATCCTACACTGCTTTGCTCTGGATCAAAGGTACAGTGTGTCATTAAGAGAGCCTGAAATTATGATAAAGGGACTCCTGTTACAATTAGCGGGAAGTTACCCCTTCACCATCCTGGTTTTGTAGTCTTGTTGAACGGGCGGCTCTAGACACGAGAGCATCGTCTCTGACCTCTGTTTGACAGTAATGATTGTCCCTTGACCTCAGGCTTTTTTGTCTAAGTGATGATGACCCTGCCTGTATTTTGTTGAGACATGACTAAGCAAGATCTGGCATGGGTGATATGGTGTACAACACACCATAGTAACAGGATGGTTAAACAGGGAGATGATTGAGTTTCAGTAAACTGAAACCTTTTTTTCCTCTCCCTAACCTTAACCTCCATGGGCTGTAGGACTCTTTAAACCACCAGCTGCACTTTCAAATCTCATATCCCGGTATGCATGCATGGGAACTTGTCCTTTTTCCCCTGCAGTCCCCCCTCCTTGCATCCCCCCATCCACTTCCTGCTATCTCCAGGGCCAATCTAAAGCTGCGCTATTACGAGTCCTGTACTCGGTGTGTTGGCGGCCGATTTAGAACATCAACACCATCAATCAACCCGCCGATGGGGCCAACCAGCTGGCTGAACCGTCCTGTCCCACTGCCGGACAATTTGTCATCCGACGAGGCCAAGTTGCGTTCACGTAACTACACCCAAACCTTTCTCCTCCCTGTCTCTCCCCTTGCTAAAAACCTCTTTTGATGACTTTTTGACTTCTCCTTTCAACTACTTCCTTGAAGCCTCGGCATCTTGACTCACAACAGCCTCTTTACCAAAAGCTTTACAATTGTGTTTTCTGTCTGTCGCTCCATATGAGGATAATAAACACTTCAGCACCCACGGAACAAGGCTCACTTTGGTTCTTCTTGACTGATGCTTTTGTTTCTGTTCACAGCTTGTTTTATTCCGTGTTTTTTGCCATTACTCTTGCTGGAAAAATAAGCTGTGTATTGGCCATTACAAATGTTTCCCCTTTTGCTTTATGTGGTTCACTGAGGTGGGTCATTATCTACCAAAATATATAGCCAACAAATAAACAAACAAATAAACATGCAATGGAGAAACCATGAGTCATTGTTCTATAAAACATTGGATACGACTATATCCCGCTCACATAAACTACCCAAATATTTGATTTTATGCGTGCTTCCTGTACACATGAGCGATAATAATAGAGTAGAACAGACTTTATATGTTCATAAAAGTTGTAGACACGGTCGATAAAAAGGAAGGCTTTTCCCAAACTAATAAAACAGAGGCAAGATTTATTTTCTGAATTCATGTCATCAACTAATATGCAAAAAAGGGAGACACTGCAGCTGTTTCATATTAAATGATAACTCTTTATTTGGTAAATCATAATAAGAAATCTGAATTACTGCAGCTATGCATGCAACAAATGGCTTTTATAAATTCTCTGTTACAATGATGTCATAGATTCCTCATCACTCCATAGCTCCTAACACACACCCTTGTGCACATACAGACACACACTTCCCCTCGTAATTGCTCAGTGTTCACTGCTTTGCCTTATTACTCGGTCGCTCTCACTCTCCGGGCCAGCTGAGAGGCCCCTGGGGGCACTGGGGGGGCCTTAGAGTTGTCCAAACACCCCAAATGAAGGTCTGGGGAAGTTCCTTGCTCTTTTGTCTCTGCCGTCTCAGCCAGGGAAACAAGTGCAGCACAGTGCGCAGACTTTGGAGTGTCTGCTGGGGTCATGATATGGCTGCTCGGCGGTCCCTCGCAGTCACGCTACCATTTCTTCCCTCAGCACCCCACCACCCTGGCCTGCCAGACAGCCGGCCCCAGCTGCACAACTTGCTGCCCTTTACCAGTTCAATCAGCCAAGGTCACCAACAATCAACCGGTGATGATGCACATCTGTGTCTGTGTGTGCGGGCAGGAAGGTATTGAGCAGCACACCTACTCTGAATTCTTTAAGGTCCCTCTCCAGACACATTTAATAGGCTACTAATATTTTGTTTAACAAGGTTTTCCCACATAATAGTTTAAAAAAAAACTGAGAAAGGACTGGAAGCAGATCTACTCTTTCTCCCTCATCGCAAATTTTGCAAGCATAGGTTTCGCTTTCGCTTAGCGCTGCTTGCACTAGTTTGCCCAGTGAAAGAGCAGTGCACGTCAGGATGGCTAGTGTTAGCATTAGAGGAAGTATCGGAGAGATTTAGCCATACATGTTTCAGCCTCAGTCTGACCTAAACGCAGATCAGGAGTCTGTTGTGCAATAAAATTGGCAGCAGACAAATCAGGATGATGAGTGCAGTTAGCATCTTTTGTTTGTTAGCTTGTACGCTAAGTGGCAGTGGCTGACACAGCATCAGTGGTTCTGCAACATTCAAGAATATCTACTATGATGGGGTTTCTTTTCATAAGGGATGCTGCCTGGCTGGCAGTGAGCTGAGAGACAGGCATGGACTGTAAGAAAATGGAAAATGAACCATTAACATATTCATTATTTATTAGCAAGCTCGCTAACATTAACTAGTAACGTGGCTTTCCTTGTCTGTTACATCAGGCACTGCCCTCATTCAGCATAAATATTGCCTTGGCAGGATATAGCCACTCGCTTGCAATCATATGTGACCGTGACCTTAGACAGCAACTGGCTTTAATATTAGTGACATATCTAGTCTAGCTTGCCCAGTTGCCACATTGCGATCTTCAGTAGAGGAATGTGAAAACACCGCTTTAGTGACTAACTTTACACAGATACAAGTCAATCAAGCTCATTAATGTTAGGCCACATAAACATAAGGAAAACACATTTTTTGGTGGAAGGGGATTTTGAATACAACAGTGATGTATCTTCCACTACACACACAGTTTTACAAATGATCAAGCAACTGTACGCACATACAAACACACAAAAATCATGCTGTTGCCATCTGCGGAGAGCTGTGTTAAATTTAGATGATCAACTTTCAAGTGTGTGCAAAGGATTAACAAGAGTCTGCAGCAAATCACAGGCGACACTTCCAAATTTCAGAGTGAAAATGATTTCTGCTAAACAGAACCATACACCAAAACTGGGCGGCTTTTTACGCGGTCGCACGCAACTTTATTTGCCTGCAAATAATTTTCCAACATCCCATTCAAGAATTGGAGTGTTTGATTTTCGGTTTTATGAGTGCATGTTTTACAAATGCTACACAGGCCAAGAGAAACTGTACCTGGCAGTCACACTGAAAAAGGCTTTCCTCACCTTCTCTGAGTATTAATGAGCCCAGAAACAGCTCACATCCAAAGCCAAAGTAGATTACATACAGTGCGAGGCAGCTGCCAAACATATTGCATGACAAACATCGGTGCAAATGCTGCTGTAAAGATGCTGAACTGGATTCCATCACATTACCTAGACACTGATTACAACAATTAATGTTTTAAAATCCAAGTAGAAAATTTATAGCAGCGTTATAAAAACATTTCTCGCATTACGAGGAATGTGATATTTTTTGCATTCAATCACACACTCTCAGTTGCAACTTGCACAGTGTTCTTTGGATACCTGGAAGAAGAATGTGTTTAGGGGCATGGGGGAGTGATTGGAGTGAAATTATAACAAGCATGAATTGGACCCCTGGCATTGGCCTTTCTCTGAAAACTCTTAATGACAAATCACCACTTTCCCTTTCACCTCCTAGTGTTTCATCTGGGCTCTACCCAGGTTGCTCTGCTCCAATGTGAGCGCCATATCATTGGCTGAGCCTTCTTAAGCCTCGCCCATGGCCATATTCTCAAGAAGAAAACTTTTTTGGTTTTATGCCTGCCTGGACTTCTGTGCTAAACCGAGGTTTACTCTTGCCGCTGGCTGATTTGAAAGTGCAGCCTGGCAAAGTATGTGGGAACCGTGGTGTTCTGTTGTAGTGCGAGGATTGATTCTGTGTCATTAATACCCCCTTGCAAAAAAGCATAAATGATAAATCATACATGTCTCTAACAATTTCTGCCTTCGCTAATTTCGGAGTGTGTGAAGGAGAACTAAGGAAACATTCAAATAGTTTTACATGTGTGGAGTGTATCGCAGCCTTTCCTCTCTGCTTAATTTGAGATGTTTATTTTCTCTTTTTCTCCCTCAAACTTGTGAAATTGACGATGAACAGACATACTGTGCATCTTTGTTTAAAAATTCATCGAAGGAGAAGAAACAATTAAGAAACAGTAATGACTTTACCAAAGGGGGGGACTTCGATGCCTACTCTTGCATACATTCCTCTCTGTTTCATCATTAACTTCCCCCAATACAAATAACAATACCTGTGAAGGGAATTTAAATTGATAGCAAGGGGGTAAAGTTAACAAGGACTGAAAATGCTTGATTAAAATGTAGACTTCATATTGTCCTATCTTGTGGACAAAGCTGGATTGTTATCATGCTAATTCAAAACACAGGATTTTTTTTTCCGTGGTTGTTTTGATAAAGTGCTAATAATTACATCTTTTTACCTGACCAGGCTGAACAAACATACAACCCTTGACCTCAGTGCAGAAGAGAGGATTGTGTCCCATTCCCAACACGAAACCACAGTCAGACCACCAGACCTGACTGATGGCTGAGGGATGCCGAAGCTAAATCCAAGCCCAGGTGACCACCGGCGGTCCCTGTCTGCAGCCCTCGTCTTGAGGTTCTAACTACTTAATAAGTGGCTGTCCCAGGTTTCCTGGACATAGTCCAGACCCACAGAGGCCCCCTTCGAACGGACGCCCAAAAGCATGAGGAGGGCTTCATTTATCAATCAGACCAATCACAGACTTTTCCGGGGCTAGGGACGGCCACATGTTGGGGATTAGGCGCACGGAATTCAGTACAACCAAATTGTGGAGGGTTAGTCAGTTAGAGATTATAGCAAATCAACAATGAAAAGAGATGGATTACACCACAGTTGCAGCTGGATCAATGTGCGGTGGGGATCACCTATCAATGTAAATTCAAGTGGCACAGCGGCCACTGTGGTTACGAATGACTTTATAGGTAGGGCTGGACAATATGTAGAAAATGAAATAGGATATTTTTAACCACCTCAACAACACTTTCACTTAACAAGAAAAGATACATAATGTATGATGCGTAAAATGCTACGGCAATTAAGTAACAGGCGAATGAAGACACCATGGGAATTACAAAGAAATAAAAGTAGCTTAACTAGAGAACGTCATTGAGAAAACTCAAACAGGGGTCTGTCCTGTAAAAGACTACATGTACAATATTATCAATTTATTGCCCAGGCCTAAATATAAGATAACGCTCAGTGCTGGGAGGGTTACAGGACAGATTACTGAATACATGCCCTAAAATGCAGTTATATGTCATTGGATTACTCTAGGTAACAGAATTAATAGCCTTGCTGAACTCATTTTTCTGGGTCTTATATTTTCACGGCAAAAACACACAACAGTGTCCTGGCTGTGCGTCTCCTCCACCGTTGTCGTGTGGCAGGTGCACTAAACACACTTTCTTAATGATCTGTCTATTGGGAAATGCACGCTTTATATGGATTTTACACCATGTCCTATCAGCGTCGCTCTCTGTCCACGCTAAATCTGTAAAGTATGTACTTCTGTTACGTCATGTAAACAAACCACGTATCTATCAGATGTGCGCTTGACTGATCTTCTTATGTTTGTGCTTTTTAAACAGAAAACACATTTGTGATATTTTCTGAAAATGACATAATGCATAGCCAACAGCAAGCAGATGTTATTAGCGACGTTCATTTACCAGAAATGTCCAGCTCCCTGGTGATCTCACTCCAGCAGGCTGTCACCTCATTTAAGTTTTTGTGGTGAAACGAAGAGGCGTTTGTAGATAACTCCCCATTTCAACTTTACGAATCAGCCATTCTTGGTCTGTTGCGAGGCTTTCGAAGCGAGCGACGGGATCAAACTGGCACTTGCCGCATCGCATTCAGTTCAGACATGAGCAAATTAAACAAGAACAAATCAAGTAATCCTTTTTAAGAAATCTACTTTTAACGACAGTAACTGTATTCAAAATACCACCAATTGAAACTGCTGCTCATATTTGTAAATGCGTAATGCTGTTAATCTTACTCCCCAATCCTGGTAATGCTAAATGCTCAACCATTTAGCATTAGCTAAAATGCTAAGTTATTGTAACAGTAGCATAATAAGCATCTACATTTTGCTTACATTAGTAACCTAAGACCATGTCAGGCTGTAACAGAAAGACCTGTGAGAGTATATTCAGTTAAGCAATGGTGCATTTTATTGCTTAAGAAGACAGCCTTTCATTAGCAGGAGGAAGAGATAGATACTTATTTTGTCTCTCAAAGGAAACATAATCTGACTTTAAGCATCTATAGGCATGTATGTAGATGAATATATCTTGCATCAAACTCATTTGCAGTTTAACATGTGCGGACTGACGCTCACCATGCACGTTTCTCCCGCCACATCCGCAGCATCTCAACTAAAATGTCTGAGTGAGTGTGACATCACTGCATTGCAAATAAGGCTCATCTGAAAGCCTCGGAGTAGATAATTATTGTTACCCAGGCAGCAGACGAGCCGTGAGCTGTGCAACTGATTTAGAAGCCGGCGGAGAGAGGTGAGCCGTCACCGTCACCTCTGGCATGTTGTGTCACTCCCGCTCATTTCCATCTCTGCGCACAGACGACAGACGAGGCTCTGACAGGTGTCAGAGAGGAGCAGAGCAGGTCTTGTCACTCATTCACTGAACCCTCCCCGCTGTGTGGGACATGCACACTTTTATATACCATGACTGTAACTAGAGAGAGAGGGGGAGGTGTTTCTGTGTCTGTGTGAGATAGACAGAGAAATAGAAAGTGACTGGGGAGAGGAGAAGGGAGAAAAATGGGAGACACATGGACGATGATATATGGAGGCAAAAAACAATATGTAATGATCCTCTTAAAATATCAAGCAGACCAAAAATTGGAGTAAAGTCTGGATAAGGGGAGGTGTTTGTTTGTTTGGCACACTGGGAGAGAGTTAAAGATTTTTAAGCAAGAAAAATAAAAAAAAGAAACCCAGGTAGCCAGAATTTCTCCATGTGTCATCTCTCACAAAGCCCTTTGTGGCGCTGATCTTGGGAAACATCGCAGCACAATAGATGCACTTCAGGCCTAAGTTAGCAGTAAGTACAAAGAAGAGAGAACATGCATCATTTTACCCTCTTGGCCTAAATGAAGAAAATTAAATTACCATTAAATTATTCCATTTTTCAAGAGGAATTATAGAAAAACATCACAGAGCTCAGTCATTTAAATATACCTGCATGTATGGTGTAATATTTCATATCTGTGGGTTCCACTGTTTCATTTATCTGTAATATATTTGTAGCAGTCAATGAAAATATGAGTCAATTCACCAGGCACCATTGCCAAAGAAATTAACAACGATTTTACACAGAGGACAGCTTAAGCTAATGACTTTGTGTCAGCATGAAGATAGACTTTGCAGATAATGGGTACTTCCAATAAGAGTGCTTTTCACAGAGGGGGTTATCACCTATGGTAAGAGTGTGTGAGTGCTTTTCACGTACAGTATAGGTCCATGGCATTGGACCATGGACACAGAGGTAGTACACTATTAGCGCACATTACTGGAAATAAATTAGCATGTAATTTTATGATTTTATTAAATGATATTTTGGAGGTCTAAAAGTACAGCTGCTGTAATTGTGATTGAAAGTGTAGAGCAGTGGATTTATCATGCATTTATGCAAAGGAAATTTAGAATCTAAAAAGATTGCAAAGCCTGTGAGTGGAATTTGTACTACCTCGGTGTTGGTACCAATATTAAACGGTATTGGCAAATAACTATTGAGTCATATGGTGTTAATGCAAGAGGCCGGACTAAGTTATTGTATTGTAAGTCACATGTAAGTCTCAAGTCTTTGTACTCAAGTCTCAAGTCAGAACTGACACGTCCCAAATCAAGTCCCAAGTCCTGAACTTTAGGTTTAGAATCTTAAACAAGCCATGACACACTCTTCATTGCTCCTCATGTAATGCCATTTTAACTAAAGAGTAATAATCAATAATAATAAGTAATTAATTTACAAAAATCATTAATGCTTTTTAAAATTTGTGTTTATTTGTAAAACAAGTTTATTAGAAGTTGTTGCATCTGCATCTGTAAATTAAATCAACAAATTACACTTTTCTAATAACATACTTTTCAATCTGTGGGCTTGGGGAAAGGTATCAAGTATTTTTAATTCAAAAGGCTCAAGTCCACGTGAGGTCACGAGTCACTGGTGTCAAAGTCCAAGCCAAGTCGCAAGTCTTTTTTGATTTTGTCAAGTTGAGTCCAAGTCATGTGACTCGAGTCCTCATCTCTGGTTTACTCCGACCCTACAGGCAGTCTAGCCCCACCAATAGAGGTGTCATTGTTCCTCAACACCAGATTTCAACTAGGGGCTCAGGCAAAATGGAGCTAGACCCCCCATATTTCATTTCTGCCTCGCTGATAGCATTTATCAGCGGTGTCCTGATAAAAACAAAATATGCAACTTAAGCCCGAGCAGGGCTAAGCCGCCGAGGTGGACAGGATTACCTGGAGGCTAGCCGGGACAGGCATCAGATTGTACTGTCATAAAGGGCCATTAGCCTCTTGGCAAACTGTACCTCAAGCCCAAGATGACAGAGCTTTTCAAGACGGACAGGGGGGAAAATATGAAACTTAAATTCGTCATGACAGACATGTCAGTGAATGAGACCCCCGGAAAAATGGCTTCGTAGCGCAAAACAAACATAAATAGATCCTTTATTTTTGTGTGCATTTGACACCTATGGGAATTGACTTGTCAGTATTACAAAGTCTGAAATAATCAATATCCACTGTTCTCTACTGGATGTCAGTATTTATACAAAAAGAGAGACTGGGTTTCCACACAGCACACAATGGAGTAGACTTACTGACTAGCTGGGATTAAATTTAATACAGGATCTTGACAGACATATCCTGGAAGCATATCACTCTCTCTGCAGATTTCCTAGGAGCAAAGCTTACATGTTTTTTCTTGGATTTGCCTCATTAATTGCTTAGGTAAGTCCCCTTAATCCACGATGATCACTTTCTTGTATGTCTTAGGGCATTTCTTTAATATCCCGTTACTTTCCTTGTCTTCATGCTTCACAGCTTTGACAGCAAAATTAAGCTCAAACACAACTAAACTTTCTACGGTATGCGCACACTCAGTCTTGAGTGGCACTGTAGGAAGCCTCCATTTTGAGGCAGGGAAAATAACAATGCAAAGTGTAATTGTTGGGAGGGGGGTGTCTAGACAAAGTGTCCGCAGGTACAGCAAGTATACGGCTAGACATCACAGCAGACAGCCGGCTGTCTTCCTATATGCTCTGTCACTTTCTCTGACATGTGGAAGAAGAGGTCTTGTCTGTTATCTCGCAGAGGTGATCTGGATTATTTAGTGACACACACACACACATACATGCTTCTCTTTCAAATCTCCACCCATTTCTATCCATCTACCTCTCACTGTGCACCGCCTCAAGGCCATATCATGAGCAGGGCCTGTGATAAAGAGCCAGGCGGGGGTGATGTGTGCGGGGGGGACAGACCGTCAGACTGGCCGGGCAGGCTTCACCTGGAGTCTTCCTCTGTCTACCCTGTCTGTCTCTTTCAGTGTACTTATAGCGGCTGCCGACCTGTCCTTTCCCAGAGGGCTTTGTGAAAGGACAGAAATGTGATGCTGCTACTCAGACATAAGTTGCGGTGGAGTCTGTCTGCAGAGGCCATGTTGTATCTCCCCCTCCCACTCCTCTCCACCTCCTCCTATTTTACCTGAGCAGAGAGACTCCAGGCGCCAGGCGCGGTGTAACTGCAGTCTCAGGTATGCTAGGCGGACGTTGCAGTCAATTCCCAGGGCTTCACCTGCACCTGAGACTGAGTGATGCGGGCACCATAATCAGCTAGGGACAGCGGTGGCCCCAAGGGGGGGGACCAGGGAGGGCCATGGCCCCCCTGATACAATTGCTGATCCTCCCCCAGTGCCCCCTGACAAAAATAATTGAAGGCTGAAGTTACTGTCTTTAGGGCTGTGGCACACTCTTTTTTAAGCTAGCACTAAGACATTGGTAGCTTGGGAAAGAAGACAACATCTATTGGTACCAACCATGTCATACTACCTTGTCAGGAAAGGGGCTAAATAAGGCTCCAAATTTAGGCTAAATTTGGCGAGGGAAAAACTGGCATGGTGATTTTCAAAGGGTTTCCTTGAGCTAAAAATGGGTGCTATGGGTACCCATACACAACTGTACCAGTATTAGTCTATGCTCATCAGACAGTAAGTAATGTTAAAGGGGAACTCCACGTAAACTAAGAATTTCAATAGTTATTTCCATGGCCTCTACGTTCAATCAATATTTGTGAACATGAGTTGCAGATATTTTAAGATGTCAAGAAGTTGTTTTTTTTAAATTTTATAAATCAATTGGTTGATCAATTAATCACAAAAAAATAAATGCAGATTAACTAAAATAAAAAAAAATATAAAAAATAA
Source organism: Epinephelus awoara (assembly GCA_035609425.1). Taxonomy (NCBI): domain Eukaryota; kingdom Metazoa; phylum Chordata; class Actinopteri; order Perciformes; family Serranidae; genus Epinephelus; species Epinephelus awoara. The sequence goes on along the minus strand of CM069310.1, from coordinate 12,683,838 downwards.
TTGTTAGTGCCAGCCTTAATAAATAAGCATGTAACACTAATTTCATCCGTCTTGAACTGAATTGAAAAAGTCATTAGGAATGTTACTAAATTTGTTCTAATTTGTGATCTTCTGTTTTAAATGTTTTTTATGCCTAAAAGCTGCAGTTTTAAGCATGCATGTCTACGTCTAACTGCAATGAGCCTATTTAAACACAGTGGCATTTACTTCCTGCACTTTCTCTCCATGTCTTGTTCCTCTTTCTTCCGAATGTTGTGGCATTGTCATGTGTAAAGGCTTAGGATGATTACAAAATAATTTGAAAATAGAATAAGTACGTAGAGCCTAAGTTGAGGTTTGCACCATCTGTCAACATATGACAGCGGCAGAGCAATTTTCATTGTGGTGCGAGTGGTTTTGTGGTCAATGTGCGCTCTCATTTATCTAAAATACATCCTAAGCTGTGGCTGCCGCTTCATTATTTGAGCAGGCCACATGGGTTACAATGTGCATTTGTTCCTAAATGAAAAATCTTTGCTGAAATTTGACTGACTTGCGTGCATATGTTTTGAGGAAAAAGGGACTGCAAGAGGCTTTTGTGGTGGTGTGGGAGAGAGTGTGTGTGTGTGTCTGGGAGAGAGTGAAACATGCAGGGAGAAATTCAGAGGGGCAGAGAGAAATAGCTTTTCCCAAATATTTGCAAGTAATTTCAAAGCTTTGCTCCACCCTTTCAATGTCAAACCAGCTGTTATTGAAAACCATCCATGCTGAAAACAAGGAAACAACCAAACACGTGCAGTACAGTAGCTCTAGGCGCTATACACTGATGAAGATCTGCATCCTTTTTAAGTTGTCCTTATCCAAGAGGTAAAACAAAACATAAACTTTGTGAGCCAGCGAATACCAAAGAATATTTGCTCCATTCGTTTAACTTTGTTTTAAAGTTCACATCACATCAGATTCATCTGAAAGTCTTTTATGCTTTTTTGCTCCTCACATCTTTAATTAAGGTGTCATGCTGTTAAAGTTTGGCAATACAATAATGAAACAACAGTTTGGAGCCAGTCCACTGACATATGTGCCTGTTGAATTAATCCAGAATCAATCTGCACATTGCTATTGATAAAACGCATAATGGATAACAGTGTAAACAGTTTTACCTTTATGAAATTACCAAATTATTTGATTGACAGCATATAACATGCACCTATAAAAATTTTCAATGACACCAAAAACATGCGGTCTCTGGCACATTTAGCCTAAGTCTCACATATTTTCATGCACATCAAATCTTTTATTGTCACATTTACAATATGACAAGTGAGTTAAACTGTAGCCCAGTGATACTCAACGTGTTACCCATGGGCCAAATCTGGCCTGAGTTAGGGTGCTGAGTGGCCCACAGACATGTTTTTTTAATTCACAATGAAAATAAAGTGAGTCACACTGGGATTTTTTTTGTACATTGAATCACAAATAAGGCACCAGAGTGAATAAAAAATGCACTAAATAGAGCTTGTTTTCCAGAGTTTTGTGCTAAGCCTCAAATGTCCTTAAAAGTCCCTGTGTACACCAAGCTGCTGAGACTGGATTTCTCTCTTGGTAAAGATGAGTGAGGGCAGCATATGTTGAAATGTTATTAATACTGATAAATATAATTAACGTCTTTTTATTAACTTGCATTTTGCAGAAGTGGCCCCCAGGCAGAGCAAGGTCAGTATCCCTACTGTAGCCAGTTGGTGATCAGTTAGGCTACTGGTCATCCAGAATTATTTTACAGGTGCAAAAACACACATATCTGTAAGTGCTAAATATCAAGGACAGGAACTGTGATTCACACAAGAGTCACACTTTGTCTTTGGAATGCAGCGAGCAAGTCAGAAACCTCAGAATAATTTTATTTTGAAAAATGTGCGATATTTACTGTGGGTACATGCACATTAATGTGAAACACATGTACTTGTGATAAAGTGCGCTACATAAAGGCTTTACCCTACCTTGCCGTGAGTGGCTGCTGCGCTCTCCTGCGCAGTCAACGCAACCTCTACCCGCTCGAGCAGCTCCAACGTTCCACAGCCATTCATTAAACAGCAGCATCACAGCGGCAGCACAGCTAACGCTAACATGTCAGACAAGAAACAGACCGTGGACCTCGGGTTACTGGAGGAGGATGATGAGTTTGAAGAATTCCCAGCCGAGGGTAAATAATGTAGATAATTTGTGAAGCCATGTTGCTGTTGTTTTCTGTTTATCTGTATCCGTTACCGTATTTCACAGCTGGGCCCTGCAGCGGTGACTCAGCTAGCTTAGCCATGTTAGCTAGCAAATAGCTAACTTGCTGCTAATGCGAAACCGCCAGCTGAGTTAGCTGAATTAACCAATTTAGTTGCCCCGCGAAGCTCTTTGTCTTCCAGTGTCACAGTCATTGTGCCTTTACTACTTAACATTAACTTGTATTTGCCAGCGTGTGTACGTTAGCCATTTTGCTAACGTTAGTGCGTGCCGCCACAAGCTACTCAGCGTTAGCCGTTCAGGTAAACAGTTAGCTCAAGTGGACGCTCGCAGTCCGCAGCACTGATGTTGTTTTTGACATTTGTTTTGTCAGAGAGTTGATTGAGGATTTGTCTAGAGTACTTTTGGTTTCTAATGTTGGTAATATCCCACTTTATAATTCCTAGATTGGACGGGGCTGGATGAAGATGAGGACGCTCATGTTTGGGAAGACAACTGGGATGATGACAATGTAGAGGATGATTTCTCAAATCAGCTCAGGTAATTCAATGAACAGTCACACATTCACAGTGTTTAGCTACACCTCCTTATAGGCTGTCAGTGTATGTCCGTTAGTACAATAGGTCAGGTAATCAAGATGCTAAGCCCAGTGGGTTTATCTTCTTAAACAGGGCACCAAGTCACAGGGCAAATCCTCTTGCATAAAATTCAGTTTTATGTGTTTACTAATATTTTTAGTGGACGTATGTATACTGTGAGATATTAACATAAAACCAAGTGGACTGGTTTTAAATTCTTGCTCTTTATATCTTCACAAGTGAGTTAACAAAATATGCTCACATACAATTGCAGGTCATATGGAAACAAATACTACAGATGAAATTGGTTTACACAGAAGTAAACATGCTGTCAGGACCACTTACTAGTGGTTTCATTTATGAAACTCATGCCTGTGTGTTTCAAAGAACTTGATATACAGCATCAAAACTATACTTGAGGCACGGCTTTTATAAATTTTACACACAGTGAATTAAAGGTATACTAATGCAGTTTTATCTTTTGGAAGTCAATATAAATGTACTGCTATAGAATGATAATTTGCGCAGCAGTCAGCGTCTTAACACAGCTTATGATCTGTGGTCATGATTATTTTCCAAAAATAATGATTGTAGGATGATATAATTAAATATATACACACAGTACAGGCCAAAAGTTTGGACACACCTTCTCATTCAATGCGTTTTCTTTATTTTCATGACTATTTACATTGTAGATTCTCACTAAAGGCATCAAAACTATGAATGAACACATGTGGAGTTATGTATTTAACAAAAAAAATAACTGAAATAACTGAAAACATGTTTTATATTCTAGTTTCTTCAAAATAGCCACCCTTTGCTCTGATTACTGCTTTGCACACTCTTGGCATTCTCTCGATGAGCTTCAAGAGGTAGTCACCTGAAATGGTTTTCCAACAGTCTTGAAGGAGTTCCCAGAGGTGTTTAGCACTTGTTGGCCCCTTTGCCTTCACTCTGTGGTCCAGCTCACCCCAAACCATCTCGATTGGGTTCAGGTCCGGTGACTGTGGAGGCCAGGTCATCTGCCGCAGCACTCCATCACTCTCCTTCTTGGTCAAATAGCCCTTACACAGCCTGGAGGTGTGTTCGGGGTCATTGTCCTGTTGAAAAATAAATGATCGTCCAACTAAACGCAAACCGGATGGGATGGCATGTCGCTGCAGGATGCTGTGGTAGCCATGCTGGTTCAGTGTGCCTTCAATTTTGGATAAATCCCCAACAGTGTCACCAGCAAAACACCCCCACACCATCACACCTCCTTCTCCCTGCTTCACAGTGGGAACCAGGCATGTGGAATCCATCCGTTCACCTTTTCTGCGTCTCACAAAGACACGGCGGTTGGAACCAAAGATCTCAAATTTGGACTCATCAGACCAAAGCACAGATTTCCACTGGTCTAATGTCCATTCCTTGTGTTTCTTGGCCCAAACAAATCTCTTCTGCTTGTTGCCTCTCCTTAGCAGTGGTTTCCTAGCAGCTATTTGACCATGAAGGCCTGATTCGTGCAGTCTCCTCTAAACAGTTGTTCTAGAGATGGGTCTGCTGCTAGAACTCTGTGTGGCATTCATCTGGTCTCTGATCTGAGCTGCTGTTAACTTGCGATTTCTGAGGCTGATGACTCGGATGAACTTATCCTCAGAAGCAGAGGTGACTCTTGGTCTTCCTTTCCTGGGTCGGTCCTCATGTGTGCCAGTTTCGTTGTAGCGCTTGATGGTTTTTGCGACTCCATTTGGGGACACATTTAAAGTTTTTGCAATTTTCCGGACTGACTGACCTTCATTTCTTAAAGTAATGATGGCCACTCTTTTTTCTATAGTTAGCTGATTGGTTCTTGCCATAATATGAATTTTAACAGTTGTCCAATAGGGCTGTCGGCTGTGTATTAACCTGACTTCTGCACAACACAACTGATGGTCCCAACCCCATTGATAAAGCAAGAAATTCCACTAATTAGCCCTGATAAGGCACACCTGTGAAGTGGAAACCATTTCAGGTGACTACCTCTTGAAGCTCATCGAGAGAATGCCAAGAGTGTGCAAAGCAGTAATCAGAGCAAAGGGTGGCTATTTTGAAGAAACTAGAATATAAAACATGTTTTCAGTTATTTCACCTTTTTTTAAGTACATAACTCCACATGTGTTCATTCATAGTTTTGATGCCTTCAGTGAGAATCTACAATGTAAATAGTCATAAATAGTCATGAAAATAAATGAAATCCAGTGCTTATATTTTAAGGATGAAGTAAGATTTTCTCTAATGTACAGCTTGAAGGTCAAGAGCTCGCAGCACCAAAAAACCTTATTGCAGATGTGCAAATGCATCTTGCATTTTGAAAATAGCAGGAAACCAAGTGTGCTCATACTCCTGGTTTCTCACTTTGCTGCCATCTTGCAGCCCCTTCTCGACAGCTTATGTTGTTAATTGCACTTTGCCACTGCATGTTTCACTTGCGTCTGAAATTGTGCCACAAACACCTTGCATTTCACATCAGCGTTATCATCATCATAAGATCTATCATGCTTACACTCACACTTGCTGGATAATCAATAACTGTTGATAGATAAGTGGCTGGTCTGTTTTTATTTGAGTACACTTTACACAGTAATATGCTATTGTTTTATTTAGGCCAATTATTATAGCCATACTATTAAGTTGTTTCATAAAGATATCATTATTTTTAAAGGGCACTGCTGTCATATATACTATGTATATATGTAATCATCAAATCCATAGCTGCACACATTATGCAATATTTATATATTTCTTCACTCCCATCTCTTAATGGTTCTCACAATCAATAGCAGAGGGTACTTATGCCTCAACCACCCACCTGTAATCATCTCTACTGACTTGATCTTTCTTTCCTTTTCCTCCCTGCAGAGCTGAGCTGGAAAAACATGGTTACAAGATGGAGACCTCTTAGCGGCTGACGAGGCCTTTCAGTGTTCGATGACGTCAGATATGGACATTTATATTTGAATATTATCGGTTGACCCACCACACCCCCAGGAGAGAGGATGTTAATTTGTTTCTTTTTTTTGTAAAAAAAAAAAAAAAATATTGATGGAAAAGTAAAGTGTTTGAAGAAAAAAGGTCTTTTGGATTGTTCTTACTTACCAACTGATACTGCAGATGTTTGGACGATGACATTTATAGCAGGGTCACCACAGGTCCTTGAAATCATTGGAGGGAAAAAATCATGCCCTTTTAACATTTTTTGAAAATAGACATAAGTCATTGAAAGTGCTTGAATATGTACATTTTGTGCAAGAATGGAAGTTCTTTGTCTCTGTCACTCAACTTACACATGTTGTTTTGCTTTGCTGTGTCAGAGAAGGCAAGGAACATAGACTGGAAAGTCCTTGAACTTGATTTTATTAGGTGTGGGAACCCTTTTATAGATAATACACATGCTATAGTTTACACATTACTTTTGAGTTTATTTTACTTAATGTTTAATTAAGTGTGCACTTGGACTGGTCTAACTGGATTGCATTTCTTTAGTATTCACAGGAACATTGCTGAAATTGAGGAAGTTATATTGGTTAATGAATACTTAATAACTGCCTTCACACCCCTAACCTATGACTAAATTTAGCTGATGCTGGAATGATGATAGCCAGAAATCTATATTTGCGTCCTTCCATTTCACCTCGTCCTTGGACAGCTTATATTCTTTCATGCATAAACCAAATCCATCTTTGCAGTTATTAGTCTTTGTATAGAAGATGACTCGGGTTTTGCTAAAATATCTACAAATTACAGTCTTTGTAAGAGCTGTTGATTTTTTTTTAAGAAGCTCATCTGTAGAGTTACCACGATCTACCTGTAATGGACAGGACATACTGTGCATTTGTTTCAGACAACATGAATTCCTCAAGTTCAAGTGCTCATCAGAATTTATCGGAGATATTCACAATCATTTTGTAGCAACTGTAACTGTAACAACATTCATGTAGAGCTCTGTTTATTGAAACTGTCACAGTGATAAATGCATGTTGGAGGAACAGAAAGTGTACACGGGAAAATGTACATAAGCTGTGCGCAGTTGAAATACACAATGCAAACAAGTGTGCTAGTGTGTTTGTGGTGCATGCTACACACATACAGAGGCAGTTCCTCTGCACTGTGCCGTATAACAGCCCCCTTCCCTCTCAGCCCCACAGCGCAGGGCCGAGTCCCTGAAGGAGAGATTATCCACTGCCGTGTTTGTCAGAGGCAGGGAGGGGGTCTCAGCATGGGGCCTCCCAGCCTGCCTTGCCTGGGCCTGCCCCTACTGCCAGCCAGGCCCTTCTCTTCCGCTTGGCACAGCGGGGACTCTTGTACTGAACCAGAGGCCAATTTATCCCCGCCACACTCCCCCGGCAAAATGATTTCTCTCAGTGTTCTGTCGACTCTCAGTCCCAGGGTCCTAATGAGGTGAAATGGATGCCAGTAAGACCGGGCTGCAAGAGCAGCTTTCATCCTGAAAACAACATCCATCCTCTGCCTCTAGAAGTGGAAAGCAACCTAAATACATTTACTCAAGTACTGTATTTATGTATAGTTTTTGTGCATGTCTGAGATGGAAATGTAGTTCTTACCCCACTATATTCAATTATGTAGCACCTAGTTACTGTGAATAATGCGGGTTTATTTTCAAAACAATAAGCTCAAAATGTCATACAGTGTGTGACAGGAATGTGCTGGCTTTGAATAAATGTTAATACACCGCTAAAAATGACCATATTATCAATCCACACCTGCCTGAATCCTACATTTTTGTCATCTAAAACAAGTGCCACACAGTGCGAGATTTTAAACCTGCTTCCAATATAGTCAACTTGGTAAGAACAATAATAAATGAAACTTAATTCAGCAAAAAATACCTGAAACAATAATAAAAAATCACAAATTTGTTCAGTTTGTAATGATTGTTTTATAAACTAATTCCATAAGAAAAATCTCACCTTCGTCCAGCGCACAATATTGTAAATTAAACCAAGCTGTGATACTGTGTGTCCTTCACAGTAAGTCCTGTTTCGAAAGGGTAAATACCACCTGTGTATGTATCGAGTGATGAGACCAGTTTTGACATAAATGTCAAATGTCCGCCTAAAGATAGCTTTAGAGTATTTGCAACACTTCCATGGCTTATTAGTTGAGATTCAGCAGTTCAACTGCTTTGCTTCATTCTGTAAATGTTAAACAGATTATCTGTTGATTTTAGCCTATGTGACAATTCATAAACATACCTACATATTCTTAGAATAGTTTAACTGAACTTTTCATCCAACCAATACAACATAAGTTGACTGCTGTGGAAATATTACAAATACTCTTGAAGTGGTCTGTAGGTGGACTTTTAAAATAAGGTGCTACCAAAGGGTTACACTGAAAGTGACACACCCCAAAAAGAGATGTCATTTCATATTGTTTTTTATTAGTTTCTTCCACATTTAGAGTATTTTTTCAACCCCTGCCATCTGCCTGTGGGTGGCCATTCCTACCAGCTTTTGTTAGTCTCCTCTTCTGGTGTTGATTTACCAGAACTCTTTGCTGTTTTGCATCTGTTTATATTTGGAAAGAGTCATTCTGCACTTCAAAGTGTTTCACCCTGATTTTGGCATTAAAGGCTGGAAAAGGTGGAAGTGGAAATCTGTTAGCTCAGGTCAAGCGTTTGAAAGTTGGCAACTGGAAGCATGCTGACAAGCATCTGACAGTCTCTCGTTCTCTTCTGGGAGAATACAAAATCCCTGTTTACTACTAGCTGTTATCCCAATCAGCTGCATATCACAGCCCAACAGCTCTCCTGGGCCCATATTGTGATTGAGAGACAATGCCCCAGCTGCTACTGATATACATGTCAATAAAGAAAATAAATATTTGGTTGGCAAGTACTGCGGGAAATAAAGCAAGGTCACATGTTCATCAAGTGAACTCAAAGAGCACTGACTCAAACATAGGAGATACTCAGATCTGTTTATGCCCTTGAAACTAAGGGCCCTGGGCCAGATGATTATTCTAAGGGTTGGGAAGTCGGTGAAGTGAGAGAATTGGTAAGTGAGAGCAACAGAGGAGGACCTGTGACCATTTTGTTTGTGCTGAGAGCATGAGATTGGTCCCTTGTGTTTGACGCCATGAGGGCCTCAATGGGCCCTCAATATTCAACCTCACACAGATCGCCAGGCTGTTCAGTGTCCCTGCACTAGTTTGTCTTTGATCTCATTCGATTGTGACTTTAAATTGTGCAAACATTTTTGTTGTTCCTTTGTGACCCACATGATTCCCCAATGACATGTATGAGAAGGCTCACTGCAGCTGATATTGACTGACTTACAGAGGCTTGATTCAAGGCAGTCATTTTCAGATATGCTCAAAATCCAACCTCCCACTATGTATATATATATATATATATATATATATAGAAAAATTCATTGGCAAATGTAATTAGAATTGCCATTATTTGTAGTACTATTCCCAGTATTACAGTGTCGTTTGTCTAAGTGGTGTTTCCGTACGCCAGCAGAAGCCATTGCTGGACTGCTGTGTGTAGATACCATAAATATTTATGGTAGGTTAAAACAATGTCAAACATTGTACTTTCTCTCCTCATTTTCTTTCAAATGTATTAAAAAGTGAAACACTAGAATGTAAAATGAGTGATGTAGGCTATATCACTGAGAGGTAGTTAAAGTATAATTTTATGAATGATTATTTCCTCGCAGTGTTATGTTGCGCTCACTCTGGGCACAAATAAAACAGTTTGCATGAGTGAATTACATGTAAAGTCCATGTAAAAAACGCAATTAGATGTGACGCAAATGATGCGAAATACGCAAATTAAGTGGAACGAATGGAGCAAGTAGCACAATTTTGCATCATACTTTTTTGCAAGAGTAGAAAAATCGGAACTTACACAACCGATTTGCGCCACGATAGCTAATTGGCATTGAGATCATCCAGGGAAGTATGATGCAGAGGATGCACTGGTGGTAGCTCATTCATCGAGTCAGCGAATTCACGGGTGTATGACTCGCGTTATTAGCACATATGAAGCGAGTCAACACAAAATATTCTAGTGTTCAAACTTGTGCAAGTTATGCAACGCAAAAATTCGCATCGCGTTTGGTATGAACAATACGCTAAATTTCTGTCAAAGCATTGGCTAGCTAGCATTACGTTACATGCATTAGCTAGCGCACAGCCCATACACTCGGAGCATATTTCACTTGCTAGCTAAACCATTGATGTTACCATCACTTGTTGATCGGAAACTTATTATTACAACACCATACCAATAATAGAGCCAGAGTGTGTTCTGAATCGCGTACTTCTTCTTTGTACTTTTAGTAGGTACTGCAGCTGTACGTAAAATGTACATACTATTGCAATTGAGACATACTACTTACTCATAGCGTTACATCCTGAACTTTGACCCTTTTACTTATACATCTGTTACCATGGAGATAAAACAAAATGCTGTTCACCAAGATCACCAGAGACGGAGATCAACCCGGAGAGGTATTTGGTATTTTTGACACACTGCATTTGACATACTTTGTGTTGGGACATACTAAATGTTTTTCTGGCATAGTACGTATATAGTATGGTAGTATGGGTATTGGAACGCATTGCTAGAGACCGTCAATAAACCAAGGCAGCTCATTTTAGGTTCATTTCCTGTATCCGTGTCATGTGGGTTTCACCACTGCCCTGCCCCTTTAGGAGACGAGCAGCGGTCCCGACTCCATTCATTCCAATGAGAAAAGTGAATGTGAGTACAGATTATGACCATTCTCTTCACTCCATAGTCACTGAAGTTAATATCAGACCCATTTTTCACAAGACCCAACCCTTCTAGAAATGTTGACATTGAATAGGCATTTTCTCTTGTGAGATCTGGCAACAACTGAGGCGATCTTACACTCGGGTGATACCAGACATTAAGCTAGCAGATGAATCTGATTGAATCTGATTTCATCCATCTACACAATGTTTACTACACTTAGGGGATGCGGTGGAGAGACGACCATGCTACTTAGAGACCTGAAGTGTATATCATTTCGTTCCATTGCCGCAGTGGGGTATCTTCAGTTATAGAGTATCTTTATTAGTGTTCCCCAGGAATGAGTCCTAAAGGAAGTGAGTTAGCATTTTACCACTCCCAGTACCCTTGTCTTGACTGGGTTTTCGGTTAGATGCCTGGAGGATCTGTGGCTTCAGAGACTTTCATGTTTTGTTCTATGACATAAGATATATCAACAAATGCTCCTCTCTTTAATTTTGAAGCTTTTTGTGTCTTAAAAAAGGTGGTTGCTAACAAGTGGCTAAATGAGACCGCAGCATGTCGTCATGCTGACCACAGCTTTACAGCCGTGCTGTGGGGGCAACTTTAAGACATGCAACGGTGGTGTAGTTCGTTTATAGCCTAACATTAGCTTTTTGCTTCTCGTGATTGCATTGATGCTTCAGTGATGTTAATTTGTGAAGATTATCTTGCTGAACAAAACATGGAAGTATCATGACTGTTTGTTTGCCATAAAGCTTATTTTCTGCAATAATCCAAAATCTAGTGGAAAAATCTGACAAGGGAACCAGAGCGAGGCTAACTTCCGCGTCGACCTACAAAAAAATGTCATCCCTGGGGCACTCAATAACACTTCACTTCAGCCAGGACATGCATGAAAAGGTAATGTTTACTTAACATGCCATTTTGCGCTGGAATTGCAACTGTGAAATTAATATTTTGCTCAAATATTTTGCTGTTGACTGTACGGCTACGCCCTTAGCCTGAATAAAAATCTGCTGGGTGAATATTTCCACATTATTCAAACGTTTCATTTGAAATCTTTTAAAGATCTTTAATTTCTTAAACAGCTGTCCTTGTGTAAGGGGTGGCAAATTTTAGTCTTTGTACAGAAATCCACATGTAATACTTTCTACAGATTACATTTGGGATCAGTCTGTATTGAAATTACTGGACGCAGCAAATTTCTGTAAACCGATTCTTGTCTTTATGAAAGACTAGATTCTTCAAAAAGTGTTTTCTTATTTGCAAATAGTTTTCCCTCAGCCCACGCAGTTCTGAGACCACATGACTCCATGCGAGAGAGCAGCCAATCGAACTGTGGCGAAGACTATTTCATAATACTTCATGTTGGGAGATGGCAGATCCATTGTTCTCAAGGCCCACGAGCCTGTGGGCGAGAGTCCCTGCTGTGTCTACACTGAGGAAACACACCAGCCTCTCGGGCTATATTTTCCTCTTTCCTGCAGACACTGGAAGCTACTGTGACCATTCGAACTCTGTCTCTCCCCACTGCTGCAGGCCCTGCTCTCGCTGCTTCTCCCCTCTCCAATCCCTTCACCACCGAGCCAGGGAGAAGACGAAGCTGTCTCTGCACAGCTAGGAAGCAAGCAGCTGCTACTATAATAGCCCTAATTGCACGTTTCTTTTGTTGGGCTGAAATTAGTGGCGGGGCTACAATACTACTACTAAACCCCCCAAAAACCTCCAAGTAAAGATGGAGGGGAGAGAGTTAAAAAAAAAAAAAAAAGACACTCGGGGCTGCGTTCACCATTGAGACTGCCAAACCACTGCCGAATGGCCCACACCTGCACGCTCGCACCCCCGCTAAAGTAAACACAGATAATAAGGTATAATTACTTTAGAAAATAATAACGAGGAGCAACCCTTCAGACCCCCCTACTCCCGTTGACAAAGGGCTGCCTGTTTATTGTGGGGGGAGAAACAGCCCCAAAGGACTTTGGCGAATGCCCTATCAAAAGACCTGAGGGCCCTACTGAGGGTCCCTCATAGGACAGCCATCAGTGTCAAGGAGGAGTGAGGCTTTTAAGTTGCTTCTACCCTAACTGCCTCAATTAACCAGTGTGGACTGACCACAGGCCACTTTTTCAGCTCCATTCATCCTCATCAAAATGATCCTGTGTTGTCTTGAATGGTTCTCCTTCTCTCTATGGGATCAGAAGAAACCCAAAATATGTATCATCTAAAAACATAACAAGAATCTCATGTACAAAGAGATATTCTTTTATGTTAAGCAAAAGTTAAACATTTTTTGGAAAAAGGATCATTCACTTTCTGGAGGGGATTTCGATAAATTGATCAATATCCATTTTATATCTGTCCATTGAATATCAAGCTGCTGCTAGGTTAGCGGACTAGCAAAAAACACTGGAAACAAGGGGTAACAATAATTAGCCATCTTTAAAGCCTGGGCTGTCTTATTTTAGTAGTAGACTACTATTCCTAGTCTTAGGGAGTGGTTTGTCCCACTGGCAACGCTCGCCACCGTCAAAGGTTGAGTTGTTGGTTTCTGATTTATCTAAATTAAGCTAACTGGCTGCTAGCTGTAGCCTCATACATGAAAAATATGTGAAAAAATATGATAGTAGTTGTATCTTCTCATTTAACGCTCTGCTAGAGTTGTTGTGTGGGATTTAAAGGCTCTGTATGCAACATTTACCTCCTGGTTCTCCCCGGTTTACACTGTTAGCTCTGTCAGCACTGTTGCCGTTGTTTAGCACTGTTTATGGAATTAGCACCATAGCTGCTACAGCTACCGTCTCAGACACCTCTATCTTGAGAACCATGTCCAGGCAACTCATACACTCTGAATTTTGCGGAGAGCCCCTTTAATTTCCTCCTTCTTCTCATAATGTCAAGGTAACTAATCTCTGTCACTGTAGATTCAGCAGACATCATTCCAAACTCAAGCCACGAAAAGCCTTTTAATTAAAAAATGCATATGTTGAAACTGCTAGGCTATTACTTTGATCTGTAGAAAACTAAACAAGTCTTCACTTTGACACTTCAGTGAGCATCGAGCACCATACTTTGACCCACAATGTAATACTTGTGGTTGAGGGGAACATGAATTTCTAAAATGGAAATATTTGACTCCACCTAGTTACACATACACTGAGCAGATACAATATCTGGGTTACATTTCATGCTTTTCTCTTGGTTTTTATGAGAGTCATCACAGCTCAGCTAAACAGGAGGATAAAGCCATTTGAACATGTGGACATGACACTGGATATCTGAGACAGTATGGGATCACGCCACGGCCTCACCGTCACTTAAACCCACTCAGATTTTAACCTGATCTGACATGTTGGCACACAGAAAGAAGCAGATGGGTATGTTTCAGTTTAACGCTATCCCTGGTGGTTGAATCACTATGAAAACACACGACTTTGGTCTGATGTCAGGACGGATTATGAGTGCCCTGTTTCAGCCATGCAGTTTATGACTGTTCATCTTGAAGGTCTTTGACAGACAAATGTATAATTTTGCAAAGGCGAAAAACAGAGTACAGAGAATTCACACAGTAGTCTACTGCTCTACAAAGAGCAAACAACATTCAGTGGAGTACAAACCAGAATCTGACCTGAAAGATATTATGCCACAGAAATCTGTCATTATGGGTTAAAAAAATAAATAAATAAATTTCTATGTTCTGGAAAACTGAGATTAAAACTAAACTGCAGTGACTGTTGGCCAGTTACAGGTAACGTTAACTAGATAGCCTCGGCTAAAGCTAATTTACTCATTTGTTTTTTGTGCTTCCCACATATGAAAATCAATTTTAATACTCCAACATTAAATTTATCATACCACATAGATAAGGCAGTAGGGAAATCTAATTATAGTGGAGAAAAAAACAACACTGCATGAACTAGTGCTGCTAAAGTTAACTAGCCTAGCTATGCAGGGTATCAGTAACTGCTGTCTAGCCTCCAGCTCTGAGTTCCATTTCCTTCAGAAGTTGGAGGGCGGACCTGGGAATGACCTAACACCCAAGTTGACCATGTTCCAGTAGGCGTACAAGTCAGAAAACCAAAATATTTTCCTGCAGATATTGTTAGCGATACCGAACTTCTAAATTCCGACTTCCCAGTGCAAATGGAACGCACCATGACTCCAGTGAAATTCATCTGATTTGATCTGGTTCAGCAACATTTAACTCACATATTTAAATGTCTTTAACGATGAATTCATTAAACTAGTTACTGAGTTAAAATGGAGATGGCTAAAGAAGAAATAAGACCATGTGTTTTCCCTGCAGCCTTTAGATTGTCTAAGCATCTGGTGCAGTGGCCATCTATTCTAGCTATTGATGATCGATGTTTTCCAACTATTATATCTGTCACGTGGTGTTTTAAGAGGCTTAAAACTTCTAACCTTTCTTTCTTATCTGTTTTTGTAGTTACTCTTTGTAGAGTTATGTGTTCAACATCTGTGAAATATGACACAGTACGGACCTTGGTAATACCCCAGCAAAACCAGTTCTACTTGAGTCATCCATGAGAAACCAACTTGGTGATAAACAAGGCTGATAGTAGCGTACAAGCAGCCCACACCGTAAAATAACACACCTAAGTGAAGTGGAAATTCTCACGGAGTAAATGTTTTGCATCTACTCAACACAAGCCTTAGTGGAGTCCTGTACTTTTACCAACACAAAGGGGGGATAATAGCTGCTGTGATTAAGGGTCTAATGTAAAGTAAATCAGTGTTGCATGTGAGTCATCCTCATGCCATCATTAGACCACAGTGTGCAACCGAGCCGAACGGCCCTACAACGATGGCAGCGTGTTTTTAACTGTGACGTCTGTGGCAACAACACCCCCCCGCTGTGTTTCCTTTCCGTACACCCATGATACCTGGCAATTAGGGTGTCTGTTTTTTATTTTTACTCCCGATTTTTACCCGTCCCCTCCCAAACCTTGAATATTTGAACACACACCGTAACAGCCATTCACCTGTACTGCTGCACTTAAAAGCATTGGACAGTGAAGGAAGAGAAATTAATGGGGGGGGGGGGGGGGGGGGGGGGGGGGGGGGGACAATTTAGACACCGGAGAGGCTTTTTCCGCCAGAGCAGTAAAGCACACTTGATGTTATTATCATCTCTGGTGAATTATCAGGCCTCTGATAATTGTAATTAATCAATCATCAGGCTCACTCATGCACTCCCATAAAACCCAGCATCACAGTGGATCAACCTGAGCAGTGTTGACCTATGAGAAATCAATGTGCAGCCATGACTCAAGGCAATAGCTGGAGCTTCTTTCACTTGGATCAAGTAATTAGAGCATGGTTAATTACTTGTCACAGTATCTGCATCGTAACTGCACAAGGGTGAGAAACAGTTGCAGAAAAAAGTCCATTAAAGACCTTTAACATCGCACAATCCAATTCAAGTGAACATAAAAAGGTTGCTGGACAAATCGTCCCCTCAATTCACATCGATCATTTTCACCACATTCGACCAAAGAAACCTCACCGCTTCACTGTGTGGCCGGGCTCAAAACAATAGCATATGTTTAAAAAGGGAGTACAATGACAGACAAACTCGTAAAATAGGACATAACATTCCCTCTCTCTTTTTCGCTGTCTTTTCCTTTCATCACTCTCTTACTTTGGATTTCTCGCACACACACACCCATGTCTGGTAAGGCTGGGTGGGAGGCCTTGGCCCAGCCACAGTCAACTGGTCCCAGTCCCAACAAGGAAACAATTAATCATGTGTGAGCGGCTGTCTGAGTGTCTGCTCTCTGGACAACAACAACACTCAGCCATTTATCTCCCCTCGAGGCAGGACAGCCAGCCAGCACACCACGCAGGCATGCACTCTCTCATCCTCACACACTCACAGATGTGGAAGAAGAAGAACAAAAATGCACACTCTTCCAAATTCACTCAAATGTACAAAAAAAGTACCCATGCAAAGCGTACATACACATGCAATGCAAAAAAAGCGCATTAATGCAAGCACATGGATACTTTCAGCAGATGTGAATGACATTTGCGCGCACACACGCACACTTACTCACAGGTGCTTGCTGTTTTGTCATCCTAATCAGATAGATGTCAGCACTTCCTAATGGTCATGATGACACACATACAGGAGCTACATGTTGCTGCCTCACTACAAATCTCTGAGATCAAAGACAGACTAAAACAACTCAACTTTCCTTCATAACTCATTTAAGAGTGATGCCTTTTACCACGGTTGCCTTTGATATTTCAAACTCTGTTTGCTGTTCAGTGCACAAAAACAGAATGGAAGGACTGGGGTATTTTTCTTGCACTCTTCTGAGATGATGGAGCAAAGTTGAGTTGACAGTCATTTCATTTCAGGAAATTTAGTCCTCTCTAATTTAACTCTTGGTCTTCCGACGTGGCAAGGCAGGTTAGGAGTGAGCTTAAGCAGGCAAGACTTAGTGAAATGAAATAGGAAATTTGTCGTTTATTCCTCGTTGCTGCATCTACCTCAGACAGGGGGTGGTTTGTGAATGTGGGTGTGTGCATGTGTGGTGGAGTGTGTTCGAACATCATGTTGGTTTCGAAGTGTGTATTTTTGGTTAATGTGCATCTGGGTTAGTGCATGTCCAACTTGGTGAAAAAAAAGGGCCCTAAACCTCAAGTGGAGCAAACAAAGAGGCCGGTGTGTGTTTCAGGATGGGGCATCTGGATGGCATCAGGAGAGGCTGGCAGATTGGTAGTGACACAGGTTACTCCTGAGGTCCCTGGTGAGAAACACATCGCTGTAGTCTGCAGTGGAAAAGGAGCTTTGAAGCGCCACGTCCACGCCAAGCATAGAAAGAGGTATCTGCATTACAATGTTTTTATGCAGCTATTTTTTTTTTTACCACACCACCCACCTCTTGCTGAAGACAGGGTTGCAGGTGAGAGCTAGTTTGCAAATAGCAAACAAGTGAAAATCAGTCAAGAAATGAAGGCCGTTTTGCAAAGTCCACTTTCGGTCAGTTGTTGCTGTGCGAATATGGCATGGGGGAAAGGTCACTCATGGTACATTTGTAGCTGTGCAGAGAACTGCACGGAAAAGCAGCAAATTAAGATTGTTTTCTTTGTGACATCAACACTCCAACATGCTTAAGAGCTGCTGTGTGACTGGTTGTATGACTGACAAGACCAAAATCCAAGACCCCAGTTTTTGATCATACCAGAGTTGAGGGAGTGTAAAGGAAATATGGGCTGGCAGCCATCAACACGGCTCACGGAAACATTGACAGGAGTGTAAATGATAATAAATCAATGTTATACAGTACTAATAAGAATATGGTATAATAATGATACCTCAAGTCCATGTGTTTGGCCTTGCATTTTGGCAGTCATAGGCCCAGACTTGGCCAGTTCAAAGTGTTTTACTCTTACTCGCACTTTTTAAAGCTTAAACTTTTTAAAACTAGAAAACCTAAGGCATCCATTGATACCAACCATGTCATGCTAGCAAGGGCAAGTTTGCTCTCAAATCTTGCCTTAGAGTGACCAGAAAGGACTTCAAAATAGTCAAATGCTGTTGGCCTTTATATACTTCAATCAAAATGTCACTCATGGTTGTAAAATTAACCACAAAGGGTGAAAAACTGAAGCTCATTCAAGATTTTGCAGGGTATAGACCAGAGAGTACACACCACTTTCCCCACCCAAACAAAGATGACAGCGATCTTGTGCCACCCTGCACCTCTACCAAAAATCCCTCATTTAATCACACTGTTCATGTTACAGTCTAAAACTTCCTGTGCCAGCTTGAACTTCAATCAAGTCATTTAGACAAATGCGACCATCATTCTCTCGCTCCCTCCTTCCCTCTCAGTCCAGGTGGCAGCTTGACAGGAAGAGGAACAGGAAAGGACTTAAAGATTTGCTTCTGCTCTCATTCTCCTTCAAAGACAAATGCCCCTCTGATCATTTCCCACAATGCTCCTTGCACGGAGGCCTCTGTGATCAGTGGTTATGAGAAAGCACAGGAATCTGACAGATAACTGCCTCCACTAGGGGAGGAAGAAAAAAGAAAAAGAGCTCTCTTTTTCTGTCTCCACCACCGACTCCCCCTGCCTTCATTCCCTCGGCCTGGTCGCTCTGCATTTGCGGGAAGCATCTGGGTTCATTTATCCCAGCCCAGGCAGGCTGGAGGACCCCTGTGCCCTCTCGGGTTGCAGGGTCTGAGCGTGCTTCAGCGTGGGTCCTTGTTGTTGTGGAAGAGAGGAGCTCAAGCCTGCCCACTAGCCCGTCTGGACCATCTCAAAGCTCCCATCCACCCCTTCCCCTACTTCGCCAGGCCCCCGGCCCATCCCAGATGCCCTGAAGCATGGTTAGTGTAGAGCTTCATCTGAACTGAAAGATACTAAACAGATTCATCCAGAAGCTGTAGCGAAGACAGCCCGCCTTAAGGTTTAGGTTGGCAGATCTAAAAGAAGGAGAGTCTGCAGAGGAAGCAAAGCTGGTGCTCCAAATAAATGTGTGTGTGTAGGGCTGATATTAACTACTCGCGTCTCACATGTTTATGAATGCACACGTCAACATTTGCATAATGAGACTAGCGGACGTACACTACATCCGTAATGTGTGCACAGGAAATGCATTCCCATGTCTCAAGGCCGCAGGTGAAATGCCTGAGAAGTCCATTCAGCCCTACTGTTTGGTATAATCCGCAGTCCACTCCATGCCAAACGTCAGTCCAGGTTATCAGGCTGCACAGCTGAATGGAAGCAGAGTGAGTCTGGCTGCTGGTTACTTAAAGTCATTGAGAAGTTATTCAAACACCCAGTTATTATGGTGTAAACAAAGGCGGCTTGTCACACGCTATTACAGATATGGTGTTTACAAGAATGCCACTTTAATGCAGTGCATGTTATGTGCGATGATTAAAGATAGTGTTTGACAACCAACTGATTGGAGAAATGAAAGTAGATTATAATAGGCAGTGTTTTGTTGTTAGACAGACAGCAGAGACTATGCATACAGAGAGAACTCTATTATTTTGCTAATAGGCTCCCTATATGACTGATAGAGAAAGGACAAAATGGCTTTTACGTATTAGCAAGAATAATGTTTTTTCTTATGGAAGAGGTAGTCCACCATAAATAAGCACAGAGGAAGCACAAAATGTCAAAACAGACAAAAAAAATACTTTTTTTGTCTTATGATAAATGTATGACAGGGTTGATTTCATCAGATTGGCCCCACCACGCTGTTTTCTCCCATCATTTCTCTTCTTGCCACCTTCTCGTCCTTGATGCAAAACAGATTTGTCTGCGTTGTCCCACTCTATCTGGGCAGTCTGTCTACTGTGTGGTTTTGGTGACACTTCGAAGTTATATAAAATTTCCACTTTGGCAAGTGTGAAGTTTGCAACAATTTGTCATTGCACAATGGGCGTTTTCATCAGTCTTGGCTCTTACATGAAACATAGTGAATTAGTGGGGAACTAATGTGGTTATAATCAAGTGGTTGCAGGTTTGTCCATCAACAGCCATGTGTCTTGCTGGTGTGTCTTAGCCAAATAAGAGCATCAGCTGACATTGTACAAAACAAAATCAGAGATCCTTGGAACAATTAAGATGTGGGTTAGCCCAGGGCCACCCAAACTGGGGGACATAAAAATTGATTTTGCCAATTTGAAAACTCATTTAGTTCCACTTTTAAATATTTTTCACTTTAAGGGCATAATTCTGCCCCGTGTGCCCACAGAGCTATAGATCAAAGTCACTCACAAGGGGTTATAATTTAGTCTCTGCAGCACAGTATACAGCCTATAAACTAATAAAAAACACATTTTTTTCCCTGTGTGCCTGAAGGTAGATTTAACATCCTGGCATTCTTGTTAACAACCTTTACGCTTTAGTACGTCTGCAACTTGACTGATGTTTAAAAGATAAATCTGATATTATTTTATATTATCAGTAAAGCCCATAAAATGACTGAAACTTCCTGACTTCCCTATCTGTGGCACTCACACACAGGCTTGTATGATATCTAAGAAATTAGCGCCTCACAAATGGCATTGTCACGTTACCTCCTTAACATAAAGTTACGTACTTAATATAAAGTTATGTTGGTTAGGTTTGGGTAAGTAAAGTTACATAGGTAAAGAAGCATAGTCTGGCATTGTCACCTTATGTACTAAACATTAAGTTACATAGGTTAGGTTTTGGCATTAACTCACAGTTGTGTCACATGGGACACAAACACCAGTCCTAGGTTTGTTTGAGCCATCCACCACCACAACCATATTTCCTACTTTACTCCCATGAACACATTGGTCATGTGATCAAAGCCCTTCCTATTACGTCGGTTATATATTGAAAACTGGCTTTTGATTGTGTGGGTTGTAGGGTTGTATACAAATTATGGTATGTTACTTTTTGCAGGTATTTTTTAAAGCACATTGGGCACTGTAGTTTTCAGCATATGGAAGTAAACTGTGCACATGTTTGGTACTATTTTCAGCAGTGGATTAATACACATTTGGTGCTCTATTGAATATTTTCGGCAGCAGTTTGGGATTGACTCAAATTAAACTACAGACTTATCCTTTAATACTACAAATACAATATATAAGGCAGCCTTATTTCAACTGTTTATATCTGTTAAAGGGAACAATCATTTTATAATGACGACTTCTATGGTCTTGGGTTAGTTAATTAATTAATTACTTATTAGTATTAAGAAAGGACTGCTTTACAATGTGCTTACAATTTCACTTGTATTGGTTAGCATGCAGGGATATCTACTGCCATTATACTAATTTTTCAATTTTGAAAAATGATGACATTTTGCATTCGTCTTGCGCATTTCAAAAACAACACATTTATGGTGGGATAACACAGTGCAACAAATGTAACACCACTATAATCGCCGCTGACCTTGCTCTCCATCAATCACGGCTGTTTTGACAGTAAATGACAGATCAATATATTCCTCGGTCGTTTCGAGCTTTTAACTCTTCGGCTTTGTGTCTCCATCCCATACATTTTTTAAAGTGACATTAGGAATAGTGAGAGTGACTGCAAAACTGTATTCTTGAGTGGAGGAAAACAGGACAAAGCCGTTGCCACAAGCGGCCTCTTTTTTTTTTTTTCAGGTCAAAAATGTCTTACAAATTTGAATCTCATTACCATGTCATGAATACGTCTTTGGGAATCCATTAGGCATTTCCTGCCTAAAACTACAATAAGAATTCACATTCAACCAAAAAAGAAAAGAAAGAGTGGGGAATGAGAATAAAGCCCCAGTGAGAACATTACTGTAAAGCTGTTTTAGCTCTTTCAGTCCACTTAAGAGGAGGCAGCAGAAAAAAAAAGAAAGATGTGAGTGACTGACAGATGATAGCAATAAAAGTAAGAACAAACTGGCCATTTTACTGCGGTAGGGCCATTTGAGAAGGGATTATTAACTTGTCAGCATTTCAAACTGAGACACAACTTTTTCTCCTCCAAAACACATCCCCATGTCTCTGTTACTTTTATTAGAAAGTCTTAAAACCTTTTGACCCCAGAGGGCCCCCGTTATTGGCTGTTAATAGGGACTCGCTGGTCAGTGGGGAGACCCTAAGTGCCCTATTAATCATTTGTTTAGAGCACGGGTCTATTTTGGAAGCTCTGTGTTTAGTGTGGGTTTAAAAATAGGAGGAGGCAGATTGAGACAGCAGTCCGCCACTCATCGCTCAAGCTGTCAGGACGCGTGGGCCCTTGGGGACGTGGGCAGGAGACCCCTCGAGCCACTGAAGTTCAAAGGTCGCAAGGTTTATCATTATTACCCACTTACTCCGTGGGCGCTGACAGAATCATTGTTGGTTTGATTGCTAAAAATAGAGGCTGAGATGCTGCTCAAAATCATTTCACTGAAGGTAATTTTAAAATCATTCTTCCACATAAACAGTCAAGAGTTGTGTGTCAAAGCTCCAAGACACTGTAGTTTACATGCCTCAAGAAAATTTAGCAGTTCATGAATAATACACAAGCAAAGCAAATGCTGCTACATGCTTCCTACACCAAATGCCACAAGTAAGTGAGTTGTTTACTGGCAGATTGACAGTGATGGGAAATAAAATGTCATGGGATCAAATCATTAATCTTGTCAAATATTGTCATATGACAGGGGAAAATACAGGTGTGGAGATTGCATCGGCTGATAAAACATTACTTACAGCCATTTTTCCAATAAGCGATGGACTCAGTGCTGTCAATATTTGGAGGGGATGTGAGGTATGCCCTAGCGAAGGCCATTTTGTGAGGAGCAGAGAGCCTGCTGGGAAAAATACAGTGGTTCATGCTGGGTCTCCGGGAAGCTGAAAAGCCACCGGCAAAAAGCTATGAATTATTTTGAGCGCAAAATACATTTTCTTTGAAGACTGTCGGGCCATTAGAGCCCTTTTGCTCCCTTTTAAATTGTTTTTATGCTGTGAGTAATGTTAACCTTTGCTTTTGTAGTCATGAAATTCTCTCTGCACCTTTTTCCCTCCTGGCACAAAGCACAGATGGGCTGGAAAAGCTGGAAATAAAGTATAGGAACCATTTACTGCGAGGAATGAAAAGGTGTGGGGAAGGAACTAAGGCTTTTATTCTGACGTCTATGGACCTCTGTTCCTTAGTACAGTACAGTCTCAGTGTGCATAAGTATAAACCCACACACGGATAACCATGTTTTGTAATATCGCTTGATGTTCATCCTGTATTAAAAACTTTTAAAAATACTTCGCTACTACTCGAGGCCAAAAATCATAAGCTATTGGATCTGTAATTAAGTGCCATAACACATCTGGTGCATACGATAGTCCAGTTGTTTACATCAGTGGTTCTCAATCTTGTCAAGGACTCCTAATTTGATACACATTAAATCATGGACCCCCATTTAATGAGATTTTGCATCAGGGACCATCTGAAAAGATTTTAGTTGTTAAAATGATTAAGACCAGAATTCTATAGATAACTGTGGAGGAAGGGAAACCTATGATCAGAAATGTCACTGTCATGACTCCTTTTCATATCAGACTCACTTCTATAGTGAATGAAATAGGAAAAATAAATCTTTTCTCCATTTTTCTGGAGACCCCCTGAGACTCCCTCTAGGACCCCTGGGGGTTTCTGGACCTCTGGTTTGG
Source organism: Epinephelus awoara (assembly GCA_035609425.1). Taxonomy (NCBI): domain Eukaryota; kingdom Metazoa; phylum Chordata; class Actinopteri; order Perciformes; family Serranidae; genus Epinephelus; species Epinephelus awoara. Next base: position 12,660,128 of record CM069310.1, on the reverse strand, counting down.
ACCCAGTGTTTTACATGATCACTGTGGACTGATCATAAGATAATGGGCCCCAAGGCACAGACATGTAGAAGGCCCCAACTCTTAACCCCAGAGCATCCCTTTGCGTTGTTGGCCGCTTTGCATGTTTTCTGGTATTTCACAGGTTAACCTTAACTTTAAAGTGTTGTTGGTTAAATACTGTAACATACCAATTATTATAAAAACCATCAAAAGAAACCTGTTTGAATTTCTTTACTACTTCTTTCCTGTCGCCTAAGTATGCTTTGTGCATTAAAAAAAATTGATATCGATATAGCGGGATATCGATAGTTTTGAATGAGCCCTACTTAGAAATGCTTATCGCAGTCACTCAAACAGGATCTTGAGTTGGGGGCCCCTGTGCCTGTGTACTGGGCCCATGCATAGCGGTCACACATTCAGGCAGGGGACAGAATCCTGATTTAATTGCACTAGAAATTATTTTGATTGTTGTTTTTTTCATTTAAAACAATAGTTTCTCCAGCTGTTTTTAACATGCATGATTAAAATATAACCCTAATACAAACATATATTTATGAAACACAAATACAACACAGTAGGATAGATTTAGATTCATTCTTTATTACAAAACAAAAGAGGAAATGTGCTTTCACAGTGTGCACAGACACTAACACAGCACAGATTTTAAGGCATTTTCATTCAGTAGGTCTAGTTAAATATAAGGCACAGGTGCAGAAAGTGCCTACCTCACTGTAAAACAAACAAACAAACAAACAAACAATCAAACAAACAAAAACACAAACAAAAACACAAACAAACCCCTCACACATTATCAGATCAGTTAATAGGCTAGATCTGACACTTCCAAGCCACTGACCAGTTAACCTCACGTGCCCCTGCACCACGTGCGCAGCTGATCCTCTTTCATCCTCCTTCCACTGCACCGGCGCGTGATCTCCATGGGAACGTCGTCACGCAGGAGGAAGTGAACGGGACGAGTTGACAGTTAGCTTGATTAGCATGGCAGCAAAGGTAAGCTGAGTTTTCAACTTCACTTTCTCCTCTTTCTGGGGAGCTGTCGCGCTGGCGGTGGTGCTGCTCAGTCCCGGGAGTGTCTCCTCTCCTCCTCTGCGCTGGTTAGGTGTCTGCCTGGAGGGCTCGTTAAATGCCGGTTAGCCTGCTAAGAGGATGTGCTCGGGGTTAACACTGGGCATAAGGCAATGACATTGAGGCTTTACTGTAGCCGGTTAACAAGTGAATGTACAGTTGGCTTAGTCAAACTGACTGAACTGTCATTTCAACAATGATTCAAAGGGCAGTAATGACACTGCTTTTTAATTCATGCTGCACACGCCCTCTGTCTCTAGGTTACCGGTGTGTCTTGGCTAAAACCCGGTTGTGGTCATAGTTAACCTTTGCTAGCATGATGCTATATGTTGTAGCACCCCGCCATAAAATGTCTGTTTTAACAGTTTTTACAGGCTTGAGACGTTTTAAGAAGGTTGCACTTAGACATACTGGTTTGTTTGTATACAACCAGCATGGGTTAGAAACTGGTTCACTCTCACATCTTCGGACATTTTGGGTGTTTCTCAAAGTCAAGGAAGGATCCTTAAACTGCTGAATTTCAAGAACCCTACCTCATCAAATATCGCCAAACGACTAAGGATCCTTCCAAATTTCAGCAGGACTGAGTCCTTCCTTCAGAGAAATTACAAGGATGCATGTGTGTATCCTCAGCAGGTGTACATTACCCACAATCCTACGCTTCCAGCATTCAATTTGCTGGAAGTGAAGGCAGGATCTTTGACTTTGAGAAACACTATTTCACGTGACATTTTGACATTGCAGACATTTTGACGTGTCATAGTTGGACAAGCATAGGTTAAATTTATAACGTTAATTAGAGGCTCAACTCCATTAAGTGTCCCAGTAAGCTGTCCCAGTGAGCTAGCATGCACAATTTCAGTGCAATACCCCTTAGTGTAATGCAGCTGTCATTATTGTTATTAAATACGCCTGTGCTTTTTCTACTGACATGTCACTATGCCTACCATGAAAACAGTCCTTTACACCAGCAACAAGTGGTCACAATTTAAATCCAAGGCATTGCGAGATGATTAAGAGGAGAGGAAAAACTACACAAGACAACAAGAAACATATTTCTGCCACCCAAGATTAAGCTTGTGATAAACCGGTCCAAACCCAAGGTTCACTTACTGGCTTTTCCAAGAGCTTTCTAAATCTTCTGCCTTTTTCAATGACTGAGCAAACTCCACAGAGGGATACAGTCATAAGCTCCATGAAAAGCCAGTAAGTGAACCTTGAGTTTAGAATATTTAATATGAGATGTTTGTCCCCAAGGTTAAGAATCAGTCTCTACGCTCGAAATTGGGTTTAATTTAGTTTCTTGTTTGTTTCTTGGCATGCAAGTTACTGGATACGTTGATGCACAATGCAAAGTTGGGCGTTTTGTATAAAAGTTGTGTTCACAGAAGTTTTCTTCATGTCTTGCAGACAGTTCTGCCTAGGAGGGCCGACCCCACTGAGTTGAAAGCCATTTTTGAAAAGGTAGGATTTTACCTATGCATTTTTTGTTTTCCCCTTTTGTGTTTGTCTCTTATGAAAGAAGCTTTTTCACTCATCATTCGATTTATGTTTGTTTCTTTTTTTTTTATCAAATTGTAAGGCTCAGCGTGCGTCCTCCCTTGTGTCTGTAACTGTTTTTCTCCTTACAGTATGCCAGCGTCAAGAAGAATGACGAGAGCTTCATGTCACCGCAGGACTTCGTGAGCCGTTTCCTACATGCCCATACGGACATCCGGCTGTCGGACGAGGCCACAAAGCTGCTGGCTGGAGTGGTGGATCAGAAGAAAGATGGGTTGGTGTTCTGATGTTTCTCTTTTAGATGATCTGATGTCTCACATGAATTAAGATGCTGGTACACTTTGAATTCGAAACTGAATTTATTAGATAGTCCTTGCAGCTTGGAGGGTATAATTATAAAATAACTGCGATTTTAAGTGGAATGATGTGTCACACATAACGTGATCAATGGAGGGCAAAAATAGCCATAGATTTTTTGCAAAATGGTGAAAATAGAGGATCGACAACATAGTGTCTCATGAGGATTATACTGTTTGAAAATATCTCTTGCAGAAGTTGATGATGTGACGATGAAATTGCTACGCTGAGTCTCAGTTTAAGCCACAATTTTATCTCCTCATTAATATCAAGCCAACTGCTAAGTAGCAAGCTTATGAAAGACTCTTATCAAAGCTATCAGAGCATGTATTATTTATCCCTTTGATCCCATGTGACTACCTTTCTAGTGTTATTTTGCATTTTATAAACAAACCTATGAAACCTTTGGTGTAAAAAATTCACAGGATGGATGTTCATACTTGAATTATATAGCAAAGAGACATCAAACCACCAAAGGCCCCTTTCAGGTGTTTCCTTCTTTGTAGATACACCCCCAATTTCACACTTACTCCTCCCCCCCATCCCCATCACCCCTGTTTTTTTTTTTTTTACATTAATATGTATGTATTTAATGATACATAATGATGGGTAATAAAATGTTAGGGTAAGTCAAAAAAGATAAAAAAAAAAAAAAAAAAACATCGCCATGGTAACCACCTGGGCTTCTACAAACAGCAAAGTGCACATGGCTGCGCAGTTTCATGTTATTACATCTGCTTTAAGGTGTGTGTGTGTGTGTGTGTGTGTGTGCGCACACACAGAGGACGGTGAGATGGAGTAGTGGGGGTTTTGGAATTGGAAAAAGAGAGCAAGGCACCCGCACATGCACTCACACACATACATGAAAAACACACACATGCACTGTAATTGCCTGTGCTATTCAGGAGCACTCCGTTGCATTGTGCGGCTTTGGAGCAGGATAAATGGTGGCCGTGGCATCAGGGTAAATCTATTAGGAACCCATGGCCCAGGCTTTGTATCTAAACCTCATTTTGGTTTTGTGGAGGGGAATGGAAATGATATGGGGGCAAAACAGGAAAAAAAAAAATCTGTTTAGACCCAGGTTTAGATGTGATTCGTTGTTTTTTTTTTTACAGTTGACATTGTAAAGGCCTTATGATGCTCGTACTTTACAATGTGTTATTTTCCTCCTGAACTTTGATAGATAAATGATTTGACGAGACAAAGAGTCTGGATGATTGTTCTGCAAACCTGTGTCTCACGACACAAAACACAAAACAGATGGATGTAAAAAGTAGAGATGCGGCAACATCAGCACCGTCAGTGGTAGCTGGAAACACAAATGCATTGTTTTTCGAGCGCTCATCCGTGCAAACCTTATGAAAGGAACAGGGCGCAAGACAAAACAAACCACTTTAGTGACTGTATTTTCATCCAGCTCGCCCGATCTCATGCAAATATGTTTGGGAACAATAAGTTTCAGTTGGTACATGAGCATAGTATATTTGAGGCTCGTATGCCTGCTGCTGTTTTTGCCAGATAGGACTCCATTTCAGCAAGATGAGTCAGGGGTAATAGATTTAGCAGGGGGTCGGATGGCAGGCAGCATGCTTGCTTACTTTTCTTTTGGAGTGTATCTGTGTGAGAGAAATTTTACTTAGATGCCAGTGTGTGTTTGAGTGTATGTGTGGGGATGTAAACAGTGAAAATGCATTTGTCTGCCTCCCCGCGACTGTGTAAATCAGGGGATATAGTGACAGTCGTAACAATCTGTTATGTGGAAATCACTTTCCTCCTTCTTATTCTCACCGCTCCCAGTGAGACAGAGAGATGGATAGAAAGACATAAGAGAGAGAGAAAGAGAGACTTTGGAGGGTGGAGATGTCTCAATTTCCAAGAATCAAATGTTTTGTGTATGTGTGTACTGACGCACGGTGCTTCTGGATGGTTTAAAGATTTTTCCTCTTTCACTCGACTATTTATGTCCTCTCTTTTTCCCCCCTCTGCTCTCACTTTCTTTACACTCTCTCACATACCATAATGCACTCTAAGCTCCCTCTATTTCATTTTGGCTCCTTCCGACTCCCTACCTTTCTGCTTCTCTATTCCGTCTTCCCTGGGATATTTTGATAGAAGCATCTGTTCAAGTGTGAAAAAACCCCTCTTCCCCCATAGACTCTCGGAGGTTTGGAGAAAAAAAAAGGAAAAAAACTTTGTTAAGGGAGCGTGCTGGGAAAATAGCAGTCTGCCAGCTGCTGTGGGTATTCTGGACTTGTACTGGTGGGTGTCCACTCTTAGAAACCGAACAGATACTGGCAGCTAGCACTCATCTGGGTGTGTGTGTGTGTTTTGGGGTGTTTGTTGTGTGTGTGTGTGTCTGCATGCAAGCACGCTCTAGGTGGGTGGAAGGCTGTCAGTAACAATGCCAAGATGCCAGGGACAGGGGATTATTGAAGCCCCTCTAGGCCCCTCTCTCCCACTACTATCAACGAAGGAGAGCTGTCTTTCTATCAGCCGGGCCTAACCAACACCATGCATTTATGTTACTTGTAAACAACGTTTCCAAGGCTGGTTTTCGGTTCAGAGGAGTGTATTTGGACGCCTGCTGAGAGGAGACAGAGATAAAAGCCGGGTGGTGAAGATAAGATAAAAACAAACAAAAATATATGGAATATAGGGTGGAGTTTTTATGCCGGATGGACGTAGCAAAGACAGTTTAAATTGCGTTGTATTGGCATCCTAACAAAAACATCATTCAGCTGTCATCCGTAGAAGCACATGCTAGAATCAAGTCTTTGTTTATGTCTTGTGTGTTACATCTCTCGTCTGATACATGCCATGGATATGTCTGCGACTGTTTTAAAGATTTAGCAAAATCCTGCGGAGGAAAGTCAGCACACAGTGCACTGAAGAGATGCCATACTGCAGTATCACATTAGCCCTGTCTCCGAAGTTCATCCCGGGCTGCGTACATGGATCGGGCAGCCCTGGACACATGCCATAGCAGTTGATGGTTGGGAGATGCTGTCGGTTGATTTGATTATTGAGTGTCTCGTTGGGGTTGGGTCCGCAAAGCAAAAACGACGGCTTCCCCCTCTCATGGTAATCATTTTGCAGCCGTCATGGCGCTGCTAATCAACCATCATAAGCTTCATCCCCGGCTACAGAGCTGTGTGTAAATGCTTAAGAGTATGTGGAATGTTTCTTGTGTGTGTTATGGAGATGCCCCCTGGATCTTGTCTGGACTCCCTGGTCTAAACCAAAGTCCAATCCCTTCATGATCAACAGCCCTCTCGGTTACACTAATATGCTGATTATCCATGTCTGGGAAAACACAGACAGGACGACCAGCGTGCATGTAAATTGATGCGTGTGAAAAAGAAGAAATCTGACTTTTTTTCCCCCTCGGTTCTGTCTGGGAACACTAGCTCTCTCTGAGTCTTTGCACTGCAGCCCATACCTGCTTAAACTCCTTCATTAACCTCTGAGGTGTAATTTCAGAGTGTACTATACATCTGTCACAAACGAATGATCATTATCGGAGAGTTTGATAATATTCCAGCAGCGTGAGCGGCAATGGTATTGGTTTTGTTTTTAGCAGTGGATCCACGGTCGCAGCAGTGTGCTTTTGTGCCCCCTTCCACCTACTTGCCATCAGCAGGGCCCTGCTCTTAAGAACTACCTGCTTAGTTAATAAAACAATTAGTCTTGCCTTTGAAACGACAGCTGATTTGCCACTGAGGAGAACTGTATGCTCACTGTTATTCCCTCTCCATATTTCTCTTTTGCTCTCATTCCAACACACACATCTATTATTTTCTGGAAGCATGTTGAATGCCAGTATGTATTTCTAAGTTTTTATTGAAACCAAATGCTGATCCGAGTCATTTGTGTTGACTGTTTGGCTTCTATGTGTTTTTTTTTTTTGTGTTTTTTTTCATGGATGGTTGACGGGAGGAATAACATCTTCGCAGACAACATGCAAAAGCCAGTAATCTAAACATGCTTTTCAACCCTTATCAGGTATCTCTGGCAGTCACCAATTTATATTTCCATTTTTCCTGGTATTGTGGTGACTAGGGCTGCCGATACCAGTTTTTGGACATCGAAGCTTCAGTGATAAATACCCGCAATGGTGGTGGTGGTTTGGGGGGATGGTAGTCTGACTCAGTGGGTGTAGACTGTGGCTATAAGCTTACCATTGGGCCACTGATTTTGGCCGACTAGCACCCTTCCATCCGCTATCTGCGTGTAACCATTTCCAAATCCCATTCACGACTGGAAACAACAACAATCTCTAAGTAAACAACTTCACGCTAAGAAGTTCACGCTTGACTAAGATTTGGATTGTGCAGTAAGGCATACCTTCATTTTTGTTTCGGTGAATTGTTGTAAAGATCTACAACGAATAAAAGAACTAGTAAACGCAGTTTGGAAAATCCCAGACACCGTCTCGCAGGATTGTTGTGCCCCTGATGCTGATCCATTTTCTGACACATTGGAGTTGATTTGCCACATCTTCTAACTATGGCAGCTGCATTTGCCAGTGACACTGACTTCACAAATGTTCTGAACCGTTCCGCTTCACACGAGCTTCTGTGATATTGTCATATTAATGTTCTGTTAGAACAGCATACAGCCAGGAAATTGTTTGTAGTTTTAACAGGTTCGATGAGCTCCTCCAGAGCTTAAGTATAGTCAGGCTCACCTTTAAGGGTGCCGATTATCGAGTTATGTCTGTCTTTTTTTATCACTAAAAGTTGACTCACACAGTGACATACAACTGTTAATGCTTTTTTGGTGGCGCTTTCTTTTGCCGGTCCTTTTTAATGTGCAAATGTTCCAAAAAGACAAGTTCACCTCCCACTCTTTTTGCAGGAGCACCATCTGCGTCCTAGTGTCGTCCGAGATGGCTGTTATTGGTTTAAAGAAACAAAAACAACCCAGACTTTTTGTTTTCTCCTGTACCAAAAGGATTATCAGTGATTCCAGACTTTTCTCTAGCGTTGACACAGAGCTGTACAGATAGGTCTGGCTACGTAAGACTACGGAGGCTTAAATGAGTGACAAGTTGATGTACCTTAAAAAATGTAACAATTAGCCACTTTTTAACATGCAGGTCGCAGTATTAGCCATGATAGCTTTAACTTTACAAGATAGCTAAGCTGTTACAGTTTTCAGGTGAGCTTGTTGTAGATTTGTGACATACCAGTTTCCTTTCGCAAAGCTCACTCTCGACTTTTGTGGGTCATCTTCACAAATTTCAAAACTATTCCAGATGCTTGACTTTTGCGAACATGTTGCGAGTCTATCTGTAAGTGTGTTACATGTGGTCAAACTGTCCTAGTTTCAGTCGCACCAGATAGTAACTGAATCAGATGAGATCGAGTCAGAGCCACAAAACTTCTACTAAGTTAAAATGTCCCTGTGTGAGATGGAAAAATTCCCCTCTCACCCCCCAGTATATGTACGTATATATCGTTTTTGGCGATGATTACCATGGCAATGATAGAAGCATTAATGTCAGCCCTAATTTTGATTTTGATAACAATACTTTTGTCAGTGCACAGCTCTTTTCCTCCTCAGTCCATTCATCTACACAGTACTATGTCTGCGTATAAGGATGCACATCAGCACCCACATGCAAACCCGAAACACTCAGACTCCAAACAAACACGTCTAAATTTCATCCGTACCATAATTAATTAAAAATGTAATCATTGCACCCCCCGTCCTTCTCCGTACTCCCCCCTTGGAAATTGAAATAGGTTTAATAGATGGATGCTCACTCGCTCATTAGCACTGACCCCTTCTGTAATTATCAGAGCCATTTGTGAAATTCATAATGGACTTGTAGCAACTGTGAACCAGGGCCTAAATAAAGGCGAGACTGCGTGGTCCAGTTCCCCACAGCGGGACTCTCCCTTGGGGGCTCTCAGCGTGTTCACACAATAGCAATGTTTATGTTTATTTTTTTCTTGTTAATGATGTATGTGGGCATTTTGCGTTACTATAGAAAGACGGGAGATAAAAAAGTATTAGTCAAAACACTGACAAACTTGGAAAGAGAGGCAGCGGTATAATTAGAAAACTAATGTGTTTATTTCCAACTCATAGTTTTGTGTTTCTTGTGTTGATGCAGACAAATTTGTTCCCCATTTAAATTTTTTTTCCACGTTGGCTCGTCTTGACTTTAACTCTAAACCACATATTGTATTACGTTTATATTGACTGGAATTATATTTCCTTAACTGGCTCCCAACTCCCTCCTCGCCTGTCTACTTGTTTAAAATGGCACACTAAAATATAAAACTTCATATTTAATCATTTTCTTTCTGTTGGTGTAAAGTTGGCTCTCTCTATACCAGCTGCCAGCTCAGACTGGGAACACACACTGAGCTTTTTAAATTGTTTTATTTTCTTGCTGTCACACTCGATGAGTTTATGACATTACATATGGAATAACAGACTACTGGATAAAAGGCCTCTTGAATTGCGCGTGGCACAGATTGATAGGTTGTCTAAGTGTGCTGGTTTGCCACTGTGTGGCAGTAATTACAATGGAGTTTGTAGTTTAATGCAGTGTTAAAATAGCTTGTTTTTTAATTTAATATTTTATTGTAAGAGTGCAACTTAGGTTAAGTCTTTTTATTATGTATTATATGACTAAATGAATATCAAAGACTGTGTCTCACATTTGTAACTGATTAAAGATTTATATAGGGAACTTGAAACATGAATAGAGCAAATCAACTCAATTGACAGCATTTAGCAGTCTCTCACAGTCCTGCCTATGCTCTTACCTTCTTTCTTTCTTTTTCCTTTCTTCTCTCTCCTCTTCAAGGTTGATCTCCTTTCAGGAGTTTGTAGCATTCGAGTCAGTGCTGTGTGCCCCGGACTCCCTCTTCATGGTTGCCTTCCTGCTGTTTGATAAAGCAGGCAGTGGAATGACCACTTTTGGTAAGCAGCTCTGCCTCTGATTCATGGGGTTAGACAGAATAATGCTACAGTGAAAGTTGTACTGAACTATTACCATTTGTATGGCAGGTGCTGTTATATGCTTAGCAAGAAAGGCTCACACACTTTGAAAAGTACAAACTTCAGAAACTTATGATTACTAACGAAGAGATTTCTTGCCCATTTTCAAATATTGGTATAAATGTATTTATCACATCTTGTCGTCCACTCTTCTGGGAATGTTGTTTCTTTTTTTTTAAAGATTATTTTTTGAGCTTTTTGCCTTTTAATGAAGAGGACATAGTGAAATGGGGAGGAGGGGTGTGTGTGTGTGTGTGTGTGTGTGTGTGTGTGTGTGTGTGTGTGTGTGTGTGTGTGTGTGTGTGTGACATGCAGCAAATGGTTGCAAGCCGGAGTTGAACTTGCGACTGCTGCAGCGAGGCATCGCCTCTGTACATGGGGCGCCGGCACTATCCTCTACGCTACCGACGCCCCGGGAACGTCGTTTCTTCATATATTCTGTAGGCGTTTTACTTTTTCTCTTCAAAAACTGGGATAATTCTGTTGTCCTCTTTGTTGGTAATCAGGGAAACCAAGTCGCAAACACAGTGGCTGTATTGAAGATATTTAAAGAATTATAGCTTAATGTTATCATGTAACTTAATATAAAAGTTCAAGTCTTATCACTGCTTTGTTTCTTTGCAGTTGACATTTGAGTGCTGAGCACGTTTCCCTAAATGCATCACTGAAGAAGTTTTCATACAGACTCCTTGTTTATTTATGTAAGGGTCTGACCTACTCTCATCTATTTTCTTAAAAACCAAACTACTGTATGTGGTACTGTATCTTTCCTGTAAAGAAGATAAGGTTAGGTTTGGAGGTGGAGAGGGCTGGTAGCAACTAAAGGATGGAGATGAAGATGGAGGAGGGGGTGGGTAGCGATGTGTGTGTGTGTGTGCACATGATTGGCACCATTACCCTGATGCCTGGAAGCTCCGAGGTGAAAAGGGAAGACATTTGTACTCGTTGCTTATTTCACATTTGCCTAATTGATTTAAACAAGTCTAATGCCAGCCTTCTGTAGGTGTGCGAGGCGTTAGCACATTAGGCTTGATTTGAAATGCAGCGCACACATCCCGCTCACAAACAGGGAAGAGTAAGTGAATTTCATTTTAATTGTTGCTGTCGACAGGGTGCAAGATCATTGCGGGTGATTATATATGCACATATGTAAATTTTCATATTTAAAAGGATCAATTAGAGTGACGTTGTCTTGGTGGCAATTAAAAGGTCTGCTGTTTTTCTGCGTCTCCCAAAGGTTAATGAATATCCCAATGCCTGTGAGTTATGAGACTCACATACAAGTGGAAAATTGCATGAAAAACATACCACACATCATGCCATGCACAAACACTGACTACAGTGTCTGCCACTTGCATCGGGCTACCATTTCACCAAAAGCAAATAACTTGTGACTGAGATTATAGACTTGTCAAAGTTGCTTTATTGTGATGCATTACAGAATTCTGCCTTTTTCTCCCCTGCTCCCTTTTCCCTCGTTGCCGTTCATCAGATTAAATAGCCTCACCAAGGCACAAAATAAAGAGCTGCCTTCTTTATTACCTATTAAAAACATTAATAGCTGAAACTTACGTCGCATTAAAGGCGCGTTTGTTTTCCTGTGCAGTAAATGTCTATGCTCTGATTTCTTTTTCTTTCATTTTTCTATAAAGCCATTTTTATTTGATAATAACCTGAGTAATTTCTGTTAAGTACAGGCGGCTCTGTGCTCTGAATTCTTAGCGCTTCAAAAAATAAATGCATAATTTGGTGGAATGTCGAGTTCATAAAAATTGCAATGTAACATGGCATATGAAATGCAGTTGTGCCTCAGCCAGAGAGACAAAAAAGAAAAAGAAAAAGCTAAAGAGGACTGAGTGTTGACAGGTCTATAAAAGCTGATAATATAAACGGCAGGCTCTGGAGCGGCCTCTCCTTTAAAGAGTTAAAGGCTGTATATTTATTGCCTCATTAAAGTGTAAAAAAAACAATGCGCAAGCTGTCTTCCTTCAGAAGGTAAGGCTGAGCTGAAGTAAATATCACCTTTCTCTTTCTCTCTTTTCCCCTCCCTGTCTGTCTTTATAAAAAAAATAGTTTCTTTCCTTTCTCCACTCGTTCAGCGCAGCTTGTTTGGTAATAAGAAACAGGTCGCTCTATTGGTTTGTTTTTGTTTCTTTAGTAAGGCTGTAATTTAGGACTCATGTTCAGTGTCTCTCCACTCCGCTGGCTGCAGAGAGGCTTAGAGGGTTCAGGCAGAGGAACATAAGTGAGAAGAAAAGGCTTTCCTTCTGAATACAGAGCCTACACAGCTCAAACAAGTTCTGCCATGTGTCATTCAAGACTGATTTAGAGTTGAGGAGCTTAAGTCTCAATCAGAGCAGAATTGTGTGCTGCAGATTGACGTTGACATTTTGTCACAAACAGTCATAGACTTTTTGCCTTTTCAACCAAAATCAAATAATTACTAATGTTAACCGCAAGATAGGAAACACATGCTGTTTGTTAAGGCCTGACGCACGACTTTGTATCGACAGACTTTATTAGAGCAAACTAAAAGAGGAAGAAGTATTTGATAATTGTTTGTTATAAAAACATAAACATTGAAAGAGGATTTTAATGGAGGTGAATGCCTTACACACGGTTAATGTATGCGCATTAGCCTTAAAAGTGTGCAGTCTGTTAAACCTAAACAGATCTGTTATTCCATCATTGTAAAGGATTTGAAGAAACACTGTTTTGTTTTAGCCTCATTGCTCACTGATATTTGTTTAAATTGTCTATATTGTGCATATATCAACACACAAAGTCCGTGATGGATTAAACTAAGTACATTTACTCAAGCACTGTACTTGAGTATAATTTTGAGGTACTTGTTCATGAGTGCTTTCATTTTATGTTACTGATATCTGATATATGGTTGAAGTTAGCTTCAGCTTGACTACCTACTTACACATTAATGCATAAGTAAGAATATCTAACAATCACATGGGATGTTTTTCTAAATATGCTATAAAAATATCCCCGTATGCAGTTAACTCGCAATCTCTACTATAAGCAGTCAAAGCCAGGGACAAGCAAGGATAATAAATCAGACACCCCAAAAAAGGTGCTCTGGTCTAACAAACTGTATCTCACACTGAACATTCACGGTTTACTGCTAACCTGTGTAAGAGCAGACACACCATCTCTCTCTCAGGCTGCAATACACTCAGCTGTTTTCTGACAGTGTTTACATTTAGCTCTATTTTGTCCTGTATTGTGCTTACAGGACCGACATGGCATCTTTATGTACACCAGCTCATTCTCAGTTGTTTTGTTTCTGCGACTTGAAATGCAGGGTTGAGTAGGGGAGACCGGGGGCAATTTTAGCAATTTTTGATTTGACATTTCTACTCTAAAACCTCTTCAACTATTAAGATTTTTTTTGTGTGTGTAGATAACTTGTGTCTGTGTTCTTTTTGTTAACAGCCATCAGGTGTTTTTACAAGCAGTGATAGAGTCACAATGTTGATTGGAACACTAGATGTCAAATGTTACATCTGCCCCCATGTGCAGGAGCGATTGTAACAGCATATGGGGTTTGGGAAGTATTTCATTAAATGTAATTGACATCTACAACTGTAACCAAATACGCATCTAAAGCCTTGCTCTTGTCAGCGGAGGCATTAAATATTCTCCGATTGTGCAAAATAAAACTTAAGCTCTTTAGCACTGCTCCTGGAAAAAATCAAAGGGGAAACACTATATTTCCTGGACAATTTTAGCCTCTTTTTAGGTGTCAGCAGTGAAAACGAATCATCCTTACCATTGCCGAAAAACAATTTGATACGAAACAGGATGTAGGCTCTACAAGATGATTTTTTTTATAAGCAAGTATCATGCTTTTCCCAAATGGTTTTTAGGCTTTCTATGATCTCAGATGGCTTAAAAAATAGTGCTTATAGCTGTGGTAACTATGGAGCATGCCCCTGGGCCCCCCCTCACCTAGGTGTGAGCTGAGCCCCGATTATATGCAATCTCTAGCTCCGGCCCTGCTATTACTTTGTATTTAGGACTTTTACTTGTAATGAAGTATTTCTACAGTTATGTCTCTACTTTTACTTAAGATAAAATAACAATACCACTACCTCTAATTCTGGCACACTGCCGAATGGAGTTGTTGCATCTTGTTATTATGCTGTCAAATGCAACGTTTCACCACTCAGTCGTTATTAAAGCAGCATCTTGTCTCTTTTTGTCTCCACAGAGGATGTGAAGCAGGTCTTCAGCCAGACCACCAATCACCAGCACATCCCCTTTAACTGGGACTGTGACTTCATACGGCTGCACTTTGGCGCAGAGAGGGACAAGAAGCTCAGCTACGGGGAGTTCACCCAGTTCCTCCTGGTAGGTTTCACAGTGATCACCTGCTCTCATCGTCTTTCGCATGCCATTTTTTTCCCCCACTCTGCTGATGTGAAAACACCGTCATTGTGTCTTTGTTTTGCCTCTTTGTCTCTCTGTGTTTCTGTCTATGGTCCTTTTTGTCTTTTTAACTAACTCTGTCTTCTTTCTATTATCCAGTGGCCATCAGTGATAGTCAATAAATCTGTATCAACTGATTTATGCGTCTGTACACATTGTCTTATCATCACATATAGTTTACAGGCTGTTAATACAATCCTGTCATCTCACTGTATTGTTAGATACTTATCTAAGCTTAGCCAGGCGAATTCAGGCGTGTGCAGACACACAGAGATTTTCCTGATCCCTCTCAAACACAGCTCTACATATTGACCAGATTAGTCATTAATGAAACACTGAGGTTATATATTTGGGATATTTTTGGCATTTGTTTCCCATTAGCTGACGTACACCTAGCATTACTCAACTCCACCTACTCTGCAGCAGGTAGAGACGCTGTTCTACCTCCATAAATAGTATAGCTGGAATATTCCTAGTGTATTTGTGGTGTGTGAGCCATTTTCCAATATGATGTCTAGACTTAAATCAGGCCTAAGCAGGGGGAGGTGGTGGTGGGGGGTAGGAGAGAGGGCCTGTGCTGTGCCAAGTTTGCATCCACACTCACCATGTATCTGAATGAGCTTTTTATATTACACTTAACGTAGACCAGATGGCTTACACACAGTGGGCAGCAGCCCATGGATATTGGGACATTGTTATATGTGCGTGCGTCCTTGTGCGTGCGCATGTAAACTTACAAGATGTGTGTCTGTACATACTGTCTGTGCGGTTCTGGGTATGTGTCTGTGTTTATCTAACTTATCTGCTTTACCGTATGCGCAAGCAGTGGCATGCAATCTTTGTGCATCTGTGTTTATGTCGGTGTTTGTGTATTTGTGTGTGCTTGTTTTTGCTTGTGTGAGCGTGTGTGTGCATGTGTACAAGTCTGTGGCGCTGTGGCCAGGAGACGCTGTACTTTGCATTGACAGTGTGCCCAGTCCTCTCCCAGTCAGTCACTCAGTGGTTTCCAGCTCCTCACAGCAGCATGCCGCCAGCAGCTGAGTCGCACTTATTGCTCAATATGAAATGCACATTTCCTGCTTATGCTCTCTGTATTTGATCGGTTCTTGTAGCTTTTGATTCATGCCTTAATACATGGCAGAGGAAAGAGAATGTCACGTTATTGCAGACATATTCATCAGAGAATTTAAAGTGTTGTAAATATCGTCCTGCTTGTCATCTTTTATCACTTGTCTCATGAATACAGCATAAGATCCCGGGATCTTATGCTGTCTTGGGTTCTGTTAAATTGTGTCACATTAATAAGGCACATTCATATAATTGTGATGGTGTATTACTTACTGCAATTACAGTACTTAGGTACAAGTTAAATTCAGATATTGACAGTTCATTCTTTACAGTGTGTTATCAGCGACTCCAGTGATTGACGACATGGCAATTAGGAAAGGTACAACAACATTTCCTGAACTAGAATTTAAACCTGTGCAATTACTACATACTTTGTGATTGCACTACTACCCCAACGCTGTTATGATACTTTTGTTAACAGGCAAAGCCTTCGTAAATGTCAGCTAGAAAAAAAAGTACTCTGAGCAGCTATAAAAGTTGTCAGAGAGTTGTGAAAACCAACACACTCCCAAACACACACACCATTTTCTGAATATTTGTCAGTTATTTTTATAATTCCCTACCACCCCCCCCTCCAAGAATGTTCCCATCCTTTATTTCCTCCCCTTCCTGCCATATATGCATGTGTTTATTGTGTTTTTCTGCCATTGTAACCACGCCACTGCCAGATGCTCACAAGATGGGATTATCGGGGAAAACGTTTGCGCCGCATATTTCTCACAAGGGCTCTCTCTGGCCAATTACTGTCTTGATGGAAGCCAGAGATTCTCACCAATTACATGCATTTTTCCCGTCTCACGCGTGGACGCCGGCCAAGGCTCAGCTCGCACTGTCAGCGTGGTGTTGTCTCTGGCAATGGTATTACCGATGTCCAGAGAAGTGGCACATAGTAGCCCATATTATAAATCCTGGCAAGTAAAGGGCTTGAATTACATGGAGGGGACACCACATGTCCCACTTCTTTTCCCAAGCACTTAAAAAAAAGTGAATTGTTGGCATTGCTTAGATTTTAAAAGTCCCAATTATATGTTTGACTCTCCCAAGAATCAGTGGGCAGCCCTTAACATCACTGTGTAGAGGGCTCACTGGCACATGTAAATGAGCAGTTGTGCTTAAGCTTCCCCTTGTATTGCTTTAGCCCTGTGCTGACGAGAAGCAGGGACTGGAAAAGAGAGATACAATCCTGCTCCACTCATATCTATTGTTTAAGTTTTGATGAGAGGGGGGAAAAGAATCACAGCCATTGAAAACAAACAGAGGTGGCTTGTCATGTGTTTTTATTCTCGTCCAAGGACAATTAAAGCGACTGCAAATGCCTTGGCGGTCTCCTTTTGGCTGTCTTAAGCCCCGAGCTTTATGTCTCCTGCCTCCCTTGCTCCTCTCCTAAATAAAAAACATGTCCCTGAAACACTCATACAGTTGCAGCAAGTTAAGGCTTTAAGAGGCTGAGACTATAAACTGCTCCGTCCCCTGGACCACAGTTGTTTTGTTGCTCTGTGTGGTTGGTGTGTGTGGCTTTTCAGACTTTCGACTTGTCCAGAGAAACAGGATCTAATTTTTCTTCGTCATTTACAGATGGACACAAACACAAAGATAAACGCTTATTTTTGCACATGCACACAGTCACGCATCCAAAACATTATCTTCCTCACTTTCCTTTTTTTGTTTTGACTTTAATATTCAGCTCTTCTCCTCCCTCTCCTCTTCCCGATTTATTCCACACCAAAGTGTTTTGACCTACTCACAACCGACCGGAGAAGTGAGTCACGACACTCAGGATGCTGACACCAAAATATCTCACCTTATTTACCTTGGGAGTGTTTACATGTGTCAATCTATCTTCGTTTCCTCGCCTTCCACTCACTTATACACTCTCCGGAGCCCCTGCTGTGCTCATAGGTGATACTGACACACGGCTGCTACATTTGCTGTTTTTGCAAATCTGGCTCTTTTGTTGCAATGTCTATTCTTACTCCCCTCCGGTCTCCACTCAGCTTTGTGTAAATGTCACTCTTCCCCAGTCGGTTTCTCTTGGGTGCCGCAAATTTAGAGTTCGATCAGTTATGCTGTCAGTGAAATATCACTCAAATTCAACACAACAATAAGTCATAGCCTCATAGGGTTTTGTGTTGTGGTAATACCACTTTTTTGAGTTCCATTTCTAACAATAACATCTGAATCAATCAATTGAATAATGCCATGCATGCTCAAAATTTAATCAGTCCCCCTTCAGCACTTTTTGTCCAACAAGTGAGGTTTGAAAAAGAAGGTCCATTCTTCTTGAACAAATTGATAATCGTTTATTTTGAACAAAATTATTAACTTACTTATTGTACTAAAACTACTAGCCGGTACTTACTTGAAATGTCATTTAGAAACATTTTCCCTGACATGACTGACATATTTTCATTCTTTCGGCGTGTTCCTATTGGATAGTCTTTTTTTGTTCATTTTATTATAACACATTTATGAAATTATGTGTGCAATAGAATAACTTAATATTTAAGTCGAATGGTGCCTTTTTAAATAGAGAAATATGCAATAGTCTTGTTCTACATGCATGTGGAGCTACAACTAAGGATTGTATTAATTATTTTCAATTAGTTGATTAACTGCTCGGTCTTTAAGATGCCAGAGAATGGTGAAAAATAGCAACTGCGATTTCTCGTCATGCAAGCTGACACATTGAAATTGCCTGCTTTATTCAAGATATTCAGTGCACTATCACAAAACCAAACAAAAAACTTCAATTTTTTACTTTTCAAAAGCTGGAAACAGTGGATTTAGTAATTTTTTGTTAAGATTGATCAGTTATTGAAATTGTTGCACATTCATTTCCTATTGATCCAGTGATTAGCTCTACCTATATGTGGGAAATTGCAAGAGAAATGGTCTTATAAACTCTTGTATGGATGTTTCAGTTGTGTATGTACTTACAAGTAAGTAAGCTTAAATTGGTCATTTAGTTTTTTTGTATTGTGTCACCATATGTCAGAAACCTTTATGATTAAGAATAGAAGAATTTCTTGCCTCATTTATTTTTTGACCTAAAGGCTGTGATACATTGCAAGTGAGTCAACAGCCAAAGCAACTCATTTAAGCTGGCCGTCCTCAAGCTTATGGCTGTGTTAGTTAATTATTATTGTTCTGATATCAATGTCTTTTGCTGCAACTGAGTTTTTTGTCATAAGATAGAGGAAGCCTCTGTGGCAGCGGTTTGTTTACAGCTTCTCTCTGTAGACTTGTGGTTGCAGGTACCGATAATGGCTGCTAATTTCAAAGGCCTTGTGGGATGTGTCCCCACCACAGCCTGCTGTTGTCCCTGTGGACCTTTGTGCGTACATGTGTGCAAGAAGAGAGACAAAGTGAGCAGTTGGGTGATTAGCCGTCTTGCCTGTGTGTGCACGTCTGTGTGTGTGTGTTTGTATGTTTCTCCTTCAAGTGCGTTTAATGGGGATTCGGGGAGGGTGTGAAAAGCCCAAGCGACACCTCACAGTAGGTAAGCCGCTGATGGGAGAGGAGGCGAACGTGAAGCCTGGCCAAACGCTGGCTCCCCAGTAACTGAGAGGGGGAGACGGCACCAGGGGGCCCATCAAAGCAAATGCTGTGTTTTTATGCATAGATGTTTATATGAGTGAGTTTATGTGGATTTTAATTTATGAAGGCAACTTAAAGAGGTGTATGACCCACATATGTGTCCAATAATCTGCATTTACTGTATGAGCTAACACCCAAACTTCTCTCATTCCCTCCCTTCCACAGGAGATGCAGCTGGAACACGCGCGGCAGGCTTTCATCCAGCGTGACCAAGCCCACAGCGGCTCTATCTCAGCCCTGGACTTCAGGGACATCATGGTCACCATCCGGCCACACATGCTCACATCCTTTGTGGAGGAATGCCTCGTGGCGGTGGGTTTTTTGTTTGGCCCTGCTGTTCTCCCGTCCATTTGTTTTACAGTCGTTCACAGGAGCCAAAGTCACGCTGGTTAAAAATAGTGAGATCGGTCACTGCTGTACACCTGAGAGTTGTAATTATTTGTTCATATATGTTAAGAAAATATCGTCAAATTGGGTGTTCTTCTTTTAGCAAAGTGGATTTGCGTCTATTATATTCTATTCTACTTGTCATGTGTTAGCGATGTTGCGACGTAGTAAAGTATCTATGTATTTAACAAAACCATTGTATGACCAAATGTGAGATGATGGACATGGAATTTCAGAAACAAACACAATGTTAAGGAGTGCGTTTATAAACAATGTTTGCCACTGGTTCAGTTTCTGATGCCAGCTAGGACAAAAAGCAACCTAACATTACTCTATTCTCCATAAAAGGGTTAAAGGCAAGGCTATTTTCTTCCATCTCACCACCTCTTTCTCATCTTCTCTCTTCCCCTGTGTTCGTTTCTTTCTCTCACACCCCCACAACCAAACGCCGTGGCTTTCTCTTTCCCTCCAGCTGTCCATCTCTCATTTCTTCTTCTTCCTCTTTACCTTTTCTGTCACCTCTCATCCGTCCTCTCTCTTCTTTTTCCCTCCCTACATTTTTTTTCCCTCTCTCTCAAACCACCCCTCTTTCTCTCCCTTCCTCCCCCGTGTCTCTGTCTCTCTCTCCCAACATGTCATTAAGTCTAACCTCTCTGGCAGTGTCAAAGCCAAGCAGGCCAGCTGAATGGGAAGATAGAGACAGAGATAGATGGAGACTGGAGCTTTGCAGTCCATCATCTTTGCCTGTGTGTTTGCGCGTGAGCAGCTGTGCACGTGTGTGTGTGTGTGTACACTCTTATTTGTTTTGAACTCTGAGATGTTTGTCTTTTTTTGTGTCTTGTCTTTTCTTTATGTGTGTTAGTGTTTTTGTTGCGCGCGTGTGTGTGCCTTGTGTCCGTGTCTATGCCTTGCCCCATTTCATAAACACCTTGCTTACTCTGTCATTTTCTTTGCTGTGTTTACCTCACCGACCAGACATCTTGGTGTGCTGTTAGTAAACTCTCTTACACACACACACACGCACACGTACATATATCAAAAACCGTATAAACACTGGCGGTACATTAAAGGCGGTATTATGGCAGAACACAAACAGTGAAACGGCAACCTTTAATTCACTCACCAAACATGGTAAATGATCAGCGCCACGCTCTTTTCACCCAAATATTGTTCTCCTCTCCCCCTCTGTGAAAGACTCTGTGTTGGATATCGTGGGAAGATCCATGCCTATAGGCTCATAGATATGAACAGATACAAAAGTGTCTCTCTGTTAGGGCAGTTTCACCCAAGCCAGAGCTTCCCCCCTTGTTGCAAACACAGTGAACCGCAGGCAACCTTCCTGAAAGTGTCTGTAAAGCAAACAGTGCCATCTAGTGAAAGGAAGCTCCAAATTTTCTATTGCCTCAACCCCTCAATGCTGTTATGAGCTGCAAAGCCTCAAAGCTCATCTGATACTCTGGCCTAAGCTACCCAAAACAGGCAACAACATTTATGAGATGTACTCGAACACACATTTCTAAACAGACAGCAGTGAGTGCTGCTCCTCTTAGTGTTTGAGAGGCTGATTTGATAAAGATGGGATGCTGACTCACATAAAAGAGTTTGTGTGCAGTCTGGAATGTCCTCAAGAGCCCGGGGTCTATTTTAAATCCACCACCTTTTTTTTTTTTTTTTTTTTTTAAATTTTCTGTTCTTTTATCACTTCCTCCACCTCATAAAGAAAGTTAATTAAACTCCCTGAGAGTGTACGTTGTGTGATGGAAAAAGTAGCGGTTGAAGTGGGTTTACTTCTCCCTGTGGAGCGACAGTAAAGAGGAACGCTGATGATTAACCACCAGTGTTTGTCAAGATTTCCTCTTGACGTTAAGAGTTTGCTCTGTCTTACACATGATCATAACATCTAGATGCATTTGCTGTTTGGTGTGTAGTGTGATTGTGTTTATGGGTTGTTGAAAGATTTTTAGTGCATGTTAAAAATACAGTGCCTCCATCCATGTCCAGGTTGCGGGTGGCACCACTTCTCACCAGGTCAGCTTCTCGTACTTCAACGGCTTCAACTCGCTTCTCAATAACATGGAGCTGATAAGAAAGATCTACAGCACCCTGGCCGGCCATCGCCGAGATGTGGAAGTCACTAAAGGTACACGGGGAGGAATAAAAGACAGCACAAAACCTCAATCTTATGTTAACACAGGCAGCCAAAATCAGATGCACACTTATAAGTATACAGTTTATGCACTCACACACAGTGATGCTGCAAAAGGCAGACAGCATACACTCACAAAACATGAGCATGTATTGTATGTACTTAGATGCACAAACTGATACAGTCCTGCGCTACAGGCAGCATTAAATGTGTTTTTGCCAGATAATGTATTTACGTCTGTGTGTGCTGAGGGTGGAAACTTGTTTTTGTTTGGTTTTCTTCCTTCCCGGTGGCATTTAAATGGGCATGCTGGATCTGACCCAGCACACGTACTGCATGCCCACAATCCCTGATGGAGCCTGTCTTGTCTATTAGACATCCTGGCACTGATCTGAGGACCACTTTTTTTTGTCCTGGGATGCTTTTGGTTGATAATGAGATTTTAAATTCTTAACAAAAAAAAACAAAACAAAAAACAGACAAAAATGAGGAACGCTATATCAAAATCATGTACTTACTTTTGAGGATGAGGTGTTGTCTCACCCTGTGGATCAATGTGCCAGTACATAGTTAAAACCATTTTATAAGCTTTTCCTTAAGCCTATAATTTAAATCACTGTAAAGCAAAGATGTAAAGCTACAAGGTGATGAAAATGAGGTATCATTATCTATCGATCCGACAGCCTTTGTCTTCTTTTAGACATTTTCTCTCTGTTTCCCATGGTTAGTTTCTTTAAATCCTTATCTCTCTCACTTGCCTGCCCCACTTGCTGTCTCTCATTCCTTTCCTCAGTACTTGGCAGGAAGCCCAGTTAGCTTTCTCTGTCTCTCTACCTTTCTCTGTCTCTTTTCTTCCTGACTCCATGTCTCCCGCTCTGGTCGTCTTTAAGAAACCATTTTGACCTCTCTGCACATGGCCCAGGGCCACTCGTGTAGCCTTGTGATGCTATCTGAAGCCTTATCAGGGGTGTGGACCATAGCCGACCCAGACCAAGAGCCCATACGCTCCCCAGGCTGTTCCCACCATGGGTACACCGAGGCTGGGCTTGGCTCGACCCGCGGTGGCCTGTAGCCAGCCAGACCTCCACAGCCACCACCCATCCACCCTCCACTCCCTGAGTCATTAAGGCCTCCTCTGGGACTGCAAGTGCTCGGCTCCATGTACCACTGGCTGGCCGACAAACACATACTGCACACACACCCGCATGTATCAAGTGTGTGCGTATTTTGTAGCACACTGCTTCAAACATTTCTCACATACACACAAGCATTCAGAAACATTAACACAGCCAAGCATGCACACATGCGTAATAATCCTGATTGATTCCGTATGTGCAACAAGGCCACTGTTTTGCCTTGGGGACGCCATTACAGTGCTTAACGCCTACACAACAGTGAGTGTGCACATGTGTGTGAGCGCTTGTGTGCGCACGTGCACAGGAGACCTTTACAGAACACACCTTTTATTGAGCCAGCAGTGTGGACCACAAGGCAAATCATGACTGTGCAGCTTTCTGAGCAGGTTAAACTCAGGTGTGTTGATGAAGTACATGTTTTAACATATGAAACTGTAAATGCGTTTTTACTAGATAGTCCCAGAACTGATGATAGTCTCACCAATCATAGTTCTGATCAGGTTTGCCTGTTGGGTTTCTTGACCATGTCACAATTTCAGCTTGTTTTCACACCAGTTATTTTTAGCCATGTCAGCAGTAAGGCTCTAGAGAAGGCAGTGTTGGTCAGTCGGTTCACTGCTTTAGATCACACTGAAACTGATATGAAATTTGTGCTGACATTCAGTGTCTCCTGAGGATGAAGCCTGCTGATCCCCCGACTTTTTGTGTAGTGCAACCATGAATTTGACATCTGTGGTTTTGAGTTAAATGTCTCAACAAATATTGGATAGATTGCTCTGAAATCTAGTGAAACCTTCCCTCGGGATGAATTTTAACAACTCTGGTCATCTAGTACCATTATAAGATCAGAATTGAATTTTGTCCAGTTCTTTTGTTTGTCACAGAATGCCTGCAACAATTTTTCCATCGTGTGTCATTCATTCTGTCATACTCAATAGGGAATCCAAAATCTAAAAAACTAATATTGGTTTGGTTTTGGTGTCATTTTTATTCTCATTTTTATTCTCAGGTCAGCAGTTTTTTTGTGATAATTTGTACAATATTTGTTACCAGGACGTTGCTCACTTTTTAATGTCTTGCAATTGATAAACTTGCAGCAAATACACCTAGGCCATGGCAGGTGTATTTTGTTAAATAAAAAACAAGGTCAGTTTGCAGCACAGTGTAACTCACTGTGTGCACATATTGGGGCTGGAACTGGATAGTATTAGTATAGCATAAGAAATCTTCAGTATCAAAGTAATTCAGTGGTAGCTGTCTCACCATCCAAAAAAATACTTTTTTTGGAAAAAAACAAAACAAAACAAAAAAACAACAGTATTGATGTTTAACCTTATATTCATGCAATAAGTCAGGTAGCACCATCACACAAGTGCTGCCAAGTTTGTTGCGAAGTTGGGCTATCAAGAGCAACACACAGTGAAGTTAGTAACTTCCTGGTAACACAAATCAGACACATTAAAGCTGCAGTAGGAAGAAAGCCTGAAAACAGTTGATTTTTGAGTCTCATCTGAGTTAGGTTTCGTTCGTCTCCGCCCTGAGCCCCTCCTACCAGACGAGCACACGAGTATTTTATCCTACTTGGTTCTATTTCTCCCTCTCTGGGAGCCTCGGCTCTCCCTCACAGCGCAGCAGCCCTCCCCATCCCTCACTTGCGGCCCCGCACATACTCCCGAACCTCGCTCTCCCTCACCGCGCAGCAGCCCGTCCCATCCCTCCCTTACGGCCCCGCAAACATACCCTGAGGCTCGGCTCTCCCTCTCCGCGCAGCAGCCCTCCCCATCCCTCCCACCCGTACATACTCCCGAGGCATGGCTCTCGCTCTCCACGGAGAGCCCTCGGCTCCGCTCCCACGGCCGACCCTCACGCCCTCTGGCCGTGCCCGGCCCGACCTCACCCTTCCCCTCCCTCTGGGGCTACGGGGAACCGAGTTCTGTCTTCCTTTTTTTTGGGTTGTTTAGCTGTGTAGGCAGTTGCTGTGCTGGAATAGCTATTTTACCTGGTGCACTGTTCGCCATTGCCGCTTGCTCTCCCCTTCTGTCAGCGGCATGGGAACGCTCATATGCAGTAGAACAGCCAATAGGAACGCAGTGGTCGGAGCTGACCTTTGATTGGTTGATGCACATCGGCACGATACTGATTCTTTAGAGGCTGAACACAGAGCCGTGGTGAGGTGCAGAAACTTATTGTTTGTCTCAGACCACTTGATTTACATTATGCTTAGAGGATATTATAGAAATTTTACTCGGTTATACCAAAACATTGTTGCCTACTGGAGCTTTAAATATCACATATCAAATTTAAATTTGGTGCATGGCCTGTTTTTTATTTGTCATTTCTTATTTTCAAATTGAGCATAAAATTCAAGTACAAAAACAAATCTTTATTAGTTTTTTTGCTAGTGCGAATTAGAGAATATTAGCATGCTAACATGCCAATTTAGGATGGAGAACATGATGAAAATTATATATATAATGTTAGCATTTAGCTCGACGCACCACAGTGCCTAAATACACCTCAGAGGTCTGCCAGCATAACTCTAGACTCTTGTATGTAAAAGTATTTTATTGTTTGTCCCTGTTATGTTTTACTTGAATGTGTTTTTTTAAGCTGTTTGTAATGCGCTTTGTAATTGTTTTCAGAAGTGCTATATAATTGACAATTGATATTACAATACTCCATTAGGCATTCATTAACAACAACGTACCAATTTGCCTCGACAGAGGATAGTAGGAAGAGTTTAATTTTAGCAACTCTATGATATCTTGCTTTTTAAGTCGAGTCAAGTCAAACTATAATTGTAGAGCACATTTATAAACAACCGCAGTTGACCAAAGTGCTCAGCAGGCTCAAAATACCAAAACAGATGAATACAGATGCAAACAACAATCAGACCAATAGAAAACAGTAAGCTTAATAGAGAACAAATTGCAGTACAACAGAGGATGAGGTACAACAGACAGTGATGCCAATTAAAGTATCAAGCTCAAAATCAATGGTATGCCAACAAGAAGAGGTGGGTCTTTAGCAGCAACTTAAAGGTTTCTGTTGTCAGAGCAGTTTCTCTTTGAATAGGTAAGCTGTTCCAGAGTTTGCGAGCAGCCACTGCAAAGGCTCGTTCGCCGCAGTTTTTTTGTCTCCTTGGTGCATCCTGAAGCACCTCATCAGTCAAACTTAGTATTCCACCTGGAGTATGAGGATACAATAGTTCTGCTGGACAGGGTGGTGCCAGACCGTTTAAAACCTTTCAAAAAAGGATCAGATCTTAAAATCAATCCTAAAACGTACAGGAAGTCAGTGGAGCGAGGACCATTTTCTTTTTCCACTTAAAAGACGAGGGACCACAGTTTGTACTAACTGCAGATGGCGAAGCTATGACTGATCTATACCCAAAAAGAAAGAATTACAACAGTCTAGCCAAGAAGCAGATCATTTGGGGGTAGATGAGCCTTTACTTAGCTAAAAGCCTAAACTGGGAAAAGCTAGTTTTGACGACTGAACTTAATTGTCTCTCAAATTTGAAGAAGCTGTCAAAAATCACATCAAGTTTTTTAACAAAACGCTGACTGTGAGATGCTAAGCACATAAGAATACCAACAGAGTCGTCCAATAGGTCGAGTCCAAACATAACAATCTCTGCCTTGTTTTCATTTAGATTTTATAAACAGCTCAATAAAGGCTGTGCAGAATATGTACTATTTGTTTTTATAGGCAAATATATCTGTACATCATCGGCAAGGCAATGAAAAGGAATATCTTGTTTATTTAAATACTCTGAAGTTGTTAAATGTCAGTAGGGAAATGTTGGCAGCAATATCCAAACTGATTTTTACATCACATTTATTTTTCCTCATCCTCAGTCAGTTTGAAAATCTGAAGTTTGTATAAAGGACAGTGAGAAAAAGTATGTTCTGCTGCACAGATTTACACACAGCTGCATATATATACTATCAAGGAACTGTGTGTGTGTAGACAAGCAGTTCTGAGGGACTCTGCTTATCATTTTATTACACAATGGGCTCGATCACTGAGAGGCAGGTAATCATAAAATGTGTGTAGAGGTCAGTCAAGTGTGTGTGTGTACTGGTGACTACAGGCTACAGGTAGACAGGTTATCAGCATTGTGATCTGTTATCTCTCCAGACAGAATTCTGTCTATGTCTGTGTGTGTGTGTGTGTGTGTGTGTGTGTGTGTGTGCGCGTGTGTATGTGTGTGTGTTTATTCTTGTGTAAGTATGCTCTCTCGCATGCTTGTGAGCATTACCTGCATGTACTCATGGATATGTGTGTGTGTGAGAGAGAAAGAGAGCATGCCTTTAGGGGTAAGCTGAGCCTCGGCGGGGTGAATGGCTCCAGTGTAGGACGACTTTGTCACAACCCCAGCCTGCTGCTCTTTGAATAAAGCAGGTCAAACAATGCTGACTCCTCCACTGTAAGCCAGCCTACAGTCAACCTGTTCTTTTTTTCCACCAACAATAGACCAGGTCTTGAGTTACAGCGAACTGAAGCTTCCTCAGAAGAACTCTTGAAGTCCATATCAATCCATGGCCATATTTTCTATTCTATTTTCTTACGATGAATTCAACATGCCTTGACACCTCTGACTTGTAAATCACTATAAAACAGCTACTACCAATAGGCTCTTCATGTTAGGGCCAACTTTATTAATATAATTTTCACATTCTATCTGCATTTAGATGAATGCCCATAATTGATTAAAAGTAGCCCGTCTTTTCTGAATTGTCAAAAGTTCCAGGAAATCAGAGACTGATTCAGATGTATACGAAGCAGGTTATATGATAATGGAAACAACCACAAATGAAAAAATATTGAATTAAAGGTACAGCACACATAACATAAAAATGTACAAATAGACAATGTAACTGTATTTTTTTCCCTTTTAGGCTTATTGCACATCATAATAGCTGTAAATGTGTCAGATTGTGTTGTTGCCAAGTCTGTGATACAGCATGATGAACAGTTAATGGAAATATGAATCAGATGAGAATAAAAGAGATGTCAGTCAGAAGAAACTGCTCTAGTTTGTGATAACAGATTGCAGCTTTAGGTGATTCATTCAGCTCAGCACCACATATTGTGACTTATTTACGTGTTTGAATGGTGGTGCTTGATAAATCATGCTGTCATGAAAATATATCATGACAGTTCAAGTTAAAGTACCCACTGCAGATTTGCTTTGCTGCTTTACACCAAAGCCCTGACAAATCAACTAAAGTGGATAAATGACTTTTCAAGCTTTTTTTGCCTTGGAAGAAATAAATACAATGCTTTGAAGATATAGAATTCCCTTGAACTTAAACTAGAAAAATATGGAATAATAAAATCACTCTTTATTGAGTCTTGGGATTTAGGAGAAGCAATATATATTCTGTCCCAGTTGTGAAACAGTGGCCCAGCTATTCACACTTGCATGGAAACTGCTGCCACAAAGTTGGGTGCCAGGACTGTTGGTCACAGTCATCCACTGCTTGTGTATCTGCATTGAAAGCTGCATCTGCATTCTGTGCAGTAGGTCAAACATATTCTCAGTGGGATTTAGGATCCACCAAGGCTGTTTCTTGTCACCCATTCTGCTCATAATTTTCTTCGACAGACTCTCAAAGCGCAGCCAAGGAGTTGAGAGAGTTCAGTTTGGTGACATCTCAATTGCATTGCTTCTTTGCTGATGATGTAGTCCTGTTGGCTCCATCGGGGCATGACCTAGCATGCACTGGGGCAGTTTGGAGCCAGCTGTGCAGCTGTTAGGATAATTTTTGGCACCTCCAAACTTTAGGCTTGGAAAAGGGCCAATTGACTGCTTTGAGTTATGAGAGAATTGCTGCCTTGAGTTAGGGAGTTGGAGATATGAAGTTGTATCTATGTATGTACAATAAGGCATGAAATGGACAGCCAGATGGGGCCCTGTTCGTTCAAATGTACATTGCTTAGCATGCCCATGAAGCCAAAAAAGTTTGATTTCCAAGGTATAAAATTACCTGATTTTTCTGCATTTGCCCATAGAGCAAGCACACTCTAGACTTTCCGGGCTGTCACTTGCGGTTTAGTGCTCTGCTAACTTGAATGGGGATTTAATTGTGTGTCTCCTTTGGACTTACAAATTGTTATCTCCCTTATGGATCAAATCTCGATCGTGAAAGAAGTCATGTCATGAGGGTTGTGATGCGCAAAAAAATGTTTCCACTGATAAACAGATGTCTCTTTCCCAATGTAAGACTATGGGAAATCTGTTTTTGTGGCCAGTGGCATCACTTGACAGAGCCGGAAGTTGTAATTACACTGTTTGACCACAAAAAAGATTGGCTTCAAAGCCTGGTGCGCTTCCAGGGCATCTGCTACACAGTCTTATGAATGTTGTACCCTTGCACTCTCATGGTGACATGGTAACTGAGCCCAGCAGCAAGGCTCTGAAGTTACCTGTCAATCTTATAGTACTGGTAGTCACGGGCTTTGTTCATCTGAGAGCTCAGACATCCAGAAGGGGCTCAGAGATTGTGGCTCCTTCTCAATGAAAGAAAGCAGTTAAGGTTCAGGCATCTGATCATGATGCTCCCTGTGTACCTTGTTGCTGAGGTCTTATATGAATCCCATCTGGCCTGGGAATACCTGGGGGTCCCCCAGGTTGAGCCAGAGGATGTTGCTGAGGAGAAAAACCTTTCTGCTGTTGGAGCATCTGCTGAGTTTGCTGCTACCATGAACTGGACACAGATAGACAGTGGAACATAAATTTGAAACTGAGATTTTTTAAAATTTACTTTATGGCTTATATAATTATTGTGTTTCCCTGTTTTTGAATGTGTTTACATATCTGTGAATTTTTGTTTGTATATTAAGAAATGGTGCTAATCACTTTAAAAAAAAACCCCCACTTATCTCTTTCTTCTCAGAGGAATTCATTGTGGCAGCTCAGAGGTTTGGCCAGGTGACACCCATGGAGGTCGACATTCTCTTCCAGCTGGCTGACCTGTCAGAG
This sequence comes from Epinephelus awoara, assembly GCA_035609425.1. Taxonomy (NCBI): domain Eukaryota; kingdom Metazoa; phylum Chordata; class Actinopteri; order Perciformes; family Serranidae; genus Epinephelus; species Epinephelus awoara. The sequence continues at coordinate 12,630,337 of CM069310.1, read as the reverse complement.
TCCCGTGGGTAAGACAGACAGACAGACACACACACGCACAGCTTTAATACCTAAATTTTGATAATGTGACAGTGTTTTGGGCATAACTTGGATTTTTTATATGTAGTCTAGTCTAGAGGTGGTTGATATAATCTCTTAGGAGATAATTATTAGTAATGTAGATATGATGGCAATGCAGGTCGAGGCATTTATTCTATTTTTTTTACTGAAACAGGCAAATAAGTTCAGAAAATTGGAGCTGTCTTACAGCCGTAATGGAGGAACAGCATCCCACAACTGAATTCATACTTAAGTCGTTTCATTTTTTTCCTCAGTTAGTCAGGGAGTTGTAGAGAGTAAGTCTATCCCACACTTGCCCCCCATAGCGCACCTTTAGCCCCAGGGTCCATACCTCAGAGAGACGAGCGCTTTCTTCCTTCTCAAACGTCTCTGCAAAAGGATCAAAAGAATCAGACATGACTACATCGGTGCCAGAGAATCCTCTTTCAGTCCAAAACCAATCCAAACTCCCATTTATTTGAAAAAAAGGGCAATTCCAGTCCCTATGATCCGTGGCACACAACAACTGTATGCGTTTCACATTCCCCCACTTCCTTTGCGTCTGCCTCGCGGCCCAACCAGTGCGCTCATAATTCCTAACCCCGGCCTGAGACACCACCTGATTATTATTTCTGGGCAATGGGATACTTTAATAGCCCTCTCCACTCCCCTTGATTGGAGATGCGAGAGATAATAGCCCCAATATTCAGAGGAGAGGGGTGGGGGGGATTTGGCGTTCCCTGCTCCCTCAGCCTGGGAAATCTGGGGCTGCCATAGAGATGCAATGGAAAGACTCGGAAAGGCAGTACTTTTACATCCAAAGGTTAAATATCTTTGTTATACTTGGATGAAGGGATAAAGGAGTGGGAGTTTTCAGTTCCTATAGATCGGTTGTCTTATTCAATCATGCCAAGCACAGGCCTGGATTTTTGAATGCCACAATATTTTCACATGGAACGATGGCAAAGTATCTGTAAACTTCAAGTAACTTCAGACTGACGGATCACGCTTTCAAAGGTCATGGACTAGATGATGCATTGATGAAATATTATATTCCTCTGAGAGTTTTTACAACAGTTGAAAGTTACTTGAAACCTCTCACTCTCTCCTTTCTCTCTCCTCATCAGACGTGTTGGTTTAGTGGACATTGAGCAGATCGCTCCGCTGGAGGAAGGCGCCCTGCCCTACAACTTGGCTGAGGTCCAGAGACAGGTACAGAATATGAAGACTTGTTGATGTGTTTGGTTTCCTCTTCCACACTGGCAGCTCCTTTTTCGTCTCAGCACATTCTCTGGTGTCACCATGCAGATGAATAAGATTTATAATTAAGGATAATGATATCTCCTGTTCACAAGAAATTGATCCCCCAAACCAAAACAACAGTTTGATTTGTGATTCTAGCGTTAATTACATAGTAAATTCTTTGAAGTATTGTTTTGGAGTTACATGTGTAGGGTTCCTGTGCAGTATGAAAAGCAAGCTATATGATTTTAGGATTTCCAGGTCTGAGTAAATATTTAAAAAAAGAAAGAGAATATGAATAAATATTTTCAGACAATTGCCCGTACCCTATTGTCTTACATATAAAATTATGAATTTCTAAAATAAATTGATCATACAAGCAGAGTGTTTTTCAGGCATTTGGAGCAGCGATAATGTTTACCACTGTGTTAGACAGTGCGGGCTTAGTGGATAGAGCAGCCGCCCCATGTATAAGGCTGTTGCCGCAGCGGCCGGGTTCGAGTCCAGCCTGTGGCCCTTTGCTGCATGTCATCCCCTCTCTCTCTCTCCCCCTTTCACACTTAGCTGTCCCGTCCATTACAGGCAAAATGCCCAAAAAAAATATCTTAAAAAAAGAAAAAAGATGTTAGGGAAAAATGATATTCGTATACGTAGCACTGGTTTGTTTACTTCCTCCTTGTGCAGAGATGTTTGACAGTGGAACATTGTCTGACTTTCTGCGTAGGAGCGTTGACTGAACATCCACAATGGGTAAATACGTTTTTTTCAAGAGCTGGCTATTCATACTCGGATGTCAAATATGGTCTGAAAAATCTATCAAGAAGTCTTGAAATTTGAGTCTGGAAAAGTATGGAATTTTGAAATGGAAAATGTGTAGGAACCCTGCAATAAAGTAAGAGAAAGAAAAATACAGGAGACAAATCCAAACAAGTTTTGTCAGATGTAAAGTGGAAAGTTTGCCCCCCAAAACCTGCCAGTGTTAGTCAGCCCTGCTCATTTTCAAAAGTTCACACCAAGGTTCAGACCAAGTTGTGTCCAAGTAACTTCCCATCACAGACTTACAGAGACTCTTGAGAGAAAACACCACTAGACCTCTCCCTGACATGTGGTTTGTGTCTTTAAGAAAACATACAGACAAAACTCACAAACCCAGGGAAATAAAGACAAGCAGAGCCATCCTCAAGGCCTAATGAACCTCAGACATGCTTCACATTGCAAATGATAGATGGGAAGAGACTTTGCAGCAGCTAACAAGAGCAATTTGTAATGAAGAAGAGGAAGAAGGACGTATGGACAGCCAGACAGATGAGCAGAGCACTGTTTTCCTTCTTGGGCTGTTTGGTCAGAGTTGTTGCCTGGTGGGTTCCAGCACTACAGTAAAGGCTTGGCCAGGCCATATTGGAGCAGGCGGGGGCCAAAGGGGAGAAAGCAAAGGGGCCCAGCACTACACAGACGCCAGTCCCACCACAATGAGCCACTTTAGGCCCTTGTGGTTTGGCCTCAGGGGCTGGCCGCCAGCAGGCTGGAGCTCTCCCTCCTCATCCTCTGCTCGTTCTCTCCATTTCCTTTTTTTGATCTACTTCTCTCTCCATCTCTCTCATTTCTCTACATGTTTGTCGGTTTGCCTTTTCTCTCTTTATATCCTGTTAACTTGTTCCCTCTTTCTCCCTCAAACATCCTGACAGTTGGTCTTGCCAAGTTTCACCAGTTCTCGGGCAGACAGAGCTTAGGAGGATGGTAGAAGTGGGAAGGTTGTGTTTAGAGGAGACATTTGGGCAGGAAGAAGCCTCTGGGGATGAAGTGAAAAGGGGGGTGGGAGTTCACTCTGACAGGTGGACCCGTTCTAGTGACTCCCATCCCCCTCATACACACAAACACATACATGCTTACAACACTCCACCCCTCACCTTCCCAGGGTCAAGAGGCCAGGACTGGGCCGACCAGACCAGGCAACAGGTACCTTGGGTGAAGGGGGGGAAGTGTGGCTAATCTTAAGCCGTGTTTCCACCAAACACCTTCAGTATAGTAACCACATAACTGGTGCTTAACCCGCACAGACATGTCCCTAAACCCTAGATCTGTTTAATGTTTACACTGCGGACAGTACTCTTGAATGTTGGGGGGGTTGTTACCAGATAGTAATAGCCGTGTTACTGCTCCGTCTAGCTCTTGCTGTATTTCCTCTTCATGAGCGGTGCAGATGAACGCCTGCACCTTGCTTATCGTCCACGGAATAGAAATAGCAGGTTTGTGCTTTGAGTTCTTGGAGAGCAAGAATGACGATTTTTACTTGAGCAGTCAATGGACTACAGTGTTTCTAGCTCCACATTTTAGTATCGCATTAGTGAAGTAGGTACTTCAACAGAGGGGTCACAAAAAAAACAGTGATAAGTTCAGGTAGAGAAGGGCAGTGAATGGAATATGTGTGTTTAAAAAGAAGTCATCATATATACCCGTGCACCATTTCAACTGAAAAGGTTCACAGGCTCAGATGTACGGCTGTTCTGAATAAATTGACATTTTTTCATATTGATCTCAGCCTGTGAACCTTTATTGTGGCTGTCCAGCCCTGTTAAAGTGGTGTGCGGGTATTTCTTCTGCTATCTTTTCGTGGTTGTCCATTGTACCGATGCACCGAAGATACATTTTTTGTCACCCTAAGGAGGCGCAGTTTCACAACAGCCCTAAGACTTTGTAGAATAGTGAAACCATCTGTATTCAGATGGGTTCCCTGTAAACCTCACTTTCACTGTGCACTTCTGCCTGCCACTGGGTACAATGTCCCGGGAAAAATTAAGTCTTGATTTGCTGCACAAAAGAAGAGCATCGACCGTTGCACAGCCAACACTGGAAGAGGATAGAGCTTTTGTTTTCCATGGTATCTATCGGCAGCTATCCCCGGTTACCAAAGAGCATCAATGTAAATTCTTCGCTATTCCCAGACATTTCTGTATTGTATGATTTTGTGTATCTCACTAACTAAAAACATTTACTTACTTTTATGTTAAGTAGTTTCCCATTCTTTTTCCTGTCTGCATAGTTCATCAATTGACCATTATACTGCATACTAATGTCCATCATAATAGGGATAAAAGAGTGGTAACATGCAATATTTTATTAGAAACAGCATAAAAGTGTACGTGGATTGGTAGAGGGAAATCAGTGTTTTAAACAGCCCCTTGTCTGGTGTAATGTCTTCTTTAGCTGCTTAATTTGTCGTGCACTAATTTCCTCATTGTCTCCTTCCCACTGTGTGAGCAGCAATCTGGCAGTGACGTCTCCCGCTCAGTCCTCACCCAGGTGGCAGAGTCGGCCTACAGGTTCACCCTTGGCTCAGTGGCAGGGGGTAAGAGTCACGCCCCATTGGCTCCCTGCATACCTTCACCCCACCACCCACCCATCCACCTACCTGCTTGCGTGTCTACCTGCCCCCCGCCCTCTGCTGTCTTCTTAAGAAAATGGTGAGACAGACAGAGGACAATAGCCCCTCTATTGCCTCGTCCCTTGCTTACAAGAGCAACGGTTGCTCCCCTGCTTTAAAAAGAAGTGCTCCCTCTCCTTCTTTTTCTCTCTCTATCTTTGTCCTGCTCTTTACCATTCCTCTGCCTCACTCTGTCCTGTCTCTCGCCTCTCTGCGTGCCATGGGAAAACACTCCTGTGTGGATTCTTTTGTACCTGTGTGAGTGATCAGAAGAGGGAGGATGAAGGTGGGGGTGAGGGCTGGTGCCTAGGCCTTGTGTTTGGCTTCAGACTCCCCACTGTTTTTCTACTCCTCCTCCTCCTCCTCCTCCCTTCCTTCATTCCTCCCTTCTCCTCCTCCTTCTATCCCAAGGGAGACAGCTTAATAAGGAGGTATGGGTCTGCCATCCCTTCTTCTTTCTCGTTCTCTCTCTAATTAAGTCTGTCGCCTTGGGTCGGTTCTTTTTGTTTGTGTCCGTCTGACGGGTCGAGGACACTGGGACTCAAAACATTTCGACGTCTTTTTTAACATTATCCCCACAGACTTCCCCTTCCTCCTCCGCCTTTTCCTCCTCTTCCTCTTAAAGGGTCAGTTCACCCAAATTGCAAAGACATATTTTATCACTCACCTCAGGTGGTATCAAGCAAAGCTACCTTTAGTTTATCCTAAACCTGTCTCACTTCTTTCTGTGAGGCTTGATGTGAGTTCCAATTTGCATTACATAACTCTGAGCAGCACAAACTTGTCATAAATTGCTGGTTTCAACCTGATGAATGCCTCCTGTTAATGAGTGGGTGTGTGTTTGTGAGATTTGTTTCATTCATTTGTGAACCATTTAGTCTACATCTCTAGTTACACTTCATACAGGTCACTCTAGTCATAATAGTTATAAAAGAAAAGGTACCTTAAAGGTCCAGTGTGTAGGATTGAGGGGGATATATTGGCAGAAATTGAATGTAATAAGTATGTTTTTTAGTGTATAATCACCTGAAAATAAGAATGGTAGTATCTTTGTTACCGTTTATATCTACAAAGGGGGTGGGTCCTCATCTACAGAGTCCTGCACCACCATGTTTCTGCAGAAGGGCAAAATGGACAAACACTGGCAATTGTAGTTAGCAGCCCTTTGTGACAAGCCAAACAGTGTCTGAAAACCACTGATTTTTAATGTAAAAGTGCTTTATTCAGTGTTTGCTTCCATTTGTTTCGAAGAGTAAGACACCTCTGCGGATAATTGAGCTCTTAGTTAAAACTTCCCCGAATGTCTGGATCTTAAAAATTATCAGAGAAAAAAACTGAGCACATATTAGCATGTGCTGGGCCAGCGCAGCATCAGAGAAACCCTGATTTGTAACATGAAACTCCTTTATTCAGTGTTTTTACTGCTTTAAATCATCTGGTCTGTTTATTTTGGAGGGGAAGAGGATATTTGGTTCCTGGAAAACGCACAAAAGGAATCCTAAGCGTGGCTTCATGCATGGCACATTGGAGAAGTTGGTTGCACTTTGCAGTCTGCGAGATGCCACTAAATCCTTCACACTGCTCCTTTAAAGTCAATCAATACTATCTTCTTTTTACTCTTACTCTATGTCTGTAGTGTTTTTCAACTTTAAAAAAAAAATAAAATATCACTGCTGTCTTCACACAAAGATGTAGACACATGAGTGGGATATGGATGCTGGTTAAGGCAAGGGGAGGACAATGGTGGCTTGGTCATGACAGTAAACCACCTCAGTGAATATGTGTATTGAAATACCTAAAATGTACCCTCATAATATGTGATTGTTTTTTTAACAAGCTTTTTTTAAATTCTCTGTAGCTGTGGGTGCCACAGCAGTGTACCCTATCGATCTGGTGAAGACACGCATGCAAAATCAGAGAAGCAGTGGTTCACTGGTGGGAGAGCTCATGTACAAGAACAGTTTCGACTGCTTCAAGAAGGTGGTGCGCTACGAAGGCATCTTCGGCCTTTACCGAGGTCAGTGTGCATCGACACAGATTTAGATTTTTTATGTTTTATATCAAATATCCACATGATGTTAGTCGTGGTTGCAAACTGTGCAGCTGAAACCGTCTCTGGGGACTCCATACAGCATCTATCCTGCTACTGTAGCTTATATGAGCTGGAGTGTCTGTTATATGTTCGTTATAATGCATCTCTTAAACTTTCCAGACCTTTCTTTTTGCATGTAGGAAACACTCCAACAACAGTATTTCCAAGATCATAGTGGTTACCAGGGTCATGCTGTGTACAATGTACAAATGTAGGTTTAACATACAATGTATGTAATTTTGTCAAAACTTAAATAAATTGGCCATCTACAGACAGCTTTCAGGAAAACCAACTCACAGGCATTCAAATCCACAAACAGGTTTTTTTTAAAAAAGAGCTGAGATGTGAGAGAAGAAAGAAGAAGCGAGTAGTAGGGACAATGAAAGAGGGGAGACAAGAGGAGAAGAAAAGTGTAGGGTGGACAGGAGGGCTGTGTGAGTTCACCTCTCTGTTGACCTGTCTCCTTTGAAGTGATTACTGGCTGGCTGGGGACTTTCAGAGCAGGACAATGAACGTCACACGCAAGACCACATACCTTAAGGCCTGTGTCACGATGTGGTGATGTCGCATGTCTGGACTTACACACTCATACCAACGCATACACAGACACTGAGCAGACGCACAAGTATGTAGGCATGCACACACGGACATGCAGGCGACTACTTGGGCATGCAGGTACGCACATACCAGGGCAAGACATCTTTAATGACTACCTGCCCTGTCTTCAGAAGCCGGGGTTAGAGTGTCTGTGTGGGTATTGTTGGGGTCGGATTGAAGAAGGATTGAAAAAAGGTCCCCTGGAACAGTGGCGGGGCCTTTTTAAAATCCCATGATTCTGATTGACAGCATCGGGCTCCCGAGAGGAAACTTGAATGCTTGAATTTCTGTGGGAAACACAAAGGCCATCAAGAATGGAATGGCCTCACAGACACAGAGACAGACAGGTCTGGCTCCAGATAGATGGCCAGGCAGGTATCCTTACAGCTAAACTGGAGTTATGTAATATAAGTTGAAAGTCCCTCCACTGGAATCTCTCATAAACAAAATGGCACAAGAGAAACAGGAGCATCTTTTCATAGGGATGATTTTGCTGCAATAAATTGGGTGTATATTCCCATGTCCTGTCATGTGTGGGCATGTATATTCTGTGCTGAAGAAAGTATGTCAGCATTTGGAAAAAAAAAATCTTTCAAAAATGATTTTGGGCTCCTTTTTAAATGAGGTCCAGGCTTCAGGTCCTTTTGCCAAGATCCAAATTGAGTATATGATTATGTGTGTGTGTGTGGCCTTGCTACACACAAACTACTGTAGATTATTAACTGTGTTTGTTACTTTGAGGAAACGTGTATGTGTGTGTGTGTGTGTGTGTGTGTGTGTGTGTGTGTGTGTGTGTGTGTGTGTGTGTGTGTTTCTTGCCTTGGGCCTGGGTAGGGGGCCAAGTTTTATTGTGCTCTGTTGTGATTATTTTGTTTATTTTTATCCTGCTCTGGGTTGTAATTGAGGTCTGCGTAAACTTTTGGTTGGTTTGTTTTATACTCTGCCCTTTTTTTTCCTATTCTGGGAAGCAGTTTCTTTCTCTTCATCCTCTCTTTACCCGTTCTTCCTCTCTCTCTTGTTGCTACTCTGATGTCCCCACACTCCACATCAATAGATTTCATTAGCGTCTGGAGGATCTTTCAGGGTCGGACGCATGCAGCGGGAAGCCACACATCATGTGGAGTGTGTGGAAGTGGTATATGTATATGTATCTATGCGCATGTGTGTGAGTGAGTAGGGGTACCACAGCGCTCTTTTTTTCTAATCATTTCGTCGTTTTCTAATGATAGGTCTTGTACCACAGCTACTGGGTGTGGCGCCCGAGAAAGCCATAAAGCTCACAGTAAGTCACTGCGTTAGAAGGCGCATAGACACACAGATGCATATTCACACAGACACAAAACCATGAGGCTCTGCCATTGCATCAATCTATCGGATGGATTTGAAATTACGTGAAACTGCACGTGTAAGACACAATTAGATGCAAATAATGACACATTGACATTGTACATTGACTTGATATTCATATTATGTTTCACCATACCAGCATTAATGGGGAAACAGACATCTATTCCATCCCAGCATTTCAAACTGGTTTTATTGTTGCCGCTGTTGTTCGAAAGACCGCGGAATCACATAATGTTATCCTCAGAGCCTAGTAACTACAGTTTATCCAACTTAACCTGCTGGAATCTTACAATAGTCAACCATATGTCTTCTTATCTACTACTTCATTATCACAAAAAACACTATGTTCAACCACTGCTCATATTAGGAAGGCCACTGCAAGAAAATGTGTTCTTTTTTAGTTTTTCAAAGGCGACAATTACTGTAAACTAGATCAGGGGTGTCAAAGTCATTTCAATACATGGGCCACGTGCAGTCCGATTTAATCGCAGTTGGGCCTTTTTTTTTTTTCGTTCAAAGAAGTACATTTTAAACACGCTATTCCATTTACAAAACAGCCTGTGATGTCTCCAGAGGACAAAGGTCATTTCAACAGTTTTTCCACATTCAGTCAGTCAACTACTCACTCTCATTTCATGTGCATTTTCCAATACATTTTCACTGCTGTGTAGTAATCCATACATCACCACACCAAACTAAAGTGAAATAACTGTATTCTGGTTGGGGTGGAAAAGCCTTTTGATGAAGAAAGCTACTCAGTGTTTAACCTGCTCCTGGAATGTAGCCTTCTGAAGTGCATCAGTATTAGATGTGCAAGGTCATCCAGTGGGCCGGATTGGACCCTTTGGCGGGCAAGTTCTGGCCCCCGGGCTGTATGTTTGACACCCCTGATCTAGATGTTGGTGTCTGAGTGGTCTCAGCTTCCTTGTAGCTCCTGGAGCATTTCCTGGTTGGTGGCATTAGCTAGTGGTAACGTGAGAAGCGTAGCTACTGCTCACATCCTGGCTATTGTCAAAAGCAAGAAACAACAGTCAGAATCCCAATTAGAACAAAAAAAACCCTTAATCTCAGTGCTATGATAAAGAAAAAAACACCTAGTAGTACTGTATTAATAAACAGGCAGATTTTGTTCCTAACTGGTCTAGTAGAAATACACACTTCCACCATGCAGTGAAATGAGCCTTCATTTACCCAGGAGACACCCTGTGACAGAGAGCATTGCATAGTTACAGCGAGGCCAATAGGGAACCTAGAGAATCTAATAAGTTGAAGCAGAAATCTTGTCTACTGCCACTTTAAAAATCCTTGCTCTTTGCCTGATTGTAACCTGTATGTTTCCAGGTGAACGACTTTGTGCGAGGAAAGACCAGACAGAGAGATGGCACAGTCCCGCTGGGAGCTGAGATCCTGGCTGGTGGATGTGTAAGTCTTAAGTCGACTGTTAATAACCCTTTTGTTATAACCCTAGAACTATGTAAGGTGTCAAAAACCTGGACATGATTTAAGATAGATTGCCAACTGAGTGTTACGTTCAGGGGCCTTTCTTTCATCCCATCAATTTATAAAATTTAGAAGTGAAATGAGTAAAAAAGATATTAAAGGTACAGAGTGCAGGGATTGCAGGTGGCTGTTTGTGACCACACCAGGGAAAATGAAAGCCAACCTCAGATTCACTCGTTTTGGAACTAGCTTTGTCCGCTTGGCGTCGTCTCGCTATATTTGCGTTTTTTTCCACCGGTGTCCACAATTTTTGTAGCTCCCTCTTGGATATGTGCTGCCTACGGTGTAGCCACTTTGCCAGGGTAAAGGTCCCTTTCAGTTCCTCACTCAAAATCTCTGAGAAGCCAAAGCTCTCCTACGAGCTCTATGAGAGTGCTTTCAATATGAATATGGCCACAGATATTCAGCATGTTTGCAACAGCCACAAATATAGTCAGCATTACATTTTTCAGTTTTCACCTATTTTTTCCAGAAAAGCTCAAACATGGAGTTTCTCTCTCCCTCTTCATCATCCTGGCTCTTCAAAGTGCACTGTGCTGAAAAATGATGCTGCACAGTCCACAGACAGCGTATACAGTACTAAGGCAGCATACATCTCTTAACTATGTTTACCTGTTTTCTGAGCGCCGCCCCTCTGACAGTTGAGTGGACAGACATGGACCTGTTTGGAGGCCAGAAGTCTCTGTTGATGGAACGTGTAGACATCACACATGAAAGAGCAAATGCGCCTACTGTACATGCTCGTAGGAGTGTGTGCATGCATGACAAACAGAAGAGCATACAGGTGTACAGACAACACACACTTACTGAGAGGAGATGATTGACAGCGGCTGCTACCTGAGACCTCTACCAGTCTGTTACCTGCTCCCCTCCCATCATAGGTTTTGATCACTGAGCTGTCACAGTCTACCCCCAACGCACACACACACACACACACACACACACACACACACACACACACACACACACACCATGAGTCCACCAAGGCCAGCAGCTTTAGCCTGAGCAAATGAAAGAAGGTCTTTCACTCAACCCCTCTTTTGATGCTGATCACTAAAGCAAAGTATTTCAGGATACACAAGTCATTACGGGTTTAGCTCCACTCAGGCACATTCAATTGACCTTATTAGTTCTTGCAATATGTTCAAGAAATGTTTTAGCACGCTACATTTGCTGTTAATTTTACATTTCTTACACTGATTATGTTTTGTGACGGAGGCAAAAATGAAAAGGTGCACTAACCACAGGAAAGCAAATAAGCTGCAGAATGTTCTGCGCCGTACTGGGTGTGAAAAGTAGCGGTTGCCTTTTTTTATACAGCCCGTATGGATTCAGAGACAGAACCATCACAGATGCATAGGGAGAGGAGAGGATAAATGTAGAGGAGAGGAGTGTGGATGGATGGATTTTTCCTCTTTTCCTCCGTGAGCCGTCGTGACAGCTCCTTTCATCCTGGCTGAGGCCCCGGTGTTAGTGCTGGCACTGCACTCTGCCTGCCACTTTATCTCACACACACACACTCGCGCACACAATCACACACACGCATAGACGTCGAACCCTCCTGAACCCTGTTTTAGCGAGGCTCCAGCCACAGCACATGAAATCTGTTTATATCATTTGGTAGCTGTGAAAGTGTTGGTTTGGACCACAGTGTCAGCCTCAGGTCCACAGTCTATAAAGCAAAAGACAGAGAGAGAGAGAGGAAGATAGAGGGAACAGGAGATTGTAATGTTATGTGTTCGCCTTCCATGTCATAAACTTATCCCAACTTCTTCATCTCCTCTTACATGCTGTTTTCCTTCTCATCTTTTCTTGCTCCTGTCCTCTTCTTACCTACCTATTTCCTCTCCTCACCTCCTCCTCTTGCTCCCTCCCTTTTCCCTCTCTAAATCCGTGGCTCAGCACCATTTAAGCTCCAGCGCCGGTTGCCAGTTTCTAATGATTATTTGGTAAGAATGGCATGCTCCGTTGACTGAGCTGGCTGGATGCTTATCTGGCAGTTACTGGCCTGCATTTTAGGACTTAAGTTACACAAAATACTTACTGGGTCATTGCTGAGGGGGGTGGAGAGGGGGGTTAGACTGAGAGTCAAAATACAGTAATACTTTGTTCATTGTGAAAGTATCGCAGTTTGCATGGTTGGTTTGAGTCTTTGTAATGGGTTTCTTATTCAGGCCTGATGTGAAATTATGAAAACATTATCAGAGAATCGAACACACACAGATCTGCACGTAGAGTGTGAAGGGTGTTAAGTACAAATGAATTGTTATTTATGGAAAGCAGCTAATGTACTCTTGTGTGTATTTGTGTTGGAGGGGGGGGAGTGTGTTCCTCAAACTTAACTAAGCTCTTGGTATGCTCTGCGCAGCACACACACATAGCCAGGAGCTGTGATGCGTGCATAAGGTGCTGACGTCCCAGGTTTCTACGGATCACCTTGCCTTGTAATTACCTGGGAATCATCAGAGAGCCGCCGACGCTGTCACTCCATAATCACAACCCTCAACCTCTCCGCCCCAACCTCGACCTTCCCTCACTTCTCTTGTTTTGACTACTCCTCTCTCTTGTTTCTGTCTCATCGTCTTTCTCTCTCTCTCATTAGCTCACTCTGTTTATTTGTCCGATCCTCTCGTTTTCTATCCGTCTCCCTCTCTCATCCGGGATGCTGAAAGTTTTTCGAGTTATTTTCCAACAGTTAAGTAGGAACGTGGGATGGTGAAGTGCACAAACAGCTCTGCACTGTCACTCCTTTTATCTCATGTTGTCAGGTCTAATTGTCAGCTCATCTCTCTGAACAATGTTGTTGTTTACTCTCCTTGAGTAAACAACATCTCCATCTCCTCCATCTCCAGTCTCATTAGTATCCAATTGAAGCAGCCAACACTGCTAGGGGCCGGAGCCAATAGCCTCTTGATGCTTACGCTATTAGCCAGCATGTAATCAACTAGGTTATTTCCATAAAACAAGTCATAAAGAGTTAGCTGTGAGATGTAGCAGCTTTAGAGCGGCAGGCCTCCTGCTATTCACAGCCTCTCGTTGGGTCTGGAAGGCAAGCTGTAGCCGACTATGCTCTGTGTTATTTAAAAAGCTGCTGCACACACCTTCAATGAGGCTATTATGATCTCTGTCTCTCCCTCCTCCCTCTCTTCTTGTAGGCAATATATGGTAACACTTAAAACTGAGGGACATTTAGCAAAATAAATGCCTGTGTTGCAGATTGGAGCTCGATGCCTTCCCGTAAGGCAGGAGGCGACAAGCACAATCCATCATTCATAAGGAAGCGACTGAAGGCGGGGGAGAAAAGGAGTGAAACAACAACAAACAGACCAGGCCTATTTAAGACAGAAATGGCGCCATGGCAACCGATTGCTATCTAATTGCGATGTGCCACCCTTCTGCGTGTAGCTACAGTAACCACTGGCAACCGTAGCAAGAGAGAGACAATATTAAAGAAGATGAGAGAGATCGTTTGAGAAGAGGTCAAAGCAAGAAACGTTGAGAGAGGATGCTGGAAAAGCCATTCAGAGGAAGAGAGAAACAATTAAAGGAAAATAGAAGCCGTAGAAAGTCAGAAAAAGCCCACTTTCGCCCAAATGGAGTAAACATTTCTCAGTATCAAGACGCATGCTGGAAATGCCGTCATGTTCCCTGACTAGACACAGTTAACCATTTGTCTCGCCACAACTCTACCACAGCAGTTACCTCTTATACTTAAAAGCCCTGCCGACGTGAAAGGCAAAGAAACCAGTCTGAACTTGCTGCAGTATTGTTGCCCTCACAAGTACAGGTTTGGAGAATGGTGCGAAGTGAGGTTAGAGAGGAAAAAGAGAAGTCAGAGTCCCCGCAGGGTCTGTGTGATGAAGACAAACAGCTGACAGACCTGACTGCATCAGCTGGATTTCCCGGTACTCTCCCCTATTCTCCTCCTCTCTTCATGTTTGTTTTGCAGCTGGTTGCTGAGGCGGCACTATTGTTAAGTTGCATCACTTGCTGCTGTTGCGTACAAGCCAGATAATAGTTACATTTTCAGTCTTGATTATATCAAAGAAACAGCTCAACCCAAAATCAAAAATATATAATTTTCCTCTTACCTCTAGTGCTGTTTCTCAATCTAAATTGCTTTGATGTGAGTTGCCGATGCCTGCCTTCTCTTGAATATAATAACAATATTACTATATTTCTGTTTGAGCACCACACACCGAGTACCATCTAAGTTCCATTACATTTGAGAGAAGGCAGAAATCTCTACGGACGATATCTCCAACACTCTGCAACTCACACCAAAACATTATAGCTTGATAAATAGCACTACAGGTAAGAGTAAAAAATATGGTTTTGATTTTGGGGTGAACTGTCCTTTCAAATGTTTTAGTGTTATGGTGAAATAAACACTTTGTCTTTACTAGAACTCAGACAACACACTCAGAAACTCATATTAAACATAGACAAAATCTCTGTTGACATTAGGTGTTATTTGCTACACCAGTCAATATATTAAAGTTAGTTATTATGTGCAACTGAAGTATGCCTTTGTCTTTCTGTTCCTCCAGGCTGGTGGCTCCCAGGTGATCTTCACCAACCCTCTAGAGATTGTAAAGATCCGTCTGCAGGTGGCAGGAGAGATCACCACAGGGCCGAGGGTCAGCGCCCTGTCCGTCATCAGGGACCTCGGCTTCTTTGGACTTTACAAGGTGAGAAACCTCCTTGGGGTCAGAGGTGCATGTATAGTGCACATGTCTAAATCACAAATTATTCTTTAAATTCCCCTTTTCTCTTGCTTTTGGTCTATTTTGATGCAATCTGCTTATCAGAGGATACAGAATTTTAGCTTGTGTATAGAATATACAATGAAGTTATTGTTTCAGTACTTCATTTTACTTCTTTTGAGGTGTTTCAGTGGTTATTTTGAATGATTCTAGTAGGAGATACCAAGGCGAGTACAGGTGTCTGACTAAATGTGCAGCAACTAGTTTGCACGAGGTAATGTGCAGAATGAAGAGCAGCATAATCCTATAAGCAGCTAACCAGGATGCTACAGATCACATACTATAAATAAGCACAATATTCGCAGTCTTATCTGATATTTTCAGCCACATATTTGGTCAAGTCACAGTAGGATCAGAGAGTGGAATTACAAAATTTACGTTTCCTCCTTTCCCTTCTAGAGTAGAATTATCACAGTGATAACTTCCACCCACCATCAGCACCAAAATCCCAATGGAAATGTGTTGAGGACTCATGTCAGTCTGTCCTCCTGCCCCCAAACCCATGTTTTCATTTTGTCTTATTTTCAACTTATTATGTTAGCATGTCATTCATTCCTGTCCCAGGAGATGTGTTGGTGAGAAAATTAATTTTGAAACAGTCAATAGGCTGAAGAAATAAACCCTCAGCAGTTTAAAATAAGTCCACCACATCATATCGGTATAAAGACATTTGACATGACTACTGCAATAATAGAACTCTTGTAAAGAACGCATAACTTAAAACACGAGGCTCACATTTATCCTAAAATAAGACGTACAGTCCTGGAGGAAGCCCAGAGCCATATGTAATGTAACACTGAAATCAAGTTGGATTTGTTGCGACTAGGTTAATTAGACGTCCAGTGTCCATTCCATTGTGTTTTCATCAGCCTCACCATTTCACAGCAATCCATTATTTCTCATTACTGTTATGACTAAATCATATGTGATTTTTCTATCAACTATTGTAAAATTATACTTTACCCCACATCAGCCATCATTTAAATCAACAATTCCATGTGGTCTTCTGTTTGAGAACAAGAAAAGACACAATTTATGCTAAAAGCTGTATTTAACCTTAATTGCCATAATTGGTATTTTTCAATGGCACAGGGCTAAAAATTACAGTGCACTGTTTGAACATATTAGAGTTGTATGATATTATGCACCCATTAGATTGTAAAGCGAGCGTGAAAAATTATAGTGTCATAAGAGGCTAATATAAAAAAATACTGTTGCGTTGGTGTGTTTAAAGAATATTCCCTGTATGTTATAATTATTGTTCTTAGAAACCTTACAACTTCTAACATCCGTCTGTGTGCACAAGTGAAGTGGACAGTCACATTGTGGGTTGTTTTTTTTTGTTTTTTTTTGGACAGCTATAGGAATCAGTGGCTACCGCTAACAGTAGCAGCTTAACTGGCTCGACAAGGACATTAGCCCTCAGGGTAAAACAGAGCATGTCTAATTAAATTACTTAAATAAGTCCTAATGGAGCTCGGCGGGGGACACTCTGCTTCGACTGTAAACACAATCAACTGAGAAAATGTCAATCTCATACCTGCGGTTGTGTTCATTTGCAAGTAAGATGATCGCACTTGTGTTGTCAAATTCCAAAGAAGTAAACTACTTTTCAAGAACATCTAGTCGTCCCTCAGACAGGTCTTTTAATTTTGATGGTCTGCTGATTATTTGCTACGCTGAACCGTATCACTCTGAGTCTCGCAGGTTTGTCTGTGTGGTTTTCTTTCTGTCTGCACCTGTCAGCTCAGCCAACTTCCATGTGCACCTTTTGGTTCTTTTAACAAGGCTGTAATAGAGTGTGGAGCCTCCTCTTGTTTCTGTCTACCTGCCTCTTGTTCCTGTGTTTGTGTGGCTGTGCACTCACTCCTGTAATTTATGACTATGTTGAAGAGTGTGTGTGTGTCCACATAGCTACTGTCTCCATTTAGCTGTCTGCGAGAATGCTGTTTGATGCAGTGTGTAAATGTGTGCATGCTTGTGCACATACTTCATTGTGTTTGTCTCCTGGTCCATGCATAGAGAGGAGACAAAGTGCATTGAGAAAGCAGTAGCGGTGTTGGCGGTAGAGGTGGCGGTGGTGGTGGTGGTGGTGGAGGGGAGGCGGGGAGGCGGGGAGGAGACGAGCTTCAGCCTGCAAGCCCCAGACGGGCTGGCTCCGGAGGGGCTGCACCCAGGCACAGAGCTGCCTTTGTCAGGGTAATTATCCTGACGCTCACCCTCCGCTGGTGGAGCTACCGGTTGGTAGGGTGGCTAACGCACTAGCGCCACCATTCATCACTGGGGGAAAGTTGTCAGTGTAGGAATATCACCCTGGGTGAAGTTTCATAGTTAAGTACTTAAGTTTTTCTTGTGCGTAGGAGTACATCAGAGGAATTTTGTAAACTCTTGCTCAACTAAATCTTTTAATTTCATCTCAATACACACAGTATCCATGAGCCGCCGCACTGCCAGTGCATTACCCAGCCCAACACCCTGATATTAAGGCTTCCAGTCCCAGTCCCTGTGACGCTACTTGTCTGTCCTGCCTCGATAGAATCTCCCAGCTTTCAGCAGCCGCTCGGGCCCCAGCCAGCCAGCAGGAGGGACAGGCAGAAAAGAAGTGCCAGAGGAAAGAGAGGGAAAGAGATACCTGCCAGTCCTCTCTCTGTGTGTGTGTGTGTGTGTGTGTGTGTGTGTGTGTGTGTGTGTGTGTGTGTGTGTGTGTGTGTGTGTGTAGGAACCAAAGGATTATCCCATAGGAGTTAAATGAAGCCTGTCCAAAACAGGGAGACCCTGCCCAGCTCTTTAAACGCCTTCTGTTGACTGTAGTTGCTGTATCAAGCAGGTGGCAGCGGGCCAACAAGCTTGAAATACAGCAGGAAACTCAATAGGCTTGATGATATAGTGTTGTTTACAGTGGCAGACAAGGAGTCATCTTCGTCAGCCAGTCTGTCTTTCTCTGCTTCACTCTTTTTTTTTTTTTCTTGGTGCCTGTCAGCTTTGCTTTTGGAGCTGCCTCCCTCACCTGCTACTGAGGACACAGATCGTTTGCACATGGAGAGGCATGATTTGTTGTGGTCGATACTTCAGAGTTCTTTTGGAAGTAGTTTCCTTGGCTGCAACATCAGTTGATGCCTGAATATCTGGTTTGCGAACAGACAGTTGAAGTTACATATTGTGGCGAGGAAAAAAACCCCAATCCATCTTTAAAGACCTGAGCCAGAAGTCACGGTTTGAATCCCCCTAGCATCATCAATCTTTCTCTGCTCTCCTCTCTGTTTATGCTCGTCTTTGTTTTCCATTTCTGAGAGTTTAACTCTCAACCCAATATTATAACCTAAAACTTCTCCTTTTCCCTCTGACTGTCTTTCTCTAGGGTTCCAAAGCCTGCTTCCTGCGCGACATCCCCTTCTCAGCCATCTACTTCCCCTGCTACGCCCACCTCAAGGCTCGCTTCACTGACGAGGACGGAAGGATAGGACCAGCCAAGATGCTGCTGGCTGGAGCGCTGGCAGGTAAAATACTCCAGCCTTTATACTTCAAAAGAAAAATAGAGAACTATTGTATCAAGTTCAGAGGCAGAAGTTAGTTTTAAGTTTCCAGATCACATTAACAAAATGTTTTGCAAGAACTATACTAGAGGGGTCCTGAACTTCAAAGCTTCAAAGTACTAAACATACTGACCCTAGCATTTATCAGTGTGGACCTGAGCAGGTGCTGCAATCAAATCTCACGTCAGGTCTCATTTGGTGTATGCGAGTGTGAGTCAGGGTGGCCTTGCGGTGCAGCATAGTGAATCTGGCTGAGCTGGAGAATGGTTAATTGACCATATTCTGATTGGGATATTGGAGTATTTGCAACCATAGATTCAATATATGAAGGGTGTAGGTTGGTGCATGTAAGGGATGTATAAGATAAATTTTCCAACGTCAGCTGGAGTGTGATTGTCTACTCCAACTTTGTTAACTGCAGCAGTAGTTTATTTCTATACTGCATTTTTCAGACTTCCATTGATGTCACTTTTCAGGCTGTGAAAGAGTAGGCCTTTGGAGGGAGGTGGAGTTGCAGGAGGAGAGGGATGGGACTTTGGAGGGAGGTGGAGTTGCAGGAGGAGAGGGATGGGACTTTGGAGGGAGGCGGGTGCCAGGTACTCCAGCTTCCTCCCACAGTCCAAAGACATGGTGACTCTAAACTGCCCGCAGGTGTAAAAGGAAGCGTGAATGGTTGTCTGGCTCTATGTGTCAGCCCTGTGATAGTCTGGTGACCTGTCCAGGATGAACCCCGCTTCTTACTTAGTGTCATATGGGATAGGCTCTAGCTCCCCCAGCGACCCCTAATAAGATCTTTGGTTACGGGTAATGAATGAATAATGAATGTCTTCAACTGCTTACACTGTGATCGGCATGATAAGAGCGCTTCATGAATCACACATGATCCTTAGATGATTTCTGTGCTTGGATCTGCGCTGGTTTGTACGTTAGATGGATACATGAGGGCCATTGTGTCTGTGCGTGAGAATAAGAAGAAATGAAAGCAGCGAAATTGTAATTTGTCTCCTTTGTTTTCACTGTAAAAAGTAACCATTTATTTTCATCGGTCTGTATTCTCTGGCATCTCTGGTGAGACTTTGTCCAAAATCTTAAAACCAGACCATTAACAAAAAAGATGACTTAAATTTTAAACTTTGTTATTAAGTCTGTTAAAGGGACAGTTCACCCTAACAGCAAAAAAATACAACATTTTCCACTTACCTGTTGAGCTATTCATCAATCTAGGTTGTTGCAGAGTGTTGGCGATATTGGCCATAATGATGTCCGCTTCCTGTGGCACTCAGATAATGGTGCTCAAAGCAATTAAAAAAAAAAACATTTGGAAAACTCAACAGCAATGTCTCTTTCTATAAATCATGACCCGGTTACTCAAGATAATCTCATGCAGGAACTGTTTTCCCACCAAGCTACATCCGCCAACTGCATCACCGCACAGACGGAAGCGTGTGTCAACTCCTGGACGAGAGGCTGTTTTTTAGTGTAATTATATTTGAAAGAGGTCATACATCTCCATAGCTGATATCTCCAACAGTCAGTAACTCACACCAAAACAATCCGAGAGGAAAAATATGCATTTTTGATTTTGGGTGAACTGTCCCTTAAAAGTCTGCATTACTGTATACATCTCCAGACACTGCTGTCAGTATGAATGGATCCCATGATGCCAGGAACAATCTTCAACGTGTTGCATTTTTATAAATTCGCCTTTTAGAGTGTGTGTAATTTGAAAAACTGCATTTTGTCTCATAAAATATTTGACTATTCATAGTGAGCCAGAAGGCTTCAGTCCCAGAGGCAACGTGTAGAGTGCTGAAGTGTATGAAAATCTTTGGTCGGGTCCAGTTTTGAACAAAGTGTGAGAACAGGTCTAAATCAGCTCTCGCCTCAGACCTCCACAGGTCTGCAGTAACAGTAGCAGAGCTCAGAGTTTGGAAGCGAGGCAGCCTCTGACCGCAGGCTCCATGGCGGTAGCTGCTAATTAGAGCGCTGCTCAGTGATTGGGGACTGGGGTTTTGGAGCTCTGCAGCAGGGAAGCGCCTCAGATGCCTGCCAACCAGGCCGACAGGGAGGCTTTCCAATCCTAATATATTGTACATGCACATACACACACGCATGCAAGCACACAAACATGCGTGTGCATACTTTATGCATGTTCACCCTGCAAGAATGCATACAGTCCTGTCTGTACGTTAGTCATAACAGTTAGCAGAGAGGCCAAGAAGACAAACATTCACTGATGACTTAACAACTTTATCGTCTGCATGAAAATATGATCCAAAGCAGAGTTTAAATATTGGATTTATCCCTAAAGCAAACACTAATGACAGACCAGCACTCCCCTGCCAAGTTAAAAGGCTTTACATTTGCATAAAAGACTTAATATTTGTTTTGAATCCTCGGAGATGTGTCAGCAGCACTCTCTCTTTGACGCAGAGGCACAGCACAACACGGAAAAATCATAAATCCTGCCTCCCTCCTCCATTTTTACTCTGGTTTCTCACCACAAGACTGGCAGCCACGGCCCACAGACTCCGAGCTGAAACGAGCCTCATGATTTCTTCATTTTTTTCGTTACTTCGACACATTTATCTTCCCTCTTTCACATGTATTTATCAGCGGTTACAGCATTCTGGCAATTAGTGTTTTACAGTCAGCACAGGAAATTGAATTACACGCTCAGTTTGCACAGCATTATTTAGCTAGGCATTACTCTGGTCTGTGAAGAACATAGTGTTGGCCATCTCTAACTGGCATTAGCTCTGTATGTGAGAAAAAGTTCTGGTGGGAGTTTTAGGCCTTATTCGCTGTGGGGTGTGAGAAATGTCCATGTTGCTTGGTCTTAGTCATGTGCTGTGTAGTCAAAACAATTAGTCAATTCATTGGCTGGTATGTTGACAGAAAATTAAACTATTTTGGTGATTGTTTTATTAATCAAGTCACTATTTACACCTTTTTGAAAGGGTTAGGGTTAGTGACACCCCTAATGGGAACAACAGTATTTGAAACCGGTCCAGTATTGAGAGAGAGCTGCAGCCACAGCAGTCAAACAGGCTGCAAAGAAATATGCAACATCAATTTATGCCTTTTAAAAGGGCCGTTTTTGCCACTGACAGGCTCAGATAGTTTTTATAAGTGTCTGACAACATTATGGAAAGGACCCTGCAATGAGAAGAAACATTCTTCTTTATGTTTCAGGAATCCTTCCCATAATGTTGTCAGACAATTATAACAACAAACCTATGGGGGTCTGGGGGTGTGCTCCCCAGGGAGATTTGTTTTCCCATTAACTGCAGCTATATGCACTATGTTTCAAGACATTTGAGATAATGGGATGCCTAAAAATTTGAATATCATTTGATAGAGATAGAGAAAGAAAATCACCCTGTAGAGCTTACATCCTGTTTTGTATCCAATATTCCATCAGCTGTCAACAAATGTTTAAGATGACTAATTCTCACTCAGCCCCCTAAAAAGAGGAAATATTGTCTGATGTTACATAACATTGTTATACTCTGCTGGAGTTCACAGAATGAAGCTGACAAATCCCCTACATTCAAATCCATACCATAATAATCTGGGCTGCTGTAATTGACAATCAAGGATCTGGCCTGGATCAAGCTCTGGCCTTGTAGCTCAGACTGTTGGAGGGCTGGTTGAAAGTCCTTAGGTTGAATGTTTGATTCTCGTGGAGAATCCGTGAATTTTAAAGGCCGCTGTCCAGAGAAGTGAAAGACTCCCTGAAACACAACAGAAGTGTGAGGTGGCATAGCTCAGGCTGTTGAAGAGCTGCTTGGGAATTCTGAGGTCGGAGGTTCGATCCTTATCCAAATAAAAAGGTTAAATGCGCCCTCTGTGCTCTTGTCTCACTTCACTCTGTTGTGTCTGTGTGTGTGTCTCTGTCAGAGATTGCTTCTGGGCCGCATGTGGCCCGCGGGCCTCTATTTGAATAGGCCTGCTATAGACATCATCTCAGGACAACACTTGTTTATTTCTATAGTTATATAGTTTCTATATTGGCTCTAACTCAGATCCTTGTTCCTTTTGTCTCCATCGGCTATTCTCCACACCTCCTCAAAAAAATCCACAGGAAGCCTACTCTCCTCTTTCCTCCTTTCCTATCTTCATCTCTCCTCTCTCCTCTCCTCTCCTCTCCTCAGTGCAGGTGGTCAGTCTCCACCGGGTGCCAGTCGGTTACCTAATGCTGAGTTGATTAGGCTTTCTGAATAGCTCGTTTGGCCGTTACAAAAACCAAGAAGTCAGAATAAATCGTCAAGAGGGCAGTTGATGGTAATGACCGAGCCATCAATGATTGAGCCCATTCATGGCTGAAGTGGCTGGAGTGGGGGCTCTGCAGTCACTCCCTTCAGTCAGCCAGTCACTTTCACCGGCACACGGGGCACAGTGTGCATTGCTCTCATTACCGTCCATTGTCTGGCCCCGTTCAAACGGCTGTATCAAAAGTGGGAGAGGGAGGAAAGGAAGAAAAAAGGTAGAGATTAAATAATGGCCTCGCTGGTGGTATGGATTAGTTGATGGTGAAGTGATAGGAACTGGCCCCTACTTGTGTTTAGTGTATGTATGTGGCAGACTTGCTGCAAGATGGTCAAGCTCCAAGATGACGTGTGTTAGAAGAGGGAACAAAGAATGCTGAATCCACTCGATCAGATGCAGTCACGATGATATACAAGATTTCGTCCGACCGTTGATGGCCGCT
This sequence comes from Epinephelus awoara, assembly GCA_035609425.1. Taxonomy (NCBI): domain Eukaryota; kingdom Metazoa; phylum Chordata; class Actinopteri; order Perciformes; family Serranidae; genus Epinephelus; species Epinephelus awoara. Next base: position 12,607,086 of record CM069310.1, on the reverse strand, counting down.
CTTGACAAATCATCTAATTTGTTTGGAGCTGATTTTAAGTTCGTGCTCCATTTAGAAGCGAACACATCCGACGGTTTAAAAAGGAGACGCGTCACGTGGCTGAACAGCTTGTGCTTTCTTCCCCGCAGGCATGCCAGCGGCCTCTCTGGTGACCCCAGCTGACGTGATCAAGACCAGGCTGCAGGTGGCGGCGCGTGCCGGCCAGACCACCTACAGCGGCCTGACCGACTGTTTCTGGAAGATTCTCAGAGAGGAGGGACCCAGGGCTTTCTGGAAAGGAGCTGGAGGTAATGTTCACCAAAAGCCAACATGTAATGGGCTACATTCATGTTGCCAACAGGTTGCTGGGCCGTTTGCAGCCTCAGAATAAAACTGCAGAGACTGAAAGGGGCTGTTAAAAGTACTTCCATCACCTCTTCGTGTTATTTTGATGAAATAAAGACTCCATCCAGGTTTTTATTTACAGGTAATAGTCTCTTGAAAAGATGCTACAATTAAATGTCAATCAAAGATAAAGCATTACAGGACTGTGTTTCACTATCAATACACACATTTACATTGACTTCTTACAGTTGCATACACTGGACACGATACATTATTTGTAATTAGAATTATTTTAAATGTAAATTAACACATTCGGCACCTTCTTGCAGCTCGTGTGTTCAGGTCCTCGCCTCAGTTTGGCGTGACCTTGGTGACCTATGAACTCCTTCAGCGCTGGTTCTATATCGACTTTGGAGGACAGTAAGTATCACTCTGTCTTATTTACCTTCGAACAGTCCGTGTGGAGAGCAAAGAGGCGAAATGCAGTCTTGAGACTTATCGGCTATCCGACGATGATTTAGCTTTTTATATGCTTCTTCCTGATTTATCTGCATTCATATCCGACTTCTACCAGAGAAGAGAGAAATGCCACAAGACCCAAAAATAATTTCTGTGCACATTAGCGGACAGATTGAAGTCTCTCTCTCTCTCTGACATCATGTACTTTCCCCACTTCTGAGATTGAAGCAAGCTCATTTTCCTCCTCAAAATAGGTCAGTCTCAGGAATAATTCATGAGAGAGTTTGGGAAGCTCTCACAGTGACTAAGAGAGAGCTTCTTTAAACGGACAGCTGCGTCACACATGCATGTCACTGGACGGCTCGTGGCTCTAACATGTTGCTCCCTCTCTCCCAGAAGACTCGCAGTGAAACTAAATCAGCTGCAGATCCAATGAAAATTCAGTGTGGTTTTGGGCGAGTTGATCTGCGCTCCTTTGCTGTCCGCGTTGGCAGCCAATCACAGAGCTCGAAGTGAAATCAACGAGGGATTTGATTTGTTCTGCTCTGAGGGAGAAATGTTACTCCTTTGATTTTCTATTAAGATGTTTATTTCTGCGGCGAGCTGTGTTGAATATGATAATATTAGGTCAAGATGTAATAATGATAACAATAAAACTCCTGCCTGTGCACGCTCACTTTCTCCCCCACTCGCTTACAATAACATCTTACACAGTATTTATGTTGTTCGACAGTTTTCCCCTTTACCACTCCTCACCTTCCTCTCCCTTTCTCTCCTTTATTCCAACCTCTCTCTCACACTGCGCCTCCGGCCTCCTCCTCCTGTCTCTCTCTCGTTCCCTTCACACCGCAGAAAGCCTGCTGGCTCAGAGCCCACCCCCAAGTCTCGGATCAGCCTGCCGGCGCCCAACCCAGACCACATCGGAGGCTTCAGGTTGGCGGTGGCCACGTTCGCTGGCATCGAGAACAAGTTTGGGCTCCATCTCCCACGCTACACGGTGGCGGCGGCAGCACCAGCAGCAGCGGCCCCCTCCAATGCAAGCACCCCCTGAACCTCCACTGGTAGGGGGGTTAGTGAAAGAGAGGGCTTGAATGTTTTCCAAGTCATTGTTAGTAGTATTTTAAGTTATTTAAAGTTCTTTATATTTTTTCTCCTCATGATCTTATTTAAATGGTAGTCTGTATGCAAGCATATGGGTCAGTGAGGAAATTAGCATGGGTGCTCAAAGAAAACTCTTTGTAGGACTCGTGCTGTATTTGTTTTATCTTTTGATTGACATTGTATAGAGTTGTATTCCAATGTGGTTTTGTTTTTCATACAGTCCAGCTGGTTCAGTATATGCACACAGGCAGCAGACGTGCTGGCAGAAGTTAAAACACACCTTAACTGCTTGCTTTCTTTGGAATATACTATGAAAAACTACATATAGTATCGCAGCTTTTTCCAGTGTCTTCCTTTTATTGCTTTATAACCAAAAGCACATTCCTCACGGGATCATATAGCTGGCCAAAAAAAAAAAAAAGACTGATCCTAAATGTTGCACTTCTGTATATATGAAAAATTCAGAGACATATTTTCATATCTATACGGCTATTTTGGTCCTGAGTTGCTCAATTGTATCCACGAGAATATGACCAAAAAGTAACTTGAATGTAAAGACGCAGCGTAACAATCTGAATGTACACAATGTTTACTGCGAGATGTTTGGTTTCAGGTCTAAATGTATGCAGATGTGTGAATATATCTGAGGGACAGCTGGCACCGACTGTAGTGTGCCACGACTGAGTATTAAAACTTGTTCAGCACAGAGGATGTAGGAGTTACATATGGTGTGTAATAACCGTGCCTTACTGTGTGTACGGCAGCAACATGTGTTCGAGAGTAAAAAGAAACTTATATTAGTAAACTGAATGTGTGTCTGAGTTTTCATTTCTACTCCCAGGTGAACGCTACAAGAAAAATCAAGACAGCAGTTCATCAGCTATGCTTTAATACTCAACATAGCAGGTTTAACAGCCAGCACTCTGCAATACAATATACCTCTTGATAATTAACAGTTCAATAAAGAATATACAGTCGTCGCTCTCATTTGGAACAAAAGACAAAGTGCCAACATCACGCTCAATTCAGTTTCTGACACACTGACATAAAGCAGCCACAAAGCCCCACGTGTGGAAACGTCACCATAACAACTCCATGTTTATGCGTCTGGAATATTTCAGGAATGTGTCGCATGCAGGCGTAGTACAGAGAAAAGAAGCACAACATAAAGTGAACATGACATTTTGTAAACAATACATGACTAGTCTATGGACCCTGCTTTTATTTTTACGGTAGTGCAAAGCATCGTCACAGTACACATATCTTCATAAGGCTATAAGACTGCCACGTCGTATATACTGTAGGCTCACAGGTTGCAAGCAACAAATCATTAAAAAATAAATAAGGGCGGACAAATCAGTAGAGGTCAACAGTTTACCCATCAACAGACGGTTTGCATTTACAGGAGAGTAAATGCGAGAATACAATAAAACTGCAGTCTTGTTTGAACCAGACAGGAACATGTACGTAAAGGTGAAGGAACAAAACAAAACTGACTGAGTCGCACATGCTACAGTGACACCGATAAAAGCACACCAGAGGGTTGTACTACGAAGCAAGTTTGACAGCCAAGCTATCTTTGCGTTCGTGTCTGTTTCCTGTGATTTTACAGAAGGTTTCTTTTAGAGCTAGCAGGAGCAAATGGCCACAGAACACTACAAATACCTTCAGTAGTTCAGTGAGAGCAAGAACAACTTGTATATGCTGTATACAGTATTCTCGCTTGGATTTTCTGCATCAACAACTGAATGCATGTACTGTAGGTCCCCATGGCAGAAACAAAACACAATGTGATGCATACAGTTTGGGCTACTTTGATTACAACACTTTGTTCCGTGGCATTACTAATGTACGGCTCAAGTTTGCATATATATCATATTCTCTTAGCTGAGAGTGTATATCGCTCTGAGAGTATTGTCATGACTTTGCAACAATGGTGACAAAAGAGTTGATAAGTGAAAGGCGCTTTTTACAGCAGATTTCATTCCAAAACTCAGCCTAGGTGTGCAGCGTAAGTTACCATGGTGATCTAATCAGCTTCCTGACATTTAAAACTCTGGCTTTAGGCTAAGGAGAACTCGCTAACCCACGAATCTGGCTTTGTAGTACACCCCTCTGGTCTCTGATTCCCTCTGCTTTGGTTTGGAGTCTTGCTCTATGAAGCCAGCTCCATAGGCCCCTCCTCTTCACCGTCCGCCCGGTTAGCACGGATCTCCATCAGGGTACGAGCGAAGCGTGCCCAGTCGTCAGTGTGAGTCACTGACAGCTGTAGGAAACATCAAAGAAACACAGGTAACATGACATTAGACACGAGGTTGACACATCTGCATGGTGTCATTAAATAGTATGCCATACAAATTTAAATTGAAAATTCATCACAAGAAATTTCATAAAATGTCATGAAGTCATAGGATGCAATAATAAAAAATCACAGTATACTATATCATACAAAAAACTAACACTGTAGTGTGCCATGAAAATGTCATAACAGCCTTAGTATAGTATGCCATAAAAACTCAGAAAAGGTCTTAGTATACAATGTCATAGAAAAATCTGAAAAAAAGTCATAGTATAGTATGTCATAAAAAATCTGGAAAAAAAGTCTTAGTATAGTATGTCATAAGAAATCTGGAAAAAAAGTCTTAGTATAGTATGTCATTAAAAATCTGAAAAAAAGTCATAGTATAGTATGTCATAAAAAAATCTGAAAAAAAGTCATAGTATAGTATGTCGTAAAAAATCTGGAAAAAAAGTCATAGTATAGTATGTCGTAAAAAATCTGGAAAAAAAGTCTTAGTATAGTATGTCATTAAAAATCTGAAAAAAAGTCATAGTATAGTATGTCATAAAAAAATCTGAAAAAAAGTCATAGTATAGTATGTCGTAAAAAATCTGAAAAAAAAGTCATAGTATAGTATGTCGTAAAAAATCTGGAAAAAAAGTCTTAGTATAGTATGTCATTAAAAATCTGAAAAAAAGTCATAGTATAGTATATCATAAAAAATCTGGAAAAAAATTCATAGTAAAGTATGTCATAAGAAATCTGGAAAAAAGTCATAGTATAGTATGTCGTAAAAAATCTGAAAAAAAGTCATAGTATAGTATGTCATAAAAAATCTGAAAAAAAGTCATAGTATAGTATGTCATAAAAAATCTGGAAAAAAAGTCTTAGTATAGTATGTCATAAAAAATCTGAAAAAAAGTCTTAGTATAGTATGTCATTAAAAATCTGAAAAAAAGTCTTAGTATAGTATGTCATTAAAAATCTGAAAAAAAGTCATAGTATAGTATGTCATAAAAAATCTGGAAAAAAAGTCTTAGTATAGTATGTCATAAAAAATCTGAAAAAAAGTCATAGTATAGTATGTCATAAAAAATCTGGAAAAAAAGTCTTAGTATAGTATGTCATAAAAAATCTGGAAAAAAAGTCTTAGTATAGTATGTCATAAAAAATCTGGAAAAAAAGTCTTAGTATAGTATGTCATAAAAAATCTGAAAAAAAGTCATAGTATAGTATGTCATAAAAAATCTGGAAAAAAAGTCTTAGTATAGTATGTCATTAAAAATCTGAAAAAAAGTCATAGTATAGTATGTCATAAAAAAATCTGAAAAAAAGTCATAGTATAGTATGTCGTAAAAAATCTGAAAAAAAGTCATAGTATAGTATATCATAAAAAATCTGAAAAAAAGTCATAGTATAGTATGTCATAAAAAATCTGAAAAAAAAGTCATAGTATAGTATATCGTAAAAAATCTGAAAAAAAGTCATAGTATAGTATGTCGTAAGAAATCAGAAAAAAAGTCATAGTATAGTATGTCGTAAAAAATCAGAAAAAAAGTCATAGTATAGTATATCATAAAAAATTTGAAAAAAAGTCATAGTATAGTATATCATAGGAAATCTGGAAAAAAAAGTCATAGTATAGTATGTCATAAAAAAATCTGAAAAAAAGTCATAGTATAGTATGTCATAAGAAATCTGAAAAAAAGTCATAGTATAGTATGTCATAAAAAAAATCTAAATAAAAGTCATAGTATAGTATGTCATAAAAAATCTGAAAAAAGTCATAGTATAGTATGTCATAAAAGAATCTGAAAAAAAGTCATAGTATAGTATGTCATAAAAAATCTGAAAAAAGTCATAGTATAGTATGTCATAAAAAATCTGAAAAAAGTCATAGTATAGTATGTCATTAAAAATCTGAAAAAAGTCATAGTATAGTATGTCATAAGAAAATCTGAAAAAAGTCATAGTATAGTATGTCATAAAAGAATCTGAAAAAAAAGTCATAGTATAGTATGTCATAAGAAAATCTGAAAAAAGTCATAGTATAGTATGTCATAAAAGAATCTGAAAAAAAAGTCATAGTATAGTATGTCATAAGAAAATCTGAAAAAAGTCATAGTATAGTATGTCATAAAAGAATCTGAAAAAAAAGTCATAGTATAGTATGTCAAAAAAATCTGAAAAAAAAGTCATAGTATAGCATGTCATAAAAGAATCTGAAAAAAAGTTATAGTATAGTATGTCATAAAAGAATCTGAAAAAAAAGTTATAGTATAGTATGTCATTAAAAAATCTGAAAAAAAGTCATAGTATAGTATGTCATAAAAAAATCTGAAAAAAAAGTCATAGTATAGTATGTCATAAAAAAATCTGAAAAAAGTCATAGTATAGTATGTCATAAAAAAATCTGAAAAAAAAGTCATAGTATAGTATGTCATAAAAAAATCTGAAAAAAAAGTTATAGTATAGTATGTCATAAAAGAATCTGAAAAAAAAAGTTATAGTATGTCATTAAAAAATCTGAAAAAAGTCATAGTATAGTATGTCATAAAAGAATCTGAAAAAAAAGTTATAGTATAGTATGTCATAAAAGAATCTGAAAAAAAGTCATAGTATAGTATGTCATAAAAGAATCTGAAAAAAAAGTCATAGTATAGTATGTCATTAAAAAATCTGAAAAAAAGTCATAGTATAGTATGTCATAAAAAAATCTGAAAAAAAAGTTATAGTATAGTATGTCATAAAAGAATCTGAAAAAAAAGTCATAGTATAGTATGTCATAAAAAATCTGAAAAAGTCATAGTATAGTATGTCATAAAAAAATCTGAAAAAAAGTCATAGTATAGTATGTCATTAAAAAATCTGAAAAAGTCATAGTATAGTATGTCATAAAAAAATCTGAAAAAAAGTCTTAGTATAGTATGTCATTAAAAAATCTGAAAAAAAGTCATAGTATAGTATGTCGTAAAAAATCTGAAAAAAAAGTCATAGTATAGTATATCGTAAAAAATCTGAAAAAAAGTCATAGTATAGTATGTCGTAAGAAATCTGAAAAAAAGTCATAGTATAGTATGTCGTAAAAAATCAGAAAAAAAGTCATAGTATAGTATATCATAAAAAATTTGAAAAAAAGTCATAGTATAGTATATCATAGGAAATCTGGAAAAAAAAGTCATAGTATAGTATGTCATAAAAAAATCTGAAAAAAAGTCATAGTATAGTATGTCATAAGAAATCTGAAAAAAAGTCATAGTATAGTATGTCATAAAAAAAATCTAAATAAAAGTCATAGTATAGTATGTCATAAAAAATCTGAAAAAAGTCATAGTATAGTATGTCATAAAAGAATCTGAAAAAAAGTCATAGTATAGTATGTCATAAAAAATCTGAAAAAAGTCATAGTATAGTATGTCATAAAAAATCTGAAAAAAGTCATAGTATAGTATGTCATTAAAAATCTGAAAAAAGTCATAGTATAGTATGTCATAAAAGAATCTGAAAAAAAGTCATAGTATAGTATGTCATAAAAAATCTGAAAAAAGTCATAGTATAGTATGTCATAAAAGAATCTGAAAAAAAGTCATAGTATAGTATGTCATAAGAAAATCTGAAAAAAGTCATAGTATAGTATGTCAAAAAAATCTGAAAAAAAAGTCATAGTATAGCATGTCATAAAAGAATCTGAAAAAAAAGTTATAGTATAGTATGTCATAAAAGAATCTGAAAAAAAAGTTATAGTATAGTATGTCATAAAAAAATCTGAAAAAAAAGTCATAGTATAGTATGTCATAAAAAAATCTGAAAAAAGTCATAGTATAGTATGTCATAAAAAAATCTGAAAAAAAAGTCATAGTATAGTATGTCATAAAAAAATCTGAAAAAAAAGTCATAGTATAGTATGTCATAAAAAAATCTGAAAAAAGTCATAGTATAGTATGTCATAAAAAAATCTGAAAAAAAAGTCATAGTATAGTATGTCATAAAAAAATCTGAAAAAAAAGTCATAGTATAGTATGTCATAAAAGAATCTGAAAAAAAAAGTTATAGTATGTCATTAAAAAATCTGAAAAAAAGTCATAGTATAGTATGTCATAAAAAAATCTGAAAAAAAAGTCATAGTATAGTATGTCATAAAAAAATCTGAAAAAAGTCATAGTATAGTATGTCATAAAAAAATCTGAAAAAAAAGTCATAGTATAGTATGTCATAAAAAAATCTGAAAAAAAAGTCATAGTATAGTATGTCATAAAAGAATCTGAAAAAAAAAGTTATAGTATGTCATTAAAAAATCTGAAAAAAGTCATAGTATAGTATGTCATAAAAGAATCTGAAAAAAAAGTTATAGTATAGTATGTCATAAAAGAATCTGAAAAAAAAGTCATAGTATAGTATGTCATAAAAAATCTGAAAAAGTCATAGTATAGTATGTCATAAAAAAATCTGAAAAAAAAGTCATAGTATAGTATGTCATTAAAAAATCTGAAAAAGTCATAGTATAGTATGTCAAAAGAAATCTGAAAAAAGTCATAGTATAGTATGTCATAAAAAAATCTGAAAAAAAAGTCATAGTATAGTATGTCGTAAAAAATCTGAAAAAGTCATAGTATAGTATGTCATAAGAAATCGGAAAAAAAGTCTTAGTATAGTATGTCATAAAAAATCTGAAAAAGTCATAGTATAGTATGTCATAAGAAATCTGAAAAAAAGTCATAGTATAGTATGTCATAAAAAAATCTGAAAAAGTCATAGTATAGTATGTCATAAAAAATCTGAAAAAGTCATAGTATAGTATGTCAAAAGAAATCTGAAAAAAGTCATAGTATAGTATGTCATAAGAAATCTGAAAAAAAGTCATAGTATAGTATGTCATAAAAAAATCTGAAAAAGTCTTAGTATAGTATGTCATAAAAAATCTGAAAAAGTCATAGTATAGTATGTCAAAAGAAATCTGAAAAAAGTCATAGTATAGTATGTCATAAGAAATCTGAAAAAAAGTCATAGTATAGTATGTCATAAAAGAATCTGAAAAAGTCATAGTATAGTATGTCAAAAGAAATCTGAAAAAAGTCATAGTATAGTATGTCATAAGAAATCGGAAAAAAAGTCTTAGTATAGTATGTCGTAAAAAATCTGAAAAAAAGCCTTAGTATAGCATGCCATTAAAAATCTGAAAAAAAGTCATAGTATAGTATGTCATAAGAAATATGAAAAAAAGTCATCGTATAGTATGTCATTAAAAAATCTGAAAAAAATCATAGTATAGTATGTCATAAAAAACATCTGAAAAAAAAGTCATAGTATAGTATGTCATAAGAAATCTGAAAAAAAGTCATAGTATAGTATGTCATAAAAAATCTTAAAAAAAAGTCTTAGCATAGTATTTCATAAGAAATCTGAAAAAAAGTCATAGTATAGTATGTCATAAAAAACATCTGAAAAAAAAAGTCATAGTATAGTATGTCATAAGAAATCTGAAAAAAAGTCATAGTATAGTATGTCATAAAAAAATCAGAAAAAAAAGTCATAGTATAGTATGTCATAAAAAATCTGAAAAAAAAAAGTCATAGTATAGTATGTCGAAAAAAATCTGGAAAAAAAGTCATAGCATAGTATGTCGTAAAAAATCTGAAAAAAGTCATAGTATAGTATGTCATAAAAAAATCTGAAAAAAAGTCATAGCATAGTATGTCGTAAAAAATCTGAAAAAAAGTCATAGTATAGTATGTCATAAAAAATCTGAAAAAAAAGAAAATCATAGTATGGTATGTTGTAAAAAATCTGAAAAAAAGTGATGGTATAGTATGACGTAAAAAACCCGAAAAAAAGTCATAGTATAGTATGTCGTTAAAAATCTGAAAAAAAGTCATTGTATAGTATGTTGTAAAAAATTTGAAAAAAAAAGTCATAGTATAGTATGACATAAAAAATCCGAAAAAAGTCATAGTATAGTATGTCATAAAATAATCTGAAAAAAAAGTCATAGTATAGTATGTCATAAAAAAATCTGAAAAAAGTCTTAGTATAGTATGACATAAAAAATACGAAAAAAGTCATTGGATACTATGTCATAAAAAAATCTGAAAAAAAAAGGTCTTAGTATAGTATGACATTAGAAGTCTTCGTATAGTATGTCATAAAAAAATCTGAAAAAAAAAGGTCTTAGTATAGTATGACATTAGAAGTCTTCGTATAGTATGTCATAAAAAAATCTGAAAAAAAGTCATAGTACAGTATGTCGTAAAAAATCTGAAAAAAGTCATTGTATAGTATGTCATAAAAAAATCTGAAAAAAAGTCATAGTCTTGTATGTCATAAGAAATCTGAAAAAAAGTCATAGTATAGTATGTCGTAAAAAATCTGAAAAAAGTCATAGTATAGTATGTCATAAAAAATCCGAAAAAAGTCATAGTATAGTATGTCATAAAAAATCCGAAAAAAGTCATAGGATACTATGTCATAAAAAATCTGAAAAAAAAGGTCTTAGTATAGTATGACATAAGAAGTCTTAGTATAGTATGTCATAAAAAATCCGAAAAAAGTTATAGTATAGTATGTCATAAAAAAATCAGAAAAAGTCATAGTATAGTATGTCATAAGAAATCTGAAAAAAAAGTCTTAGTATAGTATGTCATTAAAAATCAGAAAAAAGTCTTAGTATAGTATGTCATAAAAAAATCAGAAAAAGTCTTAGTATAGTATTTCATAAAAAAATCTGAAAAAAAGTCATAGTATAGTATGTCATAAAACATTATAGTACAGTACACCATGGCATTAAAATGATTATAAAATAGTAATAGCATACTATGACATTAATAATTTCTTAATGTAACAAGTCATAACATGAAGTCACAACAAAAAGAAATTAAGAAAGTCCTACTATTTAGTACGCCATAAAAAAGTCGTAAAAAAGTCATGAAAATCTTAGTTTAGTATGCTGTAAAAAAAAAAAGAAAAAAAAAAAGAAACACATAAAGTCTTTGTATAGTATGTCATTCAAAAAAAAACCTTAATAGAGTTAACATGAAATAAACATAAAAAAGACTTAGTATACTATTTAATTAAAAATGTTTATCATATTATGTCACATAAAATGTCATAAAAAGTCTAATTGTCTAAAAAAAATGACATGCATTGCATAGTAAATATGTCAGTAGTTGAGATGTTTCAGTCTGGATCAAAGTGCTGAATCGATAGCCATCCAGAGAAGATTCACAGGAACTGTACTGACCATAAGGCTAATACAGAATGTCAAACGGAGCGTTCTTTAGCTGCAGTCGTACACTGTGGGAGTCAGAATGAGTGGGACCAAAGCTGCGGCTGCCACCCAAGCTGTCTGTAACCGCTTTGCATGGCCAGGCTGTAATTAAACAGGAACCAGGAGGAGGGAGGCAGCCATTTTGAACCCCCCCAACCCCCCACAGAGCTGGGCTGGCCACAGCAGGGGGCTCCGACAAAACATCATGTATATGTTGCCCAAGCGTTCGCTGCATTTTAACAGACTCCAACGAGCTCAAGTGTCAAAGAAACACTGTGGGATTTAGTGTTGTCAGGCTTTAAAAAGAAGCAGGTCCAAAACATTTTCATGTCACGGAGCAGCATTGAGCCACTAACCCTGATCTACTAGCGTTTTCTTTACCCCTGGCAGCCATCCGAAAAACTTTTGTTTTATGATTTGGACTTTCCGTACAGTAAAGGACCAATCAAAACAGTCCTGATCCCTGCTGATAAATGACCTAAGACTAGCTTGTACTGAGTAAAATAATACTGAAATGAAAGAATTTGGTATTTTGCCTTCCTGGAACCATCTCAAGGGTTGCTGCTGCTCTCATGGAACCGCTGGCATCTCTTTTTTCACATGCTGTTCCTGGTTTAAGCTATACGGGGGGAGTTTCTAGTGAAGTAAATACCCCCATCGCCACCACCACATACACACTCCTCTTTGGAGTCATAAAACCTTTCAACCCAGCTCACTTTTATTGATGACTCTTCGTTACCATTAACCCAGCGTGGAGGCCACCAGCTCAGCCAAGCTTCTCTCCAACTTACCACACAACAAAAAGATGCTAAAATTAGCCCGGCGGCTAGGCTAACGCGCCCTCACATGGGGATCCTAACCAGAGCCCTGCAAACATGAGAGAACATACAGGCAAAGGCAGGGTGGTTGGCCGCTTTGTGGTGATGGTAAAGTCATGTGGAGGCCATTTTACAGGGACACACGAAAGAGGGAGGGGAGAAAAAAAAAAATCAAACACATACATTCATGGCAATGCTGACAGTTGGGTAAACACACAGAGCTAAAAGACCTAAAATGATCGGTTGTGGCACATGTGGAGGTTTCTCCTCTTATAGTACATGTCTTTCGCCAAAGTCAGTGGACCAAACCTACATGAAACACAACAAGACTACAGTGTGTACTCTGAGGAAATGCTAGTATACATTTGTAAATCATAATTCATTTCATTTAGCTCATGTTTTATTCACTACGACCAGTAACTCAACTTTCAGGCACTAAAATCTCTCAATCTACATGTCGTACAACTTAATTTCAATGGTGCAATAAATTTTGGTCATTGTAGTTCACTCACGCTTTTGGTACCTAGGGTGTAATTAAAATCTTTGATTGTTTGAAAAGTAAACCCGCGAGAACCACCAGCTCCATGCATTGCAGCACTTACAGCAAATGCAACAACAATGTACTCAGCTGATCTTGTTAAACACGTGCAGGCTGCCAAAACATCAACACTACATGAGAGACATCACTATTTAAAATGCCAGAGTTAATTTTCTGAAATGATAAAGATTGTACCTGAAAAAAAGGAGTGCTCACTCTGCCTTTATTTCTGGGAATCAAAACACATTTTGTTCACAGTCACGCAGTATGCTTCTGCTTCAGACTGAAAATGTGTTTCATCCACTTTGAAATTAGACGATTATGGGGCGACCTCTAGCTTACCCAGTACCCCATCTAGGCTGAGTCCTTTGCATTGGCCTGAGCTCCCTCCAATTTGCTGCGTGTCATCCCCCCTCCCTGTCCTACCTTTCCTGTCTATCTGGCTGTCCTCACAATAAAGGAAAAAAGCCTTTAAAAACGACATGATTATCATCTGTACCTCTCCAGTATCGTAGATCCAGACTCGACCTTCTGAGTCGCCCACAGCCACCTCCTTTCCCCCAGACGACCAGCGGACCCTGTTGAGGGCTGAAGCACCCTCGATCGTCACACTGGCAGTTGGTACCTGATGGGCAACAAATGAAAACGAAATGCTCAGTTATTGTAACTTTGTAAACATCTCAACCTCCACATATAGATCATATTACATTACATACATATCTCCAGTAGGTGTTTTTAAAATGGTGACTTTAGTCTGTACACCTTATAGCCTTAGTGACAAGGGGAGACTGCTGAAGACGGCTAATACTGGAGAGTGTTTGGAGACATTTTTGTGTTCTGATGCAGGCGGAGATATTTTGTACAATGAATGTCGTGTAGACAGAATTAGTTTTTTAAATGGAGGAGAAAAATATCCACTTTCAAAGATATATATATGTGTAAGTGTAGACAGGGTTTTAGACTTCAAAAAACTTTAGAACCCCCAAAGGGACAATTTGAGGTACAGCACAGTAAACATAAGGAGTGATTACAATCTTTCAATAAATAAATAAATAAGATGTATTGCCCCCCCATCCCTATGAGTCTGCATAACCTCCTCTAACCCTAACTCTCGAGCTGATCCTATATATGTATAGTAAACAACATATTGAGATAAGGAAGTGGCAAGACCTCAAACTCAATCCTGTTTTCTTCCTGAGGACACAACACATTGTTCACTCTAGAAATAAAATACTATGTGACCCTGTAACAAAGCACATAAACCTTTATGAAACTCTACAATACATCCATCAAAACAACAACACCTCCAGCCTGCCGCCTGCAGGCCAGTGGTGTTAAACCTGTTTTGTTTTCTTGGTTACAGCTGCTGTTTGAGTTTGCCATTTTATATTTTCCTTGTTGATAAATGTAGCTTGCTGAATGTGAGTTTGTTTGTTCGTTGAAAAAAAAAAAAATTCCTTCCATCTCTAAACAAAATGCACTGAAATAAAGATTTATATTTACACCATGTCTCCGGACCCCTTATTTCTTTTTATTTGATGACTTTAATTACAGTTTAAGCTATTCCTCTTAATGTTTATTGGAAAATGGGAGCATTATGCCATTATAGTCAAATTTACAGAAGGAGTTTACTACATCGACAGCAGAGCTTGATCCAAATACCCAGGAGGTTAGACAAACATAGCTGTCAAATTTACAACTACTCATTCACGTGTGGACACACACATTGCTCTTTACTGTATAATAACTGTGCTCATGTTTGCTGTTGTGGGTGAGCTGTTGCTCTTTTTAGTAAACACCAGTGCTCGTGCTTGCACCTTTAGAAACCTAAAACCATCTGCAGCGTTTCCATAAACTGTTCCTGACATGTGGCAGGCGAGTCTGACACATGTCACCAGTGGAGACAGAGGCCTTGGCATCATGTCGCCTCACACACCGAGCTCCTGCGTATTTAAAGCAGCACTAACCACAGACTGACTGCCATTAGCCTGCTAGCTTCCACCGCTCCGCCCGAGTGGATCTGAACTGAGCGCTCTAAATTGGCTGTATATGTCTGTGTGCGTGTGCTGGAAATGAGAACCAGGCGCACCGCACTGCTCCGCTAGTGTCGTTATGTGTGCTTTTAATATGACGGCAACAATGGACGTCTGTTGCTATTAGACTGACTGTGTATGAGTGAATGTGTGTGCATGTGTTTGGGACATCCGTTTGTGTGTGTGTGTGTGTGTGTGTGAGTGAGCAAATGTTTCTCATAAAGCACACTGTTAGCCAAGTTAGGCCGTAGATAATGAACTCTTCCTCCGTCTGTGAAAAGGCCGCTGTTGAGGGAAGCATGGGAAAATTGTCATCTGTGCTGCAGAGGGAAGACACAGCACTAGTGATGGGATCAGTGGCAAAGTGTCGGGGTTAAAACAAGAGGAGAGGAGGGAGAGTTTAAATGAAACTGAGATGTAACAAAATTCTAGGAGATGAGAAGTGAATTGTATGTGTGGACGGTGCAAAGGGGCTGCAAGAAAATGAGGAGAAGGAGAGTGAAAGGGCATTATGAGAGAGGGAGCAGAGCATCTGTGGAGACGCAGACTTGTATTAAGGTTGAAGGCACTGTGGGTGTTGTCTCCATGGAAACCAAGAGAGAAGGAGAATGAAGGATCCTTTTATCCCTACTTTTACCTGAGTGATCAAAGGTTTGGTACCCACTCTCATATCAGAGTTGCAAAGAAGTATGGTTTTCAGACTCAAGATATCTTTCACTGTAATGCAACTTTTTCTTACTTAAAGCAATAGTTTGGGAGATATTTTTCTTATTTTCCGAAATGTCAAACTATTCCTTTAATCAGTAAGCAACTGCAAACAAAACATATGTGGTTTGTAGAATAAAATTACTACAAATAATGAAGCTGAGATTGCTTTTGCTTTGGAAAAACAGGTATGTAATTTAATTTATTTTTAACTACAGCTCAATCCAAATACACCCCTTACCCCTCCGTTTTGTGCGTACGTGTCTAGTGGTAGGGTACCCTGATTCTTGCTGAGATAGATGGGTAGGGCGAAGTGTTAGGGCGACATGGCCCACCAAACTGATGTATTTCATGGGCACACTCCAAACTGAGTGTGTTATGAGATATAACCGGCAAGATGGCTGCTCAAGCAACACAATGTATTTCGTTTGGTCATTAAGATTTTAAAAATTACAATAACCATCCTATTGTTTTTATTTTAATGTTGTTTCAATGTATTTATAGCAACATAACAAAAAAAGAACCACTAGTAGTATGCTGTTGCCTCAGTAGCTAACTAGCAAGCTAACGTTATGATGTTATTGCCGATTTGTGCATGACAATCCCGATCTCAACATGTTCCTATGTTGCAGTCCACTGTCTTTGACGCCATATGTCCCCCAAAATTTAACTTAAGTCCAGTAGCGAAGTTGCTGCACTTGTTATCGCTGCTCTATATCAGCGCAGACTGGCAGGGTAGGAGCACAGGTTGCTAATGTTAGCCCACAGAGCACCGCTAGTGGCCTGATAATGAAGCAGTGTTCTTTTTTATTTGGTGACTTGTTTAAAATGTAAGATGTGAACGAACCCATGCTTTAACATTTCCATCAGAAAAATGAAAAATGCCATTGTGATAATAACATTATTTCCATAGCTGCGCCTGTTTACATAAATGCCATTGACGGCTACTGAGGACCTATCAGGGTCTAGAAGTGTTGTTTTATTTCACAGGGGAGGGATCCTCAACTTGCTTTTGAAGTTTTGCAAAATGGAGAGACCAGGTGGCGGTTAATTAACAAACATTAATAGTAATTAATATATATAATTAATGAATTGCCTGGTTTCAACTTTTTTACATTTGTCTTCACTCATCTTTGCCAAGAGATGAATTCAGTTGCAGCAGCCCCACACAGGTCAGGTGTACACAAGGCTGTTTGTCGGATTTTAGGACATTCAGGGCTTCACTCGGACTTCTGTTAGGGGGGCAGAGGGATCCTCCTCTGATACTTTTTTTTTTAATAAACAAGCTCTATTTTGGTGTTGTTTTTATACACTCTGGCACCTTGTTGATATTATATTAAAAGTAAATAAAAAATTTCCCATTGTGAATCAGTTTACTTTCATTGTGAATTGGAAAAAGGTCGACGGGCCACCCAGAACCCTATCGCAGGCCAGATTTTGCTCACTGTCATCACTGTCATAGTGAAAAATTTCAACAAAAGGGACACTTGAAAACAAGGGTCAAGGTTAAAAATAAGAAGTGGGACTGGGCCTATATGTGCTATATTTTATTCAATAGTTTGTGCTATAATTAAACTGAATAATAAGAAGATCTTTTTTCCCTGGCCTCAAATGCTCTCTTCTGAAAATAAATCCACAGCACAGAGAAACCTGTGGCCTGAACTTTCTCCTTTTATTATTTTCATCTCCAGCATGGGACTGCGGACTGAGGGCTAGGGCTCTCTGACTCGTGGTCTCCTGCACATCTGTGTACTTCACTGATGGAACAGAGTGTGGGAGGCAGATGAGACGAGGTGGTGGGGTCCTGAGGTTGCCTCAACGTTGGACAGAGGTTGCAGGAATGTTAGCGGGATGTCTGGGTGGGAGCTGGGATGAGGAGCTGTCACCCAGTTTGATTTAAAGCGAGAGCTGTGGGAAACGCCCACAGGGGAATCTTGAACCGTGTGTGTCTGTGTGTGTAGAAAGGGATGTGGAGGGGTTGGTGGTGGTGGGGGGAGGTTGATGGGAGGGAAAAGGCTTGGGTGTTTGGTTGTGCGGTTCGGGCTGAGGCCCCGAGGACACCAAAAACACACACGCACATTAACACACAAAGAGATGACACAGAAAACACGCCCATAATCACCTATATTCACCCAGCACTGTGTACAGAGTCACACACACACACCTCAGTGTCATTGTTGAGGTTCCACAGGTCTAAGCGGCCCATGCCATCCACGGCGGCGAAGATCGCAGGGTGTACAGGCGACCACATGACGTCATACACATAGTCGGCGTTGTCCTCAAACGAGTACAGAGGCTTGTTGTGCTGAAAGAGAGAAAAAGAGGATATCTATGGAAGTGTGTATGATGTGAAAAGGCACTGTGGAGAGAAAGAGAGACAGACAGAAGATGACACAGTGGAGATAGACAGAAAAGAGAGAGAGAGAGAGAGGGAGAGAGAGAGAAGAAATGGAGAGAGGGAGTGAGTGAGCTTCAGACAGAGTGGCGCTGCCTCAGCCTTGGGGCCTGTCTGGGTGCAGAGCCTAATTAAAAAGCCTAGCACATTCACACAGCACCATAAAACCGCTGGGAGAGATGAAAGGGAGGGCCCCTCCACAAGGTGTACTGTAACCTCAACACAACAGCTGTCTGAGAGAGAGGGAGAGATGGGAAGAGATGGAAACGGGAGGAAAAGGAGGGGTGGACAATGGACGTAGGATAGGATGTGTGTGAGTGTGTGTGTGTGCCTGCTGAGCCTGACTGATACAGGACTTTTTTTCAGGTCTACACCAATGTTAGCAATTGAGAGTACAAAATGAAAGCTTATCAAGATATATCAGCAAACAGTCATCTTTCAACATGAACAAAAGTTATTAAAGAATTATGTCCGGGACATGTGGTGAAAAATGTTTTACATTCAAAAAGAGACTTGTCAATGCTCTCTGGTGGACAAACTATTAATGGCTGCACAGTTTTTAAACTGCAATAAAGTACATTTTTCTTCCATGCCTGCCCATATTACAATACTCTGTGACGCAGCTGGATTTGTGAGAATCTCAAGATCACACGATTATCACGCAAAAATCATGCAAGATTCTCTGATTTGCTATAAAGCCTGCCCAGGCACCCAAGAAGTGCACTAGACTTTGACATGGTGGTCGAATCATGTAACTACAACTTCTGGGACAAAAAAACCCCCAACTTGTTCCCATGGACTTACATGGTGAAAGAAACATCTATGAATCAGTGAGCATCACAACATCCACATAATGACTCATTTAACTATTAGAATTTACTTCTGATACAAATTCACAGTCTAGAAGAGCTGAATGATTAAAGTCTCGAGTGTGTTTGCTCTATGGACCCATTGATGCGGAAGATCTGGGTGATTTTATACCAAAGGAGACAAACTTTTCTGGCTTCATGCGCCACTGAGCAGCTTCCATAGGAATGAATGGAGCCCTGCTTCAAACACTGAATCCACTGCTCTTTAAATATCCATCCATGCTGCCCTCAGTAGCTCTCGCAGTTAAAATGGTCTTGCCAGATCTCTACAGTATGGTATTGCATTATATATAGATATATATATGGATGTGGACAACTTAAATAAGTTGATCAACACAAATAGAGTGTATATGTGCATGTATGTGTGTGTGTGTGTGTGTATCCCCATCTGTCAGGGCGGCTGTTAGGATTCCAGAGGCTCACAAACTGCATTCCTGACAGGTAGAGTGGGAGGGGTGGAAGAGAGGAGACAGGTTGGCTGGAAGACCATATGAAGGAATGTAGTCTCTCCCTCTGTCCTCCTCCTCCTCTTTCTCTCCATCACCTTTTACTCTCTCTCTCTCCACAGTTGTTCTGAAAGGCTGTGAGTCCTGCAGACAAGATAGCAATGCACACACACACACACACACACACACACACACACACACACACACACACACACTCACACACACACACCCACACACACACACACACGCACACACAGCCGAGCCAATTTCAAGCCTCGATTGAACCTGTTTTCCAGCCGGCGGGGTGACAGCAGAGGTCATTTTTCTCCACCTCACAGTTTCAACATTCGATCAGCTGAGCAAATCCTGTTTATGTTCTCTCTCTTATCCTCTCCTTGTTTTAGTCCATGTCCCCAAACACAGACTTTTACACACCCTCTAACTCAAAGCTTGTATTTCCCACAACCAAATTGTATTTAAAAACATTGTTGACAATCTGCCCTACTGTAATTTCAGGCCATCTTTCTTCCCTATGTCCTACAGGCCATACACTTCAGCATCATATAGCAGATGGGATGAATAAAGTCTAATTATTTAAAATGTAAACTACTGTTTTACTGCAGTCTGTCCATAATCTAATCATCTTAAATAAGGTGATTTGGGTAAATAATCTGCAGCAACAAGTCTTAAAACTAATCTTAAAATTAAACTTAATCCTTGTGGCGCCGCGCCGTGAAGTAACTGGTTGTCATTATCTTTCCTGGGGAGCTTCTAGCACGTTTGAACTGGAAAACCATCACTGACACACTGGATACCGGTAGTTAACATGCTAGGCTTGGAAAAATAAATGGATGCAAGTCAGGTAAGGCATTTAATGCTTTGGATATTGATGCTAAAATATCTGTCAGCCAGTGTCTTCTGACCTGGCTATAAAAGTCTAATAAAATCCCCCAGTATTCACACAACCTTTAAGTAACTTTTCAGGACTGCAAGCAACACCTCAGCATGTGCTGTCTTTCAGAAAACCTCTCATCACTTGGACTTTCAGAGAGATCCATCCAAACCATCTCATCTGTGCAGCAGCCAGAGGCGTATAATTTCACTGCTTCCATCCTGGCTGCATCACAAACATCACACTAGCTCGATAGCTTCACACCAGACTTCATAACCACACACTGAGGGGACTGCGACGTTGTCTTCAAATTAGAAAACGTCTCACAAACGGTGCTGAAAAAGATACCACACCAAAAATCCTTAAGTGAAGATCAAGAGTACAGTCTCATTTTCAGCACACAGACGCTCGTTAACAATCACCTGAACTGACTGTGCTGCAGGCCTTTAATTAACTTCTTAAGAGAGCAAAAGTGGAATGATTATGCTCCATCCAATCACTTAGTAGATGCTGGTTTTTGGGGTCAAGAGAGCACGACGGTTCAAGTTATGCACAATCATAAACCCACTCCCAGCTGTCGCGACGTCTTCACACTCTGGCCGACTCCAAATGTTTTCACTAACCACAATATTTGCACCGCCGCGTGTGAAAACATCAGCAGACCTCTGTGCAACGGCCTTTTTGAACTGTGAGGGCAAACGTGAATGCAAAGAGAATTCACTGCAAATATATACATATGCGTGTGTGTGTGTGTGTGTGTTAGAACGGTTGGGTTGAAGGCAAACCTCAGGGGGATTTTAGGTAAGCAAAGGCAGCTTGCTTAGGGTGCATGTGAGGCATGTGTGGTGTGTCTATATTTGCACACACACACCTACACACACAGAGTCAGGTATTACGCCTGCCCACACACAAATATGGGTTATGTGGGATAAGAGACAGACACGCATTCCTGCGGTGCCCCTCAAAGGAAAGGGAATTCCCAAATCCTGAAAAATAACACACTCTTCTGATGAAAATCCGCAGAAATGTTTTAATATGTGTCACGGGACCCTTTGCACAAGACTTATGGACTAGCTGCATGCAAACATGAGCTAAAATTCATCAGAGTGCTTTACTGCCTGTCACAGCCAACTATGAAGGCTGTAACTGGATCTTGTATAAAGCTGGATGTATTATGCAATATGCATTATGTATTTTCCTCATATTGAATAGGACTCTCTTTGATTTTTGGCTGTGTTTGCTGTTTGACGCCTTGCTCATGTTGATCCCTCTGTCTATCAACGTTAGCATCACCTCCAACATTAACCATGTAATTTTTTTGTCTTTAAAATGCCTCCTGGCCCTTTTCTCTTCACTGCGGACTCTTCCATCTGTCTGCAGTCTGCATCACCTGTACAAAGTGTGATATGGTTTCTTGCTATCCAGACACTACCGTTTATACTTTCCGCCTATTACAACCTTCGTTCTTAACTTCCTACCTTCTTCAATATCTCAATTTCTTCTTTATTCCCACAAATTCTAATGCACTCATTTACATGATTTTAAAGGAATATTTCACCTACACAATGATCATTTGTATATCAATTAATCATCCCTTCTTATGTTGATTTCAGAAAGAAAACTTTGCTTTTCTTGCATGCCTCCATGGTGAAAAAATAATTTTAAAAAATGAGTATTCTTGATGGAGTAAAAGAGGTACTAATTTAACAACAGCAAAACTGTATTAAAATATGTGTGTACAAAATGGAAGAAAACTCCTGCAGCATAGTCCAGGTCTCATTTATCCAGTTGTATGCTCAGTACTTCTGCAACACATGAATGTTTGCTGAACTTTACTATTCAAAACACTTCCGCATGCAGAAGTTTTAGCAAAAATGCATGTGTTTGGGGAGTACTGAGCAGATGACTGGATAAATGAGAGTTGGATTATACTGCACGTTTATAAACCAATGTTCAGTCAGGAACACTTTAGTCAAAGAAAACTTTATTTCTATTTGCAGTATTATATTTGGCGGTATGAATCTGTTCTGGGGCCCTTCTGCCTTTCCTTGGGCATACTCAGAAAGCCTCTTCCATGCGCCTACGTGGAAAGCATAAGGCAGAAAGCGCACACCTGTCTGCCCTCCACTGCACAAATGAGGAAAGCCTGAGGCAGAGAGGCAAACCTCACTGCCCTTCCATGCGCCTACATGGAAAGCCTAAGGCAGGGAGAGATACACCAAAGACCCCCCGGGAACAGAACAGAGCAGCATCAATGACAAACAGAAATGACATTGGTCAGCCATAACATGAAAAGGAGGAGCTGGGGTGGAGGCAGGTTGCAAAGCAGCTTGCAGATGAAGCAGCAACAGTAGGCAGGACAGAGCAGTTTAAATAGGGCGCCCTGAATGAGATTTGCCAATAGTTGCATAGAAAGGAATCATCTGATCTATCGGCTGACTACCTTCCATCAGTCAGTATTCCTTTAACAATGAAATGTCTCATCTTATAATCCTGAATTTCCTTTGTTGTGAAGTCAAATGTACCTGAGTGCACTCCTCTGCATCTCCCCACCACCGCCACCATGAAAGTGTCTCTGAATGTATTAGCTAACTTTTCTATTCTCCAACACTCACTTTGACAGAAACAGTGACAGTTTGCTTTTTACCGCCACTGAGCTGCTGCCAAATGGAATTCATCACATCGGTTTGAAAGGAGAACAAATGCCCTGAGTGGACGGGGTCACTCAAATACCAGCGAGAGGAGGAGCGCCCGCCTTTAGAGTGTGTCTGAGTTAGACTCACTGAGTGCACCTCAGGGAATCTGACTGACTGAGGTGCACAGAGTTTGAGATCTGATGAAGACCGGCAAAAATTAGAGGCTGATCTGATTTAATAATTACAGGGTAACACAGTGTCACAGTGAAAGACTTATGAATGTGGAGTTTTTTTTTAAATTAAACAATAACCAATCGATAGCTATCAGTAATTAAAACTAATATAGATTGTAATTTTGATTCTAGGAAACAAACTAATTGTTTAAAATGACTGCCTATTCACACCATATTTACTCTCCACTGGTGTTATTATCGTAATTCTGAAGTGACAAGTTTTCCATTTTTACTGTGAAGGCAGAATAAACTATGGAGGATTTTATACCCTTAGTTAGGCCTCACAGGCAATCAGTCTTCCAGTGTTGTGAAGCTATCCAGCCTAATTCAGTTTTATAGGATTTTCACCTGTTGCGTTCACCCAATAAAACTACTAGAGCTGCTACCAAATGTCATTTTTTAACATTCAATGCTTTTATGGATTGATTAAGCTTCAAATGTCTGTCATTGTATTTTATGACATCTTCACCCAAAAAAAGAAAATCACCTTACTTTAATAAATAAATGTAATTTATGGTGTTGTTAGATTGCTACTAGACTGCACCAGTAATACAGGTGCGTGCTGTGTGTGACACACTACGTGTTGGGCAGGTTTGGGTAAACTGATGAGAAAAGCTATTAATAACTTACAGAAAGACTGCAAGCAGTAGTCCACCTTCCACCATCTCTTTCACTCTCTCAAACACACATACCTTGGAGATCCCACTGGAGCTCAGTCCTTGTCTCAGCCCTCAGTTCTTACAATTGTGCTACTGTAATGCATAAAGTCGGCAGTTTGTGGCTCGTGTCATGTTCAGGTGTTGATGAAAATATTTTTGCAGGCATTTTTAGTACATCTAACTGAGGGCAGCGCACAGACTAGGAAGAAACTGCATGTCAGGCTAAATTCAGGTCAAAACAATCAAGGTTCCAAAACAATTTGTGCAGCAAAAAGCGCTGCTTGTCAAAGAATCAATATCTATTATTATCTAATGATCTGCGTTTCTGAGATTTACAGCATTTCAATACTTCAGACTAATTGCGCCACATTACTATTGGCACAGTAATCATACACACAGTAACAGAACATATCCAGTTTACACACACACACACACACACACACACACACAAAGAAAGAGAGATTTTCTAAAAAGTTGCTCACCTATAATACTCTGTCTCTCCCCTTACTCACTGGTTCATTTCCACTCTCGACACTCTCTCTCTCTCTCTCTCTCTCTCTCTCTCACACACACACACACACACACACACACACACACACTTTTCCTAATTTCCTACAACTTCTTGGAGTCCACAATCAACCCCCCACACATCCTCTTCCTCTCCTGCACGCACACACACACACACAGACACACACAGACACACACACACACAGACAAACCATACCTTGGTGCTCCAGAGTTTGACGGTCCAGTCGAAGGAGGACGTGATAAAGAGGTGGGAGAAGTCGACGGTGCCCACTGCGCTGTGACAGCTGATGCCCGTCACTGGACCCTGGTGACCCTCGAACATCTCGCAGATACCCGCCTTGCTGCAGAGGGTGGACACAGACGAGATGTACATAACTGCACTCTTTGGCTTTCCAGTGTTTTAATGTTCTTAACTTGTTTAAACAGAAAGTGGTAAAGTGGTTTGCGTCTTAATGAAATTAATTTACAGCGCAGTAAGGGAGCTTTGACTGAAAGTGAGACAATTAACTCCTTAAATTGATGGGAAAATCAGCAATTAAATGTTTCTCAGACAATTCAGATATTACTTGCAATGCTTGGAACTTTTACTCAGTTTGTTTCGTTGGCTTTCTAAATGTATATTACTCTACTGCGATGTTTCCAGATTATCCAAGCAAATAAAATGGGACTGCGTCAAGACATAAAACACCCGTCCAAACATACAGGGGTGATTCAACAAAGATTTATCTGTGATGTTTTTTCGCGCGTGTGTGTGAGTCCACCAACCTGCCGTGTCTGGATGCAGTGTACACAGTGCCCTCCTCACTCCCGACCACATAGTTGTTAACGTCTCCCGTGGGAAAAGCCATGCCTGTCACCGCCACAGATTTGGATTTATTGTACACCAGTTCCATGGTCTCCTACAGTACACGCACACACACAGAAGGAAGCACTAATGTGAGCCTATACACACACATTCTAGGACGCAAACGTGACAATACACATATATCAGCAGTTACAGAAGATACATGTGGACTACCGGCATGCATGAATACTGAAACTCAAATCGTTTGAGTATTTTTGGTGATGAGTGTGTAATGTACCTGCGGCTGGGAGAGCATGTCCAGACTCCAAGAGCACATCCTTCCGTCTGTAGACACAGTGATCAAGTTGTTGGCATTCTGGGTGCCGACCACATTCACACAGTATACTGGATGCTACAAAACACAGATAAAGACGCACAGGCACATAAAAAAGTTAGGCTGGGATAACAGATCAGAAAATGTTACATGCTTTCAGTATCTTGTAACTTCCCTCAACGGTAATATGATTACACTAACAATCTCTACTTTGTTATTCTGGTTCCTATTTGTGGTTGTGATCACAATCCTAAATCTTTATTAGTCTCATTGATTAGAGGCAAAATATGTTTCTGCACATTCGTCATTTTATATAATAAATATTTGGATAATTGATAACTGCAGTAGGTTGTAAGGGACATAACTTATTTCGATAATTTGATATTCTAATATTAATTTTAAAAGAAGATTTTAAACATGGTCCTGAAGTAATCATGTAACACCACTCTCTAATACATGACATCATTAGATACTTTGTACAGAAGCAGCAGGCTCACATGCCAGCGTGCAGTCTTTCCCTACGACAGCAGTGTGTGAAACCATGATGTCATTACTGGCCAGTAATTGATTTGTGCAGCACAAAGAATCCATTCAGCAATCAGCACCATGCTGGCTGGCTGGACTCACTGAGCGGAGAGGACGAGAGCGACAACTTCATTGTTGGAGTTTAAACCTGCAGTGGGGGTGCAATGTAGCATTGTGTGTGTGAAAGCGTGTGTACATGCTGTGATTATACACGACCCCGGGTCTTAAGTTATTGCTCGTGAATACTGGTCGCTAATTTGTCGAGGGACAGTGAGTTCATTGGAGCATCTAAACTGAGCTGGGCTTTCAGTTATGTCTAAAGTTTGACTGTTCCAGTCATGAGTGTGTGAGTGTGTGTGTGCGTGTGTTTTGAAATTGTAATGCTGCAGTAATGTAACATAATTTAATATTTTTACGTATCTCAGGGTGTTTATATGACAAATTTTAAAATCTTTATGTCTCGAAAAAGTTCCAACTGACTGATTATATTTTAACTACAATAATTTAGTTTAATCATTTAATTAAAACACAACAGGGAGCTTTTTTCATTTAGGTCAGAGCTCATTTTACTAGAGCTTCAACTAACAATAATTTAAATAATTGATTGAAACTTTTCATTCTTTTTTATATAGTTTAAAATTAAGATACTAAACCTATATAAAACTAGGAATTTTTTTACCATTTAGGAGCTGTAACTAGCAAATAATTTACATTTTACTTGATAAATGAGTTATCAGCTTGTAAAAGATCCTCCTTTTTTGTATTGTAAATACTGTGTGTCTTACAGTGTGCGCAGCAGCAGACAGAGGAGTCCTTTGGACAGGGGTCCGACGATGACTGCGATTATCCCACAGGACAATCTGTCCTGAGTAAGTCCCCCCGACCACCAGGTTGGGATGAAACCTTGCAAAGCCCACAGATACTACAGGAGACTGAGGAAAGAGAAGAGGAAAAGAAAGCAGAATCACTGCATATCATTCTGGCTTGAGATTATTTTATGAGAACATTTCTGATACATCACAAACTGACAGAACAGGAAATATGGTGAGAATAGAAATGCCTTGGACGGATGAAATGTGGAGATAAAGAAGCACGCGGTGAGAAAAGAGCAAAAACAAAGAAAGATATGAAGCGAAAAACGGTAACGCTAGACGGAGCGTGAGTGAGAACGAGTGATCAAGGCATCATGATGGGTGGCGGGCATCAGGAGATAGACGGGAGAGGGAGATGATGAGTTTGGCTGTGGTGAGGGTCCACTGAGGAGAGGAGAGAGGGGTGACGCTGGGGCGGAGACCAGACAAAGAGGGGAATTGTAGTTCTCTTTCCCCCAGCCGTTTCACATTACAGCATCAAAAACCCCAGCAGCCACTGGAGCGCTCACTGTAGCCTCCATCATGACAAGCGCACCCTTGAACTCCCTCCCTCCCCAATGCCGTGTTTATTGAGTCTTGGTTCCTCTTCAGTGCTCGTCCCATATGGGCTTCTGCGTGCAGCAGCTAGCCTTCCCTGACCCAGAGCCACTCAAGCATCCGTACTGTGGAGTTATGAGAAAATGTTTCAGCATCGTATCGCCACAGGAGGGTAAGTGATGTTATGCATTGACAAATTCATCCCTCCATCCATCCATCCAGAAGAGCAGCATAATCATGTTGTGAGGAGCAATAATTTACAGGCAAGACAGGGCCAAGAGAGCATTAAACAAGAAGCTCGCAGACACACATCACAATTAAAAACATGCAGAGTACATTTCGCAAAAGCATTGTTGCCCAATACGGTCATAGATTTTGTTGGGAGAACCGTCGCTGACAGTTTTAGGGTTCCAGAAAACGGTACGTCAGATGGTTTGTTGTTGGAACGACAGCTCTGAGACAGTGTTTGGAGGCAAAGCTTGTTATTAATTATCAAAATCCTTTCAAATGAATCACTGTATTAACAAGTGAATGTTTGCAAGATTTATGTTGACAGCATCGTATTCATTAGACATGTTGCAAATGACTGGTGGCTTAAAGCCTGATTTTACTGCTGCTTTAAATTGGTGTTTAATAGCTAGTAGACTATGATGGACATGATTTTACTAATTTAAAATAAATCAAATTCCAAATTCACATTTAATTAACTTAATAAGAAAAAACTCCGCCAGGTGCCCGTCCGCCCCTCTGAGCTTATCGTGGCTGACCAAGTATTGTAATTATCTTGTAAATATCAAGGAACAATGACACAATCAATAAAATCTAAATCTCTACAAAATCGGGCGGGCAAAATGCTCCGCTTCTGAAATGCTCCTGGTGTGTTATGACGACATGCGGTGGACTGCATAAAACCTGGTCACAGCCAGACTGCAAAGAGCTGAGCCCTGTGAGTTGTCTCTCCCAGCTCCCTTAGTCAAGATGGTGGCAATGTAACAAAAACAAAGACTAATTCATCTCCTGTCATGCCGAAATTCAGTGGATCACAACATATCAGGTATGGCATTAACCTGCAGATGCTCCAGTACAGAATGAATCCAAACTTTCTACGGAGCTATGTCGAAGGCCAAAATGTGGCCTGCGACTGACGAGGTAGGGCTGATTGTTTTTATCCAAGCCAACTTCTGGAAAACCTGCGGCCCCTAGCAGTCAGTTGAGAGGAGTGAGCAGTCAGCAGTCAGTGATGGTATAAACCAGTCAATAAAACTTTTTAATATAAAAATATTTGGCTGATTGGTCCAGTAGTTTGTGAGATTAGTTGCAGACAGTATACAATCACATACATACACGACCAAATGTATGATGCTCACCAAGCTTAGGCATGGCGGAGATCATTTTGGCTTACTCAAACCTAATAATAGGAATAACCACTTTAAAAATACACTGACGCTGACCAATTTATATAGAGTATCAACTGACAAACATTACAGTATATTAAAAAACTGCTGAGGCATCATTCATTTTAAAAAATCAGTTTTTACATCACAGACATGCTTTAGGAACATCACACATCGAACAAGCCAATATATAATGTGGTCATGGCAGTTTTTCGGAGCAGCTGTCACTAGATAAGTAAGAAATCCAACAATGGCAGTTCATGTTTAGGAAAAGCATGACGTTCGTCTTACTTTTCATTTCTTTTTTCTACATTTCTCTCCCTTGTGCTCCCCCTCTCTCCTTCTCTGTCCCTGCCACCACACCATGTGCGGAGCAGCCAACTCCAAACCCCAGTTCATTTTGAAAGGAGACTGGAAAACAAACCAGAGGGAAAGAAAACACTGCACACTCTTTCTCGCTCTTTTTTGTTTCTTCTGAGGAGTCACGGCTTCCAGACGAATGGTTCGGGAGTCGCTTCAGATGTCTAGGCTCAAAATAAACTGAACTTTGGTGGAAAAAATAAAGTCGGCAGCCGGCAAGGAGGTACTCTCCAAGAAGTTTATTTACATGGTCATATAAGAAGGGATCAGGAATTTAAGTTTATTAGCAAGTATTAACACACAAGATTTGATGGCCATGCAGGTGCTTTGCCAGATTTATGTCACATGTACAGCATAAGCACCAAAAGTTGCATTCAAATAATGTCAGGACATCTGTAATAGTCTCAAGAACATAAAAGGAGTAGACAAGCAAAATTGCAATTGTTTTTTTTTTCTAAATTAATTTGGACAATTTGACAAAATACTCCTAATATGGTCAATGAGTACAGAGACTAAAAGTCTAAAAAGTACTGCTCCTTCAGACCAAATGTCAAGACAACAACTCTCATACTCACATACACATGGATAAGTCTGCCTTCAACTTAATCACTTTTAATATCCAAGAGTTTTGGGATGACCTTTACACTCTGCGGTTGTCTGACAGGCTGCTATCTAAGGTCGACCCCCCTCCATCAGACTCCATCAGTGGGCTAATGAAACCAAGTCCTGCCCTCTCTGTCATCTCTCTGCACAAACACACACATCCACTAAATAGGTTCATATACACACACATGGTTCCACCGCCACAACCATTTATCAAAAAGTGGGGGAACTGTAAACGATATTTAGCATCTGGAAGAAATAGGAAAGCAGACTGAAGGAGGCATAAACAATATCTAAATAGCTAAATGTTTCTTAACTCTAACTTCTCATTTTATAAAAGAATAGTTTGACACTTTGGGAAATATGCTTATTTGGTTTTCTTACAGCGGTGAGAACACTGGTACCACTTTCATATGTGTCCATTAAATAAAAGGCTGGTGGTAACAGCTTAGAAACAACAGCTTTAAAGGGTAGTTGTTTCCTGTTACAAATCTTTATGCTAAACTAAGCCCATCGACCTGATGTATTTCCCAAAAATGTCAAACCATTTGCCTCCTTTAATATTGTCTTTTCCCTCAATCATCCTAAAGAGATAAAACCCGCGAGGCTGCTATAAAAGTGTCATTTCTCATTTGTATTTAAATATCTTATTCTATGCTGTTCTCCATATTGTTCCAATTTGACAGTGTAATAACTCAAATATATTAATACTGTTATCTTTTAATTCACTACAGAGACCTCAATGCCTTTGATCTTTCAAGTAAAAGTGAATATGACCTTATTTTTTACTATTAACACCATCAGAAATTAAAACTAAACACATAAATCCACAAGCACGTGCAGACACAAATAGGAAACATCCCGCTCTCTTCTCTTTCTTGTCATTCTTCCACCGGTTATCACGCTAAATAAACACCCCTACCCCACATGAGTAATGACAAAGAGAAGCCAAATCAAATCAAGAGCCCCCTCTATTTGCTCCATATGTTAGTTTAACTCCTAAGCCCTATCAGTGTCCCCATCTTAAGAGGAAAAATCCTGACTAAACTCTGAATCCACTCTTTGAGAAACCACACGTTATGCCATCATTCCCCTCATGTACTGTCAGGCTTAGTGAAAGAGCTACTGAAAATTAGCCCAGCTTTGTCCCCGATAGTTCACTTTGAGGCGCCTGCCAGCAGCAACTTGGACTTAACATGAAAGCAATTCTCCCTAAATGCTTCTAATCAAATGTCACATCTGCACATATGTTTTGGAGCTCTGTGCCTTTTAAATGCACTGTATGTCATTTGGTGCTGAAATAAGATCAATTTGTCCTGCGCTATAAGGAAGTTTATGATTTAAGCTCAAGGGGAATTGGTTGACACTCTAAAGCGGATTCTCAATTTGAATGTCATGTAGGAAATTAATGACTGAGTTTAGAGCTGAATTATGGGGCGCTTGGTTATGTTTTCGGCTGGATTTCTTAAGTCTTTCTGTTCACTTTTATTCATTCATGAGCCTTTCCCATCAATGGCTCAAATACTGCTTCTGCATCTATTAGAGGGGAATTATCTCAGTGTGTAAACATGACTGTATGAAATGCTTTATGTGTCAAGATAATATTCTGAATTAAAGGAAAAGTTTGACATTGTGGGAAATAATGCACATTCACTTTCTTCCTGAGAGTTCAATGAGCAGACTGACATCGCTCTCATGTCTGCGTAGCTCAGCATAAAGACACAGCAGGAATAGTTGCTTGGCAACCAGCAGAGACTCCAGGAAGTTATGGGTCCAAGAAATAGTCTGGTACATAACCCCACATAAAGAGATGAATTGTCGTCTTTACACCTTCGTTTTTGAACGTATTAAACAAACCATTAAGGTTGTTAAAAGTACTGATACTTTTTTCTATACCACATATTTCAGTACTGTCACAATACCAGCACTTCTGACTTTGACAAAAACAGATTTTTGATACCATATTCGATACCACAGGTGTAAATGACATTAAGAGCATACAATTTAAAAATAAAATTTACAATAAAACATATATGTAACAGGGCTATGACATGACAACAGGGACTTTTCTTTTCTTGGTTGGTACCAGAGAAAGGCAGAATCAGAATCAGACTTTCAACTAAAGGCATTTTTTAAAACACTATTATTGTATCGAAGTGTAAATTCTGGTATCGTGACGACCCTATAAATGAGTTACATTGTGTTAATTAGTAAGCTTCAGAGGTGCTGTTACCTTAGATAGAGCCACGTTAGCTGTGTCCTGCCTCCAATCTAAGCTAAATTAACTTGTTCCTGACTGTGGCTTCGTGGTTAACATACAGACAAACGAGTGGTATCCATTTTCTTATCGAACTCTTAAATAAGCATATTTTCCCAAAAGGTTGAACTTTCCTTTTAAATCAAATGCAGCCACACTCTTCTCATCCCCTGCAGCTCGTCTTCATTTCAGATTGATAAGTTTGGACATATCAGTCACACGAGCACCACATCTGTCTAAATAACACCTCAACAACTCTCATGTCAACAATACTCCTGCTATGATTGCGTCTCCATATCAGGGCTGACTCGATACCAAGCCTGACATTTCATTTCCAAACGCAGAGTGGCTCTGTGGATGGTTCTCGTCTCACATGCAGCGTGGGTCAGACACCTGCCAAGTTGTCTCCTGCCAGCCCCAGACGGAGAGGATGTGGGGAGTGACAGCTCCCGGAAGAAAAGCAGCAGAGAGAGTCACTTCTGTATATTGGGCCTGAGATGAATTGCGGAAGTTTTAAAGAGAGACACTCGCACAGTCAGAACAGTGGGTTTCATTTCTTTCCTCGGGCAAGGTCCGCTGTGTGTGTGTGTCTGCGCATGAGGGAGAGACTCACACACACAAAGTATCGTCTACCATATCTCACACAGGCTCACAAGGCTAAGTGCTTCTGGCAGCCCTTATTATATTGATGGGAAGTGTTCTGTAGAGGATAATACACACATGGTAGGCCCTGATGAAAGATGGCACCCAGCAAGGGATTAGGGAGGTTCGAAGGAATGACAGAGAGAGAAAGAAAGCTAGAGAGGCAAACACTCCCCCCTTTGTTGCCTCCTCCTCTCATTCGTTCTTTCCTCAGGCAACAAACTGTTGCTTAAGTCGACTTGGGAAGGCAAAGATGGAGCAACAGTGCTATGGTGAGAAGACAGGGGGAGGCGGGGGGCTGATAGGGGATGCCAGACAGTATATCCTCCCAAGTAGATCCACGCTCCATCCCTCCTCCCCCCTCTCTCACCGCACTCATCTGTTTTCCACTCTGCCTTATCAGGACCAGATGGATCCGACTGTCTTCCCTTGCATCCCCGCTTCTCAACCTCCCCCTCTTCTCCCAACCACCTTTCTCCTCCCTTTCTCCCCCTGGCTTCGCTCGTTTATGACACCCCACGGATTTTGTCACTCTGCGGTTTCTGGCAAGGAGAGACAAATACCGAACTGAGTCTCAGTTTCACCAGGCAAAGAATGAGGGTTTGACGGAGCGAAAGCATGAGGAGGAGGCTCTGGGAACACAAACAGGCCTTTCTCTGCCTCCTGGAGCTCCTATCCCTTTATTTTCCATATCTTGTTTGTTTGCTTGGATCATATTTTCGCTTTTGCTGGTTTGTGGCTTTAATGAGGCATTTGTGTTGTACATGTAATGCTTGTCAACTCAACCATGCAGTGCTCTATTCTCGTCTTACTTTGATGATGAAACTCAGGAGATAGATGCTACGAGTTCTTCATCAGGCCTGTTTTCTAAATAAATTCAAAAAAAATTGCCACACTCATTAAACCTGGGTAGTTTAAGAGAATTTAAACAATGTAAAATAATCCAATAAAACCCAACAGCCTAAGGACTCAAACTTTTAATTCATGTTGAACACTCAATCCACTTGTATGGCTGGGTATTGTTTGCTGTTCTGCAATATTGGTGCCAAAACAAGACCAGAGATTCTGTACTGATACCATAACAATTCTTATGAGAGTACTTTCTAAAAGTTTGACATTTTAGGAAATACGCTTATTTGCTTCCTTGCTGGCAACCTCACAGCGATGATACCCGCAGATACCTGGAAGAAACAGTCCAGCACAAAAAGTAACCCCCGTAAAACCACCACTTGTTACTTACGTACACTTACAAATTACACAAACAAGATACAACATGCTAGTTAGTGAGCTTTAGAAGAGTCAGAGGAGACTTGTTGTTTTCAAGCCTTATGCTAAGCTAAGCTAGCTAGCTAAATAGACAAATAACTCTCGACAAGAAAACTACTTGCATATATCCTAAAACACTAAACTCTTCTACTCATTTTGTCATTTGCAACATATGCCAAACTTCTGATTGCATGAGTATTAAGAATTCAAAGCCAAATTTTGATTTTCAACAGGCTGGTGTTTAAAAATTCTTGGATTCAACATCTAAACATTTTTCTGAGTTCTTAGTTCTTCTTGCATCCTGAGCAACAGACACCGGAAAGATTGACTGCTTTTAATTTCTCCATATAATATGAATAAAAACAACCTCTGATCAGCACGAATTTGTACGAAGTAATCTAATAAATTCAACACTCAAATTATTTTTGCCAATCGAAGCTACATCTGTTTAGTGTGCCACAAATCAAACAGTCACAAAGTCTTAACCCGCGTGTTCAGTGAGCACTTAAAGGACTCTGCTAAGAATCTGAACACAATGCAGCTTCATCCTCCAGCGTCATTTCTCATGGGCTCTATATGGTTGTGAATAATGCTGCTGCACTCTTTCCAACTCCCCCTACCCTCATCCTCCCTCCCACTCTCCTCCTGCTCTGCGTCTCTTAGTCAACCTTTCTGGAAGTGTCAAAGGCCTAGGAAACGATGCAAGGCAGCAAGATATTAATAAAAATATGACTGAGTCCAATGGGATATGACAGTAGCGGCGGGGGTTGTTACAGGGAGGCGTGTGGTTTGGGGGGTTCGGCAGAGGTTTTAAGTCAAGCGGGCCCTTTAATGTGGTGTGACTTTGCCCACTTGAGAGGCTGGTGTGAAGTTACAAGATTAGACCCAACTGGGATGGGGCGATGATGGGTCCAACTGCTGAGATGGCCGTGATGAGGGGAGGCACGCTCAAGTGATACCAGAATCCACAGCAGCGGCAGCCCCTTTCCTTAAGTACAAACCAAGCCCATACACTGATAGATCACACACTTCCTCCACTACATAACAGATCAATGGCTGCTAAAGTGGGGTCATGAAACTGCCATGGGTTCTTAAGGGGATTGAGAAAGACCCCCTGGTATACAGAGATACTGTTTAATTTTAGATATAGTTTACTGACTATCAGAATTAAAGCTGGAGTATGCAGTTTTATTTTAGCAACGTTGGGCAAAAAACCCATATGAAGTTTTGAGCACATTGTAATGGCTAATGGCTCTGTGTTTTTAGGCTTTATAAAACCTAGCCTGTGACAGAAGACTCCTACTGGCTGTTCTACAAATGCAGATGCGCATGCACGTCCCTTTGGAGAAAGCCTGATTCAATGGCAGAGAATCCTGTAGAAAAAGTTGTTATTCCAGCATTTGCAAAAACTGCCTACACTGCAAAGCAACTGAAAAATAGGAAGGCAGAATTATCAAAAAGAGAGTCTAAATGAAAGTGTCAACAAACGAGATATAACAAGTTTCAATATCAGCAAAGTGTTTCAGAGATGGAGAGATGTTGCTAATAGTGTAGCCTTCTGCTAGTCTAAGTGGGCGGAAGTTCGCTGCATAGATCAGCCTCTCATTGGGCGGAACAAGCCACCCGCTGAAGCCCCTACCACCTCCGGTTGTGTAGCAGTTTTCAACCGTTTTCAACACGTCCTTTACTAACTTTTGCAGTGTTTGGTCTTGTGGGGATGTAGCCATTTTTCTGCCATGGTTCGCGTCCTGTAGGAGATATTTTTGTGGGCATGTTACACCAAAACCTGTTTCCACCGGCAATATTTTTGCACCGCCCAGAACGATTGTGATTGGCTGAAAGAAATACAAGCAGCCGGGACGTTTTTTTCTCCAATCTTAAAGTCGGCACAGCCAGACCTTTCTTTTCTTGAGAAAGGTATGGTGAGCGAGACTAGCCTTCTGCTAACTGGAGCTAATGGCTCATGACTGCGGCTATTTCAAGTTTATGTTTATTATAGCTGAAGGTTAGTAAAGCCTTGAATCCCAGTGTGTCCTCCACCTCACTCCCAAGCGCTACAGACCACCTGGGCAGCAGCTCCGGAGATGGACCACGAATCAGCCAGCACAATCCCTGCACCTGGGAACCTGACAGCCTGGACTCTCCACCGGATCAGCAAACTTTCTGTTGCTGCTGTTACACAGGTTTCACCCCTGCTGCTGCTGGTCACCAACACACTGTGGCACCTGGCACTTGAGGGGTTTGTGCTAGATCAATTCAAGCCACTACAGCCACTGACAGAAGATCCATCATCCTAGCTGATGCCCACTCCCCTCCCAGTGAAGCAGATAAACAGAGGCGAGAAGCGAGGCAGAGGGACAGTGGGGTGGCTAGCTAGCTAATTCTCGTCTCATTTGTTAGACAGAGAGAGAGCACAGGACAAGCAGGCACTGACCGAATGTGCTTCCGCAGCTCTAAAATGAAATAAGATTAAATAAATCATTGTATGGGGAACACTGGGTTGCCTTTTTCCAGAGTTTTGCCTACTCCAGCTTTAAGCAGAGTTAGAGAACAATTATATATTTCATGTGTAAAGTGCAATTCCATAAAAAGAGTTTCACATAATCCAGAAGTACATAATAAAACACCACAAAGAACCATAATTGCTGAATAAAGGGGTATAAATAAGCAAATGTGTACAGATGTGTAATGTAGATAAAAAACTTCAGCAACTGAAGCTAAATACAATTCATTACTTGATAATTCAGCAGTCAAATTATTCTGAAATTTTACTTTCAGAAAGAGCCAAAAGAAAAAAACCCCTCAAATTTCATTATCAGCATTACAAGCAAGCACTGATAACAAGCCTCAAAGCTACAGTATTTCCATTAAATGGCTTAAAGAAGTAGAACACAACTAAATAAGAACAGGAGGAAAAGATTTAGCAGAGCAGGAATAGGAGAAAGAGAAGGAACACTGACTGTATAACTGTCAGATTTGTTTGGACCACAGGGGAACAACATTTGTCAAACCAGGACCTGTCTGTCTAACTATTGCATTAGAATTCGATATTACAACACTGCTGCATGTTGCCAAAAATGTTAGTGCACAACCCACAGATTGCACTTGCCTAAAGAAAGTCACACACAGGGACTCTTCCAAAATAAAACCAAGCCCAGCTTTTAAATGTTTTATTTTGCACCACACCAGCGAGTCAAGGGCATAAATCCCAGCAATGCTACTGCAAAGTAGGGCTGTGTCTCAGCAAGAATCTGGCGGTATGCTAGGCTACGTGTCACCAGGGTTAGGAATTAGCACCAGCCACCAGCCAGATGTTGGTAAACTAACTAGGTGGCTACTAGATTTCCTTCACTCAGCAGCAAAAAAACAATGTTTATCTACTGAGTGGCTTTTAGATTTTGGAATCCATTCGTGCCAGTGGCAGGTGGACGAAAAAAGTTAAATTAAATCCTGGTAGCACAATACAAGAATTACAATTGCAGTCACATTGAGATTTATTATAATACTGTAATCAAAGTGATATATTGAGATTATTTCAAAGTCCGGAAAAACTGACGGACTAAAATTGAAATGGAAACAACTGAGATTATCTAACCCCAATGAGAAAATGTTCCCTTGTTTGGGCAATAATTTTCAAACCCTGAATAAGAGGTTAAAAAGGACAGTTTTTGCATTGCTAAGCCCATTCACCAAACTACACACAACCAGACAAGAAATATAAAAGCTTGACCTCACCAAAACCCCATCTGAAACATGAAGCCCTCTATAAGCCATAGCCTTATACAATAAAGCCCCTGCTGAACCAGACCTCAACCACAAACCCCAACCCTCCAATACCGACCCAGCACTGTCATTCTTTTGTATCCTCCAAACACACACGCCACAGCTTTACACATGTGTATGACACTCACAAAAACATGTGCATACACACAGACAGCATCTACCTATCCATCTACCAGAAGAAAGCTGCAACAGATGCAAGGACAGAGTTGCTCTGATGCTTCAGGATGGGAGATGGAAGGTGAAAAGAAAATAAGAGAAAGAGAGGCACCCAGCCCTGTGGTTTTGGGGGGTTAAACAGCAGTACATGCTCGCACATTAAGAGCCATTTGATCCGTGGCTAAGTAGGGAGTCGCGACTGTTTGCAAAAGGCCCCGCAGAAAGAAAAAAAATGTCTCTACACCGCTCTCCTCTCGTCTAACCACTCCTGTGCTGCTTTCATCTGAACCCAGCAGTGACGGGAAGTCATGGGTGATTCCAAATGACTTGCAACCTCTTCTTTCGTTCTCTTCGTCTATTTAATCTCCATTTATCTTCTACTGTTTACGCAGCACTTTATCTCAAAGTCCCTACTCATTTGCTCTCCACTGTATCCTTCTGTCTCTGTTTTTCTGTCATTCACTTTTCTTTCTCCCCTCATGAAAAGACCATGGCGCAGCCCCAGGCCACACTAACTCACTGACTAACATGGGGGCGGTAGGAAAGTGGGACCACTTGGGAGTTTCTGTTCTCTCTCAGTTTTTCTTCTGTCTTTTTTTCCATCTGATATCACTTCATCTAATGCACATCCTTCCAGTAAACACTGGCTTAAAACAACTCCCAGCATGTGGACAAGCTGACTGTGTTCGCAGAAGTGGTTTGTATGAGTTGGAGAATCAAAAACAAACACAAATGACGACGCTTTGTTCTGTTGCAGATGGACGCTATTGTACTCCAATGATGGCATTCCCACCTAAACTTGAGCACAGTTCAATTCTGATTGCCCCCTTTTGATAAACTGAGCATTCTATCAGCTGCTTACAAAAACATCCTTGTTCCCAAACTCCTAATACTCGACCCTGACGATTCACAGATCAGCATGCTCAGAAACCACACTGTGAAAAAAGTCAGATGTACAGTACATATTTCGTCAGAGAGCCACATGGAAAAACTACTGAATCCTACAGCTACAAGATGCATCGCTGTAATCTATCCGTAAGACCACATGGATTTCAGCAGCAGCATAAATTATGGTGCAGTGAAAGAACGGAGTGCTTTAAAAATCCATTATGGAGCTAGACTTATATGGCAAGCTTCATATCGAAATATTTGCACGCAGCATGCGGTCTGAGGGAATATGTGGTTCTGTGTGTGTTTTATAAAAAGGAAAGAAAATCTATTTCCTCTGTTTAAATAAAGCTTAAATGTAAAAGCATGCATGGGCATTTCTAACATTATTTCTGAGCAGCGAGGTGAATGCCTGTGACGTTAATTCTATTACAGGTGTATCTCCACATTTACAGTGACGTGTATGAGAAGGACTTGTCAATTATTTGGAAAGACAGCACGGCTGTCATTAGACGCAGCATCAATGTGGGTGGGCTAACACACATGTGGCAGCTTTGGATTAGGAAGTGGTAGGCCACATCATTTTACTACCAAGACGTCTCTATATGGCCTCGCCTGTCTAGTGGGAGCCGTGAAGCCCTCACACCCAATTTTTCTAACCCCTCACTCCTCCCTCTGTCCTTATACCATTTTTTCAATGTCACTTCCTATTAGCATCCCATCCGTCAATGAGGGTTTTTTTCCACCAAGACCTAAATTTCTTCCATTTAAACTGGCCTCCAGTGGCAGTGTTCAGCCATAATCCAATCTGGAGGGTCAAATGTAGAGTCGCCTTTCATTCCCTTTTCCTTTACTCTTTATTCTACAGTCACAAAGGTGCTGTCATTATAGGACAGAAAAGAGGAGCAGGCTGTAGATTACCAGATGGACTGTCTGTTAGTAAGATATGAACAAAGGTATGAAAAATAAAAATGAACAATGGTGCTTTTGAAATTCTGAGAGGCAAACAAGGAGATGAGAGAAACAATTTGTCCTTTTTTCAGGATGTAGCTCTGCAGCAGTTGTTTGTAGGTTCATGCTGTAACTAACAACCCACAAAACAGAGGGAAAAGCACAAAGAGCAAAACTAATTTCTTCCCTACATGTCCTGCAATCTTGACTGCCATCATATTCTATAGTTATGGAAAATATGTTGGGTTTGATAGGTACCTGACAATGAAAGATGTACTCTGGTGTGGCCTTCTTAAATTTGATGTTCCATACTAGAGCAACACCATCTGGTTCATGAGGAGCATCTTCATTATTGTTGTAGGAGGCAACCAGCAACTCAGGATACTGAGAGAGAGAAAAGGAGAGAAGGAAGGGATGAAAAAGTGATGCTTAACACCCGCATAATTGGTGTGCAAAGGCTTCAAATTTGGGATAGCATAGTTTGAAGAAGAAAAATCTTCATCATGCATCATTTGAGTGACACACACAAGGCTGCAGTCTGTACCTGAGGGGACCAGTCAAGGCAGGTGATCACGCGATGTTTAGACCAGTGCTCATCGTAGAAGAGTCTACTGAAGGACAGACTGGAGCCGCTACCCAAGTCTCTGACAAAAGACAGCAAAGATAACGTGAGATAACCTGGCAAGACAAAAAAAAAAAAAAAAAAAAGCCCTCTGTCTCCAGGAGTAATTTGTGATCACTAGTCTAAAAGGACCAAAGTACAGGTGATGTCTTGTGTCGAACAAATAAGTGAAACATTTAGTATTTGTTAATAAATCTCAGTGATTGATATAAAATGTTATCTACTGTACACAAAAGGCCTCTGTAGACGACAGCTGGCCGTCCATGTTGCCTAAAGTTTCTGAGACGTGTTGGCAAAAGTCTGCCCCTACCAGCGGCCACTAGCTGATTCAGCATGTTGTACTGACATTGAAAAAATTCAGTGAGAGAGCAGTCTGACTGGCTGTTCACCCTAATGAGTCAGTCATTTCAGCCAACATGTTGCCTGTGGCCACAGGATCCTAGGCAGATTGTTGCGTCATTGGCCACTTCTGAAGTTGTATCACTGTGTTTTTTTTTATGTTTGTGTCCATTCTTTAATGTCAATTCTGTCAGGAAAATGTTGCCAGACCTTTAGAAATGAAAGGACTACATTTTGAGTGCTACTTACATTAATTTGAAACACTAATAAGTGCGAATGATCGACTTTGTCTGCAATGTTATGTGAGAATGAATAGTAATGAAACAAGCTAGTGAAATGTAGGTTATGTTGTTACAATTTCATAAATAGCATGTCCATGGAAAAACAGAGGAGGACTGATGTTAAGCACTGGGCCATGGCCTGTTTTAGACATAATCTCTATTTGACCACAGGCTTGATGCTTCTCTGTGGCTGCAGTGGTCAAAGTTGAAGTGAGCTGCATTCTTCTATAATAGCAGAGCAGCATACTAAAACAGCTTTGCACTTATGACTCTCATAACTTCAACCAACACTTTGATAACCTCCATTTGGAGCCAGCTCTTCAGATGGCAAGACAATGCTCTTTAAGACATGATGGTTGTCAGTTCACAGAAGTTTTTAACCCCCTGGGAGCGTGACATCAGCAGTAAGACATGTATTTTGAAGAACAAAGGAGCTCCCAGGCCGCTAGAGTGACACAGTGGGCATGAGTCAGTCTTTGCACATTTCTTAGTTTGAGGCATGCAAGTAAACACTCACATGTGCGCTCACATCCAAATACAGACTCTTTCCTCCTGCCCCCTCTTGCCTCCTCCCTGCTCACCCCTCTTTGTCCTCCAGGTCCCGGCCACTGTAGTCGAAGAAGATGTTGCTGTCCTCGGCCAGCGCTCTCTCCATCACCCGGATGCTGCAGTCGAAGAAACTCTGAAACTCAGAAGAATGCAGGATCTGCTGCCTCTCCTCCTCCGTCAGCTCCCGCAGAACTGGAAATGAGCCTGGAGGACGGAATTGAATAAAAAAGACATATAACCTTACCTGCACATATTTTATTCTATTTTACCTTCATTTTACAATGGAGTCCCATTGAGATCAAACATGTCTTATGAGAGAGGCCTGGCCGAGGCAGCAGCAGTGCAAAATCATAACATATTAAAATACAACATACACAACATGATTTAGAAAAAAATTACAACAAAACATATGAAGATCTTTCAAGAGGAACCACCACAAGCCTCTATCACCACATTTTTATGATGCCCTAATATTTATCAATGGGTATAAAACTGTCTAATTTGAGATCTTTTGCAGGTTATTCCATGCCCAAGGTGCTTACCAGGAAACTGCATTTTTTCCCCCAGAAATCAAAACCTGGTGAACATTAAAAAGCAACTACTTGGAGGAGCATAGTGGGTAACTGCCAGAGCTAAGAAAGAGAGGGGTACAGAGGTAAGCTGAAAGTTTACCAAAGTTTACCAGTATTACTTTGGACATTGTTTGTTCTATAAAAAACACTCTGCCTGGACGTCCAATGAAATGCATTATAGAAAGTCAGTTTTGTTTGGTTTTATGAGCTTTTTCTGAGATTTGAAGTTTAAAATGGTCAAATGGTGTGCATGGGGTACATGCAACGCTGACACAAGGTATCCTGAGAGCCTGGGCGACGGGGTGTATTTTTTACCCTTTCCTAAACCACATCTCAACCGAGAAAAGTGTCTCCTTTGGATAAAGTTGTGTGGTAACGTTAGACTCAACGTGAATAATATTAATAAGGATGTCTACATTTGTTCTAAGCTAAGTCAACATTGTGTTTGAGGCAACATATTGTCACTTTGCTGGAAAGAAATATAAAGTTATCTTTAACATCTCTAGCTAACGTTAGCTAAAGTTAGCCTAACGTTAGCTCCTAGCTGCATTGTTCATCATGTCACCTTGTTTGCTGGGAGTTCATTAGCCTGTTTTGTTCTAGTTTTTGTACTTTGGTGATCGTACATCATTGTTAGCTGTTGTCCAAAGGGCTCTAGTTAAACTAAGGTTAACTTCTGGAGCTTAGCTTCGTTAACTTATCTGTAATCACAGAGATAACAAAGGTTGGCAAACCTTACGCTGAATGATTCAATGTAAATACTGTAGCACCGTTAGCACCAACTAACGGAGAGATACTCTTGGTAAAGATGGTAAAAAGGCTGTTATCCTTTTCTCATATTCTGAGCCAAAAACCTTAAATTCAGTGGCACTTCGATGCACCAAAATTTGATCGTTGTGTCTCTAAAAACCTTGCTCAGTGTTGGCTTCTCAGTGTAATTTATTTCTAGCAAAAATTTGTTCGAATCAATTAGACCACAAATGGCAACAGACACCGGTTGTGCTGTACAATCTATGGAGTTATTTCAATTTATTATTAGTTATACATCATATTCAACTTTTTTGCTAAGCAATCTCTCTCTATTTCCATCCATGTTAACAGACAAATAATAATATATTTGAATATGGCATTTAAAATCAAGTAAATGTAAGTAAATAGTGTTTGATGTGACCTACAAATTACAGGTATGTTTTGTTTTGAAACAGCTGCCAAAAACATGCTTTTCTCAATTACTGTTAGAGAGCATGAAACTGAGAAATGTCTATTTATTCTATTCATCTGACACTGTGACATTCTACTTTTAATTATTCAGTTGCAGTAGTACAGATACCTTGGTGTATTTTACTGTACTATACAAATTACTATCATGTCTACTCCTGCCAAAAAAAAGGTACATTGTGTGCTTCTGATGTCAGATTAACATTCACTTCAACTCTATCAAAACCAGAATCACATCCAGGACATAATAAACTACAAACAGTCCCTAATGCATCTTTTTAATAAAACCCTACAGTAAGAACTTCATAAACAAGAGGAAAACAAAGCCCTCTGAGCGTCCCGCCTCCCTTTGAACGTAATGGCTGCACAGCACGGCGTCCGGTTTTGAAGTCACTGTCCCCAAGCACACATGCGATTTTACACACACAACCACGCACAGACACACATATATCGACCTTTACCCTGCCTCTTGACTTTGATCCCCCCCATCCCTTTGTATTTCTTACGAGTTGTCAGAAAAGACCCAGTGAATCGAGTGGCAGAGATCAAAGGCCAGACCTTCTAATAGGCCAGGATGGAGAGGAGACGGATGACTGTGTGTTTATGAGAGCGTGCATGCATACATCTGCCTGCGTGTGTGTTTGAGTCACACAGTCAGGATTGTGTGTGCATGTGTGTCTGAATATGAATATGTCTCTTTCCATCACGTGTTGTGTTTTCATCCAACCAAGGCCTTTTCTCCATATTTTGCTGCACGAACCGTCCGCATGCACACACGCAGTTCTCCATTCCTCTCCACTTTGAAGTGTGGTCGAGGGGTCAAGTGACAGGTTTTTAATCAGTGCTGACCCCCACATGCCACGGAGCTGATATGCTGGACCCGCCTTAACCCCCACAGTAACCTACCCCCATCCTTCCATCTGATACACCCACTGACTGGCAGAGGGTGTCACACATAAGTGACCGGGTTTCGTGACAGTTTGACCAACAACATGTGAGAAGTCGAGGGATGAAGGAGAGAGGAGGATAATAAAGAATGGAAAGTTTTGTGTTTGCAGTAATTAGGAATAATTTACGTAGGAGAAAACTTGGGTGAATTTAACCAAAATTACACCTGAATCAATGAGGTGGTTAAGGTTTACTTCACTGCTGATACCTAACCATTTTTGTCTTCCATCTTCCACCAATCCATCCTTTACCCTTCAGCTGTGCAGTATGGAGAATATCAAATATCATGATATTTTTTAGAGGCTGACCAATATTGAATTTTTAAAGGGCACTACGGTAACGATAGTTTGGAACAGGAAAAAGACAACAGCCAATTAATAAGCTGATACCTGATGAAATATGTTTTTCAATTACATGAGTATTTTGTAACTGGGAAATTTAATACTTTGGAGTGGGGTCATTTTGTAATTTTTTTTGTATTAAAATGAAAAACAATACACTCCAACACACTCACGCAGCAGACGGGACCTGTTGTCTCTGGAGCTGTACCCACTGATCAAGCTCCTTTTTGCTCTATTTTGATCTATGCCTCTGCATGACTGGTGGAGGCTTTGCAGCCATCAGCCGCTACCGGAGCCAAGTTTAACCAATAATGATAGTCTATAAATTGCTGATTAATTGGCCAAACCCATAAATAAGTCAATGTCTAATACTTCTGACCAAACATCTCAGTATTGATAGTATTGACGAAACTATGGGGTCGACCCTTTGCTTTCACACTGAGATTTTCGATAAATATCATAAATAAACGATGAATGACTTTGTTTATGATGACTAACTGATTATAG
Organism: Epinephelus awoara; assembly: GCA_035609425.1. Classification (NCBI taxonomy): domain Eukaryota; kingdom Metazoa; phylum Chordata; class Actinopteri; order Perciformes; family Serranidae; genus Epinephelus; species Epinephelus awoara. Next base: position 12,562,179 of record CM069310.1, on the reverse strand, counting down.
GCAACAATAGAACAGTCTGGTAAGTTCAGAAAATTACATCACTTCACTGTATTGCAGCCTTAAAAACCTGGAAAAGACACTATTATAATTGCCATATTATAAAAGCAAAACAATAAAATGATATCTAGTCTCAAGATATCGACATAATATCGATTTTGCCCAGTGCTGCTTTTTACCTTCTTTGGTTTCCCTGTTGTCATCTTCATCCTGCTGCTCCGACTCAGGGCCTGGCTTCGCCTCCATCATCTCTTCATCTTCCTCTTCCTCCTCTACTGAAAGAGAGTAAAAAAAAAAAGAAAGAGAAAGAGAGAGCACTCATGTTAATCAACAGCTGTTCCAATTTTCTTCGACCTCCCGCTGTGTGCAACCCCCCCCCCGCCCGTTCTTAGCAAAATAATCATTCCCAGACATGCACCGGTACACCTGACTAACTAACATTTGGACCAAGTGGGTTTCATTTACAAACACACGCACAGGTTTGTTTGGTGTGTGGGTTTTTTTTTTTAAAAAACCCAAAAATGTGTAGCATAAATGCTGCAGAGTTTCTATTACTGTTGCATATGTGTACTGAGTATTGTCTTGGAAGAAGAAATATAACAGGAAACAAGTTCAGTGCCCATACCCGTGTTGCATGTGTTCACATGGTCAGCATGTGTGGACATTGTGCACAAAATCACACACACACACACACACACAGACAGCAGGAAATGTCAGAGATGTGTGCACTCTCCTCTTTTTGTCTCACCTTTGACCCCAAGCAAAAAGATCCAGTGATATGTGTGTGTGCGTGTGTGTGTGTGTGTGTGTAAAAGGGGATTCCCTCTGCATTCCCTTCAATCAGGCTCTGCAATTACGCTTGCCTCTCTAGGATTTATTGTAAGTGTGTGTGTTGGGGAGGAGGTGGGGTTCAAGTATGAAGGGTTACTGTCAACATAGGCACCTGCTTGTCAGCTACTGCCCCCCCCCCTTCTCCACCAACAAGCCCCAGCACCCCTCAGGGTATGTGTTGGTAACCCTTGCCAACCTCTCCTCCTCTTTTTCTGCCGCTCCCTCCCTCTGAAACAGATGCCGAGAGTCGGGGGGCCTCTCGGAAGACCTCTTAACACCCTGACACCGTGACCAGACACCTGTGGTCTGCCAACACACGCTGCACACACAATCTGTCTCTTTCTCTCTCACACAAACATACACACACACCCGGGGCCCTCGCCTGCAGTGCCAGGGGTGGCGAGGGGTTAACTGGCGCAGGGTCAAGCTGACAACAGTCGCTCAGTCCAGTGGGAGGAAGTGACTACATCACACCCTCAGACGTGTCCTGTCTCTCTCACACACACACACATACACACGTCGGGGTATGTTTAACTCAGCTGGAGTATGGCCTGGGGCACTGTTAAAACCACTCCAGGGCTGCTCTTGCACCGGATGAACTGTCCATTCATCACTTGGACTTGCCTAAGCTTTGATGAACTCACTGCTGCTACTTTAAAAGGTACAAATACGATTATAATTGGAGGACCACTTTTGTTGATTTACTTTCATGACTGCAATAATTTCTGGCATTATTTTAGAAATTATTTTGGGCTTAGACGTACATCTCTCTTTTACCCTGTTTTTGTGTTTTCTTTTCTTTTTAACTCCCAAGTTAAAGTGCTTGATATATGACTTTAATTTTCATATTGTGTGTATGTAATAAATGACTAAGCTAAATCAAACACATGGCGGCAAAGCTCAGTCCAAGTCGGTGGTTAACAGCCAGCTGTAGTGATCCAAACACCAGTGACCCACCAGTATGGAGTAGAGACCAGAGAGGACCAGACAGGCAGACTGCCAGACTAGCTCCATGTGTGAGCTGCCAAAACAGACAAGCAAACAGAGACGCACAGGAATACCCTTCTTTTGTCCATCCCTTCATGCTTCAGTTTGTGATGCTTTATTTTTTTTGTCATCGATCAGTCTCATCGCACTTCCCCCTTCGCAAACTGTTGTTATTAATCTGAAAATGCTTCAGAATGTGAATCAGGTTCCTGCTAACCACCCTTGGAAAAATGCATTACAAACTGATACTCTGTTCTATTCTATTCTTTTCTATTTTCTTGACCTTACGTGACCGGTCCAGTGGTTGGAATGTGTGGTGATGGGGATGGGAGGAGCGTGAGTAGAGGAGAGAGACCACATTGAGGAGCGGTCAAACTGTCAACCCCCGGGGACCACAGGACTCTGGAGCAAGGCAACGTGATTCATGGCCTATGGGTTACCTCACTGAGAGGAGACGGTCCAATTCCCGTTGAAGATACTGCTGATGTTGTTGCCAGCAGCCATGCATCAAGTTGTTCTGTCAGAGTCGCGCACCAAAAATATCCCGGCTATTTCCTTTGAATGGAAATTTTCAGAGATACATGTCTGTGTGTATGTGAGTAAAGCAAAAGCTATATTGCAGTAAATGATACTGGAAAGTAGGACTCATGGGTTGGAAACGATAATATAAAACTTTATGCGAAATGTACATGCAAACACACGCAGAGGCACTGCAGGGTTTCCTGTTGAGTTGCAAAAGAAGCCGCGAGAGGAAATCAAAAGAGACAATCTTCCACAGTTTGAGTGTGTCTGCCTGCTACCCTGTAAGTATCTGCACACTTTCTTGTTTCCACCTCTTTCCAGTCACGGGATGCTTTCTCTTTCCACCTGCCGCTTAATACCGCTCCTCACTGCAGGACAACAGGTTAACTGGTATCCTCCCCCTCGCCGCAGACGGGGGTCCACCTTGATGAAACTCCGGTTGGGGGCTCCCGTTTTGGCCGGCTACACGCCCGGGGTAATGATATCCTCGGTAGCCCGGGGCCGCCGCATCTGGCTGCCTCAATCTTCCCCTGGCTGCTTACTCATGCTGACCGTGCCCAGTCAATTCAGCAGAACCCAGCAGGTATGTAGACACACAGATTCTCAGTGTGGAGATACAAACACAAGTACACACACACACGCACACAAATGTGTAAAAGTGTTTGTAAATGCATATGCACACACACACACACTCACACACACACACACAAGCACACACACACACACACAAACAGAGGCATGTGCACACGTCTGAATTTGTGAAATTGTTTGGAAACAAATATTACTCACTGCAAAAAAGGATGGATGTAACAACATAGCCTTTCATATGCTCTGTCAGCCTCTCATAAGTACTATGCTACAAACTAATGCCAATAACACCAATATGCTGGTGTTACTGACTATATCGATATCATGACAACAGTGTAGGGTTGACTTAAATATTTACACAATGAGATTTCTGATAAATAATCATCAGTAATGTGGAAATAATGGCAGGTCCCTCACAGGCTGTTTTTGAGATTGTTGCAACCTGAAATGCCTGATTTCACAGCATCTAAAAAGTGTGATGGATGTTGCAATATTTAAAGATGTAGTTGTGGTGCTGTCTCAGATTAGGGGCGTATTATCATGAGCATTCAGTGTTTCCCAGTGTTTGGGGTGAGGCAGCAACTGTTGATTGCTGACAATCGGCTGTTGTTGCCGTTTGACGCAGTACTGAAAGACCATCTCCATGAGAGGCTCTCCTACTCTCTCTGCCTGGTTAGCACAAGTTAACACAGCACATCATGATCTCATCACTATGTCATATTTCTGCTGCTTGGGCAGAAGCCTTGCAACAATGGTTGACATCTGACACTTAGCTATTAATCTCACACAGACACCGAAACCGTTTGACTCAGTTGTTTAACTTTATAATAACCGCTGGGTTATGTTAGCTGTGTGATGCTAACAGTTAGCCCTGTCACTGGGAATCTGTGAGCTCCGGTCCCACAGTACAAAATTACAAGGTTGTGCTGCATTGACAGGGATTGGCTGTATTTGCGTAACTTGTTGCAATCGCAACATCACAACCTTTTGGAGGGACTGAATGACTAAGTGGGAAAGGCAAGTTTTACAACATTGAGAATAGCCTGCTAAGTTCAGAAAACTGCATCACTTTACTGTAACGCAGCCCTCTAAACCAGGAAAAGACAACCTTACGATATTACGATATCCAAAATCTAAGACAATGGGTGTGTACCAATACTAACACTTCCCCTCAAAATTGGCCCTAGCCCTTGTTTTTGCCGCAAAGGGCAAGGGTGTCCCAAACTTTAGGGAAGTGCTTTTCAGCCCTTAAAATCCCCACTTAATTTGAAGGGCCGTGCGATGCACACTTGCAAACCCATCTCAACTGAGGGGAAGATTGAATTTACGATGTAGCCAACATGAATATCTACAGAGTTCTCAGTGCAAGAAGCCTATGTCGACAATACGCATGACATAGGTGAACATGTCTGTTGCACTAATTTGCATGAATTGCCGTCCCAATTCGAAGGTAAATTTCCCTACCCCTCAACACTACCCCCTCGTTGTTGAGGGAAATCTATCTGGCGAGTGCACTTAAAACCAAGGGGTAAGGTTAAGGGAAGAGAACAGCTATAATGTTTCTTTGTCGATATCATTAGAAGATTCAGTGTTATATTCAGTCAGTGTGGATGATCAGCTCTGTTTTGTCAAGTGTTGTCAAGTTCTCTACAGTAAGATCTACATGTTTTTAATTTGTGAAAAAGGGAGCACTGGTATCTGATTAGTAGTTGGTATCAGGATACCCTGAGCTAAGGTATCAGAATTACTGTCAGTGGAGATCAAGTTAGATTGGTGCATCCCTGTATGCGTCAAATTTTGTTAGAATGGTAAAGAGACAACACGATCATATCATGTGCTTGTTTGACTGGTGTTTTTATGTCTTGTGATCGAATCTGAGGAGCTGCAACTGACAAATATTTTCATTATTAATTAGTCTGCAGATGGTTTTCTTGATAAATCATTTGGTCTTTAAAATAAAAAAGTGAAAAATGCCCATCATAATTTGCCAGTATCCACGTTGACATCCTCAAATTACTTGTTAAGTCCAACCAACAGGCACACAGCCAAAGTATTCAGCTTACTATAACAGAGGACTAAATATTCACATTAGCGAAGCTGGAACCAGTTCTCATTTCTGCATAAAAAAAAATACTTTAACCATTACGCAATTATAAAAATAGTGGATGATTTTCTGTCAACTAATCACTTAATTGCACTACAATTTGTGCAATACAATCCCCAACAGTGGAACATAACACTATTGTAAAAACTGCAGTAATGCAGTTTGACTTCTCTGTTCTTACGTCTTTTTGCATTGCATCACAAATATCCTATCTAGCAAAATACTATTCTCTTTTATTGTTTATGTAACTGTGCAACATGTGCTGCTACCTCCAAAGCAAAACATCAAACTTATAAAGCATCACTTCACTTTTTACTTCTTTTCCTGCACCAACACCGAGCTCCTCCAAAGACAGATCACGCTTAACCTTCTCAGACAGACAGGTAGGAGTTAGCTAATAATTACAATGCAACTAGCTACTGCATTTAGGCTAATTAACACTTTTTTTTAACATGTTTTCTGTGCATGATGCTCTGGTTAGCTAGTATCAGCATCATTATTTCTTTTATGAACTGACAGAAGAGTGAAATAGTTCAAGTGAGAGTAATAGGCTGATTTGTTTGTGGAATAAAGAAAACATAGTCTTAATGAAGGCTGACACACCGCTGAGAGTTTCATTAGCTTAAACATCTTGTATTATTTCACAGTAGGCAGCTACTATCGAGCATGTGGAGAGAAGTTTTAAAGACACTGATGGCGTATAAAAGATATACACACTCTCCTCTGCTCCCCTTTGGCTAGTACATAAAGCACAATGGCATGGCGTGCCACAGCAGTAATGTGTTAGCATGTGTTCTGTTTGGTAGGGATCAAAGTGTTCGCTAACCTTTTATTCCGAACACAATCCACAGTAAGTGCTAGTGTGCTGAAATGTGTTAGCGCATGCTTGGAGCAATTGGCATAGTTATCAAAGAGCTGCGGGTGTGTGTAGAGGGGAGGATGAGACCAGGCCCCAAGTTTGTCATCGACTACATTATGGGGGCAGAGCCGCAGACTTATTATAGCAGTATGGAGGTGACTGCGAAGCTGAGTCACACACAATCAAAGTTGACAGAACTCATAATTTTTATAGATCTCTATTGTATTAATCACAAAGAAAGAGAGATACTGATATGATGGAGAAGAGGCGGCGGAAACAGGAAGAGGGACACAAAAGAGAAATCGAGCAGGATTTTTGGGGGATCCCACGCACTGGAAATAACCCGAAAACATTACACACACACACACACACATAGAGTTCGCAGGGGTTCTGGGAGGTTGGCTGTTGAGCAGACCACAACACAAGCACTATGCAGAGGAGTAGGAGGTGGCTGACATGACTTGAAAGGCTCCTCTAATGTGGCCCTGGCACGGCACACACACACAGACACACACACACACACACACACACACACACACACACACACACACACACACATATGCATTAACTTCACTGAGAACAACCCTTATTGTTGGAGACAGGCACAACACACACATACTCACACTGCATCCACTTCACCTCTGCATATATTACAAATGACCTGAGGCATCTGGGGAATTCTCTCATATGTATTCGCCCCACCTCCAGTAATATAATCCTTCTTATCCAAGTACCAAAAAAAAAAAAAAAAAAAAAAAAAGATTTATATAACCACAATGATTTTATACGACTGAAATAATGATAGGGGGTCACAAATAAAATGACGCAATTCCAAGATAAATCAAATGTGATATGACAGGCCTACGGGAAATTTGTCTTGCCACACAGGGAATTATTTTTGACATGAACATTTTCAAAGACACACCTATATAAGCAGCTATGTTCTATAAAACCTTTAAGGGGTTACAAAAAGATCAATCGGCAGAAGCAATGAGGGTGTGATCTGAGCCATGTAGAGTGTTTAAAAATACAATCAAATATATATAAGAAGGATAGGGGGATATGTACTCAGTAGAATGACTAAAATAAAACCTATGTAATAATTTACATAGATTTTATTTTACTCATTGTACTTTAAACTCCACAGGATGGCTTGCTGACCAATCATTTGTGTCGGAAATGTCATGAAGATAAATGTATCCATTATCCATTTAGGGAGAAACAGGTAAGTGGTAAGGTCTGTCGGTACCTTTATCACCAAGAAATAGGACTTTGCAGTGATTTAGGTAGGGGCTGCCTGAAGGATCCTCACATTAGGAAAAAGTCAGTCCTCTCCACATCTTAAAAAATGGATGGAATCTATGCAAGAGATGATATCACATGAACAGATGTAAGCTAGGTCAGTGAAGAAGGTGAGAACTTTAGGAGGTCATGGTACACTGTGATGATCTGACTGTCTGGCTGTAACTGCTAAATGTTTATTTTGATTGTTCTAAATTGTGCATTTGCTTTTGTATAACTAAAGGTCATAATATTCTCCTTTTGTGTATATTTAAATAAACAGCTTTTAAATCCAAAAACGGCACTTTTCCACCTCTCTGAACAAGTCTTTATAGGTTTATGCACCATTGAGTCTTCTAATTTTTGAGACATTAAAGGAGAAACATTGAGGTTTCAGCCATATGCAACAAGCTCATGGTCCATTTTGGGCAACTTAAGACAGCTATTTTTTGTTATGTTTCATTAATACTTAGTTGGATTCGCACAAAACTCTCTTTCTGAACACAGAGAAGCACTGCCAACATTTTGGGGACCTCTGTTCAGCAGGTTGGAAAGCAAATTGATGGGTTAGAGCCAGCCGCGCAGCAAAGTCGAACAGATCATTTGCCGAGAGGTGAGAGGGCAAGATTCTCACTGATCTGTAGATGGTTGGGACAGACTGTCGAGAAAAGTGTACCAATATGACATGAACTCGATGTGTGAGCCCACAGTTGCAACTTCTTGCAGGGAAATTGTATTCCAGAGACACAACACAGCTTAAGCCTCCTACAAAGTCATTCAAATGCTGAGTAACTGCTTGTTAAATCAGTTTTTTGTAGACAGACAATAAAGTAAAAAAGCATAAAATGTTGGGCCATGATAATCCTCTAAATCCCTTTACTTCATTTTTTTGCCTTTCCATTTGCTTGTAGTATAAAATAATGTTTAAAATTCATCATGGTTCATCAAGTCATGATTACCACAGTAGGGGTAAAAGTATTCACTACATACACACACACACATTAGCAGCAGGACCTGATGTAAAATTGGTGAGGCTAAAATCCGTGGGATGATTTAGATTAACTCATCTCTTCACCACACTTCCTCACACTGATCAAACATTGTGTATGTGTTTGAGTCTGTGCACCCAAGAGTCTACACCGTATGCACACATGCATGCCCTCACATAATCAGCTTTCGTTAATGCAGCCCATTCAGGTCTTTGGGGGTCTGCGGCCAACTCTGCTGTGTGCTGCGGGTGCAGTTGGAGTAGATTCTCTCCCCCATCTTTTTCTCTCTCTTTCAGCCCCCCCTCTCTCTTTCTCTCTCTGTCTCACCCCCTCGCTTCTTCTAGTCGTGCCACCCAGGCTTGGCCGCGACCCAGACCCACATCTTTAAACTGAGCCATCATGCCACGCCACGCCATGCTCTGAGCCTGGCCGCAAGACCCTGATTAAAACCCATGACTTCAAACTTTCCAAACTGTCAAAAACCCAGTCAGAGAGACAGGGAGAGAGAGAGACAGACCAACAGAAAGAAAAACTCCTACATAAAATCACCGCTGTGGCATCTACTCACTTTTCAACGCGTCATCTGAGCTGGGATTTGTGTCACTCAAAAATAGGACTGCGCGCGTGTGTGTGTTTGTGAGTGCGTGTGTGTGGCTCAAATGGTGATTGGAGGTTGGTGTTTGCCACTTGGATGACGATGGTGTTTCATTTAGTTTTAATGAGGGACGGGTGGACAGATGGGACAAACTGTTTTTATAAGCCCGCTAAAGGTTGATGCTTGGGGTTGAATCCTTCTGGACTGTACAAAAATAGACAAAAGTAAACTGTCAAATAAATACACAAACCTATATTCTGAGTCAAAAAAAGCACTGCCCTTCAATCTGCTGGCATTGTGTCAATCAGATTAAGACTTTAAAAGCCACTGCATGTTTTACATTAATTGTAAAACTGTTGTTTTATAATACCATAATTTATTTTCAGCTGATACTCATTTCTAATAAAAATCTCTGACACTTAAGGGTGCTGAGACTTTGAGGGAGTCCTCAAGTATATGTGCCAAGAGTGCTCCCTGCTGGAGACTTCCAGAATAGCATGTCGCACATGCAGCCAAACAGAAAACCAGCATGGTTATCTAATGTCACTTCAGTCAACTGCCAAGCTATAAACTGTGATAATGATCTGGAAATTTAAAGTTTGACACAACAAGAAAAAAAAAGACATGAGCTCATTTGAAAACCTGTTGAATTTGATTACTAAGGTTGACTGAAGAACAATTGAAAACAAATTTACGCAGTTTTAATCTGGATTTATTTTGACATGACAAATAATATTTGGGATTTACATTCAAATTGAGCGCCTGTGTTAAAAAGTGTGGTCTGTTAAAAGGTGCCGTCTTTTAAACTGAGAGCATAACACAGTCTAAAGGCATAAACATGCCAAAGAAAGGGTTAACAAACATCAAACTGAAACAACTAAAGTGAAGCAGGGCTATGAGCTGCAGGCTAGCTGTGGCAGTGAACCGCTAACCCTCTCAAATGAAAATCCCTGGAGAGTCGAAGGGATCTCGGAGTACAAGGAAGACCACCCAGGCTAACGTTCAAGACACACTGTTGTTTTACACACGTATAAAAAAAAAATGCAACAAGAAAGGGGGAAGGGTGGGGCAAGGCATGTCAAAAAGTCAAGTTCAACGAAATGCGAGCGAAAAAAGAAAACACTTGAAGAGAGAAAAAAGGGGACACATGAAACTGTATTCCTACTCATCTCAAGCACTCATCAGATGGCAAATATTATTTTGGATGATGGCCATTTTGCCAAAGAGAGAGAGAAAGCCAGAGGGAGGGAGATGAAGAAGGGGTTCATGTACCTTATTATACGGTGGTCATAGGGGAAAATTGCAATCATCTGTGACTCACTTGGAATACCTTACGCACTGTGAAAGACATTATTTTTCTCTAATATCGAGAGTTTTTCTGGGATCTGACTGCCATGGCCATTTTGACAGAAACCTCTTGGGACCCTACATCAATTTCGGGAGTGAAACAGGAGTGAAGGCTGCGCCCTTTTGAGGGCGATGACGATGAAAGCCAAACTCACAGTTGTTTCATGAAGAGAGAAAGTGAGAAGCGTTGGCCGATTATGTGTGTCTGCAGGGGAAAGACGAGGGGAGATCATAATAACAAGACCCGCGTCTGCTCTGAACTACGGGTTTGTGTGTGAGCATGCACGTACGGCACATTTACACTTGGTCTAAATAGTATCTCTGAGAACCTGCTACCTCAAGGCAATCATTCTCCCACGTGTCCAGAAGTCGCCAAACATAAAAGACAACTCTAAAATGGACTTTCAGCTGAGCAGATTCAAAGTGAAAGAACGGAGTACATTTTGTTCAGAGTCCTCTGGGTACACTCACTGTGGTTATTCTCTATTTGCCTTGAATTTTGCCTTTAGAAAACATTCACACACACACACACACACACACACACACACACACACACACACACACACACACACACACACACACACACACCCTCTGGTCTGTTCACTCTGTTGTAGCCGCCTGGCTGGAACAACAACAATGTATGAGTCAAGCACTTCCATATGTGGCTGCATACACATACTATATATGCACATACACAGACACATACAGAAACATATAAGTACCTAACCATGCAAAGCACACACTCATGCAAACCACATTCCTCCCTCCAGGACCTTGACGACTGCCCACAAACCCCTCAGTCATGTCGGTTTCATATAGACCGGGAGTGTGTTACATTCACTGTTTTTATATGAATGCATCGTTGCTTCACTGGATTGTAGAAAATGCCAAAGACAGACACAGGATAAATTGACAGAAGGAACTTGAAGGACCTCAACCTCCGAGCCTCAGCCGGCTGCCAAACACAGCAATACTTTCCCTGCTGATGATGTCTTGTAGGAGAAACTAGAGGCAGCAAAAGAGCTATGATCAAGCATTACTTTTCATGAGCACAATAATGTGCCAATAAGAAGTCATTGAGGTGTTTACACAACCCTGCATTTTACATGTGGTCACTGTATTTACTGCATTGTTGACTTGAACACCCCTGACTAAAACTGTCACTCACTACACTCCCTAGACTTCAACACACTTCTTCAGATTCACAGCTCACAGAACATGTTCTCTGATGCGTTTATTGATAACACTTAAATAGTGACTTAGAGCTGGGTATGTCTTGATTTATATTTTATCTTTTTTTTCCAGCTAGTGCCAATATAATATCTGACTTTTGTTACCAATACAAAAATGTATTAATTTTCATTTAACAGAGGAAGCCAAGAACTGCAGCTGTGCAAGAATTTGGCCTGAATAAAAGAGTCAAAAATTGGAAAAAGTATTATTTAAATCAGTAAATACCTGATCAAAGAAACATTAAACAAGACTATGAATGTGATCAGTCAACTTTTAACATTTTTCTACATATTTAACAACTAAAATTTGTTTGTATTTGACTGTTAACATGGCTACAGATTTAGTGACTGAGACCTAATAAAACCTAAAAGGATATAGATTTTAGGGTCTATTAAGTGTAATAACCACAACAAGAATGTGGGTGGGATCAATATCACAATGTTAATATGAATATTTATGTTATATAATATAATGTATGTAGGGTTGCATCGTTATACCATCGTCGGTATATCGTGGTTTAAAGTTTCAATTACAACGCCTGTTCAACCAAAAAAACATTCTGTTTTTCATTTATTTAAGAGTCATTGTAACTATTAGTAATAGAAATGATAACTGTCAAATACCAGTGATACCATATTTTCTGATTGTTATTACACCGTGAACATCTCATGCCAATGCAAATATAATTTATGTAATGTATAAAGCATATTAATGTTAAATCAGAATATTTTCCCCGAGCCGATATCTGCTCCTCTGTCATGCAGCACATCAGACCAACTCACATGTGCAACACAAACACTTCAATAACCTCGCGATATAAACTACTAAACTCGTGTCGTAATGGGTTTCAGACAGATTCCAATGCTTTCGGTGCCAATTCAAAATCCAGCCCTATTGGATTAAATCCTGAAGGACATTTTGTGTACAACTGTTGATAAATACCGACCAGTTCAGGACCTGTTGAACCATATTTAATATATTTAGAAGTTTGTGGAAACATACACAAAAGTAAACACCGTAATTGGTCCAATGTGCTGCCAATGGTCAGGATCATTTCATAAATTTGCAGTTTGGTTTCTTAACTGCTCCATTATGGGATTATGTAGGGCTCAGGTGACGTGTATGTGCGTGTGTGCTAGTGTGCATGTGTGCTTCTGTGTACACTTCTGCCGGTGTGTGCATTCTTGTTTATTCCCATGTATGTTAGTCCGCACATGTGTGTTTACATTTATGAATGTGTATGCTTACGCGTGCGAATACACTCAAAAGAAGAAAAAAAAGTACGTCGTTTCAGATTAGTGCTTGGAAATGGGTTTTCTCTTGCAATTAGAGGCCATTACCAGTCCACCACACGTCAAAAGAAAGCCACTTACTGCAGTAAATATACTTAAGGAGTGAATTACTGACCAACTATATACTCAAGCTGTACAGACCCTGAAAACTAATGGGCCAGAAAATACTTGAGGGGCAGAGAGAGAGAGTCGTGCAGACATACTTTTGCACACGGATGCACGGACATTAACAGACCCTCTTGACCCCGTGAACTTTTAACCTTGAGAAGGGGGTTTTCCAAAGTTGCAGCATCAAATTATACCCAAACGCACACAAACTAGTTGTATTTCTGAAGGCCTACTTGTGGTTCACTGCAAACAATTACTGCTGTAATATCATGCTGCAACATTTCTCAGTGGCCTCCACTGCTTCTACTCTATTTGTTTCTCTCTTGTTCTTCCTCCTCCACTCCTCTGTTTATTCTCTAGCGGCCAAAGATTTCTCTCTTTCTCCTTTCCCCTCATTTTCTCTCTATTTCTCTGGCTACCTTTCCACTGAGGCCTATTATGGATCTTTTAAGGCTCCACGGAGCGAAACCAATTTACGACAAACTGGGTCAGACTCACACTACACCCATGCCAACCTGCACACGTGCACAAGCACGTGCACAAAATGCCTGCGATCCCCTTGACCTTTCCTGCTCTTGCCAACATCTCAACTAAGCACAGACACACACACACACACACACACACACACACACACTGATAGTTATCTTCAGATTGGTATCAGTAGAAAGTAAAAGAGTGGGTTTGTCAGAGTACTGACATTCACTCCCTTCATAGCCAAAAGGGATTGGCTAGTCCAGAGGAGGGATGCAGGGGAGAAACAAAGAGAGAGGCAGAAAGGTTGCCCATATTTTGCTGAAATCTCACGCCTTCCTCCCACAAGTGTTTAAAACTTGGCTCTGCAAAATATTGTAAGACCTGAGGAAAATTGAGGTGGAACATTTTCGAGTGCTGTGGTTAAAAAGTAGACATGAGAAAGGGTTCACAGAGTCTCAATGAAACTGAAATACTTCCAACAGTATGCTCAACAGTGATAATTACATGTTTTATTTTAGAACCTAAGGACAAAACATAGTACAATGTCCATTTAGCACAGGGACATGTTTTCATGTAATATATCTAACACTGTCAGTACTTCATCACTTGAATTAACCCCTCGCACATTACAGTTTTTGATTTGAGTGATTTGATTGTTAAATGTCCGGTATGTATTTTCCGAGTGGGAGCCTCCAAGGCTGAAAAACAAAGTTTACGGAAGTGCCAAATACTACAGTTCATCAACTGACTACTTGAAGCTGGCTCCAAAACAGAAATTTTCCATAGACCCCCATGTTAAAATGCCTAACATTACAGCTGAAATAAACATGTTTACAGCCTGGTACAACAAAACAGTCTTGGTCCCTACAGCTCAACATTCAGGACAACTGTAAAGGGGTGAATTCTTTTTAGAACTCACTCACCTATTTACATTATATTAAAGGCTCGAAGTTACACATATTTAAGGGCAAGGCCACTTCAGTGACAGGCCATCTGTGAAGTGTCCCTACAGTATATCAGTCAGATCTATCCCTTGCTCCTCCACAGCTCCAGCTTCTTGTCCAATTATGGTCACTTCTGGCTCAAAAAAACAAGATGGTGACGACCAAAATGCCAAATTCGAGGCCTCAAAATGGCAGTCCATAAACCAAAGAGTGACGTCATGGAGGCTACGTCAATTATTGATACATTCTATGATAATGTCTGCAGCTAGGGTGGACTTTGATGAGACTGAAAGTAGCTTGGGATCATCATGTCCTCTTTGTTATTAAATTGAAAAGCTATCTGACGTGACTCAGGCAGAAATCATGTTCACAGACGAGGACAAGTATTAAAGTTTTATTTAATGTTTATTCACATTATGTCATTTCACTCTAATGAAACTGTTGCGAGTAATGCAACATTAACTTGCTAGCTTACCATTATATGAAACATTCTGTGACAAATTTAATCATGGGATAGCCCAGCACTGTGACGGTGACGGTTAGTCTTTGAGGTATTTGTCCCACGCTCAGCATCTTGTCACCCTGCTGCCATTTGTAGCAGAGTGTAAATAGGTAGCCCTCCCATTTAAAAACTAAAAAAACATGAACATAGCAGTTGTGGCGGTTGCTTGCCATTCCCTGCAGTTGGCTTGTCAATAGCACAGTACTGCAATATTGTAGTTATCGCAAAAGCCCTAATCATATTGATAAACTCTCTACTGGAGGTTGCAAAATAGCACGCGATTAATGAAAAAAATGTGGTGTGTGGCAGTAAAAAAAGGCTGTATTACTGTTATTGTGACACTGCATGATTTCTTCCTCTCACTCTCTGATGTATCACCTGGCATTTCCCATGTTTCCCCAAGAGTTAGAGCAACTAGAGGGAGTAAAGGGGATATAGCTACCTTTGAACATTGCTGAAAACGTTTGGGATAATGTAAGTACACAACTCAACCAAATTTATAACATAGGTCGAGTTGTTTTTATACATTGTCAGTTGGAAATGTGACATATTATACCTTTAATATAGACATATTGTGCAGCTTCAAATGTGAGTGTGTAGCTTTCTCTGTTTCACATCACAATTGAAGTAAGAATCTTAATACTGTCGATAGATTAGGACCTGAAGCACTGTTCTATGTCCCTATTAAACACCATCAAAGGTGTGTTTAAAAATGTCCTCCTGTCACATTGTGACCTTTGCTGGCAATGACCTTGCCTTTGATTACTAATATTAAAAAAAAAACAAAGTTTCAGGGTTTATTTATTTGTAATTACATTCTGTTTTGGGTGAAAAGTACATAGTCAATTCGCAACACAAGCCACTTCTCTCTGTTAGGTAGAGATAGAGGCAGAAACAGCAATGACCCAATGCACACTTTGCTTGACCTTAGTAGGTTAGGTTACTATCACACACCACATTAGACCAGACTTTATTTCCCTGCTATGTTGTCAGACAAAGCGTCCATCCCTCGCGACAAGCACGTCCATTCATACCCATTAGGAAAGCAGTAAATAGCTGGAGCCAACCGTGACTGGGGCTAATCCGATTGCCTGACACAATGGACGCTCAGGACAGACAGATCAGTGAGCAGCCAATGGAAAAAGTGGACACACATAGACAGCTACACATCACGATTATAGGAAGGCAATTGGTCACGGAAATGAAAAGCCATATCATTAACTGGTTTAAATGAGAGTCACTCACACACAAACTCCATGGGAGCAACACAAACTCTTCAGCACAGATCAATTTGATAAAGCTGTATTCAGTCTCCAACACACACACACGCTCCTATAAAGCACTCACGTCACACACACGCAACTAGCCACCTTGGGCATAAGGGCAGACAGGAGAACTGGGGAGTTCAGTAGTTCATGAGGGGAGGAAGCCACGAGAGAATCCCTGAGTCATCGGTCAGTAATTTAAAGTGATAATGATGAAACTACACTTGCCCTTCCTTTCACACATACTTGAGATCAATATATTAGTTTCAATGTAAAATCACCTTCTAAAGTAATGATCTGAATTCAGGCCCCACTTTTTTGACAGAGATAACAATAAATCTAGTCACAGAGGTCATAACTGGAATATAAAAAACATCAACTGGTCACATGAGACCTTTAGTAGAACCTTTTTAATTGAGCTGGAGAAAGATAATTTTTTGCTTTAATTTATCATGATCAAGGAAATGTTGATTACAATTTAATAGCTATAGCATAATGACATCATCTGCATTTGGATTGGTTCCTCATAAGTCTCCTTTCCACTGTGTAATTCTGTCTGCCACTGGGTACAGTCTCCCAGGAAAATAAAGGCTCAATTCACGGCACAAAGGAAGTGCACCAACCATTGCACAACCAAAACAGGAAGAGGACAGCAGTTTTCCCAATAGCTATTAATAGCTATCCCCAGTTACCAAAAAGTAGCATAAATGGGGAATGGTGAAACAACCAAACTAACTGTAGAAAGTCTACCCATCCATCCATCCATCCATTTTCATCCGCTTATCTGGGGCGGGTCCCGGGGGCAACAAGCTTAGCAAAGAACCCCAAACATCCCTCTCCCCAGCCACGCTTTCAAGCACCTCATGGGGGATCCCAAGGTGTCCCAGGACAGATGAGATATGAAATCCCTCCAGTGTGTTCTGGGTCTGCCCCAGGGCCTTCTACCAGTGGGACATGTCCGAAACTCCTCCAGGGGGAGGCGCCCAGGAGGCATCCTGATCAGAAGCCTGAAACCACCGCAACTGACCCCTTTTGATGCGAAGGAGCAGCAGCTCTACTTCGAGCTCCCTCCAGATGTCTGAGCTCCATACCCTATCTCTAAGGCTGAGCCCAGCCACAGAGGATAGTCATTTCAGCTGCTGTAAGTGAGACAAGAGTGAACCTTAGACGGGCAATCACTCAATGGAGAGAGCTTCAGGACTTGAGAAGGTTTTAAACTGATGGTCATTTGGCTTCTTTCTACTAGATCAGTAAGTAGCAACACCTGCCTACCTATTAATGTTACATATTAATGTATTTTTGGCAGTTGCTAGGCCCTGAGGGAAACAGAAAGCAATCTGGTTGTCTTTGCGACAGTGGTGCCAACAATACTTGGATGATCTTTGTTGTGAATCTGTCTTTTCAGTTCGGAAGGTAAGAGATCAAGGTCCACTAAAGCCCAACCAGGACCAGTTTTCCAACCTTATAACATGCTGAATCACTGTTAAAATTATGCTTCAACACAACAAACTCACACTATTTGACACGAATAAATTACATCTAGAAATTGTAACAACTGGAGTTCCCTACATAGAGATTAATACAGCTCTGAGACACACCACCATCAATAAACCACAGATTTACTCTTCCGTTCATTCCTCAAAAGCAGCCAGCTGGCTTTCTTACCCACTAAACCTCTCCACTCTCTCTCTATATAATATATGTTTTAACAAGTCACAGAGGTCGTATTAGTTGCTTTAAAGAACAGTCTGGCCAGCTCAGAGCCTCGGGGCAGAGAGGGAAGATAGGAAGCAAGGAAAACAGATACTAAAAATGCATAAGAAAGAAAGACATGAAGACAGCATTGGTGTATCAGTAGCCAAACTGTATGAAAATACAGTGAAATGGTGGCTTTAAGTTACTTGCATAATTTAGATAATGCTGTTGGATAGATCATTTCAAGGTAAGGTTAAATTATTGAGGGGGAAGGAACTTAAATAACTTTCTGCATACATGCATATAAAATCCCAAACTGAAACCACACAGCAGTACCCTGGCCATGTTAAGTCGATCCTCATACAGCTGTTAGATTAGAGCCTTTAGAAACACTAAACATCTGCATGTTGATTTAGTAACATTTAATTAAATGTGAATTGTTTCACATCCCTTAACAAATTGAGGATTAGTATCCAATAGTTCTAAGTAGCAAGGCTTGGGCAGTATCTGTTTTTTTCATACTGTCATACCTTCCTGACATTTCACTAGGGTATACAGTATATGACAGTAATTGTGTATGTAAAAACAAACAAACAAAAGAACATAAAGGCTGAGCTGCTGAAGTCATTGCAGCATCTAGGACACTGTCTACCCTATAATGCTGTGTGTCTAATATGTAATTAGCCTACTAAGATAAGTCTTGCTGGGTTTAAATATTTATGGCTCATGGAATAATAAATAGACACAAAGTACGCGTCATTCTTGCTGGAGAACCCAATTAGACTTGTTGCTTTGGCAGATACCGACCCATCACTGGGCTGAACAAAGTGCAGGAGGTGGCAGACCAAATAGAGGTTTGACATGTTTGCCTCTTTAGCCACAGCTTTCTTGAGGCAAACAGCTTCGGCTGTGCTTGTTGGCTCACCTTTCTCATCGGGACTAAACCCAAAATACTCCCAAACAGGGGTAAAGGCATATTTATTTTTGGTAGTCCTCTAACATTATCCCCACCACAATCTTTCTCAGCTCAGCTGCTTGTTCCACCAGCAAAGACTGACATCTGGTGGTGCATGCTGTGCACTACAATACATCACCTTTATACAGCATTTCCGAATCAGTTTAACAAAAAGAGGAGCGTCTGTATTTTTGAGAGTACTAAAGTTTTTCTAAATACCCTGGTATACCGAAAAACCTTAACACTGCCCAAGCCTGCTACCTACAGTTATAAATAACTTCGAAAACTCCAGATTAAATAGAAATCTGTAACCAGCTTCATTTGGTTGGGACGATGGAAAATTCATGGCCAAATACTTATTGTACACAATGCACACAACCTGTTGCTGCAATCTGAAAATGAGATGTGCGTTGTGTGCGTGTTAATTTTAGTAATCAACAAAAGGAACTGGCCTGAACAAACATACAGCCAGAAGTGCAGGCAGGTGCTACCATCAGGCTTTTTTCCCCCCGTTTCTCCAGACACACAAGCTTTGTGGTAGTCTGCAAAAGAAGGGTCTCATAAGGCCAGGGTCACCTCCCTGTAGACCACCACAGCTCTGCTCTGGCTCCCAGATGTTCACACACACACACACACGCACACACACACACACACACACACGCACATGCACACACACACACACATACAGAGGGACCTCTAGAAAACTTTGTTGGAAATGGTGAAAACAAACAAACGTAAATGGACCGACATTTGTTTGTATATATACACAGACTACTAAACCCATGCTGCGCCTTTATTTGTTTGGATGTTTATCTCTTCACCAAATTGTCTTGTACAGTTTGTAACAGTTGTATTGTTTGTTTGTTTGTGTGTCTATGTTGTTTTGGTAGGTAAACTGACAACCTTTAACAGTAGTCCTTTTATGCACAAGCAAACTTGGTCAAAAACACTTGATTCAAATTCTGGTTTGTGTGCTTGTGTGCTTGTGTGTGTGTGTGTGTGTGTGTGTGTATGTGTGTGTGTGTGTGTGTGTGTGTGTGTGTGTGTGTGTGTGTGTGTGTGTGTGTGTGTGAGAGAACATGCATGTGCATGTCTCCCAGCACACATACGTGAGTCAGAGCCTGTGCACTTGTTGAATAAATGATCTATTCCTGGGTCTGTCAAGGAAATGGGGGGAGCTGAGGCGGGCCGTTTGGATGCTGATCAGGAAAGACGTGTGTGTATGTGCGTGGTGGTTTGCTGGTGGAGGAGGGCAGTGGAATCCACACCAGACCATCTATTATAATGACAGGAAGCAGGAAGTACAACCCCTTCACAGTCACATGGCTGCCAGCTGTCTTGGCAACTAAAAAAAGGGAAGATAGAGAGGATGATAGAATGTGTTTGTGTGTGTGTTTGTGTGTGTGTGTTATACATGTTTGACATGTTTGGATGGAGAGCGTGTAGATGGAGTTATATGTCAATGTGCATTCCTACACGTGAAGGTGACATTTCTGAACGGAATATCAACATTTGGAATAAGAGCAAAGACTTTAATTTCAATTAAGTTGAACAGCTGCAACTGTCGTCCATCCAAATCTCCAGTCTTTTTCCTCCAATAGAAAAACACTCAAATCTATATGCCTTGAATGTACAACCACCAACGTTATGCCAAATCTAGTGCAGTACTAACCTCAGTTTTCACCATATGGATGTGTTTAGTAACTGCAGCTCAGCTCACATACGCACGGCCACTTGCAGAGACAAAAATATGCACATATACATTTCCACAAATACACACATAACCTTACATTCAAACACACTCACACATACGGACAAAAACACATTTTTCTTGTGTACTATTTCTTTCCGGATCAAATCATAATGGAATGACTGACTTCCTATTCAAGAATACGGAACTGTCCATAATGGTAACGAATATGCCAACACACAAATACAAATGAAAATCTTGGTGTGCATACAACACACATACACACAGAGATGCTCCAACGTCTATCAGGAATCATCTTGAGCAACTTTCATCTGTCAGCCTTTAAATTACTTCAGGTTTACGGGCTATGAACTGGCTAACAGGAGAGGTATCAAATTCAACCACACACCGATGATAGTCATTGCAACCTGAGACCTCCTGTTGCCCCTTGTGAACTTCGGTGCCCCATGGACCCTAAAAACAGCTTGAATCTTAGACTTTGATATCGACTGTCAAGAGACGTCACTCATGTGTGGGAGCCACCAGTGTGATGAAAAGAGATCCTGTAAGTCACTATAATGAGAATTCCCAGAATAATCAGTTAGTGTCTCAAAATACTGAAGCTTTCTCAAAATAATGACTTCATATGGTTTCCCATTATTTTGAGACACTATCTTATTATTCTGAGACACTGGCATTCACAAATTGGCTTCCATACACATACACACACACAAAATACTCACCTTCAGATAGGTGGGCCGTGAGAGGAGTCTGTGTCTCCTTGCAGTAAGAGACCACCTCTTTGGGAAGGAAGTCTACCTGTGTGATCTTGGAGGCCCCCAGCCTCTGCATCCTGCGCCTGGGTAACAGAGACAAGATGCTCTGATTAGAATAGTTATATTGTGCATAAACTCAATTTGTCCTGTTTACAGTGCAATATATTTGTATTTGTTTTGAAATTTAAAGCAATGAATAACATGTGGAACCTTTTGTCTGTAGCAACCACTTGACTGCGCCATTAGTGTGCTTGAGTCTTTAAAGGGGAACTAAGCCCATTTTCAAAATTTATACATTATTCCCATGGTCTAAAATGGTCCAAATTTCATGAGTAAACATGAACAACTGTCACCAAAATCCAAAAGCTAGAGTGTTAAAATTCAAATGTGTGATGTCATAAGATATAAAGTCTGGAGCTGCTCTGCAGAAAATTAATTCAGAGGATGAAAAATGCTCTAGATGAAACTGAGAGCACCCCAAGGATTGATGCTAGTATAACTTCTGTTTCAGATCTGAGAAAACAACAATAAATAAAGCTTATATGGGTATAATAATGAAAACAAATATTTTGTAGGTCCACCAAATCAGCTCATTCATTGTCTATGGAGCAACTTCAGACTTTATACCCTTTGACATAACACATGTTCGACTTACTTCTCTGGTTTCTGGTTTGAGAGAATGGAGCTCATGTGCAAATACTGATTTAACTTTCCTGGGCATGGAAATAACAAATGGGAATTCTTAATTTCGGTGGTGTTCCCCATAAATCAAATATTAAATAAGGGTCATGCAATGCAATATAAAGTGTGTTACAGTGCAATTTTTTTTAGTGATACAGTGAACTAGAGGAGAGAAGGAAGATGTACCCGAGCTCAGAATCAGCCTGCAGCTGCAGCACAGAGGGGTCTGTGTCCCACTGCAGCGTCCTGATGTCACCAACAGAGGGGGCAAGAGATGACATGCATGTTTACAAACAGACACATAATAAAGAACACACAAACAACGGCACATATGTCTGTGACACAAAGAACATACATTACCACATGTATGCACACACACACACACACACACACACACACACACTCACGTACAGACCAGTTATCTAGAGAACAGCTTAAAGGAAAACTTCACTCACAAAATGACTATTTGTAGATCAAGTACTCAGACTGTATTAACTTGAATTTGTGGAGAACACTTTGTTTCATTGCATGGCTCTGATATGGTCAGGGTAAGGGACTTGTAATATACAGCAGAAGTTGTGTGAGAGTTTGTAATCAGATGTTTTGAAATACCGGTAGTTTTGCTGTTGTTAAATGTAGTCCTGTGTTACGACAGCTCAACAAGAATTTGTTCACCTTGTTTTCTCCAAGAATTCAAGGTAACACAGGGTGAGTAACTGATATACAAACGGTCACTTTTGTTGGTAAAATATTCCTTTAACATGGGGGATTCCTGTTAGCTTTCATGCAAACACTGCACTATTAATGGAAAAATATTTGGATAAGTGGATATAGTGCGGGAGGGTTATACATGAGGGAGAAATTATATTTCACTATAGCTCAGTGTATTCTATTTAAAGACCTCTACTCATCCCTTGTAATATATTTCCTGGTCATCTGCCAGGAACCTAATGTTGAAATTTATGGACAGAACAAATTTCCATGGTTTGTGTTGAAGAAGGTCAAAAGTGATTTCATTGTTTCCAGTGGGGAAAACAATTTGACCTGATGGCTTTTAAATGCAGGAACGCTCTGCAGAATCCTCTAATCCTCTGCAGCATTCACTTTTAGCAACATGGATGACATTATCAATCTGTATTTGTGTGACGATCTGTGTCTTGATGTTTCATACGCAAATCTGTGATAAATGATGCATGAAAGCCATGAACAATATATCCGGCAACATGATTTCCATCTCACACCTAGAGCACAACACACATCATCTATGAACATATTCACATCCAGCACATGGAAATCAAATTAAAATGCACTTGTAAAGATTAAGCTTGCTTGAAATACATGACATATGCTTGCCATGCATCGCCAATGAGTTTTTCAAACAACGAGGAAGTGACTGAGCTCATTGAATAGTTCTTCTATGAATTCAAGTCAAATAGCAAATGCAACCTGGAGAGTTTTATGGCAACTTGGGTTCAGATCTACCGACTGTGAAAGGATAATGCCTCCAACATCACTACACTTTTTGATGATACCCTTTAGGGCCAGTGAACACGCCCATCAGACCTTCAGCTTGTGCCACACAGCGCCAGGTGAGAGTGGCAAAGCATTTCGTTAGCCTGACAGACTGGCTGTTTTGCAGTAACAGCGATGACACTTTAAGCAGCAGATTGTCAACTCTGCGAAGGCTGAAATGACTTCTATGGCTCAACTCATGCAAACAGAAATCTTTCGAGCTGGTATTAAAGGAGACAGTCGGGCTTCACACGGGAAGTCGCCATAGGAGACCAGAGGGACGAAGGAAAAAGGGGCACTGCGTTGTTTTGATCTTAAAAATCGTGATGGGAGCACATTGCTAAGACCACTGACAACACTGCAGGTGACTCTCTGCGTTCACATAAGGGTTCACTCGGCTAAAAAAGGAGGGAAGGGGGGTATTCCTGGGTTTGATGTGAAAATGCTTACCTTGAGCTCTGTGCTTGGGACTTGTTTTTAGAGAAACCTGACCTAAGAAGGGACACACACACATACACAGCCACAAATGGAGAAGCTCAAAATGGCATGCCATCATTCGGGGTGGATTTGGGGAGAAATAAATCACATTCCAGGCAGTGGCACTAACTCACCAATTTGTAAAATCCAATTGGTAAAAGCTAAAGAGAAACAAAAAGTCTTACATAAGAGTATTTATTTCTGCTAGGAACTTTATTGAGCTCCCACACGCTCTTAATCCCCAATTCCACCCCTGGCCATACCAGAACAACACATCACTAATGACCCCTGGGGGCATCACTCACACACTGACCTCTACAGTCAGCTGCCATTAAAAAGCAAATGGAAAGCGCTTGATGACCACTCTCTTCTCAACTGCAGGTTTAATTCACCAGAGCAGGCAGCCATGTGTAGAACTTAAAGGTAAATAGTTGCTCCATTGCTTTGGTGTGTAATGGATGTTTGAGCATATAAATAAATGCAGGAGCATATGACACATGAGCTGGTAAGCACTGTGAATACAGAGCAGTGACAAAAGGGGGAAACGCTTATATTTTTTAAACATACTCCATTAACTGGCTCACTAAGGCTGCTTTCTGAAAGTTTACCAATGTGGTTCTTACTTGCACAGAAATTAGCATCTCTCTGTTTTTTTCAGACTGACAACTTCTTTGCAGGAATGTCTGCAGCTGACACTTACCTCGACATCAAACTTCTCAAGACTAGTTGTGAGAAGCGACAAGCCGTACAGTGGTCATCAAAACACCGGATGCCATGACAAGTGACAGATACCACACTCAAAACCTAACAAGGCACCACAATGTCACCACTAGGGACACTCATCCTTACCTAAACCTGTTGTGCCATTGACAAGAAGAGAGACAGAATATGTGTCAAAAGTGACAGCATGCCAAAAATATTCACAGCCCAAAGCAACTTCAAATCATCATTTTTAAGCCGCGTGATCGTCTTTCAAGTTTAAGATGCAGGCACCACACACTGGTTATTGGTAATCTCTCAAAAAGCATGCCTGACACGCAAGAGTGAGCAAAGTGTGATATGTCTTTTACATCTTGCATTTCACGTCTGACATTGAACTTTGGTATGAAGCGTGTCACTTTGGCCTACCTGCCTGCTGCTCCTCCATCAGCTGAATCCTGGCTTCCCGTCTCACTAGGCGTGCTCACTGATTTGGAGGGGGACACAGGGGTCGGGACTAAATAATAACAATAACATGAATCTAACATTAAAGCCTGCAAAGAATGGACTGTATAAAAACTGGCATGAAACGTCACAAAGGAAAATGAGTGATGGACCAATAAAATCAATGTTTAAAAAAAGGAGAGGCAAGTCAGGACATCAAATGCATTTCTAATTTTGCATTTGCTATATTTGTACTCAGTTTCGTTTGAAGATGTGGTATAAATAACCGAAGTTAAAATAACAGGCATAGATAGCAGTGACCCAATTTTGAGGTGTTGAGGGGTGTTGTTACAGTTTCAGACCACTAGAGAACAGTGCTTCCAAAAGCTTGCTGGAGGTGACAGACACCCTGGGGATTCAACCTGCAGTCATTTATCAGATATGTGTACAAGTAGAGTTAAGAGAAGATATCTTTGAGCAGCATATTTTTCCAAGCTCATGATTCAATCATGCTTAAGGGCATCTTAGGTCTGCTACTTAGAGAGTATAGTCCAAATGTTAAAGGGTTCATTTGGCTGTAATTAATGAAGTTTGGTGTCATTTCAGAACCATCTCGGCAACTTTTGCTGTAGGTAACAAATACACCTATTGCAGTACAATCACAAGAGAACAGTGAAATAACCTTTAAGGGTTACTTTAATGTTAAGGGGGTGAGAGTATTACAAACCTAGTGGAGGCTCTGGTGAGATGCCAATACTCTGTAGCAGGGCCTCAGTCTCCCTGCGCTTACGGTCCAAGTCTGAATCCTCTGGGGTGGACTCTCTCTTCTGCTGGCTCTCCGACTGCTCAGGATACAGAGCAAAAAAATGCCAGCTTACTCATCATGACTTAAGGTCCAAGCTAAGCGAACACATGCACGTGCATGCACATTTTGATCGAAAATTCCAACACCAACCTTCTGCACACACATAGATGATTGTATGCACGCATGGACACACACAACCTCAGCCCTTTATGTGTCACGGCCTGACAGAAAGCAATTGAACACACAAAACAGTGCACACCAGAGTGTGATACAGTATGGGTGCCAGTCGTGTGGATGTTACTCACTTTTTTCCTTACCTCTTTCTTCTTCCTCTCCTCCTCCTTTATCTTTTTTTCCTGCCTGATTTGGGCGAGGCGCTGCTTCTTGCGCTCCAGCTCTGCTTTTAGGTCACTTTTGTCTGACATGTTGTCCTACAGGGCTTCGGGTAAAGGAACGAACAGGAATGAGCAACATAGGGCACTGTAACAATATGCTCTGGTTTCATTATAACATGATACAGTGTAGAGGAGTATCAGTTTTTCCAGTGAGCTGGAAGTAATGCTTTAGAAAACGCAATGGGTGTGGCAGTTACACATCTAGTACATCCATAACTTTGTAGGCTCAGCAACCATTAAGGACTTGAAAATTGGGAAACAGCTGTCAATACTAGGCCATTCTTGGCAGGAGAGATTTCCATATTGGTGTTACACTTGTAGAAGTAGTCCTGTGTGTGCAGGTTATATTTAGGCAGCCACCTCCCTGTTCAATCCCTTAGTCAAATCAACAGAGTTATTAATCAAAAATCATCCTTAGAGTGAAATCAACATTACAATACTCCAATGTGGTTCATGGGAATGGCTCAAAGCTCAACACCTCTATTGACACTGTTCAGGTTTGGTGAACATACAGCAAACAGTAGTGATTATTTACTTTAAAAACAGACTAAATGTAGACTTAAGCTCAGGATCTTGACAAGGCTCACTGACAGTGCTCTGAGCTATTATCACAGAAAGGTGGGCTACCTATTTACAGCAGTAAGCTGCACCCTGACATTGATTTGCTGGATACTGGCTACTGTCACATTCCTCACACATAGCGAATGAACACCTGACCCTGGGGGTATAAAAACGTCTGCTGAAGCTATGTGGAACAATAAATGTGAGAATATCTAATATTATGTGCGCAGTTGACACATACACAGTATAACCATAACGGCAAACACAAGCCACGTAGCTAAATATGTACACAGGAATAACACCATGCCCCTGAGGCGTTTGTTTAATTAAAGTACTGACGTTAGCATGGCATGTCTATTCGCAGCTAACTAACGTTAGCTAATCACAAATTTGACAGCATTTGTATTTGCGTCAATGCGTTTACGGCCTTGCTATTAATTCTAGTGTGAATTTTAATAACAAAAAATGGGAATATTTCATCGAAAGAAACCGTCAAATGCACTGTTATTGTTTCACTCATACCTTGTCCACTCGCACTGGTAAATGATGTGTCACCCGGCAAAGATGCTGTCTCACTGCTGCACCCCGAAAGAGGAGAAAAATCAACACATCCTCCTCCTGAATCACACTGAATCGAGGCCTCTCGGGAACCACCGACTGGGTCGGTTAAACGTTTTCGTGAGGCTATTGGTGACACCGGTAACAACGGAGCATTTCAGCGGTCGATGACCCAGATAACACATAAAACAGGTGCACCGCACGCCGATACATCCCTAGGAGGAGTAGGATGATGTTGAGAAGGAGGAGAGGAAATCCCTCCTCCTTTGACACGCACTGTCATTGTCTCATGGCTTTTGCAACGCCGCCATCTTGTGGCCGTTTGGAGGGAGGAGTGCGTTGGAGGGTGGGCAAAACTAACAAATAAAGTTGACACCTGTCAGATGTTACTGTACTAATAAACTGTATTTTATATTTTTTAGGCAAGTAACGTATAAGAGGCTCGTATGCTTGTTGAGTTTTAGTTAGCGTGTCATTAATACTGAGCTAAAAACTGAAGTAACGGCAACAAACGTCTCTTTTGTGAGCGGACAAATTTCGTGAAGTGTTAAAAGCGTAAAACAAACATTTTTTTCGGGTAGCTCGTCGGTAGGAGATGATGTAACGTTAATAAAATCTTTTGTTATTTACAGCACGATAAGGATTTAACATGTGTAAGAAGACCCCGACCCTCCTGACCTGACGTCATCATTCTTCTTCTGCTTCTGCTTCTTCTTCTTCTTCTTCTGCTTCTTCTTCTTCTTCTGCTTCTTCTTCTTCTTTGAAATAAACTCAAACCCAGTAAGTAAGGCAAATTATTTAGCCGAGGAAATGGTTATACATTATGCTGAATTTACATATGTTTTTTTATAATAAGGACCCTGAAGAAGGCCTTTGGATTCCCTTATTAGAAAGTGGATACATTAATAGTCTAAGGTAACTTATGTACTTTTGTTTATTCCTAGTTATGGTATGCATGGCCATGTATTGATCTGTGTTTGTTTACTGTACAGGAAAAAATCATCCATTCATCCGTCCTCCATCTATTCTCCTACTGCAATAAATGGTTATAATGGCTCTTGGATCCTTGTGTTTAAGTGTGCACATTGGCTAAAAGCTCTGTCCAGTCAAACGTATACTCCCCAATTAGGCAGTGTAACAATCTTTTTTTTTAATCAATTTATTGCCATAATTTTGAATATTAAGTCTCATCATTAAAGGCTGCATGTAGTCCATTTACATTTTGCATGACTATAGAAACTCACTCACTAAAGCTGCACTTACATTTCTTGCCTTAATTTGTGATAGTTCCAAATCTACCAACAGAGTTTCTAGTAACTGCACAGGGAATATAAGTCATTCAGGGTGGAGCAGCCAGAGTCCTTACATGTACAAGAAAATGTAAACACATTATGCTGAAATCACTTCATTGGCTCTCAGTGCAATATAGAATCACTTTCAAAACCCTGCTAATATCTAAACAGCAATTAATGATTTGACTGCTAAGCAGACCAATTTTTGACTTGCTCATTGGTTATAAGCCTGTCAGGCCTCTCAGGGCATCTCGCAGATGTTTCCTAGCTGTACCCAGGATTAGATCCAAGGGTGCGTTTAGTTACTGTGGTCCTGCTCTCGAGAACAAGCTGCCTGATGACTTGAGGTCCAGCACAACTGTGTCCACATTCACATGCAAACTTAAAACCATCTCATCGTGTTATCTCCCTTTCCCAGCAGACCTTAGTGGTTTTCTGTGTAAAAACAGTGGCATTTCTCCTGTCTCCATTTAAAGGGCACACACATGCAGACACTGCTCGCAATCTAAGAGTCCGCACCTGAATCATGTCTAATCCTCCTAAATTCCCATCAAATGTAGCTTAATCAGAAGACACTACTTCCATGTGCTTTTTCTACATCAAAAAACACTGCGGCTACTTTTCTTTATTAATATTCTTAAGCATTTCCGGCTTTAGCTCATAAGCAATGATGATTTGATTCATGGTTAAACAGAACAGACAGTTGGAAAACCTCCCATAACCTCTGAAAACATCAGCAGCAGTGTTTTTTTTATCAGATCACAGCTGTAAGCATGACTGGTTAAATTTAACAAAACCACAGGAGAACAATTGCATACAGAACAGATTTAATGATTTGAAGCTAAAGTTGCTTGAAGTCCACAGGCTGAAATACAAAGGGAATATGCTTTGAGACATAATGAGGAGAACTTGAATCACCCAGACACTACCGTTTCATGACTACCCCCTGCTGAACAAGTCCCTGTGTGACCTCATAACCAGAGAATCCTGTAATAAATGACAATAGAAATACGGCAGGACTCTCATGCCACAGTTTCATGGTCCTTTCCTCTCTTTTCCCTTGATTCTGATGCAGAGGTGCAGGAAGACTTGTTGGAAAACTAAGATTTTATTATTCAAAGGTTTTGATATGAGTGATTTTGGTACAGATTATTTAAGTCTTGAAAAGAAGATCCCGCACACTGCTCTTGTTCACCTTCATGATTTATTAGTTACACTAACATTTCAGTCCCTCTGGACCTTCATCAAATATTCAACAGGCTATATCCTGCATCTTCAATTTCTCTTGGCAATTTGGGATTAGTGGGACCCCATAAGTATACAAAACTAAACATGGTCAACAATGATTAAGTCCTAGTGTACTCAAATAAGACAACAATAAAGTCCCAATGTCTACTAACAGTGTCTTAGCTTGTTACTGTTGCTAAAATTGGTCAAATTTGTTGCGATAACAAAGTACAAACATTATCAAACATAAATAAATGACTTTCAAACACAAAATGCGATCAGGTCTTGGATCTTGTCCACTTTCGTGTCAGGATCGTCTGCAGACTGACTTGGCAGAGATGGCTGCCATTTTGTTTCTTTTCACGGATTAGTGTATTGTGTCCTTACTACCACTAGATGGCACAAAAAAAAGTGTCCACGAACAAGGACAGCAGGTTTGAGTTAAGCAGAATGAAGTATAAAGTCAAGTAAACCCAAAATATGATGACACAGGGTCTCGGGAGGATATTCAAAGACACAGTATGTGTAGCCTAGTCTAAGGATCCTACCCCTTCAGTCTGCTACTCTGCATTGTCTGTGTAGCTGCCTATGTTTTGTTGCCTTGCCTCTGTTGATTGTTTTTGTTTGTATTCTGTGTTGTAATGTGTTTTTAACTGAGCCAGGCCAATTTTAACTTTAGCACAAGATGCTGCTTTTAATTCCTTTCCTGTATAAATGAAATCAAATGACAGTCATCACTCTACCTCTTAAACTTAATCTCTTAATCCAATTAGATTCCCCAAGCACACCCAGCTCCTCATCAGTCACTGATGTATTGTACATGACACTGCCTATTGCTGGAGCAATAATATTTAAAACCATTGTAACTCCAAGTACTGCATTAACATATATCCTTGCCCTACATTGTCCATTTCCTCAAATCATAAGAACTTAAAACCACAAACTTCTCCTCCATCAATCAACACTTCCTCCTGCACATCCTGCAGCGCAAGCCTGATCTTGACGCTCATTGGTCGGTTCTCCTGCCAATCCCGCCTTCGCCCCGCCCAACAACAACACGCACTGCTCACTGTTGGAAGTTGTGTTTGAAGGACACACAACAACTTGCAGAGATGAGAGAGAGGACAGCCCGAGAAAAACAACGATGAGAAACTCGTAGCCAGCATCCTGGGAAATATAAATTTACCGAGGAGGCTGTTAAACGACGTCGAGCTAATTTAGCCCTGCTAGCTAACCGTCGTCAAACTGGAGCGAGCTGAGGAAAGAAAGGGCAGTTTGTCCCCGATATATTTGCAGTTGGGGTCTTGTCGAGGACAGAAAACATGAAGTTCGCTCAGTTTTTGCTGAAAAATGGCTCCGTCGCTGGCATACCGAAACAAGTGGAGAGGTTTGCCAAGTTTTCCCCGTCTCCGCTGTCCATGAAGCAGTTCATTGACTTTGGTGAGTGTTTCTAGTGGTGTTGGACACTGTGAGCCTGCTTTCCCACACTCACATGATAGTTGCGCAGCTCACGCCATTCAGTGTCACAGTGTTAATGTATGTCCTGGTGATAGTCCTCCATAGTGTCTCTGGGGTTAGGGTTAACCTCTAACCCTAACAACATGACTGAAAGCACCATTTTGAGTTTAAGATTTTGATGACTGGTTGCATTGTGGGCATTTCAGTGACCAACAGAAGACAGCCTCAAAAAAAACTGATGTTGAAATTTATGTTACTGCTACCTCAGCACACAATAAAGCAAATATTGTCGTCATATTTTTTCATTTTATTTGCGCAACAGGTACCTCCTTTAAGGAAAGACCACATCTACAAATAATCCTGGGTAGATTTCCTCTAAATATCAAGCAAAGGTTGCTGCTGTGTCTTTGTCTTGTGTTTTGACAGGATGGGGTCAAAAGTTGTATGCTGGCTCAGTGTTTTATTTTCCTGTCTCTGTCCCCGCATGTGACTGCAGGCTCGGCCAATGCATGTGAGAAGACCTCCTTTGTGTTCCTGCGGCAGGAGCTTCCTGTCAGACTGGCCAACATCATGAAGGAAATTGATTTCCTCCCTGACAAGCTCCTCGGCACTCCATCCCTAAAGCTCCTCATCAGCTGGTAGGATTCCTAGGCTACCCTGCATACTGTGTCTTTTAATACAACCTGTTGGATACCTGACAAAAGTCCAGAGGGACTGAAATGTCAGTATAACTAATACATTGTGAAGCTGAGTTAAAGCAGTGTGCGGGATCTTCTTTTCAAGACTTAAATAATCTTAGTTTTCCAACAAGTCTTCCTGCAACTCTGCATCAGAATCAAAGCAAAAGAGAGGGCAGGGCCATGAAACTGTGGCATGAGAGTCCTGCTGTATTTCTATTGTCACTTTTTACAGGATTCCCTGGTTGTACAAGGTCACACGGGGACTTGTTCAGCAGGGGGTAGTCATGAAACGGTAGTGTCTGGGTGATTCAAGTTCTCCTCATTATGTCTCAAAGCATATTCCCTTTGTATTTCAGCCTGTGGACTTCAAGCAACTTTAGCTTCAAATCATTAAATCTGTTTTGTATGCAATTGTTCTCCTGTGGTTTTGTTAAATTTAACCAGTCATGCTTACAGCTGTGATCTGATAAAAACACTGCTGTTGATGTTTTCAGAGGTTATGTGAGGTTTTCCAACTGTCTGTTCTGTTTATCCATGAAACGAATCACCTCCTCGCTCACCCCGCCGTTGTCTGAGCACTGTCTGGCTCGATGCCATCGATCTGGGAGTGTACTTTATTTATACTGGATAGGCTAATGTACCGGCTGTTGTCATGGTGGTATGTTATTCTTGTGTAATATAGCTTAAATGATTATGTGTATGCTCCAGTTTCATGTTGCGCCATCAAGATGCAGCACCGTTTTGGAATTTTGGAGAATTCATGCTACGTGGTGCATGGCAGCATTTGTTTGTAGTTAGAAAATTCCCACAGAGTTATGCTGACATGTGCGAATCTGCGTGCACACGCCCATTTCAAGGTACATGTTGTAAAGAAGAGTGAAAGGCTGTAAACATTGGGGGTTGCAGCCAAGTACATGTGTGTACATAGGGTAATTATGTTTGTTGTAGGTTTTCAGTTGTAATCATTTTCACTTGGATTTTGTTTTTCCACCATAGCTGCTACTTCTTGGTCACATTAAAATAATTCTATTCTGCAGGAGACTTCACCCTAGCATGTTGATTATCACGTTGAGACATGTTAGGATTACCATCATTACCCCACCCTGCTCTTCTTATAAGAGCCACAGGAGTGTCTATATATGGCTGTGTACCTCCTTCACTGTGGCTTTCTCTTCTCACTACGGCAGAGCTCTTTGGTTGCCAGCAAAGAGTAGATCTGTCTCTTGTTAATGTTGTCTAAGGGCAGAGAGGTCATGCCTTGATATTTCCTGGCAAGCTTGCAAAACCACAAGTCACAAAATAGTCTATTTCAGGATGTACATCTGTTTGCATGACGGGACTTAATCCAAAATTTGAGTGCTGAAGGTCAATTGAGGGACAAACCTAGCACATTGAAATCATAGTCAGTCACACTGCTGTTCACCTTTCACCCAGTTTCTCTGCTGTGAGACAGCATGAGAGAGTGTGACTCAAACAACTCAGCACTTGAGTCCTCTGCATCCACTGGTCTACAGACAAGCTCTTTGATAAAATAAGCAACTGTTATCCAAAGAGGAGACATTGTTATTTTAAGCATGTGGAAATACACAGTTGTGAAACTGGTTAAGAATTTTAAGCATGTCTAGTCTAGCAGAAATTCACTGCTTGCTGAGTAGTTTTTAATGCTTGCCTGTCTCTTATTTTCTTCTGAAGTCCACCCTTTTGTGTCCACCAGGTATTCACAGAGTTTGTTGGAGATTGTAGATTTTTTAGAAAAGGATCCAGATGACAAGGATGTCCTGAAAAGGTAAGTCATTTACAGACACTTTCCAAGACATACGTACTGCTTGTGTAGACCTTCACCATGTCCCTGTCTAGTTGTTTTGTTGCTGTTACCAATCCAGTTGGTTAATTCTTCAGTAACTGCCAACACTAATCCAGTAATCCAGGAATTATTTAACTGCCTATTTTCGACCTCACACTACAAAGACAGAATCAGTCCAAATTGTGATCTCACTCACAGTTCTTGAAGGCCACCGTCAGACTCAAAGACTGAAAAAGAAAAGAAGAAGCTCCATTTAAAGTCTAGTGTGTAGGCTTTAGGGGGATCTATCGGCAGAAGTGAAATACATTATTCATAATTATACTTTTATTTGTGTATAATCACCGAAAAATTAGAATCTCTGTGATTTTGTTAGCTAAGAATGAGCCCTTCCTATCTGCATACAGAGTGGGACCACCAGGTTGTACTGCCATTTTTCTAAAGTTGCCAAGACTGGACAAACCAAACAGTGGTACTAGAGAGGGACTTTTCACATTTTCACGTTATTTGAAGCAGGGTTTGGTGCCTGTCGATGTGCCCTGAAGGATTTAAACATCTTGGACAAATGGGAAAAAGGCTGGTCAAATATTATCTGTGCTAACGGTGCTTACATGTAAATAACAATTGATAGTACTGCTACACCATGTAAATAAACCAGCGTAACCACTTCAAAGATGGGTGAGCACTTGCCATCTTCATGCGTTATTAGCGATGGTCATTTGCCAGAAATTTTTAGCTCCCTTGTGATCTCCCCTGCAGCCAGCTGCCACCTTATTTAGGTTGTTGCAGTGAAATGATGAGGTATAACAAACAACTCCATAAATCAGCTGTACTTCGTCCATTGCTGCGCTTTCAAAGTGAGTGATAGGAATTAATAGAAACAAAAAGTACAGCTCAAGACGCTGCTCAGCAACACTCACAGCCAGTTTGGATATTCCAATCAAGAAAAGTGCAATCCATCTGATTTTGTCGCTGACGCTCTCTTGCATTGTTTTAGAACATGGTGGGAATTATTTTAACCAGACATTAAGACTGAAGAGATTGAAATGTGATGGACTTTCACAGATCGTCCCAGTCAAAAGTGGTAATTACCAGATAATGTCAATACTGGTACATTGGAGCAAAGTTTTCTGAAGTCACATTCCTTGTATGTGCACACGTACTTTAACTCTTTATCAG
The DNA here is from genome assembly GCA_035609425.1 of Epinephelus awoara. Taxonomy (NCBI): domain Eukaryota; kingdom Metazoa; phylum Chordata; class Actinopteri; order Perciformes; family Serranidae; genus Epinephelus; species Epinephelus awoara. The sequence goes on along the minus strand of CM069310.1, from coordinate 12,527,376 downwards.
ATACCAAATGTTAGAGCATGTTTTACTGCTTTCAACCCAGTGCCCAGTGCCATTCACACTGCTGGTTACATATACCCCAATAATCCTAGTGCACTGTACTTCCTGCCCTCACACACTCACACACCCATCGTGTCTGTGCCCTCCCAGCTTCACACGGACTCTGGTAAACGTCCGTAATCGACACAACAACGTGGTGCCCACCATGGCTCAGGGTGTGGTGGAGTACAAGGAGGCCTTTGGCGTGGACCCTGTCACCAACCAGAACGTTCAGTACTTCCTGGACCGCTTCTACATGAGCCGCATCTCCACACGCATGCTCATGAACCAGCACAGTCAGTATAGCACTCGGTGATTGACTGTGAGTTAATCAACACAGTTGCTCACACATGAAGCTCATGTCATAAGATTAAAGCCAACGTGTGATAATGTTTGAGAGCTGGGATTTAGAAATGTCACAGCACATTTTGTCCTTTTTGTCTCATTGTTTCTGATGTGATTTTTAAGATTTAATGCTGCTTTAAATAAATATTTACAAATGCAGAAAATCCATGGACAAAGAATTGTATCTCTACGGATTTTGAGTCACACACATTTGTTGCTTTGTGCCCTGTAGCATTAATCTTCGAAGGCAGCGTGAACCCAGCCCATCCTAAACACATAGGCAGCATCGACCCCACATGTGACGTCGTGGAGGTAGTCAAAGGTAATGAATAATCTTTCTCAGCTCCAATATGTCATCTATACATACACATTCATACATACCCTGTATGTGTTATCTACTTTCCCTCAGTCTCTGTTTGTACAGATTCATGATTGTTTGACCTTTTATCATCTGATATTTTTAGAGTCAATACACAGAGTGGGAAGTGAAAACACCCACCTTTTCGATGTTGTGTAAACTGATGCACAGAAAGACGGAAACATATGGTCCTCCGCTGTTGTTCGCCATTCTCTCACGTTTTAAAGTAACCACAGAGTTTTTGTTTTGCTCTCTAGATGCCTATGAGACTTCAAAGATGCTGTGTGAGCAGTATTACCTGACCTCTCCTGATATGCAGATCATAGAAGTCAATTGTAAGTCTTAAAAAACAATCTTCATGTATTTGCAGATGTTTTTTATCCACATTTCTTTGTAGATATCTGTGTGAGAGGGAAGTTGTGCTGGTGTGCTCTTGAAAATTCAACTAAACCTTTTAGGATTAATCTGTTTTGGCTTAAGTGAGGCTCCCGGTGTCTGTGTCCTGTTAGTTGGGCCTGCCAAGAGCTGGCATCAGCGTCAGGCATTCCTCCATTTAATTCATTATCTACAGATAATGTGACAACCTAACTAGAGCAGGGAAAGGCTTTATTTTATCACGTGTATGCTCATACATCTGGGGTGGGAAAACATTAAAAACTGTGGGTAGTATGATTAATGTACATGCATAATGAGACTATGTCAAAACTGAGTGTATGTGTATTTTATGCCACAGCATCGGCAATAGCCATGGCTGGAGGCATCATGTTTTCGCGTTCATTCTCATGAACATGATATCTCAAGAACGCCCTGGGGAAATTTCTTCAAATTTGATAACGTTACGTTACATAACGTTAAAGTTACAGTGGTTACTGAAAATGAGTCGAATAAAGTTGTCACTCATCTGACAATAGCAATGTGCTTTCCTATGCTGTGACAACAGTGTGTGGATGAGGTATTACAGTAAGTTGATAAATTTTACACATGCAGCAGCTAGCTAGTTAGTTAGCTTGCTAATTCCACCATGTTATCATGCTACATTGGTTAGAAAAAATGAGGAATACAGTAATACAGGACTCTCAGCATCCACGGCTCTGTCAGCATGCCTGCGGCTATTCATTTCGAAAGGGGAAATATTCACACTTATGTCATCACTCACTCAAACCAATGGCGTAAAATCATCATCCACGCACTCACTTACTCACTCACAGACAGACTTTCATGTTTATAGGGCTGGCCTCACATGCTGCTGTCCAGTCAAAAGAGACTAATATACTGTATAGATTAGTAGAATATGTGGTTTAGTAGAATAAGTGTGATAGTTATTGATACAATATGTTCTATAACTGAATCCATAAACCAAAGTCCTGCTGCAGAATGAGTCAGAACATGCACCAGGGCTTTTAATATAAACTGTACATACTAGGCCAGCATGTCTTGGCAGACATGTTCTAGATTATATAAATCGAAATGATGAATGGAGTTACAATGTCCTTTTCTTTGTTTAATTTGGCAGGAATGGCTTTATTTTTTTTCCACTGATGTTGAAAATGTTTGTCTCAGGCTAGAGTTAATGTGTAGTTTTGTAATGCATGCAGTTGTCTTAGAGGTCTGCTTTCAAGCACTGGTGTACTTTTCAGTCAGGATATCAGGGTTATTGATTTGTCATGGTTTAAACATATTTCCACATTTAGGAAAGGTGTCTTTTTTCCCATGTGATCAGTTTTATTCAATTTTTTCACAGCCAAAACCCCCGACCAGGACCTCCACATTGTCTATGTGCCATCCCATCTCTATCATATGCTGTTTGAGCTTTTCAAGGTACAGTGCCCAGCAACCCTGAAAACTAGACTTATATTATTCATCACCACATGTCTGCTCACTTGTTTTGTGATCTGCTTCTCTGTCAGAACGCCATGAGAGCTACAGTAGAGACCCATGAGACGAGCCCAACGTTGCCCCCGATCAAAGTGCAAGTCTCACTGGGAACTGAGGACCTCACTATCAAGGTAGATAAGTACACAGAGTTAAGGTTTGATCACAAATTTACACTAAAGGCAACACTGCACAGGAAATCAGGTTAAAATTACACCAGCAAACAAGTGTTGTTCCAGTCACTGCCATCAACTATACTGTGTACTGTATGACCTGATTCACAAAGCATGACACTGTTTAGATTCCATTCAAATGGCAAATGCTTAAGAGCTGTTGAGTTCACTGCTACCAGAACAATGAGAGGAGCCTTGTTGATATAAAATACCTCCCCTTTATTTTTAGATGTCTGACAAAGGAGGCGGAGTCCCTCTGAGGAAGATCGAGCGCCTGTTCAGCTATATGTACTCCACGGCACCCAGTCCAGTCCACGTAGACAACTCTCGCAATGCACCACTGGTGAGACTAAACCTGCCTTCAGTGTTGTCTTAGTCAATGCACTGTATGCTACAAGGCTACAAGCTTGCTTTTGCATTTAATCCCAAGGTTTCAACTGGGATTACAAGTTATCTAAATGGTTAATCTCACAAAGACTCCCACAGCTGAGCAAGGTTGCACATTAGCTTATTACGGAGAGGAATGCAGTCTGCAACATTGCATTGGATTAAACTGTAACCATGAGATAAACACAAGACCTGTCCACACCACAAACCCTCCACAACATCCACCTTAATTTTTAAAAAAACTACTAAATAAATATAAATATACTACGATACTGTTGTTTTCCGTCAGGCTGGTTTTGGCTATGGCCTGCCCATCTCCCGTCTGTATGCCAGGTACTTTCAGGGAGACCTGCAGCTCTACTCTATGGAGGGCTACGGCACCTCAGCTGTCATATACTTGAAGGTGAGAACTGCACTACCTCCACACACACTGTCAGAAATAACCTTGACAGCCAAGTTGGTGTAGAGTTCACGTATATATTTACTGTCAGCTGCACAAGGTTGATTGACCGAGTGGTGTCAGATGTGGCGTAGCTGTGTAATACAGACAATTCACTGCTAATGTGTGTCATGTTGTATGTTATAACTCACCACAGAGACACATTTGCTGTCTCTACTTTAAGGGACAGTTCACCTCAAAATAAAAAATACATATTTTCCTCTTACCTGTAGTTTTGGTGCTCAAGCGCCAGAAATATACACTTTAAAAACTCATCAGCAATGTCTCTTTTTCGGAAATCTTGACCCGGTTACTCAAGATAATCCACAAACCTAATGAGCAGTTTCATGCACAGGCTTTTTTCTTACTACCAAACTATGCCTGATAACCGCATCATCGCACAGAAGGAAGCGTGCATCTACTCATGTATGAGAGGCTTGTGCTTGTGACAGCTTGAGATGTAAACAATATTGGCTTCCTCCTCGGCTGAGCTGTAACGTTAGCTAGCTCATTGGTGCCATGTGAGCCAGCATTAGATGCACGCTTCCATCTACACAGTGATATGGTTGGTGGGTGTAATTCAGTGGAAAGAAAATAGTTCCAGGGTCAAGGTCTGTTGATAGTCTTGAGTAATCAGGTCATGATTTTTGGACAGAGACATTGCTGTTATGTTTTTCAGGAGTATTTTTGGAGCTTTGAGTACCACAAGCTGAGTGTCATGTAGTTTCATTATACTCAGAAAGGCAGACATCTCTACAGTTGATATCTCCAACACTCTGCAACTTACAACAAAACTATCTAGACTGATGAATAGCACTGCAGATAAGGGGGAAAAGATTTTTTTTCCTAGGTTCTAAGGTGAACTGTCCCTTTTAGGGGTGTATGGACGGATCTTTGAAGGAAAACCCAATGAGAAATTACCTGGAACTGATTGTAAATCAAGCATACATGTCTTTGTGAAAAGGCCAATAAGTACCCTTCTGTTGCGTATTACAGGCCTTGTCCTCAGAGTCAGTCGAGAGACTTCCTGTTTTCAACAAGTCAGCCTTACGGCATTACCAGACGACCATAGAGGCTGATGACTGGTGCATGCCCAGCAAGGATCCAAAGAGACTGGGCAATTCCAAGAGGACTCTGTGATGGTGGACTGAAGGAGGACACAATAAATGTAAGAAGACAAAGAGGATCCATGTTGGAAGAAATGGATAAGCTTGTACTGTAAGTGGAAGAAGGCACCAAAGGCTTTCAGCAGCTGAACCTGGACTTGTTTATGTGGATTCCTTTGTCGCATAGGAGAGAGAAATCTGGATAAAGGAAATGGTTATCATTGGTGTGGAGAACCAGATTAATGCACCGAAATAACTGAGATGAGATATTCCAACCACCCTGCAGACGATTTCATTTTACCATACAATGATTACAGGCTGCTAATGGCAATGGAACTAGTATTAATCTCCCTTTGCCTCACTCATTACACTCAGTTATCACTTATAATACCATGGTAACACTTGCAAGTAAGCATGCTGTTTGTGTTTATGTAACTTTTTTTTCTTTCACAATCTTAAGTTTGGCACACGGTCTTTGGTCAGTGTCCTGGGTAAAGTTTTGTAGGCTAAGTGTGTATCGATGCCTTGAAACACCCAGCCAAAACCAGCTGCAGCAGGGTCACTTGAGTTAAACAAAATGGGAACATGCTCAACAACTCCAGCATAAACACCAGGGGAGCAAAGTCTGTTCCTCTACTTATGTTCATGGAGGCATTTCAGTCATTTTTAACTTGTAGCATTGCTTCACTCACACAACTTCTGCATTTAAGTGGAGTTCAGCTCTTGTACAACCACAGCATTTTAGAGATGCCAGAAGAAGAATTTGCACTGGTTATGCGTGGTATAAAGTGATAGTATTTTTGCTTTGATGACATCAATGTAAATTTTTAGTCTTTAAGCTTCTTTAATATAAGGTGTAAAAAAGAATATGGTTCTTTTAATGTATGTCAGTAAGCTACCTACCTTAGCCTTCAATCTATGCAGGCTGCGACCATTTTAAAAGTTGGAATATTGTGAATAATATTTGATGGATGTTTGGTTCCGCAGAGCAAAAATGATTAAGTGCCTTTCTGGAGAAGTGGAATTGTTATAACATAGCATTGCAGCATATGTGAAGTTAATTTGTACGGTTGAACTGTGAGTAATTATATTTTAACTGTAAAACTGCCAAGTGAAAGCTGTACTACACAATAATAATTCTCCTCTGTTGAAACTGGTGTGAAGTTAATCGCAGCAGGAGTGAAAATACACACTTTTTAAACTGTTTCCAAGAAACTTTTCAGTGTTTCTCTGAGAGTAACTGTAGACCTGCAGTCACTAGATAATATCATGCTAAGTGTTTTGTAATGATGCATGTGTTGTATATTTAATAACCCACTTTAGAGGGTGTAAAGGCCTTTGTGAAATGTCAAATGCTTTAGTGCTGATCTAACAGATATTGCCTTATCTGTATCGAACAATTTCACGTTTTTCCATGTCTTCATTACAAACCAGTCAAGCGTTCAAACACTGTACTCCTCAATTCAGTCAGTTTGTAGTGTTTAGCATTGCTCTTGTTGGTTAAAATATGAATCTTTAGCTTTAGACTTTTATCATGATTTGTGAACTGTCTGTGCACCAACAGACACGTGTGCATTTTAAACTGTATAAACATTAATCTCAAAAGCCACGTGTGACTGTACTGAAGTTGTGGTTCGCCACTAAAAGGACCAGTGAATGTAGAAAATAAAAATCTCACTTCTCAACACATCATTTCTTGTGCCTTGTGCAGCTCATGGTGTGTTTATGAACTTAACCCTGTGCTTCTATTCGGACCGGAAAGATGTCATTAGAAATTAAGTTGTTGATAGTATGTTGAGGACACAGCTCCATGTGCCACTGCTCTCTAACATGTCTGAAAGTTGTTTTCTCCCTCTGACTCCCTCATCTCCCCCCGCAGCTTGTTTTTAGGAAATTTTGCTCTGTTTGTCTGTCACCATTGCAGACACAGTTCAGTGGCTTTTTTCATGGCCAGCTGCCAATAGGGGTTTGAGAACTGGCTGTCCTGCTCTGTTGCGCCCCTTCATTAGTGTGCCCACATGTCGTGCTCTATTCTGGTTTTGTTACTTTTCTCTACTTGTCTCTCTTAATTCCGTTTTCCTGCTCATTGAGGCACGATTGGCATGGCAGGAATACAAACACAGCGTTATGCAAGCTCATTTTCAAAGATAAGAGAATAAAAAATAAGATCACTGCAATTTCAGAATCGCTACAGCGGTCAGGTTCAGTTAAATGCGAAACCCATTTCCCTCTTCCTGTTATTAAAATGCATGATTTAAGTATATAATCTCCCGCCGCCTGACTTTTACTGGTCTATTTAAAGAGCTCAGGGAATCACGTCTGACCCTGAAGTCATCCAGACAATGTTCCCTGTACAAGAGATGTCTGCTCAGCCACACCTGTCTATGTGTATGATCTATGGACTGCCATAATGTTCCTGATGATTACACCAACAGCTCACCACTGGTACAAACTGCTGTTGTAAGATGGTGAGGTCACTGATCCTGGCAAGGGTGTAGTTTTCTTAAACACTGCAGGACACACATATGAGACGGGGGTTTGGGGTTCCTCCACCAATGTGTGCCTTTTCTGCATTGATTTATAGTGTAAATGCCTTTAATTTTGTTAAAATAAAAGTCCTCTGCTACTTCCATGGGACAAAAGCACATGTTGTAAATACTGAGGGGGATGTATCCCCTGCATCCCCCCTAAAATGTACGCCTATGGATCCCAGTTGCCTCTAATTATTTGGCATAAAAGATATGACACTAACCCATGGATCCTGGGATGGTTCAAAGAATTGCAGGACAAACCATCCAAGCTGTATCAATGTGCACCGACTGGAGATGAAGAAAATGCTCCTATCCAAATGTAGCCTTCATCTTTATGATTCGTGAGACTGCCTGTTCATTTTCTCCTCTTTCTCCCCTTCAACAACATCACTGTACAATAGCTCAGCAGTGCCTCTGTGCTCAGACGACAGCCTCAGTCTTGCATGCTACCCTGTTTTGCACTGGTTCCCTATCTGGGGGTCCAGACCCCCACTAGGGGTCGCCAAAGCTTTGCAGAAGGTTGTGAGGCCTCTAAAAATATATATACAGTAGACCTGTATCTCGTTTTTTTAAAGTTTAGTTTATTATACAAGATATTATTTTTTAAAAATCTCACAGAATAAGGGCACAGTGAATCCTGAACACAACCTATGTTCACAGAGCCTTCACTCTGCTAACGTCTTGTCCTGCATTAGAAAAAAATGCAGTTAAAACCTGTTAAGTATGTATGACTGTTAAAAATGTAAAAAAAAATAAAAAAAAATGAAATAACAATTAGTACATAATACGGACAGAAAATCTTAAAGGAAGTCCCTATTGTAAGGAAAACTCATCCTTGATGCAATGACTTGCTAAAATTCCTCCAGATCATTTGTTTTACGCAAACGTCCGGCAGTTGTTGAGTTCAATATTTGGGTTGATTATACAGTTTATCACTTGTTCTGTGCTGATATTGTTATGCATGAAATATAATATGAAATAGCCATAAAATATGTCACTCAGTCAGTGATTGTCGGCCGTGGTTTGGTTAATGGCTCAGGTCACAATTAAAGGTCTACCTGAGACTTTTCAAGGTTGGTTTAGTCGTCTTCCTTTAGATGAGAATCTACCTTTGACGTCAGGATGTAAAGCAGCTCAAAGAGAGCATCTGGTGTTGAGTTAAGTTGGATATTCTTATAAATCTTGACAAGGATATTATTACCATCACTGTTTTGCAGAGTGACCTCTATTTTGAGGGAGATCTGAGTTTTAATTTTATTTCCGGACAACCACAAAATAGTGCCTGTACACGGTTTCATGTGCAGACCACTGGAAAAAAACAAGCACTTGTTGTGGAGGGCTTTGTCAAGTGTTTGCTCTGTAAATAGTGGGGCATCACGGGAGCATGAGCAGGACAGGGAGCATTCAGACAGGTTGCCAGGTAGATCTGTATTCCCTGAAGTACGATGCAGCACTGTGATAGAGAGTAAAAGATAAATTGTCTTTACTGACACTCATGCCACTTTAAAAGAGACGAATAAGGCCTCTGTGGAAGGTGAGAGACATAAATAACACAGGGATTACGGAAATTGAGGTTGTGAAGCCCAGCGGGCAAAAAATTCTCACTTGTCAGTCACTATAAATGATTATTATTAGACTAAGTTGCACAGCAGTTTTCATCAGCATATTGCTATTTGCTCACCTGTCACTCAAATTACTGCGTATTTCTGGTTGAATGGTCAATCCATTCATAATTTGGGCTTAGTTGAATGGCGTCCTTTGTCATGTCCAGCCTCAGATCAACTTCATTAATCAGTTTATAGCAAGTGATGTGATTAGAGTTCAACTCCGGCAAGACAACGTGCATGTAGTTCTTCAATACTGTCAAACACCTAAGAGGGATTTCTTATGTTCCAGACAAAGGCCTCTGGGAATGTTAGGCAAAAACAAAAAAGGCACATGTGTTAGTCATTAAACATCAATGGTTAGTACCAGCTCCGACTAGCAGCATTTTAATTTTCCACAGTCTGCAGACAGGAAGTAAATGTTTGATTACGATCATCAGTATCGTCCCTTCCTGAACAAAAAGTCTCTCCATCAGTACAGTATCCCCTCAGGTTCCAGCAGTAAATATTTCTTAATGGGAGATGGCAGAGGCAGCTGCGCTATACCTCTGTGGCAGGACGTTGCCAGGCTGAGTCTGATGGCACATCTGGTCAGGTGAAGCAGGCTGCGAGGCGTGTTGGAGCAAACAGCAAACATGGAGTCGTAGAAGTCTTTATGTCGCTGAGGAAGCAAAGAAAAACAGATTGTGGAGTCTTTTAAACAAAGACAGTAGTGACATTCTTACTACTTGCCCGGTTCTACACTGAACACACGCTTCATACTACCTGGTAGCAGTCATCAGGAATGGCGGCTCTCCACTTCTTTGTGGGCTTCAAACGTTCATAAGAGTTGACCATGACTTCCACCGCTCTGGGGTAGTCACAGCAGGTCTGCAACACCTGCACAAAGCAACACACAACATGAAGACCGATCAACATGTGATCAGCCATAGATACTGTAGGTATTGTTTAAAATATGATCTAATAACATCTGTTTGATCTCTCACCTTGTGGAACTGGGGTGGGTAGATCCGTGCTGCGTTGAAGTTGAGCAGCAGCTGATAGCAGAGCTCAGGTATGGCCATGGGCCTGACACCGGTCACTTTGAGGAGATACTGAATGGGGGCACAGCCGTTGATGTCCATGGATCGTGTGTCTGCTCCGGCCTCCAGCAGCATCTGCATCAGGACGTGATCGCAGTTCCAGGACGCCTTGTGAAGAGCTGTTTTATTGTCCTCTTCTCGGAGGTTGGGATCTAAAACAGACGTGAAATGTTGTAGAAAACAAAGCAATACAAGCACAAAAGTCCCCCCCAAAAAACTCACCTGCATGGTGGTCCAGCAAGAGACGACAGACGAGATGGTGATCTTGGCTGTAGGTTTGCTCTTTAGCGTCAAAAGCCCAGAAGCACGCAGTCATCAGGGCAGTCTCCTGGAGAGAGTTGACCGCATTGACAGATGCGCCGTGGGCCAAGTAGAGAGCCACCAGCTCTGGGATGCCAAATCTGGCTGCTGTGTGTAAAGGTGTCACCTCCTCATTGTTGTTGCTGGGCTCATTGACGTTTGCACCTCCATGGGGGAAAAGAAATGGTTATTTAGTTTGAGGGCATAAAACATTATTGGCTACTGTGGCTTTCCAATAAACTCCATACTTAACTTCTTTTCATTGTATCTTTATGCATTTCCACCCTAATTTTTAACTATTAATTTCCTTGTTCTTGCTTCATTTTTAATGTCTTTTGAATGCAACTTTAATGTTTTCTTAATGCCTTATGTTTAATGTATTTTTATGCCCCTGTAAAGCACTTTGAATTCCCTTGTGTCTGAACGGTGTTCCATAAATAACCTTGCCCTGCCTTGTCTTTGAATGCACTCTCATCCTTCTACTAATATATCCATCTACCCGTGCATCCTTCCCTCCTGACCTTTGAGGATTAGCTGCTTTGCACAGTCCACAGACTCCCTGGTGATGCAGTAGTGCAGGGCCGTGTGTCCGCTCAGCGACAGGCTGTTGACTTTTGCCCTGTGAGCCAAAAGCAAGGCGACACACTCGCTGTTGGAGACCTCGCAGGCGACGTGCAGCGGCGTCTTCCCGTTGGGCATCCGGTTGATGGCTGCGCCTTCCTGAATGAGCATCAGAGCTGTTTCCACAGCATTGTACATCACACATACATGAATGGCCATCGCCCAAGACTTCTCCAGTTTGTAGCCTGGGAGCCAGTAACCTGTGGTAAGTAAGATGAAAATGTAAGTTTGTTTTGAGGCCTTGTGGAGCTACTTTGACAATCTTGAAAATACATAATCTTTTTCTTGAAAATACATAATCTTTCACAACTCATCTTTCTTGGACTTAACACTTGATAGCCTAGCATGGCAAACATTACAGTTGCTGCTGGTGCAATGTGGATCTCATCCTACTTCCTCCATACCTTGTTTATATGAGGCAAGCACCATGCTGGGGTCCTCCACCTCCAGCACAGTGTCAATATCTAATTTCCTGGTGTGCAGAATCCGTATGACCTCCTGGGCATTGTTGGCCTGCAGGGCTTCAGTGAACTGTCGCTTCAGCTGTTTCTCAGCCAGTTGTCTGGGGCTCAGCTCCTCCATGAGCTCCCTAAAAGTAGGCCTTCGCTCCTCGTATGGCACTGCCAAACCAGCCGGCCCGGACACTAATGCTGTCCACACGGCGTGGAGGAGATTAGAAAGAAATGTGCAAATGGTGATAATGAAGGTGTCAATCATACCCACACCAGAAGGCCTCCAGAAGCCCCTGCCATCAGATAAAGGAGGTGTAGGAGGAAGGAATACGGAAATGAAGAAGGGCAACAAGTGACAGGAGGGAGTCGTCAGAGAGAGAAAAATAGCCCTGGAGTGAAATTAGGCTGAATATAAATAGAAAGGCGAGAGGGAGGGGCTGGAGAGCTACAGCTGACTGTGGTTGACTCCAGGTCAGCCAGTCTGCTGAGATGTCCACTGGGAGAAAGGCATGAGGCAGAGGAGGGTCACATGGTAAAGATAACAGGCCATGTGAACATGTTTTGGAGAGAAATCTTCTTGTTCTCGTCTATTCTATCTTAACACGACGATCAGGTTTACTATGATAAATGCTACACAGAGAAGAATGAAAAAGGAACAATCATAAACAGTCAAAACATGAATTTTGCACACCGCCCTGCTGCATGAGACCCAATTTCTGTCATGCTTAAAGGGACAGTTCACCCTTAAATCAAAAAGTACGTATTTTTCTTCTTACCTGTAATGCTATTTTTCAATCTAGATTGTTTTGTCATTAACAGCGTCCTCCTCGGCTGAGCTCTCATGTTAGCTAGCCCAGACGTAAGCTAGCAGCAGATGCACGCTTCCTTCTGCGCAGTGATACGCACAAAAAAATAGTTCCTACACGAAACTGCTCGCAACAAGGTCTGTGGATTATCTTGAGTATCTAGGTAATGATTTCTGGAGAGAGACATTGCTGTTGAGTTTTTTGTCACTTCGAGCACCACAAGCAGAGTGCCATCTAGTTCCATTATAAATGAGGGAAGGCGGACATCTCTAAAGCCAATATCTCCAACACCAAAACAATCTAGACAGATAAATAGCACTAAAGGTAAGAGGGAAATTTTAATTATGACCATTCATACTATGTAGAGAAAGTCAGACACATGGTGAAAAAAAGAAGAAACAAAAGCAAACTAGGGACAGTGACCGCACATTTTATTCAGTGTGACAGGTAGCTGCCCTTTCAAACTTTTCAGAATGCGAAAAAGAGAGCAAGGTTAAGACAAAAAAAGAGGGGGAGGAGTAGGAAGAGAATAAGCACAGCTTTTTTTAAAAGAGTGAAAGCATGGCTAGCAGTTTGTGGTGATTATCTTTTGCTCTCTATGAACATTAAAGACAAACCCTTCCAAACATGACTCAAACCCCCCGCCAGGAGCACCAGGGATCTCATCCATATGTTGGTTTCCATCATGCCTAGGCAAGCTCAGTCAAGCACATAGAAAAGATCACATTTTGGCCTCAGGTGTGACCTTTTTAGCCTCCTCAGCCCTCAGACAAACTGTGCACACACACTGACACGATAGAAAACAAGGCTTCTTTAGGATTCTTACAGCGTATTGCTCTCAGTGTTTTACTATACATACAAAAGAGTGCAGTCGGGCGGACTGACTTGACAGAGGTGGGGGTGGGGGGGTATTCACAGAAAGGTTCAAGTGTTACAAAATATTCCATAAGAATACATCATGAGCAGTTTATTGAAGTTGCACTGGAGCAGCACTATGGTTGTATTAGAGGAAAAACCACAAGCACGATGGGGGAGTATTACTGCGTTTTGCGTTTCCAAACTTTACGTCCTTCATTTGATAACAACCATTCGAATCTAAAATTACTTTTAATGAACAGGTTTAATTATATTTTGGCAATAGGAAGTAATCATACAATTCTGGATAAATCATTGTTAGGTGTTAATAATACTCTTATTTTGTATAAGTTATCATAAACAGTAGTCAGTTGCTTCATTAAATACAGAAATAAATAAATAATAACATTAACAGATCAGTGATACCTGTATTACTGTGGCATTGCACGGAGGTATCTGTAACCCCTACTATTATTCATATCCTTAACCTGTTAACAGTTCACCAGATGGTGCCCTTGAGACAAAAGGGAATCATAACCAAAGCTGCCTTCATGTTTTTTGTTTTTTTTTTAATCACGGTGACACTGGTGTCTCTATATTTGCTGTAAACCTACGGAATGATTCTCGGGAATGCTAAAGAAGTAACACAGGGAACATGTCTCTCGGTGAGCGCCGTAATCCTAAAACAAGAACTGCATTAAGTACATACATCAAAATAATTTCAAAGGTATATATTTTTTTATCTAACAAGTAAATCAAATGTTAACTGAACCAGTTTCATAGGAAAATTATAACTACATTGCATCCATGAGGTGCAATTTCCAGTATAACATCAGGATCATTTTTAAGACAATTTCTGGACTCACTGCATCTGTCCTCGATCACGGAGATGACTCGTCTATATGGCAGCATTCCTAAATATTATTCAGAGAGTCCAAAAGTAATTTGCGTGGTGAACTTTGACCTGTGATTTTTTTATGAAAGAAAAAATTAAAGAACAATTAGAAATGTTTACTCTACTGTATGTGTTTCGACACTCACACAGAAGCGGGTAGAGGTCAGAAAAATTCTACTTCTCTAGAATTTCTAAAGGCAGCGGCGGGGTTTTACTTTGTTATTGAGAGAGAATATAAAAAGAGGTCAAAAGCAGGTTACAAGCGGTGTCAAAGCAACATTATGCATATAAGCAGGAAGTTTCGTTTTGACTTTTTTTTGTTTGTTTTTGTGGTACAGGTTTGGTAAATTACAAATTTCATGATTACATTGTACCTGAAGTCTCCATTAGAACCAGTCCAATGAGTTACAGTATGTCCTTGTCGTCATTCATACCTTGTGAACTGCCTTAGTATGGTACGTGTTTACTGTAAGGAGCATTGGACGAGCCAGTGCCGAGGTTCAATTTACAGTGTTTGCACTTCCAGTGTTCTTGCAAGTACTGAGAGAGTTTGTTTCTTAAAGTGAAACTTGGTTCCTGCTTCAGCTCCCATTGGAGAGTTCCAGTGTCGCCTCCTTCAGTAGTGAAAGTAAGCAGCATGGGGACACCCAGTGGTGGGAGATGAGTACTGCCTCATACACTCCACCACACAGGCCTGACCTGTCTGTGCTTCATCAAAGCAATAGAGCGGTTCCACTGATCTATGTATCTGAACAGGATGTACATAAGTCTATCAAAATGGCACATAAGACATATTTGTATTTATCACTGTACATGGTCGTCATGTCTACAGGTGCTGTGATGGGTGACGGCTTTGAGGATGATATGGGATGAGGATGAGATGAACTTTTCACAGATTTACTCTGGATTTGAATAAATAATCCTAATTTACAGCAGTAAACAGTAAAATAAATAGAACAGAGTAAAATCTTAAATGGCTAAAAACACAGGATGAGGTGTAAAATGAGCCAAATGAACGGGGGCAGGTTCCTATCACCCAACTGCTCGTTTTGGTTTGATTTGCTTGGTGAAAAAGTCACTCAGCGATCTCCGACAGTTGGGCGTGTAGCTCCACCACTGAGAACTATTGAACTACTGAGCAGGCGTCCCTCAGGGTTCTTTTGTGGGGCCTGCTGACGTTCTGTTCCTCGAGATGCTACTTGGTGTGGTGCTACAGTAAAGCGGGAGGTGATCTAACGGTGCGCTTCACTCTGCTGCGCTTTCTTTGCGCGCTTCTTTCTGCTGCTGCTCCAGCTCTCTCTTCCGTAGCTTTTCGCGCTGTTTCTCCACTTTCTCTCGGTTCCTCTTGGCCTTCTCCATCAGAACTCTAAGATCTTTGATCTTTTTCTTGATCAGGGCACGATCCTGGGAAGAAGTGACTCCAAGGGCCTGAAACAAATAACGGCACATAAGTATCTGTCTTTCTTTGGTCTACCCACGTACCATTAATATCAAAATTGTAATGGTACTGTAATGGTACTGTAATATACCTGTGGCATCTAGTGTATATGTATGTGTTCACAATATATGTAGGAAACATATTTAACTTACCTTGAGCTCAGGACTCTCCAGCTGCAGCAGCTGTTCTCCATCTATGTTTTTGGCAGTGAATTCTGGGATGTATTGTTCTAAGTTGAGGCCCATAAGCCAGCGGGCCACTTGCTGGGACGTCCACTCTGTAATGCAGCGGTTCTGCCACTGGCACTGCTTTGGAAACTGTCCCTCGTCCAGGATCTGAACATGTACAACAGGGAGAGAAGCAAATTAGATGCAAAACTTTCCAGCTCTTACATGCAGTATTTAACCATGCACTCAAAGTCTATCCTCTTCGAACGCTTAATGATGATAAGTATACTTAAAATCTATACTATACTATAGAACTATAGTACTATATTCTGTTGCAACCAATCACTACACAGTTTACAGTCACAACACATACTACTCTGTGGGAAAATCAATCTTCACCATAAATGATGTGTGGGAATGAAACACAGACAAATACTCGACAGACACATGAAGACATTCATGCAGTAAAATGCAGGTCTCACCTCGTCGTCTATCATATCCAGACTCTGAATGTGGCAGCATTGAAAACAACAGAAGATGACTGGGGTTGTTAACAGGGACAAAACAATGGGGCTTACACTACAGCAGCCAAGATCAACATTTGAACACAATGAGCCAAAGCTGGTGCATTGATTTTTAGCTTGTTGTTTTCTGCCAGAGGAATATGAGAGAAGCTTCTTCCTGTAAGGATGTTTGTCTTTCTTTATATCCATTAAGGTCAAAAATGGGGGCAAGTTTATATCTTGAATAATTATGTAAACTAGTGGTTCCCAACTGGTGGATCGTGGTCCAAAAGTGGGTCACGGGTCCATTCTGAATGTGTCAAGTTTGTAAAAAACAAAAACACAAACACACTTTAATGTTATATACAGTGAATTTCTGTCACAGAGCTTTTAATTTGAAGTGCTTTTTCCTGCTGTAGAGTGAGTGACTAACGGAGAGCTACTTGACAGAGACAACAAACTAGCTTGACGACATGGCCAGACACAAGTATGATGCCGAGTGTACTTAACTGTGTTGACCATGACCTAATGACTAAGGAGAAATCTGGACCCTGTGGCTGGACCAGTTGGGAACCACTGCTCTAGACTTTAAAAAGAACAATTTCATTCAGTTTTCTACACGGATATTAATGAAATGCTGAGACCTACTGTATTATAAAATGTTTTCTTACACCCAGTAAAATCAAAAAGGCCTCACAACCTCCTGTGAAGCTTTGGCGACCCCTAGTGGGGGTCAGGACCCCAGGTTAGGATCCAGTGGTCAGAGCATTATGGCCACAATTGAATTAATGAGTGATTAAATTGCTCTTGTATTTAAAGGGCTGTACCTCCGATGCGGTAAAATCAAATCTCATGTATATAATTTGTTTGACAATACATTTCATCGTCAGAAAATATGTTCAACTTGTACGTGTACCTCATCTGAGGAGAGCACGAGAGTGTGCGAGCGTCCCGACATCTTGGCTTCACTCAGCAGGCCGCTGATCTCCACCGAGCTGCTGCTGCTGGCACTCAGATCATCGTTCAAAGTGGGTCCCTGAGAAATCAACAACACACTTATAAGACTGGTGCCGAGAGCCAACTGGCTCCGAGGCTGTATTTAGTTGATTAGATGGAGAGCTTCGCTACTTCTATTTCTTAAAACAGAACGACAGGATGAGGAGTGAATGAATCGGAGAGAATGAAGACTTTCCCTCTGAGCACACACTGTTATGACTGATGTGCTTCTTCCCAATATTTGACAGTCAATAAAAAGTACATTAGACTAATATATTTAAGCTGTTAGACTGTGCGACGTCAGGGTTGTGCACATCCCTCACTTTTAAGATGTTCCATTATTGCACAAACTGTGAATGTGATTAGTGGTGGGAAATGATGTAGCTGGATGCTATCCAATTTGAAAAAAAAATCTCTCTCTCTGTCCTTGTGAGTGTGCCAGAGTGCGGACATTTATGGAGTGACAGTATTAAGATCTAAGATCTGTGCTCAAACATGCAGAGACAAGCTGCTGCAGAGAAATATGGACTATCAGGAGGAGAAAAACTAATGATTGGAGCAATAATTTTTGTAGAGCATCTGTGAGGCCTCTTTTTCTCTTCCTGGAATATACAGTATTTAACAGATTTAATGAGTGTCAAAGACAAAGTGTTACATTATATTTACATAGGAATTTGAGTCAAAAGTGTAGAGCTTCATCTTACATTAAGCTGTATGCTGTAGCTTTAAGCAGTTCTTTGAATCTCAGTGCCGTCTGAGGTAAAAGTGAAGCTAATCTTACACGTTCAGACTTTCAGCTCTCTGAGCTGCGTCCTCACTTAAAAGCTCCACATAACTATTAATGCGAATACATTCTGCATTGATTTCTCTTCTGATGTGCACTCGTCTCAAGCTGAGAGCATGGAGAGAGGAAAAGGACTGGATTGGTGCAGGATCAAAAATAATCTCCTTTTTAATCCTACGGTGAGCACATCTGATTTTACACAGGATTAGAAACAGTTTTTACACAAGTTCCTACACCGCAACGAATGCCCATGTTAACAACTTTAATTTAACTGTGTCAGTATGATATGAAGCTGATTGAAGACGCATTAAGAGACAACTGATTTGCTCAAAAATTGGAATTTAATACTTAAAAACAGATCATTTGATTGCTAAAATGGACATTCTTTACAGTGTCGCTAAAGACGTAGTTATGATTTTAAGAGATGTTCAGGATTATGTAGGAATACTTGTTGATTTTCTTGCAGTTAATAATGCAATTAAGCATTCCTGTGATTGGAGTACAACAATTCCCCTTATTATAAACCATGTTTACCTTTTAACTCATTTCAGTTTCTGTGGATTAAGGTATAATTGAACAAAACACAAAATAATACAATACCAAGTAATATGAATAGGAGAAGAAGTGGGGCCATGTGAGGGAGGTCTGTTCAGTAAAAAATAGCACAACACATCAAAACTAAACGCCATGCCATAAGGAAACATGTCAACAAGCTATATCTGTCTGACAAAAAGCCCACTGACTGGACTTATAGTCACATAACACAGTGTCCTTTAATGTCCTCACTGTAAAACGTCTGTAAAGTGAATCAATATTAGCCCAGTGCACAGCAGCCAAACCTCATGTACCTTGGCCTTGAGTTTCTCTGGACTGTCCTCTGCTGACGGCTCTGTGGAGCTGAGAGAGAGAAATGGAGGGAGGGGGGAATTCAATAGAGGTCAGTGGTGACGATTATTGTACAGCACCTTCATAAACAGTTTCTGGACCTGGACTCACTGAGGAGAGCTACAGCTAAAAACATCCAGATGTTCTGCTGGGTCTCACAATGTGTCACTCTACAGTTTGATGCAGTTATTTACCTGTTTCCAGGTGAGGCTCTGGGATCTTTGTCCGTCACTTTAGTTTTCCTGAGGGAGGACCTGAACAGAACAAATGCAGAGTGAGAAAATAACATCTGACTGAACAGATCCAGGTTGTAACAGAACTACTGAGAATCTTTTCGGTGCTTTGCTTTGTCTAACTATGGAATTATGATAAACTTAACTACAGTCAAAACTGACATTAGTGATCACATCTGTCAGGTTTGAATAGATTACTATAAGCTGATGACGAGTAGGGATGCACGATAATGATGGCACGTCATCTGTATCAGCCAATATTGACTTTAAAATGAACTTTCAGAATCGGCCAGCATGCTTTTTCTTAATTTGTACAATGAATGAATATCACATTCACTGAAAAGCATGTCTCCATCTGCTGGTGGGCCATCACGATAAGAGTATGCATGCAAAGTCCTCAGAAGAGACTTGATGTTCAGTAAAATTAGGTAGGGAATAAAGTGGATATGGCAGCACGGTGGTGCAGTGGTTAGCATTGGCGCCTAACAGCAAGAGGGTTCCTGGTTTGAATCCAGGGCGGGGGAGTCCTTCTGTGTGGAGTTTGCATGTTCTCCCTGTGTCAGCGTCGGTTTTCTCCAGGTACTCCAGCTTCCTCCCACAGTCCAAAGACATGCTGGTGAATTGGTGACTGAATTGGTGTCCGTAGGTGTGAATGTGAGTGTGAATGATTGTCTGTCTCTATGTGTCAGCCCTGTGATAGTCTGGTGACCTGTCCAGGGTGTACCCCGCCTCTCACCCAATGTCAGCTGGGATAGGCTCCCCTAACAGGATATGCAGTTATGGAAAATGAATGAATGAAGTGGATGTATCGATATCAGTTTCAGTTATGAAATGAGTCAAATGTACTGTGACATATTGGCAAATCAGATATCGGAAAAATTCACTATCTTGCATCCCTAATGACTAGTATAACCAATGGTTCTTTTTCTTAATTTCTCATGCAGAATTGGCTTTATCACATTTATCACATAAACATGAAGTAATGAAATGGATAGCTTCGCTATTTACTGAATTTTTATTGACTGTTTCAAAATACAGTACAGCTGTTATGGAGGCATTATGTGGCCAGGTATTATCAATCCACACGAGAGGGCGGCTTCAACCTCTGTGCATTTATTTTCTGGCTCTATCATGAGCATCAACGACTGTTTCTGGTTATTTGAGCAGACTTCTTTTACACTGAGGGAAAATTACTTCTTTCTTTCCGTCATGATTTTAATGTGCATGCAGCGCCAGCATCAGGTAGCCAGAAACAGATGGGTCACCGTGAGGCAAAGTATCAAAAAAGTAAAGTTAAAAAAAATAAATAAATAACTGCAGTTTTCCCATATGTTGTCTTGTATGGAAAGACCCCAAATGAACACTGTAAGGCTTCTTGATAAGTATAATTATTTAAACAGTGTTTGTACAGGAATGACCTTATCCCAAGCTTTTCGATCCACATAAGTAAATTATCTAAATCCGATTGTGTCCCAAATAATCACGCAAAATGACAAATAAATATTTTTTTCCTACTGTACACATTAGTTGGTGGGTGTACAACTTCAAACAAAAACATGGCATTCCACTATTTGTCATCTTACCCTGGATCCAGAGCCTGTTTATGTTCCTCCACACTGTGAAAAGGGCTCGACTTCGCAGGAGACTGAGAGCCTGTGATCACAAACACCCCGCACTTATTACTCCCACGTCAAGTGATGAGTCGACATAGTTACAAATGTATCTGTGACCATGTGATGCTTCATTATTAGATGTAGCGAAGCTGCATGAGTACTAACCAGTGGTGAAAGGCGGCTGCAGTGTTCGTCTGGGGGAGCTTTCCGCGCTGCCGGGGGCCCTGAGGACTGCGGCTCCTCCGTCGCAAGAGGTGGCGCTACGAATCGAACCGGATCGACTGTGTGCCGGACTGCCGTGTCCCTCTGAGACCTGAAGACAGACGTAAAGGGACAGAAAGAGGACAAGAAGAAGAAGAAGAAGAAGAAGAAGAGAGATGAAGCAAATGAAGGAGAGGGTAGTGGGAAATGGGAGGAAGGGTATGAAAATGTGAAAATGTGAAAGCAAAGGCTCAAAGCGGTCACAGAAACAAAGTGCAATCAAAGGAAAAGTGATCTGAACAGCCAGTGCTGCAGACTAATCGGAAAGAAGTCACTTGACATACTTTCATTTCTAATTCCTCGCCCTCTTTTTTCCCCTGGAAGCCTCGCCACTGTCTGGTTACTGTGTTCCTGCCAA
This sequence comes from Epinephelus awoara, assembly GCA_035609425.1. Lineage (NCBI taxonomy): Eukaryota > Metazoa > Chordata > Actinopteri > Perciformes > Serranidae > Epinephelus > Epinephelus awoara. The sequence continues at coordinate 12,506,276 of CM069310.1, read as the reverse complement.
TTCTGATCCAGTTCTCAAAGTTGCTTATCCAATCTGAACTCATTGCTGCTCTGGCTGAGTTAAGTGACAGCATTAGTCAGACGAGAGCCTTTCATCCAGAAAAAGACTGCGGCCGTTATTATCACACTGGGAGAGACAATAAGTCGTGACAGCGCCACAGACTCAATTAGTGCCGCGGAGCAACACGTAGCAATTAATCCATTAAAGAAATAAAGTGGAATGGACAGGGGTTAAAGACACACAAAGGGGCCGATGAACACACACACACACATATACACAAACACACACTGATTAAAACACCCTGTGGTTTAAGAATGGTCTATTGAGAATAATGTAATTAAAACACACATCTGGTTGATACTTCAACAGATGTTCTTAAAAAAAGAAATCTGTCGGTCCCTGAAAAAAAGCAAAACGTGCAGGTGCGTGTGTTTCGATACAAACCTCTCCCTCTGTGGAGCTGAGGCTGTCACGGGCGACTCCTCTGTAGCTCTTCTTTTTGCTGGGTGAATTGGGAGAGCCCTCCTTCAGATCTGGAACCACACACACACACACACACACACACACACACACACACAGGGAAATGAGAGTGAACAAAACAGCAATTTAGCTCGACAAAGTTAAAAGAAAAAACTGTGTGATCCACTGGTTTAACAAAAGCATTTGTCCATCAATGATGTGCGTGTTTTCCCTTGTTTTAGTCTTATTAAGAGGCACTTAATTTGGTGTGGCCCCGGTGCTGACACCCCTGTTAAATAAGTCCATTAAGAAAACATAGACGCATTTAAAATATCAAGTCTTCCCTCAGAAGTAACACCATCAATTAGGCAGGCAATTATCATTTTCCTGCGTGTTCCCTGAGTGCACAGGGAGATGCTGTCAGAGGAGACAAAAACTCAAATCGTTTAGATTCAACTGATCGTTTCAGCAGGTTCTGTCGTCTCCTCCCACGTGCTCTGTCTTTCATTTATATCCTGTTCCAGCCGTCTCCCTCAATCCCCCCTTTTTAATATTGCATAATGGGCTGCCTCAGTCGGATCAGTGCGGATCCATTCACTCCGTTATCCCGTCTGCAGTGTACAGTATCAGATGCGGCGCTTCTGTGTGCACGCTGTCCTGACAGATGCAGTGACTGAAATAAAGCCAGCGGAGCTTAAAAAGACTTGAGGACAACAAAACCAGACAGATGTGCTCAGAAGGGATTACGTGTTTGTTTCTGTTTGCGGAGGTCCTAAGTGAACATAGAGTCAGGGGTGAAAGTGTGTGTGAAGGCTGAGGCAAGGGGAGGAGAGGAGGATGTGAGCGTAAGAAATCCAGGTCTCACTGTGTGTGTAAGAGAGTCTAAACTTCTGAATGCCCTTCATGGGGCAAGAGGAGTCAATAAACTACAGAGGCTAAAAAAAGGTAACGGTTGCATTTTAGGGACAAAATTGCTCAGTTGATACTTTATCTAAACAGCGAATGCAGAGGGGAAACTATGAAGGTTTATTTAAAGGTATACTATGCAAGATTGTCAGATACTGTTTGTTAATAGTCAGAGAAAGTGAAAGTAGATTTATTCTAGCTTAGTGTCTCGCTGTACTTCTTTTTGTCTGTGCTGTGTCTCTTGGATGCCTGCTGTTTACAGTCTGGCACCTCTCCTGACTTCACCTGAGCGCTGTGGGGTTACACATCCATAAATGTCCCGAACACAGACAATAAGAAGAAAATAGGAAAATAAAACCAGAGGGCAGAGTCTCTGCAGATAAATACACCTTTAAGACTGTATATCAGACATAAATATGAGGAGATGCAGGTGTTACAGCACACTCTTCTATTTGAGGTGTCGTGGCTTTCATTAAATGATTACTTTACATTTTGGGAAACAGATATATCAACACTACTCTCATGTCTGTCAGCTCAATATGAAACTGGAGCCAAGAGAAGAGAAAGACTGGGAACAGGAGGAAACAGCTAGCCGAACAGAAACTCTTAAGCTCAATAAATAACAAGTTATATTTTGTTTGTTTGATCGGTACAAAAGCCATAGTGTAATATTGACAAGTTGTGGTTGCCAGGAAACCAGCGGAAACTGCAAGAAGTCAAAGACGAGCACAGGTTGAAGCTGCTCCCATCAGTGAGCGGTGCTGTGTCGAATGTAAGGCAGCAGATATTACTGAAGTTGTAATAAGCATCACAATTCAATCCTGCTGCAGTAACACCTGGTGTCTCTGCTGGTAATGTTCTGCCATTAGTAAAAGTAATTACTGGATGTAACCTCAATTGTATGTGTACGAGAGCTGCAAGGAGAGAAAGAGGGAGTGAGACAGCACCTGGACGTAGCAAGAGAGATATGACCTCTGGACAAAGCAAGGCTAGCTGTTCCCTTCTGTTTCCAGTCTTTATGCTATGCTTAGCTAATCGGCTGCTGGCTCAACCTTCATATTTAATGACGGTGGTATCGATCTTCATGACACAAACTTCTCTCTAACATGTGGAACAATTCCTTCAAATCAATATCATAATAATGATCCTGGCAGAGAGCAGTCCCCTCACACACACACACACACACACACCTCTGGCCTGTGCCACAACCCTTTTGGGGCTGTGCTGCTGAGCGCTGAGCCTCTCGGCACTGTTGCTGTTGTTGTTGTTGACCTGGATGCCGTTCTGCTTCATCAGCTGCATTAGCTCAGACTCTAATGCTGCAATCTGTAGAGGGAGAGGAACCGATCAATGTTAATCAGCCCGAGGTGTTTACCTGTCAAAACAGTTGCTTTAAAAGCACCGAAACACGGCCTACATGATGAGGAGCACATTATTCATCTTTTGATTTAGTTTGAAAATACTCAAGTCTCTTACAGGCGCTGGCTACATGTAAGTGCACATGAAAAGCACAAGTGAAGCACTATGTCAGTTTAGTTAAAGCATAACTCTCCCGTCTTGCACTTAGCTTAAATTCCAGAATTTACTGTTTTTCCACCACTCTTGCTTGTAACACTTCACCATTCACCCTTTCCATTGCAGTGCAGTGGGAGAGTGAGTGCTCACTGTGCAGAATAATAAAGGGGGACAGTCGGGTTGACTGCCCATTCAACTGTGGGGCATGGCCTGCGACTTGAGCGGAAAACAACACAACTGCCATGTTTTAAGACTGGGAAAGCAGAAAATCAATATAGAGTTTGACAGTGGAGCCGACCACGGGCCCCTGGACACCTCCAGCCCACCTGCTGTCACTGTTCAAGGAGGACTGTGGCAGAAGTGGCACTTTTAAGCCTCGCAGAGAGAAAGCAGTCATAATGGACTGCTGTTATTGAGCTTCTTTAACATGTTGATCACTGAGTTTGTTTTTGTTTTCTCTTATAGCCCTGACACACCAAGCCAACGGTTAGCCAGTGTCACCTGTCACGTTATTTTTTGGGGTGCGTCTGACACTGTTTTTCTGCAGATTCAGCAAACTGAAGTAGTGTCAGACATGGCACAGCCCATCAGTGAATGAAGTCCCTCTGATTGGTAGTTCAGCTCAGTGCACGAGAACAGAAATGGAAGTGAGGAAAGCAAACAAACGGCTAAAGTCAGGAGGGTGTTAGATTGCAACAAAAAATATTTTAGCAGAAACTGTTCAGAATTGTTTGTATTATTGTTCGCTAGCACATAAATATCTTTGTTTTACAACATCAAGTTTTGTTGTTAATGTGCTAACTTGCTGACTAGCGTCTTGAATCCGTCCTATTGGTCTTCCAGGTTCCCTTTTTCAATGACTTTGAATTTCACAGATAAGAAAAAAATAAATTGTAAAGACAGTAAAGCCTCAACTAAAATAGCATTTTAAGTCTTGTGTGTGATTTATCCTTCAGGATTTATCCAGGTTTCATATGAGAAGAGGAAATCTTCACTCATCAGTAGGCTAATTCATACAATGTAAAATGCCATAGGCTTGTGCTAATAATGTTAGCATGTTGTATTTGTGGGGAAAATGTGTCCAGATAAAGACAAGTGTTTGTTTGTGAATGCTGTGAGTTAAAGTGAAGCTGATTTGTGTACTTGTATTTGAAAAATTGTCTCTATTAAGCCATGTTTAATGTGTGTTTAATGTGTGTTTTGAATCAACTAAGCTTTACAGCACTTTGCAGAAACCTCCGCCGCCAACTAGTGTTTTGGAGGTGTAACTGCAGAGTGACACAGACACGCCACAGCACAAATATAAATGTTTAAAACGATGTAGGCGACGTGCGTAGGGTCTACGCACAACCATAAATCTTGCTTTATTTCCTCTCATGCAGGCGCAGAACCTGCATGCCAGTTGGCAGTTGGATTTAGTCTTCTTGGTGTATTTAAGTGCAACTTTTTGGTCGAGGCATAGGCAACATAAGGCGACTCAACAGTCGTCCTTGTCACCACTAGTTCTTTGATGTCAGTTTGGTGTGTCTGGGCCTTTACACATTTCCTGGCTATGCTATAAAAGAAAAAAAATACCTGCATAAATATATGTTATGTGCAAAACCCGAGAATCTTGATCATTAGGCACAGAGAAGAACTGCAGTGTTCATTAGTTAGTTTTCACTTCAGGGATTTCTGTGTTGTTTTGAGGCCAATATGCAGAATTGTGCAGACACGGACGGAACAGCTAAAACGCATAAATGCATACAGGGAAAGAAGGAGGTGAGAGATAGACAAAGTAAGTTAAGCAGATCTGTTTTACCCTGACTTGCAGTCCCTGGATCTCAGCCAGGTGAGCTTTTTCTGCCTCCTCCAGCCGCCTCCTCTCCGCATCCTCCTTCTGGATAAACTCCACCTCTCTGTGGAGATGAAAGGGAGGGGAGATCGTAATGTGGTGAGTAGGCGTGTGCTAACACAGGAAAACGAGATGCATTTATGTGTGTGTGTGTGTGTGTGTGTGTGTGTGTGTGTGTGTGTGTGTGTACAAGTTTAGCCATGTGTGACAGTGCCTGCCTTTAGTTTCAGCTGTGGCGATAAGGGAGCTGAGGCTGTTTTAGGATTTCAGCGTGACTTCACTCTGACCCTGCTGCTCACACTGAACACAAACAACACATACCTACAACTAAAATGCACACACACATATTTTCATCCCTAAGAATACTAAATTCATCCGTGTCCTCATGCCTGCTTTGCCCTTGGTCTGTGAGCTCGCTGTCCCTCCTCTGCAGCTCAGTCCTCTGTTACAGATCAGCATGGAGAGTTTGTTTCATCAGTTAGCTTTCATTTGGCCTGCAGGGCCGGAGCCAATTAGAGGCAGTCAGACTGGAGCTGAGCAGGAGAGGTTGTGATGGGACTGACCAAAGAGATCAACGCACTGAAAAGCAGGAGGGCTGCGCTGCATGAGAATGGAGACTCGGCTCTTACTGTTGAAATGGGATAAGACTTTGGCTATAAAAAGAGCCGCTCTGCCTCACAGATAGAAATGCAGTGGATATTCTCTTTTCTGTTCACTGAAGCAAGAGAGGCTATAAAAGGGAATAATGAAGGAAGTCATCTAAAATTATTTATTAAAGCGTACGTTTAATGGCAGGGGACGGCGCAATGACCTAATTTAAAGAAAAGCTTCCACTGTATGAGTTTTAATAGACATGTAAATGATGTTTCAAGAGCCTCTTTGATCAAGTCAAGGAGACAGAGCTGGTTTAAAAGAGGTGAGTAAACAGAAGTTTCTAACGGCATTATGTTACACTGAACTGTGACAACCAAAGCAAAAGACTGACCTAGTCGGACCTGAAACAGAAGAGACAGACTAAAGAAGCATCAGGGGAAGCTGTCTAAGCTTCCCCTGATGTGATGTATAAATTACTCACATACTCACATGCCTTAATCACTGGTGTTGGATGTGTGGCACATAAACTGTATAAAAAGAATAGACATGTTCCCAAAAAAGTGAAGCCAAAACACCTCAACTGCCCCCTGGTAGCTGGCTGCTATAGGTAATAAACCCCGCCCCCTCCAGGGCCTCTTTCAGCAAGTCAGATGGGACATGGGCAAAACTAAAAAAAGCACAGTAGACTTGAAATCAGTTTTTCCAAGGTCGTTCTCATCATGATGATGTACGTTTATGTGTTCATTTTTCTGGTAAGTTTTCTGAACTCAATGCCATGACTCAACTTCTTGATCACCACTGCGCAGACTCTGGCTCCAAATGATGGCACCAGCACAAAATGGTAGCAGCTGTATCTGGGATACAGTGAGGGCAAGTGGGGATGCATTGCCCATCTTCATATAAAGATATTAATTTGGCATTGTTTAGGTAAGTGGTCTTCAAAATAAGGTCTGACTTTCTGTGGTCCTCGTCCAAACAAAATGAGGAAATCAATTTTAAGTGTACCTCAGTAGGAGAATACAAGCTCAGTTATAGTAACTTTGGGTTCTTATCCCACCTCTGTTGTTCCCTTGCACGCACAGCACTGTAGATAATCACACACTTTCAAACAAAACAACAAAAATGCATCTTTATTGAGGTCAAACTGTGTTTAAACTCGTAAAAGTTTAAAATGCCTTGCCACAGTCTTGCATATTCAGACTATATTCCTCCCCCATTCCTCCATCACAGATCAGGATGTCCGGTTTAATCCAGGTTCACTCACTTCTGCTGGAAGTCTTTGATGAGTTTCTTGGCTTTGTTGTACTTCTTCTCCAGAGCTTGGTACTGAGCCTGCGCCTCCTTCAGGTGCTCGTTGACTGTGTGGCAGAGGGTCTGCGCCTCGATCCAGTAGCTCTCCAGCTTCAGCATCCTCTCCTTGTTCTCCTCGATGCTGGCCTTCAGCTGGCTCTTCTCCTTCTCCCAGCGCTGCTTCTCCCTCTCCACTGACGCCAGCTGGAAGGGGACAAAAACAACTTTAGCTTGTGAGTAAGAAATCCCAGACAATGTTTGTTTTTTTATTTAATTTTTTAAAAAAGGTACCGTGGTTCGGAATAAGAGCTTTCATATTCTATCTTGCACAGTTTGTCCTTCAAACCGAAGCATTAGTGGTTGCATTTTTTTACTGTCTGCAGCTACATGAAAGAGATTTTTAAAATTGGGAATGACATCAAACAAAGATGGTCAATGAGAAACGCTTCACAAAAACTCCTTTTACAGCAAAGTCTGTACTGAGAGCACAAATTGCATCAATTCTCAGTAAAAGTGGAATCTACTCTCAATCTTGAAACATTTTTTAGGCACCGCTTCTCTGATTAGTTTAATCACATCAACTCTCAGCACATTAATTTGGGGATTAATGAAATTAGGCACTTAACATTTTACAGAGCATTTCAATTATATCCTTCAGATGTGTATATAGGTAAACATGCGCACACAGAGCTGTGCAGAAAAAGAAGTAAACAGCAGGTGCTTTAGTCAACATTTGCAGAGGCAACTATAGCACGGCTTACAAGAAGCATGATTAGATTCCTGAACAGCTTCTGTTTTACCAAAATAATCTGCTTCCTGTTTCTAAAGACCAAAATCTATTCCTAAACCCCTGCCCCCGTGTTGCCCTGACACCAGTCCCACATCCATTTACAAATTGTTTGAACTCCCGGCAAACTTCCGTCACATGCACCCACAACCAGCCCTCGCACTGACAGTTTTAATCTCTTACCTTGTTTTTGAGCTTCTGGATCTCGGCCTCGGTCACTGTGTGTTTGATCTGGAGCTGTTGGAAGCAGAGGCAGAGAAAAGAGAGAAGATAGGAGAGAAAAAGAGAGGGCGGTCAGATAATCAAATGCATGGCTGCGCAGGCTCTCTTTGCTGTCGATACAGTGTGACGGACGGAGGCAGTCGACCCTGTCCTCCCCTGACAGCATCCCGGCGCCTGCACTGACACACACTCTCAGAGGAATGGGAAGGAGATGCAGGAGATAGAGAAAGATAGTTTTAAAAAATTACTTAAGATAGCAGTACAATTAAAAATTCATACATTATTCCAACAAGGAAAAAAAAGTCATGTCTAAGCTGTTAAAATCTCAAGACAAAAAGGCGAGTGTACTTTCTGAAGTGTAAAATATCAGATGGATGGAGCTGGAAATTGAGAGAGAGCGACAAAGGAGTTATGCATGGGAGCTGAGATGAGCAGTCATTTACAGGCAGACAGAGAGGCAGAGAGATAATGACAGAGCAGACATAAAAGAGAAGAGGAGATGGCGGGAAAAGAAGTGGATATGGAAGAAGAGATATGGAAATGGGAGCAAATAAGAGCTCTAGTAAGTGAGGCAGAAATAGAGAAAAAGGAAAAGAGGGACATTAGGAGCTATGGGAAAGTTTCAAGTGTAACAATACTGACAATGACCGTACTCTCTCTCACCATTTAAAGTCGATTTCTCTTTCACTTTAAAGGATAGGTTCACAAAAAGGCTGTCTTTAAAGGTGTAAAACCTGCACCCCATTGTTTCATGTTTTTGTATCGTGACCGGCGAAACAGGCAACAATATAACAACTCGGGACAGGCGCGTCCCCTCAATTTACATACTTGTTTTGCCACCTACTGGCTAAGATTGTTATCACTGTTGTGTGCATTATGGAAAATTGGTGTGATATTTGACCCCGGCTTTAATTTTGACAAATAAATAAATGCAGCAGTAAAAGCCAACTCCGCACCATTTCCAAAATCAAGCGCTCTCTCTCTCCCACATTATGGAAAATGACTGAATGAAATGTTTCTCTGTATCGTTTGCTTGTTCCATTCTGTTTTGTGTCCAAATCTCATTGTGAAATCTCATGAGAGGCGACTTGTTGCATAAAGAAAATAGTGGAAATGTTAGTGTAAGTGACAGTTGGAGAGAGCAGTGCCGGTAAGATTTTCAGTGTCATGGTTGAATATTAACCGATTTCAATAGTGCGAAAAAGTCTGCGAGATTTCAGAACAAGACTTCTCCTTGAGCAAGACTTGGACACAAAACAGGCGGAGGGTGCAGAACAATATTTCACTTCTCTGTAGGTTATTTCCCATAATGATGTCAGACATTTATGATATCAATCTGAGCCTGTCAGTGGCAAAATCAAGCACTTGTGAATGTTAATTTATGGGGCGCACCTGCCGCAACTCAACTCAAATCTATTTATAAAGCACATTTAAAAACAACTCACACTGACCAAAGTGCTGCACAAAAGGAATAAAATGCTAAAAACACAAACATAACTGTCAGGTACACAGCTCACACCTTTAGAGACACAACACACACAGGCATGCGTCAGGGAAAACCACATCTGGGGGATTCAAACGCTAATGAATAAAAGTAGGTTTTGAGCCTGGACTTAAACGAGTCAATGGTGGGGGCAGATCTGATTGGGAGGGGATGCTGTTCCACAGTTTGGGGGCACACACAGCAAAGGCACGATCACCCCTGAGCTTACATCTGGAGCGTGGGATAGCCAGGAGCCCCAGGTCAGCTGACCTGAGGGACCTGGGCGTAGAATAGGGTGTTAGAAGGTCTGCGATGTAGGATGGCGCCAGACCATTAAGGGCTGTGTGCACAAACAGGAGAACCTTAAAGTCTGAACTTTACAGGCCGCCAGTGGAGAGAGGCCAAAACAGGTGTGATATTGTCTCTCCTCCGGGTTCCTGCGAGGAGTCTGGCAGCGGCGTTCTGAACCAGCTGGAGACGGGACAGAGAGGACTGACTGATACCGGTGTACAGAGAGTTACAGTAACGGGAGGAGATGAGAGCGTGGGTGACTGTGTCCAGGTCTTTGAGGGAGAGAGAGAGAGCTTGATTTTGGAAATGGTGCGGAGTTGGCTTTTACTGCTGCATTTATTTATTTGTCAAAATTAAAGCCGGGGTCAAATATCACACCAAGATTTTTGACATGCGATTAGAAAGGCTGGACCAATTTAAAAAAAAACAAAAAACTGTTGCTCCCAAACCTACAAATCACTTTGACACAAAAACCTGGGAAAACAGGATCCAAGGTGAAAAATATCAGAGCTCTCCTTTAAACAACAGCCCACATGTTTGTTGATTATAACACTTTTTGCTCCCTTCTTAATTTGCCTCTAATGTAAGAGTTGGGGGACAAAAGTTTATCGCAAGTTGTTATAAGGCTTCAAGAGTCTGAATTAGACTAATTAGGTGGGTGTCTTCTAAAGTTACAGTCTTTTTAATGCCAAATTCCTGCCTTGTGTTACTATCCCTCCACTGCAGCTCAGCATAGACACACTGTCAGGGGAAACACAAAGAACAAATCTGTCCCAGTAGACTGTAACTTCGGAAGATACCTACTTGATTTAATTCAATCAGACTGCTAAAGCTTCATATTAAATTTAGATCACAGTGAGGACAGGCTGCCCCCCCACACCACCACTGGAAGAACATGGAGAGCATCTTTAATGTCCAGAAATGATTACAGCAAACTGTTTCAGTCAGTCAATCAAAGTACATACGGGCATGTCACACATAAACCTATACTTTATTACAACGTAAGGAAATTCACATTTGGACCATGATTTTACTCACAACATAACAAAGCAACACGGATTATCTTAAACAATTTCCTCACAGCTCAGAGAGGCCTTTCACTTATCTTGACACCCTGATTAGACATTTTAACAATGTTCAGCTGTGCAGCGGGGCTACATGGAGATTAAGCAATGACTCGTGAAATTGCGCCAAGTGTAAATCTGAAATTTGGTTAAATGCTCAGAAAATCTATGCTCAACATACATACCATATTAGAGTCAGTGCATGTCATCATCCTGATTATCATTTTAATTTAAATTTACATCTGCTGATGATTAGACCAAGACCTCTTTCTGAGGTGAGCTGACTAAGACTGGGATTTAAAGGGAGTATTTAGTGATGTGTGTGTGTGTGTGTGTGTGTGTGTGTGTACCCAGAAGAGTATGAGTAAATCAGTCAATACGTCTGTGTTGACTGAGGCATTATTAATTACACTTGGCTCCGAAGCATAAGTCAAAACATCATCAAACAGTAAATGGACGTGAGCAGCAGCCTGGTAGGGAACAATATTTTAAAAGAGGACGTTAAGAGGATAAAAAAGAGATTTTTATGTGTGAACTACATGAGCACTTTTACTAACACATCTTTTTTGTTTTATGTTTTAATGCTTATTTCCCACTGCATGCATTCTTTTTGCCCTGCGTGTGTAAAAGGCAGCAAAGGAAAAAAAGAAGAAGTGAGAAATGGTAGTGGCCTTTAAATGAAAAAGGTAAAAGCCACACTCTGGGTGACAGAAGTCAACCTGCAGAGAAAATGAGGAAATAGCAAAATGTATACATCCTTTGACCAGGGACTGCATTATAGTTTCACTCGATATCCCCCTGCGGTGCCTGCAGTGCAGCTGAAGCCATTTGTTAAATGTGTCATACAGCTATTGTGGCGGTCTACAGAAAGGCTCAAGCGATGCCAAAAATATCGCTGGAGTGCTCAATCAATATTAGCGGCTTCTCGGCAGCATAAAAAAAAAGCAGAAACGTGTTAACAGCCAGTGAATTCATGTTCCGTTTTTATCGCTGTGGTTTTTAAGGTGAGTTCATTGAAAGCGATGGAGGCAAAAGTTCAACAAAATGTGCTTCTATTCTCAGAGGCCAGTCTTTTTAAGAGTTGCCAAGATCAGGATACAAATCGATTCAAATACAGGTTTAAAGTGTTAGCTCCCTCTTCTCATCTGTGGGTCTTAACTAAACATGGGTAATTAGAGATGTAATGAGCATAGGTCTTACATCGCTTTTGTATTCACGCTCTAATCATCCAGATTAGGAATTAGAGAGAGTAAGCGGATCTTAGATCTCGACAAAAGAATATAACTCTGCCAAGTAAAGCAGGAGTGCTAGACTCCATTGTGTTGGTATCTTTTGTTGTTTAATTGAATTACCTTCTTTTCTGTGGGTAAGTTATTCTAGTGAGTGTGTGGGTGTATTTATTCTTTGAAATGGATTCTTCAAAGCACTGACAGGGAAAAATGTGGTGGGCTCCCATTATCTTCACATATTCAAGAGTAGGGATTAAACTATCGATGAGAAAGTATCTGAGTTTACCTCTCTGAACTTCTGGTAGAGTTTAGTGGCGTCCAGCTCCGAGGGAGACAAGATGTCCTCCGATTCTGGCAAGTCAAACACCTCGATGCTCTTGTCCTCGCCTGCCACCGTTGTCCCTGCCTCCTCGTCGTCTGTAGCGTACTCTCCTGTCTGCTGTAACAGGAAACGCAAAGTCAGTTGTGTCAGTCGTGTAGTCCACGATACACTTCACACAAACAGCACAGTGCACAGATGTAAGTCGCATCTAGTTTCTCTTGTATTTCCTATACGGCTAAATGAACCCAATAAACATACTGCTGGCTTATACCCGACAACAGTACAGTGGTGCAAAAAACACATGTATTTGTACAATGCAGCGACGGTAATGGTCGCACAGTCCTCGGCCTCCATTTCCAGTTTGAAAAGTGGTCCCTCCTCTTCCGCTACGTTGCCAAGATGGCGACCATATACCAAGAAGTGTCCATATTTCCACACTCAACTTCTTGACCATTTTGAGTGCACCATCCGGGTACTCATAGTGCACTGCATTTTGCCATACTTCTCAGTGTGAACGCACTTACGCACTCAAAATATTAAGAGTAAGTGCAGAAGTACGCGATTTGAGACACAGCATCTGTCTCCAAATGACATCACAAGCGCAAGATGGCAGCGTCTGTATCAGGGATATTTTGACTGAATGGAATTTTTTGTACAGCTGGAGGAAGTGGAGACATGTCAAACATGCCTTATACACAGTGTCCACAGGCTGAACAACCACCCAGCATCTGTGTTACATCCCTCTTTCTGTCTCTCTATTTTCATCTGTATTATCTCCCATCTCCCCTCAAAGCCACACCAGTCAGAGTGCATCACATTGCATGTCAAGCACTTCCAGAAACTCCTACCCATTTTTACCTCATGCCATACTTTTTTCTCCTGCACTTTCTATTTTGCATAAGTAGCCTAATGCTATTTTAATGCTACGAGTTATATAAGATTTAGGTAACCCATTTAGTTGGCCAAAAGTTTGTCAAAAATAAACTGGCTTGACAGCCTGGTCGGCCATGAGTGTCATTTCTATAAAAATAAGCCAGAGGATAAGTTGTACTGGACAAATCTGAGTGTCACTTTTTATTATTTTTAGACATTAGTCACCATCTTGCCTCATGTGTTAAGACATTGCTTGTTCAAACTTTGAGGATTGAGAGCGTAATAGTGTCTCTACCTTATGGAGCTAAGTGAAGATGTTAGCGATTTCTGGGATTTACAAAAAAAAAATCTCTTCTAAGCCAGTATTTGTCGACGATTTGTGGAGTGACATTAATGCAGGCCATTACGCTGCATGTATTCCAGGCAGTTTTTCTCTTCTCCCATTCTCAAAACACTGTATAATGAATGTTGGCATTGGCCATTAGGCATTGGATCTAAGTCGATCGGTTGATTCACTCTTTGGCTGATGACCAACAGAGCCTCATATTTCCATTGCAGCTATTACTGTATGTTAAAACATCTGTCCCCTATCCTATCCTATCCTACCCTATCCAGCTTTCTCTTTTCCTATCAGTCAATTTGATAATAGGTTTTATTATCAACGTGTAAATATTCAAAAAAGATAAGTACAAATTAATTGCTTTTCAGTGAAGACAATTAAAGTATCCCTTATCTAGTCTGCACTTCCATTCTTTCAGTCACTACTATCTTGGTCCCGTATTACCTTGTCTTTCTCTATATCTCTATCTAGTCTGGTCTATCTAAAATCTATCTCTCCCTCGTTACACATGTAGCACACACACACACACACACACACACACACACACACACACACACACACACACACACACACACACACACACAGAGTCTCATCTCCTCTCTCATCATCTTGGCCTATATCTCCTCATCTTGTTTCCTGCACTACCCTCCATCTATCTCCCACCCAGATAACGCAGCTCGGGCCTGATTTGTTTGCATGCATGGCCGACATAGAGTTCCATTTCCATAATAGGCTAGCTTGTTGCCATGGTACCAGCATCCTACATTAAGGTCCCATTCACTGAAGGTGGAGTTAACCATTGAACACATGGCAGGGCAGTCAAACACCAATTTGCATATGATAAATGCTTCACCTCCCACCACATGCATGAGGAATCAGGCAGAGAGGAGGGGACGATTTAAGGAGAAATGTTGCTGTTGTTTAGAAGGTGCTCAGCACACCATGATCTGCATTATGAATGTCTGATGTGATGTTGGCATAATGACTGTCACTCACCAGAGAAAACAGCAATGACTGCTTCTTTGACTGGAGGAAGAGTGCACTTGCGCCACTGGGCACAGTTCTGTCTTAGCGTGTGTATGTGTGTGTGAGAGAGTCTGTGTATGCACTGATATAATTGTACTGTATATGAAATATTGTTCTATGGGACCTAAAGTTTTAATATAATTACCTAAAGCTGTAAAAAATAACTGATCGAGGCAGCAGGGGACCAGCAACTCCCGTGTTCTGCAATGTAAAATGACTGTTTTTGTTAAAGGAGTCTGGTGGCTTAGAAGAAAGCGTAGATGGGTTACATAACATTAGCTATAGTAGTTGTATGAGTAGTCGCAAGCAGCACCTTCCCGGGCTGAAAAATGGAAGTGCTAAAACTGCAGTTCTTCTAGTTGCCACTTGAGGCTGGCTCACCAGACCACCACGTTAAAATGCCTAATGTTACAGCAGAAATAAACATGTTTACAGCCTGGAACAAACAAAAAGTTTTTGGTCTCTAAGTCAATAAACTAAAAAAACAATGTTGCAGCATTTTCATGTCACATGAGAGTGACCATAATTAGCAGTTTACAAGTTGTATATACCATTCACGTCAACAATTAAGTCGTCATTACAAATGGGACGCTCAGTTTTTTTTGTGAAAGATCACATATGTCTGAATTGGTGCTAAATAACACAGAGGAGCCTCAATTTTACAACAGATAAGCCCTCACATTGTAACAATTGTGCATTTTATGAGAAAAGCATGACATTTCTAGCATCATTAACATTTACCATAAGGTTTATTTTGACTTGAGCATTCGTGGGGAAAATGTACAAAGGTGAACTTTCTTTCACGCCTCTTTAACAAATCTACATAACTTGCTTACAATGGCGTTCCTTTTGAATGTGTCCTCAGTATATTTAATAACTCTGCAAACACAGCATCTTCCTGCCTAACAATAGTCTTTAACTCGACAACTTTAAGTACGTTACACCACAGGTAAACACCTACATCGTCAACATACAATGACTTCCCTTTTACTACTGCCAGCTGGAAAAAAAAATCTCCAACAGCAACCACACTTGATCTGCCTTTATCTGCAATGAATATATGTCATCAGTTAATGATTAACTATGAATATCTAATAAATTATTAACATTTGCAGATTACTGTATTTGGCATGCTACTGATCTTTTCCCCACACAAAGGTTTGTGAGATAATTTCATGTCTGTGCCAAGTGTATTATGAATAACTGAAGCATGTCAGTCGTGTGCAATTGCTTTTTGAACAGTGAACAATACACAAATGTCCTCAGGGTAACAACACAGTGTTAATAGTAACCTCTCTGCCTCATACAGTAGCGCTCTGATTACATAGTTTCCTGTGTTATAAAAACCATAAAACAGGTCCACATTTTTACCACAGATGTTCATTTTATTGAGCTCTGGCGAACTCAGAAGCATTACCAAATTAATAGCCACCCCGAAATTAGTTGGAAATGACACCGTAAATGTTTTTCTACACTGTTTGGTGTCAAATTTAATGCATTCGAACATCAGACCCAGTGGACTGGTGGCCATCTTGGATTTCAATCAATCAATCAATCAATCAATCAAACTTTATTTATACAGCGCCTTTCATACATCAAAAATGCAACCCCAAAGCGCTTTGACCTCTCATGGCGCTCAGAGGTCAGACGTCCCTACACATCTGAAAATAAACATCATGGTGTGCAGCCAAAAAAAAAGCCAAAATCCAGTGTTCAAGAATATGAAACCCAAATCACACTAACAATTCTGCAATGGTCTGTACCATTTATTCTGTATGATGTAAATATGGTATGTGTGTGTGTGTGTGTGTGTGTGTGTGTGTGTGTGTGTGTGTGTGTGTGTGTGTGTGTGTGTTAATGCGTCTTCCTGTTGGCGCTGACATGAATACATCTGTCAGCACAGTGATGCAAATCAGCCGCTTTTATTCACTTTTGATTGATGTGTTACTTTTTGTTGACGTCAGTGGAACAATGTGCTTTTTATTCTGTTTATTAACATTTGTTTCTACTGTACATAATTGGGGGAAAGAAAAAGCAAGTATCTGTGTCAAGAGCAACAACTAATAATTATTGTCATGAATGACTACTGTGTAGACTATTACTGTTTATTAAACATTATAAAACACAAAAACGGCTACCGCAATCTCCCAGAGCCCAAGGCGATGTCTTCAAATTGCTCGTTTTGTCCAAATAACGGATTCCAATTATTTTAATTTACAACCACATCAGAAAAAGTAGCAATACAAGTGAATATGAGAACAGTTAGTCTTACATATTTTCTAGCATGTGTCTCTCTCCATGCTTTTTCCATGTGTGTGGTCACAATTAACTGCTGACAGATGGGCACGCATGTGTGTAAGATTACACATAATCAAACACACCAATGGGCTGACATGTGTGTGATATCTATTTCTAACTGGAGGAGCGTCCCTGCCTCTTGGGAAAAAAAGCCCCAGCACCAATAAAGAGCTGTCTGTCAGATCAACCCAGGCAGCACTCAAGAGTGAGAAATAACCCCCCCGGTGAGAACTCGTTCTAATATTTATAGAGATATTAATATTGATGAGTTCCTTTTATTGCCCCATAGATCTCTAATGGGTTTGTAACTGTTTACCCTATCGGCGGTGACGTAGGGAGTTATGGATGACTTGGTGCTCAGCAGAGACAGATTTCAAGTGTATTTTTACAGCCGGTAGTAATCTATGTATGGATTAACAATTTCAATACAATCACCATCCTTATTTTTATGTGTTCTTCCGGGGGATCTGTGGCACAGGGTGTTTCTTCAATAAAGTTGTTCTCTTGCTGCTAAGTTTACTTTGATTTTCATTATACACTCTAGATCTTAAACTATGAAGGACAGCAGGGTTTCTGTGAAGATTCGTCAGTCATCCAGGTCATGCAGGGGCGATTGCTCTGAGACAACAAGGGAGGCTGAACTTCCCCTAAAATTTCACAGAAAAAATGGTCAAATACGCACGATTGAATTTACATTGAAATAAGAATTTACATTGCATTAAACGTGCGCTAGGATGCGTTACACATCATGACTGCGATGTTCAAACGTCAGCTGTTAATCACCAGTTTTCAAACGCAGCCTCCCTGTCATACATTCTCGTGTCAGCACGGTGGACGCGGAGCCTCCAAGCATTCCTATGAGACAGCGCTGAGCAGGTTTTTTCATGGACGGTCGTTGGATAAATGTGACAAAATCGTCTCTTCCAGGGAGGCCTAGCTTCCCTGGGACCTAATGGAGCAGTGGGTGGGAGAGGACACTCTGTGTTTGCATGATGATTGGAGGAACTGTCTAAAAGGCTGAACCCCTTTGTGATTGATAGCGCTGAGCTCTCATTTCGAGCTCAGTCCCATGCGGATATTTGCGAGTGGAGTCTTCTGACAGAGTGCCGTCCGGAGTTCCTTATTTCCATAAGCGATATAGCTCATTTTCACCGTTTTAGACACAGTTCAGGTGTTTAAACCCATCTGAAAATCTTTGAGGTGTGTTTTGCTGTGGATCTTTGGCATGAGCGTGGTTGAAAAACAGCTTAAATTAAATGTTCCTTTTATAAGTTACTGCCTCGCTACAATATGACAAATTTTATGATGTAAATTTAAAGTGAGTTTCCCCTGTTTGAAAGACCAGCAGCCGCCACTGAGGTCATGGTAATCAAAAGTGTTATATCGTAGGCAACTGGACTCGCTTGCGTTTCTTGAAGATGTTTTGCCTCTCATCCAAGAAGCGTCTTCAGTTCTAAATGACTGGTGCGGAGTCGCAGGCTCTATACTGTGTGTCGACACACATGACAGTGTTATCTTCTCCAAAACAAACAGACCCAGTGATTTACTACTAAACAAAAAAACCCCACTAAATTTCACGTTACACACCAGTGTTTCTCCAACACTATTTGGTACATTGCAGATGGGCTGCTAATGTGTGCTCTCAGATGTTCAGGAAATTGTTACCAGGAGCTGAATTACCCACAGAGATCTCTTCTTCTCCAAACTAATGGACCTGGTGAAAACTGGGAAAAACACTGAATAAAGCACTTCCATGCTAAAAAAAAAATCAGCGTTTTCCCTGTGCTCTTGTCACAGAGGGGCTGATAAATACAGTGGCTGATGTGAAAACCTGAATGGCCCTATATAGAGCCAGTGTTTGTCTGTTTTGGACCACTGTGGAAACACAGCAGTGCAACATTGCAATCTCCAAAGACAAGGACCTGCTTCCTCCCCTTATGAATATAATCCCCTTATTCTAACGTGACTAAAACACAACACTTCCTATTTTCAGGTGATTATACACTAATGAAAATGTGCTTACTATGTAAAATCCTACACACTGGACCTTTAAATCGGACTCTGCCCAGTGACATTTTCGTTTACGGCTGAATCCTCAGCTCTCTCTAGGAGCTTTAATAGGAGCTGACAGTGTTACATGTGTATGAGGCTGTGATTATGGGAGCACTGGAATCAGCTTCTGGGGGCCTGCGAGGAGGTTTTTATGCATGACGGCTCTCAGTCCACCAGGAAATGAAATACTTCAAACAACACTGATGAAGACAGCGAAAGAGGAGGAAAGAAATGCTCCAGTGAGTGTGTGTGTCTGCATGTAAATCCACGCATGAGTGCAGCTGTTCCTGTGTGTAAGCCAGGGTGCACTATGCATTGATTTATGCTCCTTTAGCGTGTGATTACATGTGTATATACAGTGCGAGCGTGTCTACACGCACGTGTGTCTCCAGGGCACGCACATACGCACATAGCATGAGTAGCACGGCCATGAGCTCAGTGTCTGGTGGATTAAACGTGCTCTGAGTAAGCAGCGGAGAGGGGGAAACGCTGAGTGATGCTTTCTAGGACTGAAGCTCACATGGCTTCCTCTTAGTGTGTGTGTGTCTGCGAGAGAAGAGTGTTTTGTGTGCCAGCATCAAAGCCCACTGTCAGTCAGTTTTATGGAGTTAATAAGCTAAAACTTCAAGTCAGCTGTCATGAGAAGAGAGCTGATTTACATTAAGTGACAACTAGAAGCCTCAATTTTCTAATATAGAGTCATGTGCAAGAGCAGTGTACTGACAGCGGATGAACTTCAAACAAATGTAGATATAATGAGCTTTATTTATCTGAGATAATGTTGCTTTCACTAAAGAGGGCAGCTTACCCTGTGTGCACACTGGACATATTTTAACATTCACACTCTAGCATACATAATCTCTTATGTTTGTGTGCATAATCAGGGCTATAGCGACCCGTGGCCAGGGTTGTGTGTGGTCATTACCTCGTCATCATCAGCGTCATAGTGAGCGTACTGCTGCTCCAACAGCTCTCTCTGCCTCCTCTCTTGCTCCAGGGTCTGCTGGATGAGCGTGGCCACCTCACTCTGCTGACCCGGACGCTCTCGGCCAATCACAAACCTGCAACGACACGCCCTGTTATAGACAGTCCTGTCAACAGACACACAGAGCCAGCTAGCCTGTGATTACACAACAAAAACTACATTTACATGAGAATTTTCAATTAATGAATAACCAATAATGTTGTAAGTATAGTTGTGGAAAATATTGATTACATGTCTTTAGGCTGCATTTTAGACTGTGTGTCAATAGCTCCTCATTTTCTCCCCAAAAATCTGCTTCTATAGTAAAGGGTTAAACTAGGAAGTGAATGGTTATGGGAAATGTAGTCTCTGATAAATGCTAGTATAAGAAATAGCACAAATTCTAAAGGGTCTCCCATTTGTTTAAGGTAACATTTAATTTTATATTGTCATATGACAGACAACACCTGATACTATTTCCATTTTAAGGCACATATAAGCATATTTACTGAATTTCTGCCACAGCTTCTTGGTGGTGTGTATTTATACAGTGAACTGACCACAGCAGTCACTGTGTGAGGGCAGCAGAGGCCCACAGCCACAAAGCAATGACAGCGATATCTGCTGACGTATCAGGGCAGGGCGGGGAGACGGGACACACATAATAATATGAGAAGACAGTCAGCTCAGCCAGGCAGCCTGTTATTAGCCTGGCAGTGAACTAAATGGAGAAAGCCACAGGCTTTGCCTCCGAGCTACTGACGACTAACTACAGCAGTCACACATGGGACCTACCAACAACACATATCACATTAACATGTAGACAGAGTGAGGAAAAAAAGGAGAGAGAGCACAAATGCGGTTGTATGCCTCCACCAACCAGTCAAGTTACAGTTTACATCCATGTCTGTTCAGACTCATATGTAGCCACAATGCTTCAAATATGGATGTCGCTGCAAAGAAGCTGCAACGTGCATGCTTCACACACATCTTCAGCACAGAGGATCAACACAATCAGTACAGTTTCAAGGTGGACACTCAGGATTAGTGTCACCACTTTAGTGTCCGACCAAATGTCTACCCTTCTGTTCCTGAGATATGACGGTCAATCTCAGAACCCATCGGCTATCGTCTGATGATGATAAAACCTCTGGGGTGTGAGGGCTGATCTGGAGTAGCTAGTGTGTATCAGGGCTAAGACTTCCTCCGCTGAGCGCCAGTCATTTCAGCTGACCTTTATGGGCAGATATCGCTATGTGAATGTAGAAGAATATTAACAAAGCTAATGAAAGCTACCTTGTTGTCAGACAAAGCTGATGCGTGCTTCCGGCCACAATTGTTGCTGGTGCCTCCCTGAAAATTGTGTTTTATTTGTCCTATGATCAGGACAAAGAAGGATATAGTCATCTTAGGTTGAAGAGTAAATAGTTTACATAACCATAAATAAATTATTTACTCTTCCCTCCATATTACTGTTAACCCAGCAGAGACCCTATAACTGTGTGTGTGTCTTAAGGGTTCCTATCTACTGTACATGTACATATAAGTGTGTTAGAAAAGTGTGTTACAGTGAGGGAGAGAAACAGACAGAAGGAGAGAGAGAGAGTGGATTCGAGATAGGGCCTAATCAAGTGAATTCAGCTCCCGAGAGCTCTTTCATATATTTCTAAAGGCGATGTAGAAAAGGCCTTACGCTTCAGCGGAGAGGCGTATTTGATCTACATGTGAAGGAACAACTGAAGGGCAGGACAGAGATAGAAAGTTAAAAAAAAAAAAAGAAAAGGGGAAAGGGAGAGTGGCTAAGCTAAGTACTGTACTGGAACAAGCCTTTGGACAGCAGGGAAGTCTGAGGAGCAGCTGACCTGGAAACAGCCTTTCTCCTCACGCATGGGGAGCCTGTCTTGGTTCCTCCTCACCTCCCACTGCTCTGGGGCTGCCACACACAGCGCTGCTTCAGCTCAACTGCCAAAACCTTCACTATTGATCTCATTTACTCCAATTAATACAGACATGGCTCTTGTTTAACGTACAGTATGGTGCAGGAAGTTGAAGGGACGAGTAAAAAGGGAGGCCCGGATGCAGGAGGGAAAGAAGCCCGAAGTGATGCTGGGAGAAGTGGCACAGAATATGAGTGTTCCCCATTAGATAGCACTGGGCTGACAGGAATTTAAGGGTATCAGTGCATGTTCACACATATCAGATATGACATGAAGAGCTTTTCTCTTTTGTTAATCTTAGTATTATCACTGCTGGTCTTTTCCTTTTTCTTAAGAGATAGAAAATCTACTATCATGAGAATACCCTGCACGTACCGGACCAGTAAACACTCCTATTGGTTTAATGATGGGATGCGTTTTGACAAAGGGAAAAATATGTCAGCCAGCTAATAACAAATGTTTTTGAATTACAGTCAAACAATAAGCTAAAATATGTTTCTGAAAACATTTTAGGCAAGAATTCAGCAATGCAGTAAAAGCATGGTTTAAATTTTATCAGCAATACTTTTGTTTTTACAAAACAGGAAACAGTATGGCACCTGTTTCCTGTTCACAAATTTTAGTAATTCAGTCGAAAAGTGCACTAAAATATGTTTCCAAATACAAGTTAGGCAAAAAATAGGCAATAGAGCAACAAAATCTTGGTTTAAAGTTGCCACATGATGCGAACCGTGTCATTCAGTGGATCTGATCTGTGAGAGGAGCAGGGAGATCTGGGCGCTGGAAAGACGGAGAGAAGTTTACCATGGCTCATTAATACATTTAAACATCTCAATAAAGTATGATGATAGTTGTATTCTGTATTTCTTTTTATATTTTTGACAAATCCCATTATAAGACGTAAAGACGTAAAAAAGACTAAGTAGATTCCTAAAACAGCCGGGCACTGTTTTTAGTTAATAAAAGAGTAAGTAGTGCATTTGCTGGGGACCATTTTCAGCTGCGTACTAATACACATTTGGTGCACTAGTCAGAATTTACAGGAGTAGGATGCTGTATTTGGATGACTCTGAATAAATGACATTACCATCATAATAAAAAAACATCTCATTTATGTGCTTGTCATAGCTTTTGGACGACAATGGAGCTCTGCGGCACAAAGGAACAAGCAGGTTCTGGGAAATTCTTATTTAGAAGAATCCATTACAGTGATTTTTGGTTGGATTTTCTGGCATTTGTTGACAATAAAAGACAGACAGAATATTGCAAACCTTATTGTTTAAAACTGGAAAGGACAATCAACAGAAGGAGTTGCATATAATTAAATTAAACGCATATTTGTGTCACAAAATGTAACAGTGCTTGGCCTTTTAGGATTTCTAGATTACTATGTTATGGGGGCGTAAATCAAAGTTTTATCATGATACAAAACATTGATTCTTTGTGCATCACAGCCACGATACAATTTTGATTCAGTTCAATTCAGGGTCCTGCGATCGACATGGGACGATATCAGTGAATATCCTCTTTCTCTTTTTCTTGGCTGCTTGCCACTGTCTGCTGGGCACTAGGCGGCTAGCGCTGTTTGAATGTTTAGAAAAGAGATGTGTGTGGGCGGATATGGTGACAGATGTGCCATGCAAATGTCAAAATAAAAGCATATCTTATAGGTGACGATACCGATGTTTCACTCGATCGATTCAGATTGACGCATTGTTGCTCCCTATTATGTTATTATCACTCACACAATTAGCCTGAGTACTTATAGCCAACAAAGATGCATTAAACCTGTAAACTAAATTCAGATCCAAATTTAGCAGTGTCTTCCATAAGTGTGACAAACCCATGCAGTCTATTTTTCATACCATCTTAACAAGTGCATATTTCTCTTGTGTTTCCCTACAGGTGATCTATATGACAGGGCCTTTAAAACTGTGTTTTACACTCTCACACTGGGGGAACTTCTGACTTCAACCTGGAGGACAAGCTGCTGGAAGTCAGGGTTAAATATAGCTAAAATGGCAAATCTAGGACAGTTGGCCATAAAACCTCTGGTGATCAGACAGCGAGAGAAGGATTTACCGTGGAGGAGGAGTGAGTGGGTGAGACATGATGGAGGAAGACTGGAATAGTGAGAGAGCAGAGAGGGAGAGAAGATTGAAAATAGGTCTGATGATATGAAGAGAAATTGCAGTGGGTGTAATTATCATCACAATTCGCTGTAAGATTGTCACAGTGGTGTATTCTCCATACGGTATAAGATCAGAAATCTTAACATGTCCTCTATTTTTGAGTAATTCATTATAAGTCTAGATTAAAAGGCATATGGGGCTATAAAGCTTTCTGCACTGCTCACTTTAAACTATTTATACTTGCTAGATAAATGGACAGGTGATAGATGGATCTTTTCAAGGCTGGCTCATCTATAGTGCCACATCCTGGTATGTGGAAAACCCCCATTGTCAATATTAGTTCAGCAAACAGCATCTTTCCAGTCGACAGTCTGTTCTGATACTGTTTGACATGTCTTTGTTCAGCTACCAGCTTTTCCCGGGAACTGTACTCTCCACACACACATCTATCTTTCCACTACTCCACCAGAGGGGCTGGAAACTGCAGTGATGCTTTTGGATTATTTACAAGAAATATAACGGCTGTCCGTGTGCGATGTGTGTGTATGGATGGATGTTTGGACGGATAGGTGGTACAATTAATTTAGACATTCTGAAGCTTGATTTAGTAAACAAGACCTCCTGAGAATGCAAAGAGGTGAAACAGCATAAAAGATGAGAGAGTAAAAAGAGGAGTAAGAAAGGATGACAAGAAATACTCAACAGCAGATGATGGCAAAACAGAAATAGAAAGGACAACAGTAAAACATACCACGCCACAAGAACCGATTGAAAGCGAAAGATGGCAGGCTAACAACACTGCCAAGGACAGCACTGGCTTTCCAAATCAAAGCCTTCCTGCCATGCTGTGTGTGTGTGTGTGTGTGCTGTCTGCTCCCCACTGCTCTAAGCGGACCCCTGCCAGAAACCGCTCGACTGTCAAACGTACCAGACTTTTGTCACATATTGTGTTCCCACATCTTCAACTATCTCAGATATGGTAATGGCGCAGAGGGGCCTGCCAAACAAAATCTCACCGAGCATGGCTGCCTAAGCGGCTGTTTTTGCAGCTTCTGCACCATGACAGCAGGACGAGCAGCATTCAGACTCGTACCATGCAGGGGTAGTGAAAAGTGAAGGCTGTCCTCACTCACCACTGCTGTATTTAAAAGGAATTTTTAAGAGGCTTCGGTTTGTTAGTAATTATGTCTGATGCTGTACGAGGGTGCGTCTGCTTCTTGGGGCTGATAGCTGCTTGACACACTTCTATAATCTTATGGTAATCCAAAGATCCTCATCAGCAAGTGAAAACGTACAAATCTTATGTGTGTATGCAATAAAAAAACTAATAAAATTAAAAAATAAATATAAACAAGCACTAAATCTTTAAAACTGATTTTATATTCAAGATTAAACTGATGTTGCAGAACCATCATTTAACTTGTGTTCAATGTAATGGACCCTGTTCTGATTAAATTTTACCCTTTTAATCGTGTTTCTGTGGACTCCATATTTAAAGTTTCTCAACTAAGTAGCAGTACTTTAAAGGGACAGTTCATATTTTTCCTCTTACCTGTGGTGCTATTTATCAGTCTAGATTATTTGGTCAGCTGTATAGATGTCTGCCTTCTCTCAAATATGATGAAACTACTGAAGAAGTTTTATCATTTACCCAGGATTTAAAAAAAACCTCTGCACGTTTCCACCAAAATTACCCGGGGAAAAAACTTCCCCTCAACCCCAAATTTTCCCTGAAAAAAGTACTTAGTAGGGGGTAGGACTTTTCAGATTACCCAGAATTCTTGAGGGGCTGTGTGCTGAAGAACGCAGATTGGTGGAACACACATTTGCAGTGTTTCGCATTTCCTGGCTCGAGCAGCTGCTGCAAACTTTATTTCATTTTGACAAGCTTTACTTCATTTCTGTTTTGATTTTAAGGATGGGTACCGAAACCCGGTACTAAATTAGCCCCGGGGCTAAATTATCAAAGACCGTAGTATTGATAAGCACTAATGGTATCCGTTCTTTTGTGCCGGCGCTGAAATCCTCCACATACACACACACACACACCCATGTAAACATGTAGACAGGGCTATTCAATATGCTCCATCCACAGTCTCTCATCCACCGACACTAACGTTATGTCTTACAGAAGGACAGCATGCTAGTTCCACTGATAGTGAATTGTTACTAGTAAGCTCAAATGACAGTTGTCTGTATGTAGACTAACAAAGTTTGACACTTAAAATACTTTCAAACTGAGCTGCTGGCTGAGACAAACAGCCGCCCCTCTCTCTAACAGCGCTAATGTTACCATGTTACCATGTTACCAGCCAATAAGCTTGTGGAAGATGCACACGCCCAATCATCTGCGTCATTCAAGAAAAGGCAGACACCTCCAGATTGATAAATAGCAGTTTAATCGAAGAAACGCAAGCAAGTCCAGTTGCCTATGATATTAGCACTTACAATTATCATGACCTGGATGACTGAGAATCTTCACCAACAAATAGCACTTTAAGTAAGAGGATAAATATGTATTTTTGATTTTAGGGTGAACTGTCCCTTTAAGAAAATACAGGATCATAATAACCACTAATGGGACTAATTATTTGCTGTGATTAGCTTTGGTTCAAGTGCGTGTGTGTATGTTTGTGGGCCATACCTGACCACCCCCGATGTGTTCCTGAGGACGGAGGCAGCAAAGCTCTGGGTGACGCCCACCAGACTGGTCCCATCCACCTCCACGATCTGGTCATTCACCTTGATCCTGATACACACACAGATGACAGTATCATTCAACACTTTGTGCAACAATTCTATGTCATGTGTCACTCTGTGTTCATGATCTGTGTGTGCATGTCAGCTGAAACACGGCTGATCCTGATTTAGCCCACACACAACGTCCCTGACTCATCTGCAAAGACCCAGGAAAATTACATTATGACTGATGCAGCAGAACTACGACAAAAGGAAAAAGGGGACAAACAAACTGGCCTATCATGTATTTTCACATTATTTTCAAAATTGCAATAGTGCCAGACTTTCTTGCGGTCACAAATTTCCACTGTGATAGCTCCAGACTATTGTCTACCCAAGAGACAGAAGAGATGAAGCTCAAAACAAACTAGGAGGGCTAACGAGGACACGGAGGCCAGCTAGCCTTTCGCCCTGAGCCAAAACACAGCCGGAATTTCTGCTCTGCTCTGGATACGATGAGAGGTCAGCTAAGTTCTTGATCCAAAATGAAACTCCCGATGATCCACTTTTGTGGCAGGGGAATAGTGAACAAATCACTTAAAAGAGACGTCCTTGTTAAATATTCAGTGCAAACCACTTGGAAATCTGCATAAAAACCAGACTAAGAAGAATTCTGAATCTGTGCTTTGAATAATTTCTTTGACATAAATAAAACAAAAAATGTCTCTCGTTTTTTTTCAACAAAATACCATATTGTTCCAATATATCAACACATACATTATATTCTTCTACAACAAACCAGTTAGGTCTCCACTGTAGAGATTCTTCTCCTATTTGGTCCAAGTAATAACAGCATGCAAATACCATATGTATGACGTCTACCAATCCCCTCAATACCTACGAACACAGACAACTCACAAAACACTTTAATCTTGTCCAATTATAACATTTTTATGATATATAATGGTCCAATCAAACCAACACAACTACTCTGGAGACTGGAGAGTGATCACACTCAGGATAAGTGAGAGGATAATGAGTTACTGTTTCATGAGAGTTGCATCCAGTTCTGCAGAGATCACTTAGCACGCACCATTACAGCTTCCATTTACCCTGAACCTCTAGACACACAAATCCTGCCTCACGCACCATTTCTAAATAGAATCAGGGTGCATTCAAACAAGCTGACTTTACAGTATTTGGTGCAAATGTTTATGAATGCTGGTATCTGAGCACCATGTTGCCACCAACCAATGAATGACTCTAAATTCAATTTTTCTTCATTTCATTCACTTATTATGACTAAAAAAAAAAATCATTTTCTCTCATTAGTCATGATGTTTATCAGAGATTGGTGCCATGCCAGCATGCATATGGTGTCCTGACAATATAGCAACTGATATAAGATGAAAATGTGAAAACTGCAGTCAAGGTCTATATCTAATATTTTGACAGATATTGCGTTTTGAATCAGGATTTTAAAGGGAATGTTAATTTTTATATGTTCTCTTACATCTGGAGTAATATTTGCAGGTCAGGGCATCACTGTTGCACCACAATGCGTCATTTACAATGGTATGTTGTAACACATTTTACCTTTATCAAAAAATTGCAGCTCAGATTTGGATATTGCACCTAGCCATATTGCAATTGTGATTATATTTCGATTAACTGTGCAGCCTTGTGTCTTTCTGTCAGATCAATTTAAAGCGACACTTACCTTTCTGGAAATTTTACGATTTTATTTGTTTAGGTTAAAATGCTATTAATAAGCTGATGGCACACTAAAATGTAAGTGAATTCCACCAGAGATAAAAACTCTTCTTAGAAAACTCCGACCAGTCATTGCATTCGGACCGAATGCAATGACTGGCCGAGTGTCCTGTCTGTCTTCCCTACGTGAAGGGAAGACTGACGTAACCACTCTGCTTTTGAGCGATGGCGAAGACTGATGCAGCTTCATCCTGAGCTAAAAAGGGACGAGATGGTCGCAGAGTTTCTGCTGGACAGGTATTTTTAGTTGCCTCTAATGTAACATAGGTTGTAACGTTATATATGACCACACAGCATCCAGTTGCTAATGACTAACATTAGCCTACTGTAGCATAGCCTCTGAAACATTAACATTATCTTCCTTGTGTGTTTCCACTTACTAGTTACGTTAACGCTACTATCTAATGTTAGCACTGTAACTTTATTCTAAAACTCATCAGTCATCACTGACTCCGGTTGAGTTTTAAAACTCCAGGGTTGTGTTTGACTGTCTTGGTTGTAACGTTACACTCGCTCTCCTCTTCCGTATATCTAACGTTACCTTGCCAACGCCTACGTCTATCATAGACGTAATGAGGACGTAATGGACAGGGGGGGAGTAGGCCTTTGGAGGGAGGTGGAGTTGCAGGAGGAGTGCTGTGTGAAATGCACGAAAGGTAAGAGTAGCTTTAAGGAGAATCCCCCCTGGACGGTCATGACAGTGACCCTGAAGGCTTGAATTAGTTTTTGTTTACTCCTGATAAACTATCTCGTTATCATCCTTTTGCTTTCTTGAGATCTATTTTCGGCCATTGTATAAGAGTACTGAAGTGAACTTGAGGGACTCATAGGAGAGATTAATTAGGAGTGGACACAGTCAGTGCAGCACAAACTAAGATATCCCTTCTTTCAGTCCCTAGAATGGGTTAACCCAGCACCATCTCCTTCCTGCAAAGCTTCTGCAAATTGCAGTTGATTTTTTTTTTTTTACTTTCCCACAAAGTCAAGATCTAAATCAAGCAATGTCCTTTGATAGCTGCATCAACAACTGCAGTAACCACTGTCGTCTTGGCTCCTTCCGCAGTCTGTCACAACATCCAGTATTTAATGTGACCGTGACACCAAACACATCAACCAGAGCTGTCATATGGATGCACAGAGCCTGACAGGTAGACAGAGAGCGGGCTGGTCGTCTGCCAGTCAGCGGCTCAGACACTTATCTGACCTTCACGCCATCTAATGTCTCAATTTGGCTTTAGGTGGCCAAGGCTGTTTGACATACAGCTGCTGAGCAAAGGCGGCAGGAGGAAACGAAAATAACTGACAGCAGAGGAAGATTCATACGAATAAACCAAAACACACACACACACCTTCATCTCATAACCTCCATCTCACCCCAGTGCACACACACCTAGGGTCAGCTGCGCCAGACAATACAGTGAGCCACAGCCAAGCTCATCTGTCTGTCTGCCCCTGAGTGTGTGTTTGTGTGTGTGTGTGTGTGTGTGTGTGTGTGTGTGTGTCAGACCATTAAGTCCACCTCAGCGAGACAGAGACAGAGCCCTATAGCTGCAAAGGGTAATGATGGAAGGAAATTACATTGTGGCCAGTGACTCCTCCCCTGAGTGTGTGTGAGAGGGAGATAGCACTTATGGGGCGAATGAATGTGCACAAGTTATCCAGTATTTATTACTAATATTCCAAGTCTTTGGTTTATTGCTCTCATATTGTGATCAGGCTTTATTGTGAAATCCATCATGGGGACACAGGCAGAGCTGCAGACTCACAGTAAAGGATGGTTCTGTTATGTAATGTTCACACACTACATTAAACTGACCTACACTATCAAGATATTTTTAAACAGACGTAAAGAGGAAGTATTTCTCCTCCATCGCCTGCTCTGTTTTTGGAAAGGTCAGCAGCAAATGGGAAGCTGAAAGTGTCACAGCTGTAAATGGACTGTTGCACAGTAAGCACAGATCATGTAGGAACTATTTTCTCTCCCCCAACCGTATCACAATGCAGAGGGAAGAGTGCATCTACTGCTAGCTCACCTAGCACCACTGAGCTAGCTAACATTACAGCTCAGCCGAGGAGGACGCCATTAATGTTTACATCTTACACTGTCACAAGCACGTGCCTTTCACCCATGAGTAGATGCACGCCGGTTTCTGCGTGGTGATACGCAGGTGACAGTTCCATTACATCCAAGAGAAGGCAGCCATCTCTACGGCCGACATCTCCAACACTCGGCACTCACACCAAAACAATCTAGACTGACAAACAGCACTACAGCTAAGAGGGGAAATATGTATTTATGATTTAGGGGTGAACTGTTCCTTTAAAATAAATCTTCTATTCAAGATATTTTCTGCATTTATATCATATCGTCTTAACCACTGGGCCAGAAGGACACCCCTGTTTGAATGTCATTGTGCGAGAATTATGCTAGTCTGCATAAAAGTAAAAGACCTGCGGACAGACCGACATCGCCATGCAGCTGGTGTGGCTGAAGAAATTTAAGCAAGCATAGTTTCTTACACTCTTTTAAGTGTGTGAGAATTATTAATAAAAAGGCAAACACCTTGGACAGATTGTGGAGAGCTGAGGGGCAGTGATACTCAAAGCTTTGTTCAGTTTAAATGAATGAGAAAAAGGATCAAATCCACAGGCTCAGAACTGAATTGAACTTGAGCTTTAGCACAGCCTTCCTCTGATCTTTTCAACTTTTCATACTTCTCCCAGTCACTGACGGGAATGAGACTTTTTTGGAGTCGGTGAAACTGTCATCTTTTCTCACTTTTGAACAAGCCGTTTCTTCCCCTCACTTGTACTCCTCTCTCCCGTCTCTCTGCCTGCTACATTTTAACTAATCTCACTCTCATGTGTTCCTGAATGTGGCAGCCCTGGCTGTGGTATAAAAGAAAGAATTAATCCCCGAAGGAAACACACCTACCGCAAACAACCCCAGTGCACTCGGGTTCCCAGTGTGTATCGGGAGCTTACGGTGCTTACAGCTCTCATACTGCATGGAATGGAAGTGCCTATCTCTCTTTTAATCTGTTTATGGGGAACCTGAGCCACACAGGCACACTAATAGGTAGAAGCTGCCGGTTTAGAGGCAGAAAACCACAGCTAGCCTGCTGGGAAGCTGTCATCTCTTCCTCTATCGCCGGCTGAGTGCTTACTCTGCACTGTTCACGCTCTTAATGCACAAATACACACACAGTTTCTTCCTTGCAGCAACAACAACAACAACACACACACATCATCGAGGGACATAGATAGAGACATATTGAATATGGAAGCCTACACAACAGAATAACTTTTTCAAACTTACACAGAAACAAGAAGTATACTACACTTTAATGCCTCTGTCACACACACACACACCTATACACATACAGTTCTGTGGGAGACTTCATGCCCCAGACTGCGCCTCTCCCAGTGGATCTAATCCGAACCCCTGCTGCTAAATCTGACAGGGACAGAGTGTGACTGTGTGACTGTGTGTGTGTGTGTGTGTGTGTGTGTGTGTGTGTGTGTGTGTGTGGGTGAGAAGCTGTTGGGAAACGGAAACAAAATAGCTGATTAATTGGTGTGTATATTTTTGGACAATATGTGATAAGTGCATTTTTTGGTTCCTGTACACGCTGAGCTTTCACACCTTCTAATCTGCTTTGATGTGTTTTTCAGACTCACTTATCGCCCAGTAATATCTGTGATGTCCAATAGGACAGCAGATCTCACCTGCCGTCTCTCTCAGCAGCCCCGCCCTCGATGACAGTCTTGACGAAGATGCCCAGTTTCTCCAGGCCTGCGTCAGCGCCGACACCCATCCCGATGATACTGATCCCCAGGCCGTCTTCATCTGGAAATATACACACCATGCAGTTAAAGTGTGAATGTTTGTGTCTTTAAGGGCCTTTCTTAATTTCCCACTAGGGATGCACCCATCACACAGCTACCTGGGCTTTAGGTATCGGCCAAAATCGAGTACTGATCCAATGATACCTGTGATTAATTAACAAACTGTAAGCTTCAACGTGTGGAAGTGACTGAGATCATTGTTTTATCTGTGAGGCAACATCACACTTCACTTAAACTTTGCATTCCTAACTTTGTAAAACAAAGCGTAACAATTAAATACATAGATACACATGTAAAGAATTGTAATTTTATATTAAAATAAATTGTGCACCTGCAATTTATCAAAAAATCCTTAAGATGAACAAGAATTAAAATGCAGCAACAAATTGGCTCAAAACATAAACAGGAATTACAATTCTAGTACAAAACAACACAACTGCAAAAAATGAAAATAAAGGGTGACGCGGTACATGCATTTGAGCTAAACAGAGCTAAACATAGAACTGAATTGGCCCCATTATCAGTATGTTCACATTAGAGGTGGGGGGAAAATATAG
The DNA here is from genome assembly GCA_035609425.1 of Epinephelus awoara. Classification (NCBI taxonomy): domain Eukaryota; kingdom Metazoa; phylum Chordata; class Actinopteri; order Perciformes; family Serranidae; genus Epinephelus; species Epinephelus awoara. The sequence continues at coordinate 12,473,800 of CM069310.1, read as the reverse complement.
ATACAGCATAGTATCATGATGTTATGCATGGTATTACTGTATTGATTATTATATGAATTATTTATACTGTAAATGTGAATTAAACTTTTGGTAGCCTTCTGCAATAATAAAATCGATCGCCTTTTCAGTCCACGAAATACATTTTGTTGCAATAAATATGAGATGAACAGACTGTCAAAACATATGTTGACAGAGTTTTCCTTTGAGGACAAAATCTGTAGTTGAAAAAACCTAATAAATTGCAATGTATCGCAGTATACATTGTAGCAATACTCAGCATATCGCACAACATTTAAAATCGCAATAACATTGTATAGTGACATAATTATTGTGATGACAAAATATTCCAGTTCCAAAAATATTCCTATGGAGCTGTTAACATGGCTGATGAAATCAATATTCCACTAAAATTCCTATTGACATGCAGCTGTGCATACTCCATTTACATGCCCTAACATGTCGTTTATGATGTCAAAATGTAGAAAAGTGGAGCGACGGGAGCTGCTTGTGCCATTTGACTTCTTTGCATCAGCGTGGCAGACTTGTTCGACTGTACTAACACAGCCTCCTTCTTTCAGTCCTTCAAATATTTTCTTGAAAATATAATATCCCAGGTCTTTCATAATCTTTAAAAGCAGGTGTGGTGTGTTTCTCCTTCTGACAAGAAATATGGGCTTTTCCCTTGGGCGTGCATCTCTATCCCACAGTCTTTCAAAACTACTGGCTAGTTGGTTTGTGTGCAATTCATCAGTGACAATGCACAGAGCTGACTGTAAACAGGTAAGAGGCCGGTCGTTGGAAACTGCAGAAAACCCCCCAAAATACATTAGGACATTAGGAAAAGGCCTAATTTGGAATATCCAAATAGACTATGCAGGTTATATGACCCATATCAAAGTCCAATTACTGTCATATTTGGAGTATATGGAATATTAGTGTGCATGTAAACATAGTCACTGATACACAGTCAAGTTATTTGAGTCAGTATTGGATTGGCACATCCCTGTTTCCAATGTGCTTGGCTCAAATCCAAAATGGCTCCAAATAAACTGACACCAGGTGGACTGAGGGATACATGGAAAAATGGTTGGGTGAATAAACGCAAGGAGAAAAACTGATGATTTATTAACGGAAAAGAGGAGGAGACTTTTACTATAGGCATGGTGGCCTTCACGTTAAAGGGAAATGCGCTGGGATGGGAAATTCCCTTCAAGCGTAGCATCCGTCCGTCTCCATCCTGCATGAATAATTCACGAGTTGTTGGGGTTACGTAACAGGGAGTGGATGGCGAAACCCTGTGATGTAAAACCATTCTATTTCAGGTCCGTGGCAACGTTGGATTTCGACACAGGCAAACCTCAACAGAAATAGACAAGTCCCCCTTTTTTAGCTCATAATGGAGAATTAGGACAAACTGTGCACTACAGTGTCTTTGAAAGGATCTAAGGAGATTTGTAGTGAAACTTTTACATCAAAACACAATGCTGAAAAGCTGTAACTGTGTTTTTAAGGGGTTTAAAGAGAAGAAGCCTTTTTTGTTTTGGTTAGCCCAGAAGTCGAAATGATGGAGACATAGATAAAGTGATGAAAAAAACAACTTGGATAGAAAGACGGAAATAGAAATATCACACCTTAAAAAAAACAAAACAGTGACATCCCATACGTGGGTGATTCTGTCTACTGGGTATAAATGACAGGATCCACCTCCTCATTTCAGTGTTCTCAGATTTCCTTTCCCACCTTTCTCCAGCTCCACGGGGAAGAGCTCCAGTTTCTCCACCCTCTTCTCCAGCTCGTACTCTGCGGAGGAGGCCACAGGATCCACCTCTTCGTTGCGACGGTCATAGTCCTCGTTGGAGTAGGTGTTGAACACCTGGAGAGGGAGCGCAAGGAGTTAAAGGGACGTGGGCACAGGAAATCAAATATAGCAGTTGGTTCACACTGTAGAGATGGAAATAGATCCACCACCTCAGCAGCATGATTCTGGAGGTTTAATAAAGTTTATGAAAGACATATTGTACCTACAAATATGGCAAGGCACTTCTATTCTTTGATGACAACAGTGAGTAATGCTGCTTACTTTTGAAGTTCATGAATGGATGGAAGTAAATACGAGCTTTTATTATCCTGACCGATGCTTTATCTACACGGCAGAGCTGACAACGCTGTTGTAAATAAAGGCCAGATGACAAAGCCACAGCTATGACCACAAATCAGCCCATTGATCAACAGGAAACTGAAATGTAAAGAAACAGTGTGGTGATGGGGGACAGGAAGGCCATCCTCCACTAAGCTGTGCGGTCATCGTAGGAGCCTCTCCTCCACAGCAAGAGTCAGCCGTCACTTCACATCTCATCCTGGGCCAAGCGCTCCCACTGCTCTCTGCACTGAGGAAGAGGGGGAGGAGGTGAGAACGCTCCAACGTGCATACTGTTGTCACGTCTGTAGTGCAGCATTCTGGTGCCGACTAAAGGGGTGCAAGGGTATGCAAAGTGTTTATGTGCATAGCCATGCTTGGATGATGATATCGGTGTCGTCTCTGGTGTCTGTTTCTCAGTCAGACACACACCTGCACACCCACACTGACTGCAGCTGCTATTAGAAACAAGTGCCACATGGTGCTGTCCCCTATAAGCAACCATATCAGGCGAGGGATATCACATATTTAGCTCGATGACATCAATTGTCAGAGTCATTCACAATGCTGCATGCCCAAGGAGCTTTGCCACATCCACCTTGCTGTTGTGTCACTGAGCGAGTCAGTCACTGCCTATCTCAGGGCTCTGACCTCTTTAAGTTAGGTGAAATAGGAAATCTCTCCCTAGTAGAGATCAATAAGGTGTCACGTCACATCACATGTATTGATTAAAGCCTAAAGCCAGATTTATGTTTGTCAATGCTGGCTTCTGTCGTCAGCATTTAACATGATTGGAAAAGTTAATAACGAAAACGAGGGCAAAAAATGCCGTCGAGACATTTGTGCTTTTAGATACACGTTTTTTAATGCTGTAGGTGATGCTGTAGGTGATGTGCCATTGGTTTGACTAATATCTTAACGACAAGCTAAAGACACAACAAGTTACAATGAGAAAATACATGCCACTCTGTTGAAGAGACATTGTGCTGGTTGTACACACAGCTTGGGCACATTGATGTAGCGTGATGCTGCCAGGGTTGGCTTTTAGTCTTTCCTCTGTGTGAGCCTGCGTGAGCGCTATCCGTGACCTCCCTGTCATCAATCATTCAGTGTGATCAACAGCCCTGCATTATTAACGCTTGCATGGACACACACATCCATACATAGACATACTGGTATGCACAGCCTTGAAGAAATATAAAAAAAATACATATAGGCACACAAAAAGAAAGATACACACCTTACTCCACACACACGCAGCTACATAATAAATACCAATGCACGAACACACACTGCTGACGAATGATAACACCAGCACTTGCACTGTCCGGGACGTCCTGAACGGGATGCTACCACTGGCAGTAAGTACATTCTCTAATGGCCTCTCTCAGTCACTGTGCGCTATCTACAAACACATTAGCATGTGGCCAGCCAGAGAGAGGGAGCCAGGGGAAGAGAGGGAGAGGTCATGGAGAGAGATGAGGACAGATGAGGGTGGATCCATGAGAGAAGGCAAGCAAAGAAAGAGACAGAGAAGGCGCAGTGATGGAGACAGATAAGAAAAGGCCAAAAAAAAAAAAAAAAAAAAAACTGAGAGACAGACAAACTGAGAAGACAAAGGATGGATAAGAGAGCATTGGTGAGTGAGAGAGGGGGTGACAAGATAAATAAAAGAGCATGCACCGGGGGAAATAAGAATAGGTAGGCAGAGGGGGAGTGAAAGAGAAACAGAGAGACAGACTGCACCATCAAATGGAAAGCATTTACCAACAAGATAAAGAAACCTGACAGTTATCTGGCTCTAAACGGAAACTACCGGTATATATCTCCAGAGAATGGAGGCCATGTTCAGTCAATTCAGTACATATTAAGGCACCAAAGGAAAGAACACAGCTCAAAATTACCCTGGCTTACAAAGGATGAAAGAAGGTAGAGGGGCTTGCTGAAATGTGAATGTCAGCCAGAGCAGACTTATAACTGATTCAATTGATTCAATCGTTTTTTACATTTTATTATGAGCTAAGTTTTTACATTTCTTCTCACAGATAGGATGTATAATCTTCTTGTTCTTTGACAATAATTGGATTTTGTTCCATCAAAAAAAAAAACCTTTTTGACCTGAAGTAACAGAGGAGATATAAAGACAAAGGAAAGAAAAAGCAGAGACAAAAAGAGAGAATGTGAGATGGTAAAGTAATGTGTGTTTAACCTTGGCAGTATGGTAGGATGCTGCTGCCTGCTGTGTGTTTCACTATAAGGAGCTGAAAAATGGCAAGGATACGAAACGCACGGCAAAATCAGTTTCTACCTTCCAGGTCTACTTTCGGGAGACTTTTCTTTCTCACGTTGGGAACACATTTCTTAACTCAAGTAAAGTTTTACAAATATAAAACCTCCATGGATCAAAAATGAATAACAGAAAGAGTCATAATTGACCTGTGTCACCACACAGAAGGAAGAGTGCATCTACTGCATCTGTACCTAGAGCCACTGAGCTAGCTAACCTTACAGCTCAGCCGAAGAGGAAGCCATTAATGTTTACATCTCTAGTGGTCACTGGCACGAGCCTCTGGTCCATGAGTAGATGCACTCCCGTGAGGGAAACAAACATGATGCAAAGCCTGACAGAGTTGACAAAACCCAACGCTGCAAAATAAATCATGACAGCTCCCACAACCTTAATATGATGCATATCAATATGTTGACCCACATAATCTAATAAAAGGATCCCTGGGAGCAGCAATGTCAGAGCACTTCACCCTTATCTGCATTAATAACCGTGTGAAATCTATATCCTCATCACGTCAAGCTGACAAACACCTACAAATTTCCACTTTCAAGTCCACTTGCTGTGTGCTGAGGCAGGTCATTATGCTGAACTGAAATCCAGTTTTTATTGAAGAGGCAGCGCACAAGGACAACCACTGAATATGGAAGTATAATGGGCCGTCTCTCCATGTGGTGCCCCCCTGGAATAGAATTGGAATAGGCTTTTGAGGGATTAAACACAACACACAACCATTTACATGTAAATATATTCCTCTACAGTGCCTGCACTTTCTTTCAAGCTTAATGCACTTCTTTGGATGGAAAAAAAAACACGCTTGTGTCAACAAAAAGTCAAGATTTTAGGATTCACATGAAAGTGCCTTCTTTTCAGATGGCTGGCCACATAGATTTTAAATCATAAATAGAGTTAAAAATAGTTTTATGGACTTGCTGAGTACGACATCTAATTTCAATGCTTAATCTAAAACTTCTGTACGTCCTCTTAACATGGGAGCTGGTAAATACAATCGTCTTATACAGTACACATGCAGGCACACTTCCTTCTCTGAGATCTAACACACACACTGTAGAGTCTGATAATGGCGACCTCTCCTTTCTCTCTGTCACTCCTCACTGTATCAACCAATATCTCTCCTCTACCTCTGCTTATCCTCAGCTTTCATCCACACAACACACTGATCGATCCCCCTGACACCAAAGACACACACATTTTTCTATTTTGTCAGTAATTAAACCCCTCACAATGGAGACACTGTTGCAGACAGCAGTTCTGCTTGGGCATCCACAGATTGGCAGTGTTGCTATTTGACCTCCAGGGCTTGCAGGAGGATGGAGGGAGTTTGGTTTGACTCCTCTGAAATACAATTTTACTGTCACTTATGGATGCTGCTGCAGCTGCTGTGACTCTGCAGATGCCTGCGGACGCCCTCAGCTTCTGACTTCAATAAAGCAGAGCCCTCTCACTCAGAGCAAGTGCCTCGCACTCTCACTATATTTGTATATAGAGGTTTGAGTGTGTATGCGAGAAATGCACATCAAGTATGTGAGTTATAACAGTGTGCATGCAGGGTTTGTGTGCAGCCGGTTGAAGTTGCACTGTGTCTGCACAAGCATGCGTGCATACATACATGTACATGCCAAACTGGTGTCCTGAATCAAGATTCATCTCACTGCCTGTGGTGCTAGATGACAACCGCTCAGCCAAATAATGTCTGTCAATCTGTCTGGACATCCTCAGGGACAGAGGAGCGCGGATTAACCAAGGGCCCACTAAGCCACAGGGGAGGAGAGAGGAAGAGGGAGTGACAGAACATGCGAGTGAGGCTTGACAAGAAAAAGGTAAAAAGATGGAGATGGTGGACTGGTACAAAAAAGGGACAAATGAGGGGACACAAGACGAGATGCAGGAAGCTTTAAGATGATGAGAAAATGGAGGAGGAGTAAATGAAAAGGAAGAATTGAGTTTACAGAGGAGGCAATATCCACAGAGAGAGAGAAACAGAGTGACTCATATGATTCATGGGTTAGGGCAGTGGCAGACAGTGAGGCTATTGAAGAGTGAAACAGGCAATAAGAGAGAAATAAAGAAAAGACAATGAATAAAAAAAGAGAGAAGCTGAGGACCGGGTAAGGCTTGGGGTAATGCGCTCCAGGGTTGTTTGAGTCCCTGCCTAAGATGTCACGGCATGGCGCCGATGCCCGGCCAACCGCCTCTGATGGTATTAAACTAGGGCCTTTGGTGTGTCGCTGCCAGTGCCGTCGCCCGTCCTGCGCCTTCCAGACAGTGGACGCTGCCCAGGGCAATAAGAGGCTGGAAAGCCCAGGAGAAATGTTCCTACTGTTGTGGCACGAGCCCAGCAAACCCTGCAGTGGATTAACTCCAGCCTGGCACACACACACACACACACTCACGCAGTCTGCTCTGCTGCGACAGCTCAGCACATTTGCATTCCATTACTTGTACCTGTGGCCACCCCGCCCACTCACACAACACCGTGCCGGAGGGCTGACAGGTGCTGAGGAAAGTGTCTGGATGCTGAGGGGACAAGACAGTTGCTGATGATGGAAATTAATTCATGTCTTGCGAGAGCAGACCGAGACTGACAGATATAAAGAGGTGGAGAGGGGAAGGAGTGAGAGTATGAAGAGAGAGAAACAAACAGAGACATCCAGTTCTTCGTAGAGATAAGTGAGAACGTACAGATTTTACAGTCAATTCAAAGCCGACCCCTCCGTCATCTTGACATGCCTCACCCCTCGTCTGAGGAAGTGACACAGACTTTTGAGAAAATCTTACAAGTCAGCGTTTCTTTTTTTAACCGAAGCAGCTTCTGCATACAGAGCAGACACACATACTGCTCAGACAAGAGAAATACACTGCTAACATGTACTCTGTGTAATGTAATCAAGATTCAGTTTTGCAGCTTGTTTCAGCTGCTGTCTCTGTAGCCGGGTTGTTTTTTCCAGTCTGCTGTTTATGGCCCAATACCACTGGGTGCCATGACTCCCACCAACAAACCAAGCCACTGGCCAACTACAGCATGAGAGAGTGAGAGCGAGGGAGTGAGGGGCCGACTTTAAACAGGGGGCAGAGCGTAGTAAACAAGCGCAACTGAATGGCTGCAGACAATGTCCTGCTTTATTCTATGTCTTGGTCATATACAGTGAGTGGGAGGCTGGGATCACAAGAAACACAACAACAACATGTTGCTTGTTACAGTATTGACGCTCTGATGCCCACTTGCTATGCTATGCACCTCATTATGCTGCATCAATGACTTGGCAGAGTTTGGGACCACAGTCGGTATTCAGATTTCTCCACGGCATAATAACCACTCTGTGTGATCTGGAATGATTCTGCTTTGGCACAGATCTCAGGACAGAAATCAGTTTCAGCATTTCAATAAGTTTAAATTCAGACAGTTCACCTTAACCGTGTTCCTGGCTCAGTACAAATAAGGACATGGTGACAGTGCAGCAGACTGAACCGTCCTCAGCGCCGGCTTAGCAAGCACTGAGAACACTGTGTTACTCAGACGCTCTGTTCTGTGCAGTTTTTCATTGCAATAAAAAAATGGCAGCACACTGATGATATCATTAGCAGCGGACCAGACTGGGAAGGTGGGGTTTGGACGATGGTTCATGACACAGTCCACTGTGTGGCAACTGACCAGCCTTGAAAACCGCAGGGCACATCTCGCCTTTCCTGGATCATTAAAAATGCATCCCCCGGGGAGGATCGGGTGGCACCGAAACAAGCAAACAAAAACACCACTGCATTAATAATGGAGTGACTAAGCTACATGCACGCACATACCCTCACCCGGGTTTGGAGTAGTTGTACCTGTCAGAGATAAGAGAGGAAGGAAAAATCCTTGGAGTCATGATGATGTGCTTTCGCAGCTGGGCTACTTGACATAAACAGCATTTCCTTGACAGCTGAATTTCAATTTATGATACCTGAGAATCCTGCTGGATTGTTTTTTGCTGCCTTTTAGCTCACATATCTGCATAATAACACATAAAGCCATCACACAAGTTTCTCCACTACTACATGATTTGTAAGGAGTCTAGCTGTTAGTCAAGATTTTGGATTTAGCCTCCCTGAAAGAAGCTTAACCAAAATACCCAACTGTCGTTCTGAATGAGCTCAGCTGCTGTTTTTTGCTGGTCTAACCAAAATGTCAGCTGTTATATCGCTGCTGTGGCAGAGTGTCGGAACTCTCTCCCAACAAAACCCTGCTCTCTCCCATTATGCCCAGCCACAGATTGCATAATTAGGAAGCTGACAGCCAGCTTCAGTCAGCTCACAGAGGGAAAACACCAGAAATCAGGGCAGGAGGGAAATGCATTGGGCTCTAAAGTGTGTTGCAATTAAGGGATATACATGTACAGAAAGTTTTGTATTGCAAATAAGGTCAAAGTACCACTTGGCAGCAGTTAATCAGAGTTAACTTTGACTTTGAATGTAGACTTTGACCCGTACACACCCATAACGACATGGAAAGATGTCAAAATGCTGAACTGTGATGCACACATCCGCAAAAGCAATGTTTTTGTTATGCTTGTTATAAAGGGAAGGACAATTCATGCCTCTGGAAAAATCTTCGTTTGGAGGGCCCTTACACGTCACCCTGTCCCTCTGTCCCAATAAGACTTGGGACAGCCTACCCATTGACATGACCACACAAAACAGAGGGGAAGGGCTTAGTGGTAGGGGCAAGGGGTGTTTTGGGATTGAGCCTTTGACTCGACCATTGACTATGATTGGAACAGAGATGTCTACAAACTGGATTTTTAACCGATAAGTCATCCACTGCGACACTAGACCATACTGAAGGTGGCTAAGCTGGACTGATGCTGCTGCAGGCCTCAAATACTATTTACAAATGACATTGCCAACATCCATGTCAGTATTGGTTCCAAAAATCCAGCAATGCTGTTGACACATATACCATTAGCCAGAAAGACAGACTGCCCTTAAGTAGAGTAATCCTTTCCATCAAAAACACGGTCAGAAAGTTCCTGGCTGGAAGCCATCTCATTTCAGCTTGTGAAGCACAAGACTGTATTAGGTGATGCTCCAGATAAGGATGATGTTAGAATCGCACAGTTTACTGTTGATGCATGTACATTGGATTTAGTACAGTCATGTACAGCAGGAAGGACAGGCCAGTGGTTGCATCCAGACAGAAAGCTCAGAGTCTCTGTTGTCATGTACCGTATTAAGGGCAGTCAAATGAGCTCCCAAACGTTCACAAGAAATAACCGTCTGGCAAGGCGGTGGAGCAGCACTGGGAGGGTGCTAGTTGGCATTTTCTCTGTTTTTAAGCATCAGCGACTTTGTCTTTATGTTCTTTCATGCTCCAGTAAAGTACAACATGAGTCTCTGAATTGGTTTGATGTACTGCAGCCTGAGTTGCAAACCCGCATACAGCAGAAGTACACAAGCAAAATGTGTGTAGGTTGTTTTTGCGACAAAGTGTTTGTAGTGGGATCTAATCTGCAAGCATGAGGAGATCAGTCTGAGGTAAGGGCGGGTTTAGAAACTTGTGCCAGACTGAGGGCACAGTAATGCAGCAACAGCAATCATAAATTCTGCATTGTTGATAGTTACATTGTTCATTCAGTATGATAAATGAATGCCAAATATACAACTGTCAATACTACTAAATAACAAACAGCAATGGAGAAATTGAGACAATGGGCTTGTGGATACAGACATATAAAATGTCCCCAACTCCTATTTAGGAAGACGGACAGACCCACGGACTGAAAAACCTGTGGCCATTTTGTATCTTTTAGAAAATGTTTTATGTCCCTTTGTGGTCATTTGATCGATTTTTTCAGTAAGAAATATTAATAATCACTTCATACAGAGGCTCTTTGCCTGTACCCTGTAGGCCTGTCCAGTATTATATCCAATATACTGATAAGCCAACTACCTATTACCTTCTGACGCTGCTAGAGGGGGCACTTAGGGCGGTTAATCACATTCTTTGGGTCACCGTTCTGGTCCCACCCCTCGTCTGAGGCAAATGAGTCATCTCAGTGACATCATATGCCCCTGTGTTGACCTCACACCCTCTTATATTCAGGAAACTAAATCTCCAAAAACAAAATACTCTCACCAAAGTACAAGACACAGAAATTTATACAACAGAGAAAAAGAATGAACACAACCATCCCTGTTGCCGAACAACACACCGGTCAAAACATCTAGTAAAAGACATTCATAAAAAAACATTGCCACAGTGAAGAGAGGCAACACACATCTATCATATCGATTAAAGCTCTGAGCTCAGATCCATGCTACTCAGCATTCCACTAACGGTGCGGCAGCAGAATCTAATGGTCTCTTTGATACAGTAACAGACAGCATGCGAAGTGGAGGGGCTGATTACAGAGCGACTTCAGTGGCCGGTGAACTGCTGCTCCACTCATCACATCTGCTTAATTCCATTACGATATGACGGTGTCTCCACCGATGAAAATGCTGTTGCACTACAGGCACAAAAAAGTACCATTAAAAGGACGATATAAATGCCAGTCACGTACAGACGGAGGGAGGAAAACAAGAGGAGACTGAAACAGCAGAGTGCGTGCTAAGGGAGAAGCCTTCTTCTGTCAAACTCCTGGGGTGCGGTTCCACAAAGAAAGACAGAAAACACGCTGTGTGCAAAGAAATCGGCAACAAGTGTGAGATGGTTAAAAGCCTGTGGGATTTGTTTGTGATCAAGGCTGATTTTTTTTTTTAAACTGTGAGGGAACCACACGGGGGAACTGAGCACTGGCTGAGATGTGTCATACCGACAGATCAAACATTGTATTCTCAATGTCATATCAGCTGCACAGACCATACTTTGACAACAGGACATCAAAAGTGAGATGGAAGATGGTAATCTACTTCAATACTACTACATCGATCTATAAGCCTCAGACTGAACAACCGAACTAGAGGTTCTAATGACATGAATAAAACCGGTTGCTTGACTGAACATGAGATCTGATTCTCGTCTGTAGGTCAGTGCCTTCGGGAGAGCAGGCTGCCTTCGCCTCAGGCAGCTCAAAGCAGTCACTTCTCACTGGGTCAGTCGGGATGTTACAGCTGAGTGAAAGGATGTGGAAGTGATATTGATGGAAAAAAAAAACTTGCATGAGTATTAACAAGAGTTAACAGCCATGGGAGCGACTCCGTGCGAACACTCTAGGCACAGCAATGCGCTGAGCTGAATGCTAACGTCAACATACTAACATGCTCATAGTGACAATTCTAGTAATGCATAATGTTTACCATGTTCACCATTTTAGCTTAGCGTGTTAGCATACTAACACCAGCTAATTAGCAATACACAAAGTAAAGCTAAGGCTGATGGGAATGTCATTAGTTTTACATGTGTTCAGTCATGAACTAAGTGGTCAAAGGACAAACAGAAAGTCAGGTCATCACCAAAGTTGTTCCAGTCCACCGTCCATCCGATCAGCATCACACTTGGCAGGTGTATTGCTCAAGACCCATAGAAGTGCAGGGTTGAGTGTGAAGTTGTTTAGATGAGAGGTTCTTGAGAAACCTGAACAGCAGAAGGGGCACTGCACTAGTGTCACTCAAAGCCACAAGTGTGAACCTCATGGTGGTACTAGAGGAAAGACAGGCAATCACCTAAGTCTCTGTATTAATCATTAGGGAACCATGAACGTCTGAACCGCACTCATGGATATCTAATCAAGACACCTCACCTGGGCCAGGCGCAGACTGCAGGAGGTATAAAATCCTGACCGATTTTGAAATTGGGTTGCTTCATGCACATAAGGAGAAACTTCAGAGATGTTCTTCCAGCTGATCTCAAACATGCATGCACTACAAGACATTATTATTCTTATCAAACCAGAGGGAGCATGAATGCACCAGCACACGTGATCTCATGGGGATGCAGATGTAAAAAAAAAAAGAGACTGACATCCTGCAATAACTTCCTGTGTATTAATAATGCTTTGCATTGAGGAAAACAAAAGCAGAGGGCTAAATGAGTCTGAATAAGAAACTTGGCTTGGTTGTTTTTTAGCAGGAACTGAAGGTGAGATTTTAACTGCCAGTTTTGATATCTACATAATGTATCAACAATAGTATGCTAGCATTAGCCTCAAGGGCTAGACTGTTTATTGTTGCTTGGTAACACAGTCAGCTGATGTAATCATAATTGTGATCCAGATTTTAAATCCTAAATATCAAACAATGTTTGACATTATGGAGGCAGCCCTGATGAGTCTGTGAGCAGTTTGTGAGGTTTAAAACTGGATCTGTAAACCTCACTCATTACCAGTTAATCTGGGCTGATCATTGGTACCAACTAAGGTCCTAGACCAGGTTTCTCCTCCGTCTGTCGGGAGGGGTCAATCAGGGATAAATCGGCCCCAAACCTCTACAGCTTCAGCCTGGGTTTTAAAAAAGACACTTCACTTCAAGCAAAAATGTCAACCCTGTGGTGACACTACATGTAAGTCAGAGCATCATCAGCCAATAGGGTTCATCCTCTGGGAACAACTGTACAGACAATCCATCCAATAGTTGTTGAGATATTTTATTCTGGACCAAAGTGGTGGACCATCAGACTAACTGACATTGCTATCCACAGACCCATGCTGGTAGCATGGCTAAAAATTTGTTTTCTAAACTCAATATTCATGAAGTCTAGGGCTGAAACTTACAATTATGTTCACGGTTGATTTATTTATTTATTATTTTCTCAATTAATCAATTAGTTGTTTGGTCTAAAAATGTTACAGCACTAGTGAAGTCAAACCAATAACAGGCTTCTGTGAATATCTGGACCTGTTATTCATCTTCCCAAACACAAGCCAGTGTGCATGTTAACAAAGTGTTGCCAAAAGCTGGTTGTGTGTCATCTTCTCCCTGTGGCTGCCACGATGATTTCTAAAATTAATTAAGCTTTCAAAGCTGGGATGTTGAAATTATTTATCCGCTTTATGGGGCAGAACCAAGAAACAGTACATGAAGGGGAGGGAATGTAAAGTATTAGATTATAAAACGGCAGTTTTTTTCAAGGTTTTCTCTGCCGTCTCCTCCCACAGGGGTCAAGCTGGACTCGTGCGGGGCCGAGGGCTGAGAAAATAGCTTTGTCTCTTTCACTATATAGATGAACAAAAGACAGAACCCTGCTTGTTCCTCATGTGCAGAGAGGAGAGGGGGTGTTTGATGGAGAAGTGGGAGGGGTCCATGTCTAATTGTGCGTGTGCGTCTGTGTGAAGGGGGGGCAGTGCCTCTGTTGAATATTCCATATGATGAACGAGCGTCTGTCCTTTTCATGGAAAACAGAAGCCTTGAAACGGCAGACAACAACAGAGGAACATATTCCCCGCCTGTTCAACCTAAATGGGACAACAAGCTTTGTAGTGCTCACTTTCACTATGTGATGAAAATAAAAATGAAATGAATTCAACATATTATCAAAAACATACATTTATATTACATTTGATGCTTAGCCAGATAATGGGAGAACCAATATCCTTGTGGAAATGTATGCTTTTGATTGTGTGTGCTTTAAAGCACGTGTGTTGAGTCCTGAGAGGGAGGAGAGGAGAGAGATGCAAAAGGACACACACTGCAGAGACAGTACAGGGTAATTAGTGAGCCAACATCACGTTTTCTCCTCAGAATAACTGGGCTAATTGTTCTGGTTCGTTACAGCATGTTAATAGGATTGATCCTCAACTTGTGGAATGTTTGTGTTAGCTCCAAATCTACATAAATCTCACTCTCTAAATTACCAGTGTTCCCCTCACATTTTACATGTACACGCTCACACGTCGTATGTCAACAGGCTGAGAATCTTAAAAATAAAAACAGATTTCATTGACAAACTAGATAAAAAGGAGAAGTGCAACCTAAAGCAGGTTGTTCACTACTCCAAATAAGCTTATTGATTCCAAATGCTTGGGGATAAAGACTGAAAAATATTTTCCATAATCTTCCAAATCCATCTTCCCAATCCACAAACACTGGCTGCATTGTGCCCAACTCAGCACTGCAAACAGTGTCAAAGTACTTCACGGCAGATGATGCAACAAATACTGTGGTTGAGCAATTTCTATTCATTTAAGACAAGAGGTTACCGGAGAAATTAAACTCTGTGGGAACTGGGCATTATGGCTGCATCTTCACCAGAAACAATGACCTTTATTCAACAGTGAAACCTTATTGTGGCGTTTTTATGACGTTTCCAGTCCCTATAAAATCCCTGTGGTATGGATGGTAAAAATGCATGTTGTAACATGTCATAAATCTAACGGACACAAGATTACACACACACATACACTAGGTACACCATATTCTGTACATACAGTACAGATTCGTGCAGACTCTGCCACTGAAAAGTACAAAATATCCTAGCTCAATAAATAGCTTCTTCATTAAGACAGAGATGAGACTGTTTGAGAAAAACAAACACGGTATCATGTGTGAAAACTGTGTGGGTGCAGAACCAGCATGACTAACACATGCACAGATGTTCTCCTCTTGCACACGTCAATATCCCAGAGGGCGATGCTTTGACCCTGAAGCTCTGCATCACAAAATAACCACACAATTTGATATTTTATCTAGCATATCACCGACGGTATTAAAGAAACAAAATGTGAAAGCACGCTATAAAGGTCATACGAGGGTAAAGATTACTGATGTCGGATCATTTAATCATGATCATGTGACCTCATAAAAATGTATTTGAAAACAACAAAGCTAACCACATCCAGTAGTTCAACAGTAACTATAAATACGAGCCCATAAAAGGAAGCTCTGAATACAATATTAGCTCTCTGTTGTTTTAACCTACTTTTGATAAGAGCAGCACCAGGGCTTTTATGTTGGATTGTGTTCAGTGTGTTTACACAATTAAGGCTTCCACAACAGTTTTGTTCAGTACCCAACTTACTGTAATGGGGGCAGTGCTGAAACGAATCTTCCTCTTTGCAGGGATGTCCTCTTTGTTTTCTTGTGGCAGACCGGGAATCTCTGTCAGATCAGAGCCCGGGTCGTAGACAATATCCTCATCGTCTCCGTAGAGGTCATCCTCAGGATCCGTGCAGCTTTCCCCCCAACCCTGGTAACAGGCGTCCCCATCTGCGTTAAAAATCACCCGCTCATTCCCAATGTATTCCTCATCGGGCTCTTCCACCTGGTCCTTGGGAGATTCGGAGGACTTGTCATCTCTTGAACCATCTCCATCCTCCTGGCTTTCCCCAGCTGGTGTAGTTGGGGTTGGCAACGGCTCAGGGGTTGCATCGTCAAAAGCTTTGTCGGTAATCACAGCATCATCTGTAGGTTTTGAAGCTTTGGACACCCCTAGATCCTCGGTATGTTTTCTTGTTTCTGAGGGTTTGTCTTCTTCTTCACATGAGCCATTGACCTGGCTTCCGTTGGTGGTGACCCCAGACAGACGCTGTCTTTCTCCGCCCGTAGTCTTAACCTTGTCTGATTTGTCTTGGGCTTCTTCCTCTTTTGGTGCAGGTTTCAGCTCTGAAGTCTCCGTCCCAGGACTGGGGCTCAGAAGGTCCTCAGAAGAGGAGGATGTTGGAACCTTTCCTCCTACCCTGCTCCGGTAGCTTCCACGAACTGGAGATTGTCTTGAATCATCTTCACTGACATCACCTCCATGGCGGTTGAATCCGTCTGGTGAGTAGAGGGCCCGTCTGCTGACTCCTTTGTAGGGCGCACCTTGGTTGTGGTGGTCAGCATTTTCAAAAACAGCACTAAGTTGACTGACAGTTGGCGAGGACGCCTCTGTTCTAGAGCAAAGTGAGTCCAAGGAGTCTGTGCTGCCTCGATTAGACCTCGCACCTCGCCAGTCGTCTAGATGCTCATGGGAACCTCGTTTATCACGTCCGTATGGAAAGACTGGTGATTGGGACTGGTCACGTGACTGCTGCTCAAACAGCTTCCTGGTTTCAGAGAACTTTGCTCCAGCACCTCCGACCCTGTCAGCTGATGAGGAATGTTGGAGTCTTATCACCGATCCATCGGCCTTGTTGATGAAGTTGGTGGGCTTGACCAGCTTTTGCGGCGAGGTATCATCACAACCCCTGGCCTTAACCGGCACTTTATCTGAGCCCATCTGCATGAACATGTCCTTAATGCGACTGACATGGCTGCCATACTGGCGGCCCCTTGGCTGTTTCACCCGTTCTAGGTCTTTGGGCTTGGAGTCTCCATCGATCCGAGGCTGGTCAAAGGCCCTCTTTAGCGCCTGAAACTCAGCCCGGTAGGCATTACGGTGGGGGGAGGCACTCCGGAGGCTGGTCCTCTCCCCCGAGGCCTCCGTCTTCAGCATGATGATGTCTTTGGATTCAGGGGGGATGTCAGCATCGCCGTGGCCTCATTAGAATGTGGGAGTGAGGAGTCTAGTTTGACCTACTGCAGCGCTGCCTAGTGGGATCCACCTGATGTTGTAGTTCCTCCAGACCCATTCACACCTGCAGAATTAAAAAGAGACGTTATAAAGATAGAATCACTTTGTAACATTGCATTATAATTTGATTTCAAGAGTGATAACTACTTAAACACGCGCACAGGAACAACACAAACTGAAAGTGGCTCTTTCTCGTAAAAAAAACAACAAAAAAACGATCACAAAGCTTGAGAAGGGATCATTTTCACCTTCCATAAATAAACCTATTCAGTAACATGGGAGCCAAACATGCTGATGTATGAGTCTTAGTACATGAGGACTAGTTATGAAAGCCTATTGGACTCTAAAAGCACCCTAATTATGTTGTCTTTTCAGCACTGCTGGCACTGTTAACCTCCTCAAATCAATATCCCTGTTTGAGCTCTTTATATTTAAACTGGTGCTATGCTGCAGGAAATATTATTTTCCTCTCCTCTTTTCTCTCTCTCTCACTCCCTCTGTTTGCTATAGTAAGCTGTGACCCTTGTAAGCCGCCACATCCCATAGCTTTTTAAACCATCACTGAAATTATGCCGGCCCCTACTTAATGCCCTTAAACAAAGCATTTCATGGTAGTTGCAACCTTTACTGCACAGAGAGAAAGGGGCTGTTGAATGCACCAGTAATGTGTTGATACCATCCCAGGAGCAACAATACTAAACATTTCATGAACTGAAAGCCTTGCAGTTCACCCACCATGACAATAATACTGCATTGGAGCAGGGTAGCAGGCTAGCATGGTAGTTAAATATTCCATACCTACAGCCATATATATTTAATCCTGTTTGGAAAAACATTCACACAAAGAGGATGATGAAATATGACACAAAAAACATCCATGTGGGAAAACATTGGATCCATTAATCTCAGTTGTGCTGAATGGTATGGATGCATCAGCAGCAGCAGCAGCAGCAGTGGCTGAAACCTAAATGTCCTGGCTCAATATTCATTATTCACCATGCCGGACTCTTGCTGGTAACACCTAGGTAAAATCCTTGTGCAAAAAAACAAAACAAATCAACTTGAATAACATCCTGTGCTGCTTTGAATGATGTAGCACATAAAGTTAGAGGTGAAAGATGAAAGATGGAATTGAGGCTTTAACATCGTGTCAGTGGGATCAGACAAACAAGCACATCAGCCACACCGCACACAGCATGACAGCTCAGGTTTCCCCATTCTGACACTGTTAAACATTTATTTATGTGCATTTCCCCTCCCGCGCACATGCAGGGGGCAAACATATAAACGACTGACCTTCCTCTGTGATTACCACAAGACTAAGTTAACTGTTAACCACAAACCACAGCGATGTTGCTCCAATGTTACAAAAACAAAAGAGTCAGACTTACATTCATGGCTCCGGCTCCGTTTGACGCGTGATACAAACAAACTGTAATCCCGAGGCGTAAACTCGTGGACAATATAGATGCTCTTGTTGCAAAACCTTTCGATAAAAACATTTCTATCCCACGCTCGTAAATTGTCCGGGACGGAATCGCCACTACAGAAACGTTTGGACACACTGGAGCCGCTACAACGCCATTGCAGGCAGTGGGTGATGCTGCCAGTCGCGCTATAGGGGTGTCGGTGCAATTTGGCAGCTCATCTCACAGAGAGCTGCACTGTGGCACCATGTACAAGGGCTGCTCCGATATACGTCTGCAGGATGGTAAAGCAAACATACTTAGCTGTTATGGTAGCCGGCGATTTGCGAATGTAAAGCCTCATGTGACAGGTGCTAAAACCTGAACTGCGGCAATGGTTTGGTCCGATAATCTGCTGCGCGGAGGGGGTTTCAGTGAGCTGCAGTCTGGCATAAATACCAGCACACAGCAACTGTAACTTTACTCGCTGCTTATTGTTCATCACTGGGGTTTGGGTGGGGTAGATGGGGTCAGGGACCACTCAGGCAGCGCGATGGGTGCTCAAATTAGGGTGACTGGAGATGAGTGCCACCAGAGGGCCTGGAGGAGTTTACAAGAAGGTAGAGCAAGAAAAATGGGTGAAGTTTGATATCACTGTTAATCCACTGTGTGCAAGGAGGAATAAGGACAACATCCACTCCTTCCTGCATCTCATCAGTCTAAGCATAGGTGTAGATTTCAGGGGGGCACAGGGGGCACAACCCCCTCAATATTGTGAACATTTGTCCCCGCCCATAGAAACATCAAAGTCGCAGAGGTCTTGCATTTTGAAGAAATTAAAGACATTTCCATCATAAAATGCTGCAGAGAAAACACAAATTGATGCATTCAAATTCACCAAAATGCAGAACATTAGGCGTCCGACGCAGGGTTTAAGTAAGAAGCTGGCTTTTTGCTGGTATCACATGTAGTTGTCCAGCAGCTGAAAATATCAAAGGCCAAAATGTCCAGTGGGAAATATTTCAAATAAATAAATAGCATGTTAATATATATATCAAAATAATCTATATTTGTTGCCTAGACAACTTAAATACAAACATATAAAGACCAGATTTTAGAATTTTTACTACAGACGGATCTATTTATCCAACGAAGCTGTACATATGACACATCCACAGCAGTCACGATCTTCTCTTACCACGCTCGCTGTCGCTAGGTGATAGCATCATGGATCACATTCTCCAGGCAAACCTTCAACACACCTCGACCTTGGAGCTCAGACCAGAGATACATTTCTCTCTACCATGCATGGTGGTGGTAAGTGTCTTGAGCAGACTTAATTCAGCCACACGCAATGAAACAAGAGCCTCTGCATATTAAAGATGGCCATACTGAACACACCATACTCACACACTCAGGAAATTATATGGTTTCCAGAGTTTGCATTCAACATTCAAATGTGTGGTTATCTTAATAAACACCGCAGAGTTATTGATGTTGATGTGTTATGATGCATGTTATATTCTGAATTAAAACCTTAATCAAAATCTTAATCACAATTCATTCAAAAAGTATGTGTGATTTAGCAGATTAAATGAATGAAATATTTATGACTTAATTTGTCACCTTTTTAAATCCCATAAAGTAAATCTCATTTATAAATGTGCAGTTATATGACCTGCCAAAATATGCAATTTACCTTATTATCAAAATAAGGTAAATCACATATTTTGTCATGGTAAATGGTTAAATCAATCTTATGTAACAAATCTCTGTCCATATTGAACTCACTCAAAGACACACATTTGTTCTTTTTCATGCAGTAGGCTATTGTTGCTCCATTTTTACTTATGATCTTTCACATTTATCATTACCAGCGTCTCTAAAGGAAGTCTTTGCCACAATAAAGCTACATGAGCTATAGTTTGTTCCCATTTAGCAACAGGATGCACTTGTGAGGAGCGAGGGTATGTTACATCTTGCCCTGCACCTCAGAATAAGTAGAGTCAGGGCAATTACAGCGTAAATTGACACTTAACACAACCTACACTGAGGAAGAAGTGGACTGACATCAATCCAAATCAGTGCACATTCACCACATAAGATCTCAGACACATTTAGCCACTATCTTAACCTCTTGCCAAGTGGGAAATGCTGTGTTTTCCAAGCATGAAGCATGCATTGACCTATACTGTTTGTTGTGATACATCCAGTCCAAATGCTGGCTATGTGAAGATGTTGCTAAGCAACCTAAAAATAATCTTAAGGGAATAAAAGGGAGGGTGAAAGAACAGAACAGCCTCGCAGACGCAGAGCGCTGAGGATGGATGGCATTGTGTTGATCACCACATGCGGAAGCCATGAATCCAGTTTCAAATATCCCTTCATCAAACAAGACGCATTCAGTGAACACGGTCGACGTGTTAGCCAGAACCAGGGTCCTTTTTTGCAGAATCAAAGGTCGCTCTCAGTGGCTGCTGACCTCAAGGGAGCATGAAGGGTGAATTAAGGGTCCCACAGCGCTTTAGCGGGCCTGACTTGAAGCCATGGGGCCAAAACATGACCATCTGTCTGCTAGGACTGCCTCTGCAGGGGGTCTGGGCAGATTGGAGCAGACTTCTTAAACATGTCTCTGCCCTCTAACAGCTGGGCTTGGGAGGTCATGCTCTGGTGAGGTGATGGTGTGTATGTATGTGTGTAGGCGCCTGTGTGTTTGTCAAGAAATCATCAAGCTCATAGATCAAAAAGAAATCAAAGAGGGCATTAATAAACAGAGGAATTAAGCAACCTTCATTCAATTAAAATAAAAATGCTTTAAGAGAGGTAGTGAAATGACATGTAGTCCCTAATCACATGGAGACAAGTCAACAGAGATGCAGCCACACAGCAGCCACTCCTTGTATCTGATACACAGCCAGCTGAAACCTAAAGCCCAGTTTAACTCCACCAACATCCCACAGAAACATCCACAGAAGGCGTGACGCTCCTTTCTCTGATTCATACTGGGTTTTTGCCCCGTTTTTTTACGAGACAACCATCTTTTTCCATCCAGATGTGGAGCCAATGAGGAGCCGAGCTGTTTCCAGTGAAGGAAGGAGGCGGAGGAAGGAATGCTGCAGGATGCTTATTATCATGGCTGTCAAACCCCAGTGGCGATTAGATTAAAACAGCCTTTTTACATGTTAGATTTACGAGGATGATGTGCACCATGTCCGCTAGAGCTGTCGCGGTATGGCTCGGTACGGGTACGTATCGATTAAACTCGGATATATCCGGACATTTTCACGCGTTAGCCTTTGATGCGGTGTCTATGCTAGCTAGCTAGCTAGCTAGTTAGCATGCTGCTGTTTAGCTACCGTGCTCATTTTTTTCCAGGAGGCTGAGGAGGAAAAATGGCTAACAATAGACAGCTAAACCGTTATACAGTGTACACATTCAGCATAAAAAGGGTTTTGTACACTCTCTTACATCTTCAACGAGTTATATAACAACGTTATACAACATATTAATGGTTATATTTGTTGTCATTCATTCAGTTTTAATTACCTTTGTGAAATTAGCCCATTTCCCATGGCGCTGGCCTGTGTTTATATTTAGACCAGGTGTGTAATGGATGCCTAATTAAGTAGGTAATGCTAGTTTAGCAGCTCAAGTCACCCCTAATTATATATGGGGCATGTATGTGAGAATATTATTACACTGCTTATTACACAATCTTGTGTTGGCAATTTAAATTCTCTCTGTTGCCTGTTTATTAGGCACACATGTAGGTGAAATTAATGCAGTAATACAACAGCCTTGCAGCAGTGTTGAGTCAGAAATCTTGGTGCAAGATAGTCATATGAACTCCTTACATCCATCTACCAGGGTTCCTGCAGATCCTTAACAAGTCTTAAATTTGATTTTGAAAATTTAAGGCCATAAAATGTCTTAAAAAATACTTGTGAGAAGTCTTTACTTATGAGATGAAACTTTAATGGAGACATGTCTGAATGCCTCATCAAATCTACCTATTACTGTATCTAGTTACATAATTAGTTATATGATTTTATTACTTTATTACTCGTAATGTGATAGAAGATACGCTGAAAAACTTTGGACCATGGGAGTTAAAGCATCAGGCACTGGAGCACCGATGAGATGTGAACATGATGTCTACTAGCGTGTATTAATGCAGTTTGTTGGAGTTAAATGGTATTAATTTTTCTTTTTTGAGGCCTTAAAACATCTTAAATTTGACTTTAAAAAGTCTGAAGGAACCCTGATCTACAGGGATAAAATCAGTCCAATATCACCTCAACATTACAGCAGGAATCAAAGGTCTCTAACATTTGTCCATGCTTTTATCTAGGGGTATACCTTACAATTACTTTCATCATCAGAAATAAGATGAGGAAAAAAGGGCAATATGCCGGTTTTAAAATGACAGCAGATTAGAAGTGTTAATTAGCAAATATTAAATAAGATATAAGATATATAGCAAATGTAAAAACTAGATAACAGTAATGTGCAAATTATAAAACTAGCTTACAGTCAGGTGCAAACATGGTGCGATCATAAAAGCTACACAGCAACAAGAATATATTTTAAAAAGCGACAAAACCTTGATCAATCCATTAATTGTTTGGTCAAGAAGTCAAAGAAAAATAGTAATAAATTTCCCATAGCCCAAGAAGAGATATGTCTTGTTTTATGTAATCAACAATCCCATACCCAAAGATTTTCAGTTCACTATTATGACAAAGAAACGCACCAAATCCTCACATTCGAGAAGCTTTCAGTTTCAATGCACCACACATTAGAAACCATGGTTTCAGTTTATTCAAATTCATTTCTGTGTGCAACTTCTCTTAATTCGGGGGCGTTATCTGAGGTTGAAAAATGTGAATCTGCATGCACAGCTGTTGTTTTAGACTGCATTAGTTTAAACCAGGTTAATAAACTAGTAACAAACTGAATGTATAGTTTAGACCGCCCTTGAAAGACACACTTGTTCTATTCACACTTCTGTTCAATGATCCAATAGTTTACATTGTGCATGCCTATGACGCCAAACACACGCCTTTACATGAGAGATTTGTCCATATGGATCGGCCCGTGGGCTTGAAGCAGAGAACAGCCCTGTACAGAGATGGTGAGTGGGTGTGTGCAGTGGTGCACTTCATGTGTTGACCCGCTGTCCCCTCCCCCCTGTCATAACACAGTGACACGCTCAACTGGTTTCCCATTAATACTGGCATTATTGTTTTCAGTTGTCTGCTGTCCCACAGACTTGGCCCACATACTTTTGCTGTAACAGCACTTTACCGAATTTAGATTTTCTCTAATCCTTGCCCCTGCTAGAAGTAGAATTCATCCTTAATTATTAACTATGAAACAAAGGTCTATATCTTCTGTTTAACACAAGCTGGTGCTCTACTGCGCTGAGTCAACCCAATCGTTTTAGATAAATCAGTCATTTACTCACCCTCACAGAGCGCTAGAAGATTGAACTGGCTGTTTCGTGTCCACTCTTGTCCTTAGCCACAGCCTTCTGCTCGTTGTGACACCGACTACTTTCACTTCCAGGTCTGTGTTTAGAACAACGAGGCTAAACCTCATCACAGGCAGAATACCAAAGCCGTGGTTCAAACAGTAGCGATCCTTGTTGTCTGTGCTTCCCCGGAACACCAAAGAAGCACATGCATTCCTCCTGACCCGGACGACGTACACATACAAAGCTGATTCAACAGAACTAAAGGACATCCCTCCCTTGCCTCTGTGTCGGCTAGCCGGAGGCCTCAGTTAGCTCGAGCCATTAGAGGAACAAGGGTGTGTTTTTTTCTCTATGTGCTGCCAGTGACATTTTTAGCGTAGGCATCACTCCTGAAACTTCAGTCGGTCCAAGGTCAGCCCTGAAAAGCATAAAATCTGGTTAGTCATTTCCACCTCCCCCGTGGCCTGTCAGTGATCTACTCTACATCAAAGATTGTCAGTTTATTATGATTATGTGCAGGAACCTGAATGCCAGCGCGTACAGTATGTGAGCCCAATTATCAGTAGAGTGTGGCTTGTTGTGTGTATGAGTGTAAGAGCATGCACTTTTGTCTATCTTTACATTTGTCTTGCAGCAGGAGCCTAATGGTTAGTCTTCAGTCAGTCTAGTATTAACCTTTAACTGGTGATGTATTATGTACACAGGGCTCAACAGTAATAGTTGCCAGGTTGCCAGTAGCAACCATTTTTTCTTGGTGTTCTTAACATTTAGGCACAGCAAACATATTGAGAGCAACAAAAGCGTTAGATTCCTTGAGTGTGCACACTATACTGTATAAAATAATGGACATAGCTACTGTGACGTCACCCATTGTTTTGTGTTAAGCATTTTTGCCGGCCCCATCTTGTTTTTTCTGAGTCAGAAGTGATCACATATGGTGAGGGCGGGGCTGTGGAGGAGCAAGGGCTGACTTTTTTGATGCCTCGTAGAAAGCAGCCCACCCTGAATTATGCGTAAATGTCAATTGGTGAGTTATATAAAAATTAACCCCCGTACAGTTGTCATGAATGTTGAAATTAGCTATAGAGACCCAAACTGTTTTATGTACCAGCTGTAAACATGTCTGTTTCTGCTGTAAAGTTGGGCATTTTAATATGGATGTCTTCGGGAATTGACTCACTTCTGGAGCCAGCCTCAAGTGGCCATTAGAGGAACTGCAGTTTTTAATAACACTTCTGTATTGGAGGTTCACGGTTGGTCATAAGTTACAGCCATAAGTGAAACCAGACTCTGATGCAGGTGACAACACTGCATGTGCATTGGTGCGTTTACCGGCATGAGTGCAGGCATCTGTTTTTAGAGACAATTGTAAAGCAAATTAAGTTGTTTGACTATGGGGTGAAAAGTTCAACTAACCCATCAGCATCAAACTCGAATGTGCTTCAACGGACAAAAAACATAAAGTAAATCTGTAAATTCTTGGTAGTATGGTAGTATAGTTCTTGTAGTATCTCAGCACCCTTGAGCTTAACAGAAATACACTGCAAAATATGTACAGCATACTCATCAATAAGTGACGTATCAAGTTTACTAGTTTACTGATAACACTTTAGATTCAAAATCTGTCAAGTATCAGATAAAACCATATTTCAGTTTCGGCAACCAAGAGCTGCCTGGCTTTTAAAAGTTAGTGTTGAGCCCTGGTACAGTAGGAAGGCTGAGGTCCATCATCTCGAGAAGGCCTGGCAGAAATTCAGCCCGCCGCAAATAAGCAGATCTGATGCTATTAGCGGAGCCTCAGTGTAGCTTAGTTAGTGATCTTTACTTACAGTGGCCACTCGCTAAACAGAAGTGACTGCAGTCAAACACAGTCCAATAGGATCCTGTAAGCGAGACCGGCTAACATAAGGCAGCCAAGAGTGTGTGTTAGGCCCAAAGGCTTGCTGTTGAATCAAAGCTTTAATGTTGATCGGCCAAAACACATTTCAAATCCCATAGGACATTTCCTATTCCTCAGACCATTAGGTGAGACCAGGCCATCTGGGCTCGCTTCTATGTCCTGCCTGTCTCATCTGTGGACGTGCCACAAATGTTTACACCGCATCCAGTTGGCCTCTGAGCAGAACAGAATAGCCAGTACTTGACCTTGACTGGGAGTGTGTGACTGTGGTCCTTTGTGTGGTGAAGAATTGATGAGGCCCAACGGGTCGGGTAATAGAATCCAAGCGTGCGCATTCAGAGTGGGATTTGCAGATCGACTCAAGTCATCACCGAGGGCGCCACCGGTGCGCCGAAACTGAATGAGGTTTTATTCTTGGTCGCTGAATAACCTAGATCCTAGTGTCATGGGTGCAGTAGTAGCAGAGAAAGGAGCCATGGCGCGGATTAGTCTCGCTCAGGTGGTTCCCTCAATCTGTTCTTGGAAAGAAACGTGGTGGATATAACCTCAGGTTTCTACAAGTAACACCACATTTAGCGGCCGCTAAATGCTATTGATTGTATCTAGCTGCGACTGAGCCCTCGGGGACATCGGACATATGGCCAGTCACCGTTTGTGGCCACAGATGTAGCCCAGTTTAACATGCATATGGGAGTGTTTTATAACCTTGCTCTTACAGGCAGCTCATCAGTGCGCCTAGATTGCACTTAGGCAATTTGGCCTTGTAGATGTGGACTTCCTTAATAATCTGCAGCTTACTGTGTCACCTAATCTTTTATAACCCCTTTGTGCTCCCTGGTAATAGATAATGCTTAACAACCCAAGATCACATACTGACTTCCTCTTTCATGGGCACGGATTAAAATGTAAATCCTGCTCGATTACTGTGTTCAGCGGAGACTCTCCTTGGAAATCAGCTTGCGTTCAAGGAGAGGGCTGTCAGTACAGTCATAGAGACTCACTCCATGTTGTGATGCTGTAGAATATGTTACTTTGACGTTAATAAGAAGATGAAGCGGGAGATAAACAATGGTGAAAATCGGCAACATTTTCCTCGAGGTGAAGGCACACACACAGCTTTCCCATGCCTTCTTTGAGCTGCTTAATGTGTCTGGAGTTATGTGTCTGCAGGCGAGAACAGTACAAACTCTCCTTCCCTCCTTCTCTTGCACCTCATAGCACAGATCTCCAGTTTGCCCTCCCTCCCTCTCCTCCTCCCTCCTTCTCCTCTTCCTCCTTGTACACTCAGTCTCCCATGGTGATTAAAAATTGAGTGCCCACCCACTGCGGGGAGAAAAAAGTGAGAAGAGGAAAAATTCTCAGAGACTAAAAGACGACAAGAGAAGGGGAAATAGTGGAAGATGCAAAGGCAGGGAAGAGAGCTTTGCAAATCACAAGTCTTTTGTTGTATAAACTTTTGTGAAGGGGCTGCCATTTTCCTAGCGATGCCCTTCACAAATACAGACTAAATGTTTGTGTTTGAAATGGAGTGGGGCTAAACAGAGAGAATAATGGAGACTGAGTGGGAGGAGGGCACGAAAGCAGCTCCGTACAGTCTGAATGACTCTCATTACTGCTGCTTTTACTCACAGTACCTCGGTGCCTTGGCCCTAAAATTCATTGTTTTGATTTAGCAGCTTGGTCTTATTATGTACATAATCATAGTCTTTCCGTCAGCTAATAATTTAAGTTCGTGCCTGTTTCTTCACTGCGTTCTCATGTGAAGCAAATGCATTTTACTTTTAAGAGAATGTAGACGCCACCAGGCAAGAAAAGTGGACGATTCTGTCATTGCCAGCAGTATTGATTCTCAAAGCGTGAAGTAGGTTAGCAAGTGCTAGTAACCCCGAACGTTTGCTTTATTTGTTTTCACCTCTATTAACGCCTTCTCTTCTTTTCTAATTAGTGCTGCTGGCAGGTCATTAATGATAAAGCAAACACAGGGGGAAAAAATGCGAATGTTTTGCTTTCAGGTGCTAATTTCCTTTTTGTTTTGAAATCTGTGTTTCAGTGGTCACCATCTTGTCGAGATCGCATGCAGACCGTAACGTCTACCCATCTGCAGGAGTGCTGTTTGTCCATGTTCTGGAGAGGGAGTATTTCAAAGGAGAGTTTCCTCCCTACCCAAAATCAGGTATAACACCATCACATTCCCACTTTCTGCATGCTTATTAGCTTACTATGCTTATTATCTAAGTGAGTAAAACATTTGTACAGGTAGTTGATGGCGCAGCCATTGTATAAATGCAGCAGTGCATTGTCCATTCATCACATTTCACTAGTAAAAAATGCTTAGCCGCTGTTGGCAAGTCGTCCACAATTCAGCTAATGGGTCTAAATGTACATTACTGAATTGGTTCTGACCCGTAACAGATCATTGGGTCACCCCTCATTAAATAGCTCTGCCTACAGGAGATGCCGGCAACGACCCGATCACTTTCAACACCAACCTGATGGGCTACCCCGACAGGCCGGGTTGGCTGCGTTACATCCAGAGGACCCAGCACAGCGACGGAGTGCTCTACGGCTCCCCCACTGCAGAGCATGTTGGCAAGCCCTCTGTCATAGAGGTGGGTGGTTGGACCACTTTCAAAGTGAAGAGAGGGAAGATGAAGGCATTCGTGTTTCTGTTTAATGTGTCAAGAAAGTAAAACTGTCGTACAACATGAAAGCATTAAATTAAAAGAATCATTTTCATTCATCTAAACAGAAGGCAGTGTCACACATTTGTAGTCTCAACCGAAGCACACACATAAAGGTAACGGAGTAGTAACACATTGGAATTGATTTTACAGAGCACGGCTGATGTAGCATAGTAAAATGTTACGCTACGAGTCTTCAGACTTAAATTCCATTATGTTTTCTTATGCTTTCTTTGTCCCCCATAAGCTACTGTAGAAATTCTTTTCCCAAAAGGCTTAGCGTTCCCAGCGGCGCACATGTGCCTCTATACGGCGTCTCAGTCTTGCACAGAGCCTGCGTAGTGTGTATCTAGCTCAGCCTTGTCCAGAGTGCTGCTGCCATATAAGCTGCACTGATCTGGGCTTAAACTTTCACCCCTGTGTGTTGCAGATTACTGCCTATAACAGACGCACTTTCGAGACAGCACGGCACAACTTGATCATAAACATCATGGCCACAGAAGGTAAGAGGTGCCAGGATGAGAGCTTAAAGCAAACCGAGATCAGACTGTGCAACTTCCCTGATTAAATCCTGAGGGCTCGATCAGTACTTGAAGTGTCATGGAGAGGAGGAGGAGAAGATGCTGCCTGTGATTATCTTATATTTTATTAATCAGTTATTCTCAAGAAAAAGAACATGTTGTATTGATCTAACCACGTGTACGATATATACAAGTGTCTCTACCAAACTCTGAACCAGTTATTGTTTGTAGATGAACTAAAAGATACATCAAGAATCACAAGTCAGTGTGGCTTCTGTAAACACACACTCCTGCATCGATACAGAATGTTATGGTCATAAATTATTATGGTATATCTATAGAAAGCAGCCGCTCCCTTTCATCTGTGCAAACGCACCTCACATCTGTGCTTCTGCATGTTTGCACACCGGCTTGTCGACCAGTCGCGGTACATGCAGTACAAGATGAACTGAATTGGTTGAACACTCGGCAGATGTTCACGGCGCCAACGTGACATCACTTTCCCTTTTCTGTGATGTCATCTGCCATCTGGCTCCAGAAGGAGGCCAAGTCATAACAGAGCAGAGCAGACACACTAACGTCTGCTGGACAGACTGCCGAAATCTATGCTGCAGCAATGAAGTAGTAATGATGTCATAGTCAGCAGAACGCAACTGTAGCTGCCCTCCTGGCTTCTCTATCTGCAGATCCTTAAAAAGTCTTAAAAGGCACAAATTCATTAATCTAAAAATAAGGGTCTTAATTGGTATTAAAATGTCTTAAAATAATCTTTCAAAAGTCTTAAAAATAATAATTAAACATCTCAGATTAACATCATCCAGATGAAACTGACGAGTGTTTTACGTTACGATAAACTTTTGTGCAAAACTGTCCTTAACCCTTTGTAATTCATGTCATTTTTTCCTTTTATACTTTAGTGTAAGATTAGGCTTAAATTTCATTCCAAGTGGCATTAAGAAAGCTGAAAAAGGTCTTAAATCTAACTTGCCTTCAGCTGTAGGAACCCTGTCCCTCTCTGCCTTTCAACTTTGATTCTGAGTCTCTCTCCCTCATCCCTGTGCACAGAGTTCCCTCTGCCCTACCAGGCGGAGTTTTATATCAAAAACATGAATGTGGAGGAGATGCTGGCCAGCGAGGTGCTGGGGGACTTCCTTGGAGCGGTAAAGAACGTATGGCAGCCTGAGCGCCTCAACGCTATCAACATCACCTCAGCTCTGGACCGTGGCGGCCGTGTGCCCCTGCCCATTAACAACCTTAAGGAAGGGTGAGGAGTTTGGAAGTTCTGCCGGACTTGTTTTGCAACACTGAAGGAAAGATGATCCAGTCACAGCTAAATTACTTTTCTTTCTTTTCAGGCTCTTTTTATTGCACGTTACGTTGATTTTTTTATACTAAAACCAGATAAATTGCGGGATTAGTGTTATGATTCAGGTATAATTCCTTCTGGATAACTCATACACACTAAGCATGAGTTTTAACAGTCTTAAACTTGGTCTCCAATCAAACAAATTGCTTATATTTTCAGCCCACTCACATCATGCTGACATTTTATTTAATTGGGGCCCTAGGGATCCACCGTTCGCTGTGAATTAGATGAGTACACTTGACTGTCGGCGCCGACAGATACTGTCAGCTGGTCTAGTTCAGAGGGGAATAGCCCACATGAACTGCCATAAGTTGTGCATCAAAGATTCATGCTGACGTTTTGGAAGATGAAAGCATGCAGGAGAACGCTCAGCGGAGGAGAAGTGCTCTGACTATTACAAGCCTCAGCATAAACATGTAAAATGAGGCTCCATTTTCTCTTCTCCTCTCATGCTTTGCGTTTCACTTTCTCCTCCCCTCTCCAGAGTGTATGTGATGGTCGGCGCCGATGTTCCCTTCTCTTCGTGCCTGCGGGAGGTGGAAAGCCCACATAACCAGCTGCGCTGCAGTCAGGAGATGGAGCCTGCCATCAGCTGTGACAAGAAGTTCAGAGCCCAGTTTCACATTGATTGGTGTAAGATCTCTCTGGTGAGGATTGTCTTGTACAGATTTCCTTGGATTGAAAATTGCAGGTTCTTCAAAGGGGAACTATTATGCTCATTTTGAGGTTTATACTTGAAAATGTTAACATGCTTCAAAGGTCAAAAAACACGTCATTTTCTTCATACTGCCTAGGGCTGGCTGCCTTCTCTCAAATTCATTCAGTATTTTCAGGCCGAATGGTGTTACACAATATATATCTCTGTAAAGTCGTTTTCCATGGCCTGTCAAATGAATCTAGCGCTGAAAAATGATTTAAATATTTGTATTTATTTAATCTCATTCCTGCACAGAGCATCAACAGAGAGACTGAGGGAGGGAAGGAACGATAGATACTTTGTCTGCGTTATATACATCTTGTATGCTAAACGTCTGTGTTGTTGCTGCATTTTTTAAACAGATCTGTTGCCTGCATCCAGGCGCTGTCTCAATGTCACAAAATAGACAACAACTAAGAAAAAGAACAGCGACACGCTATGATCCACCTCACGCACAAACAAACTAGCAGCGAAGTGCTGGATTACATGCGTGCTACTGCAGTGATTTCAGTCATCTCACAGACTGATTTAGCGTAGCACGTGCAACATATCGACCAATGTCGCACTGTAGACAAATTAACAGATAGATTAAACAGAGGAGCAGCTCTGGGTCTCTCTGAGTGTTGCTGTAGAACTTGTGAGTGTCCGAGTGGGGCGAGAGGTGCACATGGGTATGCGTTATCTAACTCAACTTGATTCTATGATTGATATAAATGGTGTTACATATTGATATATCATACATAGTTGTCACACTGCCTATGCTGGAACACCTGTATTCACCCTCTGTCTGAGATACTCCGTTTTAGCGCCTGTCTCTTTAAGCCCAGTCTGCTCTTATTGGTCAGTGCTCCCGGGTCTGTCAAATCTCTGCGCCTCATAGCAGCCAGGAGAATGACAGTGATGGAGAAAAGCAATACTTTCTTACTGTGAAAAGTCACCAATAAAATATATATGATATATACACATGATATATATGACAGAAATTGAGGAAAAGCATAATGTTTACCCTTTAATGCTGAGATGAACAGGTACACTACACAGTCTTTTGAGTAAATGCTGTCTACGATTGCATCTCTGACACATTTTTTTCACAGACGCTGAATTAACTATGTCTTATCTCTTCAGGTTGACATCAACAAAGTGGCCCCGGTATACATTACCCGTCCCGACCCAGGCACCGGGATCCTGCCTGAATTCGGGGAATACAACCCCCCCTCTGAGTCCCTGCAGGGCCGCAACTACTTTTCAGACTTCCTTATCACACTGGCTGTTCCCTCCGCTGTGGCACTAGTCCTCTTCTTCATCCTCGGCTACACTATGTGCTGCCGGCGGGAAGGGGTGTAAGTGTGCTTGGTCTTATATTTTTATGCAAATATCGCACCAGACACCCCAACAAACATTTGAGGAAAGCAGAGAAACTGTTACTTAAGTTTATGAGAAGCAAATGCGAGACAGGGTTGATAGTGCAGGATATTTAGATAAGAGCAATAATCTGGACTGGAACTGCAGCGTGTCATTACCATCCAGTTGTACGGTCCATTTATATTACGTTCCCACCATGAATATTTGTCACAGTCTTTTTTGTTAATTTTGTCATCTTGATGTTTTGAAGCATAGCCATGACATCGGTAGCCATTCATCCATGGTAAATCTCTTTCATCATCCTCCATCATTTACAGGCTGGGAGAGACGTGCCCCCCTCGTTCACTCAATCTCGCACACCCCCATCACCATTTCCACTCTGTCTTTACCCAACAGTCCATTCACTTGTGTGTAGATGTCTCTTTTAACTATTAATATTAGTATTTAATTCATCCATTTTGTTTTGTTTCTAGGGAAAAAAGAAACATGCAAACACCAGAGTAAGTGTTTTACCTCTCCTGTGTTTTTCTTTATTTTGGGTCTGTTTCTGTCCCCTGCCCCCCCCCTCTCTCTTTGGTTTGCAGTTTTGTCATCTATGTTGTCATTGACGGCTTTCTCATATACATTCATGTGCTCATGTGTGTGTTGACATCCATTCATCCAAACGGGCTGCTCAAAAATTCAATGGCCAGGTGCAGGTTATTAATGTTGTAGCTGTAACAGATCAAAGAACATATCTTGCACCATGAGTCAGACAAAGTAAAGAAGTCACAGCGATAGGTGAGGGTGACGGTTATGTTGCTGTTGTGCATGCATGAATTGAGCGCAGAACTCACCATAGCTGATACAAATTGATTGCCTATTTTAAATGTGTGTCGGATGAGACAAATTAACACCACCCGCCGCGACTACACCGAGCCTCAATACGTGTTAACCGCACTGCCTCTCCCCTCTCCAGCATCCAGCTGGTTCACCACAGCTCAATCCAGAAGTCCGCCAAGGAGCTGCGGAGCATGTCTAAGAACCGTGAGATCTCCTGGCCCCTCTCCACCCTGCCCGTCTTCAACCCGGTCAGTGGCGAGGTGGTGCCGCCCATCCACCCCGACAACTACGAGACCACCAGCATGCCCCTCATGCAGACACAGACGTGAGTCCAAAGATTATTCGATTTGGGTGAAGGGGACATGCATGTGCGCTTAACACAACACGTGAACGAACAAACAGACATTTGCTCATTAGCAGGCACGCAGCTGTATGGCTTATAGGCGCCGTTATATAGGGGGGAAATATAAGTCAAAACAATACCGTTATCGTCTAATCTTGTTTTCAGTGCCATGTTTACAGCTAAAGCCAGTCAGGCGTCTGGAAAATATGACCACAGCTTAAGAGGTTCAAGCTGTCCCATGATTTTTCTTAATGGGCTTGAAACGCAGAAATATTTGCTAATATAAGCACAACACATGATACTAAAGGCTCTTGTAATGTATGTGAATGCTCACCATAATGTTGTTGTTGATTTCAGGAATCTGCAAAACCAGATTACGATACCACAGCAGCGGCCATCAGGTTAGTATTTCCTTCAACCTTTGTATAGTAGCCAAACTGCCTTGCTTTATCTAATATGTCACTATTTAATAGATAGTAAAATTAATAAATAAAGAATATAGATGCTGCAGATGCACAGTTCAAGGGGCAGTCCACCCCAAATTGAAAAATACATAAGCTGTATTGCTGTGTATCAATCTAGATTATTTTGGTGTGAGCTGCAGTGTTGCAGACATCAGCTGTAGAGATGTCTGCCTTCTCTCAAATACAATGAAACTAGATGGCACTCAGGAAAATAGATTTGAAAAACTCAACAGCAATGTCTCTTTCCAGAAACCGCGACTCAATTACTAAAGATTATCCAGTGACCTTGTTGTAAGCAGTTTGATGTAGGAACTATTTTCTTTCTGTCCAACTACACACAAAAACTGCACCACTGAGCTGGTTAATGTTACAGCACAGCAGAGGAGGACGCCATTTGGGCACGGTCACACATGAGCGAATGCAGGCAAGTGACCATCGCCTGCCGAGTTGATATTCTGGCTGAATGTGGGCAGTGCCAGGTGTGACGCACGAGGACAGTTAGCTTGCCAGCTAATGTTAGCAAGCCTGCCTTTAAATAATATGACATATGATTGAATGCCTCTCATAAGGGGCAGTTTGTGTTTTTTACAGCCTGTATCAAACACCATCAGCTGGTTAGACACGGCTGTTGGTTGAGGCTGTGACTTCACCGGTCAAAGTTCACCAGAGTTGAATTCCACGTGATGCAAAGATGCGTGCGGAGGTGAATGTTTTATTTGACCCTTTGCTTTTATTGTCAGTGCAAATTTCACTTAAGTGTGACGATCCCTTAATGGAGCACCAGCCACTGTCCATGAGTAGATGCACATTTCCTTCTTTGCAGTGACACAGTTGCAGGATGTAGCCCAGGAGGAAGAAAATAGTTCCTACATGAAACTGCTCACAATAAATACTGTGGATTATCTTGAGGAACTGGGTTTCTGGAAAGAGACACTGCTGTTGAGTTTATCAAATGTATTTTTTTTTGCCACTTTGAGCACCACACGCTGAGTGCCATCTAGTTCAGTTAAATTGACGAGAAGACAGACAAATCTACTGTATGGCAGACATCTCCAAGACTTGGCAACTCACACCAAAACAATCCAGACTATGGGTAAGATGAAATATGTTTTCTTTAAGCTTTGACTAGTTATTATGGGGGTGTACTTACATCTTTCGACATTGAGTAAGATGACTGCACTGACAATAATAATTACAATATTGGAGCCATAGTTATTTTGCTGTGTTGTTCATGCACACCCTCAGTCTGATCTTACCGTCTCCCAGCAGCACTGCTAAAATCCAAGCATCCACATTTTATAGAATTGGACACAGATTATTGAGAGCAAATCATTTCGCTCCACAAGAAGTCAGGCATGAGAGCTTTTTTTCTGGTGTCAGAGCGTGAGCGCCCTCCTGTGTACATGTTGTTCAGCTGCATGGCCGTACTAGCACTAACCCGCTGCTCTCTCTGTTTACTGCTAACAAAGGAGATAATTATGTCATGTCAACATTTCGAAGGCTGGAGGTAGGTGCTGCAGTTTCTGAGATAATTCATGCTGATTTATGAGTTGTTTTTCACAAAGTTATTTCAGTTCATCTCTGCAGCCACTGAAGGGGACCAACAGGACATGAAACTTAAATGTGAATTCTTGCCAATGAGGTTTTATATTCAGTTTTATATATTTTTTTTTTCTAGGTAAATGGTATTCCTGAGGAGAGAAAGGTGGCTGAAGCACTGAATTTGTGACCAGTGTCGGAGCTGACTGATTTCATATCTACAGTATATCTTTGGTTTTTTTTCTAACATTTGTGCCAATCTGCATGCGTCAGAAGTGTCTTTACAAAGATTTATCATCCACATGCACTTACACCTTAAAGAGTGAGTGAGAAAAGAGCTTAGCTGATTATAAATAGACATCAGAGTATTTTGAAGAGTTTGTAAATGTTAAAACTATGTTTGTATTTCTACTTGCTTTGCACAATGGACCTCTTAGAGGAAGAGAGAGTTTTTGTTGTCATGTGTTATTAAATATGTGTTTTGTGTCACATGATAATAAAGTCTTTCAAAGTAGTTTTGTCTCAATAATAAACAAGACGCTGGTAATGTCTGAATGACATGAAAGGTATATTTTTGTCCAAAAAAGAAGCCAAAAAGCACATTTTATGAAGGTAATATTAACAATGTACAACAGAATAAAGGCATTTATAAATAATATGGATACATTTCACATTTTTAAGACATCACAATTTTTTTCTTTTTACATGTAACATATTTAAAAGAGGCCCTGCACAGGGGTATAAATAGTTGTTGCTTTTACACGACCAAAAAGATCTATTAAGGCCTGAAACAATTACCAAATTTATAGCTGTTGATCAGTAATAGACGAAGAAATGGATCAGTAAACTTCACACGTCAATGGAAATCGCAACATGGAAATGCCACTCTCTTCTCCATACGATGAGGTGACGACTGGTTATAGAAATTACAAATTTACTTGGCTCTTCCTCAGTTCGAGAGCACGACCCGCACATTGTCTGATAACTGACACAAGAAGCTTCGAAAAAGCCGACGACAGATTGTTCCACTGTGAAGAACAAATTAGTTCCTTGTGGACCCATGATTTTCTTTTAAAGAGAAGCTACATAAATGTGTAGACAACAATTGATAAAGCAATCTTTTACTGCCCCGTGGTAGATGTAATATGCAACTCAAAATTCAAAAGCAAATACAGATTGGATTAACAGTATTATACTTTTTGTATCTGCCAAATGACCTTGACAAAACATTTCATTAACCCAATAAAAATGCAGTTAAGTATAGAAAGTGTCTGCACCGGTATCCATATTGAACTTCCTGTTTGGCTGCAAAGATGAAAGAAAATGCAGGTCTTAAAATCAAAGTGCTTATCTCTTAAATGTCTGTGAGGATATATAGGCAAAGAGACATCACCCAAAAATGTGCAGTATATTCCTTTAAACAACAGTGATGTGCCCTCGCAGCTCAGTCAGTGCATTAGTTAGCAGTTGTTTTTAAATGTCGACATGGCCCTGATGCAAAGTGCCAAACAGAGGGAGGATTGTGATCACAGATGAGGATGTACTGTGTGTATAAGCCACTGAGAGAAGCTGTATGTTCAAAGGCAGTCAGTCTGAGAAATCCCTCACCCACTGACCAAAACGTCCACTGGCTGTGACAGCAGGGGAAGGGTGTGTGTTTAGCCGTTATTCCTATGGTACAATAATATATGCAAGCCAGAGCATTTTCCACCAGAGCTAAGAGGCATAATGACAGGATAGAAACACTGCTGAAGCACTGCTGTATAAAATAAAGTCTCTCACTCTATTATACAAATATACACAGTATGAAGTGAGCTGACAGGACAGAAGGGTGTAAAAGGCTCGACCTCCGCAATGCGTCTCTGAGGCAAGTGATCATCTATGAGATGCTGGGATGGGTACAAAATTATCTATGTAATACTTCCTTCACAAACAGCAGTCTTGAGCGCAAAGTACAAAACAAAGCCCAAAGGGAAAAAAAAACCTGTATAAAATATAAGCTTAATTTAAATCATTAAATACTGTACATACCACATAGAATTTCAGAGCTACAGCAGGTGACCACAGTACCTTTCAGCACAAGGCAAACATCTCTAAAATCACTCACAAAAACATTAGCAAAAATATGTCGAGGAATAATCCAACATTTTCAACAATTGCACTCCAAATTTTTGACTTGAGTCTAGTCTAGTCTTGACAGTTTTATGATCACCCACGCCAGTTGTTGGTCCATATTTTGCATATTTAGATATCTAACGCTATTTTTTTAAGTCACCAGAAATACTGTACAAAGTCATGTTGATAATAAAATGCACCACAATTTTTTTTTTCCTTTTTAGATATCTGAATATGTAGATTATGGATCCACCTGAGTGAAAACACCTTCAACTGCTATTGCCATGTGGACGGAGTGTGTGCCAAGTGATCATTTCCAGAGTGAGGTTATGAAAGGAAGTACTGTAATGTGACAAAATAAACGGATTAGTTTGTTTGGCTAAATAGAAGCAACGCTGCAAAGATTCACACAGCAAGCATATGGTCTTGAAATGAGAGGACCTCTTTTTGTTTTACATAAAACGCCACAGATTTCCCCTCTGTTCTCCAATGAATTCAGATAATGTAAACGTTTTGAGCGTTTTGTTCTTTTTTTCCTCTCTTGCAATTTGCCCTGAAAGGAGCAACTGTTTTTTTTTTGTGAGTATTTTTCTTTTATTCAGTGTGCGACTTTCACAGCAGTCATAAAGTACAGACTCTGCTCATGTATGGCCAGCAGAGAGACAGTCCTCCCGCAGGTCCCTGTGTTGCCATCCAACACATCTGAGAGTTGTCTCCCGTGGCCACCAGTAGGCAAAAACACCAGGCCTGCTCCCGGCTTGGAACAATACTTCACTTCCAACCTCAGCAGGGGCTTGATGAGTCTGTTGTACCCCCACCCATCAAGAGGTGTCCGTCAGGCGCCGTGCGTGGGCTGGCTGCCCCTGGCCAGCAGCAATACAAGGACACCGAAAAGTCCGGCGGCCCCAAGTCTCTTCAGCAGGGCCACGCTGTCTTTGGGGATGACCACCTGGGCCAGTTCATTGGTGATGAGGGAGATCTCATGAGCCACACAAACAAAGATGAAGGTGCTGACCATGATGTTAAGTGAAGGGTTTCCTGGGATCAGGACTAAAATGCCCCTGGTGTCTGCTGCCAGCCAGATGTGGTACTGGCATATGAACAGCTGGGGGAGACAAACAAGGCATATTCAACACAATGTAATATATATATGTGCAACTTAACTCGTTACCCTCAGACATCAGGGGGAGCTACTGGCTATACTCCCACTAACGTTAACTCTGCTTGTATCTAGGTGCTCAGCTTGCTTGAGGATTAATATTACTTAAGTGTTCATTGTTCAAAAGGTTTTCACAGGGAGTTGAATAATCCGCAGAGGCTTCCTCCTCTCCAAAACAAACAGACTGGGTGATTAAACCAGTTGAACACTGAATAAAGCAGTTTAACATTAAAAATCAGTGTCTCTCAGACGCTCCTCGGGGCTGGGGCAACTGCGAACCGAGCTGCAGTTAATGTTTATGCAGCTTCTCTGATAACTTAACCTCCTGAGGCCTGAGGCTTTGTGTGGTTTGCATTTTTATTTTCTCCTACTTTTTTATAATTAGTAAAAACTAAGCATAAGTCTTGAACAGTTACATAAGGACGATGAGTTTATTAATATTCACAAGTGTGTATTAAAGTATAAAACAGCTTATTTCAATTCCTGAACGCTGTTGTGCAAAAGCAACATTGCAAATCATGCAACATTTGTTTATTGTCTTGTAACTCTATGGGTTAGAGTGATGATTTGTTCATTTTGTCAATTAACAGCATCTTAGCTTGTTCCTGTTGCTGAAATTAGTCAAATTCATATGCCAAATCAAACTACAAGTGTTATTAGGCAATATTAAACAAGTTTCAACCATAAAATTTCATTAGGTTTTGTATCTTTCTCACTTTTGTGTTGGCCTCAGCTGTAGACTGACTTGGAAGATTTAGCTGCCATCTTGTTTTTGCATGGATTAGTGCTTGCTACCACTAGATGGCACAAAAAAAGTGTCCATGAACAAGGACAATAAGTCTTTGTGAAGCAGGAGTAGTTAAAAAAAATATCATGATCTAAAAAGAGATGTGAATTTTATGACTCTTATGTCATCTTAGCTGAATTACAGTTTGCTCATTTCTCTTCATTGTTTTATGGTGCCCTTTGCAGATCCTTTTGTAATAGCAGATTTTTATGGAGGACGATATACATATACTTTTTATCACATTAACACAACTTAACTGCCATGCCCATCTTACCTCCAAGGAGATCTTTCCAAACCATGCAAAGAATGAGCTATATACAGAGCGGGCGTAGCCAGGAATGTTCCTGATGAGAATGAAGGCCAAAATCTGTGGACAAAAGAGAGCGAGGGCACACTGTATTGTCAGATTCTTATCATCTGACATAGCAGGCTGAAGTCAAGGAGTATTAGACACTCAAGTTAGAGTGAGATACAATCACTGAGTCATCAAGTGTAAGATGCGCAATCCTGGCCAGTCTCAGAGAAATAAGCTCAAGTATGTTCTTAAAGACATTATCTACTGCTCTGCTCCTTCCCAGTGGGGACTGGCTCCACATAATAGCAGTGCTATCTTTAGCAACGAGAGAAGGCAACTCCCTTGTTGTTACACTCATATTATCCTGTCATGTGACGAGGATAACGACATCTCAGCACAAGTAGAAAGGAATCACCATCAGGTTACGAAATGTGAAACAAGGCGTGTTTGCTATAAAACCTCACACGGAAAAACTTTGATTGCACCAACCAGGTACAGACAATAGTTTTATACAGTACAGGAAATATTTGTCAGAGAAAATTATGTATTCTCTAAGAGTGCCTAAGAGTTTAACAGAAAATGGAGGAAATGGATTCGGTTAAGATAACAAGACATTAACAAAGTATAATCTTAATGACAAAGTTTGGAAGTTTGGAATCCACCGGCCACAAAGTTAATTTTCAACCCTGAATGCATTACTAGTTGTAACCTCCTCTCTATAGCTGTACGTTTCAATGTTTTGGAGGAGAAGAAAAAAGAGGGAGAAGCACAGAATTTTTTACCTGGACCACAGAGATGAAAGGATGCATCTCGTTGCACTCTGTTTTGGTTTTGCAGCTGCTTGCCCATATTGAGTAAGTCTGGAGTGATGGGGGGGGGAAGGAGACGTTACGCAACATGGTTTAATCTTTGGATGCAACAAAGACAAGGAGGTGGCTGATTTAGTTTGATTAAAGCAAAGCAGTTACTATAATCCCTACAGTCGGTGCTTTGGCTGAGTCAACAAAGAATACAAGGGCTGCCTCTGTGTTACACAACACACATTATCTATGCGAGATGATGGATGCCACTATACTGAGTTGACCTTTCTTTACAACGTACATAAGAGCAGACAATTGTGGTTTTCAAAACAGACCAAGGTTGACGACAGCTACAGTGAGGCTACACCCAGTATTGATTCAAAGCCATAAAGAGTCTTACTATGAAGGAGACGACAGAGAGGAAGAGAAGCAG
The DNA here is from genome assembly GCA_035609425.1 of Epinephelus awoara. Taxonomy (NCBI): domain Eukaryota; kingdom Metazoa; phylum Chordata; class Actinopteri; order Perciformes; family Serranidae; genus Epinephelus; species Epinephelus awoara. The sequence goes on along the minus strand of CM069310.1, from coordinate 12,432,786 downwards.
GTTTGAGATCTTGGCAGAGAAGAGGGCCTCTCCTTTGCCCTCCGACAGCACCTGGCGCTTCTGGAGCACCAGATAGATGAAGGCAAATAACATGCCGTGGATCACCACCTGCAAAAGAACCATTGCCACATTAAAACAATTCTTACCAAGTTTGGAAAATGTGGTCCCACTTCAAGAAGCTTCAACGGATTACATTTCAAACAATGTGTTAATGCAAAGACTGACTACGACAGCAGGGTGCAACTAGAGCGAAACGCATCTGACTTACAAATCGGTCCAGCTTCCATCTGAACCACCACTCGTGGATGCTTCCGTCTAGCTCGAACAGCATGGAGATGGGCCACACAGAGAAGACACGCTCAAAGAAACCCTGCAGTCACAACATCAAAACTTAAAAATATGCAGGGCTTCAAACGAGGAGCAAACCATGAATTTGAGGAAAATGACGACAGTATAAAGTAGCTCTTAAAACATCAAATTTACACTCGATTCTGCTTCATTTGGGCTAAATTACATAAATGTGATGATCACTTTAAAGTACGTCTGGGCATAAATATCACGGTATTTTTGACCAAATATCTATATAGATATCTACATAGCGACAACACTGTATTGGGCTGAAAGATCAGCTCATGTAAAAGTGGCAAACTGAGTTCAGAAGTATGACATCATGTGCTATTTATATACAATATAAACAAGAGCTTAAACTGGAAAAGTAACTGATGCATGAAAACCAAAAGTACAGGCAGGCTGCTTGTAATTACAGTGTAAACAACATCAGAATTCTTGAAGTCACTGCAAGACAAAGAGCTGGAGGGAAACCAGAGGATCTGCAACTTGTGTAAATGACAATGTGAGCTTAATGACGTAAAGACAAAGCTACTGTATTTGCCAAAGTGTTATTTAAACTACCCACCTATATTTAAGTTTATTTTGTCAATACAACCAGACACGCCAAATATCAATTTTGAAATAGGATTTGAAGTAGCATTTGTTGTATTTTACTGTCACACTATGCGCCATCAGTTATTACTGTGTGTTCTCTTTGTGCGCCACACAGTCATTCCTGCCTGTGGCCATCAATCTCTACAACTCCTCCCTCAGTGTCAGCCGCTCTGAGTCAACACACTGGCACTTGGACTTCATCCATCGATCTGTATTTATAATTCATAATTATCTTTTGTGTTTCTACTGTTGAATAGAGGCTTTAGGTGTATCATTCTTTTAATGTGCAATTATTGGTGTCATTATTCAACTGTGCGATATTCTTCAATACACGCCTTTATTCTCACCAACACCTCTTTAATGTCTATATTAATTAAACGTACGATGTCTGTACATTTTCTCATGTTTATTCTTATTATTCTATTATTTTATTCTATTTATTAACATTATAGGATAATACATATTTTATATTTCTGGATGTAACACTAGTTTATACAGTGTAATGTAGCACAATGCACATATTTGTTTATCTTACACACTTACACGCTCAGCACAGTGAAGATATATTTTATTCCTAATATTTTATACTTCATATATTAAGAACTAGTGTTAAACATTGTAGCATAATGCACATTTTCATTTCTATTTATTGTATTATTTTATATTTACATACTCTTACTTTATATAACTCTCTATTCTTCACATCGGAACGACTGTAATCAATCACAATTTCCCCTCTGGGATCAGTAAAGTATTTCTGATTTCAGATCATGGTCTTGAATCACATAAAATAAATTAATTAAATGGAATAAAATGACTACTGGGGCTTTCACTAAATATTTACACGATGACATTTTGATAGATAATCATAAGTAATGTAGATGACTAAGAGGGTAAAGGCAAATGGTAGAACAGGTACAACAGTTTGGCCTTTTAAACAGGGGTGTCATTCATCACCAAAGGCTCCGATACCGCCCACTTGATGACTATGCACACCTAATAGTGACACACTTGTGAAGGCTAAAATGTGGCAGGTTTCAGGAGCAAGTTAAAATGCTGTTTCAAAGGCGTTTCAAAATGACTGGAATAGAGATCTCTGAACTAACAATGACATTCAAAACTAAAGTGAAGTTTCAATTGTGATGTGTGAGTTTAATTATTTTTAATTCACCCACCTGTGAGTAGGCAAAGACGCAGATAACTAGCAGGAGGCCAAGTAACTTTGCCAAGACCCCGAGGTGCCACAAGCCACTGCCTGTTCGGAAAAACAAAACAGCAATCAGTGAAAAAGTTTTTTGTAAATGCAACCCAACACAACCCCATTCAAATAACCTAGGACTTTTTCGCAACTCAAGTGAGTGAAACAAATTAGGTTTTTTAGAAACTTTCTGACACCTACTGTTGGCCTTCTTCTGAAGGATCTGAGGCCACATGGCCAGCGTGGCGTAGATGGTGACAAACCAGAAGGTGACCAAAGGAACAAAGTAATAGGCCTGGTAGGGTCTGTCCATCACCATGCACAGCACCAAGACCAGGAAGTTTAGACGGAAAAGCACCTGGAGTGGAATGAGCATGAAAACAGGCACATACACAGATCAATCCATAATGGCATCACACTGATAAAAGTCCAAACCAAATAACTGTATATATCTAATACATAATAGGACAGTATCTCACAATAAATTACAAAAGACACGAGTAACTGTAGTTACGCCAAGAATAAAAATGTTTCTTCATCTTAAATCTCATAAAAATTTAATTGCCATAAAGAGTATTTGCATGATCCTGGTTAAAGTATAACTGACTGAGCCCTCACCTGGCACACTCGATACAGTCCAAAGTCTCCTTTGAGCCAAAAAAAGGAAAAGTGTCCATAGCCAGTCTGGAAAAGGTACGCTGCCACCAGCACCCGCACATGCATGTACACTGGAACAAACTGAGACAAATAATATACACCTTAATATCAAACATCAATAAAGACAGCTTGAAAGCAGGTTACTGATAGATGCGTAGAGGACAGGTTTAAGACTCACAGCGCTGGCCCCAGAAATGTGATAGATTAGAATGACCAACTGCATCCAGCCTTTCCACTCATCTGTTTGCTCTCGGTTGAGTAATTTGGTCTGTTTGTAAAAGAAAGACAACATGTTGAATTGTGATATCAAATCGTTAAACGTGTTGCATCCTTACCATCAGCAAAGTTTTTGGGTACTTTTACTACTTGGCTACATGTCGTGTTGGCAGACAAAAATGCACTATTTCAGAAAAACATATCTTTTTTCACACTTTGCAATTAATTTTATGCTGAAATGAGACTGTGTTGTTGAAAGCTGGAAGTAAGCTTCCCCGTTATAAAAACTATTTCCCTGAACTGCATCTCCTCACCTCTTTGGTGTTCTCGTTGTAGAACACTCCCAGGACAAGTATATAGATGAGAGGGATGAAGAACGAGGAGTGTGTGTAAAACTTCTGCTCTTTCATGAACACATCCGCTCTGTCACAAATGTAAAAATAGGCCATGATGATGCCCATCCTGCAAAGGGCCTGGAGTGGTGCCTTTGGTCCCTGAAGGACAGCTGCAGTCGCTGGCTTCTTCTCCTCTAAGCTCTCCACATCCGGGGGCACTGGTCGGCGGTGGCGGTTGTTGCCGAGGATGGCGAGGACGATAAGGACCAGGGCAGAACCCACAAAGATACATGCCGACAGTTTCTGGAGGTGGTTTGGGGGGGGCAACGTCTGGCAGCAGGAGCCGTCAATGGGCCTTATTATCTTGTTGCACAGAGAGTTCATGAGGACCATGGCACCCTGACAAGAGGATTACACAGAGTGGGGAGGAGATGTGAGTAATAGTCTAAGATGAAATGCAATGACTGTGCTGCCACAATAGCTACATAACCAGAACAATCAAATTGTGATGGGCAGAAATAAACCAGAGTGACTCTTTCTAGTGTCCTGTATGTACTGGGTCACTCTGTTGAATGCTGAGCAGTCATGAATCCCTGACTTTTCCCACTTACTATCTAAGGGTGCTGCGCACGCTGCCTGCTACAGTAAGCGAACGAGAAGCAATTAAATTGGACTTGAGTTAAGACCCCCACCAGCCAAGTCCAATGGTGCATTCACTTGCTCTTCTTCCAGTTTTGGTGTGTTCATGAGCTTTAATTTGAAATGTGGCGACAACATGGATGTGACATAGAAGATGTGCTGTCTTTTATTGCTCAGAGCGTTTAAAGAACACATTCATAATAAAGATCAAGGAAACTGATAAGGTGAGCCATTAAATATGATCAGGAATCCATTTGCCAGATTATTCCAACACCACATGAATGCTACAGAAGCTTACAGAGGTAACTGGGACATATGCTACTTGTCCCTCAAAGAACAGATCGTTGGGTCAGTGACATTTCTATAGCCTACCTACAAGTGCATGAAAGAGAGTGTTGTGAGGCAGGCAGCTCTAGCTGTTAAACATGCACATACTATAACGAAGTGTCACGGTTAAAGTGACACCATATTTTGCAAAAAGTGTTAACAATCTAATTGCCAATTAATAATCTTAAATCAACAGACACAAGTCCTACCACATTCCTGGTGCTCTCCGGCAGGTGCAAACCGTCCACTGACTGGGAGATTGTTTCCAGTGCAGCCTGGCGTGACGCGGCCAACAGCTTGACTCGGGACCTGCCGTAGCGTTTGCTGCTGTTGAGCACGTCCACCGCCGCGTCATTGTACATCTCCAGCTGTGAGTTGGTGATCATTTTCCTGCTCTCACTCAACACCTCCTCGTTTACTGGGTCTAGAGGTGTGATGGTGATTTGCGCAGTGTGAACAACAAATGAGATTTAGTTTAGAGGGTGCATGTATGACAGAGAAGTACCAATCATGTCAACTTCTACTCAAAAGTACTACTTGGGATATTAGAATTTAGTAATGACACTGTAGCACCTAAACACTGAAGCACCCAACCATCTGGACAGGGTGAACACTTTTGAATCACTGCTTTTAACCATCAAGTCGTTCTAATTGTAATCCCATTTGACATGAATGCAGTGGTCACATGAGAAACTAATCACTGTGGTGAAGGGAACAGGCAGTAACTTTTTCCTAACCAACTAAGATGACACATCAAAGAAAGCTCAAAACTGAGTTTACCTTGCAAGACCCAGTAGACCTCTCCATGTTCAGCCAGCTTATCCAGGTGCACAGCAATGGTTGTCAGGTTGAGTTTGTACTTCTGCAGAGACTCGCTGCTGCCACTGTGCAACTTGATGGACCACTGTGGTAAATGGATTAATTCATGGATGAGATTAAGATTGACAAAATTTAGCCACCACCCTGTTTTTGTCTATCATGGAATGTGCCAGCAATTGCTAAGCACGTAATTATACAGCTTACTGTTGCCGCTCCGAGGATGACAACATCTGGCTTTGCTGAACCTTCCTGCAACATGAGAGAAGATGCAATTAGAAAAGTAAATTTATGCCCAAGCTACATGATAATTTCAAGTTTTTCTTATTAATAACAGAAACTCAAGCAGAGTTGCATGTACAACCTAAAATCTGTCAAGTACGGCTCAACATTGTCATTGGTCGCACCGGTGCGCCTGACATTTAGCAGTTGTCTCTGTGTATGTATGAAACCACACCCTGTATTTCACCTCTGCCACATCCCGTTCCACATGTTCCCAGCCCTAAAAGGCAGCGCCCAGATTCATCACAGGTGAAGTATGTGCTCAACCATCTGCCTCCCATGTCCCCAATAAAATACCTTATCCTGAGCCGACAACTTCAGCGTTTAAAATAATTTACATAAATGTGTCAATACACTACTGGTGTGTACGGGAACTGACAAAAAAGGTTACGTTTAAAATGTGCTTAGATGCTGCACCAAAAGGCGTTGTGAAATATTGTGGGTGCACCCAAGTTATGTGCTGGTGTGAAAAGTTAGTCTGGAGCATGTTTACTCACGTATGTCCATGATATCAAGCGCTCCTTCATGGAATTATTTGCCTCTGGATACCACAGGAATTTCTACACACAAGAAGTAGTCGATGCTTTATCAGAGTATGTTTTTACAGACTTAGAAGAGGATATAAAACACGTCCAGAAAAAAAGCTTACCACATTAACAGAGGACCTCTCATCGTCAAAGGAAATGTCCTCGTGCTTCAGACATAACATGCAAACAGAGAGAAAGTCTGTTACACAAATAGCGTTCCTCTTTCTCCCTGCTTGAGATCAGACCAAAAATAGTTTAGGCTGCTGCATGACTGCCCCGCATTCCAGGGATGCATTTTTTGTTCAAGATTATTTTTGCGCAAACAACTTGGATAAACTTACAATTTTCTGTTTGAGTACATCTTCTCAATGCTATCTATTTCAGGATTTACTGCAGGTGTTTATTATAAAAGCTGAAGGCCTCAAGATATTCAGTGAAATCACATCTAAGTAGACACTTCAAGGAAAAAAGGTCACTGAGGCCGTTTTGTAGCAAGTAACTGTAAATTGATTACAAAGGGTGCAATATTTTCACATCCAGCTATGTAAATGGCAAAGTTATTAGTAAGGCATACATGGATTTAGTTGGAATTTGAATATAATTGTTGGCTGTATATAATGAGATATGGTAGATTAAAAAGCAGACAGATTTCTATAATCATCAGAGGTCCACTAATTTTCATCAAATACTTTTGCCTTATAGACTGTTAAGGGCACATGAGTAGAGAGTACATAGAGGAATGTCTGTCAGTGTCCACACTTTGTCATTTTTTTGCACAAAGGTCTGCTTCACATCTGTAGATCTGTATGCCGAGCACAATCACCACTATGGTATTCGTCCCACAACTCTTGCTACCTCTGCTGAACAATTGTTGATGGTGCTTCTTCTCATAATTACCTTGTTTCCATCTTCTCTTTGCGCAGGATCAATAATTTTGATGAAGGAGTAAAACAACTGCCTGATTCGTGAATCACCAATAAAGGCCACTTGCTTTTTAGCAAGGCAGGTTTTGGCTTCACTGTAAGACAAAAATGGCAGAGAGGAATCTGAAACCTGTCCATTCAAGGAACTACAGATCGCAATCATTCATGTATTGGTTGGTTGATTGCATTCTCTATCCTCGTCAAAAGCGGATGTAATTACACAATGCCTATTAGTGTGATAGTATCTTCTCAATTGCTTATTCGTCTCAAGAATTACTCCTCTACCATCCAGAGACAGACAGACAGACAGACAGACACACACACACACACACACATCTCATCTATCACTGCTACACACTTTTTTGTTCATCTTTGTCTCAAACACATAACTACATATAGCAACCTTGCACAGTTAGTGTGACTCACATGCTCTTGTATTTGTGCATCATGCAGCCATAAGGCTGCCACACGTTCTCCCCCAAGTAACGTCCTTTGGACAGCAGCCATTCACATGAGTCTCCGCCTGGAGGCAAGACACAGAGAACCCCCCAGTAAGACCAAACAAAAACACTGCTCTTGCATTCACTCATAGTATTTCTGTGCCTATGACTGCAACCTGCTGTCTCAATAGTACCATGGCTTTTCATTCAGTGCTGTCAAAAGGCTGGTATACAATACAGGGCTCTCCTACGGGCAATAGCACAAAATGAAGCCATCAGCAATTTAGCTCAACCATTAATCTCTGCAGCTATTCATTTGTGTGCAAAATGAATAGAGCCATCAGCACTTGAATCAACCCATGGAAACAGGCGAACATGAAGGGTCTGGCGAGATGGGTAGGCATGTAGTGTCATCGCCAGGGACAGCAGCTGTTCTCAGTGTGTACACATATGTCTATGGTCCGTATCCCTTCTCAAGAACAAATACAACTTTGTGTAACACGGATGAGTGGCGGATGTAAGCGATACTATTTTCTAGGCTTTGTTTAATCACTGTCATTGACAGGCTTAGGGTGTGGGGAAAGAAAAATGACATCCAACCTGTTACACCTGAAAACCAGTGAGCGTCTTCATCATCGGAGCTAACGTTAACTCATCTTTGCGTGACAAGCCAATGCAAACTTCAGAAACAGAAAACAGAAAGCAGGCTGCTCCAATACCGTTCACAACCACTGAAGCCACAGTTTGTTAGTGTAAACTACACATTACTGAGCGGCTTTGTGGATAGTGTAGCATGTAGCTTTATCTGTGCAGCTAACGAAATAGGCAGCACCGGCGATTTCAATGGCTTTGGCCTCCTAGTGCTGACAATGTCAATTTTCTGTGTCAATTAATAGCTGCATCAACCTAACGTTACACACGGCTTCCCCAGCGTGTCCTGACAGCAGCATGTAAACACAGCTAAATGCAGTGTTAGCTTTATTCAGCTAAGCTAGCCAGACAGAGCCGACTTCAGTTCATGCAGCTGAGTTACCGTTACCGTCGGTGAATTTAGGCTATATATACACACCCAGATATCTTTATTAAGGCTATCAATGTGTATGTCTCAGCTTTAAAAGGCAACGCTGGTTAACAGCACTGTGCCGACCCACAAAGACAAGTCCTAACACAGACACAAACAGCGAGCTTTAGCCAGCTAGCTAACATTAGCATTAGCTGATGTCAAGTGTTTGGCTGGCTGCATCAACAGTAACTTTAATAAACGGGACACCACTTACCTCCATAATACCGCGAAGCAGTGTGGAACACGACGAGTAAGATGACGACTACTAGCGATATCAATTTGGCGTTTTTGATGGTGAAATGTTGATTTATTTCGCGTTTGCCCAGGCTATAGGCCAGGACCGCCATCTTTGCTCCTCCATGACAACAAGCACCTGTGCAGCCTAACGGCGGCGCTCCCCCCTGCGCACCCTCGGCCAGCTCTGCCTCACTCGACAACGCCTCCTTCTCCATCAACACACCACCGGCAAGTGCAGATCAACAAATAATTAAATAAACAACCGGTGTCTTTGTGAATCTGCCCAACTTTTCACGCAGATTACAGTCACTTTAGGCTGATGTGCCGGTGTAGTTTAAAGCTCAAAACCCGGAAGCAAGTGTCTGAAAACAAAACTTAAAAGTCTTCCTGGAAAAGTGTAGTCCTCCTCTTCCTCCCGGTGAGCACCCAGTGCGGGTACTTACGCAGTTTGTCGGGTTTTTAATGAGGTGATTTTCAGGTGTGGCTTGTTTAACCGGTTGGTTTAGACATGCAAGAGATCAGTTGCACCAGCTTTGTTTACCCCCCGAGCAAAGGGTAAGGGAATCTTGCGTAGTGGTGAATGGTAGCTGCTGATTTGGGCATATTGGAGGGATTTCCTGCTCTGATTTCCAGGATAGTGATTCGATTGAACGTCCTTGGATGAACACAGAAATCTGCTGATTTGAGATTTGTAAACTGCAGTAGTTTTCAGATTTTGTTCTTTTCAATTAGGTCCCTTGTTGGAAATTAGGAACAGGGCCGTAAACATCTTTTCATAATGGGGGGCCAGGACCTCTGTAGGGGGACCATGGGGATCCTTCCTCAGGATTTTTTTCTCTATTTTGAACCCAAGTAGTAGGCTTATTCTTATTTTTAAATATATCCTCCTGACAGCCTGTATATTGGGTTGACTTGACCTGACACTTCATTCTACTTAACTTAGACCTGTTGTCCTCATTCATGGACACTTTAATGTGCCATCTAGTGGCTCATGTAGAAACAACTTCTCACTCACTCCTGCACCCGTGACCACATCACCCCCATCCTTCATGACCTCCACTGACTCCCCATCCCCCAGCATATCCACTTCAAACTCCTCCTCATCACTTATAAAGCTCTCCACAACCTGGCTCCCCCCTGTCTGTCTGAGCTCCTCCACTGGCACACTCCCTTCCGCACTCTTGGGTCTGCTGATGCCAGCCTCCTGTCCTGCCCCACCAGGACCAACCACCACACCTGGGGGGACAAGGCCTTTTCCACTGCTGCTCCCACCCTCTGGAACTCACTCCCTAAAGACATCAGAGACTCCCCCTCACTCTCCACCTTCAAGAAAACTCTCAAAACACATCTGTACATCTGTGTGCTGTACAATCAGTCATTATTAAACACTGTGCAGTATCAGCAGTGCTAGGGAGCATGGTAACAATAAAAAGCATCAACTGTAATCTGCCAATGGCATCATGGACTGTTCTGACAAATCAGTCTGCCACTCTGCACTGTCACATTTTTAAAATACTTTTAGCTGCTTGACTTGTATTTCTTGACCTGGGGGGAACAGACAAGGGCTTCATTTACTGCAACCATTCATTTGGATGTACACTACACACCCATGAATGATGACACACAAGCAAGTTTGTCGGGCACCTGTTCACCATCGACAGGATGGAATAAATCGGCAGATCTGGACTGAGTTAGAGGTAGAATTAAATGAGATCACTGAGATCCCTTATTTTTATAGTTATACTGTGTAAAAATACTGCATTTTATCATCATTGTCTTATAATTACTGATTCATTTTCATGTGAGCAGGATTATAATGTTGTAGCTGGTCAAGATAGAACCAGTTTTGTGTGTGTATGTGTTGTATGTCAGTTGATTAACTGCTAAATTATTTACGAATCTGCATGGCTAAAGTACAGTCTCACAGTAGTTTATTCTGGGCTCACATGTTGCATATCCAAAAATAAAGATGTGTTTATTATAGTACTAATGACCCGGGGTCAGGTGGTGCTCTAACTGGTTAGTGATGATCTGCAAAGTAACTAGCAACTCTGACTGTCAGAGAAATATAGTGAAGAAGAAAATAAGTAGAAAATTGCCCTCTGAAATTTAGAGAAGTGCATCTGTTAGGTAGAATCAAATGTAAAGTATTTTAATTTTGCACTGTGGCACAGTAACCTGCTTGGGTAAATTTACTTTGAGTCTTTCTGCCACTGCTGTTGAAAATGATTACATCATCAGCATCAACAAATTGTCACTTCAGTTGTGCCATCTTAATGTAAAGTCAAAGGTCCAATGCCACTAAGGCTAGCTGCATTGTAACAAGAGCAGGGATGCTACTAAAAGCATGCTATACTGCCCTCTAGTGGTTATAGAAAGTGCTACAAATGAATTTTTGTGAGATTATGCCTTCATCTCCACGCACAAGTGCAGATTTTGAGAGGGTGTGCAAAGCAGAGACATCTCCTCCCTCAGTGTTTAGAACATGTGCATTTGTCTCCACCAATAAAAACATGACAAATAAGAGACATTTACACCATAAATTAATGCAGATTTGTGTTTTTGTATTTGTGTATTTGTGCGAAACACTTGACGTCCTGGGACAGAAGACAAATTTCAGATTTTTTTCCTGATAGTAAAGTGAAATCACATCGAATAAAGTGAAATCAGGAAGAAAAGGCACAAATTGGTGCATAGAAATTCACCATATTGCAGGAAATTAAGTTTTAGATGCTCAAAATTTTCTGGCAGAGGGCCCTCAAACCCCAGTGTTGAAATGAAACCTACACCCTTGCGCACATGGAAGAAGTTTGCCCTCCTAAGCCGAACCAAGTAAGACAAACTTCTCCCAACAGCAAACAGAACTGCCTCTACATGTGGATGCATGATTAAATCCAAAATTTCAAAATACTTGCATATCCCAGTTCCCTTAACACACTTAACTCACGCTGATTCTCAGCCACTGACAAAGTGACAAAACAAGTCATTTCTGACAGAGTGCCATGTCCCCATACTGAATCTTATCTAATACTGGTGTGCACTTATCACTGCAATTCAAGCCTTGATCCAAATCACAGAAATTTATTTGGATGCAAAAGCTGTATTATGCAAGGAAAAGCAACATCAGAGGATGCATATTTACAAGAAACAATGCACTTTAGTAATCACACATTGGCATGGACAGTGTCAACAGAAATTTACTGTACATTAAAATTGGATGTACTGTTGAAAAGCAAGAAACAGGGGGAAGGAAAATCAGGATATGGCTGTGCTTCCACAATAGGAAGATGTTTAAATTAAACTAGAACCAAAAACAGTGACAAACCTTCAATGGTGTCATTAAAACATGAAAGCACTTAAGTCACTGAGTAGTGTGTTTTGGAACATTGGACATGCTTTATTTCAGAACTTTTCACAATTTATTTAAACATCTCACATATACAAAATAGGTACAATAGACTTTGTGGTATCGTTTTTTGAGAGAGAGAGAGAGGCCGTCTTAAAAAAACCATTCAGAATTGGGTGAAATATGTGCTGTCAGTATGAACACTCTGTGTGGGGTCTGAAGAGTTAAAAAAAGCCTGAACAAAAAACCAAAACAAAAAAAAAAACCTTCTAGACAAAACAAAAAAAGAACAAAACAAAACAAAAACCAGACATCAGGTTTAGAAACATTCCACCTGCTTAAAGTGGGGGAGTATCAGGGGACCAATGCAAGACTCCTCAAATGTCAATACAAAGTAATACAGTAAAAAGTGGTTTGCTCCACAGCTGCATATTAGCACCATAGATCTCTGCTTCAAGTAACTGAGCACCTTCCGATACGGGACAAAGCTTGAAGCATTAGAAGTCTTAACATCTCGGTTGTGGACCCAGGTTTTGTCAAAAGTATTTTCTTTAGGTACAGGCATGAGGTAGTTTAAACCTTTTTTTCATGGAAATTGTGGTTTTAAACCTCCTCTTTGGAAGATATACAAAGACCACAAAGTGATGCATACTTTCAGCGTTTTTATTACACTTCTTTTATTTTTTACAAAAGGATGACATGATGTCCCACAACAAGGTGTTTTCCCGCGTCCCTTTGGGTTGCTGTATTAATTTGCATTGCACAAACGCTCCGTTCAGTCCGTTCAGTCCTTTCAGATAGTTGCCCATCTTAAGCAAGTGGATGCGCAGAGAGAAATCAGCATTCAGTATAAAAAAAAAAACAACACAGAAAGAAGGGCAGAGATTTTGTTTTTTTCGTTCTTTCTCTCGTTTTTGGTGTTAATTTATCATGAGTCTATTTATTTGAAACAGACTGGGCCAATGTCCAAACCAAACTCCTGATCAGCTCCACCAATGTCCAAAGGTGCAATGTCGAGGATGGGCAGGCGAGATGGTTTATTCGTTCTGTACTCAATGACTGTCTTGCTCCACTCACCAGTGTGTCTCTGCGGGTTTGACGGAAAGAAAGGAGACCGCGTTTTAGAACAGTGGCAAAATAATTCAAATCACACAGCGGTACGACAAATTAGCTCTGTCTCCTGACACCAAAAATTTCATTAATTTAACAGTTACGAATGAAACTGAAGGATAACAGCAATGACCAAAGGGCTACTCACAGTGCAGCCGTCCTCCAGCACGGAGAAGGTGAAGCGGCTGTTGCCCTCGGCTCTCAGCTCCACATCGTTGGAGCCCTGGACCACCACAGCCCTCTTCAGGTCACCGGTCTCATCACTCATGTAAGCATTGCTGTTCTTGCAGTGGTAGGTGATGTTCTGGGTAGCCTCGTTGGAAAGCAGGCGCATGAAGGCAAGCTGGGTGGCCATGCTCTGTGGGCTGATGGTCTCATCGTTGTAGGTAAACTGCATGGAGGAAAGAGAGACAGTCAGAATTCAAATATGATACACAGAGTAACCGACAATCCTGGATAGTATACCTTTAAACCAAATATAAGGAAAATGAATGTCTCCTCTCTGAAGATGCTCACCTCAGTACCGCCGTTGATGGTCTCTCCGAACCAGACGTGTTTCTTGCCCTCGGTGCTTCTGAACCAGTTCTTGCGGGCAATGCTTCCGGGGTGGGCGTGGATGCAGGTCTCGCGGGTGTTGAAGTCGCAGAAGACCTTGATGGCATCATTACTGCATCCCTGGTTGGGGTCAATCCAGTAGAATCCTACATGGCAGGAAAACGGAGTCAAAATTGATAGAAACAAGGCACTGCATAGGCTGCAAAAGACATCTAAAGTGTACTACGGTGCTAGCAGATTTAGTTTAGTTTACCGCTGCTCCATTCGGGGTGGCTGAGTTTGATGTCACGGCAGGTGCGGGCAGGGTTCTTCCTGGATCCCTCAGGGGTGAGCAGGTTCTCGATCTGAGTGTTGAGGGACTTGATAGTGGCATCGACCTCGTAGTCCTTGGCTCTCAGAGCAGGCTGATCGGCTCTGTACTCATCATATCCAGAGACATCATATCCACCACCAGCGGGGCCGGGAGGTCCGGGCAGACCAGGAGCTCCAGGAGGACCCTGATATGAATGAGAGAATGGATTAATATGTGGATCAAAGTTGAAGTTGAGTCCTTTGCAGATCCTTTGATAAAATGAGCCAAACTATCTGGTTTACAAGACTCTAGGTGTGCTTACCACGGGTCCAACGTATCCAGGGGGTCCACGAGCACCAGGGGCGCCAATAGTTCCATGGCTACCAGCTCTGCCATCCTTACCAGGGGGTCCATGGGGTCCAGCAGGTCCCTGGAGAGGAGGTCATCACATGACAAAGTCAAGAATTTTGACATCTTGAATCACATATGCCTGTAAATTACACTATCTCCTGTGTTTGATGCCTTTGTGATCACAAAAAAAGACTTACTCTGGGTCCAGCAGGTCCATTAGGTCCAGCAGATCCAGTGTCACCGGAAGGTCCCTGAGAGCAGAGAAAGTGTACCATTGAATGACATTATAGTAAACATCTTAGATAAGATAAATATCAGCACATGTAGATGTAAGTTTCCATATTTTGTGTGCATAGTGATGCTGGGCCGTCACTCACAGAAGGTCCGGGCATTCCCTGGAGACCAGCATGTCCACGCAGACCCTTCATGCCTCTCTCTCCCCTCTCTCCAGCAACTCCCTTCTCACCACGGGGTCCAGCGGGTCCCTATAACACGCATAGACACACACATTACATCTGTGTACTTTTAGTCAATGAACACTATTTTTTGTGATATTCCTGTGCTTCTTTGTACTTACAGCAGCACCTCTAGCTCCAGCGGGGCCAACAGCTCCAGCGGCACCTCCTGGGCCCTGGTCACAAGAGAGACAAGATTAAAAGGACGTATGAAGAAGGCAGATGACTGTAGATATTGTTTACCTTGTAAATGTTGCTAATTGAAAGTGGTCTAGTAGTGAATCCATTTTAAAAAGGGTTACTGTTTATTTATACTTACAGACTCTCCACGGTTTCCATGTCTGCCAGCAGCTCCAGTGGGTCCAGCAGGTCCAGGGGCACCAGCAAGTCCCATGGCACCAGAAGGTCCGGGCTCACCACGATCTCCCTAAACATGGTGGAAAAGGGCAGATGAAGGTCAGATCACAGCATATGTGTGTGTATACTCTGTATACAAATGTGCTGTAAGGTGTATGAAAAGGCATTACCTTGAATCCAGGAGCACCAGGACGGCCAGGGGGGCCATCGTTACCAGGGCTACCCTGTAGATGGCAAAGAATATTGTAGTTTACATAAAAGTTTCAATCTTTATATCAGGCGTTTGTGTCAGGTTGTGTCAAATGCACATATTCTAAAGATTAAGCTTGCAACCAAGACAACTTACATTTACTACTACAGCTGCAACCATTGATAAGTTCATTGTAAACCATTAAAATAATTGATTTTTCTGATTCCAGCTTGTTAAATGTGAACATGTTCTGGTTTCTTTCCTCCTCTATGACAGTAAACTGCATGGGATGTGGATAAATCAAGACATCATCTTGGCCTTTGGAAAACACTAATTGACATTTGTCACCATTTTCTGACATTTTGGAGCCCAAACCACTAATTGGTTAATTGAGAAAATAATTGACCAATTAACTGACAGGGAAAACAATTAATAGTTCCACAGTACTTCTACTCGGGATATTTTGATACTCTCTCCACATTTGATCACCACTAACAGGTCACTGAACCTGTTATTGGCCTGTTCAGTCCTTACCTCACGTCCAGCCTCTCCCTGGGGTCCGGTCATACCAGGCAGGCCAATGTTGCCAGGGGCACCACGGGCTCCAGCGGGACCAGAGGGTCCAACTCTACCAGCCTCTCCCTGTGATAGGATGCAGAGAAAATCACTGGGTCAAATACAGTCAGGCTTCAAACTGTATGTGATATAGGACTCATCTATATATCCTCTATAGAACGCTGTCAGTCTTAATTTGTGCTTACCACAGCGCCAGCACCACCAGGTGAACCACGATCTCCTCTAGCACCAGGCAGACCAACGAATCCCTGAAGTCCAAGAAGACCGCTGGCTCCAGGAGCACCAGGAGCACCCTAAACACACAGAGCTCACATATCAATATGCATTGATAATGAAGATTTATAGATCTATGTGACCATAATAAAGATATAAACTTAGTTATATATTTTTTTAACAGACTAATTATTGTTTTAATCATTTCAATTTCCCACAGTCTCATAATTTGGACTGGAAAAAGAGCTATGACTTACAGAGGGACCGGGCTCTCCAGAAGGTCCCTTCTCTCCAGATGGGCCAGATGGTCCAACCATACCCTGATCTCCAGAAGGACCAGAAGGACCAGGATCACCACGGAGACCACGAGGTCCATCCTTACCAGAGGGACCAGAGGCGCCAGGGGGTCCAACAATACCCTGACAGCAGAGGAGGAGGAGAGCGGGTTAATGTCAAATGTGATCGTTCTGTTTCACTGTTATGATAAGCAGCATGACGAGAGGATGAACTGAAAATGTTATTTAAATAACCCGGTGTATTCAGCGTGGATCTGAACGTGTGTACGTCCTCACTATTGACTGTAAATATGATACTCACAGCAGGGCCAGCAGCGCCAACTCTGCCAGCAGCACCAGGGAAACCAGTCAGACCCTGAAATTGGAAACACACATCATCAAAGGTTATACAGCAGTCACTAAGAGTGTTTAGCATGTCTATGTGTGTGTGAGTGGACATCAGAGGTAAGATAAATTTGACATTATCATTTGGTAAAAATTCAGTATTTGACATTTCTGTTTAAATTGTCTTATTAGATTTTTTACTTTAATTTTCAGTCACTACATGCTCTGGTAGCCTTCCATTGATTTGAAATGGCCATTTGGCTTGTGGGGTTGAAGTAAGTGGGTGTGGGTGAGTGTAACAGGTACAACAGAAATTAAATCTGCGCTTATGTGTGCTACTTAGATGTTTCAATACTCACAGGAGGGCCGTTATCTCCACGACCACCAGTAGGTCCAGCAGGGCCAGAAGCACCCTAGATAAACAGATGAAAAAAGTCAGACACCATTCCATATTAGCGTAAAGGACCGTCCACAACAATGAGGATAACTATAAAAATAAAAATGAATATCTAACTCAATTTGTCCACACAGTGATCAGTGATTGGATGAGTGAATGAGTGAACACTGAAAGCCAATCAGATCCATCCACACTGCATCACAGATGGAGCTTGCAGCATGCTTGGTCCCACTGTTTACAGAACATTACCGTTCATCAGTGTGGATGCTCACAGTGTTATCGTTATAGTTCTTGGTATGGATGACCCTTTACTACTCATATGTAATTTGAGTTTATAAATTCTCAATATATGAGTATGTCTCAAGTGTAAATTATACTAACAGGAGGTCCAGACTGTCCAGCAGGTCCAGCAGGACCAGAGGGGCCAGTCTCTCCCTTTGCACCACCAGGTCCACGCTCTCCTCTTGCTCCGGTCTGACCATCAGCGCCCTGTAAACCGGAAGAGTAATGGGGCTGGGTTAGTGTCTGGGCAACTGTGTGTGTGTGTGTGTGTGTATTTGTGTCACAGTATGTTGTATTGGAAGGTGACTGGCTGCTGGCTTACAGGTGGTCCAGCGAATCCGGGAGCTCCAGCAGGTCCAACCTCTCCACGCTCTCCCTGTGGATAAGAAGCAGTGGGTCAGGAAGATTTGTTGTCTCAAGGTCTTAATCTGACATTTATGTCAACCGTTTATTTAGGGTGAATATAGCAGAACCGTTCATGCTTGTTTAATGAAGAAAGCCAGCAACAGCTACTTACAGAGGCTCCACGAGCTCCAGCAGGGCCAGCAGGTCCGAAGGAACCGCTCTCACCCTGGAGGAGAGAACAGTGAGTGAGTCACTAGCCTAGCGTTGCTCCATCGATCCAACCATTGATTACTATACATCAATAGATTCATACACACATGAGAAATCATTTGTACGCATCAGAATTGATTTAAATGCACTCTATTGCATTTTGGGTGGCTGTGAGCTCAGGAGGTTGTTGGTGGTTCCACCCCCAGATCTTCAAGTCCGCATGTTGAAGCATCCTTGGGCAAGATTCTAAACCCCACACTGCTGAAGTGTGAGTGTGTGTGAATGTTTAAGGTGAGTAGCTGGTAGCACCTGTTATGGTAGCCATCAGTGTGTGAGTGGGTGAATGTGACATGTAGTGTAAAAGCGCTTTAAGTGGTCAGACAGACTAGAAAGGGCACTGGGCCAAAAGCTCATTTACCATTTACTTTTGTAGTGTACAGCTTATTAATCCGCAAATGAATAAGACAACTTGATCAGCTGATATGACTCTTACAAAAGATAATCCTCTGGTTTTCCTCTTTGAAGCAATGCAAATGTAGTGTCATTGTTTTTCTTGTAATTCTGTGTCTGCCAGTTTACATAGCCGACAAAGCAATAAATAGTGAAATAAATAGCACTGCAAGGGTAACATTAGCTGCTTAGAATAGCATATAACAGCATGAAAATATTCAAAATGTATAAGTTCTGCATTTGTCTGCTTCATTTTTAATGTTATTACCACTTCTATCCTGGATTACGTTGTAATTGAGTCATTGCTGTAATATTATGAAACAGCCATCAGGTGGCAGTGTTGAGGTTCTAGTTTGAGATACAAAGCTACTGTACCGTGGGGGTTCTCCTACAGGGGAATGGGGTGTCCAATGATATGGACTTGAGTTGGCCAGCCAAGAGATCATTTCTGACTGTGATTTGATTTCAACTACACATCTCAATTACTCTCTTGTGTACATCACTGGTCAGTCAGCCATCTTGAATAATGTTGGAGGCAGCCATTTTTAGGTCTTAACAAAGCTCCATAGCATTAATTAATCTGTGTTACAGCGTTTATCCTAAACATATTTATTGTGATGTCATTATTTGTTATGTGGTAAATAACATCCACACATCACCAACTTACCTTATCACCATTGGCTCCAGTGGGTCCAGGAGGTCCAGCGGGTCCGGGCAAGCCCTGGAAAGAGAGAGGAGAAGACACTGAGGCCAAGGCTGGGATTGCTACAGTCAAACTAATGGAGTGAGAGGCTATCATTTTTTTTTAAAGAAGAACCAGAGAGTTGAACTTACACGGCTACCATCTCTGCCAGCATTGCCGTCAGGTCCTCTGTGTCCACCCTCTCCCTATAGGAGAGAGAGCAGGAGGAAATGATTGAGAAAAAATACATTCTTATTGACAAATCTGAGGGATTTTGAGGGCTAAAATCTTTATTTCAAGGTGGTATTTTTGGATCTTACCTTCTCTCCCTTGCCTCCAGGGGGTCCAGCGGCTCCACGCTCACCGGGCATGCCACCAGGTCCCTGGTGTCCAGGACCGCCAGCAGCTCCAGCAGCGCCAGGCTCTCCCTGGAAACAGACGTGACAAACTATGGTTCCTTTTTGCATAGAACACACATGCGTCCATAAATACATAATCTCATATATGAGCTTGGTACTGACATATTCTGATTCTAGAGGATTATTATACGTAAAAGAACATATAAACAACGTATATATGCTGCAGTAAAGTGTATGTTTAGTATTTATTTAACATTGATCTGATATTGGTAAAGTCTGCTACCTTTTGTAAGGTCAACATTTCATTTATAACCTTTGCTTCTCACAGCCATGGCATCATCTTACCTTGCCACCATCAGTTCCGGGGGCTCCAGCGGGTCCACGGGGTCCAATTGGTCCCTGAGGTCCAGAAGCTCCAGCAGCACCAGGGTTACCACGCTCTCCCTGGAGGAACACAAGGAGGAAGTCAGTGTATTGTCTTTATATGCATGTAAATGTAATCTGCTGCATTTAGAGAGATTTTCTGTTTGTATTCTAGCTATTTCATTAGTTTTGACATCTCACTAAAATTAAAGTAAAACTCTACCGGCTACTACTACGTAATGAGTATTGGCTCAAAGACATGGACAGGTGAACTCACCTTGGCACCAGCAGGTCCAGAAACTCCCTGGTCTCCTGGGATACCCTATAGAGAGATGAACGGTGGGTTAGAAACGTACTGCCTATTCTACAATTTCTATGGTTTGACTGTACAATATGGTAGAAGTAAGTGTGCACGTTACTTACTCTGTCTCCGGGTTTGCCAGCCTCTCCAGCACCTCCAGCAGGACCAGGCAGACCCTGAAAACACCAAGCCGCAAAATCAGTAACAATGAACTCAACAGTGCTATTTATGCAGATACTGCTGTATTAAAAGCACACTTAAGGTGCAGCTAATGTTTGTAGCTACTAACATGGAACAGCAGTTAGACTGAATTTACTCTGATAAGTGCTCTTTCATATTTTTGAATATGCTTTTTTTGACTCGTTTATAATGAGCAGAGTAAAATCAAATGATGGATCCACACCTGGAAGCCAGGAGCTCCAGAAGCTCCCTGCTCTCCTTTCTCACCAGGACCGCCCTGTAGATGAAGAGAGAAGACCAATGTTTAAAGAAGAAAAATCACAGTCATAAATGTTGTATGTATTTGAAACTGCCATTAACTGGGCGCAACATACATAAGGATACTTACAGCAGGTCCAGTAGCACCAGTGGCTCCATTGTTGCCATCAGGTCCAGGGGCTCCCTAGATAGGAATATGATGACATGTTATAACAACTGACAATGGAGCTGACAAGTGTTTTATCAGTGAGTTACTGTGTGAAACACCTGTTGGGTATTTTTGACTTACTCTCAGTCCAGTGGGGCCAGTGGCTCCCTTGTCTCCAGGCTTGCCAGCCTCACCCTAAAGGAGGCAAGAGGTGGTTTAAGCACAGGTTATGATAAATTTGATTAACAATAAAGAAAAGGATGAAGCTCCAAATGCTCATCGTGGCTCTATTTCTACTTACGCTAGGTCCTTTGGGTCCAGGGAATCCAATGTTTCCGGGCTGGCCTCTAGGTCCAGTTGGGCCAGGGGGTCCACCACGGCCATCTTGTCCAGCGGGGCCCTGGAGGGAGAAACAGGCAGTACAGCAGCAAGTCACGATGATTGCATTTACTGCAGCAAATATGATCATGAAGTAAAAACAAACGATGATAAGTTCTGCTTCAGTGCAAAATTCAGATTTACTCACAGCAGGTCCCTCCTTTCCTGGGGGTCCGGAGCTTCCAGGGCTTCCTGGGAGACCCTGTAGAAAATAAAAATTGGTCATTAAGATGAATGTATTGTCATTAATTTGTACTGCTACAGCTGACAACGTGGGCTGACTACCTTTAATCAGAAGTAAGGGTTAATTGTCGACACAAAGCAAATTCACGTCACATAATAGCCTTGTACTTAAAGCCATTACAGAATCAGAATCAGCTTTATTGGCCATGTAAGTGTGTACAATTTTTGTTACTCTCAATAGCCTCGTACTAAAGCCATTACAGCACTCCTGCTCCAAGCTATTCTAACTCAGCTATTCTAGCTCACCATGGACCTATTCTCCCTTTAAACTTGACTCACAGAACTAACACAGACTGAGGTCCTCTAAAAAATACAGAATTGAGCAAAACTCACCCTGAGACCAGCTGGGCCAGACTCACCGGCGCGGCCAGCATCTCCAGGGGGTCCACGAGGTCCAGCAGCACCAGAGGCGCCACGGGCACCAGGCATGCCCTACAAGAAGGAGACAAAGAGGTTGAAGGTAAATGAGGTGGAAATTAAACCATATAACTGAATGGTGACTATATTTGGAAAAAGGACATAATTTTATTTTTTGGCTTGCATGTTGGTGGAATGAAATTTGTTCTTTGACCACTTACAATAGGACCAGTTCTTCCCTCGCTACCAGGCATACCACGGCTGCCAGGGGCACCCTGTAAGAGACACATAGGCATTAGCAGGTCGAAGACAAAATGCATCTGAATATGGATTCATATGAGTGCAACACCACCCATCAGAGACGCTGATCTGGTACTCACTCTAGCTCCACGGCTTCCAGCAGGTCCAGTGGCACCAAGCTCACCAGTGGGTCCTCTCTTACCCTCCTCACCCTGAGGTCCGGGGGTTCCCTGAGGTCCAGAGTTACCCTGCGGGAGGCAACAGAGAAGTTGAAGGACAACAGTCATACACAGTCAGATGTCTTCAGATTCAGTTTGGTGAAATTTCAAGCCAAAGAACAGGATCGGGGTGTGAACTTACAGGCTCTCCCTTGGGTCCACCATCTCCCTTGACACCCTGGGCACCAGGATCTCCCTGAGACAGATAAACAGAAGCAATTAATGAAACAATCAGTCATCTGTGGACAATCACTGGTCTGTGTTGTGTATACATTTGCATGCGTCCATGTGGATATGTATGTTTTTTTGCAGATGACATACATCCGCAAAAAACATACATATCCACATCTATATGTATCAGTGTTGGTGGTGTTCTTACAGCGAGGCCTCTCTGTCCAGCAGCACCCTGAGGGCCCTGAGGTCCAGGTCCTCCTCTTGGTCCAGGGAAGCCAGGAGCGCCAGCAACACCAGGGGTACCCTAAATAACAAAGATGATGGACAGGTGAGAATTAGTCAGGACCCTAAATGGCCTTTGACCTACATATGCTCGAAAAGTACAACTTGAGAACTTACAGCGGCTCCCTTGGATCCAGTCAGACCATTATTACCAGGGTTACCCTAAAGGAAAAACAAAACAAGAAATTAGAGAATCTTTCCAAAACAATTTAAAAACGTCTGACTGAAAAATCCACTGCTACAAAAATTATTACATTTGACTTTTTCAAAGATTAAATAACTGCACTTTAATAGTGAATATGTGATAATGTCATACAAAGTAACTACAGTAAATGACAACATTTACATTCAATGGAGTTTTTAGAATTGATCAATGTAGTCTGGAAAAACACACCAATCAAAACAAAATCAAGGACTAAATAAAATACATGTTTTTGTTTCTAATTTCTCCCGGAACTTGGGAGGATTATACTTACAGGGGGACCGACGGGTCCAACAGCGCCATTGGGACCGGGCTCTCCTCTAGCTCCCTGAGCTCCACTTGGGCCAGTAGCTCCAGCAGGTCCAATCTCTCCCTGTCAAAGACAAAAATACATCCAGGATTTAATAATGAAATCATAATGATGGGATGTATTGGTGTGCATTTGTTTGAATACGCTTTATATTATGAAAATAAATGGTGTGGAATGAGTGAGGTGTTCGCAGGTATGAAATATTCCCATGGGGATAGTCTACAAAAGCTTTTGGGATAGTGAACATGGCAGAAGGTTTCATTTCCTTGACAGATGCTTACACTGTATGTTAATGAGAATTGTCTCCTTCTGTGACCCTGAACATGAATCTCTCTGTGAGGATGTGTTGCTAAAAGGACACGGGAAGTGACATCACACTTACCTTGGGTCCGGGGCCACCGGGGAAACCTGGGGGACCAGCAGCTCCAAGAGGACCCTGGGCAGAAGAGCAATAGATATAACATCAGGATATATGTAATATAGGTCAAAGCTCACATTAAGGTCAAAGTTGGTCTAATATGGCTGCAATTATATGCATATCATTAACATTTAGTGGCATAATTGCTTCCTCCTTTGATATTATACCACACATTATTGTTTACATTAAGATAATCACAAAGTACATTTTAGAAAGGTATCTTAATGATACCTCTTGAGTTCAGTATTCACAAAATGGCTGAATCGTACAATCACGAAAGAGTTTATATGGCCAATACTCACAGCAGGACCGGCGGGTCCAACATTGCCATCAGCACCACGAGCACCAGCAGGGCCAGCAGGGCCAGCACGGCCTCTCTCACCAGCCATACCACGAGCTCCCTAAAGGGAGGACGCATAAAGAAACAGAAATGATAAGACAAGTGCCTTTACTGCAGTCCTGTAGTGATTAATGATAAATTATGGCAAAGAACGCAATCAAAAACAATCAAAAACTTACAGCAAGTCCGGGACTTCCAGCAGCTCCGTGGGCACCAGGCTCACCCTATAGGAGAGACAGGAGAAGGTGGGTTAGGTTGATGGGGCATCTGGAGTGAAGTGACTCAAGGTCTGAGGTTAACAGGTCAACCAGGGAGATTTGATTGTGGAAAGTAAAGTGAAAACCATGACAAAGTAGTGGTAATGCTAAACTTAAGTTCGGTCTGTTTTATTATTGCAATATTCACTCACACTGCAGAAACTCTCCTATGTGAAATACATCCTTGCAGAAACTACAGTATATTACTGTAAACTTTTTCCCGAAGCTTATCAATGGGCTGCCATTAAAATGATTACAACAGGAACTTGGGATCCGACATGAAAAGTTTTCGATAGGAACATTTGTTCTCACCTTGGCTCCAGCACCACCAGGCTCTCCCTTGCGTCCATCCAGACCAGTGTAACCCTGAAATGCAGAAAGAGAGTGATGATGGAAGATGTTAATGAGGGTTAAGGGACATCACGACAGGCTGTGGGCTGTATAAAGGGATATAGTAGAATAAGATAAGCGGAAAACAACACTGTTATTACCTACTGGTACTAAAATGTGCTACTTCAAGCAGAAAAAAATTAAACTGGAAATTGGAATATCAAAGAATCAGTTTGCTTGTTTGACTTCTCGAAAG
The DNA here is from genome assembly GCA_035609425.1 of Epinephelus awoara. Lineage (NCBI taxonomy): Eukaryota > Metazoa > Chordata > Actinopteri > Perciformes > Serranidae > Epinephelus > Epinephelus awoara. Next base: position 12,408,136 of record CM069310.1, on the reverse strand, counting down.
AATACATATTGTAAACAAGACATGCAAAGTCTCATATGAGACATTACGGAAGCTTGTCTTTCTTCAAAGGTGGTTTTACAGGAAGTTTGCCATCTGGCTGTAGAGGCTCTCATGCAAAAACGGGCACAAAAAATCTTAAATGTTAGCCATTAAGCTTTGTATTAAATCTACTATGCTCCTCAGGAGGCAGGAAACAGGAAGTTAGGATTGTAATCACTCCCAGTAGTGTTCGTTATGATGCACAAAACATTGGAGTCCACTTTCTACACAGCACAGGTGTAGCTTCTCCGCCATTTTTGTTTGGGAGCAGTTTCAGCTGCTGGCTACAAGCCAGTGGGCTTCAGGTGTTTAGGTAAAGCACGCAGGCAAAGTTCAGGTCAAGCAGAGGAAAGGATCAGCACTCACTCTGTGTCCCTTCATTCCTGGAAGTCCAGGGGTTCCGGGGAATCCACGAGCGCCCTGCGATTCAACACAGAGAAAATATTACTGAGACAAACTCCAGATTTACTGTTCAGACGTTTATCTGCGAGTTGTGTTTCATGCCCTTGTTTCGGAGCAAATCTCTTACCTGTGGGCCGGGGGCACCTCTGTCTCCGGGCTTTCCAGGTCTGCCGTTGTTACCCTGTGAGTCAGCAAAACACACGTTACCATCTGACATTGTAGAAACTATATAGCAACAATTCAAATCCATATCAAGAAACTAAGTCTTTAGAAAACTTGTAAACACAATTAGCCCCTAAAAAGGTTTTGGCAGAAACATAAATGTGTACTTACGTCCTCTCCAGATTTGCCAGGGGGTCCAGGGGGGCCACGAGGACCAACGGCGCCCTTGGGAAGGAAAACCAATACATTTCAGATCTCAAAGATGATCAAAGGTTTTAAGATGGTGGCATCACATGGGTACGTCTGACAAGGATTCTAATCTCATGATAATTTCAATAATTGTGAACATTTTGGAGGATGATCTTACAGTCTGTCCAGGCTCTCCGGGCTCACCAGGGTGTCCGGTGTGTCCCTGAGCACCCTGTTGAATGATAAAAACCAATTAGTCTTCATAGACAAACGCAGCAACAGCAGATTGAGCTTATGGGATATGAAGTTTGATCAGATCGCTCCATAGGTGAAATGTGCAGAGAGCGTGTGTACTTACAGGGGGTCCAGGAGGTCCAGGGGGGCCTCTAGCGCCCATCATACCCTGAAAAGGAGAAAGGAGTTAATTCTTCGTATTATTCATCAACACAAGTGCAACTGTATCAGGGCAGGAATCAGAATTCAAAGGTGTGAGACACTTGTATCCATCGACTATAATTATCTATGTGTAGGTAAGGCTGTAAAGACAGAGAGGGGCCCTCACCATGGGTCCAGGGCCGGGATCGGGAGCTTTTACACCATCATACTGAGCAGCAAAGTTCTGATAAACAGAGAAAAACACAAATTAATAGGTTAGAATGACAACCTTCTAATAATATATCAGCACTACTGGACAAGCAGAGCATAAATTCACTTAAGATAAAAAGTGGTCACTGTTTCCATCAGTCCAAACCAAATGTCATCGTCATGGCACAAAAATCAGCCATGAAAAAATACTTGTGTAACACGATAAATGAATGTATATTATATTGAAATTTGTATCAAATCAGTGCTTGAGAGATTTAATTAACACAAATAGTAGCTTTGTTGTGTGTCATCCAAGTGTTAGCCTTGGGGACAAATGGGTCAAGGGCAAAGGGTCAAAGGTCACAGGGTTATGACATTATTAAAAAGATTCAACACTTTTCCGGTTCGACATAAAAAAAATCAAGAGCAGCAGGGGGGTGAATGTGGGTCAAATACATCAAACAGACATAGTTCAATACTTTTTTTCCTGCACATGTCGGAGTTGAAATGTTGGCGGTCAAATCAAAGCTAGCGCACTATCATTACAGTTTCTGGATCACTTTTGGGACAAATACTGCAAAGCCAAGCTGCTTGTTTTACAAGTATAAACAGTGGACTTACTCCTCCAAGTCCGGGGGGTCCAGGGGGGCCAGCGGGGCCAGGGAGTCCGGGTTTGCCATCTCTTCCATTTGGGCCCTGAGGACCCTGTAAAACACAGATGATGTAGTGAGTAAACACTGTTACTGAATGAACAGCTGCTGATGAGATGGTTTCTTAAATTAGTCTATTGCATCAATGAACATGATCTGATAACAGATAAAACTACTCATGTGGCAAACTGAGTTGATATAAGATAAGATGATCACGCTTCATTTCAGAGTATGACTCAAAATAAAACAATCTACTGAATATATCACATTCATTCACATCACTATCATTGTCGTAAGCACTCGGTCATATGGGTAATGTAAACAAAGGGGTGTGGCCTACTGAGGTTAGAAGGTCAAATGACGTCAGCAAACAAGGTGCCAAACGTGCATCAAAGATAAACCACACTAAATGCCTGAATTACATATCTGGTAACAGCTGCTTGAATAAAGGAAGTAGAGTTGCACTTCAGCTTACCCGGTCACCTCGAGGTCCTTTCTCTCCTCTGGGACCCTGCAGCAGAAAAACAACTCCGTCAGACCAAAACACGGCGCAGACGCTGCTTCAGCAACATGCCACCTTCTTACTATTCCTCCAGCAAAGCAAGCGTTCAGTTTAAACTACACTAAATGCAACTACAAGCAAATTAAAACCAGATTCTAATCGTATTCAAATGATCTGGTATATGACAAATGTGTATGTACACAAACTTGACCTTACAGTTGGAGGGCAAGTGGCTTAAAACACATTTCAGTAACTTAAACGACACATCATAAAGACGCCCTCTGACCTTTCCTACACATAAGTTATGGCTTTATGTGTCTTATATGCCATGCTGTAGGTGCTAAATGACACATAAGAAGAACATCATGTGCTCACCTTGACTCTTCCCTAAATGGAAAAGAAGATAAATAAATGTAAGATTTATTTATTCAGTCTTTTCAGGGCCATTGGGATGTATCAAACATCTAGCTCTCTGATCTTTCGCCATTGTAAGTAATATCTAAGCGTGCAACAATATAGATAAAAACAACAGATAAAACATGCACATGCATGATAAAAACACAGCAGGGCAATGTGCGTGTGATACAGATGATCAACATGTGCACAGAGAAGCTGAAAAAGCATCTAGACTCAACAACCTCTTGGCAGTGAGGGCATGTTAGTCCATGGAAAAAGTAAAGTTCTGAAATGTTTAAAATATTAAAATGCTGCTGCTGATGCTACAAACATGGTGCTGATTTTTGGCAGTCTCAATTGAGAGCAGAGTCAGTAAAACAAACACTCATCAGACTCTGTTTGTCTTACATCAGAGGGGCAATTCAATAATTTTCTTTTTTTTTTGTTTTATTTGAGGTGAAGATCTCAACCTATCAAAACCGGTCTGAGATCAGCTTTTGTAAAATCGAATCCAAATCAAAGAGAAGAGGACGACTCCAAGAACTGACCCAAAGCCAGCTGTTAGGGGCAAACCTCCCTCTGCCCCTCAGAAAGGATCCTTTGTACCAGGCCCCATGGGTGCCTCAGAGCTGCGGTTTTAGCTTTCATTGACACAAACTTTAGCCAATAGGACCCTCACCTATCCGTGGACAGGAAGGGAGAAAACTGCGAGAAATAACTTGGATCAGGGGGCAGAAAATTCCTAAATGAAATGCTCTGCCATCGTTGAGATTGCTCAAATGGTCAAGACCACACGAGAGGTCTTCCTTTTATGGATTATTTCACAGCATTTGGAGGAGGAAGGAAAAAGAGGGCAAAGAGACAAGGTAAATCTATCTTTAAGACATATTGCTGTCATGATTTCATGCATGTGTACTAACCGATTCTGTGGAGTTGGAGAGATGAGGAGGAGGGAGAGGGAGAAGAGGAGGGTGGGGGAGAGAAGAGGGGATACTCCGTTAGAACGTCAGTTAAAAAAGACACAATGTCATTTCCTATCTCTGCTTCTCTTTCTGTAGGTCAATGAAAAGTTGTTTTTCCTTTGCATGAGAACAAAGTCTACAAACAAGTACACACTACACTGTACCTACACTTTGCAGAAAGAAGAGTTAACGTCTTTACAGGATGTTAAAATGCACATTAACCATGTTTAAGTCTAATAATCCAAAGAAAACTTAGCAGAAATGACTTAATATTCAATGTCAAACAGGAAGCTGCACTTCTTTTGTGGTCTGATGCCCCTAACTACCATCTGTGCTTTAATAATGTGTTTACACCAGTGTCTTTAAATGTTAAACAAGCTCTTCTCACATGCCTAAAACAATTAGCCTTCCTGCATTGCTCTCAGTTTACTCGCTGCAGCACAGGTATCAGCTCATTTCTAAAATTCTAGCTGAGGGCCATCTCTGCATGCTAAGCCTCTTCGAACTCTGCAGGCAATGTGAATCCACTGCTCAGTAGCATTCCAGCTATTAAGGATCCCGCTGCTAACAGGCCTGAACAGGTAGTGTATGCCCTTGGGACAGGAATAGTTGGCCTGCTACTGCAAACAGGGCGAGAACTGCATTACTGGTGAATATATGATGTGTTTTTGATGCTGCTCTGGTGTTATTTAAAGGTGTACTTTTCTAATTTTGTGTTAAGAAGTGGCTGCATTTTTGTCTGATTTTGAATTAAAAATGGTGGTGGATTTTTAATTTAATTTAATTATTCAAAAAGAGTAAAAAAAAAAAAAAAGAAGTTTTGACTATCTGACGACTCATTCATGGCTAATGTCTGTATCTCTTGTTTCACTTTGTTGCAGGTGGACATCAGCTGGTCATGGCTGGGTTTGGTGCAGCTGGGACCTCCCCATGAACTCTAACGCCTCATGTCCAATCTCCACCACAAGGGGGCGCGCTTGGACATTCAAAGTGATGTGAGACTGTCATCTCCCCATTTAATGTGCTATGATTCTGAAAAATATCTCCAAGGAGCTTCAACTTCAATGCATATATTCTGATCTGAGCTTTAAATCGTTTCCTAAATAAAGACAAATCACGCAGTTGACTGTACCTGTAAAGAAAGTTAAAGAGAATGCTTTTTAGTTTAACAAAATCTAGGAATATTAAAATATGCACGCATTTAGCCTCTTTAATATTTTTTTTGCCTCTCTTTGCAGAGGACACAATCAAATTGGTGCCAAGCAGATGTTTGCATCAATGGCCACCAGGGGGAGACGTTGCTGTTTCCAATAATAAAGCTTGATTAGCTGGACGCCTGGATGGAACAATATGTACAACGCCCCACAGACTTTTTCATCCTATTCCTAAAGGAAAATTCACATTTAGCCTATTTTGATGACTCCACATGCACTAAAAGTTTAGAAAAGACCCCAGGCCGACTACTACAGGTCTCTTTCAAAGCAAGGAAACTTTTTTTCCTAGGAGTGCAACTTCTCCCTCTCGGAAACTAATCAAATATAAAATAACTGTATCCTTGGAGAAAAGTTGAAGAATCCTCTGCATGAGCTCAATCCGTGGAGCTTTATTCTGCAGTGCTTTGAGCTGTCTCCAGGTTGACCTTCATGTAAGTCCCAAACAAAAGCCAAAGATCCTCAAGCAGTGGGACGCGAGAGAAAAAAATAATATCCATCACAGAAAAAGAGCAGATATTCAAACTTACGTTGACATGATGCTAGGTATGAAGTTACTGCAAGCAGCAACAGAATCCGAGTATCCACAAAGCTGAGCATGTCTAAGCAGACATGCAGACTCCTTGTGCTGCTAAACCCGTTTTAAACCACCCTCAAGCAGGCATACAGTTGTGGTGACACGAGTAACTCCAAACTGAGCACAAACCTGCTGCCGTGATGCTAGAATAATAAAGTTCTATCAGGCTTATTTATACGGCAGGAGGGTCCCTGGTCTGCGTGTCAAAAGTCAGCCCACCGGCCAATGAGAGAGGAGAAACCCAATCTGACTCCCATCCCTCTCCAGCTCAGACTCAGTCATGTGGTGCTGCATCTCCCAGCCTCCTCTCCACCAGAAACCGTTTGGCAAAGCTTTGGCGATGATGACGAGTGCAACGTTTTAATTAGATCCATTCTTTTTGAGGACGTGGACAGCGTCGACGTTTAAAAGGGAGAAGAAGGCCTTACGTTTTTTCCCCTCTTTTACGGCTCTCAGTGAATCCGGAGTGTCAGTACGGAGATACAGGCACCGGGCGTCTAAGCTTGCGCGCAGTTTATGTTTGTGCGTAAAATGGCACATTTTGGTGCGCGTCGGTGGGCATCGGCTGGCACCAAGAGGAGCCGAGTCTTCTCCACTTTGGAATCTTTTTGGGGAGTAATTACTTTTAGAAACAGAGAGTAGGATTAGCTATTGAAACGTTGTTGGAGTTTAGTTGGAATGGACTGTTAGTGTGCCGCTTTACGCACGGATCTTTTTTTGGGGGGAAACTTCATTCTTATTCTTTTATTGCTTTGGGAGGCATTAGTGACTGCTCTGCTGTTTTGAGTATGTGGCTATCATCAATATCTCTCATGCAGCCAAACAGATGTCGTGTCATGCTTATTTTTTCCACTCAAGTGCATCAAGCATTTCCTAAACAATTCACTGTCTTTTAAAATAAAATTCTGTCTCTATTCCTACATTTCTGTTACAACTCCTCAGATCAGATGGAATAATAGAATTAAAGCAAAAAGCACTGAAGTCAGCGACAGCAGCAGCTTATCAGTGGAATGCAGTGATTCACATTCAACATACTCTGCTGGAGCTTGACACTGACAAAAGACAGGTGTGAAGTAGAGCTCTAGTTTCAACCCCTCTCTCTCTCTCTCTCTCTCTGAGCAGCTCCTACCTGCCCACATGACCAGACATGTCATCTATTCTACCGCCACTCCAACAACACTAAGCGTGGCCCTCATACTGCCATGTATTACACAGACACTGTCCATTCCAGTGAGCAGAGAACACAGCATACACATATTCCTAAGTTGAGACAAATGCAGTGATGTGCTCAGTGTTTTAACACTTGCATTTACATCACGACCCCAGAAGGATGACAGAAAGTATCTACTGGGTACTAGAACAAATATATGGCCCGGTGGCCCTGTGTCACAGCCATCTTAAATGCAGTTTTTCCAATCACAGAAGGACGTATGACAGTAAGCAAATCTTAAATGTTCATATAGGCACCTGACTGTTGTTTTAAAACAGGCTTAAAAAGATGCAAACTTATGAAAATCAAGTTCATGATTTGGTCAAGTTCAGCCACTGAGGCCCTTTGTCATGGAGGGCATTTTGACTTGTCACAGTAGGAAAAGCACAGGTGTAAATAATGCAAGTAATGATGGCCGAATTCCTTTCAGGGTTCATACTGGCTCACCGTCACGCTCACTGGGACACTTGGATAGACCGGAGCCATTGCTAGTGCCATGAGTAACACCTGTGCTTTCCCTACAATGACAAGTCAAAATGTCTGCCATGAGAAAGGCCTAGTATCCCCCAATTGCCTCTTTACATCAAGGAGTGTGTTTTACCTATTATGTATTCTAAAGCTCTGCTAGTACTCAATATTTAAGCCTCTCTGAAACAATACAGGGACAATATAGGAGCTTATCTATCACAAATAAGTGCACAGCTCTTCTTTGCCTCCTGCCACAGACAGGCCGGTTCCCTTTCCTCCCCCCTCTGTGCCAGAAAAAAAAAAAAAAAAGAGTAATTGTTGGACACTCCCAACGACTTCACCTCAACTCTTCCCTTAGTCGAACCAGAAAGATAGAAAGACAGAGAAGAAAAAAGAAGGGGAGGAGCGAGCGAGCGAGATGAAATGTGTTTTAAAGATGGCAGGGCTCCCACTCACTGAGGAGTTACATACTCATGTTTGCTGAGGAGCTGAAGCCTTAGGAGACCAGACAGGCGGCGTAGGAAATCAAAGATGGCTGCAAAGCTCCACATCATCAGACTTTTTTCTCTTGAATCAACCACGTTCCACATGAAGCAGACAATTATGTTGTACCCCGGTGAAAAGATGCTCTTTGTGGACATTCAAAAGCACAATTAGCTTTAAAAAACATTCATTAGAAGACTGAAAAATAAAAAAAATATAATTTAACTCTACAATAAAGCAGCAGATGCAAATCAACGAGAAACAGTTTTCTGAAAATACAATGACAACACCCATTAAATCTAAGTTTAAAAAGCTCAACTGTTATTTATTTATTTAATAACACATTTTCCAGGGTCTGTCCTGCTAGTGTTTTATAGTTCCTCTCCTGGACATGATAAAAAACCCTGAAAACTCATTTCTGGTCATTAAAATTACATATTTAGAGGTAGATTTTGTAAAAAACAAAAAAACAAAGAAAGAAGCAAGACTCCTTTGGGTCAGGGGACAGGACCTGAGCAAATTGGCTTTCCAGTAAGCATCACATATTGATAACCAGCTCTAACAACTTAAAACTGAAAGTGAACCTTGCAAAATACTAATATGTCTGTTATCCTTCCCAATTCATCAAATGCTGCCGCTTTGTCAGGGATTTTGGAGTCAGAGTCAGATGCTGATGCAAAAAGAAACCTTGCGCCGCTGGGTGGCATCAATTTGTAACACTGCCAGAAGGCATCTCATGGTGGTATGTTACGCTATCGGGCGATATCAAATTCTAATGCCGCCGGCCACTACCTGACAGAACAAACTGGAAAGTCCTTGTAGGGTGGTGGGGTGGGGAGGTGGATTGTTCCAACAAACAAACCTAACCATGTGCTTTTGTTGCTGAAGGAAATAAACTTAAAACAACGTGTTTTACCTACACTGTACGTGCATTTAAAAAAAAGACTGTTTGCATCTAATGGGCAGAAAATATACATTTCCTGTGAAACATTGCATTGCATTGGTCGTTGGTCTTTTCGCTGTAGCACTATGGGATAGATTCCCTGGGCTTGTTGTGTAACAAACCCTGAAAGAATCTATGTTTTTGAGTCATTGGTACACTTCAGTTTCAAGGTAAAACTGCTCAACCATGGCGTTGACACCTTATTTTGCTCCAGATATGTCTCGTTGTATATAAAACGAACAAACTAAAAAAAACCATGTGGATGTGTTAACAAGGTGAAACACTTGGTTTCCACTGAAGGGGCTCTTTATTTTGCATTTTCAGTAGGCTAGATAACCCCTCTTTACCTCAGGCAGTGTGGGTCATTTCATCACTGGGAGTAGACAGCTAGTTTAGGTTACCCTAATACACCTGTAAACTACTGGTTTATATAAGTCTTCATTCAAAAATATGTCAGTGTTCTAATGGGAAAGAGTTGCAAATGGTACAGGCAGAAAAAGATGTAGTTTATTGTTCTTTTTTTCATGCTTTTTATAATCAAATCAGAATGGTGCACAGTAAAGGGTAATTAAGCTAAACTGAAATCAACAAGACATATTCTTTCCACTCCTGGAGATCCTTCTTTAATCCCTCGGCCATTTTGAATCTAACATCTTGCTCCTCTCCTTTGCTGTCTCCCATAGTGCTGCCAGCTGGGCCAGCAGGCAGATTCCTCCAGATGTGCTGCGCACCGATTGGCTCGTCGAAGTTGTTTCCTCACTGGCCTCCCTCGCCGAGTCTCACGTTTCCATTCTGATGCGGAAGAAAGAGCCGAGGACTGTGGGTGGAGCGGCTCCTCTCATGTCAGGGGTGGCTGTCCACCTGTCAGCCAGCTGGTAAGAAAATGAGCGAGGAGATAGGAAGAAACAAGATCTGATCAACAACTGCTATTTGCTTTGATGGAGATGTATAACTATCGCGTTTTTGATAGCAAAACACCAGAGTGTATCTGATGTTATCATGTCTTATTGTGGCTCTGAATCACAGATAAGATCAGGTGGTAAAACTTCAACTGATGATGTAAGGCAAGACAGTCATCTCCTTAGTGACAGTGTCTTGAATTATGAAATATATGAATTCACAGCATACAAAATTTTGTGCAGGATTGTCATATAATCTAGGAAATAAAACACGCCATTGTGAAATTTACACCATATCTTGCATCAAGACGCAAACATAGAAGCATCAGTTTTATTTATGTCAACAGTGTGAAATTTCCTTTAACCTTTTCCTGTTTGGTAAAGGGAACTTCTAAGTCCGACCAAAAATGTCTCTCTGTATGCTGTACATTAAAGTGACTGGTATGTATGGGTATGTGTGGCACGTACACTCAGACACCCACAGCTGTCTGTAGAGGAAATTTAGAGACGGAGCAGATAGAAAGAGAGAGTTAGTGATTAAAGAGGAGGAGCGCACACACATACCTATAATCCTTTCCCCAAGTGAAGCAAAGGGAGAGACGACAGAGATGAGCAAAGATCAAAAAACGGTTGAAAGTTGAAGGGAGCAGAGAGAGTGATGGATAAAAGGTTCAGACACACTGCCCTCTGTGACACACACACACACACACACACACACACACACACACACACACAGAGGCACTAATTAAACAGGGCACTGCACACACACACACACACACACACACACACACCAGCAGACATGCAGGGGCGGTTGAGGTTTCCAAATTACAGCCTATATTCCAGGCAGTTTTTCTCTTTTTCTCTTCTCCGAGCACTTGCAACGAACTTTCCACACAGGACTACCATCAGAAAAACTTGAAACCATTGAACTCAGCTTGTCTTTGATAAAAATGCTTTTGTAAAATAATGAATTAGCATTTTAAGATATGGAGTGTAGGGTGTGAATCAGCAGTCTCTGCAGATTTCTTACATCCTGGCACAGAATAGCACAACAGAGTCCAAGACCACTGAATATTGATTTCTATGGCCAACTTGGCCAGCCTGTATTTGGTCAGCTTGATTATCAAAGGACAGCAGCTTTTAGCTTAGCACTGTCATATTTACCACACAGTCATGAAAGTAGTATCCATCTTTTCATCTAAAACTCAGCGGGAAAGTGAAAACGAATATTCCCCAAAATATGAATTTCTGTCACTATATAGGCTAATGTTTAAACTAAGTGAAAATATTAAAGCTACACATTAAATTCCCCTTTATTTCCCAAGATTCATTTGCATTTCAGTCATTTGCTTTAAGCTCAAACATACAGTGTAGCACAAGTGGGTCATTATTTTTAATCCCAGGTCATTTTTTGTCTTGGGGAATGGTTGTGGAATTTTAAAAGGATGGGTCTTAATTGATATGAGCCGGTCAGAAGGTATATTCCTGCAAGAGGCGAAGAAGAGAAAGGAGGACAAAGGAAAGCTATCTTGTGGCAGATGACTGGCAGCTGTGGCTCAGGAGGTAGAGCAGGTCAGAAGACTGGCGGTTTGATCCCACGCCCCTCCAGTCTGCATGTCAAAGTGTCATTGGGCAAGAAACTGAGCCCTACATGTGTGAGTGTGTGAATGTTTAAGTTGAGTAGCAAGTTTGCAGCACCTTGTGCGGCAGTCTCGGCCACCAGTTTGTAAATGGGTGAATGTGACATAGCGTAAAACGCTCAAAGTGGTTGGAAGACCAGACAGGTGCAATACAAGTGCAAGTTCACTGTAAATAGCTGTAGCACGATTAGCAATCTTGATGGTTTTGGTGCAAGTTGTCGACTGAGTTCTTTCAAATATAACAGAACTTGATGGCCAACAGTATCACCCTGCAGAAGGACGTGTGCATCTACTCATGGACAAGAGGCTTTTGCGTGTGACAAGGTGACGTGAGCGAGATGTAAACATTAATGATGCCACAGTCGATATCTCCAACACTTGGCAACTCAAACCAAAACAATCTAGCCTGATAAATAGCACTACAGGTAAGAGGAAAAATATGGATTTTTGATTATGAGCTAAACATTTCCTCTCGGCCTGAACCAGTGTCACTGTAGACATCACCGTCCTGTCAAAGAGAAATATTCTCAACGTCAAGTGCATCATTATACACAAATTAAGCTCAACGTGTTTGGCATCTTTTGAACCTTTGGGAATTTGACTAGAACATGAAATAAAGTTTTGTGGGTTTAAACAACGCCTGGATGCACAGCTTGAGACTGTAATTACTTTTTCACCTGCAGGCTAACCAATCAGGCAGAAACCATCATCACTTCTTTAATTATATCAAGGCAGTGAATCCCTGCTCCTTCTGACATTAAGTTAGAAGAAGCAGTAGCAGGTTACAGACAGTACAATAGTCAGGCATGTTAATTTAGCAGCATTGGGATTTAGAGGAGAACCTAGAGGCTGCTGGCGCTCGCTCCAGTCTTTAAGCACGACGATCAAAAACGTAGCCGAGTCAAAGAATTCAGCTGTCTTATTGGCTCGACAGGCCTGAGCGCATATCAGCAGGCTGAAGCCACTGGCATTATTCCCCCTGCTGAGTCCGACTCTGCAGCACCAAGGAAGGAAGGAACTGGGGGAGAAGTAGTAAAAGACAGGCAAGGGCTTTTTAAGGAGCACTCATTTACTTTAAGTGCTTCAAATTATACAACACCCGGGCCAAGTTTGTGATGTGTCTATGTGTATGTAACGCCTTCTCTCGCTCATTCCCTTCCTTCTTCTGCTTTTCCTGTTTTCCCTTCTACCCCTTGTTTCTCGTATCATTTCAGTGTCTCCCCCTGCCTTCGTCACCATCTCTTCGTCTCTCTTCCTCCCCGTCTGCCTTCACTCCCTCAGGTTACCACATCTGCAGGCTGTTTCCACTGGAATATATTTGTTGAACTTTTAGACTTGAGCTGCAGGGAGGCGGGGTTATTGAGGAGCTGGTCTAATGTCAGTCTGGGGATGGGTGCAGGGAGGGAGTGAGGGGTAGGGGTAAGGGAGAGTATAAATATGTGTCAGGAAACACAACAGAGTATGGTGGAGGAGTTGAGTCACAGGGAATAGCTTTTCCACTGGAGATACACTTAACAATCATATAAAAAAGAGTTTTTCTTTAGGGCTTCTTGCATCTTTCTTGCATACTTTAGAGGACTGAACCGAAGACTGTCCCCCCAGAAAGCCTTTCTGTCGGTGAAAGAGCTTAAGTGATGAGAGAGAACGTGAGAATTGCAAAAAGGCAGGAGGCAAAAGGGAGAAAATCAAAGTAGGGAACCTCCCTTGGCTGGGACTAACACATGGTTAGATTTGCCTGTGTGTCCACATGACTCACAGTCTGGTCAGCAAACGCATAATAAACGTGACAGAAATATCCATGCACAATGTCACCAGAGTCCACGGCAGGCAGTTAATTGCTAGATAGAGCTGAGCCGTGGTTTGAGAGAGGGAAAAAAGTCCAACTCATATAAATGTAGAGCAAGAAAATGTCCGTATATGTATTTTTTTTTTCTTTTAACGTTTTTTTTTCTTCTTCTTTTGAGCGGCTGCATAAATATGCAGAAGAGTCAAGTTGATTATTTGAGATCAGTCAAGGTTTTGGTGGCCATTTTGTCCAGGAGCAGAGATAAAAGTCAAAGGGATTGTTCAATGAGGAAAATTGAACCTCCTTTATTTCTTTAAAGATTGTAAATTCAACTGGGCTGTCAGAATTACATTAATATTCTCATTCGTATGTCATAATGTCATAGTATTAATCCCCAATTGAGTGTCATCCTTCCTCTTAATATGGTGCTAGAAGTCAAAGATACACGTTATAAAGGTTAAAACTAATTTCCTGGCAACATGTTTGACGTGGCTTTGGTACACTTAACATCACTCAGAGGCAGTTGTTGGCCACAGTTGCCACACATGGCTCCAGGGAGGGCCGTGTCAGTCTGTCGGTCGGTCCACCACTTCGGTCCAGACTAAAATATCTTGACATTTATTGGCTGGATTGCCATGAAACTCAGTAGCCTACAATGTTTATAGGGCCCCGAGGATGACTCCTAATGACTTCCTGTGGTGCCCACAGCAGGTTGACATATTTATGGTATCTGAGCATTATCAAATCGCCATGACATTTGGTGCTAAATGTTCATGCCCTCTGCAGGATGAGTGAACAGCTTTGGATTCCTTAACTTTCAATCTAACTCCATCAGCAGATCAAAAGCTCAGTTTGTCTAATACTTTGCTTCTTCCATTGACTGTATATGATTATGACTCTTCCTATTATACACTTTTTATCCATTGAGGTTTAATATTTGTAAAACTTTCCTTGAGTTGAAAAAAGGATCTAAAAATCTGTGACGCCATTGCGATGTTAAGTCCATGAGCCGAACAGAAACTCGCAGGTGGGACAAGTGAGAGAAACACTACTGCAGGTATTCAGTAGGCCACATATCACGAGAGTAAAGCAGCGAGCTAGAGACCTTTTTTTGGCATATGTGCCAGGTAAGGCACCATCTCATCATCTGGTATCTAGGTATTATTATACATCTATGCAATCACTACTGCAGCGTCCATATCTGGGACATTTTGGCTTCATTTTTGTACAGTGGGAGGAAGTGGAGACATGTCATCCATCTTTAGATACAGTCTTTGTTCATGACGACATACCTGCAAAACTACTGCCATTTCCATCATTCTTGTCTGCTCATTGCTTTAAGTGCTTATTAGCAAATGTTAGCATGCTATGTTAAACTAAGACAGTTAGCATTAAACATCAGCATGTCAGCATTGTCATGAGAGAATGCTAATATCAGCATTTAGCTCTCTCAGTGCTGTGCCAGTCACAGAACTCTTAGTCTTGTTTAAATACCCTGGATTAAAACTGTTTGTTTGTTGCACAGTTTTGTAGATTTAATAGTCAACAATGACTATTTGTCAGTAAATGTGCACAACCCAATACACTCAGACTCTTCCTACTTGGTATGGCAGACCATAGCGTATCCCTTTGACCTTATAAAGAGAAATTCAGCTATTTACAGTTACAGTTAGGCTAGATCTTTTTTTAATGGTTGAATTATAGTTGCAATCTGACTGGACTCATGTGTAAGCAAACCTCTGAGGGACAGTTTGCACAGCTAGGGTGAAAGATGCAGGACCTGCAGACTTCGCCAAGCAGCCTTAATCCTATTTAGTGAAGTCAAAGTGTTTTGGCTGTTAAAGGGTTAAACTGAGCTCAGCTATGGTGAGTGGAGGGGAGAGCGCTGAAATCTTTTCCATATTACGGCACACATGAGGAACACATTTAAGTGAGTTCAGCTGTCTGGAGTCTCTCTCTCTCCCTCTCTCTCTCTCTCTCTCTCTCTCTCTCTCTCTTTCTCCCTCGCTCCCTCTCTCTCGCTGGGCTGGTTAGAGGCGAGTTCAACGCAGCAGTATATCATTACACATCTGGGAAAATGCACTCAGAGCCCCGGATGACACACCACAGAAAAGGGAGACAATGCGCTCCATCCGTAGCTAACCTTTGTAGTAAACAATGGAGATTTTGTAAAGGAAACACTATCAGTAAAGAGACAAGATTAACAAAATTCAGAAGAAGAAAAAGTCTTGCACCATAAAACTACAACTTTGCTTCCATCAGAGATACAGCACTGAACATCAGGGTTGTTATGAAGCCCATGACATCATCATACCCCTGAAGAAAAAAACAACAAAGCCCTGCAAAAGACGTGAACACGACAAACTGTGGCACTGATATTAACACTAATGGAAATCTGAGACTTAAACTTCTTCCTCTCCTCCGTCACTTCCCCTCAGTAACTCCACCTCTTTCAAATCGCCCTGGTTCCTGCAGTTTTATTTCGGTATGATAGATGCAGACTGGCCGAGCTTTCAGGAGGGAGGAATCTTAGTTCTTTTTTTTTCCAGCATGGAAACTGTTGTTTCCCTTCAGTCCCAGGTCCACATACCACAATAATATTGCTTCCATGACTTCAGCTGCGTCTGAGCAGTTCTCTCTGCGGATACTATTTGGTTAAATAAATGTCTGCAATGTCATGCTTCTCTCTTGCTCCTTCTGTCTTCCCCAAGATACTAACACACAAAGATGATAGGGTCCCTGCAGTGGGAATGATGGGTGGCAAACAAGAGTTATAGAGGTGAGGTCAAAGTTGAGGAGAAAAAAACCTCTCCACGCATCACTTAAAGGCCCACATATGCCACCCCTTCATGCCTGACCTCAAACCTTCCACGTCCTGTAAAGGAAGAGGAGACAAACCCAAACAAGAAACCTCTTTTTTTCATCTTCTGTCACTATTATTTCTTATTTTCTGTGTGTTAGCTTTGCTTTTTTACTTCACACTTTGTGTCACAAAACCATTGAACATCTGAAGTGTTCCCACATCAGTGCCAGGGAATTCACAGGCATTTCATAACCCACCTAATTTCAGAGGAAGGGAAACCATTCGACACTTCAATACTTGGTGGAGAAGTCTCAAAGGAAACAGAGTGCAAAATTGAAAATCTACACCCCTCTCTATCCCTGTATCCCTGAGGAGTTACCTAGATTTTAAAAAAGTTTGTTTCGGTGGTGTTGTACATCGAAGTTGAAAATGATCCCCTTGGATTCAGCTTTGCTCACAACGTCTTTGAGTTTTTGTCAGGAGAAACCTGACAAAAAGCGCCTGGCCTCTCTGGCTTTACGGCTGCAGTTGGTGTGACAACAAGGAAGTAAAATGGCTCCTCCAGACCTCCTCCGCACTTGAATGATTTCACAGATGGGAAGGAGGAGAACGGTCTTCAAAACAGTTGGAGCTTGTAAAGCCAGGCAAGGCTTCGATGCAGAAAAAAAAGATTTTACTTTGCGTTTCTCACATTCATGTTGCTGCACAAACCTCTGGTGGGAGATTTGATCCTGTTATAGATCATGCCTCCATCTTCACCTACATTCTGATTAGTTTGTGCTGTGTAGGAATGAACAGTAAAAAAATGATAACCTCTTGATCTTTGAATTCATTTTTTGTGACGTAATCCCCAGCATTTTGAATAGAAAATTTCAAATTAGCTGATGACTGAAGGATCTGATGAGCAATTGACTCTTAAAAGTAACACCAACCCTAGTGCATAAACCAAGGCTTGTGTTTGGGGTTAGTGGGGAACACACAAAGGATGCTTTCCCATTACAAAAACTACATAAACCCAACATACTGATTTTACTAAAGGGTCCTCCAATCTCTAGTTGAAGGTGTAATCATTCATTTAATAACATAGTTTAGTTGCTATAAAAGCATGTCTACTCTTGCACTAACTAACCACCTTTATTTCAACACTGGTCTTGACATAAAATGCTGAGTCATCTTTGTCTGGGACCGAGACAAGACTGAGTCAAGTCGATTCTGACACAAGACCAAGACCTTGGTCAGTCTTTTGTTGATCACTGGTCTCGGTCTCAAGACCCCGACTGATGTTCAGTACTACAGCACTGGTGATCACAAACCTTGGTTAAGGGTTGATATTCACTTGGTGGAAAATGTTAAATAAATGATGTAATTGCTCTGACACTATCTTGGATGTAATCATAACCGTAAATCCAAACTCTACGCACTTTATACATGTGCAACACTAACACATTTACAACCTTGTGGGACAACAAACAAATAAATAAATGTTGCCATGCATCTCTGCAAACTATGTTTTTGCCTTTACTGATAGGACAGCCATAGAGAGTGGTAAATGACACGCAGCAAAGAGCCACAGGTCAGAACTGAGCTCGGGCCACTGCAAAGAACACAGCCTCTATGGTGCACACACTCCACCAGGTGAGCTCGAATTTGAGCCACTTGTTAAATTTGAATTCACCATACGCAGCTGGTATGTTTCAGTTTTCAATTTCATGCAGTGACAGCACTGTGGTTAACGTGTGGTTAGGTTTAAGCACAAAAACTACTTGGTTAGGGTTTGGAGATAAAATAACCCAAATAACCCATTTTGGTTGCCGGAAACATGGCTGATAATGTCCTGATGTGACGTTAAAAATACCAGCTTTTGTTGTTTGTTGGTCTTCAACAGTTGTCTGCTATCTCACCTAGATGTCACACCACCCACCTTTCCCTCTCCATCCTGTCAAGACACTCAGCTCAATTAAACTGAGCTACACCACTTAAGAAATGTTGACATGATACATATGAAATGTAACATATCTGTTGTTTGCAGAAAAGGACAAAGCCAACATTTTACTCTGGCGACTGGGCTGTGAATAAAGCTTAGTGTGGCTCACCTGAGACCAGCTCAATGCACTGTAACATTGCTTTTAAATTTGCTTGTCTCTGCAGAGATTTGTTCGTGTAGTCAGCCATTAAAATGGACTGCACCCTGCCTTCGCTGGGTTAAAGGCTTAACTGAACACTTTAACTGTCTGCCACCTGCTACCAATCAAACCTCCACCTGCCACATAAAACACCTGGTGGAGACTCGCTGAGGGCAATCAGCCTTTAATACTTCCCTGAGCTTGTGGTTAAAATGCTGTGGCCTGGGGACAGAGAGATGACTGCTGTCGCAGCTGATTTTAGATGTTTAACTTGTCAGTTTGGGATATGGTGAAGAACTGGTTAAGCTGTTTTATAACATTCTTTGTGTTTGACTGATGCTTAAAAGATAAGTAGGAGTAAGAGTTATTTGTCAAAATTCAGAATGTGACTCTTTTAAGATTAATGGCCTTGGTTCAGAGCAGAGACTGTCTGACAGTGTTGGGCATGAACACACCAAAACAACTCATTCTCAGTCTGAAGTCGTCAAATACCTTTGTTTGGTCAGCCTCAGACATCGAAGAAAAAAGGCATCCTTGTGTGACAGTATGATATGCCGTCAGTGTATAATGCTGCCAGATGGTGTCAATGTTACATTCGGCTGGTAACGACATCATTGAAGGGGCTGGAAAGTCCCTATAGGGCAGGGAGGGTAGTGGATGGGTCCAACAAACACAGGACTTTCACCCACGAGTCTGGTGTTGAGTTCTTATATGAATGTTGAGCCAAACCATGATGTATTTTTCTAGAGTGTTGCCTAAACCTAACCACATCCTTTTGTTAGGAAATAAACGTAAATATGAGGTGTTTTACGGACACAAGTTTATTTTAAAAAAGACTGTATGCATCTAATGAGCAGAAACTGTACAGTTCCTGTGAAAATGGTGTTACACAGCATACCGAAAAGGTCGACAAAAGATGCACCCAGGATACCTAGTGCGTCATATTTAGATGTCAAACTCTTTCTTTACACAACCATGAAGGAGGGCGCTACACATTTTGATAGGAGGGAAACGCTATTGAATTCGGATGGTACAGCTACCCGTACTGCTAAAGCCAGTTCATATGAATATTTAAAGGAGTTTTATGAACAAATCAGTACAGATTCCAACAGAAGAAATCCCACATTTTTACAAATTGCGGCCAATGAAAAAAACAAGTCAGAATGTCAGCCACATTAGCAATGAATTTGAAACAACACTTTAAGTTGAAGAATCTAACCAACCGTGGGAAAGTGAATGATGATCACAATTCAAATAAATGAAAGAATAGACAAAGACTAGTTCATTTTTTGGGACTGTGAGCTTAGTTCAAAATTCAAATCGTGACCTACAAATGTGAACTATTCTTTCATAATCTATGTGAAGTGCGATCTGTCTCTTGCTAAGTGAACTTGCACCACACTGCTGTCTGGAAGTGTGTGTGTGTTTGTGTGTTGGGGGGTTGGTAGGTACCATCTACATCCGTCTCCACACTTGAACATGTTCCATATGTTGTTGTTTGTAACTACACACTCTGTACTTTGTGTCATACAGTTAACAAAGTCTCTGTCTCTGTCTTTCTTCTGTGTGTCCATTAACGAACAGTAACCTGTGGATTCTGAATAAATGTTGGAAAACTAAGTCGAGGTCTGAGATCTTTTTGTCTCCATTTGTTCACTCTGTCTGGGAGCAGTGTTACCTCTTGCATTTTAGTCAGTTGCTGTGTCACTTTTTCCACCCGCTAGGCCAGTGGGAGGAGGAGAGGCGCTGCAGTAGAGCAATGCTCTAAAGCTATGGGTGGAAGACATCTCCTATCGGCAGCAGGAAAACCAGCCAGCGTTTAATCCAAGACCAAGGCAGGTTTTTTTTTTATTCTCAGAGGGCTAAAAACAGAAGGGCCAGTCTCAAGTTGTTGTTTATTTTTTAGTTGATACAACAGATTTGTCTTTTTAATGGGAACTTATTTGCAATTATGATCAACATAATTAAAACGACCAGAGCCACAAATATTTGGTGCCTGTAATAAAGCCTTATTTCCTGGTCATGGAAAGATGATCTGTGAACAGCATTTAAATCTTGCTAGCGTTTTATGTAAAACAATTACAAAATGTCACCATACGGAAGTAATATATGGTCTAGACAACAGAAAGAACATCAATAGCACTCCTGCTTTTTTAGCTTTCAGCCAAGAGACATGGCAGACTACAGAAACACTAACATAAGAAATAAGCTTTTTCAGTTTCATGCATGTTATTCCTGTGGTCCAGTCAAAAAAAACTAGAAAAGCTAAAACTTAAATTTGTGATGTTTAATAGTATAAAATCTGGCAACCCGGTGTCACCCCGAAGTCGCTGAATATCGGCGCTTGGGCAGTGACTTCCAGTGTCAGACGCAAACGAAAAAAGCTGTCCTTTCCATCCATTCTTTTTTATCTGCATTATATGTGGCTGGTCCTTGTTATTGTGTAACAGCATCCCGCAGCGTCAGGAAGAAATGCGGCGAGAAGACAACAGAAGTTAAGGAGGCGAAAAGTCAGAGTGGAGGAGGAGGGGTGGTCGATGAGTCCAACAACCACCGACTTCCACCTGGGCGGCTGGTGTTTGCTTCCTCTAAGATTGTAAAGCCAAACCCTGTTCTTTTTTCCTAAACTCAACCACATGCATTTGTTATTGAACAATAAACTGTAAAAGATCTTATAGATGACACAGAGAGCACCCAGGGGAATGTTCTGAGTATATGGGTACGTTTTCTGTTTCAGAACTGAGAACACTACGATAGAATAAAGCTCATTTGTTGGTCCACAAAATCAGGCTCCAATTCATGCAATTTATGGAGCAGCTCCAGACTTTATACTTGATGACATCACAAATTTGAGACTTATTTCCTACATGGCTTTGAGAGAGAGCAGCTGATGTTCACAAGTATCTGTATAACATTTCCCATATTAGGATGTGGAATGGGTAAGGTGAGTGATGAGGTAAATGGCTCTACAAACATGGAGAGTTTGAAGAAAGCGCCATCTTCACTGCTGTCTACATGTCTCCATTTTCTCCTAGTTACTAACGTAAGTAATGTCTGACTTGTCTTGGTGTCTAACACCATGTTCACATATGGAACATCTCAAACTGTGATGGTAATTTTGCATACAGGGCATGTATGATCATGTTGTCAGAAGTCAAATAATCTGCAGTTTCTTGAGGGTCACAGTAAACGTGAGGAAGCGAGGAGTTTCCTCAGACCTTCAATGGGAGCCACACTTGGTCACAGCAGGAGGAGCCTCTACATCAAGACCCCTATGTAGTCATGCAAGGAGGAGCTGAGATGGCAAGGATGCTGATGATGAGGAAGAATATTCCAAATTCAGAAACCAGCTGAACATATCAAATATTTCAAAAAAGAAGACTGCAGGGAGATAATGGAGAAGATCAATGAGAAAGCGATACATGACAGACGACACCTCAGATATTAAACAGGAGTTAATTGATGCTTCATTTAATGAACTCTTGATTACACTGATTTAATTAAACTGTGTTAGCCACGCATTATAGTTTATGATTTAACAATGAACCCGGTGATGAATGTGAACTGTCTCGAACAAGCTATAATTTAACTGAGGCAAATAGCATCTGCCATCTCGGTTTATATTGAACGTGTTTGCAGACTAAACTAATTAACAAATAATTATTGTTTTAACTTCTTTCTGGTATTCAAAAAAGGATCATTTTTGACACACACACACACACACGCACACGCACACACACACACACACACACACACACACACACACACACACACACACACTAATGGCGTATTCATCCCCTTTTTCCTCTTTCTCTCCTTTTCTAAAAAATCCTCCTCACCCTGATATCCTAGTTTCACAAGCTCCACATCATCACTTTTCCTCCTCCTCCTCCTCTTCTCTGCCTGTAGCACAGCTTGTCTGGATCCATGGTTTTGAATCAGAGTCCAAATGTTAGGGTTTGCTGTCCAGAGAAAACACAAGGCAGAGCCAAACAAAGAGAGGAGGGAAAAAAGGAAACTCGAGTTACTGCAGTGAACAGTTTTCTGTGTCCTGTGATAATGTTAAGAGATACAGATTGGAGGCACTGCTGTTTGTGTTTGATATGGATTCACACTGCTTTGTTTCACAACTTGGAAAAAGACAGATCTGTGCATGCAATTCTCATTTCTGTGGCTGAAAACAAATCACACTAATAACCCTCACAAGTGCTGTGTGTTATAAAGCCCCAGCTGCTTTACTGATGAAGGTAAGTTTGTGCAAAAACTCACAGTGAGGCTTTTCAATCTGAGCGCACTGGAGGAAAATACTTTGCTTATTGTACCAGCTGATTTGCACCTGCAGTCCCTGGGCAGCAGTCGCATTTAAGCACAGAATTATCACTAGATCTCAAACAGTACAGTGCAATATAATGTGTACATGTATACGTGTATTTATTCCCATGCTTCTGCTTCCTAAATCAGATTTGTTCTTAAATCCCAACCCATTAATTACAATGGATTTGTAGCATTAGGGAGACTTAATTTAGGGAAAGTGGAGTGCACTAATTGGTGAAAATGGAGCTTGCTTCAGGAAATCCCCAGGTGAGTTCCTGCTGAGCGTCTGTAAGTACAGGTACTTTGTTTGGAAGTTAGTGGCTGACCAAGTATGTTTATTACAGCCCTCAGTCACAGACTGCCTGGCCTCATGGTGGCTTTGTGGTTTGCGCAGGTGAGGAGGATTTCACATCACTGTAGCACAGCACCAACTCTAAAACTACCGTATTTGGCATGAAAAGGAAGTGGGCACTGTACTGGTAATTTAAACATGAGAAAACCACATACATCACAGCACAGACTTAAATGTAAAACCTTTAATTATGTCTTTTACTATATGTGCAGGTTCAAACAAACTGTAAAGAACACTGGAGAAGATTATAAAATGCATTTTATTAAATAAAGGCACCAGGAGCAGCAGGACGTCCATTGAAGAGGACTCGTGTTTAACTTGCTAATTAAGAAATTGCTCAGTAAGTTACAGACTCCTACGCAGGAGCTTGTTTCTCGGTTTGAAATGCTTTATGTTTCCTGTTCAGCGCCTGAATATGTTGCTTTGCAGAGCAGAGGAAAAATAACTGCGTGGTTCGCTCTGTGAGAAATAAAATTCCTCTTAGCACATAGGATGAGGAAAATGTGCATGTTTATTCATTCCCAAAAAGAGACAAAGAACTGTGACATCCCTTGGCGTCTCATAGCGACGCACAGGGTACCCTTTAGCGTCTCTATGTGACACACAGCTGCAACTTGTTGTAACATGTAGTTAACAGTAGGGCTGCCCCATTATAATCAACCAAATGTCACTTTTCCAGAGAGGTCATATGTTGGCAAGATTTAATTTGTTGCTTAGTTGCAACAACAACACTGTGTCATGACTGGACCATGTGGGAATTTAATTTGAAAGGACAGACATAGGAAGTGTCCACGCTCAGCAGTCAGACAGGTTAATTTCCGGGGCTGGTACCTGCGGTTATTCCACAGGCTAGTTAATAACATGTCGGACAGGAAATCCAAAGTGTGGGATCATTTTGAGAAGGTGAAGGACGAACCCAAGGCGATATGTAAACTCATCTTCATTGGTCGACTACAAACATGACGTATCATGTGGAACATGGAAGTAGCTACATGCCCATTAGCCCACAGCGTCATTAACAGGCGGCTCGCTCAGTGTGTGACGTGCACTTGTAGATAAAATATAGGCCTATATTAATGAAGGTTCATTAGTACGGTTTTGTATTTCTCTGTAATGTAGCACAGTGTTAACAATGTTACTGATACTATTCTTTCTCACACCTTCAACTCAAACCATTGTGTTGCCCCGCCCCAAATATATCATTTAATAATTACATTAATATTGTAAACATGCAGGCGACTAGTCGACTAATGGCCCTGAATGACGACTATTGGTCGACTAGGAAAATTCTTCGTGGTGGGCACGAAGAATTTTTTTTAATTCTGACTGCTTTTTTTTTTGCATGTCTGACCTGACTGTGCTGTGATTGGCTAGTGCTAGCCCTAACCTGACTGCATCCGACTTTGACATGTCAACGTGACAAGTACTAGCCAATCACAGCACAGCTGGGAGGGACTTTCCAAGAAAAATGTAGCGTGACGCAATTACCTTTTTGGCAACTTAACTATTTGGTTAGATTTTTAAAAAAGATCATGTTTTCAGTCAAAATAAGTATGTTTGTAACCAAATACAAAACTAAATATGACTGTAATCAATTACAGTTACTAAAAAAATATTTAATTAAATTCAAGTTACTAATCAAAATGGCTGTGATTACAGTGGGGTCACATCTGACTATATTCGTGACGACCTGGGGATGAGAACAGGCTTGCTGGTCATAGTTGGTGATTGATGTCATCAAGGGGGTTCAACACGTGCAATTTTCTTTATATATAATAAATAATTTTGCTGTGTGCAGAACTTGTGAGTTTACATAATCAGGCTTCTGTTTGTTGTGTGTATGTTTACATGAAAGGGTGAACTCATGTTTGTGTTTGTGTGTACATCCCAGTCATGTTAAAAAAAAAAAAAAAAGTCTCTGCCGCACCTGGAATATATTACATCCTTGAGGAGCCATGTGGTGGGCACATGAGCCTTAAAGTGGTAGGGGTAGTTTTTCCCACATTACAGTCATTAGTAAAGTCCGCACCCCCCACCAACCTGGCCTCTTGGACTGGCCCGATGACATCATCACAAGCTGGGTAATGTGGACCCCTTGTTGTCTTTTTAGGGCGATATAATAGCCTTCCTCCTGCTACCCTTACCCAATTACCGGCCAAGGTGTCATCTGATGCTGAGTGCTAAGCTAACATGAAAAAGTGGATTTAAGCAACTAATTAAGTCGACTACATTCAGTGATGACTTTCTCCCAGCGCACATCAAACAGCCATCTCCAGATTTAGCTCATGTAGTTTTGGTTTTGGGAAGTCTTCCTCATTTAACTATAGGAGGGGTTTGTGTTGATCTACAGTGTATGTAGGCCACCAGATCCACCAGACTGAGTGTGTGTGTGTTTATGTGTGTTAACCTCCTCTGCTGGTTACATTTGGAGGTTTGGCTGATGATGGAAGAAATTCCATTTGAGATTTACAGATGGTTTTATTTTTTTTTCCAGTTTCTTTTGTCTAGTCCCTCCCACTCTCTCTCTCTGCCTCTCTACTTCGCTCCGTGTCTCTCTCTCTCTCTCTCTCTCTCTTTCTGTGTCTCTGTCTCCTTTCTTGAGCGCTCAATGGAAAATCACCATCATCACAAATGCTAGCCTTTGCATCTGTTCAAACTCACTTAGACAAAAATCGTACGCTGTAGCTGGGTTTTTCATGGAACCAGTTGTTGTATTTCAAAGCCGTGCCACCCTACTTATTACCGAGACTAGACGAAAGTCATGACCAGCATTTAACACGATAACGCACAGTCCACGTCCCCCCTTTTGTCAGACGTCTATTTATGCAGTATGTGGATGAGTCAGAGGCGGCACGCATGAACCAAAGGAAGGCAGATAAAGAGAGGGAGAGGTTAACACTGAGTTTAGAGAGGTTGGGGGAAAAGGGGGTGAGTGAGAGAGAGGGAGGTAAAGAGAGGTTAAAAGACATACGGAAAGAGACGGGGGGAGTAAAGGAAGGGGGAGGTTTTAGGGTAGAGCAGGCAGCCCATGACATAGCTAAAGCATGAGTACATGCCTGTTGGCTGACGTCCACTGTGAAAGTTCTGCATCTGGTAAAAATCTACTGCCTCTGCTTTCCTCTCTGTACTTCCCTGCTTCTTCTTCTTCATCTTCACTTCTTGTTTTAATCCCCATCTCTTCCACAATCCTGTTTTCTTTTTAATTCTCTTCCTAATCCCCTCTTTGTTGCCTGATTGTTTCTCTCATAAATGACATGTTCAGATAAGGTGGATTTTTCTTGATGAGCAAACATTCAGTCTTATTAACGGAAACTGTGGTGTAATGAAGCTAGAAGGCTTGAAAGTGTCATCATACTGCTCTCATTTTTGTATGCTGGACATGAATCTGCCGCCAGCAGCCAATTACTTTAGCTCAGCCCAAAGACTGGAAACAGGGAAATTGTTAGTCCACCAATCTCTCTCCAAGCTCACCAGTTCATTAATTGCGCTGTATTTATATGCAGGGCCTTTGCACTCTGCCTGTATTTTCTCCTTCCCTTCTTATTTTGCTGTGTTCGCAGTGACGGGCACAGTGCTCAGGTGAGGTCAGGGTTTTATCAAAAGGAGGTGACCAGGGCATCAGACAGAAGGCAATATGCACCCAAGAGGAAGCTTTGAAAATAGTCAACACAGTGCTGAGAACTAGTGAATCTGGGGTTGGCTTTCACAAACAGTAGCCGACCATTCCTGCGTATACCTTTAACACAACGTGTCTTGATTGTTTAATCCGCACAAAAACTGACGTGTAAAAACTATGCTGTCGATTGGACTTAAAGGTCCAGTGTGTAAGATTTAGGTGGATTTAGTGGCATGTATTGGTGCAAATTTTTTTTTACTTTCTCCTCCTCTCCAAAACAAACAAACCAGGTGATTTTAACTGATAAAAACACTGAATAAAGCAGTTTCATGTTGAAAAACATTGTGTTTTTACGACACTCTCATCGCGGAGGGGCTACAAACTACAGTGGCTGATGTTAAAGCACGAATGGATGACTGGATCTAGAGGCAGTGTTTGGTTTGTTCTTATTTTCAGGTGATTATACACTAAAAAAAAAAACATACTTAAGATATTACATCCTACACACTGGACAGTTAGGATTAAACAGGAATGAACATACAAAGTTTTTATTTGTTTGTTTCCTTTGGACACTACACTACACTACAGACAGTGGTGAGTTTCCAGTCTTTATGCTAAGCTATGCTAACCTGCAAGGGGTATGGTGCGTTCGTTTTGTACTCGGAGATCGGAAGTAGGAAGTGGGAATGACGTCACCTCCGAGTTGACAACAGTTTTTGCATTCTAGTTGACAACGGTGGACAAGTCGGAAAAAACATGGGCGTTACTGCTCTACCGTTGGGCTAGCCGTAGCCACTGTTAGCATAGCAATGCTCTATGTGGTACAGACACATACAGACAGCGTATATAGCAACATGCCCACAGATAAAAACTGAACAGTACAATGGGTATGGCTGACCTAATGTAAAACAAATAAGATAAAACTGCTATAAACAGTAGTTTAGCAGAGTGTTTACTCACTATGTATGTGACCGGCAGCCATCTTGAATTTGTAAATCGGGGTTGATGCGGTTTCCGAGTAGGAAATCTGATCTCAGGGTGCGTTCGAGTTTAAACTTCCAACTGGGAACTGGGAATTTCCGACTTCCAAGTACGAAATGAACGCGCCAGTAGCTTCATGTTTACTATATAGACATTAGGTGGGTATCAGTTCTCACATAACTCTGAGCTATATACATATTAAATATTTACAGAAAGAACGTGTTTATTTGTTGCCTTTGCAAAATGTGCAGATACACCAGACTTTCAAATGCAATTGCTTCATATCATTATGTTGAAAAAGGAAATGTCTCAGATGGTAAATTAATGATATTCAGATACTCACAGACAGGTAAATTATAATAATGTATTTAATTACTTTGCACATTTAATTACTTTGCCTGTTTCACTACAGCTATACGATCCTGCACCCTGCTGCACTGAGCTAACAGCAATAGAATGAGGTGTTTGGTGAGACAGCTGAGCCCTGCTTTTATAAGGACAGTAAAGGCTAATGGATGAGACACTTGTTAAAACAATGCGGTGGTCCCGGCTCTCGCAGTGACTCCCAGTCATTCCAGGTTTTACGTGGGGCAGTGGGACAGGTTCGGGCTCGTCTCACTCTCTCTCACACACACATGCTCACACTCTTCACAGGTATGTTTTTCTGATTTTCCTTTTGCTGAGAAGCTAAATGGAAACTGAAATCTCTCCATATTTCCTATGGTTGTTTTCTGACATATTTTCTGACATTTCTTTGATGCTCATGAAACAGATTTATTCATCATATGGAAGAAAAAAAGTTTGTCTCTGTCTTTCTCTATTGCTTATTCTATTATTCTCTTTGTCGCCTCTCTTTTACTTTAATCTTCCACTGTCTTTTCTTTTTTTGTGTAACATAAACACACACATGCCACACACACTTCATAGCTTCAGGGCGTGTCCACATTTCCCCTCTTCACCCAGTTCACTTTGTTGACCAGATGATCTCCTGCAGCCAGTCGTAATGCCGGGGCGGAGTCTAACTTTACACACAAAAAAAAGAAAAATCTTTTCTTTCCCTCCTCTCCAGTCCTGCTTTGTGTCTTTCTGTTTTTTTCCTGCTCAGCCCAAAACTTCATGATGACCAGAAAATTCTTCCACGTGTCCACTGCTGGATTCGGATGGAGGAGGGGAGGAAGAGAACATGTCTGGTTTTCTTGCAGTTTTACAAAATTTCTCCTCTCCTTAAATCCAGGTTCTGAAATGTTAACAGTTGTTTTTGGTGCTAAATATCCATTTGGATAGGATGCATGTACACTCTTACACTGCAGCAGGCAGGAAGACAGATTAAAAAACACAGCTGGCTGGCTGAATTTAACTGATAACGTCTTAACACCACGTCAGTGTTTTCAGGTTGGAACCTCATTTTTATTAAGAACACAATGCACCAAATACAAGGAAGACAAATGGGAAATGTTTATATTATGTACAGTACTTTAAAGAGAAAGAATGAAAAGTTATAATAGGACTCTTTAAACACTTTTTTTCCCACCCAGGTATATAGTCAACCTGCAGCTGAACTGGCTTGTGAATCCATTATAATCTCCATCTCTCTGTTTCTGCTTTTGTCATTCCCCTTTCCATTCATCCCTTTGTCAGTCCACTATTCTAAGTAATATGACAAAGTTGCTAGATGCTAGTTTCAACACCACTGTACTGTTGTGACCTGAGTAACCCAGGCTCCGAGAGGAGGAGGAGAGAGTGGAGGCGGTCTGCCTGGGGGGGATGAGGCGGAAAGACACTCTGAGCTGCAGAGGACAGGCCCCGACTGGTGGAGAGAGAGAGACAGAAAGAGACGCGTTCACACAGTCTGTCCCTGAAATGTTCAGGAACATTTCCTCCATGGGGTCATGTGTGAATAGGAGCAGGGATTGATATTCAGGGGAGTCTGTACTGCCAATTTACCGGGAACTATGTATGAAAGAGGCTGAAATAGAGAGACGAAAAATGTGTAATTCTTATTTGACCCATACATTATAAAATGCTTTCAATAAAATACACAGACCGTATAATGAGTTTATGTTCAGTCTGTGCCTTTATTTTGGCACTCACACTTTTGTGTTTGTTCAGTTTCCTGCCACTACAGCGAGATGATTTTCCCTAAAACAAACTCACTTCAGTATATCTTTGAAACACTTTGCAACAAGGGAAGTTGAAATGTTTTGAGGGAAAAATGACCGTGTGAAGGAGAGCGCTGTGCCTTTGAAATTAAACTGCTGTTATTTATCAAGAGGTTCATACCTGTCTGTAATCAGAAATAGCCCCAGCCGCTGTTTTCATCTCATGTTCCGATTGGATTAAAAGACAGAGGAGAGGACTTTGAAGCTGGAGTGGCTTTACAAAAGCTGTATCTTAAAAAGGATGGCACCGGATTATGAACTAAATAAGGAAATAATAACACAGTAACTGGTGGTGGGCTTTGATCCTGAGTACATGTCTGTTTCCTCTCATAAAAACAACACTCCGAAGACTGCCATTAAAAATCGGAGCTCAGTATAGTTCACATATCCTTTCTCACTTTAACATGGAGCACAACCAAGGTAAGAACTTGTAACGTTAACACAAACCTTCATTTTAATTTTGTAAATCACTGTTATTCCCAATAATCCCAAACTATCATGTGCCAGGTGATCATTTCTGATTCAACCCGGCTACTCAGTCGGTTAGTCCTGATCAGGTTGTGATAACAGATGTGCTGGGACATGCTATTTGCTATGTGAAATGTGACCCCTTATCTTCCTTCAGGGACAAAGCAAGGCCGAGCCACCTCACCATCTTCTCATCTTTAGGGGAGCTCTGTGTCACACTCAGAGCATGACCTATCAGATGCTGCATCTAAACTGGGATTGCCTGCACATGGCTCTCAACATGGAGGTGGCTGGGCTAGCGGCTAGCAGCTAGTAGTGCTAACAGTGCTAAGAATGGCAACAGTGCTTAAAAAGATAGCACTGTTAACCTGTGCGAAACTAATAATGCCAGCTGTGATGAGTGCAGTGCAGAGCGGTGAGGATTAGCTATCTAGTGGGACACATTAAAGATTTTTAATAACCAGATACTGGAAACCAGGATGGCGCCTATTCAGTCCAATGGAGTTGCTCACCAAAAAACTTTCTAACTTGTTTTACAAATATAAAACCTCCATGGCTTAAAAAAAAAAAAATCAGAATAGAAAGATTAATAATTGACCTTGTTTAGCTGTGATCAGTTTTACAGACATGTCTATTACAATGGTGGTCTATGGAGGAAAATGCTTTTTGGGCCGCAGGGGATTTTGTCGCTGCAATACCGGCCACTGGGAAAATTTGGCTGCAAGACTGAGCGGCTTTCTTGGGGGCTTTGGACGCACACCTACATGGACACACAGAGTCTCACATGCACTAACATGCACTAACATGTGCATGCTGCCGCTTCGTCTACCACAACAAAGAACAGAGAGGCTCGGATTACAACACACACAGAAGGAGTGTGACTTTATTCTCTGCTCAGGTCGCCATTACTCTTCAAAATCTCTACCAATAGTGGTTTGCTGTTACGTTAATGCTCTGAATATTGTATAGAGTTAGGCTGCTTTAATTCTAATAGGTAAGTATGGGTAGCAGTAGCAGCGCACCCCATTTCAAATTCCACTTTAAGCTTTTCCTTTTCTTGAAACACCAATGTTTCTAACTTTCCAAGACATATTAAATATACTGAAGGTTGTAAATCTGCATATCTCATTTCTTGATTTCTATTAAACCACTGCTCTTCCGCTTGAGCTACAGATATATATGTGAAGATATACAACAGTATTGCACGTCATATCTCTACGTCATAGTTTGTTGTCTTCATTTTTATCTCATAAACTCACATTTATTTAGTGTTTCAGAGGCACAGTGGAGCGACTGAGTGATAAAGGCCACTGACTGAATCAAAACCTTCTTTTGCATGTGAACCACCGAACTCTTATGTGCTCTGGTAAGTGATGCACATGTTGCATCTTGAGTGTCAGACAATTACTATGCAGCAGTGACACATCACTGTCTGAAAGGAATGGAACAAAGCATTCAGCATACTGTATAGATTTTATATGACAGATAATGTATCTGTCATATTAAACCAACCGTGTGATCCTTTAAGACCTCAAACAGAGAAAACAGGACTCATTATCCACCTCACAGTAATGCATGAAAACACACACACATACGCGCAGGTGAGCATGTCCGGTGCTTAGGGGCCATGTTGCTGTATTTTCTTAGCCGGTGTCAGACAGGATGACCACACTGAGCAGGAATCAGGGGGTGTTTCCTCTAACTGCTCCCTGGGGTCTTTAGTGTCAACACACTCTCTCCTTCACACACTCTTCTTTGGTTTAAGTTTGTTTCCTTTATTTTACTATATATTCATGTTTTTCCTCACCTCTCCCTTTTATCATCCATTACTTCCTTTCTCTCAAAGTTTCTAAAGTCTGTTCATACCAATACCAACATTTTACACAGCTTTATAAAGACTTTTTTTTTTAAGTTTTAGGGTGCTTATAGAGATATTAGTTTGAGTGAAACTGCTGACAAAGAAATGAGAAGAGAGAGAGAGTTTTTCCAGCATGTCGTCTGAGCTCTAAATCTGCAGCCTCCAGCCTCGCAGATCTGGTCTTCCTCCAACATGGCAGGAATTCTCGCCCCTTTCTTCTTCTTCTTCTTTTATTCTCTCTGACTTTCCTCTTCCACGTCTGTTGACCACTCCCTCTGAGGCAATAATTGCATATGCAACAAAAAGCAGTAGCATTTCCCATTATAGTTCAAGGTGTTTTTTGTGGACTTTATTGGCATGTATTACTTTTCTACAGTAAAACTAGCTAATTGCATATGGAAAAAAGTACCAGTCTGCAGGTTAACTAGTCATTACTCATGCTATGTTTACACCTACAGAGCTTTATTTAACATTTTAACACAAATGCCAAAGTTTCCGAGGATCTGCCTGCTGGATTTTTGGGGTAAATGTGCCCAAAATGACGAACGCAACCTTTAGAATATTCCCAGACTTGCAAAAGCCAAGACATAAAATACACGTCACAGTGCTGGCTGAAGGGAAAACTGTATGTTAAGGTGTTAAGCTGCCTCACAGTATAATGGAATGTAGATTCTTCTCCTTCAACTTTGATGAAATGACTTTTTTTTATAAAGAGGTGATGCAGGGTGATCATTTCCCTTCACACAGGCTCGTAGATGACGTGGCTGGGTCAGGTTCCTGAGACGGTGTCTGCTGCTCGTGGCTCAAACCGATTTCTAAAAGGGAACAGCAAAGAAAAAAAAAGAAGTTAATGACAAGCCCTAGCGGCCAAAGTGAATCGAGTGCTGGCAGCATTGGGTTGCATTTCCCTGCGTCTGCCCGCCTATTGTGGAGAACAGTCAGTGTTTAGGGAGGGACGTCTCCAGCTTAGAATAACATGGTATTAAACTCACAGATGACAATTCAGAGGGCCCTTTTTCACCATATTCTACTCATTTGCTTTTTCTTTACCCCTCAGTTTCTTCTTTCATGTCTCTTTTACTTAACTATTTCTTTTCTGATTATTCTGGCACATGATGTCACTCAGGGTGCTGTCTTAAATTCAAGCTACATTTCAAAGAAACCCTAACAAACATCTTTTCTGCTCTTTTCTCAAACCTATTCTTCTCTTTTTTTCTTCCTAACCAGATGTGTTTCTCCTCTGGATCTCCCCCTGTGCAGGCCCCCATGATTCATTTTCCACAGACATCTTAAAAGGTCCAAACCTCTCCCCTCCCCCATGCCTTTTTCCCCCTCTTCTCTTTCTCTCTTTCCCTGAGCTCAGACTCCCACTGCTGGATTATCTCAGCCTGCAGTGCCTGTCAGTAACAGTGGAACCAAAACTCAACAGAGGGAAGGAATGAAGCCTATGTGGAATCTCAATAGCCAAAGGGTTACGAATGATCCTCGCGCTGTCTACCTCTCCCACCGTGGTGGTCGGAGGGGGAGGTGGGACGAGCCTGCCCAGGTGCTGCTGTGGGTGTTGCTGGGTGGATCCGCTGAATGACACCCTTAAGGAGGTAAACACACCTCCAGAATGAGGGGAAGTGATAAAGTGGGCGGATCACTTTTCTTATGGGCTGCATTACTTTCACTGATGGGAGAAAAAAAAAAAAACAAGTACAGAGGGAGAAACCTCCTCATCCTCCTCCCTCCTCACTCACTTTGCTGCCCGACACATTCCCACCCTTCCCCACCCCTCTCTGTCCCACCCAGACACACTCCTTGCCTCCTAGCTCCTCACCCACTCCCTCTCTTCTATGCTATTCCTACGACTTTCCAAGGAGGATGAAGCTTCCCTGTGATTGGCGGAGGGATTTCCTGGCTGGAATCTGATTGGTTTGACAGTTTTTTTATCATCATCAGTTGTTCATACAACACATTGCGAGTGACACGTTTGGACATAGCCCTATTTGTTTTCTTCTGAGGATTTATATGGCTCTCATATCTGTCAGTTAAACAAAAGACAGTTAGCTTAGCTTAGCATAACTGAGAAGAGGTGGCTTTGCTTAGCCTGGGATCCACATGAATCTGCAATGTTTTATTTGCTCTGGCTGATGCATCTTGTCTTCCTGAAGAAGCTGAGGTCGGGCCAATCACAATGGTTCATCTTTGATAGAATGATTTTGATGAATACATGATGACGTCCACCCAGTGATTACCTGGCGACCTCATGGTGATGACAAGACCCTTGCACCCCTAACGCCAGGACACTACAGCGAACATAAGCTCTAAGGCGCTGTTTAGGTGTTTTAAAAAACAACCAAGATGGCTGCAGCTGATGTGAAACTTTGTGTTGAAGTACGACGTTCAAATTCTGATGGTAAAAACGTGACACTCCTTCACAGTCATACTGATTCTACACCATCACAGCTCATCTCTGCACGCTGTCACATGTTCTATTATTTATCTGATTGGTTGTGGGTCTATCCAATTGCACCCAATGTGCGGCGGAGTAGGAGGAAGGTTCCTGTAAAGTTACCGGGCTCTGGATGTGACGTAATCGTTGCGCGACCATTTTGAATGGGGTGACGCGGCAAAGAAACAAAGAAGAACAACAACAAAGAAGAAGAAGCACGGAGCAGAGGTAAGAAGAAGAAAGCAGACATAAGAAAGATGATTATCAACATGGAAGGAGCTGAGGTGGTTGCTGGGTTTCTGGCGTGTCTCTTCGTTTACATGGCGGTGGAAGCTATGAACGAGAGCTGCTGAGTTGTAAAAGTGCTGACTATTTTGTTGCTTTCTGTTGACGTCACCCCAAACCCCACCCAGGAGTTTTTTGGGGCCGTTCTGAGTACCTACTCCGAGGCAGGGACTTGTTTAGCCCCTGTAAAAGTTCTGGAACTCTGTCCTTCGGGGGTGGTTCCTGCGGTGGAGACACGCACCAACGGCCCCGGTCCCGTAAAATTACCCCGAAGTTCCTGCGATGGAAACGGGCCTAGTCATGCTAAGCTAAGCTAACTGTTGGCTGTAGTGTCATATTTACATACGAAAGCAAAAAGGCATGTTCCCCAAAATGTAGAATTATCAAATGAGATTAATAAAAATGCAAAACCGAGCTAAGTTTATTGGAGCTGAGCTAACAGTGTGAAGGTGTTAAAAACAACTTTGTAATTGACAATACGCTGAAAGGGAAGACAGACATGATGTAACGGGGAACAAATACACACACATAGCTGTACCAAACAAGGAGAATGAAGATATAAAAGATGTCCTTGGAAGTCTTCCAGACACACAAACTAGGTTCAGAAGCCTTTGTAGTTAGACATTAGCTATACTTAGACAGATTATTTTAATTACATAAATAAGAGGTTGATTTACATGTGATTTGCATTGGTGGAACTTTCAATGCACAGATGGTAAAGCAGTTGTACACACACCTGTGCAAAGTGAGTGTATGAGTGTGCCAGCCATACCTTGTCTTTACAGGCACGTGGCCTGTGATTGCATGTTAAGAGAATCTCCCCATTTCACCAGCAATAAAGAGTAAATTGAAAGGTGGGCCAGGGAGAGGTGAAACCTACAATTACCTGTCGTCTGCTCTGCAGTGCATCTGTATTCCTTCAGTGCTACAAACCTTCACGTGGGGCTACACAGTCGCTTATCCTTGAAAAGTGTTGAATTGCAGAGTTTTATACATTTATACATCAGCACCCAAGCGCTCGAAGTATGTGCAGTTTACACCTCAGTCCCTTAAACGATTTAATTTATTCATATTTCTCTTCTTGGTATAAGCAGGTATCCTCAAGTGTTACAGTCAACATGGATAAAAGTCTGAAACCACGAGCAAAGAGGTTAACAGACGCTCAAACAAGTGAAGTCAAACAGCTTAAATCAAAGCATTTTGTCACAGTTTTGCATGGATTTGATGAATTCAACAATCTTCTTCAATAAGCAGTGACCTTTTAGAGACTCCTGCTTTATTTACCAGCCAAACTGTCCTGTCTTTGAGCTAAACAGGAAGTTCCATTTTAATAGGGCAGCCTGATCGTTGTGATAAAGTCTGCCTGCAAAGGGAAAATACAAAGAGACCAGAGGACTGTGCTGTGGAAGCATAGTAAGTCAAATCAAGTGATCCGTCATTATAATACATATGCATTACATTGTTGCTGTTGCTGTTGCTATTACATGCAGACTTTGTTAATTTTGCCCTGTATTAGACTGTATTTAATGCTGTGGGATGTGGCATCAGATAGATAGAGAAAACTAAATTGCAAGATGCAAAAAGTCCCATCGGCTATATGCAAACAGCATTTAAAGGGGGTTGAAAGTTAATGATTGTTTGGTTACAGTGCACTTATGAGTGGTTACGCAGAGCTTTCTCCCAGCACACATCCTCAGATGAACCCGGAGTCCTGTCGTCCCATCCAAGGTCTACATCGGGCAAAACCTCCTGCCACGTTGTCTCTCCTGTTCTCGCTCCCCTCCCTGTCTCTCTCCTTCTTCTCTCTCAGTCTCTCTGTCTCTTCCTCATTCCCTCGCTCTGCGTTTCTCACTGTGATTTTTTTTTTCATTTCTGTGACCAGAGTCTGCCTCTCTGTTTTTTCACTGTCTCATTCTGTAGCTCTCTCTCTGATGACACCTTTCTTTCTTTCTTTCTTTCTTTCTTTCTTTCTTGTGATGTGGTGCTTGAGATGATGAAGGGAGGGCCAGTCCAGTCAACTTGCTTCCTGTGCTCCGTGCAGCCTAAATGCCAGCTTGGTGACCACACATCGTTGCATGAAGGGCGCAGTGACGGTTCAGCTGCTGCACCTCGGTCACAGGCCATTTTCACTAAGCTGCAGTCTCTCATTTTGTCAGGACTTTCAGACAGACACACCGTTGGGTCCCATCAGCTTTTATGTACATAAAATGCATGCTGCATGTCTGAAAGAAGTTGAGGCTGAGCTCTTGGTGTTGAATTTTCTCAACGATCTGCAGTATATTTTTTCATAGAACTAAAGACAGATATATCTTGTGTCTAGGCTTGGATTAAAATTGTAAAAAAAGTTGAAAAAAAACCCCCACCCTCTGATAACTTCTAAGAGTAAAATGGTAAATTTACAATCATTGCTTGGACGTCTAATCAAAACATGGCAGACGTGGTTCAAAAATAGTCCCAAAAAGCAGTGGCGCCCTCAGAAAGTTTTGCAGGGCAGGCCAAATGGGGCCACTGAAAATCTTGGGGTGGCACACCACGATCAAAGGCTGAAACTGGACATCAGGAATTTGCTTATGCTGCTTAAGTATAGGCAAGTCAGTTTGGTTTCTTATTTTACAGTCAGTGTTACTAATTGTATGATGTGCACAGACTAATCCTGGAACAGTTACCATTTTGTGTACCAAAATATTCCCATTATATATCTGTATATACTACATGTCAGGTGATGAACGAGTACATTGATTGTAAGGAACAAACCTTTGCTGGGCACAAGCCCTTTCCATTTTATGATAGACTTGTAGAA
This sequence comes from Epinephelus awoara, assembly GCA_035609425.1. Taxonomy (NCBI): domain Eukaryota; kingdom Metazoa; phylum Chordata; class Actinopteri; order Perciformes; family Serranidae; genus Epinephelus; species Epinephelus awoara. The sequence goes on along the minus strand of CM069310.1, from coordinate 12,370,836 downwards.
CCCATTTTCATTATTAAAATATCTTGAGTTGAGAGTTCAAGAGACTCTCTTAAAAAAATGGCCGTACCAGTTGTTTCCTTTCCAAAGTGTAGCCTAACTTTGGAGTGCTATTTAGCTCCCTTCCCATCAAACTGTGCCGACATGTTTGGTATTGAAGGATGCCTTGGTTGTCTAGTTTCACAAGATGTGACCCCACATCACATCAGTTGTTATGTGATCCCAACTCATCAAATATTGCTGCTTTGTCAGTGGACTTTCACATCTACATATAAAGCGCAAGGTATCCTCCTACATCTGTTGTTGACGTTCCGGGTTGCCTTGTCAATTTAGGCTTGTTCCATGCTTTGTGTCTTTTCAAAATAAACTTCCATTTTCAAAGGAAATGTACAGTTTCTGCTCGTTAGATGCATAGCGAGAAGAGGCAACGCCGGTAAATGCCTCGTATTTATGTTTATTCACTTGTGCAATGAAAGCCTGTGGTTAGGGTTAGAGAAAAACATCATGGTTTGTTTCAACATTCACACGAGAAGCAAACACCAGGCTCCAGGATGAAAGTCCCATCCACCTCCCTTCCTGCTCGCCCTATAGGGACTTTCCAGCTCCTTAAATTACATCGTTACCGGCAGCATTCCAAACTGATGCCACCATACCACCGCAAAATAATTCAAAGTATAGTCTAGAAATAAGAACGATAAGCAAACGCAGGCTCACATCAGACACATACCATGACCTCCTACTTGACCCATTCTTTCACCTGCATGGACTTTGTTGCTCTTTATACTACATCACCTGACTTTCTGACAGTGATTTTTTGCTTTTTTCTCATAAATGTACCACTGTTATTTTAACCTAGGGCAGCTGTAAAATGTTGTCATATAAAACCATCAGAGAAACATGAGTTTTTCAATGACAACAGTAATGTAAGTCACTGAATAAGCAGCTTTCTTAATGACAATTATCTGTCTCCCCACCTACAATTGGACTTTAATTGACAGATAGTCGAGACAGACAAGAAACGCAGGAAGAGAGAAGGATGACAAGGTATGTGTCTTAACCACGAGATGGCAGGATGCCTTTCTGCATCATAATTACTGAGACATGAAATAATTCTTTTTACTCTAATGCATATGTATTAACTAGATGTTTTTGCCAGGAGAGTATAGTTTAAGGACTGGCTCCATGAAGGTGTCTTCAGAGGACGTGAAGGCCAAACTGGGCCGGCTGCTTTCTCCACAGATGAGACAGTGCAGCCTCATACAGACCAACTTTGACTCATAAAGTCAAACAATATCCAGATTTACCACCAGGAATGCTTTCCCTCAGAAAGACAAGAAAGCAAAGAATGAGGTTTGATGTTTAGCTTTAACGCATGGTAGACAACTAAAAAATACACCACATTGATATTTAATATATAACGTACACATTTACATCTGTCAAGTCATTGCATCTTTTTCTCCATGATTTCATGGTGACACTGTCGGAGATCTCGATCTTGTGCTGTGTGTGATACACTAGTAGCTCCTCAGGGACATTACAGTTTTTTCAGTCTTTAATTTTGTGTCTGAATCACTGTAAGTTACATGTATGATTAAGTCTGGCTTCCATCGCTTACATTTCAATCGGTGATCAGCTGGTACCTGAAGGCAAAAACCTGGTATCAAATATGGCCATATGGTCATTTGATATCCCAACTTGCATGTACGTTGCAAACACATACACACTGTTGACCAACCATTTCATTTTACCCCCAGTGTCTAGACTGCAGTCTCTTACTAAAAGCTCCAGCAGGCTACAGTGATCTAAACTGCAGTTCTTCCTACCTGCTCATTACAACATATAAACATATTATAGAGAATCGCACCAGCACTTCACCTCAAACGTCTCTGGCAACAATGCGAGAGACGTGAAGCATCTGAACGCCTCCCACAATCCTTTGTAGGGACCGCCCCGACCATCTGCAGACAAAAAAAGAGAGTGAGAGAGAAGAAAATGAACAGCGTCTCCTAAAATAAATGTTAAAAAAGAAAAGAAAGATTAAAAACAAGAGGCAACCATTTGTAAAATTTCAAGATTCTTACATCCAGATTTATCAGCTTATCTATAAAAATGTCATCCAATAGAAATGTGTTGATGCAAATAAAGCATTGTGTCAAAAGTTCACAGTGTTTTGGGTCTTTTAAACAGTGTATCATCATTTCATTTTTGCTGCCTGTTTCTGTCTCTGCTAAACAAAGACTTTCTGACTGCACATGCTTTTTTTCTCCTCTGTGAACTCCGGCCTAACCCTTCATGAGTGAGAGCGCAGCATCCTCTTCTGGTTAAAATGCTCAATAAACAAGACGTGCCCTGTGTTTGGGTTTCTTACCCTGTCCTTCCTGCGGAGTTCCTACAGGAATTGCCAAGAGAAAAATAAGACCACTACTGCTATCTGTACAAATGATAATTTACATACTGGTTTTAAATCTACTGTTGCAACATAGATGGAATAATTGTTTCCCATATGCCTATGTCTTGCTGGAAATATGAGATCAACTACTGCATGAAGCACTTTAACAGCGTCCTGTCCATACATAAAGAAGCAGTGCCATATCGTCCACTGGAGGGTGCCACTGCATCACATGCTGCACCAGCAGCTAACTTGTATCCTCCTTAAAATGCGCTCTACAACCACACTTTGATCTGCTGGTCAGCAAATCCTCACTGGAGCATTCACAGATTGAGTGCCTTGCTAAAGCAGACCTCAGAACCAACATGTATTCTTTGGGGATAGGACTTAATTTCTTTCACAACAAACCTGCTGTGATCCAATAATAACCCGTATTTACCTGCTCCTGTGAGATGCTCTTATATGTAATCTCCTCTGGGCAGCAGAGTACAGTCATTTTGTTCAAAAACACGAACATCAACAAAAAAATCTCTGCCAGGGGTGTTAGATTCATCTTGTTTCTCCACTCTCAACTCAGACAACCCCATGCTTGGTCAAACACTTGAATGTGTCATCCGTGAATTAATTTTCCAGGAGAGAACCATTGATAGGGTTCTGTTCAGAGCCCACCTTATGTTGGGTCTGTCCACTTCTAAGCAAAGCTTGTCTGCTGATTGTGGCACAAATCTACATCACCAGCTTCCTGTTGTGGTACATGATGCATCATTTCCTCTCCGAGTCCATTTGCAGTCTCCACTAAAAGTCATATTTCTCTGCAAGCATTCGTGAACTCTTTGTGACCAACTGAGAGAATAAATAAAACTTCTGAGTGCAGCGTGACCCAGCCGTCAGTCAGCAGAATAAATTATGTTTTGATATTCTTCTGCAGCTATGTATTTCCCTGAAGATGCAGGATGACAGACGGGTTGCCAAAACCGCTCAATGAATGAGTCATCCGTCAGTCCACGTTTATAAGGAATACATGGCAACAGTAAATCATTTCCTGTTATTTGGTTGAACCACAAAAAGGGCAGGTATAAAGCAGTTAGAGATGAATCACTTGAGCAGACTGTTACTGTAGTTATTTACATGTTCGGTGTGTTGAAACTATTAAAATCATTATGATGAAAAACAGATAAAGCCACCTGAATGCGACAGTGAAACAACAGAAGAAGAATGGGGGCAAAATAAATATAAATAAAATGTGTCTCCAGTCCTCCTCTGAACATACTGAGACAACAACCTAGAATAAATGTTTGTTTATGCAAACTATGGATATGTTACATTTGTACAATTCATATTCACTGGATACACTGGTTAACTTATGCTTATTAGGCACAAAAAGCACTTGATTAGAGTTAGGAAAATATGTTTTGGCTGGAAATGTCATTACAAAATATCCATTTTGTATCCTCAAACGCAAAAATAGGAATGACCCAAACTCTAATTTAACAATTACCCGCTTTTGTCACTACAGACATACTTAGAAATGCTCCGAACATGCTGTTCTCGCCCAGGTGTCTCGCCATCCACCATCCCCTCCAACTCACTGCGCACTACCTGCTTAGCACCAATAAGCAAACAGACCAATACCACCGCTTTGTCAGTGATTTTGGTGACAGATAATGACGCAAACCAAGCGATGGCTTTTTCTGACAAACACTTTCACCTTCAAACCCAATGTTCATTTCCCTTGTGGTGCCAAAAATCAACATACATACACTCTGGCTCCGTATGCATTTCTCTTTTATTCAAATGACGATGTTTTGGGCCTCAGGCCTCCTTCAAGATCAACAATCATAGTGCAACACTTGTTTTCTCAGTTTTTCTAAACCTTACCAAGGACTTCTGTTGCCTTAAGCTGAGGAAGTAGACATGAAAATTAAATGTTTTGTCTACGTAGTCAGTTTATATTGAACAAGGCTGTATGCACGTAATGAGAAAAAACTGTACATTTCCTGTGAAAACAAAAGTGTATTTTAAAAGACACAATGCATGTAACAAGCGTAAATTGAGATGCCGTGTGCGAACATTCAAAACCGACGCAGGAGGCTACTAAGTGTGTCGCGTTCTGATGTTTAGGTCCACTGACAAAACAATCTGGCCTCATTCATTAGTTTTCAAAATCCAGCGCTTAGTCAGTGACTTCTGGCAGACACAGAGCCTACACCCAACCACATTTGTGTTGGCTAAACATCCATTCATCCATTTTTGTAACTGCTTATCCTCTTGAGGGTCGCGGGGGGGCTGGAGTCTATCCCAGCTGACATTGGACGAGAGGCGGTGGACACCCTGGACAGGTCACCAGACTATCACAGGGCTGACACATAGAGACAGACAACCATTCACACTCATATTCACACCTACGGACAATTTAGGGTCACCAATTACCCCGCATGTCTTTGGACTGTGGGAGGAAGCTGGAGTACCCGGAGAAAACCCACGCTGAAATGGGGAGAACATGCAAACTCCGCACAGAAGGGTTCCCTCCTAGGGTTGGACCTGGAGCCCTCTTGCTGTGAGGTGACAGTGCTAACCGCTAACCACCTTAGCACCGTGCAACCCTTGGCTAAACATGATCATGTGCATTTGTCGTTGAAGGAAAAAAAATGTCAGATGTAGTGCGTTTGTTTTGAAAGAGACGTATGAAAGTATGTAACAGGCAGAAGTTGACACGGCGTCCCAGAACGTCAACAAGCAATGCACCTTGCATGTCATATCTCGACATGGAAAGTCTAGGCCAAATGTCGATATGTGACGAGGACGGACCAAGAATGGACAAAGCGGCAGTATTTGACGAGTTGGGGTGAGAGTGGGCTGGGTGAAAATCATGAGGTGTTTGGCAGCTTGAGTGTCCAACTTTTCCCTCATGATTTGGTAGAGACCAAAAACCGAGCTAAAAGAGGGTGAATGTTAGACTTGTATGAAGCCCCTGAAGTCCCGAAAGGTGATTTTTTTGGTCTTGTTTTTATCTTGTACGCTAAATAATTGTCTTATCTATCTCACTCCAAATGAATGATATTGATGCTTCATGGCATTAAGGCCTTGTGATTATAGCATCTCCTCAAATTAGAAATGTTTTCAGTCTTTATATGATGTATAAATTCTATCAAATGGATGTTATAAACTAGGCAGGGACGTGTTGCTTTTACATGGGGATCAGGACAACGTCTTACGGAAGCTCTCTTTTCATGACAGCACTCTGGATCTTACCTGATGCGCTCCCTCTCACATTCAGGGTTTCCATTATACAGGAAGACATTGATTGACACTGGTTTAATGACATCTTCACTGAAGCAGTGCCTCGGAGGCGTCTCTTGAAACACATTACAATTTTTTTTATTATGTGCAACATTCAAAGCCAATAACATCCTAAAACCTCCTCGAATTGTTCTGATCTGGCTGCTTTTCGTGAGTCATATAACACCACCAATATCGGAATAGTGGCATGTCAGTTTATTGATACTGATACACCAAAAGGAGCCACATGTGCTCTGTGATGTTACACGCCTTTTGAAAGCAGTATGAAGCGTGTCCCATTTAATTTTGAGTCACCTCTCTGAAAGAACTCCCCTCTAGATCTACTCTGACGAATGATTCGATGAGAAAGACTCCACCATGTTTGCTTCCCCGTCCCCGCTTAGCTGTATTTACCAAAGGTCTCTTTCAGTCATTCAAGTGTCATCAGGAGACTCGCTAAGGAAATGGAGGCGATCTGCATAAATTAGAATTGTAAATGTAGTCAGATGCTCACCACAGCAACCATACATAAAGATTAGCTTTAAAAAAAAAGTGACAGAACTTCATAGACAAGCGTCAGGGACGAGAGAGGCACAGATCAGCGGACTAGAGACAGATGGGCCATCAGGACGCATAGATAATCAAGCATATGATAATGGGCTCTGCTCACTGAAGATGTGCCCTTGAGGAGAAATGAAGTATTCTAGGGCTCGAGAGATTTTATTTAAGTTGCTTGGTCATGGGCAGCCTAGTGGATATTTTTGCCTAATTAACAAGCAGGGGAACAACAGTGCAGCATCTGAAAGATTCTCCATTCAAGTATCATTTTTTTCCTTCTTTCTGACAACCTTACCTGTCACTAGAATTGATCCTGTTCACTTGCATAGCTCCATTTTTTTTTTACAGAACAGGACGCCTCAAGGTGACTGGAGAAATGTAACTCTAATTGGCAACTGGGTGGCGCTATAACAACAGAAAAATGCTTAAAAATGGCTAAAATGCGACTCATCTCTGTGGCGCCCCCTGTGGACCAATGTTTTGGATTTTCTTCTAATTTTTGGTATGACTAAGTCATGGTGTGGTACGCTGTACATAATCATGGAAACTGTCAGTGTGTCATTCTGTCAGTCAGTCATTCTGTCTGTCCCACGTTTTTCTACTCATAGACGCGGTCAATCTATGTGAAACTGCACATATGCATTGAGGACTGGCATAGGTAGCAGGTGACAAAGCTGCCAATGGGTATGGACTAGTGTATAATGAATAGGAATATCAACACATTTTCCTTGAAAAAAGAAAAGATCTGGATAATCAGTGCAACTTCAAATAATAATCTCGTCTGTTTGATTAACATTAGTTGGAGAGTTGTTCACTCAAAGTCATTCAAAACTGGATAAATGTGAGTCTTACTGAGACATTATTCCAATTTGTGATTTTTGTCAGAGACCTCTACAACCAAACAAATCATTTCTAAAATATACGTGGGCAGAAAAGGGTTTACATTTTAAAAGCTTGGTGATGTCCATGAGTCAGTACCATTGATTGACAACCTTAAGAATATAAATCTCATTTGCCTACTGACAAAGTAATATTCGCTTGGTAACAGTAATAATTCATTTTCTGTAACTGCTCATCCTCTTAGGGGTTTTTGGCTGGGCTGGAGCATGAGGCAGGGTGACAGGTTTGCAGACAGCTATTCACACTCACATTCACACTTACAGGCAATTTAAAGTCACCAATTAACCTAACCTGCATGTCTTTGGACTGTGGGAGGAAGGCGGAGAAAGCCCATGCTGGCACGGGGGAACATGCAAACAGCAGACAGAAGGATTCCAGATTTGACCCTGGAGCCCTCTTGCTGTAAGACAACTGTGCTGGCCACTGCACCACCATGCCGTCCTATTTATATGGTATGACCTGTTTAAAATGAAGAGTTGACACTTGATTAAAACATTGTTTAATCATGATGTAAACTGATACATTCTTAAATCACATATTCCCCCCAAAACTCACCTCACATCAAATAACAACATGATGTAAATATCTTGAGACTAAACGCCCCTACACACCCATACTGTCCCGTCTAATGAAGGCAAATGTCAAAAAAAATAACCTTAACAAAAGATGGAATGAACTTATGTATGTATGCACATATAGAAAATAAAGCAGACATACCTACATTTAAAATAATTTACCATGAAGTTTAATACAATGTTTGGCCTCCTAAAACTGTAATTTTGAAAGTTATGTCATGGCTTGTAATGCCACAGTCACTTCCTGTTTACACTACTCACTGCTCCTGATTGGACTGTGCTTCAAATGTTTCTTAGCAACCGATTTACACATTTCTAAAGTCTTTACAAGCTGTGACATTTCCCAAATTTAAATTTTTAAGCACTAGTTTGAAAGTATGTTGTTAAAGCTGTAACTAATAACTTGGATATGACAGGAATACTTCATCCACAAAATAATGCCGTCTTACCCTGACTTCGTTAAGAAAACCTCGTCACCTGCCAGTCAGCATAAGCCCTCTATAGAAAGTAGTGTTTTGTGTCTGCATCAGCAGGCATTGAAACAATGACATTTTATTTGTGGTTGGCAACATTCCTGTGTTCGGTCTACCTGTTGCCTCTCATAGCTCAGTCCTAGACATCCAGCTACCTGTGGTGGACTCCAAGTATTGTGGACATAGACATGACTCATGTAAAGATTTCCTCGTCTTTCCATGTAAATTCACATCGTGGAAAAAGACTTAAATAGCGGCGCCCTGTAGCGTCACAGTGAGAATCGTGTGTGCAGACGATGGACCTTAATCATCAGCCATGGGTCCGGACCATCGGGAGGTCGTCTGTTTTCACCGTCCTTCTTGTCACTTTGAGTGGAAGTGTGCAAACACTTGATTAGCTTACTGAAGGTCCATGACACATCCAGGGCTCCGATGATTAGTGTCGATTTGACATGAAGGCCGCGTGTTCTCAAAACAGTATGGGGTTAGAAAACATGTGCATAAGCGTGTTTGGTAACTGACTCTCCAGCAAAGTCAACAACTTGTTAGATTACCATAAAGCTGAAGAAAAACTCTGAAAATGTTTTCTTCTACGTTCTGAAAATGTGATTGAGATGCAACATTCTTTTCATTTTAATGCCGAACACACATTTCTGCAGTATCACTTCCCTCAGTATAAACAGCTGACAGTGACTGAATCAATCACGCGGTTGTGCAGGTTTTTGCCTCAGCTTTTCATGAATTCACTACAATAGTCATCTTGGTTCCTGCAACCAACAGTAAACAACAGCTTTGTTTGGCACCTGGCACTGACCTGAACACAACCTGGAGAATGAAGATAAGGAGCTGGTAAATTACCTTCCGAGTATAGAAGAGCACAAATGGCTTCACGAGGATACATTCAGACCTAAATATACGAGGCTATCACAGGAGGGAAAATTAAGCAGCTGCAGTTCATTATAAACACCTCAAAATTTAAATTAAACTCCACAGTATACAATTAGGCTCTATATCTTCAGTGGGTTTGGTTTGGACCTCCTGTTATTGTCAGTAAACGTAATTTCTCTTAATTTCTCACGTTGATTGACGGGCATGACATGATTCGCACAAGCCCACAGAAGTTTGACGAATCACTGCGAAATCCTCGTCTCTGTGTTTCAGTGACAGCACAGGATAATCCTGTCAGTCCCAACCAGCCATATTGATTATTCCTTCTGCTATGCAAAAGCTGTAATTGGCGCTGATGTCATATTGTGTTCATATAATGGTTTGTGTTTTCCTGTTTTGTGTTTTGCTGTTATTCTTCATGTGCATTGTCTTTTCTCAGCTGCTTTGTGCGCAAGATTTAACTTCAAAGCCGGGCTGTTGTGCCCATTTGAATGACAATCCGGCGACTGAATTCCAGAAACAAGGGGGTAAGATTAGATACAGTGGCTTTGGTGGCAATATACGGAAAAGGCCTTGGATTGAACTGTTCAACTCTCTCTCACACTATGGCCTCAGCAGCATCTGCCTGCACCTTGTTTTCTAATGTTCCCATCAACCTCGCTACGGCTCCTCTGACCAGAGCCTCACCTCAACTTTACCATCCATCCCTTCTGTATTTAAACACAAATCTCTCCTGGGGTGTGGTCGAATCCCCGAGCCTGCAGATCTGACGTTGCCGTGTTTGAATGCATTGCGATGAGAGAGTATCAGGATGGCACCGAAGTCAAAACACATCTCCTTGATAGTGTCGGCGAAATCAGGGGAAAAATAAAAGACTGGAAGGCACGAGCGCTGATGAGAACATAAAGTACACCTGAATTCAAAGCCTGTGTTTGCAGCTGAACAGCTGACGACAGAGGGAACAAAAAGAAAGGTTCCTTTATGTCTACTCATCATTGTCCAGAAATCTCTGCTGCTTGCTGATTGATAACCTCCAACAAGCAATCTTGCATATTACTTCCAATAACATTTTTTTTTTCAGCTGACCATATCAAAGCTCATTAGAGACACAGCATTAAACATTTCCCTCAAATTACCGCTGTGAATGTAGATAGCGCAGGTCAGCTCGGTGAAGGAGGATTTAATGATGTGTTCTTCCTGTGATCGGTAAGTGAGTCATAAGAGAGACAACCCACTAATCTGTCAATCAATAAAAGTCTCCTTCCTCATAAGCAACTGGGAATATAAATCATTCTCACTCATGCATAAGCAGATTACGGCGGATTTGTTTGGGCGTTCTTCATGATACACATTAAGCCTGTTTAGTTTGTCTGAGAGTCACTTACAGCTGGAAATGGACTGGGACCCTGGAGGCCTTTCTACATCCCTCCCCACCAAACCCCCTTTCTTTTTTTGTTTCCTTTTCTCTCTTTTGTGTTATTACAGGAACTTGGGCTCTGATCGTACCCTAGAGATCGAAGAGACGGCTCCCCCACCCAGAGTCTCAACTTCCTGGTTCCAACCACCAAGCATCCATCTATCCATCCGTCCATCCACCCATAACCCCCTTTCTCCTTCCCTCAACCCTTCATCCCTTAAACCTCGTCCCTTCATCCCTAAACCCTCGTCCCCTCATCCCTTCATCCCTCAACCCTCAACCCTCTCCTCCTCCTCAGTCATGATGTTGACTGTTATTAACCTTGTATAACTTTATTTAGAAGGTAGTGCAGCGGGCCCTTTTGTCTGGAGTCTGCATGTTCTTCCCATGTCAGCGTGGGTTTTCTCCAGGTTCTCCAGCTTTCCCCCAGTGTCCAGAGACATGCAGCTTAGGTTAATTGTTCACTCTAAATTGCCTGTTGGAGTGAACAGCCCATTCCCATCCCCAGGTCGTTAAATACTGACACTGAAGGCACCCTTTAGCGTTTTTATGAAGCCCCCTGGGCTTTCAGCTCTCTCTGAGGTAAACCCATCTGCATCTGTTCAAACACATAAATGGGATACTCCAAAAGCCTGATCATGTTTATGTTAATGTCTGGTGACCTGTCTAGTGTGTACCCCGCCTCTTGCCCAGTGTCAGCTGGACTCCAGCCTCTTTTTAATAAGACACGTGATTACAGGCAACAAATGGACTGATGGGCATATATGGGCATTTGCCAGTTGAAGCACTGTGACGTATATCAATCAGTTTTCCCCTTTCAAGTTCTCCTTGTGAACTAATGAGAAAAAAAAATGCCTGGAGTTCAAACACTGTTTGGAGTGCTTTCATATCTGCATAAATGCTGCATTTTCAACATAACCAGAAAGAAATTCTCAAGAAGAGAGTAGGGGCGGAAACATGCTCCACAGTACAGTGATCGTCAAAGATGATGGCTCTTGGCTGAATAACTCCCCTTTTATTTGAAAATATTCCCCTTTTCCCTGGACTTTATAAAGGCTCTCCAACAAACTGAACGGGTGCTATTTATGTGGGCGAAATGTATTCTTATCTTTTGTGTCTTTTATTCTGCCTGAGCCATACTTTCCGAAGATAAAAATCTCTGGGACGTTCCGTGTTGGTTTTAGTCAAAAGATGCAAAAAAGACACAGTGTGATACTGAATTTTAGTAACGTGTTTCATGTTTCTGTCTGTGTGTCCCAGATTTACTGTGGAACTGACTTGTAACTTCACTTCGACATTGGCCTCTTTTTTCTCGTCACACATCCTGTCCCCGAGCCCAGAGACTGAAAATTATATCATAAAAAGAGTGCAACAAACTCAGTGTGGATCGTCAGAAGAACAAAACACAGTTCCTCAGGGTGTAAATACTGTGGTGTAGACAAGACAAAAACAGCAACATGTAAAACATTTGGCTGAGAAATGACACGATTGTTATTGTGTCACAGGAATACCATACCAGGGCCCACCTGATTATTTTGTTTTTAACACTATGAAGGTTACTTGAAAGTAATAAATATTCATTTTAAAAAGCAAATTTACTACAAGACGTAAAATAAAATGACACAAAGACCAGGACTTTTGGTTGACTTTGGACTTGTTGGTCTTAAAGGTATAATATAATATTTCCAAAGTAAAATATCTACAACAACAACATCAGATTTTGTTGGGTTTTGTTTTTACATTTTCCCAAATGTTTCCAACAATATTCAAACCCAAAGAAATCTGCAATATTATTCAAGAAATGGTGCGTTTCATTTGGTTGCTTGTCCCCTTAACCCCCTCTAGTTCCTCTAACTTTTGGGGAAACACGGGAACATCCAGATGTTGCATCGTTGTTAATCGCACAGTGTCACAGAATTATGCTCAATAACAATAATAAAGTATTTTCTCTGCTACACGCGGATACAAGTGCATCCATAGCTACAATAGCTGCACGGGTAGTCGACTCATCTACGACGTCACTCATGGTTGATTAGCAAGTTAATGTTATGATAACTAACTAATGTTTCTTACAGCAGTTTTCCAGAGTGAATAAACATAACTTTTATACATTTTGTTGTCTGCAAACACGACTTCTGCTTGAATCATGACGGACAGATTTTAACTGGCAATGGTAGTTGTTTAACAATGTAGACAACAACTCCCATGATCCCACTCCACTTCCTGACTCATCAAAGCCTATCTTTTGTTACTGTTTTGATTGAGAGACTCCTAGTGGCAGAAATTACACACTGTGTTTCTATCATGTGGACATGTTGGTTAGTGCAGTGGTCAGTGTGGGTTTTCTCCGGGGTACTCCAGCTTCCTCCCACAATCCAAAGATGCAGGTTAATTAGTGATTCTAAATTGCCCGTAGGTGTGAATGTGAGTGTGAATGGTTGTCTGTGTCCTGATAGTTTGGCGACCTGTCCAGGGTGTACCCTGCCTCTCGCCCAGTGTCAGCTGGGCTCCAGCCCCCCCGCGACCCTCAAGAGGATAAACGGTTACGAAAATGGACGGATGGTCTTGACTTGCAGTTGACTTCATACTTGTTGACCATGTCTTGGAACTTACTGGACTTGAATTAACACTTGGCCTGGTATTTGTTGGTCTTAATTTGGGACCTGGGACTTGGTCTTGATTTTGTTTTCTGTTTTGCAGAGTGCAGCGTCAGAACTTTTAAAATCTGAATATAGTAATCCATGGTGTGTTCACAGGAGACCTCAGCATGCCTTTTACACCCCTGACACTTAAAATACTGTCTTGAGGCGCACACACACACACACACACACACACACACATACACACACACACACACACACACACACACACACACACACACACACACACACACACACACACACACACACACACACACACACACACACTAATAAGGAATTAGCCTCTAGTTTCTAAATTGGCCTTGAGACTCCTTTCAAACAAATGAGGAAAATAAATGCCCGCTGAAATTGTGCTATTTGATGCAGAAAAACATTAAAATATTCTAATTTCACCAGACTGACTTGTGTTTGTCTTGAATCGCAATAAGGCATCAAGTAAAAAGCAAGATTATTTTTGCCTCAGTTTCAGTTTGTCAGCGCTCTCTCCTGATAGTGCTATGATGATGACTCATTGTTGGAGTCGTGCAAGGGATGCTGGGAAGATTTCATTTGCATGGAGTCATCTGAGGAATTAACAACACCCTGAAGAGCTGACCTAAGTCTAATTAGGATGTGTCTGTCTAAAAAATCTCTTCATGTTTATGTGTAACACTTTCCACAAATATTTATCAGCGAGCACACGTCAGGGAAGGTCATGCCTAATGCATTCCTGACAGCATTATGTTGATGTGATCGTCTCTGCACTGACGCAGCAGGTGCAGACAGGCTGTGCCAATCACTCATTATGTCAATCAATCTTAATATACACGCTATTTGATTACAAGTCTCGTCATTAAGGGTGAATGCTCCTCCAGAGCCTGGACTGTGAAGAAGATCCCTCTAATACATTAAACTAGGTGGCACTGTTGCTCTTTCTTACTGTATTGGAGAGAAAGGTGCCGTTGTATTAATCAGTGCAGCATTGTGAGCGATCAATGACTTCTAAAAATCAATTATGAACAAAATAGCAGTAATACTAGTGATTTTATTGTGCTGAGAACTTTCCAATAACAGCACTGAGTAATAAACCCTGTGATCTTACACAGTGCTCTATAATAATAGTAGTGTCATGATTATGATACACTTGCTGCATTAGTTAAAAGATATATCCCGCTCTGTTACACTGCCTCCGGCTTTAGAGTTCCATTATGTCAGCTATGACAAATTTCAGAGGTTCACAGTCGCTCCTTTTGGAAAATGCTGCCGCTCTAATACCTGTGCTGGCTTCTACGTATAATCAGATTACAGTTCATATAGTCAAATTGTACTTTCTGAGTCGGAAACTGGGTCAGGATGTTATAGAATAAAAAAAGGCAGCATGGGATCTCACTGCGCCTCCCACACTTGTTTATTCTCTCTCTCTCTCTCTCTTTTTTTTTTTAAGATACCGGGCGTCCTCAGAGGGTGGTGGTGTTAACTCAAAGTCATTGTGTAACTTCAGTGAAACTTCAGAAAACAGCAGCAACACCCTCGTCCCTATGAAAGCTGCTGCTTTGATAACAGGCTAAGGCTTAGATATATGATGTGTAGTAAAAAAAACATCAAAACCTCCACTAAGGGGGAAAAATTAAAAGTAGAATGCCAGTGTTTAAGTTGTTCACTGTATGAGTGAGATATATCGATATATATGGATTAGAGTCACCAGTTAACCTGCATGTCTTTGGACTGCGGGAGGAAGCCGGAGTACCCGGAGGAAACCCACGCTGACATGGTGAGAACATGGAAACTCCACACAGAAGGGCTCCCCCACCCTGGTTTCAAACCAGGAACCCTCTTACTGTGAGGCGATAATGCTAACCAATGCACCACTGTGCAACTTTTGGTGATATGTGAAAACTTGTTTCTTTCTTTTGTCATTTTAAGCCACAATTTTAACTTTTAAAGATACATAGTTAAACACGGTGGTGTGACTCATCTGATGTTTCTGCTGTGCTTACTTTATGTAGGTTATGTTGCTTTGCTATCATCTTTAATAAACCAAACCTACCAGCCCTTTACATCACATACTAACCAATCAAGGCAGTGGTAGAACATCAAATCCGATCTCAAGTAATCTCGAGTGTCGAGTTCACCCACTTCCCGACGTCCTAGAAGGTCGGGGTGGGCTTTATTGACGCAGAAGGGTCAAAGCTTAGTTCCATCCCTCTATGACCTTTTGTCAGTGGAGTCTGGTGGCTTTGAGATAATGGCTTCAGTTCCCCATCGGAAAGGGCTGCGGTAAAAAATATTCTAAATATCAGCTGGCTAAAACTAACTAACTGATGCCATGTTTGCTCATCTTATACACATGACACTGGGCTTTCCTACCTGGAGGGTATTATAAACAAACATTGTGATTTTGTCTGTGACAGATATTTACATATCAACAATGAATCCAATTATCACGCTGACAGGAATCGCTTGTCAAATGAATGCGATATGATCAGACAAGATCAGATAAAACTTTTATCAATCACGACGGAAATTAAGAAATAAAACTGATATAACATCAAGGCTACGTCTGCTTTGTCTCAGCTGTGCGTCTTTCTCTTTTGACGACACTGGACACAAGCTGGTGCCGAGCAGCACTGTAATCTGTGCCAATGTGCCAATAAGCAGAACATTTATGCAGGCCATAGAGCACTGGGACAATATTAGTGTAGCAAGAAGAATCTATCATAATAAAAAGACTGTAGTTCAACCCATTCAATAGCAAACACTGCCAGATTTAGCAGCTTGCTATGCTCCTCCCTGTGTGAAATTTGCAAACAAGCCTCATTATGTCCACCATATGGTTTCTTCAGCGTTGTGCACATCTGTTTCTGCAGTAATTCAGTGGGAATTCACTCACCAAGAACCGCCCGAACCCACTCCCGTCTGGACATAAACACATAAACTATACCTGGGCCAGAACAGCTTCGGTCACAATAAGTATTCTACAAACACAACAGAACAGGAGGTTTGACATTATGCCCCATCCCTGAGGGGAGATTACCGTAAAGTAATTCATAGCACTACTCAGCAAACTATGAATTACTTGTCAAAGCTTGTCACGCCGGGCTCAGCGGTATAAGAGGGTGCTGGAATTGAGCCCTGGTGATACTCAATTATAGCAGGACAAAGGCATGCAGTGCGGTGACATATTGTGGGGAGGAGAAGTGCAGCAGACCAGAGCTTTGGTGACATGAGGGACACAGCAGTGCATAAAATTGCGATTCTGTTTTTGGTGTGTTGGTAAGCCTTTCAAATGGATTTCACATCAGGGTAGACTTTGTGTGGTTTGCTCTTTTGCTGAGAGAAAAAAAAAATCCTATTCATGATAGTTAATAGAAAGCTGTCAGGCCTGTGGTAGCAGCAAATGATTCAGCGGTGTATCAGCACGTCCGTGCGGTGCGGTCACTTCGCTGACTTTCACCACCATTAAAATTGAGAGTGCAAGACTCGCGTATGAAAATGAAGCCAGAGCAAAACCAGCTTGTACATTAGTGCTCTTGTCTGACCGTGTTGAAATAAAAGAGCCCGACTTGGCTGCTGGAATTAAAAGAGATGACAGAAATGTTTTCTCAACATGATCAAAGACAACAGGCTCAATCTGCTCCTGGCTGGTTTATGACTCACTCAGCTCGTGTCTTGCAAACTTTTCTCCTTCATGTGGACATGGAGGAAAAGCTAATTAGCGCAGGATACTAGCTATTATTAGACCTATGCTTGCCTTTTCAGCATTATGATTCATCATCTGTGTGTGCTGGGATAGGCCCTGAACATGGTAAACGTTTTAGAGGATGCATGGATGGACTCACACACCTTTAAAAGCTGCAATAAACCCCCCTAAACACTTCCTTCTCCTATCCGGTTTTTCTTGGAAGACTCTCAAACAAATGCAATCACCTACTTTATTGGATTTGCTTAAGTAAGTGAATTTGTTTTTTTTTGTTTTTTTACCCTGCCCTGTTCTTTTCTGAGACTTTGTAAACAAGTCAAAGTGAGTTATAAAGCCCAGGGGAACTCAGACATGCAGTTGTGTGTGGGCGACTTGAAACGCCAAGCGTGATCCTGCAGACAGGGGCGGACCAATCGATGACTTTTATTGATGTGGCCCACACTGTAGCTGAGCAGCAGAGTTTAGAGTTTAAATAGCGTGCTCCTCTGTGATGGCTACAACTTTAATAAGTAGGAACAGTAAAAGAAAGTGCATTCTACCAACAAACACTGGCCCAACATACAGTAGAAGGCCATATCCTTTGTAGGGGGGATGTTTCTTTGCTTCTTTACAATGTACAACTTCTCTTTAAGACTAAATAAAAACCAACAAAAGGATGAGGGCACCGCAAACATGCTCTGGAGGTCACCATTTTGAGGACAAATATAGCTCAAGGTTTAATAAAGCAAGTAGATGAGCAGCAAATAATAGGAACCCCTGTGACCGAGCGCACTCACACACACTGCTGCAAACATTTGTGGCCAGTTCCCATTTATGTTATATTCCTGTGCATTGATTTCCCTGCTGTTGCTACTAGCAAGCCAGTGCCCCTCTGTACTTTATTGAACATATCAGATATGTTTCGGGTGTTTTGGGAAATTTTACCAACAGGATTTCATTGCAGCTTCCTCTCATCCCTTTAATGCAATGTACCAAAAATAATTCCTGGACATTAGATTTGTTATGTCTGTAAATGTTTGCTCATGACTGGAAGTGTTTCCCAAAACAGGCTGCGATATGCAAACATCCTGAGACAAATGTTTGCCTGAATCAAGGAAGTAACAGAGTATGTTGATGGAAAATTATTCTCTTCTTATTACAGTGGTTCCCAACTGATGGGTCCTGGGTCCATTCTGAGTGGACCACATGTGACGAAGGTGTCAAGTCTGTTAAAAACACACTTTATTTTGAAGTGCAGTGAATTTCCAGCACAGAGCTTTTACTTTAAAGTGCTGTTCCCTCCTGTTGAGTGAGTGACTAATGGACAGCTCAATGACATGGCACAATGCAAGTATGACGCTGAATACATTGGACTGTGTGGACCTTGAACCAATGACTAAGGAGAAATTTGGACCCTGTGGCTGGACCAGTTGGACGTCACTGTGTTGTTAGTCACCACTCTTTCACATCAGGCCAGTGAATTGGCCATCTAATCTTATCAAACTGTCCTGCAGGGTTGTGCAGAAGTTTTAGTTCTCTGTTTACTGCTCTGTTCTCGTTAACGCTGTCTCCTCTCTCCGTTCACTCAGGTTTACTTGACCATCACTGAGCGACAAATTCTGCGTAGCATGCCTTTAATTACTTAGATGCAGTTTTGATGTATGCTCTTCTTGAGTATTTCCATTTTGTACTTCTACTCCACTACATTGCTGAAGGAATTTGGCTGCTTCAGGGGCAGGTTAATCGCCTGCTAGGTGTCACTTAAACTACTATACTTTATAACATAATAAGCATCTTAAAATGGCTTTTCTGTACGCTCAGTTGAAAATTGGTGTGCAATAATTTGGTTACATGTGTTGACATTATGGCATCTAGCCCACTCACAGGCCTTGCCCATGTTATCTCCATGGTGGCAGATCATTCAGTGCCCTTTTATAAGTGGTAACTGCTTTGCCAAGTGGGTCAAATAGGAAAGTGAGCAAAAGTCTCATCTGATAAAGACTTAACACTCCTGTATCGTTAATTTAAAGTGTTTACAATGACATAAAATATATACTTTTAAAAGCTCTGCCGATTGTCTGTGCCAAGAATGCACTCCATTAGTTTCTTCCCACATCTGCCCCAGAGCAATCAGCTTCATACTGAATGATGCAAAGTGAGACGGTATTTCAGTATGATTACCATAATGCAAGATAATTTCCACCAGGTGTAGATTTACTTACTCTCTGTTACATCATGCTCAGGAGGTAAACAGCCTGTAGTGGGCTTGATTGCATCTCAACGCATCAGTGTTGCTAATGGACATGAAAATGGGTTTGGAGAGGCATCCTCGGTCAGACGAGTGCAGTTGGTGAGCAAACGCACTTTGCCAAGATGACTCAGAAGCAAAGATAACTGCTGGGTGCTGAGGTTGCATTTTTACTTTGAAAATGATTTAAATGATCAAAATTTGCAGATTCATTTTCAGTCCATTGTTACAGCCTCCATACAAACACAAACAAAAACCCGACTCAACAGGGGCAGGAGGCTGCAACGTATAAAAAGAGGATGCCAAATCAAAGGTAACAGTTTACCCACCAGCTTTATTGTATACCCCTAAGCACAAACAAAGTAAAGGAAAACACAAATGGACTGGAGACCCCGGCCAAAAGGAACAAAAGGAGGGAAGACGCTGGGCCAACCATGCAGTGGGCCGTCGCTCCCATCGTCTCCCCCTAAACTACCCAAGACGTGAATTAAACCTAAAGAAAAAGAGACGAATAACGTGACTACCAGCAATCTCCAGCCCAAACTAAAACAACAAAACCCCAGCTCCTAAAAGAGCATGGGGGAGAGAAAAACAAGGGAGGAAGAAAAAGATTCCTCCCCACCTCATCTGTTGTCTGTGTGCCATGTGCTGTGCCTTTCTGTCTCTACACTCCCTCTTATCACCTCCTCCTCTCTCTACCTGAGTGCTGATTGCACTCAGGTGCGCAGCAGGCAGAGGGAGGAGGGAGACAAACCTGACAGAGTGAGAGAGAACAGGCTGCTGCGCATGACATCCATCAACAAATATATCAATCGACTTATCGTTTCAGCTGTGTATAATTGAATGAAACTAGTATATGCCACATCTATATGAATGTATCTCTCTTGTGTGGCGGCATGGTTCCATTCCTATAGCAAAAGCGATATCAGTGAAAACACACAGATCACACATCTTCACTTTTTCTCCCATTCGGTGTTCATTCAGCACACTGATAACATACTCTCCAAAAAGAGTAGATAGGGAAGAAAGGATGGAAGTGTGTGTGCATGTGTGTGTGTGCGTCTGAGAGAGAGTGACAGAGGAAGGATAAAAGGCAAAGCCCAGGAGTCAGATGATGTTACATCAAGGGTCAGTTAAGCAGACAGTGATGTATTTTGCAATCAGGAGCAATTTGAATGGCATTCATTGACAAAGCATCATTTCTCAGAAAGGACTAAAGAGTCTTGTTTACACCATAATCAGAATGAAAACAAAGCCACTCAAACCCAGCTCCCAGCGGGGTGAGCAACGCTAAAGTCGATCAATATTTCATTTCATTTGTAAATGGTGTTGCATCTCCTTCGTCGAGGGAATCAGTGTTAGTGTCGACCCATGAATCAGAGCACAGTTTGAACAAGAGAAAGAAACACAAGCAGCTCATATGTCCAGGTTTTTTAAAATGGAGATTTTTTGGTGCATTTTAATGGAACTCAAGGGGGGTCGCCAGGTTGCTGTCAGACACGCACACACATTCCCCCGCAAACGCACTGGCGCACAGATGAGACGGGGGAATAATGACACGGACCCAACAGGGTGACAACTTATTTTAGCCTGAGTAATAGTCTTGTTCATTTGCAGTGACGGGGGATCCCCCTGAAGGAATACAGCAGCATGGAATAGCCATGAAGCTAAAATGTGAGCTTTTAGATAAATGAATTTGAGGGAGGAATGTCTTTACCCTGCTCCTCCCCCAACCTCTCTCTCAATGTCAATTTTCTATTCCAATTGAGCTTCATTTGCATGAATGGTTGGGAGCCATTCCTGCAAAAGCAATAAGATGGCAAATTCTAATTAAACTGAATAATGCAAGATGACAATGCATTAGCTATACAATGAGTTAAATGAAAATGTCTTAACAAGAAATGATGAAACGGGCAACCTGAAGAAATACATTATATATGCATATATTTATACACACACACATCTGCATCTGGTCATAAGATGTGTTTATAGTCAGGGTTTAACACAGAGCTGCGTTCTCTCTGGCGTGACAGCAGATGTCGTTCTGTGTTTTGAGACAGCTTCTCCTAAGCTTTGTTTTCATTTGGAAAGTTCAGAAGTCTGGCATTTGTCATGCTGCAGAATTTTTTACTTAATGTGCTTATTACACAGATTCCTCCATGATTTCCCAGAAGTCACCAGCCTTTCAGATCTCAAAAGAAGAAAAAAAAAAAGTCATGAAATCCTACTCTCATCACCACACTGATCGAGAATTTGGATAGCTTCTTTCAGCTTAGAGCCATGTGTTGTTATCTCTGTCCTTATGTGCTTATGTACTCAAACCCGCCTTTGTCTTTGGTTTTTATATATTCAACTCTGAGTGTGATAAATAAATGAATATTATCATTTAAAATCAATATGTATAAAAACCGCATGTGTATATTCATATATTCTCTGCTCTAGTTCATCTGCTGTAAGCTCCATTTCCACCAAACACCTTCGGTATTGTACCTTTGAAACCAAACGTAACCCCTCATACCAGCGAGAGAAGAGAAGCCATGGATGCATCAAAACAACAGTGGTCCGTCGAGGAAACAAGCTATCTCCTTGCGTTATGGTCGTTGACAGAGGTGCAGAAGAAACTTGAGGGAGCTTCGCAGACCAAGCCGGTATTTATGCAAATACAGTGTGAAATGGCTGCTGCGGGGTACGAGAGGACCATCGAGCAGATTAGCAACAAGCTCAAAAAGTTAAAAAAAGATTACCGGGACCAAAAGAAGGACCTCGGCCGAAGTGGCAACAGGCGGTCAAGGAGAAATCCACATTTCGATGTCCTCGACTCAGTCCTTGGCGACAGACCAGCGTGCCAAGTGACCGGAGCCCTGAACTCAGCCTTTTTTCTGTGAGGATTGGGATCACATCTGAAGATCCACTCATTGTTAAAAGTGTCTGTCATCCAAAAGGGACAATAACAACTAAAGTGATGCTCAAAGCTGTCACATTGAAATGTAAGGTGTGCTGATGGATTCACGTCAACGACTCATGCATTGAGTAACATTACAAGTAAATGTTCCACCTTAAAAGTTGCCGGCAGTCTGCTGAGTGAATTATGTTTCTCAGACTATGGCTGCTGCTAGAGCTAGCAACATGTAAAGGTCTCCAGGATATGATCAGAAGTAAAAGCTTCAAAACCAGCCACAACTCAGCCCTGAGCAGAGTGACTGTACACTACTGACCAATCAGCTCCACCTTTTGGTACCAGATCTGTGTGCTAGGTACCCCAGAAGAGGGGTGACCATAAATGGGAACGGTACGAATGGTTTTCTTTGGTAGCATCCACAACTTTTCATAATGGAAACGGAAAAAATGCATACCGAGGCTTATGTCTTGTTCCAGTGGCCCATTTCTGATCAGGTTGCCATGGTCCCTGAATACCTGACACGGACCTTGTTGATCCAAGTGACATTTGAACCAGTATGACTCTTTCGTTTGAGGTATCACTCATCCTGAGGTAGGCTAGCAGCACTAAGAACCATGCCGAAGGGAACCCAAAATCTTCTGCGGTGTTAACCACTGAGCCATACAGCAATCTCCCAGAGCAACAGCCAGATACCATTAGAGTGGTAGACATCCAAGAAAGAGTGTCAGGTATGAAGACCTGGACAGCACCAAGCCCTGGCATGATCCACACCTGCTGGCCAAAGAAACTAACTGCACTCCATGAATGCCTGTCAGCACATATGACCCAGCTGCTGATGAAGAGGACCCATCCAGAGTGGTTAACCCAAGGATTGACAGTCCTGATCGTGAAGAATCCCCATCCGATGAAACTGAAACAGCATCCCAGAACAGCAACAACGGAGCAGGAGGATATCTATCACGTCACATGTAGACATGAAAATCCACTGACAAAGTGGGGATGTCTGACAAGTTGGGATGAGAATGCGTTGGCGAGCCCTAGTCCGAGCAAAGGAGCCAGATGTAGGGGGTGGACAGAAGGGAGGAGGCCAATAATCCTCTACTTTACGCCTCTGGCCCACATTCATTTTACGTCATCGCTTTATCGTGGCTGGAGTGATCCTATCGCAAGATGGCCCCTTGCTTTATGATTATCTCTAATTATAGCCTCCATCCTCTCTCTCACCTTAGTTTCCTCTCACTCTCTTCTACCTGACCCAGATATCACAGTTTTATTCTACTCCACATCTCATTAAGTCCCATTTACTAATGAATGAAAGGATTCAGGTCCATTCTGAGCAACACAACCATCTATTCAGGCTCCAAATCCTCATATAATAACAATTTACAAGCCAGAGAATTTTAAGCATGGCTAAAGGGCTGGCAGAGTTCTTTTAACCACGGTTCAAAGCAATGTTAAGTGTGGGAATCAAAATCCTTCCTCCTGAGAGACTAATAGTAGGAAGCACAATAGCGTCCTTTTGATCTTTCCTCTGGCATGTTTTCCACAGCATTTCTACTCCTCTGTCATCTGACTCATTCACGGCTCAATCCATTCTCTGGAGAAATAATGCTAATCAGGGCGAGCAAGATATTGTTGAGCATCAGCAGTATCCAGTACGAGGTGCAGTGCGGAGATAGATGAGCATTTCTCATTTTCGGTTAATTACAGGCCTGTCTCGCCATATGCCAGCATACTTTACTGACTGGGGAGTATCTCTTTGATCATGATCCATCATAGATTGTTTAATGGAAAAGTGTTTTTGTAACATTATGTGGAGTGTAGCCAGTCTTTTTCTGACATTTCTTCTCCCAATAACTGATAATACAAATTAGTGATTCTTGATAATAGTAATTAAGGGAATCATCATTCGACATTGTGGGAAATAACCTACCCTTATTTGCTTTCTCGCACTTCTAAAGCTCTGAGCAAAAACTGGGAAAATGCAAGTTTTCCAGTACCCTTGTGCAAAGAAGAGCTGTGTCGCCTGCTCAGGCTACACGACCATCGGCAATACTGTCACTCTGAAATACATTCCAGCTTAATGGCACATCTGTAGGTCCTGTTTGTGTATTTGGACAACAATAGCGTTAGAAGAACCCATAATGTCCCTCAAGTGCCTTAATGAAGTAAAAGGACAAAAATTGGAATTGGTGCAAACAGTCACCAAATAACATCATGTATCTTGCTTGTCAGGAGTGGTGTCAATCCTCTTATTTCCTTTCCTCAAGAAAGATTTTCCAAAATGCTGGACTGTTCCTTTATTGTCCCTGATAATACAAGTAATATGTCTGAGAAGCTTTGCCAAATTGTGCATCAGAAATGAAGTCATTGAAGTGTCAGACATGATTATCCTCATTGCAGAAAAGAACAGTGTATGCACATATACAGAATACCTGACGGTATGGAAACAAGATGACTGTAACACACAGCTTCCCGTGTACGCAGGACTGCCTAGACGTATGTGCATGTGCGTTCAAGGCAAAGTATGTGTGTTGATCATTGTACCACGGGTGCTGTGGATCTGCAGTTTCAATGAGGATTAAGACCAGTTTTCAAACGTCCATGCGCCTTTCTCCGCTCTTAAGACCTATCTGATAAATCCAATCCTCTCAGATCCACAAAGGCTGAGATGCGCACACAGTTCAATCAATATCCTCTGTTTCTTTGACAGTCATGTCAAGGTCATGCATACAGCAAAGCCTTTGGGTGATACATAAAAAGATGAGTGTCTGGGCATTGAAATGCATTATGGTAGATAGGAGCTTAAAGTTGTATTTATTTATAAGATATTGGCATGGAATAAATTAACATCAGGAAAGTCATTTTAATCTCCTATATCATATTAGCTGTCTCCTCTTATATTGGCACAAGGCTAGGTGAGGGATGATGTATGAGGGGATAAGGAAAGCTAATCACTGCTAAACAGCACCTCTAGGATTTTGGAAATATTGAGAAACTCTTTTCTATCCTACACAGCACAGCACGGATGTGTCAGTGAGCCCCCGTTATTAAACCCACAAAGGATATTTGTCTCCATTTTACGGTAGTCACATTTCAAAATGTTCAAAGGAAACAATCTGTCTGTGTCTAAAAGGAACATCATGGCAATTTTCTCCTTATAATGATATGTTTCTCCCACCAAAGGGAGATTAACCCATTGATGTTTGCTGCTTTGGGACCTACTGTGTTTCACAGATGGGTAAATCTGTTGTTTCCTTTTTAATTATGGCGCTTTGTCTTGATAATTGTATTTCTTTTATATGTAAATTGTGCACTGGGCCATAGACAGTTTGAAAGATTGGGCCTGTTTTACTGGTAAAGTGGAGCAACTGGTATGAGCCTGATATCCAAACATATGAATGATGTGGGCATTTACAACAATAGACTGGCTATACCTCTACGCATATACACGTAATAACAAGAGACACAAAAACATAATTACATGATTCTGATTTAACCTCAATGTGAGGATCATCAGTGCTGTATTTATAGCCCTTCCACAAGATCCGCTTGTCCACCAAATTAGCTCTGGTTGGCATGGAATAACTATTAATGAGACCACAGCACACTCTTTGATGATTCCTAACTTGACTTTTTCCGTGTTGCCGTTTCAATGCTCCCTTTTCAACCTGTACATTATGACATGCCAGCTGATGTCGTCAGGGTGTGCATGTCAGGTAGAGGAAGACCTGCTATTCTTGGTTCCACTTGTGAAATCAACTTTTCAGGCTCTGAATTATTGTGGTTATTTCGGTTGAAATACTCTAAACACTTCAAAATTAGATGCAGCAACCAGAATGGAACTGGTTCCCTGTTGGTGGAAAAGGGGTATCAGAACAGCTGTTGTAAACATATCCAAAATGAATGGTGCCAAAAGGTTTCAGAATTTTAAAAAGACCTTTTAAAAAAAACCCAAATTATTATTCGGTTTCTTTGAAAAGGCAGACGTCTAAAAATAAAACTGGTCACTCAAAGAAAGGAGTTTGTTAGACTATACTAAATTTTAAGTTGTATTTCCAGGCTCGTACCTTACCTCAATAAAGTCTGGAGGACAATATTTTACCCCATCTCAATGGTATATTTCAGGTGAACACTGATGACACTGGTTTAAAAAGCTTTCAGGATCTGAATGAAACATATGAATTGCAATCCAACTCCTTTTTTTCTGTAGGCTATCTACAATTATGATCTGATATACTGCTTGCAAATATCTAAAGTGACAGCCATGTGGTTATTAATTCCAATAATGGGCTTCATTGTGAAACTATCTGGATTAGCTAAGGGACACTCTTGTTTTAGTTTATAGTACTTTGTTAGAACACACACAAACTCCACTGGGTGATATGACAATTTGGAATAATGACTACATTCAATCATTGATAGATTGGGTCAGTTTGGGCGATGTTTCCCATTCTTCACAAAACTGAAATTATAAATTAAGACTCTGAATTTCATATTTCAAACTTACTTAACACCAAAGCGCTGTTATCTGATGAATATATTAACGTCTCCAAACTGTACCCTGTGTGATTTGATTTCTTACATATAATGTGTAAGTCTCCATCGTTAAGACTGACTGCTCTGCAGCATGTATGCTAATCTATGATGATTAAAGGCAGAACTTTAACTATACGCAAAGGCAGCTATGGCCATCAGCATGCACTGCTCCTAAAAAAGATGTTGGCTGTTAGGTGGTAGCTGCCACACAGTCTTTCTACACACCAGTGAAATTACTCTTTAATAGAGATTTTATCTGTGGAACGCTCTGCTGAGGATGAACTGGGCAGGTCATGATATGCTTGAGGCCAGGGAGGACGCACCTAACTTAATGCATTTTGTTTTTATTTTTACTCTATAATGCACGTTTGAGGCATAGGGTTATCTAAGTGCTGTGACATTGGCAGCAGTTATTTGTTAATGCGTACCTGCAAGTTTTGTCAGAAATAAATGTAAAAAGTCCAAAGGAAAAGCAAACATGGTGTGCAAGTTTTAACTTTGCCTAAAGTTGCATCATTAGTTCAACAGCAAATTAAGAATTTTATTTGTATTCTTGTGACAAGTTGTGATATTGCTCTTGTATGATATTTGATATTTATTTTGAGTTAAAAAAAAGACACGAACATTCAAAACAAGCAGACAAACAGAAAGAAAACAAATAATGAAAAGCATCGTGAAAATCAACTGTCAATGTATAGTTACTTTGATTTACACATTCGAAAAGGAGTGAGTGAAGTGAAACAGCTCTGGTAACTCAAAATCTATAATAGCTCACCATGATACTGAACCTTTATCATTAAACAGAAGAAGCTGATAGGTTTGCTGATAGTTTGCCTTTGTTTCTTTACATGCTAATTTCTGTCAAGATGAGTTTAAAACAGGTTTCCTTGTATGCCCTACAGCCATACACAAACTGCAGAGACACACATGCAAGCATAAAAACAAACAAAGACTTCTAATCAGATTTGTCTTAAAATAATTAAATGTAACACACATTCATTCACAAGAGTGTTTTTTAAATAAACTTTGTTTAAATTGTTATGCAGACAGATTGTAACACATTGTGTATAAAACATGAGCTCACAGTTCCAGACATGCCTTGGAGAACTTAAGGTTGTTAATTAATACTTATTAGGTACAGTGATTTTAGGCTATGTTTTAACATTTTTTTTGAAGATTTTTTTTTTTAAGAATTTGGATTCATGAAAATAAAATTCAGTAAAATTAGTATAATAATATACATATTATAATAATGATTAATATACAGTGATATATGTACTTGTTTTGTATGTGGGTCAAACAGTGTTATTACCTTGCATCATTTTTCTTGTGACGCGGACTTGTCAGGCAAGGATTGTCCTCGCCGGCCACCGTATGATGTCGTGGCGTTTGCTGGTTTACACGGAGTTTCCCTTCTTACGCGCTCACCGTTAGCTGTGATTTCTGCCTCATTTAGTCTGAATTTATTTCCTTACACGTTACATAAACCACCGGACAGTGTTACCTTCAGCAGTTCAAGATGAGACGCGCCGGTTTGGGTAAGAGACAAGCGGACATTTTGATTTTAAACTCATAGTTAGCCTGCATGCTAGTTAGCTAACAGCCAGCTAACATTAGCTAATGTTGTTGCCAAATGTGAATGAATGGTTGTTGCTGTGAACTCCAGGCCTACGTTTACATAACTCCACAGTCTGTGACAGGCTAACGTACTAACAAATAGCTAAAACTGTGTTTTAATCATCGTTGTCGCTTTGTGTAGGTGAAGGAGGTGCTGGGAATTATGTAGCAAGTGGATACAGTGTGTATGAAGAGGAAAATGAACACCTACAGGAGGGACTGAGAGCTAAAGTCAACGCTTTGAAAAGTGTAAGTTACTATTGATGAAATGTGTTTATGAAGTGTTTTAATATTGGTGAATGCTAAAGAAAAAGCTGCACACCAGAGTTGTGTGGTGGACGTCTGTGTTGTCACATGTAACATGACACACATATCTCATTGAAGATCTTAAACGTTTGTCCCATATGGACTGTTGGGCCTGAAATAATGTTAACTAATGGCCTTGTTGTCTTGATATTTACATTTTGATACTTCATATTTACAGCTGTCTATCGACATCGGAACGGAAGTGAAGTACCAGAATAAAATGCTGGATGACATGGTGAGTTTCATTTTCCTTTCTCAGTTAGTTATAATAATAATAATAATAATAACTTTATTTATATGGCACCTTTAAAAACAGAGTTTACAAAGTGCTTTGACAAACAAAGCAAAAAGCGGAATACTCAGGGGCAAATAACAACAAAAAGTCAGGCAGAACAGAGGTGAGATCAAACTAGATAAAATGAGAAAAATAGAGGGCGAAGCCATGACAATTAAACACACAAATGTCATGATAAAGGCAAATGAGAGTAAGAGCAAAAGGATAAAAAATGTAGAAAAATGAATAAATATAAATAAAAGAATTATGACGATAAGAGCAAAAAGATGTACTCACTAAAATAAATAAATAAATTAACATAAAAAATATGGTTTAAAATCTAAAGTAGATGACATTACTTAAAGGCAAGTCTGTAAAAGTGGGTGATTTAAAAGAAGTAACTGAATCCGCAAACCTTATCTCCGCAGGCAGGTTGTTCCAAAGCCGAGGGGCCCTGATGGCAAAATCACGGTCACCTTTAGCCGCGACTTTGGAACTGTCAGGAAGCCCCGGCTCACATGGGGCCAGACCCAGGCGAACTTTAAAAGTGATCAGTGAAGTCTTAAAATCAATTCTAAAACGAACGGGAAGCCAATGGAGAGAAGCCAGGATTGGGCTGATGTGATGTCCTCTATTAAAGCCAGTAAGAAGCCTAGCTGCTGCGTTCTGAACTAGTTTGAGGTGGGAGAGTGACTTTTGGTTAATGCCGGAAAGTTATACAATGTTACCTTGAATTTGTGAAGACAACTGCATGTATTGATTGATTGGGGATCCCATTTAACAACAGCAAAAGCAAGTCTCATTTATCAAGTCATGACCTCAGGACGTCCCAAACACATGCATTCCCTTTGTATTGGAGTCTGGCTTTGAAGAGAGCATAGATATGTTTTGCTGTCAGTTTTTTTGAAGTACTGAGCATATCATTGCATAAATAAGACTTGGGTTATACTGGAAAGAGTAATGTGAGAGTTTGTGAACATGTTTTGCTGTTGTTAAAGGTAATCCTGAATAAATTAATAAATCAATATGTTTGCCATTGTCTGTGGAGGCATATGGCAATATAATTTTTAACGAATTCAGTGTAACACAATTTACAAATGGTCATTTTTTACACACACTACATTTTATCGTTGGCCCTGTGTTAACCTACATATGACTTATCATGTAAAATTAACTACATATAGTTAAGAGGACGATCATTTATTTCATATTCTTTAATATAACTGTCTCCCTCTCCCTGTATCCCCCTCTCCTACACTAGGACACGGACTTTGACTCAACAGGCGGCCTGCTTGGTGCCACCATCGGCAGAGTCAAGCAGCTGTCCAGAGGCAGTCAGACCAAACTGCTGTGCTACATGCTGCTCTTCTGCTTGTTCGTCTTCTTTGTCCTGTACTGGTTCATCAAGCTGAGGTGATAGGAGGACTCTGTTGGACTTGGCCTCTGAACTCCACATCTTCATCCCCAGTCTGTGCCACACCCATTCATCTCAAAACTAGACCCACATGATGCTGATGAGAAAAGGCAATGATTTGTTTTTAGGTGTCTCAGCTTTTCATGTGCCCACGTCGTCTGAGTACTTCATAGAATGACCCCAAAACTGAATCAGGAAAGGAATCCTACTGATATAATGTGATGGAATCCCTAAAAGTAAAACTCAGTCTGAGATGATTGACTATGTGAAGTAGTGTATATAAGGATGTAGACACTGCCTGTATATGTATACACACTTATTAGCAGCCCACTTTACCTAGATGGAAAGATGAGGCATAATATTAAACATCTAACAACTATAGGCGATATTACTGTGTCAAAAACTTTATTTCAGTTGTGGGCACATTATATGATAATGTGTGAGTGATGAAATGGCAAATCAGTCGATACAGACCAAATTGTGTTAAAACTGATTAAGTTATATAATGCTAGTTCGAGCTAATAATTTAGTGTATTATTACAGCATTTGGCATCCATACAAAATTATAGCAGTGTCTACATTGTTTCATCTTCGTTGTAAAAAATGTTTTTTAATGTAAATAAACAAATTTTATGCTCTGAGTCGACCAGTGTAAGTGTCTGTTCTCTACACACATACAAGTAATGTGTCAAAAACATTCAAACTGACCAGTTTTTTTACTATGTTTTATAAATTTGTCAGCGAACATACACAAAAAAAAATCGTAGTTTTTGCTGGATATTTTTTACACAAGTCATTTTTACACACATTATTTAACTTGGTCTATTAAAAACTATTATATATTTAGTCAGCAGTGTGTTGGATTTAGGGTTATCTATTGGCAGAAATGTAATATGACACCCATGATTATGCTTTCATGAGTGTATAATCACCTGAAACTAAGAAACTCTAAGAAGCAACATCTCTGCTTTGAGAGGGAATGGCTATTAATTTAGTTGCAATCTGCAACCTCACCACTAGGTGCCACTAAATCCCACACGCTGCTCCTTTAAGAGATATTTAAATTAACTTGTTATTAATTACATGACATTAAAATTCAGCTGTAGGCTGAGACATTTGTAAGGTCCTCAACAACAAAAACACATGTGCCTCATTATTCTGTTTGAACAGCTTAAGAGATTCATGTGGACCACATGAAGTAGTTAAAACAACCACTGACAAAATGCAAAACCATCTAACTTCCTTGTATAGTCAAGAATTTCAACATTAGAACTGCACTTAGGTGATTTATGTTTAGCAATTCAATGTGAATGATTAGCACATAATCAGCAGCGTTGTGACATCTGTCCCTGGGTCAGGTGTTGATGACATCACGGCTTGGGTAGTGTGTCCATGTACTTGCAAATGATTCCCAGCATGACCTCATCAGCGCCTCCACCAATCGAAATTAACCTGGCATCTCTGGAAAGGTAAAAGTTACAGTGTTATTAACTGAATTTTTTTCAACAGCTTCAATAACTACAATTATTTTTTCGTTACTTAAAGCAGCATCATGCATCCTGAGCCCCATGTCCCATGGTATTATTTGCCCCATCAGTAGATGTCAGCATAGTACAAAGTACGGGCTGGGAGAACCTGACTCACACTATTACGTGATTACACACTGTGTAATGTCAACACTGCACAACAGGAGACTGACCCTGATTACACGTCTTCAATAGTTATTATTAATTGATGCTGATCATATGCTGCTTCTGTAGAAACCATCAATTAATCCGATCCCAACAATTTGGTTTAACTTCTTTGCAAAATAAATTAACCATGAGCTTCATCAAGCTCCTGCCAACTGGTGAGGTTACCATAGAAATGTTATACCCTCACAAAAAGCACATAGTTGGCAGCCAGATATAACCACGATTGGCTAGCAACCTGTGCAACCTTTTTGGATGAGATGAAAAAGTGCACGGGTGTAAATACTGGAAAATCAAAGTGCTATATGCTATACATCACTGAGGAAAAGTCGTTTTTTAAACCATAAATCACTCATCAAAAGACATTTTATTCCAGCTAACATTTCTCTGACTGGTTTTACCTGAAAAATCTGCTGACCAGCACATCACTGGTGAAGCCCATTCCTCCCCAGTACTGGAGACAGGAGTCAGCCACCTCCCTGGCCAGGCGGCCCGCCTTTAATTTGGCCATAGATGCCAGCTTGGTGACATCGTTGCCTTTAATGTACATTGCTGCCAGGAAAAAGAAAAAGAAAATAAAGGACAGACGTAGTGACACAAGCACGGGCGAATATGAAAATGTCCAGGTGGATTAAAAGGAAGAATGTGGCGAGGAAAACAAAGACAATAAACAAATGGGGTTAAGATTTAGAGTCCCAGTGGCTCATCAATGCCTCTATTGTAGGTACCCTCCAGGGGAATGTGTGTGAGCTGCATGATTTTTCCTGTTTCAGTTTGTGTATCTGTGCATGTGTGTGTGTGTGTGTGTGTTTGTGTTTGTGTGTGTGTGTGTGTGTGTGTGTGTGTGTGTGTGTGTGTGTTGATCTACCTGTGCCAAACAGATGCAAAAGCTTTGATCTGTTTCTGGGCAAGCGAATCGGAGCAGCTAGATGAATTCATTCAAAGCCGCTTGCCACTGAATTGGTTACAAACACAACGAGAAAATCACAAGACCTCAAACACCCGCCCGCCAGATGCATCTGCATGTTCATAGCGTAAACACTGCAGTGTAAGGCACTGGGGATGTTGTTTTGGAGGAGCTGGGTGTGTGCCAGGTTTTCAGGTGGCCAAGCCTGTGGGGTATGATGTTATGCCAGTACACACAAAAACAATAATAGTTTGGTAGAGCAAGGCCAACGTTACTGTTTAAACATGCAAGTGACCTTCAGCAAGACACTCTAGTACTCAGTATACTTTGAAAAGGGCAGATACATCAACACACTAACAATTAATGAAATTAGACGGAAAGCCAAAAAGCTTGTCGCTGTCAATGTTGATCCTAAAACTAACAGTTACTGTTCATAGTGAGCCAATCATATTGGTGTTCGTTAACTTATGACTACTTAGTAGACAAGTAGTAGACATTATTCTTCAGCTTGCACTTTGCCCTCTATCTCTTAAACCAACCTGCTGCAGTAAACGTGGATAAATTACTCACTCAAGGCTAGTTTGGCATTCACATCATTCTTGCAGAGCTAAGTCAGCTGTGGCCTTTGTTATCAAAGCCTCAGTCTTATCTATGGTATTATGTGCCATGAACATGGCTGCCTGCACTCATTTGGTACGATTTTACTGAAATCCTCCACATGCAAAAGGTCGATGTTGCAGATAAATTTATATTTAGAATATAAATGTTTTTATACTAATAAATATGATGATAACATTGATACTACCCAAAAGTGTACCAGTGGACTGATAAGTAGAGACAGATCACATTTTTTTTTGCATCTGATCCTGATACAGAGTCCTTTATTTTGAAACAGAGTCTGATCTACCCAAAAGTGAGCAGAGCATTAAGAGCATTAAGAAAGAAAAAAAAAGAATGCATCCAAGTTGTCCTATAAGGTTTGTTTTTTTATTTAAATAGTATCCAAAAAGCTTGTTGGTGGTTCAGCAGCATAAAATGTAAACAAATTCAATATCTTCTTCTTGTCTTCAACAAACAAAATAGGCCTATATCTTTCTACATTGGAAAGCGGAGGCAACAATGAACAACATAGATGAAAAACCTGGCCATTTTTGTTGTTTTGATTGCTCCAATCTTTTATTACCGATTCTGATTTTGGAAAAATAATGTGAACGGAGCCGATACCCGAGGATTGGATCGGGACATCCCTAGTCACTACACAAATAAAGGTAACAAACACACACATTTGCGTAGATGACCTAAGCTCTGTTATGGAGTAATTCGCACTCTGACAGCTGCCTTGTTACCACTGTATTCATTCAGTGTGCCACCACTGTCTGAGTTACAAATGGAAAACAGTGGGATAAGACGGTGCAACAGCTTTGCTGGATTTAAATTTAAGATGAAATCATGGCTAAAATCAACCCAATCATGTATATGTATTGTTGTTGTGGTGTCTTAGTGTTGTAGTTGTATTGTTGATGCTGTTGTTGTTGTCGTCTTGCTACTGTTATTGCTGAAACTGCTGTGCATGAATATGTTCTATTTGTAACTGTTTTTTTTAATATAACAGTGTCTTTTAGCAGAGAAATTATTCTCTTTCCTGCCCAGGGACTACAGATGAAAACTGGCTTATAGCTAACTGTGGCGCAGCTAAGGAGCTGTGCACTGTCCCTGTTAAATAAATAAAATACAATGGCGATAACACCATGAAGAGCTCCTGTGATTGTTGTTTTTGTCTAAACAAGAAAAGCGCAAAATGAAAATACATAATGTATATAAAAGTAAAAGTATATAAAATGTATATAAAGCAACCCCACCTGTAGCACGGTAGAGGAGGGAGCGGAGCAGCTCCACCTCCGTCTGCAGCTCAGCCAACCTGAAGTGAACGGCTTGGTGGTACAGGACAGGCTGCTTGAAGATCTTCCTCTGCCGTGTGTACTGGATGGTCTCCTGAATGATGTTGTCCATACTGGTGACGACTGGAGGTGTTAAGATAAAGAGATAGAGATTAAACCTTAACACTACTGCTGCTTCCACGCGCACTGCATGCCTGTTTGTGCGTGCTTGTCATTTCTGTCTCTGATTCATGATGTGATGAACAAACCAAGCTGATTCAGTATTTGCATTTAAAGTTTCAATTTTCCTACACAGTTTCTCACACGTTCTGCCCAAGCAAACATTGATGTTAGCTTGTTACTAAAATAAAAAAAACAAACAAATACTTAACAGAAGATTAATGGCTTGAACTATGTGACTTGAACTTCTTGGAAACTTAAACGGAAATGATCCCATAATATAATATACTGTGCAATTTACAGTAAGATCTGTAGGAGGCGGATGAGTGACAGTGAAGGATTAAGTGAAAAAGTAAAGAAAATGAGGAAAGATGATGTCTGATTACTGGATATTGCTGGGAGTGAGGGAGAAATTAAGAACTTAAAGAAAGGCTCACTCACTGTTGGCCACTGCCCAGAGCCTCTCTTCCTGGAACTGAAGCATCTGATAGGTGAATCCCATGCCTTCCTGGCCAATGAGGTTCTTGCAGGGCACGCGGACATCGTCGAAGAACACTTGAGCTGTGTCCGATGACCACATGCCAAGTTTATCAATCTTGCGGGCGATGTGTACTCCTACGGGGAGAAGGGCAGAAAAAAAAAACATCATCATGCATCTTGGCAAAGGCACAGTAATAACAACGAATCCTACTGATAGAACGGGAGGATGTTTTCGGGAAATATGCTCACGCAAATCATGTGGGAAGATTGCAGTAAATCATTTGTTTAAGTAGAATTGAAAAACACAGAATCTTTAATTTGAGGGCTGTTTTTAGATGTAATTGAATCCCAGAAGATGAATGTCAATTACAGAGGTTTTGTCCAAAGACAAGATCTGCTTTTACACGACAATCATCACACAAATAACCGCCTCCTACCTGGCAGCTTCATGGGCACACAGATGAGGGATTTATTTCTGTGAGGTGGCCCGTCGCTGGTGTTGGCCAGGAGACAAATCCAGTCAGCCTGGGTACCGTTTGTGGTCCACATCTTTCCCCCGTTAATAACGTATTCCTCCCCTTTCCTCACTGCCTTGGTCATGATACCTGAATCAGTGTGTGGTGGAGTGTGTAAATGGATGGAGAGAAAGAGAAATTGGGTAGATGATTGCAAGGATGGAAGGTAGGTTTAAAAGGATGAACAATCCGAGAAAAACAATTTGGGCTGTTAAAAGAAAGATGTTACTCTGAGCAAAAGTTTGTGTATTAAAGTAAGGGCCCTGTCTTTAGCACAGTGCAACTGTCATTGTTTGTTCCAGAGGCCCAGCACCCACACGGCATAAGTAGTAAATGACCGGTCAGGTGCATAGCTAACGAATGAAAACCTGGTCTTAAAGTCAGTGGCACAGGATTTTCCTGCTATTTAATGGGCACATTATTCAGACAGTAAAATGTGCCTACACAGGCTGGTTCATAAATGCGTATACTCACTTACTACTATACTACACTCACCAACGCACGGTTGTGTTGCAGGTGGGTGAAAAAATACATCATTAATGAAGAAAATATCAATAACATTCTCTATACTTTGAACATAGGAGAGAGCAAAGCGGAGCTGCAGAGCTGCTGTCATCTGATGCTCCGCAGCAGATTTCCCATTTAGAGAGACGCTGTATGCATTTATGCACGAGGAGCAGGATAAAAGTTCAGCTGTGTTTCAACTGTCGAGTTTATAAGTACAGTTTTAAGTTTTGCTGCTTAAATTTCCAATTTTCTGCCGTGGCATTGCTGCTCTTTACGCATTACTCTCAGAAGAAAATCACTTGCTTCTCCAGTTCGACAAATATGCCACATAAATAGCAATGCGCCACGACTAGATGCACCTGGCTTTTAAAGGAAATGAGCACTGACACACATGGTTGAATTCAGTTTACGCCTGATTAATTAAGGGACTGTATTTAGTGTGTGCCTTACTATACCATATAACCACCAAAAGTGGAGATGGACATATAAATGCACTTTTGACCATGGGTCTTCAGTGTTGTTCAAGCCATGGACCCCTTAGCTGAAAGAGAGACAGAGCAGGGACCCCTACTGCATATACTGTATAAAATTGAGTTGCATAATAACCTGGGGGCCTACAATAACATGTAGGGCGGCCCAAAGTGCCATGTAAACATACTCCTTAATGGTGCATACTATTACAAGCTATTAAAACAATATCTTACAACGTGTTTTGGTGGACGGTGTTTCAGAGTCTCTTGCTCGAAAAGTTTTAATAGTAATAATTAATGAATAGTTAAACAGCTGGTTGGACAATATGTTTCAACTAGTCCATACCCATTGAGTGCACAGTTGCCCATGTACAGTTTCACATGGTGTGTATTTGGGATACAGGTAAAGAACCCATAAAGAAGAGCAATGTATTCAGACAGAGTTTTTGTGAATTTGATAGTATATGGGGCATGTGATAGTAAGATAGTATGTAACTGTTAGCTCACTAGTTCCCCTTGCTGAGATGGACAGGTGCAACATCAGACCTCAGGCATTATACATACTAATCCAGAAAAAAAGAGCCCAAAACATGGTGAAATCTGATGATGGTGAACTCTGGCCTCTATACAGTGTGTTGCATTCGCCATGCCTGCTCTCCTGAGAGAACATCAGTACCAAAGTGATTGTTAAATTGCTGTATTTCTGGCTCCTTAATCATTTGTGCAACTCGAGTTCGTTCACGATAGTCCTTCAGGAGCTGAGCAGGAAATTAAATGATTAGAAACGGATGATGAAGGAGAGACGTACTTGAGACATCAGAGCCAGCTCCGACTTCACTAACACCAAGGCAGGCCACTTTGTCCCCCATGATGGTGGGAAGGAGGAACTCTCTCTTTAGCTCAGCTGTACCAAACCTGCACACACACACACACACACACACACACACACACACACACACACACACACACACACACACACACACACACACACACACACACACACACGAAGAAATAAAACATATTACGAGCTTTATATTGGCAGTTACTCTTTGACACTAAGGGCAATCCAAGATCATCCCTTGTTGAGTTCCTGTAAAGAGATCCAAAATGCAACACTTTGATGATTGTCAACAGTCACATAATAAACTGTACTGTGTGACTGTCACAAGACACAGCAGTAGCTTTACTACTATAAAACCACAATGTCATGTTTGACGCAATTAGAGTTTCAGTGGGTTCAGTATCCTGAAACTCCCACGGTATTCCTTTCTTTTTGCTGCTCTCTTAACACTTAGACCTTGTTGCGAGCTATTGTAGATCCCCTAATTAAGCTCCTGAGACTGTCTCTTCCACTGAATTTTGTCTTAAGTCACCAGCAGCTGTTTCATAATATATTGCACAACAAGCCAAGACCCGACATGGTAACACAAACAACTGCCAAATATGATTATACACAAGGGAGTGTAACTATGAGGGCTGTGCAGCAGCCACTAAGACACATGATACCACACTGACTTAACACTCTCAACTTGTCGCATAACAACTTTTACATGCAACACAGTAAAAAGCACCAGAGTTAATCCTTAGTTTGTGCAGCAGTGAGTTTCAGTGTCGGTTGTTTATAAAACTCTGCAGCCACTGTGCTGGCAAAGTAGCATTACAGCTGAGCAGATGGTGCAGTTAGGAATCAGTGCACTGATTGACTGTAAAATGCCTCTAGTATTGTTCCTTTATCTTACAGAGGTCAGTATAACCTGTACAGACAGTGTGGATATGGATTTGGTTACTCGCACCAATTAATATTGGTATGAGGAGTTTTTAAGTGGTCATCACATTGAGTTTAATCAGTGAAAATCACTACTTGTTCACCAGAGGAGCTGTTACTGTAAGATACACTAAAATAAACACAAAGCTACGAAAAGATGGGTGAAAAAAGGAGACACATCTGTGGAGCTGCATCATTTAATGAACAAAGTGTCTGAAATAAAGGCGCTCCATCCACTGTTTGGACATGGTGTGGTTTTAAAAACTCCTACGTCAAACACAATCTAATTATCTGCAGGCTAAACAGGGTGACAGTTGTTGCCAGGGGTAGCAATACAACCTTTTACAACCTCAAAATCAAACACACCCATGTGGGATGAAAATGCACTCCAGCTCGAACACGAGTGGCTCTAGTGGTGGTGTAAAAAGGAAAAAAAAAAACAAAGTAGACTTTGTTGCCTGAGTCACTGATTTGTTGTCGTCCTTCTGATAAGAAAAGGCAGTGCAATTACTATCATGTGTTATAAAGTTTGTGAGATTGTACCTGGCGAGAGCAGGAGTAGCCATGTCAGTCTGTACACCGATGGCCATCGGGATGCCTCCACAGCGAATGTTGCCCAGCACCTCTGACACCGCCACGCTGTAGCTGAAGTCAAGACCCAAGCCTCCATATT
This sequence comes from Epinephelus awoara, assembly GCA_035609425.1. NCBI lineage: Eukaryota > Metazoa > Chordata > Actinopteri > Perciformes > Serranidae > Epinephelus > Epinephelus awoara. Next base: position 12,331,680 of record CM069310.1, on the reverse strand, counting down.
CTGCACAAGACACACTCGTTCAGCCACAGATGTTCAAGGCTGACAGTTCATTGTACACTGTGTGGATTCTTGAGTTAATATTAGTTCCCCCTTATTCATACACATTTGACAACAGATGAGCACATTTACTAGTCAGCTAAGACAGATAAAGAACGTTGTACCAGTGTCACTTTGGATAAATATACTCCACTCCTACATTAGTCACCTTAAACTGGCCTTTGTACCCACCTTCTCTGTCCACTGTTGTCTCTGTGATAAAATCCCTGGCTAACGTTCCTGTACACACTGGTATACATACATAATATTCTGAGCTGATCTGTTGGCACCAGAGCATGCACTCAAATTAATTACAGGATGTTATCATTAATTGCGCTATCTGTAATTACGTGTAAAAAGCACTGTTGGGAGATCAGCTGCGTGGTGCAGATAAGGGTCACTGTCATCTCAGTGTCATCTCATCTGTTCTGCTTAGTGCATCAAACTTCATTTTGATCTCAGCCATTTACTGAAAAAGTCAAAAAAATGGATGTCTCTTTCCTCCATTCTGGCAGTGGAGGCATTTGCAAAGACCTTAGGTCCTTAATGGAGTTGAACAGTGCATTATGAATCATGTTTAAAACACCACTTTCTGTCAGTTATCCTCATAAAGAACCATCTTTTCTACATTCCCTTCTTTTGCCTTTCATCATCAGTTACAGCAGCTATTATGAAACGAACAGGCTGTTTTTTATACTAATATACTTAATGCTAAAGGCCAATTTTCTGTCCGCTACTCATGGAATTAGCCGGCTAATGTGCTCGCTTTTATCCTGCTTTTGTCCTAAAGATTTTTGTGTTGCACACATTCAGATCTCGATATGAAAATGAACGGTCTTTCTGCAGCACAAAAAAGTGAACATCATCACCCCATGCCGGTCTAACAAATGTAATGTGACAGTTATTCATTTAAGACAAATCTATTGATGATAACGTCCGGTCCGCCAAAAGTAACAAGACTGAGTATTTGTGAAATGCTCAGGGCTCCGTTTTCCCATGACTAAATACAGTATGCCAGCCGCTGGATGATGGATACTAGCACTGACTGACAATGAATAACTATCAGCAAATTTACCACATGGAGGCCTGCAACTCCAGCAAAGTGGTTTAATATCACCTGTCAGACTAGTTATCGAATAGTGGAAAGCACAGTCTGGCAGCCCGTCAGAGAGTGACAGGGAGAAAAGGAGAGCGAACAGTATAAATGGGGACAGCGAAAAAAAAAGGATGATATAGCGGGACAAGCAAACAAGGGAGAGGGGGAGCCAAAAATAAGAGGAAGCAGGTGCAGCTGTGCAGCGATAAGTCTCTGAGCGCTGGAAACCCTGCGGTGGACAATGTGGATGAAGGGAAGCACTGAGGTTTATCCCACTTTCAGCCAAACAGCAGGCCGTCTGGTTGAACAAGCAAGCAGAAGAAAAACAAACAAAAATTCTGTCACAAATGTCAATCCTGTGCACATGTGTTTCTTCTGAACACCAGATGTTCCACAGAGTAGGCTCTTTCTGGGGTGGAGCTCCATATTGGAGAATAAAGATTGTGAGAATTTAAAAGGTGCAGCACAAGCAGACACAGATACTGTTGAAGGGAGTACAATGTTTTCTATTCGACGTGCTCAGTACCCGGAATGACTTGATGATAAAGCCATTTCTACCTGGATGATGACAACATAGGATGAATCTGTCGTAAGCTCAAATCCATGAAAAATGTGTAACAATTACGACAATAGACAAAGGTGTAATTGCACTATTACTCAGCCCCTGAATGCATGCATCACCGTGACAGTGTAATGTATTATAAAATAAGAAAGTCACTGTATTAATAATGTTTTTAAATAGAAAAACAAGCCAGTGTAATGCATGTATCACGGTATTACTAAAGTAGGAATTGTGAGAACGGAAACAGCCTGGACACAAGTCTCGCCAAAGGTTATTCACGTAAACATTGACAGCGAAAATATTCAGTTTAAGGGAAAACTGTGGAGGCTGCCAGGTTCTATCTGTCAGGCAAAAGACGAGAGGCCATTGCCATGGTGTCAACAGCGGATACCTCCCTCTCAGAGCAAAGGAAAACAGGCAGGGAGCCAAGGGTCATCCCTGTCTTCTCCCACAACGTGGCGGCCTTAGGAAAACTTCCTGTTCTCGTGTTGTGAAGGTAATAATGCCTTTCCTTGGACTTGGAAAAAGAGTGGAAAATGAGTGTTGAGTGTTCCCGACAGTGGATTAAATAAAGGGAAATGCTTTATAGCTTTATAATATGTAAACAGGAGCATCAACTTCGTTGCCTGGTGCGAATCTACCAGTGCTACTTTCCTGGATTTCAGGGAAAGATCCTCCTTCTGAAGTGGGGTTACATGAGGTACATATCCACAGTCAGCGTACTACTTAGAGAAGATGGCAGTCGACATGTCCCCAGTTTGGAGAAACAGACAGGAGTAACGGCACAGAGGCAAAGCCATTTGGCACTACATTTTCTCAAACAAATACTCTCTGTATTCTCTCTCTTTCAGCCTGTTCAGTCTCCCTCTGCAAAAGTTCTTCTTCCCTATACTCTGGTTCATGACGGTATCCTCTTGTCACCACAGTGAACAGGAACAGGGCTTAAAAATAGGCCTGAATAATATATTTGAGTGTATATATTGGGCTGGCTTTCAGGTTTGGTTTACTCATTTCTTTTGGGGTGGGTGGGGAGCATTTAATGTTTTTATAAGATAGTGATAGAGGTGACAGGAAATAGGAGACAGAGAATAACATCCTCTGAAGTCCCCTGCCAGAATCAAACCAGGGACACTGCATTTCAGGGTTGATTTCATGGCCCAGTGAGTGAGTGACTTGTACAAAATGACACTTTTAAATGTTTACTGATAAATTAAAACCATAATACAACAACAAAACAGAGCATTTTAACGCTATTTTCCATAAAATAATGTTATCAGAACTCTATACTGAGATACTTTCACTCCTTCCCTCTGCAGATTATCCAAGAATGTTTCATCACTGATAATTCTGTTAGTAACTTTATCAATATTGTGAGTAGATTATGAAATCTCACCGCATATGCACTTTGACCTTTTTTTTGTACAAGACTGTTAGGTGTTGTACTTGGCTTTGGGTTCTTCTCTCATTCCAAACGATGAATCATTTCTCCATTGAACACACTCGTAAATCCCCTCTCCCTTTCCTGTAATCAAATCCTCTAAATCAATTAACCAAGTTCAGAATTTTTGGAGAGTCTCCTTCATTAGTCAGCATGACAGAAAAGGGACATGTCTAGTAGTAGTTACAACTACACACTTTCCGAAAGACATATAAAACTATGGCAACTTTGGTTATTACAAATATCGAGCCAAATGCAACAAACATTATCAGAAGGAGCCAGACTCTACAGTGTGGTAACTGAGCAACAGTCTTTTAAAAACAGTGCAATGATTGCCCTTAGCTGTACTTGTCTAAGATGTCATTATCTTAGAAAGGGCTTTCACATTTTAAGTTTGAAAAACTAGACTCACTGACTGCAAGTATGCAGTAGGAGGTCAGTTTAAATTGCACACTGACACATGTCAACCCTGACAGTTGTTTCTGTTTAATTAACCCAGGTAATCTGCCACCTGATAATACACTGTGTCTTCATATAGCCTTACGCTGGGCCACGCCTCCTCTAATCCTGCCAACTAATGCTTAAGACTTGTGTACTCAGCACGTTTTAATTCCCCCGCCCTCACTCTTCTTTGACCTACAGACCTGTGCTGCAATCCTATTCATCACGCTCAGTGTCCCACATTGTTCACACATTAGTTCTTTTCAGCATCAAACGCCAGAACAGCAACTACAGCTGTTTTTAGTCCTGTGAAGTTATCACGGCAAGACGAGGACAAAGATGTGAAGTGGCGAATTCATTGAGACAAATTACTTCATCTCTACTGTTGATTGTCAAACAGCTCCCACACATCTCTTCATATATTCAGACTTACACATCCCAACCACAACTACTTTGTGGCCCTGTACTGTACAGCACCCCCCCAGTGACACAGCTGGGTACACATCTGGAAATGGGATATACTGTAGCAGACAGCTGTTGTGGGATGTTGCTGTGACACCAGCCCTCATCATCACAGTGGGAACGTTCCTAAACCAGACCAACTGTAATGTATGGCTGTCTTACAGAGAGGTAATGAATGGAAAGTGAATTCAGCTGTGAAAAAAGACATGCCAAACACTCCGTGACTCCTTGGCGGCACACATTTTGAGCCACATATCTTTTCAGACAAATTCCAACCACAACTTAAATCCCGATTCTGAGTGACTGTTAGTCATGCGTAATCTTGGATTTAAAAAAATTAGCCTTAAAAGCAATATTTATGTTACGTCAAGGGCTTTTCAATTCACGGATATGTTACTGATTAATCATGAGAGTGTTTGCAATGGCAACAGAAACAGCACGTACCAAAAACATATATCATGTAGACTTAGGCACGAGTCATTAATCAGTCGTCATATTTGTATGGATTACCAACTAAAATGCCCAAGAATACAAATGGAATTAAGTCTGTGCCAAAAAATGCCCTCATAACACGACCACAGCCATTTGTTATGTCATGGACACATATACTGCAAACACAAGCCAAGCATTTTGGGGGTTTTTAACAGTACGATGCTCCTTTAAGGCAACCATGTTAACATAAATAAGCAAGTAAAAAGGTGAAAAGCAGGGCAAATACTCAAATATTAATGTACTACCTTGTGAAAATGAACATTGTCAGTGAGACACAATTAGGTATAACGGCTTTTGCTACTAAAAGCACTAAAGGTACACTGAGTTTGGCACCTTGACATGATGGTTATTATCATTTCCCAGCAGGCTCATTATCTCCTTAGATCCTTTCACAGGAAACAAGCCTCCTCCAAAATAAAAAGGCTTCTGGGTCTCTAAATCAAACAGACATTTTCCCTAATCGCTCTGCTCCAGATAATGCACAAAACCCCACTTGATTAATTAAACCATCATTTCTCCAAAAAATGTCATTTGTCTGTGATTTTAAAAACAAAATCACTCACACAAAAATCACACAGCAAATCCTAAATTCCCTTTCAGACTCTCAAGGACTGGAACCTCTCCCAGCATGCACTGTTGGTCAATTATAGATCTGACAAAGATACAGATGGCCAAACAAATAATGCAGAGCAATGTCATGCCGAACTCCACAACAACAGGAGTGGGAAAACTTTCTCTTGAAATCTGTGTGTGATCATGGAGCTCCTGCATTGTAGCTGCATGCATTGGTTTTCAAATACGATCCTCAAAAAGGAACACACAATCTAATGTTCTTACCGACTGGTTTGTTGACTCCTAGAAAGCCGGCATTTCCTAAGATTTTGAAGATTTTATGGGCTGGAAACGTCCCTTCTGCTTCCCACTGATCCACATAGGGGTTGATCTCCTGGTCGATGATCTAGGGCACAAACACAACAGGGAGATATGATATGTTTACGCGTGTATACTTCTAATAATGAGCATTAAATAGGGCTGCACAATATATAGTTTCATTGTCGGCATCGTGATGTCAACTTGCACAACAAACACATTGCACTCTGAATATAGTAACGACTTATTAAATTACATTCTGCCTGTAATGCACTTTTTTGCCTGATTTGTGCCTTGCTGTTAACTCTCTAACCAATCAAGTAGAGCCCTCGCTGTTAGGCAGAGTCCAACAATAAGGGTTGCCGATGGCGCAGGGCCGGTAAAAAGGTTAGGTCATGCCAGTAAATAAAATCAGTCAGTTGCCTGATTGAGCCAGTGCTCAAAAAAGTGAGCTAGCATGCTACATTACTACATGTGCTCTCCTCTCTGAAACTTCCCTCTGCTCTTACTATGTCTGTGTTTGTGTGAGAAGAGCGCATCACGCGAAGGCAGGCGAGCTTGTGTGCGTCCTAGATGAAATGGTGGTCAACACAAGAGTTGAAACACCAAAGAACATTCATTGCATCTTGGAGAAAAACATGCGGCTAGGTTGAAATTAATGACTCATGTTATGAGCATAGCGAAGCTTAATTCTGCATTTCAGCTGTCGTCATTTTGGTTTTTCGGTACCAGAAGTGACCATAGGTGGGCTAGAGGCAGGAAATGTGGAGGAGTGAGGGTTGCATCTGACTAAGAGGCCGATGACACTATCAGCAGACGGCCCGACCTTAATTATGTGTAACTTTGGGCCTTCATAAAATGCAAACGGGTGAGTTACTAAAAACAAATACCCCATGTGCAGCTGACATGAATGTTAGTCAGCATCAAGTGGCCCTTTGATGACCCTGACCCTAATTGCAGGTTTTTTGCACTTCCGCATTGACTTCATTTTTCAGCCTCTGAGGTTGCTGCTTGCTCCTTTGAGGAAATAACTCAGAGCGTAGTCGAGAGAGAGAGAGAGAGAGACAGACATGCAGCAAGATATGTCAGTGCATGTCACAGCTTCAGAGACAACCAACACAACAACATATAGTTCATCTCCTACTGGGATCACACTCCACGCCTTTTTATTTACTCCTTCAATTAATGACTTTTGTCATTAATTTAATTACCTACTTCATTCCAGTGCAGTTAATTGAATTCACTATCTTAAATTGAAATTATGCTTCAGCAACAAATATATGAATTGTCATGCCAATAAAGCGCACTGAATTAAAATGAGAGAGAAAATAATGGAGGATGAGCTAAGATATATATATCTATGTATACAAGTCTGAGTCAGAACTGAGTATAATTCATTATCTGTTTATTTATCCCAAATAATACCATTATTGTTATATTGCATATTTTTCTCCTATCATGCAGGCCTAGCATTAAATTAGCCTTATCATTGTATTCATGTGTTAAGCGTAACTGCGCGTATGTTTGCATGTTTTTTTAAAACCTCAGTATGATTCAAACAACAACTGAAAAAATACATATTATGAGTGAACACACACAATGACCGTTAACATACATTGGTTTCCTGCTGTGGAGTGCACATCTCTACTTAAGTCTATGTAATCTATCTGCAGCAGGCGGCGAGATAAGATATCACATATCAATGAATAGAAAGCAGGCTGGAAAAGCGTAATACATAGTGAGTGTAAAAGGATGACAATACAGTGACAGTATGCATGTCATGCTATTTCCTATTTCAGTCCCCTACTGATAACCAATGCTTGGCTAGTGACACATAATATGATAAGCTGAGAGCTCATAAAAACAATGACAGGGGTTTGGCCTCAATCCAAATCTTTGTCATCTCGGAGAAGAAAAATAGTGCTAAAAACAAAACCTTAAATCAGTGGTTACACAAAATGGTATAGTTGGCAAATACAACTTACAGTACAGATTACGCTTGAGGGTTTTGGGATGACACTGATACTTTTATACTTAAGCTGCTGGTATCCAGTGCTGTGCTGATATTCGACAACTTCGCATTCGACCATTAGAAAGACGATATTTTAATGACTCAGTGTTTCCTCCACCATTTTATTCTTGGCAGAGTTGAGCAACATTTTAAGGAATATTTAGAACAGCGTGCAAAAATAAAGCTTGTTATGGAAACCCATACTAATGACATTCCCTCTGGGTTAGCAGCCACTCCATCTATTCAGCCACAAAGCCTGGGATACACGACTGCCTGAAAATGAAGGATGACTTTATTATATGCTTTAAGAGTGGAACAAAACACTGTGCGCAGTTTGGGTTAAGGAATAACTTCACTCTCTAGGAGGTGGATGTCGTTAACTGACTCTAATAACAGGCTTATATTATGTATCTCCAAATGTACCAGCTTTGTTCTAATTTGCTTCATAACTAAATGAAACTAATGAATTCATGAGGGGGGAACAAATTGATTCTGGAGATCTTGCCACTGAATTTTATATAATATCCTTCAACAGTAAAAGCAGCTTTTGTTCTGTCTCTCGACACTGAATTCAAGCAGCATTTCACTTTGTCAGTGTTTATCGCTAGCACCTGGTTTTGTGAGTCATGGCCAAAATGTCTGCGGGGAGTGAAGAGTGGGTTGCAACCTGGCTTTGGAACAGACTTTGGAATGAGTGAACCTTGGTGCCATGACTCATTTTGAGCACCTGGAAGTGGTCCACAGCTGGGGAAGTGTGCTTATTAATCTATTGAGACGCTCATACGGTGCTATTTTTTGCAGAGAATGGACTGCAGATCTATAGTGTGGATTACAGGGTTGCATTTTGTTGCCAACTATTTTAACAATTCTACTTCACACAGCAGGCTTTGTCAACAGGAAGCTCAAGTGCACAGAATGTCAACAACAGCTTCTACAAAATAATGTTGGTATGTAGTACTGTACATGTCAAATAAATAAAAAATAAAAATGTATGAGCTGTTTCTGGCTTTTCAATTCAAATTAAAATGTCCTCCAGCAAATTGTTTTGCACTTGTTCGCCGAAATATTAAAAACAACGCTAACAGCTTTGCTTTGGTGTTACACACTTTAATGCATAAACATTTTTAATGGGCCATGGTTTCAAAAGACCCATGACAATCTGCTCCACAAATGTGTTTCTCCTCTCTGTAAAATATGCTCTAAATGGTGGGTAAAGCCAATGAAAAGTAATGATTAAACATCAAATCCAAGCCTCAGCTGGTTACAGGAGTTCAATGAGCCATGTGCAATAGCGCGGACTTTGAAAAAATAAACGCTGTTTGATAATTCTTTCAAGTAGCTTTGCTTAATCCTCTGCTTGAGAGTGAAAGCACAACCAGCGATGAGCAATGGGGACTAGACCTGTGTTTCACCATTCAAACTACAAAAAAAACAAAGTGCTGAAGAAGAATTCACAGGTTTTTTTTTTTTCCAGGATTGCAAAAAGTGATGCACACTCATTTTCTCTTTCCAAAACACACAAACCTAAACCAGCCAACCGCTCGAGCGGCCAAGAAAAATGTACTGGCTGAGAAACATCTGACTACGAGGTAGACATAAAACATGCACATCATGTTTTTACAACTCAAAACAGAAAACAGACACTACTTTCAACAGATATTTAGGACACATGCCTGGGCCTGAATCTGTGAAAATCAAACACAAGACCCAACAGTGACAAAGGCAGGTACTGGTCCCCTTTGACCTACAATAAACATATCCATGTTCAGAGTTCAAATCCTGAGGAGGGAAAGGGAGGGATGACTTGCTGCTGGAAAGGGGAAACATAAAGGTCATTGGGGAGTGATACTATGCTTCTATTGTGTTATATGAGTCTATTTGTGTTGCATACCAGAACAATTTCACATTACTGAGCTGTCAAGCAGGACAGGGTCGAGAACATTTCACTATCAGTCTTACAAAATGTCCAGTCTAGAGTGTTTCCCCCCGGCACACTACGCAGAGAGTGGGCTTCTCTTCAAACCCAAACAGCTGTGTTGATGTAGACTAAATAGTATTCAATATACTATATTCAATAAACTATGCAGACTCACAAGGTTACTCATGATATCAAGACATTTTTTCAGTTAAGTTCGGGAAATATAACAGCCATCAAAGATTTGCTACCATTTCTGTCCCATTAAAATCTTAAAAGGGACAGTTCACCCCAAAATAAAAAATGCATATGTATGTAATGGCTCTGGAAGCACTAAGAAAAAAACATTTGAAAAACTGTCTCTCTCCAGAAATCATGATCCAGTTACTCAAAATAATCCACAGACCTTCTTGTGAGCAAAACTACACCCACAGAGTGTATAACCACCGCAGAAGGAAGTGAGCATCTACTGCTAGTTCACCCAGCACCACTGAGCTAGCTAATGTTACAGCCCTGCCGAGGAGGACGCCATTAATGTTTACATCTCGCACTGTCACGAGCATGAGCCCCTCGTCCACGTGTGGATGCACACTTCCTCTTGCGCTGTGTAGTTCAGTAGAAAGAAAATAGTTCCTACATAATACTGCACACAGCAAGGTCTGTGGATTATCCTCAGTAACCGGGTCTTGATTTATGTAAAGAGACATTGCTGTTGAGTTTTTAAGAAGTATTTTTTTGGCACTGTGAGCACCACAAGCCATTTAGTTCCATTAGAGAAAAGGAAGACATCTCCATTCCACGGCTGATATCTCCAACACTCAGCAACTCACACCAGAACAATCTGTATTGGGAAAAAACACTTAAAGGTGCAAGGAAAACTATGTATTCTGATTATGGGATGAACTGTCCCTTTAAGTAGATGAAGTCTGCTTGTATTATATTTATATTATATCATACCATACCATATCAGGCAATGCTGCAAATTATCAGCAGGGCTGTCAAGTTCTGAATGTATGAGATTTTGAATTAAAAGTGAAGTACATATTCTTATAAAGCCATTTCAATCCAATTATTTTATGTATAATAGGGCTGCAACTAACGATTATTTTCACTGTTGACTAATCTGTCGTTTATTTCTTTGATTAGTCGGCAAATCATTTTATCGAAATATGTAATTTAATTTTACCAAAATGATGTCACCTAATGTCTTAGTTTGTACTCATGCCAAAGGTTTTTTTTTTAACCGTTTAAAAAAATTTAACTGTCATAGGAGAGTGTGTAAAGCTGCCAATATCTGAACGTAAGAAGCTGCAATAAGAGTATTTTGTGGTACTTTAATAGTACTTTTCTATGAAAAATGATTCAAACTGATTAGTCGACTACTAGTCTCTATATACAGACTCTACATTTAGTAGAGTCGGAAACGGAAATTCGCCTTTTATACCCAAATCAAACCGGAATGCCAAAAAATCGGGGGTCTGCCCCCAGAGGCTGTATCACCATCTGCCTGAAGTCAGGGTTCCGATAATGGTCGACTGCTATAATAGTCACCGATTACTTCAATAGTCAATTAGTCATCGATTAGTCGACTAATCATTGCAGCCCTAATGTATAAGCTGTTTCAATGCTGAATATGAGAAAAGTGACTATATCACAATGTAATACCATGATATAACACTACACATACCATGATTAAAGATTACAGATATAATTTGACACCGGCACTGCCAATGCTAACTATTTTTTTTACCAAGCAAGCCATTTATTCAATAGGCCACAACAAGACAGTCAGTCAGTCAGTCAGTCAGTCTAGGATACATCACAATATATGCGTACATGAAGAGGAAACCATGCTCTAAAAGCAGGATTCACGCCTATAACGCATCAAATTACTGCATTATAAAGCGTCTACAGATTAAGAGTGCTACAGCAGGGATCAAAATCTTCTATCAAAGTACAGTCTGTCCCTCACGGCAACATGAAAACAGCCATGAACTTGCGACAGGGTTCAATAATGTGACGTTGATCATTTATCCAACCTCTACTTAAGACAGTGACAAATCCAGAAAATCAGCACATGCTGTTGATTTTCTGATGTTAAATTCAAGACAAAGACTAGTAATTTGTATCGGGGATGATCTTCAGGCAATTAAAATGCCTTTATTAGATTTTTTTCAAACACCAGACATTTTTGCAGGATGGAATATAAAAAGGACATTTGTTACTGGCACCACATTATGATCACACTAAGAGAGTAAAGACTTACAGTCCACTGGCGAGCAGTTTTGTTCTGACTACAATGGCTTGGTAGTGTGGGGGGATCCCAGTCTGAAACCTTGGGAGGCTGCACATGGAGCCTCTTCCTAGAAGTGTTGAGGAAATGTCTTTTGGCTCCCTGTCCTCGTTAATGGTAAGAGCTGACCTTACACACTCACACAAAAAGCCTTGAATGGTTTGGTGGTTGTACATGTGGGAGACTGGAAGCCTGACTAATTTCTTAATATGGGAAGTTGTTTGTCTCGTCTGTAAATGAGCACCACAGTAACAGACACACATGGCTACACTGACAACAGTCTGAGTGGCCCTACGCCCTCCTCACCTATAACAGAAAATTAGTAGTGGAAACACTGGCACTATGAACAACTGACCTTGGACAGTCACTAAAGGATTTCCTATAACCCCATTTGTGTACCATTTATAAACACCCATTACCCTACAGTGAATTCTTTTAATAAACCAAGCTTCCTCGAGTTCCCTTTCCTGCACTGCCAACATATTGTTTTGCATTTCCTTTTCATATTTTCATCCTTCCCATTATTCCCAGTGCTAGTTTATTTTCAACCTCCTGGCATCCTTTTGAATGTTTAGTCACACAACAAGCTTCCCTCCATTTACCGCAACATCTTTGCTCCCTGCCTTGAATTAGGCACTTGATATTATTTTTGCAGTCTCTGTCTCCAACGTCTGTCTACTAATATGTATCCGAAATGAGTCAGACTGATTACTAATCCTTGCTTTGATTTTTTTTTTTTACAACTATAATTTGCAGCTGCTGTTAGCTCTCCAAAACTAAAAGCCCTGCATGTAAGAAATCGCTAGGGCTGAGTTTAAGTGGTTGGGAAGAAGAAGAAACCATATTTCTGAGAGAGGAGTACGACTGACACTGTTGAATAAACAATTCAAATGCGTCTGAAAGGGCTTTGGAGGTAGCTAATGTTTGCTAATGTCCATTACCTCACCTTTTGTGTAGTTAAACTGTCTTTGTAACCTCAAGCAAAGAACACATATCCAGCTGCTTAACTCAAATAACAAAAACATTTACTACATCATACTGGAGAAATCAGATTAAATACTAATTAAACAGTCCATCTTGCCCTCTTTAAGGCTTTTGAGACAGTTAAATTAAACAGCCATTCCATTTTTTTTCATTATCTCTACACCTGAATATTTCAGGTTTTAGTCAAACAACTCCACTAAAAACTGACATTATCTAATCATCGTAGTAAGTACTCACTTTCCACTTTTGCCATATTACACAGTCTATTTTCTCCTGACTGTTTTTGATAAATAGGGAGCTGGGTTCAGTTGAGATCTGATTACAACTTTTTCAATTCATCTGAATTTCACGCCTACAAGCTTGCCAGCTCTTTTCATCGGTGACAGCCTAGCATGTTTTTCTGACAGGTGCTCATTGCAAAACACTGACGTCAAACTCATGCTTCTATGCTGCTGGAAACTTGCAACAAGTAGAGGTCATGACGCAGAGGAAGAGAAGGTCCAAAGCCTGGCTTCATTTGACAAAGAAAAATTATCTATTAAATGATGATTTCAAGTAAGGACGGAAACACCAGCAATGTGCTGAAATATATTTCTAAGCAACATGGGCTTAAATTCCAGGAATGCCTTGTATTTGATACTTTGAATGAATATCACTGCTTCCCAACCAGCAGCATGACCGTTTCCAAGGGTAAATATTGTGTTGAGAACTGGCTCCAAATTCAACAATAGTTTAACAGTGGGTTTTGTACGCCTATGTCACATGCATTGTGAGTCATAACTGATAAGCAGAATCAGTAATGACATTAGCATCAATACAATCTTATCAATTTCCATCCTCATAGATCATTGAGATGTCATGATTCAGTGCCAGATATGTGTTTGATACAAACAGCATTGTGTCTGCTTTGGCTAAATTACACTCGCTTGTCCTCCTGGCCTGTGGGAACGTCGTCACGTCCTGTTTACAACCATTTTCCATGTTTACAACTAGTTTTCTGCATTTTTTTCAATGATGGAGGCGCTTGGAGAAGCTTTCGGTGTTGTTGGCAGTCGTGATAGTGGACATTCTTCTAATGATGGCATAGCCCTACGTGGGAGACCAATCAAAAAGGTTGAGATGAAAGCACTTTTCAGAGCCACAGGACTTCTGGTTGTGTTAGGTAGACCTAATATAAATCCATATTGCTAATGGTTATGTACACACAATCCTGATCATGGGTAATATTGCATATTGGGCTAATAAACGTAACACATACAGGAAGCAACGTAGCTGGCATATGCCAACAGGGTGGTAACGCCAGGTCGCAAACCGAGTGACCACTCCCATCTCTGGTAGAATTAAGGAGATTTCTTGTCCCGTGTGAATCGGACATTCATATTACAGACATCCTGTGGTAAACTGACATTAGTCCACATCCCTGTGTAAAACTAATCCTGTCCAAATAGTACTAAAGGAATTTCATGTTCCCCCTCAGCTGTCCAGCCACCGTTGATGTTTATTTAATTCTTACAAAAAGCCACCGATTAGCAAAACCTCTGATATCAGAAGCCCATGTCTGAAATATGTGCACTGAACTGTCTGACAAAGAAATGATGTTAACATTAAGCTGGCTCTAAATGTTAACATGTGGGCAAGCCTACAGGATAATCACACACTCACAACTGTCCACTATAGTCAGTTAATGCTATATAGGCAACATTAGCCTCATGATGTCAAGTCTCATATCTACCTAATCTCAATATACCTGTTGAATGTGTTCTTGTGGCAGTATTTATTTAAAACCTCTCTCCCTTATTATGTTCACACTTTAAACACAACGTTTAGTAATATAACATATGGTGTGCATACAACCCTGTCAGTCAAAATGGCTCCTGGCATAGAACAGATTTTACAAGAGGAACTGACAAATGTATTCATGTATCTTTAGATCATATCTGTGCAGAACAGAGAGCATGTTGGCAAGAGCAGGGCTGGGTCATGAAAACACAGCTTGGGTACCTGGCGTTCTGCCCTGCCGTCCTTCCCATAACCTAGGGCAGCATGAAAAACATGTAGGCTTGTACAGTCATTTGAGGTTGCAGACAGACGCATTAACACCCCTTTTGACCAACAATAACAACGTTCAGCTTGACAATTTGTGGTTTGTGCGTAACTGGTGACGCTACGATGCAGAGCAGCTTCTGCAGACACCAACACAGTCCAGTAGAGGTGAACAAGCTAGCATTTTGACCTCTCACCCACTTTTATTATACTGCCACTCTGCTGTTTATCAACGTTACACTAATGTTATAATACTGCTGCTTGTTAAGAACAAACACGGACAGTAACAATATCTTAAAGCCGCCTACTTAACAAAGAAAGAAACGTGCCTTGTTTACATTTCAACGTCCAAGCTAGCTACAATGCTAGCAGTCCTGTTACCTTTCTGAGGGTCTCCTTTAATGCAAAGTGCTCCTGTGTGTAGATTAAATGGTCAGCCGCGGTCTCTGAGGCCCTGGACGTTGTGGGTTTGGATGACACATTTTCAGACACCGACCGTACACCCACATATGAGGTGAATTTGTAGAAATTACGGCTATTGAGTAGCAGCTTGCACCGGAGAGCCCCTTCGCGCAGCGCCATGACAGTTGTTTGTACGCGCAATGCGCATGCGCACGCTGTTAATATAACCTGCTGTGTGAGTTTTGGTTATTCATTCATTCATTCATTCATTCATTCATCTTCTAACCGCTTCATCCTCTTGAGGGTCGCGGGGGGGCTGGAGCCTATCCCAGCTGACATGGGGCGAGAGGCAGGGTACACCCTGGGCAGGTTGCCAGACAATCATAGGGCTGACACATAGAGACAGACAACCATTCACACCTACAGACAACTTAGAGTTATCAATTAACCTAGTCCCCAAACTGCATGTCTTTGGACCCACGCTGACAGGGGGACATGCAAACTCTGCACAGAAGGGCTCCCACGCCCGGGATCGAACCAGCAACCCTCTTGCTGTGAGGCGACAGTGCTAACCACCACATCACCATGCTGCCCGAGGTTTTGCTCTGTCCTGGATAAAACATTAACCCCAGTGGAAAATTTAAATGTTGTGTTTGACTTACCGTCTGGTTCCGTCATGTGTGGAAACACCGCCATTAAACAAATAGAAGATGGGTAACCCAGTAGTTTTTTTTCTCCTAAAAAAGCAGCACTTACAGTAGGACTTTCACATCTGTTTAAGCAGCGGTTCCCAACAGTGGGGTCACGACCTTTCAAAGGATCACAGTTAATCTGAGGGGTTGCAGAATAAAACAGAAGTGGAAAAACACTTCTGGCACAATTTTTTATTTTATTTTTCTATTTTATTGTGAAATACTGGATAGTTTTACCTCTTGAAGCCTCTAAAAATAAAGGAAATCCTTCACTGAGTCACTGTTAAATCAATCTGCCGAGGGAAAATCACCCTGTGCTGATGTAGGGTGACAGAGGAGTGACAAATAGACATGCTTGAGAGAGAGAAAACACAAGAGGATGTATCTTTACCACAGTGTATGCTACAAAAAGTTAACGATCTCATAAAGATTTATGAGAAGAAAGTTAGGCAACCTCTAAATATACCTGTGTTTCTCTCCTTTGTCTGAAACCTTCCCACAGTGAATGATGGAGACAGGCTGAGTTATAAACAAGCACATTTATTGACAGTTGTTTCTGTTTATGAAACAACACATGGGCCCCGTTTGCTCAGTCTACACCACATGACAGAGAAGCATCACATAATCCTCACCAAATACAATTCTTATTTATTGAGATCATAAGGCTACAAATCTGGCCAGAAGATGGGAAAATGTGAACTTGTGAGGTTTTATATTTTTTTTTCTTTATGAAGTCCCTCTAGTCTTCTCAGTCTGCAAATCCGTTTTATGAGGGGAGGGAGAATGTCCTCTGGTGCTAATCTGAGATATGAACAGCTCCTCGGGTCCGGTCTAGCAGATGACACAGCCACCTTTCTCCTTGAAGGGGTTTTTCTCCTCTGCAATGCCTTTGACGAGGATGTCCTCCTCCACTCCAGCCTGGATGTACTCCTTAATTTCCTCACAGCATTTCGATGTCTAAGGCGACCACACAAAGGTGTTGAGACAGTCTTATCCAGAAATGCTTTTTCATATTTATGCTGTTCCTGGTAGATTTAACTGCACTTTGTTTCATTTTAAACAGGATGAAAATTATTATTTTTTGCGTGTCAAGGACAAGAAATCTGAACAACTGATTTATTCACTGGTATCTCTGATTCATCACTTCAGTGCAAAAATAAATAAATAATAATCAACTTACCAACCACCTCTCCAGTTTAACTTCAATTTTGAGTTGGTTTACTTCCATTACAGCCTTGTCCTTGTCTGTCAGGTCGTCTACATTGATGACCGGCATTTTCTATCAAAAAGAAAACCTTTTTTTTTTAATTATATTTCCAAAATATCCCCCACCATATGACACATAAAAGATCTTAAAGGATTCTCACACTCCACAAAACTCAATTGAAAGAATAGAAATGTACTCACGGATGCTTAAACGGAGCAGTCTTTCACCCCTGAAATCCTGATGAAGAATCCCTCTCCACTCCCTCAATCTGGGTTATAAAGTGATCCGCATAAACAATCCTAATCCGCTAATCTGATTAAAACAAGGCCCCCTGTGATCGAGGTCAGTATCTGAAGCTCACTATCAAACAGGACGGTGAATCACACAGGTGTCTGTTTGGGTTCTTCTGAATTACATGTAAAACAAGGAGCTGTATTTACTGTATATTGCAGATTAAAATTTGGATTTGGGCTGTTTTGACTCTGCTTTTGATTATTGTCAGAAGTGGGTTAAGGGGTGGTGCCTCATGTATCAGGTCACTTTGATAAGACGGCTAATCTGTATTTAGCCTCCACCTGTCAAGGTGGAGACGCATCATTATTCTTCTAAACATGACTGCAAAAGTTTTCCAATAACATCATTAATAACAGATGCCACAAACAAGAATGTGAAACCACAAAGCTACATTTTAATGTGCATTTTTTCACTTAAGTTTTAGATAATGCTGCTTTCAAGTCGAGGGACAGGGACCTTGAGCGTTTTGTGGTGCGAGACTTTACTTTTGCCTCGAAGGAAGAGGTGGCTGCGAGTACTGAGCAACACAAAAACAAAACATAGACCTCAAGGTTTGCAAATGAGACTTTAAGTGAAAGTGTACGTATGTGTGTGCGTGTGTGTGGTTGTGTCAGATCCAGTCAGACGAGTGTGTGTGATGGGAATTTGGCAGGACTGAGCAGACAAGTTAAACTGTGTTAATGTTTCACAAGAGTGTCTGTCTCTTGGAGACAACACAATACCTGCTCTGTGGGAAGATTACAGAAATGCTGGAGGAGGAGGAGGGGGGGGGGGGGGGGGTGTTACTGGATGTCTGTAACCTACATCACCTTCATCATCAGCAGCAGCAGCAGCAGCATCACTCTCAACATCATCCTCATCCTCACTGACCAGTGAAGGCAGAGGAAATTCAACTTCCTCCCTTGTTAATTCACTTACGCTGAATATACCCTTAGTCACTGCATTAACAAATATCACGACGTAAAAACGCTCCTCTGATGTCACTAATGAATTCATCACCACTCTCATCTGGTTGCACTGCTATATGGAAATGAGTCATGCCATCCCCGCCCCTAAAAATCCCCTGGGAAGCACTTCACTCTACTATAAAGCTGGATGTCGCTGGGATGGTCGACAAAGCGGAAAAAGACTGGACTTGGAGCAGACAAAGTTTCACAATGGAGTTTTGCATATTAGCGCTCTTTACCCTTTTCTCCTCGTTTTACAACGTGTTGGCGTTGGCACCTAAAGGTAACCTAAAAGCATGTTTTATCCTATTTTCTTTTGTGTTTTATCGAACTCTTTAAAACACCTAAAAGTCTTGCTTGCCGTCAAATGACCCGCTGCGTGAGACATGTTGGCGACTTTTACGCACAGCACTGATCAAAGCTTAAGTACTGTCTTTTCTCTACGGAGGTTTCGTGTTTCAGTGACAATGAATTTGCTGCTTTCAGGCGTGTGTCTCCTTCAAGTGGACGAGGGACCTTGCAGAGGAGACATCGAGCGCTACCACTACAACACTATCACCCAAAAATGCGAGATTTTCTACTATGGCGGGTGCCAAGGGAACGCCAATAACTTCAGGAGTTACCAGGAGTGCCATAAAACATGTTTCAGAATACCAAGTGAGTTCTCAATGTGATAAGCACGCACTTAATGCCGACCTTGCCCACCTCACCAGTTATTAAAGTGTACTCTGGGTGTGGTTTTTTACACTTTGGGCTTTATATAAAAATGTTCATTTGATTCCACATTTGTTAAAGTGAATTCTCGTCACACTCCAGGATGCTACTTGATCTAACCTCAACTTTAAATTTTGTCTTTCTCCCCCCTCCCACAGAAATTCCCCAAATCTGCAGGTTTCCTAAAGATGAGGGACCCTGCCGGGGTCTCTTTCAGCGTTACTTCTTCAATATGACCACCATGCAGTGTGAATCCTTCTCCTACGGTGGCTGCCAGGGCAATTCCAATCGCTTCCTGGACCTCACCACTTGCAAGGAGTACTGCAGCCCACGAAAAAGTTAGTATACTTATTTACTCTGACGTGCTGCCACTGAGTTCTCCTATACTGTGAAGAAGGAAGAAACAAGCTTTCAAGGTGCAGTTTAGTGCTACTACTGAGACAGAACCTCATACATTCAGTGTGTGAAAACAATCTGTTATTGAGGAAACACAGTTAAAAAAGATATCTCAGCTAAAAGGAAATGATTCAAAGACGATGACTGGTGGTCTCATTGTGCATTGTGTCTTGCTTCACAGATGTTCCCGTGCTCTGCCTGGACCCCGTCGACAAAGGGAAGTGTTCGGCCTCCATTCCTCGGTATTTCTACAACACAGTCACCAAGATGTGCGAGCAGTTCATCTACTCAGGCTGCGGAGGGAGCAGCAACAACTTTGTGTCGAGGCAGAGCTGCATGGACGTGTGTGCCAAAGGTGTGTGAGTGGGGAACGCGTGTTGCGAGCGTGTCACTGTCAACAATGACGCCTGATGATCATTTGATGAGAATTTGTTTAGTTAACGGAGTCATAACTCAGAGCTGATTTGATTATCCAAACAAATTAAAGAACATCTAACTCTATAGTTAAGTTTGCAGTGTATAATTAGACGTAGATGCTATCATACTAATCAGTTGTTATACACATTTTTCATTCCAGGAAGGAAAAAACACACAAGCCAAGGAAAAGGCCGTCGCATGAGACGGAATAGACATAATCGCATCTCTTTCTTGCAGGCGTAGAGGTCTGACACTCAGGGACTCTCACATGGACAAGCCCTTATTGGAAACTCACATTAAATAAACTGATTTTGTTTTGTTCTGCAATTGACGACCAGCTCTTCCTTGTTGTTCCCGGATGAGCTTTAGTGGCACATATACACATCCACTGTATTTGTAATGCTTTATGAGCAATTTCAAATGTGATTTTCACTGTATGCTGTCGATGAAGTTTGTTACTACTGCACTAATGTTCTTTATTCTGTGTTTTGATACTGTAAATGTATTTTTTGTATAAGAAACACCTTATGATCCTGTGATCCTTTATATTTGCCTGTTTTATAAGGACATTTTTTTATAAAGACATATAAAGTTTTATGAAATACTGTGCCATTTTTGTGCTGCTGATTGTGTCATTTGAATAATTAACTAACAAAATGTGTTGCTTACATTTTCTTCAATCACTTCAGTGTTTGCATATAACCTTCAACGGTGTCTTAATAAGTTTTACTAAAGCACAAGCCAAAAAAAAAAACAAGCTTTGCTGCTTCACTCACTTCCTCACAGTCACTTTCACTTCATCTCTAGGCCTTTTCCATTGCTTACTAATGCCGCTGTCTTCCGTCCTTATCTGGTAATACTTTGCAAGGCACTCAAGCCTATCTTGGCTGCTTCAGCACAGCCTTGAATCAGGGAGGAGGTAATCATAGCGCAGCAAGCACGGCCGTGGTGGGTTCATTAGGACGTTTCTGCATGTCTAGTGGAGAGGAAACTGCAGGTTTACAAAATGTGAATCATGAGCCTCCGACAATGTTCTCAGCAATTATAAAGCAGTTACAGTGACATACACAATTATAAGTACAAACGGGGATGCATCCATGCACAAAGCATGATAAGCTATATGCATATATAGTTTCTCCCAAGCTCTTAGTGAATAAGCTTTTCCTTTGATCAATAACACCAGTTTACTCAGATAATATGTACCGCAGGAGGAAATAAATTGTGACGCCATTAAGGAAAAGATGCTATTAATTCCAAGGAGAATATCCTGACTGTCCTAAATCTCTGCTTTGGTCCATCTCCTATAACAGTTAAAGCGCTGTGTGATTTTTCAAACAATAAATATTTATGGAAGGTATCAAAGGAAACCGTTCACCCATCTGGCTCAGCTATAAATAGCGGTAAAAGGTAATACGTCTGGCTAGGCCCTCTGCTATTAAGAACCAATGCTAAATCATCTACTCGATAGCGATATGGGAGATAGGGTGTCATCCTAACAGTGTCTGCTCAGCCTCTCAAAAGCCACATCATCTTGAAATCATCACTGGTGGCTTTGGGGAATTGAGGTTGAGCTTTTTTTGACCTCTTGCTCCCTGAGATAAACTTTCTCTGCTTGAACTTTCCAATCACTGAAAATATGAGTAAAATCAAAGGGTGTGGAAAGCAGAAAAGCAGAAGAGGCATGTTAATTTCATCTAGTACAAGTCAGTGGTTGTACATGAAAATTAAGCATGATGCAGTATGAGATATAAACTATTTTTATGTTGCAGAAGATACTAAAACTGACCATTACGGTTACAGATCTTGTGTTTTCAGCGCAATTACAACATATTTGTACCTTTTTTTTTAATCACCCAAAGACATGACAAATGTTTGAGATGGTACAAATAGACACAGCTGGTTAACTTTTAATTATAACAAAGCTCCGTCTTGGAGCATTAATGGATGGCAATATAATACTGACTGCAAAAGATCTGGTTCAGTACAGAGGGCTGGAGATGAATTGATCCTGCTCTGGTTATTTCATTAGCCACAGAGCATTAGGCAGGGTAATTTTGTCTCTCATTCTCAATGGTGATTAATGGACGTTTACATTGAAGCACACTTCTCGTTTTATAGGAGATTAATTCACTGCAGGATGACCGTTTGCCAGACTGTGATACTGTTTTGTATTTGTGCTTTTCAAAAGTTATCAAATTAAAATTCTGGTTTTAAAAAAGATATATGTGTAAAGTGTGTTTAGTGTGGTGAAAGACGTACTCAGATCCTTTTCTTAATTAAAGTTCTGCATTTGAAATTCTACAAGTACAAACCAGCAATTGTACTTAAAGCATCACAAGTAGAAACGGCCCCTTTCAGCATGTTAAATTACGGAGCCTTTAAGTTTTGTTTATGCACACAATATCTTAATTCGCACTAATGACTAGGTGCAACAAGATAAAGAAATACATTTTTTAGGACTTAAAGCGCTCTATTGTTTGTTTTGTTGTGGGGTAATTTATAACTATCAGTTGTATAAGTGCAACTCCAACCTGAGTCCGTCTAATCAGGTATGTGGGGCCTTTAATCTGCAACAATGCATCATATTTAATAAGTTTGTATATAAAATCAAAGTAGTGACTAGCTACAGAGGTTAAATGAATGTAGTAAAGTAAAAAATACAGTATATCTTTCTGAAATGTCGTGCAAAATGGATATACTTGAGTACAGTACAAATACCCCAACACCTTCCTGAAGTACAATGCTTGAGTAAATATACTTAGTTACTTTCCACCACCGATAGCAGTTATTGAATTCACTGTCAAGCACCAAATACTTGCTGAAGAGAGTGCTAATTAAACACTTAACATGACCCCAAGCAAGCATACACTGCTTTCACAGTAAGCTGCATGATGGAGATGCCCCCTAGTGGCAGATTCACATATCTAACAATACCCAGCAGAGGCATCTTTGACAGTACGTGTACACAATATAAATACCCTCTATTTACTTGTATAAACAAAACAAAATAAAACTATTGTATCATGTAAAACCTAGGAGTAAATTAGGTGGTTTCTTACTGCTTTAATTAAAATAGTAAACTGCAGGTAGGCAACAGACTTTGCAGCCACCTGTAGTCACTATATGTTTCAGAGCACTGGAGCAACCCACGCCATGCAGCTCAGGTGTTGACTCAGCGGAATTTATTCTACTACAATCTGCTTCTGTGGGTGGATCTGGTTTGCTGAATTGACTTCTGCCTCTTCAGAGTGCTCTCACAGCGTTGGCAGCACGGAAATATAAAAACCACCGGGTGAGGATCCAGCTACATGGTTTACAAGTTTCCTCTCTCTTTCTTTGGCAAAGCACCAACTTATCTTGTGTTTCTCATCTAAAAGAACTGATACTGGAAGATGGTGAAGCTTGAAAATACAACTTGAATATTTTAAAGACACAGTTCCTGCTATACATCCTCGGTTGATATATTATTTTTGCTTTAGACTGATCAATCTTGTCCAGCGTGCAGTGTCCCAGATGCCAGAAACAGGAAATCCATTATAGCTAGTTGTGATATTATCAGTAAACTAAACAGCCCTGTCTATAGAATGATTGGTAACTTTGTTGTTCAAGCTTATTTAACAGGATGTGAGCACTCCTGAATGTTGATGCCAATAGAAACAGATCTCATTAGGTTTAAATATTTCTTTCTACATTATCTGAATGCACTAAATCAGCGGTTTATAAACCAGTTTAAAGCAGGTCAACCAAAGACTGATTTTTGTCCCTTATAATTTAAACAACTGCTGCAACCACACACATGCATCCACATGTTCCTGCCCTTGTTGACAAGGTTTCACACAAGGAGTAGACCCAAACACACGACTCAATGACACAAGGGCTTTTCAAAAACACAGTCTTTGATGAAGACGGCAGGTAAAGGTGAAACAGTTACCAAAAAGGGCAAGGCAGAGTGGAAGTCCAAAAACAGCAGAAGTCACAACACTGGGAACCTGACCTAGCAGAGCTACTGAGACGAACTGGCACTGAGAGGAGGGAGTACACAGACTTTAAATACATGAGGAGAGGGAAGACAATGAGACACAGGTGCAACACATTAGTGCGGGGCAGGTAATCACACAGGAAGTAATCTGAAACGAGTGGAGAGTAGACAAAATAAAACAGGAAATGCAGAATTGAAATGAGAGGACAAAACTTGACAAGACATGACACATGTCTGTAGCACAGTGATGCCTCCCTACAGCACCCGGTTTATGAGTTATAAAAGAGAATGTGGCAAAATGATGTGTGTGTGTGTGTGTGTGTGTGTGTGTGTCTGTCTGTCTGTCTGTCTGTCTGTCTGTCTGTCTGTCTGTCTGTCTGTCTGTCTATCTGTGTGTGTGTGTGTGTGTGTGTGTTTCTATAAAATTCGGTATGTCAATTAATTTAGAAGATATACGCCCTTTCTTATAGGCCACTCCCACTGTCCCCTATCCTTCTAGCCAGTTGGCGTGAACATAAACACACACACACCTGCACTTGACGTTCATGCCAAATTCTCAGCCTTCTAGGTGTAAACCATGGCTGCCAAAGTGCAGGGAAAATTTTGTGGACTGACCGACCTACGGACAGAGCGAGCTTTCGAGCAGCTGGGTGCAGCCAAAAAAAAATCTACATGTCAAAATTCACAGAATTTCACGAGGAAAAAAACAAATATTCGGAAATATATTATAATAATATTATCATTATGAATTGATAAATCTAGTGGAGAGGTAGCGGAGCTAAAACTTCTGCTGTGCCAAGTGTGTAGGAGAATTACGGTGATCGACACGTGAACACAAATGGTCCACGGTCCAAGAACATGAATACACAAATGGCCCATTCTAAGGTAAGGAAAACACAACACTATTTATTTTGGCGGCACGGTGATGCAGTGGTTTGTCACCGCACAGCAAGAAGGGTCCTGGTTTGCACCCAGGGTGGGGGAGCCCTTCTGTGTGTTTTGTTTTGGTCTGTCTCTTTGTGTTAGCGACCTGTCCAGGGTGTACCCCGCCAATGTCAGCTGGGATAGGCTCCAGCCCCCCCGTGGAAATGAAGGTAATTATAGACTAATCAAAACATAGTTATGAATATTATATTTCCTTTTAGCCAATAGATGTCCCCTAAATCCCACACACTGAACCTTTAATTACCTCTTGACCCATTAGATTTATTTTGCAGTACTTACACTGCTGCATTAAATCACAGCCTCTGTGTTGGAAGGCCAAACCTGCTGACAGGAACTGAACTCTGGCCAGAGGAGTGACATACTGCATGCAAATTTGAGTGAATTTTTATTTTAAGATTCATTCCTCGTCTGCCTGAGTTTGGTCTTTTTAAACTGTAGACCAAACATGTCACGCCCCGACATGGCATCAGAGTTTCCCCAACATCCATCACCCTCTGTCGGGTCAAATGGAACGTCTCAGCGCCGTCTCCCACACCTTCCCCTCACACACCTAAGATTGATGCGTCTGGTGATGTGAATCTGGGCTGTTCTTCACTGTCCATCTGGCTGCCAAACACATGTAGCGGTTGTATAATTAAACAAGTCAGGCAACTCCATGCTTCTGGTTCAAAGGTGTTTGGGAGGCCTTCACAGGTAATCAGTTGCTTCTCAAAAAATTGCAACAGGAAGACATCTATGTGTGTGTTGCCTGTGCATGTGCATGGACTAGAGGTTTACTAGTCATTATGGTCTCGCCTCTACAGTCCTGGTGTAATTTCACCCTGCCTTGGCTCTGGTTGTGGTGTGGTGATTAATTTTTGAGGTGAATACTAATTTCGGCTTTTTGGTAACCCACTGTAAAGGAGTAAGAAATTTTGTTTAAACAAAATACTGACCACATCCTACCCTCTGTCCACAGGTCTTTACTGTAACAATCATATTGTTTGACAAGACCAAGTATTTCGACTCATAGCTAATAAATAAACTTTTACATTTACCCTCCTGCAAATGTGCCAGAATTCTTTTTTCTTTTTTTTTTTTTTTTTTAATCAAGGTTTGGAAGATTAAAAGCGATTTGAGCAGAACAAACAAATACAGACGCCTATTTTTACCTAAGCCTTGACGATGATTTCTTTTTCTTACGGCACAGTTGAAAAACGCTGAGATGAAATGAATAAAAAAAAAGATTTCAATCTGAGCTGGAGCCTTTTCTCTTTCCTCTCTGCCTGTATGCTTCAATTATCAGCTTCCCAGAGGTTCAAGACTTTATATCAAGCTCCCATTCAGCAGTCCTCTGCAGGCTTGGCACCGTGACACATTGGCACAATTGAATTTGCGGGCTAATAATGGGTTTATAAAATATACTGCATTTAGGAAAGCTGACCTACCACATGCTGCCCATGAAGGGGTTGAAATGGAGAGCAGTCCCTGAATAAGCAGGTTGTACGCAAAGCGAGCGCGAAGAAACAAATCTGTTTTCTCTGTAATCCGCTGCAAACTGGATATATTTTTTGTGAATGATCAAGATTATGAGCAGACACTTATTGTGCTTATTGCAATACACATGTATGAGAACGATATTAACCAACTGATCACACTGCTAAGATAATAACTTTAAACCAAAGTTACAGTATTGCCAGTCATTGACCCTGATTGATGTCACGCCCACAAGAAAAACCTTGAAATGAAAAACCATTTAATTCACACACAAGACACACAACCTGGCAGCAAAGTATCCATTAAACCTGTGCTTCTCGGGGGCAGCCGAAACAAGCTGTAAACACAACACTGACATTCAGTGTTATCACCTTATAAAGTTGAAATGGCAAACTTGTTAGTTGCTCAGTTACACGTCCCGCAGGTATAGAGTGACATTATCATTCAACTGGAGTTGTGTTTCTGGCCATCTGTTGAATGTAATTACAACATTCACACTTCTCTTAGTTCTGTTTTGCTCTCCATCAGCTCCTGAGGGAAATATCCGTCTTTTTAGTGGCGACACGCTCCATTATTTTCACCAGTTGCTAGCTTTGTCAGTGTGCTCTGGGGCTGGGCAGGTAGCCAGTGGTGCTCCTAGAAAATTTTTCATAGGGCCGGTCAGATGGGGCCGCTGGAAAGCAAATAAAACGACAACTGAATTACAGATATTTGCTTATGTTGTTGAAGGATATAGACGAGTTGAAAACTATGTCAGTAGGAGAGTTAAGGAATCACTTTGGTTTTGATGTTTCTTTGCAGTTTGAATGTGCCATGCAATCATTTTCCATTATTGAATAATCGGCTGATTATTTTCACAATTAATTGCTTAATCATGTAGTCTACAAAATGTCAAAAAAAGATGAAAAACGCTCATAACAATTTCCCAGAATCCAAAGCGATGTCTTTAGTTTGTTTCTTCTGTCCAACCAGCAGTCCAAAACCCAAGATTCTTTAGTTACATTCATAACTGACAAAGACAAGCAGCACATTCTCACATTTAAGAAGTTGAAACCAGCAAAAATTTGACTATGTTGCTTGAAAAATGACTGAAACAATCGACTTATCCTAACTGATTATTCAACCCAATGTTGCAGCTCTCCTATAAAGACATGTTACACCTAGTTCACATTACACGATTTTCACCCTGATTGTGCGTCGCGGAGACTATCGCAGTCTTTTTAGTGTTCATACTGCCAACTGTGTTACGACCTGTGTGTGCACACCACAAGATTTGTCCACCGAGCCCTCGTCAACAGAGCCCCAGATAACGGGGTGACGTCACCAAACTTGGAGACGACACATCGTAAAGGCATGGATATTCTTCCCAGTGTTGAATCAGATCTGCCTCCAGGGCCTGGATCCAAACACAACGCGCTCCCCGTGATCCTGTGGATGCTGCCATTGTTGTTGTTGCTTGCTGGCTTGTCAGTGTTGCCAGATCTTGGGAGAGAAACAAGCAACCAGGGCTATGGAAACAAGCCCAAAAGAAGCGACTGTCATGTGTTTAAATAACCTTTTAGACGGATATATATAGAGAAAGGTGACGTTTAGAGAGCAAGCCCAAATAAGCAACTCCACTTTAGAAACAAGCTCAAAGTCGCGGCTAATCAGCGGCTAATAACCTGGCAAGTGGCAACCCTGAGGCTTGTCCTCCTCACTGTTCTTCCGTCCTCCTGCGTGCTGACGTGGGACGTATCCCGCCTCTCATTGGCTGATGCTCTTCATCAGTCGTGTCAGACTTCTCCAGCTTTCTAGCATGCCAGATATCCAGTCCCAGTCACAGACGAGGGGGCGACTTGCTCGTAGGCTTGTTCACATATGAGGACTCGTCCTGGCAGACTATCTGCTGACTCACCTCCGACCCAAGGCGGCTCTCAAGATCCTCTGCGACGTCAAAATCGCAGGGAAAATCGTGTAATGTGAACAAGGCTTTAGATGTTCAATGTTCTTCAAATAGGCTAGTTGTCACCCCTTGGCGGCTCTAGGTAAGCTACAGTGGGTTAACGAAAGTTTTTTGCCAAAAACAGCCGTCTTTGATAGCTGGAATTGGAGATAATATTAGTGACAAAGAACCAAAACGCTAGTGTTTTGATACATTGTTAATATCAAAATATTGGTTATAGCAGCTTTAATTTTCAACAAACTTTACCTGAAACAGAAAATCATAAATGTGTCTTCAATAATGCACAGCTCAATATTCCCTGGAGCTGAGCAGCAGAGAGAGACTAAAGTAATTATGTCAGCTAGAGACAAATTGTGGCGCTGCTCCCCAGGAGCCGACGACGACAGCAACCATGGTGATTTCACTGGGATACGGGCACATTTCCTGATTCACTGCTGGAGGCCTTAAAAGCAGACATTTATGAATGAAATGTCACAGAAAAAACACTCAGTGAACCCACAGAGTCTGCCAAGAATTCAACACTGAAAAGCGGCACCACGATGACATCGTCTATTCATTCATCAGTCAATAAAGTTACCATTAGAGAGCATGTTTGTACAAAATCAATGGAAATACACAATGTTTGTGGTTTATATTAGGCTTTGTTTTCTAATTAGGAATTAGGTGACCACTGTTAACCTGCATCCAACATGAGCTGTCTTTTACTGAGCATAATTAGCAGAAGTACACCACCATCATCTTTAACCCTCAACACACACAATTATTCCAGCCTCATTTGTTGTTCCTCAGTTCTCCAAGATAAAAAAAAATAATCAAATCCCTTTATGCCAGAATGTGATGCAGTGACGTCCTATTAAATTCAGACTGTGCACAGACACTGGCATCAAACTCGTGGCCTTTTGTCCGGCATCATTATCCTCCACATTCACATCACACCATGTTCCACAAAACAGCTCCATTCTCCTCATTGATCACTCCACCTTCCATCATCACCACAACTGACCATGATGAGGGGATTCATCTGAGAGGGCTTGCTTGTTTTTTGTGGAAGTGTCCTCTAACCACAATATCATCCACAGCACTGCTTCAAATATGGCCAATCAAATAAGGTGTTGCATGTTCAGAATGAGTTTTACAAAAGATTAGGAGGTCGTCTGTGCGTCTGTCGTCTATCAGTCCTAACCAAAAAAAAAAAAGAATTGATTTTTCCCTTGTCTAAAAATTAGCGCTACTGAAAGTCACGTTCTTCATTATGTAACATGATTTAGGGTTCATGTAATTAACTCATGTGCGCACACATGCATGTCATATGTAGCTGACAAGGGCAATGCTGTTTTCACCTTGGGAAGATGATTAACATTTCCGAGTAGATTGTGTTTGTCCACTCCTCTCCTCCTGCCGGGTGGTTGTTCTATCTTCTTGCTGGTTTGAAGGCAGCACTGCTTGTTTGCCGATCCCCTGGCTTTAGCGATGACAGCCTCATCATGGCTTTCACTGTTATAATGTGTTATAAGTATGCAGCAACATGTCCGCCACTAACTTGTCTGTGTGTGTTTGTGTGTGCATATGCGTGAGATGAGGGCAAATGAGTGGTAAATTTTGGGGATGGATGGAACTGTAAACAAACAGCTGATTGTGTTGTAATAAAGTTTAGAGAGAGGGTTGTGAAACAAAACGACAAAAAATTAGGGACACTTCCTGTTTTTTAAGTACTCCTGAAGGTGTTGGTTCCCACAGATGTGTAGGAGGGGGGTAAAGTTACATAGGCTGGGTTTCGGAAAAGAGCGTTGTCATGTTACGCACTTTTCGTAACGTTAGTATGTCAAGTTCATTGGTTCGATATAAGGAAAAGAATCACGGTTGGGTGGTGTCATGCTACGTACTTAATGTAAAGTCCGTACTGAACATAAAGCTACATGAGTTAGGTTAAAGAGAGTAAAGTTATTTGGGTTAGGTTTAGGAAAAGAATCATTGTTTGGGCATTGTCATGTACTGAATGTAAACTTCCGTACTTTTCGTAAAGTTTGTATGTTAGGTTTAGCAAAAAAATCATTGCCATTGTCACATTACACACTTGTGAGTTAGGTCAAGGAGAGTAAAGTTATTTGGGTTAAGTTTAGGAAAAGAATCATATTTGGCGTTGTCACGTTATGTACTGAATGTAAAGTTCCGTACTTTTCGTAAAGTTCGTAGGTCCGATATAAGGAAAAGAATCATGGTTGGGTGTTGTCACATTATGTACTGAATATAAAGTTCTGTACTTTTTGTAAAATTCGAATGTTAGGTTTAGGAAAAGAATCGTGGTTGGCATTGTCACATTACCTACTTACGGTAGAGTGCATACTTAACGTAAAGCTACGTGAGTTAGGTTCAGAAGAGTAAAGTTATTTAGGTTAGGTTTAGGAAAAGAATCATGGTTGGGCATCGTAATGTACTGAATGTAAAGTTCCATACTTTATGTAAAGTTCGTAGATTTGATAAATGAAAAAGAATCATGGTTGGGTGTTTTCATACTCTGGACTTAATGTAAAGTTTCACACTTAATGTAAAGTTACATACGTTACGTTACGTTCTCTCTTCATACCGCTTCCTTTTGTACTACTGTTAGTGCATTTGTCATGCAATCTCAGCATTTATAATTAATTGTCTGACTACCAAGCATCACATTATGGGGGCTCTAATAAGGAAATCACCTGCTAGGTGAGTGCTATGTCCTCTCAGTGATCGTCATTTTTTATTTGCGTCATCATACAACAACACGTCTAAAAGACAGATCAATAATAATATCCTCAATTTAAGACTTAAACGACAATTCCATTTCAAATGTGCAGAAAAACCTGTAAAGATGATAATTGTTTATTGGACAGCATCTGGAAACAACTCATCAGTGGTCCAGTGGAAACTTTGGTCTGAAGCTTTGTTGAATAAATAAAGAGCGCGGGTGTTTAATTCCCATGCTGACGTGAATAAACAGCAGTAATGACACCCAGCACGATGAGTTTGAGCTCCTGTCAGTTCTCAGTTTTCAATGATAGTCACATTTGAGAAATATTTGTGTTACAACTTCCTGTTTCCATCATGCCTGTATTATGGTCATGATGTATTTCAGAGGCCCCACTGTTGATCATAATGCCACTATAAAGTCTACATATTCAACGTCCTGTTTAGGGTCACTCTTTGGTTGAGGTCAGGCTTTAAAGTCCACCTACATTCAAAAATGTGCTCTGCTTATTGGTCCTTCACTTGATCTTTGATCTTCACTGTACAACGTTTGACACTGAAACTGTTTTCACATCCGCCTGCTGAAGAATTATCTCCATGTTCAACTTAAAGGAGCTGTATGTGCCATTCAAAGAATCTCTTTTATTTCAGAGTCTGGGACACTCCAAGATACTGCAAGATACTGAACCCCCAATTGCTCTGTGCAAGTGATCGGTTAACAGCAGGTGGCAGATGGGACCTTGTATGGTAGCCTCGGCCGCCAGTGTATGAATGTGTGTGTGTGTGTGTGTGAATGGGTGAGTGTGATGTATAAAAGCAATTTAAGTGGCTGGAAGACTAGAAAGGCAATATACAAAATGCAAGTCCATTTACTGTTCCAGTAGCTCTGATTACAACACACACACACACACACAGGGAGGTGACTTTGTTCTAGGCCTAGTGGTTACTCAAATATATCTTGACATAAAAAATAGTGGTTACTGCTGCTGCGGTCTTATAAGTTTAGTTCAAGCTGACAGCACCTACTGAATCGCTGGCTACGACATACGATACAGTAGCTTCCCATACTGAGTGTGCAAGGATGCTGCATGAGTTATTACTTCTCCAGCTGCGGTATACTGTGGTGTGTCTGTATGTGTTTGCTAGCTGCTAGGTTGCTCATCCGACAGCTGCAACTCGACCACTATTTCCGTCCATGCTTTGTCCTTCTTGATGTGATCATGGGAAGAGCTGGAGGACACATCATACAGGCAATGCTCGACAAGGTTTTCCTCCTTACTGGAATCCCGCACATTTCTTTTAGCATGTTTTGCCTCCATGGGAAGCTGCTATTTGACTGTTTGTTTGGGTTTAGCACAAGTGCGTCATTTCATACTGCATTTCTATTGGCTGGCTGGTAGATGTAGGTCATAACAGCAGGCACACGGTGAGATGATCATCCGCAAAACTGTGACAAAAGTCATCCCTGAACCTCTCACTGCTTGATGTAGGACCAACGTTTTAGAGCCACGTCCAAAGACATCGCTACTTTTCTTTCACCATCTTTCATCTCAGACAGCCCAAAATTGCAAAAATGTATACCAGGCTTAAAAGGTGTCCTGTGGAGTTTGCTTTTAAACAAACAAAAGTTATGTTTACAATTAGTATTACTCACCAAAATGCGAAGTCTATAAGGTGTGTCGAGTGCATTCCCCTCCTCAACAGCATTGCTTACATCCATGTTTATTAGCTTGCAGCCTTCTTCTGCCCTGTCTTTAGTGCTGCATTGCTGTATATTTGGGCATGTTACTGCCACCTGGTGATCAGTTGATTGTTTAAAACCCCACAGAGGACCTTTAAATCTGGCTTTCACACAGATTCATGCTACCTACAAGCATGAGTTTGTTACATCACAACCAGAAGCCAATCATGGTCCAATATGCAACTTAAACAAGTGTGATGTGGAGATTTTTCGGTGAGGTGGGAGACATCTTGAGTCCAGCAGGTAAAAAACTAAAATGAAAAATTTGTTAATATTGCATTTTATTTCAATCAGGGGAAATGAGTGAATGGAAATGTAATAAATTTAACAATAAAATGTGGTGGGTCTTTGAGGTTATCTGCAGAGAGACAGCAATAAGCCAACTGACACAATCTGTTGTGCATGACCTGACACTGTGACTACTGGACTATAAGGTGTAAGGGGAGGTTTGATAAGCCTGTGGTGGTTAGATAATCCGTTTGATAAAGAAACAATTAATTATGTGATCTGTCACAAAACGTTTTTACCATTATCTCTACTGTATATCAGAGATAACCATATATTTATATAAAGAGGTCACTCGAATATCAGCTGCGAGAGGAGATTAGAAAATAACAGCAAAGTCATTTGAAAGTCAAACTGAGCTGTGTCACATGACAGCCCACATTAATTGTCATTATAGTGTTAGTTTGAATACAGGAGTCCGGATGAGTGTCCAAACCGTGCGCACACAGGCTGTGGAGAGGCTGCCTCCCCTTAGCTGTGTGTGTCTGCAACACACGCACAGAGGAGATAAGGCGAGGAGGAGCTCCACCACCTCACGCTCGTCCGCGTAAACGGGAGGCAGTTAGACGCACTTGGATTACCGGGCAGTCAACTGTCACCGCTCATAACGGCTTCAGACCGGCGCCCTGCCCAGCGCTCCTCACCGCGCGCTCCGCCGGTCATTAATTCATCTCATAAAAACGACAGACACCTGGGCGCAGCCGCGGCAGCAGTAGCTTGTGATAGATTTTTTTTATTATGGGTTTTATCTACGTGGATGCAAAAAAAAAGTTTTTTATTGACGCTGCGTTAAATAGGAGCGCAGAAGCTGCGAGTCCGAGGAAGGACGACACCGGGCTTCTGTGAACCTCCTCAGCATCTGTTTCTTTCACTGGGGCTGCTGTTTGTAAAATCTGAAGTAAGGTAAGTCACTGACTGCGGGTTTGATCGTTAACTTATTTAAGTAACTGCTGAAGATCAGTCAGCTGAGGGGATCACATTTTCTGCATGTCTGTCAGTCAGTTTAAATCCCAATTTGCCTCATTTTGTGTCACATTTTGAGGACTGATGGAGGAGAATCCGCTTCTCTTTGCACGGGATGACCGTGACTGTTGACGCAGTGTGAATTGGATTTCCATTTTCTCGTGTTTATGCCGTAAAAGGATTATTATTATGCAGCCTTTAGAAGAGGTGTTAAATCTAACTAGCAGCTTAAATCCAGATTATTTTAAGCAAGGGAGAAACTGCAGAATGTGACTCATACTCATGTGCTGTACAGTTGTCTATGCTGGCATATGGCTGAAAAACTCAAATAAAGGCTGAGAAGAGTCCTCTGTATATTTAGAATTGAAATGGGTGCATGCATTATGCACATAGCAAATGTTATTCAGTGGTTTGGAGCTTGTCCTGAAAGAATTCTGGGGGATGCAATGATCCAAATGGGATTTAAAATACATTAATACTCAGGAATACCATCAACAACTAGTGCAGAATACTTATTTGGGAATCAGTGCCAATGTATAGAGATTTTCAATAGTGGAGAACAAACTGCGCACATAAGGCAGCCTGGCTTCTTCTACTCCCTTTTTGCAACCAAAGAGAAGTGAAAGGGTGTGTTACAGATGAGACCTTTACGTCACACATGCACACACTCACATTCACAAACAGGACACACACACGCATGATTGTTTTGTATCCACAAAGGCTCCTGCTTCTCCTCAAAGAAATTAACAGAAGAAAAAACAGAGAGGCATCTGTTACGTTCCCAGCAATAAACACAATTCTACAAGCTAATAAATACACACCAAGACACACATGAAAAAGAGCAACTGCACAACAGTAGACATGCATACACAGATTAAAGGTCAGTGCCTGCAACCTTTCTGCACTCGCTGTATTAATCAAAACGCCGCACTTAAAGGACACGCCATCTGTGCAGAGGGTGAGCTGCTTTCTGCCTTGCTCTCAGACGGAACTGTTGACTTTGCATGAGTTATATATTTTCACGAGCCAAATCCACCCAGGACTTCTTCTCTCTTCTTCTCTCTCCGTGAGAATTTTTGACACCGCTTTAAACCACCGCTCATGCATTCGCCCTCATATTGATTATATTAGGAAATTTGTGGAGAAGGAAAATAAGCATTCCTTCATGGACCCACCGGCCCGCAAGCCGGAAACAAAATAAGCCAAAATCATCGGCGAATGCTGCGAGCCTCAATTCAGTCTCCAGTAGTGGCAGAAACAGAGCAGAAAGCTGAAGTGCATGCCTTGAAGATGTCTGCGGCTAAGTTGGGATTCTTCTTGTAGGAGATTCCTTTGTGTTTACGTAACCATGTTTGGAGTAATGGCATGTGTCATCTGGGTGGTTTATTAGAGGCAATGGTGAGTGAAGCTGATATGACTGTGAGGAACGAGGGCTTCTCAGCACGTACTGATACACTGTGCGGTGCAGACAGGAATAGCATCAGACACAGTGAGGTTGTCAAAGGAAGAGAGAGAGACAGAAACAGCAGAGAATGAGGAAGAAAGCAATGAAGAGATTTGTGCCGACAGGCAGGCTGAGATACGTACACAGCCCTGCAGTGACTTTGGGCTGGGTTGGAATCGTGTCTGGCTGCTTTTCTGAGTCTCCGAGATAAGTTTGTCATTCATCATCCCACATGCTGTCTGTCGGTCTGGTCCGAGACGGGTGAGCGGCTGAGCCAGCGAGCGGCAAATTTGCTTCATGTTTGAAGGGACAAGAGGTCTGAGAGAGGTCTGCGTGAAAAGATGAAGGAGGAAAGTCAGGCCTATAGAGGGACACTGTGCATCAGATTCAAAAACTGTGTGCGAGATATCAATGGTCCTCAAGTGTTTGAAGGACGGCTTTTAAAGCTTCACGCTCCAAATGACAGACAAGTGGATGAGAGGGGGAGATGCACACTCATGCAGCCTCTTTGTGCTTTTGTATCTTTTTTTGGGGTTTTGGACCATAACACTCCTGTATTGTGCAGCGCTGAGGCCAATTGCCATGGGAAAACACTGCATGAGTGCAAAAACACAAACGTACACACTTGCACGCACAGCTTCTGTCTCCTTCCCTGTCTCCCACATCCACCCACTTGCGCACACACAGAGTCATGTAATTGAGACCCATCACTCAAGGGAAGGTCATCAGACGATCCACAGCTTGTTCTTATTCCTCGATATTAATCAAGCTAATGCTCCATGTTTTATTCATGGGTACATGCTATGACCCAAAATGTCACTCTTTCTCTCTGCCAGGGCATCGCAATTGTCGTGTTCATGAACAAGACGCTCAATTTACTCCTAAGGACTAACAGTGGTGCTTATCCTGCTGCACAGCACACCCTTGGCAAATCAGAGGAATTGAGAGTGATGTGAATGAACATGATTGTGGTCCAGAGTTGCCAGTGTGGAAAAGCCATTTCCTTTGACCCCAAGCTGTTTCAAGATTGTCGGATGATGTGATCCTGTCACGCAGTTAACTACTTACATTGGCTGTGCTTAACGTTTGGAGCAACTGCAGAGTTTGGAATCACACTGAAATATCGCACATTAGAGTTCTCATGCTAGCAAGCCACACACCTGGCTCATGCAGGCGCGAGGGTGTGGCTTAACCTTTTCCATTACATAATAAATAGGAGTGTGTTGTCAGAGCCAGAGGTCAGCCTTTACGTCTTCATTTCAAGCTACCAGAGACATACGGCAGCACACATCTGGGTCTGTATAAAATAATAAAGACATTTAAAGAGTAGCAACACACGCTGAAGTTGACTTTGCTGAAACTATTGAGCAAGCTGGACTGGTTATAGGGTGCCATTAAAGTTAAGTGTTGCAATATGTGCAGTGCAGCTGGAGTCGTTCTGCAAAGCTCTGTCCATCTTTCATGTTCAGTTCTCTGCGTGAGTCAGATATGAACTTTATTCGGGCAAATGCTCTTGTTCGTGATTTTCCATGAAGACAAGGGGATCTGCTGTTGTAAAATTCAATTTCACAGTCATCTGCTGCAGTTATCTCTCCCCCAGTAAAGCTGTTTACCAAGTGCAGGTGGCTGGATGAGCAGTTCTAGAGTAATAGGACCTCGCTACTGATTTGTGACTGAACTCACCGGAGACTCCAGGAGAGAGACACACGTGAAAATAATGAAACAAAAGTGACTGTTGATGGATTTTATGCAGTGATACATCTCATGTACAGTGCTGCATCTACAGCACTTGATATACTATCAATAGGTGGTGCTAGAAGTGAGTAAATGGCTGATGGCTTGGTAAATACAGGGCTGCACAACAGAGACAGCACGAGTACATGGATGGATCACTAACGGGCCCAAAGTGTCAGGGGGCCCCCTGGACTTCACCTGCAAACTGTCACTCAAATTAACACGTAGACCAGAAAGAGATTTAAAATGAGCACGACAAGATGAAAAGGAACTACAGAGAGACACAAAATGACTAGAAGGAGAAACAAAACGACCTAAAAAGACATATAAATGTCCCTCAAAGAAACACAAAATGACAACAAAGACATGGAAAGAAATGACAGACACACTGAATGACCAAAAAGACACAAACATACCTCAAAGAGACAGAAAATGACTAAAAGAGATACAAAGGAACTACAAAGAGACACAAAGCAACTACACAGAGACACAAAATGACTACAAAGAGATGCAAATGAACTACAAAGAGACACAAAGCAACTACATAGAACACAATATGACTACAAATAGACGCAAAGGAACTACAAAGTGACACAAAATAACCAAAAAGACACCAAATATACTCCCAAGAGACACAAAATGACCTCATAGACATAAAAAGGATAACAAAGAATCGCAAAACAACCACAAGGACACATAACATAACCACAAAGAGAAACAAAACCACAAAAAATGCTACCAGCCACACAGAGATGCAAAACAACAACATAAAGAGTCAAAGACGCCACAAAGTCTGTGTCTCTCTACTATCTAGGAGAGGTGGTGGGGGCCTTTTGCATATCTGTGCCCAGGGGGGCAATTGTCTCATAATCCGCCCATGCATGCTCTGTGTGTGTCTGAAAAACACAAATACACACACAGATGTTCCTTACTGAAAAATGCCTTTGTGTCTCTGCCGACATGTGAAATCTCCCGCCCGCTCTAATACCTGAATTCAATTTGCAGCGCCGCTACTCAAGATGCTACAGCTGCACAGCTAATAGCAAAACGTGCTCCCTCACTTCCTTGATCGATTGAATGCTCCCTATCTGAAATCATGTTGCATTTGTTAGCGGAGCAGAGGAACATGCAGTCCCATATCAGATTGTTATTATTCCTACAGTGTTCATCTTACAAATTTACCTTATCGTCATAAAAAAACACAAACGTAAAAAGCAATTTGTCAAACAGGTAAAATAATATGTGCTGGGGTTATTCTAACCTAATGGACTGTTGCTGTTTTAAATGGTGAGGTAGCTCATTATCCAATGGCTGTTAGTGTGTGCGAAGGACTGATTAAAGCCCCCTTAAAGCTGCTAAATTGGGCTTTTAATGCAAATTCAATTCTCCGGAATGGTTTCTAAATTTCCACCAGGCTACGGAAGCTGTTAACCCTCTTAAGCATCCCAAATCTTGTATTGAGGCCACTTTTCACAAGCGACTCCTTGAAAACAACATTTAACAATTACTCTGCTAAACGTTTAATGCTTATAGTGAGCTCATTTGCTTTAGAAATTCAGCCTGCGTTGAGTGCGAAAACTGTGGCGCATGATGGCAGCAGCCATATAGTTACATTGTAAAGCCAAACCTCTCTTGCTGTAGACCCATCTGTATCCTTCTCGATGACT
This sequence comes from Epinephelus awoara, assembly GCA_035609425.1. Classification (NCBI taxonomy): domain Eukaryota; kingdom Metazoa; phylum Chordata; class Actinopteri; order Perciformes; family Serranidae; genus Epinephelus; species Epinephelus awoara. Next base: position 12,293,068 of record CM069310.1, on the reverse strand, counting down.
TTGGCGGTAACTGGAACAAACATGTCTGTATAAGGATCCAATTAGCATGCTAATGTCCGTATGCTTCTGTATTCTGCTGTCAGCGCAACAAAAAATGCCTCTTTTTCTCTTCATCTTGCTGGTTTGCTGTTCATTCACAGCAGTCCTTCACTTTTATTCTCATTTTCTTCCTTTGCAATACCTCCTGTACTCTTCTGCACATGTGCTAGCATTTTTGTTCACTCGTACTTCCAAACTATCTCATTTCTCGCTTCTTTGTTCTTTTCCCTCCTGTTCCCTGTGTTTATCAGAAGCCAGACTGATACACCGACCTGCCTTCTCTTATTTCATTTTCTCTGTCTGTCTTCACCTCTCTTCATCTCTGTCCTCTGTTGTTGTCCTTTAACTCTTTGTCCTTCACAGTTAATTGCATTCTCAGTCTCTCTTTTCCTTCCATCCTCCCACCTTTGCACTAAATCTTTTCACCTTCTCCCTCCCGTGTTTGGCTGGAAAACACTTCCTGGGTTTTTTTTTTTTTTCTCCCCGTACCAAAGTGTCAACCCCTGATAGCTTTCTGTCGCTTTGGGAGACACGCAGTCACAGAGTGCACATGGGGTCGCTGACGCAGATGTGGGGAGTGATGGCTTGTCTTGAAAGGATCCCTTCTCATCGTTAAAAATAGATTTTCTTTTTGCAGTTTCCTGAAAATTTCCAGGTCTTACATTCAACCTTTCATAATGTCCCCAATTTTCATTAGGATAAGCTGCTGCTTCTCTCCCTTTCTGTCTGTGTTCACCCAAGACTCTCCTTGCTGTTGACCAGCCAGGTGTCCAGATCATCACTCCAGATATGCATGTCCTTTTTTTTCTCATAAACACTGACATTTACAGTGACGCACTGGAATATTTTTGGCTCCGATTCTCCAGATTTGGCGCTCTCACACGGTGCTGATGCATCTGCCTGCATATGCGCTTGCAATCTGTCAAGAAGATGGCACCGATAAGTGATGTTTTTATTAATGAGAACCTGTGTTTTGCACGACTTAGAGGACTTAAAGGGACAGTTCAACTCCAAAAACAAAAATGCACAGTTTTTTCTTTCCTGTAGTGCTATTCATCAGTGTAGTTGTTTTGGTGTGAGTTGCTGAGTGTTGGAGGTTGGCCCTCGGCTTGTGGTGCTCAAAGCACCAAAAAAATACATTTGAAGAACTTGTGACAGAAATTGTGACCCAGTTACTCAAGATAATCCACAGACCTTGTTGTGAGCAGTTTCATGTAGGAACTATTTTTTTGTCTACCAAACTACACCTGCAAACCATATCACTGCACAGATGGAAGTGTGCCTCTATTGATATCTCACCTAGCGTCGAGGAGGACAAGCCTTTCGTCCATGAGTAGATGCACTCTTCCTTCTGTGTGGTGATACGGTTGGCAGGTGTAGTTCTGTAGAAAGCAAATAGTTCCTTTATGACGGCACTCTGACTTATTCATTTCTGGAAAGAGAAATTGCTTTTGAGCTATTCACATATATTTTTTAGGCACTTTAAGCACCATAAGTGCCGTCTATTTCCATTATATTGGAGAGAAGGCAGACGTCTCTACGGCCGATATCTCCACCACTCAGGAACTCACACTAAAACATTTAGGATGATAAATAGCACTACAGGTAAGATGAAAAATATGGACTCTTTATTTTGGGGTGAACTGATCCTTTAACATGTGAAAGAAAACATTAAACAGTCGTCAAGATCTTCACCTGCTTCACGTCTCTGTTATGCAGTGCGAGATACAGTTTTAGCGTAGCTGGCTGGAAACAGCTAACTTGGCTTTTTTCAAAGGTAACAACATACTTCCCCTCCAAAACCATTTCTTGCTCCCAGCCAAAAGAAAAAAAGCCTTGCTGTTTTTACACTTATGTTTATGTAAAGATTAAATAAATGAGATATAACGTCCTAATTAGTGAGCTTTGACACAAGACAGTAGATGAATCGGAAATCCTTGTGAGGCCCAGGGAAATACCTAGTGAGAGCATTACAGATACATCAGGCACCTCCAGAAGACCCCTGCTGTTCACCATGGAAGCCTGTCTCTCAGGGGGCTGAAAAGCAAAGCCCAGTGTGGTTGGCAGTAATTAATGTAGCTTACTTTTTCCCTCCGAGGGCTGCTCCCTGTGTGTGTGTGTGTGTGTGCACGCACTGTGATACATTGGTAATTCTGACTTATTACAATATCCCTCGACTACCAGACCACTCATTGATTTCCTTTTCAGTTCGGCTCTTTTTCATCCTCATTTTTGGCTCGCTCTTCAAGCCTCTCCATGACTCGCGGGGTCGGCTGTAATACCGGGTGTAATCACCCCCTATTAAGGTTTCCATGATTGATCGGTGGCACCCAGGGAAAGCTGTTACGCCGACTTAAGAGGTTGTGGCCAATGATTTTTCTCCTCTCTCTTAACACATTCACTTTTCTTTTTGTTGAATTAGGCAATTTTCTCTGGAAAATTTGGAGGTGCCTTTTCAAGTTGGACGCGACCTTGATGTAACTATTTATTTCCACGCCATTTGTCATCACACGAGTGGTATTTGCACAAACGCTCTCTCTTGCATAACCTCTTTGAAACTTCAAACGCTGCTTTTTTTTTTAAACAGCCGCAGCAATGATGTCTGACCTTAGCAAGGTATTGGAATAAAACTCTCACTGTTTACCATTAAGGACCCTGCTTGCATGGCAAACATGCTCCTCCATGTTACAGTAACAGTGAGTCAGAGCGGTAGAGAGGTCCAGGTGGACTCTTTCTGAGGGTCTGAGTGGGCTTCAGGGGCTTCAGAAAGAGGCTTCAGGGGCTTGTTGTGCAAAGAGAGAGTGATTTGCAGCCTATACCGCTCTGTTCTTCTAAAGCTCTCTGCTGCTGCTGCTTTTCTTTTTTCTCCTCTGTCACTGGCTGCTTTCCCTTTCCCCTACTCCGTAATTTGTCTCTTATTGCTCCTATAATGTTAACTGAATGTTTATTGCATTGTTTATGACCACCCCCATCGGTTTTACCCTCTGGCCACGATATTAAAGCAACTACTTTTCCTGCTGGCTACTGTGCTTCCTCGTTATAACAGTACCCATCTCTCTCACTGCGCCTGTCTCCCTCTCTGTCTGTTTACAGCTTGTAGCACCCAGATACAGCCCACTCGCTGACCCAACAGAGCGTACGAGGAACACTATGCCCAGAGGGGAATTGTAGTTAATGCCTTTCGGCTGAAGTCCAGTGACAAAATACTTCTTTAATTGCTTTCCCATAGCCCTCAGCTGCAGTGTGCTTCGTCTCCAATTGCCTATTGATGCAAGTGGGAGTTAGCGATGTAGGACAAAAGGCGGTGCCCTAATGGGATCTGTATTGCATGCAGATATCCATCTCTGCAAACAAGTTGGCTCTTTAGAACATTGCATGCAATTTATCAGTCATGGCCTATTTTGTTATGCTATTGTGCTCAATTAATATTATCTCTGTAAGGAATATTTAAACTTGTACGAGCAGACTTGGGGGGAAAAAGAAAATCCAAAATGCAAAAACCTTAAGCCTCCAGTTTGATTAGGAATATTGTGGCTTGTGTGTTGTCTGCCTTCACTTCTCTCGTTTTTTTCTGCCTGATCGATTTAGTGACTGACAGGAGATTTAAACTCTTTGGAAAAACATATTTAATGTTGAAAGGAGAGCAAAGGTTGAGAGGGGGAGGCCTCCTGAGAACGTATTTCCCCTCACAGTGATAATTGAGAGCATACTGTGGAAGAATGCGCGCGGCTATTTATTTATTTATTTTATTTATCTGGAGTTGAAAAAGCATGGTTATCTTTAAGATGTGAATTATGATCTGCAGATGGAGAAGGGGGGGTTGGGGGGCAGGGGGGTGGACGGAAAGTGCGGTACAGTAAGTCACCTAGATGACAGCTCAGACCTCTGCTCAACCCATCTGTCGCCGTCTTTCTTGCTTTCTTCGCTCTGGACGGGCTGTTAAGATCTTGAGGGAGACGTTTTCCTGTTCATGCAAATCCAAAGTTGTTTGAAATTTTATTATAAGTGACACATGAAAGGTACTTTATAGAAAAAGGAGTTATTCAACTTTATAGTTGAATAAGTTATCTTTGAAGTTAGGAGAACATTAAAAGTCATAAAATGCAAAGTAATTTTTTTGTTTAGAAATAAATAGTATGTTTAGGACATTTCAGCTATATTGCACTATACATATATTCATCATATTAAAGGAAAACAAAAGTACTTATGTGACTTCTTTAGAAGTACTTTAATTGTTTTTGTCTATGTATGTTTTTATTTGTTTTATAAAGAGTTTCTGGATTGCATTACTCTGTCTTGACCCACGGTAGTGATATCCAGCTTTATTATGATTTATTTATGTGTGAAATTCCTGCTATTAAACATTTGTAAAGATTTATTAACATCTGCTTTTAGTTACAAGAACCATAACAGATCTTATGACGGTAAAATGATTTCCAAAAACTTGTTTTAAAGTGAGAAACAAAAGCTGCAGTTTGAATTACAATGTAGGGAGTTTTTTTCAATTTAACTCTAATAACTGGAGCTGCATCAACATAATGAATCCTTAAATTTAATTTGCAGTTTATATAAGAATTAATAACTTTTTCTAAAATAATTATTATATAATGATTACAACAATTTATTCCATTCTAAATAATAGAAATCAAAACTAATTATGAGTCAGTTATGTATAATTTAGTGGACAGTACTAGCATGACTTAGGTTAAAGGCTTATCATAGGCGCTCGTGTATATTCAGCAAATTTGCTGAATTATTATAATTATTTTTATGCTAACAATAATTATAATAATAATAATTGTTGATTTATAAATGTAAACTTTATGAGCCTTTTAAATCAGATGCTCTTGGATTGTGTCCTGAAAAAAACATTTAATTAAAATATTTATCATGTGTGAATTTGATTTAGATTGCATTTATGCAGCAAACTGCATCTTCCATTAATGCACATCATTTTTGAACAAAAAAAATATCTTAATTTGTTGAGAAATTAGAGTCAAAAACAGTCAAAGTCTTTAACATATTATTTCCTCAACCGGTAGAAATACAGTTAAGTTTCTGCACAAACAAGTTTCTTTGTAATAAATGAATAAATGATAGTGTAGGCTTGGCATAAATCACACCAAATAATCACGAGTTTAATACGTATTTTTCAACTGAAAAGCAACTTTAAAGAGTTCAAGGAAAAGATGTATGGCTATACAATGCGCCTCTACAAAATCATTTAAGGTATTTGCATGTGGCATATTGTCACTGAGTTAATTACATGAATGATTAGGTGCTTATTCAGTCACTCACATTTAAATTACAGTGAAAGGTCTGTACACAAAGCAGTGTTGGTGGTGGATGCACTTTGCAAAAGCACATCTTAACTCTGAAACTTAATTTTGATAGTTCCAACACATTATTATGAGGCTGGCTGTGACGGTAACGGTGCAGAACATCAGGCGCATCCATGTACACCTATCCACTGATTAGTTAATAGTGGGGCAATTTGCGGTGTACTTTGCAGGCCAGACTCTTCCCGGGCTCCAAATGGTTGCCATGAGCATGGCACAGATAATGGTAATGGTATCAGGCAGAGAGGAAATAGGAGACTCTCTTCACCTCTGTAAATTTATGTGACCGTTTGTGTGTGTGTGTGTTAATACAGGAGCTTGCGGGTTAGCATGAAGCCAGAAGCACAAATTTCCTCTCTAGCCAGCCCACATGTGCAAATGAATACCTTCAGTTGCTGCTGATAAGGACTTGTGTAAACCACTTTGAACTCATCCAGCGACGGAATGCACAGGCAGATCAGGCATCTGGTGAAAGCTATTAAAGGGATCCCCTACTTTCTGTTTTATTTTAATGGTCTTTGATAGAAAATTCACAGACAGAATATTGAATCCCAGCCTGAAAGAACGAGCGATTATTTAATTTGGAGTTATTTTTAGAGCAGTGACATCAAGTTAGCCCGAGCAGTCATTTTAATTAATTACCTTTGCATGAAATTGTCGTGCAATTTGCATGACAATGGCTTTTGATGAAGTAACCTGTCTATTCTGCTGTTTTACCAAAACGTCCTTCAGCTTCATCCGTCACTTTGAAGAACTAATACTCAAAGCATCTTTAGGTCTTTGGCTGATACTGTGTGTACCTGACAAAATGTCCTCAAAGCAACATGATTGATATATTTGTATTGTAGCAGATGTGCCGTCATGCACCCACACATCTTGCTCTGTCTTTCACCACTTCAGAAATCTAAAGAATCAAATCCCTGCATGTACTGGAGGACTCCCTTTACCATCATCAAAGAATCAGTGTGTGTCTTTATATTTGGAGTGTAGTCGCCTTTTTATGTTGCTAAATAAGATCATCCGCTCACGTTCTCTTTCATTAAATTAAGATTAATATTTTCACATTTTGGAAAATACGCTTTCGCACATTTTTGCCAAGAGTTAGATAACAAGATTTATACTCTCACTGAGGCCTGTGTTTGTTACATTTGAAGCTACAGCCAGGAGACAGTTAGCGTAGCATAGCAGATTGGGAAGAGGGGAAAACAGCTCTGAGCAAAGTACAAAAACAGAAAGTGCGAAAATAAGAATGTGTGGTTGCATACTTTGGTTTTGTATTAAACAAAGAATATATAACACAATAATGAGCTTTAGAAGTTCTTGTGGGTGGATGTTATGAGCCTCAGACGAGAAAATTAATGGACATAGCTTCATTGATGTCAGTAATTGGTTTGTGGATTCCTGTTTTGAGATCTGAGTTTGGCATTTCGGCCGTCATCATATAGTGACCATATAGTGACCATATAGGCTGGCACTGTGGAGGAGCCAAGGGTGGATCTGACTGAGAGACCTACGTTGAATTTTTAAGCCTTAATAAAATGTAAAGGTGTGAGTTATAAAAGAGAAAATTAACTCCTGGCACAGTTGTCATGAAGGAGGAAATTAGCGACAGAGACCAAATCTGCTTTTGGTTCCAGGCTGTAAACATTTATCTCTGCTGTAAAGTTGGGCATTTTAACATTAGATCTACAGAGTGCTCCAGGGACGACATTTTTCCGTAGGCTGACATGGAAGTTAGCATCGCCCAGGCTCCCCTAATCAAAAAGCATGTAGAATTTTTGGATTTTGGATGATTGCAAAAATGAGCTCTGTGGCAAACAAACATTTATGATACTTACATGTTTGTTCAGCAAGACAGTCTTCACAAATGAAGAACACTTTAAAGATTTTTGAGCCTAAATGCAGTCGCCAGAAGTAAAAAGCTAATTTTTTAAGACACATGAAAGCTTCAAAAATCACGAGTGGGGTATTTACTGATTTATCTCGTAGAGCAAAACGTTAAAGTCCTAAAAGCCTTCATTAAGGCATCTAACAAAAAACCCATTGCCTCTGAGACAAGAGAACCAGGAGTAGAAAAATATGAACTCATTTCTGGTTTTTAGGCACTTGTGCTTTACTTGTTTCCAGAGCTTGCCCCACGTGGCCATTTAAAGAATTGCAGTTTTTGGCACTTCCCTTTTGGCTTCTTGTTTCATCTCTGCAGCTCTGTGTCATGAGAGTGGTATATAGATACTTTTACTTAAATAGTCTACATGACTTCATTTTTAAAACATGTTAAGCTAAATATCCCAGGACAGTAAATCAGCCTACATCTCTAAGAAACACACCATTAATATTTATATCTGCCACTGAAAATATTCCTTAAAGGTGGAGGAGATGAGTGTGGGAAAGTGAAGGAGTCAGCCACTTGCCCATGAAATAGAGTAGTTTTGTTATCACCACTGCTCTGAACTACAGTCAGTAATCCATGCTCTGCTAAAGCCATCTTAATGCGGTTTTTACTGTAGGTGCCAGTGCGTGACCAATTACAGGGTGAGAAGGAATCGCTCTGCTATTTTACATTACATGTGGCAGCAGCCCCTTGTGAGTTAGGGTTGTAAATGTAGTGGGAAAATAAAGCACTTGGTAGAATGTGAGGCATCATTCAGAAAATGGTAAAAATGATGCACCTTTATTGTTATAGTGGCCATAAACTTTGAAAGCTGCTCTCAGCACGTAGAGTGAAGAATGAAGAAAACCAAGTACAAGGCTGCTACTACTAGAGATCCTTTTCTTCAATGAGGAAATATGTGTCCTTGAGTGGGAGAGCTGCATCCTTTCCACCCACAATGATGTAATTAGACGGGAAAAATTCGGCTTGCTCGTGTCTGTTAATGATTTTGAAACCAAGCCCATGTTGATTCGGAAATCAACATGGGCTTGGTTTTACTCCGGGCAATTCTGCTCAGGCAGCAGCACTCAGTCATTATCTGCTGCCGCCAATCAAAGTTAACTTTTTTTTGGCTTTTCCGAAAAATTCCAGCAATGTTGTACACTGTTTTCCTTCTTCACCTGTCAGACCATGACATTCTGACAACTAGATAAAGTTAGAAATATGTAACTGAAATGACTGTTATCAGGGGAGACATTTATATCAGGTTGAACGGTGAGGCGGTGAGGTCATTGGAAGTGGTGTGTGTGTGGCTGGAGTTAGTGTTACTCTGTATGCAGAAGAGGAAACTTAAGAGATCTGCTCTGGTTTTCAACAGATTATTATCCTTTGGCTAAAAATAACATCTGGCTAGAGTGTGTTTCTCTGTGTGTGTGAGTGTGTGTGTGAAAGCGTGAGCTAATGATTGCCCTCTTTACCTCCAGGGTTCCTAATGTTCCCAAACAAGACAGGTCTCATTCTGCTATCACCAGTTTGCATCTGTACAGGTTCTGTGCAGCAGGACATACTGTTTTGTTGTTAAAGACTCTATGATTATGTTGAAATTCAGTGGTAAATAATTAAATAATTCTCTGCTTCTTTCATGATGATGCTTCTCCAGTTAATACATTTCCTGAGTGGTTATTTTTTCTCCCTTTGTGTTTAACAATACGACTTGACATTTCATAATGACACTGTCATAATGGTGTTGTTTTCTCTGCATCAGTATGAGCCGGATGGAATTGGTCAAGGACGTTGGTTACTCATTTATTAAGCAGAGAACAATACAGCAATCATAGTTTTAGGTCATAGCAGAACTGAAAGCAATGCTTCACCTGTTGGACCGCGGGGGCGACATCCCGACCATGCCACAAAAATATTTTTTGGTTTTGCGACGAGTGTTAGTCTGCCATGCAGAACCAGAAGTTGCTTCTGGTGCTTAAAGAGAACCTTTTACACCAGTATTCAGGTTCAAACTTGTATTTTGGGTTTCTATCAGAATGTGTTTACGTGCTTTAATGTTCCAAAACAGTATATTTTCCTCATAATGTCTGTGCTGGAACACCTGTGTTCACCCTCTGTCTGAAACACTATGTTTTAGAGCCTGTCTCCTTATGTTCCCCTCCTGAAAAATCCCAGTCTGCTCGGATTGGTCAGTGTTTCTGGGTCTTTTGTATCTCATCATCATTGCAGTTTACAACACTGGCAACCAAGTTTACATGTTTCCCTGTTGTTAGCATGTAGCTACATGTAGCAGCATAGGCTATGAAATGAAAACACTTGCAGCAGCCTGTAGCAGATGACCATATAAAGAAATCTGGCGCAGAGGGACGAAAGAAAGGAAAAGACAGAGGAATAACAGAAAAACATCTCATTGAGCTGTGGAGATTTTTTCCCATGCAGCATTTGACTTGAGACAATTTGAAAGAGACTAAAGATCGTGTTCTGCACCTGGTTTCAAAGAGAAATACAGCAGTGCGTCATCAGCAAAGTATTGATAAAAGATGTTGTATCTTTTGAAACAGACCTCAATAATTAAACAGTAACAGTGATTTTTAACATTAACAGTAAATACAATATTAGAGAAAAGAACAAAGACCTGTTACAGCTACTCAGAAAAAAATATGCAATTAAATTACAGTTACTATTTAAAATGTTTTTGACTACATCCGGATATAATGTTTTGGATAAAATGTTTATATGAAGGCTGGAATATCACATTTATTCTGTTGCTGTGCATCATTTTGCCCTGCAGGAAGACTTCTTTTGGCATAGGCTATGTCTGAACATTTTCAGCTTTGTTTCCTGATCCAGAAGTAGCAAATTTAATAAGTTAAATTACTTATTACAATTTTAATATAGTTACTAGTGATCTGTAACCGATTACATCTCAGACGTAATCTTCCCAACACTGGTATTCAATCATGCAGTTTTCTATTCATTCACACAGACTGTGCATTCAAAGACAGCTACATACACATGCGCACATGCACAAAAACACACCCACATATACACACTGGCATTGCCAACGTGTTCATATGAGTGTTAAGTAGGTTGTAACACTTTGGCATTTAATCACACACAAATGCAGCCAGTATTAAATTTAGCTGTGCATAATTATAGACCCACTTATGTTTTGCCTTCACACTAACACACACACACACACTCACTCCCACACACTCACACAGACAGAGAGACTGTAATCCCTCTCATTCACACTCACTCTCACACAGCCCGAAGAAGAAATGCTCGATAATGCTCCATCCTCCTCCTCCTCCTCCTCCCCTCTCCTCTGTTCCTGTTGCTTCTGTCGTCTGAAGTAATTTGCATAGTTGAGAAATACTGTTCATTACCTGCAGACATGCAGACATGCGAGATGCAGTTGTCTTTTTTTTGAGTATTTTTGATTTGACTGACTTGTAATGTACATTTCTGTGCAGTTATTTACCTGAAGATATTTACATTACGCTAGATGTTTTTGCAAGGTGCACTGTTTATTGGTTTAGGGAAATGCTCCCGGGGTTTCTTAGGAATGTGTTTTTATACCTGCTTAAGATTTTCTTATGATGGAAACATGGTTGTAAAAAGGTTACAGAGAGAACAAAGGCATTTTGTATCCATTAAATGGGATTTCTTTTCCAGTGTGTCCGTGTGGATACGTGTCTTTATTTTGCAGTCTTATAGGATGCGGGAGTGATCTGCCCTCTGTGCCTCGGCTGTAATGACTGTGCTGTGTGTCTCTGATGTGCTTTTGCAGCGCCTGCTGAAACGGAGCTATTCCAGTCAACCTCTGTCTTCATTTCCTCCCACCTCGCCTGATTTATTGTGAAGAATGGTTGCTCTATCCACATCCCGGAGCTATCAGTCGCTCCAGTAGGTGCCGATCATTTTCCATCCGAATAAGCCCTGTCTTTCTGATGCAGGTCTTGTTTGAGTTTGAGATTGAGTGGCAGGATTAGGTTGGATCTCTGCCCTCGGGGCCTCTGATCTCATCCTCGGGGATCTATTTTCTGTCCAAGTGCGACCCTTGATCCAGAGGGGCTTATCTTTTATTTTTTGATTTGTAGTACCTGCTCTCTGCTAATGGCTCTACAACCTGCCTTGTACAGCCATGTTGTCCACTCCTCTAAACAGCACTTTGCACTGGCAGTTGCATTTTGATTCCATTTATCATTTAGTAATGCTTAAAAATGTGGCCTTTTAGAACAAAGATATAACCTTTGATCGTGCTCAAGCCAAGGACCTCTAGAGGGCTCAACTTACAGAGCCAAGCGTGGGCTTATAATGCCTGCAATAGGAATGGGAATCTGTGGAAAACTAAAGCATTCCCAAGACAAACATCAAGAGAACTTTAGTCTATATTCACTTCCTGTCAGTATGCATTTTGATAGAAATCTCCTGAAATAGAAAAAGAAGGCGTGGAGAGTTAGATAAGAACGATACAACTTTCATTTATGTACAGAAAATTTTAAGCTTACATAGTTTAGCATAAAGACTGCAAATGGGAGGCAAATGTTTATTTCAACAGCAGAACATAGTGACAGCTTGGTGTCTAGACTCCAGCCTCATCACTTCCCACAGATATGTTTACATGAGATACTGGGAAGTGATGATTAAATATTCTCCCCCCTCGCCGGAGCCTGCACGTGGATGCTGGGGTGGAGGTGGGGCTGAAAGATGGGAAGATTGGGAATGGGAAGATTTTGCATCTTAAATAGTCCGCCAAATTAGGAGGGTGTGTTTGTAGATAATGGGAGTGCCGTGTAACGTGTGTGTGTGTGTGTGTGTGTGTGAATCAGTGCAGCTCGAGGTGACTGTCTAAACTAGCTCGCAGGTGTTGCTCCATTTTTCCTACGATGGTGAAGGCATGACCCGCCTTATTTTGCCTTACTCTACCTCTGATTGGCTTACCCTGACATTCTCACCCTAACCCTGACAAATCTCATACTGCATTTGTGTGCCCCATTTCCTGAGCTGGGAAGTCATTCTTCCGACTTTGGTATGTATGAGTTTTTGGTCATAATGTGGAAACAACATGGAGGCTTAAAAGTGGAATGTGTTGTGGCTCAGAGCATTTATAAGACATGTAAATAACAGTTTGAAGCTTTACATCAGAATAGATGGTAACAAGTAACCTTTCTAGCTAATCTAAGTTGCTGTTCAGATTTTAGGAGGTGTCTACATGAATTGTCCCTGCCTGATTTTTCCACATGAATGCAGGGTTACTGCTTTTGCTTAAACCTATACCAACCCAATCAACAAAGGTATCAAGTACTGGCCAATCAAAGGGAGAGAAGGGCGGCTCATGTCTTTGCCATCCAAGGGGGAAATAAATGCAAAAAGGAGGAAGCAGCTGGCCTGGCTCTGTCCAACGGTAACAAAATCCGCCAAGCAGCCCTTCTAAAGCTCACAAATTAACCCAGTATATTTCATTTGTGTAATGGCAGACACGGTCTTCCCATCTAACTCTCAGCAAGAATGTGAATAGATATATTTCCCAGGTTGTCAGACTGTTCCTTCAGAGTTTAACTTGGGGTATTTTTGAGTCGAAGTGAGCTTTGTGCACCTTGCATGATGAACTCAAACCTGGGAGAGGTCTTACGGCACTCACCATCTGTCCTCTACTCTCTGCTTTTGGGAATTGAGACAAACAAATGTCATTGGTTGGTTGACAGATGAGATGTACCCTCAGTGGAATGTCAAGAGGAAATGAAGAGGCTGGGGAGAGGAAAGGTTGCCAGATGAAAGGACTCTGATCCTCTGAAATACCCTCCATTCAGCGGCAGATGTCTGTGAGCACCTGAAGCTGTCCACACACTGCCTCTGAGAGGTTGAGAGTATAAAGTGACACTTAATCGGTTCAGGAAATAAACAAAACCTTAGTGGGAAGATGTCAGCGTCAGGATAGGAGCTGCTCATTTGACAGAACAAAGCCTACGCTTGTAAACAGACGCCTTTGTTTACCGCTATCAGGAGGAGAAAATGTTATTCAGGGGATTATATAACAGAGGTGATATATTCAATAAACCTGACAACACAGCCGAGTGGTCTCTGTACTTGTTGGAAATCCTCTCATGTTTAGTGACAATCTGGACTGCCTGTACATTTGATTGTGAAGGAGCGCCATAAGCTGTGCATGTGAAATGTGTATTAATGCGCTTCAAATATGCAGTTTTATTGTGTAGACCTTGTTACTATTGGTGGTACGTTCTCACTGTCTCAGATTCCCATGTGGGAAGTATCGAGGAAATTAAACCTTGTAAACGCACATTTGCATTGTAATGGAGGAAACAGCGGTCCTCGGGATTCCTTGTGACATGATGATATAAGACAAAAAGATTCCATGTGCTGTCTAGCTGCAAGTCAGGAAGTTCTTCGATGCACGGTTATGGTGCGGATACAGCGTGATAATATTGGCATGAAAATCAGGTCTTTTACCAGACACCATCTCAGCAGCGTCCCTCAGGAAGCGGTGACATTAGCGTGAATTAATCACCTGTATGCAAATCAGCCGGAGCTTTGAAAGCAGCAATCACACCAGTGTTTTTCTTTTGTCAGCCAGGCTTGTAGCATAGCTTACACTGTTTAACATCTGATTATTATATTCTGTAATGGGGTACCTCTGTTGATTGGCACAGTGGCTGCCTCTGGAAAATCAAAGCAGGCGATTGTGTTGCAGTTCTGCTGTAGCTGAAAGTAGATAAGAACCATGCTTTGCCAAACCTTTTTAGGAGAATGGGGTGTAATGTGTAACCCTGAAATAATTCTCTGATCATTGGTGGAAACAAAAGTCCCAATTTTTGTGCAGTATGATGAGCTTGAAATAAATATGTCAGACACACTTGCGCAACCTAACATTTTGAATTTTTGTATCTCTGGAAAAAGTGCAGATTAAATGATAAGGTTATTTTTGAGGTTGTATTTTGTCGCAAAGCTCATTAGAGCTGATATGATTAGGCTAGCAATTTTTCAATTGAAAAAAAATAAATTAAAAAATCAGTAATTATTTGATTATTACCTTAACTAACATCTCAAATTTTCTTTGTCTTATATGATAGTAAACTGGATATCTTGCAGGTTTTGGACTGTTAGCTCGTCAAAACAATTAAGTATCTTTCAGTAATGAAAATAGTCATTAGTTGCAGCCTTGCAGCAGATTCAAAAAAAGAAAGGTTGAAATTGTAGCAGCAGGTGCCGAGATATCCTACGTTTCAAATTTGTAGTACAAGCCAGGCTAACAAAACACTCAGTCCTACGTAATGCAACTTCAGAGCTTCTTTCCTTAGACCCACCCTCCCTTCTACTGTTAATGCCAACCTCTCTTAAACCCTGCACCCCCAGATCATTAATCAGGCTTTCTTAAGACAACCCTGATGACACCATCGGGGTGATAAATAAACTGAACCTCATGTGTAAAATCATGTGTTTCAGTTTTTAAGTTGGGAACGGCATACTGTATCTGCAGCTCTGAATACATTCAGTGCCATTTATCATACGAAACTTCATATTATATTTATATTGTTAAGTGCACTTACTGTATGTTTTGTCATGGGGCAAAGACCATTTCTTCATGGCATTTACAAAGAAAGCAGCAATGAGGAATGAGGAAAAGCTGTCAGACAGTGAGATGGACTGGGCAGTTGGTTGGTTCAGCTGTAAATTGGTCTGAGAGCAGTGAGGAATACTCTGGATCCTGGTGGTCCCTCCGCAGATTAATGCAAAGACCACCATGACTGTAACCTTGAGAGAAAGAAAGAGAATTGGGAATAAGGAGTGGAAGAGGTTTGCAAAAGCAGAGCATAATGGGTGCAGGTCCTGCCAGTATGCATATGGAGCATGTAATTGAACGCAGGGTGGAGTTTTGTTTTTGGCGATCAAGTGTGGTTCTTTCCCTTGACCTGACTTCACTTGTTATGATAACTCAGTTTTAAGTGGCTAAAATCACTTTACTTGTATAGAGCAAATGAATACATGTCCATAAAAGAAGCCTCTTGTAGTGATGAACCCATAGGGAATTATCACCCAACTCTGCTGTGCCTCTCAGCTCTACAGAGGGTTTTTGTGGCTTTCAGCTCATTGTTTTGGTTTCGGGGCTGTTTTACTGATTTGACTGAGTCATTTTTTAGCCACAGCAGACAGTAGTTTTCAGCAAAAAAAAAAAAGTCTCGAACCTGAAACCCACTGTACACCTGCTCAGCACCAAAGGACTGCCACAGTTTATGACTAGCTGGTGAAAATAATAGAGCATTTAAGGAGCTGGGAGAATCCAAAAAACAGGTCTAAAAGAGCGAGTGACTATTACATTTATCAGGAGATCAGGAGGACCACTTCAAATAAATGCTAATGTTGCGCTGCATCTGCTGGTTGTGTAAATAGGCGACTATTACCCTAAGAGGTCAGAATATGTCAGTTTTGTGTTCACAGCTCGTTTCTGCTGCCCCCAAGTGACCAAAAAATATATTTTTTTAGATTTCAGCAGCCTTTTTTTGTTTGGCTTATAGACCACCTCGATGAAGTGATTGCATAGAGCCAAACATTTGCTGTGCTGGAGTATCCATGAGTGAGCAATGAATCTCTGCTGGCTTCAGCGCTGCAGCTCTCTGTCCTAATTTTTCTTACATCTGAGCCTTAAACAGGTGCTGGATTTCAGTGATTAGTTGTGCTTGAGAAGACGTTAAGTACAGAATGAAAGAGATGCACATTTATGGCAGGCAAAATTTAGGACACAGCACAACTTTTCCAGACATGTTCCAGACAGATTGCTAAAACTACTGTAATGCCCAATTTAGGCCTGTTTAGGGATGTTACAGAAATGGAAAAAACGTGTTTTACCTCACAGTAAAAAAAAAAAAAAAGGCAGCTGTCCTAAGATGCATGGGCACACCTAAGACCATTAACCACAGTTGAATTATTAGCTGTTTGAGTTGAAGAGTGGCTCTGAAGGCTCCAACCTGTTCCATGCAGTCATAAGTGGAGAGGAGGAAACGGTAAGACGGCTCCCATCAGTCTGCCTGGCAAACACTAAATAACACCAATTTACACATGATGTATGTTTCAAGTACTTGAAGGGAGTCCATGTTAGTTAAAAGAAAAATGAAAGGCAAGGCTAATGTATCTGTATAGTCTAGACTATGAGGAGATGATATCCACCAGAGTCTTGTTGCTCTGCTATGTTTCCCCTCTTAATCCCCCCTCATAATCCCCATCTCTTCCCTGTCTGCCCCTTCAGTTCCTTTCTGGTCTAGCAGAGGAAGTGTGTGGGATGTCATGGCATTGGAGATCAGATATAAATCAAATGTTTACGCAGAGCCAGGGAGAGTCCTCTTATTACAGGCGGCTTGTTTTGAACAGCTGGAACACTGGAGCACACAATGCTCTCTTGCTTCAGCGCCCCTAACCATATTCCTGCCACTTCACCGGTGTATAACAGGCTGGATTTGAGAGAGAGGTGCTTGAGCTCAAATGCTGAAGGCAATACAGCTCCTTTAGGGTGAGTTACAGCGCTAAATGTCTATTCAAGGGCAGAGCTTTTAATAAAGGGTGTGGGAGCTGACCGCCAGCACAACGTCAAACACCAGAAAGAATCAATTTTGTCCATTTACTTGAGGGTAATCATTGCTTAAAGGGGACCTGTTATGCTCTTTCTTATTTTCTGCTGATATATAATGCTGCAGTGTTGGATGTTCACCGTGGCTGCGTCTGTCATAGTAATCTCTGTGAGCAAAAACCTTCAAACTGTTCTGAAAACCCTCTCTCCATTTTTTCCCCCTTCTTTGGCTAATGTTGATCATGACAGATCTCTTCATATGATCATCTGCTCCAGGCATGCAAATGTCAGTGAAATGTGATCTTGATTGCCAATGATGTTAATTTCTCTCTGATTTCGGATCATATTCCTGCTGGAACATGTCCAGTTGTGTTTAGAAGCTTGTGTTAGTGATTTTTGATGTGAGAAAGCGCCGCCACACACAGTCGTTACCCAGCTGCAAGTACACCGCTACATGTAGCTACATGCATACATCAGGGAAACATGTCATCTTGGTTAACAGTGTTGTTAATTTCTCCCCAGTTTTGGACCATATTCCTGCTGGATTTTGATTTGTAGGCTGCAATGGCAGTGCAGAGACGCTGAGATATAGAAGACCAGGAATGAAACAGCTTAAGAATGCAATACATGTAATTTAGGAAGGTTGTGTTTGCAATTGAATACACTGACCTCCTGAAGATGAATTGCATTATGCTGAAGGAGATAAGGGTCCGATCCAATCCAGATTACAAATGCTTTGGGTATTCGGATGCATCTTAATGTGTTTACTCATCATGGAGATGAATTTCCCTGTCATAATCTGTTTGGGCTTCCACTGGTCACTCATCAACACATTCTTGGGCTTTTTTGGATGCTAAGACAGTTAATCAGGCCTCAACAACCCTTCACTACAGCAGGGAACATCATAGTAATGTTTGCTTGAGACTGCAATCAAAATTGATCAATCCATTGCCTTTGTGCTGGGCTTTTACAAAGAAAACCAACATGGACTGCATGCATATCCAGTTGATTTCATCTTGTGAAAAGTGCTGGCAAACAACAATGTTGACTGATGGACTATGAGTGTCATTGTTTTGTTTCAGTGCTGACACATTGCTAACTAACTGACTGAGCAGCTATTTGATGAGCACTCAATATCGAGGCCTGATAAGAGTGCAGATGGAAACGCAGCAGTAATTCAACATCCACTGGAAAAAAGAAATGCATAAATCAAGTCATAAATTGGATAAACTGGCAAAAATGTGAAAAATGAGTTGAGATTTTCAGCAGTTGACAAAGCAGAACAAATTCATTATTTTCAAAATCTCTATTAACAGCGTGCGCCTAAAGCTAGCTGTGCTGAATCTGCTGTGTTGGATCCTCTGGTATGCTAAACAAGGCATTTCAAAGGCACCTGTGAATCGTCTAAGAAATGTAGCGGTGTTTTGCTCAGGGAGGACACTGTGTGAGTCTGGACCGTCGGCTTGGCCCTCAGTGGTTCCCATTCTTTTTTTGTCTGCCCTATAAATGAGCTCCAGTACCCCTTCATGAACATCGTCTGGGATGTTGCAGATGGTGTTCATTTTATGAATGAAAGGATTTTAGCCAGATATTATTTAACCCTTATTATACATAAAAAAATAATTTTACAATATTAATTTTTTCATTTAAGACACACGAATCTTGCAGTTGCCAGTGTTAAGGCTCGGTCAACACACCCACTTGGGGTTCTTGGCATTACAACCTCTACTCCATTGTTTTATTTTGACTTCTCCGCGCACCTGCAAACTGGTGTCCCTCTGATCCCCTCCTCCTCTCTCTACCTGAGTGCTGATTGGAGGAAGGAGACCAGGCTGGCAGAGAGAAAGCGAGAGAGAGAACAGGCTGCTGCACATAACAGATGGGTCAAACAAACACAGGACTTAGACTCTGGGGACTGGGGTCCATGTCCTCAGTGAAACCAAAGGTAAACACTGAGTTATTTTATGTCACGTCACGTCATGTCAGGTCACGCTACATTGCTTGCATCATCATAAGGGTTGGGTGCTGTCACGTTGACATACTTGTATAACTTGATAATGCCCAACTGTGAATCTTTCCCCAAACCTAACCTAATGGGCAAGATGCACTACGAACTGTGTGCGTAACTTTTTATGAGACATCATCCGTTGTACAAGGATATGTTGAGGTGTTACAACAGACGTCATGACTGGTAGCATATTGGTTAGGGACTGTATAAAAAAACTGTTATAAAGAAATGGGGATGATTTTGAGGGTTAACTTTTTGGGGAGGAAGGTGGGGGCCAGACTTTATTTCAGTTATTTATGATAATAATTGTTATTCTGACATTTGTATCATTATTTATTTATTTATAACATTATTTTAAGATATTGGGAGAGGGAGGATCTAAATAAGTTATTAGTAACACCATGGTGAATCTTGCCTTTAAAAAACTAACATAAAATTTAACCCTCCTCCCCACACCGATAATTTCCATACAGTCCCTTACTGGTGCAATTATATAATGACAATCAGTCTCACACAATTTGTAGTCGTATTTGTGTGTTTATTATGCATACGCTTTTTTTTTTCTTTTTTTCAAATCATTATTTCTTTGGTTATCAAATTAGCCGAACTACTCTGCAGTCTTGTATCATACTCTTCCCTGTCCATACTGTATAAGAACTCCCAGTAAGTCACCCTAGGGATCTCTGTCCTCAGAGGGTTCAGCCTCTGACTTAAAATACAGTTTATACGTCTCCCCTGAGAAATTAATGATCCATTAATCTCTATATTTGGATAACACATCGGGTTTAAATCAAACATTTTTTACTGTTAGTTTTACATCCCAAACTGGAGGCCTATCAACTCTCCAGATGTGATGTCACTGTATCTTAAAAGCTTCAATCCACTGAAATCCTTCCCTATGTATTTAGTCCAAAAATAATATGAATCATAAAAGTCATAAATTCTTTGATTTTCTGTGACGCTGCTTTTTCTTTAAGTAATTCAAGCATTTCAGCCGTCTGTTACAGATACGGCAGAACAGTGAGAAGGACCAGGACTGTGGAACACAGACAGATTAGTTGAAAATATGATGTGTCACCATAACGGGAGCCTGTTTAATGTTTAAAGGATGTGCTAGCTGATGAATCTGTTGGATCTGCCCAGAGAGGCCTTGAAAATGTAGCTGGAAAGGAGGCCAGAGCTTTTAAAAGGGGGAGAAGAAAGGAAGAAGAGAAAGGAGAGGGGGAGTCGGAGCGAAAATAGGGGTGGAGGGGGGGAATGAGAAAGAGATAGAGAAACGAGGTGAGAGGGGAAATAGATTAAAGAAGCAGAAGATATATGGAAGGGAATTGAGAAAAGAGGCCAGAGAGGAAATGAGAATGCAGAGGAAAGTGGGGTTTGGTGAGGAGAGGGAGGTAAATGCATGTGAGGAAACGGTGCAAGCTTGTTCTTTTTACCTTAATTGGACAGACTGGCATTGAGTATATTTTTAGATGGATGATAAAGGCCAAAAACACTTTCACCGATTTCATCATTTACCTGTTTCACCTTAACACGAGCTTGACTCAAACAGAGAAATATGCTCGCCTCAAGATGTGCTGACAAGAGACTCAGAGCAGAGCGTTAAAACCGACTGATCCACCTATATGAGCCTGGCACTCTAAGGTTTCACACACTCTCACTTCTTTGAATGGTCCTTTATCATAGTGAGTCTTTTTTGGTGCGAGAAGGACGGTGCCTTTGTACACGGGATACCTGCTCTAACCACTGAACTACTGGGTGACCTGGAAGTATGTTTTTTGGCAGAGGCACATGATGATGAAATTTATTGTAAAAAACGTTTGCAAAGTCCTCCTCCATCGGGGCGCTCTGATATCCAAACTTATTTAATTCAGTGCTTTGAGTGATATTCTTTTGCTTTTAAATCAGAAATTCAAACCTTTCAAACCGAAGCTTTAGCTTTCGAATGTCAGAGTGAGTTTGAATGCACCATCGGGGAAGCGTTTTAAAAACAGCCCCTGCCTGCAACTGGACAATGACAACATGACTGCTGGCTCGTAAAAGAAAAGTCATTAGTAAGAAAGTAATTACATAAACAGGACAGAGTGTTCTATGTTTCAAGTCTGCTGTAATGCAATATGATTTTAGGGATAGATAATACAGCATTATATAACATGAGATGACAAATGTGAGTTGTCATTAATTTAGTTCTTCTGTTCATACCAGGGATTCTCAGCTTGCTTTGCCCAGGGGCCACTGCTGCAAAATGACAGGAGGCCACGGGCCGCTTAATAAACATTAATAATTATTATACAAATAGGCCACACCAATGTCAGGAGGTGAGGGGAATCTTCCTCTGGCACTTTTTTGTAAACAAGCTCTATTTTGATGCTTTTTAAAATGTACGCTGGCACATAATTTACATTTGAAGTCAAAAAAAAAAAATGGGAATTAGAAAATGGTTGGCATTTGTCAGATACTATATTAGTCTAAGAGCAGACATTCCTGCCTGTAGTGTCCTATATCATGATAAATATTGATATAGCAATGCGGAATTAAATATATTCATACAGTAATAAAGTGTTTTTATTCACACCACTCACTTCTATGCATATATTATACATTATTTATTAATCTGTTGATTATTTTGTTTGGTCGTAAAATGATTTTAAATGTCAATCAGTGTTTCCCAAAGTCTTCTTGTATCCACAACCCAAAGATATTCAGATTACTGTTATCTAAGAGTAAAAAATATTTGGTGATTAATTTATTAGTTGAAAACTAATGACATAATAAGACCACACAGATATCTAGTACACATGATGCCTTCCTTGAAGTCTTTGACAGCACAGTCAGGGACATCTTGTGCCTTGAACTGCTTAATGTGACCATGCATGTGTTGCTGTAGAGCTACTAACCCTCTGTAGTCATAAGGTGAGTCCTTTACTATAGGTTGCACATCATGTAGCTTGTAGGTTAGTGAAAATATTTGCCCTTTAGACAAGATTTATGCGACAGCCTTGTGGGTAAAGTCCACAGTCCGTCCATTCGTCAAACTAATCCACCTGAGTTTGCATTGTAATCCAGCTCATTTGTCGTGGCCCAGCTACGGGACGCCAAATCACGTCTGTGTGTCCCTTCAGACTGAGTGATGGGCTCCGAAGTGGTTTGACGTCGGGGCGGGGGGTGATTGAGCTGATGCATCCTCCATCATTGGTGTGATGTCAGCACAAATCAGCATTGCCACCGTACCTGTGACCACACCGTGCAGGATGGAAGAGAAGAGATGTGCCGCTCTGTCTGCTGCTGTCAGAGTGATGTAACGATGACAAAGAGAGGGAAAGAAAGGACGACGGGGAGAGAAGAGACAAAGGATCTGACCGTGGGCAAAACACATAAATAATAATACTAATATAATCAGGACACTTTGATTCAATTTTTAGAGCCATTCTGGGAATAACAAAAGAAAGCTCGAGGCAAGATGTCGACCTCCATCAAATGTTCAGCTCTTGAAAAAACTTTTAGGGTTTTTTTTTTTGCGTGAACAAAAGGACAAATGTATTTTGTCAAACTTGAGTTTTAAAGGGATTTGTTAAACTGAAGGTAATGGAGGCAGATGACGGGTGGAATATATAAAGAAATAAGACATGTTAAGTTTGAATGTCAGCCACAAATTCATTGTCTGAAAAGTGGAGAACTCCAGAGGAAATAAAGATGCTTTCAAAACTAAAGCAATGTCAGTTCAAGGGCACAATTTGAAGAGCAAAACATTCAACAAAACCAGTTTTTAAACCCTCCCTTTACAGTGCTTTTTACTTACAGTCACCACACGTGAATTCTTATTGTCTTATTATTATAATCTAATAATTAATATTGCAAAAGCAGGTTCTTTCATTTTAACCTGATTTATCACTTGATCTACAGTAAAGAGCATTCCTGGAGAGGATCGGGTACTTTACATGGATACTATGAACTCACTCCGTTTGAGTGCTTTCTCTTGTCTTCTCTATAGGGGGTCTTGTCTCTTTAATGAGCTACACATGCTTTAAGCCTCACTGATCATATCACATTGGACCTAATGGCCCGTAAATTTCTCTGGGGATGTTTAGAGATGTATGAAGACCTAATGGGTAAGGCAGAAAGGCAGAGAGCTGTAAATAGAGACCACACCTCCCCCTGCTAGAAGTCAAATATAGCTTAGAGGTTTGAGTTTGAGTAAACTGTAACATGTGCAGTAGAGATTTTAAAATATTAAACTTGCTGTTGGCAAATGGATTATTTATGGACTGAGAGTGAGCTGAAATGTCAAAATGTTCCAGAGATTATTGGTGTGTCTCAAAAAGTCCCAACTGTAACCCCAACCTAAGGACGGGCAAAATACCTTTTTTGCAATCATCTATTTTGTGTGTGGTTTGGTCAACGACTGAAACAATAACTCTCTTGTCTTTTATATTTCATCTCTGTACATAGGTGGACTGCTGTCAGGCTAACATTACTAGCTAACATTTGCTAACTTTAGCTATTATTTTGTAAACCTACTAAAAGTGGTTAAACTGTTCCCAGAGGTCTGGTGAAACGCCGTCAAAAAAATCTGGGTCATGACTAAAAACACAGAGCAGTTGTCACAGCACATTGTGATTACATCCGACTCGAGGCGTGTTTAACACAATACTTTGCTCTGCCTCTGTTTCTCGGTGAGATCTTTGTGTCCTGCTATTTGACTGATTGGACCAGTCAGCTAAAATCACAGGCATTTGTGCAGTGATGATGGTCTTTGTCTCCACTGACTGCCCTCCATCTGAACAGCACACTGATGCTTGAGATCATATGTAAAGAAGCTATTGACTTGATTTCATTTCCAGGGCATCAAATATGGCAGCATGGTTGGTGGCTATCAGCGACAGTTTCCCCACAAGGCACCATTTAGCGCCTGTGTATGTGTATGTTGCGTACTGAGCTTTCATATCACTTCAAGGAAAACCCAATTTCAGAACCCACTGACTATCGTCTGATGACAATAAAGCCTCTGGGGCTGAGGGCCAATATTTCAGGCTGATCCGGTGTTGCCAGTGGATAACTGAGCCAAGACTTACTCCTATATACGAAGGTCATTTCTGCTAATCTCTATAAACAGATATCTGCATATCATTGCAAGATAAATTGTCAGATGATAGGCACTGGGTTTCGAGATTGCATTTGACCTCTCAACACGGACAGTTTACCTGCCGTTGAAACGTGGTTAGTCAAAGTTCGAGCTGGGTGGGAGGGAGTGAGGGGTGGTGGATGAGTCAAACAAACACAGGACTGGGGCGTTGGTAGCTTAGTGGTAGAGCAGGTGCCCCATGTACAAGGCCGTTGCCGCAATGTCACTCCCACTCTCTCTCCCCTTTCACACTTGTCTGTCCTATCAAATAAAGGCAAAAAAAATGCCCCCAAAAATATCTTTTAAAACAAACAAACAAAAAAAAAAACCAAACAAACACAGGACTATCACCCAGGAGACTGCTGTTCATGTTCTGTGTAAAACCTTGAAGTTCTACTACGTAGCATTGTTAGTAATGTCACATGACATATATAACAGACTTTATATTTTGTCCTTAAGTTACTTAAGTCACTTAACAAATGTACTTATTTTAACCCAAACCATGGTCTTTTTTTCTAAATCTAACCACATATTTTTGTTGCCTAAATCTAAGGTAGTTTTGGTCATACATTTCCTGTCAACACAGAAGTTCATTCAAGACACTATGAATGTATTGAGCATCGCTCAAAACTGACACCAGAGGGGTACTTAGAGCGTCTTAGTTTGAAGCATAGGCCACTAACAAAACTGACTAATTTCACAAGTAAGGAGTGAGAACGTTTTATGAAATTAGCTGTCCAAAGTCATATTTAAATGACATGCAAGTGTCTTTCAAAAGTATTCATATAAGTGTGTTTGTAATCTGCATGAATCTGATGAATAGTGCAATCGATCTTCTCATCTAACTCTCAAGTAAATTTTCATTACAGTTTGTGATATCAAAGAAATCTCTAAGATGGCAGCAACTATAATATGAAGTCAGCTGAGTTAATTGTCCTGATGCGTCTCCTCTGCTGTTTTTTGACTTGTAGAAACACGTCTCTCTCAGACTTCAAACTTCCCACTTTTAGACAAATCCACATGCTCCTGCAACACCCGGAGGTGATTAGTTGGTAATTGACTGGTGTGAATTCTCTGTTCTGGCATGATGATGATTATTATAGATCTTCTCTTCCTACAAGCCATTTTGAGATCCATTCTTTCCCTCCTCTGCCTCCTGTTATCGCTTTGTCTTTGATTGGTGTTTTTATGCGCTTCTTTATGTTTCTTTTTTGCTCTTTTCAAAACTGGGACTGAACTTTCCAGGATGCTGGATCCACAGACTGTATAGTCTTTTGTTACACTTGAAATATTGAGCAGTTTTTGAGCAGAGTTTATGATTGAGGCTGAACATCGTGGCTGTAAAGAGACAATGGACTCAATATATCTGCCAACAGGAGATCAGCTTAATAGGCACCATTTCCTACTCACAGGAAATAAGATGTATGTCGAGTTGTCAAATGAATTTCAAAATGCTGCCTGCAATTTCAAATTGTACGTTTAAGATGATTTTCTCAGACAATCATTGGTCTATAATTTTTTTTTGAAAATAGTGGAAAATGCTGAGCAACCAAGGTGATGGCTGCAGATTGCTTGTTTGTGGAACAAAGAGCCTCAGTTTAACGGAGTGATGCCCGCGAGCTACATACGGCACTCCCCATATGTCATCTGGAAACACACCCTCCTAATTTGGCTGTCTATTTAAGCTGCAAAATCTTCCCAGCTCTCCCTTTGCATTGTCTATGCTGCTGCCCTGCATCAGTACTGCCGCTCACTCTTTCAGCCCCACCTCCATCCCAGCATCCACCTGCAGGCTCCAGCTAGGGGGGCAAGACTTAATCATTCCCAATATTTCGTGTAAACATATCTGCGGGGAGTGACGAGGCAGGAGTCTAGACGTCAAACTCTAACTATGTTCTCCTGTTGAAAGAAACATTTAAACGTGAGTTGTCTGACTGAGCTGTCAGATACTACAAATAAAAGCATCAAATCCTCACAACCACGTACAGTATAGATTTTTTTTCTTGAAAAAATTAACAGATCATTTCTGCTCCACTCAATGAAACAGAGGGTGGGTCCATGCTTGTGCCTGGAACAGAGAGTAAGATCTGGGGTACGTCCCAAGTCCCTTAAAATTACTGCTAACCACCTCACCTTGCCACTTTACCTAACTGTTTAGTCCCTCCCACTTTAGGAGGAGTTAGGAGTGAGGAGCGAGGATTGCTGATTAAGAGACATGAGACGGCCTTAGCCTACTCTGAAGCTTCACATAAAATGACGTCCTTTTCTGATGACGGCGGCACAGTTGGATCTGCTGCGTAACGGAGCCAGCGTTTGGCGTACATCCCAAGTCACATTATATTCGCTGATCAAAGCCGTAACCCCCACCCCCCGCCGTCATGACTTTGGTCACACACTTTTGTGTATTACCAGGGGCGATTCTAGGATCAGAGGTTTAGGGGTGCTGCCCGGTCAGGCAAGATAAATTTCACTGTTTTGTACATTTTAACGCAATTTCATTCCCACATTTGTGAAAGAAAAGCTCAACACTTTTTGGGAAAGTCTGTGACTAAACCATCAAATCTGATAAAGGTTATTTAAATGCTGAGCCACAGCAAAAGAGGAATGGATTAAAATCATAAAAGGAACATATCGTAACCCTAATTTCTGGGGGAAGACAACTTATTTTGATACAGCAGCTCCTCAACATACACATAAACAGTATGTTTCTGGAGTAAACCTGCCCCCTATAGTGAGTACCAAAAATACTGATAATAAGAATACTAATAAATAAAGTCCTCTCACTGTTCCTCTCTCTCTCTTTGTACTGTCAACCAAAAGGCAAATAACCAAACAAGGCTTTTTATATCTAATAAGAGATATAAACTGATGCACTGATCCAACTTACAAACATCATTCTAGATAGATAGACCATTTGATCTTACACTCTGACCTGAACCTGGCTCTTTTTACACGCACGCGCACACACAATAGGAGTTATAATGTTAATGGTCATCCAGTCAGTTAGCTAGTCAGTAGCACCTTGGCTTTAATATTAACACATGAACATGACACAACAGCTAGCTTCTGTCATTCCAGTTCAAACAGAGGTATGTGGTACTGACCACCTGTAATGTTTCCTAGCCAGAATATATAATAAAAGATTGCACTTCAACCAAGTACTGTATGGTTGTGACACTTTTTTAGCTTGTTATAAAAGAACATACAGTAAAAAATAAATAAATAAATAAATAAAAATCTCTCAAATTTTAGGGGTGCTGGGATTCAATTTAGGGGTGCTTCAGCACCCCCAAAAATGGGCTAGAAACGCCTATGTGTATTACCATTGTTATTGAGTCATTTGCCGAAGTTTGGCGCAATTAAAGAACGGTCTGCAGCTCTGCCACTGTCACTGCGATGAGCATCATTATCATTATTATCATCATCATCATCATCAATATTATTAAATCCACTCGCCATCATTCAACAAGTCAGCTGCTGAGTGAATAAGACATATCAGACCTGTCAGTCTACCTCAGTCAATTCAATTTTATTTATAAAGCCCAATATCACAAATCACAATTTGCCTCACAGGGCTTTACAGCATACGACATCCCTCTGTCCTTTGGACCCTCACAGCAGATAAGGAAAAAGTCCCCAATAAAACCTTTAACGGGGAAAAAAACAGTAGAAACCTCAGGAAGAGCAACTGAGGAG
The DNA here is from genome assembly GCA_035609425.1 of Epinephelus awoara. NCBI lineage: Eukaryota > Metazoa > Chordata > Actinopteri > Perciformes > Serranidae > Epinephelus > Epinephelus awoara. The sequence continues at coordinate 12,265,408 of CM069310.1, read as the reverse complement.
GGATCCCTCTTCCAGGACGGACAGAAATGCGATAGATGACGTACAGAACAGATCAACATATTAAATTAACAGTAATCTGTATGACAAAATGAGAGAGACAGAGAGAGATGCAGGACAGCAACATTAATGAAAGTAATAATATTAATTAATATTGTTTGTGTGTGTGGTGTTATATCAACACGTGTGGTTCTGGACATGAGCAGCTGCACATTCAACCTCTCGTGTTACCTTACTCATCGCATATACTATAAAATAAGAGACTTGGGACGTACCCCTGGTCTTTTTCTGCAAGTGCATTTATCACAGAGGACATCTGAGGCTTTAGCATTAATGATAATAATCATCCTCATATCTACCATCAATTATTAATGAGAAATGAGATATCTGATGGTAATTGAAGGGATCTTCGGTTAGGGATCAGCAATCATAGCCCTCAATTCTTTGCAGATGCAGCTCCAGGTTTGTCATCCTCATGTTAAGTAGCCTACCATCAGCGTGCGTCCGAAAGCCAAAACAAATACTATCAATCCTGTTAACCTTTCACAAAGACTTAGGACTTGCTCATGCATGTCTATCTGCTAAAAAAGCCTGCCCCCTGGGCCGCCGCGGGGTGTGGAAAACAACCAGTAGGTCGTCCTAACTGTTCAAAGTGCGGAGTGATGGGCTTCCAGCAGGGACTCTGCGAGCCAAAGCAAAGAGACCTGAAGTGAATTCTAATCTCGCATGCACTCAGTTACTGAACTGGCAGATAAGCCGCTGCCGTCCTGCAGGAGTGGAGGCTCAGCACAGGATGATTAATGACCATCAACTATTTTTGTCTGACTGTGTCTCTGGCTTTTTTCTTCCTCCGCTTGCTCTCACAATATAACATTACTCTTTAATGCTGTTGTTTTACATATTGACAGGTACACTTTCTCTCTGTCTCTCAAACACACACACACACACACACCACACACACACTCAGGAAAAGTGTGAAATGGCATAAACTGCAGTGCCTCTGCTGCAGTGCTTTGCATTTCAGATTATTGACTGCTGTTGCTCTTTTCTCCTGAGAGGCCATAATCCTGATACGAAACAGCCATCTGTTTGCTCAGTCAGTCACTTTTACGATGGACAACTTGTTTTCTGATAGTAACTTGTTGTTCTGTTCTGTCTCTCCAGAGATTCGCCTGTGAGGGGAAGATATGAAGTTAGTGGGCTCGCTTTGGATTCTTTGGTTTCTCCTTGTGGTAAGCACTCATTTTTTAATTTGAGGAATGCTGGAAGGTAATTGTACTCTTCTCTTTGTGCCCATTATTTATGCTGCACCCGTGTGTTTAAACATAGGATTCAAATTTCATTAAATGGACATGTAATATGTTGCGGTCCAGCGGTTTTCTTTTCTCAGCAGAAAAAAAAATCCCATGATTAATTTTCACTCACCATTTATAATTGGTAATTATAGTTTATCGTTAGCTTAGCTTGTTCATTACAAACTTGGATGACCCAAGAGAGAGTATGTGATCCACAACTGCACGTGTCTGCAGTTCTTACCATATAGCCTACTGATCCTTACACTGTTCTGCAGATGGCGCTGAGTGTATGATGCATTGCAAACCTGATTAGGAAATAGACGAAAAATGAAAATGTAATACCTCACTGTGCATTTGTAGCGGGTGTTTAAGTCTGCATTGTGTTGTATTCTGGACCGCACTTCCAACGACTCTTCCAGTTATTTATTGCAACAACAATAACATCCATGCAGATGTAGAGGAACAAAGCATTCGTCGGCTCCAGAACGAAAGCTGGGGTCAATGGGTCAATTTTTCTTTCCAGAGTTTCAATAACTGCAAATTTTGTAAAACATATGGACACACTTGTATATATGATTTATTATTAATACTTTGCAGTAGAAACTAAATAAAAATGTGATCACAATAAAAGTCTCCAGAATGAAAGAAAGAAGTGCAACGCATACAATTCAAATACGTCCTGACTCCAAACTCGTCAAATACAGACACTTGGTCAATGGCCCCACATGTCAAGGTATTTTTCCTGCATCGGTTTTGGATGCTCAGAGATGGCGTGTCAACGTTTGTTACATGCACTGTGTCTTTTCAAAATAAACTTCCGTTGTTACTGGAAATGCATAGTTTCTTGTTAAATGTAAACAGTGTCTTCTCAAAACAAACTGAAAACATAGGTATAAAACTTCATTTTCAGATTTACTTCAGGTTTAGTCAACAAAAACATGTGTGTCTTGTGGTGTATCTCAAGTCGCATACTTCCGTCAGTACGCTTCTATGTAGTATACTATGTGACATTGGCGTAGTGCGCGAATTTCGACAGGGTAGGGTTGTCTCAAACCAAACACCAACACATTCCTGCAAAATTATGCCACAATCAGACATGTATGGTATATTTAGCAACTCTATATATGGTTGTCTGTATATCCTGAATTTATTGCAAGGCTGCTGGGGGTTTGAGTGGGTGTTTTTTGGTTTGTGCTTGCCAAATGTGAAGTCTTAATCTGAGCTTGAAGGGTTGAGTCATAGTCATAGCCTGCTCAAGTATTTGAGAAATTATATCAATTAACTTAATGGGGTTTTTCCCAATCATCAGTCAAAGATGTGAATCCTCACATTTTGGCACTGTTATTTAAAAACATACTGTTTTGCCTGGTGAAGGGGGTTATAATTAAACAAATCAAACTTTATAATGTTCTTTTGATGGACTTGCAACTGTCCTTAGAAATCACAGTACACCAGTTGGCTTGAAGAGTGTTTTGTAACTAATGGCATTTTCAACACCTTTGCTATAAATTTTGGACAGCTCAGAGACGTTATTTATCTTGTTCCAGACAGGCTTAAGAGACGTCGGCATTAATCGTCTGGAACATGTTCACTTTGGGACTTTTATTTTTTTAAAAGCTTTTACTGCAGAAAAATAGAGGTTTTCTTGAGTCATTGTTCCTTATGAAAAAAACATTCGGTCCACTATTCTTCAGCGTCAGTGTGAAATGGAAGTTTCAATTTCCTTTGCTGTTCGGCATCAAGTTTGACATTGAGGTCCAGAATAGTATCCCTGCCAAATGTTTTCTGCCTGAAGTATCTGTGCTGTCCTGCTTTATGTGTCTGTACTTTCTTTCTTGAGTGCCCTTGTCATGTTGATTCAGGAAGATGAATGAATTATAAAAAGGCAAGGGTAGGTCTCTAAATTTTCTTTCCTTCCTGTTCAGCTCATCTGTTGATATTGGTGGTGGCCTGGTGGTCGTATGTATGACGTCATTTACTTCAATGTTTGGAGTGACATCATATGTACGGCTGCTAAACTGCTACATGGGACATCAGCATTCTCACAAAGTCACTGTGTGTTTTTGCCTTTTACAGCCGTTATCAGACAGGTAAGAATGGTATTTTGGTCTAATGAGAGTTCCTTTAGCCACAAAGACACAGATGTAGAAGGTTTGCATCTCAATTGTGATAAGGCCTGTGGAGACAATCTGCCAGGCAAAGTATTAAATTTCCTTAAATTATTCAGAAAATGCAAGTGCATGAGCCTGGCTCTCTGAGAGGCTTAATTTTCAGCCCCCCAAAATTTGCCAGATAAGTCACACTAAGATGGGCTCTTTATCCTTCCGTGAGCAGCATTATCAAAATCAGCATTTCACACTCCAGGCCTCTTCATTTTTAATGCTACCTCCAAATACAAACAATAGAGAGCAGATAAGATTCATTTGGAGAAAATCAGCTGCTTAACTTCTTTTGTGAGCTCCCAAACACACTTTAATGAGTTACGTGAATGGTGAGTGACTGGAATTTCAAAGTAGAGTGAAATCCTCATCAGATCGGCTTCGGCGACGCTTCAAAAACTTTGCATGCCTACACTTGTGTTTCAATTTTTTATCTTATATAAGCGTGCATGTCTTTGTCTGAATGTGATAAAACTGTCAAGTATAACAAATTTAACTAACAGCATCATGCAAGATAATATTTATGTTTTCACCATGAAATTAACGCAGATCAGAGCAGCAACTATGAAACACACTAACAGCTCCCCACCTACACTTCTTACCATGCTCCGAGTCAGAATACGACATGTTTTCTTTCCTGTCCTCTCACCTCTTGTGTCGTGTTGTCTCCACAGCGCAGGGCAGCAGGAGGCGCTGAGTCAATCTCAGACCCATCACTCAGGCCTGGACATAGCATGACTGATGAACAGGGCCAGGCACTGAGCCAGGGTCAGTACAAATGTCTTGAGCTGTCCAAGAAAGACCACCAAGAAAACAGAACCGGTGAGAGGCCCAAATCATTTCAAGGCCAAAGCGATTACCATTGCAAGAGCACCACAGGTGTTATGACGCTGTAAGGCAGTGGATTAGGAGCTGAACACAGTTGTTATTCTTGTTTAAGGTAATGATAGTGCTGCCAGCAGGGGTTCAGCTGAGTGTTTTGCAGTGTAGGCTGTAGCTTTAGAGAAATTATGTTACTCTGACACACACTAAATATGAGTGAAGACAAAGAAAATGTGCGTCGGTAATAACTCAGAATAGTCATTACACTTTTTTCCTTCTTCCTGTCTTGAGGAACGTTCTGTCGACCCATGTGGGACGGCTTTTTTTGCTGGGATGAGACACCAGCTGGGACGTCTGTCACACGAAACTGTCCAGATCACCCTGACCTGGACCCAACTGGTAAGAAAGATGTGCACTTCTCATGCCAATACACAACAAGCTCCCTAGACTTTTTAGTTCCAGTTCAGCAGACGACACAGAAAACGATCCAATTTTCAGTGTGCGATCGAGATCAAAGGTCATGGGGCTAATTGCATAAATGAAGGGCCGCTGCCAGCATGGGGCCTCGGGAAGCTTGGAGGATTTTACTTTGTTATTTCAAGTGTTTCCATTCAGTTTTGCTAGATATTTCCACTCGATTTTTCCAGGGTAAAGTTAGTTGATTATTACGCTATGCTCAGAGTTTTGAGCTTGTACAGGTATCAATTCATAACTGGGCAATAATTTCAACCAGTTGCAACAGTGGGGCTGGAATTGTTTTCACCTTGTGAGTGTGACTTCTATTGCAGCAGGAGCTACCACAGAGGCCGTCTACTGGATAGATTGGCACCAAATTTTGTCATGCAGCCCAATGACTTTGCCTTTGGTGTCATTAGTTTGTCTTTGAGGGAAATCTCTGGAAATATCTGAAATTAGATTTATTGCTAATTTATTGGTGGAAACATCCCCATCACCCTCAGCTGTACTTCCTGTTGAGTGCTTAATATGCTAAACTAATAATCTGAAACATCAGCATGTTAGCACTATCTCTGTGAGCATGTTGGCAAGCCTGTTTCAGGATTTAGTTTAAAGCCTCTAAGTATAGCCTTGCAGAGCTGCTAGCATGGCTGTAGACCCCTTGTCTTCTCATGCATCTGTATGCACTGTGAGTTTAAAGGACAACTAGTGTAAGAGATTTTTAAAGTGAACAGAAGGTAAAGTATTGCCTATTGTGTTTTTATCAATCAGTCTGAAGGAAAACAGACATTTATTTGAATTGAAATTGACCGTAGAAATTGATTATGTGTGCACATTAATGTTGGGATTGCGGTACGGTACAGTATGAGCAGTTTTTACACTGTGATGAATGCATGGCTCAATAATGTCTAGTTGGAGAGATCCAGATGCGAGTCATGACTGATTTAGGAGATGCAATATGATGGAAGGGAGGTGAAGGGGAGGACAGAGAGAGGATATATATATATATATATATATATATATATATATATATATATATAGGAAAAAAAGGGAGGACAAAAAAGATAGAAGTCAGAGGCAGAGAGATGGATGGGGAGAGAGAATATGAATGAGAAGAAAAAGAAGGTGTTTTTATAAGAGAGTGCTCATAAAAGATCCTCCGAAAATGCCTGTGACATTAAGAGTCCCCCTATGGCTCCTTATTTGAAAGCCGATGCTGCTCATTTGAGGCTTCAGGGGGAGACGTACAGTTGGAAGTGGATGCTGAACAGTTGATGAGCTGTCGACGAAGAATAAGCAGTCGGGCTACGGTTGTTGTTGTCAGGACTGATGTGATCTGATTCTCGGCCCAGTCATGAAGCTACAGTACATTGTGGTTTTTAAGCCTGACATTTGAGAATTTGCCAGAAAATGTCTCCAAAGATGGAATTTTATGTTTGACATAACGTTTGATGATGTGTGCCAAGTTGAATTATTTGCAGTGTTTCGGTAAAGCCAAGATTCAGGGCCCAATTTATGTGTTTGGATGATGCCAATATACTACTGCTGAAAAACAAAGACAGAGCTGAGGACATGAAGATTCTCTACTGGACATGAACCACCAACACTAATGTGCCTAGAAGCAATCATTGATGGATTATTATGTTTTTTGGTGCTGCTGTAAGTCATTGTGGGTTTTTTCTTTACAGAAAAAGTGACCAAATACTGTGCCGAATTCGGTAACTGGGTGCACACTGGGTTCACATGTCACCCAGCTTTAAAGGACAAATCAGAGGTATTTGGTTATTGGCTGTTTTGCTGTAAGGTACAGAAGAATCAGATGAGACAGACGCACCTGTTCATGCTAAGCTCTCTTGTTTTTTTTTTCTCAGAGGGAAGTCACTCGTTTTTTAAAGGATGTTGCTGGAGAGCCGACCACAGAGGCTGTAGGAGTTGACACAGAAAAAGATGGTGTTGTGGAAATAATGATCCTCGAGAACAGAAAGAAATGCTCAGAGAAAATGGCGCAAGATCCACCTTATAACAACTCAGGTAGTGCTCATGAGTGACTCTGGTCTAGTGACAAATTATTATATTATGCGTCAACATGATTTTTACATGATGAGGTTTCGTGTTGGACAAACTCATGAACAAACCTGCAAACATTTCTTTGTGTTTTTTTGTGATTGTTGGTATATGTGATACCCTCGCTAGTCAACACCAGAAACACCAGCCAGTTAAACTTATCATTAATGTTGTTATTATTTCATGCATTTATTTAGTATTTAGTTTATTTGATTTATAAGACGTCAGTGTGCAAGGACATTAATCATTTACAAGAAGTGAAAACCTGGTTGCAACAGATTTAGTGAAACCCTAATTTCCATCTCTAGTCCTACACATAACAAGTAGACAATAGATAAAGATAAAATTCAAAGTGCAATGTAGACTACAGTAAATCCATGTGCCTAACATAATTAAGTTGGTGTCATGTTTTGTACACACATTTCAGCGGCATTTAAAAAACAATTTGGTTAATAAAAATGTGATTAACGAGTTCAAAAGGCTCTAATACACAATGTTTCTCTGTAAAGATTAAACTGTGCTCAGCTGTGACTGTTTTTTTGAGTGTTTCTGAAGTCGATTAGTCTAAGTTAAAACGTCCATTCAAACGTAAGAGATATTAGTTATTTGAAACATCCCTGTTGTTGGTGTTACAGGGCTGTACTGCAGTCGTAACTGGGATGGCTGGCTGTGCTGGGACGATACTCCAGCAGGAACCTACGCCTCTCAAAACTGCCCCACTTATTTTAGCAACTTCGACCCCACAGGTGAGCAGATAGACTAAGGGGTGATCACACAGAAATGAGAGGCAAGCGACGCGGATGCTTCAAAGATGCTTGAAATGCTGGAAGCATTTGCACAATAGCTACTGGTGATAGCTACTGGCGTCTGACACTCAAAAAAGTGGAAAATATTTTAACTTTTCAGCATCTACACGTGTCTAAAAAGAAGCGTATACAAAAACGTGCGCCTAAAAAGACGCCGGAAAAACGCCCGTCTAAAAAGACGCTTGAACGTCGGTCAGACGTGCCATATCATAGGAAAACAATAGTTTTACTGGCATCACGTTTCTAGCGTTTCATCTTGATGTGATCGCTCCCTTAAGCATAGTTCACATTACAAGATTTCACCCTGATTTTGCATCGCGGAGACTATCGGAATCTTTTGAGTGTTCATACCCGGTGACGTGTGTTTCTGTCAGCGGGAGTCTCGCCAACTGTGTTACAACCTGTGTGTGCACACCAAAAGATTTCTCCACTGAGCCCTTGCAGACAGAGCCCCAGATAACGGGGTGACGTCACCAAACTTGGAGACAACACATCATAAAGGCATGGATATTCTTCCCAGTGTTGAATCAGATCTGCCTCCAGGGCCTGGGTCCAAACACAACGCGCTCCCCGTGATCCTGTGGACACCGCCATTGTTGTTGTTGCTTGCTGGCTTGTCAGTGTTGCCAGATCTTGGGAGAGAAACAAGCAACCAGGGCTATGGAAACAAGCCCAAAAGAAGTGACTGTCATGCGTTTAAATAAGTGGACCTGGCAAGTGGCAACCCTGAGGCTTGTCCTCCTCACAGTTCTTCCGTCCTCCTGCGTGCTGACGTGGGACGTATCCCACCTCTCATTGGCTGATGCTCTTCATCAGTCGTGTCAGACTTCTCCAGTTTTCTAGCATGCCAGATATCCAGTCCCAGTCGCAGACGAGGGGGCGACTTGCTCGTAGGCTTGTTCACATATGAGGACTCGTCCTGGCAGACTATCTGCTGACTCACCTCCGACCCAAGGCGGCTCTCAAGATCCTCTGCGACGTCAAAATCGCAGTGAAAATCGTGTAATGTGAACAAGGCTTTAGGAAGTTGCTGCTCTGCTGATATCTTCTTACCCTCACATGATAGATTCACCTTTAGTCCTCTGTTGACTGTATTTAAAGAAAATTGACTTAATCATCACATCATTGCTTCTTTCCAGAAAAGGCAGCTAAGTACTGCGGAGATGATGGTCAGTGGTTCCACCATCCAGAGTCCAAAAGGATTTGGACCAACTACACACTCTGCACAGCATCCTATGAGAAGAGACTGAGGGTAATGTGTTGCTGTCGACATAAACTATCCATCCTGCATGATCAAACAAAGCATACAGGTTTAGTACCACTGGGTTGGCCTGCGAGTTCAGAACATGTTGTGCCACCTTAGTATGTAGTTTCCACTACTCAGAACATATACAGCATCATTAATAAGAGTGGGATCTCAGAGGGTCAGCCAGGGTCATGTAAAGGTTTGTATTATGCAGAGATAAACCATAATAGGCACATATGGGAGCAGCACCTCTGGATCCATTATAACAGTTGTTAAAGCAGCGTTAGGATACAAAAGGGCATCAATTTAGACTGAACTGAAGGATCTTCCTAAAGTGAGTAACACTCTGATTGAGACAACAACAACAACATGTCTGATGCAAAGACTAGTGGTACTCCCAGCTTGGGTGGGAGGCAGTTGAGGGATCAGTAATAGGACACATTCCTGCGCCTTTCTTTGTGGATTTGTAGTGACAGATGAAGTTGGATGTTGTGGTGGTTGTGTAATTGATTGATCATCATCGACAACATCATCTTTAAACTCCGTTGTTCTTGCTTTTGGACTACAGTCGTCCCCCTATGTGATAGCTGCCTCGTGCATTGGCATCTGTTGGCCTGCAGCATCCTAGCGGGTTGCCAGTTTGCGCACATGGCATTATAAATCACCCTATCGTGTTTCAAAAACAGAATGTAACTTACTCGAAAATGCCTAGAAAAAAAGCAAATATGTATTAAAAAGCAAGTTCTTTTCAAATAATCAAGTCTAAATCAAGTCCTCAAATTTGCAGCTCAAGTCGTGACTCGAGTCTCCCAGTCTTCCAATCTAAACAAGAAAATAGGCTGTTTATAATTGTTTTTTTCTACAGTAACTACAACAGTACAGTATATGAGTGTTTTCTGATTTGGCAAACCTGTCATCACTATGGCACTGTCTGCGAGTGCCTTCCAAAACTGTTTCAAATTAATGAATATGGTTTGTTATGGAAAGAGAATGCTACTTGTGCCTTTGATTCTCCTCACACTAATTAAGGTAGCACTGCACTTTTTTCCTCAATTAATATTCCCTAATAATTAAATTCTACAGTCATCTAACATCACTCCTCCCTGCTGAGATTTTATTGGATTATAGTAAAACCGTAGCCCTCTGTCTGCCCTCATCTAAACAATTATTGTAGTTTAATTTTCCCAAACAGTTTGACCCAGAGCTTTGGCTTGTTATTTCTCTTAATTGTCTAAATAATATTATGCTGATGTTGATTTTTTTTTTTTTTTTTTTTTTTTTTTAATTGCAGAAACTGAAAATGCTTGAGAATAAATACAAATGCCTCCTGAGGATAAATCGAGACCCACCTTTTAACAGATCAGGTACGTGAAACTCGCTGTGTAACTCTGCCTGCCTCATGTTGGTACGTCTAAAAGGCCTGTAACTGTGTGTCATTATGTTTTTGTGGCCTTGTTGACGCTGCAGGGCTCCACTGCAGTCGTAACTGGGATGGCTGGCTGTGCTGGGATGACACTCCAGCGGGAACCTACGCCTCCCAAAACTGCCCAGATTATTTTTTTGACTTTGACCCCACAGGTGAGCAGTGTGCCTGAAGAAATTTGTGGTTTTATGGGTCTGCTGATATTGCTTTAACCTCCTCTGACCTCATTGTCCTGAATTTAAAGAAGATGGACTATAAACTTGCTCTGAGGATTAGTTATTGAATCTAATGGGACCCAGGTTTATGGACACAACTGCACAGATTTATAAACGAGTGGAAAACATACAGTATATTTATCACATAATTGCTCTTTTTTAGAGAAGGCAACTAAGTACTGTGGAGAAGATGGGCAGTGGTTTCAGCATCCAGAGAGCAATAAGACTTGGACCAATTATACACTCTGTGCTGTCAACACAAAGCAGAGGCTGAAGGTAATTCATCCTGACATACTGTGCATCTCAAGAGTTATTGTACAGATTATGCATAGACATTTCTGGTAATTACATACTGCTGTTATTCTGCAGGATTGATCATGCAAAATCACACAAATGTATTTGAGTTATCTTACAGGCCAAACATGGATGATTTAGAAGTATTGATTTAGAAATCCAGGAAGATGTGCAGATAGTTGAAAAGAATGTTGTTGTTTTTTTGGTGGGAAAAATAATTTTGATTTATACTGTCACTGTCAGTAAGACTTACTGTGATTTTAAAAAGGGTGAGTTCATTAAATGTATGCAACATTCAGAGCACATCTATGATTCAGAGTCTGGGGCAGGATAGTCTGCATACGGTTCTCAACAGGAAGTTGGCTGAGCCGGCAGCTAGCCATTGATGTTAATAGCCCCTTTTACACTGCCAGATTTTCGGTAAATATTCGGTCGTTTTGCCGGCACACAGAGCCGGATTGGCGAGCTGATCCGAGGTGCACAATTTTTCGTCCCATAGGGTAGACATATTGGTGGAACCTTTTTGCTTTAAAAGGAACAAGGTGCCCTTCCGCCACGAGAGGGGCTGTTGAAGATTTGTGGGAGGAGCTGTTGATGATGCTGCACGTGCGAGCCACTGGCGGTGGATAAACAGGAAACAGCTGATAGCAGGAATTAGTGAGCAGCTAGTAGCAAGAGGGAAGTGCAAACCTGACAGACACTGTAAAGATGAGCAACTGGGGAGACAAGGAATTGCGCACCCTCCTTGTCCTCGCGAATGAAGAGGCCATTAACTGTCAAATGACGGGGGCGGTGAAGAACGGGCCAACTTATGAGAGATGGCCAAAGGGCTGACGAGCCGCGGCTTTCCTCCCACGTCACTGTTTACTTAACACATTGAGCTACATGTTTTGTTACTTGCTCACGCCTTCCATTGCCCCGAAAAAGGCATTCCTGCAAATTAGCACAATTCCCATTTAAAAAGGGGCCAGGCTAATGGTGTTAATGTTAAAATTATTTCATCATACAGCTGCTGTAGATTTTCTAAATGTTATTGGACAGAGTGAAGCAAGTAATTTTACTGAGCCTCAAAAAATGATCAACTGATGTCCCCTTTGGCCATGTACGTAAATGTAAGGGAGTCAATGCTTGATGGATGTAATTACACTGTTTGGCCACTATGAAAACTGGCTTCAAAGCCTTCACTCCTTCCAGGGGAATGGTCTTAATAAACAGTGCTAACAATGACCACAGTGCTGACAGAGCTAACATTTTTACCTGGGGTGAAACTAGAGGGTGGGTGTTACACTTTCGCGACAACGCTGTCCTGATATCAGTGGTAGCTGCTACATGAGTGGACAGAGAAGCTCAGATTACAACACACACAGACGGGGAGGACTTCTTTATCTACTCAGGATACATACAGCTCCTGTAATGACACAGCAATTGAGAAGCAAAATGGCCAATTTCAGTGTAATATAATTTGCTGGGCTGCTATAAAAATGCAGAAAATAGCACACACATAGTTTCTTTCTTTCCTTTGTTCTTTCACTGTTAACAAAAGAGATAAGGATACTAAAAAGTAAAAATGTCTTCAGCTACATGTCTTGCTGTACTCTCCATAGCCTCACTGCTAATTCCGTGATTGATTGTGACTTTGAGTGTGTGTGTGTGTTTGTGTTTGACTAAAATGAAGGCAGCCGCCCAGTTCTCAGGGGACGCTATAGTGGAGTCTGCTGATGAGGCCACAGTCAGCCCCATGGTTAACCCAGAGGAACAGGAAATTGTGAATAAGAAAATCCTTGACAGCCAGTACAAATGCTTCGAGAAGATGAATCGAGATTTACCGTATAACAAATCAGGTAGAGATGAAATTCTTCTGAGGCTCATTGTGATTTTTTTTTTTAGTTTTTGCACTTCGCCTCTCCAGATGTTTAAACTCTCTCTGTTGCCGTGTGTCTGTGTCGCAGGGCTCCACTGCAGTCGAAACTGGGATGGCTGGCTGTGCTGGGATGACACTCCAGCGGGAACTTACACTTCTCAAAACTGCCCTAATTATTTTGCTGACTTTGACCCAACAGGTGAGAAGCAGGACTCAAGAGTGTTGCTCCTCCGACACTCTATTGACTGTTTTCCAAGAACTATAAAATATTAATTGCTATGAGGATGAATTATTGAGGCTAACAGAGCCTGAATATATGGACACAACTCTATGAACGTGAAGACATTTGAAGAATATGCATGCATTACTTAATTGTTACTTTCAGAAAAGGCCACTAAGTACTGTGGGGAGGACGGGCAGTGGTTTCGCCACCCGGATACCAACAGGACTTGGTCCAACTACACACTCTGTATTGAAAACACCGAGGCAAAGTTAAAGGTAATTTATTTAAAATAAAGCAGCCAGCTATCATAGATCGCCTGCATGGTGGTCACAGTGTGATGACTCAGCGTAATCTTCCTTTTTCTTGCATGGAGTCCTCTGGTATTTGGAGAGTAGGCAGATAGGCCGTAAATGTGGAAACTTGAAATACGTAGTCTGATGTAGTTGCCCATAAATATTGTACCAGACACCAATATTAACAGGATTTTTGTTTCCAAAACACATTACTCTCCTACAGTGAGTTCCACAGAAATATTTAGAGATGGAAAGTCACGTGCATGCCGTCTGTCCCTGAGGCTATACAGTTGTTATAAAACAAAGGCCTGGCAGAGGAGCCTCCCTACAAATAGTCTGGTGTTGACACCATCACATATTAGAAACCTGCTTATCACCAAAAGCACCAGACTGCTGCTGACAATGTTTCTCACATGGAGACCACACTGGTCCAACCCAGAGCTCTTTCCAGTATTTTGCCAGAAGGGACATCAGAGACACACTCGTGAACTTTAAACACTCATGCACATGCCTTTTAGGCGTTAAACACTTGTTCGCAGATTGTATTCATTCAGTAATTGGTTGGTTATATGAAAGTATATTGTGCCAAATTTCTCTTCACGCCAAATCCAAGCCAGAAGTGCCTTCTAAGACATTTTCACAAGTTTAAATTTTCTGGCTTTCCTTTTGTAAACTTCTCCATTTTTTAGGCTGAAAATTATCTGACAAGTATCCAAGGAAATTTAAAAAAACAGCAACTCTATTATGCTCTCCCGTCCAGAACAGAGAAAACGGTCAATTGCAAATAACAGCGACTTGTAAACAAAATCTCTGCAAGAAACTCTGCCGTGTCTCCAGTTGGTGTACTACGCAGCTGTCCTGGCAAACCCGCGAGAAAGACTCAAAAAGTCTGCTGATCAATCAAAACCAGAGATCAGCCGCTCCATCTGTTACCACAGAAACCTGATCTTTGCTGACTCAGCCTCCCCAGCTTCAGGAAAGTTCTTAGAACAAACAGCCTCAGCAGTATGATCTCAAAGAGAAACTAAGAAAGTGCACTCAGTAGAGAGCAGATCTCCACCAGGTGTGTCTGGGTCATGTGGGTGGGGAACGGGGGGTGCAGGGCTGCCTTTGTGTAGCAATGGTGTAGCAAGCATAGATGGGCTATATGGAGACAAACCTTGAATGCAGTGTCCAATAAAATCTCTCCCAAACAACATTTAATCTCACTCATTTGTCCCTTCTGCCTGTTACTGTCAAGGTAGTAGCACAGATAACAAAAACAGGGATTTATTCATCTTGTATTGTGCCGAACTTTAGTGGACCATAGGAAACCAGGTGTAGAATTAATCTGCAGATGCTCCGCTTCAAAATGAGACCAAACTTTTCTATGGATGTCAGTTTATGAGCCACGAAGGCTAAAATGTGTCCTGCAACAGACCAGATGAGGCTTACTCTTTCTAGCCAAGCCTATTTTGGAAAATATCATTTGCTATGTAATTTTGTTGATCACTTCCACCCCCTGCCAGCCAGATAGGCAGTCAGTGACTCTATAAACAGTCAACAAAACAGGTTCCTCAAAATTGTGAATCCCCACAACCAGGAGAGGTCCTTGCACATATAAATGTGCATCATAAAAATAAGGCTGATGGGTATGGGGTGCCGTTTGTGAAGTGGCTCTCACTGAAATTAACAGTAACATTTCGCCACATTTAGCTTCAAACAACTTTTAAAAAAGCGATGTGAATTTTTTAAAAATCACTTTTTACCACATTTACAGCAATATTGGAAAAATTGGTTAAATCTGAATGTAAAATGTAAATCTAAATTTTAATTCTCAATGTTAAATGTTGAATTTAAATGTTAAATCTAAATGTTAAATCTAAATATTAAATGTTAAATTTAAATGTTAAATGTTGAATTTAAATGTTAAATCTAAATCTAAATGTTAAATGTTGAATTTAAATGTTAAATCTAAATCTAAATGTTAAATCTAAATCTAAATGTTAAATGTTGAATTTAAATCCAAAGGTTAAATGTTAAATCTAAAACGAAATGTTAAATTTAAATCTAAATGGTAAATCTTTAACATTTAGATCAACAGGGGTGTACAAATAGTGGTGTAGTTCTATCCTTAGCAAGTTTCTACCAAATTTCTCTAAATCTGTTGATCCTGAGTCTTTACAATCTTATCTCACTGTCCCCAGCAGCAGATCATCAGATTATTAATGTCTGTTTTTTCCCTATTAAGAGTTGTGTCCACAGTAAAATGTAAAATGTAATATGATTGCCACTTTTAGTGCCAAGTGTCACAACTTGAATTTTGTGTGAAAATGCAAACTATTTAGGGCCTTGATTTGGATGTTTCTACCCACAGAATTCTCACACAAAACAACATGTGACATGTCAAAGACAATCAGATTTATAAGTGGTAATGTTACACATGTTTTCTCTATCTTTTTTCCTTCTCTTTTTTTTTTAACAGTCAGCATACATCCTGTTTTACATGGCAATTGTGGGTCATGCTCTATCCATAGCCTCCCTGCTCATCTCTTTGGCCATCTTCTTCTACTTCAGGTAATAAATCAATAACTATTAAGCTGCACTGGTTTGATATTGGAGATTGTATCAATGTTGTAGTACTTGAGACCGGTCTCAAGAACACTTGTTAGTCGTTTTTACTTGTTGTTGTCTCAGTCTTAGACAAAGACAGGTCAAGACCACAACTGCAGGGACACCATGAAACTGCCTGTGCAAAAAATAGTGTTGAATAAAGAAGATGATTCCATACACACACTGTTTGTCATAGAAAATTAAAAGGAAATTCCCACACATAAAATTCACCTCTACCATGCCCTTTTGATTATTTTATCAAGACATTTCTCATGGTACAGTTAAACATATGCATGCAAAGAGGTGAATGAAGATGAATCTTCATCGGTTTCTGTTGGTGTTTTAAAGGGAATGTGGATCTTTCAGATCGATTTGAAGAGTGCCTATGGTTTACATGTTTGTCATGCAGTGTGGGGCTGACACTGGTCTGGTCTTGGTCATGGAAGTCTTGACTTCAACGATGCTTTGAGTGAATGTTTAGGATGGCTGTAATGAGATGAAGCTGATACAGAATTCATAATTCTGAGATGATAAATCGATGGTAGCTTTGCCCTTAAAGGCTCAGTCATGTTATTACTATTATCAGAGGATCTGACAGACACACAGATGGTGGTGAGTGCTCACTACAGTCTCCTCAAACCATTTCATTACTCATCATGGGCAGTAGCTTGGTCTCGGTCTCATTTGCAGTCAGTGATTCTGTCTGCAGCAGAGTGAATTTTGCAGCTTTTTAACACCAGAGCTACACAGAAGATTTTACAGTGTAAATAAGTGGTCGTATCACATTTAAATTAAATTACTTAATTTAAATTATTACTATCTTAGCTGCTGTCACAAATGAAGGAAAACTATCGACCTGAAAATACTTCTGCTGCTTCACAGAGTGTAATTTACACACAACCGTCGCTAATTTCATGCCAACTTGGCTTCTTTGTGCTGCACATTTATTCCACGGATATTTAAGATTCAAAAGTGGAGAGCTGTGACGTCCATTGAATGCGTAGGCGCTGTGCTCTTATTAGAAGCATGTGCACCTGAGCGCACTGCTCATTAAGGCTGTTCATCCCCATGAACTGCTTAATCCCAGAGGGAAGAGGTGCACAATTAAAGGAGATGCTGCTGCTGAAATTCAACTAGATAAGAGTTTAGAATAATGAAGTGGATAAAGGGAGGATAGGTATAATATTCGGTGTGAAATTTGGAAGTGAAGAAGCGTGAGAAAAAGTTGGCAGTGTGCACATTGTTTGAACTTTATAGTTTTTTTAAGAAGGGATTAACTTGATCAGCATTACACAATAATGTTTCTGCAAACCTTGGATATGTCTCACTTGTATGTTATTATGTACGGGGATATGCTGAATCCTGTGGTTAAATTTAGGCACAAATACCACCCGGTCATGGTGGTAAAATACCTGGTTTTTGGGGGCGCAATCTCTGCTGGAAATGCAGCAATGTCTCTGTAAAAATCAACTCCTTTTTCTGGCGATAATCCCCCCAACTGGTCGCTATAAAAGACCCAGGTTTGGTGCCAAAAATGACGATGGAAACTGAACAATGACTCGCTAAAACACAAATGGAGTGAGCTGGTTCAGGCAGTCAGCTCGGGCTGCGCTGATTCATACACACACGTCATACCTCACTCTCCAAATGTCATCTACAAAACAATTCCAATTTCGAGGTCTATTTAAGCTGCAAGAATTTCCCAGCTCTCACTGTGCCTTGTCAATGCCGCTGCTGCCCTGCATCTGTGTTGCTGCCTGCTCTTTCAGCCCCACCTCCACCCCAGCATCCACCTGCAGGCTAGTGGGGGGGGGAGGATATGTTTAATCATCATTCGCCAGTATCTTATATAAACATATCTGCGCAGAGTGATGAGGCTGGAGTCTAGAGGCCAAACTATAACCATGTTCTGCTGTTGAAATAAACATTTCAAATGAGTTGTCTGACTGGATCAGTTTTGTTGTTTGTTGGTCTTGTGCGGTGATTTGCAGCTTGGCAGGCGTCTCGTCATCCACCTCCTGATGACAAAATTAGCTCATATACTATGTCATTTTAGAATGGTTGATATGTCACGTATGAAACGTGAATGTATTTGGGTTTGCAGAAACTTACACTGCCAACGTTTTCTTCTGCCGACTGTGCTGTTTTATAAACCTGAATACAGACCCCAGGGGAGAGAATCAACTTCAGGGTCTTAAACAATATTTGAAAAAGTGTTTTTGTTGGTGCTGTTGTTCATGAATGTTGTAAAAGTCAACGTGCTGAAGGGTTTTGACCTCTTTAATGTAGCTGTTATCCGGAGCAGATTTTGCGTGAGACCCTCAGTTTGCTGCAAAGTTTTATACACACTCGTTTTATACACACTCGTAAATCTAGCTGCTGTGTTCAGGGCAGGCGTATTATTGCAAAACCCCATGACCCACTGAGAGTCACACTGAGCTACACAGAAACTTAGCGGGACATTCACAATCCATCAAGATCAAAGTCCCAACAAATTAAGATCTTAATAAAGTAATAATGTCATTGGTTTAGAGATGTTTTTTGTTTTCTTTGTAACCATGATTTACCCCATTTATAGCCAAAACAGTTTAACTATCGGAGGCTCATTGTTGTATTATAAGATCCAGATGTGAAGCTTACAGTGGTATGCGATGGCGTACAGCTGCACTACTCTGTTATTTACAACTCTACATCAACACTGTCAGGATTCCCAGATAAAAATACTCCAGCTTGCCGTGGAAAAACAGATGTGGTTGAAAGGCCGACCCTGAAGACGTTAGGGCAGTCCGAACGACGCTGCCATGAGGACTCAGCCTGTGTTTTGACATCCCCTTTTAGATAAAACCCCTGGTATATAAGCATTCAGCAGCTCCTGCATTTCCTTTTATGTCTGGCGCTGAAGTGAGGCTGTTTTTCCTGTTGGAGATAACCACGGCCTCTGAATAAGACAGTGAAAATGTGCCATTGTGTCCCAGCTTGAGGAAATGTAGCGCTATTCCTGTTTTTCATGTATCTCTGGGGGTTTTTTTTATGACTCAACAGAGATAAAATTGGCCATGAGCAATAAAAGGATATAACTTCTTAAATTGTCGAGGACACATTTATAGGAGGCTATATTCTGCAAAATATATTTGGTACAAGGTTTCATTCAGCTTCAAACACGCTGCAGTGAGCTGCGGCACATTTGATGGCTGCCCTGGAATTAAAACATCATTTAACCATTAACAACAATAAAGCTACTGCATATGAATGACTTGTTAAAATTTTGATAATAGTTATTTTCACTTTGCCTGTCAAGCATTTCATTATGTTATTAATTCTGGAGTGGCCCACCAAAGTAATGAGGACCACCCTCGGGATCTATTATGCATTATTTAACAGCGCTTCTAGCCTGAACGATACAGAGCATTTAGAGGGAATGCAGCTCATTGATCCCATTGATATTTTAGCAACCACAAAGGAATTGTGAGATGAAAGCTCCCAATAATTTGATATTTTACAGACTGTAGCAACATCTGTCTACTTCATTCAAATTTTAGTCTGCCATTCACTTTAATCCTGTTCACTTCGTCACTTGTGGCAAGTTTTTTGTCTTTTTTTAATGTTGTGTTTTTGCGTGTCTTAAGAGATTTATCATTATCACATCATGTCCTGGTCAAGTCAATCATGGCATCTCTCTTCACACAGGAGTCTGAGCTGCCAAAGGATCACCCTGCACAAGAACCTCTTCTGCTCCTATGTGCTCAATTCAGCGCTCACTATCATCTACCTCATAGCAGTGGTCAATGATACCGAAGTGGTGGACAGAAACCCGGTGAGCTCTGTCAAATATTTACCACTAGGACTTCCACATATGTGACTGCTCCCACTGACATACATGAGCATCAACTGTGGGAATGGGAACATCTCTCTTTTTTTAATGTTTACATTACAGGGCTCAATGCTCAATTCTTTCCCAGACCGATATTTGGGCTTGGACTGTTTACATTCATGTTTGAAGTGACCCATATCTGACATCAATGTGAACAGGTGTCTGCCTTGAAAAGTCTCACATGCAACAAATAATGTCACACACATGTGCGTTGGAGCAAAAACAAAAATTTATTTCCTGGATGATCACCATAGCAGAAGGTCCAATGAGTCATTCTGCAAAATAATTAGTCACATGCTCTTATCTGAGTATGTAGTGTATTTTCAGAGAAATGGCCCTTTACAGCAATGGGTGTTGGTTTTTGGGACAACAGACTGTCATACAAATCTCCGTCAGCACCTCATGACCATGCTGTCACGGCATGTAGGCAAGCTGTCAACATCAGAAAGCATTTGGCAGTCTGGCTCCATGGCGACTGTGGCAGCCTACTGCAGCAGTGTTAGGGCAGAATTTGGTAGTTTTAGCGGACCGCTCCAACACTAGTGAGTCATCTGTGCCTATGCAGTGAAGCATGATGATAAAACCATGGATAAATAAGAAAAACACACACAAATTGCGATATGATCATTCTCACAGGGATCAAATGGCCACTGATCTGATATGAATCAGATTTAGGACCACAAATGAAAGAGGCTCAGATCTAATTGGAAAAAATCAGATTCCTGTGTCCGCATTACTCTGAAAAATGACATCTGTGTCTCATGAGAGCAAAGACAATTGGATTTGGGCTGTGTTTGCGTCTAATGTGAACATAGCAGAGGAGTGTTATGCTGTGTCTCAAATCACAGCTACTTCTGTACTTACATTTAATATTTTGAGTGCATAAGTGCGTTCACACTGAGAAGTATGGAAAAATGCAGTACACTATGATGAGTACCCGGATGGTGCACTGAAAATGGTCAAGAAGTTGAGTGTGAGACTACGGACACTTCTCGCCCTCAATGGTCGCCATCTTGGCTATGTAGCGGTACCACTTCTCAAACTGGAAATAGCAGCCGAGGACTGTGCGACCGTGAACGTTGCTGCATTGTACAAATACATGTGTGTTTTGCACTAAGCACCATTATACTGTTGTCGCGTATAAACCAGCAGTATGTTTATTGGGTTAATTTAGTAGTCTGTAATGATTTGGCACCGCAAATGCTAATGCTAGGTTGCTAATTAGCCAATTTGCAGTCGTCATTTCCGGTAAGTGCACAACGGCAGTGGTTGGTTTGAGACAACACTACCTTGTCGAAATTTGCGCACTACACCAATGAGTACACAGTGCACATAGGATACTACATGGAAGTGTACTAACAGAAGTAAATGCTAGCACCTTCCTTTAGCATGTTAGCATGCAATTCTAGCACAAAACACAAAGTACAGCTAAGGCTGATGGAAATTTCATTATTTTTTTGAAGGTGTTTGGTCATAAACCAAAGTATCACCTATTGTACCTGAAAATGGCACTACAGGAGAAGTTACTGAAACACAAAAAGCATTACAATTAATTTCATACATAACTGTCATTAATTTAATGTATTACAGTCCAATATTTGTCGAGATTATTCTGTCTGGACCCAAGTGGTGGACCGGCATCCCTGGAGCCAGATTCTAGCCTGGCTAAAAATGCCATTTAGCAGAATCCAGTGTGTGGAGGAGGATTAGTTCCACTTCCTTAAAATGAGATACAAATGCATTCACAATTTATGCTAAACCAGATAAAAATGCAACGAAGAATTTCAATGATCTTTTTAAAACGTATTTGTGTATGCAAGGCCAGGCGATGTTCTGCAGCTGCTTTTAAAGGGAGTTGTTCTAGATTTTAAATATTCAAAAGTTGGTACAACAGACTTGTAGGTACATCCCAATTAGTATTTAATCTCACTGTCCCATATCTTGGCAGTGTTGCACCGTCAACGGACAGTTTTCACTCTCTTCCACGTTTCTCCTGTCAAGAGTTTTGGAGCCACGCTGAATGCATTATCTGAGTTCTTTGAAACCCTGAGGCCTGCTCTGGTAGGGATGATAAATCAGTCTCGTAGGAATGCTTCACTATCAGACCTGAACATAAATTTATGTGTTACTTTTCAAGAACCACTCCTTGTTGGAAATAAAAATAATGAAAACCTCTTAACTGAATGCTCGCTGCTTCTTAAAGGTTGTTATTACAGAGCTTTCCCTCAGTGTAGACCTTAATACAATGAACACATTCAGGCTCTAAAAGTCCAAGTTATTAAACTGTGTCAGAATATTGCCTGAAACTTTAAAAGTCAAGATTACTTCATCCTCTCAATATGTGAATATACAAAAACTAAACTAAAAAAAGAACCTCAGATGCTCAAAGTAGCGTACAGAAACAACAGGATTGTAGAAGTTGGCGCACAGCCCCCAGCCCGCTTTCAGCTGGAGCATCTCTGGCTCTCAAAGTAGACAGCGGTGGCTTCAGCTGATTCTGCGTCCTGCTGCTGCTCCTTTTTATGCATTTACCAAATCTGTCTGGCTCATCCCAACTCTTTATTCACATCCCATCTCTGAACGTGTCCAAGAGGCAGCCAGGCGTGACAGCCATCCTCATCAATGTGAAGAAATATATACATATTTGTGTAATGGCTCGCGTTTAAACCTTTCCTCCTCGCCATTTGTCAAAAAGGTTTGTGTCGCATCAGTTACTTTCCGACATAGGACTGTCAAGTTGTGCTAACTGGCTGCAATATAAAAAACAAAACTGGTCACGGTAGCTCTTTGCTTCTCAAGAGGAAGCAGAAAAAGAAATCACAGGCATCAGTGGTTGAGATTCACGCGTGTCTGTTGGGAAACATTTTGAAATTTACCGCTGCCAAACTTAGACTTATGAGCCTGTTTTCTGTGCTGGTGATTTAGGAAAGGTGGATTTTGTGGTGGAGATTTGCTCTCAGAGAATACAAGCTCCTTAAATTCTCTCTGGTGTGGTGATACAGAGTCTGGTTAGGCCTGCCAGCAGAGTGGGGGAGTGAATCCCCAAAGCTTATGTCAAACCAGGGAGGAGGCTGAAAAACACGAGAAACATCCACATGATGTATGGCTGCCTGATATCTAAAACAGAACATTATCGGTAACTTCAGACGAACCTCGGTTAGCTGCAGTGCAAAACAGTTGTGAAGTGGTAAAAAGTGAGTGACCCAACTGTCTCCATGTCTGTTATAGTGGAGATTCCTCAGGTGGAAAGGGAAACACAGGAAAGTGAGGGAGAGACATATGGCTAAAAGTTTAGAGGTGAATGATTTTGTGTGTTTTGAGCTAAGAAGACCCCTGAGAGCAGCAGTTAACAGCAGCGCCAGCATCTTTGAATATACTGTGGCTGCATGCATGCTCTTTTAACACAGGACTATCAACCTGAAACCTTATGTAAATTGGGGATGGGCATTTTAGGTCATTTCCATATTCGAGTACTCACATTAAATTATTATAGAGTGCTGTAGTACTTGCAAAAGAAGAGAGACAAACATGAGAATAAGAGTGTAAATTGCTCAACGACAGAAAACAAGTGCAATATGAAATTAATTTATCAAACAACCAGGCTTCAATTAGCCTGTTCAACCATACATTCAAAGTTAACACAAGAACACATAGCAAACTTTCTGTTGCTGCCATCACATAGGTTAGAGTAGAGCAGTGAAGGGCCGTCACTGTACGTGTGTGTGTGTTGGTGAATTCTATCGCCCAAGTCAAGTACTCCTAATGTAACTGTTTTTTTGGTTTTGTTTTGTTTAGTTTTTTGTATTTGAAGAGAAATATTTTTGTAGCATTTTTTGTAGCATTACTGTAGCAATTTCTTAACTTATGCATAAGTTTCTGGATGGATTTCTGATTTGGTTTTACCACTTGGCCTCTATCTTGGCTTTTATTGGAGCAACATAATCCAAGTTTGGGGGAGCCATCTGACATGGGTCAAGTCCAAAAACATGTCTTCTAACAAATCTCCAAAGAAATGAAACAGTGCGTTTCAAAATGTCCAAGAGACCCTCTGAAAAAAAAAGTGAAATTAACTTACCATTAAATTTTGTGGAAGTAAAGTTATTTTAAAGAGAGAAGTTGGTACTTTTTGAATAGACGTTAATACAGTCTGGCTCATGGAGCCAGTGTGTAGCACTGATTAGGAGAATTACAGCTTATGGTGCATCCATAAGCGTCCTGGTAATTATAGCCTCAGTGGACTGTGAAAGGATAAGACTGACAACATAATATGTCATCAAAGTAATCTATTTTCAAAGAATCACGATGGTGATTAAATCGAAAGACCAAAATACACAATAGGACATGTTGCACTGAGCTGGGTGCATGAATAGTGCATAGTAGCTAGTGTATGAGATACTACAGTAATATACACATACAAACGCTTTTCCACTGCCTTGTGTAAACAAACAAACAGAATTTAAAGAGCACCCCATACAAAGCAAAATCCTCACTTCCATCTCAGCTCACCTCCAGAGGGGGTGAATGTATAAACATCCTCTCTGTCTGCAGAGGGTACTACTAGCTAATGATTTTGTGCCATGAGAGCAGAAACATCCTCTTAGATCTCTTCTGTGTCCTGCTGAGATGGTGTCAGGAGTGTTTGAATTGAACCAACTTAATAGGTCTCTTTTTATGCAGTAAGTCCAAAAACAGACAAAACAAATAACAAGTATTCCTGCTTGGCTCTCTCTGCAGGTCGGCTGTAAAGTGTTGCACTTCTTCCACATGTACATGCTGGGCTGCAATTATTTCTGGATGCTGTGTGAAGGCATCTACCTGCACACGCTCATCGTGGTGGCTGTGTTCGCAGAGGAGCAGCATCTGCACTGGTACTACCTCCTGGGCTGGGGTGAGTCCGTCTGCCATCTGTTTAAAACTTGTCTTTTCTATTTATGTGTTGTATTCCATTGTGTGTCTTGGGTTTATTTTTTATGTCTCCGCTGGACTCAGTGGCAGCTTAAGACCTCACTGGAAACAATTCGACAAGACAGAACAATCTATAAGCCACAATTTACTTCAATCCACCTGATCCTTGTACAGTATCTCAGCCTGGACATATGCTGACAGCTTTATTGGCCCTCCTGTCGCTAAGTGCTGTTCTGCTTTTCACCTTGTTCAAAACAGGAATAATGGGTGCAGTCTGTCAAACAAGTAGGCGATTGAACAAAATGGATGGTCATCATTTAAAATGGGAGCTTGAGGACTGTGCATGCGGTGTGTGTGTGTGTGTGTGTGTGTGTGTGTGTGTGTGTGTGTGTGTGTGTGTGTGTGTGTGTGTGTGTGTGTGTGTGTGTGTGTGTGTGTGTGTGTGTGTGTGTGTGGAGGCCAGTCAGTTAGTGTGGTCCATATGTGGTAAATTTGCTGCAGGGTCTCAATGGTGTCTGAAAATTGACCATACATGGATTCCTATGTTTATATCCAGATGAAAAGTAAAAAGATAATCTAAGCTCTGCCTCTCGTGGGTTTTTTTTATTGACATTGTTACAGGAAATTAAGCATGCGGTGTTGTTTATCAGGTTGGAGCAACGCAAAGTCAATCCACTGTTTCAGCCTTTCCAATAATAGATTTGTTAAGGAACCATTTATTTCATGAGGAAGTCTGAGTCCAGAAAATCAACTGACCAAGCTAACCACACTTTTTTAGTGTTGCATAAGTGACAAATGAATTTCCCTAAATTCACTCAAGACCTCATATGGCCACCATCTCTTTCCCGTCCAAGGCTTTCCTCTAGTGCCTGCATCCATCCACGCCGTGGCAAGGAAAAAGTATTTTGACGACAAGTGAGTAATGCTCCAGAAACTTCTGCAAATAAACAGAAAGTGTTTACATACGTGCTCGTCTGTGTGTGGCAAAGAGCGGGAGTGTGCAGATCCATACGCGCGCATGTTTTTGTATGTGTGTGTGCATGTGTATTTTGGGCCGCAGGCAGCACTGACTGATAGGTTTTTCCTTCTGTAGCTGTTGGATGAGTGTGGAAACCCATCTGCTCTACGCCGTCCATGGTCCCATAATGGCAGCGCTCCTTGTAAGTCTGCTAATCCACTGTTTCAGCATAATACAGAGACATACACGGATCTCACAGTGAACATTACGATAATAGGTTTGTTATTCTGGTTCTAGTTTTAGCAGAATGGCTATTGCTTTTTTAATATTTGTCTCACTTTCTGCAGGTGAACCTCTTCTTCTTACTCAACATTATAAGAGTGTTGGTGACCAAGTTGAGAGACACACACCGGGCAGAGTCCAACATGTACATGAAGGCAGTGCGAGCCACCCTGATCCTGGTGCCCCTGCTGGGAATACAGTTTGTCATTTTTCCCTGGAGGCCAGAGAACCGCTTAGCTGGGGAGGTCTACGAGTACATCATGCATATACTCATGCACTACCAGGTAGAGCTGACAGCAAGGCGTCGCTTTAATCAGAATTTCCATTAAAGTGTCAAGTAGAAGCTCAGCTCAAAGGTGGGGAAAAAAAGCAAAAAGGTGCTGCTTCACTGCCCTTGTGGGTTGAAGTATTTTACATATCTGGTAACAATCCAATCAATGATAAAGGGGGAGGGAAAAAACAGCATCAGTAACAAAAACGATCCTGCAGCCCACGCTTGTCACTGCCCTCAGGCTGGAGATTTAGACGTTCGCTTCAAAGTTTCCACCCATAAATGCCTTGTTTTCTGCCTCGTTGTTGTTGTGATTGATGTGTGATGCCGAATTATATTTTAAAGCACCAGTTAGGCACTCCATTAACTTTATTTAACTACCAGTTGGGCATTTAATTAAACAACAGGCAGGCATGAAATTCCCAGGTAGGCAGTCTGTTCATTCACTTACCAGACAGGGATTTCATTGCATCACCAGGTCCTCGCTGTGCTTTACTTTTCTTCTCCAAAAGTGCTCTGAGTGTAGAGTTTCTGTCCCACCTCACTGCAAGAAATGACACGTTTTGATTTTATTTAATTCCATTCATTTTGTAAAATTTTTTTTAAAAAGCGCTAATTATATTTTCTTGTTTTGCTTTCTAAGGGATTACTGGTGGCAACAATATTCTGCTTCTTCAATGGAGAGGTAAGCACTCTACATATACAGTATTTATGTATATTAGCAATTTGGCTTTCCCACATTGTGCTGCCGCTACACACTAGGTGCGTTTACATGGTGGCTTCTCATTCAGAATGAAATAAATCTGAATGAAATCATTCGGATTTAAAGTCTTTCCAGGGAGTTTACATGGGAAATAATCATTCAGAATGAGGGTTTACATGGGAGATCGGTTTAATCACCTTTATTTGGGTCTGCGCAAGGTTTAGGGCAGGGAAGGTTTCTGATTGGATAGGGGGCGGTGCAATGTTACGTTTACTGGAAGAACACACTGTAGTCCTCATTCTGTTTTGCTTATATTCTTGAAGCAGCAGTACGACAATAACCTTGTTGTGCTAATACTTCATCTGTTGAGGAGGAGAAGGGAGGTAGAAGGTCAAAGAAGGGAGATAAATGATTGTGCTTTGGCGAATGGAAACCAGTGAGTGCTCCGTGTCCAACCGCTCTATCTCAGCCCGTTGCTATGCACGCTGTATATGTCATCGGCAGTGAGCATGCGCAGAAAGAACGGAATGGCTGTAATCAGGTAGGACGTGTATACAAGACAGATAAACTATAATATTCCACCCCTGTGCACCAGATTAGATTTTCTTTCGGGTTGGCTGTTTTCATTCGGGTTGAGGTGTTTACAAGGAGCATTTCCACCGTATGCAAAAGGAATACATGGCTCCATGTAAACACGCGTACTGCTGTGTACAGAGAAAAGGAGGAGTTGGACATTTCGGGAATTTTGCGCTTATCTGAAAGGATTGATACCACTCTCTCGTCTGTACGTCTGTAAGTATGAATAGACTTGATTCAATAGACAATTAGCTTAGCTTTTCATAAGGCTAAAAGCAGGGGGACAGCTAGCCTGGCTCTGTTTAATGCTCACTTCAGACCAAAGATTCACCACAAGACAAGTTGAAACAAGCAACTACTTGCAGTGCGCAGTTTTGCAACATTCTAAAAACCTGCTGGTTCACACCAATCATCATTGCCAGGTGTACGATAATTATCGTATTTGTACGATAATTTGGCCCTCTGTACGATGTACGATCAATAATCCCAAAAAAGGCCAAATGTACGATCATCTGACCATTTCATGAATGTGTGGTTGTAATCAGTATGCCAGAGGTTTTTTTGTGAGCCCTGAAGGCATCTGTTCCCATGTGACATGTTTCCAGCCAATCGCACTTTGCTTAGCGTGAGATAGGGGTGACGTTTGTCTCTGAACAATGAGCACGATTGGCTGAATGGTCAGCTGTACCTGCCCCACAAGGCGCTACGACCTGTCAGGAAGTCGAGCGAGAATGAGATTCAAAACAGAAGAAGAAGAAGAGGAAAAACAGAAGCAAGGAAAATGGGGGGGGGGGGGGGGGATAAACCAAAAAAGTAAACACTAGAGTGACTATATTTGCCTGTAGCGCGTCAGTAGGATTGTTATTTTGGTTATGACGGATGTGCGATAATTTCCCTCAAAATATGATAATTTTGAGTCTCTGGTACGATAATCCTACATTTCCCACCTGGCAACAATGCAACTGAATGAGATGGTGTATCATCTCTATGCAACTCTCTTTACTTTCCAGTTTTTCAGGCTTATTTTGTCACTCATATAATTTGTAGCTTCTTAAAATATGAATGGGGATAGTGATAGTGAGATAGTGGCTACAGTTTATAATAATATGCCACAATAATATAAACCTGTGTCAATTAATCACTGGCTGCAAAAACAGGTGACGTGCTTTACATTCTAAAACCAGCCATCAAACCAGCAATTTGACTAGCCGAGTCGCTGGTGACATCATCAGCTGGCTTGAGTCGAGCTCAGACCTGCCAGTTCACACCGCTGCAACTGGGCGTAAAGGTAGAGATTTACCAGCACCTCTAAAGCTCGCTAATTTCCAAGGTATATCTTGTTTCTTTAATCAGTAAACTTTAGCTGGTAGTTGTGCTTTGTTAACTTGGGACAGAGCAAGGCCAGCGAAACACCATAAAGAGCAACATGGAGTTAGCTTGTTATCTGTTGGACATGTGGATGCTGGTGTGCTCGGACAAATAAAGAATGACTTACTAACACAATGTGCGTGTGCATAGTGTGTTTCAGAGGCAAACAGTAATATTCCAGAGGACATGCCCATACTTTTAACCACATTTATAGAGGTAGTAGTCCCTTCCAATCGATCAGTCAAGTAGCTGAGTAGGTTGTTCTATTTGTCAGAACACTGGAATACTAGCTTAGCTCGCCAACTAACTTGGCTTTTCCATTGCAAAAAATGCAATATACAATCTTGCAGTGCACTTACAGGCAGTGTAGGGAGGAGTGGCCAAGTTTAAAGTTGTTAATATGCTGCATAGTATACTTTTAAGAACATTGTATTGAATTTTTGGAGCCATGTGTGACAAAATAACGCTGTAGTTCTGATAGCGCAATTGCTCTTTTATAAAGGTCAACCTGCACATGTTAGTCTGAGGGCTGCTCAGCCAAGGAGCAATAAAACTGCTCATTGCTTATGACATTAAGTAGAAGACATCAGATTCCATCAGGCAAAACATTTTCATATTCTGTTTTCCAGGTCAGATCTCTGGCACCCTACTCCTGATAGCATATCACAGTGACCCAAACACAGACTCCGAGTCAGATTCTGGCACTGAACACTTGAGTAAGATAGTTGTAACTTCACAGAGATGCTACCTGTCATTGGTCCAGTTGTAACAGGTTATAAAGCATTGTGCTGCTTGTCTCTTCTGAGACCAGTGTAGTGCTGCGGTAGTAAAAGCTGGTGGGTCATGTCAGGTGAAGAGTGAGACAGTTTATAAATGACTATGTGGTTTCCAGGCCCAGCTGGAAATTGACTCTCCTTTCAAGTCCTCCTGTCAGCCTTTTTATGTCTGTCTGCAGCTGTCTGACTGCGAGCATCCTTGACTTGGTTCAAACACAAACCAATAAGCAAGATTCCCATCACAGCCCAGATCTGGGGTTAATGGTGTTGCAGAGACCTTTGTGCTCCACAGACTTATTGTGTGACAGAAGCTTTCAGGCTCAAGGTCTCCGCAGAGCAAAGCACCAACAATATGCGTTGTAAGGTTGAATTAGGCATTCTTAGCAGGTCTCCATGGTGAAGCGAATACCACCGACAGATCAGATAGACATCTCTGTGTGTTTAAGCTAATATGCGAGGGTAAAAATAACAAGTGAAATTCTCTGTCATCCACAGAGACAATGAGGTTGTTGGGAGGGTTTTTTTGCATGAGAAGAAAACAGGGCAGAGATGCATAAAGTGACAGAGCAACGGATTTAAATATTCAGCATGGGGTGTCTGGAACAGAGCAATCTACTGTGGGGTTCAGCCTGGAAAATAGGTCAGGTATTAGCTCATACATGAGCAGCCACAAAGCAACAGGGAGGTAAACAATGTATGGAGTATAAACAACGTGTGTATGAAGGACCGGCCCACTTCCAGGGTGATGTTGGGTCACCTAGCGCACAAACCGTCACAAGGGAACGAGAGGGTTTGTGTGCATATGCATAATGACCAATTCAGCTCCCTTAATCAGGACACGGGTTTCTGGGGCCGGTTTCAATTCTGTTCTTTGATTTCAAGGCCAAACTGCACAGGCCTGCTTTGTTTCTTCAATGGTCCTATTGTGATCTCAGGTCAGTGAGACAAACAGCTTTCATGCTGTATTTGTGACATCAAGCAAGACGTTCTACATGTGGGCTGTAAGCACGGGCCAAGTTTGGACAGAATTTTTCATCATTTTAAAACATTTAATTGACAAACAAAACAAATAAGACACTAATCCTGAAGCCTCACATTCATTTATCAACAATATACAGCTTTTAGCCAGGGCTGGATTCAGTTCTTAGGACACAATATGCCAGAGGACCTCACTGAGAAGCCCAAACCACTGCCCTAACACGCACATACACAGAGACACATCCCCCCGGCACATTTTGCCCAGAAACCAACCAGTATTTACGCTACAACACTACCCTGTCTCAAGTTTGCTGCGTTGTGATAATTTAGTTGGATTGTCAGTAAACATCCTCGCCAGCAAAAGTGTAAAAGCCAACTCTAGATTCACTCTTGTTTGGCGTTTCACCTCGCTACATTTGTGTTTGTCAGCGCTGTGCCCTCTTGGATCCTTACTGCTTACAGTCTGGCACCCTGATGCTACCTTTTTATATAAAGCCCCGACCTCATCCGAGCGCTGCGGGGGCTCATGCATAAACATCCTTAACACAGACAATAAGACAAAAATATGAAAATACAGGTTGTACTTTTTTTTGACACAGGGTCTCTCTTTGAGACAGGAACAGGAATATTTGGTACAAACGCAGGAGTCACCACATGGCATTTGCCTTTTTTTTGCAGTTTTAAAGTGTGCGTTCGTGGTGCATATTACCAAACAAGCTGCAGGTTAAGAGAATGTCATCACTAAAAAGATACTGTTTATTGCTAATTTCTGTCTAATAACAACGGAACATGTCAGGTTGATTTTTAAGAGGGGAAAAGTGCAATAAATTAGAATATTGTGGCATTTCGTTAGTTACTGAATGCTCAGCGGGTCGCCACGAGGACTTGCTTTCCTTTTGTTCAACTGTATTGGCAATGTAGGTGAACAGAGGGAGGGGGTGTAAAATTTGGAACATTGAGTTCTCTCAGGCATTTGAGCTACTGGAGGGTGAAAAGTCTGAGTTTGTTGTTGTCGTTCTGAGGTTTATTAAACTTCTGAAAGGGTAAGGATCTTACAGGGGAATTAAAAAGTAGACTAGTGAAGTTTTTGTCCCACATTTAAGTCACGCACTCTGATTTTCTGTTTTAGAAAAATCATGCAAGCATGATAGTATTTCACATTTCGTTGGTCCATTTGAATACTGCTGATATGAATATTTTTCCTGATACCTTTGAATGGCCGAAGGGAAGGTTGCTCATCACACTATGAGCAGCTGTTGATGACAGATGAGAATTAATACGTAATTAAATCTTTAACACACAGCTCAGTATACATTGCATCTATCCTCTCTTTTATAACTTGGCAGAAAATAACATGGCCACATGCACAACTTGGCCACATTCCAAGAAATGTGACTTGGTGTTCACATTTGCTGAAGTGGCATCTGTTTACGAGACTGAAATGTAAGTGATCCACACATGCTGCAGCAATTCTTGCATCAGTTAAGATCGCTGTTGAGTGCATTAATATTGTCACAAGATGGTGTTTACATTACTCGCATTGCACTGTTGCCATGTTTTCATTTGCGTGTAAATTTGACAGCCGTGCCTCCTCGAAGTTACGTTAATATGCAGCTAATCTGAAACGGCAAATTATGTTTTCAGTTAACATAAGAAGAAACGGTTGCTAATGAACACACCAGGCAGAACGCAAAAATACTGATACTGACTGAATGAGCAAAATGTTCAGTGACAACATATTTCATTTGTTTTCCGCCAAAGCAGACTGCAGCAGCATTTTCTCATTATCACCTTTTTAATAAGATCTAATTCCCACTCCACTCGACAATTTATTTTTCTTCTGTTTTTTATTTCCCCTGAAATAAATGACCTTAATTATACTTACTTGTATCTGTGCAAAGTTTCTCACTAGAGATGCATTTTCACATTCTTCTGCTGAAGGAGCATGTCTCTGCACTAAAAATCTCAGATTCAAATGTACCCAGGACAAGCTAGATAAGCTACATCACTAATACTAAAGCCAGTCATTGTCTAACATGGAAACACATATTGACGGAGGAACAGACTTGGACACAACTCTGCCAAAGAAACCTGAAATCCACCAGCAGACGTCCCACAGCCCTCTAAAACTTACTCCTCTAAACAACAATGGCAGCCCTATGGATGCGGTGTTGATGCAGGTGATACACGGTGAGAAATAGACACAAAATAACTCTAATGTCAACACATTATTGGCAGCCGCTCTAACAGCTGGTTTCCAGTGCAAGAACAAATCAAAACAAAATATGTTTCCAAACACACAGATAACGTAAAATAAAAAGTATAATAGCATCTGTGACCTTATGCACCGTTTCTCCTCCTCCGTTTCGCTCAAATGAGCAAGGAACCGACACCTTTGGTGACTGAAGTGATCATAAACAAACTCCGCACGGTCCGCCATGTTGCTTTGAGAGTTTGGCGTGACTTGCCTGGAACGCAGCATCATTACCATTCTGATATGTCTGCTAGTTGCAGATTTTGGTGCACAACAGGCTCCTAATCTGGGTCTAACTGAGGCTAAAACATGGCTGAATCTCTCAGATGTTTCCTCAAACGCTAATGCTAGCCATCTTGATGCGCACTAGGGTTTTACAGTCAATCCAGTACGAGCCGTGCTGAGGGAAGCGAAAGCTAAACTCACCGCAGGGGGAAAGAGTAGATCTGATTTAAGCCCCATTTCAGAGTCGTATTTATGTGGGAAAACCATGTTAAACAAAATATTAGTATTACGTAAGAACTATTTGGACGTTAGTTTTACACAGGGATGTGGATTAATGTCAGTTTACCACAGGATGTCTGTAGTATAAATGTCTGATTTATACTACAGGTCAAAGTCGCCGGAATTTTTACTGACATGAACTGTAATGATTACAGACATGGCACGTTTGGACAGGACTAAAATCCCTGGCAATAATTACTTTACCCCACGTCTCCACATTAAACTAATCCCGTCTGAATAGGGCTATACTCTAAAGCGTGACAGTGGTCTGGACACAAAGACAGGATTCTGTTGCCTCGGACCTGCACGTAATTATGAAAACAATTTAGTGATATATAAACAGAATTTCCATGAGACTGGGTTAAATTTTGGATGTTTGGTGGATCATTTCCTGGTCAAAGTTGAACAGAAAGGCAAAACATAAACATTTAGGAGAAATATTTGTGAATTTTTACTTTGACAACTAAAAACACAAAACAGTGCTCAAACTGAC
Source organism: Epinephelus awoara (assembly GCA_035609425.1). Taxonomy (NCBI): domain Eukaryota; kingdom Metazoa; phylum Chordata; class Actinopteri; order Perciformes; family Serranidae; genus Epinephelus; species Epinephelus awoara. Next base: position 12,231,723 of record CM069310.1, on the reverse strand, counting down.
AGCATGTGCACTGAGATGTGGTCTTATGCATGCAAAGACAAAAGGTTGTCAGTAATGCTGAATATTATAATAAACTATCTGTGTTTGTGTGTCGTCCAGGTGCAGGCAGCTCTAAAGAGACAGTGGATGCAGTATAAAACCCAGTGGGGTCAGAGGCGAAAGGACCACTGCTCAATGCGCTCCACGTCCTACACAGCCACCTCCATCACCGAGGTGCCCGCCTTCATGTACCACCATGACTGTAACAACGAACACTTGAACGGACGCCACACTGAGGACTCTGAACTGGTGGCACTAAAATCAGGAGAGACGTACGCTTGAGCCGCTGAGCCACACTGGGGATAAAGACTGTAGCGGTGAGAACAGCCGAAGAGGAGCAACTGAGAAATAAAGATGTACAGTAGGAAAGGAAAATCCGATTTGCCCGCCAGATCTCAGTGATTAAATCTCAGAGGCTGATGCCGGTTTGTTCAGCCCAGGACGAAGATGCAGGTCCAGGAGTAAAGAGCTCATTGGGACGGAGATGGATTAGCTACGAGGCTGACACTTCATTTTACTTTACATTGCTGTCGCGAACTTGTGATGTCAAGAATTTGTGGCATGAGACAAGAGCTGCTTTTGACATGAGTCACTTCCTAAAGCTGCTAAAACTGTGAGCACGCTCACAGTGACGGAGGCTTGTGCTGGCGTGGGGACGGACATGACTGTGATGGCGAAGAGGGTGGCGGTGTTTACTGTATGAGATGATGGCGCTGAATGTGACAGTGATGATGATGTTGGTTCTGATTGAGATGAGGTGGAGGTGAATCATGTTTGTTGATGGTGTCAGGATGATGATTTTGAGATGAAGTGGAAGAACCAACCCCTCCTAACCTCACTATACCAAAGGGTACTGTATGTTGGTCACAGCTATGAAGGGGCGTACCATGTCCAGCTGAGCACAGACGTTGGTACCCTGAAGCTAAACACACACACACACACACACACACACACACACACACACACACACACACACACACACACACACACACACACACACACACACACACACACACACACACACACGCCAACAAACTCCACAAACCTGATCGTATGTGCCATGATAAAGGTCAAATTTCAAAAGACCCTCTGTGTTTGAAGCTCTGGAATTATGTACATAGTATATGTTCACCATGTTTCATTTGAGAAGAAGTGTTCACATGTTTCAAAAGGACTTTATCTTTTTTCTATTGATATTTTATTCTTGCCGATTCCTACGTACGTGCTAAGTGTGTGTCCTGTGATGCTGCACTCCCAACTGCTTTGTTGTTTTTCGCAGTTGCTGTATCTGTGCTGATGCTGAACATCACAGGGCTAAAAAGCAAAAAGAAGCTAAATGCACAAAGTATATATGTATAAATAAAAAACTTTATTTTGAGGTTGAACAGCCACAAGAGTCGTTTCACTGCGTATGACTCGAGTATGCGATCAGTCGTGCCGATGATTCTGATGAACACGCAGCGTCTGATTATACTCACAGTCGTCCTTTGTCATGCTCACGATGCCTTTCATCTATCTTTTCTTTTAAGTGCTTTTCTGTCCTCAATGCATATTTATTCGTGACTTTTATTGCATTTCATATGAGTAAGCATCCAGGGCAAGAAATGCTCCCTGAAGATCTTAAAGGCAAGTTCTTGCACAGACAGCAAACATGAATTATCTAGTCTTTGTCCTAAATGTGTTCCGATCGCTCTATTGTCATTTTATTCTTGCTTTGTCATAACTGTGTCATGTACTGGAGAATGCAATTTAAGAGTCTGGAGGGCCATAGTGCATTTAAGGGCCCTGAAACACCAGGCCGACATCCAGCTGTCAGGCTGCCCTGGGCATCTGTCCACCTAGTTTTTGCTGTGTGTCTCACACACTTATACTAGTACTGTTTTCAGCATGTTGAATCAATGTCAGATTTGGCAGTGCCCGTCGGTAGGTGAAATCTGCACATGAAAAATAACGGATGTGATGACTGTAAAAGTCAAGAAGGCGATATGTTAGGTAAGATTTTTTTTTTAAGCCATTGAGCTCTTAAGCAGAAAGCTATGAATTTGTGCCATTGTTTGCTAGCGCACAGCAATTACTTTTGCGGTGTGTTCAAGTGCAACTTTGTGGTCGAAAAACACAGGCAACTTGAGCTCTAATAGTCGGCCTTCATCGCAACTAGTTCTTCGATTACAGTTTGGTGTGTCCGGGCCTTAAGTGTGACACTAAATTTTCTTTGTATTAACAGCCAACATTTAAAAAAAAAAAAAAATCATTTTTATTGAAGGCTGGATTAAAGCTCTTGCTTGCCTTTATCTGTGACAGTTACTCAGAAGCTCAATAAGCTTCTAAACTGCATAACTTATAGCAGACATTTATATTCAGCCAGTGAAAAACATTTATCATCCTATAGCATAAAGCCAATAACGCCTCTGGCAGGCTCTGACTGCTGTGATTAGTTTGTTAAACTCCCCGTTTATGTGAAAAACAGTCAGCGAAAATCTTTGTAAAAACTTCAGAGAACTGGCATCTTTAAAAGTAAAGCTCGATGTTTTTGTTATTGTTAACAAACTCCATGAAAAGTCCGTCTCTCAATACTTTCCAACTCCCCTATCGTGACTGTGACACTCAACGTCAGGCACATCGAGAATAATAGTAATGATAATAAATCAATGTTTTATTTTTAATAAAGTCAAATAATTTTCTAAACAGCTGGGCACTGTAGTTTGTAGCAAATGTTACCCACATAGGAGTAATAATGTATTTATTGGGGACTATTTTTACCTGCGGATTAATACACATTCAGTTCTCTAGTACGAATGTCCAGCAGCAGGGCAGTGCATGTAGGACTGACTCAAAATAAACTACAGTGCCTATGTTCATGGCAGTGAAGTGCAAATTGTTTTGCAGGAACAATTCAGCTCTATGGTGCAGAGAAAGCAGCTATATCCAGCCCATAGATACACAGCCAATAGTTCTTGATGGTTTTGGTCTTTTCATAGGATTTGCTGCCAAATAAATAAATAAATAAATAAATAAATAAATAAATAATCACCAGACTTTTAAAATAATTTAAAACCTAATTTGGCTGTCTGAGATGTCATGTTTCGTTCTACTCACAGACTCATTACATTTTCTGTCTATATGGCTGCTACTGTGTTATTATCTGTTGAATGGTCATCAGCTACGAGAAGCTTTTTAGTCTTTATCCTTGTCAACTGGAATTTGTGTGAGCTATATGAGATATTAGAAGGTTATAGTGAAGTGTAGTTTGAAATGTATTTTTTCCGTGGACCTATAGAGTCAAGCAACATTTGCACATGTAGTCACAGAGAATGCAGCTCTGAAGTTTATCTTTATAGTATGTTGGACAACACATGTTCACATTGTAATAATTGGCTTATTCACTACCATTAATATATTACCAAATATAAATAATTAATTAAGACACACCGGACCACAAAAAAGATCACCTAATAACAATAAATTAATATAATTAGGTCATCAAATCAAAACATATTCATTAAGTTATCAGTCAATAAAGCCCTTTACTAGCTGTTAAGCTGCAGTTTAGCCACAAGAAAATAAATTAGTGGTGAGTGTTAATTTGAAGATTCGCTTGGCCATCCCCTAAATTCCCCCTTGAATAAAACCAACATCTGGACCTATTGAAATGCCATATTTCAAAGACGTTTTTGTCGCTTTTCAAGCAGTGCCTGAAATTAGCTTTTTTTGCACTGAGGCAGTGTTTTTAATCTTTAACTTTTTTTATCTTTAAAAATCTATTCGCTAAATGAAAGAATAACATTCGTTACTTTTCCATCCAAATCTAACTTAAATGTTAAACAAATTTTTGGAAAATCAGCAAAAGAAAAAGCAGATGTATGCGCTTTTCCATCCATTACGTATACGCGAAGATCGGGAGTCGGTTCAATGGGACAAGCAGTAGGTGGCGCTAATTGTCCAGTCAGGTGCCACTGCAGAAGAAGAGCAGGCAACAAGTAGATCAACATTTACTCACTAAATCTGTTCGCATACTGCACCAACTTTTCCACTTCCCCGAAGCGTAAAAACTTTTTTACAATATTTCCATTTTTTTTTTTTTTTATTAGAATTTTTGTTGTTTCCACTCAAGTGTTTTAATACTCAAATCAAAAATGCGCACAGCAACAGGCTGATAGAAACACACCTATTTAGATAATTTACAGATTGTTTGTAAAGAGTAATGTCATTAAATATTAAACATATTTACACACACACAAAGAGAAAAAAACATAATGCACAAGGTAATTTCCAGTGTTTAAATCATACTGTTGTGCACGTCGTGCATATATGAATGTGCAAAACGATACTATCAATACATTTCAATTCCAACAGCGATAACTGAGCCTGCGTCTACAAAGAAAACAATCCCCAACACGTCTGCTCTGAGCACTGTCCCCGTGTCTTTCTCGCTGGACCACGCACTTGCTACACTATGAGCTGGTTCGTCACATGAAACTGTTCCATGAGGTGGCCAGTGAAGGTGATAGAGAAATGAGAGGGGTTGTTGGTTAGAATTCAGAGAACTTGGCAGTTGAAACGAATGAGGTTTAACAGCTGCTAGCGATGCTTTTTTATTGCAGTTGCAACCAGCAACCTAAAAAGGTACCATTTTATTTTTTTTGCCACCAAATACCTGCATTTGGCAGGTGGCAGGTGCTAATTTCAGACCCTGCAGCCAGGTATGAAGAAGGAACAGAAGGTGACAATCAATATGAGAGAATGAAGGTAAAAGTATTCTATTTATTTTATTATAAAATTCATCTTCCTCTTCTTCTTTTTGTTTGTCTTGGATGTGGTACTCACTGTAAGACACACTATTAATCTTTTGGGTTCGGGGAAGACAGATTCTGTATATTTTGTATGTCCATGCCAATGTAAATACGAGCAGACACTGTGTATATGATAGATTTTTGCACTGTGAAATACTCTGACAGCTATTTTTCGTTATGTTCCTGCCATTCATTTTGGCCTGTGTTCGTCTCCTTCTCCCTCTCAGCTCGGACTAACAAAGCTGATTAAAAAAAAATCTTGCATTTTGTAAAAGCTAAATCGATTGGTGTCTTTTTCAAAAACCTATTTAGCACAAGAATACCGACATAAAAGATGCTTTGGTGTTGCTCTTTATTTCCTGAGCAAATAGCAATCAAAGAAACAAGCTGCAACATGTGTTCATGGAGGAGGAAAAAGATAAAAGATAAAAGATAAAAGAATTGGGATGAAAATGAACAATTTGCACCACTTATTTGATGATATGAGGTTATTTTCATTATGTGGTTTTTAAACGATTAAATGAGATTATGGACTCTTGGATGGTTTTTTCGAGCACACAGGCACAAACTTTGTTTTCAAGCATTTTTGCAATATTCTCCAATGATTCAGCAGCGCTCTCCTCGCCAACACTATTCTTGTCAGTGTTTCAGGGTTGACAGATTTTGTATAATGAGTGTGCGGGGAAAACAAAGGAAGTCCTACTCCATTTTGGTGTTTCTGTTGCCCCTTGGACTTGGCAGAGTCACACAGCCCTTTTTTTTTTATCTGAAAGGTTCAGCTCAAATCACATGCCAGCACCAGATGTGTGAGACAAGACAGAATCGTTCAAAACAGTTGGTCTCGGAGAGGAACGGCTGCTCGCGCCCTACGACAAATAGGATTGTTATCACACCAACAAGGCCGAGTTTTTCTCTTTATGTGAAATTTTACAGCCTTTCTATAGGCAGCTACTGTATAATATGCAATTTCAGGCTCTGCTGAATCCTAATGCTACAGCCAAGAGAGGAAGGCGTGCCCTCCTACTGCATATTCACAGGCCTTCTGAGTCTATGAGATAATAATAATAATAATAGCAATATGATGAAGTTAGACGTATATGGAGCAGTTTCATTATTCGTGTGATAAATATTGTCCCCTGCCAACAGCATCACACCAAATTCAACTAAAGGAAACTCGAAAAATATTCAATGCAAAGGCTGAAATCGTATTCAGACTGTATTGCATATGAAGGCAGAGTTGGAGGAGAGATGCAATAATGAAGATACAATGAGGGCGAAATCTCCATATTTATCATAAATCATCGTGTTGTGGGCTTTTCTTCAGTCGATTCATTGGAACAAAAAGGCAGGAAGTTGCAGGAAGAAGCTGTAAATTGCTTTGAACAGCATCCATCTTGGGAGCACATCGGCCTGGGAAACTTCAGGAAAATGTCAGCGGCTGGCTATTTCAGGCATTCGAGAATGTTCCCCGACAGAAACGATCTCACAGGACACTGGACGACTCCAAGAATGTGTCATGCGAGCTCAAAAATCCGGCTGTCAGTGTGGTCCTGTGCGTGGTTTCACTGTTCAAATGAGGGATTACAGTGTTCCAGATCTCGATCTGTGCGTCAAAGATGTTTCAAGGTTACTTGAAATCGTCAGGTCTCCAGCTTGTGACCGCTCGGATCACTGTTGCTGTGGACGGTCATGTTTCCATCCCTTTTGACGTCTGGGCACATTCATGTCCATTCATTCCAACTCAAATGTACTGACTGTGGAGTGAATCACTCCTTCACCCAAGGCTTGGACTGTTTTCAGCTGTCATGGCCAGAAATTCATTACAACCAAGCCTCGCTGCAGTAAGCACAGGGACAGTGATAGAAAGGACATGCTTCACCGTGAAAATTTTTTCTCTGCCGTCCATTTCATTCACCCAGGTGTGGAAGAAGCTCATCTGGATTTCGACTTGGTGACAGGGCACTGCAGCTCTTGCCCACATCCAACCCGGCTCACAGTCACGGTCCATGAGTAAACATGCCTGGAGTGCTGAGAGACCGAAGATTGTCACAATACGGCCACAGATTTTTGTGTTTAACCAGCAGGCCTTCATACAGAAGCCAGCGAGTCTCAGGAGGACAGTATAAATAACTGCTCCTTTGTTGACAGATTGCCTTCGTCATGCTCACTTAAAAATGTGTGCACATGAATTAACAGACGTTAAGCCACATTGCTGACATTTCAACGTATGTTTAAGAGATGTCACATTAATGTTCCACTGCGTTATTACACCAGTGGTACCCCCAGGAACTTTTCAAAAGGGGTAGACAGATGGGGCCACTGAAAATTTGGAGTGACACACCATCACCAAAAACCATAAGTGGATTTAAGGACATACTGTTGAGATACTTGGCTAGTTGAAAAAGATTTAAGATATGATACTAGAAAGAAACAAGCCTTCTCAAGTTTAGGGAAGACTCGGGGGTACCCATAGAACCATTTTTGCTCAGATAAGTTAAGGTGAGAGCTCAAAGGACCCGTTGAAAATGGCCACGCCAGTTATTCTTTTGCCAAAATTTAGCTTAAATATGGAGCTTTATCCAGCCAACATGATTGGTACCAATGGATGCCTTGGGCTGTCTAGTGTCACAAGATACAACTACCTTTGCATCACAATATCTTAAAGACAGTAATTATAGCCTCCAATTGTTTTTGCTATTGGAGAGGCCAGTGGGGGGCCTCGAGGGCCTCAATGTATTACAAAACACAGTGGTGCACCGAAGCAATGGCAGCCAAAGACAGTATTTGGCTAGAGTCACTAGGGTCAAATTTCATGGCAATCTATCCAAAAGTTTACTCCAAACTACAAATGTCTACTCCTGGGCTTATAGGAAAATTAAGCTGGCTTCATCTTCTGGGGACCATGAATGTTTGCACCAAATTTCATGGCAATCCATCCAATAGTTGTTGACGTAAATCAGACTGAACAAAAGTGATGACCTGACCAAAAGGTTGGAAGTCATTAGAGAATTGCTGGCTACTGGGCCATTCAGCCAAAATCGGTGCCATTTGCTTTTTGGAACTTTTCAAAATTAAACTTCATTTTTTTATCCTTTTTGTCAGCACTGTATCTCATAACATGTTTACTATTTCTAAACAGGAGGGGGTTCATATGAATAACAGGACTGAAAGTAAAAGGACTGAGTTTTAGCACAGCATTAGCACATGAAAAGCAGCCATGACATCAGTGCTACTAGCACTAGAACCTTTTAAAAAAGCATAATATCTAAGGAATGATTTAAGGGACAGGACTGTATGTTGAGATTGACATTCTCAAGTCATTTAAAATAAAATGGAAAATAGAGTTAGAGCTTAGTTTTGGTCTTGCCATGGCCTTCAGGAGATACAAATGATGCTACTTCCTGTTGATCATGTGTAATGCTCCATTTTGTTTTTAAATGGGGTAAGAGGACTGAGTGGTCATCTTGGGACATGACTAAAATGTGACATAGCACATTATGAATTTATGTGATGAGAAATAACATATGTGATGTCATTTTATGTCTTAGAAAGTGTCCAAAATCATAAAATAAAAAAAAACCCCTTAAGGTTTCCAATCATTATATTTCATGGTTACATGTGGGGTTGGATCATGGGAATGGGATGAAATCCATTTTTTTTCTCCAATGTTCTAGTTATTTTTAACATGATGTATCACCAAACCGCAATAGGACAATGTTAGGGCCTGATAATAAGTGTGTTATACAAATACTTTTCATGCACTGTTATGTATGTAATGTGCTGTGGACAGAGTTTCGGTGACACATGCCTCATGAAGGAAGAAATGTGCCATAAGACCCTGAATCTAAATGTGTGTGTGTTCAATACAGTTTCACGCTGTGTATGAATGTGAGGATGCATATGCCTGTATGTGTGTGCAAGCTATAGTATTTCGAGCATAATGTGAGAGAAAGGAACCCCTGCTGTGTTCACCGCCGCCGCCTCAAAGAAAATGAATCAAGCCATCAATATCTCTTCTGTCTCTCTGGGACTAATCTGCAGCATCGTCTCTTTCTGCTCATGAGAGATAGGACTTTTGTGTCGTGATGGGATTTAGCAGTAGTGGCTGCATTCAAGCACTGAAAATTAAAACACTTATGCAACAGGGTGGAGCGGCACATGAGAGGATGGGTGAGGAGGAGTATAAGACAGGAACTCTTCATTTTGCAGGAGGAAAAAAAAGCTGTTTTTATACTCATTAGTTAATGATTAGCACATCATCCCCAGAGGTACTAACTGAGTAATTTCAGAGACCATCATGTCATCTGTGCTGTGGTTTCAACATGATTCGCTCATAGCAGTATTCCACATTTTAAAGGCCAAGTCAATTTATTCACAAATGCCCAGAACAATCAAGATTTTTTATTGGATTTTTAAATTGCACTTGATGGTGTTTGCGGCTGCAGGAAATGAGCGTCCCCCAGAAGTCTGCGGAGCGCGGAGTAGGGATTACTTAATGAAATAACTCCTCCTTCAGGATTACAATGCAACACTCATAAATTATAATCTTAAATGAGCTTTGCATTTTCAAACCCTTTGATGTATTATTGGAAGACAATGTTCAGTGCGTGATAATAATCTAAGCCCTCTTGATTTAAATCCTTTGATATTAAGAACATAAGTGCCAAAGTAATGCCCTGGAGCGGATCACTGATCCACTTGTGTGATGATATTTACTGCCACATTCTTCTTAGTATCTTATTTTGTAGTGAGGCATTGGAATTATAGTCGTAAGACATTGCAGTGGCTGTAATTTGTAGATCTGCAGAAATAAGAAATAAAGCGAGGGAAGGAGCATTTACAAAAAAATGTAGGGAGAGTTGCTCTAAACATAATGCTTTACAGCTGTAATAGACCCTTTTCCCCCTGCTGCCTGAATGCTATCATGACTTCATCAAGTCGGCATGTTGCCAGCGCAGCACTGTACATACCAGGGAAATATCAACAGGATTCATCCACTCTGCAGGGACGGCAGCTGGAAAACCGGTTAAGCACAAAGTAAGTAAAAATTAAGATATTCTATTGTTTATGTCTTTGCACCAGGGACAGCTGTGGCGTTGTTGTTTCAGGTTGTCCATCCATCCGTCTCATTCTTGTTAACATAATATCTCAAGAAGATTGTAGGGGATGTTTTTCTAAATTTGGAACAAATGTTTGGATTCAGTGATGAACTGATTACATTTTGGTGGTCAAAGATCAATGTCACTGTGGCCTTGCATCCATCTCATTCTCGTGAATGTGATGTCTCAAGAAAGCTGTGAGGGAGTTTCCTCAAATATGACTCAAACATCCACTTGGACTCAAGAATGAAGATAAGAATCTGGCAGTCGAAGATTAAAGGTCAAGCTCACTGTGACCTCACAAAACATGTCTTATTATGGCAAAATTTTAGTTTAATGTAAAGTTGTGTTTGCATGTTGTGAAGCTAAAATCCGCATGACTGTCTGCAAGTATCTGGTCTTTGTTAGTTAACATAGTTTTCACATGTCATGTTCTGGTCCGTAGGCCTAAGGACTGCCAAAGCATGGGTGCGACCAGTACCTCATTTGTAACACGTTACCCCAAAAAGCATTGGTGTATTGGTCAGTACAGTTATAATCTAAATCAGTTTAGGGTCAACACATTCTCACTCCGACTTCGTCACATATTGACATTTTGGTCATGGACTTCGCACGTCCACATACAACATGCAAGGTACCCTGGGAGTGTTGGTTGTTGACGTTCTGGGACATGTTGTCAAGTTCTGCCTTTTTCCTTCAACAACAAAGACACACGGTTGGGTTTAGGAAAAAAGAACAGGGTTTGGCTTTAGAATCTTGTGGGATGCGAACGCTGCTCTCTTGGGTGAAAGTCAAGTGTTTGTTGGACCCATCCACCACCCATCCTGCCTGCCCTGCTCAGACTTTCACCGCCTTAACTTTCATCCTTGTCCTGCCACATTTCCCCCGATGCCACTGGGTGCCATTAAACTATACCTGCAAATGGCTGTATCATGCTGATGTTAAAGGACGCCTCTTTTCGTTGGTTACTGCATCACAATTCACTGATCTAAAGCCGGATTTTGACAACTGGGCTCTTAAGGTTGTGTAGTGTTTTCACACTTCCAATTGTCAAATTTGCCAACTACATAGATGTGATTATGTAGCTGTATACAAATGTGTCAACCTCTGCACCTGGTAAGTTTTAATGATATCATTATGTTTTGTGCATCATCTGCTAACATTCTTGGAATGCTGCTTGACTGAAATATTATTTGCATTTAAAACAATTTGTTTAATGTTGTTTCTTAGTGGTGTTATATCAACATTTCACTCAATTCCTCCCAACTTGTTTTCTCTATTGAAAAACTGTAAGGGGTTTATGTTATCAGACACATGCAGGGTTAGGGTTTGCCTGAAACTTTTACATATATAGGCAAAAAAGCCAGAGTAAAAACGTGAAAAGTGAAAAATGTTACAATCACCGCAACTCTCCCAAATGTTCCTCTAACTTTCCAGGGAGGAGGATTTATGTGTGCTGTAGGCTGCTGCGCAATGTGCCACTCATAATTCAGCCTCTGATATCATGAATGATGTTGTCTCAAAAAAACCCTGAGAGAAACCATTAGATGTTAGTCCAATCACAGTAGAAAGCCCAGGACAACCTGAAGGTGTGGAGTTAATATCACCCCGAGTACACTGTGAACACAGAAGGAGGGGTTTCCTTCCTTGTTTGTCCGAAAAGCATTGGTGCGCCTGTCAGTCTCCCCAGGGCTTATTATACGTCTTAGAAGATAACCGTCTCAGTCATGTCTCACTAATAGCACTTGTTCCCTCATTATACACTAATGAGATTTGTGAGGCAAATTATTAATTATCAGGGCCCCCGATAGGGTACATGCTGTGGCGGTGGAGAGGCTTTCCGTGAAACAACAGTTTATTTCTGCCTTTCCGTCATCAGGGGCTTAAGCTCATATCTTGTTGGAGAGCTTTGCTGTATTTCTGCGTAAATTCATTTCAACACTCGACAGCAGAAATTCAATTATTCTCAGTGTCAAGATAATTACTCAAACGATGACATTCTCTCAATCCTAGGGAGGCAGAACACGTCAGTACACTTTTACTTGTTTGTCGACTTGTACGTTGGCAGGGTGTTGAACAAATGAACAAATTTATTCCTCGCTGACATTGCTCAAAGTCTGAATCATCCGCATATTTTTCTCTATCCTCAAATGGTCTTAAAATGCAGGAGGTATTACTCAGTGATGTGGAATGCTTGTTCAGTATAAACATTCAGTGTAAATTTACAGGAACCAGAGGCTCAGCTTTTCAGTTTTTTAAACAGGAGTCCATGAAGTGAGTTTTTCAGGGAGTGAGAAGAATTCGATGTAAATCAAACTGAGGGACGTTGTCAGCTTTAAAGACGGGGTAGGCAGTTTCATTTTGGCATCAATGGGCAAAAATCCCATAATAAACTTTGAGCATATTCAATTGCATTCAATTGGCCTGAGAGAAAACTAGATTTCGGCACCTCCTCTTGGCTCTGTTTTCAGGCTATAGAAAATCTATTGGGAGAGTTTGGACTTAAGCCAATCACAGGTCATTTCAGAGAGAGGGTGTTCATATTGACTATTCCCCACATGCAGATGTCCAAGGGATCGCACAGCCCCAACTCCCCGCTGGATCAGCAAACTTTCTGCTGCTGTTAAACAGGTTAAACCCAATGACTGTACATAAAGATGGACGATGTGTCTCCACTTCTGCCCAGTGTACAAAACTGAGGCCAAAATATTACGAATATGGCTGCTGCCATCTTGTGCTAATGACATCATCTGCAGCCAGAGTCAGCGCACGAGCAATCTTCCAGAATCCTGTTTCTGATGTCCGATAAATCCTGAGAAGAAGTGCCATTGATTGCGAGCACAGACAGCTGACACCAACTAAAAACCATGACACCTTCACTAAAAACCAAACTTATCAGAAAAATGAACACTTGAACATACAACAGCGTGATAAGAACTACCTAAAATGACAGAAAGCATGTTTGGGAAAAATTAATTTGATATGTACTTTGATTTTTGGGATTGGTTGGGTTGGGGAGAAGTTACTTCCTCAATCGAGGGAGTTAAAGCATCTTGGGGTCTTATTCAAGATGGAGGGTAGAATGGAGCGTGAGATAGATCGGGGGATTGGTGCAACATCTGCAGTGATGAGAGCGCCAGTTGAGGTGGTTCGGGCATCTGATCAGGATGCCTCCTGGGCGCCTCCTGCTGGAGGTGTCTCAGCATGTCTCACTGGTAGGAGGCCCCGGGGCAGACCCAGAACACGCTGGATAGATTACATATCTCATCTGGCCTGGGAACGCCTAGGGGTCCCCCAGGAGGAGCTGGAAAGTGTTGCTGGGCAGAGGGACGTCTGGGTGCTTTGCTTGGCCTGCTGCTTCTGATAAGCGGATGAAAATGGATGGACTGAATGGATGGCATTTGATTTTTTTCTTAGTTTAACATGGACATCTTTCTATGATAAGGCATTTCATCTACGGTTTCAACCTGCTGCCGGCCACCAGCCAGCTGTGACGCCCAGAGACACCTCCTGTTGAGCATAACCAAAAAGGTTACTGAAGCACATTATACAACACAGACTGAATATCTGCGCTGGAAAAGTTCACCAAGCTCTTGTTTCAGTCAGCCTACAAAAATCTCGGCTCCCACGCGGCTAATCTGCAAGCATCCATTACCTCTGAGCCGCAAATTTCAACATCTACTGTGCAGAAATACGGACATCCACTAGCGTTGTAAATCTTTTACACACAGAGCTTACGGTGACACAGGCAAAAAACCAAAGTGCTTAAACTTAAGGGACCGCAGAGCCTCGTTAAACGCCGAGTTAGTGGCCAGAGTTTGCCTTCTATCCAAAGGCTGTATGCTCGGATTTTTCACGGTCCTCAAAGCGTTTTATGAGTGGTCCCAGCTCAGCGGGAGAAGCACTAACTTATTTCAGTTTTACTACCCCTGCAGTGTGACCTCATGTGAGGTTTGAAGAGATACAGCTTTGAGAGAGGTCTGAAAATAAGAGAGATATTCTTACAAAAGTTATGCTTTGTTCAAATACATACTGTACATGTAATACAAAGCAAAAGAAGAGAATATGTGTGCAATAAACTTTTTAAAATCTGGGTAACACATGCCTCACAGGTACAAATCAAAGGCATGAGAGTGGTATCGATCCTCTTATCTAACTCTTTGCCAAAGCGAATATATTTGAACATCCCACTTCAACTTGAACATGCTTCCTCCTAAAAAAAAAGCATTAAAAGAGAAACCATCCCAGAATAAAATGCTAATAAAGATAAGTGCATTCAAAGTCATCATGTGTGCATGTTTTAAGCAAAAATAGATCCTTTAATTGCACACTCTGGTACTTCAACACTCTTCATGTATTCAGGCTGTAAGTCACACACTTAAAAGGAAGCGTGTCCCCCTCAGGGTAGCACACTGGAGCAGGTTAGAAGGGGGTAGCCAGCCACTTTCCACCCATAGACAAGGCATTGTTTACTGTCATCCAAACCTGCCTGCGGTGCCCTAGCCTGTACACACCCTGTATCACCTCGCAAGCTTAAATCAAGCCCAGATAGCATCAATCTGTCTCACTCCTAAAGTCTTGAAATGTGTGCCAAAGTGGAAGACTAGCATCAGCGAGTGCCAAGAACACAAGCAACAACACACACGACCATGACAAATGAAACTGAGATGAATTATACACCAGAGCATCCTGCAGCATTAGTATGAACATGGGAGACAGGATGCTGTTCAAAAAACTGACAAATACAAAGTTTAGCAGATTCAGATTTTTCTTGTGTATTTATGAGATGCTTCTCTCGGGTTTTGCCTAAATAGTGTGATTGGTTGTGTGCATGCAAGCAATTTACTCAGACACGCTGACAGTATAATAAATTATGAATCTGATGATGAATGACTTAAAGGAAGAAGAGAGAGAAAGAAAAGCAGAGAGGAAGGTTAAGAAGCAGAACCAAAGGGTTTTTTGTTGGAGAAAGTAAATACGGCTGCCTTTTTCTGTCCCTACGTACTTCTGTGGTGGTAAAGGTTGCCACCAGTGCAAATATTTTAATAACTGGGGAGAAAATTCAAGCACATGCACAAGACAGATGCATAATGCCTCCACTTGAGTGAGTTCACGATGCAAACCTCAAGTTAATCCCGTGGTTAATTTGAATATGTAAATAACGCTGGCTGAGGCCCAGGTGGGATTGGATGGGATGATTTATCCGGAGCAGCTCTGAGAGCCCACTGTCTGCAGTTTCTATTATCCTCAGAGTACCCACGGGGAGATCTACAGAAACCTGTCAGAGCTAAGTTGGCCAGCGCTGAGCTCTGTGTGAATATAAACCTCATTCCCATTAGCACACGACTAAACCCTCATGATTATCAACATCAAGATCACAAATGGTCCGTGCTGAACGCAACATTAAACGCAACATAAAACGAGCAATAAAGAGTGCTGATGGTCATCTAATACTTGAAGGCAGATGTGATGAAGGAGGACGACAGGAGTCTGGTAGGGCGCAAAACTTATTCTCCTTCAAATATGTCCAGATCTGTCAGGGTGGTAGTTTTTGCACTCTGAAAGTAAGATTGTGTGTCTCTTCAGGAGTGCAGCTGAGTGGGCGTTTCCAATATATTTTCCATATTTTATCAGTAAAGGATGATTCTGGCTTATTACAGCTTCATTGTTCCATCATTGTTGACCTCTGAAACAGCCTTTAAACCTCAAAGTCAACATGTATGAGGATTCCTGGTGGTGCTTGTGAGTAGTGGAAACTTTGACCACCTCCAGTTTCTTGAGCTTTAGCTCGAGACAACTGTGTCAAGAATTCAAGCATTTATCATCGTCTTTGCTTCTGGTTGAGAAGTGGAGCTTCCTGTGGAACAGCTTCCTGTTCCACTACGCCTCAATACAGCATCTCTGTGTCCTCGTTGCCGCTTGTCTCTGACTGATAACTTTGGCAACTACAATATTTTTGAATTCATAGAAACGATGGCAAACACTATGAAAACATGGTCCAAGTTGTAATTAACTGGAATGACCCTTTAATGTCCCTCCTGTGACCCCCTGTAGCTTTGAGAAGACAGGCACGCCACGGGGGAATAGAAGTTGGACACATTAGCATTCATTGTGGCGCGTGCTCCTTACAGCATATATTATCCATGATATATACTTAAATTTCTATCTTTTCCCCTCTGAATCTCTTTAACACACACACTTACACACTGTCATTATGGGTGCGGAGCAAAGGCAGTGTGTAATTGCCGTTAAAAGAAAAGCTGTCACGGTTTCAGGTTAGCTCAGGACCTGTTAAACCTTCATTTGCCGTCGCCTTCACTCTGACTTCTTTAAAATCCCTGATCTGCAGGCCGTGGCTTTCCTCTGAGTAATGAGAAACAGGGAAAGCCAAGAGAAGCACGCTGGGCCTTATGATAACCCGGTGATTGAAATGGAAGGTACAGTATACAGATTGTATTACTAAAAGCAATGCGGAGGAGCCTTTGACAAATTGGTGGGTGAAATATTGGTCTATATGGTAATGGTGGCTGTGAAGCACATTTTCCACAGAAGGCAGAGAATGTGAGCAGGTCTACTTTCCCTCGTGTGATGAATCACTTTCATTATTTTGCCATCAAGTAAAAATGAAAACAGTGTAGATACTGGTGGGTCACTGTTTGGAGGCTCTCCTGTCAGCTTCAAGTGTGGAAAAAAGTGTCATCTGTCCTGACGTGTGATAACATTTGATTTGTCTTTGATTGCAGTGGTTTTTGTAGACATTCTTTTCCAATTACATCAGTCGTGCACATTATGTCGCCATTTACAAAAAAGAGCCTGTTAAATACAAGACACAAAGTGGGAGAGACAGAATTTGATAAGTGACCTTTTGCGGTGACATTACAGTATGTTGTGCTCCCATTCTGTCACTATTAGCGCTACCTGAAGGGCAGAGTGTGATCTCAGTATGCAGATAAAAATTCTTGTCACATATTTGACTCCGAGCTCAGGATCAATCGTTACACTGTTAATGTAATTTAAACATGCAGTGATGGCGAGTGTGTGTGTTTCAACCTCGAGGTCAAACATGTTTCTCGATCACGCACAGCTAATCATTTGTCTGCATTATGATGATTATGGTCAACCCCCGCGGAATGTTAATATTGACCCATTTTGCATATTAAATTCTCCTCACAACACAAACACTCAAAGTAATCTGAGGACAGTGGTCACTGGGTGTGTAAACAAGGAGTGCAAAGACACCCCTGCCCTTTTATTAAACTCTAAATCAACAATATGTTTGCGTACACACTACACTCAGCACGGAGATTTGCATATAGTGAGGCCAAATACAATTAGATTTGTGAGATACTGTCGCTGATGAAATACAGAGAATCGCTCATTTGTTATCTGTCTCAGTACTCAGGAGTCATCACACTGTTTGCAGTGTTGTGAAAGGGAGAACACGAGAGGGCGAGACCCATGAAATTACACAGAATAATCTTCTGTTTGTTTACCAGTATAAATATTCAGCCCATTAGAGTGATTCACGGTCTTCTACTGTATGACTGTGGACTTCAATCATGGCTCACTTATTAGGCAGAGTGGATATGAGTCATTTGTTAACAGAAATGTGAAACTATGCCTGTGAAAGACTATTATAATACAATGAATATTCTGTGTTTTGCAAAGTGGCCTCTGGGTGCCGATGTTTTTAGGTACATGGGCATTTGTAGAGGCATTCAGACTTAGCCATATTGCGGTGTTAGGTCAAAGGTCAAAATCTGTTCTCCTACATATCATGAAAATGTGACTGGTGGATAGATTATACTCTAACCTTTACTTTGATATATGACTTTGTACTGTAATATTCGGTAAATGACATCATGCATTTTCCAACACTGGGGACATGAACCTTTACAGAAAAATCACTGATACCCCTTTTCCACCCAAATCAGCACATTTAAACTGTTTTTTTTAAACACATAAATAGGCTATAGTCTCCTTTCCCATTGCTAGTAGACCAGAGCTGTGTACATGGCTCTGCAGCAGATGAGTACGCCTTTTTAGTGTGCGAGTTGGTTTTTTTTTGGTGTGTCACGTTCAACGTCACAGACAGGCTGGAAAACATCCATCCATCTGTCCATTTTCATCCGCTTATCCGGGGCAGCAGGCCAAGCCAAGCGTCCCCAGACGTCCCTCTCCCCAGCAACACTTTCCAGCTCCTCCTGGGGGACCCCGAGGCGTTCCCAGGCCAGATGAGATATGTAATCCCTCCAGTGTGTTATGGGTCTGCCCCCGGAGCCTCCTACGACCAACCCCCTGGCTCATGGACTGAGCGCCATCAGTATCAAACCTGCAGTTTAGGACCTGCAGTTCCAGTCTAACACACTGTTTGTTAATCAATCAATGAAAACGTCCCTGTCTATCATTTCAAATATGTCAGTGGTTTTAAGGACTGAAAACATGAAACAAAAATATGCACAGAAAGTTATTTGTAATGCAAGCAAAATCAAATCTTAGCTCCCCTGTGGCAAAATAAACATCCACCTCTTTGAAATTAGATGTCTAAATATCACTGTCCCCTTTTTTAAACTTTGTGGAAACCGATAATTTACACCAAAACCTAAGTTCAGAGGGGAAAAATCAATACTCATTCCTCAAAGACGGGAGTATTGACTTTGTGTTTTGTGCGAGGGTATTTCCAAGAGCACAAGAAGGTGCTGCTGATATGATATTATTAAAGGTGTGAATTGGAATAAAAGGTTTGATTCATCATGTGTCCGTAGAATCATTTCTAATGTGATAATGTCTTATTTTCTCTCAGTGTACAGAACTGCCCATAAACATCTATCCATCCTCTTAAAGTTTCAGATTCTCTTTGCTGACAATTTAAAGGACACCGAATAAACTTCGAGCTGAACTTTGAATCAACAGCCTCCTTCCTCCGATGTTCCTTGAGGTTTCTCCTGCCCTCCTCATGTTTACGACCAGTCACAACATTTGTTTCCGCTCAAGCAAAGCCAGTCATGCAACAAATTAGCACCGACTGGTGGAACAAGACTCTCAGAGAGCCGACGTGAAAGTTCACGCAGCGGAGTCTGACATCCAATTAGCTGCTTCAATCTGTAATACCAGTCAATATATGAGGAGAAAATACCAGCATTGTGTTCATTAAGCAATGGAAATAGCTATGTTTATTGAACTACTGAGGCGTATGAATGAATATCTCTTTCATGCACTCTATCCCCCAACACTAAAAAACCCATATTTGCATCCCATTCAGTGTCATTTTATTTTGGTTTATGGCATCACCAATCTGCACAGTGCAACAAAATAGCACACTCATTTTGTACCACATGCCATGGACATTCCTGAACTCCCTCCACGGCTCAATACGTTTATTTGTGATAGGGCAGAATCAATAAAACCACTTTAATGAAAAGCTCTGTGAATACACCCTGCTGTCATTATGACAGAGTGAATGGGTTTGCCTTAACCGTGCACAGTTCCCTGGTTACAGTTTTCGATTTTCTGCTCTTGCAGAGGGAGACACGGAGATTAAAAGGTCTTCATGTGTGTATGTGGGTTCCAGTTAGCCTGACAATCTGTTTTCTACCCGAGGCCTGTATCTCCTGAGGTGAGCCCTCTGTCTTTACCTCTTCTCTCTGTCAGATAAGTGACAACTCACAAGACAGGGAAGTTTGATTTTTTTTAGAAGTGGGATTGTGTAGTCAGTGTATTTTTATTTTTTATTGGGGCGTTTTAGTTTTAGTCTTTAATTGATAGGACAGCGTAAGCGTGAAGGGGGGAGAGAGTTGGGTTGAGTTGAACCCGGGCCGCTGTGGCAACAGCCTTATACATGGGGCGCCCACTCTACCACTAAGCCGCTGACACCCCGATATATAGTCAGTGAATTACCTAGAGTTGGCACACCCCCAGTGTGGAGAAGAAGACAGTACCACTACAAACCTAATGCAATGTACTACTATGGAAGGGGGAGTAGCAAAAAGTAGCCACCTAAAAATCAATATCAGTTTAAAAGAACAGAAGCTGCCATGTTCTCTCAAAAGCCACCAGACTACTTTGACAAAAACAGTAATTTCACCTTGCAGAACGCAGGAGTTAAGGGTCGTTTGTTGAAGGCTTCTTACCTGTCTGAATGGAATTCAAGTCTTGAGCACCACACGTCCTCCTTATTCTGATCATTCTCTCTTAAGGCATATTATATCCAGTCCGCTCAGCCTCTCTGTCCCTATTGTCACAAACAGCAGAAAGTTCTCACACACATCACTGGACGCACCAGTTCCTCCACAAACTGTCACAGTCTGGTTCTCCCCCTCACCTGCACTCTGGCTCACTGGAACAGCTTGTTGGCTTTCCTACTGGAACTGAGCCGTCGTCAGTGTTACCAGTTACCAGTTTCACCTGTGGTTTTCCTGCTGTGACAAAGTCAAAATGTCTTTCCATTCACCTGCACCCTGCTAGCCACGCCCCTCTCATTAAGACAACTCCTCTCACCTGCCTCCACAGCTGCAGCTCATCAGCCAATCAGCCAGATTGTTCTTGGACCTCATGCAAGACACTCCAGCACTTACTCTTGGCTTGTTTTCCCAGTACGGACCCTGCCTGTTCATGACCTGCCTCTGTCGTCCCTGGCCTGGTAATCACCTCAGCCTTCTGTCTCTGTCTCCGATTCCTGACCGGCTCTGTGGCTGCATGGTGCAACACCAATCCTCCTAACCTCAGCTCTCCTGATTCGGCGAGCTACGTCAGTCCTCACCCCACTACCTGCTGCATTTGGGTACAATCAATTAAATTAATATGTGTGTGTGTATTTGCTTGTTCTGTAGTTAGTTCTGTAATGTAAGACATGCTGTTACTGTATAGTTCTGGTTTCTTATAACATTGGTAATCAAAGAATACTTCTATGGTTTGAAGATCACACTCCCAACAACAAAGCGATTGTGCTTAGCGCACCCAAATGGCGAACAGTGGCCCTTGGCATCACTATTCTTTCTGCGACCATGTGTGTCTATGTGGACCACGCTTGACCTCCTCTATTAGTTTTATTGCACATGATATGTCAGGAGTAGTTCCAGCTTTAATCTGTCTTTATATTGACTTTGATTCCCTGCGTACTATTGAAACAAGCAGAACATAAATGTTGCTCCTTTAATAATAATGATAAAAAATAAAAAAAACAACTTTGTAATGCACTATCAACTTTGGTTATAAGTGAAGTCTAAAGAGAGATCAGGAGATTTTTAATCAATATTTCAAAGCTCAAGATTCAAAGACAAGTGATCAGACTGTCCCGTCCCTGAGAAAATACAACATATTTCCATAGATGACCACTGTTGATAAAAAGCAGCTTTTACTGTGCTTCAGAACTTTTCTGGAAAAGTGATTATTTAAATATTGTCAGCATGTTATCTCTCTGATCGTGTAACAACTTTCTCTTTCATGTACAACCAGCATTTCTCAACAACATCTCCTCTGGTTGCCAAATTTACTTTCACTCTCTCCTGCTCCACTGTCACAGCTTGTCTCGTCAATCATCGTGCAAAGTAAACATTACTAACAGGCTTTGCCAGCAATTGTTCTTAGTTTCATATGTATAATTAGACATGAATGGAGTCTGTGTAATTGCACATCAGCAGGCAGTAGGGGAATAGAGGCCATGTAGGTCAGTGATAGTGATTTCTATGAGCTTGGCTCATGTAATTTGGCAGAGTGGCAAAAATGCAGGAGCAAAGAGTGCCTGGTCCTTTATCTGAAGGGGTATCTGGGCCACAGCATCACAGGAGGGGAGCGATCCAGCTGGGCACCCAAATGCGTTACGAAAGGACAGCAGGAGCAGCCGTGTCGGGTAGGTCGTGAATTAAGTGTATTTAAGGACAGCGCTGCAAGAAAAGGCGACACATGAGGGGGAAATTATCGAATACTGCCACACAAAGTGCAAAAACACAGAATCTGAAGTTCACCACATTAAATATAAGAATGTGGACGCAAGCAGCTATTCCAAGGTTCAAGCCAGCATGGAAGTTGAAAACTGGGTAAGATCAAGACCCTTGAAAGTTTAGGACACCTGTGTTAAAGATGAACAACAGGTTTTATGACAATCAGACACATGCTCGTTCGTTTACGTCCAAATCTCCACCAGGCCACGCTCTTCTTTGGAAACTGTCGCTTCCGATTAGTCAAGTGCAGAAACATTTTGGGGACATGCTATAATGGCTTCATTAAAAAAGTACACTGAGTTTGTTGATGTTTTAGCAAACCGCCATTGATTTATAGCCACATTTTGAGAAAGACCATTGCACTTGTTTGGAACTTGTGGCGCCCTCTATTGACTGATTTCAAAATAATTCAAAACACATGGCTCATCATTATTATTTAACACACCCTGCAAGTTTTGTGAAAATTGGACAATCAATTTCTGATTTAGAATCTGATTTGTATTATCCCAAGCCCATTTTCTTTGCATCTGTGGCGCCCCCTAGAGGTCAATTTGAATGAAACTTTCAGGATATGTTCCTTGTACCGCTTCAGACATTGCTTGCAAAGTTTGTGATGATTGGCCCAAAGCTTGTGAAGTTATGTGCTAAACCACGCCCCCTTTAACGTTCATTGGTTCATTCATTAGAGATATCAATAACAATTAAGGTGATAGAGTTCTGAAAAAAATCACACATCATTCTGCTGATTTCAGACATATCAAATATTTTGGTGACATTTGGTTAGAAATGAGATGAAATCAAAAATGTTACAAGATAATTTGAAACGTGTGACAATTAACATCCAAAGACTATCTGTATCAAAGGGTGGTTGCATTGACATGGAGACTTTTGGAGATATAGATGTTAATTAATTTTGCATAATAAAATATAGAGTGATGGACTAATGAATCGACCGGTGATTTATTATGATTTTCTGAAGTATGGAATGTCAAATGTCTTGAAATTTAGTTTTAATGTAATAAGCCACGCCCCCTTTAAGCAATCATTTTCAAATATGTGCATTAACTGAGACATGACCCTAGATGAAGCAAACCAAGTTTCGTACAAATATCTCTGGCTGATTATGAGATGTCAGCTTTTTGCATGTGTAGCGCCCCCTGTTTGAATCAAACTTTCAGGGTATGATTCAGGTAGGCTACTTATGTTGACATTTCCTACAAGTTTTGTGGTGATAGTTTCAATGCAAATCCATTAATGTAAAATCCATTGGTCAGTATCATCAAAATACACTGACATATCCAAAAGCTGTTAACTTTTGCAGAGCTCCATCCCATAATTATCAACAGCAACTTTGGTACAAACCAGACCCACACCTTTGGAGGAGATATCAAAAATGTGATTTTCAATGTCTATAAGAGACTCATTGTTTTTAGAAGAAAGAACTCATTCACCTTAACGTGTTGAATTCTTTGATCTAAATTATAGCACCCCCATCTGTCCTATTGACTTTATATTTCTTGAGCACCATTGGCACACAACTTCCAATCATTGGTGAAAATTTCATATGATGTACCATCTCATGGGAATTTGTGAAAACATTCCTGAATAGAAAGAAATGGACAGACGGACAACTGGAAAACAAAATGCCTCTTGCCAAAGCTATCACCAGCATGGAGGCATAAAAGCAGTGAATCATCAAAGTTATGAGTCCTTCACAGCTCGTTCAGTCCAACCTGATCAGCAGGCTCCCCCTAAACAAGGAGACGGAGGGCTTGTACCCGCACAGGAAGCCGCATCAATTAATCTGACAGCGTTGTGCTTCTGGCTGAGTAAAGCATCATTAGGATGGACAGCAGTGCTGCTGGAAGACTGACGATTCTGACGACCATTGACAACAACTCCATTCAAACTGCTGAACACAGAGATTTTAAAGGTTGGATGTGATTTATAGATTGTGCAGTTGCACTGTGAAGATGAAGTAGGAAAGAATAACAGAGGCCATTGTTAGTGTGTTTATTATGATAGAATCATTTTGGTTCAACCTACACTTCCAACACCGATTACTGATTTTTTTTTTTTTTTACTATAGTGCACTTGACCCCTAACAAAATTTGACAATTTTTAAAATATTTGTATTCAGTTGATAAGTTACAAGATACTGAGAGGTGATAAATGATGAGCACACTTCCAGCAGTTATCATATAAAAACCCAAACGAGACACAAAGCGAGAAATAAATACAGACATTGTTCAAAACATTCACATTTACAGAATTCTTCTTGGAATAGTTGCGCACAAAATTTGAAGCCATATCAAAAACTAACTTCCTGTCCCCTCCCTCCCCGTCCTTTTGACGGGGGCTTTAAAGCTCTGAAGGAAAGCATTTGTAGTCGACAGAAATAACACAATCAATGCCTGACTGAAAAAACCTACAAAGCAAGAAAGTCAGACTGAATTCAAAGACAGGCTCAAAAACTCCTCCTCAGACATGATAAAAGAAAGACAGGAGCGCAGCTAGTGCAGACATACTCTATATTAACGCTAACTACGGCAATTTATATTATTTTCAGAATCATCATATATTAGATTTATGTAATTCGTGAACAAATAAACAAAACAAAGAAACTAGTCAGGCACAACAAAGACCCTGAAGTGAAATCATACAGCAAACATATGGGCTGCTGGAACAATTCACAATGAATGATTAAAATGAACAACAACCCAGATCCACTGTATCTCAGGGGGGAGCATTCAGATAATGGAGGTTTAGAACCACTAAGGACGCTTCTTGGATCTGTAATTAGGACGTTTTAATCACAAAACTTTACAACATTGCAAACAATAGCAACTAATAAATCACGTGTAATCTCAAGGTCGCAGTCGTATCGGAAATCGAGCACATTTGGTGAAAACAGATGGAATGCCGAAACACGACCACATGGCCAAGCTTCACTTCACGTTACACTGTTAGATCCTGTATTTGTAGCTTACGAGGAAGTCAAGATCTGCTCCTCACGGTGACTGACGAGATCGAGATGATTGACAATTTGCAGGGAAATTTCATAAGCGGCATGTTTGTTAAATGGAAATGCGAGGGCATGCGTTATGGGACATCTACTGTAATGCAGAGAGTAACTGCAGCATGCTTGAGAGTGAAAGTGTTAGTAGTTATGTTAATCAGAATATCATGAGATACCATATGTTTTCGACCACATCAGAGCTGTACACTAACAGATAATTAGCATTTGGATAACATTGGAGTTTTAAATCGCTGCACACAGTAGCTCTACGTCTGCATGTGCTGTACAGCTCGTCGAACACACCACAACATGAACGCTTTAAACTGTAAATGAAGACATTCTACATGGAGCTCCACTGCCGAAGTTCCTCTGTTTGGAGTGTCCGTCTCTGTGGCTGGCTTGATACAATCAGAGTCTGCCCCGTTCGTCGACCTATCTCTTGGGTCTGTCAATGTCATCGATGGCCGCCAGGAGTTTCTGACGAGCCTTCTTGTTTATATGTGAACCCAAACAAACGTTCACCAAGTTGGCGAGCTGCTTCATGGAGTATTCCTGCACAGAAACACAAAGAGTGAGTCAGGACAACGTCCTTGCTTCCTTCCTTTTCTTCCTCCCTGTTTTTCTCTATGGGTTCATCCCAATATCCCTCCTCGACTCCTCTATCCTCAATGCCCTTGGGAGAGTCGAGGAGAGAGGAGGCTTTCAGAGGAGAGGGAAGCGAGGACACACAAGCGCAGCCTTCGTGAGGTCTTTTACAGACCGACACACCCCTTGATTGGATATCACTGATTGATTGGATCGGACTGATCTGATACACCCCAGCGTCACTGGAGTGTATCACTGCCACGTTTTACATTTTATTTGTTCTCTAATTTGCCATCTAGTTAAAAATCTGACCAAAAACAGGAGCACAAATGACGTTCTCACCCTGTGATTCTTGATAAACTGCTCCATGTCATTCTCCGTCAGGTAATAGGCCTTGATGTAGGTCTCCACGAACTCTTTATCCGGGATGGGCCGCAGGTCAGTCAGCTTCTCCAGCTTCATGAGGAACTGTTGGAAATCCAGCTGCATCAGGGCCCGGCCCTCATTGCTGCATTTCTTTACATTAGCATAACTGCAACAGAGGGGAGAAGAGGATATTAGCATGGCATCAAGTATTCCAGTGGAGGTAAACAATGACTGGAAAGCAAGAGCAGTCTGTGTCATCATTATTTTGATTCCTGAAAGTCGTCGCACGTTAGTCATGTGTCTGGCTGAGAGGGAATTTTTCCCATTTGAATGCACTAACTTATGCCAAATCTTTCCGCAAACTGCTCACAATGAGGTCTGTGGATTATTTTGAGTAACTAGGTCATGATTTCTGAAGAGACATCGCTGTGGAGTTCTTTATATATATTCGTTTGGCGCTTTGAGCACCACAAGCCGAGAGAGGATGTCTCCAGCACTCAGCAACTCACACCAAAACAATCTAATATCAAGCACCACAGGGAGGAAAAATGTGTATACTTTTGATTTTGGTGCAAACTGTCCCTTTAAGGAAGGCTTTAACTTTGTACTTTGGCTCGGTACTGTGAATTTGTTATGCATTAAAAAATTGTCTGGAAGATGTATTTCACCTCCTCATATCTCAATTTCTATCAGCATTTAAATCAAAATGGAAATAATGTCAAAGCTCCAGCAGCAAAATAAACGAAGGGATGTGTAGAAAGTTAAGTTACAAGATGATGGGAAACTCTCAGAATCCATTAGAGTTTTTAAAAGCTAGTTTTAAAACTTTTTATTATTAGAAGTCTGTAATCTCGCACAGACGAAGAACTTGACAATTTGTGAATATTTGGACACGAGTGTTGTATGATCATGGCAGGATCAACTCATACACGAGTCATGATGTGTGTGCATGTGTCTGTATGTGTCCTGTATTCAATATGAAGTCAGGCTGGTCCACACAGCTGTCTGTGCTGCGTCAGAAAACCAGTGTGTGGGCCAGACTACTCATGTATTTTTTTGTGTGTGTGTGTGTTTCTGTTTGTGTTGGCAGCGGGCACCGTTGTCCACTGGCAGGTCAGTGTCTGTGACATCTACAGTACATTAACACACCACACAGACAGGTCTGCTCTCTCCCCGTCTCACACTTCAGTTTTCTCTCTTCTGCTTCCATTTTCTGTCTCCCCCCCTCTCCCTCTCTCTCTCTCTCCCTCTCTCTCTCTCTCTCATCACCTCTCGCTGTCATCCACTCTCTCTTTTGCCTGTCAGGCCTGCCAGAGTTTGCTGCTGAGTCTTTGAGCTTTGGCTCAGAATGCTAACAGAGCCATTTTTGTGCGTCTAAAGGGAGACGAGCGCTGGACAGAGAAATTGAATAACAGGCTGAGCGAGCGGGAGTACAAACAAACAAATATGACCACTCCGCCTTGGTGTGCCAGAGGGATGGGGAGGGATATGTGTGTGTGTGTGTGTGTGTGTGTGTGAAAGGAGTGTACCAGTAGACCCAGGCAGACGGCAGAAGTCTGCAAAAGCAGCTTAAATTTGCAGAGCATCCCAGTCGTTATGGGCTATTTCTTCACTAGAAAGGGTCCAAAAGTTCTCTTACGCAATGGGAAGAAAAGTGCTCAGCGAATGTGTTGGGAGGTAAACATGTTCCCTTCTTTCAGTGAGTGAGGGCGAGCCTTCTACTGATGCTGAATGTCCAATGTTCTCTCTTCTTCTTTAAAGACTTTGTAAGCACCAAACCACTTAACAAGCATTTGTTTTTAACCTGACTCATTTTCTGCGCTCGCTGTTACAACCCCGCCGACACTTTCACTGTAACCTGCGCAAATTAGCAGCTCAGAATGACTTTGGCTTTGACAGCAGCCAATTTCTTGTTCCCAATAAAATGTGTGTAACCTCATGATAATAGTCAGCTGTTAGCGAGTCGCTTTGTCACCATGCAGCCGGTGTGACTCAGTGTTGCTGTGAATCCAGTCAGAGGGGGTTTATCACACCTTCAATCTAAAAACCTACTTCGCACATCCACTCGACACACACACACACGGCTGGGATGCAGGTGTTAAGGAAAAAACACACTCTGACGTTCTGTCACCTGTCACAACCCATATGTCTCGCTTACAAGGGAGAAAGTGGTGAAATGCATTAAAAGGGATGTGTCAAGAGCGTTTTACGGTTCCTGTGACTGGCCTGTGTCATGCAATTCCCGGATGGAGAGATGTGACTGGCACAGAGGGTTGCCAGCACAAAGAGAGAAAAAGGCGGTGGGAAGTTAATGGTTTTCATTCGGGGGTTTACTCGAAAGGAACTTGGCAACAGCGTCTCCCGGTTTCTTTCGTACTGTAGGTAATTTGCTCGACTCTTCATGGTGCTTGACAACATGCTTTGGAAATACTTTTTTTATTTAATTTATGATGTGCAGATGTTCATACAGAGAATTAAAGAAAGAGGAGAGAAAAATTCCACATCTCCTCGATCATTATCTCTGTAGGGTTTCCTGTCAAGACCCAATTAATGAGAGTGGGGGGGCTTTAAATCTCTGGGATGCAATAACTCACGAATGCGGTTTGGTCTGTGTAGCATTCATGACTGTTACCTGAAAGTAAGACACCTTTTCAAGCAAAAAGGCTGTCAAAACAAAACAAGACACCAGTCTTAAAACTCCCCATGGTTGTAAAAAAAAAAACAACCAAAAAAAGCAAAACACTATTCTATGGGTCTGCTCTGTTCTTAGCCCGGTTACATTACTGCTCTGAATAATTCATAGTGCTAAAATGTGGATTGAGAAAGCTTTGTGTTTTGTGCACACTTCTTTCCTCCCTGCAGTGTAGTGTCTGTTCAAGCTGAATAGCTGCTGAGATTTCCTAAATAAATATTTGATACACACCTTCCTGCTGACAGAGGCGTTCACAAACTGACAAACTATCGATAACAACTATCAATAAAGCTGCTTAAGAGCTTTATATTTATGAATACATGCATTTAATCAGGTAAGAACTGCTGCCAGATCGGCATTAATCCAATATCTGCCACAGGAAAAAAGTCACTTGGGTAGGAATAGGAAATCCACACAGTGCACAGAGAAGTCCATCATGCTCAGGTAATGTTACAGGAACTGCAACCTGACTTGTCTCAACTCCCTCTGCCTCTAATTGCTACAACCGTCTCTGAAAGGGTGATGAGTCGATTGTCTTTTCACCAGATATTGAATATCAGTATTGATGCACACATGGAGCAAATTTAATCCTTTGTTGTCTAAATCGACACCCTTGCACAGTTCAAGGACTGTCACACTGCTTTTCTGAGTCGGATGAAGCTGTGTTTTGGCTTTAGGCGCAGGTTCACCAGACTGCACACATGCCCTTGACGCTGAGGAGATGTTTTATGACTTCCTTACCCTTCCACTAGAGTCCTGTTGGCCAGGCGGATGCAGTGCTCCCACAGGACGTTGGACACAGGCAGCGGGATGCGCACATGTCTGGAAACATCCCCCAGCCGCTTGTTGAATTGCTCAAACTCCTGGAGAGGAAGAGGACAAGGCACAGGTGAACACATATCATAATAAAAAAGTAGAGGAAATAAATTATGTTCAAGAGGTGGATGTCTTTAGGGTGAAACATCTGTACTATCTAAGACATCTATAAGGGAAACGAGCCACCATGGGACCAACACAATGGTGGTTTCCCAACTGAAAGACATAAACACAATAAAAATCTTCATAAACAACAACATGAATGTGTTTCTTCTGACTCGCTCTCAGCTACTCTGTGTTCCTGGGTGACATCAAACACTAGCTCCCCCAAGCCTGACCTGGAAAAGCTGAGCAGTGTTATAAAACTAAAAAAAATCATGCTGTGAATTGCACAATCCAGTTACTTACAGTCTGCAAGGAATAAACTGCATCAGTGGTTTGTATCTTACTATATAATGACGAAAACTCTGTCTGTGTGTCTGTTCCGCGTTTTTCTCCTCACTGACTTGGTCAATCCATGAGAAATTTGGCACAGTGGTAGAGGGTCATGGGAGGATGCGAATGAAGCAATATTACATCAATTGGCCAAAGGGGGGCGCTATAGCAACCAACTGAAGATGCAGACTTTGAATGGGCATATCTCATGCCCCGTATGTCGTAGAGACATGACACTTTGCACAAAAAAATCGATCTCTTCCTAGGAAGTTTGACCGGGAATCTAGGGACCAATATCTAAAGTTCCTTCTTGGCAAACGTTGGAAAACTTACTAAAACTGAGCTTCTATAAGGCAATGAATATTGTGGAGGGCGGGGCTCATCACATAAAGGTGTATAACATCTCAAGGGTTTCACCCATCACCACGCAACTTTGTAGGCGTATGACCACACATAATCTGAGGGGACCCCTCCATTATTGACCCCATCAAACAAAATGGGGGCGCTAGAGAGCTAATTTCTTATCTAGGCCTAACTGCCATATCGATTTTTACTAAACTTGGTAGGTATGTAGAACAGGACGCCTCAAGGTGACTGGAGAAATTTAACTCTAATTGGCAACTGGGTGGCGCTATAACAACAGAAAAATGCTTAAAAATGGCTAAAATGCGACTGATTGCTGTGGCTCCCCCTGTGGCCCAATGCTTGTTTTATCTAATTTTTGGTATGAGTAAGTCACGGTATGGTATGCTGTACATAATCATAGAAGCTGTCAGTGTGTCATTCTGTCTGTCCCATGTTTTTCTACTCACTGACGTGGTCAATCTATGTGAAACTGCACACAGGCATTGAGGATTGGCATAGGTAGCAGGTGACAAAGCTACCAATGGGTATGGACTAGTCAATCTAACTTTATAAATAAAGCCAGTTTTTATTCATTTAATACACATTGCACAAGGCTAAACACACTTTTCCAACAGCTCACCGTATGTCTGAGTTATTGTACCACCACTGTACTTTAACTAAGCTGTAGTTTTACAGCCTGGACTGATGAACACAACATCCTGAAGTACAGAGCAGACACAGGAAGGAAGTAGAAATCCACGAGCCACAAATCATTAGCATGCTAGCTTTTACTTGCAGTCGGCCCTCGGTCGGCCTTTGGGCTCTTTCAATTTATATATTTAACACACACTTGAGATGTCGTTTGAGACTAGTGGTTCCCCTCAGCAGGTACTATCTCAACATTTCTTCCCCCCTACAAAATATCATTTTCATGCCCAAGGACAAAAAAATGACACAAGTCATGAGGATGTTGTTACAACTGGCCTCCAAACGTTCTCTCTTTTATGTTTTAACACAAAGAAAAAGGTGGAAAACATCCCAGAGGAGGATGCAGGCTGCAGGACACAAAGCTGTACTGGACAGTTTGGGTCACAAGTGGCCCACAGCTACACATGCCATGTTTTGATGCTGTTTGAAGCCATAAACACTGCACAGGAAGAAGGGTTTCGACTACGCCAAACACTTGCTGTGTCCTCACTGCACTCTGAAATGTTCAATTATGGATGATATTATACAATTATGACATTATGTTGCTGTTTGCAGGGAACAAATTGCAGTACATAAAGACTGTAAATAAACAGGATGGATGTGTCTCAGGAGAAGTATGTGGTTTTCTTGTGTGTGTTTGCAAATATGTGTGTGCCGACTTTAATTCAAACTGCGTCACATTAAAAAATGAAGCTGAATTTTAAGGCGTGCACACTTACCATTAATTTCGCAGCCAAGAATGAAATGTTATTCATTCACAAACACTCCCACAATAGTTTGTGACTTAGGCAGTCTGTCAATGAAGTCATTCTGAGTCTGCTGCATTTTCTTGCCACTTTATATGCAAATCAGTGCTATTGTTGAATGCTAGTGATCAACCTGAATTCATGAATAAAATATTCGCCTGCGTGTAGAACAACAGAATGTAGCACACTCTTTTCTATCAGTGCACAAAACAAAGTCCACATGCATTATGAGTGTCTGACAAGTTGGCAGAGAGGGTTATTAGCACCTGATTGGGGAAAGCACATGCTAGTAGTAATACGCAGCATGTCAGTCCATCAGCTGGACTATTTTGACACGGTTGGACATTTAAAAGCAGGCTGGTGAGATGAAGATTTTCCCTTCAGGCAGTTCAGCTCATAAGATTAATTAGTCAGACTTAACTGCAGAGCTGCCAGAGCCAAACAACGATCTGTGAGCTACTCAGGAATTCAAAAGGTGAGTTTGTTTTTTTCACAAGCAGATAACAGTGACTCAGTGTTTGTATATTTATTTATCTATTTCAACAACATCTGTGATCTAAACTGTGTTTTAATCCACAGCTTTGTAAGACATGCTGATGCATATATGGGGATTTGTCTTGGGTTGGTGCTGGTCTGTTTGGGATTTTACGCCACAGCGAGCCCTTCAGACCTCTCTGTCGCTGAACGTCAGACGTGAGAAAACTAGGGCTGTGTGTCCGTCCACCCCTAATGCAACATTTATAATGGGGAGAGGTGGCCAGCATGCATAAAGACACATTTAGAGAAAAACTCCTAATTCCCCCCCAAAAAAACTATCTGGGACTGGTGAGCTCAAATGTCTTTAACAAAGCTAAAACTTCATGAAAGATCTGCATCCAACAGTTCACCCAGCTTGTACTAATTTATTCACCCCATCCAAATAATTAACATTAAAGGTCCCTGAATAAACTTGAATTTACGAGGGACAACATGGAACTTCTTGACTTAAAGTTTTACTTTGTGTAAATGACACAGATGTTTAAAGGATAAACCGAGATCGTATTTCTCAAGTACAACAAAAACATTATGTGAGCAAAATCCCCACTGGATAAAAGCAAATCTGTTACAGCTGCCTTGTATGTGACACCGAGAGGGCTGCAGTGGACAGTTTGTATTTGTTTGGGGAAAAGAAATAGCACTGGGACAATTCTGAAGTT
This sequence comes from Epinephelus awoara, assembly GCA_035609425.1. Taxonomy (NCBI): domain Eukaryota; kingdom Metazoa; phylum Chordata; class Actinopteri; order Perciformes; family Serranidae; genus Epinephelus; species Epinephelus awoara. The sequence continues at coordinate 12,198,948 of CM069310.1, read as the reverse complement.
TTCCCACATGTAAAATATACAAGAACCGAAACAATAGGCTTCATCGGGATACCAGTAATCTTGGTATCATCATTTACATTCAGCTGACAAAGAGTCTTGGTGGTATAAATGATGCAACAGTCTTAATGGGGAGATGTTTGCATATAATCTCACTGAAATGTTTCCATTAAGTCTCCATCCCTGTCTTTGAACAGCATCTTAACGCAGCACAAACTGGGATTAAAAATGCACTGTGATTAATTGGATTTAACTTCAAAACTTTTAAGCTGAACTAATCAAAATCTTTATATTAACAACAGACACATTAACACATGTGATGTCAACGGGGTCATGTCTAGTAACAAGGTCCCCTCAGCTTTACAGAGCGTTATAGAGTTTCTCCTGCTCATTGTTTTAGTTTTTCAGAAAGCAACTTCACTGTTGCTCGTCTCTCATCGACCTCGCTATCAGCAGCAGGCGGCTGTTTTCAGTGGAAACAGTTCTGATCAACGTTCCTACACATGTCTACCAATTAATTTTTAAAACATTTTCATAAATCTTTATTACTCCCAGCAACTTTACTTGCTCGTCTGACATTTCTGACGGCAACTCGCACATACAGATATCTTCAAAAAAATCAAGGCCTCTCCTCTCTTGGTGGCATATGTATATTCAAATCTGTTCCAAAACATTCTGTAGCATCCAACCCGTTTCCAGGCCTGGAAAACATTTTTTCTAATTTCATTACTTTTCCAGGAATTCCATGACAATGGGAACCCTTCTTGATAAACTGGCTGTACGTTATTTGCTGAGCACAAAACGGCAGAGTCAGTTAGTTGGTCGATATGCTCTTGTCCAACAAAAGTCTCACTGGTGAGACAATCACTGGTTTTACTTTCATAAGGCTGTGTGTTCGCCAAAGTGTTTCTTCCCAGCTGAAACAGCCAGGTTCTCTTCTGAAAAGAGAAGCACTTGGGAGGCGCAGTGTTTTTTCAGCTGTGGCACTTTTGTTGCATCTGGCTGCAACGATACAAAATATCCGTGGAAGTAAAAATGTCAGCACAAGGTAGAGTACTTGCTCTGGATGAAGGAAAGGCTAGAGCACACAGAGAAAGAGGACGGGCCCACCGGTCTATGTGGCCAGTAGTTGTTGTTCAGCACTTGTATGTGTGGAACATGACAGTTAGTCTTTGTGGTATTTGTCCCGCCCCTCCTCCACTGTGAGTGGACAGCTGGGTAAAAAGTGGCAGTGACAAGTGGAGTGTTTTACCCAAGGTTGAATGTGTATCATCACTTGGCTAGAAGGATAAAATGCCAAATGTGCAGTGCTCAGCAGCGCCTCGTCACACTGCTGGCATTTGGGACATAGTATAGTACATAGTACATGGTGATCCCACTGTGAAGAATTCAAATATGTTGGCCTAAGTGCACTCAGTGTACTACGGCCAATTTAGTCGACTTTGCAGATTTTTTCCCCCGTTGGCCAATTCATTGGTTTAAGAATGGAAAGAATTTTGACTAAGATTTATTTTTTTGGTTGACTACAGCCCTATAAAGTTGAGCTTTAGCTGCTAAAGGTCCAGATATTTTGCTCAGAGGCTAAGGAAGACCAGAAGCAGAGCTAGAGGAAGAGCGAATATTGGACTTACATTGGTTGACTGGCCAGAAGCATAACTCCAAATCAACGCTAATGTTGCCCCATGTGTGCTGGATGTGTAAACTGACCCATATTTGCCAACACGTTCACCAAAAACATTTTAAAACATGACCATATCTCAGTGCTGTTTACTGTGTTTTGCCTTCCCATAGTGTTAAAAATAAATAAATTACTAAATGCTGCTTTAATGATTTCATTCCCATCATTTTCAGTCACCTATACATTTCATATGCATCATTACCTTCAACAGGACGTCCACATATACATTATGCTGTGACATTATCTCCCTAATGTCCCATTTCACTCCGGCCATCAGGAGCAACATCTGTTCATAGTCGATGGCTTTGGCCGCAACAATCCAGTAGATTGGTTTCCGAAGCTCACTGGCTGTCGACACCGTCTGACAGAAGGAAGGGAAATACATGTATGTGAGTTATATTCAATATGTTTTTGTATGTTATGTATGTGGTAAACACCTCATGAGGTAGAGATGAAGTCAAGGTCTCTTCAGTTTCGCTTTGAACGTCAGAGATTGCACAACAGTTCCAAGAATGAAACCACTGGACATGACATTCATTTCATGTTTGGGGAAAATAGACTTCTCTGTGTACCTGAACATTTTAAATGTCAAGTGGGCACAAAAAAAAGGAGAAACGACTGAGGGAAGAGCTGCTGCTGGTTCTGGGTGACAGTCAATTTTCTCCTTTGTTGACTGAATGTTGGGTTGCAGTTGCATGGTAATTTGTGTCAATGGAGAAACAGGCTTTCAAAGAAAACCAAAGTGTGATGGCTACAAAAAAATAAAAAAATAAAAACAGAGTGAAAGCAAGTGGTGTTTTATTTTTAAGAGCACATCAAATGACAGATATTGTGCGTATGTTACAGTATGTTTTAATTACTGCATGATGAGTCTACAGACCAGTCTCATAAGATTGAGTAAATGTTCATTATATTAGATTTATATAGATGAAAACAGTTTTTTATGCCATCCAAGCCACAGACGCAGGCAAATGACAAGCTTGGAAAGTCACCAGACAATGCTAACACTACAATGATAAAGCAATTACTAACTGTGATTCTAACAGACAATCACAAATTAAAATAAATAATGAAATAAATGTTTTGTACCCCTGTAGACAGATGTTTGGTACAACCCCACCTGCAGCTGACAGTGACATCATGATTACAATTACTGTAATAACACAGCCTTTAGAGAACAGGTGCAAGTGTACCTGTGAATAAAACTGCTGCAGAAAGGGCTTCTTGGCTGCAGGCATCATGGTGTCCAGGTGGGACTGGAGGGATTCAAACTGCTCAGCCAGAAACACTCTGAGGAAAACAAAACAAAACAGAGACAGCCTTTTAATTTGGAGCAGTGGTGGCATAATGAAAATGTTCTGGTGTGGCACATAAAGACAAAATTACTACGTGCTGTTTTTCTGTATTACTCAAGACTTTCAGGTCGATCGACAAAAGCTGATGCTAAATTGGAGCGACTCACAATTCGAGACTAAACTTCAGATGTTACCTCTGTTAAAATGATAATGTGGATGAATAAGGATGCTCGTTTTGACAACCTATTCTTTTTGTACAAATGTACATTTCCTGTAAACTGCAGATGCTACACTTCTCCTAAAAGTCGCCGTTCAATTTAATTACTTGTTGTACTGTTTAAACAGCTAAAGCAGTGTCCACTGTTGCAGCAACTGAAATGTCTCCGCCATGATCATAACAGTTTAAAAGGGACTTATTACGCTTTTCCTTGCTCTCTGTCATATCTATAGCGCTACAATGATGGATGTTCGTATTAAACGTGGCAAAGCTGTCAAAGTAACACAGCAAGTTTTTATATTTTTGAAACAAACTGATGTCAGCTTGTGACAGATTTCCTTATATGGTCATCTGCTCCAGGCACGCCACTGCAAGTGTTTGCGTTACGTTAAATGCTAATGTCAGGAAAACAAGATAATTTTGGGTGCTGAAGTTGTTAATTTTCTTCATGATTCATTTTTGTAACATATATATATATATATATATATATATATATCTACAGGGTGGGACTGCCATCATACGTGTGTCATTTTGTAAAGATATGTCCACGTGGAGTGAAGTTACAGCAATGTTTATCATGATGGCGAAACATCAAAATTCGCCGCCAGGCCATGGCAACGCCCTTTCGACGAAAACTCACAGTTTCCGCAATAATGCATCATCAAGGTCATATGGCTTCATTTACCAAGTTTGAGGTGGATCTGCTCAATTTTGTAGGAGATATACATCAAAGTCTAAAACTTTATTTCCTGTTGTCAGTAGGGGGCGCTATATTTATCACTAATTACTGATATGTGGATGTGTTCAGGGCAGGTTACGTTGGACAGACTCTAGTGTTGTCACGACATGAATTATCTTCTAGCACCTCAACTCTACATTTTGTGAAAACCACCTCTGATTTTCAGTCTCACCTCACAGGACAAAGTATCACGTACTGTACGTCCAACAAATCACACCACACTTTCAACAACAAATGGATTTCAATTATCTTTGAAAAATAGCAAAGTACTAGAAAAATAAACACAGGGCAGAACAAAATCAATGCAGACAGAACTAATTCCCCTCATTCCACTGTGAGTGAATGAAGACCTTCTGACTCGCACTGGCTGATGGCTTTGAAGTTTTAATGTTCAATAAATACAAAGCAGAGGGAACAGATTTGAGTTCAGAGTTGAATCTGGAGTTTAACGAGTATGACTGCTGCAGTACAGCGTGACACGCACAGTGATTTCTTTAGAGTTCCAGGTTAACAACAACACAAATGATTGGATGGTGCAATTTCAAAGAAGAAAACAACTCAACAAGATTTGGGCGTCCAGATATTGCGCTGCCCTCTGAGCCCAATTCTCTTTTGAGCAGTCAAGTGAACTTCAATGTCATCCTCAGAAAAGTACCTTGTCACTCTGAGCATCTGTCTTCCTGTTCCTTACGGAAATGAGCATGCTAACCACTTAGCCCTGGCTTGTACTGTCTTGTAATACCACTTATACTTCCAGACGTGATAGTGAATCAATATAGCGTCCAGTCTGGACCATCAACGCCTTGGTGGTGAGACAGACGCCTGCATGCAGCTCAACTGGGAATGTTCCACTTCAGCGGTACAAAACGCAATTTATTTTCAGATAACGTTACATTAGACATCACTTTTCATTTTTTTACATGACTGGATAACTGCATAAAGCACTAGTATCGAACCCTGAGTAGGCTGACACCACGTGAAGATTATAAGATACCAGTTATTTTGACAGCCTCTTTTACATTTCAGTAGTTTGGTCACATTTGCAGATTGTTTCCCTGCTGTTATTTTAAATGTCACTCATGATGACTGTAAATTGAGATTGTATGGACCCAGTAATAGACCTGCAAAATGCTGCCCCCTGTTTCTTTAGGGCATGTGGCCAGGTATTACACATTGTACCTTAATTATTTCAGTGAGTTATCAGCAGCTAATTATTTCAGCATTTCTCTCTTCACATTTTATGGCCAATAATGTTCTCCAAGCCATCAACACAAAACCCCTCTAAATGATTCTGAGCACTGTCTTCTTGCAACTGAAAATATCACATTTTGGATGTAGGAGGATTGAGCAGGTGGATTGCCCTCTCCGGGTTGGGGGAGAGTTACTGTCTCAAGCAAGGGAGTTCAAGTATCTCGGGGTCTTGTTCATGAGTGAGGGTAGAATGGAGCGTGAGCTGGATTGGCGGTTTGGTGCTGCTTCTGCAGTGATGCGGGCGCTGTGCCGGTCCGTTGTGGTGAAGAGGGAGCCGTGGGGTGGCTGGGCTCAGCCTTAGAGATAGGGTGAGGAGCTCGGACATCTGGAGGGAGCTTGGAGGTGAGCGGCTGCTCTTTCACGTCAAAAGGGGTCAGTTGAGGTGGTTCGGGCATCTGATCAGGATGCCTCCTGGGCACGTCCCACTGGTAGGATACCCTGGGGCAGACCCAGAACACGCTGGAGGGATTACATATCTCATCTGGCCTGTGAATGCCTTTGGGATCCTTCAGGAAGAGCTGGAAATTGTTGGTGGGGAGAGGAGCGTCTGGGGTGCTCTGCTCAGCCTGCTGCCCCCCGCAACCCAGCCCAGGATAAGTGGAGGAAAACGGTGGGATGGATGAACGATTTAAAAGCACAGTCAAGGTGTGAGGATGCTGCACGACAGCGAATACTGGTAACCCCAAGAGAGTGTTTTTATTAAAAGTAATAAATATTAATAAGTCTGTCTTGTTACTGCTAAATCTGAAAGCACTATATTACACACAGCCGGCGAGCTGCTAATGAGCACGGTGGACATTTAATCTTTTTTATGGTGCAGAGAAAATCACATTAAGGTTAGCTGGAACAGCTTGTGTTTACCTCTGCAACATGGTGCAGTCTGGCTAAAGAAAAAACAACCCTGCACTTCACACTCATCTGATCACGACACCTCAACGACAGCGAGAGGAGCACCTTGCAAAACTCTTACATTTAATTTCTGCTCAGCGGCGTCTCACGCCTCATTGGTTTATCCGTGGTGTAAAAAGACATACGCTTAAGATGTCAGAGGTGCTCACAATACACACTAGTGTTAGTCAGGTTTTTTAATAACACCTTTTCAGACTTCTTGTGCAGTTGTGCCCAGAAAAAAGTCTGACTCCTTTCTCCCCAGGGGATCTTTCCCTTTCAAACTTTACCCAAGAATTACTTCACCTCTGCACTTTGGTTCTTTTACTTTCATTATTCTTCCAAGCTTGTTGGCTGCCTCTGATACATAAAAAACTTTGTGTGAGAGAGTGTAAGCCTATTCAGCAGTTTTGCAGCGGTGTCATCTGGCCCTCGGTTTACAGACTTTCATTATAAAGTACTTGTACACTGCAGACTTGTCAGGGTCCAAGAGTTGTCGCGCTCACAATAGTTTAACCTAATTATGTATGAGGCGCTTTTGTGTAATGAGTGTGGATATAATAGACAAAGATAAAGAGGGAGAATAACTACAGAGACCGAGTAAGAGAGATTAGTGAGCCGCTGATTGTAAGACACAAATCGTAAATTACAGGGAGAAAAACAAGAGTTCTAATAAGAGTAATAAAATAAATCTCTCAGTCTTTCTTTCTGTTTCAGCTATCTTTTTCTTCTTCTTGTCAATATCACAAACTTTACTGACACACACACTATAGGGAGTGTGTTTGTGTGGCCAGGCTGTGTGATACCACCTAATGAAATTATGTCCACCTTGAAGCGAGACAGCGAGCGAGAATCAGCCCCTTTAACTTGATAAGAGAAAATGCTTTGATGAACACAACTGCCGAGTTACATCACGCCGCCAGGACACATAAGTGATGACGCAAAACAAGCTTAGCAGACATAATCCTTTACTCCATAGCAGAGGAACAAAGACCATCTTAAAAGAATACTTCACCCACAAAAAAGATTATCTTTATATCAATTACTCAGTCCATGTTATCTTGAATCCGTAAAGAGTTTGTTTTTCTGCATGCCCCCACGGTAAACGAAGGATCCAAAAACGGAGAAAATTCTTGATGAATTAAAGTAAAGGGGGATCGCATTCAGCAACATCAAAACTATATCTACACATTTGCTTACAAGCTCACACAACTTGTGAAGTATAATCAAAGTCTCATTTATCCAGTTTACTCAGTACTTTCCAAACACGTTTATTGAAACCTTACCATTAATAACACTTCCACAATAAACAGTCTCACACATGAATGTGCAGGAGTTGCGTGACAGTTCGTAAAAAGATATTTTGATATAGTATTGCTGTAAAAAACTTCCCCATTTTACTCTTTCTTTTTGGATTCTTACGGCCTGCCCCAATACCCACACACCCCACAATTTCCCAGAACACCTTGCGAAGTCAGCAACTTCGGCAGGTTTTGGAAAACAATTTGTTACTGTACGATGGGAATGTAGGCTATACAAACTAGGGTAAACTCATCAGCAACTCGGTTGAAGACAGCGTCAAAATATTTAAACAAATCGACTTACCCGAACAAAATCGATCAGAACTAGAAGACGTCGTAGGCGCCTCCTGTTTTCAGCATTTCTTCTCCGTTGATTCATCAGACGGAGAAGAATAAACATAGCACACGCCACAACACAAGCGCTGGAGCCGGCATTTTCATTGCATCGCTACTACGCGTGACGTATGCCTGCACGTCGGCAACACCGATTTGCATTAAGTGGTGTCCCATTTCTTAGGGAAAGATCTCTCTATCCTAATATTTCTCACATCCCTCATCAAGGGTTATCTCACAAACGAGGGCACTCAATCCCAAGTGGAAGAATTAAGGGGTAGAAATGGGACAGGCCCCTAGTTCACTGTGGAAGCATGCTAGAACAACAATGTTTTCTTCACATATTCAGCGTGACATGGGGTGAGTAATTGAAACACAAATGGTCATATTCCTTTAAGGTGGAATAACACTAACTGGAGTGTTGTGTCGAGAGTACTTACAGAGACTCAGTGGCCACCACCCTCTGCGCTAGCCCATAAAGAGTCCCGCTGTTAGTGAGGACCACCAGTTGGCTGAGATGTGGGCTGGGCACCTTCTCCTTCCTGTCCTCTCCTGTGCCGTGGACTCCTGCATTCTCCCCCACTGCCTCCTGGAAGACACACAGGTGAACAGGCAAGTTAGTGTGCAGAGTCAAAAATGTGTATTCATTATCTTTTTGCCATTTCAGTTCCCAGAGACCAAAGAGACACTTGAGAAGAAGTGACTGAGGCATGAAATGGTTCACCCTCTACAGCTAATTGTGTAGGGGGGCATGGACACTGTTATACTTGCTTCAAAGCCTAGTTGTTTGTGCAAATAGAAGCAGCACAGAGACGTGTAATAACCAGAGTTAACAGTGGATAAAATACAGAAAAATAATTTAAATTGTTTGTTTTAATCACTGTTAATCTGTTATGGTTTCTGCGGAGGTGCTGCTGTGGAAGAGCATCGTCCCTCCGTTACTTTAACGGTTAATCTGACGTAACAGATGTTTCACTTGCAAAAATGAAGACAAAATGTAGATATATGCAGGTCGGTAAGCAAAATCTAAAATTCAATCAACCTTGTGGAACTCAGTTACATCCAAAGCACACACACTCTAAAATTCTGCTGACCGAACACTCCTCAACAGCAAAGCATTTATCTTCCTTTTGATATATTCCAGTACACCTCTCCATCCAGCGACCCTTTTATCCCTTCATTTTAAAACTGGAATAGAAAAAGAAAGATTTCAACCTATAAGTCCCTTCACATCAATCACAATAACCTGCATACAAAGCCACTGAGATTCCATACGAGAGGTTAGTTATATTATTTTCTATAAAATAAGCTGCAAAGCCCCCTGAAACAGCTTCTGGTGGATCAATAGCAATCACAATGGCAATGAATGAATGGGAGCTATTAATGCTGTACCATATCAAGCACTTACATACTGTACTTCTTATCAATGTGGTTCTAATATTGTGTACGGGAACCATTACTAGAGGCGACCAGGGGACCAGCGCTCATTACTGAAACTATTTTAGAATTAGAGAGAAGTGTGTAAATCAAGTGAAATGTACAAAACATAAAAAGAAAAAGAAAGTAGAAAAATAACGTGTGAAACAGGCAGTCATGTCCTTAGTTTTAAGATGATGACATCTTACTTTCCTCTATTAGTAATCCATTCACTTAAGACATATAAAACAGCCGAGCATACAGAACAAAAATGCACAGTATGCAGCTATAAGGATTTATGATTCTGCTCGGCCGAGACCTCCCACTGTATGTGAAAACTGCAACCTCTCCCCGACCTCTGAGTTATCGCTCGGCATTCAATCAAACCTTCAGTGATGCAAAAACCATTATCAGTCACAGATAAAATGTTATCACATTCAGAAGATTAACACTTGAATTATACTTCTTTTACAGCGTAGGGAATCTAATGGCTTCCCTGTGGAGGGTGCAATATATCTCCCCCAGCAGTAACTCTGTATTTAAAAGTCAGAATCAGGATAAAATAAGACATTAGATGGAATGAAACCCTCCTCAGCACCAGGGGCGGTGTCTCAGATAATAGGCCCCTCGGGCACAGGTGTGCAAAAGGCCCCCACACCTCCTTATTGTTGTTGAGCCTCTTTTTATGGTGTTGTTTCACATCTCTTTGTAGTCGTAATGCATCTTTTTGGTTGTTCTGTGTCTCTCTGCAGTTCTTCTGCATCTCTTTGCAGCCATTTTGATTTTGTTCCTCTTCACTGTGCTTTAACTTCAGTGACATTTTGCAAGTGAGGGCCCTTACACCCTGGGCCCAATAGGACTGTTAAGCAAACCACAGCACGGAGTATCATAAGCCTTACATAACAATTACATTATTGTAAAGGACATGTCTTTCTGTTTTGAATCAGAATTCACATCTGATTACACATTTTAAACATGATCTGTTGCTTTGTTTGAATCACTGATGGTAAACTTTTCCTCTTCTGATGTGTATGCAACCGGACGTGAAAGGACAGGACAAAAAGTGTTCAGCGATCTTTAATTCCACTGCGGACTTTCTCTCCTTTGGCATTAAGAGGCTGCAGAGCATTCACAGCACGACCTCTCATCTGCACCAAAGCACCCACACCTTGGCTTGTGTACTGCTGAACTTGCTGAAAGTGTACTTATTCTGAACTAGGGGCAAAGGGAGAACAACTTGGGCTCCAAAATAAAAAAATGCCCTTTGTTTTAACTTGTTTATTTCAAGTGTACAGATGTTATATTTAGCACTTCTTGGGATTAACTTAGGTTGTTTATGTTGTAGAGTATGACTTACACATGTTAAGGGGTTTATACTGGTGAATGTACTGGTCTCTCTCTTAGATAATGACTAATATTCTGAAGCCTGAAGCACTTCCGATTATTATGTCGCAAAAAATAAAAATGACTCATGTTTTCCAGTATTTCAAGACATCGACGTCAAACAAAGTTATTGTGATAAATGAAAGTGCAGTGTGAAGCTAAAACCATGTCAGCCAGGTCACTGATCATGGGGTTAAAGAAGGACGGTCCTGAGCACTTCACAGCGCATTAACATGACAAACAGTGCAGCGGTTATGGAGTTAATCCAGAAAGGCCATTAGTACACGCAACTGAGACAAGTGATTTAAGATTTGGATCATGATAAAAGCCGTTGAGGCGCAGCGGGTGGCGGCCATTTGCATGGATGACGTGCAACACAAACACATGAATACACAATATATTGCAAACAAGTGCAGATAAATAAAAAATAATTGATGTTCCTCTTTGTGTAGTTCTACAGTTGTTGAGCAATGCAACACTGAACACGTCAGAGGAATGATTGCACTTGTGCTGTGGAGGAATATTATTCTTACATGCATCCTGAAGATACGTCTTAATGCAGAAAAGTCCATAGTTCTTGACTTTATGATCGCTTGTAACTGAGACTAGTCTGTAAGAAATTCAACTTTATTAAAATGTTAATGTTCTAAGCTCGGTGATTTCTTGAGTTTTGGTGAGGATGACTGAACGTGAGCAACCACAAGACCTTTTTAAAGCTACTGTTACCTTTCTTGCATTTCACACAGCACTTAGAGAAAATTTGAACATCCACAACTTCCACCTCCCTCCAAAGTCCCACCTCCGTCCTCCTGCAACTCCACCTCCCTCCAAAGGCCTACTCCCCCCTCTTCCATTACGTCCTCATTACGTCCATGATAGACGTAGGCGTTGGCAAGGTAACATTAGATACACAGAAGAGGAGAGCGAGTGTAACGTTACAACCAAGACAGTCAAACACAACCCCAGAGTTTTAAAACTCAACCGGAGTCAGTGACGACTGATGAGTTTTAGAATAAAGTTACAGTGCTAACAGTAGATAGTAGCGCTAACGTTATTAGTAAGTGGAAACGCACAAGGAAGATAACGTTAATATTTCAGAGGCTACGTTACAGTAGGCCAATGATAGCCTATGTTACATTAGAGGCAAACTAAAAATACCTGTCCAGCAGAAACATACATCAGGCAGTTGGACACAATCCAACCGGCACCCCCTGGCTTAAACGCTAGCATTTGGAGGCATTTTGGCTTCTATGAAGTTGAAGGGAAAACATTCTTTTCATCTCTTTATTTCAATAATGGATCATTACAAACACGCAATATTTTAAAAGCTGCACAGAGAAACTAAAGATGCATCAAACATATGCATCTCTGAATCCGAATCAAATTGTGAGGTGCCTCGTGACTCCCACCCCTGCTGCACATGTATCTCTTTTCTATTTCCACAACCTTTCAGATTCACAATTCATGTCTCTGACTATTTTGTTTGTTGTTTTTATAAACCGGCTCCTGCTGGGAAAGCAACATGTACTCCTCCAGAGAAGGGAGCAAAAATGATGAGTGAGAATATGATTTCTACGCACATGGTTGCTTTAGGTGTTTTTCTATTTTAACACAGGTTACAAGTTATGTAACGCTGATGTTCAGGTTTAAGAAAAAGGTGTTATGACATAACATTTTTTTCTCACCCTTGCACCCCTTTGTTCACCAGCGCCTCTGCTGAGCACAAATTTGCATTTCTTGCCAGTCTCTTCCCTTTCTAACTTTACAGCGTGTTCCCTTTAATTCTGCCGTATTACTATCACTGGGTTGATTATAAAAGTCTCACTGGTTGTTGCATATTCTCCTTTGAATTAATCAAATCAATTAAACTCTGGTTGCATTAGTCTGACATTACAGCATAGTCTATTTCGGTCTATTTTTAATCCCTCCACATGAGGCTTGACTTTTCATCGACTGTGCCCCTGCAGCATAAACACTTTATGCAAAAAAGGAAAAGAAAGACACTGTTGGGGGAAATTTCTGTTTCACTTCCAACTGCATAAAACTCTGCAGGGATTCTTCAGGTAAAAGGCTCGACTGGATACAAAAGGTGATTTTTTTTTTTTTAAAGAAGAAGAAAAAAAACAACCATGACATTCTGGGATTTTAGGCGTCTACGTTTTCAATTTTGAGGCAAGGAACACATTTTAGATGCGCTCCAAGCTTTGGCAGCTTGTGGTAAAGTGAACAGGGTTTTATCTTTTCACTTATTTGGGTTGACATGTGATATAGTAACCGCCCAGAGTGTCTACTTCATGTTTATTAGTTTATTAGATGCTTGATCTTTTATCATTTCATGCTCAACATGGCAAACATGATTTGATGGAATAGTATTAAAATCATTTCCCATTTTTGTTGCCCTTCAGTGTCCCTGAATATTTAAAATATTTTTGGGGATGAACATGCAAATATATGGAGTCGTGTAGCATGTTAATATAATAGATACAAATACTTGCATACAATTCAATGCATCTGCCTGTTTAAATCAAACAAATGTAAGAGATGCTGAGATGGGGGAGGTTATTTCTTCCCACAAATTAATTCATATAAAGAGACATTTAACGTCTTTGTTTACTTGTCTTCTTAATCCAGTGGCAATCATGATTCAAGCACAGTAATCTCTGTGGCTGTTGGCAGACGCGCAAAAATGCAGCTGCAGGAATCCTCACATTGATCAGAAAGCAGGTTAAAAAAAAAATTAATTCAATGATCCAAACTTCTTAAAATAGCTTCACACATATAGATATGCGTCATCATGACAGATCTTTTGTAATCAACTGTAGTGTAACTTGTTTTTTATTTGATATCCTCAAATATACAACTGCACAAAAAATTATGGTTTCACTTTTATGAAGAACCTCCATCAAAATGACAAATGACTTCAGCGAGATAAAAGTAAACCAACTCCATGCGCCTGCTGCATTTCCAAGAAAGTGCAGAAGAATGCCATATTGGACAAATTAAGCATCAGTGATAGATTTTTCAAAGTCACACAAGGGCCTGAAAAATGGGGGATGAGGCAGACCTTTCCATATAGTATGACTTATAGTAAGAGGTCATACTTTATGTGATTTACACCCTGCAGCTGCTGAAGATATTTAAGGGGGAGTTTCAACCTGAATAGTTGTTTCTCTGCTGTCCCACTGAGATAAATATTGAAAGTGCTTTTCCACTGAGGAGCGTGGAGTGTGTGTTACATATTGTAGCCAATACAGATTGATGATTATTGGTCCGTGGTGATTTTCAATATTTGCTACTGAACAATTTCTGGCATGTTGATGGCAAACAACTTTTAAAAACGTCTGTATTTATGTTCAGTATCTATTTGTTGCTATAGTGTGTAGTGTATTCTAGTAAATCACATAATAATAATTCACAGGAAATACTGGAGATAAAACTATTAGTTGATGGACAGAAAAACACTAGGCATGTATTTTGATAATCGGTCATTTTTCAGGCAGACGTAGTAACCTTCTCTGGTTTCACCTTCTAAAGTGATAGGATTTGCAGCTTTCATCTGCTTTATATCACAGTAAACTTAATATCTTTGGGTTTTGGATACTCTGAGAGGCCATCAGAGGCAGTTTTTCATATATTTTTAAAGTTTAATTCCCCAAAAAAGCAAAAACCAGAAAGGAAAAGTGGAATAATTCATAACACAAATAATAATTTGTTCCATTTTTAGAAAATAAGTGAGTAATTGCCTAAAATGGCACTCATTTACGCTTTCATACACATGCAATCAAGCTAAATACCCATTAGTTTAAGACTGACAAGTTAAAATTCCATTAAATAAGTCGATTCATTGTTAACAGTTTCCTGTTCACACAGAGAAAAAGAAAAGAGAGGAAATCAAAGCTTTGACAAAAGCAAAATGAACATGAATCTGGTATTAGTGGTTGCGTGACGCTGCAATGACTTTATTATGACAACCATATGAATTATTTCCTCTGTGAACAAAATATGTCATGTGCATCCAAGCATGCTTAAACAGTTTCACTGTCAAATACCCTCAAATTGCATTTGTTGCGTATTCACAGAGCAGTCTCAGCATCAGGGCCAAAGGGCGAGCACAAATTCAGCAGGTCCTCATAAATCACAAAACTTTTACAGAGGAGATTTTTTACAAACAGCCAGAAGCAGCCTCCTTCCTATACAACTGACATCAATCTGGAAGGTCGTAGGAAGGAAAGTATGCTTGTTTTCATTTCTCACTGTGAACGTTCACCTCAGTGTGCTGACGTAAATGATCACCAACTTCTGAGACACAGAGGGACCTCTGAAGAAACTCATGTTGAAACATCACCCACATACAGTGTTGACTGTGTGTTGGATTATAAATACTCTGAATAACATGATAACAGCACAACCTGTAATCTCAATGTAACCTAAAGAATCGCTGCTCTACCAAAAATTGAAATTGAAATCATGAACACGCCTTTATTTTGAAATATTATCAGTTATATCATAAGATAAATGGCAGCAGCTGATGAGGCTTTATTAACTCTGTGGTATCAGTCACACAATGTCAATCTATCCAGTTACAAAAACAACGAATGTGAGCTAAAAAATGAATGAATGAAACATCATATTCTGTAATGACAGTGTGACTAAAAAGGTGAAGAAAAGCAGTTAAACTCTCCTTGCATTCTTTTCCATTTCATGAATAACACGCCTTGATTTGGGAAAACTCTGCTGGTTACTCTCAAGACCAACACCCACGACATCAGCAAAAAGTGATTTTCAGGCTCTGCAGGTAATAAACAAAGTTGGCATCCTCCACGGTGGAGGCACTGCGGGGTACAATTTGTTCAACGCTGGTAGGAAGGAACAGAAGTCCACTGATAAAAGATCCTGAATCAAGTTACTGATACACGAGAACAAGGCAGGAGGTGCTTGAAAAATGAGCATATTCTTAAAAAATGTGGCTGCAGTTCTAACCACATTCTCCTCTAACAGCTAAGAGAGACTTCTTCAATAATGCTTTCTTTAAACGCTAAATCACTGCACGAGAGCAGACTGACGTTTAACGAGTGAATGTTAAGTATTTTTGTCTGACAGGTTGGCAGTAATCAACACAGTTGCGTAAATTATTTAATCAGGACGGAGATAGCAGGGGGTCTTCGCTGACAACACCATAATTAAGATTTCTCTTGTGTCTACACCTGAAGCAAATCTGCCCCAATTTAAACTGTTTATTTGAGGTTAAAAGTAATGACAGAAAATACTTAAGAGTTGACAGAGAATAGAAGAACACTAACCATATCGTGCTCTGCAATGCTGGGCCCGATCTAAGCTCTATTCTGAATTAATGTTGCCATGGCACCTTGTGAAGGGTGGGAAGTGCCTATAAACACCCGTAGCCCCAAGGCATGAAGTAATATTAAGGCGTCTATGGGAACAACACTGTTATAATGTGCTACATATATTGATATAATGCATTGTTTTATACTACATTCTTAAGATTTACTTTTCTACATTACTGTAACATTTTGCCTGCTTTGCTAGCCATTCGCCCTCTGCTAGTCTTTAGACCTTTACTAGCACGGTCAAGCAGCAGCTAACAAACCTCACATGCTTGAGACTTTGTAAAATTACAAGCAAGTTCACAGTAAAGCATTTTTTCAGGCCTTATCTACAGCCAACAGCCTCCACTTCATCATACCTTGAGTACTTCATCTGGAAAATAATCAGAGTTCGCAGATGACGTTTGAACAAAAGCTGCACTTCTGCCCATTGTATCAGTGAAAAGAAAATATCTGCGTGGGCGTCTGAATGCTCCGTATAATCTGAATTGAAGAATCAAAATGGGGGCCAAAAAGTGGGACTGGGAGGAGAGAAAAATTATTTTCTTTGTGAGCGCACCGGGTTTTAATTATCTGTCTGACGCTGGTGCTCAGACAGAAGTGGTCCTTGAGTTAATGAACCATTTGAAGACCTTTCTGCTAAACGACGAGTAAAAAAAGCAGCTAATATTTCCCTGTGACAGACAGATAATTCCTGTCTTTTTTTTTTTAATAGAGCCTGTGCCCCTGCATAACACTAAAGCAATGCCCTGAGCATACTAAAGTAATTCAAACCTTTGACTTACGAGATGTTAATAGAAATCTGTCACAGATATAACTAAACGCCACTTTAATCACTTAAGTTGCACTTCAGTGTACCGAGCTTAAGGAGAAGACATCTACTCAGAGCAAAGTCTCTTTCGATACTGCACGTGACATATGAACTCACTAATGATCATACACTGAATCTGAAAGCTGGAGCGCTGACAACATTATGCTGTGAGGAGATTTTGTCTCTCATCAAAGATATCTAGTTTGACTCACCCACTTGTTAATGATGTAAATGACAGCAGAAGTTATATTATTATAAGAAAGAAATGCTACAATTAGGATTCGCACCATGTTTCAAATGTTGAAAAAAAAAATACTAAGGCAACTATTATCACCAGAAGAGAAGAGGCAAATTAACTGGAGAATCACTTTAACAGCTCCAATATGTTCTAGTGTTATTACTTTCAAGGGCCTCTGCTCAAATAATGTTTGAGCATATACTTAGGGCTGCACAATTCATAAAAAGCATTATGAAAGTTGCAATATGGCCAACTGCAGTACCAAAATCACAGGAGCTGCCAATTTTGATGGTCAAATATACCATTATAATGAATCACTGTGGTGTGATATTCCAGATGTAAGGAAACACGCTTTGTCTGTCCAGACCCCTGAAGAAATCACATCATAATTATTATTATTTTTTTAATTCTTTTGGTGAAAATAAAATGCAAAAATGACCATTCACACTACCGCAATCACAATATCTGCCGAAAAAGAAAAAATCATTATATGTTTTGTTCTGCATATCGTGCTGCCCTAATAATACTTTTGATTAGGGATGCAGGATAACATCAGCTCGTCACCGGCAGATAAAGGCTTTAAAAATTGAGGTAGTTCTCTTATCTTAGCCTGTGAATTTGTACACTCTGAAAAGCAATGTATTTTATGTCTGCATCTGCTGGTGGGCAATCACGATAAGAGAACTGTATACATCAGTAATGGTGTCTGCAATTGGCCAAAATGAGTTAGAAAATACTGGCATATCTCATATTGGCAAAAATATCAAGTATCCTGACTTTTAGTACATATTCAGCCCACTTATAAACTTGGGCCTACAAAGTTCTGGCAGGAGGCCACCATTGCAAACTAAATCCCTCCGCCTGATAACGTTTATTTATGGCCTCTGTCTTCTGTGTGGTCTCTGTTTAATTTCTGACCAAAAACATCTTCCTTCCGTCTGCATCCACTGAAGCATCAGTTAAGTTTAAACTCTTGCAGTCTTTGTTCCCTGCAGTCTCTTAGTCATGCTGTAGTGTCTTTGCCCCTAACCGTCAGCCAAGGGTAACACTTCATCAATGATCAACAATTACTGTTAATGGTGGCTGAACAGAAGAGCAAGGCAGGATGTGGAAGCACCTTTAAGCAGTGAATGAATAAAAAAATCCCCCTCTCAGCCCGGACCCAAGCTCTGGTAGAGGTAGAGCTCGGGTCCTCTACCAGAGGCCTGGGAGTTTGAGGGTTCTGTAGTATCTTAGCTGTTCCTAGGACGGCACGCTTCTGGACAAAGACCTCAGATGTTGTACCTGAAATCTGCTGGAGCCACTCTCCCAGTTTGGGGATCACAGCCCCGAGTACTCTGATTATCACTGGCACCACTGTCGCCTTCACGTGTTGCTTCTCCCTGATGTTGCTCTCACTCAGGATTGCTACATCTATCATCTCTGCCTTCTTCTGCTGTCTGTCGATGAACACGTTATCCAGTTGGGTAGCCATCACCAGTTTGTCAGTCTGGATCTGGAAGTCCCACAGGATCTTAGCTGAGTCATTCTCAACCACTTTAGGAGGTGTCCTCCATTGTGACCTTGGGACCTCCAGGACACATTTAGTGGAGATGTTCCTGTACACTATGCCAGCCACTTGGTTATGGCGTCCCATGTACGCAGCTCTTCTAGAGACATTCACTACAACTGCATTTATTCAGAGCCAAAACCATAATTTGATTAGGAATTTTGGCAAGCAGCACCACCCCAATGCCTTCGGGAGGAATTTCTTTACTTGAGTCTGTCAGCTTTGCTAACAACCAGTAGTTGAGAAAGAACAGCTTGCCTAGCAGTGCAAATATCAACTTCAACGTCCTTAAGGGCCTCTGTAAAGTGTGGACAGGCAAAAGGGAAAACAAGTTTTGTTTGTCTGTGAGGTATTGATGCCAAGATAGTTTCCTCACATGGACCAACAGCACTGTTAAGAATGAAGACATCAAGCATCAAAGCCAGGGAGCTTACCCACCCCTGTGTAATGATTAGAAATTAAGCCCTGGAATTCCCAATGAAAAGAAAACATATAAAAGTGAACGTCCAGGGAGGGATTTGAAAACAGATAAGAGCAAAGCTTTGAATAAAAATAGGGATATAGCACTCGCTTGATGTCTATCTATCTCTGCTGTTTTATCATCCAACAGATCAAAGACGAGAGGCTGTGATATTTAGCCAGCAGAAGATGATTCCTAATGAGGACAGAAAGTTAAAACAGAAGTACGTCTGTGTGAATATGTATGTACTTTAATTGTGTGTTGTAGGACTCAAGAGTAATAAGACTGTGCTACGCTTCATGGTATTCATATGGGACATGAAATCTCTTTCCCACAATGCCGTAGGGAGAAAGTGGCACTAAAGCTCTGAATCGATCAGAATGAAGAGTGCAGGATTTCAGGTCTACAGGAGAAGAAAACAAACAAACCTCTGTAGCGTATTTTGAAATGAATACAGGCTATATTTTCCAACTTAACAAACTTTGTTGAACAAAAAAAAAAACCACCTAAAAGTTCAGTTTTAGCATTTCCCATACAAAGATACTGCAAGTGCAACGGGGAACCAAACTATAGCGCTCCGTCATTACACTAAAGTAGCCAGAGTCTGCAGTGCGGGGCCATGGGTTTATCTTGGCTCTGACAGACTCTCTGTTTTTCCAAAGCGCTGAGTCAGGCCCACCTCTGCTGGAGCATCTATTTTCTTATTGGGTTTTCCCTGCACGTCCACCGGGTGATTTGTTGTGAGCAGCTCAATTTTGAGCAACAGCCTGAGGTACTTTTGAGGTGCGTTTGGGAGGCCCTATCAGTCAGCAGCAGTCAACACCTGAGGAGAGACGGGAGCTCCCTCTCAGTATCAAGTCTGCTGGATCCATCATTTGAACTGTGTGAACTAAGTTATATACACCTAAGAGGGGCGGATTAGAAATGGTCCTTCACGTACACAGCTGGCGTGAGAAAAGATATGCCGATACAATTAAATACTTTAAGGCCCTGAAAATATATTTTCTCAATACGTTTCACAGCGTTTAAGCAATCCTGCCCTATACTGTAGGAACACATATCAGTCTATTCAGATCAGTGTCTTAAACCCCACATTCAAGCATCAGTATACATCTGGAGTTGAAATAAATTTGCTGATCAATCAATTGACAGAAAATAAATCTGCAACACTTTTGGATAATCGATCATTTAAGACCTCTTTTAAGCAAACTGCCCAAATAATCCACTGGTTCTAGCTTCTCGATTGCTTGGTCGTTATCTTCTTTAATGCAATATGTAGTGCTTTTATGTTTTAGAACAAAAAAACAAGACCAAAGTAAATGTTCCAAAGTAAGGGCCTGTACAATGAAAGCCTTAGGTGGAGCCTAAAGCAAATCTAACTTCTGCACCTTTCATGGGAGCTCTGACACTAAGAATTGCGTTTGCATGTAAAACCTTAAAAAGCAATACAATTTCCAAATGTTAATAAAAACAAACACCCTTGATTTGAAAGGTTTGTTAAACTCTTCGAACTTGATAATTCTCTAATCGCCCTTGTTATGAAGGTGGAGGAGTTGAAAAGTGATCTCTCAATTGAAGTGTCTCACTCTATCATGACTGACTGCTTACTACAATCCATTCCATAGAGATTTATGGGCAACTCGAGTGGACTGCCTGCCAGGCAATTACTGTCAAGTGAATCCTATTGCACCTCTTTGTCACTCTAATACTAGAAATTTGGTTCTCATTAGATGAATGTCAACTGGAATTAGGGCTTTCATTTATTTCGTGCGACACCACCTGGCATCTCTGAGCCTGTCTCTGGTAACTCCTTTCCCCCGTACCTGCTGGTCTGCTCACCTGCGCTGAGATGACAACAGCCATGATACAATAAGAAATTAACTCACTTAAAATACTCAACTTGAAGGGACAGTTCACCCTAAAATCAGAAATTACATAATTTTCCTCTCGCCTGTAGTGTTATCAATTGAGATTGTTGTTGTCTACTAGCAACACTAAGCTAGCTAACGTTACAGCTCAGCTGTGAAAGACGCCATTAATGTTTACATCTTATGCTGTCATGAGCACAAGCCTCTCGTCCATGAGTAGATGGACTCTTCCTTCAGTGTGGTGGTACAGTTGGCAGGTCTGGTTAGGTACAAAGAAAAATAGTTCCTCTATGAAACTCCAAATTATCTTGAGTAACTGGGTCATGATTTTAGGACAGTGACATCACTGTTGAGTTTTCCAATTGTATTTGTTTGGCCTTTAGAGCATCACAAACCAAGTTCCATCTAGTTCCATAACTAGGGCCATACCCAACTCACAATTTTGTCAGTCGAATCAAATTTGGCTGGTCAAAACAAATTATAATATTTAGCAATTTAGCAGCAGCAGATTAAACTGCTTTTTCAAGGCTGTTCTGCGGGACGTTCAGGGTGACAGTGATTTCACATAAATCAATTCACATAATGTAGTTAAAAAGCCATGTTAGGGGGCAGTGGTTAGCACTGTCACCCCTCAGCAAGAGGGTTCCTGGTTCAATACCAGGAGGGAGCCCTTCTGTGCAGAGTTTGCATGTTCTCCTCGTGTCAGCGTGGATTTTCTCCAGGTAGTCCGGCGTCCTCCCACAGTCCAAAGACGTGCAGGTTGGGGATAGGTTAACTAGTCACTCTAAATTGTCCGTAGGTGTTAATTTGAGTGTCTGTCTCTATGTGTTGGCCCTGCGATATACTGGCGACCTGTCCTGCATCTCGCCTAATGTCAGTTGGGATAGGCTCCAGCCAAGTTAGCCCTCTGAGCGAATGTGTGCTACTACGGATGGGGTTTTTTGCCGACAAACAAAAAAACTAAAGCCAGAGACTACATCATATTAAGCTGCTGTGAGCTGTAAAACCACCACTTTTATACAGAAAGCAGGAGATAATGCTTTTTTAGAGCCTGACCGGGCAAACCCGGCCTTTCTTCCTCTGGGCAGCTGCCTCCATCTCACTCATACCCAGAGACTGTGGGCCCAGACCAGAATGGGCCTGGGTCCACAGCTGCCTGTACCTGTCAACATCTTCACCAAGTGGAAGGCAGCCCTGCCTCTGCAGCTACTTCAAGGGACCAAAATGTTCTCAAAAGTACACTACACACTGACTGAACCCAAACTGCCAAAAAAAAAGAGTGCTTGACTTGAAGAATCTTAGTCTACTGAGATGATTTAAATCCTTGACTTTCAGGGTCACTCCTATCCATTATATTCAAGAGAAGGCAGGCATCTCTATAGCCTGTAAGAGGTAAGACAAAAAATTTATTTTTTTGATTTTGGAGTGAACTTTCCCTTTCAGAACATGAATGAACCGAAACAAAGTGTATAAAGAATGCAGAATACTAATGAAAGGATTTGTATTTAAGTGCATATTTCTGCTTATCACCATGTCTGTCACACTGGGAGAGGTGAGACAGTAAGCTGAGCTACTGTATCCAGGGGGATTGACTGTCTCCTCATCACAGCTGAGGAGCATGACCTACAGCTGGGCCTATCAATAAAGTATGTTTGTGCGTTCTACTGAAACCACAACGAAATGTCAATACTTGTGATATCCTGACAACGGCAGTATAAATAGTTTCACCATGGAGCTTAATTATGATCCATAATCCCTGTCAAATGGCAATCCCCTCTGGAGTCTTGCACCATTCACACAGAGAGACAACAGGCCACGGCAAAGAGGACAGTCTGGACAGTGATGTGCCCTCTTGAGACGCGGAATTAATGGCTCGGTTCAGTGTGCAGTGTGTGCGTGTGTGTGACATTAGCCAGTGCCTCTCATGAAAGGCAGCGTGCCTGTATGCATTTGCCGTGCCAAGCCAGTGTAGTGAACCACAACCACAACACATGCTAAGGGATTATCACTCTGCTGCTAACAGGAAAAGAGCGTAATAAATGTGATGGAGCGCAGGGGCTCAATGTAGTGACCTACAGTCAGACAACAGACCTGTTGAGGCGTTAATCTGTCCGTCAAAGTTCCCATTATCTCTGAATATATGTGGTGTCTTGTCTGTGTGTTTTGTGTGCATCACTGCAAGCACCCTCAGTGCCAGATGACTGCTGCCAACACAGAAATTACCCGTCGTCTAATTCCTGTTTCAGTGCCAGGCATGAAAAAGCCTGAAGAGTCCCACTCTCCGCTATGCAGAGTACCCAGAAGCGGATGTGTGCACACCGCAAACACACATCAAATCAACTCATCACACACTGTGGGTTGACTTCAGCAATAGTACTCAAATTAAACAGACAAAAAAAACAACACAATTTCCAACTTTTGTTCTTATCTTCATGCCTGGACTGATGGTGAACATGATAAATACACATGCTAACAGGCCATTGTGGATTCAGTCAAAAGAACCAATAAACTAGGAGGAACGATGCAAGCAGTTGTTTGCGCTGAGAGTTGAGAGGCATGTAATCACTGGCACACATCTGCTGACGAGGAGGCGACAGGACAAACAGCTGAAAGTGAAAGGAGGAAAATCAAGAAATGAGAGAGAGGGAAAAAGTGAGAAAATGGAGCAACTGATTAAAACGGTAAACACTGGTGGTTTGAGTATTGAGAGCAGTGAAAGTACAATGAACCTGAGGTGGCCTTCATTGCAAATGCTAGCCTGCGTCAGCTCTCTTCACAATGTTGCCTGCAGCAACGGCTCTCAACAGCTGCCACAGCTGAACTTCCTGGCAGCGGCAATATGGCCGCAGATGGGGTTCATGGCACCATTCTGATACGTCACTGTCATCTAACCTGCCCCCAGTATATTACCAAAGGATTTGAATTTTTTCTTCCAGCAAAGATTAACCATTATTTTATGCGACAGCTGATTCCTTTCAAGTAAAACAATTCAGTTCGGAGCTTCAAGTTCAAGTAAAGATGACACATTCCAACTGGAGACTGGTGCGGATGACCGTGCGAATGATTGAACATTACGTAACAGGTGTTTGGTGGAACACGAATGTGTGAACAAGGCAATTACGTCTCTGCAACACTCAGAAGTTCCTCCATAACCTCACAACCTTTCGAACACTCTCAATGAAATATTCAAAGTCAAAAGGGAGCAAACTCAAAATGAAAACTGTCAAACCCAGAGAAGCGTCGGGGTTTCGCAGAGGTAATCAAGAACAGCGGAGGCAGAGAGAAAGAGAGCATAAACGAGGGGATGATCTTTTACTTTTCCCCATGGAGCTCCCAATTTAAGCTGAAGCCACTTCGTACCTGAGACGAGATGAGATGGAATCTTGCTGTCGTCCATATGGGACTCGGAGTCATTACCAGCACATTGGTTTTGGAATCAAACAGTTGCGACGGCAAACCAGGGGAACAAAACCGCAAGGGTTTCGGCTGCTCGATTGAAATGCAGTGTGCAATTAACTTTATAATCTGTTTACAAATGAGGTCTACCCTGCTGCAGTCTCTGGAGTGTGTGGGTGTGTGTATTTGTATGCAGGGGGGAGTGCGTCTGTGTACTCTACATGAATACATTCTCACTTTGGAGTGAAATCACCTATATTAAAAAAAGAGGGGATTCATAATCCATATGGAAACTGGATGTAAATTGTTATAAATGACAGTATACGTCAGCTGTGGAAATGAGAACGCTTTTCGAAGTGTGTGTCTATGAGATTTATTTGAGCGGATCATGATGTGAAAGACAGATGAGCAGAGAAGGAGCGAGACAGAGATGAAAAAAGAGGAAAAAATAGGGAGCGCTGTGTAAGTTTGGAAAATAGGGCATTTTTCCAACATTGAATGATTTATCGAGATGAGCTAAAATAGTTTTGCATATGAGAAAGGACAGACTAAAAGCATTTGCCAAAACATTAGAGAGTGGATGGATGTAATTGCAAAGCCCGAGTCAGTGTCCTGCCGTTGAAGTGGTTTTAAATAGAACTAATATCACACAGCCTGTGATGGCCACAAAGTGATATGATTATGCTCGTCTGAAATGCGCGTGTGCATGCAGGCGTTAAAGGTTTAACATCGTTTTGTCTCTTGAGAGAGCTCACTTAAAAGCCCAAATGTCTCTGTTCTCTTTCTGCACCCAGTCCGTCCATTTGTCCGTCTGTGTTCATTTGATCAGCTCAGAGGATAAACATGCTCTCCACAGCTGAGCACCGCGCTTGTCTGACATTTGGAAATGGCTCACGATTTAGCCAGAAAATAACTGGGGTGTAAACAGTCGCTGTAGTGCCCCCCGAGGGAAGAAAACATGTTGCTGCGGTATGTACACTGCTCGCTGCAATTTAAAGTTTTGATACCTCATCATTCTTTTCTAACTTTTATTTCTGTTCTTCCCTCTGTCGTCCTGCTTTACTTTGCTTTAGTCCCCCCCCCCCACTTCCTCAGTCTAACCCTGAATTTCTAAGCTATAAACATCACAGCAAAGTAGCCAGCATTGCAATCACAGCGAAATGCCATTATTTTGCACTGTCAAATAAATACTTTGTTCCAATGAAAAAAAGGTGCTTTGGGTGCTGTGTGCTTTCTACTGTGGAAAACTGCTGATTATATCTGCATGCAAAAATGATGCTGGTTGGAAAACAATTCACTCTGTTCACCTCACTTCACATTCTGATGGGATATACATTAAAGATGAGATCGGTAATGATGGTTGCCATGGCAGCTTCTTATTAGATTGCTATTGGTGTTGACAGACACCTGACGACTAATAACGGTCCAAATCAGTGATAAAGTTGCTGCCAGCTGTTTTCTCTGTGTTTCAATAATGTTTCAGAACCAAAAAGAAAAACATTAAATGGCACATTTAAAATATTGTCCTGCAGGAATTAGAAGAGGTATTTGAGAAAGTGTTTAGAGGTATGTAACACTTCATTTTAATACTTTTTAAGACCTTTTAAAAACACATTTTTACCAAAATTTGAGACTGATTTCTTGACCAATTTTGTACGTGTCAAGGTCCTCATGTCCTGAGCACAGGTTTAGGAACATGGTTATGACAATAACATGGTTATTAAAGTGAGTAAGTTTAATCTACATTTTGCCAACAGGTAAGTACAAATATAAACTAAAAAGACAGCATTCAGTTCAGTGGAAGGTTTATGACAGAAATGTGGGTTTTCATGCAGAAAGCTTAAATCAGTTCAGCAAAAGGAAAATTAAAAAATGCATAAATTATATGACATAAAGTGTCTATGTGTACCTGCGTGCTGAGACACACTGCATTCTTCGTCTATTTACATAAATCCTTAAATGTGTTATTACAGATCCCACTGTGTGCTGTGATTTGCTCGTACTCGTCACTTTGACACATCAAGGTTGGAAGAGGATAGGATTAGGGCAAAGAGGTCATGGTTGGGGCAATCCATCCATCCATCCATCCATCCATCCATCCATCCATCCATCCATCCATCCATCCAGAGCACCAAAGCACCTCAGACATCCCTCTCCTCAGCAACGCTTTCCGGCTCATCCTGGGGGACACCAAGGCGTTCCCAGGCCAGACGAGATATGTGTTCTGGGTCTGCCCCGGAGCCTCCTACCAGTGGGCCGTGCCTGGGACACCTCCAGCAGGAGGCGCCCAGGAGGCGCCCAAGAGGCATCCTAGGCAGATGCCCGAACGACCTCAACTGACCCCTTTCACTGCGAAGGAGCAGCGGCTCTACTCCCTCCACTAGTGCAAACCAATTCAGATATTCTCTGACATTTCAGTGGTAAATTGACGAGGCAAAAGCCACAAATGTATTGCCGGTAAGTTAGGTGACGTGGTGTATAGAGCGACACAATCTCTGAAGCAAGTAAGACATGGTGGGTGAATGGGTTAGGCACAGGACTTGAATGCACATTGTGCACATAATCTTTAGCAGATTAGCTGAATAGACCAGTTTGCATTAACGTCATATTTCGAGGCTGCCAGCTAGGATGCCCAGGAATACACACATGGGCGCAAATAGCATCTGCTTAAAAGGTTTGTGGCAATTAAGACCTCAGAAATTCAAATGTAAGACTATTTAATGACTTTAGGGCCTAATATTTACAGAATTTAAGACGTTTAAAGGACATGCAGACACCCTAAGAAAGCCCCACAGGGGTTTCAGAAAATGAAAAACAGGATGTGCTATGGGAAAAGAATATATTTTCTTCTTCATTTTCAGAACAGATTGTGAGTCACATATTGTGACATATGATAAAAAAAAATCCAATTACAATATGCATAAGCAATTATGGCCTCTTTATTTTCTGACACAGCAACTCTGAGCTAAATTAAAAGCTGAGTTAATGTCTGGTTTCCAGAGCCTCTGAACTTGGCATCTCTGAATAGTAATGTAAATAACCAACATGTGTAAATAACAGATGACTTTTGTAAATACATAAACGTTGAGTCTGAGTATCCAGATTTGAAATCATGGCAGGATGACGAAAACATGAGTTCAGTGAGCCATTCATTCACTCTTCTATCATAATTAGACTCAAGGGACGCATCTGGTTGTTTTTTCTCACTATAAACAAAGAGAGACCACGGCAAAACATCTACACAATGCCATATTCCCCTGCAGGGGAGCAAAACTTCAATGGTATTGCATATTAGGGCCAAACGTAAGTCCAAGTGTGGCTTCTGTGAACACAGGCCAACACGCCTGTCTGATATGGAAACTAATAAAAGGCAGAAATGAGAGATGACACCCGCTTCATCGTGTATCAGAGGAGACAGACTGCAGAAAGACACACTATCAGACAGAAGTGTAGAGAGTGGACCACACCAGGCTAATTGTCACTATGTAGTTTTACAGAGGAGAGCAGTGATTGAAAGCCCTAATGGAATAACACACACATTCACCCCGGTGTGTCCACTTACACAGAGGGGTGTGCGTACGTGTGAGTGACCACTGGCCAGATAATGACGACCCATAATGCGTTTTGTGGCGATACGGGCTGTGGGATCAGACGTGTGTTCAGGGTGGATAGAGTGGATGGGCAAAAAAATGCAGGTGGAGGCATAAAGAGGAGAGAGGCACATAAGGAAAAGGGAGAGGAGAGAGCGTGTTTGTGTCACAAAATGAGACAGGCGATGAGGTAACGAGGGATGGTAAGAGAGAGAGAGAAACAGTACAAGAGAAAGTGAGACAGGGAGCAGAGGAAGGGAGATGTACAGTCTCACCACGTCAATGAGGCTCTCCTGGATCCGGTTCAGTGTTGTTCTCAGTCTGCTGCTGATAAGGCCCAGACCCGATGACTCATACTGTAGAATACACACACACATATACACACACAGTTAGTGTCGGCACCGTGCAAAAAACACGCTCCTTTATCAGAACACACACTTCAGCAGAGTGTGAAAGCACGCACACACATACACACTGCAACATCTGCTTTCATCTCACGTAGTCGGAGACGAGAGAATTTTTACTTTCTGCTTCTAGTCGAGTCCTATCCGAAAGAGGGAGGAGTAACGGGGAGGAACAGACATCAAACTCAGACAATCACACCAGCTACAGCGGATGACAGACGAGAGGTAAAAGAGGAGCGTGGCGAGGGAGATAGCACAGCAAACACAACATCTAAAAGCCTCTGAAATCCATTTCAGATGTTTTCGATGTCACTTGAGAAAGCAAATCACGCACACCTTAAGGGCTTCAAATCAACCACACCACAACTGTTGACTAGTGTTTTGCACTCACAAGGCAGGGAAAAACCTTGTGTATGAGTCATAATGCTTCCAGAGATCTACTCTTACCAAGCAAGCAGGGCCCACCACCCTGGCAGTGCCTGCATCCCTACCGCCATGAGCTGGCAAAGACGGGCTTGGGACAGGCTTTGGGCAATGAATGGACAGCAGAGAGGAAAAAGCAAAATCTCAAATTAAAAAAACACAAAACACAAAACAAAAAACAATTAGTAATGAAAGTAATGGGCGGAATTATTCTACACATCACAAGCTCTGTAGGTAAGGTGAGGAAATATCCAATCGCTGTTGAACCTTGTTACCAGGATACATAGTGACTCTCTACTTTGTGTTCCCAAAAGATCTTGCACTTGTCCTTGAACTGAAACATGCTTCAAGTTCAACATTGTCCTTTTTACATCTCTCAGATGTGATACAAAGCGTGGTGATGTTTGAAAACGTCCTTGAGAGGTTCAGTTTCTGTATCACCATTAGTGCTACACAGCCTGTGAAAACAGTTCTATAATGTCTTCTGTGTCCCTGGAGGAAGCTTTCCAAGGTTTGAAGGAAAAAAAACTCTAACAATGTCATCAGAGATAACCTTGATGATGTCATCAGTGGGCTTAAAGGAATACTTCATCTTCCAAATCATCATTACCTCCGCCAAGGAGGTTATGTTTTCGCCGGCGTTGGTCTGTTTGTCTGTTTGTTTGTCTGCAAAATAACTCAAAAAGTTCTGAAAGGATTTTGATGAAATTTTCACGAAAGGTTGATAATGGGACAAGGAATAGATGATGGTGATCGGTTGAAGCGAAGTGGATAAAATAATAAAATGGCGGGAAATCCGGGCTGCTTGGCGGAGGTCTGCGCTCTCCGAGTGCTTTTCTAGTTTGTTTATGAATTAGTCACCCAGTGTTATGCTCACTTTGTGAAGAAAACATTGTTTTTCTTGCACGCCTACAATGAACAAAGAATCCAAACACAAAGAAAAGTCTTGATGAACTGAAGTCATAAGTGACTGCATTTAACAAGTCTCACACAACTCGTGCAGCACAAACCTGTGCTGTGTTTCAAATCGCGTACTTCTGTACTTAGACTTAATATTTTGAGTGCACGAGTGCGTTCACACTGAGAAGTATGGAATGGAATGTAAGTTATACATGTGTTTTTTGCACCAAGCGCCACTATACTATTGTTGGGTATATGCCAGCAGTATGTTTATTGGGTTAAGTTAGCCGTCTGCAATGATTTGGTACTGCGAATGATAACGAGAATTCTAATGCTAGTTTGCTGACTAGCTAATTTGCAGTTGTCATTTCTGGTAAGTCTACAACAGTCGTGTTTGTTTTGAGACAACACTACCTTGTCGAAATTTGCACACTACGCCAATGAGTACATAGTGCACATAGTATACTACATGGAAATGTACTAACAGAAGTACGTGATTTGAGACACAGCACTGGTCTCATTTTGCCAGTGGTATGCTCAGTACCTCTAAAAAGACAGCCCTTTCCAATGGGGAACTGAACTGAAGGTCAAACTTTGCTCTCTTCAAAGCCAGACTCCATTGACAAAAACAGTATTTTAATGTCACTGAACAAAGGAGCTGCTGATGTACCACTGCCTCGATCAGTTAGTTAGTGTGTGTTACTTTGGTGTTTTAAATGGCTCAGCAAAATCACACAATAACACAGACACACACAAAACTGCCAATCAAGGCAAAAGTAGACCAGCAGCTCCCGTGTTCAGCGAGGTAAAATTACCGTTTTTGTCAATGGAGTCTGGCTTTCAAGAGAGCAGCAACAAGTTCCACTTTCGGTTCAGTTCCCCATCAGAGAGGGCTATCTTTTTAGGAATTACTGAGCGTATGACTGGAACTTTTTAGACTTTTATGACTTTTTTAAATTAGTTTGAGTGTTATTAAACACAGTCACCTATGACTTTATTTAATCAAGAATTTTCTCCATTGTTGGATTCTTTGTTCACCAGAAGCATACAACAAAAATCTGTTTTCTTCAAAAATTTAACATGACACCAGGCCTTGCATTTGAAGGGGAAATTGTAACTCCAACTATAAGCTAACCTGGCCGCCGGTGAAATACCAGTATCTTAAATTATAGTCTTCAGCCGGGGTCACAATTATCTGAAGGAAGACAGGAAGCAATTGCGAGAGTTGGTTGGCATTTTATTTTGCTCTGCGTCACAGCAGACTCTGATGGTGTAAACAATTCAGCTCGCACATGTGCATGCAAGATGAATATCAGGCATTGTGAGGAACGGTCTGTGGGAGTCAGGAGTCTCGAATGATAAAGAACCATTTCTTGCATTATTGCTCATTTTTCAGAGATGCAATCGATTCACATGTCAGATACTTTCCTGTTCCGATCTCTCTCTCTCTCTCTCTCTGCAGCTCTGACTCAACACATCTCTCCCACTTCGCTGTTTCAATATCCAGCCTCTCTTTTTTCTTTCTGCCATCATACTGCAAAACAGATCTGCACAGTACATACTCTTCTTTCTTTATCTTCCCTCCATCTTTCAATTCACATTATGTCATATTCTCTTTCTCTTACTGTGTCTTTTTTCTGTCTCTTCATGGAGCAGACATCCAGGAGAAACATTCAAGTTATTCCAATGGGGCAAACTTTTATATTTTTTTGGAAACATTATCACTTTTTAAAATATCTAATTGTAACTCTGCCTCTCTTGTGCATCTTTAGCATGTGTGTGACAGAGTCAATAGTGCAGCTTGACTTGACAGGACCAATACACACAGATAATGGGGTATTTACCCTTTTAAATATTAATGTCACCCATTACTCTTCAACTGGAGAAGTTAAGCAGCTCCATCTTGATTCCAGCGGTGTAAAGAGAGCATAGCCTAGGTCAGAATACCAGCATATGTGCATAGCAATTTCCACAAGCTTTTTAAAGATTCATAGGGGCATTAGCATTTTGCTGTAGGTGCCTCTTTGAGTAAGACTATTAATGAAACAGGCCAGTTCACGGTATTACATTTAATGAGGAGTAGACCCACACAGGAAAAAGAAAGTGAGAGTTTGAGAGAGATGCAGACAGAGAGATCATAAATGGCCTGGGAACAGTGAGAGGAAAAAAGCGGAAGGGATAAAAGACGTGACGCTATGTTAAAGGAGCAGAAGGGTGGGAAGGAGCATATGACATATAGTATATGTGTAAAGAGGAGAAGAGAGTAGACAGTGATAAGGAGAAAGAGCGATATGAGTGAAGGCATTAAACACACTCACACTCCGTCCATTAACCCATAGTGGTCAGATTAAGACACATGAGAAAAGCGACCTCTTGACAAGTTGTCAAACCAGCGTGTCCCCTTTCCTCATCTCCCTGTGACAAACCCACACACACATAGACGTCAATAATGTGCAGCAGAGCGGCCCCCACGGAGCGTTCATCCACTTTATCCCCCCACCTCAATGGGACCGAAGTCATTCTGTTGCTATCATTACCACTTCCCCGAGGGTGATACTGACACAAACGCTGTTTTCTTTCTTTGTGTAGCACAGTATGAACGACGTGATAGTCTTTACGATGGAGCAGGGGAAACTGGGCTCCCACACCGTAACCTAACGTTCAACTTAAATTTATGCTGAGAGAGACAGCAATGAAAAAAGACGAGGCAGCATTTTTTTTTCCTCCCCCCATTTCAATGTGTATCATCTAATAAATGTGAAAGAATCTAAAATCTATCTTTAGAAATGAATGCAGGCAACTCTCTTAGAGCTCCATACCCCTGATACAGCAAAGTAATATGTAACTGCAGGCATTGCAATGGAAAAAAATAATACAAAACTCCTGATTACTTGTGAGAGCTTAGATTTCTTAATTATAAGTAGCACTGTAATGGATGGTACACATCAAAACATCTGTCCCCAAGAGCATTTTATGCCTTTATCAAAAAAAGTTGACAGTAGAGAGATTACAGGAAATGAGGGGAGAGAGATGGGCACGTCATACTGGACGATGAACAGTGATATTGCTGATGATTGTTGAAACCTTGAACCTCTGGGCCACTAGAGCACCCCACTAATTTTATATGCACCATTTTGACACTTGTAGACTCATCAGAGTACGCCACTGTCTCATTTCTCAGTATCAACGCGTGTCAATTTTCAGTGAAGTTACAATTTCATCACAATTTTGTGCCACAATAATTTGTCACAACCCAACTGCCAGAACAAATGCTGGCACTGTATGTTTCTGCGAACCATGTTTCATGTGTTAAGTTTATATGTTTCATATGTAGTGGATACGTTGAAACTTTATGTCTCTTTGCATTTTATTTTTCAATTTTAGGTAACACTTTACTGACATGACACTGTCATAAACATTATGTACATGTCATAAAAGTTTATGACTGGTGTCATCAAGTGTCATTCGGTTTTTGTAATGACAAGATGACATTGTCTGGGTTGTCTTGATTATGACAACCTGACATTAATTTAAGTGACATTACCAGAAGATTATTTGTCATGACATCTTGACATTAACAAGAAATGCACCTCTCATAACAAGGACATCCCAAACAAAATTAAAGGAGCAATAAGCGAAATTCATCATTTCTAGATTGAAGGAATTAAAAAATTGCTATGTGAAGAACTAGGGGTATCATTTCATCTGGAGTATAGCATGACCTCACACACTCTCCAGCCCCTTGTCCAGCTGCGTGTTCATGTACGTTCATGTAAATCATGACAGCAGTCATAAACGTTTATGACATGTACATAAGTAAAGTGTTACCCAATTTTATGTTGTGACAATGCTGTGGTTAACGTGTGATAGGTCTCAGAACAAAAACCACCTGTTCAGGGTTACAGAAAAATCATGTTTTGGCTGGTTTCGTCACAACAAACATTGCATCGAAATGTCAGAAATGTATTAAAAAACCCCAGTTTTATCATTTGTTGTTCTCGAACATGGCACGGTGGTGCAGTGGTTAGCATTGTCGCCGACCCCAACAGGATAAGCGGTTACGGAAATGACATCATGTCACATATGTATGTTGACAGTGGAGAAAAAAAAATACTGTACCATGTCATTGCGTCCAAAGAATGTGTATACAGCGTACAGGTAGTAGTCAAAGAGCTGTGACACACAGTGGATGACATCGAAGGCGATCGGCTTCAGAATGTTCATCATCTGCATATACTTCCCTGTGCGGAGATGGCAGAAAATAGATAGTTACAAGAAGTGTGTTGGACAAGCTTTATATATAACTGGTTGCATTTCTAGGTGTATAGCTTTGGACACACAAAGTGGGTTTTATTTAAAGTTTTTTCTACCCTGTATCAGCTGACAACAAATGAAATGCCTCTGTTTTTAAATACATCTTACAGGAGATTAAAAGAGTCAAACTATGAGAAGTTAATCAAAGTGGAACCACATCTTTTGGGGAAGAACATCAGCGGGGACACGCTGCATTTGCATACACTCAAGGGCAAGGATTCAATTTAGCAGGGAGGTAATAAAAGCAACAAGCACAGAGGTACAGGGGTGTAACAAGGTTACCATTGACTCAGAACTGATGAATGGAGGGAAAAGAAAGAAGAAATAAACTTAATCTAGCTGGCTGTGCCACTGAGGCAGTGCTATTTCTCTCACACTCTCATTTTTCACGCCCCTTCTCTTGAGTTGTGCACCGAGAACTCAGGGAGCAATCTAACTCTGTCAAAGAGCTGCACAGACTGAATTAGAAGTGATTGCATGGGATCAAACTTTGGTTCAGCTCAGTTTGCCACTTGTAGTTTTGCCACACAGCTCCAAATCAATATGACCAATTTTGTGTAGAAAAGACAAAGGAAATCAACTATTGTATTTTGTACTGTATGTGCAGCAAAACTCTGAAGTGTAAAAAGAAGACGGCACTCTAAATGAAAACACCTGGCGGGAAGACAATAATATTTTTAAAACTGGTGCTACATAAACAGAGAAAACAAAGGAAAAGGGCTGTGTAATTTGCTTTTGCTCAAGAGGTGGAAAACCTACAACTACCAGAATGCACTGCTGTACTGGAACAATAACCACTCCGACTGGTGGTTGACATAATGCGAGCTTGGCCATTTTAACACAGAAAACAACATGGCAGCTGGCTGGTAACAAATAATCTCCACATATAGTCAAAGATTAAGCTAAAAAATGTTTCTAAAAACCTTTTAGGCAAAAAAATTGGCTACGTAGTCACAGAAGATTTGTTCATATTTAATCAGCACTGCCTAGTTTTACAGTTTTTTCAGCCTTTGTTTTTACAATGCAGGAAACAGTATAGTACACACTTCTTGTTCAAAACATCTCATATTACAGCTAAACAGTGCACTAAAATATGTTTCTGAAGACATTTTAGGCAAAAAAAATTGGCAACACAGTGACAGAATCTTGGTTTATATTTGATATTTGATCAGTACTGCCTAGTTTTGTGTCAGTGGTGGTGTACAAAAATGCTCAGGATGACACACTTGAGCTGAGATATGAGCACTGAGATATGGATGCTGATAAAACTGAAGGACAGTTTATCGTACTTCTTTTCCACATACTAGCCACACTGTTATGAGACATAGCTAGTTAACAATCTGCAAAGTATCCCTTTAACAATAATGTCAGATCTGTATCAAGCTGAGTTATCAAATTAATTCATATAGCAGAAGATTTATTCACGCCATATGAACCACACAGAAGAGATAACTGCCAAGTCTAATTCCTTTCCACACATGATGAAAATCACTTCAAGAGGGTCACATCTGAGAAGGGCGCGATTTGCCAAGGAGAGGCCAAGATGTCTTTAAATCCACGTCACAAAGATGTATGAACACCTCTTTGGAAACAGAAGGTCAGAGCTCAGGCTGAAGGGTAACGATTGTTAGTGCAGCTACGTCACACGGGTGGGGGCAGAGACGTGAGCGTACCGACTGCAAAGAGCTGCTGGCTTTAATAGTGACTAAATAGAAACCTCAGCAGGCTGGAGAGGATGACCACTGCAGCTGGGAAGCTCTCACGGAGAGTTAGAGTGTGTGCTGTGTGCTGTGTGTGTGCGTGTGAGGGACTCACCGACAAGCCGGATGACGTTGAGGGTGGTGTTGGTGAGGATTGGTGCATTGGTCTTGTTAAGGTTGTAGTCGGACTTTTTCTTGCTTCTTATGGTCTCCCGGGACACACTGAAGCATGAAGGACGTGAAACAGAAAGTAGGGCAGAGTCATGAGAAGAGGTGAGACTCAGTAATATATCTTAACATCACTAATCCTCAGCAACGATCGGCCAGGTTCAAAAACCTTAACGGGGGTCAGAGTCTTGTAATTGATAAATCAGAACCCATTACACAATGCAGGGGACAGAGGAGGACCCCGGTGGTGAAGTCTCTGAACTGGTGATCTTGGAGTACCAGACCCCTGACACTGACTATTGAGCCATATTAACCAGCAATCATTACATGGGCCGCCTAATTTCTGGATGTGACCATGCGACCCGTTCAGTAATTAACAATTAGTGATTCCCGCTTATAAGAATGGGAAATTAGAATTTTAGCGACTATAGGCTAATGTCAGGTTAATACACATAGGGAGTAGGAAATTGAACGCGGTGAGATTTAAAGCAAAAAGTGCCGGGCAATGTCACATCTGTGAAATAACGAGACTCAACGCTGAGCACGAACATCACAATACCATGAATAAGTCATTGTATATTACATGAGAGGAAATGATTATTAGAACAGTGCTTCTGTAATAAGGAGCTACTGATTAATTAATAGTATTGTATGACTTGTTTCCCGTGCAAATCCGGTGTGAAACTTAATGTCAGCTCTCAGATATGCACAAAGGCACACATGATCCTGGGTTCTTAATCATTCAGTCCACCACATACACATGATGAAAACATTATAAACTGAACGAGGAGGGTAAAAAAAAAAAAAAAAATCAAACTGTCATGCTCAAACAAAAGCAATAAAGTCATAAATAATTCCAGTTATAACATGCTACGGCGGTAATTGCTTGCATTAATCATACAGTATGACTTCAACACTCACTGACAATGAAATGAGCAAAATACAAAACTTTCCTAAATTGCATTCAGATTTCTCTTTCAAATGAAAATGAATCATTTTACACAAGGTGCAGAGGAGCATGAGTGCCTCCGCTTTTGTTAAGCAGCGACTGATCTTTCAACAGTCACCAATCAAGATGGCAGAGGTGGGAAGAAAGAGAATTTTTCATGTGTAGACAAAAAAGCTTTATACGAGCTTTCTGCCTACTTAGCAGGGTTAGGCAGAGGGGAGCTAAAATTATCATTGCTAAATGCATAGAAAGTGTGTGTAGAACTTCCCTGATGAAAGACATGTCATTTTGTTTTGTGTCTGTGATTAACATGAGTTACTTATTTTTCCGTGCACATGTTCATTTACTTTAAAATAGCATGGGGAAGAAGGGATGGACACCAGGATATACCGCGTACCGTTTCAGTGTTTCCCACAGAATTAGCTCATGACGAGGAGGTGTCAGCTTTCTTATTTTTGTGTGTGTCCTTTTGTGATCTGTGTCCCCTGGAGGTTTTTGTGGTCCCGTGAACACAGTGCAAGTGGAACCTTATTTTTTTCCCCCTTCAGCAGCAGTTTGTTGAGTTTGAGCTGCATGGTGGAGAATTGTTTAGTCGATCAGTTTGTGGTCGGATCAGTCGGAGCTGGTCAGATCAGACAGGTGAATCAGATTAGAGGAGCAAGTGCTGCAGAGGTGAGCGACAGCAACCTTTCTGTTACTGCCATTACACAGGTTAGACCCAACGCTGGACTGTGGGTAGCACGGTTTCCGAGGGAACACGGAATAACGATGGATAACACTAAACGTGGAAAACCCTACACACGCTGTTGTGTAAAACAATTTGACTGGGAACTGACCTCTTGAGGGGGACATCGCCCGTCTGCTCATCAACATAGTCCTGCTTCAGCTCCTCTGGGACATCACTGTCACTGTCGTAATCTTGGTACACACTCTTCTCCAGCTCATCTGACTCGTACTTGATTTGGGGAAGATCAGATGGAAGTCAATGGAAAACAGTCAAAAAAGAAATGCAGTAAAACTGAAGTGAGCACAAGGGTAGAAAACAACGCTGTTATAACATGCTGTGAAACTTTGCTGACACACCACCAGCTGTGGAAGTGTGAAGTGTGAAGAAAAAATGATGCCATGGGGATATCGTGTCATCAGATAAAAACTGGCTAGTGAAGAAGAAAACCAAATTGTGTGAAAAGGCTGTGATTAAATTATCTAAAATAAATTATTAAAGAGAAAGTACAGCCTCCCAGTCGTTTTGTCCTAATGGGTGCATAACTATGAAAAGACTGGCTTGAGGAGGAAAAGTAGAAAATGAATTCACCTCCCAGAGGAGAGTCTGGCTAAAGCTTCCCTGAAATAAGACAATATTTTCTTTGTCCTTAACGGCAAGCTCAGGCAACACAACAGCCATATAGAAAGGATTACAAGCTTAAGAGCGAGCCGAGCTAGGGCTCCTGTAAGCCTGACATGTTAGACAGTGCAATATTGCTTTTGATGTTGAGCCTGGAAGGATAATACATCAATATATAAAAAAGTGCGTGGCATGTCAGGTTGGCGGGGTACCTGTGTAATTTCTTGAAGTAAGGTTTCGTTCAACAAATAATGTTGCGTTCACATTGATTCAGGCAGATGGTGGACAGTTGCTGGTATTCTCTGCTGGTTTCACCTACGTTTAATGTCATGCGTTCATCCTGTAAAACGATATCTGATCCAATGTCCAACGTCTGACTCAGTCCAAGCGAATGCAGCATAAGCCCCGAAGGTAAAATTATCTTATTTTGGGCATCATACTAGTTACAGGAGGAGCACATGTGTAGATCATCCACAGTGCTAAGCAATCTTCTCTCGATCACTGTATCCAGATTTTGGACGTCTGTTTGAATCATACAAAAGCCTTGACAGAGCTTGGGTTCTTCTCTCCCTCTTGTGGCGTCACTACACTTTACACGTCATTTCATAACAGACAATGTTGCCACAGTGGTTCTGTGTGAGTCCAGTGCTGAGAACAAAGAGAGGGCGGAGGTTCAAGCTGCTAGCTGCTGAGCAGGTAGCTAATCTGTCCAGCTAGCAGCGACCCACGACCATGAAGAGAGGCAGTGTTTGTGCTGAGGTTGCCCATCAGTGTCTACCAAAGCAATTTCTACGCTTCAGTGGAAATCTGCAGGTACCAGAGAGGCACTGCTGGTGTGTTTGATAACAGACTAGAAACTCCCCTCAACAAAAAAGAGGGCCTGACATAAGTGTTTATTGATTGTGTTGCCACTGTTAGGCTGTTGTTTAACATACTGTTACATGCATTGCCTATTGTGTTTCTAGATTAAGATTCGCTAGGCAAAGCGGAAGTGCTTGCTTTGAGCTGCTGGACAAGACAAGAGGCTCCTGCTCCGTCCAAAGCTCGACTGTTCTTGTGGGTTTGAAGATGCAGTTTGTACAAAGCACACTGACAGATGCACAGTGACATAGGCTCTCAAAGAAAGCAAAGAATTCTCGTCTCCGTCAACTGCGTTTGGCACTTAAGTGGCCTAGTAGTTTTACTTTGCTTTAAATATTGTCCTGCCTATTTATATTTAACAAAAGAAGGAAATAAAAAGAAGAAAATGTTTTCTAAGAAATAAAAAGGTGGCCAGTATTGGAGGGCTGGGGTTTTGCATAGAAAGTTGTTGAATCCAGATGGATGAGGACCCACACATTTACAGGAAAACAACTACATGACAAATACATAGAGCTCCACTCTCAATCTATTATTTGCCCAGCTGCTGGATCTACCCATGGATTTCATTTGCTTTTACATCACAAGTCAGACAATGTGCCAGAGTGTTACAATAATCACTGCACGTTCTACATTGCTGGCCCTGCACCGCTGATAAAAGTTTGTTATGGCTCTGGTGATGACAGCTTGAGAGCTGCTGTAAACAACTTAATGACCCACAGTGATTATGTCCCCATTAATCAGCATGGCTCTTTATCGACTAGCTTGGTGATGCACCTCAACAGGTAGCTTTGTTAATTATACATTCTCATGTAAGTGGGTGTATCTCACTGGAGGTAATGAGATTGAATCATAAGACAAACGGGCCACATGTGGAAAGACAATATAACATGGCTACCACTGTGTTTCACTGACAGTCGCCACTTACCCCGTTAGATGCCAGCACATCCTCTGTCTCCTCCTCTTTGTGCTCAGCGTGCATCTCAAAAGGGTTTCCCTCCTGAAGGTACTGCTGGAACAGAGACAGCTCCTCCTGAGCTGGGCTGGTCGAAGAGGCTGCCTGTCTGCTCGGGGAAACGGACGGAGAACGACACTGGCCCATGAACTTAAACTCCTGGATTGGAGGAGATGACACAGAGACAGAAAAGAGATGGATGTAAGTTTGTAAGTTAGCAAATGGGGCACAAAGGAAAAGAAACGGAGGTCTAGAAACTGGAGCTTTTCAGAATTTGCTCTGTGTTGTTATCTTACAAAAAGCCTACAGTGTAAAATGTTGCTGATAATTAATGGCTGCGTTTGCAAACAGCAATCATGATAAGGCTGAAAACAGTGGTAGAAAATAGAAAATAAACCATTGACATAACAGGGTCATGTCAGGTGCCAGGTGCATGTTCTCATGGAAATATCTTGGCCCAAAGGCAAGAACGCAAGCAAACTGCCTGCTTGCTCGGCAACCTGCTTGTTCATGCATTATTTTGTTCCCTTCAAGTCACTGACCTTCAACAATGGGCTCTCCTTAGGCTGTAGATGGTATTAGATAACAAGCGTTCCTGTATTATTTATTAATCAGGAAATGCTCCAAGTGCTCCCGAAATCATTTTAAAAGGATCATAGTTGTGGAGTCAAAAACGATCTGTCGGGTGTGGAAGAACTTCAGTGATTAAAACAGCTGCAAGTCACTCGCAACTGATGTGAGGAAATGCAAAATTTGGGTACAACTGTAACAATTCAGAATATAATCAAACAAATGTGACAAATATTAAAAAGATAAGAATCTCAGTGCACTGATAATGTGTTCTGTCAACAGAAAATTAGGAGAAAATATAAAAGAAATTTAAGAGAATGTTGCTGCATGAGGCCCAAAGCACACTGCCTGTTTACAGTACAATAATGTAAACATATGCAGTTCTGATGGTGGTGGTTTTATTGTGAAGTCTGTTTGTTACGAAATGTGCCCAAGCAAAACTGACATGATGGGGAAAACAAGATGCATGAAAATGAAAAAAAAAAATGGAATTGAATTAACTCCAATTTATCTTTCCGACATCTCTTTCTTTCCATTTATCATTTCTGCTTCTAGGTGAAGTGAGCTGAACTCGTTACAAGCACAGCGATCTTTCCTTGGAATAAATCCACGAAATAAATATTTTGGTTGCGGCTGTACGTGATCTATATTTGGCACTGATATGTTAAGTTTCATAACTGTTATGAGTGTGGGAAATAAAATCCTCTAAAATACACATCAAAAGAAACCATTTTATCTTCATCTGTCTTATATGATGTGCAGTGAGCTCTACTCCCCCGTGTTGATACACAGGCTGACACACTTGCGCACACACACACCCACATACATGTACACACAGAAGTCACTGAGCAGGATCCCCCGTCTTTCATATCCTTATGCAAATCTCAAAGTGGCGGGGGTGCAATGAGTGACAGTGAAGAATAAATGACTGCTACTGCCAGTGCTTCGCTTTCTCTCCTCGGCGATGTGGTTCTTACTCACATGGAGCTGGGCGATGTTAAAGTTGGACTTAACAGGGCAAAGTTCCCACGTCTCATTTTCCAGAAACATCCTCAGCTCTTCCAGTCGTGCCCTGAGGGGATGAGAAGAAAGATAAGGGAACATGCAGGGAGAGAAAAAGTAAAAAGACGTAGAAGAAGACACAAGAAGAAGCGGACGTGTCCACTGCTGACCTCGTGCCAGCAGTGTGTTCGGGTCTGTTTACATGTGTTCCGAGAGTCCAGGCTGAATGTACAGACATCAAACAGCCAGCAAAGGTCACTGATACATAGTGAAAAGGAGGAGGTGTACGAGTGTGTCTGTTTGTGTGTGTGTGTGTAACATGTTTTCATGTTAACTGTCATCACAGCTCAACACAGCCACCCTGACAGTCACCCGCAAGGTCAATATCAGGTCTTTCTGTGTGAAATGTCAGAGCAGTGATGACTTCAAACACTGCAGTGGCTCGTGCAACTTGTCTTAAAGGTGTTGAAAGAATGAGAAGTTAAAGAAATGGAAGCCTTGAGGCAGAGAAATAAAGAGGGGATATCAGTTGCATTTGAAGCGGGTTCATTTTGCACACACTTTCCCCTACACTTCCTAAGATGTAACGCATTGAGAATTAAAAAAAAACATGTCAATCAATCAGAGAAAATGAGGCAGGAAACAACCAATGGCACAGCTCGTAGATATTAATCATGTCTGAACCCTGACAATGTCACGCTGTCCTTTGCACCCGCAGGGGCCAACAATACACCCACCCCGATGACTGAGTGTGTGACTGCAGGCAGCTGACAGACAAACGCAGGCACCAGCCAGTCAGAGTTCACTGATGGGTAATCTCTTTTGGGAATGACACCCAGCTGGAAAATGAATCAAACCTAATGTAAAGATGATGCATGGTGGAGGCCTCCTGGGCAGCAGTGCAGATGTGTGAGTATGTGAGAGCATGTGTGCACACTGCTGGGGTTGGTAATGTGCCTTCATAATGCTGTCTGGTGTCCCCCTCCTCTTCCTCTTCTCTCTCCCTGGGTCTGTCACCTCTACCTATCCGTTTTTCAATTCCAATTACGGTTTTAAACTAAGATCAGCTCTAACCTACAGATGTATCCCATCATGCCTCTGTGTCCCCTTCCTTTGCCATTATGTGTCACAGGGATGAAGATTATTAGCATTGTGACGTTAAAGAATCTTATCAATGGTTCATGACAGGTAATCACAGTGCTGATCAATGCAAATCACATCAGATGATGGGGCGCTGTCTGTGTGAAATCATACATATGCATGTGGTTGGCAGGGGGTTACATAATCAAGAGGTAAATGTGCTTCCAGCTCAGTCAGTGTTACTGTGTAATTACACGTCTGCTCCGAAGAAGGTTACGCCGGGAATAGGGTGCGACTGACGTAGCCAATTATTGTGATTGTGTGTACACTTTTTTGTCAAGACAGGCACTGTCCTGAAATCAGTATCATCTGCCTCTGTCTTAATGACTTTCTTGAAGACTGCGCATCAGATCTATGCACTCTAAGTCTAATTGTTCACACACACTCAATCCTTGTAGCTCAGTGAATGAACAGAGGGTACATCTAATTGTTACACAATCCAGGTAATGATCCAGCAGAAATGGAGACATCTCACCTGTGATAGTTTTTGAAGTAGTTGACACTCTGGCGTTTGATAGACTCCTGCAGGACCTCTGACTTACTGCCGCAGAACTCCTCGCCCACCTGCATCAACCTGGAAGAGAGGGTGGAAGGATGAGGGAGTACATGCTGACAGAGAGACCAAAGATGCTACCTGTCATCCTCCTCTCTCTCTCCCCCTTTGGTGCCGACTATCCTATTCATTAGAGGCAAAAAATGCTCCCAAAAAATCTTGCCTGCACAAATCCGCCATTTTTAAATAGCTAAGCTACTGTCAATAGCAACCACAGTTTTTTTTGTTTACTCAACCCAGATACTAGGGGTACTAGGCTACTTATTATCTGTGGTGGAAAACGGAACAGAGAAAAGGAGCTGGTACCAAAAGTGAACAGAGTCCAGTCGAATCATGCAGTGGAAATGAGGCATTTGATGGCTGCCTATTAAAACCTCAAATGATAATGACTGCATCTAGAGTGCACATCTGCACCATGATGTAACTACTGCAGGTTCGGGCTACTGTGGTTAAGGCAATGATTTTATTGACAGACTTCCAGATTTTTATCTATACAAGTGAACTGATACAGTAAGTAGTCATTTTAAGGTTTTATCGGAAAAAAAATACAAATTCCTCTCTGTGCTGATGTGCTTCTGCATAAATAACCCCTAAAAGCCATGTATTTTTGCACTCAAAAATGTAAAAGCTATTTTCTAAATGATCTTTAGCTTCAAATTCTCTGGAGGAGGATTGCTGTGCGCGTTTGACTGACAGCTGAGCCAGCAGGGGCATAGAGACGCCATGTAAACAGACTTGCTCTAGTAACTGCAACTTGCCATTCAAAAGGCGAGACAATGTGTCGTTACAGTGGCAGCGGTATTGAAGATGATGGACCTCACAAGTCTGCAGCTAAAGTCAGCAATCTAAAGGAACCTTCTGTGACATTTTTCAGTAGCTGACTGAGCAAACAGCTGTTCCGCGACATAAAAAGAGGATCTCATCTACAGAATGTACATAGATAGACAGATAAGATCAACAAACACTGAATGTAAACTTCTGTGGATTTAGATTTTACAGAAAATATTATGTTACAAATGAATACAGACAATTTCAGGTGGACTTGAAATCGTATACAGTAACATCCTGGATTCTACTGACAAACATGTCTCTTCCTTTCAGTCAGTTAGTGAGAGCTAAGTGTCTGAGGGGGAAAAATGTAAGAGTACGTCAACCTGAA
Organism: Epinephelus awoara; assembly: GCA_035609425.1. Taxonomy (NCBI): domain Eukaryota; kingdom Metazoa; phylum Chordata; class Actinopteri; order Perciformes; family Serranidae; genus Epinephelus; species Epinephelus awoara. Next base: position 12,154,753 of record CM069310.1, on the reverse strand, counting down.
AAAAAAAGAGAGAAAAAGGACAAGAAGAGGAAGGGGCAGGGACTGTGAGATAATGAAAACCAATTAGTGAAAAACAAGGATGAGCTGACTGCCCTGGCCCTGCGGCGTACCTGCTGATGACATCGAGTACCACTATGAAATCGTCGTATTTGAAGTTGGACATGTCTGTCCCCAGGATGTAGGCCTTCACTTTCAACTGGACGTCCTGAGGAGAGAAATGAGAGGGACACGGTGATTCATCAGGGAGGAGAAGTCGCGATTCAGCAACTCTGAGTTGAACAGAAATCTGGGAGAATAAATGAAAAGAAAAGCAAGGAGCTGAGAGAGGAAGAGAGACATGGCAGCTTGTGGGATGACTGTGGAGAAAAACACGAGGAGGAGGAGAGACGGGGTACAGTATTCTTTCCAACCTGCCAGATGCGTGTCAACCCATGCTCCAGCTTCTTTTTCACATAGCTGCGGTCCACCACGGACTCATCGGACTCTGCTGCGTCATCTAAGGGTATTCAAACAAAGCACATTTAAAACTAATAACAAGGCTGATGAAATTCCATTTCCCCTTATCCGTTTTATTTTTGTATTGTTTGACTGTGTCATTTCAGCACGACTCAAAGGAATTCATTTACTTATTTCATTGGACATTTGCACAATGCGCGGCGAGCAGACTGAATCAGAATCCATACAGAAGTCAGAAAAGACTATTGTTACGGTTGATGAAGAAGTAAATGAAAAACACCCCTTTGATAATGATGAAATATGATTTCCCAGGTGCATTATAACACCTCTTCCTTACATACAGTGAGCGAGCGAACTCTGGTGGATGGGGCATGAAAAAGCTGACCAGATATGCTATGAGCAAGAGCAACTTTCAGGAAATCTATTGAACCCTGATTGAGCTTGAGGAACAGATTGCTGTTCCTCTGAAAAACAGCCTGAGTTTTAGCTGAAGACTTTCTGTACAATAGTGGCTGTCAGTCAGCATGTGTCAGGAGCGAAGGTCACAGAGTTCCTCAAGAGAGGAAAGACTGACAGCAACCTAGACCACAAAAGGGGAACACCGAATGACAGTACCTCTTCACTGTCTGGTGGTGAGAGAATTAAACCAACATCTCCAATGAACGTGGTTCATCCTATCAGCTCACTATCCTCACGTTTGTCAGTGTGTTTTTTTTTTCCTTCTCTTGGATCAGATGTAATACAGGGTGGAGCAGACACCGAAGAGGCTACGATGTCATAGTAGCTGCGATGCTTTGCTCTGGCTGAAAATTGCTTCAATCAGTCTCAAGCTGCTCGCTCTGTTTGGGTTTCTGGGAAAGCCGGCAGCTGTGAGCCTGAGTCTGGCTGTCAATCCCACATCCAATTCCTTTAATGTATTGGGAAGACAGAAAAATGGAGACTCATCTTGGTCATGGATTATTCCACTGGTCAGTGTGTGTGCGGTTTTGTCCTGTCTTTTGTTACTGGGCATACACCTGGAAACTACAACTACAATTCACTTTAGCGTAAGGCCAGCTGCCAGGGTAAGCTACAGCCAGGGATACTTTACTCCAAGTGATTAAGTGTCACAAAGATGCTTGGGAAGATGCTTGTGGACATGAAAGCCTCGATCCTGGCTCTCTCTTTATAGGAAGTAAGCCATTCCTATAAACTGCAGCAGCCTGATAACAAACTCAATCGCTACTGGACAACATTCAGTGGGGTATTAATTCCCCATATTATGAGTACAAATTAGGGATTCCACGGTGAGGAAATTTTCACTTGAGTAATAAACATGTTAGCACACCGGAGTTACCAGTCACACCGGACATTTTACAAGAAAACATATTTGCCTATCTATAGAGCGGCATATTATTTTTTCGCTGATGTAAATGAACATTTCCTTCTGCTGCAACTTCACATTATAAACAATTAACAGGTGAAAGACACAAGTGAGTGCAATATGTTTTTCAGTGAGATTAGCGCTACTGCTATCATTAGCCCTTTTAAGACAAAACTGGGGAGTGCGGCAAAATGCTACCTACCTAATTTTGTTTATACAGAATGTGCCTTTTTCGGGGCAATAGGGGGCGTGAGCAAGTAACTAAACATGTAGCTCAGCGTGTGACGTAAACAGTGACGTGGGAGGGAAGCCGCTGCTAGTCAGTCCTTCGGCGATTCTCTCATAAGTCGACCTGTTTTTCACCGCCCCCATCATTTGACGGTTAATGGCCTCTTCCTTTGCAAGGACAAGGAGGGTGCGCAATTCCTTGTCTCCCCAGTTGCTCATCTTTACAGTGTCTGTCAGGTTTGTGTTTCCCTCTTGCTACTAGCTGCTCGCTGATTCCTGCTATCAGCTGTTTCCTGTTTATCCACCGCCAGTGGGTCGCACGTGCGGCGTCAACAACAGCTCCTCCCACAAGTCTTCAACAGCTCCTGTCATTGCGAAAGGCCGCCTCGGTCTGTTTAAACTAAAAGGGTTTTGCCAATATGACAATATGGCACCTCGGATCAACTCGCCAATCCGGCTCTGCGTGTCTAAATGCTCGCAGCTTGCTGGCAAAACAGCCCAACATTGGCGGAAAATCTGGCAGTGTAAAAGGGGCTATTCATTAAAACTGCATTTAGACAACAAGAAAAGAGGCGTTTCTGGCATTTGCAATGGAGCAAGGAGCAGCCACAGTGAGCTGTTAGATAGAGTTGCAGGCGACAGGCTGCACACCTCCAACATCTTCGCAGTGTAACTAACCCATTTTCCCTCATTAACATTATCCGTTTCCCTTTAAACATTGGGTTTAAATCCGCAACATTACCAAATAGAGATTTCGCTTTTCATCTTCACACCAAATCCTCTGTCATTGTCTTGTAAAATCTGACTCCTGCTACTCTGTGCTGTGACTCTACTGCTGCTTCTGCTGCTGTACGGAGAAGACAGTTTATAATTTTAGCCCACCACAGCAAGCGTAGTCCAAATACATAATCACAACTGTTACCAAGCAGGAGAGTAACAAATAACACCGGTCATGGCCTTTTTTTGACAAAACCCAAGGCCGAAGAAAAAATTAAAAGATTCTGCTGCAGCATCTGTTATTGGTGTTCCTTTTCACTTTGGGTTAAAATCATCCTCTTCAAGTATTGGACAAGGGTGCATATTTACAGGCCACCAGAACAATTTGGTGAAATCACACTGTGAATCCATTGCTGTGTGCGCCAGTCACGGGCACGGGAACAGATTATTGATGAGAAAGACATTCAAGAGGCAAGGATTTCCAAGACTTCAATCTTCAGTGTAAGAGCGGTGAAGGAAACATAAATGTGTCACTGAAAGAGTACGTGTGGATGTCGATGTGTTTGAAATCACACATGCGCACGCACACACACACTGGCCTTCATTAACCATTAAACCAGATGATGGTTAGACACATTAGTCAGAGAGAACAAGGGAGACAGGCATGAATCACTGAGAGTGTTTTTCTATTCTAAAGCAGTGAGCTGCTTGAAAGACCTGAAGCCTTAAACATACAAACACATAATTTAACTCAGCTTGACTCAAAAATCTTCAAGCTGTAGTCAAAACAGAGGAACTGCACTCTGCTGGATGAGGCGTTCGTCTTCTGAGTGACCCGATAAATAGCTCTTACCGCTTGGGCTGTTTTTGTAACAAACTATACGCACATCACATCTGTCAGAATAAAATGCACTTAGCAGCAAAATCACATATCAAATATATTTTTTTTGACCTGAGAGACAGTGGCAGTGAGGGTGTTTCCATAATGGCACACTAGAACAAAAAGTACATCCATTAAAGGAAAGTACAAATGTAAATTTTATTACACCCACACACTGTGTATCTAATTACATAAATAAAATGACAGAGAGCAAGAGAAAGGACGGGAGGAGTTGAAGAAAACCTTCACAACCAAGATGTCGTGAGTGAGGAGTTAAAGAGTGAGCGCCTTAAAGAAGGAAAAGAAATTTATCACAAGGGACTTCAAGAGGTTAAAAGACATGAAAAACCTAAACCAGAAGACACAAGCTGGGATCAGTGAACCTGGATTAATCAAAGCTCCTTGGAAATCTCTGAGTCTGTGATGGTATTACTTTATGGTGATAGGAGACAAAAAGAAAGAGGAGTTTTAGTCACCAACATAAGGTGTATAAAAATGAGCTTTAAAAAGCAGTGGGCTGTTCAGGTGTGACGCAAATATACGGTAGCGTAATCCTAGGATTACAGGATGGCATGTATAACTGGATAAGTCTGAAGTGACATCTGTTGTTCTTGACATGAAAAACAGCAATTATATCTAATGTATAGCATACAGATGACGGATGGAATTGACTGAACCAACGGAGCCTATGTCCGAGGGTTGCCGATTTGTGCATTACCGATTTATATATTTGTTTTCGATCCCATTCTTAAAGAACTCCTCCTATTTTACACATCAGGGTCTGTTTGCAGGTCTTGGGGGAGTACTACTGCACACACTTAAGTTAGCGCCGACTGAGATTGAAGACTACAAGTTTAGAAATGGGAAAAAAACCTTGGGTTGCTGTGTTAGAAAGATATGAATTCACCAGACCTCTGTGGCTCGCTGCTCATCTGCTTGAGGCTAGTAGTGGCTCAAGGCTACATTTATCACTACTAGCATAACACCCCTGAATCTCTGTGACTGCACTGTTGGTGGTTCAGTGGCATTATGGGTAATCCAGGAAATGTGGAATGAAAAAAGACAATATCTCTCGTTTTTGCTGCATAAATTATAGTAGTTTTCTTTTAACTATCCATTTTGAGTCTGACAATGTTATACCAGTGCAGTGCTCCAGTAAATTGTTGGTGTATTCATAGAAATGATCCCTCAATCATCAGTAATCCTCCCTAGTTGCTGATCACCTCCCTTAGAAACAAAGCAAAAGAATAACTGTCCTCTGCAGCATAGTTCATTTCAAAAGGTTTTCCCACTCTATTGTTCTTCTTCATCAGTCCATACGTAGACCACCACTTTCCCCAGAGGACCTGCGTTAATCGTACTCTGGGGCATACCATTAGGAGCAGAGAGGATTTGCCCAGCCTTATAATAGATTCTGACAGTGGGCTCAATACACCAAAGAGAAGAAGAATCCTCAAGAGGATTTCATGTTGAGATGTATTTGTTGCAGTAGCTTAGAACAATGGGTTTCCCTTAAAACATCGCTGATGGGTGCCTCAGATTGCCCACTGCAGTAATCAGTACTAACAAGAAGCTTAGCCAAGCATTAAGTTCAAACAATATATCTTATTACAACAAGTGAAATTTGATGAACACATCAAATTATCTCACTGAATTTACACATTTGACGCAAGACCCTTCCCCACTGCACAATACAGCACAAACACTCACTAATATTTGGCTTTTGTATTTAATGGAAAAGGTCAAAAACAGCATTTATTCCTGGGACAAATGACTCTGCAGCAGTCACAGGTATTCTTGGCTCAAGCTCTGATCGGCAGTGATTGAAACATCACACATGCATGGACATGCCAAAGTAGTTCCTTCTGCAGTGCAATGCAATGACACACCGCCACAAATACCCTCCATCTCTGTCCAAGAACATCGCACAAAATTGGACAGCACCGAGTTTGAAAGAGATACTAACGACAGAATTAACGACAGCAACATTTTCAAAGGCCTCCATGCTGCTTTGTACTGTTTACTAACCTTGTTTTCCAGTGTCTCCATGATATCAAATGTGACACACCGGAATAAATAACAAAACGACATACTCACCTACCGCAGAGTCATGTATACAATGGGAAAGTCTTTCGCCAATTTTTAGCAGGTTAACCACTAATTAAGGGGAATAAAGGGCTTCAATATTAACTTGAGATGGTCAAGTGTGTCTTAATGGAAGATGGAGGTTTCTGAGCTTGCTTGTATTAGACGTGATTGTCAACTCTTACTTATTAGTTTCAGTCACCTAGAACTCAGTTGAGTGGGCGGATTGGGTCTGAAGTAGGGTTGAGTGGGTCTGACCGGGCAAGTTTACCACACCACACCAGTACCAGACTAGCAAGATCATTTGGTGGATAATAGGATGGCTTTTTCACAACAGTATTCTAATTTACATTCTGGCCAGCAAGGATACCTCTCCATCTAGCTACATTATCATCCCACTCAGAAATGGATGTGACATATCATGCTTTTGCTTGGCCTTTGGATTTATATGAGATATATATATATTTTTATGGTGCTATCGTTCATCTCTCAATCTGACCTTCACTGAGTGTGCTCATGATACATTTTAAATTCATTCCATTCCCATCCTTTCATATTACCTCTTCAGCCAATACGATCATGTTACCACCATTACTAGTCATGATTTCTAATAATGACACTGCAGCAGGGTTTAATCAAACATGTCTGGGAAGTTCAAAAGGGGGGTTTCAAACGCTGTCCTTGAGACCCAAATAACACTTGTTGCAATTTGAGTTATTAATAAGGACAGAACTGGTTTAAACAATTGCATCATTCACTAAAAGATGGAAGAACAAAGGGCTTGGGAGCCTTCGTGCCACGGCAGCTTGACATAACTGGTTTTCATTTAATGAGCACAAGGACGGCAGTGGGAATGGAGGGGTGTGAGGAAGAGAGAGCAGAGAACATTTCAGCGAAGACAAAGTAAAACTGATGTTGTGCGCCGTGATGAAGGCAAGAGAGACGTGGGTAATTAACCAGTTTCAAAAGTCCACAAGTCACATCACGATTTTAGACAATCTCTTAACCAAAACACATTGAAGGTATAGTTGATACTTTAAATGAGATTTCTGAATCCATAATGTTTTCAGCACATATAACTCAGTACTCTTTTCCATTTGTTGTTTTAAACAACTACAGCACATCCCCATTAATTCCCCACAGCAGTTGCCGTCAGTACAGTTCGTGTCCCTGCCAACTCCCACTGCTGACCTGGTAAAGTTGCAGACAGCCGCCCCACGTTATCTACTTACAGTCTTAATAATGGTCAGTAACGAGAGTTGCTACAGAGAGGGAGGAAATAATAAATGATCAGGAGAGACGGCCTTTGCCACGCTGTAGGTGGTAACCGGTGTTTGACCTTTGGTGGCGTTGTGGGTAACGGAGTTTCTGGTGATTCACTGGACAAACGCCTCCAGGGGCATTAGCTCCCCACTGGTTTTAAACTGTGACTCATAGAGGAGCAGGATGTGCATGACTTTGCATAAATCTATTAAAATTCGGCAAGAAAAAGGGCACGACCAGAGACGGAGCAAGGGGTGGCTTCTGGGGCTCCGGCCCTGGATGTTTTCTCATAAGCCCAGATTCTTTTCAGTTTTTAAAATACCTTCAAGTTTGTGTCACTCATTTAATACAATATAATCTATATAAGACATCCAAATGTTTTTGTGCTGGTAATGTTAAATTCAGAGTACTGAAGGTCACATTTACTTGGCAGTGAGTACGCTTATATGCACAAAATATTCTGGTTTTTGCCCTTATTTCGAAAAAGAAATGAATGACGAGTGAAATGAAATTAATGATTCCCTAAAGCAGCCGTGGTACTGTGATTAACATGCCCTAACATGTTGTTTATCGTGTTTCAATATGGAAAAGCGGAAGAGCAAAGCAACTTGTCTTTTTTGTTTTTGTATTCATTTTTTGCATCTGAGTAGAATTTTTTTCCGTTTCCTAGCGGTGGTGGACATGTTGGATTGTGCAAACACAGACTGATCTGATCTTCTGTTTTTAATACACACGCACACCTTAAAGTGCTGACAGGCTGGTTGCAACCTGAGAGTCCTTCACAGGAGATGCCTTTAAAAGGGCCTGCGAATAAATCCAATTACTGTAAACACATGATCTATGAGCAGGTTGTAAATAGTGAGTTAAAAATTAGAGGGTGACATGAATAAAAAAAGTAAGATGAAATGGGTCAATCAAAAAATTAAATTGCAGTATGTGCTGGGAGGGGTCGGTAAACTGTACCTTATTTCACACAGCTTGCCACCTAGTTTAAATGCCACATTACTTGCTTGCTACTGAAAAATTAATGAGGTGTGAAAGCCACCTCTCACCCTGACTGCTGAAAACTGTTACTTTTCTTTATCATAGCAGAGCAGACAGCCACCATACGTTCCAATCTAGCCTTCATGGTGCATGCCCGTGCTCTGTGCGAACATGTAACAGCAGCACAGTCTGGCCTTGGTTATTTACTTTCACACACATGGAGCCAGCCCTGTGCCTGATGGCCGTCAATGCTGATCGGACATGACAGGGTGTGTGCTACAGCAGCAAATCCATTTTGTCAGGTAGGGATATGACCCTGGCTCAAATTACTTCCTGAAACAACCTTTCCTTTCATCAAGTGGCAAGATTAATTACTGAAACATTACACTGACCAGCTCGATATATCAAGCGGCCACAAGTTTAAATTCAGTGGGATGCTCCTCTTGCTTTCTCAGTGAGATGGGAGGTGTGTGTGTGTGTGACAGAAGAGGAGTGATCTTCAGTGGGTCTGACTGGTACAACTCTGATGGCCTTTTGTGTGAGATGGAGGTCGCCGCCTGCGGAGGTCATTCTCTTCAACAAATGACAAAAAGCCTGTACACTAAATCATTACTCTGATGGACTCTGCACACATTAGGATAAAAAGAGAAAGGTGAAAGCCAGGACAAAGCCAGGGTCGGGGACACCTTTATACAGAGGACGGAGGTAACAGCCAATCAAATAGTGAGATGACAGATGGGTCTCATGAAAGGGAATGTGGTGTATGTCCTTTCCCCTGCGAGGAGGATGGCATCTAATGAAGGATCCTACTTAGCATGTTACCAACCATTCAGGACGTCTTTGTGTCCTCATCCATCCACATAATGAATTCTGTATAATATGGGAAATGGAAATAAGCTATCTTTTGATACTAAGCAGGAAGGTACCAGCCACTTTGACAGTTCTGTATTTGCAGCTAATATCTGACAAAGTCTTTGGCAACACAAATGATATAAACAGCGATGAGGTGAAAAGGGCTATAAACCAAATCCGGCGTGGTTTCTTTTCTTACACTGGTAAGATACTCAACTTCTTGCGGAGCTTACTGCTAAACCGCAAAGTATGTCTCGCCTTGACAACTCAGCTTCTCGAGGCTGATGGTTTCACATCTGGCTGACTGAAGGCAGGATGGATAGAAGCTGCAACACAAGCAAGACTTTCCTTGTTGATCCAGATATAAGCTTTGGGTTTGGACAGATGTGGTGTTCAGTCATCTCGCGGTTCTTAATGGGCTGTAACTTGAGTGCAGCTTTACGGAGTTTCCAGAGGAGAGTCAGTGTGCTTTACAGAACAACGGGTAACCTGCTTTTTCTTTCCTTAAATGACAAAACAGGTAGAATGTGGGGATCTGAAGGATACCAGAAGGTCAAGAATGTCACAAAAAGTCCTAATTTTACCTGGAAACAGTACCATCATCTAACAGCTGGATGTGAAAGTCCTGTTTGTATCAGCTTGGAAACAGAGCACACTCAAAGTCACGCATGACACATTTCCATAAGAAAAAAATGTATCATTCATGCTTCATCACCTGTGCATATATTAACCTTGAAACCATATGTCTGGGTCATATTTATTACACAATATAAATACAACAATGTGTACATATAATCTATATTCATGTAATTAGGACAGCTTGTCGAAGCAATTCATTAATTAATTAAAACACTGTATTACTGCACAACACAGATACGCAGTTCTTATATATATATAGACCCTATTTTCTTTCATGAATGCAATGACACAGGCGTCATTCTTCTGGGATTCAGACAGGACAGGGGTGTTGTTATGGGAGTGGGACAGGAGCAGTGCTGAATGACAAATTGTATTTTACCTTCACTGCAATCACAAAAGATTGCCAGAAACGCAATGAATAAGAAAAAAAAACCTAAAAATATTTACAAGCACCATCAGGGTCTGAAATTAACGCCTGCCAAGTGCCAAATGTGGTAGACTTTCCAATTGGTGAGTAAATCTCAGCGGGCTATTCGTCACACTGGCGGGTAAATGTTGGTACCAAAATAGTCATGTCATAAAAACTCACACTGAGTGTCTCTACCACGTTTTGGTGTCATTTACAGTCCTGCTGCTCCTGTCTGACACTCACACAGGAACAGGAACTTCATGGTGCATTCAAGTGCACCTTGTAAACTCAGTAATCTCTGCTCGAATGGCCACAGAGTTTGTTTATTCAAATTCCTTTTAATTTTTTTCATTCTTTTCAAATATAACACATACATATGTCAGACGCTAAAAATCAAAGTCATCGTGCACATCCAAAAACCGTTAAGGCAGGCGCTGAACTAATAAACGATAACAATAAACAGGGAGAAAGGCCCACACACTGTGGCTCTCTGAAGGGACATTATTATTGCCTTAAAGGGAGCTACAGCGTGCGGACCTATTTCAATGTTTATTGATAATTACATGCTAAAATCATAACAATATCCCGTTAATTTTACACCGGCAGATTTAGAAAATTCTACTGAGGCAACCTCAACCATATTCTTGTGCAACAAGTCCCCAAGTACCTCTGTGATAATTTTCAAGTTGTTTTACAGCATTTTTAAATAATTAAATAGTACAGTCATACCCAGTGTGCATACATTTTGGCCAGTACAATTATTTTATTTGATTTCCGTATTGTATATAGGCTACTCAGTGTTTGGGGTTGATGTTAGCTGGGCACCTATTAAAGCAGAAAGACAAGGAAAGTGTGTGGCTAATATGCACACTTCAATATTTGTTATTCATCATAGATTTTCCTCACACTATGCGGGCCTAAACAGGACTAAAAATACATTCCCCTGTCACCCTCAAATGCACATCTCTCTATTGTTGCAGAGAAGAGATGCTTTACAAAGGACGGTCTAATCAAAAGTTATTATTCCACCACTGACTCATTCCATGACCTCTACACTGAAAGGGAGCTAAGTAAATGCTGCAAATATGCACCACTTCAGTTACCCGTGCCACTTCACTGAAGCACCTGGCCGCATTCAATACTCTGCGCAATTCAATCGTGCTTTTCTGTAAGCTATAAAGCTGATAAACCTACTTACTGCGTATTGGAATAAAAAAGCCAGGAAAGAATGGCACTCCTGAGCGTGTTGAGGAAGCTGACCCCATTTTCCCAGAGTCTTTGTAAACTGAATCTGTGAGTTACTTTTTTATCTTAGGGTATCTGGAGCTGATTTGTTTTATTATGAGTAAATGAAAAACTAAAGAGAAAAAGCAAATGGGAGGGACAGATTTAAAAATTTTAAAAAAGGAAGGAGATTTGGTGGCAACAAATATTATATTGTGCAGGACAGAAGGTGTACACATGCTTTCTCTATGGGATCTGGTCCGTGCCAGAGGTCGTTACTGTATCTTATGTTTCTAAGTCTGTTTGCTTCTTCAGGGAGTTGTGCATCTTTTTGCTGCATTTTGGTAGACCTGAACAAACAGAGCAGTGTCGCTGAATGTAAAGAGATTCTGAAACATTACAAAAGGTCACAGGGTCAAACAGGTTCAGTATGCTCTTTTACCTGGGGCGGGGGTGGTCTCCTGTTTGTCATGCTCCTCGTGCCACTGCATGGTGCGGTGGTAGCTCAGCATCACTTCCCACAATGCTTTGCATAGATCAGTCAGGCAGGGGATGTAGCTGTCCAGGGTGATGTGCTGCAAAGAACAGGGAAGAGATGAAGACAAGGTCACTGACGCTCTTTTCTGCAGTATATGAATTTAGCGTCCTATTTGTGTGTCATATGCCTCTGTATGCTTCTTACCTAAAAGTAAAAAGGAATAATTTCAGAGTTATGAAACACACAGTGCTGGACTACTTATAACAAGATTCAGCAAGAGACTCAGATAAAAAAAATAAGCTGATCAGCTGTCCTCTTTTTTTTAATCTAATTAAAGCCTGCTTATACTCATCATTCAAGGACACGGTGTTCGAAAACATCTATTTTCTATGTCACAAGAAACACTTTCATCTTATGTAAGAGCTAATTAATGTAAGGACTGATTAAAATAATGGCGTTATTAAGGGAGCGCTGAATATCTCATGTGCACATTAGGAAGCTATATTATAATATGACAACTTGGGTTCAAAATAACAAGCACAGATAATTCTTAAATGGTTCTCACAAACCTATTCGATCTCAGTGTACTCTCAGGGTAACGACACTTGTGCCTAGTTCAGATAAAATATGCAATAAAGTAATATAATCTTGGTTTATATTTGATCAGCACTGCCCTGTTTTATAGTTTGATTTAAGTTTGGTCTGAGTTTGAGAGAAAGAGAGAGAATGAGGGGCTGCTCACTCTCTTGATCCACTTCTGTACTCTGTGTCCGTGTTGGCTGAGTAACCGACTCAACTGCATTGAGCTCTGTGAAATATCAGTGGTGTTGACTCCAAAACAAGACAGCTCAAGTGTGAAGTAGAAAGTACTTAAAGAAAAATGTACATTGCTGTTTTTCCTGCAAACATTCAACAGATGACCACGTCTGATTGCGAGCTCTGAGGAGGCCCGACAGCCTGGAAAAATACGTGTGTTAAATTAAAATTTGGCCCACTGAAGAGAAGTACAGCTGGCACAATAGTAGCCACTGACACAGCTCGAGGCTGTACCGAGAAACAGGCCAGCGGAGTCCAGTCAAGACGTCCAGAAACAAATAAATCACTGCCAGATGAAACTATGCTGTCAAGAGCACGCACTTTACTTTGTTTCATACTACGATGATGAATAAGTGGTTGTAGACCCTTGCTTTCTTTCAGAGAAGCATTGTTTAGTCACACACTGGAAAACAGTGCATTGCAATAAAGCCCCCAACTGCGCACAAACTAACATAAGTAAAGTCCCATGCCTTCTTTTGGCTTTTCCTCCGGCATGTCCAAGTCCCTGAGTGACAAACCACCATTTGCCAGAACAATCTCTCACCAGAACACTTCTCAGTGAGACATCTGAGGTGCTTTCACCACTGTAAGCCATCAGCAAGAAATCATATAATGACCACCATCTCAAAGATGGTAATGACAGGGCTGTTGCCCCAGGCAGCAAAATTGCACAAAAGCCTCCACTGTTGTCAAGTACTGTTGCTGGAGATGATGTTGACATGCTTTGGATTTACGAGCCACTTCTCAGAAATGTGACATCACTAAGCTTGAGTTAACACTAAAGCTTAGCGGGTAATGAAACACTTCTAGCTCTTCAAACTAAAAGTTAGAGAAGTGAAATAGTAACTAAATCTTCCACTCGGTATTGAGTGCCCTCAATGAATCAATGGAGAAGAAATGCTGAAAACAGGAGGAGCCTACAACGTCTTCTAGTTCTGATGGATTTTGTTCGGGTAAGTCGATTTGTTTAAATATTTTGATGCTGTGTTCAACCGAGTTGCTGATGAGTTTACGCTAGTCCAACCATCTTTTGTTTGTATAGCCTACATTCAGATTGCACAGTAACAAATTGTCTTCCAAAACTTGCTGAAGTTGCTGACGTCGCAAGGGAAATTTCATCTTCCACTTCACTGAACGTGTGGGTCAGGGCTCCCTTGGAATCTAGGGCGGGTTTTAAATGTTGGAAGCCACTTCCACTATCTCAAATCTGTTTTGGGACACCACTAGCTTAAACGTGAACGCACACAACCAAGTGCAAGTGGGTATTTTTAGGGGAAGTGTGGGTATTGGGACAGGCCCTGTGCACAGGGAAAGAGTGACCCTAGCTGCTGCTCCAGACACCACCGCTACGGTCCAATAGTCAAAAAATGACGTCCTATGTCTTTTCCTAAACACTTTTCCTTGACCTCGCTGGAAAACATCATGAAGAAAGGATGTGAGGAAGAATTTGGAAGGACTTAAGAAAAGACAACTTCAGAGCTAAAACTGTCCAACTGCACTTACACTGGGCTTCATAATTAGGCAGAGAGGTCTGCCATGGTGAAACTACAATGTTTAGAAAATGGACTACTAAAAGTGCATCTTCGCTTCGCACTTTTCTACCATGCTGTTTCATGCCGGCTGTATAAACACAGACAACCTAGTGAAAAGTATTACTTCATTACCAAAGTTGGAATTGGAACAAGAGGAGGAATATGGACTCCAGGTCACCAAAGTGACATGAAACGGGCGTCACATTGAGAATGGTCGCTCACTCTCCTGCCCACTCATATTTATCAACACAAATCCCAGTTAGTGTAGTTGTATGAAAAAATCAATTAATGCAAGACAGGCATATCACTTGTTTTCGTAAATCTGCCGAATAATGGGTTATGCCGCAAGGAATTATGGATGTCATTAACTTCTTTCCATTCATATGGGATGGTCGAGTGTATCCTATGCTCAAAGAGATAAGACAGGAAGCAATGAAACACATTTCCTTGTATTTAGAGAATATGAACACTTATCATAGCTGCCACTTCAATACTTAGTGAGGAACCTCTATGAGCAAAAAAGACTATTCCAACGCAACCCACAACTCCAGTATACCGCAAAATCCAGGAAGCTTTAGCTGGCAGTGACACGCTTAATCAGCATTGTGTGAACTCACTTAGCGAGGGCTTAAATGTAACGTACGTTCATTTATATGTAAAAATCCCGCACTCCAGATTTAAAGCACAGAATATTGGGGGTAAGGCCATGCTTTTATACACATTTTACTGTTAAATACATATCAGACATTTAGCCATCCACTCTCAGTAGCACATTAAAACAACATATCCTGCACAGCCTCCAATAACGACAGTCAATTATGCTCTTGCCAGTGTAATAAATCCTCATTTGAATTTGTTTTTTACTGCACTTAAACTTGAGAGGCTTTAATACCTTTGCTACAATGGACATTAATAACTGCTTTCCTACTGCAGATGTTTTGTAACAGTGGCACATCATCTCCAAATTAACATTTCAACAACACAATAACAAACCTCTACATATCTGTGACAACAACAAGCTGTTCAGAGTGGTGAATAGCACACTTAACCAGTCACGCAATAAGTGGAATTTGTGATTAATTCATTAACACATTTTGCAAACTGTCTTTATTTCGCTTTCTGCTGGTTCAGCATGGGCTGAATAATTTACTGTCTATAATGGTACTGTAAGGATCCTTTCTACATGGATATAATATATTTAATATCTTAAATAGTAAAATGAATCATCATACTGTCATGAAGCATCATCGTGACTATTTTTCAAGTTAATGTCTCAGCAGACTCTGTCAAGAAAAGCTACTGCTGTCTAGTTCTAGTTCATGTTAGGTACAGTGTATACAAGCACAACTGTCAATATGCCTCTTTATTGGCCTATTCTATAATATTTCTGTATATCCGTTATCAAACATGACATGAAACACCAGCACTTACACACACTACCAAAATAAATATATAACTACAGTATGTTTTCTACTTCAGGTGCTATACTAGAATTCTAATTTCATGTACAGTCAAAGGAAATAATTGGCTACCAGTGCTTTGGAGACCAACCTGACATAAACAAATAGAGATAAACAAAGCTCCTGTTACAAACAGGCTCCAGCACCACTGGACATTTAGGAAAGCTAATGAACCAGTTTGGACTAAACAAGGCTTACATTTGACATTCCATGTTCTCCACAAGTCAACCATATCACAGCAGCATGTTGCCAGGCAACTGAGGTGAGGGGAGATGATGTAGGGGGTAAGAGATATGTGTGTGTATGTGTGTGTGTGTGTCTGTGTGAGGATCTTGATTAGATGAGAGGAAGTACACCTACACAGACGCACTGGATTGTCCAGTTTGTGCGTGCGTGTGTGTGTGTGTGTGTGTGTGTGTGCATGTTGAAGACTTCAGCTGACGCAAGAGTGTTTGCATGTCACACCTGCATCAGGAAAAAACTTTTGTCATCCACCTCGCCGGACATAGTCTTCTCAACAAGTACAATGATGAGAGCTCGGAGGAGGAGGCGGGCGTGGGATCTATTTTCAGCCATTTGGTTTTCTGAAGACAGTTACCCATCATTATGCACATATGCCAAGCTGTGTCAGGGAGGTTTTGAAAAGACAAATCGCTGAGTGCTATTTTTCAATTGTATGTGTGGGCGTGCGGAGGAGAGCGCACGAAAGAAATGCCACACATTCACAAAAGGGATGTTAAAGCAAGAGCAGGTGTGCTTGAATTAGCTGATTCACTTTCTTTTGGAAAAAAACGACCGCGGCCCCCTCCAGATTAACCTGTATCAGATCGAAAACATGGTCAGCAATCTGTAGACCTGCGGTGCGAGAAAAGAAACAAAGTACAATACACTCTGCTAAAGAGCAAGCTCTTGTTTTTCTCACATAAACACACTCTTCAACACAACCTGGTGCATAAGTCTGTGAAGAGAGTTCAATTTAACTTTCAGCCAACATATAGGAAAATACTTTTAACAACACATCTAGGTGGTTAGGCACAGTGCTACGAGGTGCCTATGTATTGTCTCGGTCCACACTGTTGAATCCACCCACTGCACAGAGTTGACTGATTTGCCTGGCATTATGACATGTTACAGGGGTGCTTGGTTGAAAAAGCAATCAATCCAATCCGCACAACAGGGGGACTAATGAATAGCCAATCAGCGCCATGGGCACTTGCACAGCTTAAAGCTTGTGTCGAGCTGCGAACTAGAACCAAGTTGGAGTAATAACAACATTGGCGACTGCTGTAGATGAGACAGACACTGCTATCAAGCCCGTTTCAAATCAAGACGAAATGTCTTCTCAGTATCGGCTGACATCACTGTTTGTTTTTATTTTGCTCCATTTCAAACCCCAGCAAAACCTGTATTTTGGCATGGCTACGCATTATTGACGTTAGATACAGGCGGATACATTGGTCTTTTGTAATTTTTTAGGGAAAATCGAATCCCCCTCCCCCATGGAAATCAATTAGAGTGGAGGCAATGTCAGAATGAAGATCTATACAGATTATAACAAGTTGACAATTTTGTCTTCTTACCCTGACAACCCTTTTTACTAAAATAAGAGTAAAGGACCCAATATAAACCCCTGTGGCACACCCTAATACCCAGTTCAGACCAATTATTCCTGACGAGATGAAACCATTTTAGAACTTCACAGAGAAAAGTTGCAGCAGTGTAAACTGGCCTGAGTTGAGCTCAGACTGGCTGATGGTGTCACCTGCAACAGCTGGTTAAACACCATCAAAGCCGAAGTCTTTAAACTTTTTAAACAGAAAATAATAATGGTTGACTTTAGCTCAATTAATAGTTTAAGGTAAAGCTCTTTTTTACCACCATCACTTTACATAGAGCTGTGAAGTGATTTAATCAGACTTGGGTATGAGACAGATTTCATACAGGGACATGTTCTTGATCATTTGCTCCTCGTTTCATGTTTAACTTTAACATGCTTCAACAAAATCTTGTCATGCGCAACAACAAGGTTCACCGCACATGTCAACTTTGTCAAAGGTATTGACTGAGTCTCCTGAGATTCAGAGAGAGACGTATTTTGTTGCTATTTAAACCACAGATTCTACACAATCACAAAGGGATGATCCAAGCGATATCCTCGCCTGAGAATCAAAAATCAAACAAATCCTTCCCCTAGGGAGAAAAATAAATAAAAAAAACTCTTCATGATAAACAGATGCAGTCTTTAGATGTCTATTGCTACTGTGACAGAGTAATAACAACAAACAGTATGAGACCAATTTCCATCCATAAGAGCTCAGATGATAAGATGCACAATGTTTGGCAGTAGATTAGTTTCATTCTGTAATGAAGCTATCAGCAGCCCATCATTAACTAAACACAAAACCCAGCCCCGGATCATGGCACTGCTTAATATGAAAAAGCAACAGTGTCTGCATCCACTCCACAGCCTGGCAAAACTGTTTATCTTTCAAATATACAACTGCGCTAAAGGTCAGGCTATATCAAATTGGGACAATGATAAATAGAGAGCGGAAGGGATCACTGTGAGTTACTGAGCTGTTGTTCAATATCATTGGGGTGATATCTCTATTATCAGTAGAGTTAATGGCTTTGTATAACACAGGAACAAAAACAATACTGAAAGGCTAAAGCCCTACTAGCAGCTTCTAGAGGCTGACATGTTCACTACAGCCTACAGTATGACTTTGTTAGTTTGAATTTCATTACTTTAAGTACTGTTGTAAACACAATATGAAAGTGTAGTACACTACATGGTTGAGCCTTTACAGTCACCTCCTCTCCGATAAGAACCTCCTATGATTCTGGGAGTGAACCGTCCTATTTCCATCAGGAGAAAAGTCAGACAGACAAGGGGATTGATAAGGACTGAGTCTGGCCAATAATGATGAGATGTTGATGTAAAATTAATAAGACCCTTTCACAATCAGAACCGACCTTTCTGAGTGTTCCCGTTCCCTTGAATTTTAAGTGCATAACTAAGAGGCAAGTTCAAGAGGTCTAATGTGGCTCTAACATTTTCTTAACCTTTATTTATCAGGGGAACAGCAGGTGAATAAGTTTGCTCTTCTCCACAAACACCACGTTTCCCATTGATACACTTCCACAACATTAACACATTCTCTACTGAGCAGCCCCAGTGGGTCCATTCCCTTGACCAAGAGCAAGTCAGTGGTATTTGTTGAAGGAGCAGAAAGCATTGCTTGGCCAATTTCCCCAACCACATTCTCTGTTAATTTAAGAGAGAGCTGGTATATTTTTATACTAGCGAGAGAGGCTTTGCAAACTAGTGCCTTCACACTTACTCTGCATGGCAGCTGGTTCCTTGCGATATCAAAAGATCACGAGACTCGCAGGATCATGAAATCCCAAGAAAATCCATCTTGTAAGGCTTCAAGTAATGTGTTTGCCTGGTTTAGGTGTGTGTGTGTGTCGACACTGAGAGGTGACTGTTCATTCAGAACAACAACGGTGACCCTAAAGAGGTAAGTGTAGATGCTGAAATAGCATCAGTTGAATCAGAAATGGAGAGTATTTCTACATTTAAAGAAGAGCAAAGAACAGCACTTCCTCCTAAGACAGGCCTAGATGGTTTGTCCAATCTGCTTTCTGAAAATGTCTGCCCTTTTCCCAACTGTTTCCAAGAACTGGTTCTTAGCTGGTTCAGTGTAACAAACCATCTGGGGCACCAGGTTACCAAAGTCACATGCAGATTTTCTATATTCCCACACCATGTTTTAACATTGCACTGGTGAGAAATTGCTTTTATGCTGCAAAGTCCCAAACAACCTCAAAGGGAGGCAATTCAAGTACTCAGAAATCTCAAAAAGGACAAGCTTTCAACCCCTTCATATTCAACATCTCTTCAAAACCACCTCGATCCAGTGTGTGGACCTCATAAGCTACACAGACACTTATTTCACATGGGTACTTTGGTTCGCCCTCCTTTTGACATTTTAAAGGCAGGTATATACGTAAATGCCTTCAATAAAATAATCGACCATAAGGAGTAAAAGTAAGCAAAACACTTGATCTCCCCATAAGAGCCGCTGCAGACAGGCTGCGAACGCTGTCAGTGACACAAATGAACTGTGTGTGGGCATTCACGTACCTCTTCATTTGAGTGTGCGCCTGTGCGTAGCTGGCTGCCCTATCAATCATGATCACACAGGCGAGTGTGTAATGACACATCCCATCAATCTTAAGTTGGTAAGCGTGTTTGTACAGTATATACGTGTGTGTGTGTTTGCGGTATAAGTGGGATCATCCAGGCAACGCGGCGTGCTGACAGGGTATCTATCAAACACAAGTAAACATTAGGATGTGTTTGTAACTGTAATTCAGTTGCATGCACGCATAATTTCAGGGGATCCATGACACAGATTTTCATTAAGCCTACTTCCAATTATGTCCACGGGAAAAAACAAAAAAGAGACAAGAGCAGAAAGATATGGACGGTTAAAACATATACATACATATATGGAGCATAAAGTTAATTTTTTTCCCCTACAATAACTATATCTCAAATTTTAGCTGAGTTGGATTCCTACCCGATGATTCTTGGAGACACTGTCCAATCCCAAGAGGCAACTACACTCTTCTGATAAGTAATTTTCCACCTTATTCATAATGCATAATTGAAATATAAGGTGGATTGTATCTTACTTCTTCTGATGGGTCATGCACTTATAGCAAGAAGCATATAAGAGCAAACTGAACTGTTGATAAAATGGTATTATTGTCAAGCATCCTGTAGTTCAGTATATCTACAGTGCCTGATATATTAATAGCCACTCTGCACCCTGGTAAAGAACAGAGTAGAGCACATCATTTATAACAAGCCAGGCTACCTTGCAAGAAAACTATCACCCCACAACAATGAGAGAGAGCTCTTCCTCAGGCCACACCTGAGAAATAATCAACATTTTATCAGCATGACTTCATAACGTCCACAGTTTCCTATTTAGGCATCCCATGTATCATTTGCTACCACCCTTTGCTACAAGCCTATCTTGGCCATCAACGTCAGGAAAGCAATTTCATATGTTTTGAAATCCCACCAAACGCCTTTTCTATTCTATTTTCGACATCTTTTTCATAGCAATACAAAATGTGCTTAAATCCAGCTTGAAGTGACAGAGATACTGATATCTAAGCTCCCAGATTGAAAACCTCCCGCCAGCCAGCTTGAATGCAGGGTATCATTGACCCCTCTGGATCTAAAACCAGTCCAAAATAAAAAGAAGCCTCGACCCAGAACCTCCAGCCCTTCGAAACTGAATATTGCTCCTTCCATGCCACTTACCAATTGGGGTGGAAAAACATGCATAAACAGACAGAAAAAGAAGCTGGGGGAAGAGGAGACAGGGAGTGAGGAGGAGGAGGAGAGGTGGCATGAAGGTAAGAGCTGAAGGGCAGGGCATTGTAGATAGGAGCACAGCTGGCGAAGGCTCTGGAGAAGCCGTGCAGTCAAACAGCAAGACCACACATGGAGCTACAGAGTCAGGCAGGAAAAGGAAAAACCTATGACAGTTGAGACTATAGAGCAACAAATTGTACCCTTGTAACCTTTACCTCTACCTCTATACCCCTCCACACTGTAGATCAGACTGTAACACTGCCCCTGGGAGTAAGTAAACTCACTCCCAGCAAGTTAATGATGAATTGACCAAGTCATGACCTGCTGGCCATGCAAAGTTGATTTATTTTGATCTGGAGAGTAAGAAAAAGAGAGGGACTGTATGGATGTATGGAGAGCCCAATCAAAAATGCTGCTGCTGCAGTGCATTCGTTCTGTATTGTGAGCAAAATTTATTACCTCTAAATCACTCTCTCCTCCACTCCCTTTATTTCACTCCATTATGGAGAATCTGTAGAATCCCTTGTCATGAAATAAGGTATTTTTCGCTTGTCTACACAGCAGTAAGAACGCTAGAGGGGTAATGTGAGTAACAAAGTGTGTGAGTGTGGGCCCAGCAGTATGTCATGTTTCCTACCATCACAGCACTTTGCAGGCAGTGCTCTTTATTCTGCATTAAATTAACAAATTGCAGATTTTCAACCAGCTTTACATCATAACATGGGTAGTATGTGTAAATGAACAGTGGTTAACTTCCCTCCAGCTTGCCAGCGCCCAGATCTCCCTGCTCATTTACCAGCAAAAATCCACCAGCCGACGATTTTCAGATTTTTGTGTACCCGCAGCCAGCACAGACACAAAGAGAGAGCAGCACGATACTTGGCATTGCTGATCAAATATGAGGTAGGGCTGGACGATAAGGCCTATAGATAATATTGCAATACACAATATATGTATATCTTGATATTTTTAATCTCTAATGTACTGTAGATTACTAAAATACAAAAATAAAATAACATACAAAATAAACTACAGTTACAGTACAGGTAATTAAAAAAGCTACTGTGAAAAATAAAGTTTAATAAAGTGTTGTTATAACATTGCTGTTGCAATAAAGTTAAATAAAGTATGTATACAAGAAAGTTGAATACAGCACTTTTATAATAAACTAATGTTACAATAAAGTTAAATCACTACTATTACAATAAGATTAAATAAACTACTGTTGCAATAAAGATGACTAAACTACTGTTATAATAGAGTTAAATAAACTACTCTTACAATGAAGTTAAATAAAATACTATTATAATATAGTTAAATAAAGTATAATTAAAATAAAGTTAAATAAAGTACCATTACAATAAAGTTAAATGGAATACTGTTATAATAAATTAACTACTATAACAATAAGTTCAAATAAACTTCTGTTTCAATAAAGTTAAAAAAAAATACTGTTATAATAGAGTTAAATAAACTAGTCTTACAATGAAGTTAATAGAATACTATTAGAATAAAGTATAAGTTTATAATAAAGTTAAATACAGCACTTTTAAAACAGAGTTAAATAAACTACTGTTACATAAAGTTAAATAAAATACTGTTATAATATAGTTAAATCACACCCTGTTTTAATTAGGTTAACTTAAGTTCTGTTAAATTAAGTATTGTTATAATGACCACACACACACACACACACACTGATCTCCTTACCTTGCAGAGGTCCTTGTACTGCATCTTCTGGAACTTGGTATCAGCGTTGCCGGCACACAGCTCCACATATCCCAGCACCACTTGGAACACCGTGTTGTGGATGGCCTGTGTGAAGTGCATGTGTAGCTGGTCCATAGCAGTCTGCAGAAAGAGCCAAACACACTATTATGAAAACTATTATGTTAAGATGTCACTGTCATCTGCCAGGGTGGATGGCTGAAAAGGCAAGGAAATTACAAATCAAACTTTTTGGAGACCCATGCTGTATAGTTGATATTTTGAATTATTTGCAGATGTATTATGTTAGCTACACAATATGGCATGAGGGGAAATGGGCATAGCTGTCTCCTGGGAACGGCAATGTTCAAGTCCAAGAGAAAATGGGCAATTTTTCCTCCAGTTTCCATGATTGACAACTCTGAAAACAGCTCAGTTTGCTGTGGAAAGTGTCATTAATGAAGCAATAACAGCAAGGAACAAAATGAAAAACACAAGGGCGAAGGCACTTTAGTGACACATGCACAGCTAACTGCCTCCAGCTCTGCGCACTTGTGCCATCACTCATCTCATATGGAATACCCTGAGGTGTGTAATTCATCAACATGAGTGATTATCAGGGCACTAAGACTTAAAGGAAAATTTCCCAGATTACTTTTACACTGTTAAATTTAGCAAAACATCATACAGAAATGATGATGTATTGACTTCACACCAACCAACCTTTCCGCCTTAAAGCTGCTTTTTGACTACTTGGGGGAAGCACAGCAAGATGTAGGTTAACTTCAGAGTATCGGATCACAACCTGTCAACATCCCGACTCTGACCAATCAGATCATGGGAGGAAAAAAGTAAGACCTGGACACCTGTGTGATGACAACTGGAAATAAAAAAGAAATATTATACTGAATATATCCGTATATAGTATAATATATTATACTGAATATTATTTTCCTATTCTGTTGTTAGATTATAAGCTACCATTTACATTACATTGTGATTAAAATGACCTATAAACAGAAGATTCCCGCAGGCACTGTTTCATTTCATATCATATGAAATAAGCTACTTCATTCATGTTTCAGATGAGGTCCCTCGTATTTAACAGCCCTGCCTCTTACATGAACACAGTGAGTTGACTGAACTAGTTGACAACCAGCTTTATGATACCAGTTATCAAGGTGGCAAATGTTAAAAGATAGTGAAGCCAGATAGCAAAAAGATCCCCTGGGTAAGTAGTGTGTGATCCAGCTATTATATAAATATTGATTAGAGCATCTTAAAAACACAACTTATTAATAGCAAAGTATGATTTCTTAATTACTTCATTTAACATTAATAATCAGGGATTTCATTTTGCAGGTAAATCCCAGATCTAATCTTAACCATTCATCTGCAGTAGAATCTGAGCTGAGTTTGTGCCGTTGCAATTCAAGTCTCAAATCATTTATTCTCTGAAAACACATTTGCCATCATTCTCTGTTTTGCAGCTCCCACCCACAGCCCCGTTACAGGACCCCGGTGAATTGACGACACCAGAGTCTCAGGAGACGTGGGCACAGAGTTGAGCAAAGGCCCGATAGGTAATGGGTGTTGCGGCGCAATAAGATTTTCTTACTGCGAGCTCACGACCACAAAAATGTCGCCCCCATCCATTCTGACTGCCTGCTGCCACCAAAGTAATTTAAACAACTATCCACCAAAGCACCATGAAAATGTCTCACTGTACAAATCATGAACTGTAGACAAGAAAAACAGAGACAGGCGACTCACGTCATGATTATCATTATCTTTAGACATAATTATCCATCAACCGCAAAAGCAAACCCACTCAGTCTTTAGTAGCTACTTAAACCAAACAAGCAGATGCTTCATTCAGACAAATGTTGGAAAAGCAAAGTAGGTGTCAGGCTCATTAGGCTATGAGCCAGGTAATGAGAGCAAGCGCCTGCGGGACCAGTGTAAAGAACATACATATGATCCGAAGTGGGATGCTACAGAGCCTTGTGACGCCTATTACCTCTTGAATGACACAGTAAATTCATGTATCCTATTGCAAAACGTCAGATTTAAAGTGTTAATTTGTGCATGTGTGTTCACTGCAGCAAAAATGAGCCTGCAGTAAAAGCTAAGATTCCAGCAAAGATCATACGGACTGTGGGAAAACAGATGCAGAGAGGCTGTGACAAACCGATTCAGTGAAAGCCGAAGGAAGAAGGGAGAAGGAAAGATGAAAACAACAACAAGCCCTTAGGGACAATGGCGAGAGGCAGTCAAGAACAACTTCTTAGTTAGCTTTTGAGTGTGAAAATGCTCATTATCACAGTAATAAGAAAAACACCATTCATTCTCAACAAGCCTTGATGGCTCAGTCTCCACCTCAAGGATGTCTGGTAATGTCAAGAGGCATACAGCATATTTATTAACATCAACACTGGCTCTGGTTTCGAATAACAATGACTGTATGCGTTCGCTGTGTTGAGGCTCGTCAAGTAGCCCTCACACATAAGTACCTTCAAGTGTAATGTGAAGAAGGTGACATAATTCTAATCTTATGATGTCAATGCCAATAATTTAAAGGTTTTACCCTGGTGGTATAACATATTAAAGCTGTACAATAAAATGCCATGTTTCCAGAACATTCATTTAACCAGTGTAACTCAATTTTAGACTGACCCAACTCCAACTCAGCGAAAACGCACGAGTGCAGGAGGTGCAGGGGCTCAAAATGATAAGGATAAGGGATGGAACAGCATTAGTGGAATTACAAAGTCCGCATAAAGTTGGCTGAAAGATGAAATTTTCAGACATGGCAACCTCCTCATCATTCAAAATTATCATGCACAGCTGGATGGGGAGTAGAAATGTAATTATTTCAAGGATGACAAAGATTATCAAAGTGCAAAGTTTTAAATTTTTGCTTACAACCCAAGCCTTGACTGATACCCATGTCAGAGAGCACTGTCACACAGACAGGAGTAGGGTACTAAACAGAAAATTAGTTTAAACATCCAAGCAGGAGGAATAAGATCATGGTAATAAGAAAGGGAAGAGGAGGTGTAAGTCAAAGCAGAGAATGAAAGAGATCGGAGCCAAGTGATATGTTGGAGATGAAACTGTTTCACCTATACAGGGGGAGCGAGTTTGCAATTCCTAGGATAGCAAAGGGTAAGCCAATCAGAGGCAGAGCGAGGCAGAGTGGGGCTGGTCTTCACTATCCTAGGAAATGCAAATTTGCCAACCAGAACCCCCGTCAGACCAAAATAAACCTCGACTTAACGCCAAAGTAACATCAAACATCCCTTCCCATGTTACTTCACGTCATCTATCTTTATTTTACAGTCTATGGTTAATTCAGATTGGTGATGCTGTTTTGCCCTCATTGTTCACTGTGAAGTTTGCTGGAAGTGATGCTGAGTGCGTGCGAGTCCAATCCGATGCTCCAGCCACTATACGGTGTTGTTCAAAATAATAGAGCTTCTATTATTATAGTAATTTAACGTTTAAGTCAAAATGGATGGCGTACACAGAGTACCCAGTGTACGCGATGCGTGTGCAGTGTACTGGTGCTCTGAATAACAGAACAATGTATTCCAACAGCGCTCTGAATTTACAAGCAGTCCAGTTCATTTCAAAGTGCTCTCTGGACCTCGAGAGTTAGCACTGACTAAACTTTGTTAATAAATAATTTTTAATTGTTACTTTGCTTTGGTAACTCCAGGGACAACTTGGCCTTGAGTGTAGTTAACACACCAGTCATAATGTTGTTTTAAAGGTCCAGTGTGTAGGATTTAGTGGCATCTAGTGGTGAGGTTGAGGAACTGAAACTTCTGTGTGCCAAGCATGGAGAACTACAGTGGCTGATGCAAAATTGGAGGCTACTAAAGAACAACATGTCTGAGTGTGTGGAAGAGGAACCACTCCAAACACCTCATTCTAAGGTGACAAAAAGACAACAACTCTTATTTTCAAGTGATTATAAACTAATGTAAACATATATATACAATGTCTGCCAACAGATTCCCTTAAATTTTATACACCAGACCTTCAATTAAAACTTAATTAAATGTGCTCCTGGTGTTGGAGTCACAGGCAAACCAGCTTTAAGAGGGACATATTCTCTTTTAAATGTGCTGTGCAGTGGATCTAATTTCATGAGGATTTTTAAAAGTAACTGATAAATATTTAGAGAAACTTGTGTTGAATTTGAGATGGAAATCTGGTGTGGCAGTAGGTGGTAGAATGAGTGTTTAATTGTGTTAGCCGCTTCCCATTGATTCTCCAGGCCACGGCAGTGGGCCCAGGGGAAATGCTGCATAATGATGGAGTGCATGGGTTATTAAAGAGAGAGGCCGTAGCGTTAGAGATCAATGCTTTTTGACCAAAAACATGACTGCTGGAATATGATATGAGAAGTAAGGAGGAGAGTTTGACAGAAAGATGCTATTGATAAAAGATATCTGTGTCATTTAAGGTTATAGTCTGTTATTTTTCCCCCTGACATTTCTAACAGAAACTACAGACTACAGACATGAATGTTAACAGCTTCAAATGTCACACACAAACATGTTTCTGTGACTGTATCATCTCAGCCATTTGGTGGTTTCAAGAGCTTAATTTATTATTATCCAAGGATTATTTTGGAGAAGTGGGATCCTTTTTGTGGGTGATTTCTGCGGCTGTCAGTTAACTGACAGTAAGCAGAGCATAACGTGATCACAAAGGATGACATGCATGCCCTGTGGCCTAAAATATTCTCTGCGTCAATAAGAAAACCCTGGATTCACTCACTGGAGTAAAAACACTCCACTTAGGCAAGAAGAAATAATAATGAAAAAGACTTAAATAAACCAAATTATATTCTCATGGTTCCTATCGGGGATTTACCAGCCCGTCTGTTGAAGATTTTTTATACTGCTCTTATCTAAATGGTGGCAAAAGGTGAAAAAGTTAGGGAACTAGTGCAGACATTGTGACGGAGAGGGACTTTTAAAAAAATGATGACACTTAACCCCCCCCCAAAAAATCCCAATGAGAGAGAGAGACAAAAAGTCAAACAAAAGGACATATGCAGTAAGCGAGGGCAAAAATCAGACCATCACAGTCATGTTAAGCCATTCCCTGTGACCCCCGTAGACATGTTAGACCACTGACCTGTGTCTTGCCCAGGAGCGTGTATGCCAGCTGTACCTTGGTGTAGTGCGAAACATCAAAGTGCTTACAAGTCTTCGACAGGGCGACATCAAGCTGCTCCTGGAGCCAGAAATAGATGGATGACAAAGGGAAAAATGGGAGGGAAAAAAAAGAGAGGGATTATCAACGTTAAGACCGGGGATTTAGACATAGATGTGCAGATGTATAGCTACCACACGAGGCCAAGGGCAATTGGATGTGGATGTGGGGGTATACGTGTGAGTGTGTGTGTGTGTGTGTAAGTCTTTGACAAAGAGATAAAAAGAGAGGTAAGAAAGTAAATCAAGGTTAGCATAAGTTAGGATGTACAGGGATGTGGAACAACCATGACACAATAAGCCGACCTCAGAGATTAAAGGGCAAAGGCTCTAAGTGATCAAACACCAAGCGTCGCCACCCATTTTCTCACGCCTTACATTTAAAGCTGCACGTGAACATAGCACAATAACTACCGCTGACATATGCTCTATAATCACTTGAGAGGTGGTAACTAGTCAGTAATTATTCTAACTGAGTTCATAATGCTGTGTGCTTTGAGGAGAGACAAACCAAAGTAGGTGGTGCTACTGTAAATTAGCCTCTCACTTGGTCCCTGAAATGTGAAAATGATGGGTAATTTGATGATTAAATCCACAACATGTAGATTTTGAACATGATAATCACTAGTTCCTGCTATTGTAGTTTTCTACAATACTTTCTGTACGCTTTAAATTTAGTATATGCAGTAGGAGAACAAGCTGAAAAACGATCCGGTAGTAAACACAGCTGATAGTGTAGTTTTTTGGTTATCATGACTAATGTTTTATTCAGTGAAAATGCTGCCAACTTGATATGGTGCCCGCTGCCAAATACATCTCGCAGTAATACACACTGTGCAGCAGCAACAAAACCTCACTGATAACACATTCTCTGCATTTCTACTGGGCCTAATCATGCTTAGAGAGCGGAGAGTGGATTTTTATAGAAAAATTGCTTCTCTCGGTTGACTGGCTAGATGCATTTATATAGAGAGACTGGACAATAGAGGATGGTTAGCATGCTACATGGAGTGGTGTGTGTGTGTGTGTGTGTGTAATCGAAGACGTGTTGCAAGAAGAAAACAGATAGAAATCAATAGATATTACACACTAGGCTGACTGCCAGCCAGTGACAACTCTATTGTGTAAAGCATATACACAGTATATGCTGTAGAGTACATGTATATTAACATGAATGCTTTAAGCTGTTAGCATCCTTAAGGTGAAGGTGTTGGATCTGTTTGTGTCTGTCCTTTGTGCAAGTGTTTACCGTTATGATTTTAGAGGATTTCGCTTTGCTTATTCACAAATTCACACTAGCAGGTAAACAAACAAGCACCCCTTCCACGTGGCTACGTATGTGTGCGCACATGCACGCCCGTTTCTTGTGTACAGACACTGTAAGTAATTAATCTACTCAAGCGCAGCGGCAGCAGCGGCGCAGAGAAAATTGCTTTGCATACCATTTATCACACACAAGTATCACGGCAGAGCTAGAGATGAAACAGATATAATTTACCGTGCTTGCACACTGACAATAATGACTTTCTGAACGTGTCAATATTTGGCAGCCCCAGAAAGAGAAAGGCAAACTATCAAAATGTCAAAATGGAGGAGAAATTGCTTTTTTCAGATGAGGGCTTGTGGAAAATTACAAGGTTAGAGCACAATCTTATTCACTGCTAAAAGTCTCTTTGCTGATATCGCTCTCAAATAACGGAATTAGAGATAAAGCAGGAAAGCACGTACCTCTATTTGCTCCAGAGTGTCTTGTAGTTTGGAATTCAGTTCGCTGCAAAGACAAAAGGAGATTGTTAATTCCTCAGTGCTGAAGAAGAATATGGAGTCAACTAAATCACAAACCTGTCAATATCGATTAAGCAACTAATTAATGCCTGTTTAAAAAAATACTATGCAGGATTTTCCTTAAAAAAAATGTACACACTTCCTCTCAATTCCTCTCAATCATCACTTACAACACACTAGAAGTGTGAGGCAGTGTATTTATCCACAGAGACCCTGACTCCTGTCTGTACTCGATACTGTTCGATACAAGCAATAGACGACAATTCCTGTATGGTATACCTTTTTGGGATATTAATGATTTTGTCAGTAAAACATCATGAGTAATTATAAACATGACAAAACTGATGACAAGTACACATCCAAAGTTAGTGGAGTCTGAGTGTATTCCTTAAATCTTCCTTAGGTGATAGAAACAACAACAAGGCACTGTTTATATAAAGATAAAGGTAGCAATAAAAAAATAAAAATAAAAAATTGACAGTCATCTAAAAAAGAGCCACTTCATCATGAAGCTGCAGCCATGTGTCTCACAGTTTCTCGTCTTTCATACAAACAGGGACAATCAGGAGCAAAAGTACAAGTGAGTATTTTGAGAATCTGTGTTTGTTCTGTGGTTCAAGTGTACTTTATTAATTTCTACATTGGAATCCACAGTAAAAATGTTGCCTGTGTGTGTGTGTCTATGCATGTACCAGACTATCATGGATACAAGACGCCTACGCATCCGTGAGCGTGCTCAGCGTTTGCCTCATCCTGGGAAATGCTTTCAACTCGAAAGCTGCGAAGTAGCAGCAGAAATCACGACTATTTTTGCCCATCCCAAGACACCAAATTCAATTCCCGTGTGACTCCCCCTGCACCGCGCCCATTCATAACATCCTCTGTTCCGCTGTTTTTCTGCCTCTGTCCCTGCTTTGCTTGGGGTCTTTTTCAGGTCAGCCCGCACTTATGTTGTGCCTTGTGATTCCGCAGACGCCCAAGGGAGAGAGTGTCCTTAACAAATTGCTAATTAAGCACCTTAGACTCAGTTGGGTATCGAGGGAGGGGAGTGAGGAGGAGGAAGCAGAGAAACCGATGGCAGGCTGCAGATTGAGTCCCACGGGTCGTGCACATAACAGGTAACAAAATGAGCGGGCCATTTCAACACTTGATGCACTGTAAGCCTTTTTTATCTGCCTGTGTGTGCGAGATAAATATTATGGATGAGTGACGGACAGGAATCTACACCAACTGGACACCGACAGTTAACAAATGTTCCAGAAAAGTACAGAGAAACTGATGGAGACTGACAGAGACTCAAATAATGGCCAGTAAGCACGATGTAGAGAGATGGACAGATGAGCTAAGCAACCAAAATGCTGACATCAGAGTGACAGCTTACAAGAAGCTACACTATCAGCGTGTGAACTAAGCTGACAAGCATGACTGAGAACTTCCCATCAAAGATTGTGACAAAGCAGATGCCAACGAAGTGCGAAAGTGACTGTAACTGAATCCCATGGGTTGGTACGCACCACAGCAATGATAGCACTAGACATTCTCAGCTACAAGCTCAGCGAGGCAAGTCATAGCCAGTATCCTAACACCACAAGGAAACCCCAACTGGAAGCCAAGATAAAGAAAACACGAGAGTAAGTAAGCAGGCTCAACTACACAAGGGTGAACGGATCAATGTCAGGTCTTGGCTGCTGAAGAAATGCATCTGAATTGTCTATATGCGAGGCCCCGGAGAGTGCTAAACAAAGGCTTTCAGCTCTGGCAGCCACACTAAGTAGATACACCAGAGGAGCAGAGGCCAACAGGATAAATGCCCTGTTCATCACTGAACTTTCTTTTGTACTCCCACGCTGCAGTGTGGTCGACTAACAGAAGCTAAACAACAAACTGAACAGCACTGAAGAAGCAGATGAGAGAAAAAGTATCCTGCAAGTGCTCAGGGGACAACAGGCCTGAGAGTGAGGTGTAACACTGCAATTTCCCAAAAGAAGAACCAGTCACGATCACAGCACTGCAGACATTCCAACACTGGCTGACAACCAGTAAGAACTAGGCAGCAACAGCGCCTAACATGACCGGTATCTACTGGTTAAAAGTTCAGTATGCAACGCTGGAAAAAGATAGTTGATTTCTGCATCTTACACCTGGGTCATCAAATACCAGTGACCTTGGGTTAGTAGTTGGACCAAACCACCAAGCCAGAGGTATTGGACATTGTGGAAATAAGGCTGCATCAGCATTTGACAAGCTGGGAATGAGACTCAACAATCAACTATCTTCCTCCAGAAGTATATCCGATTATGAGCTTTCTTGCCGAGAGTTAGATGAGAAGATTGATACCACCCTCAGGTCTGTCAATGCAAAGCTGGAGCCAGCGGGCATTAACTTAGCTTAGCACACTTAAAACAGGGGGAAACTGCTAGCCTGGCTCTGCCTAAAGTTCAAAATTAACCCTTCCAGCACCTCTAAGCTCATCAATTGATACGTTATGTCTTGCTGTGTAAGCCGAAGAAAAGCCAGGCTAAGGCAGTGACGTCCTCACTGTCCTAGTAATTTCCAATAGTGACAAGCAATATTTATGTGCTTTACTAAATTTACACAAGCACTACGAGTGGTCAGGAGCAGGAGTAGATTTTGTTAGTAGCTACGAAAAGTTCGGAGCTACTAAAATATTGATGAATGCAGACATGCACGTAAATTTCCGTCTGTGAACAGTTTGCACACAAATTCCTTCTGCTCACGTTTCATGAATGAGACCCACAGCGGTCACATCAGCGGCATGTCAAGGGACTATATTCAACTTATCTTGCATTGTAACATGCATTATGACAACTTATTTTCAATCCGACACAAGCCTCTCCAGCTCTCCTGGTATTGTGTCCATTCCATCATTATATTGCTTAATTACACTGTCCAGTGAGTGTTCATGTGCGTGCAGATGCAGCTCCTCCCCTCATACTGGCACCCCTCCACCATCAGACAGAATGCATAAATAACAGATGAGAAGAGGAACCTAACTAACAATCTGTTATCTGCAGGGAACACAAGGACTGAAAGAGAGTTAAGTGAAATGCGCTGAAACACCTCTATGTTTTTATGATCTAGTCTCATAGGTGTGCAATAAAGTTCAAAAGGCCTTCCTGTTATTCCGGAGTCCTGCAGGATGCTTGGATTTTGCAAGAATGACGTTTTTGCTGTCACCATGTTCGCTAGTTTTACCAGGCAGGCAGAGAGGCAACAAGGTGGCAGGGGAAGGGCTTCAAAGAGTGAAACATAGTGAGGAGGGATCACAGCCATAATTAGGCAGAGGAGGTTAGAGGTAAAAGACTCAAGAAGACCAGAACAATGTGCACTGATAGATTTATTCAGGTGCAAGATTTGATGTAATGAGATATGTAGAGTTATGGCTCTTTCTCCACAGTTACATGGGCCACTGCATGAAAAGTGGGCAACATGATGCCGGCTAATGAGGCACAATATCATAACTATAAGACTCCCATATCCATGTTGTATTTGTTTATTTGTCTTGCTTGTTTTTTTTAGACTGGAGTCTGTGTTTAACTTGGTCAGAGTCCAGAAAAGTGGAGTGGGTTTCACATGACAACAGGTGTCTGTTGAAAATATTAAGCTCAATAGAACAGGAATATTTACGCTTATTTCTTACAGCAGATATGCAACAATCTCTTACAATACTTAAGGTTTTAATATGCTACCCTGAGAAAATAATAATCTGTGATTAGTCTCTCTGTTTCCTGACTACTCAGTCCAAGAGCTTACATGAACATCCAATTAAACCCAAACACGTGGGAAGCAGATAATGACTAAAACAGTTTTGCTGGAGACATTGCTGTCGCCCAACGTAATTGGTGCTCATCATGAAAATGACTGTGCCTGCAAAATAACAAAATAAAAATGTTAAGCATCTTCTTTCTTCCAAGCACACAAGCGGCAATGAAAAAAAAGTGATGTTAATGTCAAATAAAAAAAACAGGCTAATGCACTGAGGTTCAGCTGATTTTTTCTGTGTGAAACCAAACCTGTCAGAATGGGAAAGGAACAAAACAAAACAAACTGTCGTCCGGACCAATGTGACTGACCCGACTTTGAATAAGTCTCAAGATTCTGCTGTTGTTTTGAGTGCTGGGAGGCTTTTATGATCTCTAAAGCGCTGTAAGTAAACAGCTCATAAACACTGAGATCTTTTTAAAAATCTGCGCTGGTGCACTACCACTACCATCTCTTTAGTGGAGCAATGGCATCCTGAGCAGAGAGAATAAAGCCACGCTACCTGTGTTTGTGTGTTGTAATCTGAGCTTCTGTCAGTTTGGCCACGTGTACTTGTAGTGCAAGTATGTGTATCCCACTAGTTAGCTAATCGCCACTGCTCTGCACTGCACTCATACAGGATTACCGCTGATATTGGGACAGCATCACCACAGAAGTGAGCACCCACCCTCTGACTTCACCTGTCAGCACAGTTCACGTTATTAGCACCGTACACTGCTAGCCAGCTCAGCCACCTCCATGTTGAGAGCCGTGTGTAGACAACCTCTGAAACAGAGACACTCTGTCTTTAAATCTCTAAAAAACCTGATTTTGTGGAACAAAACTGAGATTATGGGCCTGTCCCAATGCCAACTCTTCCCCTAAAAATACCCACTTGCACTTGGTTGTGCACATTCACGTTTAGGCTAGTGGTGTCCCAAAACAGAACTGAGGTACTGGAAGTGGTTTCCAACACTTAAAACCCGCCCTAGATTTCAAGGGAGCCCCGACCCACACTTTCAACTAAGTGGAAGATGAAATTTCCCAGAACACCTTGCGAAGTCAGCAACTTCGGCAAGTTTTGGAAAACAATTTGTTACTGTTCGATCATAGGTGTGTACAGAGTTAAAACAACATCAAAAATAAAAACAGAATAGATGTAAAAAACAACGATAAATAATCAGAGCAAACATTAAAATAGCAATTTAAGAAAAAAGAAGAATATCATCGTGCTCAGGCTGAATGATACACCAGGTGGAAGACAAAGGTTTTTAGGGAGGATTTAAATTTAAGGGGTAGAAATGGGATTGTCATTTTCATTGACAACACTAGTCATGTACTGTATTTTGTGGAGGTGAAGGTTGAGAGCTGCTAAACGATAGGCTAACATGCATTCATATTATGAATTTTATGTTTTGCAGAAAATCTCCCAAGATGCTCTTAAACCATGTATGGAGAGAAAACAATTGCACATATATATTCTGTATCATAATTTCTTACTATCATATTGTACAAAAGCTTCTCTTCCAAAGCTTCTCTTATTTCTGTGAGATTCACAAGACTATAGAAATGCTAAAGAAAACCTGACATCTTTGTTTTTCTGAGGCCACAGCAGAGTTCACAGTTTATGAACACTGTGCTGACATGTGCGGGTCTAAAGCCTGATGAAAATGGACCGAGATGGAGCATGAGGCTGTGTAAGTGCCTTCTTGGGGAAACAATATTGACTTTTAAAGGGTTAGGGACAGAGGACAAAGGAAGGGCAGACATGGAACAAAGCCTTCATGTAGGGCATTCAGCAGCGCATGGAAAAGCATGGCTACGAGGTTAAATCAAAGTGCAGCAGACCAGCAACTAGCTGCTTAGGGGACGGCAACGCTGCAGTTAAGGCTCCTGGAATTTTGGGCAGAGAGCCAAAGTGGAATGTGCATGCTAACGTAAAGTGTGACAGATGTGTCATCAATGCACCGTTGTTCAAAACTACTACATTCAGGAGGCGGTATTAGCATATTGCGGAGGAAAGCAAAGGTGAGAGGGCAATTGGATTTCTGTCTGGCTGCCATAGACACGTCTGATGACCCCTTCGGACCGTGTGTGAATACAATGATGGTAATAAAAAAAGTAAGTGCTTCTCTTTATGATGATCACAATCAGATTCCCTCACCGACAATGGGTGGTATCATTAGTGAAAAAACTGCTCTGCACATCAGAATCCCAGCACATTCAGGGAGAATTAACACGGACACACACCGCTATAAATGGTAAACTGATGACACTGTGCGAACAAAAGTGATATCGACAACAAGTGTGCAGCATGATACCATATTGATCACCATTTCTCAACGGTCATTCTGTCGCCAGCCAGGTGAAGCTTTTAAATGTAAAGCTGCAGGTGCGCAGTGTCGTTTCAAAGGCCTGACTCTTCCAGAGAAACTGTGCCATTACACGGAGCTCTGCTGACATGGGGCTCACCATTTTGTGACGCCAGTGCTCGCTCCACAAATAGACTTGACGCACACTCTGCTGCACATGGCATAAAAGCAAAAATTACAGCTGGAACACCTAGTATTTGTGTTGCACTGGCAAATGTTGGGAGCAGCTAAAGACCTTCCCACACACACCTCTGCACCAAATACTCTGTCCGAGTCTGTCCGTGGCATTGCAGGAAGAGGGATGAAGCCAGCAATAACGTGAATCCTTGATCAATAAATGATCGATGAAGAAAAAGGGGCACTGTGGCACCCACCTCCTGACACAAATTGAGCACAATTACACAGAATATCAAAGGGATGGAGACGATTGCAAAACTTGCATTGATGCACATACACACAGAATCTTCAATATACCCTATAATTTGAAAACCCACTCTTATCTTACATAGGGAGAGAAGGAGTGGCAACAGACGGTTAAAAACTAATCCTTGTGTACTCCTGAGCGTTCACACGGTTCTGTCTAAGCATCTGTATGGCATGACTACCTTTCAATCCAACAACTACTTTAAAAGTTAGAAGTTTCCCAACAGGAAATAAGTGATCAGAAAATGTTCATCCACCCATAGAAAATGAAGTCCATGCTGCTCGTATATGGATACAATCAAATATCATTCTGTCAATGTGCTCAAACTGTACCTGATGCAGCTGTAGTGTTTGAAGGTGCTGGCAGCCTTCTGACATTCCAGACAGAGCTGGATTGCACCTGGATAGTCTTCCTCCTAAATGCACAGACAGGTAAAGTCATTTAATGTACGTTTCACGTACAATAAACAGTACTGTATAGTCTGCAAACAAATTATAAATACCAAAAATATCAACAGTAAATTCTGGATTATGACGGCGACACGTGTGATTTCTTCTGTGCACCAGATTTGTTTGATCTCCTTAAAAATGATTGATGCAGCAAATACTGTGTGGATAACGGATTGGATTACATTCAGTGGTAGTCAAATCCATTCCATGTGCTACAGCTGACCTTCACAACAGATCGGCATTTGTGGGACTGTCTCGTGTTTGTGTGGGTTTGGCTTTCAATGCAGAATCCCTGCTGATGTTTGACCTTTCAAGTCGATTACAAACATATCTTTGCCTGTGTGTGTGTGTGTGTGTGTGTGTGTGTGTGTGTGTGTGTGTGTGTGTGTGTGTGTGTGTGTGTGTGTGTGTGTGTGTAGAAGGGTTGAAAATACCTCAAGCATCTCGCTGAGTCTTACATCTGTTCTTTGCTATGAGGGTAAGAATGACGAGAGGAAGACATGAATACAGCATAAAATCATCAACAGGCCATTACACTGGTGATCAAAGCAAATAAGCAAAGAATTGAAACAGAGCATGTTCCATTAACTTACATATTTAAATCATGTGCAGATGCAATGAGCATTGTGTAGACTACAGTAATTCATTTCCCAAAAGTCACACAGTGTGTTTGTAATGGTTTATAACAGATGGCTGCCTTGGTGTTGCACATTGTTTTGTCTTGTTTTGACGCCACACATTACAATGACGTCTTCACATCTGCCTTTGTGTGTTACATTAACACACATATTTTTGGACTTCTGTCATTGTACACTGCACATTCTTTTATTGTTTATGCTGTGCATATTTTTAAACAGTATTTTTAAAACATTTTCAGCAAACAGCGATTTTAGTGATGTCATTTTTTCCTCTCTAAACATACTGCTACCAGATGCACTTTCTCACTGTCTCCTAATGTTGATATTTACTGCAGTCATTCTGCTGTTCTTTGCTACGAACCAAAAAAAGGAGAGTTGTCATTTTACAGCCTTGTCCTACTAAATAATTGAAATTTTATGCCTGTAATGTCAATTTTTGCCTGTGGTATTATAAAAGGTATCAAATACCGATATGTTTCAAAGTGTTTTATCAAAGTTAGAAATTCAAGCATCATGATAACACGATACCGTTCACATCTTAACCAAAACTGGCACCTGGTTTTGGTACTGGCACCCAAAGGTACCTTTTTTCGCTACTTTATTTTCTCTGTAATAAATCAAATGTAACTTCTGAACAAGCTGCAGGGGTGACGTAGCAGACTAAAAAGCAATTCTGCTCCTCTGCTCTTTTCTCATCACACATAGAGCTTATCTTCTGTCTCTTCTGATTCTGATTCTGGGTATTTCAGACAGAAACAGCTCAGGGTAAAGTCTTACAGTAGGAAGGTCAGATTTCGAATGTGAGCCAAAATAACACTGACAAGAAAATCAAAAACTTCCCTCATGACTACAGTTAAAATACATAATGTTGCAGGTTAGAAATATGTATTACATCAGCCATAAGTGTAAAAACATAGTATAGAAATGTGAGTACAGAAAGGTGTGTTAATTATAACACCAAGACCATGGCCAAGACAGTTACACAGGAGATTCAAAGGACAGCTTGTAGGCAGCTGTCTGAGTGTTATGCAGCTTTTATTATATTAAAGAGGCAGCACACTAGATGCTGGAAAAATCTGTGTAGGGCATGGAGGTCATGCTGATACAGGTACTGATTTAGTTTTGTAAACCAAATCACAACATGAATCCATGCAGCACCCAATAAAAAGCACAGTCACTTTGGACTGACAGAGGTCAGGGGTCAACTGTGAACCAGACTGGTATTTGTCAGGGTGTTAGGACGAAAAATGTTGTTGTTAACTATGTGTGTAAACTTCACCAGCGTCTTGATGGTCCTCAGTGACTTCAGCAGGCCTGTCAGCAGCTGTCGACGCCTCTGATTGGCCAACAGACCCAAGCTGGCTTCTGTGAATCCTTCCTTTGCCACGCTTAGTTGCCTTCACAAAACATCACGGTACAGAGTGAATACACCATCATCACAGATTAATGCTACTGTTACTTAGCTGGAAATAAACATGACAATAGCTGTAATATGTTACACCAGAAGCCTATTTTACTGAAACTTGCCTATTTACTGTTACCACCCAACTTGTAGGAGCACTAAAACATTTCTTATCACCCACAATAGCATAATAAATAGCCTATTGAAGACAGAAATAACATACTGTGCAGAGTATCATGTATTGGGGCATGTTTTAGATTCCTTTTTTATTTCAAGGGCAAACAAGACAAAATCATTTGTCATTTGTGACCATATTAACAGACTGAGACTATTTGAAGGGAAGGAACGTTATCATGGCTATGAGGAAGGCACTTAGTATGCAGATGTAGTTTGAATGGGCTATTTCAGCAGCTTCTTCATTTAGTGAATAGACGGTACGTGATGGAACACCATTACCTCCTTGCATTAGTGCAAATGACCGCTGCCAGCTGCAGGTTGGTCTGTAACGCCGTCACTCGCTCCAGTTCCTGTGAATGACAAAGTCAGTGGTAATAATTACTGATTATTATTATTAAAATACAGTTATCTCTAAACACTAGAACATTTTGAAGTTAATGTTTCAGATCCCGAGGAATTATTTACTGCTGAAGTTTCCATCTAGTGCTTAGAAAGCCGTATGATAATGCCGAGGGCTTGTAAAATCTCTGGGACACAAAGATATTGTTGGGTTGGTTAATTTATGGTGTCGTCAGTGAAATATGCCTGTAATAATAATGCCATTTACCCAGCAAA
Source organism: Epinephelus awoara (assembly GCA_035609425.1). NCBI lineage: Eukaryota > Metazoa > Chordata > Actinopteri > Perciformes > Serranidae > Epinephelus > Epinephelus awoara. The sequence continues at coordinate 12,115,407 of CM069310.1, read as the reverse complement.
TCACTTCCCCCACTAAGTACTTTACAGACATGAACAACAATGCAACAGCAAGATGCATCCTGCTGTGAGCGTTTTATGAAGACAGATATTATAGATGATGTCATTATAGTAAGGCATGCATCATCGGTGCAAATAACACACAGAAGAAACAGAAAAGCTTCCTTTCTTCTGAGCTTTGACATTTGGAAAAAGGATCAATGAGCACTCTGCTCTGAGAGTTCAGTTATTATGCCACTTCAGGAACCTCCGTGGAGCACAAACACTCCCTCAGCCAAGAGCAGGACCCAGGGACAAGTCGCGTCGCTGTTATATTTTTGACTTTTTCTCTCCCCCTCTTGGTTCTTATTTTCCTGATCTGCCAGATGCCATGCCTGAGGTGGGAGATGGTTATTCTTTGATCTTGTTTTGTAGTGCAGCATCATCCCTACGCAAAAGAAGTCCAGTGTTCACAAACATCCTCATAACACTGTCAGAAATGCAACCTCTTACCAACAGAATACAGTCTGGGGGAAATTAATTGTAAAACAGTAATTAAATAAACAACAACAGAATCAAAGTGGCGCTTCAGCTGTGGATACAAGATCAATGATTCCAGTCAAAGCAATCTGGCCTCATGATCTTGGGCGTTGACAAAGACCTTGACAAGTCCTCAGAACAGTTTTACAAGGGTTGATTCAGTAACTGGGGTTTTTCTCTGTGGGGACACATATTGTGCTACTCTTAGGCTTAAAAATCACGATCTATAACACTGGGAACAGAGTTGGTTTCATGAAAATGTTTAACAAAGCTAGAACTTCATTGGCAGAAGCATCAATCAGCTGTTTATAGCTTAATTTACTTTTTGATTATAGTTTATCATTATGCTATCACAAACCCTGAGGCATACAAACACTCTCCTGTTTGTACGCTAAATATGAAGCTACAGTTAGCAGCTTGTTAGCTTAGCTTAGCTTAGCATACAGACTGGAAAAAGGGAAACAGCCTGGTTCTGTCCGAAGGTAACAAAATCCACCTGCCAGCACCTCTAACTTCACTTCACTAACTTCACTAACTTCATCTTATATCTCATTTTTTAAAATCCTGACAAAAACCAAACCCCATTAAACCACAAAGTCATTTTAACACTGTGCTTTCACAGTTCGTGCACTTGCAACAAGTGAAAAGAGCCAGGACAGCTGTATCCCTGTTTCCAACATTCATGCTAAACTAAGCTAAGCTAACCAGCTGCTGGCGGTAGCTTCACTTTAAGCACAACATACACATTTATGAGAGTGGTATCAATACTTTTCTCAGAGGATCTTTTCAGATAGGGAGATCTTCAATCCTGTCAAGACAGCAAAGGCAAGTGTGGACTATAGATTGTATATAGACATGGACAACGTGTCAGCTTCCCAAAAGTGAGGCCAGAACATCTCAATCACCTTCCGGTGGTTGGCTGCAGTATAGGTCATAAACCCCGCCCCCACCTCATTAGCAGTTGGGACATGAGCCAAACTAAAGGATCAAAGAACACGCCAAACAAATTTTTCCCAAAGATATTTTCTGTAATTTTAGGTAGTTCTCACGCTAATGTATGTTCAAGTGTTCGTTTTCTAATAAGTTGGATTATTTGATGCTATAAAAAGGGGGTTTGACGCCATTGACAACTGTGTGAGCCAATCGGTGGCTATGCTCGCAACTGGTCGGACGGGTGTATGGACGGAAACTTGACACAGCAGAGATCGCTACTGCACAGATTCTGGCTCCAAATGACGTCAACAGTGCAAGATGGCAGTGGCCATATCTATAATATTTTTGGCTTCATTTTTGAACAGTGGGTGGAAGTGGAGATGCGTCATCCATCTTTATATACAGTCATTGGTCTGGACATAATCTAACCCTCACATTGATGCTTTTGCAAATTAAATACTACCCAGACAACTGAGAGCAACAACTGTCCATAAATACTTCACATGGGCAGAACACAGTTGCCTTTCTTAAATAAGCTCATATGCACTGGTTAGAGGGGTTAATTAATACATGAAGGTACCATGGTGGCCTCTGTACACTCAAACACACATTAAAATGTGTCCTCAGAAAATGCCCTTGGGGCTGGCTGGGACTGGGCTGACTCACCAGGTCTAGCTAAGAAATAATTCAGTGGCTGAATCCAGCTGATTCACACACTGGGAGCAGTGTTGCAATATCTTTATCACCCACTCTGCTATAACTGTAAAACTCTACTATGTCTAAACACAGCAATAGTATGAAATTCACTAAACAGTTCACAGTAAAGGTGACCAAGCTGCACAGGCATCATTCTCACAGCAAAATCCCAAACTCCTGACTTCTTCAATACCTATCAATCAGTGATCTACATTATCAAAGCAAAGCACTGATTGTTTCATTCAAATAAACAGTCAATAACACTCTGTAGTTACAAAAGAATGGCACTCAGAGTCAAATTTGGTCAAGTATGGGGTCATCTCCTTACTGTGTCCAACAGGAACTATTCTTTCGCTTCACCAAACAAACACACGCACGGTCTGGCTCTCACTCTTTGCCCCTTGTTATGCCACCGACTATCAATACACAGGTAAAACAGACACAGCAGTTGTGCAAACACTCAGACCATGATGTAATATAGAAACACTCACGCATTCGGTTATGCTCGCATATCCACACAGGAAGAGACCTAACAGCCTGAATACACACATTCAGCTTCAAACACTCAGACAAACGCGCTGAACATGCTGAGTGCTCAGTATGTAGCCTGAGGCTCCAATTTGTTGTTATACCACCGCTCTGAGCCGTCTATCCTGTCTATTAGCTACAGTTAACCTGACAGACGGAGGGCTAAATCAGCTTGTGGAACTGTGTACCTGTAACTGCACACAGTGGTGGACTCTGGCAACTGTTCAATTCGTTTTTACTCGATAAAAGAGGTTAAAGAGCTGGTATGCGCAACTGGGATGACCTTAAAAAGCAATGTGCAGGATAAAACTTCAAAGAAAAAGAGAGACTGGATTTTATTATATAACAACACACAAAAAGCATGTGTACAGTGCATCTATATGTACTGTACACATACAAGAAAGGTGAGCCGACTCCACCATAATGAAAATATACAACCGAACTCCTACGATGTCCACAAACACAGGCGCTGGTGTGGGAAGTGAAGGTCAAAGAGGAGGAGATCTTTAGTCACAAGGGAGGTTTTATTCCAGGGTTCTTTATTCATATATTCATAAGAGGTCCTGCCCAGGACCCTTTGAGACATTGACTACGCACTGGCTCCCTGTTGCCCATTCTGCCTTTACATTCTAATGATGCTGCTGTTTGGGCCCTGCCCTTATCATTTATTTGCATTGAAGTGAACGAAAAACAAAGTTAAATTACATCTAGGGCATACAAGAGCAATGACTCACAGCTGGAGTTAAAGGAATACTTCATAAACACAAAATGACCATTTGAATATCAGTTGCTCATACTGTTACCTTTAATTTGTGAATAAACTTTGTTGTTTTTGAATGCCTCCGCGGTAAGCCAAGGCTCCAAAAACGGCGGACATTCTTGATTAACTGAAGTCACGGAGATCCGGAAAATGCTCATGCATTCCACTGAGCAGAGTTCAAACACACGCGTTTGCCCAGGCGCACACTCATCCATGAGTAAGACTAATTATGCGGAAGTGTCTTTAATGTAAGGTTTCAGTGAAAATGCATGTGTTCGGGAAGTACTGAGCATACGACTGGATAAATAACATTGGATTATACTGCATGAGTTGTCTGAGAGTTTTTAAAAGGATTTAGTTTGCTGTTAAAAAATGCAAGAAATTCAAATTCATCAAAACAACGTACCAAAGTATGAGTAACTGTAGTTATTCCTTTACATTTTTGTCTCCACATTCCCACACTATTACTTCAAAGGTATGTGACCATACCCTCACACCTCCACACATTTTTACAACCCTCTGACCCCGATGTAATTGTCAGGTACGACCACCAAATTACTAATCTCTTTCAAAAGAGGCAACTAGGAAACACAAAGAAAGGTAACAGCAGTAACAGTAATGAATTATGTTTCCAGTGGCCAATAATTGAATTCCTGTCCAAGTCCCTTTCCTATGGTATTGAGTGACCTCGTCAGGGCTACCTGGTGCAAATCCATCACAACATTCACAACATAGACTCACTGAAGGCAATCTTTCTTTCCTGAGAAGTCGACGGGTCATGCAGTTGGCCACTCTATTCTAACCATAGACTGTATATAAAGATGGACGGCTTGACAGCTACCTTAAAGAGAAGCCATTACATCTTTATCGCCCCCTGCTGGCTGGCTGCAGTTTAGGTCATGAGCCCCACCTCCTACTTGACAGCAATTAGGACATGGGTCAAACTAACAGATCAAAGTACGCATCAGATAAACTTCTCCAAAGGTTTTCTGATATGGTTGGTTTTATTTTGTTATTTGATGCGATAAAAAGGGGGTGTGACAACATGATTGACAACTGTGATTGGCTGATACTGCAGCATCACTCCCCCAATGACTAGTGCACAGACTCTGGCTCCAAATGAAGTCACCAGAGCATGATGGCAGTGCCCGCATCCAGGACTTTTGGCTTCATTTTTGTACAGTGGGAGGAAGTGGAGATGCATCGTCCATCTTTATAAACACTATGATTCTAACCTGTTTCTTTTTACTTGGAGAAATAAGAGAGGGCAGTTTTTTTAAATCGGCACACTCCTTGTTTTATTGATCCAGCAGGTTAACAGAATCTCGCCTTGAACTGATGAGAAATAATGTTACATCTGTCAACTTCAGAATACCAAATTCAAATGTACAGCACAGGTACAGTACAGCACCTGAAGAATATACAGCTTTAATTAGTAATCAACAGTTATAACTGAATCAATGAAAATGGCTCTGGCCTCCTTGTAACCCTCCACAGAGGAAAGCCCAAGCACAATTTCAACCCCTTTCGAGTGCATCGCTTGGGAGCAGCAACAGTGATCAGACACAGGCCGCAGCAGAAGAAAGATTAGTCACTACATAGCTATGACTCACATCAGACACTTTGCGGGCCATCATTTCAGGCGCTGAGGCATGAGTGTGTGTGTTTGCACGATTTATGTGTCCACCAATGTGTTATACACAGTGAACAAGCACTGGGGAGAAGTGGCTTTGTGCCCTGTGGCTGTGTTTCTGCAGAAGTGTGCATTTCTGTGTACATGTTTGATAAAATATCACACTGAGGAGATAAGAGGCCTTGGGAGAGAAAAAATGGTGGCGAAAATAGTCAGAGGAAAAGCGATGAAACCTCTTATAAAAGGAGGCACAAAGAACAGAAGATGTTGGGTTTAGTAAAGTATTACTGCTTGGAAATAATGTGGTGAAACCCAGTGTTCCTTTTCGTGACATTAATGCAGTGAATGTATAAACTGAAGTGCTCTATGAACTCCAGAGGGTATTCGTAGACCAAGTGAAAGAGGTCTGAGACGGGTCAATGGAAATGCCCCCGAAATCCCTGGCAACTTCCGCTAATAAGCCCTGCAGTCATCTTGCCTCTGCAGAGTCTCATGGAGGGTCACAGAAATAATGATCAATTTGCTATTCATAGACTGACCTTCACAAGGCTTAACAATGATGGTAATTTCACTGCAACTTCACGACACGCCAGATTTGTTAGAGCTGTCAGTCATCTGCTGTGCCTTGCTGGGATCAAAGCTTCACTGACTAAACACAAATTCTATCAAACTTCAAAAGTGATATGTCTGATGGGACTGGTGAAGTTTGATTGCTTGATTAAATAAATCAAAAGACCAACTCCTCCAATTAATCCAAGACACACACTCACACACAAATATACACATTTAGGCTAACACAAATATTTGATCTCCCGGTACAACACTTTTATTCTTAAGTCCACTTGCAAAGCCACAAATCACATTCAATGTACACAGACATGTACACAATGCTGGCCTCTGCTGCTGCTGCACCAGCGTCTGTATAGAGTTGATAACTAAGATAAACAGGACGAAGATTGCATCTGTTCACTACCCTCAAATGAATCAGATGAATAAAACCAGATACAAAAATCATTCTGACTCATCATTATAGCAAACGTGGTCTCCTATAATTTCTCGTCTCTACTGGCTGGGACCAAAAATAGACTAAATATCTTCTTACTTGATTCAAAGAAATCCTCTCTCTCTCTCTCTCTCTCTCTCTCTCTCACACACACACACACACACACACACACAGGTTCATTTCAGTTCACTGCAACTTCACCAGGCGATCAAAAGAAGGGATTTCATGGACTTAGTTTAAATTCACATCCTGACTATGTTCAGAATCAAAAACGTAGATTATTGCCCCCTTTTTCTTATCCATGGATGGAGTAAGATTTCCTATTGCCATGGTTACAGAAATTCTACGTTATCTCGTTGGCTGCTGACAGCTGGAACAGGAACACATCCACTGACACCCTGATACCATCAAAATAACCTGACGTCCACTCATAACAAGTAGAAGAGATCAACAGAAAAGACGCCAATCCCAAAAAACGAACAAAAAAAACGCCAAATATAACTGACTGTTCTTTAAGATGAGCGGCCGGGCCATGGTTGTTTCATGTGGTCGTGAGATGACACTGGAAGCTTACCTTGACATAAGAGGGCTGTTTCTCCAGAATGAGATCGGCGACCTTTTTAGAAACCTACAGAGGGGTAGAGAAAGAGAGAGAGAAGGGGAAAAAAGATCAGAATAGGAACATTTTTGTGTGAAAGGACATTTTGATGTTCTACCCAAATGTCACCCCACAGAAACAGTTCGGGCAGCACAATCTTGCTGTCAAGGATGGAGCCAGAATTACAATCACTGTTGTCTGTATCTAAAGCGCAGTATAACCAAAGCCTTTTAAAAGAGAGTCTTCCTTTCTCTGTTTCATTTCATTCAATGTCTCTCCCAATAGCATTACTCATGCTTCTTTGAGAGACGTCTCTGTTCTCTCTTTTCCCATTGTTCTCTAATGTTCTCTTGCCTTCTTTTGTGCCTTTAACCAATCTGACTGACATCTGAAGTGAAACTGTGATTATCTAAAGCTAACACTGAAGGACCCTACAAACAAGGTCTTATAGATTGGAGTGGGAGCTCTAGTTAACTCTTACTGCCGACTTTCAGCATATTAAAGCATTGTAAGCTGTAGTCCCATACAACCATTGATATGTTGTGTCATTAGACATTTCCTGCCTGGTAGAGCTGCGTATTGTTTGAAAAAAATGAAGATACCAGTACCCTGAAAGTGATATCGATAAAAATACTTCAGTTGATACCTTTTTTTTCTACTTCGTTTGATACCCATCATGTGACTGAAATTATTCAGTTGCGTAAAATGCCATCAGGCACTACAGGCATGTAGTATAACCTTACTTTCAAACATTTTGGTTGCATCTCAGTGCGCTGAACAGCCTACTTTGGCAAATACATCACGCTCTTCTTCACCACACCACGCACACTGTATGGGTTGTGGCTGCTGCAATAGTGATTGGCTGCAAGCAAAACCCAGCAAATCCTCTATTTTGTTTTTCAGACCTTGTTACAAAAAGGATTGACTGCACGTATGGTTTCACTGGAGAGAAGTTTTGACACTAGTTGGTACTCCCCCCCACTTTGTAAGGCAGGTTTCTGAAATGAATTTGTAGTCTCAAAATCCAAGCGAAATTATCCCTGATGGCATCATTGTGACATCATCAGGGTCATTTTTCTTAAACTGGTGAGGTGCTGCTTCAAAACAATGTCCCAACAGTCACAGGGAGAGATATCTTGTGTTCATGTCTGTTCAGTAAGTGCTAATTTCTGTAACTCATGGGCCGTGTCAATTACGAAAAAAAACAATTGATTTTAACATCAAAGTGAAGGGTGAATGAAGCTCAAATGTTTCAAAAATTAATACAAATACATGAGCTGGGAATCAATGTGCTGCTTGTTATGATGACAAAAGGAAAAACACTTGTCCAATGGATGTAACCAATCATCTTTTTCCCCACTCAGTGAGTTTATTACAATAGTGAGAAGGTGTTCATATCTGCTAGTATGCAATAGACCAGGTTAGAGGAGGGGATGACTTTACAAGATGGTCGCCGACTAGAGACCTTCACAGACAGAGACAGAGCGCAGCACGTCATACTGTGAAAACCATGTCCACCAGACGGGAAACCAATCTGTGCCGCAACACGGAACCAAGGACGGAAACACTGACAAAATGCCTTTAGCTAGCTGAGAACATCAGATTTCAGCATGACAAGGGATTATTTTAGCACCCCAAGTCCACCAAAGAGAAAAATGTTGACGAACTCAATATTGTCAATCTCAGTGTCGCTTCTCCTTACCTTGCTTTTCTTGGAGAAATTATCCCATTGTGTGGCCAGAAGTGAAATACTATGATATTTACAAGTGAAACTGTTCATGCCACAGGGTTCCAGTGTCTGCGTCTTTTACCATTCAAATGCATAGATAAGATGGTCACAGAGAAGAATATATTCAGTACTTTTCAGAAGAAGTGTAAGAAATCAGATGAGGAAATGGCGAACAAAAAAACAATGCAAATTTGTGTTAAAAAAGCTCAAGACAGACATTCAGAGCTGCCCTCAAAATTAGGCCATAATGCCAACTTCTGGCAACCCACTGACTAGAACAAACCTATTTAACAGGAGTGAAAGAGTCTTAATACGTAATGAAAACCCATGAGTAACCAAAACCTCCCACCTGAGCCACAAGGCCAACAACATTAACTCTCAGCTCTTCCTCACATTTACAAATGGAGGCTAATTGTTCACAGACTGGGTTGCAAAGCAGTGACGGAGTGCATGCAACATTTAACAGATGGGTGTAAATGTTGCCCAAAACAAGTGACTGGCAACGAACGATCATCAACATAGACCCACAGTAAGACAATGAATGTAATTTTTCTCATTGGGGATACTGACATGCCATGAGGGAGTAAAAAATGAGGGAAGTCATGGGAGAAGACAGATGCCTTATGCAGACTACACTCCTCAGCTCATACACGTCGTCTATTAGAGTGAAAAAGCTAACGAACACAAGCATTGATAACACAGATTATACATGTTTGGACAGTTTGCTCATTAGCAGGAAGGCTGTAGATATTTGTTAGGCTTTAATAAATGTGTCTGAATAAGAACACATTTGCTACTTCTTGCAAGTGTTTACTGAGATGTATAAGGCAATTAGAGCTAAATTAGCTGGTGCTAATTAGGGTTGGTAGCAGTGAAAAGTCTCCAGCAGTGTAGCAGTGAAGGTCAGTCCTCCTGATGAAGAGAGCTGCGCACTGAGACAGCGTAAACTCGACAGTGAAGGTTTCCACTGGTAACACAGAGCAATATAACCCCTATTCACTTTGAAGCTGTGTGTGTGTGTGTATCTTTTTTTCATGCAACGATGTCATCTCTCATTCTCATTTTCATTCACACATACACCCCACCTGAAACTTCCTCTGCACAGTAGGGCATCGTTTCAGCCTGACTGAAACACAAGGAGGAATTTGGCAGCCATGCAGGGTTTAGGCAAAGGTTGCATAAGCATTACTAACTTTTAAAAGAAGCTGAGCGGTGAGAGAGACTTCATTATTGCTGCAGGAGGGATAGTCATCTCTAGCTTTCAAGTTTCATTAAAAATTTAATATGTTCACACGAGTTACCAACATCGCCTCCTCTGACATCTCTACAGCCAACATTTCTTTGAAGAGAGTCACTTTGAGGTTGATAGGAAGGCAAAATGTTGTGAAACTGCTGTTGAGTTGTACCTTCAAAGGCAGTAAGCACTTGAGAACTATTAGGATGTGGTTGATGTTCTAGAAGTGCTACTGATAACAGTACAGTAAAGGGCTCAACAGTAAGGGCCCACAAAAACAAAGCTGATATTCGGCCGTTGGTCAATATCGGGCCGTCGCTGAGTGTCTGTTATCCTAGTTTTTGCGGTGTGTCCCACACCTTTGGTACTAGTCAGCCCTTGTTGCCTGTTTCCGGCACCCCAAAAATATAATTTTTCAATTTTCGGTGCATTAGTGATGTTTAAGTATTGCTTTCACAGTCAGAACTGGAACCAGAAAATGCTGCACATGTGTTTGTGCATTTACTCGCATGCATGCTATTCCTGGAATTTCATACACCAGGAATTCAGGATAGACATGTTAATTGATTAATTGATTGAACATTTCAGATTTAAGTTCTGTAAAGTATGAGATAAAACACAAACTACATAGAATTTTGTTTAATTCCTGTAATAAAGCTTTTGCATTTTCGGGTCCTATACGCTGGACCTTTAAGCTGACGTATAACTGCATAAATAACTGTATTTTAATTAAAGGCAACCATATTTTCAATTTTGGCAACCAAAAGTTGATGCGGGGTTGCCAGTCTGGCAACTACTTGTGTTACTACTAGTGTTGAGCCCTACAGTAGTTCAGGTTTTGGGACAGGGTTAAGGGTTCAGATGACAAATACAGTCAAAAACAGCCCTAAGAAGTAAAATACAAGCATGTGTGTGTTAGAATGGCAACAACACACAACCAAACTGCGCCTCTGGACCATGACATTTTTGTGTGCGCTCAAGTCTCACTGCGCAAAAAAGCCATTGGCCCTGAGACAAGCCCCTGCCACACATGTGTCAAAGATGCCAATTAAGCTCGGAGACAGTGGCAGAGAAACAGGGCAGCTGTTCTCTTCTCCAACACTACAGAAAGTCTGTTCTAACCTTCAGTGAATGACACAGTAAAGGGGCAGAAAAAGGAAGAGAAGGGATATTTATGCATCAACACACCAGCTCATACACACCTCCTCAGCAGGTGTGAAGAAGGAGTGGCAAACAGAGGAACAAGTTCATACAGAACATATGGTACCAGTACTGTATCTCTCCACCCCCCGCAGTACACACAAACCTACATCATGCTGCTTCACAGCATCATCATCCATCAGGAGTAAAGCGAGTCACACAACAGCCCCATGGTGAGAATCTGAAAGCACTATTATCGCATCTTCACACACTGATGACTATGTTCCTCTGGGGGGCTTGGATCTGTGTGTAGTGGAGTCAGTGTGTGTCCAGTATGAATGCACAAATATAAATTACCTGCCTACAGAGAGGTCTTTCAATCAGTGGAAGCAGCTCTAGTTTGGTGAAAACGAACACAATCCTCCACGTGTGACTTTCCAATACAATAAAGGTCTTTGAAAAATATGTGTGAGGGTTTTTTTTCAGTACACTGTCAAATTAAGTCTGATTTTAAAAAAGGGAAAAAATAAAAATTCAGCAGCCCCTTTAATGCTGCGTTCTACTGGTGTATTTCAGATCTTCTCCTGTATCTCATTTGCGATTAAATAACATTGATTTTACTAGAATTCAAGCCTTAAAACTCTCCATATCGAACCACATCACAGCATAAAATCAATCACACCGGCTCCCAGTTATGGCAACAGTGTTGTTTTGCTAGTATAAAACAAAGAATATTTTCAAGAAAACTTGTTGGATTTTTGACCAGGTAAGTCCACGTTTACTGATACAAACACCCATCTACGGTGTTCAGGGAGAACGGGAGTGATCGATACAGTATTTGTTAAAGACATACTATGCAGGATTTTCCTAAAAAACAACAGATTTGTGTCGGTGAAGATTCTCAGTCATCCAGGTCATGGTAATCTTAAGTGCTATATTGTAAGCAACTAGACTTGCTTGTGTTTCTTGAAGACATGTTGCCTCTCATTGGAGAAGCTTCTTCAGTTCTAAATGACTGGTACGGAGTCGCAGGCTTTAAACTCTGTGAGGGTGTGAACCCTTGAGTCGTTGAGGTCACATGTGAGCTCTCAGGGCGCATACACACCAGGATAGTCCGGGGGTCTCAGTTCGACTGGGCGGGGAATGCTGAAAAATTTCACACCTTCATTGGGTTCGGTTCACTTTCACACTGCACTTTTTAAAGCGGCCCAAACTGCCTGGACAACATCACGCAGTTACAACAGATGCTTGTTCAGGGGCGGTATTGCCCGAAACGACCACTGACCAGGAAGACAAAAAAGCACGAGGAAGACGAAAACTCGGCTCATCGACTGGCCAGGATTTGCTCGTTTGGTCCGCACCAGAGTTCAAATGAGCATTCGCACCACTCCAAACGAACCAAACTATCCGTGGAAGCGGACCAGGGTTCCTTTAAAGCGGACCAAATAGCGCCAATGTGAATGCGTCCTTAGTTTCACAGTGGTTAAAGTTACAAGGGACCATCTTGGTCCCATCTAAACCTAACAACACCCATGATGGCCAGATGGGTCGACGACTCACATGTGATCTCAACGACTGTAAGGGTGCATGCATGCAAGCGAAAAAACCCCCACAAATGACGTGAGGCAAACCAGCAAACATGAGTGGCTTTTACCTTCATTTTTGCTGGTGAGTGTTTTTATTAACAGTATCCAACAATCCTGAATTGTAGAGCAATAAGTATTTGAGATTATTAATTATTAATTAAATCTCGGTTTATTCAACGAAACAACAGTTCCATCTCCTCACAGTTATTCTGAAAATGTCTGACTGATGAATGGGATCGAGTGAGGCTTAAAAGAAAGTGGACGAACACAAATACAATTTATTGTTTTGTAAATTTTTCTTTTGGTTTTGGGTTGTTTTTTCCTTTATGCATGCATATATGTAACGCTGTTGCATGTGTATATTTACTCTACTTGTATGTGATATTCTGTTGTCTCTTTCTAAACGCTCATTGTAAAGGATCTGTGGAATTTAACATGTACAACTGCAAGATGATGACTGTAATAACAAAAAAAAAGAAAATTAAGCTTGAAAAAAAACATTACAAACAAATGAAAGGAGATTGGTACTGAAGTTTTTTTCTTTTACAAAAGCCTCAGGGCAGTGAGATAGACAAACATGTAGAGGGTTTGCTCATTTAGGCTCAGGATTGCAGGTCTGTATTGACCAGCTTGCTGTGAAACATAGCTGTGGATTTTCTGCCTGACAGCACACTGGACCAATTACCATGGCTATTCCAGTAAGGTGCCTGCCGGCTCGCAGCCAGAGAGAGAGAGAGAGGGAGAGGGTATGTGTCAGAGCACGTTTGTGTACACTTGGGCTTTACTAACTTGTGGGTCTCACCACGCCACAGGCCACAAAGTCTGGAGCCTCATCTCAACTAGACAGACAGCTCTGTGGGCAACTGCCAAGAACGTCAAAAGTGGGGACGTGGAGGAAGAGTGGCATGTATGGAAAAAGAAGGATAAGTGGAGGGGTGGAGGGAGAAGAATAAAAGTAGAGCCGAGGGAGCTATGAGAGATGAACAGGTGTGCAAAAGTACAGAAGCTTGTCAGGAAGGAGGGGAAGTGGGTGAAATCTGCACTGGACTGTGAGGATTGAGGGTGCAGAGGGGAAAAGAGCTGCTTTCTCTACCACGTGGCTCTAAAAATAGAATTTGTTGACAGGCCAGCTCTGCGAGGAACCTGACTGACCTCAGAGTGATGGCCGCTAGGTAAATGGTCACAATCCCTGACGTCAGACCACTCTGCAATCAGTTCAGTGTTCAGTGTGAGTTCAAACTATAGCTATTTGGCTTAAAGGGACACCCATCAAGAAATAAAATCATGGTGTTTAGGGGCATTAATGTTAATGTGTCTAGCCTCAGATACAGTAAACATGTCGCTGTGGACTGGGGTGGGACAGACAGGGACTTTGTTGGAGCCTGAGATAAACTGCTATGAGATATTGCAGCAAACACAGAAATTCTAGGCTTTTATCTAAATGAAAACAGGCTTTTGGGGAATTATTTTTCAGTTGTATTAGTTTTTCCATGTCTGCAGTGTAAGCCAGCGGGTTAGGTTTTAAGCAGTTTTCGTTATTGTCTTTTTCCTGAAAAGCTACCAAGTGGACCTTGAGGTAAGACTGTTGTCAAATGCTGTTTTCATCTCGCTGTGGGGCCACACTGCTCCGAATAAATTGGTAATACTTTTAAGAAGAGTAACTATTCAGGATCTGACGTGCCACTTGTGCACATCTGGTGCTGCATCTTAAGAAACACGGCAAACCGTTTCTAATAATACCTCTCAAGCACTATACTCATCTATAGTGACGCAGCAGCACAAAAGGAGATGAGTCGTCCAATCCAAACAGAAAACAGCAATAACAAAATGTCTCAAATGAAAAATGGTCTAAACTCGAGTTCCACGTATTAGCTCTTTCAGCAGCATTCAACGGTACTTCATGGTGTTATGCACTATGGTTACGTGGTCCAAACCCAACTCGCTTGGACAAGAGTTTCAGACTTTAAATTTGATCCAAACCAAAATTACAGGTGAAACTTTCCCCGGGTCATGGTCCAGACCAGACAGTTGATCCTTGGTCTGACGAAAAGAGGTGGTCTCGCACCAGATCAAATTGAACCACAAGTTTATAGAGTCAGTTGTTGTTATTATTACAATTATTATTATTATTATTATTATTGCTATTCATTTGAATGTGCTTATTTATTCTGATGTTATGTTGATTTTTTTTTTGGCGGACAAGGATACGATAGGAGAGGAATGCAAACCTTAGATTGGACTTTGGCCCAAACATAAATCAAAACGTAGAGTTCTGGCCCACAAGTACATGAACGAATGATCTTTCATGCCAACACGAACAAAAGCCCTAAAAGTGCCATGTCCACAGACTCATCTCCGTGCCAATTGAGCACACTATATAGAAACAAAGGCTGTGCAATACAGCTGAAAGCCAAGGAAAATTATCTGTGGCCTTGGTTACACTTGTCTTTTCATTCTGTGATCAGATGTGCCAGACTGTGTCCACACTTGACACTTCAATGCGGCCTGCCTGACTGGATAATGATCGAATATATTTCCATGAGGATACATTACCTGGTCCTTGTCTGCAAACGTTGAATATAAAACAGGTTTTTTCTGTTTTAAAAGAGCAAACGTGGGAGGATAGCAAGTACTCAGACATCTTTTAAGTGGTTCCGTCTCCAGTACGCCATGATCTCGAGCACCCAGCTGCAAGTTATGTGGTTTGTTAACATGATGTAAAAATCAAACCAAAGGCACGCACATCTCATCATGGGAGGGCAGGTGCTGAGTCGATAGTCGTAGATGAAAAAGGGTGAATGACTCGCAACACTAAATTATAATTTTTTCTGCAAAGAGTCCTGCAGTATTGTTAACATGACGTAGCAGAAGTGCATATTTAACAATCCGGTGTGTGGTTAAAGAGCGACACTCACTTGCTGTTAGGACAAAGCGTTAGGCAAACATATCGTCAGAGGGAATTAGTTTGACCAGACATTATGACAGGAGAGGTTTGAATATGTTGGACTTCAACAATTACTGGATAAAGGAAACCCTAGTGCAAGAGAGAGCCTTCTTCTTTTCTTTATATTTTGTTTTTTTGTACTGGTTGCAGGGCCCAGTGGTGCACAGTGGTGTTGGGCAGCAGTGCTATAAGACAACAGGCCTCAGCTGTGCTCCAGACCTGGCCTTCTCTTTGCTTTTGCTTAGGAGAGGAACTCCAATGTGGCGTTAAGATGATGCGAGACCTACATTTGGTAAATTATCTGGATTGGGCCCACATACTGTCCACATATCACTGAGATCTGAACTCAAGGCGAACCAGGCCACTTCAGCATGTGGTTTGGCTGGTTGGATCCCAGTGCAAACAAGATCGAATCTCTGAGCGTGCAGACTTGACAGTTAATATGTCCTGGCGTGATCAGATGACAAAGTGTAACCAGAGCCTATGCAGACCATGTTTTCTAAGGTCGAGGATGTTGATGATTCAAATATTAATCTATTTTGTCTTCTTCATTGTATGTGTGTGTGTGTGTGTGTGTGTATGTGTGTGTGTGTGTGTGTGTGTGTGTGTGTGTAAGTGTGTGTGTGTGTGTGTGTGTGTGTGAGGGAGACAGAGAGAGTTACTTACTGCAGCTTGTTGTCTCTTCAGCTTATCTCTGTACTCCTCCAGCTCCTGCAGGTTCAGCTCAGGTGGTAGTTTCTATAATCACACACACAAGCACAAACACGCAACCTCATTGTTTGTAACGACTCATCCTCCTACACAGGTGAAAAGACTCGAGACTTTTGCAGACACATCCGCAAACACAGTCTGTAAGCACTGCGTACTTCTATACAGCTGCATGCTGCTTCCAAATGTGTCAGCTTCTCAGCGTGGTAAGAGTCCAGGCTAGGTGTGTGTCAGACAGAAATATTCAAATTAGGGCCACAGCAGAGTTTTTATCTATCTTGAGTGAGCTCATCTAGACTCCTGAGCATCTTTAAAATATCTCGCAGGGCAAAGCTTGAGATGGTTTCACTGCAGATAGCTGTGGCTCTTTCTCCGCTCAAAGCAAACAAAAAGAATTTGCTCAATAAATAGACTTTGCCAGATGATAAGTAAGATTAGTCAAGAAGGTAGAGGGCATTGTTTAGTAAACAGCAAACAAACTCTGCTAAGGAAAGAAGATATTGCAAATCCATGGCCCAAAGGATGATAGGTAATTACTTTCCCCTTGACTGAAAGTCTCATTTCAGATGGCGTAGCAATACCAAGATAAATCTAATGAGATTTCACACCCTTCCTCTGTTGAGCGGATGCAATCCATCAATCCCAACGTCAACGGTACGCATGCGGCTCAGCAGAAGTGTACAAAACAGCAGCTCAGGTGAGAAAGAGCTTTAACTCTGCCAGTCAGACAAGGTTCAAGGGGCAGGGGACTATATTTATTCACGTCAGAAATGCAATATTGCTGTTATCAGAACTACTGAAATGTGGTGGGTTTGATGGAATTATTATTTTACGGAGGTGGGCGTGGGATCTTGGGAGTGAGTCTCTTGTCATCATTTTACAAGCGAGTGGCGCCCATCCAGTCGATAACTCACACACACGCTCATTCATACAGAGAGTCTCTGACCTCCAGTTCGTGCTGCACCATGTCGAAGGAGTCGTTAGAGAAGTAGACCTCCTCGATGCTGTCGATGATCTCCTGCTCCGCCTGGGGGTCAATGGGCTGTTCCCTCAGCTCCCGCAACTCCTCCTGGAAGAGAAGGAGACAGTGACAAAGAGAGGGAATTAAAATGTGTCCTTGAAGTAGGCACTTAATAAAGTTCCAGACACAGTGGGACACAAACAGAAAAGGCTCCAAAACAGAGGATTACATCATTTCCTAAGTAATGAAAACAACAAACAAAGCCTCGAATATAAATATCACGAAAAACACATCAAAATAGAGAAAGAGAGAAATGGGGTAATAAAGGGAAAAAAGAGGACAGATGCCAAAGGGGAAGAACAATAAAGGGAATGGAGATAGAATTAGATGAACAAGAAGTACCAGGAAGTTAAAGGACATGGGCAAGGGTGAAGGACAAAGTGGAGAGAGAGCAGAATAAAAATGAGACAGAGAACAAGAGGCGAGGAGAGGGAAAGAGAGGGTGTGTGTAGTGGGCATGAAAGTGCAGAAGAAAAACGCAGAGTTTGGGAGAAGATTGCGGCTTGTTTCGTCGGACAGCTGTCATGGGGGACGTCAAGGAGCCTTGAGACGAGAGACGAGAAGAAAGGAATGACTGGAAAAACACACGATGGGATTCCCCTTCAGAGCATCTCTGGGAAACATCAGAGCTTTATTGATTAGCATGCCATGCATATGTTGAGGCGTTGCTGCAGTGAGACTTCAAGATAAAGGGTTTTAAACCTGCACTGCCAATGAGCCGAGATATAATCAAGGGTTAATAACAAAAGTGGTAGGATGACTATATTAGCAAGTGAAGGAGAACAACACTGTGTTTGGTAGGTGCATATCCATTCCCATGTTTTTATGCGGATTTTCAATTTGCACATAAAAACACCTGAGTGGCGACAACAAAACTTGCAAATAATTTTTTTACGCTTGGTAGGGCTGTACCGAATCGTTTAAAGCTTAATTCATAACACTGATATTCAAATTCAAAGTTAACATTCGAAAACTGTGCATCGTTTTTCTTTCATGTCTATTCATTTTGTTTAAAGCCCAGTATTTCTGCATAGTTGCAGTTAACCATTGGGCTACACTAACATTATATATTACACGATTTCCCTTGTTTTCCTTAGTTGCTCCCTCTTCTTAGATTAGCACCATCCACTGCTTATCTCCATGAGAAAACTCCCAGTATTCATTTAACAGTAGTGGATAGAATAGCGAATACATTTGCATTTCCTTTTGCCCGTCCTTGTCTGAAAAGTCAATTAAAATTTGTGCTACATTTGGATGGAAACCCAGTTATTAATGACATCAAAAAATGAGAACTCAGAGGTGTCCAAATCACAATTTGATGCTTATTATGGAGTCCACGGCCATGTTAAAAGCATGCTGACATCCTCACAAATATCCTCACCAAATACTTAAATATTAATATTGTGACTATATTGTAGGGTTGACTATTGGTGCTTTTACATAATATTTACACAATGAGATTTTTGAACAAAACAGTCAAATCACTTGAATGTAATGCAGCCTTTAAAAGCAGGATAGGACAACATAATATTAGGATATCCAAGTTCCAGGTTGATATTTAATACCACAATATCAATATAATATCAATATATTGCCCAGCCACAAATGTGAACCTCACAGTGGTTCTAGGGCCTAAAGGAAAATACGGACTCCTCCTCTGGGGAATATGAATATTTGTACCCAATTTCATGGAAATCCATCCAGCAGTTGCTGAGATATTTCAGTCTCTGTAGAACCAGCAGACTACCAACACTGTCCCTAGACTCAAGCAGCTAGCATGGATGAAATTCCTACATACAGCTAAATATTACATTGCATCCCAATATTGCATCCCAAATAAAAGGAACAGGTGGATTCGCTTTATGCCCTGAGTGGCCATCTTTTATATAAGGTTGTGCCGATTCTGACAACTTCCTTGTGTGGGATCAATACAGTGAGGCATCAGCACATTAAAACACAATAGCACTAAAAATAGACTGTAAGCTTGGGAAGGAGCTGAACTAAGATGGATGTGGAATCTTGGGATAATTGCGATCTATAAGCCCCCACACACACATTCATACCCTCTCAAATGACAATATAGAATTCTCTATCAAAGATCTGCACACATCATCTCATATAGACTTTGTGAGATAGCAGATGCTGATCAGGAAAACACTGTTATACACCTGCCTAACCGCAACTATTTTCCCATCTACTATCAGCAAGCAGCGTGTAGCAGGCAATGAAGCATGCCGCCCATGTAACTGAATCTGCTTCTGTGGGCGAGTGTGTCCCACTGAGTGACATTTATATGAGAACGCTGCTGTGAGTAATTTTTATGTTCGCAGTAGGCTAATATATAGACCCATTTAATTCAATTACACAAACAGAATCCCTTTTATATTCCATATATAAAATTTTACACAAGGAAGTTGGGAGGGTGGTAATTAAAAATTGAAATGCGTGCATGTGTCCGTGCATGTGTGTGTATGTGTGTGTGTGTGTGCAACCTTCAGGCAAGTGAGTGTGCTGCCGTGGTTGAATCAGGTGAGGGAGTGAGCAAAGGCCCCCGGGGGAAATGTGTGGGTGAGTGTGTGAGATTGGGAAGGAGGGGTAGAGGTAGGAGATCACGCTCTGCCATCAAAAGGGTGGGTGGGAAATCAGCTCAAATGAGAAGGAAAGAGAAAAAAGGGAGGGGCGAGGGGATGAGGTGGATGACTCATTGGTAGCGAAAGTTGGAGCGAGAAGAAAAAGAGAGAGAAATGAGGGAAACAAAAGACAACCATGTGAAGCCACTCCGGTGTGGTTAGAGCAATTCACCTCCCCCGTGTCACTATCTTTCTCGTCTACCTCTCCCAGTGTCCCACCTGCGGTGACGTGCAGAACATCTTTAAGTGAATGACTCCTTGACAGGACACCTCGGGTTAAATAATTCCCTTTCCTTCCTGCCGCTGCGTGGGCGCAAAACAAACCAGACACCCTTGTGCCTCACATGTGAAAGCCAACATCAGCCACTGTGAGGCTTTGATCAAATTTTACTTTGAAGGATGAGGGACAAACACACCACCCTACCCTGCACAACCTCCCCCTGCAAAATTAGAAATCTATTTGCATCCAAAGTGTGGGACGTTTAACAAGCGTTATCAAAGAATCAAAGTGGATATTCGTCCCTAATGCTGATTGAACGTGGAAAATCATGCGCGGAACAAAAAGGTGCTCAACAACACAGGGCCGTGATGAAACAGACGCCTGAATAAACAAAAAAGAGGTGCATGGAAAATCCAGCGAGACATCAGGAGAGAAAGACGGCAGGGTGAGGATATTGAGAGAAGGGCCAATTATTTCCACTATGGAATCATTCATTAGACGAACAAATCAAAACGTCCTCATTGTAATCAGCATTGAATATTTATGCAAACTCAACTGGGTGTATATCCTCATCTGCTTCTAAACAAGGGTGTGACACAGCTGTCCTCTGGGACATTAGGACACAATCACGACCAACTTCAATATCCAGGCTGCCTCGCCGCTGTCGGCTGCCGGGTTAACAAGTAATACTCTTCATTTTTGTCACTTGAAAGCAAGTGATTATTTTTCCTTAACAGTCATTCTCCGCTCTCTAGCTCTGTGCCAGAGGAAAGGCCTGTCTCTCTATGATGTCATGCAGTTGTTTTGTTACATGACTGCACAGACAGGCCCTTTGAAGCCTAATTAGACCAAAGCTCATCTCAAAAACAAACCTGATTGGGTGGCTTTAACACCAGAACACATGTGAAGTGTCAGAGTGAGCTGTGTTCCCCCTGGAGACAGCCTGTGTGAACTAATGACAGGGTATCAAACATGCCCTCTTCACATCTTCAGAAAATACATACTGCACACGGGAGGCACTCAGCCAATCATATTCATTCTAAAATTTCAGGAAGTACTACCATATATAGCAGGTGATGCACTCAGCATGTGTAAATAAACGCTTTTCGTGTGAGTCCTGAATTGTGGTAAGAGAGAACTGTGTAATGAGTAAACTGAGGCTGACCCCTGCTGGAGGGAAATGGTAACTGCGTGTACCTCAAGTACTAACAGCAGGGGTGTGGAGGAACTACTGTGTTCGCCTCAAGGAAACTGAAGCCTCCAGGAAAAACCTCCTGTTAAACAAAAGAGTTTTCAGAATCACACAGATATTAGCTTGTTCCAGAGTTTCACTATAACCTGTATTACACATTTAGGGCTGCAGCAAACTAAGTGTTGTTTAAAGTTGTATAAATAGATGATAAAATGTCAGAAATCAGCGGGGGAAATGTCCCTCGCCATTCCAAGGCTAAGGACGAGACATCTTCAAATTACATACTTTGTCTGACTAAACTTCTAAAACCTGAGGACAGCCATTTTAAAATAATGCAGACAAAGAAGAGATTTTTTTTTTTGTGGCTGCATTTCTGTATCAGTTCAGAAACAGTTGATTTCCTGCGCTTCAGTTTATATCAGTGGTTCTCACACTGTGGGGCTGATCCATCTAGGGGGGTTAAGAGCTACTGCGTGGATGACCATGGGAAAAATACAGAGTAATACAAAGTTGAATTAATTTCTCTCTCTGTCTCTCTTTATGTATCGTTATGTCATATGGATCACTGCAAATTTATTATGTTGCTCTGCTCTGTACGAGACCTACTGCACGTCTGTCCGTCCTGGAAGAGGGATCCCTCCTCAGTTGCTCTTCCTGAGTTTGCTGATGCTATGATGCTTACCTTAATTTCACTAAAAGTCTACATGGATCCTTTTTATTGGATGCTTCCCCAATTATTGTTGATGACTGCTAAAAAATAGTGATAAAAGTAGTGTGTGAGATTGACAACCACTGGTTTACAGGCCTATACAGTTCAGTGGAAGTTAGTATAACATACATTTCATAAATCTAGATAGCCTTGGTGATTTAAGCTTTTCCACACAATGCGAGATTGTAAAGATGGAGACCATCAAAGGCTCCACAGGGGTTAAGGAGCTTTTAAGTGAAACAGCGCAAGACAACACCTGCAAAGCAAATCCTTAAAACGGACTCGCAGAGGGACAGCAGCTCGGAACAAAAAGGATCGGAAAGAGGGGAAAAAAGGGTTGTTTATTTTAATGTGACCCCACAAAGTAGCTTAATACCATCTCAGGAACCAAGACAGACTGACAAAAAGAACCATCAAAGTGATTTGGACTAATTTAAATAAATGAGGTTGTGATCTATTTAAAGGTTTTGGTGCAAACATGATACAAATTACTTCCTGTCCACAGCAGAAGACCTCAGTTTTATCATAATCTTTGAGATTATATCAAACTGAAATCTCAACTAAGGTCAAATTTTTATTAAATTTAGGTCCTTGGCTCGTTGTCCAGATTTACATGTAAATTCGTAGAGGGCATCAGGTGCGCAGCAGCAGGTTAAGGGGGGGGATCAGATTTTCTTTGAGATAATGGTTTCCCCTGATATTAAAACTGCTGATGGAGCCAAGACTCTGACTTCTGTGTGTCTGCACATACAACCAACCTGACATCTGTAACAGGAGCAGAATCAAATGCTATTAAAAAAAAAATACAACTAAAAGTAGACAATGACATGTCACAGTTTTGACAGACTAAACTACTTCAACTGTGGAACAGTGGAACTGAGCAGAAGTTCATGAAAAGATCAGTCGCCAGTTTGCCACTTCCTGTAAATGACTACAGCAAACCAGGGCTGTGTCCAGCCTCACAAAAACTGTTGCAAAACCATTATCTGAAGGGAAACGGTGGTGAGTTAAAAATCTTGTCGTGTTACACAGGTGCACTGCCTTTTTCTACAGCAGGGTTTCATTTAAGTCAGTTCAAAGGGGCTTTATTGGCGAGGGGAACATACACTACTGTTCAAAAGTTTGGGGTCACTTAGAAATGTCCTTATTTTTGGAATAAAAGCACTGTTTTTTTCAATGAAGATAACATTAAACTAATCAGAAATACATTCTACACATTGTTAATGTGGTAAATGACTGTTCTTGCTGCAAATGTCTGGTTTTTAATATAATATCTACATTGGTGTCTCCAGGCCCATTTCCGGCAACCATCACTCCAGTGTTCAAATGGTACATGTGTTTGCTAATTGTGTTAGAAGGCAAATGGATGATTAGAAAACCCTTGTGCAATCACGTTAGCACAGCTGAAAACAGTTTTGCTTGTCAGAGAAGCTATAAAACTGACCTTCCTTTGAGCTAGTTGAGAATCTCGAGCATCACAGTGGTGGGTTTGATTGAACCCTCAAAATGGCCAGAAAAAGAGAACTGTCATGTGAAACCCGACAGTCTATTTTTGTTCTTAGAAATGAAGGCTATTCCATCCGAGAAATTGCCAAGAAGCTGAAGATTTCCTACAATGGTGTGTACTACTCCCTTCAGAGAAGAGCACAAACAGGCTCTAACCAGAGTAGAAAGAGAAGTGGGAGGCCCCGCTGCACAACTAAACAAGAAGACAAATATATTAGAGTCTCTAGTTTGAGAAATAGACGCCTCACAGGTCCTCAACTGGCAGCTTCATTAGACAGTACCCGCGAAACGCCAGTGTCAACATCAACAGTGAAGAGGCTACTCCGGGATGCTGGCCTTCATGGCAGAGTGGCAAAGAAAAAGCCATATCTGAGACTGGCCAATAAAAGGAAAAGATTAAAATGGGCAAAAGAACACAGACATTGGACAGAGGAAGACTGGAAAAAAGTGTTATGGACAGACGAATCGAAGTTTGAGGTGTTTGGATCACACAGAAGAACATTTGTGAGACGCAGAACAGCTGAAAAGATGCTGGAGGAGTGCCAAACGCCATCTGTCAAGCATGGTGGAGGTAATGTGATGGTCTGGGGTTGCTTTGGTGCCGGTAACGTGGGAGATTTGTGCAAAGTAAAAGGGATTTTGAATAAGGAAGGCTATCACTCCATTTTGCAACGCCATGCCATACCCTGTGGACAGCGCTTGATTGGAGCCAATTTCCTCCTACAACAGGACAATGACCCAAAGCACACCTCCAAATTATGCAAGAACTATTTAGAGAAGAAGCAGGCAGCTGGTATTCTAACTGTAATGGAGTGGCCACCGCAGTCACCAGATCTCAACCCCATTGAGCTGTTGTGGGAGCATCTTGACCGCATGGTACGTAAGAAGTGCCCATCAAGCCAATCCAACTTGTGGGAGGGGCTTCTGGAAGCGTGGAATGAAATTTCTCCAGATTACTTCAACAAATTAACAGCTAGAATGCCAAAGGTCTGCAAAGCTGTAATTTCTGCAAATGGAGCATTCTTTGACGAAAGCAAAGTGTGAAGGAGAAAATTATTATTTCAAATAAAAATCATTATTTCTAACCTTGTTAATGTCTTGACTATATTTTCTATTCATTTTGCAACTCATTTGATAAATAAATGTGTGAGTTTTCATGGAAAACACAAAATTGTCTGGGTGACCCCAAACTTTTGGACGGTAGTGTATGTTACATTACCAAAGCAAGTGTGAAATAAAAACAACAAAAAGGAAAGATCTACCATGACTTGGTGTAGATGCATACTGCTGCTGAAAGGATGACACCTCTGACACACCCATCAAATGAGAGAATATGTACCTAAAAGCCGCATGTCATTCAAACTGGGAACCATGGCAAAATGGTGCACACCGTTCTGAGACTGAACGTGCCTCAGGTGAGGTATCTCCAGTGATGTCACAAATATATACGTGCATCCCATTTGCCTTCCCACACATAAATCTCCAACTGTGGGCTCACTAGCATATGTTTATGTTTTCCCTGCTCGTCACATAAACACCATCAACCCTGCAAGTCGTGTCAAAATAATGACTTGGCAGCATCATTTGTCAATCATCCCCCGCATCTCTCCTCCCCCCTGCAGCGGGCCAGATGTTGCTGTCAGCTCCTGGAGGATGATAAATGATGCGAGGCATTGCTAAAATAGCTGGAAACACACAACAACTGGTACTAAGCACTAAGTATCACATTATATACAACAATAATAATAATAATAATGATGCACTAAGTCAAGCACCTCTGTCTCACTCTCCAGAACAATGTCATGCAGTGTTCCCTCACAGTGGCAGAGTGAGTGGATTATTCACCTTTAATCAAAGACGACCGTGGGTTTCGGTGTATACAAAGCCTGTGTGGGTCCTATTTCATTTTCCTGAGAGCGGAAAGGCCCTGCAGCAAAGTAAATAAAGTCAGCACATAATATCATCAAATAATAAACCCTGTGTTTTGGTTACACACACAAAAGGCAGGTGTTTGCAGTACACACAGGTGACTTAATTCATCTTGAATGTAAAGAGGTAAGCTGAGGTTCATATTTATCCTCACATCCAAACTAAGCCCCTCCCAGCTTTCTGTCTGCTATGCTGCCTCATAGTGCATCAGCCAAACATAACAGGTATACTAAGCAGTTGTACAGTAGTATTCTTCTTTTCTTCGCCTAAAACCAGGGTGTTTATCCAGTTTGGCGACATCACCTGATACCAATCCCACAAGCCAGCGGGAAAAGAAACAAATCTTTCATGAAACACTCCCCTCTGCTGACACCCCAGCTCTGATTACACTTGGAGAATAACTGACTGCTTATCTTATCTGAGCTTGATCTGTGTCACTGGATGGTTTTCCTGCAGTAACAGGTTTGTAACAACAGAAGTGTGTATTGTACACACCAAAATAAAACAATGAACCCAAATCATTAGATCATTAAAGATCATCTTTAATAACAACAAAAACAATAAGAAGTCATTGCTGTGTACAAGCCAATCAAAGGGGACAGCCTGTGCGCTGCTTTTTTATTTTCTCATGACAGCAAGACTTTTGAAACAAACAACAGATTGAGAGATATTTGTCAAAACTCTCTCAGCTTCAAGTTTCGCAACTCTCATAGATGAGGTGGCAGAAAAGCACTTCCTTTTACTTTTCAAGCTGCAACTCAAATGATACATCAGCAAAGCACACGACGAAGACCAAACTACAACAACATTTAAAACAACCGTTAAAAGCCAAGTCTTTAGAATGAGAGAAATGAAATGCCTGGTTGATTCAAGCTGACATCACCGTGCACAGCAAATTGAATTGGTCACCTTCCAAATAGTACGCCGCCACTTTAACAGAAGGTCATCACTACAAGGCAAAGTCAAAGCCAAAGCCAACAACTAGCAGTGCATTGAGGTATAAGCGAGTAAGTGACTATACATTATATAAAGCCACTCTGCAGCTTCGCTCAGTCTGCTCGTGACAGATTGAAATTGAACAAGTGGGTAATGATGTATGCTTCCTGTGACTGAGCATGACTGATTGCAAACGCCGCCATGCCATGATGCTAATAAAGCAGACCATATTTCACACTCCTCAGGTTGGATTGATGTGAAGTGTGTCCTTAAGTGATATAAATGGGAGCCATCGGTCTCTTTACATTACGGTCCAGAAAACCCAGTAGGTGTGATGTAACTCATTTACAGGAAGCAGTTCAAAGTGTAATACAGTGACACATAAATTATACAGTAAGTCTGGTTCAAATCGAATCTTGTCGTGTCACTTGTATCGACACAACTGCTTCTGAGTTTGATTGACTTTTGTAAACAATATGAAAAATAGTTGCTCAAAATAATAACTTCACACTAGGGCTGCACGATGCAGTATGAGTAACTGCAGTATGAGTCATGATTTGATTGGGAATGGTCAGTTTTGCACTGAACTTTCACTGATTTTTTTTTCTTTGCTGTTGTTGTAACAAACAAGCATGTTCCCTTATGTCTGAAATATGGCTGCAACTAACGATTATTTTCATTGTCGACTAATCTGTCGATTATTTCTTCGATTAGTCAATTCATCATTTTATCGAAAAATGTGTGGAAATGTTGAAAAATGTCAGTCTGTCTCTCCCAAACCCCAAAATTATGTCATCTTGTTTCGTACTCACACCAAAGGGTTTTAGTTCACCGTCATGGGAGAGTGTGTAAAGCTGCCAATAACTGAATGTAAGAAGCTACAATGAGAGTATTTTGGGGTATTTTTATAGTACTTTTCTATAAAAAATGACTCAAACCGATTAGTCGACTACTAAAACAGTCACCGATTATTTTAATAGTTGATTAGTCATCAATTAGTCGACTAATCGTTCCAGCCCTAGTCTGAAATATGATTTGTAGGCCATATCTGTTAGTGTAGTTAGTAGCAGTATCTATAGTCATAATGGTTGTGACAGGTTTTACCTTTTAAACATTTGCAGCCCCTGCAATTTGGATATTGCGCTTTATTGCAATTTCAATAATATTTCAATTAACTGTGCAGCACTACTTCATACACTACAAAAGCACAGTACATAAAGCAACAGTTTAAAGGCATATTTATACATGTGGAGCATTTTTTCTCTCATAGTTGTCAACAAAACTCTTACAGGAAGTATACAACTAGTCAGACCTGACTGCACAATGAAAACAGTTAAACAGGACAGGTGACAATCCATTATTATCTACTTTTATTACAGAAATGTTGATGTTATAGGAGCCCAGATGTGTCAATCCTAACAGCAAAACTGAGAGTAAACTGCTTCAGCCTTGTCATGAAGTTTACCTTGCTCGGGATCCTCAGGTTCTCCACAGGACTGAGGTCTGCCATGCTTTCTTGGGGGCTTTTCAGGCCCTGTCAAAATAAGAGTCACTGTTAGACTTTAAAATCCCCCAAAAGTCGACTGATAGTACAGCTGTAACGTGCTCCCGCTGTCACACAGCTTGCTTGCTATTCATCAGCACACTGCTGCTTACAGTAAAAAGTGGAACTGATGGGCAGATTTGTGAAAGCGATATGCTCTGTTGTGTTGTGAAGAACCAATGAGTGTAACATTAGTGCTGCAGTGCAAGCTGAGAACTTCCCTGACCGCCCAGTTTCCACTGTTGTGACTTACAGTGTTGTTGTGTTTGTCTACTGGTAAACTCCCACCGGTATTACTAGCAATGCAGGTGTTTTCTCTTTACGTGGGGTGAATAGTTACAACTGTGAGGCAGTGGTTCAAAAAGCGGCCGTTATCCGTCCTGAATGTGCCCGTTAATGAGCCACACGACAAGCTGTCAAATTAGCCACTTAGCTTAGCTAGCTGTCATGCTAGCTACCTGCAGCTGTCAGAGACAAACCGCCGACAGCTCGCTGTATGTGGACCTGCTTCGCTCACCTGCCGGGCCATAAGAGACTTGATCTTCTGCATCGTAAATCCGACTCGTGTCAGTGGACTGGTGAATGAATAAAGTCACAGTTTTGTTTTGTTGTCAACGATGCGCCTCCATCACTACGAGAGGGAAGCCATAGTTGAGCGTCACGTGACTGGTACAGGCAGGAACCGGAAAATTCCAAAGCATCCTGGGAAAGGTAGTTTTTATTAAGATGTTTCCATGTAAAAACTCAAAATATTTGCATTAAATTCAAAGCATATGTTGTTCTGAATAAAAATCATAAAGACTGTATTTAAAAGTAGTGTAAGCTAATGGTCTAATGATGCTTGTATTGCTGCCTTACACCACTGGATGGTAGTAATTTAACATCGCAGGATAGAAACAGAATATTAGACAGCAATGTTTATGTTGCATCACTGAAAAAACATTACCTTTCTGTTTTATTAGTCACCTGTAGGTGTCAGGTGAGACATTTGGACGTGTGACAAGGAAAAGCACAGGTGTACACAATAAAATAATGGCTGTGGGTACTGGAATGGTGCATGACGGGACCCTGCCACACTGTCACATATAGCAGATCGCATCAGCAACACCTGTGCATGTCAAAATGTCTGCTGGGAAAAAACTGACTTATTACTGAGCTGGCCTGCAGGGGCCCTAAGTGTCATCGCCCCCCTGGCCTTCACACAAAAAGACAGCAAGGAGTCACAAACTGACTATGAAATAGCACAAACAGACCACAAAGAGACACAAAAGACCACAAAGAGATGGAAAGGAACTGCAAAGGGACACAAACACAAAAAATACATAAAGAGGGGAGAAAAAAACACACAAAATAACACAAAAGTACCACAAAGAGACACAAAACAACCATAAAGAGACAGAAAAAGACCAAAAAAGGCACACAATTGCCTCAAAAAGACAACATGACTACAAAGAGATGCAAAACCACCACGAAGTCTGTCTCCCTGTCTGGGTCCTTCTGCATGTCTGTGCCCAGGGGCCCATTATCTCATAATCCACCCATGTGTGAAAAGCACCTTGTTTCAAAGGTTGTACTGTTACCAGGATTTTTCCCACTACATAGCTGTGAATAATTCCATATCATTAAAGCCAGTAGTGGAATATCACCAAGTTGATTCAGCTGATTACAATCCTGAAGGACAATTTTAAAACACATATGATCAGTATGTAAAATATGAGACATGGTTATCAATCAAACTTCCCAAAAGTATATAAATTAGTGAGAATGGGCTTCTCTCTAATATTATTTTTATGTGTGGCTGCATTATTTTGCCAAAAACATCTCCACATTTTGTGATCATGTCATCGTGTCATGACATCCATGACTCAGTGCCATGTAGCTCCATCTCTGCCAAGTAATTAGACCTGGCTCTGCCTTGTAAACTGTTCAAAATAATTACAAAAACGGTACATGCAGACCCATTCAGCCTGTTCTGTAATTGTCCCCTCAGGTGTTATTTCGAGCAGCACTTGGTTAAAAGCGGGCAGCATGCAGCAGACAGCAGGCGCTGCGAGCTCTAGTTCCTGGTTAATGATGCCTCAGGCTATTTCCCAGTCAAATGAAGGTGAGGTCGCTCTCCTTAGGTGAATTTACTCCACTGTTGTTTGTTAGGCAGTCATCCACAGTGCGGAGCCTCCCTTAAAGTATACACTGAGACGGAACAGATGGCAACCCCTACCCGGAGATGCCACCGCAAAGACACTGCACACTCAGTTGGTCAGTTCATCAGCTATAATTAGAGCTAGATTCAATAAACTGCTTGTTGTTATGCAGGGGAGCATCACGATAAGCAGCACTTTATGACTCAGAATGAGTTTCTGATCTTGGCCGTTTATTATCCAGAGAACAAGCTCAAACACGCTGGTGTAACAGTTTTTCATGTTGACATATATGTTGTTAAATAATAATTCCACCCTAGTGTCATTTATCTTGTATAAAACCTTCAAAATCAGCAGTTTTCTTTTAGGTGCCAAATGTTTATATTTTAAGAGCTGTAAAAGTTTCAATGCCAGATGTAGTGGTTTGTGAATTTATCTGTTGTGTTTTTTTGCGCAGCAGCATTTGAGATGAATGTGAATAGAAGCACTCAGTGACATAATGAGGACAACACAATGTTTGGTAATAAGCTGAATCACAGCTGAAAGCAGACTGCTGCCTTTAAGTGGTCTATTCAAGGTGGGAGGAATAATAGAAAAATAAGTGTCCAGGAGGATTTTGAAAATTGCAAATTTGACCTCTATTTTCTTGTCAAATGACTTCTGTGTCTAGTCTGTATATTTACTCCGCGTCCCTTTGCCTCTCTTAAACGTAGACACACGCAGACAAGCAAGCACACACGTTTTTACTCGTGACAAGGTGTCAGCAGGAGCAGGTGGAGGGCACTCTGCCACATGCTGAACCATCCGTCTGTTGCTGCCCGTCTCCATTTCACGCCAGGTACACAGCATACCAATGCAACGAAGCTGAAAGGAGCATTCTGCAGCAATTTGGTGGCAACAAATACAACTCAAACACTTGTGAGAAGGGAGATCACAGCCAGGACGTCAGACAAAGGCTGACTGTGAAGCAGCAGAACAACTGACATCTTTGCTGGCATCAGCTTTTTCAGGATTTGTGATTGAGAAAGTGTTCATTTCAAGCCCTGACTTTAAATGCCACCCTATGAAAAAGTGTGAATATGAATGCAGACATTGCAGAATGAAGTACGTCTATGAAAAATGACCCAGGATAATAAACAGTTATATCTTTAATAAAGTACAAAACAAACATGTGAATGCAAACTGTACAATAATTTATGAATCTTTAATCCTTTTCTTTGTTTCAGCATTTCATTGTATCCATGTTGAGCAGAAAATTATGCTACATTTGTGGAAACAGGGTTAGGTGTTCCTATGGGAATAAATAGATTGGAGCAAAACATAGAAATTGAACACGTATAAAGAATCTGCAGTATAATCCATGTACAATATTTACAGTTAAACCTAAATATATTTCATACAAGAAAATGCATTCATTATAACACTTGTCTCACAAAACAGACTCTCATAGGTGGAAATGTTAAGTTAGAAGGATATTATTAAAATGGCAATTAAATTAAACATATGCTTTAAATAGATTGGGTACATTGTAGGTAACTCATAATATCAACTAAGTTGCTTGGTTCAATATAACCTGAAGTGATCTTAATTTTTAAATGAAAAAGACAAAATAATTTCAATTATACTTTCACATTAAAAAAAATAATCAAACATTTCAAGGCATACTTACACTTTCATCTCATAATAATGTCAGCAAAAGTCATTTAACATCTGCCCCAAACTCTGGACAGCAACAGTGCATGATCAGGTTGTGTACTAACACAAGTCTTCTTCATCCCTTGTGCAAAAAATGGGCCACCAAAACCATTATTTCAGGCTTTGACAGCAGAGAATAAAGCTACACAGGAGTCTTCAAGTGAAATGACCGTAAGTTCCATTTTGTCTCTCCAGCTTACTGCAGCAAACTGTGACTGGGGGTTTCAGGAACATGTCTGATCACATCATAGATTGTGGCGTGCATATCCTGAACTGACTCGAGGCGAGCCAGAGATCTGCAGGATGCCTGCAGGACATAGGAACATTTGAAACACTGCACGCAACTTAACTTAACAATAGACAAAAGCTTTGAATCTCACTGAGCTGTCACTGAATCCATGTCAATGTAGGCTACAACATGATAAATACCTGTGCAGACTCCATTTTCCCAGGTATGGAGACAAACTCGTAGATGCCAAAGTCTTCTGTTGCATCTTCATGACCTGTGAACACACAGACAGTAATGTCAGACCAGTGCATTGGTATCTATTTTGAATCAAACATTACAGTAACATGACGAATGTAATGATACCATGAAACTGTTTTTCAGCTGGGATCAGTGAGACACTTGGACCCTGTTTGCTTTTCTGCTTTAAACTCCTCCTATGTCAAACCAGTTTTTTGGGGAATGACTTTCAGTTAAATGGAAAACCAAGGCCCTGTTCAACCCTGTAATCACCTCAAAATATCATGATGTGAGATATGTAGACATGCTCTTTAATGTGGGTGTGCCTGATAAGCAGGAAAAAGCACCTCAGAGAATATTAGAATCTGATTCAGTTGTCTGCACACAGTTGTCAACATGGAGGGCGCTGAGCAAGCAGCTAGATGCTAACAGTGCTAACAGTGCAATGAATTGAATTCTATTGTCTCACTGATTTCGTGTGATTTTAAATGTTTGTACTTTTAATGTTGTTTTGTAAGTTGACCCCAGGAAGACTAGCGACCACTTTTTGGAAGCTAATGGGGATCTGAATAAAGCGCAAACAGTGCTAACAACCGTAACAGTGCTAACAGGGCTAACAGTGTTAACCCGCGGGCAAGCAGAGGGTGGGCACTACACTTACGCAACACCTCCACAGGTGAGATGGCATTAAACACAAGGACTCACATGCTCTATAATGCACATCCTGCTGTGTCTAACACAGCAATAAACAGAGAAGCTTGGGTTACAACACCAAGATATTTCATGTGACTTCATTCTCAGCTCGGGACGCCATCACTCCACTATATCTTTACATGGAAAACAGTGGTCTGCTGCTATATTAATGCTGTGAATGCTGTGTACAGAACCTCTGACAAGCAGTAGCTTACCTGAACGATGTGGTCGTTTCTGCTCTGAAAGGGGCCTGCAAACAGGCAAATAAAGCTGTTAGCTGAAGCATAATGTATATTAACAATATTACTGTCAATGTTTGTATTCATTTTAAGGCTCTTACCTGTTGTAAATGCTCATAAGCACTGTTGATAATGGACAGAAAGAGACAGAGGGGAATAATTATTCACAAATACAGAACTGGACTTATTCAAATACAGTAGTTACTTTGCGCCGGTTACCTTCAGTTTGACTAATATTTGCAAGATATTTACATTCATTATAAAGCCCAATATGTGAGATCTTGGTGCAGCAAGGCGTTAGTGTTATCTTGGTATCTAGACATGCAGATTTCAAAGACAGAACATGTTAAACAGGTTGCAGGGCCAACTGTGAGGGCTGAACTATTGTTCGAGAAAAAAAAAAAAAAAAAACACCTCTGTCTTGTCAAAGCAGCAGAATAAGACATCATCTTACCTCTCTTAGGGTGGCAGGTTCTCCTGAGGAAGAACAGCAGCATACAGCCGATGACGAACAAAGAGCAGACGGTGATGGCTGCCAAAGGGGAGACAGGGCTGCCCTCCTGGGTGTGCTTCTCTTTGCCTGTAAACAAATACACAAAGGACACTGATATTAATATTCATTCTAGCTGTGGTCGACCACATGGGTCCAGACAACTATAAGGTCAGTTGGATTCCATGAAATTTTGTATGCATTCATTATTCCCAAATCTTAATGACTTTGGTGTCTCCCTGACTTTTCCTCTAGCGCCTCCATGAAGTTACATTTTTTGTGAAAAATCTCGACAACTGCTACATGAATTTAAGCAAAATTTGGTGCTAATGTTTGAGGTCTTTGCCCTAGAAGATAACTTTGCTGATATCCCTTCTTTTAGCACCATCAGCAGGTCAAAATTTGGATTTGCCCAATACATTGCTGTGTGACCAAATGCCGAACGGCCATCTCCAGAGCCAAGTTCCCCAAATGGCCACGGGAGGCTGAGTTCAAAAGCGAGTCAATATACCCCAACTTTACAGAAATGAACAAGTGTAAAGCCTGGTGCAAGAAACGGTTTTGATTTTTTAAAGCTTTCAACATTCACGACAACTGTATGGGGGGATGAATTTTTATATAACCCATCCATTTACATTTTACTGAAGCTTAAAGTTACACATATTCAAGGCGGGGCCAGTTGTGACAGGCCATCTACAAGGTGTCACTACAGTCTATGCCCTCGCTCTTCTACAGCTCCACCCTCTCATCCAAACATGGCGTCTTCTGGCTTCAATATTCAAGATGGTCACGGCCGAAATGCCAATGTAGGCCCCCAGGAAAGCAGCTTAGCCTTGCTTCCAGTTTTTCCCGGTGGCCACTCGCGGTATTGCTGCAAAAAAAAAAATCCCATACGCCCCAAAAAGCATTCGACCCACAGGCCACTCTGTAAAAGAGTCATCTGCAAAATTGTTGACAGGACACAACAAAAAAATAAGGTAAATTATGACTCTGTCTCTTGTAAATTTAAGATCCATGGTGGTTTTTATATTTGTAAACCTTTCCTCAAGCAGAGAAAAGTGATTTTAAATCTGTGATGTCATCACAATGTGAAGTCGATATATTCCATTTGGACAAACAGGCGCCGTCTCGGTATACGGTTTCTAGCTATTATTATACATCTACGTGTTGAATTTGAGACTTCAAAACAGCAATCCACAAAACCAATGAGCGACATTACGTCAGCTACATCCATTATTTTATCCCATCACCCATTAGTCGTACATTGCTAATTAGCTTATGCTAGCATGCCGTTAGGTCAAACTAAAATAGAATTGCGTTATTATGGATGCCACTGCTGTTCTTGGCTAGTGATACCCTACCGTGCTCTGATTGGCTAGTATTAGCCCTACACTATGACCTCCTTGGACTAATTCTAACCCCTCCGACTTCTGTGTCAAGAACTAGCCAGTCACAAAGTGGGATCCATGATTATACAGTACAACCTGTTAAATATTAGCTTATAGATATTAGCATATTAGTATTGTCACTGTGCATATTAGCCTGCTCATGTTAGCTATTACCTTAAAGATTTGGTGTCTGCAGATTTATACAGCAGCTTGCACGACTAGTCTTGTTAAAGGGCTCGTTATCAGCGGCTTCTTTGTTAACATCCATAAGATTTGATGTCAATAAGAGATGGACGCTGTCATGACTTCTGTTGACTCAATAAACAGCATTTTAAATCATAGCCAGTATCAGCAGTAGCCATCAGTGAGCCTTTCTCAGTGTCACCTGGACAACATATCAATGTCGCGTTCAGGCACACAGAAACTCCACATGCTATAAAACTTAGTCAACAAATACAACAGCTGTTATCCACTGTTTACTTTCTCAGCCAGTGAACTTTAATACAGGCTGCAGGTGCTGGAACCTAGCAACAGAGATAAATGCCAGTTTCGTAACAGCCATGTATATTTCATGTTATATCCATAACCTGGTTTCACTTTTCACCTGTTGTGCACACACTGCTTCAGCTATGGTATTCTGTCCGCCCAACTGTTCCCAAAGCTGGCCATGGTGTTTGTCATTGTCAAGATACAGCACTCCTCGCTCATAAACCTCTTCTGCTTTTGGCATGACGCACTGTTTACAGAGTGTTTATCTCAGAGGATTCCCAAAATCTACCCACGCTCTGCTCTTTCTTGCCATGTTCCACCCTCTACCCACCTGTTCCTAAGCTGGCCACCACCAGAGTAAACTGGGCCTCATCCTGCTTCTGTGTCACGTTGTTGAAGGCGCGGCACAGGTACTCTTCAGCCTGGGCCAGTCTGTAGGAGCGCACCTCAAGCCGCGGGCCCTCTGTGATGACTTGGGTGGCGTTGCGGCTCTTAGAGATCCAGACGTAGCTGTTGGGTGGGTTGGAGTCAGCCTGACATTCAAAGAAGACCAGTTCTCCGGGGTTTATGGTGAACACCGCTCCTGTCCGCAGGCCCTGGCCTGAGTTCACCTCCAGGTTGTAGGGGCCATCTGCAGGGGCCAAAAGTAGGTCAGACAAACATGACAGTTTGCTGCTGATATGGGACTTATTATACAGAATGGTTACTTTTCTATGAATTGTCTCATCTTAATGCACTGTGGGGCAGCGGTGGCCAAAATATTTTGAACACAGGGTCATAGGTTCCATACACAGGCTGACAGGATGAGACCAGATGGGGAAATGAAAGAGGAGTGCTTGCCATTGAACAAAGCAGCTCCAGCGGACATAAGAACAAAAGAACACACAATCAGAGATGTTTCATGTTGCACATACAGTACATATTAATTTAATTTAGTACATGGCAACAAATGATGTTCTGAGATTTTAAAAGATTCTCCTTGTGGTGTCTCAGTGCTGTGTCCCTCCAGCATGTCTAAGCCAGGTATTTAACTAAGATTTCTGTTTTAAGTCTGTTAAGATAGACTTAATGATAACATAACATGATTAAGTGGCAACCCAAACACTTCAGTTGTAAGCAGGAGTGTAGCACTCTGTGTACAGTGTATACAAAGTTCAGTCTTTCAACCGATTTGTTCTGCCAATTTAAATTTAACCACGGCACTAAAAATTGCAAACAAAACCAAACTTTTCATTCCACGCTTTTTAAGTGTTGCATGAATTGCACTCAAGGCAAGGCAACTTTATTGACATAACACATTTCATACAGGCGATAGTTCCATGTAGTAAATTCACTGACAAAACACGAGGATATGATGTCACCTTGTGTAATGTTTACAGTGCATTAGGTGTGGCACTGAGTAGTTTAGTTCTGCTTAACCTAGTCCACACATGCAAAATGAAACCATATTGGTGGGATGTCTAAGTTCGTATCTGATCCAAATTTTACCTTAACATTATCTTAGATTATTTCTCAGACTAACATGGTTACACCCTTAAAAAGAAAAAGATAAGCCTTTAAGAGCAGAGCCATAATATCCGTCTCCCTTCAAAGAGCTGTAATTCTCATCACCATTATCTAAAATGAAATCCATCCATGAACACTGTTCGTTCTCTGAGTGATACCAATCAGTTATTAATGTGACGTGTGGCATTGTGAGCATATTTGAATATTGAGGGGGTTGTGTCTCCCCCAATATATATTATAATTACTCCCTAGTGAGTTGTCACTCATATTTTAACATTTAAAAAAAGACTTCAGCATTAAAAGACACTGAACAGGGTAAAACCGAGGGAGGTATATAATGATAGTATCTTTGCTTTCTGCAACACAAACGTGATCTGCCTATGCAAACAGGAATGATGGCGATGCTAAATTTACTAGCGCTGCAAGTCTTGGTGCCAAGTTATTGACTCACCCACAGTTTGAGCATGCTGACTGAAAGGATGGAAAAAATTCTGTCACGCCATATACATACATACATATATATATATATATATATATATATATGTATATATATGTATATATGTATATATACTTCATCCTTTAGGTCCCATCAATGCAGAGACATCAGTTTTCTAACAATTAAAACACATGGCTCTGAGTGTAACCTCAGATTACAAGTTTATCAGTGTATCTACACACTTTTTGGTAGAACAGAGGGTCTCTGTTTAAGCTCCCATGCAAATGCCCATAACAGTCACATGTTTGTAGTTGTCAGAGAGTAGTCCGATACTCACAGACATTTACATATGATCTCATACAGTGCAAAGAAGGAGCAAAAACGAAGATAGATGTATTCAATGTATTTCATGAAATCCACAGGCTATTCTGACCTTGTCATGTATCTAGTTCCAGTTTGTGCCAAATTAAAAAAGACTTACATGTGTACACCAAACTGACTTATTACTATTACTATGCCTGCATAGTTGTCTTTGTGGTATCTCTCTGTTTGGTTCATTTAGGTTTTATCCTGCTTAGGTACAAGTTGACAACAGCTTGTAAAATAAAGATCGCACCTGCCATGTTAGAGATTTGGCAACCAGGGAGGTAAAACAAAATCTGATTCCAGTCCCTGTAAAATTAGCTGAGCATTATGGACTTCTTTCTGCTGTAATTTATCAAGTCTGGCGTTCATAGCAGCTACTTTCACTTGAAAAACAGTGATCAGAGTGAGCAGCATTCTGTTATGCCAGACTCTCTGAGCTTGAGAAGCTGTTGGCTATGAGACATCAACATCCATCTCCTTATATTATAAAACACTTAAGATTGGATTCTCACAGGGACCACATTGCAAAATCTCTGGAAACCAAATGGGAACCAGATTTGCAATTACAGGTGGTATTGGTCGACGTGTTCTCACTCTCAGCTCATCAGATACAGCAGCTTGGATAGAAGTCCTCTACGCCTCAAACTATGATGCTCTACATATAGCATCAGTTCTGCAGGTGTCAGTTTCTGCTCAGTACATGCATACAGTGTCTTTTCAAAAACAAACTTTTGGGAACATCACTTTATTTTAGGAGCTTCATTTAGGAACCAAAACTACTCTGTCAGATTTTAAAAAAAAATCTAGTTCGGCTCATAAAGTAAGTTATGTACATAAGTTATGTACGTATATAATATTTCATTCATACTTAAGGACTCACATGTGACATAGGGTGAGTTCATTATGATGCCATGCAGGACACGAACAATGGTCTCCTGGGTGAAAGTCCTGTGTTTGTTTGACCAATCCATTCATCTCCCTAATGGGGACTTTGACACTCTTTATAATACGTCACTCAACATCCTCCTTTGCCCCCGTCATTATTATTACAACCATGTAGCGCATGCTGTCAGGAGAAGTTTGCCTTGAGGGCTTTCTGCCAGACAGGGATTTCTTGTTTAAGGGTATACTACGCAGAATTGTCGGTTACTGTTTGTAAATACGCTCGCCAGCGAAGGTGAAAGTAAAAGCAAACCCCAGATTCACTCTCATTTGGTGTTTCGCCTTGCTTTATTTGCATTTCTACTGTGCTGTATCTCTTGGATGCCTGCTGCTTACAGTCATGTTTATAAAGCCCTGACCTCCCCTGAGCGCTGTGGGGGTACACGCCCATAAAGTGATAATTGAGAGGGATTACTTTGAAAGAGTCCATGGGGAACATCCTGCATAGTATATCTTTAGGATGGGAAGAAAAATCATTGTTTGGGTTAAAAGGAATAGATTTCTGCCAGAAAGAGCTGTAGAGCTGGGAGTAAGAATGTCCTGCCTTGAAACAGGGATAGAGGAGCAGAAGGGAAAAGATAATACAGATGAGTATATCTACTTACAATAGACGTTGAGCTCCACGGCCCTGCTGTGCCGGCCCTGGCTGACAGCATTGCTGGCCACACAGTGGTACGTTCCCTTGTCCTCCTTTCTCACAGGACTGATTAACAATGTTGAGTTGTCTTGGGAGAAGTGGTATCTGTCACTTGGACCTAGTGCAACGTTGTCCCTTAGCCACTGGAACACAACTCTTGTTCCTCTCTCGACAGAGCAAGTCCAGGTTACATTTGCCTTGTCTTCAACAACTGCATATGATGGACTCTTCTCAATGACTGGAGTGGATACAGGGACTGATGTAAAAAGAAAAAAGAGGTTAGGGATGAGTCTATAGATGACATCAAACTGGTCATTATGACATGTGATGGGACAACACTTACCGTCCACTGTTACATGCACAGTTCTTTCCTCCTTGATAACCAGCCCAGTCTTGTTGTGAAACTGTATGTTGAGGGTCAGGTGGTAATCCCCCTCATCGCCCTGGTTTAATTTCCGGATTAGCAAAGAAACATTGGGTTCTCTAAAGAAGAGGTGATTGCGGTACATCATGTCAGTGATTGCGGCCTCTTTGGTAAACGTCACCAACGTGGTTCTGGTGCCGCTCGGCCTGGTGTGGGACCAAGTTCCCTGGATCTCAACTTCATCCAGCGGGAAGCGAGACTCAACAGACAGGTGCATGGACTTCCCTTCAATACCATGGTGGACCAATGACGGGATGTGGATGAACTCAGAGCTGACTTCTGAGTTGGAGGAGTTGTCAGGGAAAAGAAGAGGAGGAGAAGGAGGGAAGCAAAGAGAGTTACTGCACAATAACTGGTTTGTTAAAGGTATGGACAAACACAAAGCTTCCATAGAGTGTCTGTTAATCATTGAGTGTGTTTCTGTTTCCCGAGTGTTAATTTCTCCCTGTAAATCTAAATAAATATGGGATGGAGATGAATACAGAGACCAAGATTTAGGAAGCCAATACCCCATAATTAATATCTTTAAAAGTGACAATTTCCACATCAAAAAAGTAAATGTATTCAGTGTTTCTCATTAAAGCAATATGGCACTAATTCATCCTGCAATAATTTTTGGACACTTTTTACAGCGTACCAAGCGACATATAAAGTTGGTCTGGCTATTGTGTTAGCCAAGAGATGTCAATTAACACAATCAGCAGACACCTAGCAGTAGCGTCATTTATTTGAAAATTGTGTCTCTGAACACATGACACAGTGTAATTCCAATTTTCACTCCCCTTTTATCTCTGTTTTGGTCTCCACCAACTCCTGAAGTAAATATTTGTCTCTTTAGTTGCTAAATGCTTGGCTCAGCTCGCCTGCTGTTTGGTGCTGACAGAGGCTGAACAGGCAGAGTGCAGACAGTAAGATTTGTAGTCACTGGAAACAGCTGCCTGCTGCAACTGGAACTG
Source organism: Epinephelus awoara (assembly GCA_035609425.1). Lineage (NCBI taxonomy): Eukaryota > Metazoa > Chordata > Actinopteri > Perciformes > Serranidae > Epinephelus > Epinephelus awoara. The sequence continues at coordinate 12,074,848 of CM069310.1, read as the reverse complement.
GCATCCATGAGAGTGTTAGTGGTGGGAGGGAACCAAAATAGTAAGTTCTTGTAGGTAAAACCAAAACAATGAGCTAAAAGACGCTAAAATGCACCAAAGAGGGAGACTGCAAATTCTGCTGTGATGATATGATCATATAGTGATATCGTTTTACAAAAGTTTGTCGTCCAAATGAACAAACTTGAGCCACATGTCGTTAGAATTTGGCTAGAAACTTACTTACAAACTGGTTTCGCTCTGCTTTTGCTTACTTTGATTCGTTCTTTCTTTTCATGTCCCCCCACCTAAAAACACTGGTATTGGATTTATGATGCTCATGTTACGGTATTTTCTTTGTCTTGTTTTATTCATATTGTATGCCGAAATGAGTTTGTATCATGGAGAGCAAAGTAGTAAACATATGAATTAAGTGAGTCAATTAAAATTCACATTGTGCTATTGATTAGGGAGGGTGTTAGTGACAATATGAAAGCAAAACAGATCTATTTTCATTCAAAGATGAACCCAGTCCTGTTTTGTCTGTCTAATCTCATAATCCATATCCTCGTCTTTAAGGTGTCCAGGTCCTGAAACCGTGGTGAGTTAATATTGACCGAGCTCACTATAGAGTGTCATTGTTGTCAGACAAGGACGAGGCCTGTCTCTTTGATCCCGACTCGTAAAACAAACACCTGGGCTGCCTGAAGTCACTCGATAAGTGTTGATCTAGCACTGGGTAGTTGCCAGGGCAGTTAATTCACTGGTAACCAGCTGAAAACAAGTTGGAGAAGTAAACACACCAAGAATGGGAGGAGGTATGACTGTTTTTAAGCAGCTACTGTTTCAACTGAAAGTATCTTCCATGAGTTCAAGGGTCATTAATATCATATCAGAGCTACGACCTGATGGTTTCGTTTTACAGGCATTTGTGACAACTGTAAACTTTATTTTCTGGGATTTTTTTTTTTTTTTGACAGTTTGAAGTTAAAAAGTGAGCGACTGTGTTTGGATGCCAGGTTGTGTTAAGCGCCAGCATGTGAGTAGGCAGTTACTGTGAAACAAACTCACTAAAAACCTCTCACTTTTCTCTAACTTGTGTCCCTTTGTCTCACTTCTGGCCGTGTACCGTCTCCTGCTCCATTTCAGCATTAAAAAAACTTGAAGAACTATTCATGAAAGGCTGTTAATTTGCTATATGATCGCACATAATTTACATCTCATGCAGTGAAATCTTGAATGAAAACGAGGGGAAACTTTGAGAAGTTAAGTTTTGTTCTCTTCCTCGCATCTCTATCTCTGTAATCTCTTTTATTTCTTTGTCACCCCTCTCCCCACTGACCCATCCACACTTCCTCCCTGGGGACGTCCAGCTGGTGTCAACCAGGTCCCTGGTGACTGCTGTCCATGTTGCTAATCACAATAGATTCACTGTGTCTGGTGTCATCTCCTAAATAATGCATGCAGAGCAGACGCCCCATCGACACGTTCCACTCTTACAGGCCTGCAGGCTAGTTTCTGTGTGTGTGTGTTTGTGTGTGTGTGTTGTCAGTAGCAGGAGTGTGCCTGTGTTTACACCAGCTGAGATCCGGTGAAAAGACAGAATGAGGAGGAGTGTGCCGAGCCCGCTCCTTCACTGTTGTCCCCAAACAACACAGATATTGTTGTGGTGATACCAAGGAGATTACAGTGACAATGGCTTTTGAGGTGAGAGGATATCTTCACGTAGTGGACACACACACACACACACACACACATTCAAACAACTATTGTGTGGAGACCCAGGAGCACCTGCCTCTTATCACCCTCACACACACATCCGAGTTGTTTGGACACTAAACAAAGTCTCCCCGTCCGTGTCCACACGCCACCATCTTCTGTCCTCTTTCAGATAAGACAAATAGAGCTCCTCAAGGAGGGTTGATGATACAAACATCAAAGCAGGTGAGACTTCATGTTTTTAGGGGTTTTTTCTGTTGGATTTATCTGGTCATGTGACAAACACTGGTATCTGTCTGTTCCACTGAGTCACAGAGCTGTGGCCTGGGTCACTTCTTCTTTCCACCGACAGCCACCTGATGTTTTTACTTACAGCCGACAACAGTAGAGAAGCTAATCCTGTAAAGTCACACGGCGATGACTATGGAAAGGACATGCAAAACAAACCATGACAGACTCTAAAATTATGCTTTACAGACTCCACCTTACACTGAAAAAAGGTTGAAAAAGGCTGAGGTGCTTTAGTGTAAAGAACTCACAGACCAATGTATGTTTTTGGAAGTCTGACTTTTTACAGAAACATACAATGAAAGTCCTGAATTCACTTCCCGTGCCAAAAGAGATCTTTGTTTGTTTTTAATGTTGTAAACCAGTTTCATTACTGCTTCTCTGACCTGAACCTTTTAAAGACATTTTGTTACTGCACACCACAAAAAACTTCCTCAGCTCACCCTCAGCTTTACCCTGCCAACCAAGCAAACACAGCAACCACAGCAACTGCTATAGCTGCACCAACGCAACACTGACAACTCAAGCAAATCATCCCTCCGCGGCAACTGAGCGCTCACCTGTTAGGATGAAGAGAACAGAGCAGACGTAGAGCGCTGTTCCTCCTGTGGCCTCCATGGCATCTTATCCTCTAGGGATATCTGGGACTTCTGACAGGCAGGCAGGCAGGGAGTGAGGGATGTAGGAAGGAGGAGAGGAGTGGAAGAAAAAAGAGGTGGAGGAGTACGATGAGGAGGAGGAGAGAAATGTGACTGGTTGTGGTGACAACATTTGCCAGGGAAATAAGAGGAGCTGCCTTTAGTCTGCGTGTAGCCAGGCCCCTCCCATGTGACACCAGGAGGAAGAAGAGGTCCACCTGGCAGGGACACAGCACAGCATGGTCCTCACACACACACAGAGCTGCCCTAAGGCTGAGGGTTTCACTCTGTCAAAGAGAAACTGAGACATAAAAACTGTAAAAGGATAGTCGAGTCTTTACATTAGAATACACCAGCTGCCTGCTGCTTCAGTCCCTCAGGCTGTGAAACAAAGAAAACAGACACACAGAGAGCTAACGTCTCTCAGTTTGGTTAAGTTACAGGGACGGCAACGGTTAGCAATCAGCTATCCTGTCAGTAATGATTTTGTAGTCTTGGAATTAGAGGACAGAAAGACAGACAGATACTGGGGTTAAATGGACTGTTGTTCTGACATAGACACGAGTATCACTGACCTTTCAAATGCCTTCAAGACAGATTTTCATCGAGACCAGAGAGGCGTACAATGACGTAACTTATATATTATTTTTCAGCCCTGGGGGAGATATTGCAGAGGGGGGGGGGGGGAATTATTCCATGATAAAAAAAGCAGAGGGAAATCTGTTGTCAATTTTTGTCCAGCAAGTTGTTTTGCATTGCTGCAAAACAAAGACTTGCTTGTGCCACAACCAATGTCTGTCTTACTCTAGGCACAAGTCTGTATAAAAGACATTTTCACATGAAGAAAGTGGGTTTTATTTTTTTTATAGACATGTTAATAGAAATCATTCAAATGTTTTTCTCAAAGTTCAAACAACAGACACATAACAGTCACATGTTGAACACTAAAACGCTCACTATGTCTGCTCAGTGGCCTTTTTTTCTGCATGGTCATCCTCTGAAAGGATGTGGTGAAACTTGGGACTGAACTGCGCAGTGAATGAATTGGGGCATTGTAGGTTGAGTAAATGAGTGCCTAGTTTGGTGATGGCACCATTTAATACAGTGATTATTTACTCTGCTGCCCAGTTCTTCGTGGGATGCCCATTTCCAGGGGGAACCTGATTAAAGTGAGGTTTTATCACATCAACAGTACAGTGGCCTATTTGTTGGCTTGGACACATGATTTGGCGAATATGACACGAAGTCATCTATTGGTGGTGTGGGAAACAAATCCACCTCACAAATTCAACTACAGAATAATAAATGCAGTCCGAAATTATTTAAACAAAAGTAAAAATGAAAAATGCAATGTTCAAACTTAATATTCTTTTACTGAAAAAACAAACAAACAGTTTTCTCTTGTACCTTAACTGTATGAGGCAGGCTCTGTTCACAAAACCTGCAAGTTTCCTTTCCACCTTTAGATGGGGTCAGTGCATCATCTATTTGACAGAGTCCGCCACTGGCTTCATGAACTGAGCTCGACAGCAGGTTTCACTAGATTTAATGGTAAGTAGCAGAGGCCTGGTAAGGTTGACTATCTAGTCTTCACAATATCAGAAAAATAATCAGAATTTATTTCTATTTTTTGCCTTGTACTTCTCTGTCACATACAGTGTGCCATACTTCGCCCACAAAATAACCATTTGTAGATAAATCAGTCATGCTGTGATACCTTGAATCTGTGTAGAAAACTCTGTTTCTCTCGCCTCCACAGAAAACAGCAAACACAGTGATTCATTTGACAAAGCAAACTTGATCAAAGCATCCATTAACAAACTGTCATGCAACTCATTCAGAATAATCTAAGTTTCATTTATCCAGTCATATGACCGGTACGCCCCTGAGTTAAAACCTTACCATTTAAAACTGATCTGAGAGTGAAACTCATCTGTACTCTCTTCAAAGCCACTTCAACACACAGTGCTTCTTGTTTGTTTGTTTTTTTAATGCATGTGTTTCGGAAGTACTGTGCAGATGACTGTGCACATGAGGCTGCATGAGTTTTGCAGTTGTTAACCTGGTCCCCAGTCAATCCATAAATCAATATGTGCACCATTTTCCATGGACGCCTGTGAGAAAGACAAAGTTTTCTTCACAAATTCAAGGTAACACAGCATGACTAACTGATTTACAACTGGTGATTTTGTGGGTGAAATATTCCTTAAAGAGTGCTGACTTAAACGATAGCACTGCAGCACATCACGAGAAATGTTGTGTATTCTTATTCAGAAGGGAACAACATATTGCCAAAAGACTGGGGGGATATTGAGAAAGACAAACAGAGCTTAGCTAATGGCTGGGTCAGGATGTTACGGCTCACACTGTGACCTTTTGACTTGACAACCACTGCGATGAGTGATGTGTTAGGAAAGTAGATCACTTCCCGGAGCTTAGACATAGACAATAAAAATAGCTAGTATTTCATACAGATGTGTCCTTAACAGCCATGGATGGATTAGATATTCGGTGAGCGTCTGTTGCCCTAGTCGGTGCGGTGTGTCCCGCACAGTTTCCCCTTGTCGGTCAGCTTTTATTCAGCTGATTCAGCATGTCAGTGACTATGGAGCCTGGCGGTGAATGAAATCACTCTGACCTGCAGTTCAGCTCAGTGCACAAGAGGAAAAACGGAAGTGAGGAATGTAAACAAACAGCTAAAGTCAAGTTGGAGTGAGACCAAAACAAACCGGTTACATTCATTAGCCACTGAGCTGTTTGGCAGAAACATTTGTGGGTTTGTGTTATTGTTCACTGGCACACGTTAAATATGCTTTGTTCTTTCAACACTGGATTGTGTTGTCAGTGTGCTAAGTGGCTAACTATCGTCAGGATGAATAACTTATGAATACAGACTACTGCCATCTGCTGGTGTGGAGAGTTAGCTGTCAGCTGTAGTCTTTGCAGTGCATTCCCGTGCAACTTTGTGGCTGAGACACAGGCGACGTGAGGCGATGCAACAGTTTTCAACAGCTTTCTTTGAAGCTAGTTCTTTGAACTCGGTTTTATGTGTCTGGGCCTTAACACGTTCCAACCAGGGAGACTTAAAAAGACTGCAAAGAGATGCAAAGGAACTGCAAAAAAACACAAAACAACTAGAAAAGCAGGCAAAATAACCACAAAGATACACAAAACAACCAAAAAAGACACAAAATTACTTCAAAGATACACATAACCAATATAAATTCTGTGTGTCTTGCCCCTGTGTAGGTAAGGTGGTGGGGCCCTCTGCATATCTGTGCCCAGGGGCACAACATCTAATAGTCCGCCCATGTAAACAACAGTTTGGATGTGCAGTTATGACAGAATGACAGAGGGTTTCTGCTCAGTGAGATTTCCCAATCCCTAACCACTGTCTATGTTCTTCCTCTTACAGTATTATGAATGAAACAGTCAACGGAAGCTGTTTGACATATTTTGTTAATCTGGTCTGGCCTGGCTCTGTACATCCAGCGAGTGCCGTTATAGTTCGGTATGGCCTGGTGTGGCCTTTTTGGACCGCCCAACCAAAAACCAGGACACAGCAGCTGAGAGACACACCCACACAAACACACACACAACCTCAAATGGGGGCCCTCTTGCAGTGCTAAAACATGTCACTTTTTCCATTTTCAGCCTCCCAGCCCATGTCTGTGACTGTTGCCACACTTCACCACAACTCTACCCCTCTGGACTGCCTCCCGCCGCCTCCTTCTCCTCCACCTCATGCTCATCATATTATCTACTTCTCTTTCTTGTAGCGCTAAATAATTTTCCTACTGATCCAACCTTAACTCCTCCACACTCTTTTTTTCACTTTCTTTCTCCTCCTTATGATCATTTCCTCTCCTTCTCAACCCCCTGTATCTGTCTTCTTCTCTACCCCAGTATCTTCTTCTTCTCTTTTTGATCCTTCCTCTTCTCCTTTTTCATTCCTCCTCTCCTCTAGCAGCCTTGGCCTCCAGCTGCAGACACTCAGAGCAGACACAGCACACCAGCCCACATCAAGGCCACACTATTGGCACACGTGTGTGCATGTGCATGTGTGTGTGTGTGTGTGTGTGTGTGTGTGTGTGTCTGGAGCAGTCGTTACAGTGGGGCCACATAGGGTGTCAGCGGCCTACCGTGATATACTTTGGGCTCCCTTACAAAATTCTGTTTTAATCCACTGAAATGTGGAATAAAGTATAACTGTAGCTGCGTGGCTATGTTTAAAGGTCCCTTGATTTCCTCAGGGAGGGTGTCGAAGTGCAAAATGAATACATATGTGCCAGTCTTCAGTTCAAGTTATGCTACTAGCACTCGCACTCTCGATCGCACACAATCAATTACTGTGCGACTAAAATGAGAAGCGGTAGTTTACGGTTGTGCCTTTGAGGTTGTTGATAAGAGGATGTCACGCCTTGGATGACAACTTGAAACGCCTCATATGTATAAATGTCAGCCTATAGCTGTAAGAGGCCAATACACACACACACACACACACACACACACACACACACCCACACACACACACACACACACACACACACACACAGGGAGCAACAAAAAGGGGCGGGGATGTCTGCATGGCCTGTGAGTGATTTGATTGGATGACAAAGTTTCATTCACACACAAAGATTTATAACAGTGGGAAACAGAATGTTGGACACACACGCTGCACAGTGTGGGTGCGTGCATGTGTGTGGGTGGATGCAGGCGCATGTTTTCCCCTCATGCTCGCATGTGAAAGGCACTTGTTTTTTTTTTTTTTACTGCTGCACCGTTGAACTCTTCTATCTCTCTCTGGATCTGACTGTTGTTGCCTAAATAGCACCTTGACTTTGTGAACTGAGTGTTTGACCCAGGGCGCACGGCTCGAGTCAATGCGAAGCTTTCAGAGAGCGCCTTCTCCAGCCTGAACTTTCAACAGTCAAAACATTGTCAGTGTGTGTGCATGTGTGTAATGCAAGTGTGTATCCAAGCAGAGGTGTGAATATGATTCTACAGACTACATATTTTATCACTCCCTTTGTGTGTGTGTGTGTGTGTGCCTAGTGGCAAGAGCCTCACCCCTTTAATGCATTCCACTATCTAGCACCCACGCACTCACCATGTGACCCGCAGTCAATGACAGGAAGTAAGTTGATGTCAAATCCTGCTCCCTGCAACCCAGATCCTCTTCTGGTTCCAGTCAAAGACTTTGTGTGCACAAAATTTAACACACCCACGGCGCAGAGCTTGACGTAAATCTATAGGAACACAGCTGCACTCTCAGCTCAGTCTGTGTGCATGGCTGAAGGCCGGTTGAGTGATTGGTTTCTTAATTCAAAGTGTGAACATGACGGAGCACATGGGCCTGCATTATTTAAATTCTAACTCATAAAGTGTACATTTACTGCCGCACATGTGACGTGGTATCTGTCAATGGCAGGTGTAGCACTGATAAAAACTTTCAGTTGTGTTTACATAGTTGACACCCATACACACACACACACACAGACATGTTATCTTGTTTTCTGTTCTCCAGTCTTGAGTTTCTTGGAGAGATTATAAATCAAAGATTCTTATTCAGATTGCACACTTTTTGAGACATATGCCATGCAAAGGTGGTTGGGGGGGGGGTGTTTAACTTAAAGGTCCAATATGTAGGATTAGGGGGGAATATATACAGAAATATAATGAAATGAGTAAGTTGTTTTTGTTTGTGAATAATCACCTGAAAACAAGATTCATGCTGTTTTTGTTACCTTAGCCCTCGTCCGCAGAGTCCACCATGTTGCACCACCTCGCTCTACAGTAGCCCAGAACAAACAAACCCAACGCTGGCTCTAAATGAGACCATTCATGTCCATTTGTTTTGGAGAGGAAAAGACCTCTGTGGATAATTTGGCTCCTGATAAAAACCATTTGAACGTTTGGATTTTAAGTTATCAGAGAAAAAAGGTGAGCACACATAAGCAGGTGTTGAGCTAGCGGGTGGTCTGCAACAAGCCAAACTGCATTTGAAAAACACTGATTTGTGACGTGAAACTGCTTCATACATTTTTTTACTGGTTTAAATCACTGGTCTGTTTGTTTTGGAGAGGAGGAGGCCTCTGTGGATAATTCGGCTCCAATGAACACTGAAGGAATCCTAACCAGGAAGGGTTTCAGCGGGTTGCAATCTGCCATCCTCACCACTAGATGCCACTAAATCTCGATAAATCTTACACACTGGACCTTTAAAGTATGCAAAGTGTCTACCCCAGACATGACTAAGTTTGAATGCCTGCAGTACAAAGTGTGTATTTACTAAACCAGCAAAATGAAAGTTCAGTCATTCCATTGCAGTAATGACTTTTTAATTAATTCTCCAGCTGCATTTCTTCCAACACACACACATCTATGAAAAATAGCTGTTTACATCGCATATGCCACAAACCAAACTGGTGTGTGTTCGTGTGTGTTTTTGCGGGTGGGTGCACGTGCATGCATACAGAGTCGAATGGACACAGTCACCTCTATGTTCTCTCCAGCAGTAAACCGTTGGCTGTTAAGACCGACCACAATCCCAGGCTGAAAGGCAGTACTCCCTTTGCTCAGGTCTGTGCTTGTCGTCTTTGCTTTGCATAGTCGTAAAGCGCAGGATAAGGGAAAGCAAAACTGTGTTTGCAACAATTGGAGGTAAAAGGGTATATATTAACCTCATTTGACCAGCCTCACTGACTTAGTAACAGCCTCAAGTAACCCGAGAGGAAAAGGTGACATTCTGTGACATGGTGTCAGACACAAGCACCAGGTACACTTTTCATTTCCTGAAAGCACAGTTTTGTATTTGGGAATTGCCATGGGAGGTAGGAGTCAAAACACGCTGGGCCCCTAACACACACACACCTTTGGCTCTAACAGGGACCACCTCATTGGCCTCTTTCCTGTCATGGAAGGTGTGCCCATGTTTATCGTCACTCGTCACAAACTAGCGGGTGGCTGCTCATGTGCACCGCTGTAAAGGACTCTGCCATTAATCAGTCATATGCAACATGAGGCTGCACCCTGCTGTGATGCCCAGCCTCCGGTGGGCTCTCCCTCTCTCCTCTGAGATGTCAGAGTAAAATGTTTCCCAGTGCTGCCTCGTACAAGTATGAGATTACATACTTCCTGTCAAAAAGAGGAGAGATGTATGGATAGGGGAGGTTGAACAGCTGGTTGGGGCCTACTGTATCACACACAACGTCTCTTAAATGGAGCCATTCCTTTGTTTGAAAATATTTAGATGTGATACCCGTAACCACCCACAGTGGTGATGTAATCAGCAGGAGGTGTAAAGTAAAATGTGTCAAGGTAGCGTGTCTGTTGGTTTTCTAAGGAAACTGAAAATTATTTTGAATTTGTGAAGAGGAAGTTTTGCAAGGGAGCTTCCATTATGTGTTTGCATGCAAACTCGCCAATACCGTGTACACAGATGCAGAAATACCCGTTCTTCCACCCCCTTCGCCAGGCTTTCACCAAACCACCGCTGCAAAACGCACAGATTTTGATGCTTTGACAAAATAACAGTAATAATAAAGCAAGAGACAGCTGTTCCCATGACTATTAGAGGTTTCGTCTAGTCATTTTCAGTCAGCGTTTGTATTTATACCGCAGGCAGTTAAGTGTCTTTTAGTCAGACTTGATGAAGGTCTAGTCAAAAGAACTGTCTGTCTTAACCACATTATGAAACTTTGCTGACTTTAAAATTGATTCAATAATTCAGGCAGTGACTTTAATAAACCACTCTTAACGAGGCAGATACAAAGATGAGTCATACTAATAAGCACTAATAAGCATATGTGTCGGCTTTAGATGCTTTAAGCAGAGTAATGGTGTCCTGAACACAGACTGAAGTCACACTACCTCTGTGTGTGTTGTAATCCCAGCTTCTCCACAGTTTGCTGTTGTAAACTGGTCCAGCCACGCATGCATGTGTGCATCCCCCCGCCGCTTTGCACTACTCTAATATGGCAGTTACTGCTGATATCAGGACGATGTTGTTGCGGAAATGCAGCACTCATCCTCCGTTTCCTCCTTAGTTAATCCAATTAGCTCTGTCAGCACTGTCGCTGTTGTTTAGCACCGTTTACAGAGCTAGGACAGTTAGCTGCTAGCCCCCAGCTCAGCCACTTCCCTGTTGAGAACCATATCTAGACAACTCATGCTCTGAATTTCGTGCATTTAACAGGTCTGACAAACAAAAGACTGTTTTTTTTGTTTCGTTGTTTTTGTATCAGAATCAGACCTGGGCCACTGCAAAAGACTTATAGACCTATATCAGACACAGACCTAAAGCAAAGCAGGTCAAAGGAGTGCAGTTCAACATCATCTATACATTGGTTATGAGATTGCAAAGCGTTGAAGGTTGTTCTCCTAAGTTTGAGGATAAACCAAAACACAAAACAAGTACACACCAGTATTTGTGAAATGAGGCCACACTTTGGACGGTTTCTTCCTTTCTGCCATGGCTCCTTCTTGTTGCAAGTTTCCAGCAGTATAGACCCATACGTTTGACATCATTGCTGGACAATGCACAGATGTCAGAAAAAAAGACCGGCATCGATGAAAAGGAATTGATAAGCTCAGGCAATCTGGAATCGTTTTACAACTGGAACTGGTTTCGATTTCTATCCCTTGTCGGTATCAAGGAAAAGGGTCAAGCCACACTGGATTCACCTTGGCCTCAGTTCAAAGACTCAGAGGGAGGAGTTCATTGAATTGCAAGCAACAGACCCTTACACATTCATCTTATAATTCAACACCTATGTGCTAACGTATGTCTGAATGTTTATGATGTAAATGCAGTTATTTGAGGATATTCACAAGTAGGAAACTAGCATAATTTAAAATTCTTGTGAGTACTCTGATGTAGTAACCGTTTAAAGAAGTTTTAAAGAAGAGTCTGGCTGCTGCCTGAGTTCACAGTTGGTGCATCAGTCACAAAAGTGTGAAATGTGGCAAGAGGAAAAGTCTCAAAATTGATGTCGACATCCTGCAAATACAGCAAAGAGGAACACAAGTGGACCCTCACCACAGTGGAGAGAGCAACACTGCTAACTACAAGCCTCAAAAACAACCACTGAGTTCTACCAACACCTCCAAACACACTGAGCAAAATCTAATAATTATAAGCCTTTGGTATTTACTCCAAGGGAGGTGCTATTTTGTCCACCTCTGTAAAAATCCAGGAACACAAAAACTGGAATGTAAAGTATGTGTTTACTTGTGCAAAAACCATGAACAAAGATAAAAAGAGACCCTTTAATTGAAAGCGATGTGGAAAACAACCATCATGTTACCAGTAATTAGATCCCACCTGTCTCTAAGGGGTACAAATACAAGGAAACGGGACAGTAAGACCATATGCTGCTCAGTAACACAGCCCTGCACTCCCACAGCATGCACATACAGTATCTGTGACCACTCAACTGATTACAGACAAGATGGCATAATTGTTCCCAGGTGAAACAGTAACAATTCTTCACAGTGCAAGACCTGCAGATGCCAGCAAAACACCGGCGGTGCCTTTTAAGGTCCAATTAAAGTCCTCTCCCTGCGGAAAGATAAACCGGCTTTGATTTCTTTACTGCAGATGTTATAAAACAATACAGGAGGACACAGCCTCTGAGAGCTCATTGTATTGCTCATTTTGCACAAATGCCAGTGACTAATGACCACATATGTGACTCCAGACAGGAGTTTTAAATGGTTGCAACAACAGGCTACATGGAGCATGTGTGCTACATACATAAACACTCACAAAAATACTAATTTGTGTAATTTTATTGATTGAATTTTATTAATTTTATTGATTTTTTGTCACCAGCAGCACCTTTCAAGTCAGAGTCCCATCCAGGTGAAATACACCCACTTTTATTTCTTGATTACAGTCAGATATGATAAATGATATGCCAATTTTTGGAAGGGATATCAAAGGCGGGTACTGTTTGTAAACACTCAAACTTGGCCCTTCCTCCATAAACTGCTGTCACTGCAAGCTACCATTGTGGGAACCTAACATTAGCCCCTTTTCCACCGCAGGAACTTTTATCAATTACCCGGAATTTTGAAAAACCTCTGTGCATTTCCACCGAAATTACCCAGGTAAAAAACTTTCCCTCAGCCCGAAATTTACCCTGGAAAAAGTACCTAGTAGGGGGGTTAGAAATTCTTGAGGGGCGGGCTGTGTGCCAAAGAACACTGATTGGTGGAGCACACACTTGCAGCGTTCTGCACTTCCTGGTACGGGCAGCCGCTGAAAACTTTTTTTTTTTTCATTTCTACAAACTTCACTGCGTTTGTGTTTTGATTAAGGATAGGTACCAAAACCCGGTACTAAATTAGCTAAATCATTAAAGACCGTAGTATTGATAAACGCTATCGGTTCAGTCAAAGAACAAACTGCATGTTGCTCTTCGTCCTCTCCTTCATTGCTTTCCAGAAAAAGTGAAAGCCAACCCTAGATTCACTTTCGTGTTGGAACGAACGCTCAGTGCTTTGCCTTGCTGTATTAGCATTTTTTGCTGCTGTGTCCATGATTTTCGTAGCTTCCTCTTCGAAGTCTGCTATCACTGCCTGATTGCTACCTTTTTATAAAGTCCCGACCTTACCTGTGTGCTGTGATAACATATTCTCGCTCCGACTTTATCACATATCGACGTTTTGGTCATGGACTTTCCACATCCACCTACAACTTGCAAGGTACCCTGGGTGCATTAGTTGTTGACGTTCTGGGACGCGGTGTCAAGTTTTGCCCGTTACATGCATTGTCCTCTTCCAAGATACACTTCCATTTTCACATGCAGTCAAATTAACGCAATATGTCGGTACAACACCGCAAATTGACTTGTTTTCCCCTTCAACAACAAACACACGTGGTTAGGTTTAGGAAAAGAGAAGAGGGTTTGGCTTTACAATCTCATCTCTATTTAGGATTTTTAGGAATATTTTGCATGGTATATCTTTAATGGGTGACAAAATAAATCACTCCACAGAGATTAGGATTACATTTTTCAACAACGCTGATTCTGCATTTTTACAAACTCCACCTTTAATTGATCACTGAAACTGTATATTGGCTTTCATCTCAACAGCACATTTGCTGAGTTCACTTGACTCACATACCCTGAGTGACTAAGTACCAACACAGCAAATATTATCTGCAGCCCCTCCTTCCCATCTTCCGCTTCTTTAACTATTACCGCACAGGCCAGAAATAATCCTTCCGATCCACCCTTTAATCGCCAATCCATCCCTTTAAAAGAAAAGACAAAAGAAATCTGTCAAATATTATTCATTTGCTCCCGGCTTGTTTTTTTTCCCCCAGCGTCTGCAGTTAATTTTCTGCGGAATGTGAGGAGCAGCTGTCACTTTAGCACATGAATGGAGCCAGTTTAGTGGCTCAGAGGCATCGGAGTGGATCAACGGCGGAGGAGGGACAGCTGGGCCCGAGGGGACAATAGCACTCTCAGTTAATCATTAATACTCTTAATGAACAGCAGCCAGGCACCAGAGGTTCACTCGCCAGTCTCTCCAGAATATTCCGCCTGCAGCAGGAGGACGTAGGCAGCCTCGTCTTGCTGGCTGACCCCAAACTGACACTTGTTGATTGGGGCCTTTAAAGGGGCTGCGGAAGCTTTAAACTGCTTTCTGTCTGAGAAGGTTTCACCCATCGGACTTGAGAAGAATGACAACTGACTGACATGAGCTTGATTTGTTATTTTGTGGACACAAGATATATGAGCTAAGCTCTGTCCTCTTGTCAAACTACATTGTGTTTGTCTGACATGTGCTTTTTACCCAAAATGTTAATAAAGTCATGTTGGAATGTAAAATGTCTTTTTATGTTTGTTCATAAGGCATTAGAGCAGGTAGGGGGATTGTGTCAATGACATGGTGCTGTTAACCACCTCAAACAGAGTCAATTAATCACAGAAAAGAAAATCATTTAATGCCAACACAAGATTTAACATTTGGTCATTTAGGCCCTGATACACCAAACCACCCAAGTGTCTGTCACCCAAGGGTCCCACACCGTTGGCACTAGTAGGCCCTCATCGGCTTTTTTTTGGCCGATTCAGCATGTTGAATCGGGGGTCGGAGGTGACAGAGCCTGTCAGTGAGTGAGATCACTCTGATTTGCAGTTCAACCAGGCGAAACGGAAGTGAGGAAAGTGAACAAGTACCTTAACTCAAGAGGCCATGAGATCAAAACAAGCTGGTTACATTAGGTAAGAATATTTTACTCAGCCATTGAGCTCCTCAGTAGAAATGGTTCTTAAATGCTTGTGTTACTGTTTGCTCACACGTGGTAAATATCCTCTGATTATTCAACATTAGGTTGTGTTGTTAATGTGCTAGTGTCTTGAATCCGCCCTGTATTCCTCAATTTTTAATGACGAGTACAGACTACTGCCGCCTGCCTCCATGGTGAGTTTTTTCCTCTCATGCAGGTGCAGAATGTGTGTGCTTCTTGGCTATTGGCTGTAATCTTTGCGGTGTGTTCAAGCACGACTTGTTGACTGAGACACAGGCAAATTAAGGCAATAGTCAGCCTTTGTCGCCACCAGGTTTCTGATGTTTCTGATGTTTCTGCGCTGTTCATGCAGAAGTATTTTCAATGCCAACGTTATAGCAAAAATGTATGTGTTTGGGATGCACTGAGTAATTTATACAGGAATGGCCATTTTTGAAGTCAAGTATTCCTTTAAAAGAATAGTTTAACATATTGCGAAATAGCATAGTTGCATTTTTTCTAGGAGTTGCTAGGAGTTAGATGAGAAGATCTGTCACCAACTATGTCTGGTTAGCTTAGCTTAGCACAAACACAGAGGAGCTCCCTAATCACATGTTCTGTCTTGTTTATTTAATTTGTAAACAGTTAAAACAAAAATGTGATAATTAGTGAATTGTAAAGGTAGTGTTAGAAAATACATTTCTCTATAATCGGGGAGTGTCCGAGGTGTGGGTGAGGATAACTAGCAATTATCAAGCAAGACTCTCACCTAATGACAGGTTACAGGTACAGTTTTTATTGCATGTACAGTCGACTACACGTGCCTGGGGAGTTACAAGTAATTTCATTTCTTATCAATCCAGTGTAACAACTTGTGTACAATCTGCTGTCAAAATAAAAAAATAAATGTGTGTGTTAGCCTGAAACCATAAACCTTATCAATAATGGATTCCTTGTTTCCATAAAACACTTTTTTGCCAGAACACCAGTAAAGAAAGCCACCAAACAACCTGAGATGTTATTGGAAGATAAATGAGTTTCTAAGGGGGAGCAGATGTTAGCTAGAGGTCTCATTTGAATGTTACATTTATCCTCTGTTTATGTTTGTGTGCATGTGTATGTGTGTGCGAGAGTGTGTGTCCGCATTTGTGACCACATGAATTTGTATGTAAGTGTGTGTCTGCCTCGTGGCCAGGCGTCCAGCGCAGCCCTCCCCGTCTGCGGAGGTGGCAGGTGTTCCTGTGTCCCCTAAAAGAGCAGGTTTTTATGTTGCCTCCTCAAGTTAGTGGCTTGGTTGCTATGGCGATGCCCCAACAGAAAGAGGCTTGTGTCTGGGGGCCGGTGCCGGGGAGAAGAGGAGGGCAAGGGAAGAGGAGAGAAGGGGCTTTACTTGCACCACACACTCTGGCTTGACAAGAAAGAGGACGAGAGGAAATCAAGTCAGAGATACAAAACAGGCTCGGATTGTCTGCCGGCACCATGTCGGGTTCTGTCTTTACACTCAAAATGTCGTCTAAATATTAAGCTGCTGATGGGCGGATAAGACCTGAGTCACACAAAACACTGCGGACTAAGTGATGCTTGTAAATCCTGACAATAGGATTGGGAACTTAAAAAGGAATCCAATATCACACATCCTATCCGATTCCTCCCCAGGTGTGACAGCTGTCTGCCTAGAGACTTCAGGTTATTATCACTGTACCCTGTGCCTTGTGGCAGGGACATCCCCCTCTATTTAGGTGGGACGTGGCAGACAGGCCCACAATCAATCTCGCCCTCTGTGTGTGTGTGTGTGTGTGTGTGTGTGTGTGTGTGTGTGTGTGTGTGTGTGTGTGTGTGTGTATATATCTTCTGCTGTGTGTGTGGGTGGGTGTAAGGAGATCTGGGAGAGACTGGGAGTCACCTGTCCCTTGTTGGCCTCTCTCGTCCCCCTCGGGAGGGCCATAATTCTCTCTTGGCTGGACTGATCAGCAGCTGCCGCGCGCGCGCGCGCACACACACACACACACACACACACATAGGGATAAAGGCAAATACATTCAGACACACAGACATAGTACATTTTCTCTCGCATCCACAGTCAGAGTGAAAGATTGGCCTTTTTGGCTTGCATAAAAGCAGAAGCACATTATGACTCAAATGACCTCCATTAGTAAACACATGATACTATATTATTGCTGTGCGGCATCTCATCTACCTTCTTTGTCTTCTAAAACTGCACTAATCAGTATTCTCATATTACTTATGTGTCAAATGAGTGTAACATGAAAGGAATTGCTCATAAGGACAAACCCATGGAGAATTTTCCCTGTCTGTACTTTCTCTCAGCTCCACACAGCCTTTCAACATGTTTAGCGCATCATTTTTGTCGCCGCAACTTTACTGTTTTCACCCTCACCAGTCTCAAACTAATACTAAAAGCTAGCAACGAGCTGGTTGCTGCATTTCCACTTCATGCTGTGGCATGGCTCTACTCAACTTTATCTGCTCTTTTATTTTGGTTTTCCAGTAGCAAAGGTTGTGGATAGTACCTGGCACTTTTTGGTACCACCTCAGCTGAGTTTCCTAGCGAGCCGAGCCGACACTAGAAGGTGGAGTGAAAACACAGAACAGCACCATCTGGTCAGACAGAATCATCACCATTTTTTCATGGTCAAGATGGAGTCAATAGGTTTGAACCCCGGGGAGGTGGAGCCCTTCTTTGTGGAGTTTGCATGTTCTCCCCGTGCCAGTGTGGTTTCTCCGGCTACTCCAGCTTCCTCCCACAGTCCAAAGACACGCAGGTTAATTGGTGACTGTGTGAGTGAGTGTGAATGGTTGTCTGTCTGGTGACCTGTCCAGGGTGTACCCCGCCTCTAGCCCAATGTCAGCTGGGATAGGCTCCAGGGCCCCCACACCTCTTTACCGGATAAGCTGTTACGGAAAATGAATGATTAAATAAAGAAAGAATCGATAGCAACGGCAATTTTTTTTATCCACTCAACCCAGATTTACAAACCGTACACTACGCCGTTTAATTGACGAACATATGTTCCTTAGATGGTTGCTGAGGAAAGGATTCAATGAGCTGCATAGCTGTGGCGGTCAGTATAGGGGGTACTCTAGCTGCAGTGGGACGAAATGGTGAGAAGGACCTGGTAGCTAAAGTGAGTTGAGTCGAGTTGAGTGGAACCATGCAATGGACATACAGCAACAGTCACCGGTGGGTGACCTGCAAAAAAGGTGATTCACAGGTAGTATTTTGTCTTAAGTTTATTTCCAGGTTTGGTTCTGGGTGATACAAAGGAACTGCAGGTCAGATCGCAGGCACTGGATGATAAACATATCAAAAAAGAACCAAAATATTAATACTGTGATTCTCTTTAAAATGTTAATGTTTTAATCCTCTGCTCCAAGTGGTCAAAAATCAGTTAATGCAGCTTTATGTTTTAATGCCTTCAATATAAGTTTGTGTTGCTGTTGTTACTTAAAAAGATTGGACAGAAGATGGAAAAGGATCTACCCTTTAACGAAACTGTGAGAGACAAACCCTCATCTGGTTTTACTTGCACCTGACGAATGAGTATTTCCACCCAAAACACCTGGCACTGTCTTCAAGCACGCAGAAAGCACTTATTACCTGACCTGTACAGTACATACCTGAGGGACTATCTCGACAACCTGTCTGACAAACATTTGACCACTGTCAATGAAGTGAACACCTTGACTGAGAAAAAAACAGTCAGACAACAGTTGAGACATTTGGTAGCAACTTTTGTTGTGTTTCTAACCTGTTGTATGGGACTGTAAACCTGCAATTAACACCTGCTGCAGAAAGTAACTAGGTACATTTATTCAAGTAATTCTCATTTCATGGTATGTTGAATTTATTTTAGTGTTTCCATTTTATGCTACATCTCAGAGGGAACTAATGCACAAAGATTTTACATCAAAAACATTTAATATACCCATACAGCCCTTGACCCTTACAAAAACATCTTAGATGGTTTCATTGAAATAACTATTTGAGGGTAAAAGAGATCACATTGGCCAATATTTCACCAAATTGAAAAGATTAGAGAGACAAAAAATGAATACAAATTCATGCTGCCGAACTTTATCTTTTCTTCTTTCACCCATTAATTATCTTACGACCCCCCAGATTTATCTTGGGACCCCATAGAGGGGGCCTGACCCTTTAATTGGAAACCATTGTATTAAACTATCAAACACTTTAACTTTGGATGTCCCGGTGAGATGAAAACCCTTTTTTAGAATAACCAAATAATCTCTTCTTTTAAATTTAAGTTGCATTTTGCTGCTGATATTCCTGCACTTGAATGCAGACAGTTTTCTTTAAATAGAGTATTTTTCTTTTACATTTTTGTAACACCGTTTTCACCTAAAGATCTTCTTCCACCATTGATCAACACAGCATGCACGTCTGTATCAAAACCCCGAAGTAAACATCAGAAACATGAAAATCCTGCAGCAAAATTAAAAAAAGCAGTGATTGAGTAACACTCTGACAAATGTGCTGTTAGTCACCAAATCCACATGAGCACATCTCAAGCAACTGTTTGTGTCCGAAAATCAAGATGAACCAGTTTCTGCTCTCGCCCGTTTACTGTGGCAGCCTCTTGTCAAAGTTACAAAATAAGGTGTTATATAATAACTGTTGAAAAGATTAATTACATAGGAGGTTGTTGAAGTCTAATAAAATGATTCCATCTGCTAAAAACAGGGTTTATAAATTGTCCACAATGTAACTTCAACAGCTCTAGAAAAGCACCAGACTAAACATGAAATGATTCGCTGACCATTTTGCTCCCAGAACACAATGTTCTTTATTGGACCTTCCTGTTCCTGCAACTTTCTCTAGAACGACTCCCCAGCATGAGCCCTAAAAGGTTAACACATGACAAACACAGACTGTGGAAAGTTTTTAAAATTTTATGTGTCAGATATTGACTAATCAATGACTGTTGCAGAATGTGTGTGTCAGTCTCTCGTCTCTGTACCGCACACACAGCAGGTCTAATTGGCTTGTTCTCCAGCCAGATAAGAAGCACGCATGCTTAATGTATTCAATCTGGGCGATGGCTCTCAGAGCTGATTTCACATGAACAATGATGATGTAAAAATGTAAATGCCCACGTTTACAGTAATTGGTCTGGGAAACATTGTCTGCATTGTGGGTTTTGTGATGCAAATGGTTTAAATTTGGGGCTGGAGAGATTGACATACATACTTCTAGTCATTATCTCCCCCAATTTCACCTTTTCAGGGAGAAACAGTGGGTTCTACAAGCAAGACAAGTTTGCATGTAAATAATGGCACTGGGGGAATGTCTTTCCTCTGATCTCCTGTGAGTCTCTAATGCAGCCTTCCACTGAAGCTATGATAATGGAGCCTGGTTACACGCCTGTAATTGGCTATTCATTGGAATAATCTGACATCAAGTCTTGTCATGTCTAAACCGTGTCCAGTGTTAAAGAGAAGAAAAATACAAACTTCATGTTGGAGACTGAAGAACTTTCAGAGAGAGCACATTGTTTTTAATTTCTACACACATGTGCTTCATTATTGCTTTTGTATATTCTTCACTTTGCTTAAAAAGTGCTCTACAAATAAAACTATCATTATTATAAATTAACACAGATATAACATGCAGTGTTATAATTTTTAAGCACCGATACATGTAGGCTATTAAAACAAAACTAAATAAGTAAAATAAAGCAAGAATGAAACATATTAAAAATGCAAAAAGGGATGCATAAAAAGCCAACATTTAATTATGTATGTACTATTGTATTTCCATAGGTTAGAAGATATTTAAATGCTTATTTATTTAATTAATTTGAGGTTTTAAGAAATGACAATTACATTGATTCAATATTGCAATTTTATAGGATATAATAAATTCATTAATTAACTTGTGCATGTTTGTAAAATATATGATTTCAACTGAACAATTTAAATTTGTTGTTGAGTAATTTTGTTTTAACATTCGGGCTAAATTAATTATGATTATTATAACTAAATATTGTGACACTTTCATAATCTTCCATCCTTTACTGTGGAATTAATCAAAGGTATACCCTGATGATGATGATGATGATGATGATGATGATGAAGTGGGTGATGCTCTGCAGACTTCCATATTTTCAAAATTGGAAAAATAAAAACTTTGTCATGTATGTCCATCACGCCTGATGTGGGGCATGGAGCCCTGCAGACGACCACCCGAGCAGAGGAGTCCCCCCTGCCACAGATCAAGCCACCGGGCCTTGAACCTGACCCCTCAGGACCATCTAGGGCGAGCTTGTCACATTGCATCCCCGCTGGCGCATTGTTGCCTGCAGGAGTTCCTCAATGCTTTGAGGGAGGGGTTGGGGGGGTAGATAGATAGTGTGGCCGTCCATCCAATAAACCGCCTCTCTCCCCTCTCCGATCCCTGCGGTGCTCCCGGTTTTGACACAGGAGACAAAACCCGCGGAGAGGACTATGAATGGTAAAGCACCGAGGAGGCCGAGGGAGAGCAAAAAGGAGGCGGTGTGCCTTTGTAGTCGGGGAGGAATGCGGAAATGTCCCCGCTCCGTGTCAAACCTCTCTGAAGGGGGTCAGGCCACATTCAGCCGGCGTGGGAAAGCCAGGCAGAGACGGAGCTCACACAGGCGGAGCGGGGCTGCAGTTGCATAGGCCTATCCGGGGATATATGGAAGAAAAAAAGAAGGGGAGAGAAAGGAGAAAATCCAAAGAAGAGCGTGGTTTTGGAGGGCTGTATCACGCGTTTGCCTTTGTCCTATGACCCCCCCATCATCTACGCCCCCTTCCCCTCCACCACCTCCCACACACGCACACACACAGTCGCAGCGAGAGTGCGTGTGGGTGAGTTTTCGTGCAACCCACCACCTCCTCCTTCTCCTCCTCCTCCCTTGTTTGAGTGTCTCTGCTTGGGCTGGTGCAGTCTGAGGGATGGGGGATTAGAGCCTGCACCGTCCAACTACCTGTGTGGCCCCCGCATGGAGGACAGTGGACAGGGATGCGTTTGATGCAGGACATTTTATCCGAGACGCGAATGCCTCCTCAGCATTGTATCGGACATGCCGACGTTGCGACATTTTATTGACAACATTAACCAAGGTAAACACTGAAAGTGGGGGTATTTCTGCAGAATTGTGTGCCAAAAATTGTCTTTAAGAGTTTAGAAATGTGTCTTTAGAATCCAATATCATTTTAAAAGCGCAAAGGAGCGACTCCCGAGCTTGCTAGAATTTAAATGAGCCTATTTGAGCGCACGCACAATTAAATTAGAAAAAAATTCGGGGAAGGCACCCGAGCTGACACAGACACCTTTAAAACTCTGCCACTGCACTGTTTTACGCATTTAAGGCGATTTCGGGTGTGGAAGTTGAGTTTTACGGTGTTTTAAATGGACTGTTGCTGTAGGAAGTTCAGACAATGCAATCAGTAGACAGCCACGTGCTCGCTCGCCAAGTTTGTGTCGCCTCAAACAGAAAGTTTGATAAAGCAGGACAGGAGAAGCAGTCAGCATGTTGTTGTGTTAGTTTGAAACAGCTCGGTGTGTGAGGTTTGTGCTTTCTTTTTGCGTGTTCTCTTTAAATGTTTAATTTCCTTTAAGCAGAGTTGGACAGCCCACATGAGCATAACTCCAACAGCATTGCATTTGGGGTGATTTTCTGAACGCGCGAGTGTTTATTTGGTGCAAAGCTTCTTTTTAAATGTGGCTAATTTGAATTATTTGACATTACTTTGTGTTAGAGGTAGGAGGACATGTTATGCGTAATAGGAGGAGGAGTGGAAGTTGGGACGCAACGGGGCTCTTGTGTTGATAGTCGGAATAAAACATGATGACAGTCCTGTTATTGCCTACCTGGAGCACCGTTTGACCAACTCTGACAAAGATGGTGTCTTCCTCCATCTGTGTCTCCCTGTCATCTAGGCATTGCATGTGCCAACTTTTTTCTGTGAATATGCCTTTGTGAGAAACTCTCTGGCTCGTCACCCTCGCCGGGATTCCCCGCAATATTTTCAACAAGAGAGGAGGAAAAAAAAGATTCTGCAAAAATGGACAAAGAAAGTACTGGTACTCAATATGAGCCTGTGGCCGAGATTGGAGAAGGTGCTTATGGGAAAGTGTACAAGGCGAGAGATTTGAAGAACGGGGGACGCTTTGTAGCCCTAAAGAGAGTTCGTGTCCAGACGGAGGAAGAGGGGATGCCTCTCTCCACCATCCGGGAGGTGGCGGTACTGAGGCAGCTTGAAGCCTTTGAGCACCCCAATGTTGTCAGGTAAGTGAGGGGGAGAGGTGGGTAGCCCTGTGTGTGTGTGTCTCTCTCTGTGTGTATATATATATATGTGTGTGTGTGTATGTGTTTGAATCTGAGAGAGTGTGAGAGAAATGCACAAGACAGACACACACATCACTTCCTTTTTGATGGTCTCTTGTGGCAACCATGCTGCCTCATATGACCTTTAGGTTAAGCACACACTCATCCTCGTCCACTGTTTCTGTAGCAGAAGTCCTCTTCTTTAACTGTTTCCTGCTGACAGTGTGAAAACGGGGGTTGCATAATGATGAGCCGCATGCTGCCACTGTTGGGGAGCACACCTGTTAAGATCATAACTGTCTCCATTTGCATTGCTGTCTGCGTTGTAAGTGTGGCGTCTAATATGAAACCACACCTCTGGTTTGTCATTAGCAGTTAGTGCCAATCACTTTAAGCCACCTTGTGCGCCTAGAAGATGCAACAGCGTTACAAACTGGTGGCGTTCCACCCCGTTTCCCCAAAGAAATGGCACCAGAACAGTGTGTGCGTCTTCTTAAATGCATAAATGCTTGGAAAAGACATCATAATACAAATGCCACTACATGTTTATATTAAAGATTGACTGACTAATAAATAGAATAGTGTTCGAGGTGGGCAGTCTTGCCCAAGAGCCAGGTGAGTATTGATAAATTCACATGCAACCTGTGACGCTGCCATTCAAAGCTGGCTTTCTGCAGAATCTTTTCAGCTTACATTAGTTTTCATGAGATTTATCTGCTAATATATTCAAAGTATCTGATAATATTCCAAACTCAAGGTTCATTACAGAGTTAATAGGTGAGCTAAGGCTGCAGATAACAATTATATTCATACTTTCTAAATTAATTGTTTGCTCTTTTTTAGAAAAAAAAAAAAATAGCACCTCAAATGCTCCTCACAATCCCCAAAGCACCACATCAACATCATCATTTTACCACAAAATCAAAACTCCAAGGATACTTACTGTCAGAAGTATTTAAGGTGCAACCAGTGAATTTGCAACTGTTTATCGACTGATCGATTAAAGATGTGCCTCCCGTGTGCCGAACATGTAAGAGAACTACAGTGTCCAACATGCAAACGTCAACACGTGAATAGCCTTGTCTAGAGCCAGTGTTTGGTTTGTCTGTTCTGGGCTACTGTTGGAGCAACACGGCGGACACTGTGGAAGACGACCGGATATAAACAGCTCATTCTAATATTACCAACATGCAATGATAGTTAGTTCCAAACTAATGAAAACACAGTTATGAATATGAATTTTATTGCTGCCATTTTATCTCCCGAAATCCTACTAACTGGAGCTTTTATTGACAAATCATCACAGCTCAGAAGCGAGCGCTGATTTTAGAATATTTCATCGCAAATGAGTCCCCAAGATCAGCGAAGAATCTTCAGATATTCAAAGTTAAGTGTGCTCACCAAAAATGATCACTATGGTCTATATAGTAGGGCTGAAACTAGCCATTACTTCCATTATCATTTAATCTGACAATTATTTTAACAATTGATTATTTTGTCTATAAAATGTCAAAAAAAATTGTGTCACAATTTCCCAGAGCCCAAAGTGACGTCTTCAAATTGATCCTTTCGTCCAACCCACAGTCCAAAACCTGAAGACCTTCTTCATTTACTTCATCATGAGCTTTTTTCAAAGGCAAGCAGCAAATGTTTGACGCTTTTGCTCGAAAAATGACTGAACAATCTTCTATCAATGAACTAATTGATTATTCGACTAATCATTGCAGCTCTAGAATACAGTATGTAACAAAAAAAGCATGTCACATGTTTGATACATTTAATACAATCAGTACAATCTATGCTGTCAAAGTGCCCTTGAGCAAGACACTGCTGCTCTCCCTGCTCAGTTACTTTAAGTCACACTGGCTTTAGTGAATATAGCCATTTCAAAGGCAGCCCAGTTTGTTGTTGTCCTCCTCTCTGCTCGGCACACAGAGCACATTTTCTTTCAGTTTTGTAATGAGTTGTTCACTCGGAGGTCAGCACTTGGATACTGCGTCATGTGTTGGCACTAGCCAAGGTCTGACCTTGGTCCTTTTATAAAATTATGGAATATTGAGTGCTTTGGGATTGAAAAGGAAGCTCTAAATGTACGTTTTCAAACGCCTGGCTAGTGCCCTTGTGCCTCTAACAATAATTCCCCGGCGTTTAAATGAATAATGGAGGATAATAGTTATGGTTTTCTCTTAATGGGATCACAATGGGTTTTGTTCTCACTTGAAGACAAATACGTCAGCGGGTATAAAGTTTTCTTTACTCAGTTTTATTTAGTGGTCGAACACACTTTGCGCGCTGCTGTGAGAGCACAGGCTCAACATGCAGTAGCATTTGTTGCAATAAATCAGTTCAAGAGTGCAAACTATCAGCTCTTCAGGGACTTCACCATCCTGCAGTTTAGCAAACCAGCGAGGCAAAGCAAGCTCAGGCCAGGAAGGGTGCATTGTGGGCCTTCTGTGCGACTCCAGGCAACCCCTGGATGTTTGTAATGAGGCCCATTATTCATTCCATATGTTCAGTGTCTGCTGAGAGCCCCCATTGTAGCCCAACAATCGAGCTGTGAGGGGCGTTTAACCCCAGCGCTTGGAGAGGAGGGCGTCGCCTATTCTGTGACATCATGCACAGTACTAATACCTTGAATGAATCGCCTCTCGCTCACTGCAGCGTTTCCAAGTCTGCTGATTACAAGGGTGTTGGCAGGGATGCACAATGCCTCGTTGGATAGGAATGAAAGTGTTTCCGGAGAGATTTAGTCATTTCTTTCCACGCTTCGATTATAAACGGCTTATGTAGATTAGTTAGTTTGAATTCTAGCAGCACATGCAATGAAAATGATATCAAAATATTGACATGACATTGTGAAGGATCACTATGAATCTTCAGTGTCAATATCTACTCTAATCCCACCAATCTCTGCATTTGAGGTTGGAAGTTAAAGTTGGTACACAGCGGTCATGACTATTCAACACTTCATTGGCTCACATTTACTCAAAGATAATAATGGTGTACTTTAGAAGTGCTGCAATGACAGTAACCCAACACAGCGTGCCTGATGGAGATCCATCACGGCTCCCTTCGAGATGCTGCCTCTGCAGCGGCTGCAGACAGGGTCCAATCGACTTCCCATAGAGCATCAGGAGTTGTCATAGTGCTGGTTGAGGAATGCTGCTTGTGGTCCCCAGCTCTTTGAAGAGGACATACTGGATAGCTTTTTTTCAGCTTTTCACCAAAGCCTGCCTTGGCAGGTCCGCCGACATAATCTGGATTCTTGGCCTTAGTTTGTTGCCTAGTGAAACACAACCTTAAGCGCTGGCGTTTGGGACGAATCTTCAAAAACCTCGAGGAGAAGTAGTTTTTAAGGGTAACCTGACACAGTGTTATCTGGGTGTCCTGCAGCACACCATAATTCAGGACTCTGTAGGATAACCAGGAGCCGAGAGTTCAGCCTCAGATTCTTGGCGTAAGATTTAATGTGCGAGAATGGATGATGCTTTCCCGAGCAGCCACAACGCAGACACTTAAACTCTCAGCAGATGAGGTTTTATGGGAAGATTGTCCTTTTCCATAAAAGAAAAAACACGTGTCCCTTTTGTCTTCTTTGTGCTGCATCAAAAGACTCTTTACTCATGCAGTCATTTGGACTTGTCATAGCAGGAAACACACAGGCGTAACTAATAATATTAACGGAGGCTCCATTACATTAAGGTGTTCCAGTAAGTCACAAGTCATTGTTAATGTCATTAGTTACACCTGTGTTTCACATGTCTACTTTGCTGTGTATGAAAGCACTCCCTCGGTGTACTGTTTACTTTATTACATTTTATAATATAGAGTGAATTTAACAGCCTTGTACAGTGGAACCAAAACTGTTGTGTCCATAAAAGTGGTGCTAAAAAGTCAAAATCTCAGTTTACCACTCACTATATAATAAACTGAGTGTTCATTTTGAGGGAGATTGTGAATGAGTGCACAGAAAGAAAGAAAATGCAAACAGAACAGACGTAGTAGCAAAAAGATATCTGCTCATTAGTTGTAGTCAGGAGCTTAGTTGCAGCTTGTTGAGCCAGGCGGACCCCACTAAATCAATTGTATTGATCTCCTCCACCTGTTCCACTTGTGTCTAGGTTGTTTGATGTGTGTACAGTCTCTCGGACTGACCGGGAAACCAAGCTCACTCTGGTCTTTGAGCACGTGGATCAGGACCTGACCACCTACCTGGAGAAGGCCCCTGACCCCGGAGTACCACCCGAGACCATCAAGGTAACTACTGTTATCTTAAGACTACAAATCCCACTAACATCTGGCGTGTGTCGTTAGGGGGAAAGGTTAAAATTGGCTGTTACTCCTGGGACAGATGACTCTACAGTAATCACAGGTATTGATTGGTTCAAGCTCTGGCTGGCTTAGATGGGAACATGACACCTTGGTGGGTGTGCAAACTGTCACCATCCAAGCAGCGCGCCAACATTGCTCCAAACTAGTCAGCACAGATTTGAAAAGAAACTAAAGATATAACTACCGCGACATTTTCACTGGCCTCCATGCTGCTTTCTGCTGCTCACTAACCCTGTTTTTGCATTTGTAACATTGAATGTGACACCCCAGAAAAAAAACAGGCATACTTGTCTGTTGCAGAGCAGTGTGAGTGCAACTTGTGGAGTATATGCTAATATTCCCAGACAAATTCCAAAAACATTTAAGAAGTTAATTTGGCATATTATTTCCAGTTCCTGTTTGAAATATATAGGAAGTGATTTGGTAATACTCTGTGGCTTGAACACCACATGACCATAGCCGCGTCTGTACGGTAGTGAGTGAGTTTCCTTGGCCGCAGACACAGAGGACAGAGTGCAGTCCCCTCCAACATCAGAGGTACCGGAGCATTTTGAAGGGCAGCACATGTGGCAGATGGGCTCCAAATTAGAGGCTCCTCGGCTTCTCTATTTTCACTCTGCCCTCTCCCTCCAAGTTTACACTGCATCACAGATGGAGACAGAGGAAAAAGCGTGTGTGAGAAACTTTATGTAAGTCCTCAGTTTGATGCTAACAATTGTACTCCACAGTAGTTCAACCTTTATACCGACATTTCTACTGCAAACTTTCAAAACCCCGACCACTATCGATTTCTCCCATTAAATAAATCCACTGAGTGTCTATTTACGCTTCGCCAAAAGGCCGGAAATGGACGTGTCGCCAGCTACTTTCCTCTGTAACTGTCTCCTTTTGTTTTACTCTTTCCCACACTCACACCTTTTTTAAAAAAATCTCTATCGCGTTTCACCCCAAGGTCTGTAAATGTATCGTGTGCAATATTAGAGAGATATACTGTATCTCTATTTTTGGACAGAGGGGCCTCAGAGTTTTAAGTGTCATATTTGAAACAGAGAAGTTCTGGAAGCTAGAGTAACCGTTGGTTTTCACCCCGGGGGCCAGGTTTACCTGTGAAAGTTTTGTGTGGAGCAGAAATGCTGGTGGGATGCTTTGCAAGCGTAGACGAGTCACGAACACACCTGAGGCTTTCCCAGGGTTTCTACTGACGCTGATACAGTGTATGGTGCTGTAGTTTCTATGGATACCTCAGGGCAGCGATCATTGCGTTGATCATGATGTTAGATTTCAAGTGTTGTACTTCTGTAAGCCTTACACATTCACATGAAAACCTGTGACTGCCGATGACACTGCATTTTAGGGCTGCAACTCATGATATTTTCTGTTAAACTGCCAGTTATTTTCTAAATTAAACAATTAGTTGTTTGGGCTATAAATGTCAAAGTGTTTCCCAATGCCCAAGATTACATCCTTATGTCTCTTGTTTTGTCCAAAAGCCCAAAGATATTCAGTTTACTCTCAAAGAGGAGTAAAGAAACCTGATGATATTCACATTTTAAAAAATGTAATCAGAGAAATTAGACTTTTTTTTCTTTAAAAAATCACTCAAACCAAATGGTTGGTTCTTAGGTTAGTTGCAGATTAATTTAATAGTAGCTGGTTTTCTTTGTTTTCTTTGACTGTAAAGTGAATATCTTTTGGCTTTGCACTGTTTTCTGATATTGATGATGACGATATGAAAATAATGAACTTAGCAAATAGTTGATATTGGAAGGAAATGTTAGCTTGACTCATTTGATTGTTCATGAGGTGTGGATATGACTATTAGTGCGTAAACTGATGCTTAAAAGATTATTCATTACTCGATCAACAGAAATTGACAGATGAATAATTGATCGCCATTTTGCCTCATTTGCCTTGGTGTTTATATCGGCCGCTCTCGAGGACGTGGCCTGCTGTCACACAAAGTGGTGAGATGCAGTAATTGCCGAAATGGGGATGACAGTGCACACTTTACGACAGCCAGTCACTATTTTTGACAGGCGTCCATC
Organism: Epinephelus awoara; assembly: GCA_035609425.1. Classification (NCBI taxonomy): domain Eukaryota; kingdom Metazoa; phylum Chordata; class Actinopteri; order Perciformes; family Serranidae; genus Epinephelus; species Epinephelus awoara. The sequence goes on along the minus strand of CM069310.1, from coordinate 12,045,273 downwards.
ATGTTGCATTTGATTGTGCACAGTTCAAATCCTTCTGTCTGCACACCAGGCCAGCCGCTACATGAAGTGGGCTTATTTGTCACATTGTCAGTTTTGATAAGTAACAAAAATTGTTGGATGCAGCCCCCTACCAATTCTGACATCGGAAAAGCTTTTGGGAGGAGGTTTCAATGACCCAACGAGCATTTCGTTTGAAGCATACTGACCCCTCAAGGCCCCCTCCCTCTTTTGCTTTCTCCTAACACCCATACAGCTGGAGCCTGGAGGGGACAAAAGGACAATGATGGAGTGACAAGATGACACAGGCACCATCCCCTGTTATTTCTAGGACAGTGGACACTGCGCAGTAACCCCCCAACTTACCCCCCTTCCCAGCAACTCAATTTGCCCCCAGCAATATACCAGATGACACCAGATCGTGAATCCCAAGTTTAGCACACCTGTGCCCGTCTCATTAAAGGCTTACCTATTCAGGAGTGTCACCCTTGAATACCCCACACAAGACAAACACCCTCAGCATAGACCCTAAACTAAAAAGAAACAGGCATAGTTTTCCTCAAACCCAATCCATCCCCAGCACCAGACACCCCACCCCACCCCAGCCTGTCCATTTCAGCCCCCACCCTCCACCACCCACTCAGCCTTACTCAGACTCAAGACCCACCACATGGTCATTGATGAAAGAGGTCCTCCTCCAGGAATCAAATGAGCTGGAAGGACATCAAGGAGCCGGGCTGCCCCAGCCCCAGTGCTCCTCAGCCGGGCCAGCGCTTGGGTCTCACCCACCCTCCTCCGCCGCCACCGTCCAAGCCTCCACAACTCCATTCTCTGGGCCCATAAAGGGGGAGGTTAATGAAGCATGGGGAGGGAATTACACTAACGCTAACCGGCAGATGTCCCATATTGTGCCTAGCTACAATAAACAATATGGCTGCCTCTGGTGCATTTGCATTAGAAAAGGAGGCGCACTCAGAAAGCCATGTTTTGACTGCATCTTGCAGAGGGCTGACTACTTTTTTCCTGCTCCTCCTGCTTTTTTCAGGGTCAGATCTGTTGCCGTTTTGTGTGATTTCTGCCAGTTGAAGACAGTTATGTGTTGAGCAACTCTTGTGAGCCTTATTACTGCTGAAATCAACTTTGTGTGAGGCAAAGACGAGGCTCACCGTCGCTCCCTGGGCCACATGTGGGCTTAAACCTTGTGGCAGCAGTAATTTGGGGATTTTAACTTCAAAACTTGGTGTTTTTTTTTTATATTGGCACTGCAGCAAGGTACGCTGCTGAACATAGCTGGAATATTTTTCACTACTCAGTGTGTTGTGAGTGTAATTGATACAGCAGAGAAGATGGCACTCAGGCCAAAGGGGCCAAGATTGTTTGTGTGTTTGTCCAAGAGTCACACTTCTGAGATAATTAGTGTTTACTAGGAAATGCTGCTGAAAGGAAGCATGATGAAATGGCTATTTAAAGCGGAGAGGAACTGATGGTGGGGGGGGGGGCATGCTATTGTGTCAACCCCCCTCCAAACACACACAAACACACACACACACACTCGCAAAATAACCAACTGCCTGCCTCTCGTCTCCTATGGCCCTGTCTGTCTGCTGCCCTCCTCGCTGGGTCATGGCTGGATGGAGATGTAGAAAGGAAGGTCTGTTTATGCATCCTGCCTGCCCTTGGTCAGAGGGCACACACACATGTGCATGCTCACACACACACACACTGATGCACCCGTACACAATCTGAGGTGCACACACACAAATGGAAATGTAGATACACACATATTATGTTAACACAGACCCAGAGGGACACCCAGTTTGTGTGTATACACACACACACACACACACACACACATCACTCCCCATCTCCACAGTATTGTGTGGGGCGTCCTGTCTCCTCCTCTATGGCCAGCACAGCAGCCAGCCCCGCGCCGTTTGCTAATGTTTTCTGCTTGAGTGTGCAGACCCCTTTGACTCACTCACCAGCTGGTTGGCCAGTGAATAGAGCTGCGGGCTCAGGTCCATGTCACTTGTGAGGTCTTGGCGGAGGCTTTTGGGGGTGTGCGTAGGGGGCATGTGTGTGTGTATAGGAGGGAGTGTGTGTGTGTTTTGGAGGGGGGGGGGGGGTTGTACCCGCTAGGATGCAACACATTGCCACCAGCATCACCGCATTTTACTATGTGTCCTTGTCCTTTACTGCATTTGATTTTCTATTAGACACAGTGATTGCGGAGACGTACGTTTTTACCCACAAACTTTTTTTTTTTTTAATCTGGCCTGAAGCTGAAACAGCTCTCCCTAGACTTTATTTTATCAACAACAATCCACATCATAGCTCTGCCAAAACCACCCAGCCACAATCCCTTGTAATGACTTGTTATTTGTTTACAGGTGCAGGACCTGTTTGAGAGTATTACGGTTTGAAGAGAACAAGTCCAAGCTGGTTTCCGACACAGTTCATTCGTGTTACTTTTGCCCGTGTGTCGTGGATGCGGTGCCCATGGCCATTTCTGAGGTCAGCTTTTGGGCATAAAAAGAGAACAAGCGCCAATTAACTCGAGCAGGACAGCTGCTGAGAGAAAGAGATCCATGCTTGTGCAGCGCTGGGCCTCTCTCTGCTTCTATCGTGTGTCAGTTATCAAACATCTGCCACAGTCGACAAGAAAAGACACAGGCCTCTTCCAGTTAACTCCCTCCGTACCACAGTGTCTCAGCCTTTATACTTAACTTCTCACTGCAGGGTCCTGTCATTCAGGCCTTTTGTTGCCTTGTTTGAGAGAGGAATGAATTAAAATGTTGATGTAAGAAGTGTGGGAGGCCATCTGTCTTTGACATTTTTGCAAGTACAATAATAGCGAAACTACTTTGGACATCAGATCAAGCAGGTGTGATTCATTCTGAGCAAAATACGGAAAATGTAATTAAACTTTAACCATTTGGTTTGTGCTGGTCGCTAAATGTCACCTAACATTTAAAGGGACGGTTCACCCCAAAGTCAAAAACACATATTTTTCAGTGTAGATTGTTTTGTTGAGTTGCTGAGTGTTGGTGGTATCAGCGGTAGAGGTGTCTGCCTTCTCTCAAATGTAATGGAACTAAATGGCACTCGGCTTGTGTTGCACAAAGCGGCAAAAAACTACATTTGAAACAGTCAACAGCAATGTCTCTTCCCAGAAATCATGACCCCGGTAATCAAGATAAAGGAATCGTGCATCTACTCACGGAAGATAGGCTGGTGCTCATGGCAGTGCGAGATGTACACATTAATGGCGTCCTCCTCGGCTGAGCTGTAACATTGGCTAGCTCAGTGATGTAAGGTGCACACTTCCTTCTTTGCAGTGATGCAGTTGGCGGGTGTCATGCAGTAGAAAGAAGATAGTTCCTGCGTAAAATTGTGTGGGTTCTTATTTTTGAGCACCACAAACGGAGAGCCATCTAGTTTGATTACATCCAAGAGAAGGCTGACATTTCTATGGCCGATATTTCAACTCGCAACTCGTATTAAAACAATCTTGCCTGACACATAGCTCTACAGGTAAGAGGAGAATTATATATTTTTGATTCTTGGGTAAACTGTCCCTTTTAAACCTTGTCAGGACTCAATTATCCCAAAGCTTACATCATCCTAATTTCAACTTTATCATATCAAATCTGTGTCTTTGTCATGTTTACAAAAACATCCACCCCCTCTCTCTCTTTGTTCTGTCTGTTTTGTCGTCTTGCAGGATATGATGTACCAGCTGCTCCAGGGGCTGGACTTCCTGCACTCGCACCGCGTGGTTCACCGTGACCTGAAGCCCCAGAACATCCTGGTCACCAGCGGAGGACAGATCAAACTGGCCGACTTTGGTCTCGCCCGCATCTACAGCTTCCAGATGGCACTCACCTCCGTGGTGAGTTGTGTGTCTGAGCTCAGTGGGGCTCATCCAATCGTTCTCTACAACAGAGTGACTCAAAACAAACACTCCCAACACCATAAGTTCACGACTGATGAATAGAGACCCAAAAGTGGGTCACAGGATGTTTTAACTGGGTCATAGACATAAATAGACTTGGATAGAGGAATATTTCATGATATCATTGTCTTGGTTTGTGATGTCATGTGAGACGAGCCCTGGTGCAAATAGATCTGGGCTCTGTTTACTTATTGGTGAGCATTAAGTAATTTATCTGCATACTTAGTCTTGTCTTCAAAATCTCCGTGCCAGACTGTACCTCTTACTGCTAATCTAGTCTCTGTCAACAGATACTCACACGATCTATTGAAGTACTTTCTTAAAAGTTAAAGGTATATTATGCAGGATTTTCTTAAAAGACAAAAATGATCCCTCTCTAATCATCACTTAAAACCATTTAGGAGTGTTTGGCGTTGTGTGTATTTGCAGCGACTCTGTCCTCTGGCTGTATTTTCTTATTTTTATTTTGCTGTTTTCAAGGCGTCCCTTGGCACAGTGCGCAGGTCCGCACACATCCAAGAGGCAGCTACGAAAATTCACCTTTGAATTGTTCACAAATAGTAGCCAACAATTCTTGCTTAGTATGCCTATAAAGCTAAAATTGTTCCTCCTGAAATTTAGATCTATCTCTCTTTTTCTTTTAAAGAACATACACGTTACCAAAAAGATACAGAACCAAAAAAACAACCCAACAAACTATGAAAATATCAGCATACAAGGGAAAGAATAACAAACCTATACCCTCGTCCCGCCTTCCTTTTTTCCTCGAAACCCGCACACTTCCATTTTTCACTCCATCATCAGTTACTTGCTTCTTCTTTTCAAACAAATACGGCGTGTAACCAAAAAAAGCAAATGGCAGCTGTTGGATCTTTGTATAAAGTCTGAAGAGTCAAGCTAGTGTGGGGGTGCACACCTGCAAGCGTGCATGTCTCTGCACATCGCGTACGCTTTTATCATTTTCGAATTTATCTTTTTATGCGCCACTCAAACTCTTTTTGATAGAGCAAGACACACACCCACACACCCTCGCACACACACTGCCTTGAACCGCCCTCCCATCCCCCGAGAGTCGGATGAAAAGCGTCTAATGTGATGCAGCGGGCACTCACAGGGCATCAGCGGGTAGCTCTGCAGCGCTGGGCCAAATGATATGGTTTCTCTGTGTAAAGTGAGAGCCAAGGGCCCCCGTGGTCCGTCTCAGGAATCCCTCAGTGGCTGTTGCAGACAGGGATGGGACAGACGAGGAGAGACAGACACCCCTCCCTTTTTCACTGTCGGTGCTTTGATGTCCAACTGTTGAGCTGTGGGCTCTGATGACCAGATAAAATAGAGAGGGAGACTGAAAAGAGTCTTTGGACGAGCTGGAAACAGGGAGAGATGAGACTTTAAAGATTAAGGTAGCCAGCAGCAGTAGCTCGGTACCTTGTTATAAGCCTGTATTCATGAGAGAAGGGTTTCGGAACTGCTTCACATTCACACAGATGTATGCATCTCGTTTGATAATCAGCCAGTCTGGACCCCTCAGATTCACCGGTTTCTTCTATGTAGGTCTCGTCAAAGATGAACTCCAGGTTTGTGCCGTCTCGTCAGTTTTAAAATAATTTCTGCATTGTGTTTGCACCATTTTGGAGGCGTCAAACTGCTGGAAGTGTAGATAGCGACATATAATCACAGAGAGTGGAGCAGCAGTGCAACGCAAAGACAAAACGTTGTCTGCAGTGGTTGACATCACCCAGTGTGCTTCAACACTGATAGGAAATACCATGTCAAATAAACAGCAGTGTTACTCACCCAGTCTGCCGACGGGGCACCGGAGTGATAGGAAGGAGGATGAGGGTTGTAGGTGAAGGCCACACAGCTTCTTTTTTTTCATCATGCCAAGTTAGCAAAGCTCATGGGAACTTAACTCAGGCTCATCCAGTCGTTCAGCATCCGCCCATCTAAGGAAAATATAAACAAAGTTTGGGAAAGAATGCAAACTTTTATTCTGCTCTCAGCATCAGAATAGAGCCGCACACGTGTCTGTGCCGGTGTGACTGCACCACAAGGGATTACCAGGCTAGTGGACACAAGCAGGTGCTCCTCCCTTCGAGCTGACGTGTGTATATACTTTATTTCTTGGCACACAAGAAAAAGTAGTCATTGTGGGCTACTTAAGAATTTGTTATATCATGCTTATTATTTTATAAACCCTCTTGTTGTTCTCAGGAAACCAAGCCAAGCAATACATCACAGAACATGTAAAGTTAATTAAGATAAAGTAGAATATTGTCGAGTGAGGCATTAAAGGTTTTAATTGGAATTTATTTCGATTTTTGATTGAAATCTAATGATAAAGTTATTGATAAGTCAACAGGAGCTCTCATTGTTCACACTGCAGTTATTAGGAAATACTGATAAATGTTTGTGCTGGAAGTGTCGGCACAGTTTGTCGTCGGTCGTGACTGATTAAGCTTCAAAATTCAGGCCTTTTTTTTCCCTTCTAAGCGTTCTCTCAGTTTGAGTAATGTGCGACTGTTGTCCAGGCCCTAAACTGCCATTTCTCAGTATTATTACGAAGGGTATTTTTTTTATGATTCAGATAAAACTAGTCAGTATTTCCTCCAGTTATTTCTATAACTTATCATTTAGATTAATAATGATAAAACACAGTCAACAGTCAGAAGAAGACGCACCTAACCAAAGAATTTACATAGTGTTATACAATACTCAGTGTGTTTGTGGTTTCACTGGAGGGTTTGTCTCTGTGTAGATGTTAACCTTTATTTATGACTAGACCGGGACACTTTCTGTTGAGGGTAGAATACCTAACTGGGAATTCACCTTTCAATATGAACTGCAAATATCAAGTCCCCGAAACTACTCATGCACACAGAGCGGCTCTGACTGTGTGTGTGTGCTCACACTCACACACTCATTTCCTGTCTTGGGTCTTTAGATTATATATAAATATATTAGATTGGGCCACAAAAAATGATATGGAGGGTGTGTGTAAGTGCATGCATGCGCTGGAGCGTAGTGAGTGCGGGATCTTTGGTTCTACAAGAGTGTTTGTGTGTCTGGAATCCCCCTATCAGTCCGACACACAGACACACACGTAAACACACACACACACACACACACACACACGCACACACACGCACAGTCTCCACTCATCCATTCAGTATTTCCTCTTGCTAATAAAAGCAGATAATCTACACTGTATGCGGCACACATGTACACAAATACACACAGCATTTAAGAGGATCTTCCCCTTTGCCCAACAGAGCAGCAGTTGCTTATTTAGTCACCTAATGCCACCGTTACTGGCAGACAGATGGGCTTTGGAGAACTGCCGTTGCTTAAGCGAACAAGACACTTCTCTCTCACTTTCAAAGTGATTCATTTAGCACTTCTAGAATGACAAGATGGCTGAAGTGATCATTTGCATAAAGTCGTCAAAAAGAGCCCCTTTGCTCCTCGTTTTCTTTTCCCAGTGTCGCTAACTGAAAGTAGCACTCTTGTACTTTCTGCTGATGATTTACCAGCATCGCTTGAACTTCTCTTTTTGTGATGAATTTGCTTTCTCACCTAGCAACACGCCGTGTTGTTAATGTGTCATTGACAAAAAATGTGGTTTGTGCGTGTGTGTGTACAAAAACGTGCGAGTCTGGCTGCATTTGCACATGCATGGTTGCATGTGACTGATGGCCCCATCGGCATCACCCACCTACCATGTTGCACATATTTCACTCTCCCCGAAAGAGAGAGAGAGGGAGAGAGCGGGAGAGAGGGAGGGAGACCACCCATTGGGTTGGTACTGGGGTCCAGATTAGGCTGCCCCTGGCAGTCCCAGGAGGTCCGTTGCTTTGTTGATGGTTTTTTAATGACCCCAGTCTGGCTACAGGCTCATTGTACTGCCGTGAGTGACAGGCAGATGGGAAAAGCTGATGGGTTAATCTGACATGCCAGAAAAGAGCGAGAGGGGTCTTTTTTTCTGTCCATCTCATTGAGCTCCCATTTCTGCCAAAGCACTTTAGAGGAAAAACATTTCTTTTGATGTAACTTGAATTTGGTATAAATGCTACAGCAAAAAAAAACCCCGAGACTCTGCAGTGATACTGAGATTCCTTTGTATAAGTCAGTGTTAAAACATGACTTATTAACATCCAAATTTATAACATTTGGACACATTTGATCAAAGACCCTGCGAGATATTTAACAAGTTAGAAATAAATGTCAGTATTAGACTCGGACTCATCCAATCAAAGTCTCAAAATAAGCATTAACTCCTTACTCTGAGAAAAAGTTAGGGCCCAAAGGATCTCTGTTGAGATTCAACAGGGACAGTACTATTTTGGTCAAATCTGCCTTTGTGCAAAATTTTTCCTCACACCTGTCAAAAACCAGAAACTGTCTACACTGCAAAACTGAAAAAAGGAGCTTCTTAAAATCTTCACGTTTTTGCAAAAGACGCGTTTTCAGTGCCCTAAATGCAGTTTGTGTGCAGACGATAGGGGCGGGAAATATGGCCCTAAAACAATATCAACAGCAACTCACAGTGAGATTCAGATTCTGTTACAATATTAATAGTTCAACAAAATAAAATCTACCACAAATTACACGTTTAAACAGCTCCCACATACAAAATAAAAATGTCTCCTGGGATCTATAGATATAAATCAAAAGGTGATTTTCCTCTTTTTTTTTTTTTTTTTTTTTTTTTTGGCAAAATCCTAAATGATTGAGTTGCTTTTTTCCCACCTGGACCTTTTATGCTCTGCTATTTCTCCTCTAATCATCACACTGTAACCTGTGACAGGCTGTTACGCAACACATATGTAGTTTTTTGACAAGCCATGAGCAGCACGTAGGTTTACATTTCCAAAGGTTTATGACAAAATCACTTCAAGACCTTTATACCAATGTGCGCACGGCGCACGCTGTGCTGCTGCCAGAGGAGCCGCTGAATGAGTTCCCTCTGAGCGTTAAGTCACTTAAAGAGTCTGAGAAGTCCGGGGCTGTTCATAAAACATTCAGGACGCCACAGTTTATTCCACACTACTGAAGCTGTTGCTCTTTTTGGAACCACCGCGGAATCACTAATAAATTTTCTTTCAGCCATGCTTGTTGTTGCCGTGGGTAACAGTATGACGTCAACATGCTAGCAAGTCAAAATAGCGTCACAGTGTCACAATATGAGTTTTTTTATATGATGTTAAAAAAATAAACCAGTAGCAGACGAAAAGCTCTTGTACGTGTGGACAATTGCAGTACAAGGCTGACAGGATGGTCCCATGAAACCCATTTCCTTCCACTCTCATGCATGTCATGCGCATATCGTTGCCTGCTAAATTAGATCCGGAAAACTCGAGGGGAATGCCAACCAGCCCTTTGTGTTCACACTTGTTGTCAAATTTGTGTTTTTAGAGTTCAAAACCAAAATAAACTGAGGGGTTGCCGTAATTCACAGATGATGACAGGATAAGCTTATTAGTGGCACAAGTGTTTTTTGTCTCGCTTATCTTTAGTTTGTTATTGAGTTACAGTAGCAGTAGCCAAAAGGAATTTTGTGACTCTTAAAGCCTGTTGCTTTGCCGTTTTTTGCAGTGAAATAATTTCCCCTTTTTAATTTTCCCTTTTAAAAATAGCCTCTTTTAACGCCATCTGTCAGTCAGTCTGTCAGTTTCCTGTAAACTCTGCTGCTGGGGACATGCAGAGGAGTGAAGTTGTTACCTGATCAAAGGTATTTTCCCAATCCTTCCCCCCTAGTTCCTCTGCTCACAGCCCTCCCACTAAGCTTACCAGAATAAGACACCCATATCTCAGACGACATTAAACAAACTGAAACCAGATTTTCTGCCCGCGCTCAGACAGCAGACCGGCTTTTACATTACAAAGCTTTCGAGAGCGGCGCGACTCTTCACACTGGATTTGTATTTTCATTTTGAGAAGTGTGTCTATTTTTGGGCCCTCGTTTGACTGTGTATGCGAGTTAAAATCTGTGGGTGTTGGTAAAGGGAAAGTGTGGATTGGTGTGTTCGCAAGTTACGATGATCTCACAAGATAGTGATGATAAAGCTGATAGATGTCTTCACGTCAGCAAACCACATGCATCTTGATAATTTTGCTTTTGGCCTTTCGTTAATATGAAGCTCTATTTAACAGTTTTAAGGAGGTGATTAAAAATAAACCTCTCAATGCAATAAAATGTCAGAAAATTGTGAAAATGCCACGTGTCATTTCCTGAAGCCCAGGGTGACTTCCTCAAATTGTATGTTTTATTCGACCAGTGGTCCAAAACTTAATAGCTATTCATTTATTAGCATATAGGACAAGGAAAGGCAACAAATTCTTATTTTTACGAAGTGTAAAATCAGCAAATGTTTGGCTTTTTTGCTTGAAAAAAAAAGACTAAAACAATTCTTAAATGATCAAAATAATTGCCAACAAATTTTCTGTCCACTGACTAATCGATTATTCGACTGCGACGTGCAAACATCCGTAGTGCACCGTCACTAGTGGTGCAGAAGAGTTCAGGAACAGACGCTGATGAAACAGACATTTCTCAGCCATGACCAAGGATGAACTGGACAGTCGTGTGTCTGCGAATCTCCTCTTTTGCCAGACAATGTGTTTCTACTCTGGACAGACCGAAAGAAAGGCAGGCAGGCAGGCAGCGGCCGGGAGAGGGAGGAGGGGGAAAACCCTTGCGCTGCACGAAGGAGAGCACGTGCAGCGCACTCTGGGAATGTTTAGATATCTCCTCAAACAGCTCTGCATGGGAAAAAAAGGAAAAGTCGTCCTCTATGCTTTGACTGCACCCGGCTGGAGCAAAGGGGCTGGCCTCAATTTGACATAAGCAAACACACACATACACACACAGTTCACATACACATATATGAACAGGGATATACTGTACACACACATTCAAAGGCAGACAATCACGTTGTCATTAATGTTTGCACACACAGCCTCACGTGCACAATGCAGGTCTTATATTTAATATTTCCTGTGCGCACCCCCATTTAAGTGTGTCTGAAAGAGCAGAGGTAGCACCCCCCTGCACATACCCACGCACACACACTCCTCTGCACTTCACTGCATTAATTGTTGATGGTCTCTTGGCAGTGCTCCAGGTGGGGAAAAGGGGGTTCGGACCGGTGTGTGTGTACGGTGCGTGTGCACACAGCCGCGCACACCGGCATCTGGATATTAAAGCCTTGTCTGTACCAGCAGCAGCAAGAGGAAGAGGAGGGGAAAAAAAGAGAAAAAATTACAGCATATATCAGGAATTTTCCAGCTAATGATGTGCGGATGTGGTAGCACTGGGGAGAGAGAGCCACTGACTGTGCTGTCTTTGTTTCGCTCGCCGAGGGCCCCATACTGCATTCCTGTACACTGTGCATACTTTGGCAACAGTTGTAGTGGCTCTTTTTTTTCTGTTTTACTGTATACAGTTTGTGTGCTGCTCTTGCACTTTTCTTTCTAGCCCCGTAGCTCTGTCTGTCTGTCCCTCCCTCAGCCTCCACCTCTCTCCTTCTCTCCCTCCTTATTTCCTTTCTTGGCCTGCTGCAGCTGTATTATTGGGACTGTAAATTGTCCTTTTTGCCGAACAAGAGAAAGAGAGAGGGAAAGTGAGGGAGGAGTGAAATAATGGTGTTTACAACATGGCTGACTGCTAGAGCTTCGAATGGGGCCTCTCTGGAGACACAACATTACAGCCTCGGCTTCACTGTACTCTCAGAGTGCATAGTTTTGCTCACATTATTATTATAACATCCGCTCTCCTTCTCCCATATGTGGCCTGCTTATACACTCTGCAGCCTTTATCCGCTTTCCTTCCTTAGATTCACGCAGGAAGACTTTAATTTGTGGTGGATTGCTCTCAGGAATGTAATCAAATTCTAGCTTAAGACTTAAAGCATGAAACAGTCGAGCCATTTACCTGAGGGACTTAGCTGCACTGCGCATTTATTCCACTTTATTCAGTAATTGCTGAAAGTTAAAACTTCCAATCCCGCTCTTATTGACTCAATTACAACAATCATTTGGCCTGTGGTGCATCCAAAGAACTCGTCTGTGAGTGTGCATGTGTGTGTGGATGGTATGTGTCTGTGTGTGCAGTGGTGCTCTTTCATCCTGGGCTTCCTCAGTCAGAGGGAATGTAAACACGGGCCCCCAGCCAAGCTCCATCAGCCCCAGTGCCTCCGGCGGTGCAGCCTTAAGCCCCGGCCTCAGTCATCCTCATGGCATCAGGTCACGGTGAAGGTCCCCCTCGGAAGTCCACGCCGCGAGTGACAGGAAAACGTTTGTGTCATGGTTGCAGTGTTTGGGAGTCGAGAAGGATGGGGGTGACGCATGAAGAATGTGGTTCCCAACAGCTCAACATAATTAGCCGATTATTTAAAGGATAATTCCAGTTTATTACAACTTGGCTTCTATATTTGAACTTCAACATTTCTATGGATCATCATACCTTTGAGCTCAGCAACATTAGTACATCCAAATCTGCAGGGGCAGAAAACAGAAGTGGTCAGGTTGTCAACGAAACAGCTGATTAAAGGAACTGTTGGATACCTGATACTGAGAAATACACATTATCATGCAGCAAAGGGTTGGGTAAGAAGATTAATACCACTATCACATCTGTCTATTAAATATAAAGCTACTGCCAGGGGGCGATTAGCTTCAGTTTAGCATGAAGACTGGGAGCATTGGGGAGCAGCTGGCCCGGCCCTGTCCAAAGTCCAAGAAGTCCACCTGCCGGCACCTCTCACGCTCACTAAGTAACACATTATTTGATCGTATTAATTTGTAAGCTGTGAGAGTGCTGCAAGGCAGATGTTTTACCTTTTGGCAGAGCCAGGCTAGCTGTTTCCCCTGTCTTCAATCTTTATGCTAAGCTAGGCTAACTGTCTCCTTGCAGTAGATTGCGTGTGCATCCTTGAGGATCAGTCTGTAAAACCATTACTTTCTTACTTCTTTTCCTGTGTCCTATCTTGTGCAGCATGTTGCACGTCGCCCTAAGTTGGATCGGCCATTTTCATTTCACAGTCACAGTTCTTCACCAGTTTGTTTGGTGTTTGTTTGTTTTTGGCCTCCCTTGGTATCTCTTAATAAAATTGTTGCTCTGTAGTATTCGCAGTCGATAGCCGTTTTTAAACGGGAGTTGTGCAAATTTGCAGGAAAGCCCAATCAGTCTTCTTTCAGCATTGGCAGTATAAAAACAAAATCGGGGAGTGCGGCATGGCCTCTTCATTTGTGAGGACAAGGAGGGTGCGCAATTCTTTGTCTCCCGTCTCCCAAGGAAGGCACTTCGTTTTTTTTAAATCAAAAATGTTCCGCCAATATGACTACCCTACGAGGCAGAAAATTGGGCACCTCAGATCAACTCGCCAATTTGGCTCTGTGTGTCTAAACGCTCGCAGTTTGCCGGCAAAACGGCCCAACATTCGCCGAAAATCTGGCAGTGTAAAAGGGGCTAAAAAGGTACGTTTAACGTTAACGTTTTAGGGATTGGGCAGAAAAGTGATTCTTAGATGCACTGGGATTCTTTCTTGAAAGATAATGCATCGATGCAGAAAAGCCAATAATCTGAAATTTAAATCCCAATTCTCAACATTATGATCTCCTGTAGCAATTTATCAAGACCAGGCTGTACGTTCGTACGGCTGAACCATTTGGTTGGTGAAAAGCAACTGGCGTTATGTTTACATCTTAAGTTTGGAATCAAGATAGCTGAGCGAGAGCGACCACAGATGGATACAATCTGACTTGCAGCCACAGCTTAAAAGCTAGCGCATAAGCATTTTAGCTTTTATGAAGTCTGGATCATTACAAATACGCTGCGTTTTAAAAGTAGTAAGTAGATGTGCCCAGCTCACTGAGGAGCATGTGAACTTTAAAGGCAGAGTTTTTACTGCAGTAGTCCGTGTACAAGTCTGGCTAAGGCCCTTTTCTGCATGTCATCCCTTTGTTTGCCCTGCCTTTCCTGTATATTATTCACTATCAAAAATAAAGCAGAAATGCCAAAAAGAAAGCAGCAAGTAGTCACACAGTGAGAAAAGATAAATTGTTGTATAATCCCATTGTAGCCCACTGCATTGGAATGAAATCGTGAGGGTGCTTAGAGATTCCCACCCCCAGTGTGTTGTTACGCACAGGAAATGCGACCAACACGATGTGAAAATAAGACCACAAGTGAAACCAGAATTATCCTTTAAACATCAAACACATGCTGCAGATAACTTGCATACATTTGCAGACACGCAGCACTTGGCACTGAAGCACATGAATCCAGGCAAAAGCAGGTGCTCTCTCAGTCACGTGCAAGTACTCACACACAACACAAACCAGACGCCCCCGCGCTCACATGCACGCACCCCCATTGTCACACTCCTCCGCTGTGCATGCACAGTGCGCTGGTGGCACAGGTCCGGATGTTGCAATTCAGACAGGCTTGGAGGTCCAGCCCAGGAGGTCTGGAGGTCCTCTGGGGCAGGAGAAGCCATTTCCTCCCTGAAGCAGAGCGGGGAGCAACAGTGAGGGCTGAGGAGGATGGTGGTGGTGTTGGTGAGGGGGAGGATGCTCTCAGCAGAAAGGAATTCCCAGAATGTTGTCCTTTTAATCTGGAGTCAGCCTCACACACACTCTCTGTCTCTCTCTAACTCTCTCTCTTTTTTCCCTCCCTAGGCTTTATCTGACCTCCTCTGGCTTTTCTGTTACCATGCAGAAAGGGGAGAAGGGTGTCAGATAGGCAGAGAGACAGACTGAAAATTCAAAGCAGCTGACCTAAGAGCAAAACACTGTACTGCACAGTTAAGGGCTGACCCCATTTTCTCTGTCTGATTGTCCTACATACTGTATATGTCTGCATCTCTGTTTTCACACAGCCCGTACAGAGGAGGGAGAGCAGGAGCGGGTAATGAGGGGATATGTGAAGCAGAACAGAGAATGAGAAGGGTGAGAAAAAGACTAAGGAAGAAGGAATGCAAACGTGGTCGGAAGAAGAGGAAGGGAAAGGACAGAAAAAAGCTCAGAACAACATTGCAATTGGGGAATGTTTCTTTTTACAACAGTCTATGTGTTGTTATAATCATCTCCATGAAAACGGTGATTAAGTGGCCACGTCTCGGGACACGTTACTTTGTCAGAGGACTAGTATTGAGACATTTAGTGCAACAGACTTGAGACTACTTTAACACAGAGACAGTTGAGTATTTTATGGAGAGTGTGAAACTATGTGTGATCATGCATTCATGGATTTTACAGGCTCTCCGACTGTTGTACGTAGACTTAACTGCGTTTTAGACGTGTGTGTTTAACAGATGCAGGAGCTTACAGAAACAGACAGAGAAAGGGAGGCATTTAATAGGGAAGGAACAAGAGATTGCAGGAGAAAAGGGTGAGGACTGAGTGGAAAGCAGTGGCCTGTTTGGAAATGAAAAGGAGCACCCAGGAACTCAGAAGCTGAGGTTTGAGATGAGCCATTTGAGGAGCAGAATCACTTCACTGTCGAGATACTTGAGGCTGTTAACATGATGATGCCACCCTACTTCATGCTGCGTTAGGTTTTCCTTCTTCACAAAGACACGCATTTTCCGACCTGAATATCATCCACCTTTTATTGGTGCTTCTCCACTTGGGCGACCTGGAAGCACGGGTCAGCGCCTCAGTTAAAGGTGCAGTCAGCGATTCTAATCTAGTATATTTTTTGCCAAATTCAGCAAATATATTCTCCAGAGTTGATGACGCCACCTTTAAGTTCACCTCAACCCACAGCCCACAACTCACTCGAACGTTTCAGCTCACCTCTGCCCTGTTGTGCGACAAATTACAGCAACTCAAATCGATGCAAGCTACACTCGTTGATATTGTAAGAGCAACTACAAAACAACTTAAGGTTTTAAAATTTAAATATCGACTTTTGTCTTGACATTCACAAAGGCATAATGGCTGACAGTTTTTTGTAAGTGACAACTAGTGTGAGAGGATGGGTGCAGAAAATTGCAGTGCACTTAAGCAACTCTTTAAAAAATGACCATATGTATTTGTGACCATTTAAAAATCTGTGTTAAGGAAGAACCGATAGGATTGAGTATCACAGAGTAGGGAAGTCAGAAACTAGTGACAAATGGACAAATGCATTGCTGCTTTTAAAAGTGTACAGTAACAGGATTCTTAACCTGTCATGCAAATACTGAATGAAAGACCACCTTGCCTTAGATATACTATATTAAAAAAAACCAGTTTCCTACAGTGCAAGTAGCGCGGGTGTAATTTCAGATTGCAGTAAGATGTAGAATCGATCTTCCGGTTGTGTCTGTGAGTGCATGCATGTGTGATTATATATATGCCTTAATCTGCAGTTGTGGCCAGGTTTTCGAATAACTCTGTATCGCACTGAGGCGGATATACCCTGAGCTCTAGTCTGTGGTTCTTCCTAGAAGGCTCTACATGTGCACGAGTGTTCAGACGAGCCCTGACTCTGCAGGCCTACAAACTCACATGCAGCAGACAGCAGTCACATGCATTTGAGCTGCAACTGCAAGAGTTACGTGAAGAGGGTGATTGGGCCATTTGTCACTTGTGCTTCCATCCATGTTTTAAAGCAGCAACCTGTGTTTGAGTGTTTGGTGGCTCTTGCAATGCCATGTTTTGGTTGGTAAGGTGGAACCTGAGATGTGATGTCCTCTATGTTACTCAGCTGAACACCTGCAGAGAACTTAGTTTAAGTTAAAGACAGTTAGAAAAAAATCCTGCACACATTACAGCAATGCAGCCTTGAATTTGTTATTCAAAAAAAAAAACATCAATGACCTTGTGTTGCCTGACTATATGGGCAGCTGTGCAGCTTCCATTCATGTTTTTCTTTGAGGTTTCACTGTTTGGAAAATCTTCAATGACCCTCAGTCAGTTTGCTCATTCTCAGTACATGTCTGACTTCTGGTCACGTGGCTCAGACGACGCATCTCAGCCAACTAGCCTCAACTTCCTCCCTATTTCCACTAAAGCAGGAAGCAGGAGATGAGAAAGTATCACACATCTGCAAAATGCAGCCCCCGGCTCTATTAATAGCGTCATTCAGTTAAGAAGAAAAAATGTGACCAAACTTTTCATTCCTCTTATCAGATACTGTTGACTGCCTTGCTTAAGGGATTCCAGCTCGGGGGTTATGTTTGGTCAGTTTGTGAGTCTGCGTCTGATGTACAAAACTTCCCCTTCAAGCTGCAATTTCAAATAATTCCCCTTTGTAATGGAGTTCTTATTATAGGCGGGTGGTTAATAAATTTTGTCCTGCAACTTTGTAACTAAAGTCACCACTTTGAATGGTCTGCAGGCATTTTCAAATTACAGGATGTGGTTGTTACAGACAGGGGTAGTCCATGGGAAAATGTGTGACCAGTGGCTTATCAAATTCTAAAATAATATCATGAGTTTACAGTCAGATCATCAGACAAAAACAGTTGCAAACTACTTAGATGACTTTTTTCTGTATTGACAGTTTACAATAAGAAAAGGACTGAAACTTGAGGCCGTGGTTTACAGCAAGTTTAGAACAGCTAAAGGGCGTTATGAGGTACAACATGGAAAACCACAGCCTCAAGTGGCTCGATGCTTTTATAAAATGGTAACTCTGTACAGTATACCTGCAAATGTTTCATAAAATAAACACACAGCAACAAAAGAACACAAAAATATATTGATAATGGGGCGTCGGTGGCTTAGTGGTAGAGCAGGCGCCCCATGTACAAGGCTGTTGCCGCAGCGGCCCGGGTTCGACTCCGGCCTGTGGCCCTTTGCTGCATGTCACTCTCTCTCTCTCTCACACTTCACTGTCAAAAATCCCCCAAAAAAGTATTGATAACAAAAGTCATACTTCCATCACGCCAAGTATTTTTTCAGCGACATTCAGCAGAAATGACTTTCATTGTTCTTTTATCTCAGATGTGTGTTAGGATGTTACATACCTTGACATGTTCCGGTGGAAACTTCCGCCTTCCTTAGAAGTGTCACTTGGTGGTGGTTGTGACACGCTGCCTGCTGTCCGTCCGCCGCCTCTCCAGGACGCTGCTCCAGGTGTGGGAGAGCATGTATGCCCCTTATGCGTGATCGTCCTGTCGAAACTGACAGGACGGTCACGCCTCGATTAAGACGCGTCACAACCACCACCAAGTGACACTTCTGAGGAACATGTCACGGTATGTAACATCCCAACACATGTCTGAGATAAAAGAAAAACTAACGTCATTATCAGAAACTGAAGACATAATCAACACCATTGAACTATTCAGCAGAAATGTTGCCAAGCAACTGGCAGCTGCTTTCCAAATCTATGGTAATATGGAGCCTCTAGTATACCTGATGTTAGGAGAAGAGGTTGCAGTTACATTATGGCCACATGTGCATCTACCATCATTAAATATTATGTTCACTTTTCCCCTGCTTATCATTTGCCAGTGATGGGGCTGGGTAATCACCATACCAGTACCCAGTGCCCTTAAAATTTTACCGATACCAATAAAATAAGTCATGCGATACCTATCATGTGTACAGAAGCATTCAGTTATATATATATACCACCGTACTTTTGAACATTTTAGTGTCATCTTGGCATGCTTAACACCATCAAATTCACCGAACTCACCTTCACCACACCACAGAATGTGTGGGTTGGATCAAACGCAAGTTTTAATACTACTTTAATACTACTACATAGTCTGATTACTTGCTAAGTAACCAAGCTAAACTGTTTCAAAAACGATAGTGCAAGCAGAGAGCAGAGAAAAGTGAGTGTAATTGGCTACAATTTAAAAAATATGCAAGCTAGCTAAAGTTTCATGGATAACTTAACATAGGTCGTTGGTGTAGTTTGTCTGCTTTGGGTGGAGATAAAAGGCTTGGTGTATTTGGCGGCACCAATGACGGGTGTTTCTCCAGTGAAGATACACAGTGGGTTCTCTCAACTATTAATCCCTGTAGACTCTGTGGCATCTTTGTGTTGTTTGTGCAGCCATTGCATTACAGCATTGCGTACTTTTGATCGTGTCCTGGCTGCACTTCGACACAGCGGCGCTTTGAGTTGGATGCTAAACCAGCATGCTAAGTCGCTCACAGTGATTGTGCGAAGTGATCATAGTTTTGTTAGTGTGCGAGGTATTTGGTCATGAAGCAAAGTATTGGGATTTTTACCAGATGATGGCACTAGAGGGAAAGTTAAGGGATTCCTAAAGTCAATTGTATTAATCCTCTGGGGACCATGAACGTCTGTACCAAATTCCACAGCAATTCATCCAGGAGCTTTCGAAATACATGGAACCAGTGGCAGAAATTAAATTACTGAAGTGCAGGGAGAAAAAAATCACTGATACTGGCACGTGGATTTCTGAAATCAACCTCCCCTAGTGAAACAAATCTTCTCCAAAAGTCTACAAATTATACAGTAACTCGACAGCTGACTCAGAGTAATGTCTCAGGAGGCACATAAGCAAGGACCCAGCTTGCTTTAAAACAGTTCATATTTGGCTATCTATCCTCTTTGAAGATCACTGCTCTCACATTACACATACAGGCATGTGGACAACATTTAAAAGCTCCGGGTATCGTATCCTCGTACTCCCGCAGAGAGTCCAAGCCAGCTAATAAAGATATCTAGGTGACACCCAGTCGTTTTGCTTACAAACATTCACCGTCAGACTCTGAGATCCCGATAAGCACTCTGCAGTGCCTGAGGGGGGGGACTGCAGCCAAAAGCTGTTGGAAAAATCTGGAGTTTAGGAAAGCACCTGGAACCGGTCCACTCTCTTACTAGGGGTCACTGAGTTTTGTCTGGAGGCTTTCCCTACTGTAGCTGTTAACAATGCTGCTGCTTTCCTGCAGGCTATGGCTACACATACACACACACACACACACACACACACACACTCAGAGCTCCCAATAGAGGTACAGGGACAAATTTGGAAACCATGCCTAGTGTGAAGTGGCACAAAATGGCTGCCGCTCTACCTCAGGTGGGTGCAGGGTTGCTTGATGCAAGACAGGAGGAGTTAGTTTGTTTTTATTTCGACAGGATGAAGGGGGGTGGGGTGGTGCTGAATATCAGTGATAATCATCTCAATATTACTGCATGCACATAAGATGTCTGCCACGTTTGATCCAGTGTAATATTTGTTATTGTAATAGGTAATTCTGCACGCACACACACACACACACACACATATGTACATACAGTATTTTGTGTCCCTGGTGGATGGCTGTGGAAAGACTGTGTGATGTGGGTACACCAAAATGGGAGCAGGGAGACGTGTCCTGCCAGATATGATTTCATGTCTTACGTAAGCCTAAGATGGGGGCAGAGAAGTATTAACCCTGTGTGTGTGAGAGAGTGTGTGTGTGAGCGAGAGCCCCCCCCCCCCCCCCCCCCCCCAATATGGTGACATTTACCCGATGCTGCTGGCAGGTAAAACCACATGCAAAAAAAACTGGGTGGGATTTATGTGTGTGTGTGTCTTTTTATGTTCAACCTTTCTAAGTGGATTTCTGCTGTGTGTTGTAGGTGGTGACACTGTGGTACAGAGCCCCTGAGGTCCTGCTCCAGTCCAGTTACGCCACGCCGGTGGACCTGTGGAGTGTCGGCTGCATCTTTGCTGAGATGTTCAGGAGACGGTGAGAACAAAGGGGATTTTGGTGTAAACCCATCATACTATGTAGTTGCAGAACTACACTGTCATAAGCTGTTTTCGCGTATGAGCTCTGGACGAAATATGGAGACTCAGGTCCAGAGTTGTCCTCTCACACGTAGCACACAACAGGAGACTGCGGGTTAGACGCTGTGTCGCCTTACCTCACCTGTGTCTCAGCCAAAAAACTGCACTTGAACACACCGTAAAGACTACAGCCAACGGACAAGTAGCATGCATGTTCTGCACCTATGTGAGAGGAAATAACTCCATAGCAGCAGATGGCGGTAGTCTGAATTCGTCATTCAGAAAGGGCAAAAATCGAAAGACCGGCAGGACGGCTTCAATACGCTAGTTAGCCTCTTGGCACATCAATAACACAGCCAGTTGAGGATATTTACTGTGCACCAGCCAACAATAATAGAAATAATTATGGATAGTCTTTGCTAAAGAGCTCAATGGTTGAACAAAATATTCTCATCCAAATACAAGTTTGTTTTGATCTTACACCCGCTCGACTTTATCCGTTTGTTTGCTTTCCTCAATTCCGTTTCTCTTCTCACGCACTGAGCTGAACTGCCAATCAGAGTGATTCTCTCACCGACGGTCTCCACCGTCTGCGGCGCTGGTTCAGTTTGCTGAATCAGCAAAAAATAAAGCTGACCAAGGGCTGATTAGAGCCAACGTTGCAAGACACAAAAACTAGGGCAATGAAAGCACAACAGCAGCCCGGTGTTGACCAATTACTGACTGTCTGCTTGCCGTCTCTCCAGTTCAATATTTTCTGTTGGCGTCTCCATGTAAATTACCCTTCTATTTCACCATCAGATGTTTGTCAGGACAGTCGCATGATAGCTATGTCATCACACCCACTTGCTGCCTGTGAATTCTGCGGACCTGCTCTATTCACAAATGGGCTTAACCGGTCATTGCACGGACACTGTACCAGGGACCTGTCGGGGTAAAGTCCATTTGAGACTTTTGCGTGCTCACATACAGCTCCTTCGGACAATGTCTAGATAAGTTCAGGGTTGCAGTGCATGTGTGAAAGGGGCTAGTTGATGTGAAAACTGCAGTGGCACATTATTCCCCTGTGAATGCACTGTTAAATCCTCCTCTTTCACTTTGCATCTTTTGCGTTTAAAACACCTGAAAAGGTTTTCGTAACTGACAACTGACTGGTGGTGGGGCACCATGTCAACAGGGAAAAGGTCACTCACTCCCTGACCTAACTGAGCACAATATCTTTGCTACATAAAGTCCCCATTTGTGAATTTCAAAGCTTTTATGTGTCTTCACAGAAAGGTGGGTGCTAACAAGTAGCTTTAAGAGACTACAGAGGTTGTAGGGGTCATTAAATGTCATCACGCCAAAAACTCCCTTCACAGCGTAGTTGTGGTGGTGACATTGAGGTCATGTGACCGCAGTGTAGTTCATTTATAGCCTAATGAAAGCATTTCACTTGTGGCGATTGCATTTACGCTTTGTAAAAGTGGTGTTCATTTGTGAAGATCATGTTGCTGAACAAAATGTGTGAGTAACTTTTTTTTTTGCCAATGATCTTATTTTCACCTGTACCTTTACCTGTTTACTTGCATTTCAATGTATATTCCAAAAAAAGAAAAAAAATGGCTGCCACTGTTACAGAATCCGTTATTCGGGTGTTTCTTAAACTCGCCATCTTTCTCTCACATTGACACCTGTCAGCTGCATTATGAGCAGTGAGCAATCACATTTCAGTTGACTTATCAAACCATTACAGTAATGCCAGGCTTTCTGCTGTGGTTGCAGCATGCAAGTCAAGATCCTGCTTCTTGGTATAGGTATCTGTCAGTTTGTGGTCTAACGAACTTTACACACTGGAGAGCCAAGCTAATAACGGACCACTTTTCTAAAAAGAAAAAAAAAAAACGGTTCAACTGCCAGCTTGTGGAAGAAAAAATACATTTCAAGGACATACAGGCATATTTCATCACCATAGCATGGATCTAATGTTAACATTTATGTGCCATATTATGTACAAAACTGTGTCTTGTAAACAGCAGTGAGCTGGGGTCTAGCCAGACTGTAGTGGTGTGCATCGGAGTAGATAAGAACAGTCTTCTCTGAGGTAGGGCTGAGTGCCAGGAGGAGCAGCCCTGCCTGTAATTTATGCTTCCTTCCCCAACCGTCCTCGCACCCCAACATGCACAGCCGCACACAACGACCCATGCTCTGCACGTGGGACTCAGTGGGAATATATAGGCTCTCGTGGCAAAGGGTGACACAGGGTGAAGAGGCTGTGCAGACATGTGGCATACAGGCGGATGACAAACATAAGCATATGGCCTTCAAACATATAGCCTTCGCATTTGCCCCATGTGGCCTGTTACATACCCCTATTAGGTTGATGGTTTGACCATGTCCTGGATGTAGGATGGGCCTGAGCCTTTCATAGCGTGTAAAGCCAGTACCAGAGTCTTGAGTCGGATTCGTGCAGCCACCAGGAGCCAGCACAGGGTCTGAAGGAGTAGGCTACAGTAAAATGTCGATCAGAACACATTATAGGTGATTTTCATTTGCCAACGTGTCGCCTTGCTTCCCCCACTGACTCTCCTTTGTGTCGACATTCATTGGGCAGACGAGCCGAGAAATCCTTGGTTCTAGAGCCACGTCACAAGCAACATCAGTCGCTTAAAACTGTGTGCCACGTGTGGAGATGAGACATTTGTACATCACACCAGTTCATAAAAAACGTTGGCGTAGGATACCTGCTTTTGCATGTTCCAAGGTCCTCCAGAAGCTTCCTCTCTCCTTGTCCCCTTGAGTTGCGTTTAAGGCATCGGAAGATCCTCCGTGATG
This sequence comes from Epinephelus awoara, assembly GCA_035609425.1. Lineage (NCBI taxonomy): Eukaryota > Metazoa > Chordata > Actinopteri > Perciformes > Serranidae > Epinephelus > Epinephelus awoara. The sequence goes on along the minus strand of CM069310.1, from coordinate 12,021,816 downwards.
GTAGAGGGGGAACTGTTTCAGGGTCATGGTGGAAGAGAGGACAAAAATAACGTCATTGGACTAAACATTGATTAGCGCATACAGCACGTAACGTTAGTCACATAATACCTCAGTCAGGCCCGCACTGATATGAGTGGCGGTTGGATGTACTTAATGCCATACTCAACAACATGTGTCAACACATCATGAAAAGCTCAAAGTGAATTTCGCGGCCGTGTCAAACGTTTAAACATGCACTGAAGAATTTGTGGCAAATGATCCTGTAATTGAGCATCTCACCACCAAATAACCCAAGTGTCAACATGAAGTAACAGCAACATGTATGTGTCGTGTAGAGGATCCAGCCGGCGCAATCTGAAGTTGGCAATCCTGCCTTGTCTGATTAGCATTAAGGTGTGTCAGTGTGTTGTCTGGGTTAAGGTACTGACACAATGAGCTGTAAAAAGCTTTGGTGTGGATATGTGTGTGTTTTCACAATCTGGCATCTGTCCAACTTTGCCCTAAGGCGGAAAGCAAGGCAGAGCCCTTTGATGGCCATGAACAGAACGTACACACTCCCTCGCTCTCTGCAGGTGATTAAGATGGCTTTTTAAAAGGCCACCTGTTGGAGATTAAAGGGCACCTGGGAGAAGCAGTGAAAGGAAGCAAAAGAAAGAGTGATTCGAGGGAAAGTGCAGAACAAGGGAGGATGAGAAAACACAGTTTATTGGTTTGCAGTTTTGTTGAATTGGAGATTATATTCATTGACTGCTCAGTTTAAAGAACCAGACATCCCCTGTGGTGGTTTAACTGCCTTTTAAAAATAGTGTGTATCTAAACCAAACACTTTTTTTCTGGGAAGAAACGAGAACATCAGCGAAGAAATATCATTTGCAAAATTAGTCGATTGATCCATTAGTCCATCAACAGATTCATTGCCAACAGTTGTGACTTATCTTGCAGAATTGTCATATAGTTCCTGGTTCCTTCTCTTATCACAGTGAATGTCTCTGATTTTGGACTGTTGGCCAGACAAAACAAGCAATCTGAAGACATTGCTTTGAAAAATTTAGGTTCTTTTTGTAAATGAAATGAAATGATAAGGGATGCGAGCGGTTAGTCAACAAGTCAGTCAAACATTGCCTTTCTTGTTGGCACTACAAATTCTAGCCAGTTAGACACATTATTAAGATACCCAAAGAAAAACGAAAGGAGTTTGGAGGACATCTCTGCCAGTATTGTGCGTTTTGGCTGTGTATATACACAGACACGGTGTGTACGTGTATGTTCAATCAAGTGGCAAGTCTGTTACGGCCCTTAGTGTGTTTCTGTCTTTCACACACATGCACAAGCACACGGGTGCACTTTCAGACTCACGTGCATGTCCGGTTTAAGTCCATAGCTATCCGCAGAACACAGAAAGTATGTCCGAGCCTCACACACACTCATGCTGACTCGATGTCTTCTCGCCAGACGGAACAAGAGGCGTACTTACAGGCTTGTCATATGTTGTGTACAAAGGAGATCCTGAAAAGCCTTGACATAGGTATGTGTGTGTCAGTTTGTGTGCACAGTCATGCATTTGTGAGATTGTTACTGTGCGAGTGTGTGTGTGTGTGTGTTTGAATGGAGATGAAAGAGGACGTTAAATACAAAGCAAAAAATGTTGTTTGTTAACTTAATTTACTGAGTTGTCATGTCTTTTAGCATAGTGTGAATGCATAATGCACAGTGAAAAGTGCCACACATATCAGCAGCATTTAAAGTATGATTTAGTTAATTAAAAAATGTGATGAATGATTTCATATGGCTCTTATTAAGTATGCAATATTTTCTGGGACCGTGTTTAATCGCGTAGATAAAATTCTGCTCAGTTTTGACTACTGTTTCCGATGTGTTTGTTTTTAGACCAGCCGTCTATTCTTCATTGTGTCAGGGAAATTAGTCCTCAGGAAAATCCCTTAAAATGCCCCGCTGAGCAGCAACAACCCCATTTCACCCTGTTGTCTTATGTTGCAGGTCAGAAAAGTGCAAATCCAACCTCAAAAAAACCAAAATATCTCTGTTATGACTCATGGAACTCCAAAGCTTTTCCCCTCAAGCACCTTCCTCTCCTCTCTCCACTTCCATTATCAAACATGCCATTGTAAAAAAAAAAAACCCTCCTTTAATAACTATCTACTGTAGCCAGAATAGTTAGGAACTTGTTGTCAAAAGAATTTAAGCAAATATTATACAAGTCTGCATCTGCATGGCTGGGATAGTGTCAGGGTGAGTCATGGATCGAGTGAATGGGGGAGAGAGCGCCTGCTTGTTGACATTCCTCCAAATCGAAAAGGCTGAACGTGTTGTGTTAATGGTCTGGGAGAGGCTCCACATCCGTGTTGACTTTCTCACAGTTTGGACCTCAATTGATAAATCCTCAAAGACGCAACCTTACATGCACATGTGTTTGCACGCTCACATGTGCAGCACCTCCAAACTCAGCACAGATCTGCATGTCCACACAGTTCACACTGACACAGGCTTAAACACAAGCACACACTCCATTTCTCTCTCTCTCTCTCTCTCTCTCTCTCTGTCTCTCTCTCTCTCTCTCTCTCTCTCTGTTTCCCACCCAGTCAGATTGACGCTCTCACGTGCAAACATGCACACACACATTCCAGAGGTTGTCTCTGGGAGGAATGTGGGACAGAGCTGTGTTGGCACTAAAGGAAGCGTGACTCAGCTGCCTGTCCCAACCCAGTCTCAGTCCTCCTTTCACTGCCACCCGTTTGTTTGTGTGTGTGTGTGTGTGTGTGTGTGTGTGTGTGTGTGTGCGCGCATGCCTATGTACCTGTGTGCACATGCAAATCTCCTAGTGGGGAAACTGTCCCCTTTGTGCTTGTGTGCAATTGTACTCTCTTTTCATGTGTGTCTACTTGAGTGTGTGCAAATGTGCATTTGCACTCGTCTGTTGACTGTGTGTGCATGCCAGTGGCCAACTCTGTGTGAATCCAGTTATCCCCCTCCAACAAACCAACAAACCACTCCAGGTTTAAAAATGGACCTCTTGGAATTATCAGCCCTACTTGTTTTGGCACGATGGCTTTGCTGTAGGTGAATTTTTTTTCTTCTTTTGCAACAGTCAGAACTGGTTTGGTCTGATCTTAAATGGCTTTCAAACTTCAGCACAGTGCTTCACCCCAAAAGACCTATGTGGTGTGATCCTGTCTCAGTCAGATGTTTGAAGCAGAGGTTTAACAGTGAGGAAACACGGAGACATCCATTAGTTAAGGATGCCGGTGGCGAATAATTGAAACAAACTCTGTATCTCAATTCCACTTCCGAACCAAGCATGTGACAGAGAGTTTGCTGTCGCTGTATAAAAGTGCAAAACACCCCTGTGTGACTAATTTCCCAGTGTCTGAGTCTGTAGGAAAGTGTGGGTGTTGAGCTATGCAAAGCTTCCTGCAAGTGGGAAAACACAGGGAGCACATGGTGGCTAGCCAGTCTGTTGACTAGAGCTAAGTGGGGTCCACTTGAACTGTATTTGTGCCTGGATACAGAATGCACACACACATACATGCAAGCACACATATGTGACAATATCCTGCATTACATTGACATCTGCTGGTGGCTGAATCATTTTAAAGAAGTAGAATATAACACAATGAAAGCTCCTCTGACCCCAGTGCATTAGTGTCATTTTAGAGCAACACATTCACAGGAGTAATCTGGTAGCCATCTTAGCGTTAAAGGAATTTCTTCTCTTTGACAGCAACATCTCTTTTCAGAGGAACTTCAGCAGGAAAGTTCAGTTCCCATACCTCTTTCACTGTTAGAATAATCCAGCGTTTCTGTCACACGCCTCTCCCTCCCACTTTCCTGCACACATTCACACAGAGAGAGAGCGAAAGCAGACACCCACACACACGAGGGATAAATAGCCTTTTTTTTTTCCTGTACCGTGCGGCGGCCGGCAGGCTTGTGCTGATGATGACTACTGGAATTTGTGCGGGTGCCAGGCCAGGCATGGCCGCCCACGGGCATCCAAAGACGGCCCAAAGCCACAGGAACCACCAGCAGCCCTGCCGCCGCTCAGCTCCCTCCTTTCATCCCTCCCTCCCCTTTTTCAGTGGCACTACCAACACTGCTTCACAATCCTGACTACATGAGATGGAGCTGCCAGTGTGTGGCTACTTCAAACGCTCACATCAGAGTCAAACATTCCTCTTTGCCTTGAGCCAATAGCTTATATCTAAGGACTGTGTGTCTGCAGTGTACCGTGGGATAGTGAGCATCAGGGCTCATATCTAAAGCAAGTCAATACACCTTTTACCAAAAATACATTTACCCTTTTCCTGTTTCTGCACGCGTAATGTGCAGTACAATATATGAAGACATCGACTCGCATAAATGCTCAAACAGCAGCGGTCAAACTGATCTTTGTTTATTTTCTCTTCCCCAGACCGCTATTTCGAGGAAACTCAGATGTTGATCAGCTGGGAAAGATTTTTGAGTAAGTATTACTGGCTGTGCTTCCTATTGGAAAGGTCCTGTTTGTTATATTTAAAGGTCCAGTGTGTAGGAGTTAGGAGAAGTGGCATATAATATTCAAAAGCATGTTTTCATTAGTTTCTAATCACCTGAAAATAAGAGTGGTTTTGTTTCTGAGACCTTAGAATGAGTTGTTTATATCTACAAACAGAGCAGATCCTCTCCCATAGAGTCGTCCATGTTGTTTCTACCAGAGCGGACAAATCAAACACGGGAGAAGTTTTTAAGTTCTGCAGCCTCAGCTCTACATGCCACTAATCCTACACACTGGACCTTTGATTTCATTTTGCTCGGTCCATGTCTCTCCTGCCAACAACACATGGTCTCTCTCTTTCCCCTGCCATGTTTATATTTATATCCTATTTATTTTATTTTAATCTGTATGCTTCTATTTTTTTATTTGATTGTAACTTTAATTATGTTTGAAGTTAAAAATCCGCCATTTTAAAAAAAAGACTTCAAAAAAGGTGTTTCCAACGTCAATGACACTGATCGCTGATGTCAATGAGCTAATGACCATCGCACTCCCACAGTGTTGTTGGGGTACCTTCAGCAGAGGACTGGCCCCAGGAAGTGGCCCTACCACAGAGTGCCTTCACCCCCCGGCCCCCTAAGCCAATAGAGGACTTGGTTCCAGACATGGACGAGCAAGCACGGGCCCTCTTAATGGTGGGTAGCACTCTGTTCAAACCAATACTTAATTGAGCGATTGGCAGTTTTCTCAAATCCTAGTCCATCTTATCGTCTTTTTCTCTCCTCTTTCCTCTGCAGCAATTCCTCGCCTTCAACCCCTCCAGAAGGATATCGGCCTTTGCTGCGCTCAGCCACCCCTACTTTCAGAGTGTGGACAGCCACAGTAGAAGTGTGTACGCAGCCCAGCCCATCCCCAGCAACAAGCCCACTATGGAGGAGAGGACTGCCTGACAGCCCTCCGTCCCACCTAATCATCCTATACAGTGTCTATAAAAAGTATTCTGTGTACCCCGCCTTGGTGTTTTTCATGTTTTGTAGTTTTTTGAAATCAAAGTGTGTTAAAGGGACAGTTCACCCCCAAATGAAAAATACAGATTTTTCTCTTCCCTGTAGTGCTATTTATCAATACATATTGTGTTGATGTGATCTGCTGAGTGTCGATATCAGCTGTAGAGATGTCTGCCTCCTCTTCAGTATAAAGGAACTAGATGGCACTCGGCTTGTGGTGCTTAAAGTGAAAAACTCAACAGCAATGTGTCCTTCCAGAAATCATGTCCCGGTTGCTCAAGATAATCCACAGACCTTGTTGTGAGCAGTTTCATGTGAGAATTATTTTCTGTCTGCTTAACTTCACCTTCCAACCACGCAGGAGGAAGCATGCATCTAATGCTAGCTCACCTAGCGCCACTGAGCTAGCTGATGTTACAGCTCAGCCAGGGAGGACACCATTAGTGTTTACGTCTCACACTGTGACGAGCATGAGCCTCTTGTCCATGAGTAGATGCACTCTTCCTTCTGTGCTGTGATACAGTTCAGTTTGGTAGAAAGAAAAATGTTCTTACATGAACCTGCTCACAACAAGGTCTGTGGATTATCTTGAGTAACTGGATCATGACTTACTGAAAGAGACATATTTCTCTGGTGCTTTAAGCACCACATGCCGAGTGCCATCTTGTTCCATTATATCGGAGAGAAGGCAGACGTCTCCATGGCTGATACATCTACCACTTGGTATCTCACACCAAAGCAGTTTAGCTTGATAAATAGCAATACAGGTAAAATCAAAAATGTATTTTTGATTTTGCAGGTGAGCTGTCCCTTTAATAAAGCTTTTTTGACACTGATATGCAGATACATCTTAAACAAGTAAAAATAATTATGTACAAAAAGATGTTATTTAGGTACAAGTATAGGACAGATTTCTATGGCGGCATGTAGAGGCACCTTTGGCATCATTTACAGCCTTGGTTTTACATGATAAGCTCAGAATCTGCTGTGGAAAACTGCTGTTGAGTTTGGGTTGTGATTTGCCACTTGAGTGTTGTCTTTTTGGAAACAGACCCATGCAGATTTAGGGTCAAGTTTGCGGGTGAAGATTCTTACATGTTATGGATGACGCTATCAAGGGCAGGCTTTGCATAGCATTTAGTTTGTCGGTCAAAAAGCTTGATTTTGGTGTCGACCCACCATGAAGCCTTCTTTTACTCCCATGTGCCTCTGGGTAAATGCAAGCAGAAATGTCACGGGATTTTTCAGCAGTGGCTTTCTCTCTGCCAATTAACTGTAAAGCTACAAATGCACCCAAGCTGCAGTTGCTGTAGGCTCAAACTCCGCCATCTCAGTTAGGGAACCTTGTTCCTCCGTCACTATTGACTTCATTGTGGCCTTATTGCCTTTGTACACATAACCTTTACACAGATTTGTACGCTATACTCAAGTGCCTTCATACTTAACCAGCATTCTTCCAGCATTGGGTCTTTTCAATAACCGTGTTGATACTGCCTCTCGTTCTGTAGAACAGCTGGCTGCACCAGTGATGAATGAAGTGTGTCATAGTTGAGATGTGTAATCCTGTCATTAAGATCCATTTGTAGAGATTGTTTTTAACTTTTTTTTGGTAATCAGTGTCAAAAAAGCTTCATCAACCATGATTTTGTGATGTAAAAAACAAAACAAAAAATGAAACGGACCAAGGGGGCAAATACTTTTTTATAGTCAATGTACAATTGCTAGGAAAGCACTCCCCGTAGAGAGAGTAAAGATAGTGTCCAAAAAAAAAGATGACACCAACACTCTCACCCCCTGAAAAAAATGCACAGAAGCTATCGTCCTTCCATGAACTGATGGATTGTAATTGCTGCTTTTAGATTGTTAAATGTTGATTGACTGTGTTAACAATGCAAAGAGACTTGCATCTCAGAATGACTGGTAGAAATGGGCAAGCGGGACTGTGGAGGCCATGAAGCAGAGGCCTCTTATGACCAGTGTTTCCCCTTCACATAAGCCCTCTTGACCCGGGGGGCCGGACCACACAGGAGCCTGGATGGACAGCATGGATCTCACCTGCCTTTACGCTCACTGTGGGTGTGTGCAGTGAGCAGATACACAGTACAAGCACGCTCACACCATTTAGTGTGTGCACTACCACTGACATTAGCACACTCATGTACACACCTACTTATTGAAACATTATTGGGCATCACAAGCCAGCCTCTCACTGCCATGTTGTGTCTTTACCATTCCAATCCTACATGTATAATAGTACTGCCACCTTGAGGATGTCCTGAGTAACTGCAGACCAGTAGCGGGATTCTAATGGTTTCTGCTCTCTTCAAGGAACTCAACATAACTGGGCTGATATCAGTGCTGAGACAATGATGAAAGAAGCTAATGGAAATGTTGCTGCCACTCACTAGTCTGCCTTCATGGGCTTTTATCATTATAATATACAATTATTATGTACTATCTGAATGATACAGTAATGCACAGGCTTGCAATAGGTGGAGAAAGTCCCACCAGCACTATTCAACACGAATACATTTGGCACAGAAAAGTGTCGCCAATGCTCTGTATTTAATTTTAATTTTATTGACAAGTCTTGTATGCTTGTTTTCATCAAGTTGTTACTTGATTATTTTTTAAGATGCTGGGGCATACAATATTCTTACACCAATTACACCAACTCTTTAGATGATTATAGAATTTGTGTAAGAATAGTTTGACAATGTAAGGAATGTATAAAGGATAGACATTGGTACTGTACAGTATAGAGTGCTACATACAAGCTGTAAGGATAGAAAACTTTTGATACGTGCATCGTCAGCCCATAGATATGTTGTCAAATGGATAGATGTAGAGTAGCGAGGGTCAGCGGAATGTTGTTTGGCAAGAGTATTTTGTCTATGAAAATGTCGGGTGGGCGCTTGTTGAATTTCATTTGCATTGGTTTGAGAGTGACTATGAATTTTACAGTGGTTTTGATGAGGAAATAATGCACAAATACTTTGTGTACAGTTTTTGCTTTATTTTACAATCATGTCCAGTTATATTCAAGTTCATTTTTTTTTACCAGCAAGGAAAAGGCAAGTATGCAGAGTTGTATTTTTGTATGTTGTAGTTCTTGCAGAACAGTAACATATTTTAACACTGGTTTACGTTTTCTAACAGGTAGTGCTGCTAGCACACACAACACAGACACACTCTTTGACTTTCTCAGGTTCTTGTTATGGATGTCCGAACCTTTCGGGCACAGTTTGCACATCTCTGGGCTACTAACTCACCATATCACCACTCCTTCAGGTTCTCTTTCAAGCTGTTCCACGATCATGTCATTGATCACAGTCTACTGTCATTCCTATTTATCAAATATATGTTACTGTAGTCATTACTGTCTGAAGATAACTGCCTGTATCAACTGTTTTTGCCAGAAACTTTTAATTGCTAGATGGCGAACACAGTGTAGATTCATGTATAATTGTCTGCTTGACTAAGCACTGTGTGCATTTTCTGTTTGATAGCAATTCACGTCTGGTATCAGTGTTTGCGTACAATGCAATTAAAGCTCTAAATAGAATTAAAATAATGACTGTTAATAGCCTACATTTCAATCTCATAACATAAACCTGTCCCACTGTTTTGAAACCATCATAGCTTGTTCCATCATATAACTCAGATTACACATATGTTCCTGTGTCACATGTGTTTTTAGCATATATGGAAATGGTGAATATGAACAACACAATCATGGCATTATATGTAATAATGCAGGCATTGGTGTTTTATTATTGTGTTGCACCAGTTGAATAAAAAGCGGCTTTTTGTGAATGTTGTTGTAAGTCATTTGTAAGTGTGACTGACAAACTAATGAATTGTGTGGGTATTCATTTTTGGAATGATGTAACATTAGAGGCAACACAACTGCTGTTGTAATTTGTTATAAAACTTGCAGTCTGCCAGTCTTCCTTAATTAATATGCTTCTACTTCATACCAGCACAAGAACATATATTTTTTAAATAAATTAACATTTTTTTGTAATTGAATTTGTGTTATGAGTTTTTTTCACTATAATTGAGCCAATTTCAACACTAAAACATGTACTGTAAAGGAGCTTTTTGATAGGGTGGAGGACTGAGTGTGGTATTTCTATGTATATCAGCACGTATTGGGTCAAAGAGAGTTAATGAGCAGATAAAACTGCAAAAGAAGCAACCAAAAAGAACCATATTGATACAACACAGGCAGTGGGAAGACGAAGTGATTTATTTTCTAGCATTTAAAAAGAAAAAAGCAATTTATTTTTATTTTATTTCATTAATAGATAGGCACAGATTTTGTGTCCCCCAATGCTGAAACTACACATACACTCTTGCTGCATTATTAGTGTGACCTGTTGGTGGCGCTAATCCACCACCACGTTGTTCGCCAACCGCCAAACAACACCACGAAGAAGAGCCGTCTGCTACCATTAACAAAGTCTGATGTGGCTAGGTCAATGTTAGCAAGGTAGCACTAATGGTTGCCCTCTCTGTTGGATATTTTCCCCTATTACTAACTCAACATGGGCAAGAGAGACAATCGAGTGGTGAGTTCTGTTACTAAATATGTGTAAAATCTAGAAGCCAACGATACGCGTTACATTTCGGTACGGCAGCTTGGCTAAACACAATCAGCTAGCGTTAGCGCAGCAGCTAGCATTGGCTGGTTAACGGTAATGTATGCTTTCGCTGGGTACTCTGATGCTGAGCAGAGACAACGGTCCCTGAAAACATATGTTAACACATTTGTGTTTAAAATGTAACATAATATTTGTCATTTTAGGCAGCGTTTTTTCGGTTTGAATCGCGTGGTGCATCGTTTTTAGCTAACGTCAAAAGCCGAGTGTCAGGCTCGACCAGCGCTAACGCCACTGTCGTAAAGCTACAAATGCTAACGTTAGCTCATAACACACTGGGCAATGTCTCGACGTGGTGTTGTTGCGCAGTATTTTTCGGTGCATCTTGAGTTTACACACAGCATTGAAACACTGGCAGGGGGTTAATAAGCTAATGGCAGGGTTGGATAAAGGCTAGTCTGGTGTTTTGGGTCAGTTTTTTTCTAATGCCCTGTAGCTGAAGCACAGATTTTCCCAAACCACTGCTGAATGTGTCATCTGTATTTTCTGTTAATACGGGGAATAGGATTGCTTACCGACAGGTTTGGGGCAGGGCTGGAGAAAGTGGTTGTAATCAATCGGGACCCAGCCCTAACACAGGGGGAATTCATGTGCATGCTCCCTGGGGAGGATTGTCTTACCCATTTACTGCAGATAAATGCACTATTTGTCAAGTATTTGTGATAATAGATTGCTGAAGCACCTGTAAATAGCTGCTAAAACATGATAGTTGTCTAGGAATATCCTCCTGTAAAGCCTACCACTTATTTTCAACACATTTGTCCTCCAGTTGTCTCCATTATTATGAAACCATCAAATTAAAATTGTCTGATGTGCCATAACATAGGTGGGGTAGGAATTTGGCCAAAACAGTGTTACTAATAGAAAAGTAATAGAAATTTTTGCTCCATTGATTGGCCCGTCCAGTCAGAGAGACCAAGGGGAAATAACACAAATTATGAGGTATTTTAGAAACCTAAACGTTTCTGTGCTTTCGAGAAAACATTCGGGGCTGGAGCCCTTGAAGCCACCCCTTCGCTTCCCCCTCTGGTTTGGTTTGTCCACTAGCAAGTAGGGCTACAACGATTAGTCAACTAATCAATGACTAATTGACTATTAAAATAATCTGTGCCTATTTTAGTAGTACTTATTGGTATGAGTCATTTTTCATAGAAAAGTACTACAAAAGTACCCCAAAATACTCTTACTGCAGCTTCTTACATTCAAATATTGGCAGCTTTACACACTCTCCCATGATGGTGAACTAAAACCCTTTGGCGCGAGTACAAAACAGACATTAGATGACATAATTTGGGGGTTTGGGAGAGACAGACCAACCACATTTTTCGTCCTGTTACACATTTTTTGATAAAATGATTAGTCGACTAATCGAAGAAATAATCAACAGATTAGTCGACAATGAAAATAATTGTTAGTTGCAGCCGTACTAGCAAGGCCTACATCTAACAACTGTTGTAATGTAGTACAACGCCCCTGCAATAAATCCTATCTTCACTGAGGTTATAATGTTAATGTTCAATGAGTTCTTCCACAGACCCTTTAAGAGAGGGGTTGTTTTCTTTCTTTTTATAGTTATTTGGGGGATATATGTGTTGCTGTAAAACTGTATTGCAGTGTGCTGTTCAACAGCATAACTGTTTAATCGCAGCACCTTACAAGCTTGCATCTGTATAACAATAACCTCCATTAAAAATGTGTAAAATGCTTCCCTCTGTGTGGTCCCACAGGCTTACATTAACCCCATTGCTGCGGCACGAGCCAGGGGACCGGCAGCGAATGCTGGACCGACTATACAGGATTATTTAAGCAGACCTCGGCCAACATGGTGAGTAAAGGACAGATCTCCTCACTTGCCTATGCTGACATAAATGAGACAAACATCTTTCTTCAGCTGCATTCCCCTGTCACTTCTCAGTATCATTTTGCTTCCATGTTGTTCATGTGAAAAAAGAAATGTAGCCCTTTAAGAAGCTTGTGCTGGGACGAAGTGCAGTTTCCTAGTCCATGGATCTCCCTAGAGACAGCCAGAAGCAGCACTTGTCTTCCAGGCTCTGACAGATATAGAGAAGGTTTGACGTAATAACACTTCTCCCCTTTGGCTCAGCATTAAATACTTAATGCCTAGTGGGCCTTTAATGCACCCTTAGGTGTTTCCTACGTAGAGAATTTGAGTGACACTAGCTTATTCAAATTTAGTGTCAGAGCAGCAAGAAATATGACAGTGTTTTCCTCAACGGATTTCAGTCAGTATACCTGTAATATCAGCATTATTCCAGGACAAAAGCGAAGGTGTCATTTTTTTTTTCATTGCCCCATGCATTGATAATAATACATTATACAGTTTCCACTGTCAGCCACATCATCTAACCCTTTTATTTGTGTATTTACATTTATTGGTCCCCCCATGAAACATTCAGAAGTGCTGTCCATTAATAATTTTGCTTTCTGCAAGCAATGAGTTTCCAGTTGTAGAATGATATCCGTCTCAGAAACAGATTGATGACCCGAAAAGACGTGAATGGATTTGTGCTGTTTATTTTCTACTTTAGCCCTCCAATGTATTATACATGGATACCTCAAATCTTATCTTGTAAAATGCCCTATCTGATCCTCATAAAAAAATGAACTCCAGTCTTAGCCACAAGGGGGAACATTTGATTCATTATCTGCTACGCTCCACTGCCAGCATGCTGAATTACATTTGCAGCATTACACAGGGAGAAACATGTTTACAATACAAAATTGAAAAGTAAAAGGGATGTAAAATACCCATGTCTGGTACCACAAGGTAAGTTAAAGGGCTGCAGTGAATTATATTTTATTACAACTGAAACTGAAAACAGAAGAATTTTGATTCATTAAACAAGTGCAGCTAGAAAAAAATTGCAACACTGAGTCATACATTGTTAACTGTTAATTTATGCTGATGAAAAGTGGAGGATAAGTTTAAACGCTGCATCAGAGGAATGTTAAAATAAGTTTTCTATTTTATATTGTGTTACAACTGATTTATTGTGTCTTCATCAGGGAAGAGCTCAAGGAGCAGCTGGAGAAGAAGAAGAAGGGCTCTCGAGCCCTGGCTGACTTTGAGGATAAAATGAACGTGGTATGTTTGTGTTAAGTATGCTGACATTTGGCCCTGTTAATAGTCACCATCTTTTTCTTCACATTATTTTCAATCCCAGTTATGAGTGTCAAAGAGTAAATAGTCCTGTAATAGCAGTCTTTTAACTGCACTTCAAACAATTCTTCATATTTGAATAAAGGTGTAGCTTCATATGGGGATCAATTAGCTGTATAATAGACGACAACTATTGTTTTTTCAGAAATGGAGGAAGGAACTGGCAAAAAACAGAGAGAAGTTGCTAGGCGGAAGTGACAAAGACAAAGAGCGAGACAAAAAGACAACGGACAAGGAAAAAGAGGAGAAGAAAGAGAAAAAAGAGGTACGGTATCTCTCCTTTGTCACACATTTGAATTCTCTCACTCTTAAACCATCACTTACTGATTTTGGCCTTTTCATTTGTGTTTAGAAAAAGAAGAAAGAGAAGAAGAAATCCAACAGGGTGAGGAGAGACCTCCAGTATTTTGATGGCTAGCTGCGCCACAGTACTGACACACACACTCAGACACACTGCCTGCCTGTACTCTGAGATGGTATCTTATTGTGTTCCAACTTCAAAACAAGCGAATAACCTTAAGTCTAATGAACCCTGCTTTCATTGTGTTTTGGTCAAGCATTCTTCATCTTCCTCCTCCTCATCGAGTTCTGATTCCTCCAGCAGTTCCTCCTCAGAATCTGAAGACCTGGTAAGTCAATGCAGACTTCAGCATGTGATACTAGATATTGCCAAGCACTGAACGCAAAAAACATTTTGAAACATTTCCTTATAGATCCTGCTCTGCTGGATGACACTGATTGATTTAATTGATTGATTACTGTTGGCTGCTGCTTGTTTGTGGTTATAGGGGAATTCTAGGAATAGCTTCCTGTGTTTTAATAACAAGCAGTGATTGACAGTTAAAGATGGAGCTGGTGATTCACATCCATTTCACTTTTTGTCAGTTCAGTATAACAACTCCTCACAGTCTGCTCGCTGTCCGTTCTGTGTGTGTGCGCTGAAAAAAATCCAGTGCTTATACACAGCCCTGACTCTGTAAATGTTAAACACTTTCAAGCTGTGCTTGTGCACAGAACAGGGGAAAGGCCATGGATATGTGAGGAGAAAGGCAGTGGGAGTGAGGGATGGTAAAATGGAGCTTCTGAAGGAGCACTGGTGGGAGGGGAGTATTTGTTTGGGCGTTGAGTTCAAATATCAACAACATTCCTCCAGAATTGCAGACTCCACCTTTTAAAGGAATACGTCAACCCCCCAAATTACCATTTGTATAACTAATAACTCACCATTTCAGGGTTTTCCCTGGCTCACAAAGGGGCTTTGGTGGTGATGTCTGTGGTGCGTGCTTCACATTTGCATTTACAGACCATGCAGATGTATTAAGCGATGCCATATCTTGTCTATTAGACGACAGAGATCCAGATAATACAGTACATTAGGGCTGGGCGATATGACCAAAATCTCATATCCCGATATAGGTCATTTCATATTCCAATAATGAAACGTATCATGATATAGCACATTTTAATCCAATGAATAAAAATTTGTTTCACAGCGGTTATGTTCTAAAGCACGAACGCGCCCACACCCCCACACACCTCCGCTCAACACTGCGTCTCTGCTCTGACAGCGGTGGAGTTATATAAACTCGTTATGTTACTGTAAGTAGCACCTCAGGACCAAAACATGATCTCGCTTGTCTGGCAGTGAATGCACCAGCACCTGTGTTCTGAGCTGACGCGAAGCGTGGGGCTCAACACGTTACTTTGATCTTTGGTGAAGAAAGAACTTGATTATTATTGGTCTAAAGTCGCGTCACCAGGCTCTCGTTAATGGTCCAAACCATGGTGATTGAACTATGAATGGTTGCACTCCCTTCCCCGCTCCCACACCCCTCTTTGGCGGAGGGGATTTTCCATTGGCAGAGGGCTAAAACGGCTTTGGCAGCCCCCAAAATATTTTCTACTCCTTAAAGTTGTCTTGCACACATTACAGGAGTACACGGTTTGATTGCATTTGTATTTATGTACACAGGATGAAAAGAAGAGCGTGAAGAAAAAGCGGAAGAGAAAGAAGTCATCGGCCAGGAGAGCATCAGACAGCTCAGAGGAAGAATCTGATGCTGAAAGCAAGGTTTTACTTTTTCATTTTTTAACAGTACAGTTGGTTTACCTTGTTTCAGTACACGTCAATAGAATCAGGTTCTGGTGTTGAAAATGTGCAGTCAAACAGTTGTCCTACAATGATGTCAAGTTGTTTTTTTTTATGTAAATGTTTCATCTAAATGTTTTCGTCCCAAGAAGAAAAAGAAAAGAATCAAGGAAGAAGGAGAAAAAGAAAAGGTAATTTCCTGTTTGATGGTGTTGATTTTGTTGATCTTTTGTTGAGTCATATTTCCACATATATTAGCTTTTTTATTTGCATTTCCTGTCTCAGTTTGAGTCTAAACCTTTTGAGTCCAGGTGTTACAAAGCACTCAAACCTGTGATGTAAATCTGTCTGTCAGGATGACAAGAGCCGCAAAAGAAAAAGGAAGGCCGAGCGAAGTTATAGAGACTCATCGTCAGAGTCCTCTGCCGAATCTGAGGGGGAAGACGTAGTAAGTATTATTCTTGTGTGTTCATAGATGGGCAGTGAACTTCTAATTAAACTATCTAAGTAAAAGCTCTGAAAACATTGATGTAACACATTTCTTTCACGCCTTTATAGCTCTTATGTGACAGTTTTCCTCACTACAAGTTAAGTATGCCACGGGTCCCGCTTATGAGTAAACCAGACATGAGAAAGTCCCGCCCACTCCCAAAAGACCTTTCACCTGTCTCTTCTGTTCCTCTTCTTAAACTCTTTGTTCCCTTTTTAATTCAAACGAAATCCTATCATCTATCACAGAAAGTAGTCTTTTGCCACTGACACTAAAAACTGCCAGTGTGAAAAGTTTTGCAGCTTTCATCAGATTTTGCCATTTTTATCCTTTTAAATATTTAGTTAAAGAGAACATTACACATTTCGTAGTCTCGTTTTAGTCAACAAGACACTTTATATTTCAGCCTTGTTCATTCATAAATGAAAACTGAACATTATAGTGTACTAGTGTAGTTAACATGTATAATGGTAAGCATCTGATGAGACTGTTTAATCAGACTCGCAGTTGGTTTTGTGTCATGTCTGTGCTGTTCTACACTAGGCATGCATCTGAGTTGAACCCATTCATATGAGACTACGGTCACAGATAAACCTCATGGTTGTCACTGTCACAAGAGACATCCATCTGCAGTTTAAATCTGTCACCCTAAATGCTGAAACATACACAATGCAAGTACAGTTACATTACACAATTGCCAAATAACGTTGAGTTTCAGTTCTCCCTGTACGTGCTCGTTCTCACTCTTTCATTCGTCCAGATGTGTAAGTTCTATGTCACGCTTCATTAGGAGTGTGATGAATTTGATTAGAATTGAAACTCCTATTTACCCAAGACTGGCCATGTTTGACCTCCATTCAGCATGTATGAGGAAGAGTTTGGTGTTTACAGGTTAAGCCAGATTGACAGCCACAGTGTTTAGTGAAAGTTCAGAAGTGCAACTCATGTGAGGCAAACTGCACGTAGCACTATAGAGTCAAGAGTCTGATTTGCAAGAGTCTGGCGTCTTTTTGTCCTTGATAATAAGATTTCAAACTCTGTTTAATTTTTTTTAATCATTTGCAGAATTTTTCACCAATTTTTAATATCAGTTTTGTCTCATCTTATTTGAATAATAGATTGCTAATGATTTTGTCCCATGTTTTTTGACCGACATGAACCATACTAGTGTGAGCCAATTTCAGCCAAACCTAAAGTGAAAGGAAAATTGTTGTAAATTAGGCCTGCTCAACAGCTAAGAAAGAAACATTTTGGCTCAGACACCGAAGACTTTACGAGTTTGGTTTGGTATAGAATTATTTTGTAAACCCAAATGCTGTTGCAGATGCTCGTAGAAACTCCATAATTGTGAAACAGTATTGCTTTATGAAGAGGGCTGTTTAGAATTGGGACTTCTCCATTTCCAGTGTCTCATTTCAACCTTTCCTCCCATAGGCTGAAGCCAAGAAGAAAAAGACAAGTAGCGAGGAAAAGGAGAAAATCACAGTGAGAAATTTACTTCTCTTATTTCTATAGAACCACTGTACAAATACAGATTTGGTTTGATCTAGTGCAGAGACTACAGCAAAGACTAATATCAGGAATGTATGAATCAAGTGAGTAGCTAAGATGTGACGCACAGGTGTACATGAAGTGCATGCAGAGAGTCACAAATATATAAACCTTATATTTGTTGCTACACTTTCTAACAAAGCTGTATTGTTATCCAACTGTGGAATGGGTGCTCAGTTCAAGAAAGGATATGTGAAATGTCAAATGTTTTACATCCACAGGACAAATCCAAGAAGAAGAGGAAAAAGAAGCACAAGAAACACGGCAGAAAAAAGAAAAAGAAGGCCGCATCTCAGTCAGACTCGGAGTTTGACTAACAACCGTAGCTGTACGGTTCTCTCTTCCTCCTGACAGTTCACAGTAGTGTTATTTTTGCCTCTGACCTCTGAAAAACTTCTCCTATCCAGCTTTGGTCATCACGCTTGAACAAGAGACTTACAGACTTGTAATGCTGGGGTTCTGTGAGTTAAGTGAATTGAGGGCGGCACCCATCCCTCTAAGTGGCAACTACCGGTACATATCTTCAGTTTTTATTGTCAGTTTGTTTTTCCACCATGCTTTTTGTAGATAATTTTCCTTTTGAGTTACGCTCAACAACGGGACTGAAGTGAATTCCTTTATAATTATTTTTTCCCCCCTCATCTTGGAGATGTCAGTGTGACTGGCATTCGCTTTCACCTTCAGTACGCTGGCCCTCTCGGACTCGCTCGCTCTCTGCTTCACACCCGACATCTTGCGTTTGTAGTTGCTAGATGAGGCTGTCATGCTAGTGCCTGCGTCGTGCATGTAGACCCCGATGACCTGATGTCTCGCCAGCCTCATATTGAAGTTGGACTTATGATACGAAATGTGAGCTGCACAGTCGACATTTATACAAGGGATAAATTGTACTGTTAGATTAATTGTTACACTGCAGTGTAAATGTAAAAACAATGGGAATTCATTAATAAAGTATTGTTTTAGCCTTTATCACTGTTACTTAGTTTAACCTTTATTGTGAGTGTATTGATTTTGGGTTGTGTGTGTGTGTGTTCACAGATCACACATGGATGTGGTCCATTAACTGTCACCCCCTGGTTTTCCTTTATGGTTATCTGGTCCACTTTTTTTTATTACAGACTGTTAGAAATATGGTTTTGCATTGTGTCACTTCCTTAAAACCAAGTGTGGTCTGCAGTACTGTAACGGACAGTAAAAACCTCAGTGAAAACCTCAGTGCTGCTTCTGCTATTGCAGTTTGTTTTCACTGGTCTACAACGTTCAATCATTACAATATGAAACAATAAAAAAAACTTTTTATATGTATATCACTTTCCAAAAAACAAGTTGACGAAGTGCTCCAAAGACATAAAAACCAAAAAAACACAGTGCATTTACAAATCGGGATACGTTAATGCAGCCAAGAAAAAGAAACGAAGATAAAAGATGATGAAAACCAACTAATTTAAAACCATTTAATAAAAATAAGTAAATCTAAAAAGAGCCAGTTGCCTTGTTTAATGGCTACATCATGACCAGCTTTATTACCAATAAGTTGGGATGCTGCGAAAATGTAAGTAAAAGCAGAATGTGGTGATCTGCAAATCATTTGTGACCTATATTTAATTGAATGCAGTACAAAGACAACATATACAATGTTCAGTAAGACTGGGACAGAAGCCAAAACATTGAGAAAGCTGTGGGAAGCTCAAAAAACACCTGTTTGGATCATTCCACAGGTTAATCGATAACAAGTGAGAGTGTTATGACTGGATATGGGAGGTGGATCCTTGAAAGGCTGAGTTTACAAACAAGGATGGCGCGAGGTTCACCACTTTGTGAAAAACTACAAATAGGCCTATGAGAGTTTAAGAACAATCTTTCTTAACACTACTGCATGGAATTAAGGGATTTCACCGTCTACAATCTATAATATCAAAAGTTTCAGCAAAAACCAACACTTAACGCTGTGACCTTTGATCCCTCAAACTGCAATGCATTAAAAATCAGGAAGTGTGCTGTGGTCTGGAGAGTCCGCATTTCAAATTGTTTGGAAATCATGGACATCATGTCCTTACAGTAAAAGAACCATCCAGACTGTTACCAGCACAAAGTTCAAGTCCGCATGATGGTATGGAGGTGTGTCAGTGCCCATGGTATGGCTAGCTGGCACATCTGTGAATGCTCCGTTAACGCTGAAAGGTACATACAGGTTTTCAAGCAACATATGCTGCCATTCAAGGACGTCCCTTCTTAATTGAGCAAGACACGTGTGGCTTCATAGGAAAATAGTGCAGGTACTAGACAGGCCTGCCTGCACTCCAAACCTGTCTCCCATTGAACATGTGTGACACAAAATACAATAATGGAGACCCTGGACTGTTGAGCAACAAATGTATGTCAAGCAAGAATGGAAAAAAAATTACTTCCAAGAAACTCCAACAATAAGTCATGCCCTGTTACCTTAAACTCTAAAAGATAAGTTTGTTTTGTAGCATGTTTTGTAAAATTGTATCTGCAAAGTAACTGAAAATATAGAATAGTAAAGAGTACATTATGTATTGGAGTAGTGGAAAAAAGTAGTAGAAAATGGAACAGGAAGTACATTAACTTTAAAATGTACTTGCATACAGTACTTCAGTTAATTTACTGAGTTATAAGTTTTCAGTGCACTTCCTCCTTTAAAAAAATCCAGTCCCTCTAGTGTAACTATTTTTTATGAGGCTTTACAGGCAGGTCTTGTGATTGAAACAAATTCACAGTATCAAAGGTTAATGTGAGCTTGTAAAGTCTCCCCTGTTAAATCACTGAGTTTTGTGTACGTTTGCAGCCTTGCACAATGATTGCTCAAACCTTGCTTGTAAAATCCAAGCTGCCCACAGAGCACAGGGGGGTGTGATAAACAGTTTAGCCCTCCGTTTTTGTTCAGTGGGAGTGTCTGGCCTGCTATATAAAGAGCAGTGCATCCGGGGTTCAGTTAAGGGGAAGTGTGAGACGTATGACAGAAAGCTGCTGAATCACTTACAGAAGGTAAGTTTTAAAAAGAACTATGAATGTGTATCAGATATATAACTGTCAGTAAAGTACTTAATAAACAGTCACAATGTCTATTTATTGTTTTATCACTGTTTTGTGTGGTTTGGGTAAAAGGAAAATAGTCATAATGAAAGTGAAAGTTACAGAAATTGAACAGAAATAGAAGTTTCATTAGCAGTCACAGAATCTGACTTGTGAACTTAAGACAGGATTTTTTTAATTGAATGTCATATATTGTATCACATTTAATAGATTTAAATAACTGTTACAAATACTCTCCTCTGCAGATGTTGAGGCTAACTCTATGGTTGTTAGTGGGAGTGTTTGTGTGGGAGCTTGCGTCCTGCTCCATTACATGTCCCGACGGGAACGTCTGTTCTGATTCCGCCACCTGCTGTGTGACTGAGCATGGGTATAGCTGCTGTCCATATCCAAAAGTAAGTCACTTGTCAACATATAAAGTATCTTGACTAACATTTTGGTCTTGGAAAATTATGCAAATATTCCTCCCTAATTTTCTATGTGTCTGCCTCCATGTGTCTTCAGGCTGTGTGTTGCTCCGACTTGGCCCATTGCTGCCCTTCAGGGTATCGTTGTAACGAGCTTACCCAGATGTGTGAGAAAGAGCCGTGGATGAGCATACCCATGGTGAAGAAGGTGGCGGCAGAGGAACCAAGCACTCCTGTTCTACCTGCATTTCCCCATCAGGAACCAGAAAACAACCATGTGCCAGACCAACAAAAGAGCTCAGTTGTCTATTGCGACAGCTATACCTATTGTCCTGATGGCACTACCTGCTGCAGACACCCAACAGGTCTCTGGTGGTGTTGCGGGTACTCTCCTGTGAGTCGATCTTATACGCTTGTGCAATAAGACACAAATATAATGATATATTTTTGTCTACTATGACAATAAATAAAATGTAACTTGTTGTAACTTGCAGGGCAGGTGTTGTCGAGATGGCAACCACTGTTGTCCTGCCGGCTTTGACTGTGACTACACTTACCTGCACTGTGTGAGGCAAGGCCTGAGATATCCCTTCACCCCCAAACACAGTCCCGCTTCAGTCCCTGCCTCTGTCATTTCAGCACCGCAGGATAAAGGCAGCTTGCAAGAGGTAGGACTTATCACAGTAAATGTGCCTCTCTAAATGTGGTGTATAAATCCTGGGGTTAGTTATGTGAATGATCATCCAGTCACACAAAGTTAAAGGCCCTGAAGACCTTTTCACTCAATCAGCTTCTTACTAAAAGTGATGGGGTCCTACATGAACACTTTTAGTTTGATAGCTTTTTGCATTTCAGTTTGCATACTTGCTTTATTTCACTGGTATGAAGTGGTTGGGACTTAGGGACTGTTTGTTGTTTATCAGAGGAGGGGGGTTTATCTTTATTCTCCCTGGAGCTACATACAGTTTTCCTTGAGCCTCCCTGAGTGATTGGGGTAAAAGCACGACCCTCCTTCAGCTATAAATAACCTTATTTTTTATATTCACACCAAATGCAGGTAGCATTGGAGTGGCAACATGCCTTCAAACCCACCAGTGGGTCTGGGGGTTTAGAGGGTATTTAAATTAAATACAAAATACAACCATTTAAAGTGGTATGTCCCTCGAAGAAGCCAAAATTAAAAGCATTCATTTCTCCCCAGTACTTAAAAAATTATTTGACTTGCATCACTGTTTTGCACCACCCTTTTCCCGCCTAATAATAACGTACAGTCTCTTAGTTGGAGAAAAGACGATCCATCTGTGCACCAATCAGGATTTAACATCAGCTGAATCAAAATGTGATGATAATAATGGTTTGTTTTCTTATGTTGGCACTTGGCAAGCTACTGTCAAACAAATCTGATGAAGCCACACCTACAGATACCTGAGTCTTTCACTCTTGATGAATAGTCTTAATAAAAGTATTCAAGTGTGGTTTTCCACAGGCCAGTGGCCAAAAATCTATTACTGAAGGTTTCACTGTGATTGTTGCTTAGTTTGTCATTATCCTATGAAGATAAACATGTACTAATTACAGAATATTTAGTAACTACTTGCCAGGGGATAATGGATAATGGTCAGTTTGTGTTGACCTTTTGCAGACACCAATGACAGCTCTGACAGAAGCCAGTGGGGGCAACGCTAAGGCTGGAGTCATTCGCTGTGACTCCACGTTTTTCTGCGCAGGCGGGAAAACTTGCTGCAAAGGAACCACAGGCCAGTGGAGCTGCTGCCCTTACCCACTGGTATGAATTGTGCATGAAATATGTAAACCATCATGAAGTAATGGTGCTGTGATCGAAAGGGAAACAATTTGGGAGAGTGCTTACACAAACCAAGAATATTGAGAATTTAATGCACAGAACAATGAAATGCTCATCATAATCCTTTACTGCAGTGATTTACAAGTTAATACTGTATTTTTTCTAACATCAACACCTGTTCTGATTCAGGGCCAGTGTTGTGCAGATGGTCAGCATTGCTGTGAGTATGGATATAACTGCGACCCCTCCTCACTGTCATGCAGAAGATGGTACTCGCAGATCCCCTCAGGAGCACGAGAACCCGCCAACACAGACTAAGAAGGACACGTTGTTTGAGTTTGTGCACTGTGACAGCTTTGCTATAATTTTGATACATACCTCAGATCAAATCTAACACATCATCATTAGACCTAGATGACGGTTTAATGAGTGAATAATCTGCTTACATCTTCAAAAGATCATTTCTCTTATCCATGTTGAATTCCATTTTATACTGTATGCTGCATTGGTGTTTAAAAAGGATGGGAGGTAAACATTAATTTTAAGACACCAGCTTGGCAAGAGCTCACGCAAACGTTTTTATCAGTTGCATATTTAATCTAAGCATTTTCAACTTCATGCCACTCTCCTTTTTAATGAAACATAAAAAGAGAACACTCACAAACATATGAACTTTATAAAAAAATAAATAAAAAAATAAAAAAAAACATGCAATGTGAATGAATCATTTTTCTGCTTTGCTCATGCTTTCTGAACTTAAAGAGGAAGTACACCCATTTTCAAAATTCAGAAAGGTTATTCCTGTGGTCCAGAAATGTTAGTAAACACAAACAACAATCTCCCAAATCCAGAAAACTAGAGTAAGTTTGTGATGTCATAGGGTCTAAAGTCTAAAGCTGCGCCGTAGACAATGAAGCGGAAAAGATGTTTTCGATGACAGTGAGCGCACCCAGGGGAATGCTCTGAGTATATGGGTACATTTCCTGTTTCAGCAATCAAAACACTACAAGAGATAGAGCTCATTTGGGTATGACAAAGAAAACAAACATTTGGTGGGTTCATAAAATCAGGCTAACATTCATTCAAGTTCAAGTGCACAATCAAGTGCAGCGCCAGACTTTACTCCCTCTGATATCACAAGTTTGAGAATTATTTCTCTGATTTCTGGCTTTGAAAGAGAGTAGCTTATGTCCTTAGATATTGAGTTCTCAGGCCATGAAAATAACTTTAACTAATCTTAATTTAAGTGCTGTTTCCCTTTAATGTGTCATTGGGTGAAAGACAACTCACCTGTGTTTCCCTGAATTTTATATTAATATTATTCTTATTATTCTTACTATTATTTTATTATCATCATTATTATTCTCATTATTATTATTATTGTTTTTATTATTATTATAAAACAGCACACTGTGATGCTCATCAAAGGGCTTTTACTTTGAAATGCGTAAACGGAAACGCAGGCTTTTATTTTGACTGGCTAACTTCCTTGGTTCCCATGTGTATGTTTTCGGGCGGAGGCGTAAATGCGAATGGTGGAGAGATGGGTCAAATCGAGGAGCTAAAAGTGTTTGTCTCCGAGCGGCTACATGCTGCCGCCTCTGACATTTTAGGTGCTATTGAAAAGACAATAACGGATTACGAGGAGCAGGCTTCCCGTCTGAAGGAGGAAAACGACCGCCACCGCTCTCTGTTGGACATCATCCTCAAAGCCAAGACACCGCGTACAGAAGGTTGGTGCATCCAAACGAGAAAGAAAATGTCGTTTTAAATCCAAAATCCTTGAATTTATCGGAGTCTGTTTTAGATGAATGTCCTCTTTTCACCCTGATAGTAATAAAACTAAAAAAAATATGTCTCTGGAGCTGTTAGCCATCATACGATTCAAACAATGTGGCAACTAAGCCGGCTACGTTATAACTTTAAGCTAACTGTAGCAAGCTAGCTTCGCGAGTATTTGTGAAATCAGTTGTTTAGTAAAATAAATATGGATAACGATAATACACGCATTGGGTGCAGAGTGCACGGCATTTATTTAACGTTAGCTAACGTTAACTGTAGCTTGCTAGCATTTCCGATCATTAGATAACGTTAGTTACACACTTCCTGGCAACACTGAAGACACTAAAAATATTGCTAATATGTGGGTTTTGCTTCAACTAATATCGTACTTTTAATAATATAATTGGATAATGTTGTGGTGTTTATAACACTCAATGCGAGCCCAAGCTAGCATCACCATCTACAGTTCGCGTCGCCATTTTTTTTTTAAATTTTGTTTCTAGGATAGCGAAGGTACGACCCGCCCTACTTATCTCCGATTGGCTAATACTCGTTGGCTTCGTTGGTTGGATTGGTTGGGATAGCGGAAGTGTGGCAGGATAAGCCAATCAGGGGCAGAGTAGGGCCTAGTCAATCACAGAACAGTAGGGCGGGACCAGGCGGAATACTTATGAGGAAAATATTAATGCCAGCTGTTTTAATTACAGGCCAGTAGAAAAACAACTGCATAATAGCCAGGAGTCGTATTAAGAATTGAAATATGCCACAACACATCACTGAAAATGTAAGCATAATAAAGTTACTTATTTTTTAAGAATCCATTTAACTATAAAATGGCAAAAAATCTCCCCCTCTTGTGGTTCGCCATGGCAACACCTTTTATACTATTCATTTGTGTGATCAAACAGAAATTGTGAGCTCATTACCTGCAGGTGTTACTAATAACACCAATGATGGCTCTTTGCCATTCAAGTGCTCCAGTGACGGTGGCAGTGAGCGAGCATGCAGGATACAAGCACCCTGAAATCAAAGCATGCAAAATGGAATTCAGCCATCATTCATTTGATGATTCACACCTGTGTTGTTACGACTGCAACATGTCAAAACGTCTTCCATTAAAAAGGCTTATGCAGTTTTTAGAAGGCCTAGTTGCAGACAAATACATACATGCATCAAACAAAGCCTCAAAAAAATCAGTAATTTTCACGCTGCTTACTCTCATTATCGAGTCATTCTTTGCACCTGTTGCCCAATTGCTTATGTGTCAGTGAAAAGACACAATAGACTGATAGTGCAGTTGCAAAATGTCATATTGATGTGATGCTTCCTACCATTTGGGCTATGTAAAACCCTGTAGATATAGATTCATGCCACTCCTGCCAGATTTAATGATCGACACAGAATATGTCACTGTGTAAAACATCTCTCCAGTCAGCTCTGGTGTAAATAATTGAATAATTGATGGCTGAATTCTTTTTAGCTGTTTTGGTGTGAGATTCCCGATATTGTACACACTGGCTCGTGTCATGACTTGAATAGAGAAGTGTAATCGTTAATGTCATGTGTAACACCCACGCCTTTTCTCACTGTGTCAAGTCAAGATGTCTACTGTGAAAAAGATCTATTGACCTGTTTTTAAAAAATGCGTTATTCTAATTTTCATGAATAATGTCACCTCAGTGCCATCGTGTGGCATTGAGGGCATCTTGCAGCAGCCAACAACAACTTGACATGTTGTGAACATGGTGTCTTCATTAGCTCTCTCGTGTCAGATCCAGCGTTGGCACTTGCCAGATTTCCTTTTTTTTTCTGTTTTCCTCAACACCATCATCTTCACAAGAAAATGACAACTTTTATTTAATACAACATAACACTTTTTTTCTTATTTTGTTCTTTTTTTCTCTGCAGCACGTCAAGCCACCAAAAGTACCCATGCTGCCGCCAGGTCATGTGCATCAGATTCAGGTCCAAGGCCTGAGAAACCCAAGTCCAAGACCAGAGCATCGCACTTCCATTCCAGGGGTAGGACTGAGTCTGACAATAAATTCTCACAAAAAGGTCATTCATTACATTGTAAAAACATGATATAACTGTTAGTTACAGCTTGCTTTTCCATTAATGACATGACACTAATTATTTGCTCACACTGTTGTTGGTGTTATTCCAGGGAAATAGGCATTTCAGTCATTTTCACAAGGCCTTTGTCGAAGTGTCTCATAACTAATAATTCTATTAAATACCATTTTGTTCTGTAAAATTACTCAATTAGATCCTGTTTTTGTTCCCAGACTGGCAGTGGGCCTTCACTTCACGCACCGACTTTATAAAGTTTGCAGCCATTGGCGACTGTCCCTACTGCTTGAAGAGAATTCAAGCCACTGAGACACATTTGATAAAGAAACATTATCTAAATGCTGTCCATTTTAATGAGGACGGCACTGGTAAGTTTTATTAACATGGAAATCTAAATATGATGATACTTATTACTCAAGCAATTTTCAAGTTTGCTAGCTAATGAAGATGTGCTTAAACAATGTTCTGTTGAGTGTCCTGTCATTTTAGGAGTTGCGTGTAGTAGTAGCTTTTTTTTCTCTTTGCAGAAAAATTTGTCGTACCATGTACGTGCGAAGACTTGATTCAGGGCAGAAGTCACTGGCACTGCCCATACTGCACAAAGATCATCAATCGGAGATGTAACTTTGAGATACACATATCTAAACAACATGGTATGTACAATGTCTTGTAACTGTGCCATCACTAATAATACTGGTAATATTGTTGTTTTCTCTGACCAGAAGTCGTTGTTGACTACTGTGTCTTTATACTTCACAGGCTCTAAAATACTGCAGCAAAGCCAAGACACAGGTTAGTTTACAATGTATGACCCACAGTTGTTTACAAATGCTTAATTATTGGAATGAGGTTGCTGTAATTTATCCATAATATGCAATGTTAAATTTTACACTATCGCTGCAAGTGGCGAGCCGTAATGTACTATGCAGATGGGCTACCGGCCCAGAGTGGTGGAAAATAAATCAGTGACACAACAATGACTTCTTTGCATATGATGTCATACCTCAGTGTGCTGTCCTGATGGAGGGCAGGCAACTAGAGACCAGGACTATCAACACTGCACATTGCCAATGATTTGTGCTGTTTACGGCCGTTCCAATCGATCAAACTGGGGAAAAATAAAGGCCACGTTAAGTCTCGAAAATAGTAGGATGTAGAGGGGAGACGTAAAAACAAACTGAGAAACAGCAGCAGATGTGGATCAGAAACCCATCTCAGTCTGGAGGAGTGGAGTCAATGAACCTCAAACATTAACATTAAAGCATCGAGTTAACCGTGCCTCAAGTTGGATGCACGACAGCTCCTCTGCGTTTTTAGCCTCAATCCAGATTTTTACTAAGGCCGTTACACCTGACCTCTGGGAACGGTTGACCTAGTGGGTAGAAAGCAGTAGTTCAAGTTAGCTAAGGTTAGCTAGAAACGTTAGCCTGACAGCAGTGCATCCACGTACAGAGTTAAATTATAAAAGACAGTCATACTCTGGTTGTACTACACAGTTTACTCACCCATCCAAAAACAAGTTGGCGGTTGTTTCAGTCATGGTTCAATAGAGTCCACTAGACTGTTGTGTACTTTCATCGCCCTGCCAAGTAGCGTTAATAACGTTAGGAGGTCCAGAGGATGAGGTCATTTTTAAAGACAGTCTGGGCAAATTGGTCAAGTTGTATGGATTTATAATATATGGGTTTATCACTGCCTGCCCTCCATCTCAATTCTCTGCATCATAGTTATGTGCTAGAGCTACAGCTGTTCTATTAGTAACTTAATCATTGCATAAGGTTTGGTTATGGTGCCCCCCACCTCTACCGAGGGCTGAACAACACCTAGGCCCTCTGGAGGAAAACACTCCTGAATATGTTGAATACAAAAACAGATTCCAGATTCAATGAGCAAGTGTGTTATTTACTCTGAAAAACACTGGGACATAAGATAATCATACATCATAATAAAAGGTTCTTTCCTTTTTGACTGTACCCTCTGTAATTCAAAGCACAGTCTTGGCTGTCCTTGCCACAAGTGTGCTGAGTTTGCTCGAAACTGCTGTGAAAAGTGTTGTTTTGTAGCAGGGAACAAATCTTTTGAATGTGTGAAGGAATACAATCAGTGTTAATTAGTCAGCCCTTTAAAAAAAACAAGTGTATTTTTCAGTTAACCAAAAGTGTGCTGTGTTGATAGGCAGTAGGGGTGGTACAGCCACTGATTTACATTCACTGAGGCTTATAAATAAATAGTTTGATTGAGTATTGACTGCAAAAACCAGGTATTTGGCAGTCTGTTAATGGAATATAATACATTGCTCTGTCCTCCCCAATAGAGGTCAATCAGCCCTCTGTCTCTGCCTTTGAGGAGGAGGTACCCCCGAGTCCTGAAACCTGGAGCCAGCAGTTCAGCAGTCTGAACCAGGAGGACCACCAGGCCTCACTGCTGCTTCAAGTCAAACAAGAGGAAGAACGAGGAATGTGTAGACAAGGTCTGGTGGAAGAGTTTGGCATGCATAACTTTACTTTGAGTACATGTACAAACTTGTGTGACAAACAACTGAATGTGTTTTTTCCTTTATCCGTAGTGAGTCATGCTGAGTGGCAGAACTCTGTGCAAGTGGAGATCGAAGGCAAGCAAATGCGGAAAGGCAACAGTCAAATGAGTCTGGAGGTAGATCACGTCCAAGAACCATTATACAACATCGTCTGCGTGGACAGTTGTATTCAAGATGTCAGTGAAATCAACAGTGTGCAAAGCAGCGAGGACCATCATCGTCCTAATTCTTCAAATCAACCTCTTGAAACACAGCCTTACAGTGGAGCTGGTGGAATACAGCAGCCAGCTGAGGACTCTCAGCACACGACACCTGGCTCTAGTTTAAAGAGGAAAAAGCATGTGAAAAAATCTTCACCCTCTCTGAGTAAGAAATCAACACAACCATCTGTCAGTCAGAATCCCCCAGGTCCTTATCGTTGTAAAGCATGTGGAGAGACTTTCCATAACATGTACACACTGAGGGGACACACGGTATCACACATAGTGGATGAAACCTGTATTTGTGGAATCTGTGGAAAACATTTAGAGACCACAGACAGTTTGTTCCAGCACCTTCAGCGCCACGCAAACAGATACAAATGTGGTATATGTGGCAAACAATTTTCTAGTAGCTCCCGCCTGATACAACATAAGAGATTTCATAGACCGAAGCGTGTAAATGTCACGTCATAGTCTCAAAAACTACACGAGCGGATTCCTACAGACGTCCTAAATGAATCAAAAAGGGCTGTGATTATTGTTTCCTGATGGACTGTGTGGGAGATACCACTCCAGTCGTGTACATATGGGAAGAGGAACACTTCAGCCCCAGTGGTTGCTGGTGTTAATTGTATATCATTGTATTCATATGCAATTTTGTAGACTTGAATTAATAAAATTTAAACCGACTTCTGTGTATACTTTTAAATAAGCCACCAGTTTGGGAGTGAGACCTAGCTTAGATTCAAGGTCAGGTTTGTGACTATAACAAATGATCAAAATTTAATAACCACCACAAAATGCAATTATTGGTGTCCCACAGAGGTGTGGACTCAAGTCAAACACTTGTTAAAATGATATTACCTTTGATAAGGAGTGCATTATGACTTGTAAAGGACTTGACTTGGGACTTTTCAGTCTTGACTTTGGACTTGACTCAGGACTCACCTGACCTAACTTTGGGCTTAAGTGCAAAGTGCAAAATTTGATGACTTTAGATTCGACTTGAGCTTTTCGACTTGAAAATACATGTTGTCTTCCTCCGTGGCCAAAGATTAAAACGTTTAGGGGTAAAAATGTGCCATGAAGCAATTTATTACTAATCATTTACTAATTCAAATAACATTAACACTGTTCATTCCCAGCAGGTTGACACTTACTGTCCCAGATCCACTTTATTCAAACCAATTGGACAGCATCCATTTAAGTTGCAGGACAGAACCATTAAAAACTAACATTCTGAACGCCAGTTGGAGAAATGACACCAAAGATAATTTCGATCCTGTCTAAAAAACAAACTGTATGCAAAACATGCATTTTTGAAATTACAGGTGGAGACACAACAACAAACTTGTTGAACAAATACAAATTCTAAAAAGCATTTGTGATTTTTGTTACATTTTGTAAAGAGTGCATTATGATTGTAAAGGACTTGACTTGGGACTTTTCACTCTTGATTTTGGAGTTGACTCGGGACTCACCTGACTTAACTTGGAGCTTGAGTGCAAAGTGCAAAATTTGAGATTCGACTTGACAAAGTCCACTTGAGCCTTTTGACTAAAAAAATACACATGTTCTTCCTCCATGCTCAAAGATCAAAAAGTATGGGGGTAAAAAATGTGCCATAAATCCATTATCTACATTTGGCAAAGAGTGCATTGTGACTTGTCCGCCTGTATTTGTATTTGACACTACAAGTTGTCAATGGGCTGGTACGATGTCACTAATATAATTAATTTTAAGATTGCAGTCAAAAGGTAAAAGGGTATTTGTGATATAGCCTACTGTACTATTATTAATGAAATCAGTTTTCTGTGTGATACATTGAAGGACAAAACTATGGGAAGTAAACGCATCATGAAGTGATTGCAGTGAAGAATAACAGACATATTTCAATGGTGAGGGGTTAAATGTCAAGACAAAAAGTTGGGGATTTCGGGACTTGCAATTATTCCTGCTGACTGGACTGTCCTTCCAGTCGGTCAGTCAGTCAGTGTGTATGAGCTAGTGTTAGTGTTTGCAGGGCTCATGCTATGACTGCTGGATTTTGGTCCCAACTTTCCCGTCTTGTCATTTCTGTCCCATGATGCGGTGAGTGTCCACGGCAGGAAGGAAGAGGGGGGACGCCGTTTGACTCCGCTCCGGGAGAGTCTGTCCTCATTCAAGTTTCCCCCGGTTAATTTACAGTAACTCCGGGGCGAGTTGCTGCCTCCGCTTGGTTGGTTTTACACGGGGAATATGGCTGTGTTGAAGATACAAGACCAGGTAACATTATCTAACTAACATCTAACATTAACTCGCCTGTGTCACTTTGTGTTAAAACGAGCAGCGCTACTTCTTGTGAGTGTTTATGTGTAACGTTAGTGAACCCAGTGTCAAACTGACTGCTCATTTTAGCTTAACTTCACCAACATTAGACAGCTACATTTATCCAGTGTGACTAAAACCAGTGTAGTAGTTGAAATATTAAGGTTAAAGGTGTAATGGTGAAGCTGTTGCTGCTCAGGTTTGCCAACGTTCGCACAGTTCACTGACAAGTTAGCTAACGTTAGCTAGCGGTAACCAGTTAACACAAACCAGATAACGTAAAAAGCATGCTAACGTCATACCTGTTGCCTCACGTTAACTTGGTTTGTTTAAAAAGCTCACTTGCATGTCAAATCTGTGTTAACGTGGTTGTATGTGTGTTTTCTTCGGTGTTTTTCACTGTTGCTGTCTGCAGTGTTGATGGACTGGTGAGCACAGCTGGATAGCTACTAGGTTAACAGGGTGGCTAACTCCATTTCTCCTGCTAATGCTAGTTGGCGACTTTAACTCGTGCACTTTGAAGTGTAACGCCACCACATTATAAGGCTCTTAAAGTTGGTGAAACGATTCAGACAGCATGTTTCCGATCCCACTGGCTGCAGGCCGATTTTCTCTACCCAGGGAGTTTGCTTTGTCAGCTGTCTATTTCAGCTCCCTGCACATTTTCTCCGGGGCAGCTGTGGGCAGTCACCTGTTGCTCCTGATAAGAAAGGCTGTCAGACTAAAATAGCAGGTGGTGCTGGTTCAAAAGTCTCCAGCTGTGAATTAGACTCTTTCCACAAGCTTAAAACAGTTGTTATGGACAGTGTTGGGACCTAAAGGCAGGGATACACAGGGCATTGTAGTGGACGCATGCACCACCAACAAAAAGGTGGATATTTTTTTAATCTTATTCTTATCATTGTAGTCACACAAGTTCTTTTGTTAGATTACCAGTTAGTGTGTGTGTGTGTGTGTGTTTGACAGGTAAAATTGAGTAATTTGTGAGGAGAACAATCCAATTAGCCAATGTATCAATCAATAGAAGATTTGATTTTTTATTTGTAATAAGAAAGAAAACCAAGTATTTATTGGATACAGGTTTTAAGCATTACATTTTGCTTTCTGTCCTTTTTATACCACAGTGGATGCAATTGTTTTATGACTGTCAGACAGAACTTTGGTAACTTGTGATATTGTGCATTTATTGTCATTTATTACATTTTTTCACAAAGTCTTTACATTTTAGAATAAATGATTCATCAGTGAATATTATAATAATCACATATACTGAATTTGATCGAATGAAAACAGTTGCACTTGTTGAAGTAATTATGGCAAAGTGCTTCATTTTTTATTGGATCATATTTCAAATATTACAGTACATTGTACAGAGACATACAAGTTTCGCTTATTGATGATCATTTTAACATCATATATGAAACATAGCAAAAGAAAAGAACATAAAACAAAAATAAAGTGCTTAGACATTTATTTATTTAATTATTTAACCAGGAAGTCCCATTGAGATTGAAAATCTCTTTTACAAGCGAGACCTTGCCGAGGTAGCAGCCAATTAACACACATTTAAAATGCAACAAATACAACATATAATACAAAAATCCACATTAAAACAACAACTATTCAAATGTAGTGGCCTCTCAAGAAAAACAAGCACACATCTCTGTCACCATGTTCTTTATGATGCCCTTAAATTCATCAATGGATATACGTGTTTCTAATTTTAGATCTTTTTGGAGATTGTTCCATGTCCAAGGTGCAGAGTACAAAAATGGATTTTTCCCCAGGTCTGTTGCTGGTAACTACCAGAGCTGACACACAGAAGGGAGCAGAGATAGGTTGGGAGTTTGCCCAATATTGCTTTATAGATAAAGATATACCAGTGCGGTTGTCGGCGAGTGGTCAATGACGTCCAACCCACGAAATCATAAAGAATGCAGGGATGAGTAAGTGACTTTGCATTTGTAATAAAACCTAGAGATGCATGGTAGACTGTATACATAGATATAAAGGTTATAAAGTGTTTGTTCAGAATTGGCTGTCAAAGCAGTTATGGTGAGATATTGTCCTGTAACATTTTGACTAACTTGACGTCACTCAAAGTGGGTCACTGATGGTGCAGCTCTGTGGCTTGTCCCGGTCTGACCAGTCTTCCGGACAGGCACGCAAACGGAAGTGTGTGTGATTAGATCCCCCTCTCTATTCTCTATTGTTCTATGTAGTGCTTGCTGACAGAACAAGACAAAGGGACAAAAATAGTCCCACTCAGAGGGACAGGAGTGTCAGTTTTGGCAAAAGCCACTGTTTGTCCTCTAGAGGGCATCCTGTCACTTTGGAGCATGCAGTGTGCCCTTAGCAGGCTGTGGTCCTGCCTGAAGAGGAGGCATTTATGTGAAAACGCTCAATGAAAGCAGAAGGTCAAGCATACAAGAGGGCATATCATTGTTTTGTTTGTGTTAAATTGCTTGGGGCTTTTCTGATGTGTCCCCGATGCATACATCAAATTTTCTACTGTCCCGCTTTCCCACAAATGAGTCATGACTGTCGCTCTACTAGACAAAGTCAGTGTGCCAGGCCACCATGAAGATTAACACTGTTAAGCCAACTGTCTTCACACATCCAAAAAAAAAAGATTTAAAATGAAATTAAAGTTAAGAACAAATTCCATACAATAGCTAAATAAATAGACTATACTAGAAACAAATGAAAACTAGAGAGTCAACATGAGCTTCTTCTTCACAGACTGACACTGGTGATTTTTCATCTGTTTGTCTTTTGGTGTGTTGCTTTACTTAAATTAGTTCAGAGCCATGTGACGTTGATGACTCATCCTCTGTTTGCCATTCAGTAAGAGCATCTAATAGATAGCATGTCGCGGTATGCATACCATACATGTAATGTCAGGACAATAAAGCTTTCATACAGATCACCCTCTTTTGATTTTAAAAGCTTTGAAATCTCTAGATGCTGCTGTCTGTGCAAGAAGCTCTCTCTCTCACACACACACACACTCACACACACACACACACACGCTGGCCTTTGTTTTTCTGGACAGGGATTATATTACACACAGTGCATCCTGTCGCAGGGTTAGAGCAGAGGTCAGTGCAAGCTGCATAATTCCACGTACACATATGCACTCTCTCACATTAAGTGAAGCTCGGGTTGTATTGGAATTTTATTTGTGGGTATTTGTGATACTACTTCGACTGCGTCCTCTTGTTGTTGTGGTGAGATCAGGTTCACCTTCTGTGTGTTTTCCTCCAGTGTCCCACTGCTGTAAGCCCCAGCTCAGCATTAACGGAGCAGACATTTGAGCTGTACCTGCCTCATGAAAGCACATCACAAAGTGGATTTTTCAGCTTTTGTTGTCAGACTGTCATGCTGCTTGTGTTTAGGAATGCTCAGTTTGTCTTGATCACCCTGTACTGTGCGTAAAGGTTTTCATGCCTGTTCCGCATGCTTGACCATGATCTTGAGTCCTGATTACAACTTTAAACACACATAAACAGCTCAATCCAATTTTATTTGTGTAGCCCATCATTACAAATCACTATTTGCCTCAGAGGGCTTCACAACATATGACACATCCTTGGTTCCTCACTGTGGATAAGGAAAAACACTCCCCAGTAAAATGGGGGGAGGAAAATGGAAGAAACCTCAGGAAGAGCAACTGAGGACAGACAGATGTGAAATAGTTGTCTGATGTGTGCAGACTAGACCAACACAATAAAATTACATTTTCGATGTAGAAATACATACACTGTTCACACAAAGACTCATTTCTGTTTGGCAAATGCACAAATCTGCTCTGCAAACATCTCTTGGCTACGTTCCCGAGAGCATCCCCAGTGTGAGCAAGTAGGATAGACAAAACATTGGTTGTTTGTTTATGTACTTTGCCTCCCGAACGTCATTCTTTGTTTGTGCCTTTGAGGCAAATCTGTAACGTCAACTCCATGGCTGTAGGAGCAGAAAGATTGTTAGGCTGTGTTTCATATTAAGTTTATAAATGGTAAGTCCATTAGACTCAAAGTTTAGGCCTGCAGAAAGGCTCCATCCAACTGAATTGCTCCCTCTCATTCGCCCTCCCTCGCTCTGTCCGTCCCTCCCTCTGAGTTAATGGGGTTGTGTGGCTTGGCAAGATTGCTCTTTTTCGGATCTGTGTTGAATATGAAGGAGACTGAGACCCACACACAGACATGCACGTACAGACTGGTCTTGTTAGCTACCCTCACATTCTCTGGCAAAGCCAGTTTGTTCCAGTTTCATAATGAGGAGATGGGGACTTTTGAAGCTCTGCCACCAATACACCAAAGAGGATACTGGAACACAACGTGTACACACACACCGATCTGGTATCCATTATCTTTTATTCTCTCACATTTGGAAGAAAAGGCCGCTTCTATTTTGGCACCAACTTTATGAAGATGCAGACCGCTAAAATCTTATTTAGCAAATTCTAAAAACAACACAGCGCTTCAGTGCACATGGTTTCGTTTTTACTGTAGATTACGGCTTGGCCATTCAGTAGAATAAAAGAAGACCTTCAGTGCTTCCTACCATTACGTCTGTGTGCTATACCAAAGATGAGAGTTTTGTAGAGTAGATTAGCTCTGAATCCATTAAACAAGGATAAGGAAATAACAATATAGTAGTGACATTCAGATATCCAGACAGATCAAGGCTCTCAACAAACAACATGGCTAAGGACAAAAAGGACGCTTCAGAGAGCTCCATTTCACAATATTTCAATGGTTAGATATGATTAAGACCAGAATTCTATGGTTGTCAACCACAGTTGAGGAATTAACCATGGAGGAAGTGAAACCTATGATCAGATTAGTCACTCTTATGACTCTTACTCACATTGGGATCACTTCTAAAGTGAATTGTTAAAATAAACTAATCTCCATTTTTCTGGGGACCTCGTTGAACTCCCTCAAGGACCCCTAGTTGACGACCTGTTCTCGCTGTTCTGCAATTTGACTTTACCTCGTAGCCATTATATTCACATTACTCATGATGATCAAAATGTGATTGTGAGAGAAATAGTCAACCCTACAATATCATATCAATATTGATTTTGAGTTATTTTGCCAAGAATATTGTGATATTTGATATTCTCCACATCGCCCGGCCCCAACCGGTTGACAAAGGTAGCAGGGCTTTCAGTAAAGAATCAATAGTGCTACATCATCATCCTCTGCAGTAGCATCATCACTCCACTTACCCCTATTGTTATTATACTTAAATGAACTCACAGAGACTCGTGGATCGGCACTGTCTAACAAGTGACCTGATAAAAACCAGGCATCAAAGCATTCTGTGTTTTGAGTCATTTTGTTGCTCGGTGAACTTTCTGTAACCAGTTTGCACCCGTCCCTGTTTCTAGTCCCCTCTTTTTCTTGTGCCCCATTCATCCCCAGGTTTCTTTGTGTGCTGTAGTGCTCTAGGTACCTGCCTACAATTATCCTCTCTGTCTCCTCTCCTGTTCCTACTCCCCTCCCTTTTCCATTCACTTTCTCTCTCTCTGTCTCCCTCTCTCTCCCCTCCCCCTCCTCTCCCTCTCTCTGTCTCTTCTTTTGAAAGAGCTGGCTTCAGCAGTCTGCCTGAAACGAGCGACGCATGCCCACACATACATGGGCTGCTGCGGCCCCCATCCACGCTAATCACAGGGTCTCTGTGCGTGTGTTTGCATCTGACGTGTGTGTGTGTGTGTGTGCGTGTATGTGTGTGTTCCTGGCTGCAGCACAGCAGTGAGGATATGTAGCTTCCTGTGCGCTGCTAGGCAGCCCAAGCTCATTCTGCCGCATGCCGCTCACCGCCACCATTACGCAGAGGAATTCCCTGCTGTCTCCGCTGCTGCTGCTCACAGAGAGTGCGAGTGTTGGCTAGAGAGAGGAGGAGAGGAGACATGCAGCAAAGCGACACTGACAGATAGAGGACAGAGCCGGATTTCACGTTGGATTTTACATGAAGATGTGCAGCGTTTGTTTACAAGGAAATCACTCTGTTTATGGGATTTATTGCTGACCTTTGTGTTCCTGAATTGCGCTCGATGTAAGAGGGAACACTGTGTATTGATGTGTGTGTGTGAGAGGGAGAGAGTGTGTGAGTGATTGTGTTAGCGTGTATGTGAGTGTTTGTTCCTGATGCGGTCAGAGCGGGCTAGTCGTGTGTGTATCGTGGTGCTGGAGGAGGTGGAGGAGGATGAGCCCTCCTCTTCACCCCCACCTCCTCGGCCCAAATCATCCCCAGATCGCAGATCCCATCATGCCTCTCGAAGGGCTGCCGTTAAGGAGGACAAGGTGAGATGGGTTCTTCTCTTTGTATTTCTGTTTAGTGAATTGGAGTTGGCTGTTTCAGCTGCCGTGTTTCTCGTTTACATACAGCTGTTTTGTGTGAATGACAGTATTCACCTGGGTTTTGAATAGACAAATGCACTCCTCATACCTGGCCTGAAGTTCA
Organism: Epinephelus awoara; assembly: GCA_035609425.1. Classification (NCBI taxonomy): domain Eukaryota; kingdom Metazoa; phylum Chordata; class Actinopteri; order Perciformes; family Serranidae; genus Epinephelus; species Epinephelus awoara. The sequence goes on along the minus strand of CM069310.1, from coordinate 11,983,705 downwards.
AACCTGTGCTGAGGTGCATTATTACACGTCCCATTGCATAAAAATACAATGCGCTGCCCACACTTGTCATCCTGTGCTAAATATAGCATCAAATACAATCACCAATATAGCATGCCATGTGAGATGACTGCTGGTTTGTATAGATTATCAGCAAAGCCTGGGCCTTTTGTGCTCTCCAGTGCTGGCTGTGTAAAGGGCAAGCCTACAATTGAAACGTGGTAGTAAATCTTTCATCCTATGAAAGATGCTCTTTGAAGTTAACACTAAGAAGGGGGAACTCCAGAGAGGATGTGCCGGTTCTGATGTTTGTGCTCTTAGTCCACATCTACCTTCTCTGATCTCTGACATAGTGGTCATCAGTGTAATAGGCATGAGACATATGCCAACATGCCTGACAGTCCTGCTTATTTTTAGTTGGGATGAAATGAGAGAAGGATTGGGAAAACTGAGAAAGGCTGAGAGTAAGGGTCAGATCCATATCATGGTATATATATTATCACATGGCAGGCCTTGCGGGGGGGGAAGGTGTATGTGTGATAAAATGTTATTAGACCCAAAGTACTTTTTACAGACTTAAAGTACTTGATAGATTGCATTACAGGGAATGACAATATACTGTCATTTAGAGGGGCTTTGAAATTTGAAGCCTCTGCTATGTTTGTTTATTTCATGTGTGCATTCACAGTAATGTTTCAGCAAAAAGGAAAGCATTGCTTACATTTTGTATTTTCAATATTATCTCCAAGATAAAATCCTTCAATTAATTACGTATCCAAACATAGTTAAACAAGGAAACAGTTTGCTATAATTACCACTTAATAAAGTTTATTGTCCAGCAATAAATTGTTATTGCAAACCTGTGTATTTAGGAGGAAAACATGACGGAAAAAATACAAAATGCAGGCCAAAGTTGTGCTGCTGTTGACTTTCACTTTGATTTGTAACATCAAGGTTCAAGGCTCTCTGTTGTTATCCGAGACAAAATTTAAGACAATAAATAAACCACAAACAGGCTATGAAAACATCACGAGTACTGTATTGTAACCCCGATATCCAGGATTGAATTGTGAACTTAAAATAGTGTCACTTCCCTTAACCTTTAATTTGAATGGACTCGTGCTCTCGTGTTGCCTACCAATACCACTTGAAGGCTCATGATGACTGCTGAGCAGCACGGTTTACAAATCCCACTCAGTGTCAGGCACCGTGCTCACAGTTTACATTCACGCAAACAGACGTACATAAATTAAACTACAGTGGGAATAGTAATAATAGTGTTCTCAGTGTTTTTATGAATCCGTCATTCATTTGCAGCTTCCTTCTTTTGGAAAAATGATTGTTTCACTTGTCTTTTACACTGTTATTTACATTCTTATCAGCTGGCTGTGCAACACGTGGCAAGAGGGCAAGGCTTTAACCCCCCACAGACTCTATTGTTTACGTAATGGTGCATGTGTGTGTGTGTTTATGTGATGTTTGCCGCAGCTGCTACTGCCATAAACAAATTAATGACATCCAGTCCAGCCATTTGTGACCTATGGCTCTCTCCCAGCTCAGGATTATAGCGTTTGTGTGTGAGACTCCCATCTGTAACTCTCATAACTCTTACTGATAACACAGTTGTCAGCGTAGAAAATTATGGCCTTGCAAATCGAGTATGTCACAGTGTACATCAGCATTTCTTTGTCTCTTCCTTGTCTCTGTAGCCGTCTCTGTTGAGAGCCATCTTTAATGTGGACCCAGACGAAGTTCGCTCACTCATATTTGAGAAAGAGGATGTCAACTTTCAGGTAGGTCACACTCTTCTTGCTATTTCCACCCGTGTGTATTTGTCTTTCACACTGTAGCATCACACACACCAAGGGGAGCAGCAGTAAGCCAGCAGGCTTCAATTGATCGATTGACTGACTCATAGTGCCCTCTGGCAGTTTCCCCATCTTTTATAGCTGTCAGTCCGAGCAGGACACACAAACTGTTCATAACACCACCGCTCCCCTATGGCTTAAGGACATAACCTTCACCTGATAACTCTTTTTTTCTCTCCCATCGCTTTTGCTCTCTGTCCCGAGTCTCTCTAAATGTGTTTCCTCAGTTTATACCACTCTGTTTTCATAGTCTTTGTTTTTTCTGTCTGTGGGTCTGTAGTGCTGGGGTCATCACACTGAGTCTTTTGGAGTCAGCAACACTGGCCCAGGCTTATTACAGTCACATGACATTTGTTTATAGCCCCACTCCGATGATTGCTCTCTCTACTGCACTGACAGAGAGAGAGAGAGGTGGGGGGTTTGTGGCAGGAGGGTGTATTGAAGTGATGGAGCGAAGTGGAGGATACAAGTGAACACATGATCAACATTTTTCTCCTTGAGGCTCTGATCTCATGTTTCTTGTGGTCTGCAACAGTGCGAGGTTTATAGATTGCAGTGAGGACATGTTATATATGCCTTCGACACATCATGAAGTTAGAACAGTGATGCATGCTTATTTGTGAGCATGTTTTTTGAGGCCCATGTTTGAAAAAGAGAAATAATACACCAGCCTGGGAACCAGACAAAATCGGGGAGCTTAGGTTTTATTTGCTCTGGCAGATGTGTCTGGTCCCCCTCCTGTTCAAACAGATTTCCAGCCGAAAGTGGTCGCGGTTGGGTTTGATACAATGACTGACAAATTACATACACGATGATGTCATTTTTTTCTCTTACGCACCCTCAGCTAGCATAAACGCAGTGTAGTAAAGAAGAACGTCAATGAGGCATTGTCAACAACCGGATGGCTCTAAATGATGTGGAACTTTATGTTGAAGTGCTATTTTCAAATTCCCATGACAAATAATGGCAACACAATCATTTACAGACGTACTGACGCTACACCATCACAGCATGTTGTAGTCCTCTGCGTGGTTGTAGTTCCATCCATCTGCATCCAGAGGCATTTTGACCTACACCCGATGATAACGCCCCCCACAAACTCCAGGCTAATAATAGACTTGCTGATGGTAATAATCTTGAAGATATCTCTTTAAATAAATGTCCGTTACGTCACTAGCGACTGCAGAATGAGGAATGATGAAAGCCCTTGCATTTGCAGTATTACACATTTGGTGTCTCTGACGACATTCCCAGGAAAAATCTCAAGTGGTGGAGAGTCATTAATAATCCGCCCTTTAACACAATGAAACCTACATACATGCGCACACAGACACAGAGACACACACACCATCTGTGTTGTGGCAACCCTTTCATCTTGCCACCTGCAGTGGTCATAAAACAAGCTGATAAATTAAACACCTTGGTTTCAAGACTTGCATTCACAAAGATTCAGGCGGATGGTAGACGGCAGACATCTTCTGGTAGACAGGAGAGCACACACACACACACACACACACAACAATTTGATGCTATTGCCATGGTGACTTATCGTTTACAGATAGTTTGCTTGACTAATATAGCATAACACACTTTCCATATTACCCACCTTGTATTCCACTCAGCTCTGTGCTGATTTCCTGCCATATGTAAGCTTGTCTTGTAATATCTTGGTTGGATTTAAAGCTCCAATCATATACTTCCAGGTGTTGTTGCACCAGTTTTGTTATTGTAATATTAACCTTTTGTCCTTCGGCCATGTTTTCTGCTTGTGTCGCGGAGCTTTGTAAAATTCAGTCATACATTTTGTTGCATTAAATATTAAAACTATGGATGGCTACGCCATCTATGGCTACTGTTGGTGCTCTTTCCGGCCTCACCTTATTTCATTGTGCTGCTCTCGTTCACTGTGCTGCTGAACCTTCTTTCTGAATTAGCTACAAAGACCAACACGGAGATTATTGAGATTATAGCTCTAAATTGGTCTGTATTTTCTTTTCTTTTGACAGGACAACGAGAAGAGGACACCTCTGCATGCTGCAGCCTACCTGGGGGACGCTGAGATTATTGAACTGCTCATCCTCTCAGGTAAACACCACAGCCCACCTCTGCTTGCTATAGTCGATCAATATTTAATTTCCACCTAATATCTATCCACCTCTAGTATCAATTCTGCTTGAAAGCTTACTCATTCATCCACACTGGCTGATCACAACGATCCCTATATGCATCCATGTAGTCCTATTATCTGTGAATCCATATTAGCTATCCTAAATTTGTCTTCTTTTTTATTAAGTCCTTTGCTAATTTTAAACTTTAAAACTTGAGAAAAATCTGTTATTTGGGACCAGACAATTTTAATTGTTTTTCCTGTTACCTGTCAGTATCTTAGAGTTTTTACATCTGTTTTCATTACACAGTAAATTGTTTCAGGGTGTACTAAAGTCATGTAATTGTCTGAAATTTGAATCTGATCAAACTAAAATGGAAACAAATTTGTCATCGGTGTTTGAAGAACCTCAAGATTTGAATGGCAGTACCAAAGAGCCACTGCTTGGTCCTCGTGTCTCTCTTCCCCACATGTCGCTCCTTGTTCTGTCAGTGGTTTACATTCCTGCGTCTGCTCGCTGCTCTGTGGCTGTCACCCTCTCTCAGTGGCATGGTGATTTATCAAGCACCTGATAGGGTCTACGGCGACTTGACTTTCTGTGAAGTCAGCTGAGCACCTCAGGGGGTGGGGCAAACCCTAACACAAGCTTAGTGTGTGCGTGCGTGTGTATTTGTGTTCACTGTTTCCCAATAACGTGAAGAGCAAGCAACAGGTGCGGCTTCAGGGCTATTTTAACCCCCAAGCTGTGCCAAAGAGGATCATGGGAGTTTTTTACCTTCCAGACCCTGTTGGCTAATAACACCCTTCTGCCATAAGTCACGTGAAAAGCCTTTAAAGCTGTCTCTTTGTCTTTAAAGGTCCAGTGTGTAGGATTTAGGAACATATATTGGCAGAAATGTAATATAATGAAATAAGCATGTTTCCTTTTGTGTATAATCGTGTGAAAATAATTGCTGTGCTTTGTTTTCCTGTGCACACATTAGCAGATGGAACACTGATTTTCAACATGAAACTGCTTTATTCAGTGTTTTTACTGGTTTTAGTCAGCTGGTCCCTTTGTTTTGGAGAGGAGGAGACCTCTGTGATTAATATGGCTCCCGGTACAATCCTGCTAAACAAAGAACACTGAAGGAATTGTAACCGGGCGCTCATGCTTGGCACAGGGGAGACGTTTCAGCTGGTTGCAATCTGTAATCCTCATGGCTAGATACAACCAAATCCCACACACTGCTCCTTTAAGCTTCTTACTCTTCACATTCCTCCATTAGGTATCTTGGCTTTTAATTTGTCTTGCAATGATCCAACATTTTAACAGGTTTCCAGTATTTTTGCTTTTGCTTTGTCTGCCATTGTTGAAGTATCTCTGACATCTTTCTCTCTCTCTCTCCCTCTCACTCTCCTCTCGTCCAAGGAGCCAGAGTTAATGCCAAAGATAACAAGTGGTTGACTCCTCTTCACCGAGCTGTCGCCTCTTGTAGTGAGGTAACACATTACACAAACACACATGCTGATGTGTACTGTGGTGACTGTGCAGTAATTATGTGACTATGTTTTTCTCTGTCTCAAATGATGAGATGCTCTGAGTCTAACAGTAGTGTTACAGCTTTTCATGCGTTTGAGAACTCTCTGTTTGATAACACAAATTCAGCCCGTCTAAGGGGGCTTTCAGCACTGACGTTAACACTGCAGTAACAATGCAGACATCTGTCATTTCAGTGACACCACTGTGGTGGCAGAAAACACAGGTCAGGGCAGCAACACACATACGAGATCAAATATCTCTCGGCTACCGTGTTGGCATCAGATGAGAGAATTATTGCTGCTGAGATAATGTTTACAGATTCATACAATCTGGCCTTAAAGGGGCAAAATCCCATAACCACTGTGCAGTCTGTTGGTATTTGATAAACCTTCAAAATCTCTTCACCTATTCTGCTTGGTCCTGGGCAACATGCCCACACTAACACAGCCCTTTGCGTTGCTTCTCCTTCCCAGCGCTATTGTCGGCATAAAAGCCCCCTAAGAATAGCAAAGACTTGTAACCACCCACACATAGCCACCTGCACACATTGGCATGTACTTTGTTAGCACACTGAGGCGTATTTGAAAATAGACCCTCTGTCTGCACACTCTGACCCATGCCCACTCTACATGCAGGATGCAGTGGCAGTGTTGCTAAAGCACAGTGCAGATGTTAACGCCCGTGACAAGAACTGGCAGACCCCGCTCCATGTTGCAGCTAGCAACAAGGCAGTCCGCTGCGCCGAGGCTTTGGTCCCACTGCTTAGCAATGTCAACGTGTCTGACCGGGCGGGACGCACTGCCCTGCACCATGCTGCCTTCAGTGGACATGTAGAGGTTGGTAACTTTCAGACACACACAGAGACACTCACATACATGTCAGCATCTAGTTAATGTGCTTTTTTATGACAGATGGTGAAGTTGCTGCTGTCCAGAGGAGCTAACATTAATGCATTTGACAAGAAGGACAGGAGAGCCATCCACTGGGCAGCCTACATGGGTGAGACTGTTATAATGTGCAGTTTCTAATGCAAACACACGATTGTATCAGAAAAGATAAAGCCTTCCAAGTTGTCATTTCAATAAATAGTACACTGGAAAATGAACATGTCTTGACTTAGTCAAATTTGACTCGTGTCATTTACTCCCCTCCCACCTCTGTTTCAGGTCACCTGGAGGTGGTGAAGTTATTGGTGGCCAGTGGAGCAGAGGTTGACTGTAAGGACAAGAAAGCCTACACACCGCTCCATGCAGCCGCCTCCAGTGGCATGAGCAGCACAGTGCACTACCTGCTGAGCCTAGGGGTCCACGTCAGTACAGACACTCACACATGTGCATGCACTAGCAATGTCCTTAAAGCTGGGGTTGGCAGAAATCTTGAAAAGGCAAAGAAACGCTCCACCAGTATTAACGAGTGTTTTATTTAGTTTATTATCGGACTCTGTGTTAAACTCTATTTTTGATAAGTCCATCTTCCTTTTGTGTTTCTTTGCAATGTAGGCAGTCGTCGCCAAGTCTGATATAGCAACGTTTTATGCAGGGCTCTCCATCATTGAATCAGGCTTTCACCGAAGCGACATCTGCATTTGTAAAACAGCCAATAGGAACACTGTCTGTCTGAAATGACCTATGATTGGCCAAAGTCTCTCGACACGGCCTATATTTTCTAGAGCCTGAAAAGAGAGTCAAGAGGAGGTGCAGAAGTCTGGTGTTCCCTCAGTCCACTTAAATCACAATATGCTCAAAATGAATTACGGGATCTTTGCCTAATGGAGCCTACACTAAACTGCCTACCCAAGCATTAATGTGTGTATACTGTGCCATGACCTTTTGACCTTAACTGTAAATAGTCAAGCTATTTTAAATGGTATCGATATAATATTCTCACGTCAATAAGATGCAAAAGCCTTGATATTTCTTCTCCTCTTGCATAGGTCAATGAGATAAACAGCTACGGCAACACCCCACTCCATTTGGCCTGTTATAATGGACAGGACGTAGTGGTCAGTGAGCTCATCGAAGCAGGGGCCAGTGTCAACCAGGTGTGTGTGCATCTCCCCGTGCAAGGTAGTATGTGCGTGGTGATTACGTGTGTTTAACTGTGTTGTTTGGTTCCTTGCTTCAGGTGAACGAGAGGGGTTTTTCTGCTCTCCACTTTGCCTCCTCCTCACGCCAGGGGGCGCTGTGCCAGGAGCTGCTGCTTGCCCACGGAGCTCACATCAACATGCGGGTACACACACACATTGATCAGTAGATACAGCAGAAGTGTGCCTGTAACATCACCTGTACATATTATCAAAAGGACAAAGAGAGGAGCCTGTGTCCTTAACTCTTACCGATGCGTATGCTGCCTAGTATCGAGTATAAAGTTGAAATGGCAGTGTTGTTAACACTTTGCTAGCAGTGATGGAAACTGATATTAGGTCCCCACAGCCTCAAGATGCAAGGCCATATGGAAGATGACGGGGGAGGGGGTGGCTCCCTGAGGCTACAAGCTGCTCAGGGAATATGTGTGTGGGTGTGCGTGTGGTCCACAAGGGGGTCTAGGATGGCGTCTGTTCATGCTAAGCTTTCTAACACAACAGTTTAGTCAGCTTCCCACACTGGCACCTAAATGAAATACTATAAAGACAAAATACAGAAAATCATAATCATCGTCTTTATCCCTCTCTGCCTCTCTCCACTGTTTCACCCTCCATCTGTCCAGAGTAAGGATGGTAAGACTCCTCTTCACATGGCAGCTACGCATGGAAGGTTCTCCTGCTCTCAGGCCCTCATTCAAAATGGTGAGAGCCCTCGCAGTTTGCTGATTGCTTCATGCCTGAGGGTTTTAATAGAAATACATACATAGACGCTGTATTTATGTGTTTGTAGGAGCTGAGATTGATTGTGAGGACAAGAGCAGAAACACTGCCCTTCACATCTCTGCCCGCTATGGCCATGAGCTCATCATCACGGCACTCATCAAACACGGAGCCAACACCTCCAGGTTAGCAACCATTGACATTTAACCATCTGTCTATCATCCCACTGAATGCGATCTGTGCTTTAGTAATAGGAAGCACATACGCAGGGAACAATGTGATGGCTGAAGGTGGTTAAGCACAAGAAAAAGCCATTCTTTCAGCCTCTTTGTTTCCTTTCTGTCATCAAAAGTGCGCCCATGCTCTCACAGCTTACCCTCCTGTGATGACTTGCCTTCTCTGCCTTAAATGTTTTTCAGGAGAGGCATTCACGGGATGTTCCCTCTACACCTGGCAGCTCTCAGTGGCTTCTCAGATTGCTGCAGGAAGCTGCTGTCCTCAGGTACATTCATGCTGACACCATTCTTGTCACTGGAATCACCTAGTTGACATCCTAATTGATGCTGATCGCATATTTTTGCAGGGTTTGACATAGACACCGCTGATGACTTTGGAAGGACCTGTCTACATGCTGCTGCAGCTGGAGGGTGAGTCATCATTCCTGCTCACTGCTTTACTATTGTTTTATTTCTGAGCCTGCTATGCTTTTCTTTGTTCATTATTTAACACCACTCACCCTTTTTGTTTCTGCTTTCACATCTCTCATGTGCACTTGGTTACAGTAGATTGGTATGCGAACAAAACATAACTGATAAAGCTGTCTCTCCAACCAGGAACCTGGAGTGTCTGAACCTGCTGTTAAACATAGGAGCGGACTTCAACAGGAAAGACAACTTTGGAAGGTGAGCCAAGCATGTAGTTTAATACCAGTAGGGCTGGGAATATAAATAAAATTCAGTCTGAAGGCAGAGGGAGACTTTTGACCACATTTTTGAGAGGAGAGGGAAAGTGTGAAGTCCTCACTGGCATTAATAATAACTGAAGTCGACTCTCCGGCCACTCCAGGACTCCACTACACTATGCATCAGCCAACTGTAACTACCAGTGTGTGTTTGCCTTGGTGGGCTCCGGGGCAAGCATCAATGAGCTGGACCAGAGAGGCTGCAGTCCTCTGCACTACGCTGCTGCAGCTGACATTGATGGAAAGTAAGTTCTACTGTGTACTTTTTTTTATACAGCTCATAGTTAAAAGTATCAAAGAATACTGTCAGTTCAATGCTTCTCTCTTTTGTCTTTGTTAGATGTGTGGAGTACCTGTTGAGGAATGATGCTGATCCAGGAGTGAGAGACAAAAAGGGTTACAGTGCAGTGCACTATGCCTCAGCGTACGGACGCACACTCTGCCTGGAACTGGTTAGTACAGCTAGCTAATACATGGAGAAAAAATATGTTACATGCCTCACAAACAGTCAGAAAATATGACTTCCATGTGCCAAAAAATTTTAGAACTGCTGAGAAAACTACAGCACACAAGTACACTTGTCATGGTGTTGTATCGTGTTTCTTTCAGATGGCAAGTGAGACACCTCTTGATGTGGTAAGACAGACATTTCAATAATCCACTGTAACACAATGAGCCCTTATGTTGATTGTTTCTTTGTATGTAGCGCCCTCTGCTGGGCAGATGGGGAAACTAGTGGTCAGATCATCTGGCAGGCAGATGAAGCCACTGTGAAACCTCTCCTATCTTGTCATTGGTTTGATAATGATTGGCAATACTGTTAAGCTCTAACGAGACATTCACTTGCCATGTGAGCAAACCTGAATCTGAAGGCAGTAATATGTGCCCCATCCCTCTATTTCAGCTAATGGAGACATCTGGAACAGACATCCTGAGTGACTCAGAGAGCCAGGCCCCAGTTAGTCCCCTCCACCTAGCGGTGAGTACAAGCATTTGGCTGTGTATCTGTATTTGGCTGTTTGTCTCTCTCACACACAAAAGTATGCTGTGTCTGCTGCATCTATTACCGTCAAACATAAAAGGAGTGTGTTGTTGGTGTGTATCTTCCATTGATTTAGGCATACCATGGACACTGTGGAGCTTTAGAGGTCCTCTTGTCATCCCTGCTGGAAGTGGATGTTTGCAGCCCAGATGGCCGGACCCCCCTGAGCCTGGCCTGCTCCAAGGGTCACCAGGAGTGTGTCTCCCTGCTGCTGCACCATGGTTCCTCACCCATGACCCGAGACTACACACACAAAAAGACAGCCATACATGCTGCAGGTACGTGCAATCACGCAGATGCATAAAGCCACCGAAATTGATTTGGATGCAGCACCTTCACATCATCATTTAATGAGCTTTATCTACTGGCTATTAAAATGGAAAACATGTTGCTTTAAGGAAAAAAGTCATGCATGTGTCTGTCTGTCTGCCGCAGCTATGAATGGCCACCCTGAGTGCCTGCGCCTGCTTATGAGCAACAATGACCAACATATTAACGTGGACGTTCAAGACACCAACGGACAGTGAGTGTGTATGTGTGTGCAAAATTGCTCAGGCTGGAGATTTTCAACCAGATCACTGTCACTCTTTGAATAGATTACTTTAACTAGTTTCATAATAAATAAAAATAACTTCCACACTGTGCACAGGACTCCTCTGATGTTGTCAGTGCTGAATGGACACGCAGAGTGCGTGTACTCTCTACTCAGCCAAGGAGCCAGTGTAGAGAAGCAGGACCGCTGGGGGAGGACGGCACTACACCGAGGGGTGAGACATTCACACACACCCACTAACATTTCAGCATTATGTTTCATTGTAGCATATTTATTCTTGTTTTTTTTTTTCCACTTTCTTGTTTCTCTGACAGGCGGTGACAGGCCAGGAGGAGATCGTGGAGGCCCTCCTCCAGCGGGGGGCCAGTGTGTGTGTCAGAGATATCCGGGGCCGCTCCCCTGTTCACCTGGCATCCGCTTGCGGCCGCGTGGGTGTCCTGGGTGCCCTGCTGCAGGCCACCACCACCCCCTCACACACACAAACACACCTCACTGACAACCAGGGCTACACACCACTGCATTGGGCCTGCTACAACGGTACTGGGGCACAGCATAACTCACTTGAGATCTGTTCTGTTTGAAGTCACAGCAAAGTAGTATGAACATCTGTTCCTCTCTTTGCCTTCCTTTCCTAGGATACGATGCTTGTGTGGAGGTGTTGTTAGACCAGGAAGTGTTCAAGAAGATCAAGGGCAACTCTTTCAGTCCTCTGCACTGTGCTGTGTAAGACAATGTGTCCGTTTGTACTAATCAGTGTTCTTATGTAGATAGACCCTGGTCTGAGACTGTGTGACAGTGTGTGTTGTGTATTTCAGTATGAGCGACAACGAAGGAGTGGCGGAGATGTTAATCGACTGCTTGGGCACAGCTATCGTCAACACCACTGACTCCAAGGGCAGGTGAGAGATGCAAACTTACTCATATTATAGTGAACCATTGCAGTCAGCCCCATTCAAAATGTGCCTGCTTTGAAACGATTCCCATTGTACTCCCAAATTGCTTACAAAGGCCCCCAAAGCAGTTCAATGGAATACTACTTACTCATTGTGAATTTCTATTTATACTTCAGTGGAAAACATTGTTTTGCTACATATATTTGACAGAGCAATGCCACCGATCAGACTCAGATTTTAAGGCCTTTGCACACTGCGTCCTTTTTTTTTTTTCAGATAATAATACAAGACAAAATGAAAAGGCACATTTCCTCCCCTGCTTCTCTCCACTGGAGATTCCTTTTTTTTGGGTATTTGGCACCGTGGCTGAAGGGACCGAGCTGTCCTATTTCTCTGTCTCCACACTGTCACTCGCTCTCTGTCCGCATGTGACCCACATCCTACTCCTCGTTATCATTGTCCATCTGAATGTTACTATCTGATCTGTTGAAATAGCTATCTGAGTTATGAGAGGATATTCTGTAACTGTTCCTCTGTCTTGTCACAGACGAGTCTCGCTGCCACATTTTTGTCACTGATTCTTGGTCAAACATCTCCAGAGGCTTTTGACAGATGTGGAAAACGCTGAAAATTGAACCTGTTCCCAAAACCTTTACGATGGACAAATGTTTCGTACTCAGTGTGCAATGTGAGATTGAATTTATTTTTAGACGTGCAGCAATTTCGGACAATTTGTGAAAAGGCCTTTACTGTTAAAATATAACAATTTAAAATTTGATGCACTATTATTCAGGAAACTGTCCAGCAGTATAACTGAAAGCTCCAGCATGAACAGATGTTAACTAAGTACATTGCCCTGATAATGCCTCTCTTTCACCTCACATAATTAGATGAAAGTTTTTTGGAGCACAAGCTCTTGTAAATTGTCACCTGTGTTTGTGTTGACGCAGGACCCCCCTTCACGCTGCAGCTTTTTCTGACCACGTGGAGTGCGTTTCCCTTCTGCTGAGCCACGGAGCTCAGGCAAACATAGTTGACACACACGCGCGCAGGACACCGCTTATGATGGCAGCTTTAAACGGACAGACCAATACTGTGGGTCAGTATAGCCACTGACACATAGACACACTTATTGGCCTTTGCTTTCTAGATCTTTGATATGTAACCGTCTCTGTACATGTGTTGCAGAGATGTTGGTGAGCAGCGCTAAAGCAGACTTAACACTACAGGATACAGACAGAAACACAGCGTTGCATCTGGCTTGCAGCAAGGTAACAGCTTTTCTGTTCACTGGACATGGTGTGTTATAGATATTGACGTGTCACCAAGGATTTCTGACCAAAGAGAAGAAAAGTAATCACCCAGCTGGTATTGAATGTCTTTTCTCGTGTGAATTTAATAAAGGTTTTCCACTAAATGTTTACAGTTTTCACTTTGTTGCTCTCTGATCCGTGCAGGGTCATGAGACGAGTGCCTTGTTGATTCTGGAAAAGATCAGCGACAAGAACCTCATCAACTGCACCAATACTGCTCTCCAGACGTACGTAGAGTTCCCAGGGTGCTTGTAGACGCTCAGCTGTGCATTGGAGTAGAAAATGGAGGCTAGAATTATTCTGATAACTCCCTGCAACTTCTTTCAGGCCCCTGCACGTAGCAGCAAGGAAGGGATTGACAGTGGTGGTCCAGGAGCTGCTGGGGAAAGGAGCCAGTGTGTTAGCAGTGGATGAGAACGGTCAGCTTACTGCTGCAGAACGCACCTCACTATTCTCATGTTCTTCTCGGCTTTGTCTACACCTGGTATTAACATGCGTGTTGGGTGAAAGGATCAGAAGTGGACAGCTCAAAGTAAAAGTGTGATGCGCCAAATTTGTTCTCGATGCATCTTGAGATCAAATTGCCCGACCACATTCAGATGTAGATTGCATTCAGATTCAAAGAATGCTCCTAAAACCTGAATAATATCGGCAAATCCCACACGTCTTAACTCGTGATCAAATCATGCACGACCCATGTTAACACCAGGTGGAAACAGGCCCCAAGACTGAAATGTGAACTTGTTTTCACTCACTCTTCTCCTGTCCCTAGGTTACACTCCAGCTCTGGCCTGCGCTCCCAACCGTGATGTGGCCGACTGTCTGGCGCTCATCCTCAACTCCATGATGCCCACCTCCCCTATGGTCACCATAGCAGCTTTGCCCACACACTCTCTTACTCATACAGTCATCAACCACCACCCCACCAACAACCACATCTCCAAAGGAGTGGCGTTTGACACCCCTCCCCCTCTGAGGCCCGACCACGCCTCTTACTGCAGACCGGAGCGCCTGCTGTCCTCTGTCACCGCGGACGATGAACTGAATGACTCAGATTCAGAGACGTACTGAGGACATACCTGCTAATGGACAGAGCCCCACAATACTGGCCAATACTGGCAGGCGAGCCAGCCACTCAGGAGCCTTAATAGATCACTGACAAGGAAATAAGAGAGAGAGAAGAGACGGAGAAAATAGAGCCAGTGTGCAGATTATTTTTAGGTAAGCTTCTTCAGATCTAAAAATAACCCTTGTAAAAAATATTTTGTTTCCTTAAGGTGCATACCCGCTGGGTGGAAAATAATGTAGTAAAATATAGAATAAGGTAAACACACACTACAGTTCTCTCAGACAGAATCACTGTATGGTCAGTAACATGACCAGTGTCTTTTTAAATTTAAAGCTATGTTGTTTTTCTTATTTTAAGTTAAAGTCCTTCTCTTTGCTGATACTTTCTGGGGTGGTTTTAAGCATTTTCACCGTTTTCCCGTCAACTATTACTAGAAGATCGTCCACTGGAGAAAAGCTTAAAGGACTGCTTTGTTTTGGCACGATTGTCGAAAGAAAAAAAAACAGAGGGACAGTCGTATGGGACCAGGAGATCGATTACTGTTTTCCCTACTGTACTTTTGAGTTTTTATCCAGAGTTCTTCACGCTTTCACGGCAGACACTGACGGCTGTCACTCACGCATGTTCATAAAGCTGCATCATTGTTATTGAACCACTTCTCAGTTCCTAGCAGAGGAAGTCTTTGTTGAATCCTATGAATTTATTCCGAGTGGCGACTGAATCATTGGGAGCTGAGCAGGACAGTAGGTGGATGTGAGACCCTTTTACTGTATGATTGATCCAAGTGATGATCCGAATGAGCAGCTCAAAGAACTTTTATCTTGCAATGCTGTAACTACTCAATGTCTGTGTACTGTACTGGAGACAGGGCAAAGTGGCTGACACTGTGTATGTGTGTGTGAGTGTGTGTGTGTGTGTATGTGTATGTGTGTGTCAGAGAGAGAAAAATTGATAAATATTGCCTTTTTAGGAACAAGCAACTTTCAGGCAGAGGATGAACACTACTGGTGCAATGTTTGTAAAGATTAAGTGATGAATGAATAAAGAGAATTGTTTTTGAATTTGAATTTGAATTTATTTGTTTATCTTTAAAAATGGGACAGAACATATTAATGAACATGAACAATGTAATCATGTAAGTGATTGTAGCCAAGCGGCTGATTTCCATCCCTTGTCCCATTGGCAGGTAGGTGATTTTTGATTTATTGCACAGACACAGATTGTACTGACTGTACCAAAGAAGTGGACGTAGACTCCAATGCAGAAGTGCGTCAAACTGGCATTTGATTTTTATCATCAGTCTTGCTCAGAACATTTTATTTTTTCAAATCACTCTTCTCTTGTCATTGTTCCTCTGACACACCCATCTATTCCTAATCAGTACATGCGTTGTCAAGGTGATACATTCGTCCGTACAGACAGGCAGTGAGCAGCCCACCAGTCATGTTCGAGTGTCTCATGGTCACTGTGCCATCTGCAGCTGTTTCCAGATGCTCAGGCTGCTCCAGGACCAGCTCACTAGCTACGACTGATGGGTACACATATCTGGTCCCAAACTTCCCCTCCAACGTGAAGTCCATTTTAGATTCAGCCTCTTCCACTCCCTGTCCACAGGAACTGGTGTCCAACCCTGCACAGCGGACCAGTGCACACACCTGCAACACAGATATGATACATGTGACAAGAGTCTCAAAAAGCAGCTTTAAAATATCCAAAATTATTGTCATTCATACCTGCAGGGCCCAGTGTTCATCCACAGTCTGCATTCCAGCAAATGCCCCTAATGCGTAGATCTCTTCACTGCTGCCCTGTGGAAACCTCCGGTACTGCAGGTGACAACAAAACGTGCCGTTACACACGTTCACTTCACCCTCTGTCTGGTTTAAGAGGACAAATGTAAATGGGTTACACAGCACGGGTGAGAGGAAGGTGGCGGAGGAGGGATCTCTTTCAGGAGGAATGAAGCAGCTCTCTTGGTGACAGTTTCCAAAGTCTTTAAGTGTAGATGATGTGGACTGACTACTAACTCCCCCCTCCCCTGTGGTTCCACTCCGCCCCACCCACAGTGGGTCTAACACTGGCACCCTGGCCACCAGCAGCTTGCCCTCCACTGGGTCTCCTTTGTTTGGGTAGTGGTAAGTGGCAGAGAAGGGTGTGTAGATGCCACTTCCTCTCATGTCCCGTCGGCTATTACGCAGGTTGGCCGCTAGCAGGGTGACATTGGCACCCAAGCTGAATGACCCCTGGTGTTGGACGGAGCCCAGTAGGGGGAGTGCATTCATCCAGGCTGTAGGAAAGATCAGCTGACGCACACCCTGAAAGGAGAGAGACTTTTAGGGTGTGCAAGAAGACCAAACACAGGAATGTAGAACTTTGTAAAGAATATTTTACCATCTCCAAGAGGATAATTGTGGGATCATGGAACAGGATGTCAAAGCAGATTATGAGGCCAAACCTTCCAGCAAAAGGTGTATCAAACGTTATGATCTCAGGTTGCGGTGGCTTGTTGAAGGCCTTCTCATTCTTTGGAACAGGGTTGTTTTTATGGTAGCGTGCCACCAGCAGGCCATCTGAGCTGCATTAAAGAAGAGTCTGTTAACAGTTCACACAGACTAGGAAACGGTGTGCAGATGTACTTGCCGCACTTCAGCTATTTTAAGGTCTGCACTGCACCTGAAAGCCACGTTGGTGTTGAACTGCCAGCGTCCATCAGGAGGACAGGAGGAGGAGGGGTCAGTCTTCAGGGGGCAGGGCTGCAGGTCAGCCATGTTGGCCACCACATAGAGGTTGTTACGACGGGCCATACAGCTCAACCGCTGGAGAACCTGTAAAATTCAGTGAAGGCTCTGAGCAGCATAGTGGTGTCTTCATGTCAGTATATCACATGTCAGAGTGCCTGTTCAATAACAACTTTAAATCTAGAAGTGTGATTGTGCACCTCAGTGTTGTTGTATCTGCCCGGCTCTGTGCAGGGGTTCCAGCTCTCCTGCTGGGGGTCAGGAATGGTTTCTAGGTAGCCAGAGATGGACGAACGGCTGAAGTTGAAACCATGAATACCGTCTTCTGGAAACACCAGGATCTGGGCTCCCTGATTGAGGGAAGATGAGGACAGAGATGAGATAATCTTCATTACTCTACTGTAGTTGTGCACTGTGGTACTTTAAATTTGCTTGTTTATTGAGTTTACTTTGGAACACTGAGTTGTTTGCGGTAATATAAGCACCCTGCCATCACAAGTTTAAGGCATGGAATTTTATTTATAATATCCTGACTGTGCTTTTTAGTGAGTTTTGTTACTGATCCAACAGCCACTGATTCTTAAATTCAGTGGACTCTAGTCATGATCAAAGCTCAGCTAACGGTTAAATATTGTACAACAAATTGCAAGTTACAATGGCAGTAACACTGGAGACTTTACTTAAGGGATCCAAAGATCAATCCAAGAAACAGTTTGAGTTAAAAACTCAAACAACAAATCCAAACTCAACAACAATTGTGAAATACATGACAAACCCTCTAATACTGTGACAAGTTCAACATTATCTCTTACAGAAGTACGCAATGAGCAACTAAATAAGAAAAAAATCTCTGAACCTGACCATACCTGCTGAGCAGCCCGGGCTGCCTGCTCCTCGTAGATATCCAGGTTTTTCTGCATATGCTGCAGGGCTGCAGTGCGGGACAGGGGGACGCCAGGGTCCGGGTTCAAGATTACATTGTGCTCATACACAGCAGCAACATAGGAGGAATTCATGACAGGCCCAGTGTGAACAATGGCTGACATTAAAAAAAAACTCACAACGACGACCCAAAACATTGTTCCAGTCTTTCAGTGTGGACACAAATGTTGTAAACCAGACAGACCAGTTAATGTTGGGGATTGTTTGTTTTGTTTGTCAGAAGAAGGGGAGAAACGAGGGAGGTACATCAAATCAATTTTTAGGCACTGGTGGGGAGGGTCTTGTATTATTTATTATAGTTTTGAGGAGGGACATAAAACTTAGTTAAAGCTAAGTTACTGATATATTTTTTCTAGACGCTGCTGCCACTGATGTTACAGTTTCACGAATATGCACATTACTAATGCTGGCTGTGTGTGTGTGTGTGTGTGTGTGTGTGTGTGTGTGTGTGTGTGTGTGTGTGTGTGTGTGTGTGTGTGTGTGTGTGTGTGTGTGTGTGTGTCATGTGTGGGGTTATCAAAGTTTGTTTTTTGACGGATGGCTGTCGTGCATCTATATTCTGCTGAGGTGCACACACAGTTTGTATGATGATACATTTGTAAGGAGGATGTGCATTTTGCTTAAGAAATAAGCTGTTTGTTTTGGTGACAACTCTCACTCACTCTGTGCTCTTTGCTCATTGCATTGGCTCCAATACCGCCCACATTTGGTGTAAATATAAAAAAAAATATATGGTTATTTACAATATATTGACAAGGGACAACCCTGGCAGAGGCCGATGCCCACTGGAAACATGTTTGACTTTGTCAATACTGGGGCAAAGGATGGCTGCACCTTGGACATAACTTTGCCCCTGAATAACAGTGGAAGGTTACTGAATTGGAGTCTGCAGCAATGTACTACAGTTCCCATGATCCATTGCAATGCCACAGACGCTCCCCAAGAGGATGGAGTTTGTGTGCAGGCAAAGAGGTACTTCCTTGCTTATATCATCACTTTGGAGCTTTATGTGCTTACAAGAGGATTTCTCCTATTAATTTTAGTATTGTAGTAGAGTGAGGTGGAGTGCAGTTATGTGAAGTGGACGTAGACTCCTGGGTCAGAAAAGTGAGTCCAATGCAGAATAACCTCAAACTGGCATTTGTTCTAATGGCCAGCAAGGGGCGACTGCAATGAATGCATGAAGAAGATTTTACAGGAGTCAATGAGAAAATGACCCAACTCCTCACATGATTAATTACCTCAGTAAACATTTTCCTGAGGAGTTTATGATCTCAACGGCTAGTTTCCAGTCTTCTTCAATACAGCATGATGTTCATTTTGTAAATTATGATCCCTTTGAGAGGAAAATAGATGAAACAGCAGGCCAGGGTATGCTATAGTTGGCTTTGTCCACTTTGTTCATACATTCTAAGACAAATGTTAATTACCATTATCAGTCTCGCTCAGAACATTTTATTTTTTCAAATCAGTTTTAAACACCTCTGTCATTGTTTTCACACCCATCTATTTCAAAACAGTTCACTCATTGTCCAGTAGTTAGTAGTCAGTCCACATCATCTGCATCTCCTCCACCTGAAACTGTTCCATCAGTTCCTTCCTCCTCCACCACCTCCATCCCATCCATGATGTATAACCCAATTGGCAAGAACACCAATAAATCATTTCCGAGTCTGTGTGAACTGTTCACAGAATCTTTTTTCTTACAGCTCAGATGGCCTGCTGGTGGCACGCTACCATAAATACAACCTCTACTTTGAGGAACCCTTCAACACACCGCCTCAACCTGAGATCATAACGTTTGATACACCTTTTGCTGGAAGGTTTGGCCTCATGATCTGTTTTGACATGCTGTTCCATGATCCCACAATTGTCCCAATGGAGAAGGTAAAAAACAGCAGCTCAAATTCTGTTTTCAACTCTACATTCCTGTGTTTGGTCGTCTCTTGTCCTGACATTGGCCTCTCCTTTCAGGGTGTGCATCAGCTGGTCTTTCCTACAGCCTGGTTGAATACACTACCCCTATTGGACTCTGTCCAATTCCAGCGGGCGTTCAGCTTGGGTGCCAATGTCACCCTACTAGCGGCCAACCTGCGTCACGACCAACGGGACATGAGAGGAAGTGGCATCTACACACCCTTCTCTGCCACTTACTACCACGCCCAGAAAGGAGAGCCAGAGGAGGGCAGGCTGCTGGTGGCCAGGGTGCCAGTGTTAGACCCACTGTGGGTGGGGCGGAGTGGAACCACAGGGGAGGGGGGAGTTAGTAGTCAGTCCACATCATCTGCACCTACAGACTCTGGAAACTGTCACCAAGAGAGCTGTGTTGATTCTCCTCCTTCTGAAACAGCTCCATCAGTTCCTCCCTCCTCCACCACCTTCATCTCATCCATGATGTACGACCCATTTACATTTGTCCTCTTAAACCAGACAGAGGGTGAAGTGAACGTGTGTAACGGCACATTTTGTTGTCACCTGCAGTACCGGAGGTTTCCACAGGGCAGCAGTGAAGAGATCTACGCATTTGGAGCATTTGCTGGAATACACACTCTGTACGGACACTGGGCCCTGCAGGTATGAATGACAATAAGTTTGAATATTTTAAAGCTGCTTTTTGAGACTCTTGTCACATGTATCATATCTGTGTTGCAGGTGTGTGCACTGGTCCGCTGTGCAGGGTTGGACACCAGTTCCTGTGGACAGGGAGTGGAAGAGGCTGAATCTAAAATGGACTTCACGTTGAAGGGGAAGTTTGGGACCAGATATGTGTACCCATCAGTCTTAGCTAGCAAGCTGGTCCTGGAGCAGCCTGAGCATCTGGAAACAGCTGCAGATGGCACAGTGACCATGAGACACTCGAACATGACTGGTGGGCTGCTCACTGCCTGTCTGTACGTACGAATGTATCACCTTGACAATGAGTGAAATGCTTTGGAATAGATGGGTGTGTCAGAGGAACAATGTCAAATACATTTTTAGAACTCATTTATAAAACCACATGTATATGTGTGAGTGACAGCTGCCAGTGTTTTCTATGATAGCTTAAAGAACTGTGAATAAAAACACAATCTGTCCAGGCAGTCCAGTAGTTCTGTTTTATTCCTTCCTCACATGTAGATCGTAGTAGCCCAGAATGCAAAAAAGCAAAGGAGTGAGCTCTCTCTATCCAGCAGATAGAAGCTTATGAGCTTAAAGCATTGATGTGGGCTCCAATTACCTCACTAACCCTTTAGGTAGTTGTCTACGATTTGCGTGATGGGGATGATGTAATGTCATCAGGGGCATCATGGGAACTTGATGATAAGAGAAAAACAAGCACTCCTGGTTACCAAGTTAACTTGGGAACACTGGTTCGTTTGCAGTAATATCTGCCCACCCTCATAAGCACCCTGCATCACAAGCTTGGGATGGATTTCTTTACTGTGAATATCCTGACTGTGTTTTTTACTGACTTCTGTCACTTATCAAACAGAAACTTATTCTTAAATTTAGTGGTCTGTGATTATGATTCAAGCTCAGTTTACTGTTAAATATTGTGCAATTGATGGCAAGTGACAACAGCAGTGGTGTCTGAGACCTTTGCCAAAGGGGTCCAAGGATCAGTCCACTGAAGAGTTTGAGTTGAAAATTAACAGGAGTTGTGAAATGTAGGATTGTACTGTCATAAGCTTGGTTTTCTCACAGAAATGAGCAGTAGAAAAACAACATAATAAATAACTCTGAACCTGACCATACCTGCTGAGCAGCCCGGGCTGCCTGCTCCTCATAGATATCCAGGTTTTTCTGCATATGCTGCAGGGCTGCAGTGCGGGACAGGGGGACGCCAGGGTCCGGGTTCAAGATTACGTTGTGTTCATACACAGCAGCAACATAGGAGGAATTCATGACAGCAGTGTGAACAACGGCTGACATTAAAAAAAAACTCACAACAGCGACCCAAAACATTGTTCCAGTCTTTCAGTGTGGACACAAATGTTGAAAACCAGACAGATCAGTTAATGTTGGGGATTGTTTGTTCTGTTTGTTATAAGAAGGGGCGAAACGAGGGAGGTACAGCAAATTAATTTTTAGGCACTGGTGGGGAGGGACTTATTTTTCTACTTTGGCTTCAGGGAGGGACATTAAACTAAATTCTGATATTATTCTGGCTGCATCCACTTTTGTATCTGCACGGGTTATTTGTGTGTGTTGATAGGATTACAAAATTTCTGTGTGGATGGGCGGCTGTCATGCACCCATATTCTGCTGAGGTACACACACAGTTTGAATGATGATGCATTTCAGAAAAAGGATTTGCATTTTGCTTAGGTCATTATCAGCATTCCACCACATTTATCACTGAGCAAATGAATCAGACACATATTTCAGTCTGCACTGGTATAATACCACATATCTGGAACTCTGCTTATTTTCCCCTCACTCATGAACAAGACCCCGAGTTACTTTAACTCCTTCACTTAGGGTGGTAACTCACTCCCAACCCAGAGAGAGAGATCCACCATTTTTCAGAAGAAAAATATGGCCTAAGATTGAGGGTGTTGACTCTCACTTTGACTGCTTCACATTTAGCTGTAAACTGCCCCAGTGCATGCTGGAGGTTACAGTTAATAAAGCCATCAGAACCACTGCTTCATGACCAGGAAGGAATCCGTGTTGCTCCTCCTGAATCTGAGGTTCGACAGCTATTTGGAGCCTCCTTTCCGGCACCCTGGAGTAAACTCTCCCAGGGAGGCTGAGCAGTGTGGTTCCCTGATAATTTGAGGACATCCTCCTGTCCCATTTTTAAAAAAAATGTAAACAATCATCCCTGTCTGCCACTCCACAGGCACTGTTCCTGACCTCAAGGGTACAATTGAACACGATGGACAGGCAGATTGGTGCGGCGTCAGCAGTGATGACAATGGCTGGTCCGCTGTGATGATGGAGCCTTTGATTTATCAGTTCATCTCGTCTTTGTCATGAGCTTTGGGTAGTCACTGAAAGAATGAGATTGTGGATTCAAGCAGCCGAAACGAGTTTCCTCTGAAGGTTGACTGGTCTCAGCCTTAGGGTGACAAGCGCAGACAACCAGAAGGCGCGTGGAGTAGAGCTGCTGCTCCTTTATGCCAAAAAGGGCCAGTTGAGGTGGATCTGGCATCTGATTAGGATGCTTCCTGGCTGCCTCCAGTCAGAGGTGTTCAAGGAACATCCAACAGGTAGGAGGCCCCAGCCCAAACCCAGAACACACTGGTGGGATTATAGATCTCGTCTCACCCGGGAACACCTTCGGGGTCCCCCAGGAGGAGCTGGAAAGCGCTGCTGGGAAGAGGGATGTCCGGAGTACTTTACTCAGACTGCTGTCTTCACAGCCTTGAAACTTAGAAATGAGTTCCCTTGATGGCCCTGATGACATTACATCATCCCCATCACGCGAATCGATAAGCTTCCATCTGCTGGATGGAGAGAGCTCACTCCTTTGCTTTTTTGCATTATGGGCTACTACGATCTACATGTGAGGAAGAAATAAAACAGAACTACTGGACTGCCTGGACAGATTGTGTTTTTATTCAGAGTTCTTTGAGCTATCATAGAAAACATTGGCAGCTGTCACTCACACATATATATGTGGTTTTATAAATCAGTATTAAAAATGTATTTGCCATTGTTCCTCTGACACATCCATCTATCCCAAAGCATTTCACTCATTGTCAAGGTGATACATTCGTCCGTACAGACAGGCAGTGAGCAGCCCACCAGTCATGTTCGAGTGTCTCATGGTCACTGTGCCATCTGCAGCTGTTTCCAGATGCTCAGGCTGCTCCAGGACCAGCTTGCTAGCTAAGACTGATGGGTACACATATCTGGTCCCAAACTTTCCCTCCAACGTGAAGTCCATTTTAGATTCAGCCTCTTCCACTCCCTGTCCACAGGAACCGGTGTCCAACCCTGCACAGCGGACCAGTGCACACACCTGCAACACAGATATGATACATGTGACAAGAGTCTCAAAAAGCAGCTTTAAAATATTCAAACTTATTGTCATTCATGCCTGCAGGGCCCAGCGACCACCCAGTGTGTGTTTTCCAGCAAATGCTCCAAATGCGTAGATCTCTTCACTGCTGCCCTGTGGAAACCTCTGGTACTGCAGGTGACAGCAAAATGTGCCATTACAGACGTTCACTTCACCCTCTGTCTGGTTTAAGAGGACAAACGTAAATGGGTCACCCAGCATGTATGAGATGAAGGTGGCGGAGGAGGGAGGAACTGATGGAGCTGTTTCAGAAGGAGGAGAATCAACACAGCTCTCTTGGTGACAGTATCCAGAGTCTGTAGGTGTAGATGATGTGGACTGACTACTAACTACCCCCTCCCCTGTGGTTCCACTCCGCCCCACCCACAGTGGGTCTAACACTGGCACCCTGGCCACCAGCAGCCTGCCCTCCTCTGGGTCTCCTTTCTGGGCGTGGTAGTAAGTGGCAGAGAAGGGTGTGTAGATGCCACTTCCCCCCATTTCCTGTTGGTCGTGACGCAGGTTGGCCGCTAGCAGGGTGACATTGACACCCAAGCTGAACGCCCGCTGGAATTGGACAGAGTCCAGTAGGGGGAGTGCATTCAACCAGGCTGTGGGGTAGATCAGCTGACGCACACCCTAAAAGGAGAGGCCAATGTCAGGACAAGAGACGACCAAACACAGGAATGTAGAGTTGAAAACAGAATTTGAGCTGCTGTTTTTTACCTTCTCCACCAGGACAATTGTGGGATCATGGAACAGCATGTCAAAACAGATCATGAGGCCAAACCTTCCAGCAAAAGGTGTATCAAACGTTATGATTTCAGGTTGAGGCGGCGTGTCGAAGGCTTCCTCAAAGAAGAGGTGGTATTTATGGTAGCGTGCCACCAGCAGGCCATCTGAGCTGTAAGAAAAAAGATTCTGTGAACAGTTCGCACAGAGTAGGAAATTATTTATTGGTGTTCTTGCCTGACTTCAGCTACACTATGTCTAACTTAAAGAAGCAACAGACAGCATTTTTGCTGATATATATCATTATTGAAATAATGTGGGTTGCACAGGGTAGTAAACACAGTAAAATCAGACTATGAGCATTTACATAGGTTACTTAGTGGCTTTGCAATCTTTGCAATAAGCTTCTGCCACTGGGGACAAATTTTTGCGGAAAAAATCTGCTTTACGGCAGGAAATGCGTCATGTATTGCCAAACTGGTCGAGGTATACTGGTGGCTTTACAGCCTACATTTTATTGATTATCTCTGATCCCCACAGTCAATTTGGTCTTTGCGACAGTGCGAGCAACACTGCTGACGCTACGTGGCGCCAAGCTAACAAAACCCCGAATCCTATCTGTTGCTTCTTTAAGGTCTGCACTGCACCTGAAAACCACGTTGGTGTTGAACTGCCAGCGTCCATCAGGAGGACAGGAGGAGGAGGGGTCAGTCTTCAGGGGGCAGGGCTGCAGGTCAGGCATGTTGGCCACCACATAGAGGTTGTTACGACGGGCCATACAGCTCAACCGCTGGAGAACCTGTAGAATTCACAGACTGGTGTTGCATGAGTGAAGGCTCTGAGCAGCATAGTGGTGTCTTCATGTCAGTATATCACATGTCAGAGTGCCTGTTCAATAACAACTTTAAATCTAGAAGTGTGTTTGTGCACCTCAGTGTTGTTGTATCTGCCCGGCTCTGTGCAGGGGTTCCAGCTCTCCTGCTGGGAATGGTTTCTAGGTAGCCAGAGATGGATGAACGGGTGAATTCGAAACCCCGAATACCTTCTTCTGGAAACACCAGGATCTGGGCTCCCTGACCAAGGGAAGATGAGAGCAGAGTATAGACATGAGACAAGCTCCATTACTCTTCCAGTCTCAGCCAGAGGTGTTCAAGGAGCATCCAACAGGTAGGAGTCCCTGAGGCCAACCCAGAACACGCTGTTAGGATCATATATCTCATCTGGCCTGAGAATGCATTAGGGTCAAACAGGAGGAGCTGGAAAGCATTGCTGGGGATTGGGATGTCCAGAGTACTTTGCTCAGCCTGCTGCCCTGCTCCAAGCCCTAGATAAGCGGATGACAATGTAATGTATGGATGGGGACTTCCTTTTCTGAGGCCTGACCAAGCCTTCTACTGCAGACCAGAGGGTCTGCTGTTCTCTGTCACAGTGGACGATGAACTGAATGACTCAGATTCAGAGACGTACTGAAGACATATCTGCTGATGGACAGAGCCCCACAATACTGACAGGCTAGCCAGCCACTCAGGAGCCTTAATAGTTCACTGATAAGGAACTAAAGAAAGAATGGACTGAGAAAATACAGCCAGTGTGCAGATTTTTTTTTAGGAAAGCTCCCCCAAAAAATAACCCTTTTTGTAAACCAATTTTGTCTCCCTAAGATGCATAACTATGGGGTGGAATATAACGTAGAAAATACAGAATTATTAACAAAAACTGTGACATGCTCGGAGTCTCTCATATTGTAACAAGTTCGACTGTCACTCTAACTGAAGTAAGCAATCAACAACATTTTTTTTAGTTGGCTGAAAAACTAAATATCTATAACTCTCTCTTGTAACCTGACCATACCTGCTGAGCGGCTCGGGCTGCCTGCTTCTCGTAGATATCCAGGTTTTTCTGCATATGCTGCAGGGCAGCCTGGCGGGACGCGGTCACACGAGACTCTGGGTTCAGGATTACGTTGTGCTCATACACAGCAGCAACGTATGAGGAATCCATGGTGGGTTTTGTTTGACCAATGGCCAACATTAAAGAAAAACTGGCGACAGCAACCAAAAACATTGCTCCCGTCTTCCCTGACTGACACTAATGTTAAACAGACAGACCAGTAAATGTTAAATAATAGACCAGCTGAGGTAAATGGGGTTGACTTAAATGATTTGTTTAGTTTAAAGTCAATAAGAAGCTCTACTTGTGAAGTTGAGTCATGTTTACTGTATGCATCTAGGTACACATTCACAGCAGTGGTGTCATGTAACAAAGTAATGATACTTTGTAATCTGTATTTGACTTGAGTTTTTATATTTCTGTTAACTGTCACCTTCACTCCACTACATTTCCTAAATAAAACGTATACTTTTACTCCAGAATATTTCTATGTAGAGTGTCAAAGTGAACCACCACATCACTGCTGATCGCCACAGAAGATAATGAATATAAAGTGAAACTTCACTGATATTGAACCAGCTGTGTGGCATCGCAGTGTGTGCAGATGAACAGTGTTTGGCTTTGCCCCCCTGATGCTGCCAGTGCCCGGACCTCCGCCGCCAGTCCGGCAGGGATCTCCAGGGGAAGTCAAACAACGTTCACCTGCACACACTGCGATGACACACAGCTGGTTGAATATCAGCAAAGTTTCCCTGCTTCCCTTCCCTGGTTCCTGTACAGCAGGGTCAGTCTGTTTTTTCACTGATATCTTACTATATCTTACTATATAATGACGAAAACTCTGTCTGTGGGTGTGTCTGTGTGTTTCTATTCCACGTTTTTCTCCTCACTGACTTGGTCAATCCATGTGAAATTTGGCGCAGTGGTAGAGGGTCATGGGAGGATGCAAATGAAGCAATATTACATCAATTGGCCAAAGGGGGGCGCTATAGCGACCGATTGAAATTGCAAAATTTGAATGGGCATATCTCATGCCCCGTATGTCGTAGAGACATGACACTTTGCACAGAGATGCCTCTCCTCATGAGGAACAAATTTGCCTCAAGAACCCATAACTGGTTCTTGAAAGCCTGAAAATGAAGGAAATCTGAAATGATGATCAGAGATAATGGAGCACAGCTGTGTAGTTGTTGGACCCTGGTCTGGGAAGGCCCAATGCTTTGTCCAAGCCAAAAGTATGTATAGACCGTATGTTATAGCCCTTAAAGGGATGGATCCTCCCTGAGGCTAAATGCATCTTCACAGCCTTGAAACGTAGAAATGAATTTGAAGGCCTTCATGACATTACATCATCCCCATCCTCATGTGAATCCCAGACGACTGCCTAAAGGGTAAGTGAGGTAAGTGAAGCTCATAAAGCTGACACAGGCAGTCAGGAAGGAATAAAACAGAACTACTGGACTGCCTGGACAGATTGTGTTTTTATTCAGAGTTCTTTGAGCTATCATAGAAAACTTTGGCAGTTGTCACTCACACACACATATGTGGTTTTACAAATCTGTTTTAAAAATGTATTTGACATTGTTCCTCTGACACAACCATCTATTCCAAAGCATTTCACTCATTGTCAAGGTGATACATTCGTCCGTACAGACAGGCAGTGAGCAGCCCACCAGTCATGTTTGAGTGTCTCATGGTCACTGTGCCATCTGCAGCTGTTTCCAGATGCTCAGGCTGCTCCAGGACCAGCTTGCTAGCTAAGACTGATGGGTACACATATCTGGTCCCAAACTTCCCCTCCAACGTGAAGTCCATTTTAGATTCAGCCTCTTCCACTTCCTGTCCACAGGAGCTGGTGTTCAACCCTGCACAGCGGACCAGTGCACACACCTGCAACACAGATATGATACATGTGACAAGAGTCTCAAAAAGCAGCTTTAGAATATTCAAAATTATTGTCATTCATACCTGCAGGGCCCAGTGTTCATCCAGAGTGTGTATTCCAGCAAATGCTCCAAATGCGTAGATCTCTTCACTGCTGCCCTGTGGAAACCTCCGGTACTGCAGGTGGCAGCAAAAGGTGCCATCACACACATTCACTTCACCCTCTGCCTCATTTAAGAGGTGAAATGTAAATGGGTCAGCCAGCACAGATGAGATGAAGGTGGCAGAGGAGGGAGGAACTGATGAAGCAGTTTCAGGAGGAGGAGAATCGAAACAGCTCTCTTGGTGACAGTTTCCAGAGTCTTTAAGTGTAGATGATGTGGACTGACTACTAACTACCCCCTCCCCTGTGGTTCCACTCCGCCCCACCCACAGTGGGTCTAACACTGGCACCCTGGCCACCAGCAGCCTGCCCTCCTCTGGGTCTCCTTTCTTTGGGTAGTGGTAAGTGGCAGAGAAGGGTGTGTAGATGCCACTTCCTGTCATGTCCCGTCGGTTATTACGCAGGTTGGCTGCAAGCAGGGTGACATTGGCACCCAAGCTGAACGCCCGGTGGAATTGGACAGAGCCCAGTAGGGGGAGAGCATTCATCCAGGCTGTAGGAAAGATCAGCTGACGCACACCCTAAAAGGAGAGGCCAATGTCAGGACAAGAGACGACCAAACACAGGAATTTAGAACTTTGTACAGAATTTTTTACCATCTCCAAGAGGATAATTGTGGGATCATGGAACAGCATGTCAAAGCAGATTATGAGGCCAAACCTTCCAGCAAAAGGTGTGTCAAACGTTATGATCTCAGGTTGCGGTGGCTTGTTGAAGGCCATCTCATACTTTGTAACGACGTTGTTTTTATGGTAGCGTGCCACCAGCAGGCCATCTGAGCTGCATTAAAGAAGAGTCTGTTAACAGTTCACACGGGCTAGGAAACGGTGTGCAGATGTACTTGCCGCACTTCAGCTATTTTAAGGTCTACACTGCACCTGAAAACCACGTCGGTGTTGAACTGCCAGCGTCCATCAGGAGGACAGGAGGAGGGGTCAGTCTTCAGGGGGCAGGGCTGCAGGTCAGGCATGTTGGCCACCACATAGAGGTTGTTACGACGGGCCATACAGCTCAACCGCTGGAGAACCTGTAGAATTCACAGACTGGTGTTGCATGAGTGAAGGCTCTGAGCAGCATAGTGGTGTCTTCATGTCAGTATATCACATGTCAGAGTGCCTGTTCAATAACAACTTTAAATCTAGAAGTGTGATTGTGCACCTCAGTGTTGTTGTATCTGCCCGGCTCTGTGCAGGGGTTCCAGCTCTCCTGCTGGGGGTCAGGAATGGTTTCTAGGTAGCCAGAGATGGACGAACGGGTGAAGTTGAAACCATGAATACCGTCTTCTGGAAACACCAGGATCTGGGCTCCCTGATTGAGGGAAGATGAGGACAGAGATGAGACAATCTTCATTACTCTACTGTAGTTGTGCACTGTGGTACTTTAAATTTGCTTCTTTATTGAGTTTACTTTGGAACACTGACTTGTTTGCGGTAATATAAGCACCCTGCCATCACAAGTTTAAGGCATGGAATTTTATTTATAATATCCTGACTGTGCTTTTTAGTGAGTTTTGTTACTGATCCAACAGCCACTGATTCTTAAATTCAGTGGACTCTAGTCTCTGATCAAAGCTCAGCTAACGGTTAAATATTGTACAACAAATTGCAAGTTACAATGGCAGTAACACTGGAGACTTCACGTAAGGGATCCAAAGATCAATCCAAGAAACAGTTTAAGTTAAAAACTCAAACAACAAATCCAAACTCAACAACAATTATGAAACACATGACAAACCCTCTAATACTGTGACAAGTTCAACATTAACTCTTACAGAAGTACGCAATGAGCAACTAAATAAGAAAAAAATCTCTGAACCTGACCATACCTGCTGAGCAGCCTGGGCTGCCTGCTCCTCGTAGATATCCAGGTTTTTCTGCATATGCTGCAGGGCTGCAGGGCGGGACAGGGGGACACGAGGGTCCGGGTTCAGGATTAAGTTGTGCTCATACACAGCAGCAACATAGGAGGAATTCATGACAGGCCCAGTGTGAACAACGGCTGACATTAAAAAAAAACTCACAACGACGACCCAAAACATTATTCCAGTCTTTCAGTGTGGACACAAATGTTGTAAACCAGACAGACCAGTTAATGTTGGGGATTGTTTGTTCTGTTTGTTATAAAAAGGGGCGAAACGAGGGAGGTACGTCAAATCAATTTTTAGGCACTGGTGGGGAGGGTCTTGTATTATTTATTATAGTTTTGAGGAGGGACATAAAACTTAGTTAAAGCTAAGTTACTGATATATTTTTTCTAGACGCTGCTGCCACTGATGTTACAGTTTCACGAATATGCACATTACTAATGCTGGCTGTGTGTGTGTGTGTGTTTGTGTGTGTCATGTGTGGGGTTATCAAAGTTTGTTTTTGTGCGGTGGGACGGATGGCTGTCGTGCATCTATATTCTGCTGAGGTGCACACACAGTTTGTATGATGATACATTTGTAAGGAGGATGTGCATTTTGCTTAAGAAATAAGCTGTTTGTTTTGGTGACAACTCTCACTCACTCTGTGCTCTTTGCTCATTGCATTGGCTCCAATACCGCCCACATTTGGTGTCAATATATATAAAAACAAGGTTATTTATGGTGGAGGGAGGGTCATCCAGGAATTCACAGAACTACAAAAACTTAAGAAAGTAATACCATCCAGGAAACCGCCACACAGATCTGTGATAGTGACATCCCCATCGTTGCTGCAAGCCCAGAATACAGCCATACCCCTGAGTAGCAAACTTCAAAAGGTCTGAATTTCAAAAGATGAGACTGCAGGACAGAAAAACATGGCCCAAGAATTGGAGGTAGTGACTCTCATCCCAACCGCTTCACATTCGGCAGCAAACCACCCCAATGCAAGCTGGAGGTCACGGTTGTTAAAGCTATCAGAACCACATCACTTGAAAAGAGCAGAGACACAACTCTGAGGTCCACAAACCAGACCCCATGCTCCCCCCAGCTGCTTGCTGAGATGATGTCCATTAATATCACAAATAGAGTCATTGACAAAGGACAACCCTGGCGGAGGCCGATGCCCACTAGAAACATGTTTGACTTTGTCAATACTGGGGCAAAGGATGGCTGCACCTTGGACATAACTTTGCCCCTGAATAACAGTGGAAGGTTACTGAATTGGAGTCTGCAGCAATGTACTACAGTTCCCATGATCCATTGCAATGCCACAGACGCTCCCCAAGAGGATGGAGTTTGTGTGCAGGCAAAGAGGTACTTCCTTGCTTATATCATCACTTTGGAGCTTTATGTGCTTACAAGAGGATTTCTCCTCTTTATTTTAGTATTGTAGTAGAGTGAGGTGGAGTGCAGTTATGTGAAGTGGACGTAGACTCCTGGGTCAGAAAAGTGAGTCCAATGCAGAAGTGCCTCAAACTGGCATTTGTTCTAATGGCCAGCAAGGGGCGACTGCAATGATTGCATGAAGAAGATTTTACAGGAGTAAATGAGAAAATGACCCAACTCCTCACATGATTAATTACCTCAGTAAACATTTTCCTGAGGAGTTTATGATCTCAACGGCTAGTTTCCATTCTTCTTCAATACAGCATGATGTTCATTTTGTAAATTATGATCCCATTGAGAGGAAAATAGATGAAACAGCAGGCCAGGGTATGCTATAGTTGGCTTTGTCCACTTCGTTCATACATTCTAAGACAAATGTTAATTATCATTATCAGTCTTGCTCAGAACATTTTATTTTTTCAAATCACTCTTAAAACACCTCTGTCATTGTTTTCACACCCATCTATTTCAAAACAGTTACTCATTGTCAAGGTGATACATTCGTCCGTACAGACAGGCAGTGAGCAGCCCACCAGTCATGTTCGAGTGTCTCATGGTCACTGTGCCATCTGCAGCTGTTTCCAGATGCTCAGGCTGCTCCAGGACCAGCTTGCTAGCTAAGACTGATGGGTACACATATCTGGTCCCAAACTTCCCCTTCAACGTGAAGTCCATTTTAGATTCAGCCTCTTCCACTCCCTCTGCACAGGAACTGATGTCCAACCCTGCACAGCGGACCAGTGTACACACCTGCAACACAGATATGATACATGTGACAAGAGTCTCAAAAAGCAGCTTTAGAATATTCAAAATTCCTTCCAATAGTACCTGCAGGGCCCAGCGTCTGTGATCATTGTGTGTTCCAGCAAATGCTCCAAATGCGTAGATCTCTTCACTTCCACCCTGTGGATACCTCCGATACTGCAGGTGACAGCAGAAGGTGCCATGACAGGCATTCACTTCACCCTCTGTCTCATTTAAGAAGACAATTGGGTCATACATCATGGATGGGATGGAGGTGGTGGAGGAGGGAGGAACTGATGGAGCAGTTTCAGGAGGAGGAGATGCAGATGATGTGGACTGACTACTAACTCCCCCCTCCCCTGTGGTTCCACTCCGCCCCACCCACAGTGGGTCTAACACTGGCACCCTGGCCACCAGCAGCCTGCCCTCCTCTGGGTCTCCTTTCTGAGCGTGGTAGTAAGTGGCAGAGAAAGGTGTGTAGATGCCACTTCCTCTCATGTTCATTCGGTTGTTACGCAGGTTGGCTGCTAGCAGAGTGACATTGGCACCCAAGCTGAACGCCCGCTGGAATTGGACAGAGTCCAGTAGGGGGAGTGCATTCATCCAGGCTGTAGGAAAGATCAGCTGACGCACACCCTAAAAGGAGAGAGACTTTTAGGGTGTGTGAGAAGACCAAACACAGGAATGTAGAACTTTGTACAGAATTTTTTTACCTTCTCCACCAGGGCAATTGTGGGATCATGGAACAGGATGTCAAAGCAAGTCATGAGACCAAACCTTCCAGCAAAAGGTGTATCAAACATTATGATCTCAGGTTGAGGCGGTGTGTCAAAGGAATCCTCAAAGTAGAGGTTGTGTTTATGGTAGCGTGCCACCAGCAGGCCATCTGAGCTGTAAGAAAAAAAGATTATGTGAACAGTTCACACAGACTAGGAAATGATTTATTGGTGTTCTTGCCTGACTTCAGCTACACTATGTCTAACTTAAGGTCTACACTGCACCTGAAAACCACGTTGGTGTTGAACTGCCAGCGTCCATCAGGAGGACAGGAGGAGGAGGGGTCAGTCTTCAGGGGGCAGGGCTGCAGGTCAGGCATGTTGGCCACCACATAGAGGTTGTTACGACGGGCCATACAGCTCAACCGCTGGAGAACCTGTAGAATTCACAGGCTGGTGTTGCATGAGTGAAGGCTCTGAGCAGCATAGTGGTGTCTTCATGTCAGTATATCACATGTCAGAGTGCCTGTTCAATAACAACTTTAAATCTAGAAGTGTGATTGTGCACCTCAGTGTTGTTGTATCTGCCCCGCTCTGTGCAGGGGTTCCAGCTCTCCTGCTGGGGGTCAGGAATGGTTTCTAGGTAGCCAGAGATGGACGAACGGGTGAAGTTGAAACCATGAATACCGTCTTCTGGAAACACCAGGATCTGGGCTCCCTGATTGAGGGAAGATGAGGACAGAGTACAGAGATGAGACAAGCTCCATTACTCTCCTGTAGTCATGAAGTGTGTGACATTAAATGTGTTTCTTTATGTGAGAACAAAGAGAAAAACAAGCACTCCTGGTTACCAAGTTAACTTGGGAACACTGATTTGTTTGCAGTAATATATGCCCACCCTCATAAGCACCCTGCATCACAAGCTTGGGATGGATTTCTTTACTGCTAATATCCTGACTGTGTTTTTTTTACTGACTTCTGTCACTTATCAAACAGAAACTTATTCTTAAATTTAGTGGTCTTTGATAATGATTCAAGCTCAGTTTACTGTTAAATATTGTGCAATTGATGGCAAGTGACAACAGCAGTGGTGTCTGAGACCTCTGCCAAAGGGGTCCAAGGATCAGTCCAATGAAGAGTTTGAGTTAAAAATTAACAGGAGTTGTGAAATGTAGGATTGTACTGTCATAAGTCTGGCTGTCTCACAGAAATGAGCAGTAAAAAACAAAATAATAAATAACTCTGAACCTGACCATACCTGCTGAGCAGCCTGGGCTGCCTGCTCCTCGTAGATATCCAGGTTTTTCTGCATATGCTGCAGGGCTGCAGGGCGGGACAGGGGGACACGAGGGTCCGGGTTCAGGATTAAGTTGTGCTCATACACAGCAGCAACATAGGAGGAATTCATGACAGGCCCAGTGTGAACAACGGCTGACATTAAAAAAAAACTCACAACAGCGACCCAAAACATTGTTCCAGTCTTTCAGTGTGGACACAAATGTTGAAAACCAGACAGACCAGTTAATGTTGGGGATTGTTGTTCTGTCTGTTATAAGAAGGGGCGAAACGAGGGAGGTACAGCAAATCAGTTTTTAGGCACTGGTGGGGAGGGACTTATTTTTCTACTTTGGCTTCAGGGAGGGACATTAAACTAAATTCTGATATTATTCTGGCTGCATCCACTTTTGTATATGCTGCCGTTTATTTGGGGAAAATAGTCATTAATGTTCACATGTTGCTAATGCTGGCTGTGTGCAAGCTGTGATTTGTGTGTGCGGACTGGATTGCAAAGTTTTCTGTGTGGATGGGCGGCTGTCATGCACCCATATTCTGCTGAGGTACACACACAGTTTAAATGATGATGCAGTTTAGAAAAAGGATTTGCATTTTGCTTAGATCATTATCAGCATTCCACCACATTTATCACTGAGCAAATGAATCAGACACATATTGTATATTTCCATCTCCACTGGTATAACACCCCATATCGAGTTACTTTAACTCCTTCACTTAGGGTGGTAACTCACTCCCAACCCAGAGAGAGAGATCCACCATTTTTCAGAATAAAAATATGGCCTAAGACTGAGGGTGTTGACTCTCACCCTGACCGCTTCACATTCAGCTATAAACCACCCTAGTCACTGAAAGAATGAGATTGTGGATACAAGTAGCCGAAACGAGTTTCCTCTGAAGGTTGACTGGTCTCAGTCTTAGAGAAAAGGTGAGAAGCGCAGACAACCAGAAGGAGCGTGGAGTAGAGCTGCTGCTCCTTTATGCCAAAAAGGGCGAGTTGAGGTGGATCTGGCATCTGATTAGGATGCTTCCTGGTTGCCTCCAGTCAGAGGTGTTCAAGGAACATCCAACAGGTAGGAGGCCCCAGCCCAAACCCAGAACACACTGGTGGGATTATAGATCTCGTCTCACCCGGGAACACCTTCGGGGTCCCCCAGGAGGAGCTGGAAAGCGTTGCTGGGAAGAGGGATGTCCAGAGTACTTTGCTCAGACTGCTGTCTTCACAGCCTTGAAACTTAGAAATGAGTTCCCTTGATGCCCCTGATGACGTTACATCATCCCCATCACGCGAATCGTAGACAACTACCTAAAGGGTTAGTGAGGTAAGTGGAGCCCACATCAGTGTTTTAAGCTCATAAACGTCCATCTGCTGGATAGAGAGAGCTCACTCTTTTGTTTTTTTGCATTCTGGGCTACTACGATCTACATGTAATGAAGGAATAAAACAGAACTACTGGACTGCCTGGACAGATTGTGTTTTTATTCACAGTTCTTTAAGCTATCATAGAAGACATTGTCACTCACACATATACATGTGGTTTTATAAATCTGTTTTAAAAATGTCTTTGACATTTTTCGCCTGCCACAACCATCTATTCCAAAGCATTTCACTCATTGTCCAGGTGATACATTCGTCCGTACAGACAGGCAGTGAGCAGCCCACCAGTCATGTTAGAGTGTCTCATGGTCACTGTGCCATCTGCAGCTGTTTCCAGATGCTCAGGCTGCTCCAGGACCAGCTTGCTAGCTAAGACTGATGGGTACACATATCTGGTCCCAAACTTCCCCTCCAACGTGAAGTCCATTTTAGATTCAGCCTCTTCCACTCCCTCTGCACAGGAACTGATGTCCAACCCTGCACAGCGGACCAGTGCACACACCTGCAACACAGATATGATACATGTGACAAGAGTCTCAAAAAGCAGCTTTAAAATATTCAAACTTATTGTCATTCATACCTGCAGAGCGTAGCGTTTGTGTATTCCAGCAAACACACCTAATGCGTAGATCTCTTCACTGCTGCCCTGTGGAAACCTTTGGTACTGCAGGTGACAACAAAATGTGCCGTTACACACGTTCACTTCACCCTCTGTCTGGTTTAAGAGGACAAATGTAAATGGGTCGGACATCATGGATGAGATGAAGGTGGCAGAGGAGGGAGGAACTGATGGAGCTGTTTCAGAAGGAGAAGAATCAACACAGCTCTCTTGGTGACAGTATCCAGAGTCTGTAGGTGCAGATGATGTGGACTGACTACTAACTCCCCCCTCCCCTGTGGTTCCACTCCGCCCCACCCACAGTGGGTCTAACACTGGCACCCTGGCCACCAGCAGCCTGCCCTCCTCTGGGTCTCCTTTCTGGGCGTGGTAGTAAGTGGCAGAGAAGGGTGTGTAGATGCCACTTCCTCTCATGTTCATTCGGTTGTTACGCAGGTTGGCTGCTAGCAGAGTGACATTGGCACCTAAGCTGAACGCCCGCTGGAATTGGACAGAGTCCAGTAGGGGGAGTGCATTCATCCAGGCTGTAGGAAAGACCAGCTGACGCACACCCTGAAAGGAGAGAGACTTTTAGGGTGTGCGAGAAGACCAAGCACAGGAATGTAGAACTTTGTACAGAATTTTTTTACCTTCTCCACCAGGGCAATTGTGGGATCATGGAACAGCATGTCAAAACAGATCATGAGGCCAAACCTTCCAGCAAAAGGTGTATCAAACATTATGATCTCAGGTTGAGGCGGTGTGTCGAAGGAATCCTCAAAGTAGAGGTTGTGTTTATGGTAGCGTGCCACCAGCAGGCCATCTGAGCTGTAAGAAAAAAAGATTCTGTGAACAGTTCACACAGACTAGGAAATTATTTAGTGGTGTTCTTGCCTGACTTCAGCTACACTATTTCTAACTTAAGGTCTACACTGCACCTGAAAACCACGTTGGTGTTGAACTGCCAGCGTCCATCAGGAGGACAGGAGGAGGAGGGGTCAGTCTTCAGGGGGCAGGGCTGCAGGTCAGGCATGTTGGCCACCACATAGAGGTTGTTACGACGGGCCATACAGCTCAACCGCTGGAGAACCTGTAGAATTCACAGACTGGTGTTGCATGAGTGAAGGCTCTGAGCAGCATAGTGGTGTCTTCATGTCAGTATATCACATGTCAGAGTGCCTGTTCAATAACAACTTTATATCTAGAAGTGTGATTGTGCACCTCAGTGTTGTTGTATCTGCCCGGCTCTGTGCAGGGGTTCCAGCTCTCCTGCTGGGGGTCAGGAATGGTTTCTAGGTAGCCAAAGATGGACGAACGGGTGAAGTTGAAACCATGAATACCGTCTTCTGGAAACACCAGGATCTGGGCTCCCTGATTGAGGGAAGATGAGAGCAGAGTACAGAGATGAGACAAGCTCCATTACTCTACTGTAGTCATGGAGTGTGTGACATTAAATGTGTTTCTTTATGTGAGAACAAAGAGAAAAACAAGCACTCCTGGTTACCAAGTTAACTTGGGAACACTGATTCCTTTGCAGTAATATATGCCCACCCTCATAAGCACCCTGCATCACAAGCTTGGGATGGATTTCTTTACTGTGAATATCCTGACTGTGTTTTTTTTTACTGACTTCTGTCACTTATCAAACAGAAACTTATTCTTAAATGTAGTGGTCTGTGATTATGATTCAAGCTCAGTTTACTGTTAAATATTGTGCAATTGATGGCAAGTGACAACAGCAGTGGTGTCTGAGACCTCTGCCAAAGGGGTCCAAGGATCAGTCCAATGAAGAGTTTGAGTTAATAATTAACAGGAGTTGTGAAATGTAGGATTGTACTGTCATAAGTCTGGCTGTCTCACAGAAATGAGCAGTAAAAAACAACATAATAAATAACTCTGAACCTGACCATACCTGCTGAGCAGCCTGGGCTGCCTGCTCCTCGTAGATATCCATATTTTTCTGCATATGCTGCAGGGCTGCAGTGCGGGACAGGGGGACACGAGGGTCCGGGTTCAGGATTACGTTGTGTTCATACACAGCAGCAACATAGGAGGAATTCATGACAGGCCCAGTGTGAACAACGGCTGACATTAAAAAAAACTCACAACAGCGACCCAAAACATTGTTCCAGTCTTTCAGTGTGGACACAAATGTTGTAAACCAGACAGACCAGTTAATGTTGGGGATTGTTTGTTCTGTCTGTTATAAGAAGGGGCGAAACGAGGGAGGTACAGCAAATCAATTTTTAGGCACTGGTGGGGAGGGACTTATTTTTCTACTTTGGCTTCAGGGAGGGACATTAAACTAAATTCTGATATTATTCTGGC
This sequence comes from Epinephelus awoara, assembly GCA_035609425.1. Classification (NCBI taxonomy): domain Eukaryota; kingdom Metazoa; phylum Chordata; class Actinopteri; order Perciformes; family Serranidae; genus Epinephelus; species Epinephelus awoara. The sequence continues at coordinate 11,944,890 of CM069310.1, read as the reverse complement.
TGCATCCACTTTTGTATATGCTGCAGTTTATTTGGGGAAAATAGTCATTAATGTGCACATGTTGCTAATGCTGGCTGTGTGCAAGCTGTGATTTGTGTGTGCGGACTGGATTGCAAAGTTTTCTGTGTGGATGGGCGGTTGACTGGTCTCAGTCTTAGAGAAAAGGTGAGAAGTGAAGACATCCTGAAGGAGTGTGGAGTAGAGCTGCTGCTCCTTTATGCCAAAAAGGGCCAGTTGAGGTGGATCTGGCATCTGATTAGGATGCTTCCTGGCTGCCTCCAGTCAGAGGTGTTCAAGGAACATCCAACAGGTAGGAGGCCCCAGCCCAAACCCAGAACACACTGGTGGGATTATAGATCTCGTCTCACCCGGGAACACCTTCGGGGTCCCCCAGGAGGAGCTGGAAAGCGTTGCTGGGAAGAGGGAGGTCCAGAGTACTTTGCTCAGAATGCTGTCTTCACAGCCTTGAAACTTAGAAATGAGTTCCCTTGATGGCCCTAATGACATTACATCATCCCCATCACGCGAATCGTAGACAACTACCTAAAGGGTTAGTGAGGTAATTGGAGCCCACATCAATGCTTTAAGCTCATAAGCTTCCATCAGCTGGATAGAGAGAGCTCACTCCTTTGCTTTTTTTGCATTATGGGCTACTACGATCTACATGTGAGGAACGAATAAAACAGAATTACTGGACTGCCTGGACAGATTGTGTTTTTATTCAGAGCTCTTTGAGCTATCATAGAAGACATTGCCAACCACACACACACTTATATGTGGTTTTATAAATCAGTATTAAAAATGTATTTGACATTGTTCCTCTGACACACCCATCTATTCCAAAGGAGTTCACTCATTGTCAAGGTGATACATTCGTCCGTACAGACAGGCAGTGAGCAGCCCACCAGTCATGTTCGAGTGTCTCATGGTCACTGTGCCATCTGCAGCTGTTTCCAGATGCTCAGGCTGCTCCAGGACCAGCTTGCTAGCTAAGACTGATGGGTACACATATCTGGTCCCAAACTTCCCCTCCAACGTGAAGTCCATTTTAGATTCAGCCTCTTCCACTCCCTGTCCACAGGAACTGGTGTCCAACCCTGCACAGCGGACCAGTGCACACACCTGCAACTCAGATATGATACATGTGACAAGAGTTTAAAAAAGCAGCTTTTGGATATTCAAACTTATTGTCATTCATACCTGCAGGGCCCAGTGTCCGTTCACAGTGTGTGTGCCAGCAAATGCTCCAAATGCGTAGAGCTCTTCACTGCCACCCTGTGGTAAGCGCCGGTACTGCAGTTGACAGCAAAAGGTGCCATTACACACATTCACTTCACCCTCTGTCTGGTTTAAGAGGACAAATGTAAATGGGTCATCCAGTATGTATGAGATGAAGGTGGCAGAGGAGGGAGGATCTGATGGAGCTGTTTCAGGAGGAGGAGAATCAACACAGCTCTCTTGGTGACAGTATCCAGAGTCTGTAGGTGTAGATGATGTGGACTGACTACTAACTACCCCCTCCCCTGTGGTTCCACTCCGCCCCACCCACAGTGGGTCTAACACTGGCACCCTGGCCACCAGCAGCCTGCCCTCCTCTGGGTCTCCTTTCTGAGCGTGGTAGTAAGTGGCAGAGAAGGGTGTGTAGATGCCACTTCCTCTCATGTTCATTCGGTTGTTACGCAGGTTGGCTGCTAGCAGAGTGACATTGGCACCCAAGCTGAACGCCCGCTGGAATTGGACAGAGTCCAGTAGGGGGAGAGCATTCATCCAGGCTGTAGGAAAGATCAGCTGACGCACACCCTAAAAGGAGAGAGACTTTTAGGGTGTGCGTGAAGACCAAACACAGGAATGTAGAACTTTGTACAGAATTTTTTTACCTTCTCCACCAGGGCAATTGTGGGATCATGGAACAGGATGTCAAAACAGATCATGAGGCCAAACCTTCCAGCAAAAGGTGTATCAAACGTTATGATCTCAGGTTGAGGCGGTGTGTCGAAGGATTCCTCAAAGTAGAGGTTGTGTTTATGGTAGCGTGCCACCAGCAGGCCATCTGAGCTGTAAGAAAAAAGATTCTGTGAACAGTTCACACAGACTAGGAAATTATTTAGTGGTGTTCTTGCCTGACTTCAGCTACACTATGTCTAACTTAAGGTCTACACTGCACCTGAAAACCACATTGGTGTTGAACTGCCAGCGTCCATCAGGAGGACAGGAGGAGGAGGGGTCAGTCTTCAGGGGGCAGGGCTGCAGGTCAGGCATGTTGGCCACCACATAGAGGTTGTTACGACGGGCCATACAGCTCAACCGCTGGAGAACCTGTAGAATTCACAGACTGGTGTTGCATGAGTGAAGGCTCTGAGCAGCATAGTGGTGTCTTCATGTCAGTATATCACATGTCAGAGTGCCTGTTCAATAACAACTTTATATCTAGAAGTGTGATTGTGCACCTCAGTGTTGTTGTATCTGCCCGGCTCTGTGCAGGGGTTCCAGCTCTCCTGCTGGGGGTCAGGAATGGTTTCTAGGTAGCCAGAGATGGATGAACGGGTGAAGTTGAAACCATGAATACCGTCTTCTGGAAACACCAGGATCTGGGCTCCCTGATTGAGGGAAGATGAGGACAGAGTACAAAGATGAGACAAGCTCCATTACTCTACTGTAGTCATGAAGTGTGTTGGGGGCCATATGGAGAGCACGTAACATCACACTCAAGACCAAGATACTGCTATTCAACTCAAGCATAAAAACCATACTCCTCTACGCATCTGAGACGTGGAAAACAACAAAGAACCTCCTGAACAAGCTACAAGTCTTCACCAACCACTGCCCCAGACGTATTCTTAACATCAGATGGCCTGATAAAATAAAGAACGAAGAGCTGTGGGGAAGAGTAAAGCAGTCTGCGATAGAAGTGGAAATAAAGAAACGAAAATGGGGATGGATTGGGCACACATTGCGTAAACTGAAGAATTCCATCACACGCCAAGCCCTGCAGTGGAACCCACAGGGTAAACGTGGTAGAGGCAGACCAAGAAACACCTGGAGAAGGAGTGTCACAGTCGAGATGGAAACAGCTGGATACAGATGGCAAGATCTGGAGAAGCTGGCACAGAACAGGACGAGGTGGAGAAATATTGTCAGTGGCCTATGCTTCTTCTTGGAGTAACAGGCCTAAGTAAGTAAGTAAGTCAGTCACATAAGTGTGTGACATTAAATGTGCTTCTTTATGTGAGAACAAAGAGAAAAACAAGCACTCCTGGTTACCAAGTTAACTTGGGAACACTGATTCCTTTGCAGTAATATATGCCCACCCTCATAAGCACCCTGCATCACAAGCTTGGGATGGATTTCTTTACTGTGAATATCCTGACTGTGTTTTTTTACTGACTTCTGTCACATATCAAACAGAAACTTATTCTTAAATTTAGTGGTCTGTGATTATGATTCAAGCTCAGTTTACTGTTAAATATTGTGCAATTGATGGCAAGTGACAACAGCAGTGGTGTCTGAGACCTCTGCCAAAGGGGTCCAAGGATCAGTCCAATGAAGAGTTTGAGTTAAAAATTAACAGGAGTTGTGAAATGTAGGATTGTACTGTCATAAGTCTGGCTGTCTCACAGAAATGAGCAGTAGAAAAACAACATAATAAATAACTCTGAACCTGACCATACCTGCTGAGCAGCCTGGGCTGCCTGCTCCTCGTAGATATCCAGGTTTTTCTGCATATGCTGCAGGGCTGCAGTGCGGGACAGGGGGACACGAGGGTCCGGGTTCAGGATTAAGTTGTGCTCATACACAGCAGCAACATAGGAGGAATTCATGACAGGCTCAGTGTGAACAATGACTGACATTAAAAAAAAACTCACAACAGCGACCCAAAACATTGTTCCAGTCTTTCAGTGTGGACACAAATGTTGTAAACCAGACAGACCAGTTAATGTTGGGGATTGTTTGTTCTGTCTGTTATAAGAAGGGGCGAAACGAGGGAGGTACAGCCAATCAATTTTTAGGCACTGGTGGGGAGGGACTTATTTTTGTACTTTGACTTCAGGGAGGGACATTAAACTAAATTCTGATATTATTCTGTCTGCATCCACTTTTGTATATGCTGCAGTTTATTTGGGGAAAATAGTCATTAATGTTCACATGTTGCTAATGCTGGCTGTGTGCAAGCTGTGATTTGTGTGTGCGGACTGGATTGCAAAGTTTTCTGTGTGGATGGGCGGCTGTCATGCACCCATATTCTGCTGAGGTACACACACAGTTTAAATGATGATGCAGTTTTGAAAAAGGATTTGCATTTTGCTTAGATCATTATCAGCATTCCACCACATTTATCACTGAGCAAATTAATCAGACACATATTGTATATTTCCATCTCCACTGGTATAACACCCCATATCGAGTTACTTTAACTCCTTCACTTAGGGTGGTAACTCACTCCCAACCCAGAGAGAGAGATCCACCATTTTTCAGAATAAAAATATGGCCTAAGACTGAGGGTGTTGACTCTCACTTTGACTGCTTCACATTCAGCTACAAACCACCCTAGTCACTGAAAGAATGAGATTGTGGATACAAGCAGCCGAAACGAGTTTCCTCTGAAGGTTGACTGGTCTCAGCCTTAGAGAAAAGGTGAGAAGCGCAGACATCCTGAAGGAGTGTGGAGTAGAGCTGCTGCTCCTTTATGCCAAAAAGGGCCAGTTGAGGTGGATCTGGCATCTGATTAGGATGCTTCCTGGTTGCCTCCAGTCAGAGGTGTTCAAGGAACATCCAACAGGTAGGAGGCCCCAGCCCAAACCCAGAACACACTGGTGGGATTATAGATCTCGTCTCACCCGGGAACACCTTCGGGGTCCCCCAGGAGGAGCTGGAAAGCGTTGCTGGGAAGAGGGATGTCCGCAGTACTTTGCTCAGAATGCTGTCTTCACAGCCTTGAAACTTAGAAATGAGTTCCCTTGATGCCCCTGATGACGTTACATTATCCCCATCACGCGAATCGTAGACAACTACCTACAGGGTTAGTGAGGTAAGTGGAGCCGACATCAGTGTTTTAAGCTCATAAGCTTCCATCTGCTGGATAGAGAGAGCTCACTCTTTTGTTTTTTTGCATTATGGGCTACTACGATCTACATGTGATGAAGGAATAAAACAGAACTACTGGACTGCCTGGACAGATTGTGTTTTTATTCACAGTTCTTTAAGCTATCATAGAAGACATTGTCACTCACACATATACATGTGGTTTTATAAATCTGTTTTAAAAATGTCTTTGACATTTTTCTCCTGCCACAACCATCTATTCCAAAGGAGTTCACTCATTGTCAAGGTGATACATTCGTCCGTACAGACAGGCAGTGAGCAGCCCACCAGTCATGTTAGAGTGTCTCATGGTCACTGTGCCATCTGCAGCTGTTTCCAGATGCTCAGGCTGCTCCAGGACCAGCTTGCTAGCTAAGACTGATGGGTACACATATCTGGTCCCAAACTTCCCCTCCAACGTGAAGTCCATTTTAGATTCAGCCTCTTCCACTCCCTGTCCACAGGAACCAGTGTCCAACCCTGCACAGCGGACCAGTGCACACACCTGCAACACAGATATGATACATGTGACAAGAGTCTCAAAAAGCAGCTTTAAAATATTCAAAATTATTGTCATTCATACCTACAGAGCGTAGCGTTTGTGTGTTCCAGCAAACACACCTAATGCGTAGATCTCTTCACTGCTGCCCTGTGGAAACCTTTGGTACTGCAGGTGACAACAAAATGTGCCGTTACACACGTTCACTTCACCCTCTGTCTCATTTAAGAGGACAAATGTAAATGGGTCGGACATCATGGATGAGATGAAGGTGGCAGAGGAGGGAGGAACTGATGGAGCTGTTTCAGAAGGAGAAGAATCAACACAGCTCTCTTGGTGACAGTATCCAGAGTCTGTAGGTGCAGATGATGTGGACTGACTACTAACTACCCCCTCCCCTGTGGTTCCACTCCGCCCCACCCACAGTGGGTCTAACACTGGCACCCTGGCCACCAGCAGCCTGCCCTCCTCTGGGTCTCCTTTCTGGGCGTGGTAGTAAGTGGCAGAGAAGGGTGTGTAGATGCCACTTCCCCTCATGTTCATTCGGTTGTTACGCAGGTTGGCTGCTAGCAGAGTGACATTGGCACCTAAGCTGAACGCCCGCTGGAATTGGACAGAGTCCAGTAGGGGGAGTGCATTCATCCAGGCTGTAGGAAAGACCAGCTGACGCACACCCTGAAAGGAGAGAGACTTTTAGGGTGTGCGAGAAGACCAAGCACAGGAATGTAGAACTTTGTACAGAATTTTTTTACCTTCTCCACCAGGGCAATTGTGGGATCATGGAACAGGATGTCAAAACAGATCATGAGGCCAAACCTTCCAGCAAAAGGTGTATCAAACATTATGATCTCAGGTTGAGGCGGTGTGTCAAAGGAATCCTCAAAGTAGAGGTTGTATTTATGGTAGCGTGCCACCAGCAGGCCATCTGAGCTGTAAGAAAAAAAGATTATGTGAACAGTTCACACAGACTAGGAAATGATTTATTGGTGTTCTTGCCTGACTTCAGCTACACTATTTCTAACTTAAGGTCTACACTGCACCTGAAAACCACGTTGGTGTTGAACTGCCAGCGTCCATCAGGAGGACAGGAGGAGGAGGGGTCAGTCTTCAGGGGGCAGGGCTGCAGGTCAGGCATGTTGGCCACCACATAGAGGTTGTTACGACGGGCCATACAGCTCAACCGCTGGAGAACCTGTAGAATTCACAGACTGGTGTTGCATGAGTGAAGGCTCTGAGCAGCATTGTGGTGTCTTCATGTCAGTATATCACATGTCAGAGTGCCTGTTCAATAACAACTTTACATCTAGAAGTGTGATTGTGCACCTCAGTGTTGTTGTATCTGCCCCGCTCTGTGCAGGGGTTCCAGCTCTCCTGCTGGGGGTCAGGAATGGTTTCTAGGTAGCCAGAGATGGACGAACGGGTGAAGTTGAAACCATGAATACCGTCTTCTGGAAACACCAGGATCTGGGCTCCCTGATTGAGGGACGATGAGGACAGAGTACAGAGATGAGACAAGCTCCATTACTCTACTGTAGTCATGAAGTGTGTGACATTAAATGTGCTTCTTTATGTGAGAACAAAGAGAAAAAAAAGCACTCCTGGTTACCAAGTTAACTTGGGAACACTGGTTCGTTTGCAGTAATATATGCCCACCCTCATAAGCACCCTGCATCACAAGCTTGGGATGGATTTCTTTACTGTGAATATCCTGACTGTGTTTTTTTACTGACTTCTGTCACTTATCAAACAGAAACTTATTCTTAAATTTAGTGGTCTGTGATTATGATTCAAGCTCAGTTTACTGTTAAATATTGTGCAATTGATGGCAAGTGACAACAGCAGTGGTGTCTGAGACCTCTGCCAAAGGGGTCCAAGGATCAGTCCAATGAAGAGTTTGAGTTGAAAATTAACAGGAGTTGTGAAATGTAGGATTGTACTGTCATAAGTCTGGCTGTCTCACAGAAATGAGCAGTAAAAAACAACATAATAAATAACTCTGAACCTGATCATACCTGCTGAGCAGCCTGGGCTGCCTGCTCCTCATAGATATCCAGGTTTTTCTGCATATGCTGCAGGGCTGCAGTGCGGGACAGGGGGACACGAGGGTCCGGGTTCAGGATTAAGTTGTGCTCATACACAGCAGCAACATAGGAGGAATTCATGACAGGCCCAGTGTGAACAACGGCTGACATTAAAAAAAAACTCACAACAGCGACCCAAAACATTGTTCCAGTCTTTCAGTGTGGACACAAATGTTGAAAACCAGACAGACCAGTTAATGTTGGGGATTGTTTGTTCTGTTTGTTATAAGAAGGGGCGAAACGAGGGAGGTACAGCAAATTAATTTTTAGGCACTGGTGGGGAGGGACTTATTTTTCTACTTTGGCTTCAGGGAGGGACATTAAACTAAATTCTGATATTATTCTGGCTGCATCCACTTTTGTATCTGCACGGGTTATTTGTGTGTGTTGATAGGATTACAAAATTTCTGTGTGGATGGGCGGCTGTCATGCACCCATATTCTGCTGAGGTACACACACAGTTTGAATGATGATGCATTTCAGAAAAAGGATTTGCATTTTGCTTAGATCATTATCAGCATTCCACCACATTTATCACTGAGCAAATAAATCAGACACATATTTCAGTCTGCACTGGTATAATACCCCATATCTGGAACTCTGCTTATTTTCCCCTCACTCATGAACAAGACCCCGAGTTACTTTAACTCCTTCACTTAGGGTGGTAACTCACTCCCAACCCAGAGAGAGAGATCCACCATTTTTCAGCAGAAAAATATGGCCTAAGACTGAGGGTGTTGTCGCTGCTGGGAAGAGGGATGTCCGGAGTACTTTGCTCAGACTGCTGTCTTCACAGCCTTGAAACTTAGAAATGAGTTCCCTTGATGGCCCTAATGACATATCCCCATCCTCAAGTGAATACCTAAAGGGTTAGTGAGGTAATTGGAGCCCACATCAATGCTTTCAGCCCATAAGCTTCCATCTGCTGGATAGAGAGAGCTCACTCCTTTGCTTTTTTTGCATTCTGGGCTACTATGATCTACATGTGATGAAGGAATAAAACAGAACTACTGGACTGCCTGGACAGATTGTGTTTTTATTCAGAGTTCTTTGAGCTATCATAGAAGACATTGTCACTCACACACACATATACATGTGGTTTTAGAAACCCTTTTAAAAAATGTATTTGACATTGTTCCTCTGACACACCCATCTATTCCTAAGCATTTCACTCATTGTCAAGGTGATACATTCGTCCATACAGACAGGCAGTGAGCAGCCCACCAGTCATGTTTGAGTGTCTCATGGTCACTGTGCCATCTGCAGCTGTTTCCAGATGTTCAGGCTGCTCCAGGACCAGCTTGCTAGCTAAGACTGATGGGTACACATATCTGGTCCCAAACTTCCCCTCCAACGTGAAGTCCATTTTAGATTCAGCCTCTTCCACTCCCTGCCCACAGGAACTGGTGTCCAACCCTGCACAGCGGACCAGTGCACACACCTGCAACACAGATATGATCCATGTGACAAGAGTCTCAAAAAGCAGCTTTAAAATATTCAAAATTATTGTCATTCATACCTGCAGGGCCCAGTGTCCGTACAGAGTGTGTATTCCAGCAAATGCTCCAAATGCATAGAGCTCTTCACTGCTGCCCTGTGGAAACCTCCGGTACTGCAGGTGACAACAAAATGTGCCGTTACACACATTCACTTCACCCTCTGTCTGGTTTAAGAGGACAAATGTAAATGGGTCATCCAGGATGTATGAGATGAAGGTGGCAGAGGAGGGAGGAACTGATGGAGCTGTTTCAGAAGGAGGAGAATCAACACAGCTCTCTTGGTGACAGTTTCCAGAGTCTGTAGGTGCAGATGATGTGGACTGACTACTAACTCCCCCCTCCCCTGTGGTTCCACTCCGCCCCACCCACAGTGGGTCTAACACTGGCACCCTGGCCACCAGCAGCCTGCCCTCCTCTGGCTCTCCTTTCTGGGCGTGGTAGTAAGTGGCAGAGAAGGGTGTGTAGATGCCACTTCCCCCCATGTCCTGTTGGTCGTGACGCAGGTTGGCCGCTAGTAGGGTGACATTGACACCCAAGCTGAACGCCCGCTGGAACTGGACAGAGTCCAGTAGGGGGAGTATATTGAACCAGGCTGTAGGAAAGATCAGCTGACGCACACCCTGAAAGGAGAGGCCAATGTCAGGACAAGAGACGACCAAACACAGGAATGTAGAGTTGTAAACAGAATTTGAGCTGCTGTTTTTTACCTTCTCCACCAGGACAATTGTGGGATCATGGAACAGCATGTCAAAACAGATTATGAGGCCAAATTTTCCAGCAAAAGGTGTATCAAACGTTATGATCTCAGGTTGAGGCGGCTTGTCGAAGTCCTTCTCATTCTTTGGAACAGGGTTGTTTTTATGGTAGCGTGCCACCAGCAGGCCATCTGAGCTGCATTAAAGAAGAGTCTGTTAACAGTTCACACAGACTAGGAAACGGTGTGCAGATGTACTTGCCGCACTTCAGCTATTTTAAGGTCTGCACTGCACCTGAAAGCCACGTCGGTGTTGAACTGCCAGCGTCCATCAGGAGGACAGGAGGAGGAGGGGTCAGTCTTCAGGGGGCAGGGCTGCAGGTCAGCCATGTTGGCCACCACATAGAGGTTGTTACGACGGGCCATACAGCTCAACCGCTGGAGAACCTGTAGAATTCACAGACTGGTGTTGCATGAGTGAAGGCTCTGAGCAGCATAGTGGTGTCTTCATGTCAGTATATCACATGTCAGAGTGCCTGTTCAATAACAACTTTAAATCTAGAAGTGTGATTGTGCACCTCAGTGTTGTTGTATCTGCCCGGCTCTGTGCAGGGGTTCCAGCTCTCCTGCTGGGGGTCAGGAATGGTTTCTAGGTAGCCAAAGACGGACGAACGGGTGAAGTTGAAACCATGAATACCGTCTTCTGGAAACACCAGGATCTGGGCTCCCTGATTGAGGGAAGATGAGAGCAGAGTACAGAGATGAGACAAGCTCCATTACTCTGCTGTAGTCATGAAGTGTGTGACATTAAATGTGCTTCTTTATGTGAGAACAAAGAGAAAAACAAGCACTCCTGGTTACCAAGTTAACTTGGGAACACTGGTTCCTTTGCAGTAATATATGCCCACCCTCATAAGCACCCTGCATCACAAGCCTGGGATGGATTTCTTTACTGTGAATATCCTGACTGTGTTTTTTTTTTTACTGACTTCTGTCACTTATCAAACAGAAACTTATTCTTAAAGTTAGTGGTCTGTGATTATGATTCAAGCTCAGTTTACTGTTAAATATTGTGCAATTGATGGCAAGTGACAACAGCAGTGGTGTCCGAGACCTCTGCCAAAGGGGTCCAAGGATCAGTCCAATGAAGAGTTTGAGTTAATAATTTACAGGAGTTGTGAAATGTAGGATTGTACTGTCATAAGCTTGGTTTTCTCACAGAAATGAGCAGTAGAAAAACAACATAATAAATAACTCTGAACCTGACCATACCTGCTGAGCAGCCCGGGCTGCCTGCTCCTCGTAGATATCCAGGTTTTTCTGCATATGCTGCAGGGCTGCAGCGCGGGACAGGGGGACGCCAGGGTCGGGGTTCAAGATTACGTTGTGCTCATACACAGCAGCAACATAGGAGGCATTCATGACAGGCCCAGTGTGAACAACGGCTGACATGAAAAAAAAACTTACAACAGCGACCCAAAACATTGTTCCAGTCTTTCAGTGTGGACACAAATGTTGTAAACCAGACAGACCAGTTAATGTTGGGGATTGTTTGTTCTGTCTGTTATAAGAAGGGGCGAAACGAGGGAGGTACAGCAAATTAATTTTTAGGCACTGGTGGGGAGGGACTTATTTTTTTACTTTGACTTCAGGGAGGGACATTAAACTAAATTCTGATGTTATTCTGGCTGCGTCCACTTTTGTATATGCTGCAGTTTATTTGGGGAAAATAGTCATTAATGTGCACATGTTGCTAATGCTGGCTGTGTGCAAGCTGTGATTTGTGTGTGCGGACTGGATTGCAAAGTTTTCTGTGTGGATGGGCGGTTGACTGGTCTCAGTCTTAGAGAAAAGGTGAGAAGTGCAGACATCCTGAAGGAGTGTGGAGTAGAGCTGCTGCTCCTTTATGCCAAAAAGGGCCAGTTGAGGTGGATCTGGCATCTGATTAGGATGCTTCCTGGCTGCCTCCAGTCAGAGGTGTTCAAGGAACATCCAACAGGCAGGAGGCCCCAGCCCAAACCCAGAACACACTGGTGGGATTATAGATCTCGTCTCACCCGGGAACGCCTTCGGGGTCCCCCAGGAGGAGCTGGAAAGCGTTGCTGGGAAGAGGGATGTCCGGATTACTTTGCTCAGACTGCTGTCTTCACAGCCTTGAAACTTAGAAATGAGTTCCCTTGATGGCCCGAATGACATATCCCCATCCTCACGTGAATACCTACAGGGTTAGTGAGGTAAGTGGAGCCCACATCAATGCTTTAAGCTCATAAGCTTCCATCTGCTGGATAGAGAGAGCTCACTCCTTTGCTTTTTTGCATTCTGGGCTACTACGATCTACATGTGAGGAAGGAATAAAACAGAACTACTGGACTGCCTGGACAGATTGTGTTTTTATTCAGAGCTCTTTGAGCTATCACAGAAGACATTGTCACTTACACACACATATGTATGTGGTTTTATAAATCTGTTTTAAAAATGTCTTTGACATTGTTCCTCTGACACACCCATCTATTCCTAAGCAGTTCACTCATTGTCAAGGTGATACATTCGTCCGTACAGACAGGCAGTGAGCAGCCCACCAGTCATGTTCGAGTGTCTCATGGTCACTGTGCCATCTGCAGCTGTTTCCAGATGCTCAGGCTGCTCCAGGACCAGCTTGCTAGCTAAGACTGATGGGTACACATATCTGGTCCCAAACTTCCCCTCCAACGTGAAGTCCATTTTAGATTCAGCCTCTTCCACTCCCTGTCCACAGGAGCTGGTGTCCAACCCTGCACAGCGGACCAGTGCACACACCTGCAACACAGATATGATACATGTGACAAGAGTCTCAAAAAGGAGCTTTAAAATATTCAAAATTATTGTCATTCATACCTGCAGGACGTAGCGTTTGTGTGTTCCAGCAAACACACCTAATGTGTAGATCTCTTCACTGCTGCCCTGTGGAAACCTCTGGTACTGCAGGTGACAACAAAATGTGCCATCACACACGTTCACTTCACCCTCTGCCTGGTTTAAGAGGACAAATGTAAATGGGTCACCCAGGATGTATGAGATGAAGGTGGTGGAGGAGGGAGGAACTGATGGAGCTGTTTCAGAAGGAGGAGAATCAACACAGCTCTCTTGGTGACAGTATCCAGAGTCTGTAGGTGTAGATGATGTGGACTGACTACTAACTACCCCCTCCCCTGTGGTTCCACTCCGCCCCACCCACAGTGGGTCTAACACTGGCACCCTGGCCACCAGCAGCCTGCCCTCCTCTGGGTCTCCTTTCTGGGCGTGGTAGTAAGTGGCAGAGAAGGGGGTGTAGATGCCACTTCCTGTTATATTCAAGTGGATGTTACGCAGGTTGGCTGCTAGCAGAGTGACATTGGCACCCAAGCTGAACGCCCGCTGGAATTGGACAGAGTCCAGTAGGGGGAGTGCATTCATCCAGGCTGTAGGAAAGATCAGCTGACGCACACCCTAAAAGGAGAGAGACTTTTAGGGTGTGCGAGAAGACCAAACACAGGAATGTAGAACTGGGTACAGAATTTTTTACCTTCTCCACCAGGGCAATTGTGGGATCATGGAACAGGATGTCAAAGCAGGTCATGACGCCAAACCTTCCAGCAAAAGGTGTATCAAACGTTATGATCTCAGGTTGAGGCGGCGCGTTGAAGGATTCCTCAAAGTAGAGGTTGTGTTTATAGTAGCGTGCCACCAGCAGGCCATCTGAGCTGTAAGAAAAAAGATTCTGTGAACAGTTCACACAGACTAGGAATTTATTTATTGGTGTTCTTGCCTGACTTCAGCTACACTATGTCTAACTTAAGGTCTGCACTGCACCTGAAAACCACATTGGTGTTGAACTGCCAGCGTCCATCAGGAGGACAGGAGGAGGAGGGGTCAGTCTTCAGGGGGCAGGGCTGCAGGTCAGCCATGTTGGCCACCACATAGAGGTTGTAACGACGGGCCATACAGCTCAACCGCTGGAGAACCTGTAGAATTCACAGACTGGTGTTGCATGAGTGAAGGCTCTGAGCAGCATAGTGGTGTCTTCATGTCAGTATATCACATGTCAGAGTGCCTGTTCAATAACAACTTTAAATCTAGAAGTGTGATTGTGCACCTCAGTATTGTTGTATCTGCCCGGCTCTGTGCAGGGGTTCCAGCTCTCCTGCTGGGGGTCAGGAATGGTTTCTAGGTAGCCAGAGATGGATGAACGGCTGTAGTTGAAACCATGAATACCGTCTTCTGGAAACACCAGGATCTGGGCTCCCTGATCGAGGGAAGATGAGAACAGAGTACAGAGATGAGACAAGCTTAATCATTCCTCTGTTGTCATAAACTGTGATACATTAAATCCACCCATCCCTACTTTGGTTGTGCCACTGATCAAACATAAACAGTTAGTGGTCTCTGGTTATGATCCAAGCTGTAGTAACTTTTAAATATTCTGCAGTTTGGAGCAAGTGACAACAGCAGCGACACCTGGGACTTTACTTAAAGGACCACAACAGTGAAAGTTAAAGTTATAAACTAACAAAAACTGTGACGTGCAGGAAGTTTCTAATCTGTAACAAATTTAACTGTCAGTGTCACTGTGGTTAGCAATAAGCAAGATTATTTTTTTGGCTGAAAAACTGAACATCTGTAACTTTCTCCTGACCTGACCATACCTGCTGAGCAGCCCGGGCTGCCTGCTCCTCGTAGATATCCAGGTTTTTCTGCATCTGCTGCAGGGCAGCGGCGCGGGACAGGGGGACACGAGGGTCCGGGTTCAGGATTAAGTTGTGCTCATACACAGCAGCAACATAAGAAGACTCCACGATGGGTTCTGTTTGACCAACGACCGACATTAAAGAAAAACTGAAGACAACAACCAAAAACATCGCTCCAGTCTCTCTTGACAGACACAAATGTTGTAAACCAGACGGACCAGTCCACACTACCCAATAAAACCTTAATGGTTCTACTTTAGGCTGAGATAAACGGTCGCCTTAGCAGATTTGTTTGGTTTAAAGTTAGTAAGAATCTCCCCTTGTTAGACAGTGTTGTGTTTACTGTATAATCTGGCTCCACATTCACAGAGGTAGTTGTGTCTTATTTTCAGATACTTTTCAGAAGTTACGCAGGTATAGCCGTGGTTCTGTGAGTTCCTGGATGACTGCCAGCGGCTGTAAACAAAATGACATGCCTCATAGTGCTCCACCCAGGTTGAGATCTCACATATGTGACGTGTAAACTTTGAATACCACGTGGTAGCATCAGCCTCTGACAGTCTCCTTGCCCCAACAGGTACTGGCTGACAGTCATTCAGGAGTTCATAGAATCACAAAACCTTGAGGAAGTGCAAGATGCTGTCCAGGAAACACAAATCTCTGTGACATTGTAATCCCCATCCCTGGTCCTATTCTCGTCCAGCAGTTGCACACTGTATTGTCTCTTTTTGCAGTTTGCTTATTGTTCAGCTAAAAACACCAATCACAGAGCTCTTCTTCCCGTCCTGAGGTCACCATTTTCTTTCCTAATGTTTTTTTTTTTGGCAGTTGACGAACAATGACTTGGTGCATAATGGCCACCAATTCAGTGGAGAGCAGACTGGGAAATGTGCATGTGTTGAATACCTTTGAGGACCTTCAGTTGTAGTATATATGGAACTGTGTGCACGTCCACCTGACGTATGTCCGAGTCTTTGAAATCCTTCCTTGGGCTAAATACGCCTTCATAGCCTTGAAACTTTGAGGTGAATTTGAATCCCCTGATAACATTGCATCATGCCCATCCTGATGTGAATCCCGGGCAACTACCTGAGGGGTAGGCAATGTAGGTGGAGCCTGCATCAGTTATTTAAGCCTCTCTATTTCAGCTCATAAAGCTTCCATCTCCTGGTGAGAGAGGGCGTACACCTTTGCCTTTTTGAATTCTGGCCTACTGCGATCTACATGTGAGGAAGGAATGACACAGACCAACTGGACTGCCTGGACAGACTGTGGTTTTATTCAGAGCTCTTTGAGCTATCATAGAAGACACTGTCAGCTGTCACTCACACATATAAGTAGTGTATATGACAAAAGACAAATGTATGACAACTCAACCCGTCTTATTTTGATAAATCAGTTTTTAAAATGTATTTGTCATTTTTCTCCTGCCACATCCATCTATTCCAAAGCAGTTCACTCATTGTCAAGGTGATACATTCGTCCGTACAGACAGGCAGTGAGCAGCCCACCAGTCATGTTCGAGTGTCTCATGGTCACTGTGCCATCTGCAGCTGTTTCCAGATGCTCAGGCTGCTCCAGGACCAGCTTGCTAGCTAAGACTGATGGGTACACATATCTGGTCCCAAACTTCCCCTCCAACGTGAAGTCCATTTTAGATTCAGCCTCTTCCACTCCCTGTCCACAGGAACTGGTGTCCAACCCTGCACAGCGGACCAGTGCACACACCTGCAACACAGATATGATACATGTGACAAGAGTCTCAAAAAGCAGCTTTAAAATATTCAAAATTATTGTCATTCATACCTGCAGGGTGTAGTGTCCATTCACAGTGTGTGTGCCAGCAAATGCTCCTAATGCATAGAGCTCTTCACTGCCACCCTGTGGTAACCTCTGGTAATGCAGTTGACAGCAAAAGGTGCCATTACACACATTCACTTCACCCTCTGTCTGGTTTAAGAGGACAAATGTAAATGGGTCATACATCATAGATGAGATGAAGGTGGTGGAGGAGGGAGGAACTGATGGATCTGTTTCAGGAGGAGGAGAATCAACACAGCTCTCTTGGTGACAGTATCCAGAGTCTGTAGGTGCAGATGATGTGGACTGACTACTAACTCCCCCCTCCCCTGTGGTTCCACTCTGCCCCACCCACAGTGGGTCCAACACGGGCACCCTGGTCACCAGCAGCCTGCCCTCCTCTGGGTCTCCTTTCTGGGCGTGGTAGTAAGTGGCAGAGAAGGGGGTGTAGATGCCACTTCCTGTCATGATCAATTGGTCACTACGGATGTTAGCTGCTAGCAGGGTGACATTAGCGCCCAAGCTGAACGCCCGCTGGAACTGGATTGTGTCCAATAGGGGGAGCTGGTTCATCCAGGCTGTGGGGTAGATCAGCTGACGCACACCCTAAAAGGAGAGGCCAATATCAGGAAAAGAGATCAAACACAGGAATGTAGAGTTGAAAACAGAATTTGAGCTGCTGTTTTTTACCTTCTCCACCAGGGCAATTGTGGGATCATGGAACAGGATGTCAAAGCAGATCATGAGGCCAAACCTTCCAGCAAAAGGTGTCTCAAACGTTATGATCTCAGGTTGAGGCGGTGTGTTGAAGGCCTTCTCAAAGTAGAGGTTGTATTTATGGTAGCGTGCCACCAGCAGGCCATCTGAGCTGTAAGAAAAAAGATTCTGTGAACAGTTTACTTGGAAATGATGGAGAGATGCACCTGCTGGATTTCAGCTACAATATTTCTATTTTAAGGTCTGCACTGCACCTGAAAACCACATTTGTGTTGAACTGCCAGCGTCCATCAGGAGGACAGGAAGAGGAGGGGTCAGTCTTCAGGGGGCAGGGCTGCAGGTCAGCCATGTTGGCCACCACATAGAGGTTGTTACGACGGGCCATACAGCTCAACCGCTGGAGAACCTGTAGAATTCACAGGCTGGTGTTGCGTGAGTGAAGGCTCTGAGCAGCATAGTGGTGTCTTCATGTCAGTATATCACATGTCAGAGTGCCTGTTCAATAACAACTTTACATCTAGAAGTGTGATTGTGCACCTCAGTGTTGTTGTATCTGCCCGGCTCTGTGCAGGGGTTCCAGCTCTCCTGCTGGGGGTCAGGAATGGTTTCTAGGTAGCCAGAGATGGACGAACGGCTGTAGTTGAAACCCTGAATACCGTCTTCTGGAAACACCAGGATCTGGGCTCCCTGATCGAGGGAAGATGAGAGCAGAGTACAGAGATGAGACAAGCTCCATTACTCTACTGTAGTCATGAAGTGTGTGACATTAAATGTGCTTCTTTATTTGAGAATACACAGAAATACTCTCGATGACCGAGTTGACTTGGGAACACTAACTCGTTTGCAGTAATATATGCTCATCCTCATAAGTACCCTGCATCACATACTATCCTGACTGTGTATTTTAGTGACATGTCACCAATCAAATAGTTCTTCAATCTTAAATTCAATAGTCTCTGGTTATGATCTGAGCGCGGTCAACTGTTAAATATTGTGCACAGCATAGCAAGTAAAACAGCAGAGATGTCCATGGGCTTATTTCAGAGGAGATGCAGGAGACACACAGCATTCAGGCATTTGAGGTAACTTGTATGTGCCAGAGCTGTTCTCCTTTCATTCTTGTGTGTGTGCAAATAGTTTTGCTGGTTGAACACTTTTCACGACGACTCACATCGTCACTTTGTCTTGATGATTTCTTTCTTGTTGCATATTGTCCTTGTGAAGCACTTTGTGACCTATGTCTGCAAAAAGCGCTATATAAATAAATTTTACTTACATCTCTCCCTCAATATTTAGAATGAGCATTTCCCAGTAAAGACATAAAAGCAGTTGATGTCTTTTATTGTGATAAAATTAAAGACATTTGCACCATAAATTGATGCATTAAATGCTCAAAATATTCTAGGAGAGGACCCAAATCCTCCTGTTTCATATGGGCCCCCTCCAACATGGAAACCAAACCTATGACCTTGGTGACATCTGAGACTTTACATAAAAGGTCCAAGGACCAAAAAATAGAGAGTTAGCAATTAACAATCATGTTAAGTTTTACTGGTTCAGCCAAAAATATCGTCAAGAAAATGTGTAACATGCAGGACAAAGTTTGGCTTTGAGTCTCCCTACTTTAAAGCCAACTGAAGTTCATTATGAAAGCTTTTTTAATCTTTTAGCATATAATTCCGAGGAATACTGATAATGACTTAACAGAGGAGAGTTATTTATGAAATTAGCAATAACCACAATTGTTTCTTTGTCTAATAAACATGTATAACTCTCACCTAACCTGACCATACCTGCTGAGCAGCCCGGGCTGCCTGCTCCTCGTAGACATCCAGGTTTTTCTGCATATGCTGCAGGGCTGCAGTGCGGGACAGGGGGACATGGGGCTCCGGGTTCAGGATTACGTTGTGCTCATACACAGCAGCAACGTAAGAGGAGTCCACAGTAGGCTCTGACTGACCAATAGCCGAAGTAAAAAAGAGACTGACAAAAACGACAATGAACAAAAACATTGTTTCTTCCCTGAGAGACAGGTTCCCCATATGGACTACTGACACCATAACAGAGGTCAGAAGTCCTACTCCTGACTCAGCAACCCCTCCTGCGATGTATACTTGTGTCTAAGTCACTAATCTAGATCTACATGATCGTAGTTTTCGCAGCAGGTCCATAGCTTACATTTACAAATGTACACGTCCTGCCCTGAGCGACTACCAGAAGACAGCTTATTCACAGAAGTGGAGGCGACCGTGCAGCGAGACATAAACAAACTTTTATTTTGAAAGGACAACACAGGAAACAATGCTGAATAACCCGGAAGTAGTTCACAAGTCTGACCTTTCACAGCCCAGCATGAGCAGAACAGAACCCGAGACAAACTTTTGGCAGTAACTTTCTTCCTCATGTGGACTAATTGTTTAAACACATGAGGACATATTTGAGAAACGGGCTCTTATTTATTTTCATGTTTGTCTGACGTCTTCGTGCGTTTTTAACCAGGAAGTGCATTGGCATTAGCATTAGCATTAGCACACACACTGCTGTACAATGTCAACAGTCCCAGGAGGAACAGGCACCCCCGTGTCAAAACCCGGCCAGATGTTTAGGAGCTGCTGGAGCTGTCGGCTCATCTCCGGCGGAGGTTTGATCCTGTCCGGAGCGTATGTGTTCAGTGCAGCCCGGAGAGTGATGCGACAAGGTGGAAATGCCTCTATTGGGACCGTGGCACAGCTTGTATTTGCTGCCAGTAAGACCTCTCTGCACTTGTAGGTGTCACATCACTTCTGGTTGTCCTTTGAAATAATAATTGCACACCTGTGTTTTATCTTTGAGGTCTGGCTTCATGGGGGATTGTCGTCATCGCTGACCCGGTAGGAAGAGCGCAGAGGAAGACGTGAAGGCTGTTTGGGGAAGTCACGACAGCACGAATGAACATTTGATGGCTCAAACATGGACTGCAAGGGTGTGCAGATATTTATGGACAATAGGACACAAGGTTAAAGAAGCTGCTCTTGAGTCTAGAGAAGTGATGCTGTCTTTGCACTATAGTTGGCAATGTTTGGATGGACCAAGCATCCTGCAATATTGGAAATGAATTAAAAATGGAAGATCATATATGTAATCAAAAAAGCAATTCTGTCATGCATAAAAACACATTTTCAAAAATACTTATTCCCTAGATTACAAGTTTATTTATACGTACAAGCAAAATCTTATTTTAGGTACCATCACCAGCACAACATGAGTGTGTGACCACAGCAGCATTGTTACATAACACTCCATTTATTTTGTATATAAGGTAATTTAAACACCAGCAGGGAAAGTGATCCCCTTGACTATTAGAACAATCACTTGCTTGTCTGTCCTGCTCAGGGCTTCAAATTGAGCTGGGTTGGCTCCAAGGTTGGAAATCAACTTCTCTGTCCACCTCCCACTGTGGCTGGCGGGTTCCAACATCACCCAGACACTCAATACATTTTTTTTTTGGCTGGTGAGTGAAGCAAATGAAGCAGTCATTTGCATATTTTATCAGCATTTGGCTCTTGGCTGGTGCTGAATTCCAACCCTGGCTGGCTTTGTTCCACAAAGAGAGATCCATCAATTGAAGAAAAGAGATTTGAGACTTAAAAAAAAGGGACAGTGCAGTAAGACAACACCAAGGCTACAATTTCCTCGTTGTTTTGCCTGATATGAATATAAACTAGGGCTGCAACGAACGATTATTTTCATTGTTGACTAATCTGTTGATTATTTCTTCCATTAGTCGATGAATCATTTTATCGAAAAATGTGTTTTATATGTTGAAAAATGTAGGTCTGCCTCTCCCAAGCCACAAAATTATGTCATCTAATGTCTTGTTTTGTACTCAAGCCAAAGGGTTTTAGTTCACCGTCATGGGAGAGCGTGTAAAGTAGAGATGCACCAATCCAGCTTTTTCAGTTTTGATACCAATCCCGATTCTGTGGCTTTGAGTATCAGCCGATACCCGATACCAATCCGATACTATGGTTGACCTAAAAAGCTATATATCTTTACATGTAGAACAGAAAATACTAGAGGCATCAGGCACTGATGACTACATAGTACTTTCCTAAGATAAAATTAAACAAGATGAAACAGATTAATGCAATGATGAACTATTTATTTTTTAACAAAAATAAACAATTGTTCAACAGCAGTTGAAATAGTGTGAAATACCTCCACACAGCAGATTCTCTCCTTTGCTCCATGACATATGACGTAGCTCGCGTAGCAATAGATTTAAAGGGAAAGGACTGCCTCAGGTATAGGTTGTATTTTCCGATACCTGATCCATCTATTTTGATGATATCAGGGCCGATATTCGATCCAGATATCGGATCGGTGCATCCCTACTGTAAAGCTGCCAATATTAGAATGTAAGAAGCTGCAATAAGAGTGTTTTGGGGTACTTTTACTTATATATGAAAAATGACTCAACTGATTAGTCAACTACTAAAATAATCACCAATTATTTAATAGTCGATTAGTCATCTATTAGTTGAGTAATCATTGCAGCCCGAATATAAACACCCTCAAATTAAATCCAACAGTCAGGACTTTCAACAAGGGTTGTACCAATTGTGACTTCTAGTGTGGTTTTTGAATGAAACTTCAAATGTGTAATAAAATTGTATGACATCATTACCTAAAACCATCTTCATTTTTAAACCTGCTGCTTAATTTGTTTGGATAAAACACCCCCCCCCCACCCCTTCTGGCAAACTACTACAGTCTACTTTCAGAGCATTTAAAACATGCACATTGGCACTAAGAGCCCCAACTGAACACCCTGGGCTGCCCATGTGAATTGCACCATCTCAAAAATGCAGTGCAGTTTAAAAGTAGTTGGGCCTAAGATCATGAGACACAATAAATCATACTGTCAACGCATGCTAGCACCCTGTTGCGTCAACAGCCACAGAAAGTGGATTTGCCGTTTTGATAATACATTTTAGGTTATCCACAGAAAATTACGGTAACAATTTCACTGCACATAACAAAATTCCATGACATTTCCAAGCCTGGAAAACAAGATTTTGAAATCCCATGATTGTGGGAATCCTGTCATAATGGTGTCGCCTAATCTTATCTGCAACTGTGCCTAAATACCGGCTTTAAATGAACAGAGGAGAATGAAAATACACAGGGAAAAAGCTGTGCAGTTTCCAATTTTGAATGCCACCATTGCGACTGAAGCTTCAAACTATTTGGCACAGCCCTACGTCCAACACAAGTCAAAGTGTTTCACTGTACAAATACTCACAGACTGCACTGTAGACAGCAGGGAGTCAAGAGATTATCTTACATCAGTTATTGGTCTGTCTTTTATGAGGCGCTTTTGTTTGCTGAACAAATTTCCACACATCATTTTCATCACAGTAATCACACACAAAACCTGCAGATCTTAACAAACCACATATGCAGCAAGTAAACATACTGAAGACAGCAAACACACACTGGGTCAGTTAGTCTGAGTTACCTTTTATTAGTGTTATACTGATCTGAGCACAATCGCTCACAAGGAAGAGTTTGATAAGCATGATGCAAAAAAACACCCTAAAGTCATTTTCAGTCGCATAAAATGATCATGACATTCTGATTGATTTTTTTTTAGGTTAAAGAAAAATATGAAAATAGAGTTGACAGTACATTTAGGCACACTATTAACACATACTGTACACAGATATGCACAATTTTCATTATCATAGATTCATAAATACTGGGGGTTAAAAAAAAAACAAAAAAACGACAAGCCTTCCTGTATGGAGAGATGTGCAGAAAATTAGAAGTGACACCTCTGTCCAACGCGGGAATAAACAAAATATTCACTTCCCAGTAAGCGGCTCCAGTTCATGTCCTCCTACTCAGCCAATCAGAGTCCACCAGGGCTGCTCAGTGCAAGCAAATCAAAGCAGACGAGGGAGTTCCATCCAATGACTGCAGCAGAATGGGGCTCCGTCCAGCCAATGGGAGAGGCCCTCCCACAGTTGCTACGGTAAGTGCTCGTTAGCAGTGATTCCATTGGTCACAACATGGCTCTTGTGAGCCTTTTGGACAGGAGGGGAGAGGGGGGGCGGTCCCTCGAGCTGTCAGTTAACAACATAGATCTGTTCACACTAAACAGAACAGGCTAAGATGCATAAAACGCCACTTATGAGTTAAAAAGAAGCAGTTGTTTGAGCCCGCCTCTGAACTAGCTGTAGCCCAATGAGCTAATTATCGGGCTGCGACACAGAAAACCCCCGACCACTGCCCAGTCCATACCCACAAAACACAGTCTGTGTGAGCGTGTGAAGGATAAGTGTAAAATACCCCCCCACACATTAAAAACAAAAACAAAAAATCTCAGACTTATAAAACAAGTCTGTAAAATAAACATTGTACTTTTACAACAACGGAATGTTAAGTTGTTGGGACAAGAAGACATTTCTGGGGAAGCGTCTTTAACGTTCTCTACTATTAAAACAATATGAATTACTAGTTTTCAGTATACAATGATTCAAAATGCACATGCATTAAAGAAAAAAATATTGCACAAAATTAAAGACTTTTTCTCTGGATAAAAGTGATTAGGGATATATCTCCATATCTCTATCTTGATTTCCTTGTAACGTTCAGTCGAGTGAAGGAGAGCTACCTCTAGCGTGCGTCTCTTGGTCAGTATATACTGTATATAGTTTTAAGGCTGGTTCACTAGCTCACACTGGCACAGTTTCTGAATGAAGAGGGTTGCATCTTCGTGCTAAACACACACACACACACAAACACACACGCACACCCATTCACACAAAATTCTACAGGAGCCAAATACACTAGACCAGAGAGTACATTCTTTGATAGTGCGCTCGGACAGCCAGAGCTGAGCCTCCCACAACTGTATCACACTTCAGTGTGTCCTCACAGCCTCACCTTTTAAAGGTTGACTCTGCGCTCTCTTTCCTCACATGATTAAGGATATGAAGCACAGTAATGTTCAGAGTATCCCGACATCAAACCAGTGCACACACACGTATGGAACAGCATGAGCTTTGGTCGTCACAGGTTATGACAGTAGCATTAAAGGGGACGTGGAGCTATTCTTTGAGGATCATGGGTGGTACAGATGATAAAGGAAAGAAAAAGAAATTGTGTCTCGAGAGAGGCACTGAGGCTGAAAAAAAAAAAAAAAAAAAAAAAGCAATAAAAATCTAAATCATCTCTCTCGACCCATACTTGTTCAGTCACATTTTAAAAACAGCGCCTTTTTAACCCAGTGCTATTGACATATTTGGTTGCTATGAAAACAAAATATTGTTCACAAGTGTGCAGCTTTTGCAGATAAAATGTCTACAGCATGAGGGTAAGTTTGACTACAGCTGAGCGGCCAGGTCACTGAGATGGTGAAGAGTGCCGGCCGAAAGACAGAAGCGGGAAGGTAAGGCAAGGTGTGGGTCTATGCTATCTACTCCTGCAGTTTAAAAACAATACAGTATCTGTGGTCTGCTCTCTGGACCAGGAGAAAGCAGCATTGATTGGCCCAGGGTAAAGCTAAACACAACTAAAAAGTCCAAAAAGGAGGAGGAAAATATCTGAACTAAAAGAAAAGACTGCTGTGTCCAGTCTTGGTGCAAGTTACAGGATTTGTGTTTGCGCAGGTGTGTGTGTCACAGAGTGAGAGGAGGGCAGAGTGGGTCTTGTTCGTCCTTCAGTTCTGTCTTGAAAGAAATAATCAGCTGGAGAATTGGAGTGTTTTTATTGAAAAGAGCGTGTGAGGGAAGTGGAAGGGCAGAAATCACACACATACCTCGATGTTCACGTCAAAGGCCCCCCCCCGACTCTCACTCTTAGCTCTCAAGTCTGTGTGTGTCCGGTCGGCCCATGTCCCGCTGCCTCTGACCTCTCCTGTCACCTCTTGAGGGAGGAGGATTTGAGTTTCTGGCTATATCTGTGGATGCGTGGTGAGCGGGAGTGTAGCTTGACGAAGAGCTCGGGGAATTTGTACTGGGGGAACATTGTCTCCAAGAAGCCCTCCAGGAAAACGTAGACTAGCCGACGGTTCATGGGTTGGTACTGAAACATGTCGAAGACGCGGAGTATGCCCTTTCTCGTGGTGTCTGCTCCGATGATGTGCTTCAGCTCGTCTGGTGTAGGGAGAGAAATATAGAGGTTAGGAGTGTGCATAGTCTCTCAAGGAGGCAGGGGGGTCATTTTTGCTGATACAGACATTGGAGCTCAACACTTAAAAAATGTAAGTATGACAAGCTTCCTGTGTGTCTTCTTCCTGTTCTGTAAGGCTGGGTATCCGTACTCAATAACTTAAGGTATTGACTGAATAACTTGGTAATACTACCAAGTAGTATCGAAACTTCTCCACTCCAACAATACCTGCATTCGATGCTCTTTGAGCTGTCTGTCATGACTTCCCCACCGTATAAGCAACCTTTCTGTTGCTGCCGTCACCAGAGCCTGAGAGTCTGACCAATTAGCACAAGCTAACACAGCAGCAGTGGCTCACATCCAACACAGAGCCATTCGACAGTCCCTATAAACTCAACCAACACTTAAAAAGCTTCTCGCTATTGTTAAACCCACTAAAAACATTAGGTAACGTTAGCCATGTCATGCTAACTCGGTGCTGTCAGTGTGTGTGCTGGTGGACTCTCACCAACTGTCACCTGGGCGGAGCTCACTTTCTCACAGCAGCAGTTACAATCCACAGTCTGTGGCGTTGTAAAGTTGAACACGGTGTATTAGCGCGCCGAGATGCTACCAAAATGTTGGGATGTATAGCTATGCTACACACCACTGCATTCACATTATGGGTATCAAATGAAGTCCTATACTGGTATCGATACCCAGCCCTACTGTTCTGTTGGCTCAAATACAGTCCTTTAGATTTACACCTGAACAGGATGAGACAGTCCCAAAAAGTGTGCGTGTTCTCACCTGGCATGATGCCCAGCAGACTAGTCTTGGCAGCTATTCGCGTCCTCATGCGGATGCTCTTGTCCCGACGGGGCGGTGTCTCAGCCAGGATACCGTTGGGCCAGTAGGAATCCCTGTACGGAGACAGAGCCACTGAGGGTTAATCATACTTCCTCTGATCAATTGGAGTTATCTGAAAGAAAAGTGGAGGGGTTACCTGAACTTCTTGACGTAGTCTGCGACCTGCTCAGGTGAGGTCAAGTAGTCCACATGATCCACAATTTTTCTACAGAGTTAAAGGAAAGATGATTCAGGCTGTGCTCCGTGTGACGCTATTTACTGCTCTTTGTGTTGTGTGCACTGATAGGTGTACTCGTGAGTAGTAGGCACGCAGAAGCATAGTTCAAATGAGCGAGTTGCGCCCACAAACTTTCAGCCGTGCACTGTTTACAACACATGCTGAGTGCAACAAGCAGATTGGCGTGAGTAAATCACACTACGGTAAGCACAAATGAAATGCCACAGCTGGAAAAGCCGCCTACAGGTTCCTGGTCAACTGAGAGAGGTGTGTAAGTCGCAGACAGTGTGTTACCATTGCTCTACTGCTGTAGGGTCTGTGAATGGAAACACATCCAACATGCTAATCTACATTTGACAGCATAACCCAGATGTGCCGATCACCAGGATGATAAATGTTTGGGTCCTTTGAGTGTTTTAATATAGCCAAGGTGTCACAAACTGAAACATGCAGTTTTACTTTTATGATTCTAGGTTTCTTGGTATTTTCAGTTTCATGCCATAAGAGATGCTTTTCAGTTTTTCAGCCTGTTGTGACCTGTTGCCTTTTGGGAAAGTGTCTGTTCAGTGTAATACACAAGTGTTTGAAACCCGTTAAGTAATTTTTAGCTAGGTTACGTAAAATAAATTAAATATTTTACCTAGTCTGCTGTATATGTGCCTATATTTCCCACCACCTTTCCGACCATTCTTCAGTCTACCAGGTGCATATTGTGTCTCTGACCTGTTGATGGTGTCTCCATATGTGGCCCTGATGAGCTGCTGCAGCAGGTTCTTAATGTTTCTGCGCAGCCACTGGTTTTTCTCCTTCAGGTCAAACACTTCGTCCATCAGTAGCAGCATTACCCTCAGAGGGATGTTATCATCCACCTGGGCAAACAAATTAACAAATGAATGAACTTCAAACCATTTAAATAATTAAAATCATAACGAAAAAATGAGAAAATAAAATAAACACGCAGCTCCCAGCATGCCCGCTGACTCACATTGTCATCGAGCTGAGCGGAGACTCGACAGTGTTCAGGGTCGATGTCAGTCTTAGGGAGGAGTGGAGGCACCTGGAAAAAAGAGAAGACACTGGATCATCAGAAGTTGACTGAAGAAACTTTTCAGATGTACAGAAAAGAGGACATTTGTTTTTTTTTTTACAAGGGCTGGGTGATATGACTTATGATCTCAATATGACCATGTGGTGGTCGGCTATAATGCACATTAAATGATATTTGAGTATATCGGATACATTAAATACATCAACCACCCCTAATATTTACGGCTGTATAGAGGCCGCAGGACCAGGGCGTGTGAGCACTGGTGCCCTACATGGAGTCCAATCATTTTAACCACAGCCCACTGATTAGGTTCAAATCTAACAAACCATATCAAACAGACAAAGATGCATTTAGTCTGAATAAAAGAATAAAATAAAAATTAACCCAAAACACAACTAGTTAACTGCTTTTCTTTCCTTCATTAGAGTGCAAACTTTGTGCTCTAACTGATGGTGATACCTTGAGTATGGACTGTTTGATGTCCTGACCCAGTCTCTCTGACATGCGGCCCATGTTATCAGAGACCTTGGTCATGCCCTCAGCCAGACTGTCTGGCAGGGCCTTCACAGCGTTGGACACGTTTCTCATGGAGCTCCTCAGAGGATTTACAAATGTGTCTATCTGATGGGGTAAGAAAACAAAAAGGAGAACATGAATTTAAAAAGAAAGAAACAGTCAAATGAGTAATTTGTTCAGTTCAGCCACTCGTATCTCAGGGACGAAATGAATACGATGAGTATGTATTCACATGTGCAACTAAAATCATATCAATCAATTACATCATAAATTTGCTGTTATTCGGCAGTAAATAAATAACACATGAACACTTATTCTTTGTTGGAAATAATGTATTGACCTTGCGTGCAAACTCTCCCTTGCCCTTGCTATAGGCCTTGTTCTCGAGGAAGTCGTAGACATAAGGAATCAGAGTTGGACAGGCCTTCACCATCTCTGGGTTCAGCAGCAACTGGAATGAATACACGCGCACGCACACACACGCGCGCACACACACACACACACACACACACACACACACACACACACACACACACACACACACACACACACACACACACACACACACATATGTTATTGTTATACACTACAATTTCATTAAACAAAACAAACTTCCATGATTTTTCCCAAACTTTCAATGATTTTTACTGATTCCATAACGTCTCCAAAGACAGAACTTTCCCAGGTTTTCCATGCCCGTGGGAACCCCGTCTATATTTTGTAAATCAACACTGGCATAAAAAACAGTTACCTGTAGGTAAGCATTGAGGTCTTTTTTTCTCTTCTCCAAGAAGTCTCTGTCCATGTTGTTGAAGGTCTTCTTCCCTGGCAGCTTGAGGATCGACGTCAGGTTCTCAAACTATGACAGAACATAAGCAACACTAAGACGCCGATCAACAAGCTCATGACAAGTTGCTATACATTTTAACGCTAATCTTACAGGGCGACTCCATTATTCTGTGTTTTGATTTTGAGGTTTTATATTACTCTGTAGCTTCCCTGTAGTCTTCCATATGTATTCAAATTCCAATTTTTTTTAAGTATCAAAATGCTATTATCCCAAGCCCCTTTAAAAATGTTTTCCCACGTCATCTGTTGCAGATTTGGGCATGATGAAACTGCTACAAGAAGAGAGCAATATTACGGCTTCAGTTGCTTGTCAGAAAGCACTGTCTGACAGCAAATAATGCACTGAATGGATAAGTTCCTCAAACAACCCCACTTCAACATTTAACACTAATATCATATCTCTCTCACACACACACACACACACACACACACACACACACACACACACACACACACACACACACACACACACACACACACACACACACACACCTGTTCAGTGATCCTCATATGGAAGTCGTGGAAGTCTGAGTAGCGGCGATACGTCTTCCAGCAGTCCTCACTGCCGTCATGGTTGCGTCTAAACACGGTGATGGCGTACAGCGCGTAGGTCTTACCATGGTCGTTGCAAACCCCTGCAGCACCCCAGAAGCCGGGGAGACAAGTGTCAGCTACCCCCGCCCGGCAATACATCCATAAAGGGGAATGGAGGATGGAGGGGGGTGGATGAAAGCAGAAAAGAAAGACGGGAAAGGAAAGAAAAGTATGTGCAGGTTCAAAGTGTGTCGGGGAAGGAAGAGCAAGCAAAAGAAAGAATGCAGAGCAGAGGGTGTGGAAATGAGATAAAAGGGACAGAATGACAGGAAAGGTAAGGGAGGGAAAAAAAGGAAAAAGGAAGAACATAAAAACAGTGAAGGTGATAAAATGAAAGAAATAAAGAATACTGGAGCAGTATGAAGTGACAAAGCAGACACGATGAACGGAGCCAGGAGGTGAAAAGTTGAAAGAACACACATGCAGGGGACACACACAGGGGCTAACAGATACCTGATATACACAGCAATTTCACAGACTCTCAACATAAACTGTTACAACAGCCAAGGCCCACAAGTGAAAGTTAAATGATAATGTTTTTAAACCTGACATGCACACACAAGTTGCCAGAATCTAAATTAAAAACCTTAATGAATTATCCATGAACCCTGCATCAAAAAGTTGTTAATATCAAGCAACAAAGTGCCAACGTGATTTAACTAGAACACACAGCCTTAAGCTTTTGAGGCCCTGACACACCAAGCCAACAGTCTGCCGTCGGTCAATGTTAGGCCATCGGTGAGTATCCGTGGCCAGTGTGTCCTACACTGGTGGCCCTTGTCGGTGCTAGTGTGCTTTTTTTCGCTGATTCAGAATGAAGAATCGGTGTCGGCAACAGAGGAGCCACTGGTGAATAAAATCTCTCACATTGGAAGTTCAGCAGCACACAAGGAGAGAAACGGAAGTAAGGAAAGTAAACAAAGAGCTATAGTCAAGAGGGAGTGAGAGCGGAACAAACTTGGTACACAAGCTGAGATTGTTTTTCTTTAGCAATTGAGCAGAAACGTTTCATGATGGTTTGTGTTATTGTGTCACTGGCGCACTGATAATAAGCTTCTTTCAACACTACATTGTGTTCTTAATGCGGCAATTTGCTAACTAGCGCCAAGACAGTCTTCTGATTTCACATTTTGAAAGACGATTACAAATGACCGCTGTCTGCTGGTGTGGGGAGTTCTTTCCTCTAATGCAAGCACAGAACGTATGTGCTGGTTGGCCGTCAGCTGAAGTCTGGTCGAGACACAGGTGGTGTGAGGTAACGCAGCAGGGAGCTTTTGCCATCGCTAGTTCTCTGAAGTTGGTTTGGTGTGTCTGGGCCTTTAGACTTTGTGGCAATAACTCTGACCAGTGGAGGGTCTTTAAGATTGTATGTGTGTGTGTGTGTGTGTGTGTGTGTGTGTGTACCTGTGTCGGAGATGAAGGCATGTAGGTGCATAGAGTCATCATGGCAGGAGTTGGACAGGTCGTCCAAAGACTGAAACCACAAGAAACAAGTTACCATTTAACTACACAGTTTGCTACCATTAACACAAACTCCGATCAACAGCTCGTAGCTAGTGGACATTCACCCCACTAGCCGTCAGCCCTCTGTGGCCATGCAGGCTGGCTTTTTTTGAGTAACAAACTCAGCATTGATGAAGACTGACAAAAACATTGCTGGACGTGTCGTCACATCAGCATTTTTCTCAGCCCTGCAACAGGAAGTAAAGAAGACTTACCAGATTTATGCTTCCTGTGGGAGAGCCATTGAAAGATTCTCCATCGCCGTCATCAGACCCCCGGTAGCTCGGCTCTTTCAACATGTCCAGCTCTGCTAGCATGCGGACATAGAGAGGACTCTGCTTAAAGGAGGGGTAGTAGCGCTCATCGCGTAGCATCATGTCATACACCTGGGGACAAATATGTGCGAAACAATTAGTTAACGGGTGGAAAACAGAGGCACGACAGCACATTAAAAAAGATTAGAAAGTTTGTTTTTTGCAAACACAGACACAGAAAGCTATTGGAATAAGTAAAAATACAATCTTGGAATGACTCTGTGAAACTGTGAAAAGAAAAGATTTAGTACATTTCTCTGGATTTCATCGAATATCTCTGGCGTGGGGTCGTCTTTCTGTAGTCTCTCCCCTAGAGCTGTTATGGACGCCTCGTCGACCTGCACCCTGGGAGATGCCTGTTGGTGGAGGAAAACAAAAGGAAGACAGATGTTGGAAGGTACTTTGTCAAGATATACCACCATACAGGCTACAGAAAGCAGTGCTGTAAAGCAAGAGAATTTGTTCATAATCTACTGAGAAATTACAGGATATGAGTACCTTCAGAAACCAAAACTTTTTTTTTTACTGTTGGCCCTAAAAGACCCACAGGATCACTGGTGATACTGGCCGACATTACTGTCTTTAAGAGGCTGTGGTGCCCTCATTTTTGGAGTTGGCACAATGTGGTATCATGTGAAACTAGACAACCTAAGGCATCCACTGGTGGCAACAATGTCACGCTAGCTGAACCGTAAAGGGTAGCCACAAGTCCCCCCCTTTACACACATGCATTTTCTCGTGCACAGTACAAATGTGAGAATTTTGCCTCTACTAAAAATGGTGTATTTTAATATTTCTGCATACTGGGCTTCTTAAACATAATTAGAATTGCATGAATTGGTTATGACTAAAGAGCTTAGATTCTTCTGGATTCAGTGAGCCTAATTGCATTCATGTGTGATAATGTTTATTCTCATAGTAGCCATTTCATTGTAATGAGACCATTTTTGAAACTTGACCTCAATGTATAAAATGGCCTATTGTGAGCTTTAGGATATTCACAGACTCATGAGACTTTGCAACCACAAAATAGAGACCTTGGGCATTCAGACTATGTATGGCTTTTGTTGGCATACTGACAATAAATGGGTTTCTCAGCAGTATCCAGGACAAAAGCGCTCACCATCTAATTGCTGTAATATGCAATTCTTCCAGAAATCTCCAAGTGACACAAGCTTTTGATACGAAAGCACAGCATTAATTTTTCTGTGGTGCTCTCAAAGGTCGCGTTGTCTTTATATGTTGGGTTTTTTGGGGGGGAATCTCTCACCATTTGTATTTATTCTCAACCAATAGTATCAACCTCAAAATTCCTTTATAATATTCTCAGCCTTTATAAAGACAACACAATGATCATTACAGATTTATAACTACACTAAACTTGACACACAGTGCTTAATCTTCAGGTTCCCAGCTTTCAGATGATGTCTCCCACTTCTATGCGGCGCATGTTGTTGACCTGCTTACTCCCCCTAAATATCCCATCACCCCCCAAAAGAGACAACAAAGGGTCTGTGGTCGGTCTCTAAATGTTCATGTCCTTTCTGTTGGCTGAAATTATTTTTGACTTGAAACATGTGGTCTCAACATGCCGCTCACCTTGTCTGAGAGGTATTGTTCATAGACACCCAGTGCAGCGGCCTTCAGCAGCCCCTTGGTGGCGCTGGGCTGCTTCTTGCCGTCTCTCTGCCAGCCCTGCATGGCCTCCAGCTGCTGCTGTGCCGTCACCCTGTAGCCCTCCACAGTGAGCCAGAAGAACAGCTCTGCCTGGGCTCCTGCTGCCTGCATGAAGTCTGGATCATCAGACACACAAGAGTTGTGTCAAAGTGGTTGTCTGTCAACTGTAGCACTTTGTTTACACATACATAGTAAGCGAGCCAGTGACTTTAACATTTAGCACTCTGGCTGCTTGTGGTTTCGAGTTACCTTGTAACTAAAGATTCACTGTCACACTCTTTGTTAACTCATCTGGTTAATATGAAAATAAGACATGAAGGTTATGATACTGAGGCTTTCCTTCTTCCACTTTTTTTTTTTAAAAACTTTGGTAAGTTACAATTAAGTTAATTAGGTTTTGGTGATCTAAACATATTTTACAAAACATTTCAAATGACAGAACCAACCAAGTAGTTTAGGCTGTAGACTCTTGTAGCTGACACAATTTGGCTCGACTCCTAGTTTGTGCACACACACAAAAAACACGCTCTATCGTAATCTGATCTGTAAAGTGAAGTGACCTTTAAAGTCTCTGGTGACGTCGTGTGGGACTGAAAAGGAGTGCGCCTAATGACGAGACAGGTTGGGGTTATGAATTCTAGAGAAATGGAATAAGTTGTGGATTATAAAGATGATTAACAGAAATGTTCAGGATTAAGGCCTCGGGATGACGACAGTGACGTTTGGCATCCGTGGTTTGTGTGATGATGCGTGTTGAGAATTACCCATGAAGAACTGCAGGGCTATGTTGTGGATGAGGATGTGATCCAATGGGATAACACACAGCTTGCCAAAGTTGGCTGCCAGCTTCAAGGCATCCACCTCCTACACAACACAGGGAAGAGATAAAGTCTGATAAACAAAGCAGAGATGATAAAACTGTATTCTTAGTCTGGCTGACTCAAAAAGATACAACTTAACCAACAAACTGACTTTAAGCAACAGCAGCCGGTACTTAAAGACAATGTTTCATCATCGCAGTAACAATTAGTGATGTATGTTCGTACTGGATCTTCTGGTGTTAACACTACAATGTTGTGCTGCAGTCTCTCACCTTGCCAGAGTGCAGCCTCTGGATCCTGGTCTCACACACCTTCTTCACAAACAGAAGACTGTTAATCTGGTTCTTGATTACATTGATGTCTAAAGGACAGAGACATCAAGGGAGGAGATGAAAGCACTGCGTTTTTACATTTGGGCTTTGTGTCTTCCTACTCACATTGGGTGGTATCTATTTTCTCATATCTTCCTGACATTTCACCAGGGAATACAGTATATGACTGTTATTTGTGTAAAATAAATAAATGAAAAAAAGTGGAGCTGCTGGAGACAAAAGTGTATCTTTCATTTTAGCTGGGAAATATGTTTCAGAGGCGAGTTTGCTACGTTACACGAGCTCACATGTCGAGAATATTCTGACACCTTATTAAACAGAAAAATCATTCATTTCATTTAACAAAGACTAGCTTAACTGCTTCGCTTCGATTTCTATAACACTGGTATACAATAACGCCTTGATACTACCAAAGCTTAACTCGCAAGGTGAATTAGTTTCATGTGTGTGTCTGTATGTCAGTAAGAAAAGGTGAGTGCCCACCATCTCCGGCTGTGTCCAGGGAGCGGAGGTACTGAAGCTCCTCCAGCACCTTGTCCTTAACGGCTTCAAGCTCTGCAGGCTTGTCTGTCAGTTTCAGGATGTTCATAAAGGCTTCATAGTTGCAGCTGGAGTCCCGTATCTGTACAAAATCACATCCATTTACATATCCACACCATATGTACCAGGCCCCTAAGCTGTTCCTGTTGCATTTCATTTGCTTTCTTGATTGTTTCTTGAATAGTTTTGATATCGTTCCACAAAAAGCTAAAACAATAGCTAATATGTAGGAAGTGCGGATGTCAGTGTCAGCTCTCACCATCCAGATGACAAACTGGTTGATGTAGTCTGGGTCACTAAGCTGGTTGATCAGAGGAAGTAGCACACCACGCGCCAACACTTCCTAAAAAAAAACAAAAAACAACACAACAATTTACACTACAAAGATGCTTCACATGGTCTGGTGCGGCAGTTCAGTCTATCTGGGAGCCTCCTGTTGGAAAATAATACTCATGGCTGGACAGCAGCCAAAGTGGCAGCATTAAGCCGGCGGCTCAACTGTGATAAATTAACAACACAGGTTGTATGACATATTGTGTGACTGAATATGAGATTTCGCGCCTCATATTTGCATCTCGGACCAATAAGGTCACATGTGTTGTGATCGTTTGACAGACTGTAAGTGAGAGTGAGACTTCGTGTTTGTGTGTGTGTGCACTCACCCTTAGGAAGTATCTCATGTTCTTGTTGTGGAAATCTCCAGGAGGTAGTAACAGATACAGAAGCAACTCACACAAGTCCCGAAGAAAACCTGACACACACACACACACACACAAACAGCATGTGTTTAGTTTTTATTAGTTACAGCATTCCAACAGCGACACATTTGTGTGATACGTTCTTCATGACAGTGTGAACTGTGAGGCGAGACGCATTACAGAAGCGTGTTTACCTTCTTCATCTTTGTGTGAAGTGCACACTACGTCTCGACAAATCTTCCTCTCCATCTCCACCTCAGCCTCAAAGAAGGAGTCCACCAGCTCCTCTGTTATGTCCCCTGTTCAGACAACGCACTTCGTCATTGTCATCATCACCGCTAATGTCTAAAGCCTCATTATCTGGCTTCATCAAAAACTTTAAAATCAAATCTTATTGTGCAGTCCATCAAAAGATCACCAAACTCATTACACTACATCATCATCATCGGTGTCAAAGACAAGATAAATCAACTCAGGAGACACATCAAACATACTGATGCATACTGTGAGTGTGTCTGTGAATGTCTATACTTACTTTGCTTGTCCTCTCTGTCGAGGAGGCGATCCTGGGCTTTTCTAAAGACACGTAAATGGGTGGCAAAGTCGTCCACCAGGCGAGTGGTGAAGTAAGGCTGCCAGTCCACCTCTTTGGACCTTGGCACATAAAGACACAGGAATAAGTCAGAAAATTAAAAATATAAGAAACACAGAACATTTGCTTTGTATAAAACAGGGGTGCCAATTTTTTTTTCATTCATGTGCCACAAAGAGTCCAGGCAATTGATCTCAACTGGACTGGACCAGTGAAACCAAGGCAGAATAACCTATAGTATAAGTTTATCC
Organism: Epinephelus awoara; assembly: GCA_035609425.1. Classification (NCBI taxonomy): domain Eukaryota; kingdom Metazoa; phylum Chordata; class Actinopteri; order Perciformes; family Serranidae; genus Epinephelus; species Epinephelus awoara. Next base: position 11,908,860 of record CM069310.1, on the reverse strand, counting down.
ACTGGTTACAAACCATTTACAAATCTATGGTTTTGGCAATGTTATCGCTATAGTGTTCGACTATTACTGTTTAAAGGAAAAGTCTGATATGGATTACTTTGTACTGAAGCTGCTGATTGACAATATTTTGCACAACCTTCAATATCTTTAAATACGACCACAAAAAGTATTCCTTAGTTTTTCAAAGAAGTGTATTGTGGTCAGGGTGGAAAAGCCACCGAGGCAGCGTTTTACATGAAGTTGCTCATGAAACCTGACACCTCTTGACCTTGACAAATGCAACAATATTAGGTGTGCAAAGTCATCCAGGGGACCGGATTGGGCCATTTGGCAGGCTGGTTCTGGCCAGTGGGCTGTGTGTCCGACAGTCCTGGTTTACAACATTCAATATTAGGACAGAAAACGTGTGTGTGTGTGTGTGTTTTCTACCGTGTAGAAAACTGGACGAGGGCATTCTGCAGCGTCTGCCTGATCTCCAGTAAGAAGGACTCATCCTCGCTCAGAGTGTAGTACCAGTACTGGATATAATCTCTCAGTGCAAACTGGATTACCTACAGAGACAACAAAATATTTTTTTAGTAAAGACAATGTGCGAACAGAGGGATTGATAATTAAATGCAAAAGAGTTGAGTCCTAGATGATTAAGTAAATCTTTATAAAACACAATTAAATCTGTTGATAGTCAGTGTCTAGTAGAACTGATTACTGGGCTATTAGGTCCCGGGAAACCTGGGTAAATTAATCATTTAGTTGTACTCTGATGCATACAGTAGGGATAGAGCTGTGTAGTATGATTAAATCAAGCAAACATGAAACAGTCTAGCTGTAAGCATAGGCTGCTATTGTGCAAAAGAGAAAAGAGGAAGAGAATGTGCCAGAAACATCAAGACCATAAATGTCTTTTCAGAGAGCATGACACAGGTTTACATGATGTCACGTTAAGCTGTGCAAGATCTCAAGGTTCACGTGCTGCTGAAGTGATTAGTGTGCATTTGCAGGGAGAAAGGGAGAACAGAAGCTCCACAGTGGAGCAGTCAGTGTCATCTGACCGTCACAAACTGCTGTGTCTGCACTTAACTCTGCCGGCCACGCCGCTTTACTGAGAACATGCTAAAACATGCTACTACTGGAAGTGTTGTAACCACAGGATAGGGTGGAAACCCAAACTGTGACCACCAGACAAAAGCCACTGAGCTCATCTTCCCTGGCTGTCTGCAACACTGACAGACAGCCTGACATTCATTTAAAGGATCTATTTGTGAATGTGTCAAGCTGAAAAAGATTCTGAGTCAATTATCGGCAGACTGACGGGCAGAGAGTGAAAAAACACTACAATCCAGCCCTGCAACGGCCTTTTACTGAAGCCACATGATGAGAAGAGTTTCGGTGCAGTGTAACAGTACAGAAACTTTCAGTTCCACTTTCTGTTAGGAGTGTTTGTCAGTTTCTTTTCTGGACAGTATGTCTGATAAGGTTTAGATGGGCAAATACGTACAGCATACGTACAGCATTGAATGCTTTCATGATTTAAGTAAAAGACATCCTGCTGAAAACAAATCCAATGACACAAAAGACAAGGAAGCAACTTCCTGTGAGCAGAAGACACTGAGGCTTTAGGGCTTTAGGTATGCAGCGTCTGGGAGTGATGACTACTCTCTGGCTCGAGGCCGTGAAGATTCTGACCTGGGCCAGCTGATGGATCAGACGGGGACTAAAGTGGGCTGGTGTCCAAAATGTCTGGAGTGTTAGTACTTGTCACCAGGTCAAAATCCTCCTGTTATCTTCTGTTGGCTTCTCTCCTTAGCTTTTGTCCCATTATCATAAGTGCTGATGCTTTTAATGAGCAATCACGCAGCCATGCTTCCTCATGAGTGGACAGAGGAAGTCAAATAATGCATTCACTAATTTACGAACGTCTCTTTCGCCATCTAAGTTTGTGGGAAAATGGTCTTCAAAGCCCGGGGCACTTCCTGTGAACCTGGCTGAGAGGAGTAATGAATAAGCAGTCAATGACGGTATAAACTGTCAATGAAACAGGTTTTTCAATTGTGAATCACTGCAACCAGGTTCTTGAGCACACAGTCAAACATGTGCACACAAAAAAAAGGCTGATTGGCCCAGTAGTATCCGAGATTAGCTGCGGACGGACGGATCACACGCTCACACACAACCAAAAGCATGATCCCCTACAGACTTACGCCCGGCACAGACAAAAATATTCCAGTCAGGAGGATTTAGAAGGCAACAGCGAGGTACACGAGGATGAAACAGGCCTACCTGACTGTAAAGACAGTGACTGACACTAAAAATACATTATAGATGAGGGAGACACCCGGTTTTAGCATCAGACGAAAGAGAGAGACCACCATGCGCCACGCAGCGTCGGCGTGAGGTGAGGAAGAGCCACTGCTACCTCGCTGGTTTGGAACAGTCACACTGAATTATGTATATCCATACAGCTATTGTGCACAGATTGAAAAGCTATTGCATTTACATTTGTGTTCAATGCGGTCACCGTGTGGGCCTGGTCAGCTCCAGAGGGGTTTGGAGTTGGTTAGTTTTGAGTTCATTTACACCTGGGACTTTAATGTGGTCGAACACTTACAGACACCCAGATTTCATTTAATGCGGGATCTACAAAGGGTTCATGATTTCTGACATTTGCACCTGTAATATCTTCATAAAGAAGGGATTTATTGCAGAATTGCATTAGTTTTAGCTAGGTGTGCCTAATAATCTGAAGCATTATTTACAAAGAACAATGATCATGATTTAATTTTGATCATTCTGATTGTCAAAGGTGCAAACATGTTGCTGGTGAAGCTTTGACATGTGTGCCAAAAGCACAGGAGGTCAAATACACAACACAAAGACACACACACACACACACACACACACACACACACACACACACACACCTGTTGTAGTGGTTCATCTATGAAACTGGAGCCCGTCAGTCTCCTGTCAATCTTCGGAGGCTTGATCTCCAGCTTCATCTCATCTAACGTCTGATGGAGACAAACAATGCACAGAAATGAAATCGATAAAAGCTTTAATGATCTGCAGTGTAACTGGCGAGCAGACTTAGTCAACAAAAGAACCTGATTCACAACTAATTAATTTGTTTGTGAAGGCGAGGTCAAAATGTGTGTGTGCTCAGGCGTGCTTTTACCTTTAGTATACCAATTTGCGTGGGTGGCAGGTAAGAGTGCTCGCACTTTTCTAGGTGTTTCTCTGAGTTGATCTTTCCATAAAGCAGAGTGACCGCAAAGCCCCTGGAAAACAGAAGTGAGAATAAGAGAGCAGCTAAAAACTGATACGTCAGGTGTTGCAGTTAAAGTGAGAGAGAACGCTTATGTGAAGACATGATGGGTGTTTCACGGGTCTTCCTGCTCACCCTCCAATGAAGCAGAAGATATAAAAGGCCAGGTAGAATATGGCAAAGGGTCCAAAGGTGACAAGGAACAGCACGACTCCAAGACCCCCCCATCCCCAGATGGACAGACTGGCCTGAAACACACAAAAACAGAACACAGACTAAATACTTGATTCAATTCAGCGTATACTTTAACCTGCTTAGAAATCATTAGAGTGAGTCAGAAGAAAGACTCTCTCAGTACTACCTGATCAAGTCATTTAAATCTTCTATCACTGACGTACTTATGACAGACGAAGACGACGATATATCTAATTTATTCATGTTCCTGTGATTAACGTTTTTACAATAGCACTATTTGTGTCTGGTGTTTCTTTACTGTACAGCGTCAACAGTACTGTATTTCCTATTTTGATTTTAAGTCTTCTGCTATAAAATCCCCCACATAAATCAGTCATCAATTCCCAACATGAAACTGAACTTGACTGCTGCTCAATTCATTGTTCAAATTAGCAGCACTCTGACACACACTTAATCAGATGATTAGACAATTGTGCTGTGCAATGACGTCAACCAACTCCACACTTTAGATGTCGGGAGAGGAAAAGATTATTTAAAAAGACACACACTGAGGGATGTTGTATTGTTAAAGATTATCAGAGATAGACTGTGTATGTTGTGTGTGTGTCTGTGCATACTTGTGTGTCACATCCTATGGTTTTCCTGTTATTGTCAGTGCAGGAAACCAAGCTCTCGTTTCCAGCTAGCAGCTCTGTGTCCCAGTTCTCATCCACAAGTTACTCTAGAAGTTACTCATACTATGTCAATCGGGGTTCCTACAGCTTCAGACAATTTAAAGCCACTCTGGAATTTTTATAATATTCAAAACTGAAGAAAAGTAAAACATAAAACAACATCAATTACTTGGCGTTCGGGCAAATTTTGCCAAATATTATATGCTTTTGTGTTGTGGCAAAGGCACAATCGGAACAAAAGTGGGAAATACCTGGCATTTGTTGGCAGGTTTTCTTGTCGATTATGTGTTTCTCACTCTGCATGGGGGATTCCACCACCTTGGTTCCCATTGTGCAGAGTTTTAAAAATGTTTTGCATGAATAAACCAATCCCTGTATGCGTTGCCTTGCACCAGTTTCAGCCATGCCACAAAGTCTTGGTCAACAAGCCAATTTCCATTGACTCCTCTTCTCTGAGCCTTGCGGCCAGAAGCAAGCGTTTGTCTTGTTGGTTCCACTATTCTAATCAGCATTACGTTAATGTGAAAGGCACATGGTAAATTACTTTTAAAATAATAATCTACTTCCTGTGTCCTGGCATTTTTAAGATTTTGAAATTTTGATTTAAAACATATTCAAACAAATGAATGACCTTGTTTTGAATGAATGAATTCGGTGCCTTTAAACGATCCACAGGAACCCTGCTAATGCTACAGATGTAATCACTGCAATTATAAAAACAGCAGAAACTTTACTTCCAGATATTAATATCTGTATCGGCCTGAAAAATCCAGTCTCAGTAGGCTCCACAGTGTGTAAGTGTGTATGCATGGTGGGGGTTGTTACGTGAAGGATGAGCCTGCCGTAGAGCTCCACAAACTTAACCGCCCCAGCAAGTGCACGCTGGACTAAACCAGGCCATGCAAACCTTAGCAAAGTACTACAATATACAGTCATGCAGTAATGTGAAAACTGCAGTTATCTACACAACAGTGACTGAATGTGCAAAATGCTCGCAGAGTCACACACCGTATAAAGCTCACACTCTGACCGGGGAGCCATCAGACAGACACACACCATGATGATCAGCAGTGATGATCTTCGGCTGCCCTACATTCATACTAGAGTTCCTTAGATAAGCAGCTCCACCGATGGAGCCAGATAAGGGCAGACAGAGCTTCCTCAGGACACTGAGACATTGTTCGCTCTGCTACCGCCAGCTACGGACAATCGGATGACACACATGCTGCCAACTGGGCCAGCCAGCTTACGATGTATAGCATGACCACGACAGAATCGATGCCCAGCAAAGTACAGCTGAGGAATAAGATCAGAACAGAAATTTGTGTGCAACTTCATGCAAATTCAGGAGAAAGAACCACTGAACAGGTTGTTGCATGAACCTACCACAGGGGACAGTTTTTAAGAATTTAAACTGCTCATAGTAAGACAGTGGGTGGAGTAAGTATGGTATAGCATGACATGGACATCCTGGCTGTATGAAAAATCTGCATATGAGGGTGCATCACGTTAGAAAAATCAACAGACCTAAAGTATGGTGTGCAGGAGGCTATTTAACCTCTAAATACTACATTACTATCATCTCACATAGTTTGAGTCCTTTAAAAGTGTTCTGCAATAAAAAATATTACAAACACAAGTCAGTCCTTAAAGATGTACCTTCTTGCTCAATCTATTAAAGTCCTGCAGGATCTGGATTTACAATTCCTGTCATTAGCTGTTGTTCTAGCTTTGTTGACAGTGTGTTTATCGCTATTCAAACTGGCCACTATTGTTCGTGGTGAACCCTGAGCACTGAACAAAGGATCTCAACCGGATCAGGCTTCATAAAGCTGATACCAGCCAATTAAAAAAATGAGTTGATTGGCTCCAGTTCAGCTCTCGACATCCCGGGTCACCACACCAGCTGATTACACAGCACACTGAGAAAATTAAAACATAATGCTAATGGCTGTCAGTGAGGACCCACTGACCCCGACTTTACTTACTCACTGTAAACAACTAGCCTAATAGACAGGCTGAGCCCTGGCAGAGTGTTGGCTGAGACAAGACAACAGAACTGATTTTAAACATATGGGTCATTATATTTATAGAGCACACCTTTAAATATATGATGCACAGCAGACAGTCACTTCATTTATGAACCTGGTTATGGGAGAAATCAGGGCAGGGCAGGAAATATTAGAACATATGTGCTGAAATTAGTACGCCAAAACCCTCATTTACATTTAAGTGGTCAGTAATCAGTTCTCTTCCCCACCACCTACAATATTTTGAAGCCAGGGTGACATATTTTAATTGCGTAAGTTGTGTATGACTTTGCAGACTGAATAGGTTTTCATCTATGTTGAATCATCTGGATTGAAAGCGTAAGAAAGTAGACTTATTTTTTTTAATTTCAGTCTTATAAATGAGAGACTGAGTATTGCAAATAAAAAATAAACTCCTGGTTGCCTACTAGAATAATGAAATCAATTGCTTTTTTTCAGTTGATTAGGTACATTTTGATGACTGAAGTGAGGAGATGGACAGACTGAAAACCTGTTTAAAATGCAGTATAGGCGACACTACATGGACAGAGTCAAGTCTCCCAGCAGAAACGTAGCTGTATTAACCAAATTTCTCTAAATCTCTAAAGTTTAAGAAATCTAGTTCCTGCAAAAAGCTGACTATAACCAAGTGCAGTGAGTGCATGTGAACACAATGGTGTCCTTCCTGCAGAATGTGTCCAAACTGGCTAGACAACCCCCTCTTTCTCAAGTCAAAACTGGCTGGGACAAAGTCACTAATAGCAGGGTTGGGACTCTGGGAAGAGAATAGGGCTGGCCAAAGAAGATCTACCATTGGTAGAAATACAAAGGAATGCTATTCACAGTACCCTACCACAAACTTTGACTATCTTATCTTATATAAACCTTTAGCCGCCACAATGTTGTCGCCATTTACATGGAAAACCAAACTAAACTTTAGGCGCTGACTCTCACACAAACCTCAATGAGCAGCTTGACCTGTAGTAACACATCTACTCTGTTTACCTTTCACCCACACAGTAGTCACAGGGAAAGCGGTTGCACCACTGTTGGTTCAGTAGCTTCCAGCAGCCCGCTGCAGTCATCACTGACACATTATAACCACCATCCTAGGCCTTAGCTACATGCTAACAGGTGACTGTATCATACACACACACACACACACACACAAGCATGATAACAGTGTGATAATACAGTCTCATAACTGTGGATTAACCTGAAGCAGCGTCTACTCACTGAACCTCTCTAGTGAACAGCACTGACCTCGGTGAGCAGGATCCAAGAGCACACTGCAAGAGACAGTCAGAGCTCGCTAAATTATTTTTCAAAATCATTTAAATTAGTTCAAGACTGATGCAATAGATGTGGGCTGGGTTTGTGTTTGCCAGAACAAACTGTAAGCAGTGTTTTCTTCAAGTGTTTGAGCGAATATAAGGGTTCAGATCATTTTTGTGGAGGCAAATTCCTATATCAGTTAAATAAAAAACAACAGCTTTTGTTTGAACAGTATCGTCAGAAAAGGGCATTGTTTCTTACTTGGTGATTTGTCTTTTTATTACTTTAAAAGAAATACTGCCCGAGTCCATCCTACCAAATGCAATCATTCACTGGGAAAATATTTGAATGTAGTTCAAATGAGTAACGCAAGTCCGGTCTGACGTCAATGGTGCCAGTGAGCAGCAGTGAATGTGGAGGCTATCGGTAGGGCTGTGTGATGGGGTGATGAGGCTGTGGAGGCTTGGCTCGGTAGGAGAGACGATAACCGACACTCTTGAGTCATTACAGCTTACACAGGGTTTTAAACACGAACCATCTGCTCCAGTGATTAACACCCGAGCCCATCGGGAACGCACACATCTAAACATCTAGGCAATTTCTTACGCAACCCACACTAACTGAACAGACACATATGAACATGAGCGTAAAGATACTTTGAATCTCTGAACAAGATGTCTGCACATGTGAAACATAAATGTGGTTTTAATTCATTCAACTGATCACCTAACACCAGGGATAAGAAGCTCTAGGATAAAAATTATTGCTTGGGTTAATAGCCAAGGATCATGTGGAGAAATATTCACTGCAACACAAAAATACATTCAGAAAATTATATTCTTTTGCTAATGTATTTCATCTGCCTGTTTCTGTCTTTGTCTTCTCTGTCAAAGACAAACTACAATGTCTAGTAGCAACTTCAACAGCAGATAATCTAAATGTTTAAAAAAAGCTGCCACACCACTACTGGACGTCCTTGACTCTAGGCACATTCAGACATGCACACACAGCCTCTTATCAGAGTCTTGGAGATTATCGTTTCCCAGATATCCTGGCACAACTTAAAAAACAAGTCCACGCGCTACCACACACATACTGCACTGTGCAGACACACACGTGTGGGAAGAGCTCGCAGTGCTCAAGGGTGCTCATTTTTGTGATCTATGCACAAGTCCACAGGCGCTTAGCTGCAGCCTCGACAAGTGTGGTGATTGGGTGAGAGGTTAACTCAGCCCATTAAAGCTCTCCTGTGGAAGATCCATGGTTAATGCCTCAGAGGGAGAGAAAGTGAGTGGGGTGGACTGATCATGCTGCCCTAATCCACCACCAAGACCACCATAATACAAAGAGCTACCATAGTAGCTTTGGGATTAAATCTCTATAATGAGAAGAGTGCATAAGTGAGACTGTTCCAGTGAGGAAAAGTTGTCATTAATTTAGTTGTTGTTGTCTTGTCATCCTGTTTCTTAAAAATGAGAAAATGCGAGGCTGTGAAACTGTTACTAATACAGCCACAAATTTAATCAAAATGTGACTGAAAGATTCACCCTCGGCTCGTTTGCTGTCTTATCCACAGGCCGGTTGGCTGAAACCTCATCATCATGTCTAACCTACTCTGTCATCTGAAGGAGGTCAGTCCTCTGCTGTCAAATCACTGACAGCCCACACTTACAAACACACTCAGTAGCACAGATATACTGGGAAAATATAGCTGCTGGCTAATTCAAAACCTGTGCTGTGCAATCCCCTGCTAACAAGCCTTGAGTTATCATTAACGGAACTAAATTAACATTAGGTGGAGAAACAAGTATGGCAGGAAAGCAGGCGAGGCCAACTGATTCACTCTGCAACAGGCAAACACTCTCATAATGAACTCAGCACTTCTAACCTGAAAAAAAAATAAATAACCTGAGATAACTGGAATAAAATGTTCTTCGTTTGTAATCACAGAAAAGCTTGTGTTAAACCAGCAGAGTACTTCAGGTCACACAGAAGTAGCGGTTAAAATGTAACAAGAGGGGTATGTGAGAGTATATGTACACAGGAGATAGCAGCCATTTACAGTAGGTGCACAGTAGGGATAAAAATGTCAGAGAGCCGTGCTCACACGCTGCACTGTAATGCATCCTGGATGATGTGATCACAGCTTGACAAGTGTAAGGTCATGTTTAGATGGTAAACCCAGGTTTGCGATTTCAGGTTCCATATTTCAAGTGATCATTTCAACCTTTCCTAATCCTACGTGCTTTTTGTGGCTAAACCTAGCCTGACTCTGACCAAAGCATTGTCACATATCTAAGGTTACCATTGAGCCATGACACAGCTGTGACTAAACAGGCATGTGACTGCACAAAGAAGCACTACACTTTCTGAGGTGGTAATAGGTACATGTGACCACATGTAGCATGCATGACAAGTTAAAGAGAAATCTGACAGAATGACTGGACATGTTAGAGGACCCATCATCATAACACCAAATTAGTGAATATCTTTTGAAGAAATGGTGCTCGTCATCTTTCCAGATTTCCATAATCTTGTACAACTGATGCTTTTCTGGCAGTTCAGGTGACCCAACACCTTACTAAAACATTTAACGTTGGTTTTTAGCTTTGAACTGTCTTCCAGCTGTAGCACATACATCCCAAAAAGATACGTTTGTGGCCTAGGTGAGGTATATAGCCATCTACTCCATACCTGTATGGCTGAGCACTACTTTGTTCCTCTAATTTTCAGTTCAGTTTGGTCAGGCCACCTCCCTTGAGCTGTAGTTTGACACTGCTATCTCCACTGTTTGCCTGGGGAGGGTGACATAAGCCACATGCTTGCTCTGATACATACTCCCAGTCCCCAGCTGCTTCTTTTCACTTTCTGACGAGAAGCTTCTCTGGGGAGAGCTATCTGGAGGTCTATGATATTCACCCAAGATCCCAGCCATCTAGTAGGAATCACAAGGCCAGCAGCATCCCACCAACTGGACCCCACAACAAGCAAGAGGCGCACCAACTGGGAACTGAATCCCAGCTTCTGCAGTAGTAGGCGTCAGTGCACCTGTGCATCCCCAAATTTGTTGTTTTGTTGAGGTTAGCTGCTGTGGTGGTTTAACGTCAAATGATACATAAAACAAATACATAATGAAACAGAATCCGATCATAACTGTTGGCACAGGTCTCTCAGCACGACCTAGACACACTGTTGATATATCTGGACACAAGACACAGGTCTGGACAGGGTTTAATTCTCAAAGGTGTCACCCTGTTTGGCAGGGCAACCTCTTCTATTTACTGAAGGAAGGAGGGAGAGGTGTGCTAGATGACAAGCAGGCCTGATGTATCAGTGTGCTGCTGGCCTCAATGTCTACCAAGCTTTGATTAAGACACCTTAATGAGATTTAGCCAGGGGTGAAAAGCACCGAGATAACTTTGTATGCCTGTGTGGATGAACACACAATGAACTCTCGTCCCTCGACAATAAACTAACTCAGTAGACAAAGGTGTATTCATCAAGCTATGTGGGTGAGCCATTCGCTCAAAGGAGTTAATCACAGTCAGACAGACAACAAGTCCATGCCAATGTCTTCAGCCAAACTCTATTAGACTGTTGAATGCGCGAAAGTGTGACATAACACAACAACAACATTTGTATTACAACTTAATGCACAAGCATGCATTTAAAGCAAACTATTACACGGACATGGAAGTGAAGTGGTTTGAGAGTATCTGAATGGGTAAAGCCAGTGGTTTGTAATTATCAGACAGGCAACAGCCTCCTACGTAGGATCTTGAATGATAATGATGACATTGGTCACAACTGAACGGGCCCCATTTGTATTGCATTTACTGTATTGTCCATTACTTGACTCTGTAGCTCACATCCACAATAAAGAGGACACTTCAAAGCTGGTGTGAAGCCAAAACTCTAGAACATTTACCTCAGGCCAAAGGTCAACAGGGAGCAACATTTTGCAAAGCGCTACTAAGCTATAGTTTAACACCTGACTGCACATGCATGTAACACAGGAATCAGTACTCCCTGGCAGACATGCAGAGTAGTGCAGTAGCAGCTAAAGCCTTATTACCGAGGATAAACCTGTACTTAAACTGCTGGAGAGGTGCCTAGGTCACCTGCCAATCAGGTGAGCAGGACAGTGCAGTCTGCTTGCTTGTCAACAGATGTTATGGTCAAAAAAATCAGGAAACCAGCATTGAGAAACTGCCTCACGTGATGCTGCAATGTCATCTCAAGTCACACTAAAAAATGGCTTGTCAGGCTGAGTGATCACAAAGCCAGAGCCTCATCACAATGGACTCAAGAATTTACCATTAATATTTTAAGGGAAGCCTGCGTTAGGCCAGTTGTTTGTGATGGACGAGTGAAGGGAGCTATTCTGACTGACAGTCTTGCAACTGAATGCCACTGGAAACATCTCCATGATCAGCTGTGTGTCAGACTTTCCCTGGAATAAAAGTAAGATGAGAAGGAAATGCTACAACACGTATCACCCTGGCATTAAACGTTAGCTGCCGTTACTCAGTGTGCATGCTACTAAGATAAACGCAAGCTACATATAGAGAAGACAGTTTGTAAGCAGTAGTCCACAACATTGCTGATAACAAGTAGGTAACTTTCTTTCTCTATCCGTTCACACAGCTAACGCCCAGCTCACCTGTGTTTGTTGTGATGCAGAAATTCGTTGTTGAGGGACGTTACTCATAATCTAAACGCATACTACCGACATTGCCTGTGTCTAGCTAATTCCAGCACGGCGTTGACAGTGAGGACATCCAAAGCTCATCGTATTATCTTAGCGTTAACGGTGTAATCCCGCGGCTGACTGCCACTTATAGCAGACAGCCTTTCTGAGAGCACAGCGGCTGTGTGCCCTCCTCTCCCTGTCAGGCTGAGTGTTTACCTGCGGGGCTAACGCTAAGGCGCTAGCTGCTACATGCTAACTAGCCGTGCCTATCACTGGAAAACAAACTACGCTAACGGCACGCGCGTGTGTTTCACCGGCGCTGACTCACCTCTGCAAACATCGTCCAAAAGGCTGTACGTCCGGTGGCTCTGGCTAACCCCACCACATTGTAACATGCGAAGAGGAGGTTATTTTGTCGGTTAAAAACGGTCGTAGTTCCAATCTCCGTACTCTCTTCGGAGCGTCGCCATGTTTGCAAGGTTTACGTCTCGGGTGCCCGCTGGTGGACGTCGCCATGCGATTGGCTGGGAAGTGATGACGCATAAACACACCCGTGACTGATTGACGGACACACATGCAGCGATAATCACGACTGACTGACCCAAATACAGGAATATTTTAACAGTTTATGATATATTTTACACACGTTTACCACTGTGGGGAAAATAACTGTGCAGTGAACATATAAAAGGCGTCAGGAAAATTATCCTGGAGGTATTTTGTTGGTTGGAAAAATACTTTACTCTTATGGAGGTTAAACTACTCTAAACTAAAGTACTCATGTGTTTAATAAATGTACTGTAACACCTTGTGGAAATTATCTACTTTTAATTAAATCGTTGACAGCTTATGTTTTATGGTCATTATTATTACTACTATAATGTTTCTAAATCCCCAGTAGACTTCAGATCTTAAATGCAATCTATAAGATCCATTTAACACAAAACAACATGATATTTTTTAAGTATTTATGATTATTTATAAAGGCAGCACTTGCTACATGCACGACAGGGGTGTCATAATGGTAACCCAGGGCCCCAATGGGAGGGAGGCCCTCAAAAAGCCTAGAATAAATAGTTTGGTTTTATTTGCAGTTTTATTTATAAGTAAATAATGCCATAAGTAAATTCAAAATGGCTTAAAAAAAACTTAAAAGGCTGAACTTTTTATGGAAAATAATGGAAGCTGTCAAATGGTTTAGTCTGCCTCTGCACTAGGATTTCCCTCTGAATCTGAATCAGAATCAGTAATACTTTATTGATCCAAAAAAAATAAAATAAAAATAATAATAATAATAATAATAATAATATATATATATATATATATATATATATATATACATACATATATACATATATACAGATACAGTGGCAAAAATAGATAATAAACAGAATATATAGAGTAAGGGTAAAAGACTATAAGATGAGATACAGAATGGAAATAAGAAAAATTAAGGACTACATAATGTGCCTTGTGGTACAAATGTGTACGAACACAGCAAGCTGAGTACTTGACTGCATATGCTGCTGAAGCACCAACTGCACTGTCACATCTTTCCTCGAAAAAGGGAAACAGGGGTTCCCAAAAAAGAAAAGAAAGAAAGAAAGGAAAGGTAAAGAAAGCAAACTGACTTAAAAATATAATCAAAGACGCTTGACAGAGACATGGATCAAGAGACAAAGCGATGAAGGGGGCCTAGAGAGACTGTTTATGCATGGGGCCCAGATTATGGTGCTACACCCCTGATGAAGGAAACATGCACAATGTATTTCTTGCTGTGTATTCTTTTTTTTTAGTAATTGTTCTTTTTTATTATGTTTGTGTTTTTGCGTTATTTCACCATGTTTTGACACCTATTGCTCATTTTTATCAGTGAAAAATTCAATGATTTACACCAACATAGGTCTGACCTCTAAATGTAACTTGTAGCCCAATTGGACATAATGATAAAAAAAGATACAAAGATTAGTCTCTCCAAAAAGCTTCCTGACAGCAGTCAAATAAAGTGCATTAATAGAAGACTGAACAAGAGAGACCAGAGTGCAGCCTGATCACATGGTTGACCAATGACTACCTGCAAACCTGGTAATAATGCATAATTTATTGCCCCGGTGGCACCTTCATTAACCTGACCTATACTTTACACTGCCTGGCAAAGATAGAGCAGGGAGGTGGGGATGGAAACAAAGAGACAAAGACAAATAGTCTCTGTGTGACCAGAAAAAAAGATTGTTAGCCACAAGAGCCATCTGTGTTGTTCTAGGCCATTATACCTGTCACCAGGTGGACATAGTGCCAGCCGAGTCACACAGCAAGCAGAGATGAAGCCATCTAAAGTCTCTGGCTCCTCCTCCTCCTCTGTCCAGGAGAGCAGAGCGTGCTCACCAGGCTGCCCATTCTTCTAACACCCAGGTGCACACAAAAGAGACCTCCCCTGCCCTCTCATGTTTCCCTCTGGCTCTCTACTTCTCCCTCTGTTAGTCTGTCACACGCTCACAGCCACGTTGCGACAGCAGACTTTATACCCACGCTTTATGACTTACAACCCTGTTACAAGCCAAACATGTGACAAGATAATGAATGTTTTTGCTTCCATTTCTGTGGAGTCAAGTGATTCCTCATACTCAGGAAATAAGATAACAGTGGCTTGTTGATCGACCTGTTTTGCAGGTGCTCATTGTTGCACCATGTGCCTCACTTTTAAAGCAACGAAAGCAAATACAAAAATCACACTTCATCACATGCCATGTCTTCAATCCTCTGAGTTCAATTCTTTTCTCAAAAGGTCTCCAAAAGACAAGTGTTGCTGTGTTTTCAGAACACACACTTCACTGTCATATCCTGCAGTGTTGCATCTATACCACTAGAGGTCACCATTGATCCATCCCAAACTCCTGTAACGATAACTGGATGGTCTCAAAAGAAGTGTTAATGGAATGCTTCAGATAAATCATGTTGTGCTTGCCAATCATAGTTAAACAAATACCCAATAATCCCTTCAAAGATGAATGCAAAAGCACAGCAATGATCCACGTACATAACATAATGAGAGGTATTTGAGGTTTCTTTTCGGGGAAGGCATTTATCCCCATATTTCTAAAAGTCTGGCGGCAAACTGCAAGGTAAAATAGTAGAGAGCATATAGGTTACATACTGCTTCCACCTGTCCTGTCCACATAGTGGAAGCAGTGCACTTAGTCATATTTGGGTGAAGTGATGAGTATTTGTTGGGAAAGCAGCTGACAGTGGAGAGGTGGATGTAGAGTGGTGCGTTAGTGAGCAGTATATTGCAGGAGTGGTTTGAGAAGTTTATATGGCCATTTTAAACCCACACTTAAAATACAAAATGGTTTGGATGGCTTCACTGGTCAGGTAAGGACAGGTTCACAATTTTCCAAGTCTGTCTTAAAAGAATAATCTGGTGCTCATGTGAAAATGTAATCTGAAATCATTCCTCCTGTTCATACTGCCTGTACCTGCTGTTATTGCAGTGCACAGACAAAATCCACGGTCCTGCTTCTGTGTTCAAACGTTCATTTGAAGCTTACACGAGGCGTCAGCTGTCCAAATGAACTCAAGCAAAAATTTTCCAGAGTCACCAAAGTTACAGTCTCTTTCCTCTGCAACTCAGCTGGGACTGCAAGTGAAATATGTCCACTTGATCTGAGGAACTCATACTGCTGGAGCCTCACATAAACTTCAGATAAGCCTTTGAGAGTGCAGAGAACGAGGACTGTGGATTTTGTCAACCATCACCTGCATTAAAACTGCTTAAGGAAGGGGTCTCACAACAGGATGAATGATTAAAGGAACCAATAGACAAGTGTTTTAAGACAGATGTGGTAAAACTGTGACATGTCCTTTAAGTAGAATGGTGGGTGTTCTCCTACGTGGTCCGCAGAACTCTAAGTTGTCTAGTTTGTATAAGCCTTTAGAGTGTTGTGGTTTGTATTGGTTTGTTAATTAGAGAGGTCTCTTGACTGAGGCTCTGATGTGTCATGCCTGTAATACTATATTATCTTCTCTTTTAGTGGTACTGTGTTCTCCACTAGTGTGAGCTGTGGCCAGACTGGAGGCCAGAGTTCCTGTGTGTGTGCCCTCCCTGATTCATCACTGTTAATGAGAAAGGTATTAACTAAGGAGTTTGTGTGCAGCTTTTGGTGGAGACTTATAGGAAATACAACATAATATTAACCTGTTTGCATTTGTTGGCATACCATACATCAAAACTCAAACTGTATTTGCCATTTAAAGGAGGCAATAACATATTTCCAGATGTAACACACTCTTTCGCTCTGCTTAGTAAGCCAACAAGTGACCTGAGGCACGGTGTCCATGGTGGTTTGGCCTGGAGGAGGAGGACCTGTGTGTCATAGTTCAGAGGTCAGGAGGTGGAATGTGACAGCCAATGGTAATTTAATGACGAAGGAAATTCGCATTATAGGTACATATATTCTTGTTGCTGCATCTTCAGAATTTTAAAATACAAGGCGCATTGCATTTTGGGAGGGTTTTGTAAACTCATAAAGGGAAATCCTTTCACTGTAACTAAAGTGCTACTGAAAAAACTGACAACGAGATGGATGTACCTATTCACAATCACCTCACACAAGACTTGATACAGACTTTTAAACTGCGACATTGTTTTGACGAAGAACTGAGTTGCAACAGGAGGTGTGTAGAGCTAGATAAACTTAAAAATATGAGTGCTTGGAACAAACAGATGGACAGTGGAGACGTGGTTTATAGAGTTGGAGTTGATTCCAGGCCGATCACAGCCACAGACTTCTGTCAAGAAAGAATGTATAAACTTTTTACAGTCACCATGGGGCAAGAGTTTAATACTCAAAAGATATTTTAGTCAGAGTTTCATTTTAACTCACAAAAATAGATCCGCTTTTTCACCTGACAGCTGAAGCAGAGCGATGTATTCATTTGTCAGTTGTTAATTGCGTGGCACAATGTGTGCCCTCAGCTGCATGTTTGTGTGTGTTTCTGCTGAGCCCATGGTGGCAGGGTGACAGAGGGTAGATTAGGAGTGACACTGGCTAAATGTTTGCAGATGAGGGCTCCCAATATCTAATCACCACGGTAACAAGGGTCACCAGGGTAGGCCGAGTAGCCCAAGGCGTTGTGGGTATTAATGGGGCAAGATGTTTACTTCAGAATCAACTGCTTGTGGGTATGTGAGTGCATGTGTGGGGTAAGTGTGTGTGTGTGTGTGTGTGTGCCTTCAATTGTCCCCTTGACCACTCGCCTGAGGGGAAAGCGTGTTTGCACGTCGCTCTTCCGAACTCCATTTAACACAACCTTTTCCCCCCTGACCTCCACATAATCCACACAGTCACAGCTCAGGCAGGAGGTAGAGAGCGGACACTTCCTGGTGCACAGTGACTGTGTCGTTCTTGCACCGTGTGCACGTCCCTGTGGTCCCATACTGACCGCTGACGCACATGCACAACATAGCTGGATAGTTTACCGTCCTTGTGGGAAACATTTTTCAGTGAATAACATTTGGGATGACACTGCAGAAAGACAGAATAACAAGCCACATGACTTCAGGATGGATAACAGGCCGCGTTACATCACAGCACTGCATACCCAGGAGGGTTGCACACTAACCACAATGCATTATAAACGTGAGAGGGAGAAATAACAAGAAGGGCAGAAGAAGGCCTTTAATTCTGAAACATCTTAATTACAATTACATAAGCGCGACTAAGGTGCGTTATATTTAGCCTGAAAGCCAATTTGTTTGCTATGAAAGAGGTCTGACATTCAGCACTAGTGTTTAAAGCAACGTGAGATGAGCTGGCTGCATTTACACAGTGTTTTAAACCTGCAGGAAAAAGCAACTCTGTCATTCAGCCACACCGATGGCCCGCTTTGAGGTTCAGTGTTTTGCTCAAGGATGATGTGAATGACAGAGATTGGAACAAGTAATTGTTTTGCAAGTCACAAGTACGTCCAAAGTCTTGGCACTCAAGGCCCAAGTCAAGTCCCATATCAATACTATCTTTTTCCAACAGTTGCTCAGATATGTAACTTTAGTTCTGCACGGTTCACTTCTGCAACTTGACTAGATCCTGTCAGACTAGTTCAGACAAAGTCGATCTTGGGAGTCAAATGTCGACCTGCTGGGGATGAATAGTGTTTATTTAAGTTGATTCAGGGAATGAAGAGAAATGAGTCGCTAAATGGTGCACTTTTTAAATCTTTGGGCCCGGGGAAGATATCAAGTGTTTTCAAGTCAAAAGGCCCAAGTCTAAGTGAAGTCACAAGTCACTGCATTAAAGTCCAAGTCAAGTTGCCAGTCTGTTTTGATTTGATCAAGTTGAGTCTTAAGTCATCAGATGACTCAGGTCTTATTGAGCCCAAGTCATGTAACTTGAGGCCACACCTCTGATGAAGGAAATGTGAATAGGAGGAGCTGGGGATCAAAATCAAATCTTAGATGGATGGCCTGCCCCACCCTGGGCCTTTAGCCACTCCTAGATTACAGTTACATCAGTCATATAAAAGGAAAAAATAAATGAATGTAGCAGCATGGCAAGTCAGACGCTGAAAAAATTGTAGTGACCAGGAGGAACACAGGAAAAGGCCCAGAGCCCTAAAAATAACACCGTCTTGCATGTAACTAAATACAACCAATCATTGTAGCAGTTTTTTCAATGACACTTCAATTTCTTCTGTGTCTCTTAGTGGACTTTTTACATTATTTTATATAGCTCATTTGATTTATTAGAAGGTTATTCGTGGCTCTGTTGTAGCCTGCAAAAAGAGCAGAGATCATTTATTGGCACCATCAAATCACAGCTTCATGTGATGATGATATGTACTTGTATTTAATCTGTAAGACTTAAGTTGCACAGGCTGTGTTTAACCCGCTTTATATCCTTTGTCAAAGTGCATATTAATAAGGGTTGGAATGGTTCAGTAAGGAGCATGGTGTGACTGGTAACAACTTTTTAAAGTGAAGCTTTTGCCCAATTTCTTGTCCGCTGGATACAGTTTATAGTCAAGACTCATTAACTGTCAAACATTATTATACGCAATTCTAAAAATACCAGAGTCTATTTTTCATTTTCATGTTTTGACTTGTGAACTTGCCTACACTAAGTAGTTACTAGTGAGGTCACTGGAAAGAGGTTTTACAGTGTTAATCGCCCACATTATGTGTTAACTGGGTGGTTTTATTATTTGTTCACTCTATTCTCATAAAAACAACACAATTGTCCTTTTTTAGTCTCTCGCTCAGCCTTTTCACTGTTGGGTTTATACAGTAAAATAATACAGCCATGGAGCGATAAGGAAGATATATGTTTCAGTTTTCAAAAGAGTTCAAATAAACCTGCTTTTCTTCCATTTAGGAAATTCCACAAAAGCGTTGTGGGGATACTGTGGGCAGGAATACCGCAAGTCTTCGGGGAACACCGCAGGAGAATATTTCCCGGAATTTTGGGGCCTGTGCAACCACAGCAGCGGCTCATTTCGAGTCTGAACGCAGCTCGTTTTGAGATAACGCAGGTAGCAGAGCTTTTTGTCTCCTTGACTGCTCCTCTCTGGAGGACCTGAAATGAAAACAATAAATGGAGAGACGAAGACAGGGAGGGAGGAGAGAGGCAGGAGGGAAATATAGGAGAGGAGAGAAAGGTGCATTTTTCAAATGGTGAATAATTAATCTGCCCTGACATGATGCTGCGCAGGACCACTTCCTGTGGCTCAGGTTTCAGTGCGTGTGAGTGCAAATGTGCTATGGGGGGAGGGTCTACTTCCTGCACCAACTCCTGATTTTGGGGGCCTTGGATTTGTGGCAAACTTAGAGAGAGGATGAAGTAAAGGCAGGAGTCTGTCAGAGATTTGCGTTGGAGCAGTGAGTATAACAATGCAGGTGATAGATGTAACACAGTGTAAATAGATAGGATTTTAAATACTAATGCTTGATGAAGATTTTAATAGCAACATGTGGGACTCTGGGCAGTGCAACCTGTATTATTTCAGCACAAGACCTTCCCGACATATTTGTGTGTGGATTTGCCCATTAGTGCATGCAGGTGCTGTTCATGTGTGGCCTCGGGAAGTGGTGTATGGGCAGTTCTAAGCTAAACAACCTTGTTCAGACATTATGTTTCCCCTCCCTTAAAAGTCACGTCAGGCCCACCATTTAATAGCAGAGTTGATATCCCTGCGGTGCCCTCGCTAATAACCCCTGTTTATCTTAAAGCTGTGGAGATTTACCACGGTCAGGTTGTGTTATCGTACGAGCCACTTCCTGTCAGATGCCCAACCTGTCTGTCTGTGCAGCAATTTGTTTTAGCTCTGTCTTGCTAAACTGCTGTGCCTTTATTGATTGGTTTTCACTCTCTTTATGTGTGTGTGTGTGTGTGTGTGTGTGTGTGTGTGTGTGTGTGTGTGTGTGTGTGTGTGTGTGTGTGTGTGTGTGTGACCAGCTTGGGGCTGGCAGTGTCTGTTCTGAGGTTTCTGTGGCTGCAGGTAGCGGACCTGTTCACTTAAACAGCATACCTCTAATGTACTCCAGATGATCCAACTATTTATAACTCTCCCACATACATGTGCTCACACACACGCTCACACACACTGCTCTGCCCTGTTGTAATCCTGGCGCCCGGCTTTTTACTATGCTATCATTTCTTGAAACTAGTTTGCTGGACACGCACACACACACACACACACACACACACACACACACACACACACACACACACACACACACACACACTTTTTCCTTTCACCCTCTCTGTGTTAATGTGTCCTTCCTTGCATTTATATGTGCTTTTGGTCTCAACAAGACCTTTTGCCTCTTTTTTAAAATAGGTGGTGTAACTTTACACTTTTCCTGTTATTTGTGTGCCATGACTCAAGAGTGTGCGTGCATGTGTGTGTGTGTGTGTGTGTGTGTGTGTGTCTGTGTGTGTGAAAGAGACTTTGAAAGTTGGCACTAACCATCTCCGAGCAGCCAGGGGAAGAGAATTATGGGGCATTTAGGTCTGTTTTACAGGACCTGAAAAAAAACATGCAAACTGTTCGTGTGACACCAAATGCCAGGCTAATAAAATCACACAACCAACACCTTCTGAGAGGAGAAGAAAAGGAAACACAGACAGAAAAACAACAGTCAGAAAAGCAAATATAGTGCTCTAATAATAAACTTTTTGCCAAGTAGAAAAAAACCCAAACACACACACACACACACCGATTCAGAGGACAATTGGCTAGAAAAATGCAGGCCGGCGATAATCACTGCATCAGCAAGACTTTGTTTTCTTACAGTCCCGGAATCTTTCTTTTCGTCTCAGCTTGGCTTTCCTCCTCTCTTAGAGTACACTCACACTCCAGTGCTGCACACACACACTTATGGCAAACAGCAAAGAGTAAATAACGAGGCATGATGCATGTTTTTGTATTTGTGTGTGGAGGTAAACAAAAATGGGAGAAAGAGGAGGGAGTTTGAAAAAGAGGAGGAAATGAGAGAGGGGGAAGATTATTAAACAGAGCGAAGGAGATTAAACGACAGATAAGAGGAGCAAAGGAGAAGGGATATTTGGGATGGGAAAGAGGGAGAAAGAGAGAGGTGGAAGGACAGAAACAGACCACCTCAAAGTAATGAGAGAGAGGACGGAAAAGGGGAGAAGGTGGAGAAGGAGAGAGAGAGAGAGAGAGAGAGAGAGAGAGAGAGAGACCACCCCACAGTGAACACCAGAGGGAAGGCTGCAGATTTTAAGGTCTATTTCTTTCTCAGCACAGCTCCCCTTAGACCAACACTGAGGCTGGAGTCGCTCTTACTGCCAAGTCATCCCTCACTTTACCCGTGTGTGTGAGTGTGTGTGTGTGTGTACTAGCTCATGACAGGCAAGGGCCCTCAGAACGCCAGTAAACTACGGCTGTGCTCTGGTTATTGCTGTCAACAGAGAAAAGCTCAAAAACTTAATCCAGGATGATGCAACACTCAGTGTGTGTGTGTGTGTGTGTGTGTCTGTGTGTGTGTCAGATGCATCCAAGTCAGGACAATTCTCTCTACTATTAACACAACAAGGAAACATACATTTCCCCACTGACATCCACACTCCCATCACTGTGAATGGACCTATGTTCCGTCAAACAATGGCCTCTCTCTGTAGGAATAACACACAGTGTGTTGTGTGTGACCTCAGGCTTTTCCATACTGATAGTTCATAGATGTACGCGTGATAAGAGGCCGCTGTGGTTTTATAAGGTAAACACGGAGAAATCTCCATCAAGAGACCCCCTAAAGTTCCCCATTTTAAGCCAGAATTAGAAAAACTCAAATCCAATAAAGGAACTTTGTGTAAGGCGCGGTAAATTAAGTTAGGAGAAAGAGCCTATGTGTTTGAGTGAGCCGTGCTGCTCTTTGATAAAGCGCGTATGTTTATATTCGTAAAACGGGGTCACTGTGATATTGTCTGGTATGTGGAGAGTTATAAGAGGCTTGTGCTTAACTCAATCTGCAAGATAAACAGCCCCGGGCAGCAGCGCTGAGAGGATTCGTATAAGTTTGTTCCCTCCTTCCTGCCCCCTTTTCTCCACTTCTCCTCCTTTTTTTTCTCACTTGTATACACTTCATTTTGAAACTCTGACATTTTTCTTCCCACCCTGCTCTCCATGATCCATACTCCATCTCCTCTGCCCCATCAATCTGAGAGGTATTAGCGAAATGAGTGGCTGCTTTGTGGAGGTGAATGTGGTGGCTCGTGGGCCAGGAGGGGGTCGCTGTAATGTGGGGGACGGGGGTCGGTTTGAGGGGTCGCAGGTCAGGAGTGATGGCTGCAGTTGGCACCGTCCTCAGGGGAATTTGTGTGTGTGAGTGCATTATGTTTCTGGGCTGCTTTGCCCCGACTTCCTTATTGTCACTCTGTTCCTTCCTGCTTGCTTTAAAGGAGCTGTGAGTGACATCCAGGGCGTTAATATAGCAGCAAACAACTATGTGAAGATACAGTGAAGTAGTCTTGCTACCTCTGCATCTGTTGTGATCAGAGCTTGTCTGCGTATGCATGTGAGACCCTGTGTGTGTATCCCAGTTGCTAGCTAACCACCGCAGCTCTTAACAGTGTTTATACAGCGGGTACAGCTGAAAACACGTCCTGACCCATGGCCGATCCCCCCGAGACTCTGAATCATATGCTCTGAATGTTGCATACCAACCAAATAGCCAGAGAAAATGTTGACACTGAACATCTCTGCAAATCATTGACCTTGTACATTTGTACATTATCAGATTGAAGATTTACATTTCTCAACAATGCTGTGATGAAGGCGTAACTATGTCGACAACAACCACTGGGTTATGCTTAGTTGAAGATGTATGGCTTAAAGCAAACACATTTGGTGGCTCAAATGCAGCTGGGGAACTCCAAAATATGTCGGTCAAGAAGTGTTGGTAAAATACACCCAGTTTCAGTGCCACAAAAGCTGGTGGATACACTGCAAAGAGTTACCGAAAGACAACCGGTGTTGTTAGTTGGTTGTGTAGCAGTGAACTGCAGTGGTCTGCAGCTTGGTAGGCATGTCACCTTTGTGGCACATCATCCACCATCCCCTCCTGATGACTAAGTCAGCTTAATTTCTCCTAGCTATTTGGGATCAGTACCAATTAGTATAAAAACCTAAACATTGTCAACAGTAATTAAGCCCAAATGTTCTCAAACATGATGATAATAAAGTCTCAATGTCCTCAAATGAGACAATTATAAAATCGAAATAAATAAACAAGTTTCAACCATTAAATTTGATCAGGTTTTGAACCCTTGTCCACTTTTGTGTCAGGATCGGCTGCAGACTGACTTGGCAGAGATGGCTGCCATCTTGTTTTTACATGGATTAGTGTACTGTGCTCTTACTACTAGGGTTGTCTTGAGAACCAATACCAAGTCGATGCCAACATGCAAAAAATGCGTCTGTACCTGTACCGTAAGTACCGGACACAGCTTTGCAATCAATTACTGTCGGAACTGACGGGGTCCTCTTATAAAGACACAGTGTCTCAGGAGGATATATTGATATGATAACATGCAAATATAACATATTTGTGATTTGCAGAAACGCACAGTGTGAACGTTTTCCTCTGGCGACTGAGCTACGCACACAGCTCCTTTAACATAGCCCCTGACTTTAAAGAGCAACGCTGTCTCTTTCAAATGACTTGCAACTCTGCTCTACTCACTACACATATTTAGTATTTGGATCAAGCAAGTGTGTCATGAAAGGGCCAGACAAGTAATTTAGTATTGTGTAGAAGACAAGATACCCTGACTTTTAATGCCTAGTATGGTCTGTATTGCACAGTTTTGTCAGTGCAGCTTAGTTGCATCTTTCATTACTCCACCCTGCCTCTCAAATGCCCACACCGAATTGATTGGACGCCTCCTATAACCAAAGATTTCGTATTCAGTACGCTGCACATTACAGACTAAAAGGCACAAAGCACTAGAAAAGGAGAATTCAACTTCTCTTCAGTCAACATAAATGCGCTCACAATTTCTGCTGTATACCAAAAACAAATCAGTATCTCTGTCTTCACGCTTCACTGTCATTGTTTGTTCCGGCACTGAGAAGTGGAGAAGGGGGTTGCAGTGATATGCAAAGCAGAGTGTCATTGCAGCACAGAGAATGTCCTCAGGTGTGATCGTCTTAATTTGAGATGCATGAGTCAGAAGCAGCAGAGCAGAAATTAAAAAAAAAACAAAAACGCTAGCACTCACACACACACACACACGCACATATACACTACACAGCTACACACACTAACTGCTTCAGGTTGAGATGAAACACAGATAATTAGCTCTAATGGAAACCAGACTTGCAAATCTAGTGTGTGTGTGTGTGTGTGTGTGTGTGTGTGTGTGTGTGTGTGTGTGTGTGTGTGTGTGTGTGTGTGTGTGTGTGTGTCAGTCCAGCTTCCTCTCCCCCTGTCTTTCTGTGGTGTTGAGGGTTAATGTAAACCAGCTCTTGTTACCCTGTAATGGGGAACTTCAGAGAGAGATGGAAATGAGGGAGACAGCGAGCTGAAAGAAGTAAAAGGAGAGGCAAGACAGGAAAGCCTCTGCTGGTTTAAACAGCCAAACAATCAACAACATGGGCCCACTGCCTGTGCAGAGGCGTGAGAAGTCCATTTCTACAAAAGATTTACAGCTCCTGGTATTATTGAAACACACACAGGCCAGCACCTTTGGCTTTTAGAGGAGTTTGAGGACTGCAAAGAGCAAAGAGATATAAGCTGTGATTAATGAGCGGGAGAGAGTGTGTGTGTCAGTCATCAAAGAGTTTATCATAGCACGCTTATATCCAGAGAGCCAGATGCCTTCACACTGATAACAAGCGGTCATCCCTTTACCTTCCAACATCAAAGAGGGGCAGGAGCTGAGTTGCAGGAGCCTTCACCAGCCCTCCCTCTTTCTGTCTCTGGAATGTATTTCCCTGTTTGGTAGGCGTGAGAAATCTCCCTGTGTGTGTGTATAACCTATATGTGTGTGTGTGTGTGTGTGTGTGTGTTTCGAAGCCTCAGAGGTGACATTCCTCCATGTCAGAGCAACAGCCTCAAGTTTAAGATAACACGGCCACGGTGATCTGAGGGTGGGAATCGATTCCCCCCGGTGGCAGGCGAGGGCCTCGGGTCAGAGCTGATGGCTTTACCTTCCGCACGCAACTCGTAATGCAAAAACACAGTAGTGCTCCCATAATCATCGCTCAACAACCCCATTGGAGAGACGTAGAACACACTGTGACGTGTATCTTAGTGGCTTTCATCTGCAGCTGATGTTATTGCAGTATTCTTGTTATAGCCTATTCCTTTGGGGACTTAATGGAATTTTACCGTGTGGTCTTGAAAGGTCCAATGTGTAGGATTTAGGGAGATATATTGATTCTTTTGTGTGTTATCACCTGAAAATAAGATTGTTTTTTCGTCACCGTAGGATGAGCCGTTGTCTGCATAGGGAGCAGGTCCTCGTCTACGGAGTCCGCCATGTTGCACCACCATGTTTCTACAGTAGCCCAAAATGGACCGGCCACTGTAGTTCGCAGCCCCTCCGCAGTGAGCCAAACAGCATCGGAAAAACACATATTTTAATGCGAAACTGCTTTATTCTGTATTTTTACAGCTTTAAATCACCGGGTCTGTTTCTTTTGGAGACGAGGAGACCTCTGCAGATAATTCGGCTCCTGGTAAAAACCTCCTGAATATCTGGATCTTCAGGTATCAGAGAAAAAAGTGGAGCGCACATTAGCAGGTGCTGGACTAGCAGCCCCTCTGCAACGAGTAGAACAGTGTTGGTGAAATACAAATATGTAATGTGAGACTGCTTTATTCAATGTTTTTACCAGTTTAATCACCTGGTCTGTTTGTTTTGGAGAGGAGGAGACGTCTGCGGATAATCCTGCGCCCAGACAATGAACACTATGGGAATCTTAACTGGAAGTTCATGCTTGGCACGCAGTTTCACACACTGCTCCTTTAAGCATTTATTATCAGCAGTTACAGACATTTAAGGGAATGAAACGTTGGGCTTTTGGAAAATAAAGGCAATTAGGTCCTATCTAGTCCTCTAGTCCTGGTTTTATGTAGTCCTACCCTCCCTGAATACATCCAAGGATCTGTCTCTGTCCAGAAAATTGACTGATATTTGTATTTATAGAAATATTTATGGCAGGAAGGGTGCAAAACCTCAGCTGGCTAAAGTGATAAGACTGTTCTGATTTTGCTCAAGAAGACTTTTTTCCTGCAGGTCAATATGTGTGATCTGTGGCCCTCTAATTACGAGAGGATTCATACGTACACACACCTATATGTTTTTAATGAAGAAATCATAACATCTGATCTGTTTCTGTGGCACAACCTGATCGCATCTTCATTCCAGTTCAGCTTGGTCTATCAAAGAACCAACAGTTAAAATCAAGATATATGTTTTGTTTTTTTAAATAATTTGGAATATTTATAACAATAGAAAAGCCAGTTCTGAGTTTAACATCTTGTACCATCTATTTAATTCTTGTTTTTATCATTAAACATGTTCATATGTGAATAACTACTTCTTTTTTTATCCGGATTGCAGGTATAATGTAGTGACACAGGATATTCAGTTTGCTTTATGACCCGCATCTGCCTCTTCTATCTGATAGAGCTCTTGGGTTATAGCTGCTGTAGCACCTGCAGGAGACTCCCGTGCTGACCTGTGGCTCGGAGGACATCTGGGAATATCATGCATGCCTCCCACAGCTCCACATTCACCCTGTTCAAACAGACCACCAGCTAATTATGGCTTTCCCAGATCCCTGAGCTCAAGAAATCACTACAGAATAAGCCACGGGTATGAGATGTTTTCTTTTGGCCCCTCCACTGTGGTTTAGTTAACTGGGGATTCAGCAACAACCAATGAAAATAAACTCCCTGCATAGGCTTGGAGGACTGAGACTATGGGACATGAGTTTGTTTCCAAGAATTTCAGGTATTTAAAACCAATTTTGTGTGTCAAAAAACACCCTCATGCCTTCCTCTGATGGTTTTCAAATTGCCCAGTTTATTATTTATTATTCAGCCTCTTGTTATTGAGCTTAGCTTGAAATCTATAATGAATATCCAGACAACTGAGAGGTAAGAATGATACTTTCATGTTCTTTATTCAAGATATTACCAAATATTTACAACACTCAAAATGCGCAGACTCCAAATCCATTCAGCATTCTGTGATATCCCAAAAATAAATAGCTTTTATTTGAGTGGGGAAAAGGAATTTTGAGCCTGTGTAGAAAAATAAATACAAAATACTTCATTTGCTGTGAAACGTTGTCACAGGGAATGTGGAATAAATTGTCATTTCTCTCTCGCTGGTGTTTCAAAACAGAGCAGTTCCTCAGAGCTCATTTTGTTTTTACAACATTCATAGTCGCAGTGGTCTTTCTGTCTTCACATCCGTCATGTCTGTCCTAAGTGCTCCCTTGCAAACATCACAGTCCTTGCAATGGGAAAAATGAAAAGCCCGCTCTCCTCTGAGGCCTGAAGCACTGCTGCTGGGCCCTCAGCTGTGTTTGGCCTGCTTCAGTCTCTGTGACAGGTCGGCCTGATCCACTGGTTCTTCAGTTTGGATAATCTGGGAAAGAAATATTATTTTGATTAAGAAAAAACCCAGGACATAGAAATAGATAGTGTGATTTGTTTGTAGGCTGTATCTGCAGTGATGTAACCTGGCTGTGACCTTTGGGGTCAGCAATGTAAACATAAATCTGTTTATCCAGAAAAGAATGCATATTCCCTCTTGTATGCTTTACACCATGGAGTGAGAACTTTACATTTTAAGGTGGATGGTGAAGTCTTTTGTAAATAATGTGCAATCTTGGGACCTACACCTTTTGACAATGAAATAAAATAGGCTTACTGAATTTTAGAGGTGTTGAGTGGGGATGAAATAGAAGTACTGCAGCAGAAGTATCCCTATTGGAACATTATAAATATTGTTTTATTTCATTTGGCTGGTGGTGCGTAAAATGCGCATTGGGACATTTTGGCACAGGTCCCTGCAGCATGGAAAGTGAAAGTCGCTCAGCTTACCGCGCTGTACCATCCACAGCAGCCCTGCTAGTGGGATGTAGTAGACAGTGACCACGAGCCCCCCATCCTCCAGACCGAGAACGCGTAGCTGAGGCGCTCGTGCGCCACGTAGCTGCAGCTGGTCCCTCGCGCGTCGAGCTCGTCGCTCTGCAGAACTTGGCACAGAAAGTCGATGTACCGGGCCGCCAGCTTCAGTGTCTGGATCTTGCTCAGTTTGTCCGACGGGAGGGTGGGAATGATCTTACGTAACGACGTGAACGCCTCGTTGAGGGACTGCGTCCGTTGCCGCTCTCTGATGTTGGCCATCACGCGCTGTGTCTGCAGGTCATCGAATGAGCGCGCGGGGCTGCTGCTTGCTTCGCTGTCGCCGCTCCCTGCGCTGCCACCTCCTCCGTCGCAGCTCTTTCTGCATTTCTTCTTTCCGGGGCTCGTACTCTCCATGCCACCTTCCTCCTCCTCCTCATCCATGCGCCTCCTTGTCGCCCGCCGCTTTCTCGCACCTCTCCGCGGCAGCTGACGGTCTGTCTCCTCCTCGCTGTTCCCCGCGCTGTCCATTGGGGAGGAGTCCTCTTCCCGCATCGTCTTTTCCAAAACCTTTTCTGTGGTCTGTAGGAGCGTAATAACCCCTGACCCTAATCCACTGAACTGGCTACAACATCAACAAACACGGCAGGTAATAAGAAGCGTGGGCTGCAGTAAGGGGGTGGGCTGGTATTACAGTAAATCTCGTGCGCAACGGAGTGGGAGAGGTGTATGCCAGACTGGGACGAGCAGGGCTCTTATAGCGGGAAGCGGGCAGGAGGATTTTGGGGAGCGCTGTGATTGGGTGAGGAGGGGTGTAACATAATACTGCAGGGGAAGGAGAGCTCTAGCTATAATATCAGAAATGGTGTTTAAGACTCCTTAAGGCTCCTCAAGATTGCGAAAGGGGGTGTACAAGGGGCGCGGTGTTATTTAATCATAGGTGTAGATTTGGACAGGAGGAACGGTTCCTCTTTTAGGAATGAATTCTTTCTCCCTTCCCCACCCCAAAGTATTTCTACCTCTGACGCATAATGTTTGGATTTATTGTAAATTGAACAGAGCAATTTCATTCTCTTTTAAAGCCAGTTAAATAATCAGACACGAAAGTAGACGTCTGGTTGTTTGTTTAATTCCCAAGCCCTTTTTAAAAAGTTGCTGTACTTCAACACGGATTTGCTTGTATTTATTTCCTTTTGCAAATAAATGAAAAACAATGAGAAGATGGCATAAATTCGTGCACATGCCTGCTGTCTGTTGCAGGCCTCAGTTCTCTCTGTACAGGTCTAGACAGCGCCTGGGATGGGAGCAGTGGTGGCGGTGAAAAATATCAGACCTACTGAAACACAGGAGGTTGTCACAGCAGGAGGTCTCTGCTCGTAAGCACACCGAGGTGTTTATTTTCCCGTCAGCGGCCCCGCGTTGAGGAATGCGCTTAAATGGGTCTGCCTCCCGCAGGGATGTGGACACCGCGGCTCAGGTTTAAAAGACGGCCCGGCCCAGGGAGCTCTCAGGGCGGATCCGTGCGCACAGCGGGGTCGCCAAAGGCAGTGTACGGCTGGGGCTCAATGCAAACACGGGAGGTGATAAAGATGGACTGTGAGGAGAGAGAGAAAGAGAGACAGAGAGACTAAACACGCACACATGACCACCCAGCTCTGGAGCCTGCCACGATATAATATCAAGATCCAGCATGAATACCTCTACATGTGGCTGAAACTGGATCTGGCAACTTCTGAAGGTGGTCTGTGGTGTGAGTTATCCACAGGGAGGCCTCACCTCTGATGAGGCAGGATGACACACTGGTCCCTTTTTATGAGGAGGAGCCGCCACCAGCGCCTGTCGGGTCTGGATCTCCCTGAGCTGACTCAATTTACACCTCTGTGTTAAAGATAACATCCAGCGTCACGCAGTGATTTGTGATTCAAATCCCCTGAATCTTAACACATTTGCACGTGACATACTTGATAAGGATTTTAAATCTTTCTCTCGTTTGTTCGTTTTTTTTTTCTTTTAAGGAAAGCCTAACTCTAAATCCTTGTCCTCAGCCACACCTGCTCAGTGTTCACATCAGGCAGGTGAGGCTGTGCCGCTCTCCAAGGTGCTGAAATAACACACCTGACGCGTCAGCGTTGCACAGACAAGGATGGATCACTGAGCAGTCCTGTCAGGCACAGACCCAGCAAAATGTCAATCAAATTAACGCCTACCGAGCAGGAAGAGACCCCAAGGCCTAAATAAATATCATACTGCGATTATCTTGACAGATGTTGTGATTACAATATGAGTCACAGTTTAGTGGGAATTGTAATTTTTGCATTTCATATTGTCAGAAAAAGTAAACATAAATAAGTATAAGGTATGTTTTGCTGGGGTCTGTACCATTTGGAAATCTGATTTTTAGGCCGGAGCATCTCTGTAAGACCACAATGCTTCTTGTAATGCTTTGGTGTGACTCATTTTTTATCAAAAAACAGCAGCTCCTGAAATTTGGATATTGCGATTTCAATAATAATTGGTTGAGTCCTATGCAGGAGAAGTGGTGGGGCCTTTTGCATATCTGCGCTCACAGGGGTGCTGTTTCATAATCCGCCCATGTCCATAGAAACCTACCTACAATGTATAGCTTATATTGAAAATTATATTATTACTGTTTCAGTCTGGATGAATCCTTCTAATACGAAACAAATGCATTTAGGAATATTGATTGTGCACATTATAGCCTGGCCAAATTATAAATGACATATGTTGTTTTCTTTAGTGCACAGCGAAGAACACAAATTATTATAGCATATAGATTTATTTCAAAGCAGCAAAAAGTCACATATATTAAGAGAAATATTTGGAGGAGTTGCTCTCGGCTGGTTTAGGTCACGTCCAATAATTTAGCAGGTCATTGGCAAAATTAAATCATGATGTCACCGCTTTACTTTTCTGAGAGATGAGAGTTCTTGAAATGTAAAAAAGTCTGTATTGTTTTTAAATATTTGTTTGTCGTATAGTTCTAATATTTCAGGGACTGCCCCCCGGTTTGCATAAAGTTAACATGAATGTAAATTCATCAGTTCAGCCATTTCATATCAAACCCAAAGTCTCCAAGGAATAAAGTTCACACTGGGCTCCTTTAAATCAGGTGTTCTCCAGCAGGTCCGTCATAAATGAGATGTAGACGATGGCCAGACGCAGCGTGTCGATGCGGGACAGTCTCTTCTCGTAGGCGAATGTGGGAACTTTCCTCCTCAGTTCATCAAACGCCTCATTCAAGCTAAACATCCGCTTCCTTTCCCGCACATTGGCCGCCTGCCGCTGGACCACGGTGATGATCCTCCTCCGTTTGGCCCTGCCGTGATGCCCGTGCGCCCCGCGGCTGTAGTACCTCGGTGCGCCCATCACCAGATGCTCGGTGCAGAGCTCCGCGGTGCGCTCGCCGCTTTCCAGGTCGCTCCAGGGCGAGTCGCTCAGCCGCGTCTGGTCGCTCGGGCTGGATGCGTCATCATCCACCTGCTGATTCAAAGTGCCCAAAGTGCACTTTTGCGGAAACTCCATCCGGTTCATGTCATTGACAAAATGTAGTAAGTTGGAGTCTACTTGCATCTCAACATTCGGCCCCAAACTTCAGCCTCACAGAGAATATGTCACTTTTATATGTCTGACACCAATCACACACACAGCTTTCAGGACTGGTTGAAATCAGTCACCGGACACAGAGACCAAAGCAGCAGAGCATCTCAACAGGTAAATCCAAACTTCTCCAAATCCGGTCAGAGCACGACAGGGTGAGATCCTATTTGGCTCAAGTCCAAGGACCCTTCCTGCTGTTTTAATAAGTCGCCTATGCCTCCTCACAGCGCGACATCTTTCATGTCCCTTCTTGCTCTAAATTGAGTCCATTTCTAACGTTAGTCGGCCAGTGAGTGGGTTAAATCCGCGGAGGGAGGCTTAAAAAGGCCGAGAGGAAGCTGGAGGGCCCTGCCAATTGATGCGCTGTCCTCCTGGAGGCCCTTAATGAGCTTCTGAAGAACGGAGGCTCTTGACAGAGGGTCATACAGTCTTGTTTGCACTCTCCCCTCTGCTTCAGAGGCTAAATAATGACACTTTTATCACTTAAACAGGCCGAGAGAAGACCAAATAGAACATTCCCTAACAGTCACTATACACCACGCGCTTTTCTGTTGCAAATTAAAGCAAATAACTGTGCGTCTCCATGGCAGGACAGAGTCCACACTGCAGGGACGGCTGAGAGTCACCGGTGTAACTGTGGGCTTTGTGGCTCTGGAGAAAGTGTCTGGACACTTAAACATACTCTGTGTTAGTAAAACCTAACCTGCTAT
Source organism: Epinephelus awoara (assembly GCA_035609425.1). NCBI lineage: Eukaryota > Metazoa > Chordata > Actinopteri > Perciformes > Serranidae > Epinephelus > Epinephelus awoara. The sequence continues at coordinate 11,875,800 of CM069310.1, read as the reverse complement.
TATTGTTGTTGATGATGATGATGATAGTGTTGATGACTAAGATGCTGAGAAAGAGCTGAGTCACATCATTTAAGTCTGACCTGTTTTTTGGGTTAAGTTTCACTGAGACTAACTGTGTGAAGCCAGTCATCATTTACGCTCTCTGGAAACCGAAAATGACAAGAAATTGACACAGGATCACCCCACAACTTCACATACTACATGTGTGTATGTGTGAAAGTAATATGTTGAGTCCATCATGAGCAGCTGAACTGCAGGGAGACATTTACAGAGTTGGTACAGCTTATTTGAAATGTTGCACATTGCTGTTGAGGTTATGTGGGGGTGGAATCCACATTTACCTTGTCAAATAGAATTTCCTTTCTGTTTGACCCAATAAAGTTTTTCAAATTTAATTTTGTTATATTTAAATCAGGAACTTTGACTAAGAACACAAACATTGATTTGCCTAATAACTGAATAGGCTGCGAGGAAGGTTGGATTTCATACATAAACACAGGTTCTGTTCAGAACAAAAACAGTCTCCAGACTTTGAGTCTCTTGGGGTTAAATAACTCACTCAAGGGCAACTCAACTATTGTGGTTTAAGGAGGAGAGGCTGTGCTGTTCTGAAAGTTTCAGCTAGTGCTGGTGGTTTTAAAGCCCACTCGTGATGATGAATCGTTCCAGAAGCATGGAAAATTCTTGAAGCTTCACAGAGCTGGACTAACTAGGTAACTCATTATATTAATACTGTAAAAATGGGACCAAACATCACAGTATGAAACAACACGGCCAACTGCAGCAGAGCACATACTCGGCAAAGTGATGTACTATATTTTTATGGTTTACAGCGTGTAAGCACACAAATGTGTGAGCACTACATCTCTGAGCTTCCTTGTTTTCTTTTTGACATATCTGTGTGTTGACTATAAAACAAAGAAATTGATAACGGCAGATTGTTGACAATAAACAGAGCCTGTCATTCAAAGTGAGTGAAGTGTATGGTATTGTGCAGCCATGCTTCAATAGTGAACTGGCATGCATGTTGCTATCTTTATTAAAGTGAGTTAAAGGGATAGTGCACCCAAAATTGAAAACTCAGCCATTATCTACTCACCGTCATGCAGAGGAAGGCTCTGGTGAAGTTTTAGAGTCCTCACATCCCTTGCGGAGATCGGCGGGGGGAGCGGCGAGAAGACAAAATTGAAACCACAAAATATCTCCAACATGCTCATCCGTAGTGATCCAAGTGTGCTGAAACCCCGACATAAAAAGCTGTTTTGAAAAATGTCATTTGAACTCTGTTTTTAGCCTCACTGTAGCCTGTAGCCAATTTTGTGTTCTTGGACGTTAATCTGGGGCGTCGTCTGCCATTAGGTGTGCTAGCCGCTCCCCCCGCTGATCTCCGCAAGGAATGTGAGGACTCTAAAACTTCCACCAGAGCCTTCCTCAGCATGAGGGTGAGTAGATAATGGCTGCTTTTTCATTTTTGGGTGCACTATCCCTTTAATGATGAATCACCCTCATGCATAAATTATACATCAATAATAGCCTAAATTTTGCAGCTGAAGTTGCCATCCATTCATGCATTGGTTGAACAGTCACTCCTCTGATAGTATGTGAATGCAGCTAAGTGGTGGTTCAGTATTTCAGTCAGGAGAGACAAAAGAATGAAGTAAAGATAATATTTGATATGAAATATGAGTGTACAGAGTAACAGATGATTTGTGCTGATTACCATTTAACAGAAGTCTTTGGCGCTTGGACACCAGAGGGAGATATTTTGTGATCGAGGGACATCTGAGCAGCAGCAAGATAAATCCCCCCAGACACTGTGGTGGTGGCTGATGACTCCGAGGCTGCTGACTGCTGAGGCAGATGAGGCTGATGAATCCGTAAAGACTAGGTGGAGATGGGGAGGTGGAGGCCGTGCATGACTGCAGCAAGAAAGAGCTATGGCAGAAAAAGAAATGAGGAGCAGTGAGATGATAGGCTGACAGAGATGGTTTGTTATTGGTTGATTGTCAATCAGCTGATGACTCAATTGACAGACACAGAGATATTGAGTGAGCATGCATGCAAGGAGTGGCAGGGTGAGAAAGAAAACTTGCAGCCTGAGCATGAAAAGTATCGTCTCCCTGACCGACCTTATACTAGAGCTTCATTAGTTGTTGCTTTAGTTGCCTGCTATAATGTTTGACCGCTTTATTAAAGTTAATAGTAAGTTTGGTAACACCATTTTAATCCACCATACTTAACATTTACAAGAATCGAGAAATAAATGCATAGTTAATAATGTGGTACACATACAATGTAATTTTAAGTGTGTATCAATGTAAATTACTACAACTGCTCAAATGACAAATCCATCTTAGCGTATTAACACACAGCATTAACCCCACATTTATCCCTTTTCCTTTTAGTCTGCAAGGCGTCCCAGTTTTGCCTCATGTTGCAGGCAGGTAAAGTCCTTCTAAATTACATCTGGCCCTGTCCATTACACACTTGATGTCCTATTCCTATGTATTCTTACATCTTACACGTTCTAACACGCTATAACATGGCAAAAAGTTATCGCAATCCAACGCAGACTTCCTATCATATCCCAGACACTGTTCAGTCTCTTTTTGCCACGTGCGCTTAATGGCCTTATGGCACCATTCCATTACATGATTTTATTCTACTTGTCAAGTATTTCTGCAAGTTCCTAGTCGTCATAAATTAAAAAAAAAAAGCCCACTGAATGAAAATGGTCAAGACATGAGAAACATTGTAGGGCTGTTTTCAGCTTCTTAAATGTGACATGCTCTGACACCAGACACATCAGTTACATACCAGCAGTATGCATTCCTGTGTGCTTGTTCCATACACACAAGAGTGTGAGCGCACAAGTGTCCCTCTTGTAAACACACTCCAACCTAAGTGTACCTTCTCCATCTCCCTCCGCTGCCTCCTCTTCCTCTCGCTCTCTGTTTTCCCGACAGGCAGATAAACATGATGGGACATTCCGCCGGTTGTCGTGGAAACGCTGAGAAAGCACAGCTGGGCGGGAGAATATGAGGTAATCTCACCCTGGGGCTGCTGGGTAAATATTGGTCTTAAATAAGGAGTAAAACCCCAAAAGAGGCACAGAAACACACACAGAGACACACACAGAGAAACACACACACACAGAGAAACACACACACACACATACACACACCTACAGGGGTTTATCCCAGTGTTGTCAGAGTGGAAACACACAGGACAGACCTTCACACAGAGACTTATAATGGCCCATTTCCTGCCCTGCTCTGTTATTACTGGTTACACAGAGGGAAATTAATGATAGTTTGTGGTGTGACTAAATGTTTGTGGAAGTAAACACTGGAGGTCTGATAGAAACCACCTCAGTGTGAAACCGAAATGTTATTAACAAGTCTGGATGGTCAATTCAGTTAAAGGGAAACTTTGGCATTTATCAACCTGGATCTTGTTTTCCCATGTTTCGGGGCCTAAGTGACTAAAGGAGACAACACTTTTTGAAATTGGTCCAGTATTGATCAAGACTGCTGTAGCCACAGCAGCAAAACAGGCTGCAATATAATCCCTATGGGCAACTGTGCACCCTCAATTTATGTCCATTAAGAGTGCCTCTATGTGCCACTGACAAGCCCAGATTGTTTCACAAGTGTCTAACAACATTAGCGAAAAGACCTCACAGAGAACTAAAAAGTTTTCCTCTACCTTTCCTTTCTATGGTGGGCTTGTGAGTCTCAATCTGACATACATAATGATGCCTTTTGCAAATACACACACAGTAGAGTTGATTGCTGGAACTTTTTTGGTTTAAAAAGAACAAGGCTCCCTTCCACCACGGGAGGGGCTGTTGAAGACTTGTAGGAGGAGCTGTTGATGACGCGGCACGTGCGACCCACTGGCGGTGGACTAACAGGAAACAGCTGATAGCAGGAATTAGTGAGCAGCTAGTAGCAAGAGGGAAACACAAACCTGACAGACACTACAGTAAATATGAGCAACTGTGGAGAAAAGGAATTGTGCACCCTCCTTGTCCTCGCAAATGAAGAGGCCATTAACCGTCAAGTGACGGGGACGGTGAAGAACGGGCCGACTTACGAGAGAGTCGCCGAAGGACTGACCAGCCGCGGCTTGTTCCACCAAGATGGGATAACTGTATCATGACGTATCATGATGAAAAACACCATGTGACTTGTTTATCAAAGCTCATGGCAAGCTATCCAATCATTTTTGATGATCAAGTTTGGACCAAAATGGTGGACCAACCGACATTGTCATTTTTGGAGGCTAATAAATGCCACAAGTTTGTCCAAGACAGGTTATTATACGCATTTTTTATATACAAATGCAGCTTATTACTTTAGTTCATAAACTGCAAATGCATTATCTTACAGCACATCGCAGAGACTATCTTTACACTGAATCCCTATTGGATGTTGGGTCCATAAATCATCATAATACCACAATAAAATTTGAGTAGGCGGCTTGGGAAGAACGGACTCACAGTCTTGTGTGTTGGGTGTGTTTCACTAAATATACATGCTGTTTGAGTGTTGCAAAATAGTGTTGATTTTTAAGATGTAAGTACCATGTTTTCAGACAAGCAGTTGTCATTTGGTAGGTTTTTTTTTAAAATAAAGAGATCACTGGAGAACAGTACGTGTCCAGTGTGCCGCTCCAGAACAGCCAGAGCTGTTCTCACCATGTAAATCTGTCTTCCTACTCCTCCTCTGGCTCTGTCCTCAGTGTGCTGTAAGAGCGCAGCCAAATCTCTCCCACCACCGCTGTAAATCTGAAACTAGACACTTCTCTCTCGTTCTGTTTCTTTCTTTCTCTTTCTCTCTCCTTGACATTGTGTCCTCCTCAGATTCCCCCGAGCCGTTTCTGTCCACATCTCCCTCATCTTCATCGCTTGTTTGCTCCTCTCACTCACCGATTGGACATACTGTACTGTATATACAGTGCAACCTTCACTCCCTCTCTGTTTTGCAAACTATGACAGTGCGGCAACAAAACTGGTGTGACAAAGTCTTCCTTGAACTGATTCAGGTCTACACAGAGGCAGATTAATACAGCTGTATACTTATATTTAACTTGTAAACCATGCATAACATTGGCGATACTGTTCTTTTTCAAGGTCTTGCCAATAAAGCAAATTTTGAGTGGAACATTTAAGGGAGAGGGAGTCAGTGGGAGACAGTGGGAGTAAAGGAGATGAGTTTAACTCCTGACCTATCTGCCTCTTCTTCATTGTGTCACTGGGACTCTCTTGGCTGCTCTTTGCTTCTCTCTCCACACCCAGAAGCTGACTCATTGGTTCTCTTGTCCCACCTTCCTCTACGTCTCCCTCTCTGATTGGCTGGGCACTTTAGCCAACAGCAAGTCATGGGGTGTTTACACGGCCGGGTGGCCGACGAAAGGTAGAGTTCATGTGTGTGTGCATGTGTGTGTGTGGAAATTGGATAAATCCCAATACCACATCATATATCTCCTTACTCCCCCTCCCAATTCCTTCCCTCTCTGTCTCCAAACCTACACCTCCCACTTGCCAAACCGCTGCATGCCCTCAGCTCCTCCTTTCTGAATTACCCTCCTTCTCCTAATCCAACCTCTCAAACCTCTTAGCTCCCTCAACCCCTCTGCCACACTGAAAACCTCATTGCGTGGCTCCCCCACCCACCGTCACCCATGTCAGCACCTTGCCTCGGCTCACGCCCACCCCCCACCCCCTTCTGCAGTCTGAGTAATGTCTGTGTTTATTTTCTGAAAGAAGGTCACCGGCTCCTTGCTGTGTATTTTAAGGGTGCCATGTTTCATTTGTTTTAACAGTCATATTTTGAACTCTGCTGTGTGCTGAGAAGCCTGAGAGGCAGAGGATACGGATGCTACTATGTGATGATGATGATATTTACGATGGTGAACAAAGGAGCAGCGTGCCATAAAACTGTGTTTGTCTGGGTTGTTCTGGTGTAAATCATAATCTGCCAAGTCAGGGTTCAGATACGATATGTAAAATATGTTTGCACATGACTGTTTCAGAAAGATTAAACATATTTCTACTACTCGCAGTGCCAGAACTGCTTCGGAACAGAGACAAGGTGGAAAATGTTGACAGTACTGAGGATAAACGTCACCGATTCTGACACAAACAGGAAAGCAAAACCTTTAAATGAATGAGTGTTTATCTTCTCAGCTGGATTACTGACTCCAGGCAGTTCCTGGAAGGATCCCTGTTTCAGCATCAATTAAATCAATTACATATAGTGTATTGTCAGTGGAGCTCCACTGTTAAAAGTTACAGATTCTTTAAGTGAAAATGATTCAGTAAAATTAGTTCAGTTTGAAGATCATGTGTGATTGTAAATGTACTCAGCAGCTGTATACTGTTTGGATACCAATGACTGTATATAAAGATGGACAACGCATCTCCACTATCTCCCACAGAAATGAAGCCAAAATATCCCTGTTACGGCCTCTGCTATAATGCGCCGGTGTCGTCATTTGGAGCCAGAGTCTGCGCAGCAATCTCTGCATGAGTCCGACTAATTGCGAGCAGCACAACTGACCTCAAGCACACCGATGGGCACACACATGTATCATCATTTGGCCTCATATTTATCACTACAGTGTCGCAGTATAGCAGGGTTCGAAAAACAGTAGTGTTGGTTGTTTGTCTTGTACTAGTAGTGGGCACAGTTTGTTGTGTGGTGTCGTGTACACTAAAAACAGAACGTGTCTGCAGCTATACATGTCTCAAACTATTAAGCATACCCCAGTGATGCAAGAGGTCAGAAATGGTCAGGCCAATCAGAGGCCATCCTGCAGTGTGCACCACATGACGCAATCTGGAGCATGATCCAGGACACCATGGTCAACAACACCAATGGCATCAGTGAATTTAGTGAAGAAACTGTACTCAAAACTACAGTTAAATCATCACACGACCAGAAACCACGGATTAACAGAACCATCCGGCATAAACACACACACACACTTCAGCCAGTCCGGTAACACAGATGATTATAAAGCAGCAGCCCTACAAAGTAAGAAGAGCACAAGAGGGACTAAAGTACTTCACTGTAATCATACCTTCTATGAATCCATGTAACAAATAAATAAACTGATTAATTGATATCCAGCAAACGGAAATGTTTTTCTCTGTTTTAGGGCAGGAGCCTCCGGGCAGATCAGAGCACATTAGGTGGAGTATGACTTGATGATTTCCAGAGTTTCCCAAATTCTTGGGACGTTCTTGGGAAGTTCTTGGGAAACACTTGTTGGCATAGCATCTTTTTAAAAAATGTGCTCACATGTCTCACACAGCTTCAATATGAAAGTGAATAAAGAGTTGCAAAGGCTGTTTTGAAAACTCATTGCAAGACTTACTAAAACCCTGTTTCAGCTCAGGTTCACACAGCTGCTCATTGTTTTTATTGTAGATTATCAGTGGTGGATGTAATGAAGTACATTCACCAGAGAACTGTTTGAGGTACTTTTACTTTACTGACTTTACTTCTAATCTTCTTCCAATACTCTTTAGCGGAAAATATTGTACTTTTTACTCTACTGCAAAGCTTTGTGAGTAAGCATTGAGCCCACACTGTAACTAACTGCACTCCCTGAAGAAACATTGTCATATTTTTGTAAAAATGAAGCAGTGATTCCAGAGAGAAGCAGACAGAGGGGTCTACAGTCTGTGTTTGAAGGATATATCCAGGATGTCAAACTGACTCAGCAGCAACAACAGGTTAAAAAGACAAAGATAGTTAGAAGCTAAAGAAGAACTATAGGCTACAGATCACAGTGTAAAGTGAACCACCACATCACTGCTGATCGCCACACAAGACAATGAATATAAAGGGAAACTTTGCTGATATTGAACCAGCTGTGTGGCATCGCAGTGTGTGACGATGAACAGTGTTTGACTTCGCCCACATGCCGCTGCCAGCACCCAGACCTCTGTAGCTGGAAGGGATAATCAAACAATGTTCATCTGCACACACTGTGATGACACAGAGCTGGTTGAATATCAGCAAAGTTTCCCTGCTTCCCTTCACTGGTTCTTGTACAGCAGGATCGGTCTTTGTTTCACTGTTAAAATCATTAAAAACCAAAAGCAGCATGTGTATACATTCAGTAGGCTATATCTTCAGTAGCTAGCTAGCTAACCCTACACTTTTCAGGGTTTGATTTTGGTTTTGGAACAGGGAATAAACATATATCGTTTTCCAACCTCTCCAGGTAATGAGTGACATTTAGCTCCAAATCCACAAAACCAGTCTGAAAAGGAAGGAATCTGAGTCAATGGATCACAGCTGTGTCGTTGTCGGACCCTGGTCGGAGTTATGATTGGCCAGTCTGCGTCCGGGGGTGGGACTTAGCGAAGGGTCAATTATTTGATAACTTTAGTTACCAGTTACTTTACAAATTTTAATTTTTGTACAAAAACCATATGAAAACATACAAGTTGGCAACTATTTTGATAACTGTTGAAGTTATTTTTCAAGCAAAAACGTGTCATGGCTCCAGCTTCTCAGATATGAGGAATTGCTGCCTTACTTCCAAAGCTCCCTTTAAACTCAAAGGCTATCATTTCAAAGTTGACACCTTGACTCTTATTTTACCACCGTGACAAAGTTGCTTCTGCACCAGTGTTGTCTCTCTGTAACTCAAATTCAGCACGGAGAACTTCACGAGCGCTCAGTCGCCTTCAGTGGGAGCTGCTGTCTTTAACATGCATCTCTAACCTCACTGAGGAAAACTGGAAGGTCTTGTGACTTCTTACGTTAAACATATTTGTCACATGTAGTCTTTGGTAATTAAAATCACCCCGCTTGCCAAAGTCAGCAGATGGTTCAGTGGTCAGGGGCGTTTCTTTCATCTTCATATCAATGACTTTATAAGTGCTTTTCCAGCAATCAGCTCTAACGTACACATCATCAGCAACACATCGGCCACCCAAGCTCTTCATCTCTCCTTTTCTTTCTTCTCTCTCACCCTCTTTCCGATATGGTACCTTCAGCTCTGCTCTGCGGTTTGACCAGGTTGTCATAAAAATATATTAATAAAATATTTAATCGTGTCCTGGGTATTGTCCTGTAAAGCTACATGACTAAACATGAAGTCATTTTTTCCAGACGCACACATTTTTTTCTCCCCCTTCTGGCTTATTTATTTTTCTGTGGTTTTGGGAGGTTGTGGCTAAAAGTCTGAAGATATGCTGTGTGTGTTCCTCTTCTTACCCCTCCCCTCATTACTCCTCTCAACATTTCTGCTCTCCTCTCGATTTATATGCAAAAGGTATAGGGAGTGATAAAAATACATTTTTTTTACATTAGCCTGTTGTTCCACAGTAAATCACTGAGTTCGCTCTCACATTTATGTGTACGCTCAGATGCTTTGGCCTCATTCTTTCAATATAAGCTGTGTGTCTGTGGATGATGTTACTATCATAATAGCTGAAAACAGTTAAGATTAAAACTTTTTTTTTTTTTTTACCTTTTGTCCTCTTCCTGCCATATTTCCCCAGTGTTTTGGGTGTAGGAGTTACAGTTTGGTCTGAGCACTGTCTAGACGCCTATGAGCCTCCCATTACCTCCTGATTACACTGAGCTCTATTAATCTCACTGGGCTGGCTGGCAGGGCAGAGTATTCATTCACACACACACACACACATACACACACACGAAAATACAAGTAGGCAGACAGAAAATAAGATGAAAATTCAAATAAACTATAAAGATATGTGGGCAACAGGCTGTTATTGTTATGTTATTCATAATTCATAATTCGTTAATCCATGTAATCGAGAAGGCTGCGCTCATGTGCCAAATGTGCTGATGGAAGTAAAAAAAAGGAAGTAGTATAAATAAATGTCTGTGTAAAGGGGGAGGTTGGGTTGGCGCATGGGTCAGACAAACACAGGACTTTCTCCAAGGAGACGGGTGATCATGTCAGTATGAGACCAGGTAAACTTGGAGTTACTTTAAGATATGTTGTCACCATGTTTCTTTTCCTAAACCTAACCTACTTAACTTTATATTAGGTACGTAACTTTCCATTAAGTACATAACTTAACGTTAAGTACACAACGTGACAACACCCATCCATACTTGTTTTGCTAAACCTATTCTCCGTAACTTAACTTTCCTAAGCCTGACTTTATGTTAAGTACAAAGTGAGTCACTCAGTCTACAGCAGGAAACAGCACTTCAAAATAAAAGCTCTGTGCCGAAAATTCACTGTATTTAAAAATAAAGTGTGCTTCACACGTTTGCAAGTCACTTGCGGTCCATTCAGAATGGACCCGCAACCCAGTTTTGGACCACTGGTTTAGGGGGATCTGCTGGCAGAAATGTAATGTTTTTATTAGTTTATAATCACTTGAAAATAAGACTCGATGTTTCATTAGCTTAAACTGAGCCCTTCATATATACATCAGGCACAGGTGCTCTCCCACAGAGTCTGCCATGTTGCACTGCCATGTTTCTATTTCTCCATGTTTTTATTTTGGAGTGAGGCCACTGTAGGTTCTCCTGTGTGTTCGGAAAGAGAGGGATAAGGGGAGGCGTATTCAGTTGGTTGCATTCTGCAGCCTCACCGCTAGATGGCACTAACTCTCTCACACTGGTCTTTTAAAACTACACTCAGCAACTTTTATGAAAATATTCATAAAATAAATCATATTGTGTGCATCCTGAAAGAAGTACATGAGACATGTAACTTGTGAAAAAAATTATGACCCTTCCCTTCCTATTGCTTCTAATGGCGTTTGTTAGAATTGACTGCAAAGGCTCAATCAGAGCCGAGGAGTCTCTAACGCAGCAATCGCTGCTCCCGAACTGTGGTCAAACTGTCAAACTAGGCAGCGCTGATTAAATATAAACCAAGATTCTGTAACTGCATTGTCTATTTCTGACCTCAAATGCTTTCAGAATCATATTTTAGTGCACTGTTTAGCTGTAAAATGAGAACGTTTGTAACCTGGGCAGCCATCTCGGAAACAGTCGCAATACAGGAATGTGATTTTCTTTACGAGGATTATCTGTCAATTTCAATCTTGTTTGAATATAGTGAGTTTTAAAAGTTGCCAACTGCAGCTTTAATAACTGATCCACAGAGCAAACTGACAAATAAAGCTGATTTTGTTACCCTGCGTTCAGTGTTTTATGCTAAATTAGGCTAATCACCTGCTGGCTGTGGCTTCATATTTAAGGCACCGGTATGTTTCATCAGAAAAGCTTTGGTGACCCCCTCCCAAAACACCCTTCTTACATCAGAATTTGGTTGGGGGCTGTGTACAACAATTTATTGCACTCTCCAAAACCGTCAATCCGACTTTCACACCAGATTCATGCAGTGATTAGTCAGCTGTTGGGAGGTGGGAAAGTCAGCAGGGTTTGCATCTTTTTTCATCCTTTACACAAGTAGTTCTTTCACTTTTCATGTGAACAACTGAGTGCAACACTAAAAATGCCTTTCAACAGAGACTGTCTGAAAATATTATGACTCCCCACTTTCTACTATCACTGGCTCTTAACTCCACCTCCTGGTGTGGCCGTTCAGAACAGCTATACACACTTTTTATTTCTGACGTGGTGGGACAAGAAACTCCATTTCTTCTAGCATGAACTGGACCTTAAAAATGAACTATTGCTTTAATTCAAAACATGATGCAGTCTCACAAAATCAACTAAAAGCCAGTAGATGAAACGTACCTTTAAAACATGTATTTCTTTACTTCCTCCTTCCACCTGCAGAGTGTGACGCACACAGAGAAGAAGAGGCCAGATGACCAAACCGTTAAGTGACTCCCTGCGGTATCTAAAAGATAACAGGTGTTTGAAATTGGACAAACACACACACACACATAGATCTAAACACAATTCCCTTGAGCAAAACAATGTCACAAGAAACACCCGTCTGTCGTCGCCAGGGTTACTGAGGGCAGGGTGGTGGGTGTCGGGTGCCAGGGAAACAAACTATGGGAATCCAACTCTCCAGCTGAAAGTAACGTTTACTTTTGGGGTTAATAGTGTGTGTGCATGTGCTCTTGTATACTTGTGTGGACACTGATCCCTTGGGAAAGAGTTTAATGCTTGAGCCCGTCTGACGCTGTGTGAGCTCAGGCTATTTTCCTACCTGAGGGAGCATAAAAAACAGAGATGCAAAGCAGAAGTGCCAGAAATCTCTTAGAAAGGCCTTTGAAAATGCCATAAAGGGATTTCATGGATGTCAGTAGGCCTGTGAGAGATGGGCCTTGATACGAGTCAGCCCTGGCTGGGCCGCGTTGGAGGATATATGGCCACAGTTGCACGGCTCTGACTGGTGGAACACTTAAGGTTTTATGACCTGCTGCCATTTGGGGCTCTGGGATAGAGCAGAGTGCCGACCACATAACTAATTAGGCCTGGCCAGCGGGGGTGTGCAAGGATGGGGATTTGTGGATTGTGGGTTGTGGATGTGGTGTGTCTGCATGAGTGAATGAGTGAGTGAGCCAGTGAGTGTGTGGCATGGGTCGTCGTGTGCATGTGTGCGCGTGTGTCCTTCCTGAACCTGGAGCATTGCGTCAGGGAGCCGTTTGTTCTCTATAAAGACTTCAGGGGCTCTTTCATGTAGGAGCCGCCAGGCCTGGAAACTTTGACACAGGAGATAGAGACACACAGCCAATCTACACACACATTAACACACACATCAGAGACCACTCCTTGAGAGGCAGCGAGAGGCAGACGGAGGTGTATGAAAAGATAGTCTGACCCGCGCAACAAAAACACCCCTCCTATTGTCTCATCTCTCTCGCCCTCCCTCTCCTTCTTCCCTCCATCGGAGGATCATGAAGACAAACGACCGTGCCTAGATATGAGAGTCCAGTGGCAGGAGGGGGTGTGTGTGTCAGAAGTGGAATGTGTGTGAACTGCACACCGCCTCCTATAAATCAGGGAGACAAGTAGGAGGAAGAGAGAAAGCAGAATAGGGGAAGAGGGGGAGTCGGGGGGAGGGAGTGATAGGAGGAATGACAAGATAAATGAGTGTTGATGGAGGGAGGGAGGGGGTACAGGTGCAGGAGAGGTGCGCACAGACTGGGCTTTTATTCAGGCATAACAGTGATAAAGGCGGAGGGGGGTCACGGGAGGACAACTGACAGTGAACCATTTAAAGTCCACTTGAAACTTTGAGATCACTGTTTTTAAAGTGCTTCAGCTTAAAATTACAAGCTCTAAGTGTTTTGTGTATTTGTACAGTTGAAAGAGTGGAGGCTGCACAATTTGAGGTCTTTCAGAGCGTCCTGGGAGCGATTTGTAATGACTGTGTGATTTGAAGTTTTAAATGGAGTTAATGTTGTTCTGCTGAAGACTAAAATCTGGGTAACATGAGCGTTTATCTGTTTATTTTGTGCGTGTGTGTGAGTTCTGTTGGAAGCAGGGTTAGCCCAAGCCAGTGAGTCAGTTCACTAAGAGCTAAAATCTTACTTTAATACAACTTTTCTATTTATTTTTGGCATTGCTACTTTATTTTGATGGGGAGCATGTGAGAGAGAAAGAGTGACTGAGTAAAAGGCAGGTGGGCCGCTGCAGTAAAGACTGAACCTTAATGGCAGTTACTCTGTAGGGAGCTATCCCACAGTACCACTTTTACATCGCACACTTTATAAAGGGTTTATAATTTGCGACTATGTCTTTATATGTTGTTAATACATAATCTTACTATATAATGACGGAAACTCTGTCTGTTCCATGTTTTTCTCCTCACTGACTTGGTCAATCCATGTGAAATTTGGCACAGTGGAAGAGGGTCATGGGAGGATGCGAATGAAGCAATATTACATCAATTGGCCAAAGGGGGGCGCTATAGCAACCGATTGAAATTGCAAACTTTGAATGGGCATATCTCATGCCCCATACTTTGTAGGCGTATGACCACACATAATCTGAGGGGACCCCTCCATTATTGACCCCATTAAACAAAATGGGGGCGCTAGAGAGCTAATTTCTTATCTAGGCCTAACCGCCATATCGATTTTTACTAAACTTGGTAGATATGTAGAACAGGACGCCTCAAGGTGACTGGAGAAATTTAACTCTAATTGGCAACTGGGTGGCGCTATAACAACAGAAAAATGCTTAAAAATGGCTAAAATGTGACCGATCGCTGTGGCTCCCCCTGTGGACCAATGTTGTTGTCATGGTATGGTATGCTGTACTTAATGGGTATGGACTAGTTCACTAATACTTTAAAGATGAGTTAAAAGTGATTATTAACACCAACTTTTGGGTTACAATAGCAATAGCATGCTGCAGGAATGATTCCTAAAACATGGACATGAGTTTGCATTTTAACACTCCCAGTTCCCTCATCTTAAAGTCAGTGGGTTTCTGGTTGGACGCCTAAAATAAGACGTGTGATTAACAATTAAGGGATTTTCACATTTTCCTCTGCAACATAAAATACTTAATCACCTCACATGAATTTGCTAATTTTATAGCCAAACATTAGCTTTTAACTTCAGGCAATTGCATATAGGCTTTGATAATTAAAAGTGTTCATTTGATCTTGTTGAGCAAAACATACTAATGATACTTATGTATCATAAACATTAGTTTGCCACAGAAGTCATTTACTCTCGTGATCCGAAAAAGTCTCACAGGCTTTTTAACGAGGGAACCAACACAACACCAATTTCCGGGTCGGCCTGCTTTGTCTTGGCCATGATCAATTGCCAGGCAATCAGCAGAGACACCCCCCCATAAAACATTACATGGTTGTGCTAACACTTAGACGTGAACTGTCCCATTTTCTTTCATCTCTAAAATAAGCCAGGCGAGCTTCCGGACCTTATGCTAAGCTAAATGGCTGCTGCTTCATATTTTCCGTACAGGCATTTACGCGTTATCAGTGTCTCATCTAACGCTCTGCAACAAAGGGAATATAGGTGTTTCGAATAATTAATTATCTTATAAATACCTCTACGTGTCTCGCTCTCAAATAAGCCTCCAAGTCTGCAGTTATTATTATAAATGGCTTTTAATTAAAAAGCACAGATGTACATGATCAGGTGTGACAGATGAAGATGAGCCAAGTTAATTGCAGCTCCTTATCTCTCCTCTTTAGGCAGATCCTGATAAGCTCTCAAACCTTCGGCACCTCACAGCTAATGAGACTCCCCACTGAAAGGCAGCAGGACTCTGTGTGTGTGTGTGGGTGAGAGGAGGTGGGGGAAAAGAAAACAAAAAGATCTTTAGGCTGTCTCTCACCACTTTATCACTCTACACCCACTGGCCAGCAAAAAAAGTGTTGAGGGAGGAAACTTGCCATGAAAAACAAGAAATCTTTGTATCTATAATCATTTAAGGGGTGTATTTTTCTCACAATCAAAGCACTGTAGATTTCTTAAGTGGAGATTTTTGCAGACCCGTTTTGTCTTGAAAAAAATGGAAGCAGGGTGAACATGTCAAAATATAGAGCTCTTTAATTGGCTTTCAAAGAGACAATGCACATTCATGTGAAAAGCCAAGTGCACTGTGTGTCACTGAGCTTGACACATTTCTAGGACGCTGACAGGATATTTGGGTGTGAAAAAATATTTGTCCTTGCATTGCAGCTGTTACTAGACGACCTTTTCCAACAGGCACATGAGGCAATAAAAAAACAGAAGTTTCTTAAACTGAGCTCAGTCTCATAGCCGTTCTTCTCCAGTATCAAAGCAGCTGAATATATATACCAAGGTACAGAACATTAATATCAACTCATGTTTTCCCCACTGGCTCTGTAAATTCAATGCAAAGACCTGCCCTTTTCATCTCAGCACCGTGTTTAACGCATGAAGCTGACAAGGTTTCGCTCTGTGTTTTTGGGTCCCAGTGTGGATGTATGAGGCAGTTTTGCTCCCCCATCAGGCTGTGTGAGGGCGTTGCAACCCAATGAGGACAAATCTGTCAAGTCTGCTCTCAGACATGTGACTGTAGAAAGACTTCTGTGCTTGAATGATTTTAGACGCACTAACAATAAGCCACCAGAAATCTTGCCTGCTAAACTTTTGTTTAATCGTTAAGGCACATCTCTATACTTATCCAGAATTAATGTTGTATCACCTCAATTGCTAAACACAATATATGATCTGTTTTTCAGGCAAACTGCTCAATGTCACTTTTCCTCTTCTTCTTGGATTTTGGGGTTTCGGGACCTTCACTAAAACCAGATGTGACATCTGTCCCAGTTTCCCGCCTCCTCTTTTTGCTCGGCTTGTCACTAACATAGCCGCTCGAGTCACTGCCGTGGACCTCCATCGCAGAGAGCTCAACCTCAACCTCCTCCTCTTTCACGTGTTTCTCCTTTTTCTTTTTCTTCTTCTTTTTCTCACCGTCAGCCTCATTCACTGTTCCGTTCAGCTCTAATGTCGTGTTGCCATCCAGCTGGCAGGAGGGTGTACCTGTCACCTCCGCTTCTCTCTCTTCCTCTTTGACTTTGTCCTTCTTTTTCTTCTTCTTCTTGGGGGTGTCTTCAGGAGACTCCTCTGTGGGCTCTGGGTTCGGTTCTGTCCCTGGTGGCTCTGGCTTGTCTGCGGGGACGCCTGACTCTGAGCTCTCACACAGGGCCAGCAGCTCTTGCACCCTGAAACACACACACACACACACACACACACACACACACAACAGAGTAATCAATCAAGGGCTTAACAGTAACTTTCAAGTAGGTGTAGCTGCAAACTTGATTGGGCAAAGAAGGTGACAGCATCCTTGCACCTGTATCATTTCTGCTTATGTCATTGTAATTTAAATATCTTTAGGAACCTGAAGACATCACCTTGGGCTCTGGGAAATTATTGAGAGTCTTTTTCACCACTGTTTGACATATTTTTAGACTAAAACAGAAAAACAATCAACAAAAGAAAGCTGCACAAAGATTGCAGGTTTCTTCTACTTCTCTCCTCTTCTCTTCTACACTTGAGGATGGCAGGCAAAACACATTGGAGTCACAATACTGACAGAAGCAGAAGTCGCACCATGGTGGCCGATGTGGTGATCCGGTGAGCGGATGTGATCAAACTGCTGCTTTTCTGGAGAATCAACATGCACCAATATGCTACCTGTGCGCAGGACTTAACATAGAGAACAACAAGCGCAGGTGCTTTGACACAAATCTTAACAGCTGTACTGCCTTGAGAGAGAAGCATCCTATCAAAAATGATGAATTTTTCCACACCTACACAACTTTTAATTGTTTGCTGCTGTTTTAAACAAAGTTAAAATCACGCTCTGCAGCTCAGTTGAATGCCAACATTACAAGTAACAGCGACCAAAAACTGCTTTCATCACAGACATGTCATCAAACACAATCCTACATCAAGTGCAGGTGTGATTTGCCCTGATGAAACATGGACGTGACGCAGCACTGTGTTCATCTTTCTTTGTCAAATATAGCCACGCTTTGGACTGTTTCTTCCTCTCTGTTATGACTTCTTGTTGCAACTAGTTTCCAGCAGTTTAACATCATTGTTTTGCAATGAGCAACTGTCAGAAATACACGACGGCATCGATAAAAGGACTCGATAAGCTCAGATGATTTGGACAATTACTCAATGAAACTGGTTGTTGACTCCTAACCCTACAAAAGAGAACGCAGGTTACTTTCATCCTCATTCAGCAACCACCACAGCACACTTGCCTGGTCCTCTTCAGCCGTCCTCTGATCAGCAGCACCCCTGCAGTGTCAGCATCAAGTGCAGTCACGTCGAACTCCAGCTCTGCTCCGATTCTGGGCCCTGCGTCCCGCCAGGTTTCCACAGACACCAGGTTGGGTTTAGGGATACTGGCGTTGAAGCAGCCGTGCACCAGGCAGCCCACGTGGCTTGCTCCTAGTTTATTCACGTTACCCTGGGAAGAGAGACAAATTAGAAATACATTTACATGAATAAAAGTGGGCCAAATGTTAAGATTATATTAATGTTCTCTTTTCTTTTTTTTAAATTGCCCTATGAATATCTAATCACACAAAGAGAATAGACTGCACATCATTATTGTTCACACAGAGAGTTTAAGAGTTTACACACCAATGCCAAAACCTACCATCAGTGTCTGTCCTTTTTGGGGCTGAAAGACAATAAAGTTGGCCTCTATGTTCATGTGGATGTAGCCGCTGTCATCGTAAATGGCTCCGTGCTGGCCCACTATCCTGATGTTGTCGTAAGCAAGGGGTACTCCCTTTAGACTGCGCGGGTCAAACAGGTAAAGCGGAATTAGTTAGATACAGATCAACATGATATATTGAGACGTTCATGGTCTGATGAAATGTGCACATTGTGGTCACATCAGTCCGATTTGAAACACAGCACGAATACACCAACATCCCATTTGGACATAATTAAACCAGTGCAAGCCTGTCTTCAAGATGTCCTCTTGCACTTAATTGAACATTTGATTAATTATTAGATCCCTGCCTGTTGGACTCCTGCACAATTAGCCAAACAATGTGTCAAGACTGCTTCTGTGTTTACTTGCAGCCATGCGGACATATTGGATCCAGCGGTGGAAAGTAACGAAGCATACTTAACTTTCTATCCCATGACATTTCTTGGACAGTATTAATAGCTGCTCCCTTGTAACTTTGAACAACCCTGCAAAAGATTTGAAACTGCACAAACTGGTCTCTCTGCCTGATTTTAAAGCTCTCATAAGGACATTTCTACTTGTTACTGAGTATATGTTATGTATTTTATAGTGTGGTTACTTGGCTGTAACTTTTTCTGCGCAGCTGTCTTGGCCAGGTCTCACCTGGTTCAATCTGGGGTAAATAAAAAACAGCACAAAGTAGTAAAATCAGCTTTACTTACTGGCTGCAGTCTCAAATGTTGTACACACAGCAAAGCAAGACTAATAATGACATAATAATGTTGTGTAACACTGACACTGACTTTTATTTTGGATACTTTTAGGATGACGTTACTTTCTGCACCACTGTCATCACAAACCTTGTCTTCAGCTCCTCAGCAGTGACAGGGAGGTGAAAACTTACAGTAACTACAAACCAAATGCTAAATGCTAACGCTACTAGCTAACGGCTAACGAAATGGCTGCCATGTCGACAGAGCCGAGGCAGCGTCCGGTGCCCGGTGTCGTTACCTCTGAGAGTACTTGAGCAGCTCGGCCTCCAGCTCCTCCTGAATACCTGTCCTCTTCTTGTTCAGGTACAAGGGCGGTAGGGCGAGGTGTCTCCGGTGCGTGTTCATCACCAGACACGAGTACGGCGCTGACAGCAGCTCAGAGGCGGCCGCGAACGACGGGACGGAGCACGGCAGCGCGCCCGCACCTCGGTCCGGTAAAGAGGACTCCTCTGTCGGCGTGACTTCAGCGCCGGTGGCGGATACTTCACCTGACATTCTCACATGTTTTGGTTCGTCTCCTGCATGCTCCAAGTTCGCCATGCTGTTTGGGAAGACCGGAAGATGAAAGACACGCAACTTCCGCTTTGAGGAACGCTGTCAAACATGTCTTTATATTGCCACCTGCTGGCCAGGAGGAGGAATTACACCCACACAGTATAGGTGCAGCATCAGATATTTAAATAACAGTAATATTTACACATATAAACAAAAAGACTGACTTAATTATCAAAACTAATGCATTTAATAATTAATTACATTTTTGTTTTACTGTTGTGTTTGAAAATTAAAGTAAACAATCCCTTAATAGCAACAGAAAATAGGCTCTGTGTAACTCCTCATGTGTTAGTAAGACCTACAATGGTTAAATTATTGACTTATAAACATGTAGCCACATTTAAAGATGTGCTGTTGTAGTGGTGAGTTTAAAAAAATATATAATAATACATTTTTTGACCTGTTTAATTTGCATGTCAGATGCTTCCATTTATGTACCTGCCTGTTTGTGTTCTGCGTGTACATATTTATACACATTTATGTATATTTATTTGTTTTTATCGCTCTGTTTTACCACTTTATTATTTACAGATACCTCATTGTTTATACTCTTTCTTCATTTACTTGTTTTTATTGTTATGTGAAGCAACTTGTAGCATCTGCTTTGAAAAGTGCCTTATAAATAAATGTATTGTTATATTATTAGTGTGCTTTTAAATGCTGCAAAATGAAAGTACTCAAGTAAATGCCTCAGCATTTGCACTAATTGACACCTGAGCGGGTGAGGCACCAGATGCCCCTGTAAGCCTCATGTTCACAATATGGCAACTGGTTGTAACTAAATGTAGAGTTTAGAACATTATTTCAGGCGATGCTGTGCTTACTTGGTGCATTTAAGCAAACTGAATTGTGCTTAATCAGCGGGACAGAAAAGCTGGGAGTCATGTAATGTTCCAGCACAGTGATACAGCACACACTGCGCAGAAGAACAGGGGGTCAACAGGGGGTTAAAAGGGGTCCAGCAGGGCACACCCAGCAGGCAAATCCAACGATGCTCCCCGTATAGTCATTCAGTCCTGCAATAAACCACATCCACTGACAAAAAGCTTTATTAAATGGGTTCTTGGACAGAAATGCTGAGGACAGTATTTTATAAGTAACATGGATCTTTCCTGTTATGTAAACCACTGAAAACGATGCATTTCCTCCCCAACATGCCCTTTGGTTATGTAAACTGCAAGATGTGCACCGCCCACCCTGACAAGGATGCTGTAAAGCTGTTCGTCTGATAAGAGACGGTCATTGATTCTGTATCCTGTTCTCACCTGTGATGGCACATGAAGATCATTAGGGTGACCTGAGGTGTCAATTAGTGCAATCTATGCACACACGCACACGCACGCAAACACACGCATAGACAAACACACTTGCACACACACAGTCTAGTGTTACTGTATTCTGACAGAACAGCATGACAGGAGGTCACATGATTCAGCATTTAACAGACACACACACACACGCACAGCGCGGTGCAGATCTGGGGCTCTCTTGGGCGCCATGGCCCACTCCTGTCTGTTGTCACGGTGATAAATTGTGACGTGGTTTCTTAGTCAGCAAGAGCTCCCAGTGGCTTCTGCTGCTGTGGGCCCTAGTTATCACACACACACACACACACACACACACACACACACTCACACATGGCAAGCACCATAATGAGGTATTGAGCAGCGTGATGTTGTCAGAGGAATTGTATATCTTCATTAGGAGTCACAGCTGCGTGTCTGTACGTGTGCATGCATGTGAGTGTATGTGATATTGTTTATAATTGCATGAGAGGGGGTTTGAGACGTGCTATAAAGCAGATTTACTTCATCACTTAACTTTACGATAAGTGTGTGAACCTCGAGCGGAGCCAAAGGCATCACTGAGATAAACTGTGGTCCCGTTGGAATGCACTGACATCCTAAATCGTATTATGTTGACACAGTGGTGTGCAGTTTGTCAATGTGTGATGCTGTACACTTGGTTTTTAAGATTTACTGCATGCTTTTATAGAAAAGGTTAACGTTTAGGGTATTGATTAAAAATGCTGTGAGCGGGCAGCTAGCTAAGTAATAACTCAAAACACCTGCATACTTACAGAAACATGCAATAAAAACATCACACTGAATTCTACTGCAATAATCCATGCAAGAGAACCATCACTCAGGTTTATCATACTTTAATTGAATTCACTTTAATAAGAAGCATTTATAAAAATATGTTTGATTTATAGGTACGACTAGATTCCTGATATACAAGCATAGATATATGGTACAGTACATTGCGCATCACTGTATTTCATATCAAAGCATTCCATTATCGGACGATACATACAGTTTACTGTGGGCTATCTCAAGATCTGCATTCCATAAATCCTTAACGAGACAGAGAGAGGGAATAAAGACACTGAGTCTGACATAGCAGTAGCTCTTCAAGTGAATCAGCTGCATGCTCTGTTTGTGCTCATCACATTGAGGCATCTCATTGCATTATAAAATATCCTGCTTATTAATTAAAGGTCAGATGATGTCACGCAGATGTTTGTCACCTGAATCATGACTCAAACGGCAGCTCTCCCTCGCGGCTTTGGTTTGAGTTGATCAGAGGGGGTTCGAACCCGTGTTTGCATAATCGTTCAGAAGCACAAACACCTTCCCCTTGTTGTCGAAATGTCCTTCTTTTACTCCAGCGGCCCAGAAGAGGCGTCCCTGGTTTCGCTCCCTGCGGTCAGGATATAGATACTGCGTATGCCGCAGGATGTGTAGGAAGAAGTACATGCTGTATTTGTCGCCTGATAGCAAGCGATTCGTGAACCGTCTCTGTTTAAGTGTGTGCAAGTCGCCTTTGGTGACACGTTGTCATGGTGATGCTGTGGTGTGTCCGTTGTAGGAGATCTGAGGAATGCCGTTACTGGAGTTGTCAAGGATCTCCTATGGGACACACAAACACACCTGTTAAATTAACAGCAAGTGGCAACATTCAGCGCTGAAAAATGGATGGTGATGGTGACAGCCAAAATGCCAAACTTGAGGCTTCAAAACATGAGTCCACAAACCAACAGACGACGTCACGGTAGCCACGTCCATTATTTTATACAGTCTATGCTTAACGTACACTACCATAACACAAACTTAAAAATTCTCCTGGGTCATGAAACATACATTTTCTGTACTGTTGGAACTTAAGGCCATACTGTGTAAGCTGACCAATCAGAAGCTCTCCTCTGCTGTCACATCCTACCTTCTCGGTCATTTCGTGCGAGTGGTGCAGCGAGTGCTCCCTCTCCAGGAACATCCTCTGCTGCTCGGAGCTGGCCAGGCGACAGGTAAGCCACGTGGATAAGGTACAGGAAGAGATCCCTGGACAAGACAGGAAAAAGGAAACCAGCTGGAGAAACAAGGAAGAATTCTTGTTTTTAAGAAAGAGTGGCCTGTCCATCTTTAGTAGTTTATACTTTTTATTGCCATGCTAGTAGCGCGTCTGATGTGGGTAGGCTAAATCATGGCAATTTAAGTCTGTTGGTTGGTCGATCAGTCCATCACTACAGTCAAAACTAAAATATCTAAGCTTCTATTGGATGGGTTACCATAAAATTTTGCAAGGATGTTCATGTTCCAGAGAGGAAGAATCCTTCTGACTTTGATGATCCCCTGATTTTTCCTCTACCACCACCAACTGGGCAACATTTTCACGTATCTATTGAAATTTCTTGACAATTATTGGACAGATTTCTTTGAAATTTGGCACAGATGGTTATGTCCACCTGGTGATCCATCTGATGCCAACACAGGTAACCTATTTTGACTTTTCCGCTACATAAAAACATTACTGACACTCACCAGCCTCAGCTTTACATTGTGCATAGTGCGAATTAGCAAATGCTACCACACTAAATCTGGATGGCGAACATGTTGAACATGTTAAACATTAGCATGTTAGCATTGTCACTGTGAGTCTTTAAGCATGTTGAAATTAGCATTTAGCTCAAAGAAATACTCTACAGCCCCAGCAAGCCGAGGACTGCCAAGTTTTCTGACGACTCGTTATTCCAAAACCCAAATAGTCCAAAAAATGTCCCATTGGACTGAAAGCCCATTTGTCCAACAGCCTGTTAACCCCAAAATAAAGGCTGATTATTCCCCCAAATAGATCACGGGACCTTTCCAGGTTGCTTATTTTTTTCCTACATTGGTGAAGGCATGATCCCTCCTGTACTGCCTCTGATTGGCTAGCACTCATTGCCTTCATTGGTTGGGTTGGTTAGGGTTAGGCAAGTGGAGTAAGATTTGTTATGTATGGGGTAAGACTATCCAATCCAAAGAAGCCAATGTCACGCCTTTACCATAGTAAGAAAAAAAATATTGTAACAAGGCCGATTGCAGGTCATGAATCTTTCTAACTACAAGAGTGTGTATTTTCAGAGCAATGGGCCTTCGGAGCAATGGCCGTTTGTTTTCCAGATAATGGGCTGTCGGACAAACAGGCTTTTGGTCCGATGGGACATTTTCAGAATATTGGGATTTCGAAATAATGAGCCATTGGCAAATCAGAGCTGCTAGCATGGCTGTAGACTGTTAGCCTTGTTAAGAGAGATGAAGAGTGGCAAAAGACACAAATTGTAGGTGAGAATCGAAAGAAATGTGTGGTGGAGGTGGAGCTACAATGAGTTTAATGCACACTAATAAGATAATTTGCAGTACTGATAGGTGCTTTACCTTTACTTTAAACTTCTGAATGTATCTGCTCCCATAAGACAGGTCAACGAAATAAATTCTACCAAACCTCATGTCACATACAACAGACGTTAACAAATGTTAATGAATGACTTGTCCAGTTGTGTTGCATTCATCACATGGTGTAATTCCTTGTTTACCCAGACAGGCCAGAGTCATGGCAGCCAGATGGATTGACTGCATGGAGTCAGGCCGTTTGTTCAGTGCCCGAACAAACTGGAAGTTGAGGATCCCACCAATCAGACCGCAGATACAGCACGCTGAAAACAGGATCATCTGAGGGACAGAGACGGAGAGAATGGTTTATGTTAATGCAAACGGCAGAATTGATATCCTCTCAAGAAAACTGTGAACAAACTGACAAAATGAGATAGGATGGGAGATATACAAACTCCTATTGAGCTTCCATCTCCATCATTCTGCTGTTTTGGACGACGGCTGCTCTGATGAGTAATGCGTATCAGTCAAAATAAATCTAATTTCCTATTAGAAAATTGGATCGCTCTCAAAGCACACTGTCTCTTCCAGAAATATTGCACGGCTCGTAAATATGCTTGCATCACTCACTTGTTTTTGTGCTTGTGTGTGTGTGTGTGTGATTTGTGTGGTAGATGGTTGGTGAGATTTTCCTTTCAGTATTTAATCAAACAAATTTTACGGATTACTTTGTTAGAAGAGTAAAGCAGCTGGAAAACTCAAGGCCATTATGGGAGTCAAATTTGTTTCCCAGAAGGATCTGATGGGAAAATGACTGCAGGTCCGTCACTTTGCATTCAAAGTATGAAAATCCAATTGATTTAATATTACTCCCTGTATATTGTGTATGCACGTGAGTGTGTATTGTGTCTGGAGTTCAGGCGCTCTTTCATTGCTCCCAGTACAGATGCCTTTAGTGCCTTTAACCGCATGGAAAAGGGCTTCTCCAATTTCAGTCATTACCCGGTGAAGTGTGGAAAGCGGCTGGCAGGACTCCGGAGCCAAACCAACCTAATGCAATCATCACCCCTCAGGCAAACAAGGAGGGAGGGGATGGAAGGGGATGAGGAGAGGAAGATGGAGAGAGTCAGAGCATCGAAACGACTGGCGAGAATGAGATTGAACAGTGAGGGTAGGGAGATGGAAGGTAGATGGATGGGAGTGATGAAAAAGGGAAAGTCACGAGGATAAAGACGGCGACAGAGACAATAGGCGGGGATGCGATAGGGTGAGACAGAGGGAGAGAAAGGTTGAGGGATGTCTCTGTTACAGCGGATTGTGCTGACATTGATCCATCATTAGTGCCCTCCCCGCAGGAGACACAGAGTCAGAGAGAAACACGAGGACTCGGAGACACAGAGAGACTGCAACGCGAACGCTGAGCGAAAAAGATGGAAGGAACGACAGAAAGAAAAGAGGAGAGGTGACTGCTTGTCTCCTCTGGTTTCCTCAGATGTCTTTTACAGAGCACACTGTATGCACCTGCAGGACAGGACCCACACACACACACATACACACACAGCACCTTTGGGTGTCTGATACAATTAGACAGTCTTTACTTGCAAACTTCCAGGGGTAGATAAGTGTCAATATTCATGAAACAGGCTATACACATATATTTGCACCCTTCAGAAAGCATTATGAGAGTTTATGTGTGTGGATTCATATTTTATGTTTGATGAGTGACACTACGTGATATTGTCGAGTCATTTCAATGAAGAGCAACAGCATTTGGTGTTCAAAATAAATCTGTCAGAGGAAAAATGCTTCTCAATACATAATAATGAATAATTATTTGGGTTTGCATCTTCATCATCTCTCAAAGGCTCTTTTGCCTCAACAAATGTTGGTCATCTTGGAAGCTGTGTGTCCGAATCTAAACTGAATTTTGCTGCCAGTTAGAAGTTGGCATCATGAAATCTGCAACAGAGGGCACTGATAACATCACAAAGTCACCAGTAAGTGAGAATCTTACTTATTCTGCGAAGGTTTGTTTGAATTGACGCAACCAAGAGCTTGAGATTCAAGCAAAAGCTGCGGAAGATGAGAGTTCGAGTGAGGCGAAAGATTAAAAAAAGTCCAACATTACTCAGATTCACATTTCTACTTTACAACAGAGTGGCCATTTTTCTCTAGCATCAAATGCTCAACATTTTCAGATACATGTTTATTCACTTTCTTGAGAAGATTAACAGCACTCTCAGCCAGCAGACGAAGAAATGACAGCTTCCCCAAAAGTGAAGCCAAGACATCTTGATCGCCCCCTGGTGGCTGGCTGCAGTATAGGTCATAAACCTGCCCCCTGTTGGCAAATGGGATATGGGCTGATGAATTTTCCCAAAGATGGTGTCTGTCGTTTAAGGTAGTTCTTATCCCGCTGATGTGTCTTCAAGTGTGCATTTTTCTGATTGTTGTAAACTTAGTTATTTGCTGCTATAAAAAGGGGTTTTGATCAGTGGAGCTGCTTGCGATTGGACGAACGAGTGTATGGGTGGGAACTCGATACCATAGAGACTGCTACTGCACAAGATGGCAGTGGCCATATCATTGATATTTTGGCTTCTTTTTTGCACAGTAGAAGTACAATCAACCCACCAGCACCCCCGAAATGTTCACTAATCAACATGTTATATATCCGGGTAATCTGCCAGACTGTGTCTTGGCCAGGGAATAACTGCCAGGCTACCAGACTCCAGGAAGTTACTCACCCTGACCACATAATACTTTGGCACATACTCGATTTGTGCAAACAAATTATAATGAATTGATCTATGGATTTTAGACAGACTGATAAACAGACAGTGCATCTATTTTGAGTGTTATTGCTCTATTAAACATGAGCTGTTAGTGGTTATCAGCGTTATAGGTATCATTTAGAAGGCTTCTGCTAAACCAATTAGTATGTTCAGAGTGCTGTTATCAGCACAAAGGACATGAACCCTTCTTTTCTGGCTGAAAGTCCTGTGTGTGTTTGTTTGTTTCATCCACCACCTTGACTGCCTCCCTCTGCAGAGTTTCTGTCACTATTTATACCAGCGTTACGTCATCAGACTTCCTCCATGGCTGCATTACAAGAAACACTATGGTTTAATGAGCTGATAATGACACTCTGTGGCAAGAGCCCTCTAACCTATATTTATAACGCTGATATCCACTAATAGGGCCATTAATTAGAGTGATGAATTCAAACTGGGTGGACAGAGCCAGGCTAGCTGTTTCCCCTTGTTTCCAGTCTTAAAGAAGCTAACTGGCTGCTGGCTGTAGCTTACTGTACAGATATAAGAGTGGTATTGATCTTCCATCTGGTAAATAATCATATTTACCAAAATGTCAAATTATTCCTTTTAAACACTCCTTCATGTGTCGTACTGTGTCACTGGAGAGCATTTTCCGTAAAATTTTCTGGACAACAAAAATGGCTCCTGGGTCTTGGGGGAACAAAACAACTACAGCAAATATATGCATGTACTCACAATAAGACCCGTCCTCTTGCGAGCACACAGCACTCCGCACATCCCACAGACCAGAAACTGTCGGGAAAGAGAGAACAACAAATGAGTAAATGAGCAGTTTCAAAAGCTGCAGTCAGAAGAAAATTACTGGTTCAGGGACGATGTGGAATTCACGCTATTTAAGCTCCATCATCTCCGTGTTGACAACAGGAAAGGGTGAATGTATTCTTTACACTCGCTTATTCAGACGCAACTTTCTAGCTCTAAAAATAGAGTGTGTTATTGTGGGATCCTAGCAGGAAGCCACATTGTCCTGGATGTCAGTGATTCAGACTGAACTGGAGCAGCGCGGTGGTGAATTACGCCGGCAGAATACACTTAGAAGGGGGACAGTACAATGAACTGTGTGCTGCATTGTTTTGCTGAAAGATGCTGGAAGAAGGAGTCAGTGTGTGTGTGTGTGTGTGTGTAAAGGGAGGGTGTGAGGTCATTCCTGGGTTACCTCTCAGTTTCAGTCTTCTGTTACACCTGTTGTAGTTTTAAATTAGTTTTAGAAGCACCTTAAAATCACTCTACTTTTCACTTAAAGGGTAACTTCAGTATTTTTCAACCTGGACCTTATGCTTTTGTGCCTACGTGACTAATGGAGACAACGATTTTTGATACTGGTCCAGCAGGCCTATTGAGTGAAACAGGCTGCAGTGTAACACTAGGGTCATTTGTGCATCGTCAATTTACGTCCACTATAAGTGCTTGTTTTTGCCACTGACAGGCTCAGAAAACATTATGGAAAGCATCACCACAGAGATAGACCTTTTTTTAACCAGAAACAGCCCTGAAATAGTGCTCACCACCAGACTCCATTTAGAAAAACCTTAATTTTAGCATGTATAGAACGGGCATGTTTTCCCATTTAACTGGGTAAATGGAGGATCTCTTTCAACCACACCAGAGCTGGTCACTGTTGGGACAGTGAAAAGACGAACAAACATGGTGTCTGTGAGTTTTATTTTCTTTCTGTCGACTTTAAAAGTAGTCTGTTCTACAACACTAAAATGACTGTTTATCCAAATGGAGTCTGGTGGGTTTGGCGATAGTGATTTTGGGGCTGTTTCTTGTTTCTTGACACAAAGGTCTATCTCTGTAGGGACACTTTTAATAACAACCTGAGCCTGTCAGTGGCAAAAACAAACACTTTTGGTGGATGTGAATTGACAGTGTGCAATTGCTCAGCAGCCGTTTTCATGACTGCAGGACTCAATATTAGAGCAGTTTTAAAATTAGCTGTCTCCATTAATCTCAGACATGGGAAACAGGGTCAAGATTGAAAACAACTTAAGTTACCCTTTAAGGCTGAAGGTTTAAAACTTGGGGGTTTAAAAGAGTAACTCTAGATTCACTTACTAGATTTCTTTCAGAGCTTTCAGCCATATCTTGTGGCCTTCATCAGAGGACAGAGGTCGCTAAGATGACAACTCTGGAAAGAAATCTACCGAGTCTAGTGCTTTTCAGGTAGT
This sequence comes from Epinephelus awoara, assembly GCA_035609425.1. Lineage (NCBI taxonomy): Eukaryota > Metazoa > Chordata > Actinopteri > Perciformes > Serranidae > Epinephelus > Epinephelus awoara. The sequence goes on along the minus strand of CM069310.1, from coordinate 11,846,708 downwards.
TTTCTTAATTGCAAAAGTTTAAATGTGAGTTCTAGTTTCTTAACTTCTACATTATTCTTGTTAGTCTAGTAATTATGGATAGAAAAATGAAAATACGCCCCAATCCTTGAATCCTTGATGTCTGACATATGTAGATAAAATACAATACACAGTAGATTTAAAGCGTCTGTCTGTCTTTAACAACAAACTTTTAGGGATTAATTGGTTTAAACAAAGACTGGCACTTCTGATTTAGAAATGACACACTCAGCAAAATGACTGAATGAAACAGATGGCCTTCCTGTTGTCAAAGCGATGCCCAGTAACTTGGAACAATATTAAAACAACAGATTGAAGTAATCTTGAAGAAACAGTTTCACAGCTGAAAATGTACTGACAAATACAAGATATGAATGGGGATCACTTTCCCTGTTTCAGCAGGACACTTGGATCAAAGGTGTGACATTCAATCTACTTCTAGGACAGCGGTCAGTCGGTCTGAGTGACTCCCAGTTCCTGACAGGAGGTCTAAAGCTTTGGGTAGTCACGAGACACGGTGGCTGACTCAGCAGAACAGCTGCGAGGTTGAACACACACCTGTCTCAGTGCATAACAGCTTTGCAGCAACTTTATACACACACACACAAGCACTTACACTCAAATATACAACCCCATTTATACGAACCTAACAAACCTTTATATTGTAATATCACTACTTGCTTTCCTTGCACATATTTAAACACACCTTCGGAGTCTTTGAGATACTTCACACTTTGCAAAAATCAGATGTTTCCTTCTTTCCTTCTTTATTTATTTCTCTACTCACATACCGCCGGAGCTCCAGGCACTTACAGCAATAAGTCAGAGTGTGTTACCTCAGCTGGAGCAGCACTCGTAGTACAGTAATTGATTTAAGGTTATATATAGCAACTAAAAATGCCAGAAAGTCAACTTTTCATCGCTACGCAGCAAAATCAAAACAATGAGGCTGAGAGCGGCACCACAACAGAGGGAGACATATGCAGAGGAGTGAGTGTGTAAAAAGCTTCGACCCTTACGAGAACCGAGCAACTATTCAAGCATGAATGAATGAAAGTGATCTTTAGCTCTCTGGCACAGAATCATCTCGGCCAAATGGCTGTGTGGGCCTCAATAACACACAATGGACAAACATAATGAAGCAGAAACATGACCAAAATATTTAATCTTCACCACACTCTGGGTCCTAATACTTGGGGACGGACTGCAACTTCCAATTAGTGACAAAAATATTTAATATCTAAATCTTTCTCAGAACAAAAGCTTTATAAAAAGGAAGAAAAGTGACATGTAAACTGAGTACTGAACCACAGAGAAGCCCTTTGTTAGGGAGAAAAGTGTTTACTTTTAGTCTGATTTTTAAGTTAAAGTTATAGTTGTTGCAGTTTTATATAAGCATATGACAATAATGTTAAAAAGAGATGAATTAGAACCAAACTTCTACTGATATATCCCAGTCAAAATCATAATAAAAGAGCAGTTAACCTTCAGAGTAGTCAGTCATGCCCTTCTCTTTATAAAGCCAAATAATAGCCATATGCCTTATTTTAATTCCTATACAGCCCATACTCTGTGAGGAATGTTTTTCAGTGGTAAATAAAGGCTGATGGTTCCAATAGTTTAGCTGTGCCTCTGCCCTCCACAGTAACCCTGAAGATGCTTATTCTGTCTGGATGTAAATAAGGTAAAAAGTAAGGACCAAAGTTGTTCCCAGGACGTACACAGAGTCCGCTCCACACCGGGGACGCGTCGCCCTGCTGCGGCTTGTGCTCGCCCCGGACCCAGCTGATGCCCACGGCTCCCAGGACGATGCTCGCCACACCCAAGCCCACCTCCACCACGGACAGCAGGAGCAGGCTCCACAGGATCTTGCGGCTGGAGCACATCCTGCCCCGGGCATCTCTCCAGCTCCAGCAGGAGGAGGCGGCAGGAGGCGAGAGAGGAGTCCGCTTCTCGGTGCTCCGGCTGCGTCGCGGCTCTACTACGGCTTCATACCCGGCTGGAAGAGAGGGGTTATCCGAACAAGTAGGTCCAACTAGGGCAGAAGGGTTAAAGTAAACAGAGCTGGAGGAAGGAGGCTGCTCTGCGGCTGGATGTTGTTTGGGAAGAGGGAGCGCTCCGCTGAAGTTCCTCCGCTCGCTCAAGTGCGTGTGTGCAGCCTTGCGCTGTCCGAGGTACTTAAGCACTACCACACACACACACACGCGCACACACACACACACACACACACACACACACACACACACACACACGCACACACACACGTTACGCACGAATTGGCGCGCATGCAGACACGCGCGCAGTCCAGGGCCGTAGCCAGGAGACCAGAGGTGGCAGCCTCCGCCCACATGTGGAAACATTCAAACACTAAAACACCATCACTCCTCAGGCTGATTGTGCTGCTTATTAGAAATGGACTTAATCACAGATGACAGGTGGCAATACAGGTTTATTTGTATCACGCCTTCATAAACAACAACAAAGCACTTTTTTACAAGACGCATTTAAAGGCATTAGGACAGGATTTAAAACTAAATCCTATTTATACTCAGGATACTTTATTTGTAGTTTCAATTGTAGTTTTTACACGATTGAAAAATGGCCTTTAAAAATCACAAAACAGTGTCCCATCAATTTGATAATCCAGCCCATTCTCATTCCCAACTCGACAAATACTGGTACTCTGTCAGTGATGTCAACTTCAGCTACTGGTGCACAAAGGCAACTTTTATGGCGTTATTAAATCCACTGACCGGCAGAAGTATGTAACACCGCAACTACCATACTACAAAGAGCGAGAAAGTCCCTATCAGGTGATGGTTGATGGGTCAAACTTCGGACTCTCACCCAATCTGTTGGCTGTTTAAATCCCATGTTATTTTAATAAGAAAGTAGTGGTGACTGTATGCACGTAACAAGCAGAAAATTTACATTTCCTGTGAAAACGGAAGTGTATTTTGAAAAGACACCATGCATTTAACAAGCTTAAATTGACACACCAACCCAGACTGTCCAAAACTGATGCAGGTGGGTAGCTGGCATGTCATAGTTTGATGTTTAGGTCCACTGACAAAGCTGTGGTGTCTTTTTAAAAAATGCTGCAGATGACTACAACTGGGAGGCATTAGCTGGAAAACACAATGGAGCCCAATCATGACGCCCCACAGTCAGAATCCAACAAAGATAATAGCAATATCACAGAAAATAAACAGTTTACACGTGTTTTCTGAGGTGTTGTACAGGTGCTTTTAACAAAGTAGAGTAAAACAATAAGTCAACAAAGGCAGATATGTCTATTTAGGAGCTTACTGTATAAAAAAAACACTTCCAGAAATGTGAAATTGATGAGAAAGACTGTTTTTCCCTCCTTAAGACAACATAGGAGCCATTTGTTTATCATTTAGGTACATCCTTAATAGACTGTGATGACAAGAAACAGTTAAAAACTCCTCTGAAGGTGATGAGCATCATTGACTACAAGACCCATAAGCCATTGGGCCAATGGGATGCAATTGATTGGCTCTGAGGCCAAACAAAGTAGGAAGGCACTACCTTCAACACAGTTGGCTATTGAAGCCTGGACTGTCAGAATAAAAGCTTCTATTGGCTCCAGTGAGGAGTCTGTATATTTACATGCAAATGGAGGATATTATGGAAATATCTATGGATGTAAAAATGTGTGTGGGCTAAATATTTAGCTGGGTTTCGTTCATCTGGCTCTTTGGGAGTGTAGCAAGACTGTATAAGCAGCATATTTGATGACATTTACTTGATCTGTGGATTATAATAACACTTCACAGGTGAGTTATAACTGTTTATTTGTTTGTTTTTCGTCCGACAGAAGTGTTTCTTGAGCCTGCTGTGGTGGTTGTATCTGGTTCGCATCAGTGAAAGAGCTTCTGATTGATAGATCGTATGAGTGCACCCCTTAAACACACCAAATACAAATAATGCCATTGTTTACACATCATAAACATGAAATGAAACCTTACGAGGGCCCGTGGGTGGGCCATCAGATTACTATTAACTGTTTGGTACATACAGAGTATTTCTCTGTATGGCAAGATGCCAATTTATATTTTACCACTTCAGAGGAACAGGTGATCAATGCCAGCGTCACAGTAAGAGCCACTTGTACAGATCAGGTACAACTCTGTATGCACTGTTCAAGCCCACATGATGACAGGCCTGGCAGATAGCGTGTGCAAACTCGTGCTTCTCCTCAACAGGATGGCGTCTGGCAGTATAGAATCGCCGCCAATTAAAGTATCTCATATAAGCCTCATTATCCTTATCCAGTGTCAGAAGGAACTCAGCCAGTGCTGCAGCATCACGAAAGTCATTTACATGTATGAACGAAGCACCTGGAGCGAAATCCTCATAGTTCCTTCTCGGCGGGCCCAAAACTATCGGCACAGTGCCGGCTGCAAGAGGTCCGTTGAACGTCTCGGTGATGTAATCTCTGTGAGCTGACTCCTCAAAGGAAAGGTAGAATTTGCAGCTGCTGATAGTCAGGAAGTAGTTCTCACCCTGCGAGAACTCAGCAGAGGATCTGTCATAGACATCCACCTCGATGTGTTTTATAAGCTCTCTGAAGTAGCTGTATCCCTCCGCTGTATTTGTGTGGAGGTCGTCACCATCCACAATCCAACAAAGCAAGCGCTCCTTCTTCGGTAGCACAAAATCATCCGTGTTCCTCTTGAGAGTCAGTCGCCAGCGAACGTGGATATCTGCATCCTTCCTGTAGCTCATGGTCAAATTAAAAAGGCCTTGAATGCCTGCTATCCTGCGCGTGCTGGAAGGTGGGTCCATGTTAAACCAGATCCACCTCTGAAATCTGGCTCTAGGTGACGGGGGGAGGTTGGAGAGGTCATCCTTGATAGCTCTGTGGAATATCAAAACTCCATGAACTCTGGAGTACAGTGATCTTTCATCTGTGAGGTGGCAGCTGTCGATTTTGAAGAGTGTCTTACAGTCTTTAAAATCAAAGCTTTTATTCTCAGGCCAGAACCACAGCAGCAGTATGGGCTTGTCTGTGATTTCCGTCACAGCAGGGCTGTTGGGCTGCTCTGTAAACACAGACATGCTGGAAAAATTAGCCTGGTTTGTCAGCCACCCTGACTGAGCCGGGCGTGGGTGACATTTTGGAGATGGACGTGACTTATAGTACATTGAAAACAGAACTATGAATCCAGCCACAGCAAGAGTCACCGTGAGGGTGGCTCTTAAAATACGAAAAATGATAGCCATATGTAACCAAGTATACTTACTCAAGTACTTTACTTAAGTACAACTTTAGGGTAAATTATTGTACAAATATTCCATATAATGTATTTGACAGCTTTAGTTACTTTACAGATTTTTAACTCATAATAGAAATTAACTAATACATTTTTATGTGTTATCACAGGTTAAGACTTCAACAGTATATAAAGGTAAACTAGCTCCACCTTTAACTATACAAAAAATAAATGGGACATTCTACATAAATATATTTTGATGTTAATATTTTTATACTTCTACTTAAGTGTGTAAGTGCAGGACTTTTACTCGTAGTAAATATCTAATATCTTCCTCCACCAGTGGCCATGTAAACCCTGCAAGGAAAGAAGAAACCTGTGTAAGAATCACTGGCAACACATTCCCTCATTGAATTATTAGCAGCCTGCCATTTAAGAATACTAAACTATTAAATCAAAATCATTTAAGAGTTCATAATCTTAAGGTTGCCTTAAAAAAAATCTAAAGCAGTATGACCATATGTTGCATGAAAAGTAAAAATGGATGGCTGACTCCACTTAGATATGGTGGCAATGATCATTTTCAAAGAGGCAAAGGTGGAGAGTTTGGTCAAAATACTTGCGTACTCTTGGAGCCGAATATGACTTTGCTGCTTGGAAGGTGAGCGTGTAGATATCCTGTAGGATCCAGACTGAAGCTGCACGGGTCTGACAAATGAAACACGGCTGAAAAACTCTCTCATCCTTCATGTAGAGGAGTTTTCCTTTCAGATGTGACATGATGCTCCACCTACTCATTAGCTAAACCAACACAGACCAGGCAGTCAAGCAGTGAAACTTAGAGATTTGACTTTGAAAATGTTTATTATTATAATAGTTTTGCATTTGGTTGTGAAGGATTTTGAAAATTCAAAATCTCTCTGAGATGCTGAGACAGAGACAGCCTTTATTTAGTCTTTATTTAGCTGCATGTGCAAACATCCCCAAATGTTGCTGACTGTAAAAATCACTGAAACACTTAGTGGCATATGGGCAACAAATTACATTGATAAGATTCTATAAAATTAAAAACAGAGCAAAACTATCACATCTACCACATAAAGTGATTTTAACATTATCAAAGTCACCTTGACCCTTTAAAATTCATAAAAGATATCGGCATTATCAGCCATTTTCAAATATCCTTATTTATGTATGTGGACATTACATGTGCAACAACACAATCACAGAGAGGCAGTCTGAACTCAGCCTAGCACACCATGTTTTATCCCGAGATATTTGCATCATCATCCATCTTCTTCAGCTCAGTAGCTAACCTTTCACCCACACTAAGGTGTGTCAGTGTAAACCATAAAGAAAGCAGGAGTGGACAAACAACATGACAGATGACTATAAGCAAATACGAGACACAAACAGACGGAAGCATCTTTGTCTCCATGTCAACTGGATTTTCTTGACCGTCTGCAATATACAAACAAACGGTTTTACCTGCCGTAAACACTTCTGAACAATTAAGCTGGAGATGTTTACACTGATGAAGTTGAAACATTTAGAGGTAAAAAGAAGACTTTAAAGAATACTTAAAAAAAAAAGTTTTTCGATAATGATCAAATGAGCTTTACATTTCTGAGAAAATTACCATTTTTATTTTATCAGAATAACATTTGACCTGTTCATAAAACTCTAAATAACCCTTTGAAACCTGAGCAAATTGGCTTGATTTTTTTTTTTTTTTTTTTACAAAAACAGAAGAAGACAATGAGCAAATAAAGAGGAAATGACCCCCCAAATTGCAGAGATTATTAAGAAAAAAAAAGTTTAAAACAAACAAACAAACAAGGAAATGACCTGGAAACAATGCTTAAAAATTCTTATAATTCTGTACCATTATTTTGAGTATGCAATAATTATGAATATCTAATTTTTCCCAGCTTTTGCTGAATCTATTATTTTTTTGCAGCCTGTGGGACATTTTCCCCATGTTTTTGAAAGACATTGCACCAATTTGCTCGAGGTGCAAAGGTGCAAATATTTGCGAAAGGCGTCTGAAAGCAGCACAACAAAAGTGATGTCGCTCCAGGTTTGAAACGGTTAAACTTCAGTTGCTTTCTTTGTGAGAATGAGATGAGAAGATTGATATCCACTTTTATGTGTGTCCATTAAATATAAATATGACGTTTTCAAGTAGAGTACCACTTATAAAGGTCATGAACTACATGGAAATCCTTGTCTCTTGACATGTGGTCGCAGGCGAGGCAGACAGGTTGAATGAATTCATTGTTGAGTGACAGGAGATGAGGGGTAGCTGTGTAGAACTTCCTCCACTCAAAGTAACCCATGTACGCCTCGTCCTTCATGTCAAGCAGAAACCCTGCCAGCGACTTTGCATCAGGAAAATCATTTATGTGAATGAAGGCGTCAGAGGGGAGGAACTGCTCATAGTTTTCTCTCGGTGGACCCAAAACTACAGGGACCGTCCCTGCCACGAGGGGCCCGTTAACCTTCTCTGTTACGTAGTCTCTGTGGATCGAGTTCTCAAATGAGAGGTAAAACTTACAGCTAGCAATGGTTGAGTAATATTTCTCATAGCTCAAACGATGCCCTGTAAAGGCTGTACCGAAGACATAGATCTTGACGTGTTTGGACAGTTCACGAGAATATCTTTCTCTCAAAGCTGTTCCAGTGGCTTTGTCCTTGTTACTAACAATCCAGCACACTAGTTTATCTTTCTTCGGCAGAACAAAGTCATCTTTCATTTCTGTCTTCCTGACGGTGAGCTCGTTCCTCACCGTGATGTCAGCATCTCTTCTGTAGCTCAGCGTCAAGTTAAACAGGTTGTTCAGACGGGGATTCTTTGCCGTGTTCGTCGGGGATTCCACATTAAACCAAATCCACTTCTGAGAAGCTGGACGTGGACCCTTTGGCATGTTTCTCAAACCCCAGTCTATGCTTTTATGGTAGAAAATGACCCCCTGTGCTTTGCTGTAGAGGGATCTGTCCGCAGTCAAAAAACAGCTGTTAATGTTGAAGAAGGAAGAGCAAACTTTAAAATCAAACTTCACACCGAGAGGCCAGAACCACAGCAGGACTATGGGCTTTTCATTTGGATCCATGCCTTCATCATACTCCTCATCTACTAATGTAGATTGGCAAACAGGAGGTGGAGGCTCAAAATACAGAGAGAATGCAAGAATAGAGCAGATGAGGCCGAGGGCAGCCATACTTGCTAAGTATAGTGTTTTCTTGTGAGCTGGTTTCATCATCTGTGGAAGCAGAGAAAGAAACCGTGAGATCTCTTTGATAACTACATTGCCACTGGTTGCACAAGTAAAAGTCCTGTTCGTTTTTCACAGAGTCAATTTTACATGACCCACAATTAAAGCTTGGATTGGCATTGAACTCCCAGCTAAATCATCAGTACCAAAGATTAACAACTGTGTTAGAAAATACCTGTTTCTTTGATGAAAAAATGTTACGTACAACCTTGTGTACGTAACATTTTAGGTAGCTATGACTCCTAAGGTGCATTTCAACATGAGACATCCAATCAGAAATCACAAGGGTTGTGCTGAGAAAATGAATTTTAAAATCTACTATTATTTCACTTTTAATTTCTGAGTTAATTTGGGGGAAATTGAATTCACCACCACTCTGACTCATGACTCTGACTGGCTTCTTCTCCTGAGCAGCCGAGGCCGAAGCTGAAGGGTAGGGTAGTTTTGAGAAATGGTAACGTACCGATAGAGTGGATGTGTGATCAAAGAAACATCTGGCAGTGAAACAAATAAATCTGCACATCAAGAAGCTCATGGTAAAAGGGATTTTAATGCTGTGTAACTTTGCTGGCTTTAAGTGTTACACAGCATTCAAATGTTGTTTCTGTTGTTTCAGAAACGAAGGTGAAATTATTATGTAACATTATCCAGGAGAGGCATGTTTTCTCTGTTAAATAATATTGAGGACATCGTTTGACAAAACATTTAAAATGGGAATACTAAATAAGGAAAAAAAACCCACCAGAACCAGCAGCTCCACCAAAAGTTGGCTTTTTTTTAGCTAGCTAGCTACATTAGCTAGAAACAATTGACAGTACAGTCACGACAATTGACAATTGTCAGTTGGAAATAAGAAGTCTGATTTTGCATCTTTCTGTAATGAAGGAGCCATGGCTTCAAATACAACCAAGAATTTAAAGGTGTAACAATGGAACTGTGGAGGAGGGGGCTTATTAAATGATCAATTCTGACAATATTTTGACCCTAGAATGATATTTTAAAGGTCCAGCGTGAAGGATTTAGAATTATATATTGGAAGAAATTAAATATTCAGAACTATGTTTTCATAAGTGTATAATCCAAGCGGTAACCTTCAGGGCTAAAAAATGAAGCCAACACGCCAAGTGCCAAAAACTGCAGTTCCTCTAATGGCCACTTGAGGCTGGCTCCAGAAGCCAGTCAATCCCCATAGACCCTCATGTTAAAATGTCGAACTACAGCAGACATAAACATATCAATAGCCTGGTAGAAAGACAGGGTTTGGTCTCTATACCTAATTTTCCACATAACTGTACGGAGGGCGTGGATTTTTATATAACTCATCTGTTTGGGGCTTAGAGGCTTAAAGTTACGCATAATTTAGGGAAGGCTGCTTTGAGTGACAAGCTGTGTCCCCACAGTGTCCTCGGCTTCTCAGTCAGATCCACCCCTCGCTCCTCCACAGCTCCTGCCTCCCTTCCAAATATGGTCACTTCTGACTCCAGTAAAACCAAGATGGCGATGGCCAACATGCCAAACTCCTTCAGAACAGGAGTCCGCAAACCAATGGGTGACATCACGGTAGCTAAATCTATTATTTTTAGGGTTGAAACTAAGAATCATTGTGTTTTCAATATCTTAGAATAAGCCATTTATAACTACATACGGAGCAGGTCGTCTTTCACAGAGTCCGCCATGCTATTTGACAGGAGCTCAGAAAGGACAAACCAAACATCGACTCTAGATAGGGCCATTTGCGTTTTTGTGGTTTTGCCTCTGCCAACATAGTTCTCTTGCACGCTTGGCACATGGGAGAAGTTTCATTTGGTTGCAATCTGCAACCTCACAGCGAGATGCCGCTAAATCTGGCACACTAGACTTAAAGAAATACATGAAACAGAATTATTCTAAGTAACGCAACACAAGAGACTTCTAGCCATGAATTAGAAATCCAACATGTCAACATTCTCAATTCATTTAAGATTAACACCACTGAATAAAACATCCTGTTCTCACCTTTCCACTGAGTCAAATGGGCTGGCTGTCTCTCTCTGGTTGTCAGTAGACCAACTGTGGCAGGCGTTTGACACTTAAACACACATGTGAATGCTGAGAAATAGATAACCTCCTGAGCCCAACAAGAGAAACCAGTTGTGTTTGCTTCCACTGCTGACCACCTCTAAAGTTAACGCATGTTCCTGTGGACTGCCTTTGTGATCATCATGTTACACCTCTGTCATTTAGTGTGATGATTGTCAAGGTGGTCCTGATGATAATGATCAGGTGTGGGACACACAATCAGTCTGATAACACAGTCATCAAAATGACAAACTTGTGAAGTTGTGCACTTTAAAGATCCGAGAAACTACTGGTAAACAAACTACGCTCTGCACCTGCAGAGGCCTCCAGCTTTGTTAAACAAATGAGGGGCCCCAAAGAAGAAAATGTTTACATACTATGAGCATGTGCACATGAAATTTGTAGGTAAAGGTGGAAGTCAAACTCGCCTCATTGTCAGCTTTTGTAAGAAAAATGTTTCTGTCACTTGTAGATAATGCATGAAAAATGACGCAGCGACTCCACACAGAGCACTCAATGGATGATCTATGAGAGCAAACAAACCCTGCCTGAAGAAACACAGGGAGCGCACACCTCCTGAGATATGCTTCTGAAAAGACTGCAGGAAATATTACTGATAACAAATAATGTTATCTCATGCAATAGGACTTCGCACCACTTTTTTTTAGGACTTGTCAGAGGTACAAACAACTAAAATAAAGCTAATTTTGATTTTAATCACGTAATTTTAATCTTGTCTGCACTTGTCTTTAAGTAATTAAAGTCACCTTATTATGTCCCTCCCCTTCAGACAGTTTCTTACATTTAATCCCTATTTATTAATCTCTATTTAAATAAAAAATATATTATATTTTAATTAATTTCCCATTACTGTGCGTGCTACTAGAGATATTATGGATTTGGCAGACATAAAATGAACTTAGAAAATTAAACCACTTGTGTTTTTGCAGATAACACATCACTACATTCAATATTAGGCTTTAAGAATAAGAGTAAAAAGAGTAAAGAATACCTCCTCTCTGATCGTCTTTTTCTGCTCTGAGCATACATGTGATTTATCATGTGATCACTTGAGAGCTGCCCTTACAGTAAAGGTCACTCTCCCGCTTTGCAGTAAGTAGGAGCAAGCTGCTTGATAAATGTGTCTTATTGTTCACACACACCAAAGAGCCCTTTGAGAACTTACAGTAACCGTAGCATCTCCTCTCCATGTGGAGACAGCTCCCCACTGACAGCATGCATTTCCCAGCCCTCTCTAAGAAAAGACACACTATCAACAATGCGACCTACGGCAGGTTACTCTCACCCTTAAATAAAATCAATGCATTTGCGTGTGTGTGTGTGCATGTAGAGGTTTTTAAGTGATCAATGACCAGCTCGCTACAGAGTACAAAAACAGCCACCACAGGATACGATCTGTGTGTTTCAGGGGTGTGTTTGGAGTTGGACTTCATTTTCTCTGCAGCAGTTCCTGGACTCTTATAGCAGAGGAAATTTTTCCGAAAAACCGACATAGGTTTATTTGAACACATGGATTAAAACACATTTTATTACTCTCTCTACCGCATGAATGATCAAGTCATGATCATGTTGGATGCGTTGCTGTTTCAACAAAACCCAAACATTGTAATTCCAGCTGAGTTTATCACTGTAAAATTCCCTGAGATACAACACACTCCCCTAGATGAGGTAAAAGGTTTCACTTAAACAGCAAGGTGTCCTTTGTTGAGCTTCTATGGGTAAACAAAGACAACAAGTTAGACTGATGTCTGGTCTGGACTGGCCATCTGGCATAGAGGACACTTTCCAGGTGGGCCAATGTGACTTTTGGGCTGACACAACTGTCTCTCTCTTTGTTTTGTAACCGACCAAAACACAGGTAGATTGGCCCATAGGTTTATTTCCTTAAATGATACTGGGCTGGCCCTATCGCATATTTAAACCCCTCCCCTCTAGGCTCAGTGCCTTCATTAAACAGCATCTGCGGAGAAAAAAGCAGGCCAAAATGTTAAGACAAAACACAAGGAAGACAGAGAAATAATGGGCTCAACACTGGACTGCTCAGACCTTTTTAGTGTCTTGCTTCTCAGAATAAACTCACAGCAGATGTGTCTCTCCTTCTGCTTTCTTGCTGAGCACACCCAGACAAGACTGAGTTAACAATTATCGGCGTTGCCAGGTCATTAAGCCTGTTGTAATGTTAGCCTATTTAGAACTCACAAAAACATTTCCAGCTCTGAGTGTGCATTGCGGGAGATGGTCTGATGGTTCGTGCTGGGTGACATAAGTTACAGTAGGAAGAGTAGAGGAGGAATGGCAGAGCAAAATAACTCCTGCTCATATGACCCGCTCATTTTACTATAACCCAGGTCAAACTCTTTCTTTAGTGGAGAGAGACACATAGACAGACATTAGTTCAATCAGGAGAGACGCACATGAAGGCGGTGCCCATGTCTCACGGTCTCACTCAAGCGCACACGTGTGCACAGTGCAAAGAGAGGCAGTTAGAGCTGCAGGCTACAATGAGGCTAAGAACAGAGTTCAAATGACGTTTTTCCAAACAACTTCTTATGTCGGGGCTTCAGGACACTTGGATCACTATGGACGAGCAGTATATGGAGATATTTTGTGGTTTCAATTATGTGTTTTTGCATGTTTGAATCTAGCCTCCATTAGGTGGAGTTGTGTAGCTCCCCCGGATGAAAATGGATGGATGGATATTGTAGTTATTTTGGAGCTTATGATATTCAAATGCCAAGAATTAAATTTCCCTCCTACATTCTTTGTTTCTAGCAGGAGCTGTAGTGGATACTCATTTATCTGGATGGATACTAAACCCTAGGAACATGTTTCAGGTTGCCAAAAAGCTGAATGAGAGATTGCATTACGTCACTTCTGGCCAGCCTGGATGTGGCGTCAGGAGATCGGCTGTCTGTCATGTTTCTGGAACGTTTGGTTACATAAGCGTGTTTTATAGCAGCAGCTTCAGTAGAAAGTCACTGCTCATTCGGCCCAACAGACTTTTATTAGTCTGGGATGAGATGCAGCTGCTGGCCCGTTGCCCGAACTGTACAGTAGCTTCTAATCAATGGCAGACTTGATGACACACTGAATTTCTCTCTTTGCCTTGCTGCCTTTCAAACCAACACCCATCCACCTCCTCTGTCTCCAGCGTCTTGGCCCCTTTTTATTGTTTTAACTCAAAACAGCAGTGTTTTGTCTTCATTTTCTATCATTGGCATTGTGGTAGGGTGTAACCTTCCTGTCCTGTATGCTGCAGAGAGTTAAAAATAAAAGTGCTTAATGTCAGGTCCTTTGGCCCCCCTAATGATCTTATTGACGATAACAGCTCCAGGTGGCTGGGTGTGTATTTGTCAAACAGGAACCTGCATGCTGAAGCTAGAATATATGAATAAAACTGTGCAGAGCTATTTTTATGCCTATCACACTTGAATATTAAAAATAAAAAGTTAAAACTAATTTCCATCATTGTCGCAGATATTGTTTGGTTTTATGAATCACTGTTCTTAAGGTTATTGACAATTTAAGCTTGCACTCTCAAACACCTCCCGGCATCATTTGCATTCATATGAAATTCTCTGTGTGTTGATGCAGGCAATGGTCCTTGTTACTGATACACATGGGTTACTGTATGTTAAAGAGACAGGTCAACATGAACGTCAGATTTCCATCATGCTGTCCACGTGACTGTCCATCGTTTTTAGGTTTGACTGCTGCTCTTTTTATTATGTCATCCAGCGCTGCCAGATAGGAAATGTTAACTTGTCATGCCAGAATCTTAAAATTATCTTTTTTTGAGAAAAATGATTGTACACAAGTCATAACCACAAGACCAAATGGGCCAAAAAGGGTCAAAGTTTGCATGTGAAATGGAGTTTGCATGTTCTCCCCATGTTCTCTCCACACAGAAGGGCTCCCACACCCTGGGTTTGAATCAAAAACCTTCTTGCTATGAGGTGCTAACCACTGCACCACCGTGCCGCTACGCTGTGCAGATTAAAACTAACGACTAACTGTAAGTGTCACTAGAATATGATGATTAAGGGGTTAATTGGCAACAAATTATTTTAACAAAAATCATTTAACTTTCTATGACGAATTGTTTTTGAGCAATACAGAACTACTGAATATTTAAATTTCATCTCTTTATTGAGAAAGGTTTACTCCCTTGAGTTTTTGTCGTCTTCCTGTTCTGCTTCTGTACAGTCCACTTGTAATAAACACAGAGAAGAAGAGTGTTGTTGTGCAACGTCTGCCTTATAAACGAACAGACGGCAAAGCAACATGGTCGTTTCACTGCTGTTATTGCCATTTCCGCTCCACACATATGGCGGTCTCCCATTCATCCTTCAGATGTGGTTATTAATAGAGGTTAGTGAAGAATAAGGAAAATGCTCTACAGATAGAACTACAGTGGTATTGATCTTCTTGTCCAACTCTCAGTAAGAAAGTGAACACGTGGATTCTCCTAAATGTCAGACTTTTCCTCTGTCGGCTGTCGGCTTGTCCTCATGCAGCAAGGTGCACGGTGAAGAAAAAGAGGGCAGTTCCAAAACATGTCAGGTTGAATCCATCAAAGACAACTCTCAAACTTTCTTCTTACTGAGACAGGGATAAACAGATTTAGGTTAGGAAAGTTTTTATTAAATGATTTATTTTGATGAATTAACTGCAGTGTGTTTGTCTTTGTCTCACTGAATCACAGGAGCAGGCACCTTGCTCTTTACTGAGGCTCATACACTATTTTTAGAGGCATAATGTTTTCACTTTGGCTGTTATCTCTTTCCTGTTGCACTCTGACGCTCAAGGAGGCTGAAAGAAATGATTCAAATCTGCGTCTCATGCAAGCAGGTTGTCATTTTAACTGTGGATAATCATTTTTGCACTTCACAGAACTGGATTATTACAATGAAGAAAGCTGAAAGAAGCAGCAAGAACCAGTCCTGCGCTCTCACACACATCCTGTGTTGGCCCAAGGCAGCAGAGTGGAGATATATAAGATATATAAACTTCTACCCAGCTAAGTGGATAAAGAGAAGAGTTAGCAGGAGGTGCCTGGAACTACGGTGTCCCCAGAGGCCCATTATAAGCTTCTCAGTGGTACCATCCACTCTCAGTGTGACTCTGAATCATTAGGAGATACAGTATATAGCTGCTGGCCCATAATGAATGTAGCACTGGGCAAACGTCAATCTGTCATCGCTCCTGGGAGAGAGGAGGAATGAGGGAGATCGAAGGCGCCACGGGCCACTTGGAGATTGCCTTTGTATCTCAGATGCTTCAGTGTAGGTGTGACAGCATCAGGTTAGATGGGCGACTCTGCTGTTAAATTGTCTCCTAAAGGAATATTTGAAGTGCTGTGACACCCTGTTTTCTGACGCCGGATCGTTACATCTTTCAGTCTGTTAGTAGATTGCACCAATTCCCCTTGTTGTTCACATGAAGGACAGAGACTAAACACCCACTGCACTCCCACAGCACAACAGTGTTTCTATCACAGTGATGCATACTGCTGATAATCAGAGAAGAAAAACCCCCCAGTGTCTGCAGGCATGCTCACGCTGACGCCCGGAGCAGAGACAATTGGTTTCAAGACTCGTTAATTGAAGGGAGGTAGGTAAAGAATTTCATACCCTGTCAATTTTAGATACTTTTGTCAAATGCATGCCACCATTCATTCATCTAAACATTGTCCTCATCTCACTCAAGTCTGCAGTCCCTCTGTTTTTGAATTTTGGACCGGGAGCTTTCCCCACCATGACAACTACAGTATATCGCTGGATTTCCTCTACAGTCATGTTATGTCATGTATTATTTTACTTTTGTGTATCAATCTACTTAGCCTTTAATATTTAGGCTTCATTTAATAGACAATATTTAAAAACATTTGAACACTGTGGTGGAACATAACTGTGCATTTACACATGCACTTTAATAAAATTCGATTTACTTTTACTTAAAGGAACAGCGTGTAGGATTTAGTGGCCTCTAGTGGTGAGGACTGCAGATTGCAACCAGCTGAAACTTCTCCCAGTTGGAGTATTTACATTTTTTAGTATGCAGTTTCTTGGTAGTAATCCAAACCTTTAAGAGTTAGTGCCAGAGCTGCAGACCTGAGATTTGAAAGCAAAATTTTCATTGTTTTTTAACTGGTAAAATCTTGAAGCGCTAAAAAAATACAAACTGTGTGAGATTAGTGTTTTTAGTGTCAAGTATTTAAGTTTGACGCAAATTTTTTGTGATTGTGTTGACTGTGAGAGTTGATTTTTTTCTGGAAACAATTCTTGCAAATGATTTATGATTCATTTATCTGGCCTCAAAAGTAGAAAAACTAACTGTGTCTCTCTTAACCACCAGTGGCGGTGTCCAGGATGTACCTGCTGCTCCAGTCTCAGCAAAGCCAGCTTGGGGGGACCAACAGGCACAGAAGAAGAAATGGGGGAATCACCTCTTTGGTTACCTTGACGTATGTTTGACGTCAGAGTGTCAGAGCTTCACATTAATCTCATTTAAATAGAGTGTAACATTTATATTGAAACTTTTTATTTGGAAATGGCTGCGAAAAAAAGAAGTTTAAAACAGTTTTCTCATAATATTGCTTTGATTTTCACTCTACAGAAGGAAAGTGTTCCTGGTAGGAGGCCTTCAGCCCCACAGGAAAGGTAAGACGCTCATTCAGAGTGCGTTTTTGTTTCTACAGACATGTTGTTTAATAACTCTTTAATTTTACCCGCAATACCCCAGAGATGAGCACAAGGACACAGAGTGTCTGTATGATTATTCTCTGTAAAATAACCAACCATGTTTCTCTTTAGACCTACTGTCACCACCTCAGACACTCAAACTGCGTCACAAAAGGAAGCCATGAGGAATTATTGGCGTTGGCTGTCGATCAACGGCGGGGTATGTTACACAGAAAGGAGCCAATGTCACCACATATTCACCAGCCAGGACTCAATGAGAGTGCTGATATAGTTAATTGTTATGTTTGCATTATTGAACAATTCAAGTTTGTTTTTCCTCTAACAGAGAAATCATCGCATCACACCAGTCAACATCACCAAAGCTGAGAAGACGGACTCACCAAACCCTGAGAGGAGGTAGTGACATTCATTCCATGCTGCTTTCAGTGTCTGTCAGGAACATAAGAAGTTGATCATTTTTCTTAATTCCTCTTATATTCACTGACTAATATTCTCACACAGATAAACTTTTCCAAGCATATCATATTTTTAAATAAAAGTAACCTTAATGAAATCATGTTCTTCCAGTTTTTCGGTGGTTGCTTTAGTTTAAATCTTGCAGTGATATTCTGTAGCGAAAGTATTCTTAAAATATTTTATTTATTAATTTTACCTGGGGGTCTTTTTGTGTATGTTCTGCCTCTTGACGATGACAGTTTCTTCTTACAGAAGTGCCCTGCAACAAATGAGCAGGATGAGCATGACGACGTGACGGTGTTTTGCTCACTGGATGACGCCATGCAGGCAAATTCAGTCGACATCACTGACCTCGAGGAGAAGCTGCTCATGGCTCGACTCAACGAGTAAGTGAAAAGCTGTCGCTACATTTTGTGTATCACTACACCAAAATCTTCCAGTTAACCGTCATGAAAGCTACGGCTATGCCTATACTGTCTGGGGTTACTCCAGGGGTTACATTAGCTTCCTTAACCAACTTTGTCACAGCCGCAGCAACTTATAAACACACACTGTGCTCTGTCAGCCTCTTGCTTGTTTATTAACCATGTGTTTGTGTTTTTTTGTTTTATTTCCATAGTAGCGAAACAAATGACATCTGGGAAACTGATATTTTTCTGGATAGCCCCATCAAGTGCTTCGGGTGAGTACATCTGCACATGAATTGAAGTTGTAACGAGAGATGAATCCATCAAATCGAACTGAAATACCTGTTTGTGATTGGTCAGTGAAGAATTAATACTGACGTGTGTTTTGACTCGCGGTGTTTCTGTGTCAGATTTGTAACTAATGGTTTTATGAATAGTTAAGAAATAAATAATAATGCTTTGTAGGTGAGTTATACGCCGAGCTGTCGTGATTCTAAAAAATACCCCTTTGTCTGTTATCAGTTAACTTTCATAACCTCCACTATGTTTTAAGATATTAATCAAGATCTCTCTCTTCATAGGACACTACATCAGCGAAGGCATCGACCCAGACTACAATCCGGACGAACCAGAAGATCATTGGCTCACCTACAATGATTCAATGTTCTCTGAGACGTCCGGCAAGTAAGTCTGTGAGCAGCAGGAGAGGCGTGCTTACATCCTGTTCTACAAGACAAGTAAGAGAACAACACCGTCACATCCTTCACTCAAGTCCTGAAGAAGAGAGAGATTTTTAAATGCGCCAACATAGTGTTTATATCGAGTGTGTTGTCTTCATTCTCAGTAGTGTAACCCAACTGACGACGTGATGTCAGACTAAGAGACCTGGACACAGTCAAGATGTAATGTCGGACTAAGGGACCTGGATACACCACACGGAGACAGGATGACCATCATCAGCCACGGGACAAGGAAGGTAAGTGAGTTCTAAACTTGTCTGTTTTCTTGGTGCAGTTGTTCAACGTGACGGTGGACAACTGATGACCAGGAAAGACGACTGGAGGATGAATGAAGAAGATGTCCCGTGGCCAGGAGCAGCTGAAGGTTCCCTTGCCCTTAGGAGGAGCTAGATATTGTACTTTTAACTCTATGACATTTATCTGATTTTATCTATAATTACTAATTACAAAATAATTTCCGATAGAAAACATGTGATCAGCACTTAATAACGCTCTGAACAGGGCCTTTCTGCGTTGCGTCTACTTTACCTTCAGTACTGTACATTTGGCACACACACAATTTTGGGATGCAAAAAAAAAAAAGCACGGACAGCAGCTGGCCACTTCCGTAAGTCACTTGAGAGGACCCTGTTACACACACATCATTAACTCACAGTATCTCTCTCTCACACACACACCCACAGCTATTTTCAGTTATTAACCATTAGCACAAGAAAATACACACACACATACACAGTGCACTTCTGTCCGTCCAAAGCCTCCAGATGGTGTGTGTCCACACCTCTTTCTGTTCCGGTTCGAGGGGATATGGCAAGCTGGTCATCCATTGCATTCCTGAGCTCCAGATGTTTCCATACACACACAGAAACACACGCATGAACACACTGTAACTGCTTCGCTGTCAAACAGGAGTTTGGATTATTTATGGTTTATTTCCTGTTGCCTTTTTTTTTTTTTTCAACATTTCCTTCTTCGAGGAGTGAGAGTAAAACAGGAGAGGTTATATTTCACCTCCTACTGATGACTTAGGGAAAGTGTACGAATCTGAGATGGTGGTGTGTATCAGTGTGTGTGTGTCTGTGTGTGTGCGAAAGAGGGTTGGATTGGCAGTAGAAGGAGGGGAAGGGAGGGGAGAACTGAAAAGCAGTGTAGAGACTCCTGTAGAGGAACGAAAGGACGACGGAGGACATGAGTACAGCAGAGGAATGAAGGACAGAGGAGCTGAGGGATGAGAGAAGATGGAGAGGAGGAGGAGATGAAGAAAGATTATGCAATCAATCAATAGGTTCTTACAGTGTGAGCTCTGACAAAGACAACCAATTCTAAAATCAATTCACCCTCTGGGGCTCACAGCAAAGAGGCCTCTCTCTGTTACTGTCTCTCCATTTTGCTCTTCCCTCCTTCTTTCCAATGTCCTCCTCTTCTTTAATACACAGAGCTGGAATCTCCACCCTGATTTGCTTTCACCTCCTGACTCAAAGCTGTAGCCAGCACTCCTTCTGTCAGCTCGTGACAGGACGTCGAACTTGCTAAGCACACGATGAGAGGCTTTCGGTCATGGGGGGTCAAAGGTCACACGGGTGGCTCGCTTAATTAGTGCCTTTACAGTGAGAAAGGTTAACAGAGAGGACTCACTTGCCTGTAAGAAAAGGGGATGCCGTACGACTAATTGGCGCTGGTGTGTGTCTGTTAGCAAGCGTGTAGAGAAGACAGGCGTTTTGTCCTTCCACCTTGAATGCAACGTGACTGAGCTTTTAACCACCTGTCAAATCTGTCAAGAAGCATGAAGTAGAGCAATCATTTCCTGTTTTGTAAGGCAAGCAGTTTGTGTGCGTGTGTGTGTGTGTGTGTGTGTGTGTGCGCGCGTGCGCTGCCTCAAGCGATGAGCATGCGGCGTGAAAATGTGCATTTCTTCCGACTGCTGAGCATGTTGCTGTAGTCAGGGCCAGGAGACTGGTGGAGGAATGCCCTTGAACTCAGGACAAAAACAACACACCAAACAGGCTGGCATCACTCCCAGACTCCCCGAAAAACAACTGGAATCAAAGAAGAGACAGAGAGGGGGAAAGTCTCTTCATGCCACTCAACGCTGACTCGAACAAAATGGGGTAATTTGTGGGAATTTTCTTTTTGACAAGACTGAAGAGCGGCACAGTGGTGCAGTGGTTAGCACTGTCGCCTCACAGCAAGAGGGTCCCTGGTTTGAACCCAGGGTGGGGGAGCCCTTCTGTGTGGGGTTTGCATGTTCTTCCTGTGTCCGTGTGGGTTTCCTCCAGGTACTCCGGCTTCCTCCCACAGTCCAAAGACATGCAGGTTAACTGGTGACTAAATTGCCCGTAGGTGTGAATGTGAGTGTGAATGGTTGTCTGTCTCTATGTGTCAGCCCTGTGATAGTCTGGTGACCTGTCCAGGGTGTACCCCGCCTCTCGTGAGGGGTCTCATGACCCCCAACAGGATAAGCGGTTCCAGAAATAAATGAATGAAAACTTAAGAACTTTCCTTGTTTCCTGTTACTGAAAAGCAGAAGATAAGAAGAAGAAGTGAAACAGAGAGACAGTGACTCATGACCACGACAGAACAGAAAAACTCAACCGCCAGAGAAAAAATGCTTGTACATTTATGCAAACTACAGACACGTTATATTTGGATATCACTGGTATATATAGAACAATTATATTTCAACAGCACTGTGGTTAATGTGTGCTTATGCGCTAGAAAATACACATATTTACTTTCCTGCGAAAAGTGTGAGACAAAGCGGTGGCAATGCCCTAGCCAGTGGGATACACATGCGCTAACCTGACGCACGCACATATCAACTAGCGTGACTTCATTCTCCCTCACCATTACTGCGCACATCTTTACATGCTATAATAAAGGGATCTTTGTTGTAGGAAATTCACTTTCTTGCCAGGAGTTAGCTGAGAAAATTGAAGGCATGACCTGCTCTCTGTATATTATCCTGTTATCACACAGTCACTTTGGCTGCTGAAGAAATCAATAATGTGACCTGGATGCATCTGCATCTCGTAGGGTGAGATCGGGGCTGGGAAAAGGATGCGGAGCCATGTTGTCATGGCATGAACTGCAATGTGTGATAGGTTGGACTCCCTGAATTTAATTTATTGTATTTATATTTTTTATTATTATTTGTTTTTGTCTTGTCGTGCTGGGTTTAGATGTCAGTAATTTGTATGCTGTGAGTATTTTCGCTGTGTATTGTGCTTTCTTTGTCTTTCCTGTGTCACAGTCTGCTTCTCTCCCTCACCTGCTCCTGGTAAATCTCCTCTCTCACCTGCACCCTGCTCGCCAGCCACGCCCCCTCATCAATACAACCCCACTCACCTGTGCACACAGCTGCTCCTCATCAGCACTCCCTGCATATAAGCAGCTGCTGCCTTTCCCTCACTGCCAGATTGTGCTTCAACCTCATGCAGGACATTCCAGCACTCAGTCTTGGCTTGATTCGCCGGTACCGACCCTGCTTGTTCCTGACCTGTCTACGTCGTCTGTTTCATCAGCCTTCAGTCCCTGACCACGAGTTCTGCCTCAGGGTCTCTGGTTTCCGTCTGCCTGCGTCTGTGTGGTGTTTTCCTGCCATGATGTTTTAAAGTGAGTGTTCCTACCTGCTGTGAGACACCACACATTGCCTTGTGTGTGTCCTTCTTTTACCTACCTGTCGGCTCATTCCCTGGACCCTGAACCCAGAGACTGTGTATGGGCTCCGTGCCCCGCTTGTGCTCTGTTACCTTGTGTATTAAAAAGGTTATTACCAACTGTCTGCCTGCCTCACAGTGCTGCATTGGGTTCATTCACACCTGTTACATCCTGCTTTAAAAAATGTTAAATAAAAATAAAATTATTCAAAGCAGCAATCTGCTATTCAGAAATAACAGACTGCTGAATGCCATAAGTGACCAGCCAGAATTAAATATTCAACAAGGCCGTGTAATGAATTACAATTAACCAGCTGCTAGCTTTTAGCTTCATTATAAGAGAGTTGGCAGACAGTCGACCTAAATGATATCCACATCTTGAATCTTGTTTCTTTCATCCCTGCATACTGTACTGTATGTGTGTGTCTGTGTTTAAGTGTGTATTGTCTCACATACAACTGAAATCTTGGATAATAGCATCTCTCCTCCCGGTGGACACACACTTGGACACACAACACACAGAGATATAGATGGGATCATTACAGCAGAAATCAATGTGCTGTCTTTCATCACTGTATTCTCCCACTTATTAAGCTCGTTAGTCAGAGAAAGGTGCTCGTTAGCAGTCAAATGTGTGTTTAAAAAGTCAGAGGTGGTGTTTAATGATGCTGCAGCACCCCGTTGGTGTTCTGCTGTGGTCGATACGCCAGTTTCAGTACGGACAGCCCAATGAGTGTAGGGGGCAACTGACAGAAGGGAAGCAGATATAGAGAGAGAGATGCATTTGTAAAGATATTTCAAACCATGTATTAAGACATTAAATAAAAGTGAAAACATTCCACACATGCATCTGTCAAGCAAGTTCTGCTTTCCACATTTGGGCCTGTGAAGATAAACCGTAGTTTTTCAACTTTTAATCACACTTTAAAAAAGAAAATCTAACTTTAACTGTGTGAAACATCTCAATAAAGTTCAGTGTTTCAATACAGCAGCAGCAGCAGCAGTAACGTGTCAGCTGTCACTTTGCTGTAAACCTTTTGTTTTTTTCCTTTTAAAGCAGCTGTGTCAGATATGCACAGTTCAACGAAGACCCAAAACAAAATATCAGAAAAGATACTTCAATAAACATGACATCTGTTGTCTCATAAAGGGATATGGTATTTAAAGACAATACAGCAGATACTCTCCACCTGCCTGTCTGTCTGTGGGCTTTTGTTCCTCACATTTTATTTGTTTGTTTGACTCTCTCTCTCACGTTGACTCCCCTGATGTGAGCTGGCTCACCTTTCAGTATGAGGTGATTGTTTTGTCGAGGTCACATTGCCACCCTTAAATTCTGAACAACCTTTCAAGCATTATCCATCTCAACAAACACGCAGGGTGCCATGGGATTAATCACGATACCAAAAGTGTTTTTCTTTTCTTTCTTTTTAAAATGTATACAAAATACACAATACAGTACAATTAATTGTGTTTTCCTTCATCTGCATGGTATGAAAATCAAGTTTAGATGTTTAGAGTCACAAGTTGATTTTACTGATATGACAAAGTGAAATAAGGGAATAAATTTGAGCAAATCTATTGCACATGATACAAACACATAATTGTGCTCAGTGTGATATATTCAGAAAATGAGCTGACACATATTAAACCAGGGGTCTGTCTGCAACCTTTCATATCAAAGGAGTTACCTTTGGCCATAAAAAACATCTGTTTGGAGCTGAAATACATATTTGAAGCTTTTATTTACAGGTTTTACGACAAGGTAACTACTCTGCAGTGGGCTATTTATGATTATTTGGTGCTTTAACTTTGCAATGTTGGCAGTGAAAGCAGACAAATCTGTTCACACACTATTTATTTCTCTATTTTCTTATGCCTTTTTGGCATTGAACTCAGGAGCCAGCTTATAGGGAGACTCAGACTGGCCACCACTATTGAGGTTCAGCTAAATTTAACACAAATTTTAGTTGACAAAATGCAGAAACTTTCTTTTATTTGTGTAGGTTACCCAGTCTTAAAGCATATATAAGAATCACTTTAAGCCTAAACTATTTTTATTTTATTTTTATTTTTATTTTTATTTATTTATTTATTTATTTTAATATTTTATGTGAAAGAGAGGAACACTCAAACTTTAGATTTTAGAAGCCAAACAACAGCGACATGTGTATCTGAGCGTCTCTGTGTGTGCTTTGTGTGTATGTATGATGTGTAATGGAACTGAATGGTAACCCAGACAGCAGCATGCATCTCTCTGGAGAAGATTCCTGTGGGAGACATACAGTATTGATTAAGAAGCCAGTTGATTAGGAGGATTCATGTTCTGTGGTTTATTTCATGTGGTCGTAGAAAAATGAGACGATCTTGGTGAGAAGTGGTGCTGTATAATATCGCGTTCATATCTGTTCGAAGCCCAATTATGTTCCAAACATACAAAAATATTGTAATGATGTGTTTCTACTCTAAATGCATCATTTTTTTCTGTCCGTCCCAGTGAACAGAGCACCTGAACAAAGAAACACCTCATGGTAAAAATTACAAAAAGATCCAAAAAAAACGAAGAAACATAAACTTATTGGTTTTTGTGAATTTTGGTCTTATGTATTTTTCACTCCTCTTCACCTCCTTGGGTGCTCCCAGCCTCACAGAACATTTTGGATACACTTGAATAGTTGGTTGCTGATAAACCATAGAATGTTTTCATGTGGAAAGCATTTATTTATGGTCTTTTATGAAGAACCTTTTCAATAATTGCATGACGGTAATGCTCACTCATATCTTTATTTTTCATATAAGATATCTTCTGACTTGTCAGTAAAACAAATGAATCATGCCCATGTTCTGTGATAATTTGGGCAGATTTCACTGAACATCACGATATGATGCCACACTAATACATATGTTCTCGTTATGTCTAGATCTGTCAAGGTTGTGTTGGTAAAAATCTTTCATTTTATTAAAATATTAAAACTGTTGATGTAAACATATCTATTTAGCAATCTTTCTGACATCCCACGCCCCCCTCTTAGATTTAAAAAAACAACAAGAATGTTTTCTAAATAAAGTGTGGTAGACTTTTAAAACATCCAAACTTGTTTTCCATCTATTTCCTGTATTTCCTAAGTTGTATCTCTCAGCATTTGAGCAGCATCTGCTGTGTGGGCAGCAGCCCTGCCAAGTAAACAAGGCTCTTATTAACTATTAAACACTTCGCAGCAGGAACCGCAAAACACACAAACACACAAGCGCGCACGCACGCACACACACAGACAAACACTCACCCACACTACACACACACGTATTTACACAAAGATGCTGCACAAATGCAAGTAGAGTCTGAAGAGTGGTTGAGCGCCCCGGTGCAGAGTCAGTGGCCTCCTTTTTCCTCCAGTCACAGTGAAATTGGATCTCTCTGACTCCACCCTCTGTAAAGAGGTTGTACACTTAAACAGCAGCCGGACGGTGTCCCACTTGTCCTCTAATGGACGGACCGGTGAGTGACTTAGTAAGCAAAGTGCGAGCCAGTCTGATTCAGCTCCACTACAGACACCTGAGACCTTGAAACATGCTCATGTACAGTTATGTGAGTGGCTACAGAATCTTTTGGCTGAATTAAGGACAAGTGTTGAATGCTGAATCTCTGCAAGCAAAAGTGCTGGACCCTGACCTTTGACCTGCATCTGTAAAGACACAGTAGCTGTTAACACATGATCATTAAGGGCAAAAATGCAGCTTCATCTCTTCCTATTTGCGGTTTCCTGTGAAACCTCTTTTCATGTGTCCGCATGAAAGTAAAGAGAATGCAGAAAGGAGAAAAGGATGTGAGATCCAGGATAGTTCTGCCTCTTCTCCTCTCATCATGTGATGACATCTGTTTGCAAGAAGGCACCACAAGAGGGCCCCGTCACACAGTCAGAGCCTGTCAATGTCCTCAACAAGAATATTAATAAACAGCAGCTTAAAACAAAGAGGTAAAAGATTACAAAGTGGAAGGTTGACTTGTATCAATTATGCTGTACCTTTAAATTAAAGGGATGCATTTATTTTAATCAACTCATTAAGTGTATCTTGAAAACTGTTATCAAGCTGAATTAGACGTGATTGGATTATGTTTTAAGAGTGCAATCATTGATTAAATTGCTAAATTCAATTTATATCTAAGTTGTCTATGAAATGTTTAAAGAAAAGGTTCTGTTAGCCTAATATGACTTTTTACAATGTCTTGTTTTGTTTGTCCCTCAGTTTGAAATCCAAATGTGTTCAATCTACAATTATATAAAACACAGTAAAGCAACATTTGAGGAGCTGGAAGCAAAGACACTCTAAAATGAGTAATCGACTGTCAGGATTGTTGCTCATTGATTTCCTGCTGATGCACTAATTGACTGAACAGCTAAATGTTTCAGCTCTTTTTTGTTTTGTTGCCAGCACAATAAAAACTGGCAAAACAGCACAATAATAAAGGCAGAGTGCTGCAGTGTATTTAATTTCCTTACTCGCTTGTGTCACACACACAGAGTATACCATGCAGTAATATAAGATTAAATAACTGCACCTCACTGGTAGAGAGTTACTTCAGTATAATTTTAAGGTACTTCACTTCAGTATTTTTGGCTACGTTGTGCTTCTACTCCACATTTCAGAGGGAAATATTGTACTTCTACCCTTCTTTATTCATTTTGACAGCTGCAGTAAGTTTTAATAGCAGTACTAGCTAGCTAGTACTGCTATTTTATTGGAATGCAGGGCACTATAACTGTCATATAAATGGGGGTGTGCCCGTCCGAGTTCGCAGAGTTTTCCCTCCGCATGGTCTTACATGCGTTGCTCGCTTATCAAAAAATGGACAACACATTTTGAGACGCAAGCACGCATCATGGCGGCCAATGCATCCCAACGCGTTCGCATCTGCGTGCTTTTGCGTCGACTATGAAACGGCCCTTAGTCTTCGCACGTGTCCCACGCCGTTGTGCGCATTTATATTTGTGCAGTAGTGTGTCTGAGCCTATGTGGATAGAAAGAACATGAAATCAGCAGAAGGAGAGCTAGCTGTTAGTTAGCTATTAGCAGTTAGCAGCTAGTTATCGTTACCTCTGAGCAGTCAGTAGCCACAAGTAACAGCTCATGGAGGTTGCATTGATTTACACTGTGAGGGGGTTCAAGCTCTAGTCTGTACAATTAGTATAGGATGAAGGTAAATTATAATTTCCTCATGATGTGTTCAGTGTAATCTTGTAAAATGTAGCTTCTGGTAAGAAACTTGAATAAATAGGGCAAAATATTAAACTCTCTCAGAGCTAAGTCTCCTTTTTCCAGTGATACACTCAGTACTTCCCAAACACATGCTTTTTAATTAAAAACTGAAAGTGAAACTTATTTATGCTCTTTTTAAAAGTGCTACTCACACATGAGTGCATCAGTATTAATAAATAATGTCATATATAGTAATGTAACAGTCTTGTAATAAAAGATCTCACTACTTCTTCCACCAATGAGTTCAGCTTATTTTTGGGGATTGCGTAATGCCCACAGACTTCATTATCTGCGTCAGCTAATGGAGGAACAGTCACTTTAACCTGGTGGTTTACACTCACTGTGACATCTTAAAGCACTATTTCATTGATGCATAAAGCAAAATAAGGAATTACTTGGAAAAACTAGGATTACATTTCCACAGTACTAGATGGGAGGCTGATTTTGGTCAAATTCATGGGTGTGTGTGTGTGTGTGTTCACTCTGAAGGTGAAAAGTTAGCCTTGATGTTTTCATTCTCCACCTCTCTCCTGACCACAGCAGCAGCCCACTGAATGACACAGAAACTAGTTCACCCAGGAAGGAAACTCCCTGCTTTCCCAGAGGACGTCAGTCCAAAGTCCGCTCCAGCAGCTGTGTGTTTGTGTGCATGTGTTTATGAGAAAGACGAAGGAAAGAGAGGGGGACTGAGTCAATAGATACACATTAGCTGACTCCCTCAAGTGTACCGCAAAGCATCAAAGGCTGAGTTTCATAGTGATACTAGCAGCAGTTTGTTTTAATAAACCCCACCCCCACCCCCACCTCCTCTTTCTTCCTTCCTTACAACAGATTCTTTAGTATTCACAGGACTCCGATATGAAGAAGATCTGCTGAAATGCAAACCATAGATGAGTAGTAAGGATGACATATCCATGAATGACGCATGGGGAAGGGGAGGGACACACACACACACACACACACATAACCTCACACCATCAACCCTACTTGGACAAATAAATTTACAGATCGACACACACACCCACACACAGTTGTAGCGGTGATGTAATAGCTTCCTGGAGCTGCTGTTTCCCAGAGTGAATATCTAAGTGTTGGCCTCAGCCAACTGTAGGACAGTAGATATAATGGATACAGAGTCACAAAAGAAACACACATCTATTTGCACTACTGCCACTGCTTCCATTCTACACCCAATACTCTGCGCCCTCGGATCCACCTCTCAGACCGGCCTGTTTGAATACCTATATGTGACGCACATGAGCCTAAAGCCGCAAGCTTAAACATTTAGTATGTATCTCTATATCTCTTACTTTCACATCAGTGCTTCATGCTATTTTACTCTAGCCCACATTTGCCATAAAACCTGCTTCCTCCTGTTACACTTACAGATCAAAGATTTCTTTCTCGAATGCTGGAAGCAATTTCTATTTTTGCTCCTTTACTCTTTCCACACCATCATGGAAATTATGTCTGCATTATGATAACTAGATGAAAGACAGTTCATGCGCTTATTCGTTTCAATGAAAGCGCATGCTCCCAAAAAATGGTAAGATGTCTACATAGAGACTATGCACTTAGATGATGACCCCCAAAATAACTTTGAAATATCAAAATTTATGGTTCAACAACTGAAATGCCTTTATACTCTTTGTATCATATATAACACCTATCAACAACAAGACAGACATAAAAGTTGGAGAACTGATATAAACAGTAAAAGGAACATTAAGTCCAGATGAGTCTGTTCCTGGGCGCTGATGTTGGCCACTCCAAAAGGCCAGGGGTCCATGCCCAACAGGTGTAAGAAGAGGCATATTGTTGGGAGTAAAACTGGGGCACGGACCCTGTCTGTCTGTAGGCGTCCTCTCTCTTTCCTGCACTGATGCCAGGCAGATTTGCTCGGTGTTAATTTGAATGGATGCAATTCAAGATGTGGCGCTGCAGCTTAGTGCCATTAATTAACATCACATAAGGAGATTAGCACAGTTGAAAGAGCAGTAAAGGAGGCTTAATATGAAGACCAACCAAACCAAAGTAAATCAAATACAGATTTCTGTGGGCCGAGGCTGCGTTCCTGTTCAGTGACGGGCTCAGGCTGTCTGAGGGGCTGGGGTGAAAAGAATAAGAAGGGCACCAGCTGCAGGCGGTGGGACCCCAGGGCGAAGGCTTTCTAGCATGGTAGCCTATGGCACTTCATCATGTTTTCTCCACTCGAAGATCACTCAGAGGGCACTTCATCACATTTTCTCTATTGGAGGGGCACTTCATCACATTTTCTCTATTGGAGGGGCACTTCATCACATTTTCTCTATTGGGCACTTCATCACATTTTCTCTATTGGAGGGGCACTTCATCACATTTTCCAACTGAACTATGCAATCTGAAAACATTTTATAATGAGCCAGAAATGGATGCTTACTGTCACATTCTCATGTTTCTTGTCTTGTGTTTCCTGTTTTATTTTGAAACTCATGTGTTTCCCGCCTATTTGATTACCTACCTGTCCTAATGTATCACACATGTCTCGTTGTCTCCCCTATTTAGTCTCTGTGTTTCCCTTTGTCTGTGCCAGTTCATCTTGTACTTTGAGTCAGCAGTCCAGATGTTTCTTCGTTAGTTTGTTTGCCTTGTGATACTGACCCTCTTTTTGGATTTCTGGATTTTATCTTTGCCTGTTGTTTTTGGAGTCCTTTGCTTGGGTGACTGACATCTGTGTACCAAACCTAGCCTGAAATTAAAGGACCTTGTTTTGAACTTTGTTCCACTCCTGTGTCTGCATTTGAGTCTCTTTTGGTTCAGTGTGAACTTGCTACCTGCATCATTAAAAAAACTAGCTCGGCAGCTAATTTGTTTCTACTATGCTAAAAAAAAAGTGAAACTGTGTTTGAAATCTTTGTCGATACTCTGACTGTCCTTGGTTTCAGATGACTGCCATGTGAAGGAACTGGTATCACTTGCTGGGAAGGAAGGAGGAAAAGTTCTGGGAAGTGAAGCAGAAAATTGATGCAGATGGTAATCAGATGATTGTCACCCAGTCATCTTCTGTTACAGTCACATTGCTTTCATACTGTTCCTGTCTGTACAGATATGAATAGTTTGTTACCGACTACTTTACTGCTTTTGTCCACTTCCATCTTTAACAAGACCACAAAAAAGTTGGACCCGTCTTCTACCATCACTGCTTTCCAAGTGTTTGTCTTTGTCTCTTCAGGACAGATAGAAATGTGGGGACATTCATAAAGAGTGGCCAACAAGCTAAAAAGCTTCTCCCCTGGCCCTTTGATTCAAATTATCCATCTGAGCAGGACAGGATTTTTGTCTGTTTAACATTAGAGAATTTTGCTTACATCCAAATTACCATAATAATCTCTGAAACCACTCATTCCTGCAGGTCTTATCTGTTGTTGTGTTGCCTTCGGGGAATACAAGTCAGTGCTTCCTGGCCCCGAGTAAGTACTGGACACAATGACCACACTGAGGCCTAATTAGTCATCTGCAGCAGAACTTTTGCTTCACTGATAGTGGGTGTATTACCTGGAAACCAGAGCCTGTATCCATGTGGTTTCTGGGCCACTTCACATCACCCACCGCACCGTTGTGTCAGGGAAATATAAGCTGGGTGGAGATTCAGAGGAGCCAGTGGTGAGCGTGGGTGTGTATGTGTGGACTGGACTGCACACTGAACCACAGTATGGTGTATCATTGTTACTCCTCCCTGCTGCAGCCCTGCAGTTCAAAATGTGTTATTCCCCTGAATCAAGACACTGTGGCTGAATGTCCTTGAGACCAGTGACCTTTCCCCCTCCCTCCCTCTCGCTCTCTCTTTCATTTTCGTGGCGAGGTTGGCACTGAGCCGCAGAGCAGCTCTGTTGGCCATGATAGAATTACAGTTGCAGAGTGCACAGCAGCTGGCACCCAGGATGTGGGTGAGAAAATCAGGGACTCTCCAAGACTCCCTGGTGAGCGGAAAAGGGCATAATGAGGAGAATAGATAACCAGGCTCCTCAGGCAGTCTCTTCTTGCATTTCACTTTCACATTTCAAGGACAAGTGAGTGAGTGTTTCTGAAATGTACCATGAAGATTCCCATCACAGGTGGCCCTCCTACATGGTTTCAGTGGTAGGAGTGCAGAGAAGATGCATTTTAGCTGAATGTTATCTCGTTTGCACTGTGAACTGACTACAGTAAACTCATAGGCGCTTTTGTTAAAAAAGGCAAAAACCAAGTTTTGGAAGCATTAACTTGGTCATAACACTGGGAAGATGCTTTTCCACAAG
The DNA here is from genome assembly GCA_035609425.1 of Epinephelus awoara. Lineage (NCBI taxonomy): Eukaryota > Metazoa > Chordata > Actinopteri > Perciformes > Serranidae > Epinephelus > Epinephelus awoara. The sequence continues at coordinate 11,814,600 of CM069310.1, read as the reverse complement.
CAATCTGAAAGGGGCACTCCACTGATTTTACACATGAAGTTCAGGTTAATCTTTACAAGGAGCCCATGAGAACAGCTGCATAATGCCCTCTGATCTGAAGCTTTGTCAATGCAGAGAAAAAAACTAACCTTTAATTGAGGGTTCACTTACTACCTTTTCCCAGACCTTTCAACTGCATCTCATGGTCTTCATCAGTTTGCTCAGTTGTCTTCACATGAGGTAAGTATGGAACTACAGTCACATTACAGCAGGTGATCATTAGACTGTAATTCCTATCTCTGTTCAAATATGGTCTTTGGTCTAGGATGTGAATATCTGCCTTGATCTTTCTCTGGACAGATTCCTAATCAGTGACCTTTGACCTTTGCCCAGTCAGAAAAGATTTTAAGGTGTTGAATGGTTAGTGGTAGGAGGTGGCGTGTTGTGACTGCTAGACTGTGGCAAGGTGCTCTGGCAGCGCAACCAGTGGCTCAGGTCATGGGTTGACTCCAGATGTAAATTTCAGGCAATTTCAGGACATTTATATAGTTCAAAGAACATAGTCCCTAAAAAAACCCTTTTTTAATTTTGTCAGTACTAGAAGAACTGGTAATAAAAACAGTTCTTAGAAAAATACTTCAAGGACTTTTTAAGCTCCTGTTTTAGAGTAGGTACTTTCCCAGCAGGAGGAACCTTGAGCGACACAAGTGTATAGTGATCGGTCAAACACAGCCAAATGCATGAGTTTTGTAAAAAACAGACAACACAAACAACAGCTCGAAAGGCAAAAAAACCCCGAAGACAACATGGACAAATCGACCAACAGTGAAGTCCTTTACTGAGCATATATGCAGCAAGGGAAAATCAGCGCAGTTTTCACTCGTCAAAGCAAAGGTATTGTTGCTATACCAACCGCTGGCCGGCTTACGTCACTCCAGTGTTTCTCTTGGTGGTGCGAACACAACTAGAAAAAAGCCTTTGAAGGTATGTAGTTGTCAGAGGAGCTCCCCAGTGGGCACTTCCTCTTAGGGAGTCCCCAGAACAATTTGGTCCAAAAACACCATAAGAGACCTCCAAGGTTTAAAGGACTGGCCACTTCCTGGAGTCTCTGCTAGTGACGTAGCAACTGGTCTGAACCAAGACAATGTCTGGCACATAACTGGCTGTAAAGCGTCAATTTCACATGTTTACACTTAGATTTTTGAACAGATTAAAGAAGCAAAAAGTTTTAATGAATGAGCTTTAGAGGTGTTGGTAGGCAGATCTTGTTACCTTTGGACACAGCCAAGCTAGCTGTTTCCACCTGTTTCCAGTCTTTGTGCTAAGCTAAGTTAGCATTTAGACCAAAGAGTGAGAGCAGGCTGTTCTCAATCACTGTTCACACTCATACAAATGAAACGTAATACACTATGGTTTGTATATAACCCTCATAATCAACAAAGTCTGAATTAAGAGGTGGCTGGAGTGGTGCACGCGTCAAACAAACACAGGACTTTGACCAAGGACACCAGAGGGCCAACTACGAAGCACGATTTGACGTTAGCGAGATAACTTCAGAGTTGCCTCTGGGTTTTCAGTGCCACACAGCGGACTCACCATGTAAATTTTTGTTGAATAGCTAACCTGTCCCAGAGCAGTTGTGTTCAGAGTATCAGATTACAACCTGCCAACATCCCAACCACTGAACAATCAGATCACTAAAGATCACTAACAAATAAACAGTCAACAAAAGTCTGGGGTGACAGGTAAGAAAGAGTAGGCTTTATAGGTCAGTGGAATCACTGAATTGTTGCAGAGATCTCTTTTCACTGGTTTTAAAACAGAGCTTCTTCCAAACAGAGAGATTGTTTACTAAAATAAACACATAATTTTAGCTGCATTTTCACTCATGCAAATTTTATTTTCATCCGCAGTGACAGCTGACAGCGTTGATATTTTTACACTCTGATTCACTGCAGCCTAAAATAACACCTAATAAGACACCTGGTGACAAAAGCTAAAAAAAAATACGAACGATTAGAAAGATAATCCACACACTGTGAACTGGCTACCGTTATTATGAATGCAACATTTTGGTCAGATAAACCTCATCGATCATCAACCAGGCTACTTTTTCACCCTTTACTTCAGCAGCAGAAACAGTCTGGCATCACTTTAAAGCATTTCATTCAGAGGAGTTTCTTCATCATCCAACGAAATACCCAAAAATACTCACTCAGTATCAGTTCCATATATAATAATATCGTCATGTATATCAGATGTTGGTCTACATTTAATATTCTGACATTATGTTTCTACATCTTCTGACAATTACAGGCTATTGTTAATATTTCACACTAATAACTTTTTACCGACTCATGAATCAAACATTCCTACAAGTAATTCAGTAGTGTCACCGTTTCATCTCATAACATACAAAATAAGCTACCTCTAGTGTAGTGGTTAGAGCACTCATCTTCCATGCGGAAGGTCCACGGTCCAGGGACTCCCGAATCCTGCTGCGGTCGACGTCAGCAAAGGCATGCGGTCGCAAACAGTATCAGATTCCTTAAGGAGGCTTCATGATAAGTCGTAACTCCGGAATCTGAGCGAAGTCCTCAACCAGGGCAAGTCTCAAGCCCGTTGTAGACGGGAGGTTCCAGACGCAAAAGCGGATTCACCTCATTCATGGTTCTGACAATGTTGCTCATAATGAACAGCGCCACCAAAAAAAACCAGACAAAAACAGAAAAAACAGAGACGACTGAACTAGATGATAACCAGCTTCGTGATACAGGTTATCTAGACGGCCAATGTTAGGGTTAGTGAAGCCAGATAACGAAAAGATATCCAGGGTAAGTTGAACAGACTTTGTAGCGCAGGCCTCAGAGTTCATGTCCTGTGTGAAACCAAAAGTCACCATTGTTATGCATGTATGTTATGTCACGCCCAACCTTGATTATTTTCCAAAACCTGACCAAACCGGCATAAATTTGACAGACATCATTCAAACTATTGTATGATAATATTTTGGTGAATGGTATCAATCCTCAGATCGAAGCATATTTCCTAAAATGTTGAACTTTTCCTTTAAGAATGAACTTTCAGGCTCAAATGAGGTTGTTGTTGTTTTTGCTGAGGTTTTACTGCATACCTGCTATGTCTCGTAGTTTTCTTACTAATTTTATCAGATCTTTCAGAGAATTGAGTCATCTGTTCGACAACTGAGTGACAATTGAATTTCTTGGAACAAAAGGCCGTAAAAACAAACAAAAAAACACGGGTCACTGTGGTCTTGGAATGTCCGCTATGTGCTGACAGTCTGGCTAGTGGTTGAATGCAGCGTAGGTGTCTGCATGTATCTGTGCGTGCATGCATGACCACAAGACCACGGATGGTCAACGTAAATGTCAGCACTGACATGATAAGAACCACGGGGTTTCCTTGGTTATGTCCAGGATGCAGCAAGCGGATGTTTTCGGAAAGTCAAGTGCATGCCATTATTCCAACCATGAAACCGCAGAGGAACTATTTGATGCTGTTTGTTCCCACTCTCACATGTACGTGTTAATTCACACATCTTAAAGTTATATTTCTATACATACATAAATGTTCTGCAAGGGCCTGTCATCATGAGGAGACACCTCATGATGACAGGCCCTTGCAGAACATTTACAGTGAAACAAATTAAATTTCTATGTAAAGCACAGACTCTGACGTGTTTCAGCAAAGCCAAGGGGGAAGTTGCATTAACGTTTTTGCAACACTGAGATTCAGGATTTATGGGCACTGTGGTCTGAATATGGAAAAACACTTGTGCAAACAGTACCACTGGTATGAGAGGGCGGGGGATTTTTTTTTAATAAAGATTGTATCAAAGTATCGCTGACATTTTGTGTTGATATTTAGAGATAACACTTAAAAAGAGGTTACAGCATAAAGTCATTGTTGCTCTCATCGACACTACTGCTGCTCCAGTGACTGAAGGTCTTTCAGTAAGCATAAAAACTCGAGGCTGAGAGAGAACTGGGGTCAGTGCAGAGATCTTTCAGTTTTGTAGTAGTGTCATGTTTAAGGATTTTGAACCAACTTATAATTTTGGCTGCATTTTCTTTCTTTTCTTTTTTGGAGCAACTGTGACTGAAGAGTTAATGAGTTATATGCCCCCTGATGATTCGTTCTCAGGCTGCTCATCAAACATTTTCTGTTTCGCTGTCACATTTTAATGTGACTAAAAACCTGTGTCATAGGTTAACGGATGGCATTAATTAATGATTTCATTGTTTATGTAATTACAAAATACATCTCTCTGTCTTGAAAAGTTCTTTGCCAAAGGAGGACCTTGCAGTACTTTTTACATTCGCTCTCCTCATCTATGGGCTTCTGTAGACTCACCGTTCTGTGCCGAAGGTCAACAAATACATTATTCATGGAGAACAGATGCACATTTATTTCCCAGTACACACAACAAACAGCACAGCTACACAACATGTTTAACAATGAGCACATATTTCACTTTATATGGAACGCAGAGGAGATTATTATCACTGTAGATGTCTCCACCAAAACAAAAAACCCACAGCTCAGTGTAAGGAGTTCTGACATCATACCTTTGCCATGATCAGTGGTGGTGTAGTGCAGGGTATACACGTGTAAATTTTTTGGCCATTTGTACTGTATGTCCACCTACCATTGGAACATTAAGGAAAGTATACCCACCACTCCTTGGTAACCTACCAGTCTAACTAGTAGCACACCCACCTCATCAACTACCACACTGATTATGATAGATATGGGCATTGTAGTTCAGTTTGAGTTACCCAAGTATACAGCATTCTGGTACTATAAATGTTAACCTGCACACCTAATCTGTTGTTTAAAACCCCCCAAAAATTCACTATTCACTCCCATTTGGGTAACGATAGCTAAAAACTACAGTGCTCAGGTCAGCTTTTTTTAAATTAAAGTCTATTTTTGGTCCTGTCTTTAAAGGGACAGTTCATCCCCAAATTAAAAATACATTTTTCTCTCTTACCTGTAATATTGTTTATGAATCTAGATTATTTTGGTGTTGCCAAGTACAAACTCTGGACTTTCACTCGGGAGACTGCCGTTTGTGCCCCATGTAAAACTAAAAGTAATGTGCTAGTATGTGTAGCAAACTACGCAAGAGACGTATGTAATGTGAGGTACATTACTGTACATAATGTTAGTAGCAAATGTACTTATTTTAAGCCAAACCATATTGTTTTCTCTAAACTTAACATCATGCTTTTATTGCCTAAACTTTTTAAAACTTTTTTTATTTTGAAAAGACACAATGGGTCGACCTCATCACATATCGACGTTTGGTCATGGACCTTCCCCATCCACATACGATGTGAAAGATACCCTGGGTACATTGGTTGTTGATGTTCTGGGACGCCGCGTCTTGTTCTGTTACATGTATTGTCTTCCTTCAAAATACACTTCCATTTTCACAGGAAATTTATTGTTTACATACTGTCTACTTCAAAATAAAAGCACTTTGTCAGCACAACAATGCAAATTGACTTTTTATTTCTTCATTTAGGAATAAAGAACAGGGTTTGGCTTTATAATCTTACGGGATGCAAACATTGCACTGCTACCCATCCACCAAAACTCCCACCCACCCTACTTGGACTTTCGCCACCTTAACTTTGGTTCTTGTCCTGCCATGTTTCCCCCGATGATACTGGGTGCTGTTAAACTACAATGGTGACCGGCTCCATATCAAGCCAGTGTTAAAGCTTTTTTTCATCGGTGTCTGACAATGCAAGCCATTGCCCAAATGCCAAATTTCGATGACTTTGGAGTGAGACCGGGTTGCCCCGACTATTCGAAACTCACCCTGAAGGCGTACATAGAGCATCATAGTTTGGCGTGTAGGGCCATGATGGTATCTGACAAGTTGGGAGTTAGAATGTGTTGCTTCTTTAAAAATTATGACCTAGTTATGTCCAAGTAGTCTCAAGTAGGAACTATTTTCCTTCTCTTGAACTACACCCACCAACTGTATCACTGCACTGAAGGAAGAGTGCATCTACTCACAGACGAGAGGCTCGTGCTTGTGACAGCGCAAGTTGTAAACATTAATGGCGTCTATCACCTTGGCTGAGCTGTAATGACAGCTAGCTCAGCGGTGCTAGGTGAGCTGGCAGTAGAGGCATGTTTCCTCCTGTGTGGTGGCACAACATGACTGGTGGGTGTAGTTCAGAAGAAAGAAAATAGTTCCTACATGAAACTGCCCACAACAAGGTCTGTGGATCATCTTCAGTAGCCGGTTCATGATTTCTGGGAAGACACACTGCTGTTGAGTTTTTCAGGTGTATTCTGTGGTACTTTGAGCACCACAAGCTGAGTGCCATCTAGTTCCATTATTTTCAAGAGGAATCAGACATCTCTGCACTAAAATGGTTATTCACATCCACACTGTCACTCAGAAACTGGACCACATCTGTTAACATAGACTAGAAACACTTATCTATAACATTTTTTTGGAGAATGAGGATCAAAAACAGCTCATCACATCACTGGGAATTCCTGTCGTTAAGCAATTGGGATGTAGTTCACACAACAACCTGCAGATTGTTCCCATAGTGACATTCAGAATAGTGAAGTGGTTACAACAGAAACACGAGGCCTCGGACCAGACAATGTGACTGTCTGCACAAACAATTGAGGTCTATACAATCACCTCAACAATTTCAGTTCTACGTAGAGTTTCCATTTAAATTAGTAGAAATGCATGAATTCTCGCATGCGCAAAAAAAAACAGGAACATAGGAGGTTCCTCTGTGACATGAAAGTCCAAAAATAGCACAAAGTGAAATGCGTCTGTCTGTGTGGGTGAGTAGAGTCTGAATAATAACACTAGCTAAATTTAAATCTCTATTACCTCATTGCTGATGTGCAGTTTTGACAGAAGCGCTATTTAAACTTGATTTCAACTTAAACTTGATTGAAAACAAACAAGACCATTCAGTGTGTGTGTGTGTATGTAAATGTTCTGTTTGTGTGGGATGGAAATACTTTGCTGTGGGGGAATTCACTCCACTAAATGCCAGATCTTGACATATAGAGGGGAAATCTGACTGATGCTTTTTTTAACTTAATCACAACACTTTTTTACAGGAGAGAGAAATGCTAAGTCATTCACAACAGTGCAGTTGTTTGGTTCCCAACAGTAAATGTCAAATGTCTTTTTTTCCCCGAGTCACTCACTTTGTGCACTTGTGGTAGTGGGTTTGGCTTTGTGCATGGGGATCCCCACTTGGATCACCTTTGACCCCCACTTTATCCTCACAACAACTGAGCCAAAGAATGCGTGGTAGACAGGAAAGTGTGGGAGATACCTCGGTGAGTAGAATCAGTGCGACTGATTCAGAAAGAAAGCTGTGCAGGTGTTAGAGGGGGAGTTGTGGTGTGAAAGTGGACGTGAACTATGATTGTGTGTGTCTGTGTGTGGTTGGAGGGTGATGAGACCAGACTAGCGTGATGGAAAGCCCAGCCGACTGCTAACACAAACACACCACGGGGAGAAAAAGAGAAGAGGCGGTGGGGGGGGGAATGATAGAGAGAAAGAGTGTTTTGTGTCAGCTTTACAACAATGACATTACGATGCTGATGTTGACCAGTATTGACAGGGTCGAGGGAGTGTTTACACTAGAGTCCATTATCAAGTTTGCTCAGCTGAGAGCAGATCCATATTTTGACCTCAGGAGACCCCCTCAACCTTTCCTGCCACTGGAGCCCAGAGAGGAGAGACTCGGCCCTGGGTAGGGAGGGGAGTGGAGGGGCTTGGATTCTGGATTTCAGAGATGTTTCACACACTTAAAAAACAGTGTGGTGTGTGTTTGCATCATTACCATAATTGAGAGTGACTGCTAATGGGGCATGGACGGGGAGGTGTTGGCACTCCCCCTCCGAAATTCCCGTTTGACAAATTATGTGAATGAATGAGAGGAGAGGCAAAGCTGGCTCGGCCCCGGGCTCCTGAGTGACAGACGGGGTCAAACAGAGTAGATACGGGACTTGTGTGAGTGTGCTGGGTGAGCTTACTGCTGTGCATTGGCTGGCACTCTCACAATCACAGTTTAGGCCGTGTGCCAAGCAAAACATATCCACTTTATCTAGCAGACGTCTACCGGAGACAAGCCCAGGATCATGCCAAAGATGGTAGACCATTGTATCTTTTGTCCTTCCGCGGCTGTGTTTTCCTCCAGCTTAAAATGTTGAGTTGTTTAGTAAGTCTTTGGCTCCTGCTCAGCGGAGCAGCCGGCGAGGCGAGGTTACTCCATGTCATTGGAATCTCTGCACAATGGACTCAGCCCCCCCTTCCTCCTCCTTAGCACCAGCTTGTGAACCCCTCTGCAAGAGCTCTGGTTTTATTGACCCCCACCTCCCCTCCCTGCTCCTCTACCCCATCATCCATCCATGCACATTTTGGGTCCCCACACACACAGGAGCCCTCAGTGTTAAATGGCTCCCTGATGGAGCAATATAAACATCACTGTTCAATTCAAGGCCACGGTTCACTTGGAATGCACCCCACCACAACTCCTTGTAGTAAGCACTTCATGTCTCTCTTCCTCTCTCTCTCTCTCCTTATTTGTCTTTCTTCACTCCCCCCCCCCCCCCCCCCCCCCCCCTCTCTCTCTCTCTGATACATCGAGGACAGAGCGTCGTTGCCATGGCACCGCCTGCCTGAGTCAGTACAGCGTTAAAATACGGTCACTTTCCTGGCTTGCGCGTGGGATGTACAGTCAGCATGTTGGTGCGCACCGGTTGAAAGCTGCGCTGGTACTCGTGTGTGCGTAACTCCGCTCTGTCCCGGGATGAGACTTCACCAGCAGCTGCGAGAGCTGTGAGGTCCATAGTGGAAGCACGCGGGGACACGTCGCGCACACCTGCGGCTGGATGGAGGGACTTGCGCCGCAGCCGCTGTCGCCGCACTCCTCCGATCGCTTCACCTCCACTCGTGGTCCACGAGGGAGCGCGCTTGTAAGCTGATTTAACCCGGGGGATGTGAATACCTCTCCGGGATTAGTAGGTTATTGGGTGAACGACAATGCCCCGCGGCTCGGTCCGGCACTCCCGGCTATTGTTCGTGCGGCGGCGGACGCTGGGTGCCCGGTCTAGCCCGGTTCATCTCCAGTAAGCTGTACAGCGTCTGCTCCTGTGGCCCCCCTCCCTCGCTGCTTCGCTCAGGTCGCCCTCCCGGTGTGGACAGGATAATATGACTTCCTGGCTCCGCGCATACGGCAGCGTCCCTCTGTGTCTCCTGCTCTGCTGCGTGGTGGTCGCTGTCTGCGCAGAAGCCTCCAGTGCCGGTGAGTGGAGGCTCATTAGGGCCAATTACATCATCCAGCAATTAGCCGACATCATGTATCAGTGTCGAGACATCACTGCGCAACATCAGCTGCCGTGCTGCGCTCTCTGCAGGGGGTCGATGGCTTCCCAAATGTTTCATTTAAAGGACTCCTCATCCCCTTAAAGACGCATTTTATATTTCCACTGTCATTGTGGCAAGTTTTAGGCAGACTACCAACCTTTGAACAAAGCAATCAAGCTTGAAACTGTCTCATTTAACACACATTTAAGCAGGGGAGTAACAAACTATTCATTTTTTTGAAAGGAAACCTCCAAACCCACAACAAGGGGACCCACTGGAGTAGCCCGCACCACATCAACCTCTTGTTTCAGCATGTATTGATCAGTTATAATTGCAACTTAAACGCTTCACCTATTTTGATGTTTGCCAGAGGCCAGGAGTGCTAATTGGGTCAACACTGCTTGTTAGTGGGCTGTTAGGGATGCTGGGACCTGCAGCATTTTCTCTGTCCTACATTCCAACCCTGTAGCTCACTGAAATTGCTCTGGAAAATTGAATTTCACCAGATAAATCACTTCAATGAATCATTAATCGCACCACAGGGAGCTCAAGGTTCATTTTGTGTTGCCCTGTAAAGTCCTCAGTGTCTACGTCATGCTGTAATTTTTCTACTAATGTTGCATTAAAGTATCTTGCATGAGCGATTTGTCACAGTGGCCCTCCATTAAGTGTGTGCATGTTGCATTCACAGAGTGATTAGTTAGTCCTGTCTGTGCATGTGTTTGCATACGTGTGTGTGTGGGGGTGTGGGAAATGATCCATTGCACCACTCCAATGACTCAAGCACCTGTTCCCACACTCCAGGCCGTTTTCCCACTACACGGCTGGCTGATGCTCGCTGAATAGCCTCATATGCGATGCTAAGTGGTGCTTCCATCATCAAAAGTGTGCATGAGATGTCTAAATATCCACAGGGGCTCGGCTGCATGGCTAATGAGTGTTGACACACACATTCTTTCATATGCTAATCGCAGACTCTTCTCTTTACATCCCGTTTCTATCTCCCTTTCTACCTCTTTCCCCATCTCTCTCTCTCTCTCTCTCTGCAGGTGACAGTGTGTGTTGGTCTCCTAGTGTCGCTTCTTGTACAGAGTGTCTCAGACGTGGGCCACAGTGTGCCTGGTGCTTCGAGGAGGTAGGAATGTGTATACAAAGTGTGGGTTTGAGACAGAAAAAGAGAGAACGTGGCAGACATTCAGCAGCATTCCTCAGATGACACACACCAAAGCTGTGATGCCATCCACGGATGCGAATATAATGTGTGTGTTTGGGCTCAGCGGCCCGCCCTATGACCTGTGTGAGCATGTCTTTGTGTGTGTGAATGTCTCCTCGCGTGCTTTCTCAGGGACAGAGCCACTTTCTATCCATGTGTTTAGTCTGGGCGCTCACACATATCACTTCATTTGTTTCAACGTGTGCATCTCCCTGTGTGTTTGTCTGTATCTGCTCTCTGGGTGTCAGTGTGTCTTGTAAAGAGCCCACCCTGAATCAGCCTTGGGAAGCTGTAAAGCCTCCCAGCGCCACACCAGTCACAACAAACACACACACACACACACACTGTACCGTCTAGACCAGACTGTCAACATGTGTGTGTTTACAGACTTCAGGTGCTTTCCCATCCTGTGAGCCCTAACCTTAACTGACATCATTAAGTGGGGCCGGAAAGCATTCACACACCAACGACCTACACACACGACGTCACACATCTGTGATTGGAAAAGCACTGACAAGTAAGCAGGTACAGTGCTTGTAATTATGCATGCTCACATTTTGCCATTGACATTCGGCGTCAGGCGAAGGGGCAAACTCTGTGAGGAAAGTCCGGGGAAGTCGCTGTGAAATTTTCTGGTATTCAGAAACGCTACAGGACAAATTATAGCCACAGAGACAGCCATAAATAAAGCTTTCAAGTTACATGGTCACATATTTAGCTGTAGTTTCAGCTTTCATTGCAGAGTGTTTGCTGCTCTGCTCTTGTGCTATTTCTGCTTCAGAAGTAGTAGTAATCTCAATCAATTGCGCTGTTTCATTCCCTATCCGCTTGATTATGTCACACTCATACCAATCAGGCCCATGACATGCTGTAAACACACACATTTAATGGCATAGTTGTATTTTTCCAGTGTTAGTCACTGTGTTGTTGAGCGAGTTTCTCACAGACAGAAGTACCAAAGGTCACTAATCCACCCCAAAGCTGCAATGCGTGACACTGTTGTGCCGTATTATTGGAGCAAGTAGCTATTAGGCAGCGAAGAGGTTAATCACAGCAAGATTACAGAAATCTCCTATGGTTCTATCCATCTGAGCTGCTGCTTTTATTTCACCCTCCTTTCCTCTGTAATCAGATACGGACAGATTAGATGTGGACACGAACAGGACGCTTCTTCCTTATTCGCTAAACTGGTGACTCACTTCAGAATTACATAATGATAAGTGTAACTACGTCACAGATCAATACAAACATCATGAGAACGACAGAAACGAAAAATGAAACCAAGGTGAGTCAGTTTCAGCGTGTGAAATAAAGGTCTTTCACACTGTGCTGTGCAGTGAGATCAGAAAATGAAGAGGGCGAAAGAGCTCATGCATTTCAAACTCTGCACTCTGGAGTGTTCGTACTCCTGCATGTGTGAGTAGAAATTGATTCTTTTGACCTTGGAATCTTCACAGTGACTCAAAGGGATGCATCTGACAGAGTATACATTCATGATGGTCATATATTTGGTAGCAGCTGTGCGTCTTTCCTGTGGGTTCATGGAGGATTATGTGGTATTCTACTTGACCTGCTTGTTTGTGTCACTTGTTCTCATTCCCGAGATGCGATTATCGTGATAAAATCTTTAAAGACGGCTTAGTTGTATTATCTTAACAACTGTCTGGCAGCTTCTCCTCCTGGGTCTTGTTTAGTTTTTTGTGTTGTTCTCTGAATTTTACACAATATATCATTGGAGCTTATGAGATGTCTAAACTCACCACTTCCCTTCTTGACCTTGTGTGACCTCTAGGACTTCCTGGATGGGGCCGGGCCGAACCAGCGCTGCGACCTGCCGGTGAAGCTGCTCAGGAGAGGCTGTGGACCGGAGTTCATGGAACAGTCAGAGATCAAGGTGGAGGTCAACGCGACGGTCAGCAGCACTCAAGTGTCCCCACGAGACATCAGCGTCACCCTCAGACCAGGTAGACGAAGGGCACCTCTGGATTTGTGCCGTGAATGCAGCTTTAAGTCAAGTATAAAATGGCGCATCCGTATCATTGTAGTGTGTGATCAGGCAGCTGAGGTAAAGTTTAAAACAGAGTTATTATAGTTTTTATTTTCATTTTGTTAATTGTTGTTAATGTTAATTTTGCTTTCGGTTTAGTTTTCAGGGTGGGGTTGCTTTTTTCTGTTTATTTTTTATTGTCTAAAATGTTTAGTTTTAGTTTAGTTTTGATGAGTTTCAGTATTAGTGTTGCTTATTTATTATTATTTCTATTTCAGGTACTATTCAGGGGCAAAATTTAAGAAGTTCAGAACAGGTTTTAAAACATAAACACAACTCTTTGTGAGGACAGGTGACTCACAGTCACGTAGAGACCACAGTTTCAATAAATAAACATACCAGTGCCCCATTGTGGTGTTGACAGATAAAACCAAATGAACACAGATTAAACTAAAAACATTTCCTGTTTATCCTATCTCTAATTTTAATAACCTTGGTTCAAAATGAATGATTTTATTGTGTGTGTGTGTGTGTGTGTGTGTGTGTGTGTGTGTGTGTGTGTGTGTGTGTGTGTGTGTGTGTGTGTGTGTGTGTGTGTGCTTAGGTGCAGAGGCCAGCGTCGTAGTAGCTGTGAAGCAGCTTGAGCGTTACCCTGTGGACCTGTACTACCTGGTTGATGTGTCGGCGTCTATGCAGGAAAACCTTGATCATGTAAGTGTCCGTCGTGTTTCTCACTGCCGAAGCATTTCACTTATTTTTCTCAAAGGACCTGTACACGACATCTAGAGCACGTCTATGAGTCAGTGTCTGAGCGGGCGTCGTCTGCACATGGCTCTTAACATGGAGGTGACAGCTTATGGTGCCAACAGTGCGAGCAGTGTTGACAAGGGTGTTAACATGTGGAGAGACTAGAGGAAGACACCGTTGTTGTTTTTAGCAGTAATCACCCGTAATGGCTGTATGAGCACAGTTCAAAGCAATGGCGATAAGCGAGTCAGTGGGACACACACATACACACACACACACTCACATGCACTAACATGAACGCGCAGCTGGACTGTCTATCACAACAAAGAACAAAGAGAGTGACTTCATTCTCTGCTCCGGACACCATGACTCCACTGTATCTTTACACAGCATAAGTTGTTTGCTGCTTTATAATGCTCTGAATGTTGCGCCTTTAAGGAAAGAGTGTATTTTTAAAAGGTTTAAATTCTGAATCCTCACAACCTCCTACACTGTTATTATGGTGGTTGGAAACAAACAAGCCCTATCAACTCAGATAACAGATATCATCATGGGCAGATATCAAGTGTAGACATTTTTTAGCTCAGTCTAATTTACTCAAATGAGCAATCTCTTTAAAAAAGAATTAAAAGGTTTTCATCTCAATCTGTCTCACCCTCTACTTCGTCATCCCTTTCTGTTTCTCCCTCCTACCATCCTTTATCTGCCCTCTGATTTCCCAAATGTCATCCACCTCCCTCTGCATTTTCTCTGTGGTCCAGCTGAAGACAGTGGGCGTAGCGCTGTCTCTTCGTATGACAGAGCACTCCTCGGACCTTTGGCTGGGTTTCGGCTCGTTTGTTGACAAACCTGTGTCCCCTTACATCAATGTCCACCCCTCCAAGATCAACAACCCCTGCAGGTAAGACGCACAATCTGTTGGTTGGCTTATTGATTGCTGAAAAAAAGCAGGAATAGTCCTCACAGCGTAGCTCATTTTGTGTCAGTTTGCCTTGTTATGTTCGTCAACTAACTTTTTTTCTTTAAATGAGACCGGAAGAGTGATGATTATTTAAAAAATAACTCCGAGCAAGCTGTTCCCATTAGTTGCTCCCAATTTTGTGTGACTCAGAGAGAGATTCATCGGTTGTTGTGGGGCAACATTGTTGTGATGATGAGCTGTGCAGGGAGACGAAAACAACAGACGTAGCATTTTGATTTGTCCTGAGATCTGCGGCTTTGGATGTTGCAATTTAAAAAACTCTCTGGACCATCTCTGTCTCTCAACAGTGATTTTGAGGTCCGCTGTCGCCCGGCCCACGGCTTCCACCACGTCCTGAGCATGACTGGAAACATGAGCGAGTTCACGCGCGTGATAAAACGCCAGCGAATCTCTGGAAACATGGACACACCTGAGGGAGGACTGGATGCTATGCTGCAAGCTGCCGTCTGCCAGGTGTGTATGCACAGATACTGAAAGTCGGGCTTGTGTGTGCAACAAACAGAAAGGGAGTTAGCGACATGTTTTTTAAGGCGGGTCATTTTCAATGTTTTGAATATGTTAAGAAAAATGAAGCATAACCCCAAATTTGGTAGTAAGCCTGCACTGTGGTGAAAGGGGCGTTTATCCTGGGAGAATAGTGGCACTGTGACTCAGCACTGGATATCACCGCTGGAATCCCACTAAGTAATGACACCACCGCTGGGGTATGGCAGACACACACACACAGAGTTGCTTATGCTATGGCTGCAGGAGGGCCTTGAGTCACAGCACGCAGGGGGCCCCTGAGTAACCACCCTGCAGGGAAACACCACGGTGGTCATCGCTCTAGAAATAGACTCTCCATTATGTCAGGCCTACTTATAAACTCACTGGGTTTCCTTAAATACACACATGTGTACACACAGTCACACAGGCCGATTTTTTCTCGCACTGCCTATGACAAGTCACAGACATAAAGAGGCAGCGTCTGTGACTGGTGGCGGAATTTCTGCTGCGTTTCCTTTAATTGGGCATAACAGACGGAGCTGATCACCACGGGAGCTAATGTAGGTCAGATGAGTAAAATGTTTGAATTTGCAGTTTCTTACCACATGTGTAAAAAATATAAAGCATGCACATATTTTCCACATCAGTCTGTGTGAATGCAGTTGACTAATGGGGATAGAAATGAGAGAATCTATAAAACTACTCAATGGAAACAGAACACACATGATTTACACACATTACACAGTGTCCTGATTCTTCTCCGTCTCTCTTCTAGAGATCCGTGGGTTGGAGACCACAGGCCAAGCGTCTGCTGCTCCTGATGACCGATCAGCCATCTCACCTCGCCTTGGATAGCCGGCTGGCGGGGATTGTGACGCCGCACGACGGACTGTGTCACCTGGAAAACAATGTCTACACGGGCAGCACGAAGATGGTAAGAGGAGGAGGAAGCTTGGCTTATAAGAGCTGAACAATGCATCTTAAAGCTCACATGGTGTCACATACATATGGAGTGTGCAAGTTACCACATGGGCTGCAGGTAAAATGAGTATTAAAAATGGGACAAAACAATATTAATTAATGAATTTTAGAGGTGCTGGTACACAGATTTTGTTACCTTTGAATATAGCCAACTGTTTTCCAGTCTTTGTGCTAAGCTAAGCTTCTGCTGGCAATAGCTGCATATTCAATGTACAGTAGTAGTAGAGTAGTAGTGATCTTCTTATTAAATACTTGACAAGAAAATTAAATAAGCTTATTTCCCCAAATGTCAAACTATTCCTTTAAAGGAATACTTCACACCCCAAATGATCATTTGTGTGTAAGTTTTTCAGCCCATGTTATGTTGACTTTGTGGAGAAAATGTTGTTTTTAATCACAAGTCTCCATGGTGAATTAAGAATCCAAAAAAGGAGAAAACTCTTGATGAGTTGAAGTCATTGGGGTCCACGTTTAACAGCAGCAAAACTATATCAAAACATTAGTTTACAAACTCTCAGAGAACAAGTACAGTAATCCAAATCCCATTTTTCCAGTCGTACACTCAGTTGCTCCCAAACACAGCAGTTTTCGACGGGGGAAACAAATTAAAAGTGAAATTTGTCTCTTCAAAGCCAAACTCCATTGACACAAACAGTAATTTTACGTCACTGAATACAGGAGCTGCTGGTCTACCACTGGTGAATCCGGAACTAACCCTTTAAAACACCAAAGTCACACAGTAACACAAACAAACCAACTGATGGAGCATCTAACATGTTCAGCAAGGTAAATTTTTTGTCAGTGGAGTCTGGCTTTGAAAAGAGTAAAGGTACGTTTTACTTTTAGTTCAGTTCCTTGTCGCACAGGGCTGTCTGTTTGGGAAGCACTGAGCATGCAACTGATGCAACTATGACTTTAATTCATCGAGAAGAATTTTTGGATTCTCCGTTCACTGGAGGCACGCGAGAAAAACAAAGTGATCTTTACAAATTCAACATAACACGAGGTGCGTAAATGGTAAACAAGTGATCATTTGGGGGGTACAGTATTCCTCTACAGCTATGGACTGTGCACACTCTACTACATGGGGTGCAGTTGAATCGTGGGCCATGTAGATGCAAGTTTGTAGACAAATTAAGGTATATCAGGAACAGTGGGCTTAAATTTGATACGGCACATTAGGGGGGAAAAAGGGAGTGCATTCCTGAGAAAGTACTTTTTTGTATAAAGCCTGTTGTTTGTCTCCTTTTCAGGACCACCCCAGTTTGGGTCAGTTGTCTGATAAGCTGCTTGAAAACCATATTTACTCCATCTTTGCTGTGGAGAAGCAGCAGTACCAGTGGTACGAGGTAATCTCCCCCACACAAGTGTCCACAACAACATCGTTTTTAGGGTCGAGAGGCTTCCATAAGGGAGTATAACGTCTTTACCTTCATCTCCCTTTGCTTCTGTAGGAGTTGGTACGATTACTGCCTGGCTCCCACCTGGGAAAGTTAGGCCTCTTCCAGGCTCCGAACCTTATAGACCTGGTGGTGGACGCCTACAAGGTACAGAGCACTCACTCACTTCCTCTGAAACTTCTTTCTCATTTTTATCCTCTGTATATTATTCATCCTTCAGAGTACAAAGAGAAGGATGGAGACAAGTGAAAGGTTAGAGAGAAGGGAGCAGCAGCACAGCATGAGCTGAATTCATGAGCCCACGCAGTATCGGTTCAGATGTGTTGAGGCATTGGTCTGCTGGTCTGCTGAGGCAACATGAACTCAGCTCATAGCAGTAATAGCACATTCCTGCTTGCGGGAAACAAAAGGCCCAGGAGAATTAGGTTTGACTGCGCAGAGTCCAGGGGAATGACACTTTTAATTTAAACCTTAATTAAGCTGGAGATGATTGGAGATGTTTTGGGTCGCTGAAGGTGTAATCAAACAGAAAAACATGGATAAGAACATGAGGTTAAGGAGGGGTAAGACCTTGTGTGCGTGTGTGTGTGTGTGTGTGTGTGTGTGTATGAGAGAGAGAGAGAGAGAGACTAGGGGTTTGTTCGGTTGGAAGCAGTTTAGGCTATAATCTTGCCTCAGGCACAGCGCTCCATTGTTTGCCTGGAGAATCTGCCGAATCCACAGATCTGGGTGCACAGCCATGCATACGTGCAGACACACACACACACACACACACACACAGGCATACACAAGCAGCAGAGCCTGAACAGAAGCTGGCTTTATCATAGCTATCAGATCCCCACGGAAAACCATGTGTCCTAATCATGGACGAATACAAAGATGCTATTTTTGGCCCCACCTCCTGGTTCCCAGACCCCCCCCCCCCCTCCCCCCGTATTTCAAACAGAAAGAAAGGAGGGCTTTCTGGGGACATGTGACAACTTTGATTAATCACACTTCTCCCTTTCTATCTCTCTTTCTCGCTCTCGCGTCATTACTTTTCACTCACGCAGATTATATTCATTAAATTTTTAAACTGTCGCTGCTCTTCCCGCTCTCTTTTATCGCAACCCACATTCCCTTAAAAGCAGCATAATACATTGGTTTTGTTGCTATCAGGCAGTGAAGTTAATGTTGCTATTTCTCTCTGTCTCTGCCCTCGCTTCTTCAGAGGTTGTTGTCAGAGGTGTCAGTGTCAGTGTCAGTGGAGGACAAGGCAGTCAGCAGGTACTGGGTGTCTGTAACACCTCTCTGTCCCGATGGATCCACTGTGAAGGACCAGAGCTGCACGGGGGTGCAGCCAGATCAGACGGTAATTACACAAGCATTCCTTCAGTACACAGTGGTGGATCATGCCACTGGCGACAAAGACGACCACCGAGGTCAAGACGCTGAAAAAATAATTTGTCTAAGTTCATACACAACAGTATCAAAGCACACACTGTGCAAAACTTTGGCTTAATGTTGTTCATATTTACACAAAATCTTTCATTTAAGCTGCCAGCGATGTCACAGGAAATTTATTGGGTGTATTGGATTACCGTGACACATACAAACACGCTCACACACAAACATCTCTGAGCTAAAGATTTGGCAAATAATCCGAGTTGAGCGGATTACAGACTGTGTTTAACAGGAAAACATTTCACAGGGATTCCATGACCTATGCGTCCTAAAATCCTTACCTTGCTCAATATGAGAGGCTTTATGCCAACAAATAGGACATTTATATTTAGAAATAGGTCACTGGACTTCCATGGCTCTCATACCTGTTCCATTTATTCGCCATGTGAAAATATAAGTCTGCACCACTGCAGAGGAGCTCTGCTGCAGTAGTTATGGTTGTACAAGAGGTTACTGTCCAGAAATGCACAACTGTAACGACTAAAGAAACCCTCGCTTTGGTACTAATTATAACATTTACAGTACATTTGGAAATTGTCTTCCTGTTCACTCCCTAAACTGCTGATGAGACTCATCTCCTCCGTAACCTTCTGGGGCTCTTAACTCAGTCGAACACCAAGATGCTTAATGACTGCTCCATAGTTACTCAATTGTGCACACAGACTAAAGTCCAGCCGTTTAATCCATGGGTGGCTTAAAGTGAATTATGGAAAGTACCCACATTTACCAGGAAGGCGATAAAAATCAAGTGAAAGGCCTGGCTGTAAATTCAAAGCTTCGGCGTGCACAATTTTCCACCCACATGAGCAGAATAATTATTCACATTAAGAATCGCACTTAGAATTCAGTTACTTATGATGGATGAGTGACCTGGAAGTATTTAAGTCTTATCAGAGATTGGCATAATTATGCAATGAGTGGTGGCTCATTTTGTGTGATTCTTTTCGAGAATCACAGCTGGACTTTCGTGGGGGGAAATACATCGTTACTCTGCTGTATTTCTCTGGAACTGTGTGTGATGTGTGAAGCAACAGCGGTAACATTGGGAAAGAAATGTTTGTGAGTTAGTCAGTCGTGAATCTGTTTTGTTGGTGTGCTTTTACAGTAAACCTGTCTTGCCTTACATGATACATAATATTTGTCATTCTCTACTCTTTCTATCAGGGAAAACCACAGAAACAAGTTTTAATCTTAGGCAGTGTCCTCATTTAGTGTACTCGTGGCCTGAGGGTAGAAGCTCTCCCTAATGTTTCCCCCTGGTGTGCCTAGTACCTTCTTCTCAATCTCAGCAGGGAGGAAAAGGCATTATCCAGGTGGTGGGGGTCCTTGATGATTCACATAGCTTTATTCTTGCACATCTGGTGTAAATTATTTCGGCAGAGTAGAGCGTCCTTTAGACCTTGCTCTACTTGCCTTGCATTCCCTGTCAGGACACTCTCGATGGCGCAGGGGTAGATATTCCTCAATATTTGAAGTGTCGAGGCCAGGCCCTTGATGATGTGGACACCAAGGTACTGGAAGATGTCCAACCTTCATACCGAGGACCCATTGATATTAAAGCTGGTGTTGTTCCGTCCCTGTTTCTTCCCAAACTCTATCATCTAGTGGATAAAGTCCTCTACTTTGTTCAGGCCTTTTCATTGTTATCTGACATCAGGCCCACCACACATCAGGGGGCTCACAACGTAGCCCTGGGGTGCTCCGGTGTTAAGAATGAGGATAGAAGAGGTGTGTCCGCCCACTCTCACCACCTGGGCTCCGCCTGTCAGGAAGTCAAGGATCCACGTGCACAGTGAGGTGTTTAGTCCCAGGTCCTTGAGCTTTGTGACGAGCCTGGAAAGTAGACTAGCTGAGGCTGATTGGAAAGTGAGTAGTTTTGCAGAGATTTGATCATAAAACAAAGAACTGGACAAATTTTAACTTTGACTTTATGATGACGCTAGAGAAAACAGTCAGGGGATCACAAAAGTTATTAGGACTCATACTCTGGGCACTATCCATCCAATAGTTGTTAAGATATTTCAGGCTGGACCAAAGTCATGATTGTCTTTTTGTCCTCCCACGAAGGTCTACTTCAATATCACCATCGGCATGCGCTCTTGTCCTGACGACGGCAAAGATGAAGATGTCACAGTGTTGGTTCGACCTTTGGGTTACAATGAATCAACCGTTGTTAGGATCCACTCCAAATGCCGCTGTAATTGTGGACCAACGGGGCGCTGCAACGACGAAGACCAATCACCATGCGGAGGAGCACAGGACAGCTCCAATCAGGAGCAGACGCCAGCACATGGACTCATTAAGGACTCAGATGGAGATTCAAACCGCAACTGCAGAGCAGATGGGTCTGATGTGGACTGCAGTGGTCGGGGAGTGTGTGAGTGTGGGAGGTGTGTGTGTGATGAAACCAGGCTTGGGACTGTATACGGGAAATACTGTGAGATAGACGACTTCTCCTGCCCGTATGAAGGGGGACTGCTGTGTGGAGGTAAGGGAGGAACACAGACATATCAAAAAGCACTTCTAACGCAAAAACACAGTCTACTATTTTCTTTTTTTATTTGTCTCTAAAACACTCTTTCTTCCCGTCTCTGTCTGTTCTTCTCAGGGCGCGGTGTGTGTATGTCAGGTGAGTGTGTGTGCGAGGATGACTGGACGGGTGATAGCTGTGCTTGTCCCGTCTCCACGGCAACCTGCCAATCCGCCGACGGCTTGCTTTGCAGCGGGCGGGGCAGATGTGTGTGTGGCCAGTGTGTGTGTGACGACCCCCGACAATCTGGAGACTTCTGTGAGAGATGTCCTGCTTGCCAAAGCACCTGCCAATCATACTGGTACCTGTCAGTTTCTGTTTGCTACCACAAAGCATGATGGGAGCTGTTACAGAACTATTCGTAGCCGAGGCTAACACTGTTGTCCTCTCTCTTTCAGGAAGTGTGTCGACTGCCACCTTTCTCACGGTCTTACACAGAAAGAGGCAGGCATCTGCAACAACACCTGTGCTCCATTGGTGGGCTACATGGACGACGTATTAGGTAAAGCTGGGTTTAATTTAATGTCTGGGCTTCTTGTAAAAAAGATTGAGCTTCCTGTTTACCATTTGACTCAGAACTTAACGATACACCATGCAGGACTGTCCTAAAAAGCAAAGTATAAACTGCAGAAATGCAGGAATAATCCCTCTCAATCATCACGTATGACTCACTGGAAGTGTGTGGCGGTGTATTTATCTGCAGAGACTTTGCCCTCTGCCTGTATTTTCTTCTTATTTATTTGTTTGGGATGTTTTGCTTTCTACAATTCATTTTTTGTTGACCACCGCATTGTTTTTCGACACGAACAAAATTATCTTTGGTAGCTTTTTTTCATGGTTCTCTCCTGCAGATTAATCAGATGCTATAGGTTCACACACAGTGGGTTTGGGAAACTAATTCACGACTGTTTGGATAGCGTTAATGTTAGTTGCTTCAATAAATCAAGGGAAGAAAATTGGTTAGTGACACACTTTTTAAGTACTGTAATCTTTGGGCTTGGGGGGGGGGGATCAAGTATCAGATCAAAAGGCTCAAGTCCAAGGGAGGTCTTGAGTCATTGGTGAGTCTTTTTTGATTTTGTTCAATCCAAAGTCATCAAATTTAGTCTGACTCAAGTCCATTTGTGTGACTCAAGTCCACATCTCCTGTTGAAAGCAGCAAAAATGTGCAGTAGAGCTGAGGTAAAGTGCAGAGTTGGGGGACAAGTTTGTGGATTTGTCACTTCCAGCGACACCATTCACATTACACACACTGATCTGAGTCATTGTAACAGTGGTATGAAAATATTGATCGGTGCAGCTTTAACATGAAAGCTGAAGAGCTGTAAAACACAGCAGCTCTCTTGTAATGCCTCTCACATTGATTCCTTTGTTTTAAGTAATCCAGGAGGATTTTCACCAGGGCTCGGAGCTTAACGTGTCTGGACTGAATAACAACTCACTTCGACTCGCGTCTCTCTATTTTCAGGCCAAGCAGGGGAGATGTGGATCCAGTGTATGTACATCAGTAATGACGGCTGTCGCTATCGCTTTCAAACAAGCTCGCAGTCGGGTCAGACGCAGCTTCACATAAGCAGAAGACCAGGTATGATGTACACACACACACACACACACACACACACACACACACACACACACACACACACACACAAACAAGTCTTCATTTGAGGTCACTTCCGTTGCTACTATTGCTTCACTACTACACCCTGGTGTGTTTGAGTCAGCAAGCCTGCTGTCAGTGTTACAGCTGTTTTTTACATTTCCCCTCGGTTCCCAGCTCACCTTGTCATGGCCAAACACACACGCACACACACACACACGCACACACACACACGATTTAAAGCCCACTAACACACACATGCCCTGGGTTACACACTCACACATTACCGCACATCCAAGTGTTACAGTTCAACCCCGCCTTCCCGATTTTTGGAACAGCACCGTTCATTGTGCATCCCCCCCCTCCACCTCCCCCTATTCCCCCCACTCCTCCACCCAACGGGACAGTCTCTTCCGGCTCACGCCTACTCCTCCCGGGTGCAGCAGGAGCCAGGTCTCTATAGAAACCCTGTTACAAAATGTCAGAGCACTCTTTGGGCTCTTTGTTTTGAGCGATGAGCCCGTCATCCACACATGCTCCCCAGCAGATACACAGCCAGCTGACTATTCAGTGCAGCACCACTGGCACAGCTGCCACCGACCGAGCTGTGTGTGTGCGTGTGTGTTTGTATGGAGAGTAGCTAAATATATTTATTGAAGTATTTGTATTTTACATGAGTGTTTTCATTTTATGCTTCTTAATACTTCTTCTCCACTTCATTTTAGTGGCAAAACTTGTGTGTGAACTTTTTGCCCGCCACAGTGAAAAGCACCCTGTCCCAGTTCTCCACAGTGAAACCTTATGTTCATATCCACAGAGTGTGCCAGCAGCAGCCGACTGGTAGGAACATTCCTGAGCGTGTGTGCCCTGACAGTGCTGTGCGGGCTGGTGGTGGTGGCTGTGTCCCGGCTGCTGCTACAGAAGCGAGGCTTGTCACCAGAGGGCGCTGCTGAGGACAAAGGCTATCACTGCACTGGAAAGGTTAGCTCGCAAAAGTCAAGTACGCTTGAGGCGGTCAGCAGGGTTTTAATTGGGGGAAAGGCTGAAGTGTCCCTGAAGCCCGGCCTCAGAAGCATCAGGGACCCCTCAGTGCAGGATATTTTTGTTCATGTGTACTGTCCGCTGAAACCAAGAGTGAGAAATTTGAGTCTGCTGTTTTGAGGTACAGCTGTATTTTACATTTCCTGTCAACTCCCAGCTCGCCATCTACAGTGTCCAGATTTGTGACCTTACAATGATGTACAGCACCTTTGAGAAGAAGGAGGCGTGAATTCTTAAATGGAGCACAATTCCCTGCTGATGTTGCAGACGTAACGTTATACTCTCAGGGGGATCTCCTTCATATTTACATTAGCTGGGAGTTTTGCAAGTGTTGGAAAGCTGCACATACTCCCTCAACAAATGGTCACCCTCTGCATTTTAGGTTGAATATTTATGAAATCCACCCAAAGGGAGCTCCTGATTTTAAAAGGCCACTATTAAAGTCAATGTACTAGTCACTTGGATAACAATGCAGCAAAATACCCAAAATGCATCCCTGTGCATCTCCTGGGTGCTGACTCACGTGCTGTCGTCTCCAGACCCAGACTTATAACCGGCACAGCATTTGTAGCGTTGCTTTAGTGACCAGGAAACTCACCAACCAAATGCATGTGTTAAATCACCTCATGTGATGGTACTTAGCCAATCAGATCTGCGCATTACAACTTGAGCGACGGAGCTGAGACACTCACACAGGACAGATGAGATGAGAGACAGTAGTTGGAGAAATGAGAGAGTCAGAGGGAAGTAATTTCAAGTGGTGTGTTTCAAAGAGAGAAAAGTAGTGCATATACTTCTTTACTGTCCCCCACCCGATAAAATCAGAGGGGGGTATTATAACTAAATGTGAGGAAATTACGACTATTCCGATGTCATTTGAGTTGACTGCCCCTTTAAATTTCTCAAAAACTCTACAGAAAAACCACATGGATTTGATCATGGTCATCATTAGCATAATCCCGAACAGGAATCCTTTGACATTTTCACATAACCTTTGAAGGGTTTTTTAATTAAATCTCAAATACAATGACTTTCCTTTTATCTATCCATCCATTTTCATAACTGCTTATCCTCTTTGGGGTCGCGGGGGGGCTGGAGTCTATCCCAGCTGACACTGGGCGAGAGACTATCACAGGGCTGACACATAGAGACAGACAACCATTCACACTCACACCAAGGACAATTTAGAGTCACCACTTAACCTGCATGTCTTTGGACTGTGGGAGGAAGCTGGAGTACCCTTGAAAAGCCACGCTGATACTGGGAGAACATGCAAACTCTGGGCCTCCATTTTTTTTTTTTTTTTTTTTGTAAAAAAGCTGTACAGATGGATAACTTCCGTTTTTAATGTAATTAGATTTAATAAATAATTTTGCTGACTGCATATTTCTCTCACCCTTCAGGACCTGTCGTACATCCCAACAACCAATGAGAAGACAGTCACCTACAGGCGGGACCGTCCGCCTGACCGGCCCGTTGAGATGCACATCCAGGTTTCCAAGATGAACCTCAGCGACGCCTGGCAGTGCTAGGCAAAGGTCAAAGGTCAGACGGATATTAACACAGAGGGAGATTCAACTAAAGGCTTCTTTTCTGCCTCTAAACCTTCATGAAACGTCAACCAGCTGCATGTAGAGACGCAGATAACGAATAACTAAACTATGAAACCTCCATGGGATCCCATTGGTTAAACGAACTGACCAAGCTCTCATCAACTGTGTGACTGAAGTGGCCAGTATCCTGGAAGACGAAACGAAGAGCACATGTCCCCCCACCTCTTTTTCCTCCGTAGCAGCTTCTTCCGCAGGGTAAAGGGTGGTCGTTCCTCGCTTTTTAGCCATGCAGCAATCACTGCTCTAACTTATGAGTGTGTGTGTGTGTGTGTGAGCGGGTGTGTGTGAGAAAGAGAGAAAAGGAAAGTGCATGTGGTGCGGGTAGAGGCATTTTTGCTCTATTTAGGCTTTCTATTTATGATTTTATAGTAAAAACACTACATGTTTCGGGTTTATGTGATCGTGAGGCACTCCAACACTTCAATGCTCCAACTGAACCATCTCCCTGTCTTATCCTGCCCCCTTGTGGCCAGCTTGAGGTACGATTTTTTTTTCTCCAATAATACTGTCAACACATTACTGACCTCAGCTGTACTGCCTTGGGATTTAATCCACAAAGCACACCATTGACTCTGTATGCCTTTTTTTTTTCTTGATTCATTTAGATGTTTAGTCATGTGCAGCATACTTCTCGTTTCTTTGTTGCATTTTGTTTTTGTTAACCGATCAACTGCAAATTAGTGTTACCTTATGACATCTTTTTTTTTATCATGATCAGTGAGAGTATAGTTTCATGTGATTGTCAGTCGTTGGCGATCTGGTTAGACTTGCACTAGAACAATTGTTTTTGCATTATACTACTGAAGACTGGGATCTCTGCGGCAGGAGAGCTGCGATTGTGGGTTTGAAATGATTAGTTTCCTACATGTTGGGCATTAGAAGTCACCTATCTACGCATTAAGTGCATTTGAAGCTAATGTAACAAATCCACACACTGGAATAACTATGGATTGGAAAATCTTATTTTAAAAAAGCGACATACTGGCAAGTAATGGCAACTGCATCATCAAACGCCTGCACGTGTAGCCTCTATAACAGACAGAGAGCAAAGAACTGTGTCTGCATGCTTCTACTGATCATCCCAGAGCAATTACTGATGCGTTTAGACTCCGAGACTAACTCCTGGGCAGAGGTACAAATCAGCTCTGAAGGCACTGGGATCAGTGAGATCAGAGGAGGACTTACACCCCTCATGCACTAGATCCTCTGGATCCAGAGTGCCAGTTGCATCTTGTAAGACTTGCGCTCACCCAATCCTGTTCCTCTTTGAGTTTTATTTAACACATTGTTGTTTACAGCAATAGCTGCTCTCTGTTACTGTAAGTCAGGAACACTAATTATTATTTATTGTGATTTTTTTTTCCTTTTTATTTATGTTAATTGTACTATTTTATGATTAGGCTACTTGGGTTACAGGTAGTAAGTACTGTTTGTGTTTATGATGAGTGGTCTCTA
Organism: Epinephelus awoara; assembly: GCA_035609425.1. Taxonomy (NCBI): domain Eukaryota; kingdom Metazoa; phylum Chordata; class Actinopteri; order Perciformes; family Serranidae; genus Epinephelus; species Epinephelus awoara. Next base: position 11,787,749 of record CM069310.1, on the reverse strand, counting down.
TCTCTAACCACGAGAGTAATGCAGCAATAAGGTTATAATCATCTCATCTGACCGGACACTGAGTTCGGAGTAACAACGGCACTTTCCTGTGTAGTTTTGCTGTCTATTAATGTGATTAGTTGCGTAGCGTGAATGTTTTCATCACAATAAAATGTGCAAGATTTTTTTTTTTATCATATCTTGAGTTCTTTTTCCTCTACAGGTTGTATTTGAAATATTTTGAAAGAAAATGTGGCCTAAGTCAAGTTAGTCTGGTGAAAAGTTTAACAAATTTTTACTAAGCTAGTGTCTCATTTGCAAGCTGTACTTTTAATGGCTATGAGTTCAATATTTTTAGGTCAGGCTTTAAGCAGATCAGGCAAATAACTAACAAAAAGGGGAAAGCATGGTGTGACCAACCTGTGTGCTCCAAAAAAGAGCAGCTATATAAAGTGAACACTAGGTGGAGATGCACACTAAGGCAGCTGAGATGACTTCCACTGAGGCAAGAGACAGTTACAGAAAGTGTGCAACAGACAGTGTTTGATAAAATATCTGTACCACTCTTTGTCAACAGAACAAGGCAGAACTGACATCATTTCAATACCATGTTGTGGCTGATTTTATTCTCACAGGCTTGCTGTTAAAAGGCCTCTTTTATACCCCAACTCCACTGAAACAAGTTCAAATATAATTGATTTAATTGCGCATGTCTGATACAATGTACATCAAAAATCATTTGATCAAATCCTAAAAGTGAATTTTAAAAAATACTTTAAATTATTAAACTTAACTTGCCTCGTTTATAGTGTTATTAATTCTAGCAGTACTTAAATTGTATCTATTTTATTTATTTTTTGCTAGTTTGAAATACATAGATAACTATAAGATAAAAGGAAATAGACTGTTTTATATCTGCAATTCCCAAGAAGTAATAAATAATGTACAAAAAAATGCTAAGGCTAAATCACAGGCCTAACAAGGAAGGAAATATATTCAAAAAATTGTCCTTTTATTGATAACCATTTATATTCATGACTTACAAGCAGAGATGAATCATAAATTTATTCTTTCATCCAAGCGTGTTTTGAAAAAAACCTATAATGAGATATATTAACCTTAAATAAAAATTAGAGTGGTTATGTCAGAAATAACCCAGATATTTATCTGGCAGGCAACTTGTTTAATAATGAACAAACAGTAGAGTTTGTAGAATAAATTACGCGCACATAACTTGTCTTCAAATAACACAAGTCTGATAAAACTGTAGAGTAAAAATTTATTTTTTAAAGAAGGCTACAAATAACATTTGAGGTAAAGACACAGTGTTCATCCACAGCTGAGGTTCATCATAAAGTGCCATTTCAGTTTTTAAGTGTCCAAGAAACACTCCACGTGTTGCTTTGTTCGTGTTTAGCTTTGTATATTATTCCACCGCACCCTGTCCCTCCGTGGTTTGGACAGTCTCACGCACGTGCACCCCGGGTGACTGGCTCGGGCTACCGGAGAGGCTGTTGTCCGTGTCGCTGCTCCCTTTAGCGAGTCCCGGTTCCGCGCCATCCTCCGAGCCCTCCGCGCTGTGCGTCCTCACATGCTTGCTGAGGTGGTCGGAGCGCATGAACCGTTTGTGGCAAATGGAGCACTCGAACCTCTTCTCCCCGGTGTGCGTGCGTAAATGCCGCTGGAGCTCGTCGGAGCGCGTGAAGCGTTTCCCGCAGAAGAGCCAGTTGCAGACAAACGGCCTCTCCCCGGTGTGCCAGCGCAGGTGGGCCTTCAGGTGAGAGGTCTTGCCGTAGACCTTACCACAACCAGGGATGTGGCAGCTGTGCATGCCTCTCCGCCGCGGGCTCGTGCCCCCCTGGCCGAGGCTCTCCGCCTCCTGACAGTTCGGGCAGTCGCACGTGGCCCTGCCGGAGTACCGCCGTGACGAGGAGCGGGAGGATGATAGAGAAACGACGGTGGTTCCTGTCAGCGCAGGTGCACCCGTCGTTGTAGACTCTGTGTAGGGAGCCTGGACAGGTGGCCTGAAGCCGTCAAACAGGTGCTGTGTGGCGGGAAGCAGGTGCTGAGAGGCACCGGGGCCGAAGGCCGAGCTGTAGTCAGTGCTGTAGCCGCTCAGATGAGAGGGTAACCCGGCCGGGCTCTGTGTGTCCACCCAGCCGGTCCCCATGTCCCACCAAGCAGTGGACCCGTTACTGACGTCTCCCACTGGCTTGAACCACGACTCATATGGATGTGCGTGCATCCTCGGATAGATCCCCGTTATGCCCTCTACCGAGGAGGGGAATTTGGTCAGAAACACAGACCGCTGTGCGTGCGCAGGATCGGGAACACTGTTGTCTGATGGCACAGAAGTCTGGTACATCGAAAAATCATTTCCAAAAGGAGAGTTGGCAGAGGTCACTGAGAAAGCGCTGGAGGTCTCTGTCAGTCCGGTCCCGTTACTCCTGGAGGTTCCAGAGGGAACACCGACAGATGTGAAGCTGGCACCAAGGCTGCCGGTCCCCGGAGCGCCTCTCCTCCACGGGTGAAAGCCCTTCACCAGTCCGGGGGCTCCATCGGAAAGAGCAGGGGAGCACGAGGGGCTGGGCTCTCCGATTCTGCTGCAGGTGGCGGCCAGCATTGCCAGCGGAGCGCTGCCGAGCCGGGGCTCCTCCTGTTGGGAACACACAGACATTTAGGCCTGTCACTTTGCCGCACATGCTGTGCGTAAAGACGCACAAAATGTAGCCTAAACTAGTGTTGGTACGCGATCTGCGCAAAAATGTGGGCCTCACGGATTAAATTAAGTCATGTAAATTAATAACGTGACATGGCTGACGTTTTGCAAACAGCGTGCGTATGACTTGGATCAGTCGGAGACAATGGAGGACCGTCTCCAAGTGTTTTGTCAGCCAACCGCACCGACGCTACAGCAGGTAAACTTTTTCATACCATGAATAATAAATAAAGTGGACGTCTGTGCCACATTGTATCGTCATTAGATCAATCGCATAACACTGAGAGTTTCTACAATCTAAATGGATAATGTGCCTTTCAGTTAAACACGCTTTTACGCACAGCTCGACGAACTGACATGGTCAGTGAAAACAACAGGTCAAAAAGCCAACAAGTGAAAACAACCGCTGTTAATAAAGACTAAACATTATCAAATGCACAGTATTATGAATATCACTGGTTATGTCAGCGACACTACAGTTGTTAAGTAACTTTGGTTAACCGTGTGCCTTGAACGCAACACAGACTGAGCGCTTTAAAGATATTATAACTATATAAAACAAATATTTTGTCGACTTTGGGGATTAAGAAAATACATAGAAATATAAACTCACCCCTAGCAGTGTAGCAGCCATGGTCTGTGCTGAGATATCGTCCACTGAGTGTGTGTATCTGTGTGTGTGAGCGCTGGCGGTAGCTGGATGTGATGAGTCCGTGTTTCCTCTCTCACTGCTTCAGTAGTTGTAGCTTCTTCGTGTCTTTGAAGTGCCGCTGAGAGCCGGAGGACCAATCAGGGAGCAGCTCGCACTGTCTGACTGAGCGTTTGCGCTCGAGGACGTCGTAAATTTTAAAAGTGAGGTCTCGCGGCTGGCGCGCTGCAAAGTGCAACAAGTAGGAGAAAATATGAAGTTAGAGAAGACAATGAATCCTGTGGAGCTGTTTGACCACAACACATCCTTCACACACACACACACACCCTTATAAACAGGTGTTTGACTCATCATGTAGCCTACACGTGTCATCATTTGTGAGATACAGTTTTATTAGAAATGGTCAATTCTTTACTTATTTACAGAGCTAAAAAAACTCCATTACAACCAGGCAAAGTGGGCAAAATACAATACAAAAGACACTTTGGTGAGATCCAGATCCCTTTATCGCCCATTAGATTTGCATAAAATGGAAAACTGTCTTTGGCACACAGGACAACACACACCATACACAACAATTATGCATCTTCAAATCTGAAACTGCAAGTGGCAGTAATAAAAGTGATGAGTGGTTTGTTCCTACACTGGCATAGGTCTATAAAAATGTCACAACAATGCATTATACTCAGCTTTGTTTGACAATGAATAAATAAATGTGCATTAAAATACGCAATGGTTTTGGTAACAGATGGGGAACCGGCTAATCAATTGCGTTTAAGATGTGTTAAATTTGAGTGTATATATTGACAATTTGACCTAAAAACAAAAAGCAACAGCACTCTCCAGGTAAAGAGACGTCTTGACAGTTTAGACAAGTGCGTTTAAAGTTTGTCACTCCAAGGTTTTGAATGTTTCAGACAGAAAAGCTTTTGTTTCTATACAACCTGATGGTTTTTTTTTTCTACTGACGTTGTGACACCATGCAGATGGAGAGGCTGATGAATGAGAGGCAGGCCCGGTCCGTCCCATCCTGTCCCTGGGGCGTATCTCGTCAGCCCTGGGGCAGGGAGGGGAGGACACCACCGCTGCCTCTGCAATTTCATCTCATTCAACCCAAAACAAATGTTGTCTTTCAAAAAAAAAAGAAGAAAAAAAAAACACTCCTTCCTGTGTTTACCTCAGTTTTATAGATGATTTAAAGCTCAGACTCAAGCTGTGAGGGAATCTTCTATCACTTGAATGCAAACAGGTAACGAGGTAATCCTATTCTTAAACCGTGGATGGTCAACCAGTGTGATGACGCACACGCTGGAAATAAACCCAGAATGATCTTCAGCCTCTTAATATAGGAGCAAAACCACAGAGGGAGCATTTCATTTGAATTTCAAATTTAATAAAACAGAAGGATTTAATCCATTTCCTTCATTTGTTTGGTATTAACTGCTTCCCTGCCCTTTCTTCATCTCTCTTGTTCTATCACCAGCCTGAATGAAGTCAGCCGGACACACATAGATGGAAAAGTTAATCACATTCCTCATCCACTCAAACCCCCCCAACACACACACACACACACACACACACACACACACACACACACACACACACACACACACACACACACACACACACACACACACCAAGCCAGCGTTTACCCCGGGTGATTGATAGTGTGCAAGATTAATTTTGGTGATGCTATGCAAAGACAAATAGTTCACTCCATCAGAGAGCTTCACATGGTCTGTTGTTTAAAAATGTATTCAGAGATATTTTTTGCAATGTGTAAAGATGAGTAGGTCATGTAGATTATTCTACATTATGTTTAGTGGCTAACACAAAGCATACAGATGCACCTCTAATGCCTCACATACAGATGCAATACATTTCACACTCTGGAGAGCTCTCTGTGCAGGTAGTCTGTAATTTTGTAAAGGGATTATGATGATTTTCTATCTAAATCTGTCGGCTTTAAAAGCGGCCATGGCATTTTTGTAAATGCCATAAGAGTATTTTTCTAAAGACGTGGTTTGACAGAAACATGTTTCTGATGAGTCAACTGATTCTCCCAGAAGGTCGTCGAATTATGAACGCTGATGATTCATTTCTCAATTAAAGTTTCCTGTCACAGTTAAGGAATTGGATGGGTCCAACAAACACCTGACTTTCACCTGAACTTCTGGTGTTCACTTCTCATGTGAAAACTGAGCCGTAACCTAACCACATGCTTTTGTTGCATGATGAAATAAACGTCATTACGAGGTGTTGACGATGCATCCAAGGAGCAGAAACTGCACAGTTCAAATACCAACTGATACCAATTATTAGATGTAAATTAACTTATTATAATGATTTCAGTAGGTCAAACAGGCATGTATGTATGTATGTGAATTATGGGGGCACCTTCCGACGTTGAACCGAAACCTGCTGAAGACAGAAATGTAGCTTAGTGTTACAGACACAGACAGTGCAACAGGTACCAGAGCTCCACAAAGACAGTTTAGAAAATGCTAAGTTAACATTAGTTAAATATTTGTTAAAATAAATCAGTATTTGCTAAACTGAAGGCAAATTACTTTAGAAATGAACCAGCGTTGGCGGTTAGCCACCAAGAGTAGCCACTGGGACTAACCACAGACAGTCTATGGGACTAACTAGCTTACTGCTACTTCAGCTATCTCACTGGAAGTTGTGCCCATAATCATTTCTCCAGTAGTGCCCTCAGGAATAAGGTGGATAGCAAAAGATTTTTTTGAGTTTTAGGATTTTTCTAAAGTTTTTTTTAATCATTTATGAGAATTCCTTTTTTAAAAAACACACAATAAAATGGTGGTCTATCATGGATCTATTTAGATGTCATTTTGGGAGACACTGATAACAGACCGGACAAAATCACAGGCTCCCACATTGGCCCTGGTTTTCCCCCACAGCCTGAGGCACGGCTCTATGCACAGGTGGAGTTTACAGTAGGCCATCTTGCCATCCTCATGAGCCACCCAAACAGCTGTCCCTCTTTTAAATGCATTCTTTTCCCACACTGCAAGTGTGTGTGCTTGCATGTGTGTGTGTGCTTTAAAGGCCCCCAGTGAAACCCTGTCTGAGCCTCAACCTGTTCCTTTGGCGATGATAATGACCACATTATCTCGCGCCATCGAACGTCGACAAAAAAAGATTGTCGTGTGCTTTCCAATCACTTTGTGGGCACTGAGACAGAAAAAGCAGAGAGAAAAGAGTGAAATAAAGATCTGGCACCTCTCAGGGAGAGGGATGGGTGAAGTATTTTATTTCTCCTTGGTGTTTTCCTCAACTTCTCTTTTGTTGGCGGGGTATAGTCACAGTTATCCAGAGGGCAGGGCGGCCATCTTGGTCAGCTGCCCTGCTGAGACAATTAGCAGGAGAATCAGAGAGTCAAAAGACAAGCTGCTAAACATGACACAAAAAATATTCATCACAACCAGGGGGTTAGCCAGTCAATTTCTGTATGAGAGAGAAAAAAGCAAACAGGTTCCAGATTGTGCAAAGTCCTGTAGTGCATTTGTGACGACAGTAACCACTTGGTGCTTCCTCTCAGTAGTTTGGCACTGCTTAAAAAACAGACTAAAACATCCCTCTGTTTCTCTCCTTAGCTTTACTGCATTCTCATTTCTCCTGTTATTATTCTGTTGCCTCGAATGATTGGAGTAGAAACATGACTTGGACTACAGTCACACTCAAGTAATAAATTTGATGACTTAGGAGTCAGCTTGACTAAATAAAAAAAACACTTGCAACACCACTTGGTTGGACTTGAATACCAGTGACTCATGATTTCACTCGGATTTCACTTTAACTTGAAAATACTACTAAGAACTAATGTTTAAATGAAACAGAAGCTAATTTAGTTTGCATACAAAAACTATTAGGTGGACAACAACAAATTGCAGTATGCGCATGTGCAGGTAGAAAATAACAAACAAAGACAGAGATAGATAGATAGATAGATAGATAGATAGATAGATAGATAGATAGATAGATAGATAGATAGATAGATAGATAGATAGATAGATAGATAGATAGATAGATAGATAGATAGATAGATAGATAGATAGATAGATAGATAGATAGATAGATAGATGTTTCTCTTGTATGTGGTTTGTTTGTAGGAATAACTGCGGGAAGTTGATGATAAAATGTCCCTAAGAGACAATACTGTAAAAAATAAACTGCACTGAAATGTTTGAATGAATAAATAGTTTAATAGCGTCATGTTGTCAAACTACACGCAGTTCTTTGTTAAAATCTCACGCTGACAGTGACCATTTACTTTTGTAGGCTGTTACAAAACTTCAGAAACCGTAAAATACACCCCGAGTACAAAAAGTACGAGAGGAAAGCACGTGAGTATATCTCTGACAGACTGACTTGGATTTGTCTTTTGATGCCCTTTAAACTCAAAGCCCTAAAACAAATTGCGAGAGGAAAAAGTTATCCAGGTGAGCCGTGTGCCAGGATGTGCCTGGAGCGGCTCCTCCTCGGCTTCCTGTAATTACGTGCGTGGAGAGGGCACGTCCGCCGTCTGTCAGCGCGGGGCTGATGGACGACTGTAGCAGCAGAGCAGGGAAAACGTGTTCGGGTTGCCGTGATGAAAACTTTCACAAAAAGCGATTTACAAGATCCCATTCCATCTGCACCTACAATAAAGGACCAATAAGCACCCGAAACTCCTCTTTCTCTCATGCAAACACACATTAACTCTTTCTTTCTTTCCTGTGTGCATTTTGTGCAAGCTGTCTTGCAAGTCAAGCTTAACTGCACACACACACACACACACTCATATGCAGGGGTCAGAAAGGTCATCTCTCATCAGTCTATATCCATGCAGCACACTGAGGGAATCCTGGCCAATGTAATTACTCTGTTGAAGCACTTCATTCACATTCATGTATACAGCACATCTACATACACCAGCAGACATGCTCACTCATGAAATGAGGTGGAACAGTCATGGGTGAGGAGAGGCTTCCACTGTGTGTTCATTAGGCACAAGTTTGTGCTGAAGGTGAATTGAAATTGTGCTTTATGAGTAGCATCTCTCTCTCTCTCTCTTTGTCCCCCCCACCACACACACACACTTAGGTTAGGGTTGATGGATGCCTGGGGTTTGTTAAGTCATACATCACAGAGGTCATTTAAGCTGCCAACACATCTGCTGTCTCTGCCCTCAGAAAGAGAGGAAGAGGTGGAGAGGGAGGAAAGATTTATAAAGGCGAGGGGGAGAATTATGCAGGGTGAGAGAGAATGAGACTGTGATTAGTAACTGGAGTGGATGAAAAGTGCTCTCTCTCACACACACACACACACACACACACACACACACACACAAACTCGTGCTGTAAAGTGGTATCTTTACTGAAGCTGCTTGCGTTATGAGTTTCTCTGCTCCTCCATCAACTTTTCGTCTTGTCTCTGTTAACTACTGACAATAAAGTTACTGATTGATGCCAAGCGGCCGTTTCGTGCGCCAACATATTAATGAGATGCGTCTGAAGGAGGAGTCCTCATTGATTTCCTCAAACGCTGTTGACGTTTGTGAGGTGGCTTTATCTCAGGCGTTTCAATGCGTGTGTGTGTGTGTGTGTGTGTGTGTGTGTGTGTGTGTGTGTGTGTGTGTGTGTGTTGATTGCAGATCGATAGCTTTTATCCACTCATGCTGGACTGTTACTGTGACTTACTGTGGCTGCTTCTTAGTCAGTGTGTTATCTCCTTTTCCTCTTAACCTGCAGCTGCCATGAAGTCTATCCATGAACTAGATGCTAACATACAGTAGATGCTAGCAAGACTCCAAAGTGCAGATCAAAGTTCTGTATTTGATCAAATCTAACAACAGAAATCTTCGGTAAGGTGGTGAGTGTGACATCGTGTAATTCAATAGCAGTATGTGACTTTAAAATATTGAAGTCCACTGCTAAAATCCGGATTTTTCACCTCCTGTCAACCTCAAATTTCATTTTTCACTTGACACCCTGTGATCAGTTTACATCCCAAGTTTGTGCACATTCATCTCCCTCATGCTCCTTCTACTCACCTTGCACTCCTTGTTTTCCTCTCTTGATGTTTTACCGTCAGCTAGCATTTTCCAACATTTTCGTGGCGACAGACCTGCATGGCAACAAAAACACATTTAAAGGCCACAGCAGGGTTTTCATGATATTTTGACATGTTTCATTGCAGCCGACCATATGTATTGTTTTGTTTAAGAAATGTAAATGTATTTTTTTTCTCCTTTCCACACAGCCCATTTCCATTCATTCTGTAAAATTCAAAACTCAGTGTTCGTGAAACAGTTTTCTGTCGAGTTGTTTTATTGTTGCATTGAATTCGAGGTAAAGAGGTGCAGACTTTTCAAATCAATCTGCACTAAAATTCTATTACCATAAAATGATCATGTAACCAGCCCTGTCTCCCAGAAGTTACATTTATATACAACTAATTTGAAACACCAAACTTTCTCTAACTTTAACCAAAGTCCTCTTGTTGCCTCAACCTAAAGACAAGTGTCTGGATGTGAACCTGAAGAACTGGTGTCAAGGTACTGCACTTTGTTTGCATGTAACACAAATAAAAATTAATGCAGACTTGATGTAACATGTGTCAGGTTTATAATTTTTTTGCTAATTTGTTTTTTATACCCAACAGAGAGGAATGGAAACAAATGGCTGCGTTGAATGGAAAGAGAAGAACATCCAAAATTCTAAAACTGTAGTTTAAGTTTAAAGTTTAAAATTAAAGTTTAAAATTGTTTAGTTTAAAAGTTTAAAATGGTCCCCAACATTAAATAAAAATGATTTGTGGTTTGGTGCGCTTCCTAAATCACTATTTTAGAATTAAAAGTTTATTAAAATATATTAATATTTATTCAAATGTATTTTTACTTTTTATTAAAAGTGAAAATGTGTATTTTTCTGTGTGATTTAGACAAAGAAACTGTAGTGAAAGGTGGTATGATGTCAATATGTTTACCACAACACCGTTTTCATTGTCTGTTTTTTGTCATGGTCCGGCTGTGCCTCCCTCTCATTCCTGTTGTTTTCAGCTGTTTCCCCCTCCCTTGTGTTTCTTGTCAGTCCCCGTTTGTCTTCTGTGTGTGTTGTTTGTGTTGTGTGTGTGTGTGTGTGTGTGTGTGTGTGTGTCTCCTTCCTTTACCTGGCTGCCTGATTATCTGCACAGCTGTGATCACCTACTCACCTGAGGCTCATCAGCTCATCAAGCCCTGCAGTATAAAACCTCAGTTCTTCAGACCAGTCTTCACCAGATCGTTCAGTTTGCTAGCTTGGTACATTTGTATGGTCAAATTTAGGCTCTTGTTTGATTCACTTTTCTGGCTGTTTTTTTCCACTCCTGCTGACTCATGTTTTTGCCCGTGTCTCAGGTTTCATCCAGCTACAGATCTCAGCCAGCCTGCTCGTTTGTCTCTCTGCCACCTGCCCAGCTTTATCGTGGACACCTAGCAAGATCACTATTCATTTTTGAAAATAAAACACCCTTTGGAACTTTTTTCATAACCTCTTGTCCGTGTTCTTTGGGTCCTAAGGTGTACAAATCTTCACATTTTTGTGGAAAAAAAGGGCGAGCAGGTGAATACTTGTGCCCAAGCCAAGGCCTTTTTTGGGGTATTTTTACTGCCTTTACTTTTAAGCTCAAATCACAGTCATTATAAAGGCTACATACACATGCTATATCATCACATGTCCTTCTATGTGCCTGTATTTTTTATTAATTTTTATATCAATGGAAAAACAAAACTCTGTGACTAAATTCTTACATTTTGACATGTATCTCAGCATAGCAAGTTGCAGTAGACATATTCTGCCATATATGAAGAGGGGAGACTCTCTGGAATCTGGCAATATAAGAACCATGATGGTGGAACATTCTGTCACTTCACAGCTGTCCAAAACATGTGGTTTGTGCCAGGTGGACATTTTTCATTATTCCAAGAAATTCTATTGACTCATTCACAAGTCATTTTTTTGTTGTTTTTTTATTTGAAAGAAACATGCAATATTTACATCTAAGATAATAGAAAAATAGTAATAATATTATTCCTCACTATATGAAGTGACTGATAACAAGATCTGTATAATGGATTGTAAAGAAATTTGTCAGGATTTATTTTGTAGACATGTGATCTGTATTTATAGCGTGATGGGATGACAGCACAATGATGTGTTTGGTGTCATCGGAAAACTCCGGTCCTGGCTTTTATGTGATGCATGTGGTATTTCTGTGTGACCCACGAGTCGCGAGTAATCCATCCAAGAGTAATGTGCGCGCAAAGCTGTGTGAAAGCTTTGTTATACATAATTTTATTGTAAATTTATCTTTTTTTATCCTTGTGAAAACATGACTGCCAACAAATGGTCTTGTTGGAAAGCTGCGGTTCCGCTGATTCACGTGATACGAGTGGCTTCTCGCTATGACGAGAAAATCCATAGAGAAGAACAGGTGTGAATTTGAATGCACTTCGCTTTGTTCGGGAAGGTACTGGTTTGAAGACACAAGGAATTTAGTTTTAGTTTTTAATACTTACCAGATCCTGCAAATCCAAAATAGCTAGGAGAAATGAAAAATGCAAACCAAACAGAAGTTCGGGAGGTTATGCTAAGCTAAAGTATCTGACTGCTAGCTTTAGCTTTACAGATGAGAATGGCAACGATGTCCTCATCTAACTCTCGGCAAGAAAGCTAATAAGAGCGTTTCCCAAAATGTCAAACTATAGCTTTATTGTTGTGCATTTTTTGAGGTAGCTATCCAATGTTATTAAGGTGGGAAATCGACAACGCTACAGGCTAAGTTACCAACAACAGACAGATACTGATTGGTTATAAAAATGAGGAAACTGAAGTTAACTCCTCGGTTCTTTGTTTTACTTGGAAAAAAAGGCGCTTTTCTTTGAACCTAAATGAGTTCTTGTGTGCTACGTAGATGAACCGAGGCACCCGTGGCACTTTTTATGTAGCGTGCGGTGACAGTTGTGGGGGATAACATGATCACTGGGAGCGGATGTGGCATTTAAAGTCTGTTATTATGGTCTATTTGCCACAGCTGGCTCTGACACACAAACTGGGTCAAATCCAACATACACATCACCATTTCTGAATTACACACACTCTGATAGTGCTGTGTTTCACACACACACACACACACACACACACACCAGGGGAGGAAGGCTGGTGAGAGGCAGAGGAGAGGAGGATGAGGAGCGGGAGATGAAGACATAAGAACAGAAAGGCTGGTGATTCCACGCGTGTCACACATGTTTTGATTTCTCTAATCTCTTTTAGAGCTTGTGTAAGATTTTTCTTTTTCCTCCGCTGAAGCTTGTGATGTTCCTCAGCATCAACTGCTGAAGAGCGCTGGGATAAACCTCCCCACTCTCACTCACACACACACACAAACTTGTTCTCACTCTCTCCTTGATTAAATCCTGCTCTGACCGTGATCTCTGTTCTCTTCACCAATAACACTGTTCATCCCTCTTTCTGCTCTTCACCAACACACACGCACACACACTCACAGACACACACCTCTCAGACAAGGAGATTAATTTACTCTTGTTCATTTTTCAAGTTCTGCGTCTTCTCTGTGTTTAATGTGTGGTCGAATGTGTGTGTGTGTGTGCGTTGATTGATGTGTAGAAGCCCAGGAGCATAATCATACACTTCCAGACGTCATTTTTCACTTTCAGTGTTGATGGATGGACTTGATGCATCTGATCACTGCTACCTCAGCGTGGGGGGTCTAGGTCATCTTCGAGGTGTGTGTGTGTGTGTGTGTGTGTGCTTCTGTGTCTCATTGGCCAGCAGTCCATCTGTCTGTCTGCGGCAAGTAGTGATTGAGTGGACTCCCTCATCCCCACCAGAAGGCCTGTTTGTGGGGTCTCTTCTCCCTTGGCTACCCCGAGGACAACCAGCCATGACAGCCAACTGTGTGTGGATTTAAATGTGCGTCTGTGTGTCTAAGTGTGATTTTTAAAGGGAAATTATACTATTTTAATCACCCTCTCTGTTGCAGGGATTTGGGAAATGAGGCCTCTGGCAAAAGCGTGCAAGATCTTCTAAAAAACCTCCACCAAAGTAAGCCGAGACCACTGGAAATCCCTTCAGCTGTTTCTTGTTGTTCCAGCCGACAATCTAACGAAGCTCTTACACATCTATTAACATAATCAACCGCTATCAATATGTACATGTGAACTGACACTTCAGCTGCTTTAAGTGCACACACACAATTAACTTCCAGTGCTTCCACTTCAACAACAATTTCAACTACTTTCACAGTTTAAACTTTGACTGATTTCAGCACTTGAGGTCAATTGGCGTTTCAAACAACAGTTCAAGTCTTCTTAGTGTTTTCACTTCAGCAGAAATGTCAGTGACTAATCTTTAATTGCAGCAACAGAGGCTATCGCTTATGCTAGACGTTTCAGAGTAAATAGGTCTGGAATGATTTAGACTAAGCACAGCGAGAGAAACAACATAATTATGTAAGGGACCGAAAGAGTAGCACCAAAAATCAAGGAGGAGAAAGAGGAGGCGGCGTCACAAATGGAAAGGCAACCCTGTCTCCTAGAAATTATTTGTATGTAATTAAACTGCTTTGTTAGGCGCTGCCCGGATTATGTTCAGTGACAACTTTTCTTTTCAACACTACAGTTACGTACCATGTAAGCTTGGCACAGAGGTAGTAGGGGAAGATGGCGGGCGTACAAAGTGCAGGACCTTGACACCAGAACATTGAGCTCTGCAACAAAAGCTTTACTCGACTAAATGCAAGTTCTGAGAAGAACATGCAAACCCCGACAAATTAACTATAAGTTCTTATACTTCAAGTGACCCTTATTGGGCCAATCCCAATTCTCTTCCCTTAACCTTACCCCTTGGTGTCACACTCCCAGACTGTTGTGGGGTTAGGGAATTTTACCTACGAATTGGGACGCCGCTTCAAGCAAATTAGTGTAACAGACGTGTTCACCTACGTCACGCGTATCGTTGACGTAGGCTTTAGCACTGATGGCTTCACAGAGAGCTCTGTAGATATTCATGTTGGCTACATCGTGAATTAGCGATTTCCAACCGTTCGTATTCTAACTCAACACTTACAGATAACAATGCATATGCAGAAACACATTCCGACATATTTTTGAATTTTTGCATGCTTATTTGGGAAAATAGCACTTACATTTGTGCGATGGCTTTCTCATGGAGGCTGCTATCTTCCTGGAAAACTGGCCTGGCTAGATAGTTTCGCAATGCATCCTTGGAAATTCAATCTTCCCCTCAGTTGAGATGGGTTTGTAAGTGTGCATCGCACAGCCCTTCAATTTAAGTGGGGATTTTAAGGGCTGAAAAGCACTTCCCTAAAGTTTGGGACACCCTGGTCCTTCGCGGGAATACACAAAAACAAGAGCTAGGGCCAATTTTGAGGGGAATTGTGAGTATTGGGACGCACCCACAAACTCTTGAGTGCTTCAAGGCCCAGTGTGTAGGATTTAGAGAAATATATTGGCAGAAATGTAATATAATGTAATAAGTATATTTTCTTTAGCGGCATCAGTGGCTTAGTGGTAGAGCAGGCGCCCCATGTACAAGGCTGTTGCTGCAGTGGCTCAGGTTCGACTCCAGCCTGTGGCCCCTTGCTGCATGTCACTCCCTCTCTCTCTCCCCCCTTCACGCTGGCCTGTCCTGTCAAATAACGGCCCTTCTCAGAACCCATCGGCTGTATTTGGCATCTGACTTCAGGCAGATGGCGATACAGTCTCTGGGGGCAGACCCCCGATTTTTTGGCATTCCGGTTTGATTTGGTCGGAGGAGGCGAATTTCTGTTTCTAACTTCCGTTTATATATAAGTGAATATACTGAACCATTGCAATGGATTCAGAGTTTGCAGTGACGCCAATTATGTTCCGCCTCGTTAGTTCACCGCAAGGACCTTTTAACCTGGCAACAACTGCGGCCGGCTCAAACGTGATTGGTCAATATCACGCGGACTACAAACAGCCTACAACCGGAAACCAGGGCTCTTCCGCTCTTCTTCCGGAGGCAAGATCTTCAGGGTTTGCCCACAGACGCTACATTCACTGAATGTAGAGTCTGTGTATAGAGACTAAATAAAGGCTAAAAATGCCCCAAAAAATATCTTTAAAAAAAAAGTATATTTTCTTTAGTGTACGATCGTCTGAAAATAAGAATAGTTGTGTTTTTGTTACCGTAGAATGAGCCATTTGTACCTACACAGTCCTGTCTTGTCTCAAACAACATGTCACAAGCAAATAATTGCAATTTAAAAAGACTTTAACCTGCGTACATGATTTCAGAATGCTAAAAAGAATCACAATATTCAGATATTTTGGAGGGTTTAGATGTTCCCAGCTCAAAAAGTGCCCTCTTGATGGCCATGTGTACTTACTTTTTAATGTGGGATGTGAGAATAGGGTTACCATGACTTATTCTATGTGGACCAAAGCACTTTTCAGCACAGACCCATGCAGTAACACCCCAACACACACATACAAATGCATGCAGATAGATGCACACACACACACACACACACACACACACACACACACACACACACACACACACACTATTCATGCTATGTTCCTGGTTAACTAGTGCTCCTCCCACTCATTGCGCTTCACCTCGCCACAATGCCTGCCATAAAATTTGGGGGGTGAGGGAGCAGGAGAAGAGAGAGGGTTAAGAAAAGCACTGAGAGATGGCTTGATGTTAAATTGACTGGAAAAAAGCCGCTTGCTTTTTCATGCTAATTGCCGTGCAACAAATTGTTAATTTATTCCACAAAGAAATGCAAAACACCCTCAGATTTGGCTGAAAATGTGCGCACGGTCAGGGCAGCTTAAATTGAACACCTTTTTACACTACCACCATCTTTGCACGCACAAACACACACAAAAAAATCTGCTTAACGTGGTCATCATTAATCGGGAAAGGAGGATGATACAGATGAGAGAAAAGAACGTTGCTCAACACACATCCCCTTCTCTCTTTCTATCTCTCCACTGCTCTCATTCTTTCTGTCTCACATACACACTCTAACACACATTCTCGAACCAGGTTCAGGTGGTTTTGAGGTGATTTCATGGTTGCTGTTTTATTGATGGTTCCCGTCAAACATGAAACGCTTCTTTTCCCACCTAACCGCACACACATGCACTGCCTCTGGGCTGTCATTCAGGACATACACAGACAGCCAGAAACAAGGGGTTGGCGTCAGCTCCACCGGGCCCGCAAGTCATGTCAGGTCCTGCACTGAACTACACACACACTTTTACACACTTATCTTGGATCTTTATGGTGTGCTGCACCCTCCACTTAGCACCGCTGTAAAGGTCTTCCTGAACTCGTACAAGAGTACCATCTTCAAAGCGGTCCACGCACACAAACACACACCGAAAAGCCACACAGACTTCTAAGCGGACTTAATCATTTCACATTTGGCTTCAAAGAGACTGTTTAAACACATGCTTGCTCACTGTCTGAAAGCACAGCATGGGTCCGGTCGTTTTTAATAGTCTTTCAATTCAGCTTAATTCTGCATCTTTGAGTTCGGCTGCATTTGGGGAGCGGAGTTGTAATGGTGAGATAATAGGGAGCACATTTCCTTTTCAATGCATTTCTCAATAACACCCGCCCCTCTCATTAACACAGAGAGAAGGTTTCAGTGTCTTGAACTATAAAACCCATCACTAGGAGTCTTGTTGTTCTTGCAGAATACAGTTGTCTGGTTGAAATTTGTTTTTGCAACCTCCAATTCCGTTAATATGCATTTTACCTCCTCCATTTTCAACTACATTTAAAACTTCAGCTCAACTTATGATTTATGGGGTCACAGTTTAACTCAAAGTTGAGTCTTAGTTCAAGTTTTTGCTCCTATCTCTCCCATAATGATGTTACATCTTAGAGCATCTCATCTCCCGTCCTCGGGAGCTTTTCGTCGTGACCTTTGAACCTCTGGGGTCGTATACCTCTGGAGGCTGACCGTAGCTTGACTTTTCCCCTCTCTTGGTGCACACGTAACGTCTCCAGTGTCATCTGTGAAGGTACGTGAGCTGCTGTATGAACACACAGATGTGTAAAAAGCAAAAGCGCAGAAAAGTGCAAATGGTAAATACCTGAAGTGGTCACCAGCATACACATTCTGCACATTCTGCTCCTTCAGACTCAGTCTTTGAAGGTGTCCTCTGAATCACAGGACTTGTAATTACGTTCAGCTCTCGGCCTCACTGTTGTTATTAGAGCAAAGCTGCAGACAGAGCAGTAAACAGTTAGTATTTAAAGTCTTTTGGGTCATGTTTGCACACACACAAGAGAAAACAGCAGTTCAGCATATAAGTGACCTAAATATGTCATTCAAAGACATCTGTTGAATATTTCACACTCACTCATAACTAACTGTAGATGTCATCAGCGTCATGTCTGTACCTTGAATGCAAAAAATGTTTAAATGGCAGGGCTACAACTAACTGCTTTTATCACTGATGAACCTGCCAAAGCATCTCTTACTTACTGATTCATGGTTTAGGCCATAACATGTCAACAAAAAATGTCCTCAACATACGGTGTAATTTATTGTAGTGTGTACCAGTAGCTACTATATGCACTGATACATACATGTAGGTACAAGTGAAGAAGATGTTAAGTTAAGGCGTAAGGAGGTTAACATCTGATTTTTAATAGACTATTACGCTGTTGTTGAAGTGACATTACATTTGCAGAAAAGCGTTATGACTTGTGAGCCCAGTCTCACCCCAAAGTCTTCGAAATCCGGCGCTTGGGCAGTGACTTGTGACGTCAGACACTGACGAAAAAAGCCGCCCTTTAACATCAGCGTGACATGCAGCCGGTCGCTGTTATAATTTAACAGTGCTCGGCAGAAAGTCCAAAAAGGGTGGGTGAGAGGGGTTTTGGATGGGTCCAACAAACATCAACTTCAAAAGCAGCCCAATCAGTCTTCTTTCAGCATTGGCAGTATAAAAACAAAATTGGGGAGTGCAGCAAAATGCCGCCTACCTACTTTTGTTCATACAGAATATGCCTTTTTCGGGGCAACGGGGGGCGTGAGCAAGTGACAAAATATGCAGCTCAGCATGTGACGTAAACAGTGACGAGGTGACGAGGTGGGTCGCACCTGTAGCGTCATTAACAGCTCCTCCCACAAGTCTTCAAGAGCCCCTCAGAAGGCCGCTTTGTTCTTTTTAAACCAAAAAGTTTCCGCCAATATGTCTACCCTACAAGGCGGAAAATTGGGCACCGCGGAACAACTTGCCAATCCGGCTCTGTGTGTCTAAACGCTCACAGCTTGCCGGCAAAACGGCCCAACATTTGTGGAAAATCAAGCAGTGTAAAAGGGGCTTAAATATATGCCCCTGCAAGTGCAAGTGCCATTCTTTGCTTTTTTGGTTTTCAAAAAGGCCTTTTTTTTTTTTTTAGAAACGTGAGCTCATATTCATTTATATAAGGTTATTAAAATTCAGCAATCACAGAAAAACCGAAATGGTTTTAGTTAAGAATTCACCATTTTTCCAAACTTCCATTTCCAATTAAAACTGCCCTCCCCTGCAGAGAGCCCTGAGTCACTCATCAATTATCTCACTGCAAGACATTAAAGTTAGAGGCAGAAAAAAGAACTTCTTATCTGAATACAATACAGACATCGTACAGTTCACAGAGAGGACCTAACAGCACACAGGCCTTCAGACTGTGCTCGCTGCATGGATCTGTTGAACAGGATCTTTTGAGTGTTTGGATTTCAGATGTGACGAGTTGTACGATTCTGTTGGAGCTGATTAAGGTTTTTCTCTTTAGAGGCCTTCAAGAGTTTTATTTTGAGTCAGAGTTGATGCTCAGCCTCCGTGATGCGTTGCCATCCGGCCACTGATTGGCCGCTTCTCTGTTGGCTACTATGACAACCGTGGTTAACATTCCGCTCTGCACTCTGGTGTTCCGGGTAATTGCAAAAGAATTCCTTCAGAAACACTTCTGAGTTCAGACTGGCACGCCCCTTACACACACACACACACACACACACACACACACACTGAACCAGACACATTTTTCTAAAGAATTAAAGGATTGTTATTCCGGACAATTAAACGGACAATTAAACCATATTCGACCAATGTTTTGGGAACTGACAGAATCTGTCAAATTGTATTTTGCTGACACACCCACACACATGCACACAATTGCACAGACACAGACACACACACTCCGGCAGCCTTATCTGACTCTGGTGACGTTTCCAACCGTGGACTGTTAGTAAACATGTTTCCAGCAGAGACATAAAATCAAAGAGGGTGTGACAACCAGCATCTGATGTCTCAAAAACAATTTTCATAACTCGTTGTGTTAATTACAGTGTCGGACAGCCTGGATGAACAAAAGCGCTCCCTCATTTCGGTTCGACACCCTGTTTAAATGTGTATGTGTTGCTGTTTAAAGGGAGGCAGGTGACAAACTCAATCAAATATCACTTGCTAAAACTATTAAAGCAATCTTTTAACATCAAAGCATCTGGGTTGAGACTGCCTTTTAGTTTATTCATTCATTTTCTGTCACAGCTTACCCTGTTGAGGGTCGCGGGTGAGCTGGAGCCAATCCCAGCTGACATTGGGCGAGAGGCAGGTTACACCCTGGACAGGTCACCAGACTATCACAGGGGTGACACATAGAGACAGACAACCATTCACACTCACATTCACACCTACGGACAATTTAGAGTCACCAGTTAACCTGCATGTCTTTGGACTGTGGGAGGAAGCTGGAGTACCTGGAGAAAACCCACGCTGACATGATCATCTGGACCAATGATGATGTGTGAGAACTGTGTAATATCTGTGTGATCTGTGGAATAAAAAGTGCTTCACAGGTGGGTTATAGCTGTTTATTTTTTAGTTTTTTTTGTCTGACAAATGCATTTATTGTACCTGCTGTGGTGGCTGTATCTTGAAATGGTTGGCATTAATGGAACCACATGGGGGCTGCTGATATAAGTAAACCACTTTAACAACAACGAAAACCTTAAGATGACCCAGGCCGTTAGATTTCCAATAGGGCCCTTATGTTCCGAGGTTTTTACCAGGAGGGGAATTATACTCAAAGGTTTCTTTCTCTCCAGAACAAACGGACCAGGTGATTGAAACTGGTAAAAACTCACAATAAAGCAGCTTCACATTTAAAAAGTCAGTGTTTTCCAACACTGGCTTTTCAAAAACATAAACAACAGACACACATGACACAACTCTGTAGCGTGTGTGCTAAAGAAAAGGTCAAATAAAACATCCAACCACAGAGAGGAAAACAATCTCCTTAACAAAGGTGTGGGTTAAACACATGTCCCACCCACACCTTAAACTGGCACCATGCCCACTGAGACACACTGGTTGTTTTCCACTTGATACAGACACCAGGAAGCATCAATCAGTCAACTATCATTAAAGGGAGGCGCTGCCAACTTTTACAGAGCTTCATGCCAGTCCAGTTCAGTGTAATGTGATGTGTCATTTTTCCAGTAATAACAATAAAAAAAAACTTTCATCACGCTAGGGTACATCTCCTAAGGTTACTGCGCTCATACTTCATAGACAGGAACAATTTAGATTTACAGGTACAGTTTGCGAATCACCCAAAAATGTGAGCTTGTGTGTAATACCAGGAGGAAGTGCAGTGAGAAAGCAGTGACATCACCTGTTGTCATTCACATTTATCAACACTTCAGGATGAGTACAGAATGACTATCTATCTATCTATCTATCTATCTATCTATCTATCTATCTATCTATCTATCTATCAACTTGTAGCTTGTTAGAGGAAAGTTATGTGAAACATGTCTGTTATCAGCCCTTCAACAAGTTCTCCAGGTCCACACACACACACACACACACACACACACACACACACACACACACACACACACAGACTGTATGAGCAACATAGGCATCTGCCAAAAGATTAGCTCATGGTAGGACTCATAAATCTTTTTGTCTTTACAACTTAACCTTTAGGAGAGGGAGACATCCTGACGCCGAGGGCCCGTGTGACAAACACACGCCTACACATACGACTACTAAAGCTTGGGGATATCACGCAAAAAAAAAAGAAGTAACAGCGTGCACTGACTCACACTTTCCAACATCATGCGTAGGTGCACCATTTCAACTTTACATTCCTGTGCATGCACACGCCCTGGTGTTTCATGCTCACAAGACCGCCGGAAGTGAGGTGGACAACGCAATCACCTCCTAGATGCGTATCGAATCCATCAGAGGTGTTCGAGAGGATGCTCGGTCACTCTGAGAGGCAGTACTGTTTTCACTTTGATTTGAGTTTGTTGACCGGGCACAAAACAAATTCCAGCTTTGATCAGTTTTCATGTCAAGATTGCGAACATGCAGACACACACACATAAGCTCACTTACAGGTTCAGTTTCTGCTCCCACTCGTTAGCTGTATTCTGGGTGCTTAACATATCAGGATGACACTTAACTTTCGCAGTCAAATCAAAGGCATTTTGCTCTGCTCAGCTGGAGTTTGCATGTAAAAGACAGAGAGAGTTCACAGCTTTAAAGATAGAGAGTAAACCCTGCTGCTTGTCAGAATCTACTCATGCTGGGCTCAAAACATCTGAAACGCTCACAGCTCTGGCTTCATTTGCTCTGTGCTTATCTGTTCATGCACACCCTCCAATCTTGACCCCAAATTTGTTTCCACACTAGGTTGTAGTTGCTGTTTGGTGGTTGCTCAATAGTTTTGTCATCGATGTGTTTCCAAACCTACTGTAATGGGCTGCACTGAAGTCAAAGAAAATATGTACTGTACGTTCATTTTTGCTTTCATGGACATGATTTTAATGTGTATTTCTCTTTGTCAGCAACCCTCCCTCCGACTTGCAGTTCTTTGCTTAAACAGCCACAATTTATTTTTGTGTGTTTGGGTTTTAGCTTCGCTTAGGACTGTCCCATAAGTTTTTATGGTTGCCGACAAATATTGTTTTTTTTACATCTTGTTTTTAGTTCACATATTTAATAAACCTTATTGTTGTTACTTGGAAACCTTGTCTCTGCTGTGCCCTTTGTGTCAAATTGGTAAAGGCAACCATCAAGAAAGGGCCCCGAAACACACATATGCCATAGTAGTAGGCCTACGACTGCATACAAAAAGGAAGAGGGAAGCAACTTAGTTCCTCTCAGAGTGCAAACAGAGTTACGGCACGTTCATCTGAATATTATTTTCTTTGGAAAGTTGCAAACTGACCACAGTAACTCAAGTAGTTATGTACGATTTTGAAGTATTTGTACCCATGCTCCTTTGATCAATAAATCAGTAGGCTATATTTTCTGTTTTCCGTGGCAGCGTGCAAAAAAAACCCTTCACGAATCCAAGTTAACGTGGTATGACGGACTGATACAAGTGGTCGTTCTGTGAGTGAAGTATTCCTTTAACATACAAAACCTATAAAATATGATGCATTTCTGTTGATTGAAATAGCTCCACCTTGATGAGCTTCAATGTTATTGCGACAGTAATAATGCAATAATATGAAGCACATAATAAAAGAGTACTTTTATCTTGAATATTGAAGCATATTTTGTTGCTCCTGGGCTGAGTAATTGGGACACTTGACTGAGAAAACCACCTAAAACTCTGAAGACGACCTCCAGTGTTACTTTTAGAACCCGTTGTGGTTCTCTGTTACATCTCTGTAAAGAAAACATCCTGCTAAGTAACTTAATGTAGAAACTAAGGAGCTTAAAACACATTGGGAACTATGACTTTACTGGGATGACATGTTCAGGTAAAATGGGACAGCTGGTAGGATATAATGGAATAGTAATGTATTTTAGGCTGGAAACATGCTGGATTCACTTCAGAAAAATGTTCCATTTTAGCTTCAATTTTTTATCTTATTTTCATCTGAATGCATGACGTTCAATCCTTTTCCCCAAAAACTGAAGTGTTTTGTAAAAATATTTTTGATAAACTCAAACACTGAATAAAATCCAATGTCCTACAACCATTTTTGATGTTGTGTTAGATGCAGCACTCTTGTCAACATGCCACATGGCTGACCTTGCCAGCTCTGTGACCAGTGGATTTTTGTTGTGGTGTGCCCACACTATTATGAATTATTGTTTCACGTACGAGGTCCTTTTTTTGGACCCCCAAACCCGACTTAAAAAAGAACCTTGGGAGCCTATCCTCCAATGTAAAGCATTCTGCCCGCAATCTGGGTGTCATCTCTGACTCTGAGCTCTGTTTCAACATACAAATAACCAAATTGTGCAACTCAAGCAGATCTCGAAAAACTCATTCATGCTTTTATCTCATCACATCTGGACTACTGTAATTCGCTGTACTCAGCCAAAAGGCCACTTCTCGTCTCCAACTCGGCTGCCAGACTTTTAAATAACTCCAAGAGACAAAAAAGCACTTTGTAACTGCATTTTGAAAAGTGCCATACAAATAAAGTTTTTTACTATCATTTATTATGTAAAAATCATTTGTATTAACATGCAATGACATGTTTGGTGACAACCTGTTTATAGCTGAGGAGCCCAGGATGTAAAAACCTTATTAGTCCCATTTTACCTGATGTCTCAAATAATGATTTCACCCTACTAGAACTTTTACTTGTTGCAGAGGGTTTTTACATAGTGGTGTTCCTACTTTCACTGAATACTTCCACAAACAAGTGGAGCTATAGAGTGTTTAATATTACTGTAATAACAATGAAGCCCAATCTGGTATATGGCGCCATCTAGTGGCAGCAGCTGGAGCCACTGTCACTTTCCTCACATTGTATGATATTAATGTATTGGCTGTTTTTATTCTATCTATTGCTGGTTTATAACTTAATCTTACATTTAAAAAAAAAAGGACATAACAAGACTTTTGTTGTGAGGATGATCACTAAAGGCTAAAGTGACTTTACTGAGGATTAATGCTGTTGTGTTGTGTTGTTGTCCTCAATGTAATTAAGTCTCACAGCACTGACTGATGGAAATGTTCCTCCTTATGTGTGTCACAGTTATCTGGAATAGTCGATAGATAGCCTTCTCTCCACCACACCACCCTCCCATCACCACCATCACACACACACACACACACACACACACACACAACAACCCTTCTTCAGACCAGACCTCGTTGCCTAGCAACGCCCTGCCGAGTGGCCCAGGGGGCGGGAACAAGGCACTTGGCTTCCGCGGTAATTACAGTGCATGTGTGTGTATATGTATGTTTCTGGGCCACCCCAGGTGTGTGTGTGTGTGTGTGTGTGTGTGTGTGTGTGTGTGTGTGTGTGTGTGTGTGTGTGTGTGTGTGTGGTGTAGTTTGGCTATGAAAACACGCTCAGACTTCAAGCAGCCTCATGACCAAAAAGAAACCACTGAAGTAGTGTATTATCAAGCCTGTGGCAGCAGCAGATAAATACAGTCATTTCTCTTTAGGACTCTGATCAGAAGTCAGATTGTGAACCCTTGAAGTCTAGATAAGGAGTGTTGCAGCATGATTACACTTACATAAAAGTAGATGCATGTTGATCTCTTATCATTTTTGTATCAAGTCCAATAAACGAGCCTGAAAATGTTGAAATCACAAATGTGGAGCTCTAATGTCCGATATTCATCCGTAGGGGAGTGCGGGGCACAATCTAACGTGGGGTCAGTTGTAACACTGAGTTTGTAAGTGGTAACACCAGGTCGATTATTTCGTGCTTCCGGTCAGTTCTCTTAACTCAGGGGCTGCCGCCTTTGAAGGCAGCATTTAAAGACCGATTGCGTCACATTGGTGCGTCCAAGGATGGCTCAAATGCACGAGAAATGCATCCTTCTTTCCCAGAATTTGGAGGAAGCAATGGATGAATCCTTTGTGGCCCAGCCTATCCCAAGGTGCATTGAGCACTGTTGACTTTTATATATTAAGTTAAGTTAACTAGCTACCGTTTAAATGTTGTTAACATTACTATAAGCTAAAAGCACACACATGGATGTATACCTGCATGGATACCTGTCCTTCTCCTGATGTAGATGGAGAGATAGGTATCTACATACATTAATCCATCATGGACGAAAAGAGAAAAATATATCCACACATACTATGTAGCCTGTCCATCTTTGTGTTTATCTTTGCATTCACGAGGCATTGGCAGTTAGATGAGGGATGTAGAGATGTTTGGATATCTATCTATCTATGACTTTTCCAGCACACGTTTCACCTCCGCCACTTCTCGGTGCAATTGTAGGTGAAAGATAAGTGCAAGAAAAAAAACGGTCATTTCTAGCAGAGATGTGCATGTTGTTAGGATGGAAAAAAAAAAGTAATCTGAAACTGTTAGCGCAAACAAAAATGTGTTAGGTTGTGCCCTGCTCTCCCCTTTCACACAAATTCTATCAGTACTGAACGGCTTTCAGTATCATCCTGACTACATATGAAAGTGACTGGGTACATCTTAGAGAGACAGTGCCACTGTGGCAGAGTACTGCTCTGCCTGACAGCCTATGAGCCTAAATATTTCCCTTGTGTGCCAGGGGCATATCCTCAGTTGGCTGCCCGCTAATGATGTTTTCTGCTCGGTGAACCGGGGCTTTGACTCCACTTGGCTAAAGTCACTCCTCGCTCGGAGAGGGTTTCTCTGAAGGAGAGGACAGACTGGGCAGGGGAAACCGCAGCCCGGGACCATATAGGCCTACTACATCACCATGTAGCGCTGTTTGGTGGGATGAATTTAATTGTAATAATCTTTATTTATGAAGCACTCTCCAAAATCCATGTTACAAAAGTGCAACAAAGAACAGACAAGTCCTAAAATCAAAATGTTTTAAAAGAAATCAGATGAAAAATAACTGGGGGGGGGGACTGTTTCAACCAAGCATCAACCGCTGAGGCTGAAAATGAAGCCAATGTGAAAGTGCAAAAAGCTGCAGTTCATCAAATGGCCACTTGAGGCTGGCTCCAAAACAGAGTCACTCCCTTGTTAAAACTTTACAGCAGAAATAAATGTGTTTACAGCCTGGTACATAAAACAGTTTGGTCTCTATAACTAATGTCAACATTTATGTCAACTGCACGTGTGAAGAATTTTTTTAATAACCAGTAGTCCACAAACCGATGACTGCACAGTAGCTATGTCCATTATTACATACAGTCTACACCGATCAGTCAAGACAATAAAACCACTGGCGGGTGAAGCGAATAACATTGATCATCTTGTTACAGTGCAATGTTGTGCTGGGAAACCTTTGGTCCTGGTGTTCATGTGGATGCTACCTGATGTGCTCCACCCACCCGAACGCTGTTGCAGGCAAACTAAACCCCCTCATGGCAACAGCACTGCACCATGCTACACCACAAAAACTGCTTAGGCATGACCCCAGGAACAGGACAAAGAGCTCAAGGTGTCAACCTGGCCTCCAAATATCCCAGATCCCAATCTAATCGAACATTTGAGGGGCGTGCTGGTACCCCAGAGGTACCCCCGATCCACAGTGGGTTCTCCTTGGAATTGACTTGGCTCTGACCTGTCAAGGCATGGACACAGGACCTCTGGAAGGTGTCCTATAGTGTCTGGCACCAACACGTTGGCTTCAGATTGTTTGGGTCCTGTGGGTTGTGAGGTGGGGTACCAGCATGTCCCACAGGTGTTTGATCAGACTGGGATTTGGGGAATTTGGAGACCAGGTTGGTGCCTTGAGGTCTCGGTCACTTTCCTCAGGTCACTCCGGAGCAGTTTTTGTGGTGTGGCATGACGCATTATCCTGCTGGGGGGCCAAAGCTACTGGGGAGTGCTGCTGTGATGAGGGGTGGCACCTGATCTACACGGGTGTATAGGTGGATGGAGCGTGTCAGGTGGCAGCCACGTGAATGTCAGAACCCAAGGTTTCCCAATAGAACATTGCACTGTTACAAGATGTTAATTTTCTGGCTGATTTGTGAATAGTTTCAACCCCAAACCAGGCAAAGTCATGAGCTTCAAAGTTGAATAACTAAATAAAGGCGAAGGTTTCGGTTAAACATTCGGGGGCGCATATGAAATGTGGGGGGTTTTGGGCACCTAACATTTAACTTCCTGCATTCTGGTGACTCTATACACCAACTTGCACCTTCTCTGAATCAATTAATGGTCCACATGTCAAAAGTCCTCTGCTAACTTTCATTTTGGTTTTTTTTAGGGAGCAACAATGCACGTTTTAAATATTGAGGGGGGCGTGTTTCCTGTCCCCCCCTGAGATCTACACCTGTGGACAGGAACAAGTGGAACAGGGACTGAAGAGTGACAAATATAGATATAAAAGTATTTCAGCACACAGGCAACATTTCCACATTATTTACTATTTACAAATTGCTTTCCACTGTATTTCAGACTAAATAACCCCTCAGTTCCTGTTTTGTCTTCTTCTTTTGTACCAGAGCTGTCATCTTGTGACACCAGTGTACAGAGTGCGCACTCACTCACACTCACACACACACACACACACACACACACACGCCTCCCTTTCCCGTTCGCCCAACCCCCCACAACACAGAAGTCACCGCCCTTCCCTCTCGCTCTCACACCAACATGACTACCAACACCGTGCGCTCCGACCCGACGACGCGCCGGAGCATCATGGGAGCTGTAGTCCCAACCGCCCAATGGAGCTCGAGAAGGCGAGGCCTCACCAAAATACAACTCCCATCTCGACCCTCGCACGCCGAGCCCCGTCGTCCAATCTGAATATGTGGGAGGAGCGCGTCCGCCCACAAAAGCCACAGCTATCTCCCCGTATCTCCCCCTTTAAAAAAATCAATTGTGCACGAAAAAAAGGGGAATACGCGTAAAATACAAACACTGGTGACGGTTTGTTTTCGGTGCACGACGGACGGCGACGAGGCGTCCCCGCGTCGTGCTGCGAGGGAAACGGCGGCGACAGGCAGGAGCAGCGAAGAGGGTGTTGTCCTGATGCTTAAATGGAAGTGGGTGGGCCTCCACGGTCACACACTGCCAACTTCTCTGTGGATATTATTCTGACAAGCGCTAATTTACTCGTTTATGGACTGGCTTTCCGGTAAAAGGGACATACGACGGGGCTGCGAGGGGGCCGAGGGGCCGGTGACGGTCACTGTGTTCTCCGTTATCTCCGTTATTTGTGGCTGCTTGATTGTGCCTGCGCTTGGCACCGCCCTTCCTGGCCGGTGGGTGGTTTCGTCAAACGGGCAGATCCGCCACGGCCCAGCGCCGAACATATAGGCCGTCCTCCGCCTCTGTACCCGGCCGGCCTTCTACCGTGAACTACACCCTCTCCCTCTCGGTATATTAATGCGTTATGAGTGGTAGGTACCCTCCCCCCTCTCCGTCTCCACCCCTCTGTCTCTCTCTGTTTGACAGATAGGAGGCTCCCAGTGCCTTTGATATTGATGATGAGGTTACTGGTTTCTCCTTTACCTTTTATTGATCACCTTTGTTGTGCCAAATCTGCATTATGATCAGATTGTGTTCAGCGTCTGCATGACTGCACCTCACTCTGGGACTTTGCACTATTCAGAAACACTCATGCATTGATATCATAACTGGAGATATCCTCCTGTTTTACTCTCTCCTGACAGACTCCAAGAAGGAATCATCTGGAACTGAAGGAGGGAAAGCATCTAAAAAGGGGAAAAGTTCTGGATCGCAGGTAAAAAAAAAAAAAAAAGAAGAAGGAAAAGAAATAAGAGTTTATCATACTTCATTACTTTTGCTTTGCCTGTAGGCCAAAAATGTTCTCCCCTCCCTCCCTCCCAGCCAGCCAGACACCTCTGGGGGCGTTTCTCTGGTGAATTCCACTTCCTGCTTCTGTGCAGCCCTGCTGAGAGCCAGACCAGAGCCTCCTGAATAGGCTTATACGGCTGTCACACTTCAGCCACTGTAGTTTTGAATTGTCCGCTTGAATTAGGGTCAAAATGATTTAATTCTGCATGTGGATTTATTTTAAAGACCTGCAGCGTTGGTATGTGGCTCTACAACTGTGGAACTTCTATTCTTAGCTGCTTTTTACATGGCTGGATGTAGCTTTGAGATTAATTTCAGCCAGGCAGTTATCCTTAAGTGCGTCTTTTGTTGTTAAAACTTGTATGACAAGCATTATGTTATTCCACGCTGTCGTGTTTGTTACAGAATCTAGGCTGTTTCCGAGGTGTATAGCATTTAAAATTTGCCTGCGACCTAGTTCTTTTGAAAGGGAGGAGAGAGAGAGAGAAGGCGGCATTTTCCTCCAGTGTTCTGAGAAAAGAGAAATGTGGTTCTCACACGCCCACCCACTCGCTTCCTGTAATACCGCCCACTTCCACTGACAGCTCTCTCTCTTTCTCTCAGCTTTTTGTGTTTCTTTTTTCTGCACCATGTTTTCCCCACCCCTCGGTCCTCTACTCTTTCTCATCGTTGTTTCAAATTGTTTTTCCGTGTGAGTTCATAATGATACCTGCTCATTGACTTAGGTGTTGTGCTTCTCTTGTTTGTGTGTGTACAGTACATGAGCTCTCTGTGTGTTTTCATCTGTCTCTAACCCCCGACAGGCTTCTCCTCCCTTCCTCTCCACTCCTGTTTAACCGTTCCTCTCTCTGTCCCTCCCTTCCATCCCCCATCCGCCCTTTCTCCTACCCTCCAGGATTCCTCGCAGCCCTCTCCGTTGGCTCTGCTAGCGGCCACCTGCAGTAAGATCGGAGGACAGGGGGGAGCGGAGGGGGCCCAGGCCCAGGTGGGGGCCCAGCAGATCCAGGTCCAGGCTGGTCAGATTCAGCTGCAGGCGGGTCAGCTACAGGGTCAGATAGTGGTGGACACCGCTGGAGGTCAGACCCTGGTGCCCCAGCAGCTGGAACTGGTCCCAGCTCAGTTCACGGGGAACGGCTGGCAGATCATCACAGCAGCGCCTACTATGGCCAAAGAGAACACCAATCAGCCTGTTGCTGTGACAGTGGCCACCACCTTGGCTAATGACAGCTCACCGGGGGGACGCAAGGTGAAGGAGGTGGGAAAACCAGTGGGTGTGAGCAAATGCTTTTTGTTGACTGCCAATGTTTGTGCTCCTGACTGTGTCGCTGTTCCTTTCCTGTTGGGCAGGTGAAGCCAGTTGGTGGGACCAACAGTGTTACAGGCAATCAGCAACAACAGCAGTTCCAGATCATCCAGGTTCAGAACCTGCCCAATGCCGGGGGCGGGGTCCAGTATCAGGTCATCCCTCACCTGCAGACTGCAGATGGGCAGCAGATCCATATCAGCCCGGCTCAGACAGCCTCCATCGGGGCTCTGCCGGAGCAGGTCCAGCTCATCCAGACACAGAGTCCAGGCCAGACCCAGGCTATCCTCCAGCCAGCCAACCAGCAAGCCATCCTAACAAGTACAGCCAATCAGACGGTCCCGCTGCAGATCCGCCCCGCACAGTCTTTCCCGCTGCAGCTGCAGACTCTGCAGGGTTCCCAGACTCCTGTTATGACCACAGTACCCATAAACCTCGGTGGCATGACCCTGGCTTTGCCTGTGATAAATAATGTTGGAGGGGGCGGGGCCGTGCAGCTTATCCAATCAGCAGATGGCACATTCTCTGTTGCCAATGGCAACCAGCTGGTGACAACAGCAGTGTCTGGGGCAGCTCATGCGACAGCATCAACTGGCTCGACGGTAGTGGCCGAAGGTGACAGCGTGTCTGATGTGACACAAGTGGTTTCTGCTGGATCAGAGGGTGGAGCAGCTGACACCCAAATACAGAGCAGCGAGGCGGACTCTCAAAGCCAGAACCAGGCCAACGGGCTGCAGAACCAGACCGATACAGCGGGAACCATTCAGCAGGTGATTGTGGGTCAGGTGGGGCACCAGTTGGTGCAGCAGATCCAGCTGCAGCCTCAGGCACAGAGTCAGGGTCAAACCCAGGGGCAGCAGCAACCTCAGCACATTCAGACCCTCCAGCTGGCCCCTGGACAAACCCTGCAGCCCATTCAGGCCTTCCAGAACCCAGCCCAGGTCCTTATCCGTACCCCGACCCTGTCCCCCTCTGGGCAGATCACCTGGCAGACACTGCAGCTGCCCGGCGGGGTCTCCCTGCAGGGCGGCCTTGGGACGGCTGTGCCACAGCAGCTGACACTGGCCCCGGTGGCTGGTGGGACGACAGTAGGGAGCGGAGGGCTGGTGTCCCTGAGTGGAGCTCCCCTGACGCTCAGCGCAGCTCAGATCAACCCGGGATCTGGGGTACAGACGGTCAGCATCGCAGGGCTGGGCACTGCTGGGGTTCAGGTGCAGGGTGTTCCCCTCACCATTACTGGTCTACAGGGTAAGGCCGCGCTGAGACTAACTGTGTGAATGTGTAGTGACTAATGCTTCACTGATCTATTCATTAATATAAACTAAAATGTGGCGAAAGCAAAGTGTGTGCTCAGGTGTTAGTTACTGAGAAAACATGAAGCTCTAAT
Organism: Epinephelus awoara; assembly: GCA_035609425.1. NCBI lineage: Eukaryota > Metazoa > Chordata > Actinopteri > Perciformes > Serranidae > Epinephelus > Epinephelus awoara. The sequence goes on along the minus strand of CM069310.1, from coordinate 11,755,933 downwards.
GAATTTCCTGTCTCAAACTTTCAGTCTCTGGACTGAGTGGTACACTGCTTGATATATTTACCATTTAAAGTTGGACTATACCAGGATGTCCTGCTGGCCCAGTCAAATAGTGCATCTCACTGTACTCCAGACCGTTTTGGATCTTCTTTCTCTATCGTCATATTTTCCTTAGACTACCCCACAGACTTGTTTTGGATGAATATGTTCACACATTTTGTCATTTTCAATCACCTTTCAGGTCAACCACAGGGTCAGGATGGGGTCAAAGTTCAGTCGTCTCCAGTGACGGTCACTGTTGGCAACGTGGCATCAGGCTCATCGATGAGTCCAGACCAGCTGGGCTCCGTGCAAAGTTCCTCGGACCAGGAGGGACCACCGAGCAAGAGGCTTCGTCGTGTCGCCTGCTCTTGTCCGAACTGCAGGGATGGAGAGGGAAGGTATGAACGCATTAGAAACACATCATGTTGCATTCAGCACTTCACAACATCAGATTCTTCATGTTTTCACCCCACTCACAGTTCTCGATGTGTGCCCAAGTTCATGACTCACAAACTCATGTTTACATTTTTATGATTATTCCAACATTTTTGATAACTGCCATGTCATGGTGGGACAACTGGTTTGACAGATGGTCAGAACTCAGTGTAGCTCGTATCCCAAAGTGAGAGATCCGACCTCTCGCCACCCAGCACTTCACTTTGTAATGAGGAGCTGGCACCAAGAACATGCACTGAAATATTCAGAGAACAATCAAATTTATTCAGCTTTGCAGAATAATCAGTGAACCCCTTTGTTAAGAATCTGATCCACTCAGAGAAATGTATAAAACAGAGCTTGCTTACTGTACAACCCTTCTCGACACAGTGCGGACCAGCTGTGATCCCATTTGTTTAAAGCCCTGAACGCTTTTACGAAACACACACACCACCATGAGCTCACTCCTAACTCGTGTGTGTGCTGTAGGAACAGCGGGGACCCCACGAAGAAGAAGCAGCACATCTGCCACATGGAGGGCTGTGGGAAGGTGTACGGCAAGACGTCCCACCTGAGGGCCCACCTGCGCTGGCACACCGGTGAGAGGCCGTTCGTCTGTAACTGGATCTTCTGCGGCAAGAGGTTTACCAGGAGCGACGAGCTGCAGAGACACCGGAGAACACACACAGGTAGGAGAGACGCACACAAAGATGTAGATTGGTGATATGGGTAACCCTGGTTACGCTGGAAGTCACAGCATTTACGCAAATTTTAATTCAGTACTGAATGCAAAGTAGGGCTATAACCAATTAAAGGGGTAGTCTGGCTATTTTGAAATGGGGTTGTATGAGGTACTTATCCATAGTTAGCGTATCACTTATAATAGAGGGCGGTTGGCATACCCTGAGTTTAGAGAAGCAGACAGGTGCAGCAGCAAAAGATATTTTAGCCACCTAAAAAAATCAGTTTTAGTTTAAGTGTACACTATACCTGCCATTAGACAGGCCTTTCTGACGGGGAACTGGACTGAAATTTATTGAAACTCTCATCAAAGCATGCAGAGCACAGGAGTTGCTGGTCTACAACTGCCTCGGTTGGTTACTTTGTTTGTCAAGTTGTTATGACAATGACATCTTCTGGTAAAGTCACTTTGATTAATGTCAAGTTGTCATTACAAAAACCAAATACAGCAGTCATAAACGTTTATGACATGTACATAATGTTTATGAGAGTGTCATGTCATAGTTATGACAGTGTCATGTCACCCTTATGTAGATACCGTCAAGTAAAGTATTACTGAATATTCTAAATATAGTATACACTTTAAAGCTACGTTTATTACTTTAGATGGCTGAAATACAATTTGCAGCTGTCCCCGTCATGAGCACTCTTTTGAACAAGTACTTTGCTCAGCTTCCATGTCAGTACTCCTTCCTGTTTCTCCAAACTGGGGCTGTGCTGACCGCCATCTACTGCAGGTAATTAACTGACTATGGATAAAGAGGCTACCTCATACAACACCTCAACAAAAAATCTGAACTAATCTTAGTGCATAAAATAATTTTTTTAAAAACAGTGGAAAATGCATCTTCCCAAAGCCCAAGATGGCAGAGCTTCGGTCCATCCTCTGTGTGCATGTCATCCATATTTGTGCACGTTTCTGAAAGCTTATGGATACAGACATAATGGAGCAGTACCACCAGAGATGGTGGAGGCAGTGCAGCGTAGTTCAAGGGAGATTCGACCGTAGGAGACGATGAAGAAATGTAAATAATGGCAGAACAGATTGGATCGTTAATGAGAAGAAAAGAATTCTTCTTCCACATGTCAAAATTTAAAGAATGTCCACACAGACCAGCGTCTCCGTTTAAAAGTACATTGTTACGACGTCCTCCACCGTGTCCTTGCTTATTGTTGTGAAACTTTTGACTCTGCCCTCTAGTGCCATCTACTGGCTGTATGTATGCAAACATAAGGGACATTGAAGTATGAGGGCAGTGATGCTGGTGTTTATTTTTGAACATAAAGGGAACTCCAAGAATGCACCAACCAAAGCAGGTTTTCTGTGTTAGTTTCGGCGTCCTTTTTTGATTTATTTTTCTCTAATTCTCCGTCTCCTCCCCTCCAGGGGAGAAGCGTTTTGAGTGTCCCGAATGCTCCAAGCGCTTCATGCGCAGCGACCACCTTTCCAAGCACATCAAGACGCATCAGAACAAGAAAGGCGGGGCGGCTGTGGCAATCATCACCACCGATGACATGGAGGAAGATGCCCCCGAAGGCCTGGGTGCCTCCCCCCAGATTGTTGCCGTGGCGACCCTCTCACGTGACTCTGACCCCGCCACGCCCACCACCTCGAATCACCTGGAGGAAGAAGAGGAGGAGGAGGAGGAGTTTGAATAGGCCTGGTTCTTTCGCCGAAGGCTGACTTCCTGTTTTCTTGGGAGTCTTTGCAGGGACTGTAAGAGGTGGCTACTTTTTCTTTCTTTTTTTTTTACTTTTAATTTTACATAATTTTACAAATGTTCGCTCACGATAAGGGACTCAAAAGAGACGGGTTCATGCGTTGAACGGAGACGGACAAATATAAACATCACAATCTAAAAATAACTAACACATATAATAATGAAAATTTAGCGTAAACATATGAAAGATTAGTTTGGCATTTATGAAATGAATCTATAATAATTCCATTCAGTGGGGAAAGGAATGTAAGTAGTGACTAGATTAGCACAAGACAGGGGGACCTGCTGAATCTAAAATCATGTGACATCGAGAGACATTTTCTTAATCGCAACAGAATCTAACTCTATGCACAAAGTTGTGTTCCTGTTTCATACCTGTCAGATAGTGCTGAGGGTCAGTCACGGTACAGGGCTGTTGCAGACCGATAATAGAGCAGGGGCAGTCTTGGGATGGTGTGTGTGTGTGTGTGTGTGTATGTGACCTGTATGAATGAGTGTGTGTTTGTATTCCCACACTGTCACCGAGAGGATCTACCTAATTTGAGTTTTATTCATGGTTCAGGTTTAGTCCTCAGATCAGATTCAGGTGTTGCTTCCTTCGAGACCAGTCAACGGATAAACTGTTATTGAAGAAGAGAGGGGATAATTCTAAAAAAAAAAAAATAGAAGAAAAAAAGAATAGAAAAAAGCACATATAAAAAGATTTATAAATAATGCATTCCTATTGAGGCGCAGTGGCCATTAGAAGAAAAAAAAAGGTTTCTATAGAGAAAAACAATCTAGCTTTCTACAACTTTGTTTGTGTAGTGAAAGCAATACTATAATGACAATCCTAGTGAAACCATGTTTACATTGTCAGGGGAAGTTTTCTCTGTTAATAAAACAAGCCAGTTCGCTCTAAGATTAGTGACAACATCTGAAAGCGGCGCTGTCGTCTGAACAAAGCCTGTTACTTTGCAGATACCACAGGGTGGCTTCAACATCACAGCTGCAGTCTATCCAGTGTTGGCTTGTAATTTTCTACGCTCAGTTACCATCAGACGGCACCTGGTAGAGGTAATGGCAAGTTTCATTGGACAGCGGCACTGTCACTGGTGGTGCTTTTTGCCCTCTGTGCTCTGGTGAAGACCCCTCTCCGACTCTAACCGTGCGACGTGACCGACGTACTGCAATTGCCTTAACACAAGCTGTTGTACAGACGTCAGAGTTAGCAGGGTGGAGACAGAGGGGAGTTCTCCTGCATTATGAGAGGCGACGTGGGGAGCACACGACAGCACAGAGAGGTGAAGTGAGACAGAGCGAGAGGAGCTGTGGGTGGGAGTGGGTCGGGCTATTTAGCTATGTGGATATTATGAGATGTTTTCTGGTGGTGTTGCTCTGTGTTAGTTCAGTGCGTACTTTTTTTTTTTTTTTTTTTAAATTGAAAGATACTTTTATTCTATAGAGTTTATCAGTTGTTTTAAAAAAAGTCCCCTCCCAGTATGTTAACACACAGGACCCCGCTGTGTACGGCTAATTTATTATTTATCCTTGAGTTGTACTATTTGCCTTTTGCTGGACTTGTATTTGTGTGCGTTGATTCTGAGGTTGTGTACAGCATGTTTGAGTTTTTCGCTGTAGTGCCGCTTCTTCTCTTCTTTACTCTCTTTGTGCTTGTTTTTTCTTTTTTCTACGTCCGACCATTGCTGTTCATTTCTTCTCTTGGCGCCATAACGTGTTTTTTGGAGAAAAATAAATAACACAAGAAGAAGAAAGCAAAAAAAAAAAAAAAAAAGTTACTATTGTTTAAAGTTGAAAAAGGTTGATACCAAACAAATTTAGATGTTTTTGGTAATATTTTGTGTGACAACCAACTTTTTTTTTCTTTGATATTTTGTAGTGACATCTCATTTGTAAAATCTTTTTCTAAAAAGATGTTTGTTCGTCTCCATGACATTTGATAATGGGTTTTTTGCCAGGTTAGCCTCAAAGGCCCCAGTTTATTGATATTTTTAAAACTGGTTTGTACAAACGTGTTATGTCGATTAAAAAAAAACAAAGAAAAAAGGACAACTTCAAGCAGAAAAGATGCTTTGCCTGCATAACACTTGACAATAAAGTGATTAAAACTGTCTTAAATTCCACCATGATGCTCTGGTATTTGTGTGCATCAATCAGATGGAAATGGAAAACACAGTTGGACCCAAACAATATCTACACACGGTACACTTAAAGTAAAACACACATGTACAGCTCCACACAGCTCCTATAACTCCTCCCACCCCCTTATTACTGGGTAATCTCTCAGCTGTGTTGTGACAGCAGTGATGGAGTATCTGTGCTTCATTTGGGAACAATTACAGTTCTTAGTTACCATTTCTGCCCTCGTCCACGCCGCCCTCCATCATCTCCCGTCTGGACGACTGCAACAGTCTATGGCTCATCTTCAAAAACCCTCAGTAAGCTCCAGTACACCCAGAACTCTGCTGCTCGGCTACTCACCCACTCTGGCACCCGTGACCACATCCACGCTTGCTCCCCATCCCCCAGAGAATCCACTTCAAAATCCTTCCTGTATGAGCTCCTCCATCATCACACTCACTCCCATCCGAGTCTTCCCCCAAATCACTCAAGACTCACCAACGCTGTTTTCAATCACTGACAGTTTCTTCTCCTCATCTGTTATTTGTTCTTTTGCTTGTGTTTTTTTTGCTTAGTCCCTGAATATGTGAAGTGTCTTTGAGTGCCTTGAAAAGCGCAATATAATATTAATATTATTATCACAATGGACTCCAAATTGATGCTCCAAGGATCGAACTGGTGACCACTCAGTTACAGCACTATTTCCTAGTCTGGGGATACCGATCTTCACTTGGAGTCGCAGAAGCTTCTCAAGGAGCTCGATTTTAGGGGTGAAAACTTAAAAAATATATATCTACATCTCAGCATTTCATTTATTTCTGTGAAAGAAGCAAAATAAAAGTGTTATTTTTAGAGTTTAGATTATTATCCAGGATGTAAACTTTGGCCGAGCCTCAGGAAGAGGAGAATAGTGTGTCAGAAAAGATGTGTATTAATTATGTATGATTGATGAAAATAAAAATACATAATGCAGGCAGAGAGTCGTATAAAAAGTTCCTAAATATATCAGAAAAATTAATTCACAATCTGCTTAAAAGTCATCCAAATTGTGTTTGACACAAAATTCCTGCAGCTATTGCGGTCACTGCTCGGGTTAACTGTAGAGTTTCATCAGTTGTTCTATTGTTATGAACTGAATAAACTACGTCATTTAGGGGTCATTAGTTTGCTCAGTGACAGAGAGAGGGTCCCTTAAGGAAAAGGTTGGAACGACTAGGTTACCACACCAAACACATCGCTGGCCTTGACTGATTACTTTTTATAATGAGCCAATAAACCCTGTGCCTCAGAAAACACGTTCTACAAAACACCCTGAGTGTAACTCAGCTATGATCAAAGTGTGACTTGTGGGAGTTCACCAGCAGGTCACTGACTGCCAGTTTACAAAAAGCATCACGTAGCAGGCAGCTCACGCATACCTTTGACATGTCACTCCTTTGAAGCACTTCAAAAACACCTAAATCTACAATGCCTCTGCACCCTCGGGTGTTTTTAAAGGTAAAAAAAGTTTAATGCAATGAACTCTGAAAGTACCAGAAAAAGGATGGATATTTGTATTATTTTTTCATCACTTTGAGTGTTAATCTGAACACATAATCAACCCCAAAATGTAAAAACACCGTACGACGTCAAACGTACGCTCACGTCAAACATGAGTGTGCGCACTAAAACTGAAACTATAGATGGATAATGACGACAACAGTGATGAGATAAAACGTATTTCTATTTCTCACTCACATTGCCAATGATTCCTCATGATGACCTCTGACTGTGTCGTTGACCCCCCGCCCTGCAGCAATGGCACCTGGTCATTACACGAGATCAGCTGACTGGCCTAGTCGAGTACATGAGCTGACCTGGACCTGACCCCACTCACCTGGAGAAATGACATCCTACACACATACAACAGACAACTATGGCGCAGCATAAAAGATGTGTGCACCTCCCCTAAATGTGCGGTAAAGATGACAATGTGGTGTAGTGTGTGGCACATCCAACAAATATAACCTGCACGAATACATATGTAAACATACAAACATGGCCAATCGTTTAGATAATGCCCCGTGCTTTATTAAAATTACAGTGGATTGCCAACAACGCTGTAAAAATTACTCTTTTAAAAAAGTAGTTGGTATATAAAAAGGGCTCCTTTTGCATCTGTAACACAGAAAATAACCAAACTTTAGATTTGTTTTAGCGAACATCGACAGTAGAGATATTCAAATGGAAATATACAACTCAAAGCTGAGTACTGACTTTAAAAAGTAAAAGCATCCCTGCATCTCATGCAGCCTTAAATCAGGATATATAAAACATATTAACAGTGTATGTGCCTTGCGTTTAGATGACAGTTAAAAAAAAACAAATTTTTGCTTTTGATTCTCTAGTTAGAGAAAAGGTTGATCTAAATCTAAATGTGCGTTAAAGAGAGTTCTACGGTATTGTGCAGGATGAGCCTGCTCCGGGTTCTAGCTGTGCGAGCAGGTTTTCCTCTCTGGTCCTCTCTCTGGACTTCACTCGAGATCCTTCTGAATGCTGCAGTGGAGACAAAACAAAATGTGAGCTCTGTTTCTTTGTAGATGAATTGATTAGTCGTCAATCAAAAACTGAACAGGCAACTATTTTGTTTAAGTAATATTTAAGCGTAAGAAGCCAAACGTTTCTTAAATGTCAAAATATGATGCGTTTCTTTCTCATTCATGATAATAAATGGAAAAGCTTTGGATTTCTGGACAATGACAGAGGTCCAATCCAGGTCTGCATCATTAGACCGTACGGTGAGAATGAAGTGGCTTACCTCTCCAGATACTCGTGGACATTGTCGTGGCCGTTGTAGCGGGCCAGTCCCACCAGGATGCCAGTAGCGCAGCGGCCCTCCTTCTTACGACACAGGCTGCAGTTACACACCCCTCGGCAGATGGGGCACGACCATGTCTACGAAAAAAAGGCCCAAATTTAATGTGGGTGACCAACAGTGTTGTTACTCTAATAATACACATGCAGTTCCATGTTGAGGCTTTATGTCCTTCCACTCTTTAGTCTTAAAGTAACATCAAATCACCTGCCTTGGCTGCTTTTAGAAATTGAGTTATGCTAAAATTTGTACAAACATCCAGTTACATGTTTGAGATTTTTCTGATTCTTCATCAGGAATGGTTTTTGCTGAGAAGCAGTCACTTATTAGGTGCTTTACACTGCTTTTCCAATCAGAGGTGGCCACAGAGTGGTGCTGCAGAGTGGTGCTGTCCGTGTTCACGAGGAGTGACCATGTGGCCGTCTTGTTGTGGTCGGGATGTGTGCACAGTTAGATCACTCCACAGCTAGAAACCACGGGTTACCAGAACCATCCAGACACATGGACAATTATAAAGCAGCAGCCAACAATGTAAGGAGGACTTAACTACCAGTGGTGCACAAGTTAAAGGAGCTGATGACATCATATTTCAATGGAGTCGTATTTTGTATAATTACATGTGCATCGTTGCATTGTTTCGAGACATTAAAGTTCAGCCACTTCAAGGTCGACGAATTTTGTTTTTCCTTGTGGTGTCTTTTCAGACGCTGCATTTATGTCACGTTTACCAAAACCAAAGTGAGAGAAACAGAGAATGAAATTTTAACTGACCGGGTCGAGCAGCACATCACGCACGTCCTCTCCGTAGCGGTTCTTCAGGCACGGCCCACAGAACTGACCTTTCACCCCCACACAAAAACCACTGCGACACACCGTCTTGGTGTCCAGAGTCTTCTGTCTGCACTGGTGACACGAGCTGCCCTGGAAGACACACACACAAATAAATAGTGAACAAACACACTAACCCAGAAAACCTGACACCACAGTACCATGACCATGAAGCAGGTGAAGTCCTGCTGTGACTCACATTCTCTTTGTCCCAGATCTTGTCCTTGCTGCGGTACGCTATGTTGTCCAAGTCTTCTTTGGTGATCTCGTCAACTGTCCTCACGTCATACTGGATCTTACTGCGGCTCCTTTTCCTTGTCTTGCCCTCACTGACTTCCTCGTCCACCTGCACAATCACAACAGATGGATAACAGATTAGTAATAAGAATAATAATAATGGCACTTTCTTCTACGCATAATTTGTTTTTGGAGGCATCTGAGAGCACAAATTACTCAGTCTGGTAGCAAGACAAATCTGCAAGCTCGCGTTTATTTGCTCTGGCAGACATGTCGGATCCCCTTCCTGTTCAAACAGATTTCCACCCCACCTGGCCACTTTGGAGCCAATCACAATCATTTAGTAAAATGGGGCAGGTTTCAGATGGTGAGTGACAACTCCTGGAGCCTTCACGTTTTACACAAAATACATGATGGCGTCATTTTTAGCTCGCAGTTGCTGGCCCAGGGCATGCCCTTTCAGAACACAGTGTGAAGTGCATGTCGCAAATCATATCTACAATTCAGTCACTGTGACATGTTTCCACAACAATACTGTCTGCCTAAAGGTCCTGTGTGTGCAACAGCAGAGTTAAAACATTTTATTTCCGAGTGGGATTAATAAAACACTTCTTCTACCTCGATCAGCCTCCTGATGTCTACAGTCCTGGGGCCTCTGCGGGCGACTGGCTCGCTCTTTTCCTCCACTGCAAAGTTCTCACGAGGACGAGCCTTGCGGGACGGGTTCCTCCTTTCTGACCCCATCTCCGGTTCGAACTTGCGCTTGCGTGGCATTGCTCTCTGTGGCGTCCGCCTCTTCTTCTGCAGAAGTAAAACAAAGACAGTGTTTACATGTCAGTAAAAAAGAAAATCAGTCTCTATAAAACACAACAGCAAAGCTTATTTCAACCAGTCATGTTGGAGGTACAGTTTACATCCATGTATGTCCAGACTCGTGCACTGCTGCAACATGAATGGTTCACACAACCCTCCAGCAAGATCTATACAATCAGCACAATTTGAGGAAGGACATTCAAGATTAGTGTCACCAATTCAGCATCTAACCAAATGTCTCCCCTTCTGTCCCTGAGTCCCTGTTCAATAATGGCCAGAGAGTGTTTTTACAGAACATTATGAGGTCACAGTGAAGCTGACCTTTGACCTTTTCGATAGAAAATAGATATGGCCAAAAACATGTTGTGAGGTCACACTGACCTTGACCTTTGACCACCAATTTGAGGAAATTCCCTCAAGGATAATATACAATGTTCATGTTCAGTAGAATGACAATGAGACGGATGCAAGGTCACAGTGACGTTGACCTTTGATAAGTGTCAAGTGAACGTTTATGCAAATTCAAAGAAATTCCAACATAGTGTTCTGGATGGATGGACAACCCAAGAACACAATGTGTCCAGCTACAGCTGTCACCAGAACTTTTTTTGAGCCCACGTAGGGAAGGGTTTTGTTAACTACCCGAGGCTATACATGCTGGTACATGGCATTAGGTCATGCTACACAAGTCTCTGTACAAATAAACATTAAATGAACACCCATGCCTTTATTAAATGGAAACCAACGTTGGTGGTCTTTCTTGATTATTACTAGACAGATTATGACTTTGAATTCGGGATGAGATCCGACTCTTGTTCCTGTGAAGTTTGGATGACTTTACTCACTGCAGTTACTCACCTGAGGGGTGTTGGGTGGAGTGAGTTCAGCTGTGGTGCTCAAATCAGCAAACAGCTTAGCCAGCTGAAAGATAACAGCAGAGCAGATCAGAGTCATGCTCCAGAGGCGGCACTGATAGAACTTGAGTATACAGATCACACAGTTAGAATATGGAGCAAATACAAATGGTTTTAAGGGTAGATTACCATGGCCTTGTTTTCCTGGATGTTCTTGTCTCGCTTCCGTAGGCTCAGAGATACGACTTCCTCTTTGTCTTCTTCCTCCTCCTGCTGCTCCTCTTCCTTATCCCACTCCTGCTGCTGCTTTATGCTCTGCCTTCCTCTGGCCCTCTGTGAAGGAGGTTTTTCTTCGACTGGCTTTTTGATCTTTTTCTCTTGCGTCTCCTGTTTGGGGGTCGACAGTCTTTTGACGGGGAACCTGAAGAGCAAGATTAAAATACGATCACTGCTCAGTCACGAGAGAATCAATACAGTTGTCATGAAACAGGCCTGTGTTTCCGCCGGTCCCTTGTATATGTGGCAAAAAGTTGAATCTATGTCCAACTAACTTCAAGCCGTCGAATGTGACACGACCATTTAAACTCCTGAGTAGCTAAAGAGGCAGCCACAATATGAGGCGTCATTCATTATTCATTCAGAGCCTTTGCCTGTTCAAGATAGATCATGTAGGTTCGTGTTGCATTAAAGACTTCACACTTCACACAGAGCAGATCTCCACACATGGATCTACGTGTTCAAACATACTGGGGCCATCCTGAATACCAGTTTTGGGGCACTGAAGCTTCATTGAGAAATACTGGCGATTTATCAAAGCTTTGAGGGCGGAAGGGATTAGAGACAAGAAGTTTTTTGAAACCTAAGTTTTCTGTCGTTCTTTCAGTGACATCTAAAATAACATGACACTTAAGGCTAGTTCGCACGATTTTCACCCCGACTTCTCACATTTCTTCTGTCCTCCTGCGCGCTAACATGGGACGTATCCCCCCTCTCATTGGCTGATACTCTTTGTCAGTTGTGTCAGACTTCTCCAGTTTTCTAGCATGACAGATATCCAGTCCCAGTCATAGACAAGGGGGCGACTTGCTCGTAGGCTTGTTCACACATGAGGACTCGTCGTGGCAGACTATCTGCCGACCCAAAGTGGCTCTCAAGATCCCCTGCGGCATCTAAATCGCAGTGAAAACCTTGTAATGTGAACTAGGCTTTAGCCACTTCGTTAGCATGCAGGTCAAAGTAACATTAGCCATTGTAGTTAGAAAACAGAAAACTCTGCAGGACGGCTGAGCTGTTACAGCTTTAAGGTGATTTGCAGAGCTCGTTGTAGATTTGTGATATGCCAGTTTTCCTTTGGCATATCTGGCTCTAGATTTTTTGGGTTATCACTGCAAATTAAACAACTCCAGACACTTCATGCTAGCATATCTGTGAGCCTGTCGGGTATGGTCAAACTGTCAGAGTCACAAAACTGGGCCTGTCGCTAAGTTTACAAGTCCTTGTCTAAGAATAACTATTAATTAATGGTGGTGCATAATGAATTTATGGGCTATTTGAGATTTCCAATGGTTTACAAAAACAGAGCGTTGGAATACTGATTTGGACATTGATTATCATGGCAACGATCAAAGCTTCGAAGCATTCGGGTCAGGCCTATGACATACAGCGATCATCTCTAGGTCAAAAAATACGGGCAGCAACTATGATTTCACATATTCACATTTATATATATGAGACTTACATATTTACCAATTGACTGACACACACACACACACACACACACCTCAGGGCAACTAAAAGACTCTTCCTCTTTGGTGGGGGAGCCTCCTCGCCGTCAGAGTAGAAGCCTGTGTCCACGTCGCTGTCCTCCTCTGAGTCCACCATCTGGAGAACACCAGAAAGACAAAAGCAGTGAGTCTGGTGCTCTGGCTGCTGTAATGCACACATTTTCATCAGATAATACAGCCAACAATAAACGTTTCATACCATGGTCTTTGGACGTTTGTTAAAAGATCCTCTGTCCTCATCTTCCTCGTCTTCACTGAAACCTTCAAACTCCTCCTCACTGTCCGACTGGCTGAAGAGGCGAGCCAGCTCAGCAGTGATAAACTTGGATTTGAAACATGGAACCTGTTGGCAGACACATCCGGCATCACATAAGACACCTCTAGAAGCTCTATGAAGCCATTTTTCTATGAGTGGATTTCCACTTTGTTTATCTTGTGCACATGAACACAGGTGACGCAGTCCTACCGCTGATGTCACGACACTTGACTAATCAACAGGTGGCGGTAGCATGGCAAGATATGCTGCACTTAAAACATTTGCTAAAGCTCAAGGATGCACACAGTGTGTTTCGATAAAGAACACTGACTGTAACCAGAACCTGTTTTTCCATGAAAACTCTACAGGACAATTTGCTGGATCAATTTTCATTCTTTACACCAGAGGGAGCACCTTTCCATCAGTGGGCACTCTCACTGAGTGAATGCTGAGGGGGAAAATTAATTCAGTTCAGCTGTGTCACTCTGCAGCTTGCCAGTATACCCAGTGCTGAGACTGGCTGCTTTTAATGAAGTAAACCTATCTTCTTGTATTTACGCCAACAGATACCAAACTACACCCAAGGACGGCCTTATCACTACAGGCCTGTGCGACCTCTCAGTCATGGCAGGGTAGGGCCAGCGACAAAGTGAAGTGGAACAGGAACAAACACTTCACATTGGCACTGAACTTATTTCCTCATTTTGGGGGTCCAACACACCCCAATTCTGTATGTGTAATAAATAAATAAATAAATTATCACTAAACCATTTTTCCCTGACAATGTTTTCTTTTCTTCTGACCTCGTTAAAATCAAATATGTAGAAAGTGTTTTGAAATGGTAACCCTCCACTATTTGGGTGTGTAATGAATGAATGAATGCACCTTTCATGAATGCAGCACAAAGTGTTTTACAATTCAGAGGCAGAGACAAACAGCAAAGAAATAAAACCATAAAATTATACAACATTCTCATTCAAGGAGAAAATAGGAGAATAAATACCTTTATCAATCACTAATTAATCAAGTAATAAAAACATGTATATATAAAAACATATTAGAATAGAATATAAAATTATTATTCTAATCATATTAGAATATAAAAACAGATAGCTGCCAGTTATAGGCTATGTTAAAAAGATATGTTTGTGTCACCGTTTAAAGCTGTCCACTGAGCCAGCAGGTCTAATATTTAAAAAAAATTATTTCCAAATTTTTGGGGCGTAGTGGCTAAAAGAAGCAAAGGTTTTTGTAGTGACTTTAGGGACAGATAAAAGGGCAGCTGGGGAGGATCTCACTGTTCGTGGAGAGATGTATGGTGATAGGGAATCAAAAGAAGGATTTTAAAATCAAATCTAAAAGATACTGGGAGCCAGTGCAAGTTACCAAGAACAGGAGTTTTAAGGTCTCTCTTATTAGTTTTTGTTGAAACTCTGGCAGCAGCATTCTGAATGGTCTTTAGTTTTGCAATGGCAGTTTTAGATAGGTCAGCGTATAGAGCGTTACAGTTAAGAAAACTGGAAACAAAAGCATGGACAAGCCTCTCAGCATCAGTAGAGGTCGTACCTTAACTATACTGCGTAAATGATTAAATGCAGCTTTTGTTAAAGAATTAAAGCGACACTTAACCTTTCTGGAAATTTTAGGCTTTTCTTTGTTTAGATTAAAATGCTATTAATAAGCTGATGGCACACTAAAATGTAAGTGAATTCCACCACAGATAAAAACTCATAATTGTACCATTCTCATTGCAGGAGGAGTGTGATAGGACTTTGGAGGGAGGCGGGAGTTGTGGATGTTCAAATGTTTTCCAAGTGCTGTGTGAAATGCAAGAAAGGTAAGAGTAGCTTTAAAATGAGAGCGCAGGTTTCTTACTAGAGGTCGTGTCTATAATGACATCACAGCTTAGTTATATCACAAAATAAGGAAACACTGTACCTATGTTATATGTGCTATGTATGAAAATACAGCTGTGTATTTGGGATTGGAAAATTCTCATCTGTTCAAAATCATCTTTATAAGCAGCTCATAAAATAAGGGAAAGTCGAGACGTATCACTCTGATAAAACAGTGTAAAGTATGTTTCTTAATCTGGTTAACAGGGCCTGGGGTCTGCAGGACTGTAAACATAATATTGGAGTTAAGTGTTTGCATGCTATTCTTTCATGGCCTTTTATGTCAGCAGCGTACTTGCCTTTATCTAGGAGAAAGACTTAATTATTGGACCAGAATCTTTGACAAATACAAGCAAGTGAGACTGTCATTTCTACTGTGTAAAACAGGATCAGTGCAGGTGATGTCCCAGGTCCCATTTGTTGATTCCTGCTGAACCATCCCCTCCAGCCACAGGGGTGTTGACCTTTGACCTTCAAATAGGAGGGCGACACATATTGGACCCAAAAACACTGAACATGCACTCCTTTCCTATGAGCACCACCTCAACTGTTGATGATCACGAACATTGATGTGAATCAGATCACGTGTAACGTTAAGCTAGTTAGTTAACCAGGTCAAAACGAAGACACGAAAAGCCAAATTCAGTTAAAGACATAACATTGTGCATGTCTGGATTAACGATCTGGACGAACAACAGCCCAGAAATCACCTTATTCGTGGGACTGTATGAATACATCTCCACAATGAAACAGACCCAGGCCGAGCAAACCAACAACGTTAGCTAGTAACAATGTTGTACATGTTGACTCGTTATGACTTTTCCTCACCACAAAACAATAACGTGGAGAGTAAATGTACATTTAGACGCGCTGCTCTGTCGCTTACCTTTGACTTGCGAGTCATTTTATCTCCGTTTTGCTGCAAAATCCCGTCCAACAGAAAGTTTTGTATTTTAAAATGAAAACCAATGAATGGACCGAGAGGAGGGGGTTTAAAAATTAACCGCTGGAGAAGTCCAGTCGTCGGAAAAGTAGGGGAGTTGTTGTTGTTGGGCTTATGCATTCGTCCGTAATAAAGTCTTGTAACTGTAGTTTTGATAAACCACTAAAGACTTGCTCATTTTAAAGTATTTTTTTAATTATATTTTACGGTACAGATGTATCTCTCTGTGTTCAGGAGTAGTCTCTCCTCTACGCCCCCCTCACACTCACAATGGTGCAGTCCGATCTTTCGCGCGAAAACGGCACAGGGGCGTGGCACTGCAGGAGGACCTGCCCCTGCCACACTGAGTGACTGATGGCACAATGTTTGTGTGTTATTTACAGTTTCAACAGACTTTTAACACATGTGTAGGGCTCAAATACAATTTATCATATTATTATTATAATATATATATAATATAGTTATTCCATTTTGTGCTTTTACCGCCTCCTCAACATTTCAGAGGCTGTTATTATACTTCTAACACCATTGCACATGTCTATATGTTATTAGTTACTTTGCAGATACAAATTTTACAGTGGCTATGATCAGAGTCACAGTAGTTTTACTCTGCAAAGGATTTTCTCAATTAATAATTTAGTCTATGAAGTTTCACAATAATCAGCAACATTATATCATCATACATAACAATAAAGTTATTCTGCTGCGTGATGAATATTTCTACATACTACTTCAAGTAGCCTACGTTCAGTTCAATTCAGGCTTTATTAAGGACACAACTAATGGGGGCCACAGCAAGATAATGGGGCGAATACTGGTAAAGTTGGACACTTATTGATTATTTACCTTCTGCATCATTTTTAATTATGATCCAAATGTCTTAGCCCTTCATGTGATACTATTCTGAATAAGTAAAGAGCTCCCCTATAGTATACAATGGAAAAAAGAAAGAAACATTAAAGACATGATGAATGCTTCTTCCTCAAACACACAAAACGACCCAAAAACACATGTTCCTAGAGTCTACTATCAAAGTGGGACACCTTAATTGGCAAAGTGGGACACTTAAAACACATGTTATTGTTATTTAAGTGTAGGCCTAATGAATTAAACACACAATAGTAATACAAACAACAACAATATTCTATGATGAGTTTAATCCATATAGATTTAGATTTAGAAAGGACGATCCTTCATGAACATCTCTTCTTATAACTATTTCACAGGCTGGATTTCATTTCTGCTTTTTGTACAGTAGGTTAATCTAAACCAGAGGTGTCAAATCCATTAGTTCAGGGGCTACATACAGCACAATTTGATCTCAAGTGGGCCTGACCAGTGAAACCACTGCATAATAACCTGTAAATATCAACCCTTTCAAATTTTTCTTTCACTCTGAAAACGTAAATCCAGTTATCAAACAAAGAAGAAAGAAAAAGTGTGTGTCTTAGTTTTTCCATGTCTGCTACCAACTTTCATTACTTTCATGTGACTTTTATCTTAATTTTCCATGAAAGTAGAAGCTATTAAAGAAGCAGGTTAAGTCATCCCCTGCCTGACAATCTGAAGTTTTGTCAGTGCCTCAGCAGTTATTTGGTTATTGGTTGACAATATTTTTACACAATGTTCAATATCTTTAAATGTGACCATAGAATGTAGCCTACTTATTGTTATTTCAGAGAACTGTATTCCGCTCAGAGTGGAAAAGTATCTAAGGGAGCTTACTGTTTAAATTGCTCCTGAAACCTCTCAGCCTTCACATGTGCATCAACACTAGGTGTGCAAAGTCATCCAGAGGGCCTGATTGGACCCCGTGCTGTATGTTTGACACCCCTGGTTTACACATAAATATGACCGTCTTCAGTGAGGCCATTCTCCTTACCACATGTCTCATGGAGCCAGTCCTCACAATGATACACATGATCCAGTTCTCAGTCTTCTTAGGATCATTGTCATCACCACATCTGGCTCTTCAAAAGGGCTATCCATCTTCCTTGTTTACTTTTTTCTATCTTTTTTTTTGCACACACTTTGTTTTTATAGGCAATGTATGAAAAATGTTCATGAAATCCTTGTTGAAATATGTAGCTAGCTTAATTTATGCAGGACCAAAATCTAGGAAACTCAATTTCCCCATTAGAATGACTTGAATGGCTGTCCCACTTTACCAGTAACACCAGTAAGGTGGAATTTATATTTCTGCGTTGAACTGATGCCATAGCTACGCTGTAACCTACGCCGTAGCCCGATGTGCACCTCCCCAGAAATGTACATGTCGCAGTGACGCAGACCTCCTGTCTATTTCTGTAAGCTGATTTCCTTCAGTGGAAACTTTTATTTACTTTCATTTCACAAATAAGAAACAATAAATTACGAAGACAATAAAGCCTCCACAAAAATAGCATTTTAAGTCTTGTGTGTGATTTATCCTGGTTTCATATGAGCAGAGGAAATCGCCGCTCGTCACTAGGCTAATTTATACAATGTAAAATGCCATAGGCTTGTGCTAGTAACGTTAGCACGTTGTATTTGTTTGGAAAACGTGTTCAGTATGAGACAGTTGTTTTGTCGGTGAACCTTGTGAGTTGTAAGTTTATGGAGCCAAATTTTGTAAACTTACCTTTGCATAAATCCCACTAGCTGTCGCATAAAAAAAAGAAGATTAATATGAACCAATTTTTTTAAAGAAACTCTGATTCACTATTACATAGGGCTACCATAACAAATGATTAATTACAAACTATCCATCACTTTCTAAAAGCATAACATTCACCCCAGAATACAAGTCATTTTACTTTCCATCATGGTTCACTGCAAAGTTGTTGAATAAGGTGTGCCATGCCCCTGGAAGTGATGTCGGGGTGGGCGGATCAATACCAAAATATAAATTCTACAGATGCTACATTTTCATTTTGAAGATTTGTTTCACTCTTGTATGTCGTACCTATTTAGAGTAAAACTGTGAGAACAACGTTCTGTTGTCGTGAATACATCTAATGTACTGTTTGCTTTGTGTTGTCCACTCAAGGGTGTGCACCCTGACTGGTTTAATCCGACACATAACAGCAGTGACGACTTAATGAAAGAGGAAAAAGAAGTGTGAAAGAGAACTTGGAGCTGCAACCGAAAAGACAGGAAGAGGAAGTAAATGCTTCAGCATCCAGACCCCTGACGCAGAGACAAAGTTCACTGGCAGAGTCTGTTCAGAGACATTTACGCAAGAAATATCCAGGTTGAGTCGAATCAGATCTTCAACATTGGTTAATGTTACATTTTTAAACTGTACTTGGACATCATAAGCTGTAGCAGACTAATTATTCACCTCATAAATCATGACACAATGTGTTACTTTGCAAGAAAAAAGTGATGTATCGTTTCGATATCGGCAATTCTGCCATTTAGTCAAGCACATGGCATTGAAATGAGTATTTTCAAAAGCCTGGCGAAAACCTATTGTATCTATTTCCAAGGGCACTATGCCAGATT
The DNA here is from genome assembly GCA_035609425.1 of Epinephelus awoara. NCBI lineage: Eukaryota > Metazoa > Chordata > Actinopteri > Perciformes > Serranidae > Epinephelus > Epinephelus awoara. The sequence continues at coordinate 11,736,926 of CM069310.1, read as the reverse complement.
GATAACTACACACCACCTGCGTCACACCAAGTGTGTCTGTTGTCGTTGTCTCACCTCCCTCATTACTACTTCATCCTCCACTGTTGTTTAGTTGTCAGAGGCCTGCTGGGATACCCGTCAGGATGACTGCAAAATGATAGGGGTTAGCAGCGTCAGGAAACCATACTGCTGCACCGCGGGTCTAAACCACCACTGACCAGACCTCTCCTCCACACACACAAACACAGCACATGGCTATGAGTGCTTACCGCTTCTCGTCACAGCTCATGCCAGCTGGAATCAGCTGAGATGAGACAGATGCAGCTGTTTACACACTGCAAAACTGTTCTGCCTCCACTGCCACCATAAACCGTTTGGCTTTGCGTAAGACCACAATTAGTCTTTCAAATTGAAATGGCCTCTTGTGCAGCTCTACTTCCTTCTCTCGTTCCCTCTCACTGCTCCCATTTTGTTCTGTCTCTCTCTCACAGTAACACATCCAACACATTGAAACGCATTTGGTCCCATGACTGAAGCTAATGCTCATGTTTTGGGTCATTTCAGGGATATATCATTTACACTGTGTCATCCAGGGAATGAAGATTGCTCTCATCACAGGCTGAGTTCATTCCCAATAACTCTTCAGTCCAATAAAACTGGAAACATGTACCCACTGTAAGTTGTTTTTCCACTTTGCTTCTATAAATTAACCTTTAGAAAAGGTGTTACACGTAGTGCAGGTACTACATTGCTTATTACTGATTGCATATTATTCTTCAGTCTTGGAGTGTACATGTCTATAATCGTATGTGGTTCAACATCATGCATCGTGAGTTAGAGCTGTGTTAGAGCAACAACACTTCGCTATCACTAACATTAACAGAAACAAAAGATGCTACTGAATTAACCAATCAAACATTTAGCTGTTAAATTCCTGATGTGTCCCTGATAAGTATCATGAAATGAAGCACATCATTAGGATAGTATGAAGAATATTACTTTTGTAAATGTATATTAACGAGAAAGGTAAATCTCGAAAGTAAAAATAATAAATAGAAGGATAAATGTCATCTTATTATCAGTGGAAAAACAACAATAGGCTATATAAATATCTAGATAATTTATTATTAATTTGTGATTAATATTTGATTTTTCCAGTTTTCAAACCATTTTAAACTCATTTGACACATTGTAACATTTTATTCAAAGATAACATACAATATCATCAACAAATGTTTGACACATTTACACTGACAGGACCCCACTGTATGTGCCAATTTGAAGGGCTGGCTTCACTTCCTGTTGGGGGCTGAAAAGTAATGTGAATAGTCAATAACAGTCCTTAGTATATAAAAATGTCATTTTTTGGTGATTGGTCTCCGTACTTAATCTAATAATGGCAGGCATATGTACATACCTTTTTAATAACCCTAACCGTAACCCATTAATTCAGTTTTCAGCTGAAATTCTTGTGTGTTTATGTGTATACATTTCAAAGATGGACAATGGTATTGAGGAATTATTTGCTTTATTGAATGCAGTGGCTGTCTGTAAACATCTGGTGGTGAATCCTGATTAGTATTATTATTATTATTATTTCCAGAGATACATGTAATAAGGCAGACACCGTCCCTTTGGAGGAGCCTGAATTTTTTGGTTTGGGGAGCAGCCAAACATTGACCAAAGAATAATTTTGCAATGAAAATTTTTATACAGCCACCTATTTTAAAAACAAAACCTGTTAAACGTATAACAAACATGGTTATGATTCGTTCTAACTTAGGTAGGGGCATCTCAAAGACTAAGGCCTTTTGACCTCCTGGCCTTGGAGTCGGTGGACGGGGTTGGAGAGGTCATCAGGACACCGCCTGCACCTGGGTAGCTCTTGTAGTTTAAAAGTTGATATGTCGTATCCTCTGCCACTTTATTAATTTAAAAACTAAAATTTCCAATCACCTGTGACAAATCTCAAATATGCATAAGTTAAATTAACTTAGTTCATAATTCATCATGTCAAAACCTGTGACCTGCAATGACAAACTGATTTTCTCAGAGGTTGAGTCGTAAGGTGGTTGTCTTAATGCAAAGATCAAGAGTTCCAATCCCTCTTTTGTAGTCATGTGAAACACGTTTTCACAGGTCATAAGCCACATCGAATGTTTCTGAAAGTAGATTTATAACGTCAGAGGAGCATCAGCATATACAGTTATGATGACCACCATGAATAGGAGTTTTGCTTCTTGCTGATTAAAAAAAGAAACAAGCATTCAAATGCTTGCAATCTGCTTGTACGCTGATGATTTAATTGTATTTATTAGTAATATTAATTATGAAATGATTAAAAAGTGTGGAAATATTCTCTTTGTTTAGCAGCTGAAATTACCTGTGTGAATGCAACATTCCTGAAAATCAAAGTTAGTGAAATGATTCCTATACACACATATAGAGGTGTACATTCCCATCTTTATTGTGAAGGCCTCATGCATGTCAGCAGAACAACAGTGACCAGGTTCAGTCTCACATGTAACACCTCAGTTGCTAGGGACAGCTTATACGTGTTGCACAAACAAAGGGAGAGGGGAGAGAACAAGGATTGTCATTCCATGCTGATCCAAAAACGTTAGTTTGAACACAGTTTTGACTTGATGCACCATCTGGCTGTCCCGAATACCAAAAGACAAAGCCCACTGGGCAACCGTCAGACCACATCCAGTTGCCTTCTTTGTGAATGTCACTGAGGCCGTACCAGGTTCTTCCCTGTGAAGGGTCAAAGTTCTGGATCAGGGATGTGACGAAGTTATTTTCATCCAGACTGTGGATGGACACCAGGTTGGCTCCCTCTGACAAACAGTGGAACTCTGCATCAGCCCAGGTCATGTCTGTGGCGACGTACTTGTAGCAGCGGCCGTTGAAGCTGTACCAGAACATGGGACAGGCGCCTCGCTGTAGCTTCACATCAGGAGAAGACACAGCACCCAGAGCCAGACCAAACAACAAGAGGAGCGAGAGCATGTTGGCGTCTCCGTGTCACAGGAGCAGGATGAGGGGTCGTATGTTGGCTGGAGTTGATCTGCACCGCCGGATGGGATCAAGACCCTGAAGGAGAGAGGTGACAGGCTGCTTTCTTTTATATGCTTCAGAGAGGGTGTCTGCACTGTTGGCTCAATATTATTGGTCAACTGAACTTGGCAGACACTTTCAGCTGTACACAACCACACAGTAACTCAACATGAGCCAAAAAAAAGGACCACCAGCACCTGGACATGTCACATAGAAGCCGATAACTTTTTTATTATTTTTTATTTTTTTGTGTTTAATTTCCTCCCCAGTAAAGACAGACTGAGGTTTTTTTGAACCAGACTAAAGAAAGGTTTTTAATTTGATCAAACATTTCTGCCTTATTGCACTTAAGAGCCTCGATGAGACAAATATTTCAAAGGGTATCTGAGTGTTTGCTGCTCCAGTCCTGCCTGCTGCCTCTGTTACATGCACTTAATATACACTTTATGCTTCTTGAACTCACAACAGCATGATTTCACTCTCTTCAGTGAGTGTGTAGTAAATGTTGAGTTTTATGTGCATGATTAAATATTCCCATGCTGAATAGGCGGTGTGCTGGTGATTGCAACAGCTGTTACACCTGTGCTGTTCCCATATTTATCTAAAACACAGAGACTGGAGCAGACATGGAAAAACACTTTAATAACTGAAATCAATATAAACAGGTGAAAAGTAAAATGCTGACATGTCATTACTGTTAATTATGTTAGTATTACAATTCTACTTTGCACAATGAATTATTAAAACATGCGAAAAAATTTCCTTTGAGCCACCACGTTGCTGCAGTGAGTCCCCAACATTAGCATAAATTAATGTGAATAAAATGAGCTCTGTATGCACCTCACACGCTTTTTTATTTTGGAGTTTCTCTGCATGTACACGGAGCAACAGGTGGCAAGTTACCAGGTACAATCTGACATAACTAACTCAGAGCCTGAAGACAGACTGCACGAGATGCACAGACAAACGTTTATATCTGAGAACATGGCTGGTCACCCCATTTCAAATCTTTATTATAGTTGTGAACACTGTTTTCATCACCGTCAATGTTCTCCTGCATTCTACCAGACAGAGTCCAATCTGGAAATCCATCAGTAAAAAAAAACAAAACTTTTTTTTCCTTCCTTTACAATGTAAATTGCAGAATCCGTCTTGAGAGATTAAACAGAGTCTGACCCAGCTCTGCATCAGTACACACGTCAAAGGTGTGGCAACATACTTGTAGCCGTTGAAGCTGCTCCTCTCGTTTTGGGTAATTTCAGGGATATATTATTTAAACTTTGTAATACTGTTGTGATCAGTCTGCATAAGTTAGTAACAGAGAAGGATTATGTGCAGTTTGCTTTCATAATTTACTGAGAAAATTCCCCAACCTCCTAAATTAAATGTAACTGGAAAGGTGTACCTAATTTTTTAAAATTTGTTTTATTTATTGGTTTTTATTTTTTTTTAATTGATCTGCCATGAGAGAATGTTTTCAAGTCATTTTTAAAAGTCATCATTATTATTATTAGTCGTATTAGTATTCATTAATTTATTTGTTTATTTATTTTATGTTTTTTGAGGGAATTCTTTCTTTGGTCACTCAGCAGCTCCATGCTACTATAATCATTCATTTTTTATTATTAGTGTTTCGTAATATTTGTGATATTTTGACGTATTTTTGCATCAAAATATATTTTGAAGTCCTTCTACTGCTCTCACAGCAGAGTGACGTTTATCAAAAATTAGTACCGTTTTGTACATTGTAAGATGTCTATAAATGTCCATATGAATAGATAATAATCCTACAGATAAGTAGGTTACTTGTGATTATGTCGACACATTAAGCCTGTGTAGTTCCCAGATGTAACACACACACACACACACACACACACACACACACACACACACACACACACACACACACACACACACACATGTATAGTGTACATTTGTGTCTTTATTGTGGAGGCCACATGCATGTCAACAAAGCAACAGGTGAACAGTGACCAGGTTCAATCAGACGTATGTTACTGTCTCAGTTGCAAGGACAGGTTGAAAGAAATGCACAAACAGAGGGATAATAGGTAGAACACGCATAGTCATTCCATTGTGCGCCATAGTTGGTGTTAGCACAGTTTTGGGATTGTCCACCTCCTGGCATGCCTGGATACCAATAGGTAAAGTTGACTGCAGACCCATCAGACCACATCCATGTGCCTTCTTTGTGGGTGTCACTGAGTCCAATCCAGGTTTCTCCCTCAGCATGGTCAAAGTTCCTGATCAGGGATCTGACAAAGTCATGTTCATCCAGACTGTATATGGACACCAGGTGGGCTCCCTCTGACATACAGAAGATCTCTGCCTCAGCCCAGGTCATACGTGTGGCAACATACTTGTAGCAGCGGCCGTTGAAGCTGTACCAGAACATGGGACAGGTGCCACGCTGTAGCTTCACATCAGGAGAAGACACAGCACCCAGAGCCAGACCAAACAACAAGAGGAGCGAGAGCATGTTGGCGTCTCCGTGTCACAGGAGCAGGATGAGGGGTCGTATGTTGGCTGGAGTTGATCTGCACCGCCGGATGGGATCAAGACCCTAGGGAGAGAGGTGACAGGCTGCTTTCTTTTACATGCTTCAGAGAGGGTGTCTGCACTGTTGGCACAATGTTATTGGTCAACTGAATTTGGCAAACAATTTCAGCTGTACACAACCACACAGTAACTCAACATGACCACCAGCACCTGGACATGTCACATAGAAGCCGATTTTATTTTTTTGTGTTTAATTTCCTCCCCAGTAAAGACAGACTGAGGTTTTTTTGAACCAGACTAAAGAAAGGTTTTTAATTTGATCAAACATTTCTGCCTTATTGCACTTAAGAGCCTCGATGAGACAAATATTTCAAAGGGTATCTGAGTGTTTGCTGCTCCAGTCCTGCCTGCTGCCTCTGTTACATGCACTTAATATACACTTTATGCTTCTTGAACTCACAACAGCATGATTTCACTCTCTTCAGTGAGTGAGTAGTAAATGTTGAGTTTTATGTGCATGATTAAATATTCCCATGCTGAATAGGCGGTGTGCTGGTGACTGCAACAGCTGTTACACCTGTGCTGTTCCCATATTTATCTAATACACAGAGACTGGAGCAGACATGGAAAAACACTTTAATAACTGAAATCAATATAAACAGGTGAAAAGTAAAATGCTGACACATCATTACTGTTAATTATGTTAATATTACAATTCTACTTTGCACAATGAATTATTAAAACATTTCCTTTGAGCCACCACGTTGCTGCAGTGAGTCCCCAACATGAGCATAAATTAATGTGAATAAAATGAGCTCTGTATGCACCTCACACACTTTTTTATTTTGGAGTTTCTCTGCATGTACACGGAGCAACAGGTGGCAAGTTACCAGGTACAATCTGACATAACTAACTCAGAGCCTGAAGACAGACTGCACGAGATGCACAGACAAACATTTATGTCTGAGAATGTTTTCAAGTAATTTTTAAAAGTCATCATTGATTTTATTAGTCGTATTGAATTTCAGGGATATATTATTTAAACTTTGTAATTCTGTTGTGATCACTAACATTCTCATGGTTCTTGTCTTGTGTTTCCTGTTTTATTTTGAAACTCACGCCTTGTCTCGTCTCAGGTCTCTTCACTTCCTGCTCCCCTGTGTTTCCCGCCTGTTTGATTACCTACCTGTCCTAATGTATCACACATGTCTCGTTGTCTCCCCTATTTCGTCTCTGTGTTTCCCTTTGCCTGCGCCAGTTCATCTTGTACTTTGAGTCAGCGGTCCAGATGTTTCTTTGTTAGTTTGTTTGCATTGTGATGTTGACCCTCTTTTTGGATTTCTGGATTTTGTCTTTGCCTGTTGTTTTTTGATACCTTTGCTTGAGTGACTGACATCTGTGTACCGAACCTAGCCTGAAATTAAAGGACCTTGTTTTTAACTTTATTCCGTCCCTGAGTCTGCATTTGAGTCTCTTGGGTTCAGTGTGGTACAGTCTGCATTAATTCCCCAAACTCTTAAATCAAATTAAAGTGGAAAGGTGTACCTAAAGAGTTTTTCACTTTTTATCTACAGATCAGACATTAGAGAATGTGCGCAAGTAGATTTACTTTTCAAATTATTAGCATTATGTTATAGATTGGGGGCCTTTCTGTGGTCTCTCTTATATCAAACCGAAGCTCCATGCTGACCCAGTAATCATTTATCACATTATTATTAGTGCTCAAGCCGACAATATGAACTGAGGGATGAGCTGAAACATTTCTTCTTGTGTTGAAATGAGACAGGAAGTCTTTGTGCTGCTCTAACCCACAGCAGAGTCAGGTGTACCAGAAATTAAAATTATTTTGTCGTACATTTTGAGCTGTTCGTTCATGTCCATAATCATCCTACTGGATAAGTATCCCCGTGATTATATCGAATCACTAAACTGCTGTTGTTCCCAAATTAAACCCACACACACACACACACACACACACACATACACACACACACACACATACACGTACAGACCAAACAGTGAAAGGAATGCAAATCTACAAAGATGTAGGATGAAGAAATGTGTGGACTGAAACGTCATCATATTTGTATACCTCCATACTGTATTATTGTATTTACTATTAAACTTAATTTTGAGGTTATTAAAAAAGTGTGGAAATATTCTCTTCTACTAACCACTGGAGCCACCGGTGTGAATGTCCAACATTCATGAAAATAAAGATTAATGAAATGACTTACACACTCATAACAGTGTACATTTGTGTCTTTATTGTAGAGGCCTAATTCATGTCAACAGAGCAGCAGGTGAACAGTGATCAGGCTCAGTCAGACATATGTTACTGTCTCAGTTGCTATGGACAGTTTATGCGAGTAGCACAAACAGAGGGATAACCATCAGAACATGAGGCATCATTCCACTGTGCGCCATAGTTGTTGTGAGCACAGTTTTGACTGCCTCCACCGTTTGGCTGGCCTGAATACCAATAGGTAAAGTCAACTGCAGTCCCATCAGACCACATCCATCTGCCTTCACTCTGGGTGTCACTGAGTCCGATCCAGGTTGCTCCATTAACAGGGTCAAAGTTCCTGATCAGGGATCTGACAAAATTCTCTTCATCTGCACTGTGGATGGACACCAGGTTGGCTCCCTCTGACACACACTGGAACTCTGCATCAGCCCAGGAGAAACGTGTGGAGATGTACTTGTAGCAACGGCCATTGAAGATGTACCAGAACATGGGACAGGCGCCACGCTGTAGCTTCACATCAGGAGAAGACACAGCACCCAGAGCCAGACCAAACAACAAGAGGAGCGAGAACATGTTGGTGTCTCCGTGTCACAGGAGCAGGATGAGGGGTCGTATGTTGGCTGGAGTTGATCTGCACCGCTGGATGGGATCAAGACCCTGAAGGAGAGAGGTAACAGGCTGCTTTCTTTTATATGCTTCAGAGAGGGTGTCTGCTCTGTTGGCACAATGTTATTGGTCAAGTGAACTTGGCAAACACTTTCAGCTGTACACAACCACACAGTAACTCAACATGACCACCAGCACCTGGACATGTCACATAGAAGTCGATAATTCATTCACATAACTTTTTAAGGTTTTTGTGTTTAATTTCCTCCCCAGAAAAGACAGACTGAATTTTTTTTAAACACACTAAAGGACACTTGTTATTGATATGCTTTCTTTTTTGTAACTATCCCCAGAAAGTGTTGTGACCAGAGTCTGTCTTTGAAAGAGACTTTTTAATGCAAACACAAGGACTAAGCTGCTTATAACACTGACGTTCTGTTTGTAACAGCACTTTGAGATCCTCCTTGATGTAGTCTGTCATGTATTAAACCAAAGATGCTTTAAATCACAGTTCTCCCCTGTCCACTGGATTCATTATGATCTTAGCTTAGTGCTGAAATGATGATGGAAACTTGTTAATAAATACATTAATAAAATATTCACATGCTGGAGAGGCAGTGTACTGGTGACTGCAACAGCTGTTACACCTGTGCTGTTCCCATATTTATCTAAAACACTGAGACGGGAGCAGACATGGAAAACTACTTGTAATGTTAAATTAAATTGCAGAATGAGGGAAAAGACAAGTATTATTCTTATTAGATATAATAAAGTTCCCTTAGTGAATGCCCAACATTGGCAAAATGATTGTTGATTAAATGATCTCTGTACACACATTAACTTTCACATTTACATCTTTATTTTGGACTTTCACAGCATTTGACACCAGAGCAAAGAGAAGAGCGTCCTCACACTGACCTGCTCTTCTGCTGCCCTCAAGTGGCCACAAAACATAACAACAAGTACTTTTATGTTCCAGCGTTGCAGTTTCAGACCACACACATCTTTTCTTCTCATGGATACACTTCTACACTGCTGATCCTCTGAACATGGCACATGTAACATTAAAGAGAAGAAATAACACAGTGTTTCAAAGCCAAATGCAGAGAAATAAAACAAAGTGTTGCTCATTTCAACACTCAGGAGTCTTGCAGCTACAACAGTCTATGACCAGTAGTTCATGGTGGCTGTATAACAGTCATTTCACTGTATTTATAACTTTTCTTTAATTGCGCTACTGTTACAGTAGTTTAGCCTTTTAGTTAAATGCTAAATTATTAATTAGCTGAATGCTTAACAGCTAACCACCTTTTTGGTATTCAGCATTATCCTATAACTGCCTACATAGTCTCACTTTAAAGGGGAAATCTACCCTGAGAATGTACAAAATAAGAAATTATGTGTCCTTGTAATTATGTCAAACTGCTAATCCTGTGTTTTCCTAAATTTAACACACAGACGTAGATTTTGAGGGGGAAGCAGGAGACTTGTGCCCCTCTCAATATTTAGAACATGGGCATTTGTCCCCACCTACTAAAAACCTGAAAGTAGCAGAGGACTTTTATTTTGACAGAACTAAAGACATTTACATAGAAAATTGATGCAGAAAATGCAGAAATCTGTGAAAAAAATTTTTGACACCGTAAATGACAACATCCTTGTTTTTAAACAAGTGGTTGACATAAATGGAACCATGTCCTCTCCACTCCAGACAACGTGTGGGGTTCCACAAGGGAGCATTTTGGGGCCCCTTTTATTTTTAATTTATGTCAGCGACATGAATTCATCCTGTGACTGTAATTTGTTTTTGCTGCTCTCCTGGTCTCCCATCAGGACAAGGGCGAGGTGGAGAGAACCCTCAGCCTAGAGCTCCAAAAGATCAGCTCCTGGCTGATCGACAACAGACTATCCCTTTACTTAGGAAAGAATAAAGCCATCTTATTTGGATCCAGCATAAGGCTGGGGAGGACTTCTGAGCTCAAAGTGATGGTGGGAGACACAGAGATCGCAGCAAAGAGGGAGGTCACATACCTGGGCTGCATATTGGACAGTACGTTATCTGGGGTGAGCATGGCACAAAATGAAGTCACTAAAGTAAACCAGAGAATCAAATTCCTGAGAGTCTCCACATTTTTAAACAGGTCAGCATTACAAATTTTAGCAGGGGCCCTAGTACAGTGCCACCTTCACTATGCGTGTTCATCCTGGTACACCGTACAACTTCGGCTCTGACAAATAGGTTGCAGACAGCACAGAATAAATTAGTCAGACTAATTTTGCAGTTGCAGCCCAGAACTCACCTACTACAGTCTCATTTTAATTGCCTCACCTGGCTCAGAGTGGAGGAAAGGGTAACACAAATTAAGTTAGGTATGGTCCACAAACTAGTAAGTAATGTGGTACCAGTGTATCTTTTACATTATTTTACTTTGGTCAGAGCAGTACATGGGCACCCCACTAGAGGGAGCTCAACAGACATAGTAAGAGCTAAATGTAAAAGAGCCACAGGTCAAAATTCATTCTTATATTCAGCAGCAGTGTTGTGGAACAGGTTACCCGCTGCTCTCAAATCCATCAGCTCTGACAACTCCTTCAAATCCTCCGTGAAAAACTGGATTCGGAGAAGTAGAGAATGGGTGTAATAGTCCTCAGTTATTTTAGGACATTAAAGTGGGCATTTAACTTATTTTAAATGGGTCAATTGTTCTTAAATTAGCTCTAGACTTAACTTTTTAAACTATTGTATCCTTTGGGGGTTTTAATTGCACTGTATTTTGTTTCTTAATTTATTTTAACTGTATTTCTTAACAAGGGTTGCTTGCCGTGTTTATTGTGTCGAACATGTATTGTATTGTATTGTATGTATGTCCTCGTGTTCCCCTGCCCCTGCGTGGAAGGCACACCCATGCTTTTTCCACAGTGTCGACAGGTGCAGCGTTGAAATGCACCCTTACCTTTACTCGCTCACACGCATCCAAACATTTCACCCATCACTACACTCAACACTGAATCACCCTAAGGACCACAATTGAAACAACCTTCCCGATTTATTGTGTTTTTTATCCTTTTGATAATGGTGGGCCTGTGTATGTACTGATACGTGTTCATTATCAATAAAACACAAGGACTAAGCTGCTCATCACACTGACAATGGCTGATAAAACACTAAATACATGATCCTGTTGGTTTCCTGTCCATCACAGCATTTGCAACAAGAGCAAAGAGAAGAGCGTCCTCACACTGACCTGCTCTTCTGCTGCCCTCAAGTGGCCACAAAACATAACAACAAGTACTTTTATGTTCCGGCATTGCAGTTTCAGACCACACACATCTTTTCTTCTCACAGATACACTTCTACACTGCTGATCCTCTGAACATGGCACATGTAACATTAAAGAGACGAAATAACACGGTGTTCCTCTTATAAATAAAAATCCAAATGCATAGAAATAAAACAACAACAACTTTCATGACACAGTTGTTGAATGATTTAAGTTAATATCGATATCAAACATGATTCTGGGAAGTAATTTAAGTCGTTGAATATTTGACAGGCATTTGATAACCATTCAAGATGTGTCACTCATCATCATGTCGTGTTTGTGTTGTGTCGTGTTTGTGTTGTGTCGGCAGGAAGTCTAACAACACGTGGGTGAGCAACAACACCTACTGGGAGCTACGCAGAGACCCTGGCTTCAGTAAAATGGACTTTCCTGTGTTGTGGTAACCTCTGGATTTGACCAAACCTTTCCGCTACAACTTTTCATAAATAGGGAAGTTTAAAACTGAAATGAGACCAGCTTGCTCGTGTCCTGACCTGGTTAACATAAATTGCTTCATGTCATGGTAACCCAAACCTATTTGGACTTCCTGCTTCCGCTTTCAGAACTGAGCAGAGCCTGACGAACTTCTGCTGGTTTCGTTTCTGTTGTTCATTACATTTCTCCTGAAAGGAACATTTTCTTCTCACACAGTGTCAGTGTAGACGAAAGATTCGTATCCTCTTGTTCTGTTGCATCTCAGTATTCACCAAAGTGCCTTGTCTTGCAGTGCCTCACACAATCAGCTGCTGTAGCAGTTATGCAAAAGCACTTTTATTCAGACTGTAAAAAGAGGAAGGGATCAGGGTTGGAAGTGAACTTGTTCAAAAGATCAAAACCTGTTCAAGTGTGATTCCATCCAGTCAGCATCATGACCCAAGGATTTTTTTGTGACTCAAACCAGAAGCTGAACAACTAGAGACGTCATTCTGTTTTCAGTACACTGCCTTGTTATGAGTCATAGGACTGTGGAAATGTTTATCCATGAGGTAAATGGCAATAATATTTCATGTTCAAAGAAGATAATGAACTGCTCAGTGGCTGGAAGACATACGGTGTGTCACACTTTGTTTCAGTGTATGAAAGAATAAGTCAAAATTTAGTTTGCTTGTGTCTCTCCTAAAGAAAGGTTCATCAAAAAGTGTTCCTCTTTTGAGACGATTTTATTTGTACAGCACAAAATCATAAAACTGATCTCAGGACAATTTTCATATACAGATCAGGTCAAGACCATACTCTTTCAATTTACACAGACCCAACAATTCAAACAAATTCCCACCAAGAGCAAGCACCTATTTTTCCCTGTTGTACAACAGTGGCGAGGAAAAACTTGCCTTTAACGGGAAGAAACCTCGAGCAGAACCACGACTCAATGGCGGGCGGCCATCTGCCTCTGCCGGGTGGGTTGGGGACAGAGAGGGACAGACAGAGAGATAGGCCCAGCAACATCAATAATAAGTACAAGTGTCATAATGGGGCGCCCGGTGGCTCAGTGGGTCGAGCAGGCATATCGTTCGGACTGTGGGAGGACATGCAAACTCCACACAGGAAGGCCCAAATGTTTTGTCAGGTTCTTACCCAAAACCTTTTTTTCTGTGAGGTGACAGGGCTAACCCCTGCACCACCATGCCAGTCCAGAATGTGATGTCCTCTTTATCTCCTACGGCCTCATCTTCTGCAAGATCCTCTGCAAGGGGCGTCTGTCTTTCACTGGGATGAGTCTATCCCAGAGGACCGGGAGCTCCTTCTGGTGGGCAAGTCCCTGGAGCATCTGTTGTCCGTGGTACCTGTACAGAAATACATTCACATAAGTAATTTAGTGTCTAAGCAAGATTGAACAAACAAACAGCATTATTCACAGAACCTACGAACCATAAGATCAGGCAAGACTTGGCAACCCACCTGACTTCTGGAGCAGCATCCACCGCCATCTTACTGACAGCAGTACTGAAACTCTCTGCAAAGGCCTTTTCAGATGTTAAAATGTTGTCCTCTCCAATGATGTCCGCTAGGTGGTGGAGGTGCTGTGCTGTGCTCCCCCTCACTGCAGCACAACGGTGGCTGAAGAGGGACAAAATGGAGAATGACCACCATGTTTTATTTAATTTATGCTTCCTACTAAATTCTGTTAAAAAACTCTCCTCTTACCTGAGTCCCGTGTTGAGGAGAGCGCTAATTACTCTTTTAGGGCTGCAGCCCTCCACCAGCACATCCAGCGCAAGGTTAGCCTGGTGATGGATGAGGGCGCTGCTCTTCTGTGCCAGCTGGAGCAGCAGGGTGCGGCCTGTTGTCTCCGCCTGGAGGTCCATGGCCCTCCCAGGTGAACATGGAGCGCTGCTAGTGTCCATAGCAGCACAGGCCACAGCAGAGCGCGGATTATTCACCTAGACAATATATCAAAACATCAGTCAATACTTCTGCGTATACAGTAGCAGAAGTAGGCAAATGAGAACTACATGCAACACAAGGACACAGAAACAAAGAGGAAAATGTCTTCAATACCACTTCTGTGAGGACCAGGCAGACCTGACGCAGTTTGGTCTGCAGTATCTCTGGATGGTGTTGTGCCAGAGCTCTGACAGATTTACATCCATCCATCTTCTTCTCTTTATGTTTAGATGAGAAAAATGAGTGAACTTTGTTAATCATTGCTTTAGGAACAACAGACTCTTGTGTCCTTGCCGGCTATGCTTTTAAAATCTCTCCCTACACTTCTGTAGTGTTGATATCCTACCAGTCATCTGAGTTCAGCTGCTTGAAGCAGAGGGACAGGCTCTCTGTAGGTCTGGCCAGAGTCCGGAGGTCCTCCTGATCTGAAACAGCCTTTGCAGGGCAGAGGTGTAGTGGGGGTGAAATATTTTATATATGAAATGTCCCTCAGTATGTGTGTCCACAGAGCTGAGGGAGGAATCTGGGCTGGGGCTTCTGTCACTGGCTGTCAGTAAGGGATCCTCTTCATCCAACATCTGGTTGGTCCTGGATTTCCGACCCATGTTTAGTCTGGGCACACATTTAATGATTTATCTATTCTCTGTCATCCCCATGCAACATTTCCAATTTTCCTCATGCTTTTATCAGGATCCATTGGATGTATTGGCCAGTCAGGCAGTCGACCTTATGGTTCAGCCCCTCTGCTCACCCTGCATATGAATCATAACTGAATGACTAGGTCCAAAGGAATTGTTGAATCTCTGTCAACAAGCTGTCGGAATGTTTGAATGAGGTCATGTAAGTTTCCTGAATGGAAAACTATTTGCACATCTGTATCCTCAAATTAAATAACATGATTGTTGTTTTGTCTATAACAGTTTAAACCATTATCCATATATTGTACTACTTACATATATATATATATATATATATATATATATATATATATATATATATATGTATATATGTGTGTGTGTGTGTGTGTGTGTGTGTGTGTGTGTGTGTTTAGGCAAGGCAAGGCAAGTTTATTTGTAGAGCACAATTCGTACACAAAGTAATTCAAAGTGCTTTACAGAAGAAGAAAATGCATTAAAATCACAATACAAAATAAAAACACAAATAATCATTATAAAATGAACTGTAAAAGAGAAGAGTGCAGATAAGATCCTTTCAGTCATATGCACAGTGAAATAGGGCTGTTTTGAGCCTAGATTTGAACATTGTCAGAGTAGAGGCCTGTCTCACATCTTCAGAAAGACTGTTCCAGATTTTAGCTGCATAAAACTGGAACCCTGATTCCCCATGTTTAGTCCTGACTCTGGGCACCAGCAGGAGGCCGGTCCCTGAGGTCCTCAGAGTCCGAGATGGTTCATATGGCACTAACATGTCAGAGATGTACTTTGGTGCTAGGCCGTGGAGAGACTTGTACACAGGCAGAGCTGCTTTAAAGTCTATTCTCTGAGCCACAGGAAGCCAGTGTAGAGACCTGAGCACAGGACTAATGTGCTCGTACTTCCTGGTTCTGGTCAGGACCCGAGCAGCAGCATTCTGGATGTACTGCAGCTGTCTTACGACCCATTTGGAGAGGCCAGTGAGCAGACCGTTACAGTAGTCTAACCTACTAGAGACAAATGCGTGGATAAGTCTCTCCAAGTCAGGTTTAGACACTATACCTTTGATTTTGGCAATGTTTTTTAGATGGTAAAAGGCTGCTGATGTTATTGATTTGATGTGGCTGTTAAAGTTCAAGTCTGAGTGCATTATTACCCCGAGATTTCTAACCTGATTTGTAGGTTTTAGAGAGACAGACTGGAGGTGACTGCTGACACTTTCTCTTTGTTTCTGTGGACCAAATACGATGACTTCAGTCTTGTCTGAATTTAGCTGGAGAAAGTTGTTTTGCATCCACACACTGACCTGTTGGATGCAGTGACAGAGTGAATCCACTGGTCCATATTCACCTGCTGTCAGTGACACATAGATCTGAGTGTCGTCTGCATAATTGTTGTAGGACACATTATTACTTTGTATTAACTGGCCTAGAGGCAGCATGTATAGATTGAACAGAAGGGTTCCCAGGATTGAACCTTGGGGCACCCCACAGGTCAAGGCCATGTGGTCTGAGACACAGTTACCAATTTCAACAAAGTACTTCCTGTCTTCTAGATAGGACTTCAACCAATTTAGGGCAGTGCCAGAGATGCCCACCCAGTCCTCTAATCTCTGTAACAGGATCTCATGATCGACAGTGTCAAAAGCAGCACTCAGATCTAGCAGGACTAAAACTGAGACTTTGCCTACGTCAGTGTTCAGGCGGATGTCATTTGTCACCTTAATAAGAGCGGTCTCAGTGCTGTGATGGGGTCTAAAACCTAAGTGGAAAACATCAAAGGAGTTGTTCATTAGGAGAAAGTCAGTCAGCTGTTGGTAAACAACTTTCTCAAGGACTTTGCCTAAAACCGGCAGATTTGAAATGGGCCGGTAGTTGTTCAGAACTGTGGCATCAAGACTGCTCTTCTTTAGGAGAGGCTTAATGACCGCAGTTTTTAAGGCCTTTGGGAATGTTCCAGACTGTAGTGACATATTATATATATAGATATAAAAAATATATGGCCCTCCTCAACACAATCTCTCTCTCTCTCTCTGCCTGTCCCATCTCTCCTCCACACACACATGGCCAAAAAGGTTTTTTTTTTGGGGGGGGGGGGGGGGGGGGGGGTCCTTATCTGCTGCAAGGGCCCTAAGGACAGAGGGATGTTGTGTGCTGTAAAGCCCTGTGAGGCAAATTGTGATTTGTGATATTGGGCTTTATAAATAAAAATGATTGATTGATTGACATTACTTCTGACGTTTTCCTTTTTGGTCAGATTCACAGAATATAGTTTTATACAGTTCATGGCAGCAACAGCCATGTTTGCAACAACAAAGTCACTATTTAAAATCCAATAATATCTTACTGGAAACAAATCTAACATGTCAATAAAATAAATATCCCCCCTGACATCACAATACTGAGTGAAGAAAGTAATGTTATCTCAGCATGAAGACAAACATCAGTATCAGTCATTCATCCTGCTCTCAACAACAACAATTAGAATATTTACACACGTTAGGAAAGTCATTTATGTAAAGAAGGAAAAGTAAGGGGCCCAAGATGCTGCCTTGTGGAACTCCCATATTACGTGGGGGTGGGGGGGACTGAAATTAGCTAAATTTATTCAGCAGAATCTGATGATTCAATGTATCAAAGGCTTTGCTGAAGTCAACAAAAATGGCTCCAGTGACATGACCTTTGTTGAGTGAGTTTTATTTGTTCAGTAAATATCAATAGAGCAGACAGGTAGTTGATTGGGTGGAATGGAAACCATAATGGAAGTCACTGAGGAGGTTATTGCTTTCAAGGTGAGTGCTAAGTTGGTTGTAAAGGATTTTTTTCAATAAATTTTATACTACTGGAGGAACAGATATTGGCCTGTAATTTGAATCCAATGTTAGATCCTCAACAGGTGTGATTTGAGCTGTTTTCCAGTTGGAGGAAAAGATCGAGTGCCTGATACAGTGATTAGTCAGATGTTGGAGAAGAGACATAAGGTTTATATATATAAAGTTTTCAAGGAGTTCGAAATGTTAAACATTTCATGCTGTGTAACCTCAGAGAAGGTTGTGAAGTGTTTTACTTTCTAAAGTTTTTGAGGTTCGATATAAATTGAGGGAGAGAGTCTTCAGTTTTAGTAGTTGCAAAATTTCATAATGTAACCATGGTAATTTGGACTGTTGGGATTGTATACTGTAAGCAGAGTTATATGTTTTGCCAGTGGATTCCACTTTGTGATAAATCAGGATTTGTTCTGGGTTTCTGGATGATAATTCATTGCTCCAATCAATGTCTCTAATTTCAGCATTACATTTTGACAGTTAAGAATTTGGTATTTTTGAGATGAAGTGGTGAATGTCCCCCCTGACATCACAATGTGGCTTAAACAGTTTTCGTTACAGTGTAATCAAGAGAGTGAACTGATATCGGGGTGTGTATTACTCCTGCCATCGTGTGTTTAGAGGACTGATTAGTGAATATAAGGTCAAAGACTGAACTGCGAGTGTTACTGATTCTGGTAGGCTCCTTGATTGCAAGCTTTATTGCAGTTGCTTTCAATGATTTTGATGAGCTCTCATTCCAGTCCAGGTTGATATCACCCAGTGTAACAATCTCCTTTGTTTCAACTGATTTAATCAGATCAGTGAGCTGTAATAAGAAATCACTTGTACTGATACTGGGGGGCTTATAGGTGACAATGACTGTAATTGCATTACAATGTGTGAAATTTACCACCAGCTGCAACTACTCACTTTCAGTAACAATTTTAGCTGACTAATGCTATTTCAACTGTTAATCATTTACTTTCAGCCAACCAATCATTTCAATGTTTATTTATCACTTTTAGCTGTTTAATGCTTTGTTTAACTGTTTCTTAGTTACTTTTAGCCAATTATTTCAATGTTTACTCATCAGTGTTAGCTAACTAATGCCATTTCAATGTTTATTAATCACTTTTTGCTAACTATTTCAACATTTATTAACCACTCTTTCGCTAACTAATGCTATTTCAACTGTACTGTACTGTGCATAGTTCCCTATGGTAGATATAACATGATGCAGTGCCCTTCTAACGGGGAAAAATCATGATTCAATACACTATCCAGTGCTTTTTAAATGTAGAACACACAATTCAGTGCCACATAGACTGCCCTACATGCTCGAAAACTTTTTTGCACACTGGTGCCCCACCACATGCAGCCGGAGCGAACAGCCTGATCCTCCGCTTAAATAAACAAGTAGCATAATAATAATACAGCAATATAAATAATAAGTACATAGGCTATTACTTTTGATACTAATGTACACTTTGCTGATAAAGTTTTATCTTAAGTAAAACTTCTGGATACTTCCTCTACCACTACTGGCGTTGGCTACAGCACCCTCAGCAGTGTGTTACAGTAGTCTTGAACCAGCTGTGACTATAGTGTTTGTGCACGTGGGTGCATCCATACCTCGGGGTAACAGAGGGCCATTATCTCTACATCTGAGTGACAACTCCCTGTCAGCGCTTACAAAGTTACTACTTATCACCACTGGTCATATTCCAAAAATACACCCACCCACTCACACTTACACACGTTCTTCTAACCCCATACCTTACATCATTTCACTTTAAATCTGAACCCCCACATATTATTTGTGGCCACTAACAACGCTCATACAGACATGGTTCCTTTTTAAGAAGATCTGACCATTTAAAATGAGATTTAACACTGAAATGTCAACACCTGCCACTTAAAATCTTTCACTAAGCTACAGGTGTGCCTCCTGAAAGGATGTGGTGTAGTTTGTGGTAGTGTGTCATAAACCCCCATCTGCTGGCCTACTTACAAAAAACCACATCAGCAGCAAAATGCAAAATGGTATGAATGAATCAATGAGGCAGATCTGCACTAAGTTTACTTGAAAAACAGGGCAAGTCTGCTCATGTTCTGATATACACACACACACACACACACTCACACACACACACACACACACACACACACACACACACACACTAGAGTTCATATGATCATAATTAACTCTCCAGTGAGAGTGGGCGGAGGAGACGGTCCTTCTCCGAAGTGTATAACTGTAGGCTACTCAGTCTCCCTCCCACCATTCAGCCACAGCTCTGACCGAACACTGCTGCTGTCCGCTCTACCTGCGGTTTATATTGTTTTTATAACGGACCTTACACTGTAGAAAGTGACACTGTTACATCAGGAGGACTTCTGATCCGCGTTTGGACAACTTGGTCTGCTTTTACGCATGGCAACATCGGTGACGTTCCAGAAGTGACAACTGAGCGGCCCGGTGCTCTAAACGTGCGATACCAAATCCGTATTTATAGAGTTGTTTAGAAGCTATTTGAGGTAAGTGACAACTTTATTAATAAATAGTCATTTGTCTGTGTTTTGGGGAGTCAGAAAACCAGTAAAGGGGCTGTATTCCCAGCCTAGGCTACTGGAGATAACCAGTGTGATCTGTTTGTTGTGATTTTTCCCCACTCTATTTCTTTTTCATATTCATAATCCAAGTCATGCGTGCGTCAGGCTCGCGCGCAGCTGACATCACTGTGCAAGCACGCGCGCCTCTCAGCTACTGCAGCTTGGTTACATTAGAGAAAAAGTGGACTGCCGGGAAATACACACGCGCGCTGGCGCACATGTCAAGTGTGTGTGTGTGGTTGTGTGCGTGTGTGTGTGTGGTTTTGTGCGTAACAAACGGAAGGAATGTTGTGAGGCCACTGACCACTGAGCTTTACCAACTGTTTATGTTGGCAAATAGTTTTTATTATAAACTGTACTGTCTTTTATTATTATTTTTATCTTTTTCTTTTTCTTGCTATGGACCAAGAGTGTGACGTCACATGAGCTTAAAGGTGGATAATAGCCTACTTTCCTTAAAAAAATAAGGATACTGCTGGTTGTTTGCTTTATGGTGATTAGCCAAGTTCCTTAGATACCAAGGTATCTAAGGAACCATTATATTACATTACTGCATAGCCCAGTCTTGGTGACTTGCCACCTTAACCTCGTGAACTATGTTTAAATCTTACATTTAATGTCTTTTCCCCTCTTGTTTCCCTGGTCCAGATCAAACTAAACACACAAACATAAAATATTTAGAAAAAGCATAGCTGAGCTTTAAATTTTGAGTCTGGGTAAAGGTAAAAATCTCCACTGACATTAAAACAAGGGTTCAATAATTCAGAGCAAATGACTCAGTAGTGGGAAAACGTGATAAGGGGATTTTGTGTCGCTCTTATGCTGGAGAAGGTGGTGGCGTTCTTGATTCACTCCCCTGTTTCATATTTATTTCCTTGACTGGCCCCTTCTTCTGTCCTCCAGCCAGTGGTGCAGTCTCTTGTGTAACATTTCTCATACCAACAGGGATACAGCTCAGACTTTCTTCTGTTCTTTTCCCCTCTCTTTCCTGACAGCACAAATCCCATTCACGCCTGATTACTTTAAATATTTAAGCTGTGAAAGCTGAGCCAGCAGAATTAGCGATCCGGGGTGTGTGTGTGTGTGTGTGTTTATTTTACATGCATGTGTTTGTGGTCACACTAATATGTTAACAACATCCAGGGGACTTCCTTTTTGCCTTGTACATCACCGCCAACTGTTAATTACAGAGTTGTGTGGGGTTCATGCATGGTATTCGTAAACACCCACACAGGGTCTGCTTAGCTTCACTGAGACTCCTCAAACTTGCATAAACTATCTAGAGGGGAAAGCTGGGGAGAATACCAACTGGAAATCACCCTTAGTGGTTAAGTAGCTGGGTAAGAGCACACCAGTACTCGTCTTTGCTCTCAGTGCGTTCCAGTGGACAAAATAAGCTCAAATTGAAGCTTTAAAAGTCTCTCTTCTCGTCTTCCAGCTGTCTGCAGTCCTCGTCCGCTGAAGCCATGTTTTCCAAAGCCACTGCCAACTTTATCCATCAGATTGACCCTGAAGGAAGCCTCATCCACGTGTCCCGAGTAAATAACTCAAAGAAACTGGTTCCCATGGCAGTGGTCGTCAAACACAACCGCATGTGGTTCTGGCAGAGCCCCAAGTACCAACCAACAGATTTCACTCTCAGTGACTTGTTGCAGGGCGACGAGGTGCTCAGTCCTGGTAAGTAGGTGTGCCGGTATGTTCTGTTTGTTAGTGGAGAGAAGTTGCTCAAGTATTACACATGTAATATTTTATTTCTGTGCCAGCTACTTTTTTTGTAAGACACATACACACACACATTCATACATAATGCTTACATCACATGTGTCGTCAGTGGTGTCTGAGACAGAATTCTTGACCTACGAGGGGACGTTTAGAGACACACTCTCTGGGAAGCTGGACGCTGAGGCTGGCTCTGTCAGCCTCGCAATGGAAGGAAAGGGCTCATCCAAGCTCCAGTCATGTTTTGGCAAGCTGAAGAAAGAGGAACTGGATGTGAAGAAGCTGATACGGGACTCCAGCAGCAGGTGTTAAATATTTCCTTTATTATTTGCACATTGTGACGATGACAGGAAGATGACATGATGATTCATTATTGATGAGATGAGCACTATAAATGTAGTAAGACATCAGACACCTGACACCTCAGAGCAGTGACGTGCAAACTGCAGCAGATCAGTCGTGTCATCTTACTTAAATATACTGCAGTGTTCACACTTGAACGCTACACACTTACACTACGTTGTCATTGTAGATTAAAAAAAGTTTCTCTCTCTGCATCAGGCTGGTGGACATGCAGAACCCGTTGGTGAAGCAGCTGGAGAAGCGAGCTGACGTGCTGGCAGTGGTGAAGGAGAGGATCCTCACCACCAAGACCTGCTCTATCATCCAGACCAAAAAGGAGCAGTGCCTCTTTCAGGGGATGCTCAGGCTGGTGGCTTTGCTTGGGACCCCTACTAAGGTGTGTGTGTGTGTGTGTGTGTGTGTGTGTGTGTGTGTGTGTGTGTGTGTGTGTGTGTGTGTGTGTGTGTGTTGGAATTTAATAAAACATACTAAGTAGTTTGCTTCACTTTCAGTGTCATGACCATTTCTAGTAAAATAAATTAGTAATTAACTGGTCATGCCATGGATGTTTCTTCAGAAATTCTAAAGCATCAGTTACAGTTATTTTTATGAACATTGTTAACAGTGTCATATTCTGGGGGAGAGATTTTATATTTCTTTATTGTTTGGTATTCAGCAATTTAAATATCAGATCTGTAATCCCAAAAATATGTCTGTCTGACTTTAAATCAGCAGATTTGAAATGACACCTGTGTGTATATGTGTGTATTCTCAGGTGTGCGCAAAGACCAACAGCGACATTGAGTCAGACAGTGATGTTTCCTTGGAGATCCCCTCCGGTACAGTCGTTGCATACAGCATCCTGGAGCTGGAGATTAAAAAAAATGGAAACTATAGTGAGTTTCTGTTTGTGTGCGTGTGTGCGTGTGTGTGTGTGTGTGTGTGTGGGTGTGTGTGTGTGTGTGTGTGTGTGTGTGTGTGTGTTGTTTGACATACAGACAGGCAAACTGAAACCGGTTGTAAAAACAAATTTCTAGTAAGGAATGTGTGAATCAGAATGTCACTTCTCCATTCTCTCCAATACAGCCAAATCCTAGAAACACTGATGTGTTGTAGCCTTGCATCTTAATTATTGTGCAAACTGTGCATTATACTGCGGACGCAGCAAATGACACCATGTCTACCTTAAATATTTCATGGAAAATGGAAGCAGAGCAGATGGTTAGGCAGACATCCTCAATTACAAGTAAGCAATGAAAGGGAGACTTGGGTTGGTAAAGTTCCCTCCATCTCACCAGTGCCCAGATCTCCCTGCTCATTTCCCTGTTCTTTGACGCCATGGGAGCTATGGGGTATGACATGTGTGCAGTGTAACTGACATGTGTGCAGTGTATCTGGATGGCACTAGTAAGGATGGATTCCGCTCAGGTGCTCTTTGGGTGCGCTCGTTTTAGCCTCTTGAGCCCCGTTTCCACCAAACTCTTTTTGTATGGTACCTCTGGAACCAAAAGTAACCCTTCAGACATGGTACCTAGACCTTAGGTACACTTAGCATTTCCACTGCAAACAGTCCTCTTAAATGTGGGCGGGGTTGTTGTCACTCACTGCTCCGTCCAGCACTCACTGTATTTCTTCATTACCGGTGACACAGATGGAAGTCTGCACCTCGTTTATCGTCCACAGAACGAGGCTGCACGCCGACATTTTCAAAACAAAATAAAACAGGCTGCAGCTCATACATTCAGTAACATTACGAGTAAACGTTCCACCTTAAAAGTCGTTAGCAGTCGGCCCAGTGAATAAAGACTCCAGCTGCTGCAAGAGGCAGCAAAACATCCTTTCATTTTATAGTTTCAGTTCACTATTAAAACTATCCACGGTATGAAGAGTGGTTACATGAGCCTCAAAACCAGCCACAACTCACACTCGCATTATGTCACCACCAGTAGGGAGCATTTATTTGTCTGGTGCGGCGCAGTACATTCTGGTAGTTGTTGGCTCTCTACCTCTTGAGCAAAAGCAAATGCCACAGCCCTTTTCTTCAATTTTCTCAGGTCACGTAGCTCCAAGTATTTGCGTCTCTCTACTGCACAGACAGCCTGGTTTTATGAAACGGCCATCTTCCCAGCAGTGAAATACTTCTTTAAGGCTGATGTGGTTTGATTGTGTCTGTACTAATATGCTTGTGCACCTGTGGGTCCATTCTACTGTAACTATATTATCTATAATATTGTGTGCATTTTCAGATATATGTCTACAGCCTGGCACAATAGGAGGCATTGAGCAAGACTCGCCCCTGTCCTGGACAGATTCCTCGGATGTGGTGGACAGCATGAGCAATGGTTCTCTGCAAAATGGTTTGTGTCCATGCATTCATATACTGGGCAATACCATGACGGTTACTGAACTATCATTGACACTGCCCCTTTCTTTGTGTTCTGTGAGGAAGTTAAACACATCAATGAAATGAAAATGAAGTAGGTTCCCTTTTCTTCCTCAGGTGGCATTGTGGATTCAATGACTTGTTTGCACGAGTTGTTTGATCTGAACAATGAACAATGCCTCAGCAGCACAAACTGGAAGTTAACTATCTAGAATAATTATGAACGTGGAATTACTGCTATACTGCTCAGTGGGATTGATTAATCTGTCATTTGTAGTAATGTGCACCACTTTATGCTTTTATAATAAGTCAAAGAGGGCACACCCCTTCCAAGGTTACATAATCCTTTAAATGTGCAATTTTAAAATGTTTAGAAGTCTGTTAATTTGGATCAGCATCAGAAATATGGTGATGAATATAATCATGCAGACTTTTGGAGAATAAGAAGATTTGGGGGGAAAGTAGGGCTTTATACAGGAGTAAAATGGTGGAAATTTTCAAGTGAGTCAGAGTCATGATCATCAGTAAGGTCTGTTTAAGTGTGTCATTCATGCTACAGTATGTCAATGGTGTCATCACAATGTGGCTGTAATTGCATAAGAAGAATTATGGTAACAGGCTGAGCCTACAAGAACTCGCTAACGGTGGGAAAACTGAGATATGACAAAAGAAAAAACCCAAATGGTTATATTTAATCAATGAGCAACAACGCCCAATAGCTGTTCTAAAATGACTGTAAACCACGACCTGTCATGACTTAGTGCTTTTTATAGAACAGTCACTGTACCTGTGTTTCATAAAATAAACACACAGCAACAAAGAATGCAATAATTAATTGATTACAAATACTCAGTCTTCAGCCAAACAGTATAGTTCTTTAGTGACGTCTGACAGAATAGTAGCCATGCAACGCACAGACGCAGTGAACAGGGTCGGCTGTTTTATGCATCTTTGGCAACACAAAGCCAAAGTTCACCCATATGGGCTCTAGCGTAGACAGTTTCAAACTTCATAAATACTCTAAATTGGTCCCTTTGTATAAACAGTTAAACCCAGTGGTCTTACCCATCTGATGGTTCTGCTGTGCTTATTTTATGTAGGCTACTGTGTTGATTTGCCAGCCTCCTTGATAAACCAAATCTACCGGAAAACAAAAGCTAAGCAATACACTGATAAGCCAAAACATTAAAACCACTGGTGGGTGAAGTGAATAACATTGATCATCTTGTTACAGTGCAATCTTCCAGTGGGAAACCTTGGGTCCTGGCATTCTTGTGGATGCTACTTGACGTGCTCCACCCACCCGAACACCATTGCAGACCAAGCAAACCCCCTCATGGCAACGGCAGTGGTCGATGGCACTAGCCCCCCCAGGAGAACTATGCACCCTGGCACACCACAAAAACTGCTCAAGAATGACCCCAGGAACAGGACAAAGAGCTCAAGGCATTAACTTGACCTCCAAATACCCCAGATCTCAACTTGATTGAACATCTGAGGAATGTGCTGGTACCCCAGAGGTACCCCCGATCCATGTTGGCTCTGATCTGTCAAGGCGTGGACACAGGACCTCTGGAGGGTGTCGTTTGGTGTCTGGCACCAGGGCGTTACCTTCAGATTGAGTCCCATGGGTTGTGAGGTGGGGTACCAGCACATCTTACAGATGTTTGATCAGATCGGGATCCAAGGAATTTGGAGGCCAGGTCAATGCCTTGAGCTCTATGTTTCGTTCCTCGGGCCATTCCTGAGCCGTTTTGGTGGTGTGGCATGGCGTACTGTCCTGTTTGGGGGCCACTGCTACTGGGGAGTGCCGTTGCCATGAGAGGGGGTACCTGGTCTGGTGTTTAGGTGGGTGGAGCATGTCTGGTGGCATGCACGTGAATGTCAGAACCCGATGTTTTTCAACAGAACATTGCACTGTAACAAGATGATCAATGTTGTTCACTTCACCTGTCAGTGGTTTTAATGTTTTGGCTGATCAGTGTATATTGCCGTGGACAGGGGCCACAGCAAAATGTATTTTAGCCACCTACAAAAATCAGTTGAAGTGTATATTTGGACGCTGTTTCATTTTATGTCTGGCAGGTTTTGTAAACAAATAGTGTGATTCAAGAAAGAAAAACAAGTTCTCATCATGTTGCAGATCCAGAATAATCCCATGATGTACTGTCGGCAACTATTATGCTAGCTGTCTCTGAGTTGTTGTCACTTGCCAGTAGGCAGGTTACCTGCAAGTGCTCAAATTGCAATGCAACAAAAATAATATCCCTAGCGATTCACAGCATAGCTATGGAAAACAAATAAAAACATGCTAGCTACCTAAGGTCATATTGTTAGCTTACCATAGATCATTGGTGTAGTTTGTCCGCTTTGGATGGAGATAAAAGACAGGTTAATTGGGCGGCACAAACGACAGGGATCTATTCAACGAAGGACACAGTGGGTTCCCTGGGTGCTGAAACATGAAGCCCACGAGGCCTTTTTTCCAGCATCTTTGTGGTTGTGGTGTCTGCCTGCATTGAATGACAGCGCTGCGGACTTCTGACCGTTCTCGTCCTGATGGATGATAAATGATTTGGACTTCAGTTGGTGGTTGCCCTCTTTAGCTTCACTTTTGAATCTGACACAGTATCTCCTGTTCTCTTGCAGGATCACAGGAGATGGACCTCTCTCCTCTGTCAGAGCTGCCCCAGTCAACTCGATATGACTTGTTCAAGAGACTCCAAGAAATAATGCGGGACAGAGCTGCTCTGTCATGTATGGAGTGTTTGGTGAGTGACATACTGAAATGACCCCAACACTAATACACTACAAGTTTGTGGTGGCCTTGTGTCCATTTGGGTTTATCTCTACAGGGGACACATGGATAACTGTGTAACAAATAACTTTCCCAAAAAGGCACAGTCTCCCATAACTAGTTTATTTTATTTAAATACAGTATATTAAGGTAAAAATCACATTTACATTTTCCGTTCTTTTCTGTACCTCTCTGTTAGCTGGAGGACTTGTGCAGTGGTGAAACAACCAATATGGAGGAGCTGTCGGAAAGACAGAGAGAATCACTGGCAGCCATACTGGGCCAACTGGTGGAGAGCAGCCAGAGTGGTATCCCTCCCCACCTAAATGCGGCTCACCTGTTGGTCAGTGCCATGGAAGGTGAGGGCGAACTCTCGACTAAGGAGGGCGGTAAACATTTCCCCAACAGTGCTTTGAGCAACATAACATGTTTGTGTTTTATATGTGTTGTTTCTGTAGAGCTGCCTGATGAAACTCGGAGCCTCTTGAGTGAGAGCCAACCTGATTTCCTGGAGGCCCTCGACACACTGGTTAGTAAACTTGTTTCATTTACTGCACACCATTACGCTGTTGAAAATATTTTAAGTGTTACACACACACAAAAAAAATCTGGGTCAATTTCTACCCAATCTGGGTCAACTGTAGCACCCAGTCAGTCAAGCACCGACCCTAAACCACTGAGACCACCAATCAAACCCAAACGTGTTATTTTGACCCAATTCTAAATCAAACCAGCCTTCTGCATCAGAAAATTACCTATTAAAAAAACCTTAAAACCCATACACCCTGAAACTGAAACTATGTTTATTAATATATTGTAATACAGGCTGTTCTGAGGAACTGTTCATACACATACCCACAGTACGACAAGTAATGCACCAGAATTCTTATAAAACCCAAATAATCATGAGCCAGTAATTTATGAATTACCCACATAATCAAGAAGGTTGCAATAATGTGACCAATGTGCTGATGGGAGAAAAGAAGGAAGTAGTATTAAGAGCGAATCTCTGCATAATGCGGAATTTATACTTCAGCCTTGAATCGACGCCGTAGCTATGGTGTAGGCTCTGCGTCGACATCGAGCCTAGCCGTAGCGTGACGTGCACCTCCCCAGAAATGTAACTACACCTCACAGCGATGCAGACCTCCTGTCTATTTTCCCTCAGCGGAAACAAAACTTTTATTTACTTTAATTTCACAGATAAGAAACAATAAATTATGAAGAGTCTCCACAAAAATCGCATTTTAAGTCTTGTGTGTAATTTATCATATGAGCTTCATATGAGCAGAGGAAATCTCAGCTCATCACTAGGCTAATTTATACAGTGTAAAATGCCATAGGCTTGTGCTAATAACGTTAGCATGTTGTATTTGTTTGGAAAACGTATTTAGTATAAGACAGGCGTCAGGTTGGGGAGGTGTATGGGTCAAACGACCAGTGACTGTGTCTTGTGTGAATCCATGTGAATTTTGAGTTATTTTAAGGAACCTCGTCGCCACATTTCTTTTGCAAACCTAACCTACGGAACCTTACTTTCCGAAGCCTTAGCACAGAAATATTATGTCAAGCATGCAACATGAAAAAGCCCAATCGTTGTTCTTTTCCTAAACCAAACCTTTGTGACATGATGATGCAATTTGTGGGTTTTTAATTCGTTAGATATTGCACAAACCCTTGTAGGTGCATTTTCACAAGATATCATACAAACCGTAGAATGACGATACAATGTATTATAATATAGTATAGGTTATTTATTTGAGTCTATCAGTGCAAAAAGTGTCACTTATTTTAGAAGATTATCAAAACTATTTGATTTTGCATTGTCAAAAATAATTTAAAGGTATAGTTTGACATTTTGGGAAATACACTTATTTGATTTCTTGTCAATCCAGGTGAAAGGCTGCTGGCTGTAGCTTAGTATTTATCATACAGACATGAGAGAAGCATTAATCTTCCCATCTTTCTCATGGAAATAAAGTGAATATGTAAATTTCCCAAATATTGGACTATTCCTTAAAGGAAAATAAGATTTAAGCCCTTTAAACTTACATCTATATATATCTACATCTCGCCAGATGTGCAGGTTGCGGAAGAGCTGCAACCCTGTCTCCATCCAGTGTCTTCCGGTCCTGCTGCAGGACAAACAGGCCTTCCAGCTGGCAGAACGGCTGCTCAGCTCTATGAATGTGACTCTGAGGAGGGACGGCAACAAGCTGTGTAGGGAGACAAGAAATGGAGCGAGAGTTCTCCCTTTGGTCCTCTGTCTGAGCATACAGGGATTGTCCCTGCTGTGCAAAGGGTTAAAGTAGTCATAGCGTCTGCACGTGCACTTTCTTTTCTTCCTTTCTTTATATTACATTCTCTCAATTTCTTTCTTTATTGTGAAGTTTATTGGGACTAAGCTCGCTGCTGGTTGTTGCATAAAATCAACATCACTATATTATTATTTTTTAAATGTTGTTTACTATTGCTCACAGTATCGTACAGATAATATTATATTGTTTATTCCTTCATATAGGTTTGTTACTTAGCAAGCAGCTCATATTTTTGTAGAAACAAAGGAAATATATATATTTTATGTGATAACTTCAGCGCAGCTCAGACAGGATTCATAGATGTCTCACTCTTGTAAAGCTTGTTATCCATGAAGGAGGTTTCTCGTTGATCAGGCGCCTGACAGAAATGTGTCCTACAAATTTTTATTGTTCTTTTACAAATCTAGCTTTTTTTTTATTCTACATTTTTTGCACATTGTAAGTTAGTTCAGTGACCCCAGATCCACTGGATCTACTGAAAGTGCACCCTACGTAAGCTGAAAATTGTTTGGATTTGTTATCTGAAGATATCTTTACATGTGGTAGATGTCAGGTTTGGCAATTAACAACAAAATGTAAGACTTGATCCATGCCAACCGTACACAATATTAATAACATTGATACATTTATGCTGTATCCTGAAAGCTATGTTGCACACCTGTTCTTGCCAGGGTCTCTATTTTAAAGTAGTTTTAAAGTATACTACATTATTTATCAAGAAAACTATATATTTAACCTTCTTTCATTAAAATGCAGTATTGATGTTGTTATGTGTATTTTCACGAGCTAAAAAGTGTTTTTGCCGTACGGCCTTACAGCCACTTGTTTGTCCATTAACATTATAACTTATCGTTGTTTGCAAAAAATACTTGTACTTTATACTATATTCATACATTCTGAAAAATCCTTGCATTTAAGTGTCATTGCTCTATCAAAGTGTATTTTGCTGTCCTTACAGATATGGAAAAGAAAGCTTTTTTATATTGCATGAACAGTATCTCTGAAAGATGAAGAAATGTGATGCATAATGAGGAGCTGTGTTCAACGTTGTTGGAAGTATTTAAGAAAAATGTTTACTCTTGAGGTCAACCTCTGTGGTCTGTGTTGACAAGCTTTATACAATTAAACTTTCATTGTATTAAAAATCTTTATACATTTTACATATTGTTTTCTTTTATTTAGAGAGAACAGGATTTGTCTGACACTGCATGCATATGTAAAGTTGGATGAAATTAGGAGTGAGAACTAGCTTTCAGAGGGATTAATCATGAAAAGTCTGAGGCAATTTATGTATACATAGCTTACCAGACACACCATCTTCACCTCTGTACAAGACCGTGCATGCTTTATGTTCATACACTGTACACCCACAACGGTTTTCACTTATGGCTGATTAGACCTTTTCATCAGTGCAGTGTCTGTGTGTTCATAGACCATGAAAGATTCAGTGTTGCTGCACCTGTCAGGCTGGAACAGCTTAAACCGTTGATTTGGTGCATTTAGCTAGCAAGGCTCTATTACCAACCGAGCCAAGAGGGCAACTATCCCGCGGCCTCAGACACCCTGTGGCCAGCTGGAGACTGGAAAAATGTTTATGATTCCTACATTTTTAGAATTTGCACCTCTAAATTACAATATCAGTTGTGGTTTCTATTTCCTTATGGTTTGGCCTTGTCTTGTTTGACATGCTGTCTTAAAAATCCAGTTTGAAGGCCTTAATTATTTTAGTTTTCTTGATATGTTTTCGTGGGGTCAGATGATATAATTTCACCACAGACATTCTGGTTTGTTTGGTGTATATAAAGGAGCCGTTATGCATAGTCTGCTTGGTACTCTGACCTTGATGGGAAATAATGTGTAAACATACAGGGGAACAGTGAACGTGCAAAGAGTGAGTTCATTGAACATGCTCATACGGGAGCGTATCTATGTTTCCCGGGTTCTATGTTCCCCACTTAACCCTGCAAAAAAGGTTCCATGTTCCCCGCTTACACAAAAAAGGTTCTATGTTTCCCGGGTTCTATGTTGCCAGCAAAACAGCATTTTAAGTCTTGTGCGTTATTTATCCTGGCTTCATATGAGCAGAGGAAATCTCCACTCATCGCTAGGCTAATTTATACAATGTAAAATGCCATAGGCTTGTGCTAATAACGTTAGCATGCTGTATTTGTTTGGAAAATGTGTTTAGTATGAGACAGGTTGGGGAGGCCTATGGGTCAAACAAACACAGGACTTTACCCCAGGAGACCAGTGACTGTGTCGTAGCAGGGCTAGTGCTAATGCAACTTTATACAATGCAGCTACGGGTACCGCTGAAACCAGCATACCTGGATATTCGAAGGACTTTTATGACAAATCAGTTTCATAATTATACGCAAATTGTCCACAGAAGGTCTGAAAAATCATGTCTGAACATCAGCCACATCAGCAACAAATTTGTAAAGTGTGAAGATGCGCAACACAGCAGAAGGTGGAAGGTGTATGGGGGTGGCTGCATTAAGAACCCAATAGTACTTTTTGCTCTTGGGCCACCGAACAGGTTAATCTAGCCATGCTAGCAAAGTGTATCTGGAGTAGAAATCTGGCAACTGTGGGTGTAGAGTTTGATGACCTCAGGAAATGTACAGCATAGCTCTGCTCAATTTAAGAGGACTAGTCAGACAGAATAATTGTGAACACCTGTTTGTACGTGCAGGACCTTTAATTAAGCTCAAAGCACATTACTACTGTCTAGTAGCTACTACTCTGAGGTTTTGTCCCCTTCTTGATAGAATAGAAAATACTAGACTGTTACTCCAAACAGAAAAATGTGATAACCTAATGTATATTAATATAAATATTTCTGCACAACTGTACAGCTTGTTTATTCTGAAACAACTATATTGTACATATTGTTTATCTTATAGTAATTTTCACAGTATTTTTGTTATTGTAAATTTTCTATTCTATATTTATGTTCTTGCAGTACTTTGCCTTACTTTGCTTTCATCTCGTTTACTGCATGTTGAATCCATTTAGAGAGAACCACACCACATTCCTCCTCAGTGGAAACCTACTCTGTAATAAACCTCATTCTGCTTCAGATTCAGAGAACACAGGGTGCCAGCCCATGGAGGGGATCATCTGTAGTTTGATATTCACATGTTGTATCTTCTGTGGAGTTAAGGATAACATTTGAGTGTATGATGAAACACTGCAGCCATGGAGGAAATGCTGAATGAATATTCAGTGTGTTCTCTTCTCTAATGCAAACCAGCTGTTGGCGCCCTGTGTGCCTTTAAACTACCACACGGGGTCGCTGTTTGACACTACAGTGAGCGATGACGCAGATCTCCTGCGACACCAGCTCGTGCTTCTTCTTGAGTCGCACGAAAACACTGCCGAGTGTGAGCGGCGTCTGGGAGCTAACACTGCGTCTGACACATTAAACACCGTGTCGAAATGACAGTGTGTAGCTTTTTCCTCCAGGGCCGCTGTCGGTACGGCGACAAATGTTGGAATGAGCACCCGAGAGGAGGAAACAGAGGAGGAGGAGGAGGTGGAGGAGGAGGTGGAGGTGGCGGAGGATACAACAACAACTACAACCGCTCCTCAGCTCAGCAGCAACCCAGAGGAGGTGGAGGAGGTAACGACAAATTCAAATAAAAAAAGCTAAATTTAAACTTAACCCTGTAGCTGCTCTCTTGCATTGTAAACTCTACGTTTGCTGGTTTACAGGCAAAGTCACCGAGCAGAATAAACCGTCGTCTCTCATTCACTTCATTTCACTGAACTTAACTTTAGTTTGTGAGTCAGCTAGCTAGTTACTAAATCACTTAACGTTATATTGTGAAAAATATTACAAACACTCTCTCAGCTTCAGCTGGCAGAGTCCAACTGCCTCCAACTGACACAATTGCTAAGCTAGCTTAGCTAGCCGCAGACACTCACCAGCCACTTTATTAGGTACACCTTGCTAGTACCAGGTTTGACCCCCTTTTGCCTTCAGAACTGCCTTAATTCTTGGTGGCATAGATTCAACAAAATGCTGGAAACATCCCTCAGAGATTTTGGTCCATATTGACATGATCGCCTCCATGTCCATGAATCTCCTGCTCCACCACGTCCCAAAGGTGCTCTACTGGACTGAGATCTGGTGACTGTGGAGGCCATTGGAGTACAGTGAACTCATTGTCATGTTCAAGAAACCAGTTTGAGATGATTTGAGCTTTGTGACATGGTGCGTTATCCTGCTGGAAGTAGCCATCAGAAGATGGGTACACTGTGGTCATAAAGGGATGGACACGGACAATACTCAGGTAGGCTGTGGTGTTTAAACCATGCTCAGTTGGTACTAAGGGGCCCAAAGTGTGCCAAGAAAATATCCCCCACACCATTACACCACCAGCAGCAGCCTGAACCACTGATACAAGGCAGGATGGATCCATGATGCCAAATTCTGACCCTACCATCTGCATGTTGCAGCAGAAATCCAGACTCATCAGACCAGGCAACATTTTCCAATCTTCTATCGTCCAGTTTTGGTGAGCCTGTGTGAACTGCAGCCTCAGTTTCCTGTTGTTAGCTGACAGGAGTGGCACCTGGTGTGGTCTTCTGCTGCTGTAGCCCATCTGCTTCAAGGTTGGATGTGTTGTTGGTTCAGAGATGGTCTTCTGCAGACCTTGGTTGTAACCAGTGGTTATTTGAGTTACTGTTGCCTTTCTGTCATCTTGAACCAGTCTGGCCATTCTCCTCTGACCTCTGGCATCAACAAGGCATTTTCACCCAGAGAACTGCCGCTCTGGATATTTTCTCTTTTTGGGACCATCCTCTGTAAACCCTAGAGATGGTCGTGTGTGAAAATCCCAGTAGATCAGCACTCTCTAAAACATTACACCAGCCTGTCTGGCACCAACAACCATGCCACGTTTAAAAGTCACTTAAAACACATTTCTTCCTCACTCTGATGCTCAGTTTGAACTTCAGCGGGTCGTCTTGACCATGTCTACATGCCTTAATGCATTGAGTTGCTGCCACGTGGTTGGCTGATGAGCTTTTTCCGTTAATAAGCAGTTCAACAGGTGTAACTAATGAAGTTGCCAGTGAGTGTAAATATCTATCTAGAGCCAGCGTTTGGTTTGTGCATTCGGGGCGACTGTACCGAAACATGGCAGACTGTGTAGACAAGGGCCGACTCCTTTTGTAGCTGTAAACGGTTCACGCTAAAGTAACGAAAACCCAATGATTTTTATTTTCAGGTGATTATCTACCAAGGAATAGATGGGTTTTATATTATATTTCCTTTGCACCAATATATCCCCCAAAATCCTACACACAGGACCATTTAAGGGATTTACACTTTGTACAACATCCAGCAGTCTCTATCCTTTGGCCCTCAGTTCTGGAGGACACACACAAACACACACACACACACACACATGCACACAGTAACACACCCCTTTTTTTAGCTGAAATAAGGGGAGACAGAAGGAGAATTCGTATTTTAGGACAGACAGCCATGCAGCAGGTGTCATATGAACAGAGCAGACAGCTGTGGCAGTAGTAGAATTATAATATGGAGAAACAGGATGACTGTAAGTGTTGAACATCAACTTATTTTTCCTCGTCATATATGATGTTGGTATGCATGTTTGTTTCAGGGTTTGGAAACCGAGTTTGGGTGAATCCTTCCCAGCAAAAAGGAGGTTTTATCCAGCCTTCATCTTTCTCCTCTCATGGAAGTGATGACTGGAGTCGAGGAGGAGGAGGAGGAGGAGGAGGTGGAGGAGGAGGGAATGACTGGGGTCGAAGTGGAGGAGGAGGAGGAGGAGGAGGAGGAGGTGGAGGAGGAGGGAATGACTGGGGTCGAAGTGGAGGAGGAGGAGGAGGGAATGACTGGGGCAGAGGAGGAGGTGGAGGGAGAAGAGATAACGTGAAGAGCTCCGAATTCAGCTTCTCTTCTCAAAACAGATTTTCAGCACTCAATACTCCCAGCTCCTTTGACAGGGGAGGACGAGGAGGAGGACAGCAGGTAACAGCTGGTGAGGAGGATGACGACAAAAAACTGTGAGTACACCCGCTTTTTTAAAAGTTGTGTAGCATAAAAATTACTGTCGTCATAAGGAAATAATCAATGTAACGTCTGTCTCACAATCACCCAGGGAGATGATTCAGATGGACATGGACATTTGGGAGAGTTCAGGGCAGTGGGGCTTTTCGTGTTACTCTAACTTCAAGACATCTTTATCTGGTCTGTATTATATACACATTTAACTGCTTGATTTTTTCATTTGTCATTTGTAAACACTTAGCCTTGAACATGTTTTGTGTTTCTCATCTACAGGTTTCGCTGATCTCTCTCCAGAAGAGCTCAGGCTGGAATATTACTCCACAAGAGCTTCAGGAGATCTGCAGAGCTATGTAAGTGTAGTGACAATTATCAATGCCATGCCTGATACTTGTCCTTATATTTGTTCTTCTGCTTAAGAAGAACGTAAAGAGGATGAGACTTGACTCTCCTGCACGGGCACGAGTATTCTTTCATTGAAGATGATGGGTGATATCTCAGTGTTTTTGAGTCTAAGAAATCCCTGTTTCATGTGTTTAGATGAATGGTGTCAATCAGTTGCTCAACCAGTGGAGAAGCAGAGTCCAGGAACTTAAGGTTATGAAGCCAGCTACGCGCACAGCGTTGGTGAGACTCAGACACACACAGTTTTTGTAACAGTACTCCCATGAGGGGCTTTTTAAAAAATACAGTCAACATGTTATGATGTTTACTTTCATCGCAGCTCGCAGAGATGAACAACCCAGATCCTCAGGCATCTTCAGGTGGCTTTGGTTCAGCGACAGCGACTGGATTTGGATCCTCAACGTCCAGCTTTCAGAGCGGAGGTGAAGATTAAGTGTTGCTTCACTGTAACAAAAGTAGTAAAGCAATAGTTCAACATTTTCAGAAATGTTTTCTTTCTTGCAAAGGATCATAGGAAGTGTCTGCTCCTGGCCAGGAAATAGTCCGGCACATAACTTCTCGTCAAACCAGAGGGTGTTGTACTTACAGTTCGACACTAACAGGGTTTCCGCTGTCATGAAATCCCTAAAAAAGTAATGAAATTGAATTTATTTAATTAATTTAAATGACTTGGACTTAGTGGAGCATTTTTGAAAAGTTTTGAGTATACATCGTTTTGGCTATTTAAAAGATGTTCTTAAAAAGCCTCCGAACATGCCTAACATTAGGAAAACCACGTTCCTTGTATATCTAATTCAAAACCGCCAAAAATGATTGGCGTATGCAGCTAGTTGGCGGCAGGAATGTGACAAGCGCGTAAAGCTCACATGGGAAGTGTGCGTTTAATAATGTATGGCTTTTGAACAGCAAATATAAAACATGGCTCAAGAGAGATGTAGTCCCCGGTCACGCTGGGTGTGTGACATTGGCCACGTGAGGGAAGTGGCTCTGGTTAGCAACGTCAAACGCCAAACATCTAATGTAGGTTGAGAATGAAGACAGACGGGTAAAGACAGGGATATCATGTACTGATGCTGAGTGACAGACCTGTCAGTCTACGTGTCATCAGCAGGTACCAGAGCTCCGCAAAGACATTTTAGAAAATGCTAAGTTAACATTAGTTAAATATTCGTTATATAATAAATAAGTATTTGCTAAACTGAAGGCAAATTACTTTAGAAAACAACCAGCGTTGGCGGTTAGCCACCAAGAGTAGCCACTGAGACTAACCACAGGCAGTCTATGGGACTAACTAGCTTACTGCTACTTCAGCTATCTCACTGGAAGTTGTGCACATAATCATTTCTGCAGTAGTGCCCTCAGGAATAAGGTGGGTAACAAAAAGGCATTTAATTTCATATTCCATGTTATATGTTTGCTACAATTTCTGTCTCAGCACATTGGAATATAGGGCTGCAGCTAAGGAACAATTGTGTATAATGCTCATAACAATTTCCCAGAGCTATAAGTGACGTCTTCAGCTTGGAGAAGAGCTTTAGAGGTGCATCATCTAACACTCTTTAGTATCCCTCATCTCTCATGAATACAGTACAGATAATTTAACTACCTGTCCTGTTTGAATATGTTGATTAGATAGTCAGATCGATAGTAGCCATTTCGCCGGTGTTAATTCCAATCTTTCTGACCATGCAGGCTTTGGGGCTCCAGCACCAGCTCAGGCCAACACTTTCAGTTTTGCTGCTCCAAGTGGTGGCCTTGGTTCCTCTGCAGCACCATCATCCTCCACAGGTTTTGGCGGTGCCTCAGCAGCTCCTACACAACCTCCCTCTGGGTTCGGTTCCTCATCCGCACTTCCAGCTTCGTCTTTCTCCTTCGCTGCTCCAGCCGCCAACAATCCAGCAGCCACCGCAGGAGCAGCTGGCTCTGCCGCTGGGTTCAGTTTCTCCTCGACACCGAGCACAGCAGGAGGCTTTGGGAGCGGATTCGGGGCTGATGCATCTGCTGCAGCAGGAAGGGGCAGTACTTTTGGACAGGCGAGTGGAGGGTTTGGGACGACCTCAGCTCCACCTGCAGCAGGAGCTGGGGCCGCTGGTGGGGCATCGGACAGTCTGTTTTCACTGGAGAGCGCACTGACTCCAGAGGAACTGAATCAGTTCAAGGCTAAGAGGTTCACTCTAGGCCAGATCCCATTAAAGCCTCCCCCAGCGGACATGCTGGTGTGATGACACTACCGTTGAATTTAATGTGATTTTTGGAAAAAAAGAGATCATTTATACAAAGAAAACTTTTTCTTTTTCAACCAAAGTCAGTCTACTAATTTTTAAGATATGGTAAATGTTTAAATACTTCAATTCCGGCAGGGAGAATTCACTTTGGTTCATTTAAGAGTTTTGCATATATGCAAGGAAAACTTTACTCACAGATGTCCAATACACAGTACCAATTTTTAGATTATGTCATTTTTGTCGTATAAAAATGCTATTGTATTTTCAAAAGACTTTCAGGATTATTCTGAATCGCCAATTTTACCTTTTCCCATGTGTTGATGCTGACAGTAAGCTTATCAGCTCATGAGCAGATTCTCTGAAGCTTCATTTGCATGGTTATGTAATCAGACATAATCTTTATCACAACAAAACAATAAAACATGCATAGAACTTGGTTGGAAACTTTTATCTGCACAAAACTCCTGCAGCAGTTCAGACATAGTGTCTTCCTAGAAATCCCTCTTAAAAGGTGACTTAAGTATTTTTCAACCTGGACCTATTTCCAAATGTTTTTGTTTCTATGTGACTAATGCAGACAAAAATGTTGGTCAAGTTGGTCCAGTAATGTTTATGGGTAGTTGTGCACCGTCAGTGTACATCAACTAAAAGCATCTGACAACATTATGGAAAGGATTTCTCCTCAGATATTACCCAAAATCACTTTTGCCAAACCCACCAGATCCCATCTGAATAAACAAATTTTACCATCACAAAACACTCTTAATTTAAAGTTGACACAAACAAAAAATGTCTTGGTTTCTCTTTCCACTGTTCCAACAAGTACAAACTCTGGTTAGGTTGAAATAAACCCTTATTTTACTCAGTTAGGTGTGAAAATGTGTTGTCTCTATATACACTCTAAAATTTATGTTTGTTCAACTGGAGTTTGGTGGGTTTGCTGATGGCAATTTTGGATCTGGCTAAACATAGGTAAAATGATCTTCCATCCATTTCCATCCATTTTCATCCGCTTATCCACGGCCAGGTCGTGGGGGCAGCAGGCCAAGCAAAGCACCCCTGACGTCCCTCTCCCTAGCAAAGCTTTCCAGCTCCTCCTGGTCACACCTACAGGTGGCACTAGGAACGCGGACGTTTCAAAGACACTTGAAATGCCTGAAACGCCCTTTCAATAAGCACTCCTTATGAGGAGCGCCTGTAGAGCGAGGGTGCATGCGCAACTGGGTGATAAAAACATTGAAAATGGAACCAAGACGGAGCTATGGTGCTCCTGGCACCTGACACCCAAAAACTGAGATTAAGGTGTTCCCAGGCCAGATGAGATGCAATCCCTCCAGCATGTTCTGGGTCTGCCCCAGGGCCTCCTACCAGTGGGACGTGCCTGAAACACCCCAGCGGGAGGCGCCCCTTTCAACGAGAAGAAGCAGCGGCTCTACTCCGAGCTTCCTCCGGATGTCCGAGCTCCTTACCCTATCTCTGAGGCTGAGCCCAGACACCCCAAATGATCTTACTCTTCAATAATAAAAATGTCTGTCTCTATAGTGATCCTTTCTATAAATTGTCAAACATGGGAAAATAAAAAACTGAAGTAACCCTTTAATGATAAAGCAACAGAACATTCTCATGCTGTCGTCATACTGTATTTGTAAAAGTTGTAATTGCACAATATGCCCAGGAGAG
Organism: Epinephelus awoara; assembly: GCA_035609425.1. Classification (NCBI taxonomy): domain Eukaryota; kingdom Metazoa; phylum Chordata; class Actinopteri; order Perciformes; family Serranidae; genus Epinephelus; species Epinephelus awoara. Next base: position 11,696,821 of record CM069310.1, on the reverse strand, counting down.
GGTGACAGAATATCGCCAAAAAATCCAACCCTTTAACATTTTATTAAAGCACAAACAGATACAAGTGTAGCCGCGTAACTTTGATGTAACTTGAAAAGAAGTGGTAGTTCAATGCCTCAGGCAGGGTATTATTCTCCCTCTGCTAATGCATGCCTCAGATTGTAACTTGACACCGAGGCCATCAGTCTAAAACCACCCGTCTCCATCAGCCTGCAGGCCTGCATCCACTAAGAGATAGGGAAGTGGTAGTGCAGGGATGACAGTGAGTGAGTAAGCTATTCAATACGTATTCATTAGGTGTTGAACACCCGGTGGGACCACAAGAAGAGCAATACGGCGACAAAGAGACAGCAATAAGCTATTCTGCTGCTATAGGGGATTACGGCTCTGCTGACTGGAGCATATTTTCAGCTGACAGGGAGTTTGTGATATCGGCGAGAGGTGAAACTGAGCTGGAGCTGCCTCCTGTGTGTGTGTGTGTGAAATGATGTCAGTATCTCATGGCTAGGTCAGAGGCAGTGTGAATTATTCCTAATACTCCTCTTTCTTACCTCTCAGTCTGTCAGCAGTAACCCCCCCCCCCCCCCCCCCCACCAGCAGATAATACCTTAATAATTCAGCAGATAAATGAACGATGAACGAAAGAGGCTTGTATCGTGAAAAGGCCCTTGCATGCTCATTTCAGGGAAGCTTGTTTAAATTGCCATCCGGTGGCTCTTAAATACATCTAAAAGAAATATAGGCGTTTGTGAATCCTTATTTCCCCAACAGCAAATTAAAGCAGATTTAATCACTAACTGCTGCGGCATCAAATTACCAGCCTGCCTGTGTTTATGTAATGTATGCATGAGCTGCACAGTGTGGATCAGGGCAATATTAAAGATGAGGGATGAGTGTGTGGATGCCTGCATGCACACACACACACACACAGCTAGACACACATAACGTTATATCACTCTGCAGTGCATTAAGACCTGTATGGTTATGGTCATTTGATGCTTGTTTAATAGCGAGGAATATCATTTGTGAGTGCAGTCACATTCTCCTCCTACCTCTTGGGGACTGCTCAGTATTCCCAACAGGGAGCTTATATCTTGCAGGATGACATACGAGTTCAAATGAGCACCCATATGCACACCTGTCATGTCTGCACGACACTGTCCTGCTTCTCCTTTAATCCCCAGTCTGCCCCACCCTCCTGTGAAACCACAGCTTACACATACCCGCTCACATGACCACCATGTGTGCTGTAATTCAGTTGACCGTGACCTGACTCCAGCAACATGGGCCAGTCATACAGTACACGGTGCTCCAGTTTACTTGGCACACTTTTCCATAGGGGTAACAGGGGTTGTGTGTCTTGTTAGTTCCCTGTTTGCTGGTGTCGTGAATGTATGTCAGAGCTCTGAAAAGATCAATCCTTTGAGTTATGACTGTTGCCTGCAACTATTAAATTTCCTTCTCCCTGGCTGCCGTCTCTGGATCAGCTTTTTTTAATGACATGCAGCACCTCAATGTGTGCATTGTGTTCTTTGCTATTGCACAGCCATCGTGGTCACTACATCAGCTGATGACAGCAACAGATGCTCCCACCACCGCTGGAATCCAGCCTCTCTACAGAATGCCAATGAGTTGATTTGGATTCAGTGCTGGTATTAATGTTTGATGGGGGCTGATTCCAGTCGACCCTCCTTACTGTTGCAGCAGGGAACAAGAAATTGATTGTGTTGTGCCACAGCGGTTCGCCTATGGGAAACAGGGCATTGATCCAAGGCTTGTGATTTATGCCTATTTGAGTGGCTTGCGCATGGGTGACTGAGTGGCACATATTTCTCATGCGAGGCTTTGGACCCGAGTTTATGTGCTGCAGATGTTTATGGGTTCATATTAGGATCAGTGCACCATGTTCTTCTAACACACTGACGGTAATAATACACTGTAGTGGGTAAATACTGTCAGTACAGAGAACACACTGTGTGTGAGAGAGGCCTGGATGATCTGAACTACAGTGGCACTAAGAGGCTGAGCTGATAATTAGGCTACATTACATTAATTTTATCTGTGTATGCAGATGGTGCTGTGTGCTCCCTAAGCTTATGCATGTTCTGCATCAAAGTGCAAAAGGCAGTGCATGTTGAAGCATATTTAATACAAATTACAAAAGACTTTCAGTGAGGATCACGTCTGCTTTTTTTTTTTCCTTAAAGGTACATGACTGGTGAGGTGATGCAGTGCACACTGAGCAACAATAGCGTAACTTTGACAGCGACAGAGTGATGGATGACTTTTGTCAAGCAAGTTTCAAGTCTCCAAGTTGAGTTTTATGAAAAACAGAAATGGAAGAACACATTCAAAGATAACATATCCCATCCATAAAGCACTGAACCCAAATAGGCTACTGTATCCAGCCCAACCCAGGTTTGCTTAGTAGCTACCTGGGTACTGAATTTTCACTCCTGCAGAGGACGACAACTACCAGAAATTCGCACAGTTCTTAACTGTATTGCAGAATTTATACTTCTGCGCTGAATCGACGCTGTAGCTTGACTCGCGCTCCCCCAGAAACATAACTACACGTTGCAGCGACGCACGCCTCCTGTCTATTTCTGTATACTGAAACCATTTCCCTCAGTGGAAACACAGCAAAGTAAAACAAGTATAAATCCCACTTAACTGAAATGATCCAGATTATCAGAGTCTCAGTCCTCAAAAATGATAAATCCCTGCCGATTACAAGACACAGGCTATGATAACATTATTGGATAAAGTAGCTTTAGGCCTGATGATAAACAGAACAAGATTTACACCTTTAAAATCCCATTAGTGTATGCTAATTATCAGCTGGCGCCAAGTGTACACCAAATTATGTGGCTTCTCTGTGCAAAGTATTCGTGACCTCATCATGGCTGGAATACCTATCAGGCAAAGCTGGCAACTGGCCCAGGACCCCAGACCTTCAGGGCCCATTGTGTGTCATTTGATTAAATGCAAGATATAGATTAAACAAATGGGATATAACTGTCACGAAATAAACCTGAATTATATTCTTTTGTGCGCTTGGGTGCAGAAAAAACAAACTGTAAACACAACATTGACATGTTGTGTTCAAAATGTCAGATTTCCATGTCTTTCTTTTTAAATACAGGTATTGGTGCTATATAAATACTGTGAAAGTATCAATACACACAGTCCATATTCAGAAACTGTGCCTTTAGACGAGCTGTCAGGATGTCCGTGACGCTGTGATGTCACAATTATACTACATCAAGGTAGAAAAGGCAGGTACAGTGCCGTAGCAGTCATTCCCTGGCTGCAAAGACCTGGAAACGCTGACCAGTCAGAGCAGACTGGCTTTTTCGGGAAGGGGGCTGAAAGGAACAGGCACTATAATGGATCATTTCACACAGAGGGTATAGGTATATTCCACAGACTCTGTTTTTGGCCTTCAGCGTCTGTGTCGACAGGTAGTCGCTAACTGTGTCTGCCTGCTCTTTGGTGCTGAGCACGTAAGAAAATAATTTGAGCCTTGAGACTGAACCACAAAAGTAGAGTTGGGTTGAACCGTGGATGCAAGGCAGGATGGATCCACGACGGCAAATTCTGACCTTACCATCTGAATGTGGCAGCAGAAATCCAGACTCATCAGACCAGGCAACGTTTCTCCAATCTTCTATTGTCCAGTTTTGGTGAGCCTGTGTGAACTGCAGCCTCAGTTTCCTGTTGTTAGCTGACAGGAGTGGCACCTGGTGTGGTCTTCTGCTGCTGTAGCCCATCTGCTTCAAGGTTGGATGTGTTGTTGGTTCAGAGATGGTCTTCTGCAGATCTTGGTTGTAACCAGTGGTTATTTGAGTTACTGTTGCCTTTCTGTCATCTTGAACCAGTCTGACCCTTCTCCTCTGACCTCTGGCATCAACAAGGCATTTTCACCCAGAGAACTGCCGCTCTGGATATTTTCTCTTTTTGGGACCATCCTCTGTAAACCCTAGAGATGGTCGTGGCCTGACCTATAGGTGGGCTCTGTGGAGCAGACCTAGCTGCTTTACTTTTAAAGCTTTTTAAACACAGGCATCCATGCGCAATTAACCTGGTGATGTGAACCAACTCAGGGCAACATGCTGATCCCTCCATCTCTGTCACTGCACATCCACAGTATTTATTCACGCTTCCCTCACATGGCCACACGTTGTCGCTGTTTGCCATGCTGCTGAAAGCAACCAGGCCTAATCTCCTCTCCTCTCCTCTCCTCTCCCCTGCCCTCCCTCCTCTCCTCTCCACAGCAGCGCGTCTCTCACCGCGCCTTGGATGCCGTGTGACCAGCAGCCCTGAGCGGAGCAACCGTCCAGCAAAGCGCCGTGCAGCACAGCAAAAATAAAACCCAAACGATGACCTTCTTACAGATACGACAGAAGCAAACAATCATTTGACAACTTCCGACCCCACACCTTGCCTTCGCCGCTCCTTGCTGTAAGCGGTAAGTGCTCTGATTCCCCGTTTTTTAATTGCAGGGCTCGCAGTGCTCAATTTCCGCACAGGGCAGTGATAGCGCCAATGGACTCATATTCTGAATCATGCAATTGATAGTAGATGATCAGTGATAAGAAATGCATGGCTTAAACTGGGCACAGTCATGTGCATTTGTCTGTATTGTTGCAGTGTATGTGCCTGGTGTAGAGGCAACAGCTGAGGTGATTAGTATCAGCTGGGTTCAGACTTGCTTTCTTCTTTCATACTCTCACCTTTTCAGCATTAGGAGCCTTGCAATGCCAAGATGCGCTTACAAGTTACAGTTTAATGCCCTCTGCTACTCCAGATAATCACATTAACAGTTTAAAGGGATTGATGTAGTCATATGAGATGGTGTAAAGATAATGCACAGTAAGCCTGTAGGAGAGTGACTGTAATGTGACCTAAATACTCAGTTTCTTTTATTCTTCTTTTAATTTTTGATTATGAGTAGCCTGTGTTTTGCAGTTTAAATGTGCTCTCATGTAAAAAAAAAAAAAGAAAACTAATTGTCTCACACAGGGACAAAGTTCAGCATGTCAGTGGTCAGTTTTGCATTTCTGCTGGTGATGTTTATTAAGGTTGGGGTCAAAGGTCTAAAGGTGCCTCAGGGTACGACAGCCGTGCACTGCTACCCATTTTTGATTGTGTTTGTATGTGTGAGCGCATGTGAGCGAGGGTGACAGCAAAGAGAGGAGGGAAGGGAGTGTGTGTGTGGGGGGGGAGTATAAGCATATTTTGAGATGCCTGTCCTCTGCCAGCACTCAGGTCAGGCCAAGTGCACGCTGAGGTGCGAGATTATATCAGATGGCTGCACACACAGACACAAACACAACAGTGTCCAGATCTCAGCTCAAACTGTGTTCCCCACCTGTGGATGGGGGCAGAAAGACATGATGGGGCTCCAGAACGTCCCGTGTCTTTCTCTAAACCTTTTTATTTTGTAGAAAATCTAACAATCTGAAAGCTTTTTAGTGTTTCTGACTCGTGTAATTGTCGATGTTAAGCACATTGTGTGAAGCACAAAGTGAGCGCGTTAACTGGCACGAAAGGAGTGCGCCCTCCTTGGCCCGTTTTAAGGAGAACGAGAATAATTATCCACGTGCTTAACTCTTGAAATCCTTGCCTGACTCACACTTGATCCTCTGAATAATCCATTGAGACAGTAAAAGCTGGAAAGAGACTCACCCTGTCCTGTGGAAAGCCGTGTTTCTGCACGAAACCTATAACATTTAAACGCTAAAGCCATTTTCCACAAATTCTACAATCTATACAAGTAAAAAAAAAAAATTGTCATCCCATTTGACGCCCTCAAACAGTTGTGCCACACAGCTCACATGACAGTCTATGAAGTATTTATGCGTTTGTGTCACAGTTTTGGTCACGGGTGTGGTCACCAAGCAGATTTGAGATGTGTGGCACACAAGTTCAAAGGGCAGACCAACCCCCTGTCCTCCTGAAATATTCACCAGGGTGAAATATATGTGCGTGCATGTCTTTGAGTATGCGTTTGAGTCAGATTGTATCAGATAAGCTGGCTGCTCAAAAGGCCAGCCTGACCGCTATGCACTGTATCATCTTCCATCAAAGAGTCTCTGCTCACACGCACACACACACACACACACACACACACACACACACACACACACACACACACACACACTCTTTTCAAAACTGATAGCTGGAAAGGGCAAAGGCAAAGTCCAGTGCAGCACACACCCACACACACTCACTGATGCACTGACACATCTGACCACACGTCAGATCTGTAGCTGGCAGCTGCTGGTCCTGGTCTTCTTTGAAATGAAAATAAAATGAAAACAACCAAGGGGCAGAGCAGACACTTATCATAGTAATGAGCAGGCCTCAGTGTGTGCGTCTATGTGTGTGTGTTGTTGTTGTTGTTGTTGCTGTTGCTGCACTGTGGCTGTGTACACTTGTAGACAACCATCAGCAAGGCACAATTCAATGGCCAGCTGGTATGTATCATCAAAGAGAGTCGCTGTGATTGGTTTACAATGAATGCTTGGTCGCTTTCGCGCCTCTCTTCCCACTTCAAATCCGACTTGGTAATGAGACACTATAGTATTGTGGGAGATTATTTTTGCACACTCAGACTGAAGAGTTGGGCCCGTATGAATGTGGATGTATGGGCTTTGCATGGGCCTGTATTTTTGAAGTGAGTGTTTTTCATTACTCAGAGGGTCATCCAGTTGAATGCCGCTGTACTTTTACCAGGCCATATTGGACTCTGCAACAACGGTCCTCGGAAAATCAATTCCCCTCAACACCTGATACGTGTTTAAAGGCTGCTGCTGCAGCAAAGGTGACCTCCATCATGTGCACGAGAGTCACTCACTTGTTAACCCAAAGCCTGTCTCTGGGACAAAGTCTGCTGTGCCTCCTGCTGAAACAAATTCTAAAAAATTAAACGAGATATGACAGTAATCAGAAGACCTTTCAGCATTACAATATCTGTAGCTATGTGAAGGCAGTTGTCAATTTGTGAAGTTTGTTGGGTTCACAGAGGACTGTATGTCAGTAAGAATTCACTTTCAAATTATTTTTTAAAATTTTAATTTTGAAAACATAATTGTGAATTGAAAAAAACCAACACACAAAATAAATGCAGTGGCAGACAAAAGAGACGTTCCTAACGACTGATGTGTTTAAACTTAGGACGCATTCACACTGCCACAATTTGATCCGCTTTAAACGAACCCTGGTCCACTTCCACAGATAGTTCGGTTTGTTTGGAGTGGTGTGAACGCTCATTCGAACTCTGGTGCGGACCAAACAATGAACCCTGGTCCTCTTGAAAACTGGGGGTCTCGGTTCACTTCATTTATTTCATTTCATTTATTTATTTGTTCCAACCTGGACAAAGTACAACAACAGTGCAACCCTTAATTTACACCCTCCTTGGTCAGAAAGGAGCAGGAAGAAGAAAACTTATTATACCTGCCTCCCTACTCTAAGCTAATATAATCATATAATGGACGATTTGCCTGTTTCCATTACACATGATTTCTGTAACAAGCTACAACATGAATTAAGACAGCACTGAAACAAATTACAGCAAATTCAAGTTTAAGACACAGCTCCGTGAATGTGAGTGATGACAACAACCATGCATGATGTCATCATCAGTGATGATGTCACCAGTACTACAACACAAGTAATCCTAGAAAATAAAATAAATAATGAAAAGGTGGGAAACCTTTTTAAATGCGTAATTTACCCGACAGCTTCATACTGAATGATTATTCTGTCTTTATACAATTTTTTAAACTGAAAAATATTCAAACAACCCTTTAAATCATTTGGTAAAGAATTCCATAATTTAATGCCGATAACTGAGACACACATCTGTTTTAAGGTGGTTCGTGTCAATTGATGTTTAATATTATATTTTCTTCTGTAATCCTGATCCATAGAGCGAAAAAAAAACAACTTTTGCAAGTTTTTTGGCAGCAGATTGTTTTTTGCTTTCAACATAACTATTACTGTTTGTAATTCAACAAGATCTTTGAATTTGATTAATCCTGATTTGATAAACAGTTTATTTGTATGTTCTCTTGAGTGTGCATTATGAATGATCCTAATTGCTTTTTTCTGTAAAATAAACAAAGGTTTTATATTAATCATATATGTGCTGCCCCACACTTCCACACCATAATTAAAATAAGGCAAAGGCAAGGCTTTGTTCAAAACCAAAATATTCCGAGACAACTTTGTTTTAATATACGCTATGTGAGATTTCCATGTCAACTTATCATCCATAATTTCACCCAAAAACCTAAATTTTATAAACTCTTTCAATACTCACATCATCTATGGACAATACAATATTTTCATCTTTTTTCTGTAAGCAAAAACCATAAACCTTGTTTTTTTCAAATTTAATAATAATTTATTAGCATCAAATCATCTTTTCAGTCTGACCATTTCTGTAGCAATGCTATCTATGAAACATTTCAAATCATACCCTGAACTAAAACAATTTGTATCGTCAGCAAACAAGACAAATTGAAACAATTTAGATATTTCACATATGTCATTGATATACAAAATAAAGAGTTTTGGCTCCAAGACCGATCCCTGAGGGACTCCACACTCAATCATCAAACACTCGGATATACTACCGGCAAACTGTACAAATTGTTGTCTGCTATCCAGATAACTGCGTAACCAGTCTAGAGCTACCCCTCTCACCCCGTATGTCTGTAACTTAGAAATTAAAATGTTAATGATCTATGGTGTCAAAAAGCTTTTTGTAATTTAATAAAAAAACCCTATTGTATATTTTTTGTTCTCTATTGCCGTTGTGATTTCTTCTATAATGTTCATTAGTGCTAAAGCTGTGGAACAGTTTGTTCTAAATCCACACTGACTCTCACATAGCAAATTATTTTTTTCAAGTGAACCCTGGTGCGGTTTGCTTCCAGTGGGAAATGCAAACGGACTATCCAGCGAGCCAAAGAGAGGAAGTGAACCAAAGAGAGTAAGTGACATAGAGCACAGTGCATTTTGGGTAGAAAAAAAACAAAGCCAACAGCGCGATATGGGAAAAGTCGAGGTGAAAAAAGAAGAAGTTGGAAAATGTCTGGTGGGCAGACGTGGAGTAGTGAGGAGGTGCAGGTGCTTGTTGATACAAATTTGGTGTTGCTCCATTGTTTCTGTGGTGACCGAGCCGGCTGAAGGGGATGGATTTCCGTTTTTGGTCCTGGCCAATCGATGAGCCGGGTTTTCTGCTTCCTCATGCTTTTTTTCTTCCTGGTCAGTGGTTGTCTCAGGCAGTACCGCCCCCAAACGAGCAGCTGCTGTAACTGCGTGACGTTATCCAGGCGGTTTGGTCTGCTTTAAAAAGTGCAGTGTGAAAGTGAACCGAACCAAATGAAGGTGTGAAATTTTTTGGCATTCCCCGCCCAATCGAACCAAGTCCCTCGGACTATCATGGTGTGAATGTGCCCTTAGACTGTGAAACTGGGCAGCACAGTGGTGCAGTGGTTAGCATTGTCGCCTCACAGCAAGAGGGTTCCTGGTTCGAACCCGGGATTGGGGAGCCCCTCTGTGTGGAGTTTTCATGTTCTCCCCGTGTCAGCGTGGGTTTTCTCTGGGTACTCCGGCTTCCTCCCACAGTCCAAAGACATGCAGGTTAACTGGTGACTCTAAATTGCCCGTAGGTGTGAATGTGAGTGTGAATGGTTGTCTGTCTCTATGTGTCAGCCCTGTGATAGTCTGGCGACTTGTCCAGGGTGGTTAAAAAAAAGTTAAAAATCGTTTATTTTTATTAACCAAATTGTATTTTAATCAGTGCTGAAATGTGTGTAACTTTGCACATTATCCTACAAAACACCTCACTAAATAAAACATAATAAATAGCATTTATTGAAAACAATATTCTTTCGGAAAAGAAATCTTTAGGAAACGTGTCTGATTATTAAAATGGCATTTTAATTGAGTGAACACATAGTAAACAGCCTAAAAAAATTAGTCGTCAGAAAATGTCCATGTAATTTACGTGTGTACATTATTTTAATAACAATGATTTTATTAATAAGGTTAACTGACTAGTATATCTGGTGCCCAGCTTGTGAGAGTCGCAGCGTTCTATTGACTAGTCGCGCACATCCCTAGTAGACACCAATGAAAGCTATTATTTTAATGGTAAATAACACAGACTAGTTGATATCCTGTTGTACCAAAAGACCGCGATCCGTCTGACAGATCAGCCAAACACGCAAGCAACCTTAAAAATGAGGTCGCACATAAAAGCATGATAGGAGAGAAATGCATTAAAAGCCTATGTCAGAAGTCTTAAAAACAAAAGTGCAAGAGAGATAAATATACAGCTCTTATCTTGTCCTCCCTCAGGATCTGACGTTCGCATCCCTTTCAGAGGTTTAGCAGTAAATAAGACAGAGAGGCGTGCTTTGGTTGACCCCAGCCGTGTCCCCACTGGACTGTTTTAGCCCCCACCTCAGCACCACACAACCAATGCTGTGTAAGCTGGGACTCAGTGATCCAGACACGGTAAGTGGGGTGAGGTTGTGTGCTACTCCGCTCCGAGCCTGCAACCAGAATCCCAGGTGGAGTGGAGAGATGGGGCAGGGTGGCTGTGGGGTGGTGAGAGAGATGTCACTGACCACATTAGTCACCAGAGAAAGCAGGCCATGAGTCAGGAAAGCTCCCAGTCTCATCCATCACGCCCCTCTTAACCCACTTTCCTTCCAGTCCAGCCACTTCGGCTTTTTATTTTTCTATTTTCTGCTGGGTCTCCATCCCCCTGCTGCTGACAGTAACTTTCCCATCCTTCTTTTGATGGTGATGAAAAGGAGAAGAGGGCGCAAAGAGAATGGCTCAGTGCTGGACCGGTTGTGGCAAGAGATGAGAGGGAGAGGAGATTTAGCGCCAACCTTTGGAGTGCAGCGAGGGAAACAGTCAGGACTTTCTTTTTCCCCAACAACCTTTACATTTGCGTAAAATAGATTTAAATTTGTGTAATTTTTGTCACTGTAGGGAGACAAAGAAGATGACACAGTGACACAGTGTGTTGCATTTTCACACCAGATACCCCATGGTGGTGTGTGGAGAGAGACCCTGTGAGCTGGTGAGACTGCTGTGGGTGATAAGTGATGATATGAGAGAAGTCTCACTTCTCCAGAAGGCTGCTGGCTCAAATCCTGGATGAGATTTTTGATTCACTGCTGAGACGAAAACAATGTATTGCTAGCTCAGCTGTGGAGGGATTAGCATGGAATGTGGGGGAGGCTGTGGATGAGTGATTGAACATTTAACATGATACTCCAGGGCAGTGATTTGATTGTTATCAATGTGGCTTTATGCCAAAAGTATTTTCATACACAGGTAGCACCTACCTTCCAAGTGAGAGCTGGAGCTTGGCTTGGTTTTTTGTGCAGCATGATGCAGAGAGAGTAGTAGTGTGCACCAGGAGAAAATTATAAACGTTGTGTTAATTTGTTAATTATAGAAAACGTGCAAGTATCATAAGATTTTGTTTGGCACAGAGCTTGAAATGAAGTCATTGTTATTTAATAGGAGAGGTATCCTCATAATGCAATGTTTTAACTTTTAATTTCTTTCTCTCCTGTATTTTCTATACATATAAGTGTAAATAGAATAAACTAAACTTATCCACACCCTAAGAAAAAAATCCCATTGACTTTTTGACGAGGGGACAAAAAACACATCATCCCTGCAGCACTCGAAACTATATACTTTTCTTATTCAAGTTTTTATTGAGGTTATGTAATGAACAAGTACAAGAGGCAACAAAATAAAATACATAAACATGAACTGAAACATCTCAGACGAAACAAAAGCACAGCATCATCTCTGCAGTGTTCGTGGCATTAATGATTCAGAGGTCCGGCAGCACGGCACCAGTCCGTTAAGGAGTCATCCAGTGACCCATTTTACAGATCAAACTTAGAAGCAAAAGAAAAGTCCCAGTGGTACACCTTGAGTAGAAGAAAGTTGTTCATTCATTAAAAAGGACATATTTAATTAAACATGAGCCACACATCCAAAACACAGATCCTCAAAAGTTTAATGTCTTACTCCTGTTATAAGACATATTCCAGAGCTACATTTTAAACAACCCGAGACAACTTGAGGCTAATTTGACCCTTTAACTGCAGCTGTGACAGAGAAAATGTAAAGCTTTGCTTCTGTCGTGGCTGATTCACCATGATCCTGGCAATTTGTGTGAAAACATGGTGTGACGGATCAAATTTATGTCTGCTGTCAGAAGGTGATGTGGAGGGAGTGACTCAATGACTCACCTCATTAAAGACTTTATTGGATAACAATTTTGATTGGACCAATGGGAGAGGCAACGCGAAAGCTGCTTATGAACTGCTTTTTCTGTTCATTTCATGGCTGTTAGCATTTGATTCAGATTTGTGTGTGTGTGTGTGTGTGTGTGTGTGTGTGTGTGTGTGTGTGTGTGTGTGCACCGGGCATAATATTGCTCTGCAAAGTGTGAAATGGGAAATTTGTGAATATCTTATTGCGATGTAACCGTATGTGGTCAGTTTTTTCTCTGACACATTGTACTATTTCGGTCAATGTGATCGTGAAGAATTCAAATCTGTGTCAGAGCGAAGTGTTTTACAGAAGACTTGGATGCTAAATTCAAGTCCATCAGCCAAGACATCGGTGTCAACGGCCTTTGTCATTCAACATTTGGGCTCTTTTCTTCTTCCACACTCTGGCTCGTACATTCAGTGCAGCATATGTGTGTTTGCACTATGCTGGGTTTCTCTGTGTGGGATTTTGTGTGTGATCCATTTGGCTCTCAGTCGTCTCACAGCCTGGCACTCCTCTGTCTGTGTGTGTGTGTGTGTGTGTAGCTGCAAAACCAGCCTTCTGTCTTCTTGCCTTAAGAGACCCCTTATGATCAGAGAGATACATCGGCCACATGCACACACACAGGACACTAGGCTCAACACAATGGCAGCAGGCGCTGGTCCGACTCATACAGTATCATAACCTGGGATGTTTCCATGGTAGCCTCAACAGGAAGTGCATTACAGCTCCTGCCTGTCCGTGTGCACTGCCACTGTGATTGTTCATCATGAATTTCTTCTTTATTCTAGCTCTTTTTCACTCCTGCACTCTTTGCACCCTTTTGCTTATAAGAGTAGGCTACAATGAGTACCGGGCCATTAAATCACAGCATCCACGGTGAGAGGACGGAATTGTGTGCGCTTTTACGCACACGGGTCTAGGCGATCGCAGATATTTGATGTGCGAAAGATGTAGCCAGATGTATTACCTGTTTTTAAGCAGCACCAAGATAGGTGATCATTGTAGCCCACTGGCGAATGACCCCTTTAACGAACGCGCTGTTTTAATAGAATGGAGCACATAGGCTACTGACCTGTTGACAAACCCGGTCTCACACCATTTCTTGTCATATTCACATCACAGTTAGTTCACAATTAGTGTTACCCCCCTCCCCCCTAAAAAAAAAGTTTTTCGTGTACTAATTTTTCATAACCGTTTATGATCTCAAACACGTGTAAACATGTACACGGACTCACCCCTATGCCAGTGTACAAAAATGAAGCCAAAATGTCCCAGATACGGCCGCCACCATCTTGCACTGGTGATGTCATTTGGAGCCAGAATCTGCACAGTCACGATCTCAGCTGTTTCAAGTCCCCGCCCACTGAACAATTGCGAGCAGTGCCATTGATCGCAAGCACACAGCTGTCAATTATGACTTCAGACCCTTTTTATAGCGTCAGATAACTAATAATGACTCATAAAAGAACACTTGAGCATACCTCAACTACCTAAAATTACTGAAACCATCTGTGGGAAAATGTGACGTGTACTTTGATTTTTAGTTCGGCCCATCCACTAACATAGAACGGGCAGGGTTTATGGCCTATACTGCAGCCAGCCACCAGGGAGTGATCAAGATGTTTTGGCTTCACGTTTCAGGGAGCTTTAATGTCATCCGTCTTTATATACGGTCTATGGCCTACACCAGTGGTCAGCAACCTTAACTATCAAAAGACCAAATATAATTTTTTTTTAAATTTGTCTGGAGCAGCAGAACATATTTTAGCCTCATAATGAAGGTAACACAGCCTGTTAAGACTAAATTAACCTATTAATATTACTGATAGGCTACTTTGCCGTGGGCGATTTATAATTATTTGAAACTTTGACTTTGCAGAGTTGGCAGTGAAAGCAAATGAATCTGTCTTCACAATATTAGAGTTTTACTTTTTGGATTTGGAGTCCATAGCTAGCCTAACAACGGAGACTCAAGACTGGTCACTGCTACTGAGGTCTGGCAAAATTTAGAGGAAAAGGCGGCAGGCTATAGATGTATGATGCACATTTAAGTTATTTAAAAAAAATTTAAATTTGCTGCATAGGTGCCTAATTTATTTAGACCTACAACAATGATACATCAAAACTAAAATGTTAAACAACTGTAATCCATTTTCATATGAGTTTTTTGTCAAAGCCACAGGGAGCTGGAGGTGCTATAGAGTCAGAGTAGATCTAGACTGATCTCTTTCAGTTGAATAAGATGCCGATTATTTGCAGTTTAATGTCTGTTGACATTTGACCGATGACCAATGGCCAGTGCACCGCTGAGACATATTTTTTTTCTGTTCATTTAGCTATGATTCAGCTCAGCTCACTCTCTACTGTCCCACATGGGAAACTCAGCTTGCAGCAGCCAAAAGCACTTGGCAAAGACACATCAAAACACACTCATCCAACAGCAAACACAACAAAATCCTCAATTAGAAAAAAGAATAACATGCAATAGTAAAAGCAATAAATGGAGGCCATGGCAGTAAAAGCAAATTAAAAAGAGGTAAAACAAATTTTAAAAAGCCAATTAGACAGATGCTGCTGTTTATCGCTTCACATTTATGTCGATATTGACTCACCTTGGCTTTATATTGATTGGTTTCTGACAAGACACTCAGACCTACAGTATATCTTTACCATCTACTGTCCAGCTAAGTTGTAGGTTAATTAACAGACCGGCAGCGGCAGTGTGGCCTGCATACGAGAGCAACTTTAAAGAGACCATTAATGGATTGCTCAGCCATATCTAATTACAAGGTTGTGGCTTTTGTGTTTGTGGGAGACGCTGAAAAGTGAGGTCACATTTTTACTCTTTGCTTCTCTGCATCAGCTTTCACTGACTGCAGACAGTCATGCTTGGCTGAATCCAACTGTGGTTCTGTTTTGTGGCCTTCTGCGCTGTTAGTTTGCCAAAAGAGTTTTCTGCTGGATAGTTGGTGTAATATAAGACCAGCGAATACTCCCAACACTCAGGGCATTTTGTCATTTATACAAAGAATCTGTGGCTTCGTTCTTTTTCATTGACATGGGAATGATAAAAATTGTGAGTATATCTTGTTATTGCATATTGTAGTCCTTGACGGCGTCTTCACGCAGCACCCAGCAAAACGTAACTAGTGTCGCCATGTTTCTTTTGTCAAGCTTGTCCGACCCTGCAACAGTAACTAATGGTGGTGGGACTTAGGATTGGTCAAGTGTTAAAGAGGTGCTTTCACATTTTGGGAAATGGTCACATGAAAAATCCGTCGACAGCACTCTAATATCTCTCTGTTACATATGAAGCTGCAGACAGTTAGCTTAGCTTAGCACAAAGACTGGAAACAGGTGGAAACAGCTAGCCTGGCTCGGTACGGGTAAAAACAATCCGCCTAACTACCTCTAAAGCTCAGTAACATATTTTATCACCTTTGTTGATTATTTAAAGTTTAAATGGCCACAAACCTGAGTAAAGTGCGTCTTTGCATGGGTGCATCTGCAGGATTTAGCTGGCGCTCTGCTAACACGCTGCTCACACGACGCCTCCTGTGCAGACACGGTGTAAGACTCATACAAATTAAGAGGCCAGATCTCTTGCAGCAGGGGTCGGTGTTGGGCGGAGACAGGTGGTGTTGAGGTGCGGCTGAGGGGCTGATGGCCACCAGGCTGGGTGGAGGGGGCGCAGTTTGCTGACGGGAGGAGAAATAAATGAGCTCTGAGATGAGACATTAGAGAGCACAGAGACATATGGCAGGGGAGATGTCTGGCGCGGAGATGAAGATAGATGGGCTCCTGGTTGTACCTTTAGGTCCAGCAAAACACAGTGTGGGGACAGGTACATGGTGACATCTTTAAAGATTGAAATACTCTTAAATGCAGGTGTGGGTATTTTTTTTAAAATCAGCTATTATTCATGTCCAACATAACAACAGAGTTTATACCTACAGGCTGATTTTTCTTTATTTGAATTTAATATTGACAAGAGTACTCCATGCCCCACTTTGAATTAAATATTTTATTGTCCTCTGTGGCTTCATTCATATGCTACGGAGTTCACACAGCACAAGATAAGAAACTCTTTGAAAACTTAGAAATGTTTTACCTCTATTTACTCTGCCTTTTTGGCCAAATATGAATACTTAATAACTGGAAATAACTGGAAATATTTGAAAATATTTAACATGAAGTACTGATTGTCTAACTAAAATCATAGTCAATCGAATTTCTCAAAGTCGGACTAACACACAGAGATAATGCCATTGGGAGTTGAATTACACCTGCTTGTATACAGTCAATCGAACCCAAACTGACCTAGATGCTCTGCACATGCTCCACAGTTTCCGTCCTGGGCTTTGACCTGGAAGTCAAACAGCATTAAATGCATAACATAAGAAGAAGCCGGTAACAACATGGTGGATTTTTGTGACATATGAGACGACACAGTTCATGTCAGCTGAAAGAGTTAGATATTTCAAAATGCATGGATAGAAGGAAAACACTGAATGGCGATTATTTGGTCTGTGATGTAATCGGTCAGCTAGAAAAAGGTACTAACAAGCTGAAAAGGGAAAGCGAGCATGTGTGTGACGTTGACATGTGAAGGTGGGGCTGCGGCGTTTTGAGCAGAGAGAATGAAGTTAAACTTTCCAGGCAATGTTTGTACAGTTGTGGCCATTTGAAAGTGAATAAATGCTACAACTCTTCAAGACCCAAGCTGAGTTTGTGTGTCTCGCTCGCCACCTGCTAATTAAAGTGAAGAGGGTTAGCCACAAAGTAAACAAACAAAGGTAGGCTGGATCCATATGTCCAAACTTCACAGACTCCCAGACTCTGCGGGCGCATTTAGACTGATTTCATTTGACTCTGACGCCGATTCAACGTGTTAAATCGACAGAAAAAAAGCCGACTAGTGCGGATGAGGTTGGCAGATGCTCACCATTGGCCCAACTCTGACCAATGGCCGACCATTGTCTTGGTGTGTCAGGGCCTTAAGGGAGACAAATTAATCCCAACTCAAAATGTATTTGCTGTTATTAGTACTGTCACACTGTTATTTAGTGTATGTCATTGCAGTTAGGTCAGGTTTTTTTGTCACTGGTCATCCAAATGATACCCAGCCCTTGTGTTTTCTGATTGGCCACCATCTCTAGCTTCAAAGTGTAAGTCTGCAAATAAGTGTATTTTACAAAATGTTAAACTATGCCTTTAACTTGATAAATATCTGCACGGCAAACTCACAACTAAGCAGTGAAACTTCAGCTCTGTGGCTATGAAACCAACACAGCCACCAGTGTCACTTGTGTGTACATGTCCTCTGGGCAAAACATATATACTATACAATGTATACAGTACACTTGAGTTCACTCTGTTGCACACACACTCACACACACACACACACACACTCAGACCGAGGATCTCATCATAAAGAGGAGAACAGGAATGGATGCATGTCTCAGTTGTTGTCACTATCACGTCTCCCTCTTCTTCTCCATTAATTCTCACAGATCAGGCCCCAGCTTCCTGCAGTGTTTTTCTCTGTCCATTCATTATGAAGCATCCTCTCCTCCCACGTCTATCACCCTGTCCTTCGCCTTCCCCCACTTGTTCTTCTCGGTCTGCGTGGCTCTCTGAAAGCAGAGTTATTCTGTTTGTCCCCTTTCTCTCGCAGCCTTCTCTGTCCCTCCTCCATCCTCATTTTCTCCCGCTCTGCTCGAAGTACAGAGGCCCCCCAGAGAGCCGCAGAGAAGTGAGCATGGGCTGGAATAGAAAAGAGGGTGAGTGGGGAAGAGGGGGAAGGCAAAAAAGAAAGGAGAGGAAAATAAGGGCATATAGGCTCACCTGACGTTCAGATTCCCTGTCCCTACCCTCCCTCTCTCCCTCTTTCTTTCCCCTCGCTACCCTTTTCCACTCATAACAAATGTCACGGCAGTAGCTCTTTACAAAGCACGCAGTCCACCACTTGGCTATTATTATGAGTTTCATTACAAAATGCCAAAATTTGCCCTTTGCTACATCAGTTCATCGTCCCTCAATAGCACCCACTTCGGTTATTGTGGGAATGCTAAATTAATCCCCACAAAAAGTGTCGGTCAGCAACATTTTTTGGGCTGTAAGCATCATGGCTGTGTTCGTGTGACAGAGCAGGGCGATGATGATGATTTACAGAGGCATCTGAAGCACAGGGCATTTACGTCTTCAATATGAAAGTCGCATTAAGGACAAATTCACTGTACTGCATATGTATTATTTATGACTGAGTGCTTTAAAGAAGTTGTGCAACATTTCCTGCGATTAGAGGCAGATTATTTAAACAGACGTCCTTTAGTTGCATTAGAGGCACATCTCAAGAGATGGCATCGCCAGTTGGGTGGTTGGTTGGTATTTTAACAACTGTTTCATGGATTGCCATGACATTTACTGACATTCATGGTCCCTGGATGATGGATGTTTTGCAGATCCTTTGACTTCATGCCGTCATGAGGTTTAAATTTGCAGTTTTTTGTTCAGTCTCAACAGCTACTGACGGGCATTTATTGTCATTGTTATTAAGAACATAATGGGCTTGCAACATTGTGTCATCAGTGCAGAATTATTCTTCATCCTCTGAAGACAACATAGTAACACAGTAAAGCTACAATGACCTGAAGTGGCGGGCTAGCACGCTAACACTAGCATGCAAATTTTAGCATGCTAATACTAGCGCACTACAGCTAGCCCACTAACTCTGGCAGTCAGAAATCAACATCTATGACTCCCTGTCTCTTTGACGATCCAATTAAATAACACATTTTCTTGTAGTGGCCGTTCTAAAACGAGCAGAAATAAAAGTGAACGTTAGAGCATTCTGATATGATCAAAGAGTTAATACTTAGCAGCTAGCGTCCTAGCTGGCTAACTGTTAGCTCACCCTTGCAAGCTAATGTGAGCTTATTTCCATGGTGGCAAAATACTAACAATTAATTTAAAAAGCAAATATATCTGTTAATTGCTGTAGTAGCAGACTAGTGTAAACTAAAGTATAACTTTAAGGTTGGGTCTCATGTTGTAATTTGCGCTTCTTTGCACAGCCATTTTGGTGCAGGGTTTGCAGGGTTTGATGACATCACAAACGTCGATTGGCTGAGCAGTTGTTGTCCCGGGGCTATCATTACAAAATGTTGTTTTCAGGACAACAAATGCTTGGCATAATCAGGACATGCATCTGACGACAGTATAGCCGTGAAAAATACATGTGTATTTGTACTATTCTTCGTGTTCACTGTGGTTGTCAGCTTACATTGCACAAGTTTGACTTATTTATGCCCCAAGGAATCAAATATAAGGAAAGAAGTATGTGATTTGGTCCACGGCATTAATCATGTTAAATGCTAATGCATAAAACGCATGCTGGTGTGTTGAAGCATATAAACCACCTGAGCTGGACTTGTAGCACCGACTAAATTTTGCAAGGCACTTGCGTAGGTTCTGAGACAGGAAAAGACTGCATTGCTGTACTTTCTGTGTCAAAAAGAAAAGAAAAAAAAACAGGAGAAGAAAGAGGACAAAAAAGTATAGCGGGGGCCATAATGATAAAGCAGGTGGCAAGAGAAGTTATATGGAAGAGGAGTACTGAAGAACGAGAACTATTAAAAAAGCAGTGTGAAAACACGATGTTGGCCACAGTGCATCTGCATATTTAATGTTCCCTTTGGCTGTCGGTTTAGCCTCAGTATAATCACTCTAAAGTTAGGGGAGAGAAAAGGAAAGGACAGATGGAGGAGAGTAAAGGAGAGAGATAGAGATGCTGAAGGATAATAGTCCTTTTTTCTACAGAAGACATTTTGACATGTCACATTAGTATAAGCACAGGGGCGATAAAATTTAATGATGGCTGCTTCAGTTTCAGATTCTGGCTCACTGTCACACTGTCAAAGCTGAATAGAACGGAGCCATCGTTAAGTTATTAGTAACACAGGTGCTTTTCCTACAATGACATGTCAAAATGTCCGCTGTGAAAAAAGACCTGTTGTGAGAGCTGTACCTCTGCGTGCGTCACTGAGATTTATTACGAAGTTTATCAAAGTAAAGCAAGAGTGTGCGCACACACACTGTTGTCCTCCCAGGATTCAGCCAACCAGTGATGACTTGAGCTGTAGAGTTTATCATGTGTCACTGTTTAAGGTCAGACACAGAAAAAGAATCCAAAAAAACCCACACAAGACAAATACCAGCTGACAGGGTCACCCCTCAACAGCAGGCCAGCCCTGACATTTGTGTGCGTTTGTGTATGTGTGTGTGTGTGTGTGTGACTTGAGACATTTCTTAACTCACTTGAACAGTCTGCTGCCATCTGCACTGTCCTCGTCTGCTGACCTTTGTGTTCTTTGTTTCCTCAGTTTGCAAAACTATTTGAGATCAGAAAGGCTTTTCGGAGCTTTTCCGCTTTTTATTTGTCTTTTATGAGGTAGGAAGTCATTTCTGCTGCCTCTGCAATACGCGGCAAATTTAATTGAAAACCAAACTGTGGTTGAAATTCAAACTGAGCGTCCTTCAGCCTCGGGGAGGTGCTGCAGCTGTAAGACAAGCTAGTATTCTTTATTTCATCAGACACACTTCACATCAAGATGTCCTTTTATTTGAGCCGTTACACGCCTCCCACCTTCAACCTCCCCTCTCTACTTACACCCTCTTTTTTCTCTCCCTTCCTCAGCCCCGCTCCAACTTTCCTCCCCCTCCCCCCCAGCCTATCGGCCCTCCAGTCCAGCGGGACCATGATGCTCAGCAGCTCTGTGGAGGTGCCCAGCCCGGGTGGGCTGAGCGGCCTTAGCGGGCTCAGCGCGGCAGCTCGGAACGTGGTGCGCTCTTCCAGCATCTCGGGGGCCATGTACAGCCTGGAGAAGAGTCCCGGCAGCGGGGGACCGGACTCCGCATCATTGGCTGGCAACAAGAAGCGGCGCTCCAGTCTGGGTGCCAAGATGGTGGCCATTGTGGGGTTGTCGCAGTGGAGCAAGAGCACACAACAGCTCAACCAGCAAGGTCAGTTAACAGTCTGAAATTATTCTGATGGATGTAAACTCCTTGCTTTCAACTTTACTGCCAGTGCAAGTGTTATTTTGACCTTTGAGTCCCGATGAAATACTCCCAAGATATTTTTCTTCCTTGTCCTTTTTGTGCCATTTGTGCGAGGTCATTGTAACATCTGACGCCTTTTGTCCCTTCCTGCTTCCTTTCCTCATCACCCCTCTGTCCATTCTTCTTATTCTCGGCCTCCACTGTTTCCCCTGACCCTTTTTGCTTTGTCTGTTTACTAAAGTATGGGAATATCAATCTTTTGTTTCAGTCTGGGTTCAGATGAGAAGCTGCAAATCATATTCATACTCATACTCAATTCTTAATTCGGTAAGACATTTAATAACCATTCTGGCTTTGCTTTTACATTTCAAAACACTGATGCTCTTAAAATGATTAAAAGCTTTCCTGCTGCAGTTACATTGTTAAACAGAAGCCAACACTGGTCTGACAGTGTATGCACAATAACATCAGCATAATCCACTCCAAAGGGTATTTGATGCCCTGCCTCTGTTGTACCTGTGATATGTAATTCAACAAGCCCTCGGTGGCTTTACCTGTAGTTGTAATGTAATGAGTTAATTTTAAAAGCCGGTAACACCAGTGAGTGTTGGAGGAAGCAGTGGCAGATAGTATGTATGATGGCAGTGGTGGTGGTGTTATGTGTCCTGTGGGGTATAATTACATATACTGTGCAGCAGCAACAAACATGTTTGTCGCTTTGTGCCTCGGCAGCGAGCACAAACCCCGTCGCTCCTGGTGGGAAACGGGAAAAACATGTCACACACCGAAGCTTGGTACAGGCTGAGAGGCAGGGCCAGGAGGGAGCAGGGGATGCAGCTCATTTCAATACAGTTAATTTCTTTCTTCATTCCTCTGTTGATAAGAAGCACGCCGTTCATTTCCCCACATCCTATTAGCACATTCTGTTTCTCCTTCCAGTACATTGAACTGTAACCTTTTCAGAACGCTGTCTGCATGTGTCTCTCTGCTCGCCTGATCGCTTTGTGGGAGTACAGTGCGTACGTCTAACTCTGTGAGGACACTCAGTCTTATTACAACATCTGAGGGTTGTTGCTTGTCTTCGTGTGGCAGACTGGGGACCTTTTTAATATTTTCATTAGTTTCTGTACCAAGGCTAAAAATATTTCCCTTGTTTTAAGCCTATATTACTGTTAATATGTGTTTATCCATTTATTTTTTACAAACCTTAAATAACTCCGTAATTTCTGTGAAATTAAAGTGAATATATTTGGGTTTGTTGGTCACACCAGCAAGACATTTAAAGCAGTCACCTTGTGTAACCAGTGGACTCTAGTGTAGTCTGCATTGTGTTGATATGAAGAGGCCCAGACAGTGGATATCTTTGGAGGCGATCTTTGTTTATTCCTTATAACAAGAGGTAAAAATAAAATCCTCTGTCAAACACTACAATATAACTCAAGCCCCTACACAAACAAAGTGACACAGGATTATGTTAGCATAAAATGAACAAGGAGCAAAACAGAAAAAGGGGAGAGGTAAGGCAGGAGACACCCATTTATAGGTGGGGTACCCCCAAAGGTGAGTTTAGGGGTGCAGAAACTGAGTATCAGACATTCCACATATTGACTATGGAGGCCTAAGTGTCAGGAAATGATAACTTTAAAAAAATTGTGTAATTATGACACTTGATATTACAAATGTGCATTTGACTTTGTTACACATGTTACTGCACTATAATTGACCCTGTACCAGTTGGACTCTGGGAAGTTGTTATGACCATTTTTCACGAGGGAAGCACCGATTTATTGGCCAAACATCGGTATCAGGGCAATTCCTGCCTTGTTAGCTGCCATCAGCATATCGGCAAACAAGATGTTCAATCACATCAGTGTTGTGCAGACTAAAAAGCAGGGCTTGATGACTAACTGTGTCCCTCCGTCCTGGGGACAATAGGAAACCTGTTTTGGATGAACAGAGATCTTCCCCAGAACACCTTCAGGATGAAAGGACGCAGTAAGCTCAGTATCGATGCATCAGGGACGCACCATATTATTTCTCTGATAACGCCACATTGTGAACAACAAATCGAGGGGATGTTCAAATGTAATCTTGTAAAATATAGTTTTTGGTGGGAAACTTGAATAAATACAGCTGTTTGAAGGAGAAATTTATGTATTTACACAACAATATATATTTGGTATTAGAGAATTATTACATACATAGTAAAAAGGCTTTTGAAGCAGTTTTTTAAAGATGTTTTTCATGTGAAAGAAAGTCATTTTAAAGGTTGTTTTATGAATTTGTACGATAAAATTTGTGCTCATTTAAAGAATAAAGTGTAATGATGGACTGAATAACTCCAAGCACACAAGGGGGAATAAATAACAACAAAAACACAGTTACGAACAACAACAAAAAAACATTGGTATTTCCACAATTGGTGCATCCCTAGTGTTCAGTTTTTCTTTGACTTTTTATAGATTAAACGATGGATCAGTAAACTAGACAGCTAGATAGATATATCCTTTATTGTCATTGTATGTTACACAACAACACCTTATTGGAGCAATGCAGTTAGCAGCATATAAACGTTACACATGCACCAAAAAACATTGCTCATCGTCATTCTCACAGTCACATATATGATACACTAGTCCATACCCATTGGCAGCTTTGTCACCTTCTACCTATGCCAAACCTCAATGCCTATGTGCAGTTTCACATAGATTGACCACGTCAGTGAGGAGAAAAACGTGGAACAGACACACACACAGAGTTTTTGTCATTATATAGTAAGATTGCATACAAGGTATAACTGTAATAGTAAAGTTATGCTTCCAAGTTTCCCAGTAGACCTAATATGAGTCTTTTTAATCGAATATATGTCAAACTAAACACACCAATGCTGAATGATGTCTTTACAGAATCAGCTGCACTATATGACAGATCAAATAAAATGAGTGACTGGTGTCCGTCCTGTCGGAGCAGCTCTGTCCTTTCCAATCTGAACTTCTTGCATAACTTCTCAAAGATTCGTGAGAGGAAAGAGACCATTTTAGAGGAAAGGAATGAGGATGAAAACATTAAAAAAAAAACGCGTGTGCTTACTTGAATCATACATGTTATCATGCCAGCTCTGACATGGCCACCATATGGCTAATGGGCAGTGTGCACAGGAACAAACACACACAGCCAATCACATGCGCACACACACTTACCTAAATCCTGTATCATTATCTTGTATCATTACCTGTTTTTAGGTCCCATCAGTGTGAGATGGCTGTCGCTCTAGCACTCAACACACACACACACACACACACACAAACAAACACAAAGAGCTCAGTGCACTGAGGCACAGCTGACACTTGTCTGACGCAGGGAGGGCTGTCGATATTTTCACCACAGGGGCTTTCGTGTCTCTGTGTTCGTGGTGATGAGGAGAGCACAATGGAGGGGAAAGTGTGGATGAGGAGGCTAGGAGGGGCTGAGGATGTAGAGAAGAGGAAGGGGAGACGAGGGGTGTGTCTAAATTTAGATGTTCTCAGCTGCCAGAGGAACACATCGCGCCTGGAACGAAATCACAGTATCATGCACCGCTCCTTCCTATTCCATCCATACCACATCTCTCCTTGTTATAGCCGGATCATCTTCAGCTTCCTCATGACAGGTTTCTGGGAGAGCATTGGTATTCTTATTGGCAGGCAGCCTGAGTTTCGGTATTGGGGAGAAAAAGTCAGATTGGCTCATCCCTCTTTGGCATTATCTCAGGTAGGCTAAAAAATAATGTTTCAATTGATTTAGGTTAAACTGAACCACATGCTTAAATGTTACGTAAATTATTTTGCATCACACCCCAACAACACGATTATGCCACTGTTGTACTAGGAATTGACCGTGTCCTCATAACTTTACAAGGCCGAGCCAGGGAATCTGTTCCCGGAGACAAACAAGGCTGTTTACTCAATGACCCGGAGAGGCCGAAATGGGCTGCTCTAATCTGCTGTTTTCCCTTCCTCATAATTCATACCAGCTAGAGGCAAAAAAAAGTGTATAATTAGTTGGGTGGCCCACACAACCAGACACACAGACAGACGAACAGAACGACAGGCAAATATTCCTCCTCACCGGGTCGAGTTCGATTAAGATCCTCTTTGTGTTCCTTCCTGGCAGTCATTAATGGCCCAATCTGGTCAGCTGTCGCTGCTCCATGTTCCAAGTGACATGTGCATCGATTGGCTGATGGGGCGGGTCGGCCCAGGCGCCGTCACCACGCTGCGCTCGGTTGGTCACCTAATAGCCGATAAGCCACAGGTTGAATTGGTCCCCAGAGACGAGGTGTGCGAGGGAAGTAATTTGGACTTTGGATGGGAATAGTAAAAATAAATGGAATGCAAAACAGCAGAGACCGACCTTATGTCTTGTGTCGTTAATTAGTTGATTGGTATCTGATATTATTGAGTAATTTGTTGATGTATGTTATGGTGGTTGCATCGGGAAAAGAGAGACTCAAAGCACTCCACTAAGTCTATTAAATGCCTTTATTCTGTTTTTTTTTGTAGTTAGTCTAAATGCATTGCACCCATTTCATGACTCTAAATAAGTCGTCTCTACCCAGTGACTAAAAATCGTATTATTTGTTCTTTCTACATTAAATAATAAGAATGAATGGGGAGGCACAGAGAAAGTGACAGAACACTGAGGCGGCTGATAGAGATGCAAAGATTTAAAAAAGACAAAGTGAACGGAGACAGTGGGAGAATATGTCAGCATCTCACCATTAAAGCGCTATTAGGAGATAATGTGGTTATGCTGTTGTTATTGTGTCAGAGTTCCTGCAGGGTATGTTCTAGCTGTGATCCATTTCTTGAATTGGATCCAGTCAATTTACAGCTATCAGCAGAATTTGTCCCAGTAAGCTCTTAGGTAAGCAAAGCAGGGGGGTTTGTAGACATCGTCTCCGAACTGTAAAAAAAAAACCAGCAAGTGTCACATTTATTTGAACTCTGAACAAGGAGAATTATGTAGTTACATTTTCTCTTCTCAGATATTAAAGTGGAAGTAAAGTTTGTTGCTTTAATTTATCATTATGAGGTAAATGTCGATTGCACTATGTAATGGCTATACTGTAAAGACACCATCGGCGTTTTGATTGGTTCCCTAAGCCTCACTGTCACTGTGCAAATTTGTCTTCCACCAGGGACGGTCTTACTGAGCATGATGGCTCAATTCACGGCACAAAGGAAGTACGTCAACCATTGCAAACAGAACGAGGATAGCACTTTTGTTTTTTTCCTAGTAGCTAGCGCAGTCATCCCCAGTTAGCAATGAAAGTTCTTTGCCGTTACCATCTACAGTAGAGGAACACCTGAAGTAACTGTGAAAACTTTTGTAGTTGCAAGGCTCAGAGGAAACCAGAAAGTGATCTTGTTGTCTTTGCGGAAACGATAAAACCACTTGAAAACACTAAAAGGGCAGACGTTTCCACATTTAGGCCCCTTCCATTGGAGGCTCTTAGTGGGCTTCAAACGTTTGGCAACTGTGGTTTGATTATCTTCCAGTACTCGTTACAGTAGTCCTTGTTAGGGTTAGGGTTACACATAAAAAAAGTAAATATAAACATGGCTTTAGTGTAGTCCACCACCATACACTATTCAAAATATACAGAAATGGTTGTGTAAACTTACATAATAGCAGATCCTTTATGATACGTCATATCAACACAGACATTTTTACTAAATATAAATGTGCGTAAGTGGCTCTCACAAGGGGTGTAACAATATTTTCTATTGATAATGAGCTCCTTCCAAAATGTTATATTCCACTGTAAAAAGTAACATTGCAAAAAGCATAGAGTGAATTTCTGAACTGATACACAGCATTCTGCATGTGACAGTGGGCCACAAACTCCAATTTAAACATCTCCTCATCCACTGACTTCAGACATCTAAAGTAGGACAAGGACATATCTTTTTTTAGACGGCAGCCTTGTCAACATTTTCAGACAGCAGCTGAGACCTGTGACAGTTGTTAGTGTTAATTGTACCCTCTGGTGTTTCCAAACAAAGATGAGTAACTTTAGAGAGTCATAACTCATATTTATTCCTTATTATCAGTCTATTTGGCTTCTCAAAATGCTTATTTTAACTTTTTGTAGTTCACATGACTCTACGCTTAAGATGTGAATTAAGGTGCTGATGAAAGAACAGAGACACAGGCTAAAGAACAAACCCTACGATGATGAACACGGATAAAATACAGACAACGTAGAAGATAAAGTTACGTTTGGTTTTGTTGTATCGACACACTTTCAGTACGCTTTTTACAACAGTGTTGTTGTTATATAAGGTGTGCTTCCATATTTAGATCCTTTGATACAGGCTATTTTAATGCATTCCTACATACATGATGTATGTTCCTCTCCCATGGTGTAACTCCGTACATAGATCCGACTCCCACTGTGTCATTGTCTCATTATTCTGGGTTTTGTAACAGGCGAGTGTTGAGGATGGCATTTCAGGTCTGTCTGTGTTCTATTTATTACCTGCTATTATTGGTATCGGTGAGGAGAGAGCACACACACATACACACACACACACACACACACACGGTTTCCCAGGTTTAATGGGTGAGTCACTCCTCCGCTGAACACTGTCTTATCTCCTGAGCAGGTTTATCCATGACTGTGAAAACAGGGCCAGCAGAGCGTCTCTCAGCACACTGTCAGTCTGCACGGAGGGACGCAGAGAAACAAGCGCCTCTGATGAGATGCAGTGCACCAGGAGAGTTAGATTAAAGGACACCAGGCGTGGATGTGTGTCTGTTTGTGAAAGGCTTCAACTCCGAGCTTCCCGTCTCTGGTTTATATATGTGTGTGATTGGCTGGTGCACATTCACACTCAATCACCTCACTCTGTTCTGCTCCATTTAGCTCTCACAACCCACTCAGCAGCCATCCTCTTTATTTTCTCAAACTCGCTTTGTCAATTCCTTTTTTTAAATGTCCTTTATTTAAATCTCTCTGTCTTCTGCGTGTTTATTTCTGAGGTGCTGTAGATACTGTTGGAAATAAACCAGAGACGCGGAAAAGGCAGGGACGGAAAAATGTGACACAGGAAGAGAATACTTGTTAGTTTGCTTATTGAATTGATTCCAACTTTGTTCTCAAGACCCATAGCAGCCACATGTCTGGGTGTACTATTTAGTTGGCTGACTGGAACTCTAGCTCCAACCTGGGAGTGAAGATATGTGTAGGGCTTTCACCACTGCCAGTAATGTTATGAAACCCATTTTCCAGGTTTCTGACTCAGTTTTATTTTGTGTTGCAATGAAATAAAACAGGTGCCTTTGTTTTTATGCCAAATACTATAATTAAATCCTTGTAAGCTTTGTTTCTGTGTGTAAAGCACACAGAAAGGGTTGTCTGCAGGTCCTTAAAGAGCCGTAACAATAATACCGTCCTTTCACTTTGTACTTGCACATACCTGTTGCCAAATGTAGATTAACCTAACTCAGCACTACTTATCTTTATACTTACTGTGCATCCATCCATCCATTTTCATCCGCTTATCCGGGGCTGGGTCACAGGGGCAGCAGGCCAAGCACAAAACTTCAGACGACCCCAAGGTGTTCCCAGGCCAGATGAGACATGTAATCTATCCAGCGTGTTCTACTCCGAGCTCCCTCCGGATGTCCGATGTCCATACCCTGTCTCAAAGACTGAGCCCAGCCACCCCATGGAAGAAACTCATTTCCGTGATCTCATTCTTTCGGTCACTACCCAGAGCTCATGACCATAGGTGAGGGTTGGGACGTAGATGGACCAGTAAATCAAAACCTTTACCTTCCGGCTCAACTCCCTTTTCACCATCATGGTCCAGCGCAGCGCCTGCATCGCTGCATCAAGCCACACCAAACCGCCGATCCATCTCGAGCTCCGTTCTACCCTGATTCATAAACAAGACCCCGAGATACTTGAACTCCCTCGCTTGAGGCAGTAACTCACTCCCAACCCGGAGGGGGCAATGATCCACGCAGTGCTGGAAACAGCGTTGGAAGCAGGACTTTGTTCATTACTATAAAAGGTGCTTAGTGACGCACAGAGCCAAAAACATTCAATTGCTTCATATAGAATCACCCAGATGAACGGCGCTGCTTCTGCATCATTTAGCCCATAGACAAAGTGCACTGGAGACTTACGGTTTAGCACTGTGCTGACTTTGATGAGGATAGAAGTATGTTATCGTGTTAGTCTTCTAGACTCTCCAAATGTTATCGGACCTGATGGATCAAAATCTGAAAGTAAAACGAGTCATTTCGTATCCACTGATTTATCCATGTCTTTTTCCCAATGTAAGTCTATGGGAAAGTGTTTAAGGACCGTATGACATCAAGCGATGGACTTGGAAATTGTAATTCCACCGTTCCACTATAGACACTCCGATTCATTGAAGCTATGCAGCTTTCACAACTATACAAAGTCCTCCTAAACTGCTTTGGAAACTGTATGCTCACAACATAAATCATGATATATGACTAGCTTTAGTACGCCTTAGTGTCCAGTGGGCATTTCAGAGTTTTCTGTCCTTAGCTCAAGTTAGCCTGCAGTTCTGGTTATTATTACTGATAAGCAAAGCAGTGCTGATACTGTGTGTAACTGTTGATAGGACAATGTTTAGCTATGGCTCTGCTTCGATCAGTTTGCCTGAACTACAGTGTACATAAAAAAGTCTTTGTAGTTTCCTAAATACTTGCAAAGTGAACATTGTGCTCCCCCACATCGAGGTAGCTCCACAGAACAGGGTGATGTGATGCAGATGGGAGATAGCTGAAGAGTCTCTGTTTCTATCCCAAATAAGTAAAAAGTGTTGGGCAATCTCTTCTAGATAAAGTCCTGTACCATGTGTGTGCAGAGCTTCCCTTTATTCATTGTCATGTCATGCTATATACTGTGGCTGAAAGTCTTTGTCCCCTGTAATACTCAGATTTACAGCTCCAGCTTATTTTCTGCCTCATTACTGAAGATGTGGTGTATCGTGTATGTCCGACAGGGAAGTTGTCATATCTTGATAATCCTAATCGTAATGATTAAGCAGCTTTGTGATATTTAAGCATGGTGAGGGATGATTTGGCAGGAGAAAGAACCCCAACAATAACACAATAAAAGACCACAGATTACAGTAGTATGTCCACGGGTTAAAAGCAGCCTCTACGTGGTCTCCTACACCAGAGAAGAGACCTGGCATTTTAGTGCTCAGGGTGTTTTCGGGGTGACTCACTCATGCCCTACTTCTAGCTCTGTTTCTGAGTCACAGCTAGGAAACACACTGTAGGAATTTTGGCGGAGATATTTTGGAGAGCTCACGGTGATCAGATCCTTCGAGGGAAAATTCACCCCTAAAGCAGAAATTCTTACATATCAAGACGGCTCAGAAAAGGCTTGTGAACAAAATGAGCAACAGTGGGTACAAAGCTGTGAATTCTCAGATTCTCAGAATAGGAACAGTGGAAGTTGAATCACTGCAGCATCTGACCTGTGGTAACCGCACTTTCATAATAACTATTTTACAGGATGACTACACTTGATAGCTATTCATATTCTCTATGACTAATGGAAAAATCCTCCTTGAGTCTATTGAGCTGCTATTTCAGGTGAGACTGCTGCTCTGTTGTCTCCCTCAACCCCCCTCTTGCTCCACCACCTCGTTTTTCTTTTGAAGCATATTGAGTCACTGGCTCTCCTGACACATACAAACTGAAACCTCACTTGTGGCTGTAAAAGCTTTCTCCTCCCCACCGGTGCTTTTAGAGGTTACCAAACACCAGCTAAGCTTACTGGCGATCACTTTCTCTCCCTTCTCTGTTTCTCATCTCTCGGCTAGCGGCACTCCCTCGTCGTTGTCTTTGTGTTTCCTCCAGCTCACTGACATCTTAATTTTCCCTCTCCTCCTCTATCTCTCCTCCCTTCATCTCCATCTTTTTTGCTCTCACTTTCAGTCACAGCGTCTATCATGTTTTCCCAATCTCTCCCACAGACTCCTCCATACTCCGCGCTCTATTCTTAGCCAGACAGATTGGTGAACCAATCGACTGTGAATCTGTCTTTCTTTATGTCTGTATACCTGCTGTAGTGTGCATAGGAATGTGTGTGTCTGTAAATAGCTTGTGCATGTGAAAACACTGCCTCTCAACAAAGTGCTAAATTATCTCAGTTGTAAAACACTGCACCAGAAATTTAATGCAACATTTATATAAAGGGATAAGTTGCCATTTTGGAAAATATAGTTATGGTTTTCTTGGTGAGAGTCACATGAGAGGATTGGTACCAGCAAACATGAAGAAACCGCAGCAGTTAGCTGAACAATGGCTGAACTGAAGCAAGCCTGTAATCAATTGCAGG
The DNA here is from genome assembly GCA_035609425.1 of Epinephelus awoara. Taxonomy (NCBI): domain Eukaryota; kingdom Metazoa; phylum Chordata; class Actinopteri; order Perciformes; family Serranidae; genus Epinephelus; species Epinephelus awoara. The sequence goes on along the minus strand of CM069310.1, from coordinate 11,665,044 downwards.
CCACAGTCATTGATCACACATATCAATGCACACCCATGTGCATTAAGCATAATGCATGGACATACATATGCGGACATGGACACACACAGACCTCACTCTTATAGTCATTGTTGATTGTTTTTTGTCTCTGGTCTTATTGTAGTCTCCTCTTTGACTTAGCCTTTACCCGTATTCTACTGTATATGTTGTGTTATATTGAATGACTCCATGCTCAGTAATCTTACACTACACTAATTCTAAAAGCCTAACCAGGGACAGATGGCAAATTAGCTATAGCTAGACACCTGCCTGCATTGCATCTACTTTGTGTTTTACATGTGAAACAGTGTCTTGTGCATTCGTTCTTGTCAAATAAACAAGTAAATAGATAAATTAATTATCAAATGGAGTGGAAACAGGGGGGCAGTTAGCCAGGCTATGTCCAAACATGACAAAATGCACCTACCAGCACCTCCAAAGCTCAAAAATGTGACTTCCTGGAGTCTGGTCGTCACTGTGAGGATGCCAGGCAACCAGCAGACAATTCAGAAAGTAAAGGCCTGGCCACACCAGCGCTTAAGATAGGAAAAGTTGGAAAAAGTTGCAGGAACTGCCATTTGTACTCCGACTAATTAACAATTAGCAAGCTCGTTAGCTCTGAGAGATTTTGTTCCCATCTTTATTAAAACTCTCAATTAATGAAATTATGTCCTAGGACTAGCATGTCCCAGAAGGCTAGCGTGTTAGCGGTCAGCTTGCCAGGCATAGTTCACACACTGGATAGGCTTTTGTACGTAACAAACAAGATATAACATGTTAAACAGTGAGCTTTAGAGATGCTGGTTAGCAGAATTTTTTTTTTTACCTTTGCACAGAGCAACACTAGCTGTTTCCACCTGCTCCTGGTGTGTGTGCTAAGCTAAACTAACCCACTTCTGACTGTGGCTTTAATTTAAAGATTTTTATCGGCTGATATTCGCCTTGTTGACTTCTGTTGGCCTGTTGGTGAATAAGATAGCATTCATGAGGGGTGGGAGGAAAACTCCATACAGTATAGTATCGCAATATTTTTGTGAGGCAATATCGCGTCATCAGTGCCACTGAATTATCAATGTTACAAATACAAATTAAACTTTAGGTAGCCTACTAAAATAACATAATCAATTGCTTTGTCGGTCCACTGCTGCAAAAAAAAAATGGCTGAAGTGAGATAAACAGATTGAAAACGTTATCTTTTCAGATAAAACAGATGTTGACAAAGTTTTCCTTTGGGGACAAAAGTTGCAGTTGAAAAAAGGCAATAAATCGCAATATATTGTGATGTATTGTATCGCAATACTCGGCATATCGCAACAAATTCAAAATTGCAACAATATTGTATCGTGACGTCGGTATCATGATTATATCAAATGGTGGATCCTTAGGGATCCTTAGTTAGCACTCACGATGCCAGTGACGTAGACATTAGAGAGGCAATTATGATATAAATATAGTAAAAGGCTTTTGAAGAAGTTATTTAAAGAATGTTTTTTATGTGGAAAAAGTTGTTTAAAGGTTGTATTTTAAACATAGGTAACACAATTCATCCCTATTTAAATTACTGTCTGCAAAGAATCAAATAAGCTTTAATAGTAATGCATCTCTCAACTCAAAGCTTGTGCTTCGTCGGAGCTCATGGAATTGACATTTTTTTCTTATACTACATCATGTCAGGGTTTTCACACAGCCGAGCCAGCTGAGGTGTCATTTCTCATACGTTGGGGGCTTTTAGCTGATCTGGCAAACTGCGCTAATAGAGTAAGAGCTCTCGGCTTTAGCAACCCGCGTCGAAAATGACTAAGAGCACTTATTGGCTCCCCTGCAAGGCTTTAACAGGCAATAAGTCGCAGTGTGTGTCACAGAGCTCAAAAGTGTGTGGTGAGTCACCATGTTGTGTGTGTGTATGTATGAATGTCTGGGCGTAAAAGACCTATAATCAGGGTGTCATTACCACTCCTCTCGACATAGAGTGCTGTAAACACACGTATTCAGACCATACACAAGCCTGCTGCCGTCTGCCGTATAGTGCTGTAAAAAAAAGGTGGACTGGAGAGCTGCTTTTGGTGCATAGGAGCAACACACACACACACACACACTTGTAGTTCTTTCTCAGCCAATGCAAACATACAGGTTGATTTCTAAATCTGTGTCATGGCACAGGTAGGCTGCTGCTGCACTGCAGGAAGCATCGACTAAAAGATGTTGTTTGGTTTTTGAGAATTAGAAATGTGATTTGCTCCTAAATCAGAGAGCACAAATCTGCCAAGATGGTCAGATAATTTCCCTTCTGCTCAATACGCGTTGATTTGTCTGGGGGATTCTCTTGACCTAAGTGTAATTTTCTTTTTGCAAAGTGTAATTGGCTTCATTATTCTGCCGACAGTTAACCTGAAAAATAGATAAATTAGATCAGACGGAAATGGAAATGGATTTTGATTTTTGACTTAATAAGACAGAGATTAACTTTTTTTTTCTCGCAGTGTATCAGGTATTATCCTGAGCTGTCTTTGTCTCGCCTGCTATGTTAGGAGAAAATTATGTTCAGTGCTTAATGGTAGGTTTTGTAAAATATAAAATGTTTTTGTTAGTTTCCATCCATCTGATGTCATCTGCTCCTTCTTATCTGCTTCTTTCATTTGAATCGTTCAGCCATGTTGCATCATTCGCCCATCAGCCGCCGGGTTGAGTAATCAAGAGGAAATTACATCTGAATTAGATTACTTTTTTCCTCATTGTAATTAATTGTCATTAGACAGGAGCCCGTGTGGCATATTAACTCACTGACAGACATCCTGCCGTACATGAAGGTTTTAGATTTCAAGAAATCATTTCCTATGCGACGTGGCGCTGAGAAAGGCTAATCGCCTCGCGATGACCACTCCCTGGCTTCTGTCCCTGCCTGAGCTGTTTATGTGGCTCTCACACACACTGACAGCACACACACAAAGATAACACAGCAGATTAGTTTTGTTTAACTCCCATGCATTATCATTAAAGACTGACAAACACTTTGCATACTAAGCTACACTTAACTCTCCGCCACAGTTATTTGTTTTTGCATGCTCTGTTAGAGTTAAATCACTGTCTTAGAGAAGTATACTGCTGGCAGCGTCCCATAAAGGTTGCATTATAGAGAGCAAGGTTTTAAGAAGAGCACAAACACACACAAAGCAGCCGGGGAAGAAAGCGCAGCCACATGATTGCACACATACATAAAGACATAAAAAGGTTTCATGCCATTCCTTAAACTCTTTGCATTGCTTTATATTAGCATATACAGTATCATATGAGCGATTCTCTGTGATTTTTGGAGGCAAATTTGGAAGATAGCGTAGCCCTGGTTTACCCGACAAAAAGCCAATGAGATTTTCCCATTGGATTTTGGATTATTGCAGAAAATACGCTGTGGCAAACAAACATTTATGATACTTGTAAATGCAATCAGTAGACGTAAAAAGCTAATAAACAAACTTCACTGCAGTTGCATGACTTTAACATCACTCACACAACAAGGCTTTAAAGCTGTTTTTACGTCCTTTAGCCTCATTTAGTCACTTGTTAGCGACCAAGTGGGGTATTCATTGACATATTTTAACATATTTTGTGTTAACCACAGACCTTAATACAGGCATCAAGAACATCCTCATCAGATGCCTGAAACACCTCAACTGACTCCTTTCAACTTGAAGGAGCAGCGGCTCTACTCCGAGCTCCCTCCTGATGTCCGAGCTCCTTACCCTCTCTCTAAGGCTGAGCCCGGAGGAAACACATTTTGGCCGCTTGTGTCCATGATCTCATTTTTTCGGTCACTTTCGCTCATGACCATAGGTGAGGGTTGGGACGTAGATGGACCAGTACATGGAAAGATTTGCCTTCTGGCTCCCTCTTCACCACGAGGAGGAGCTGGTAGTTGTTTTTCAGGCTAACAGTTTCCCTTTGGTTACAGTCTTTATGCTAAGCTATGCCAACCGTGTGCTGGCCCCGTCTCAAAAACCTAGTTAACCTGTTTCATCAGGACTGTGTGGATGTGCTTTGGCCATATTTGATTTACAGTGCAGAGGATGTCATGGACAAAGAAACATTTTACAGTGGATGACTCAGATATTCAGCTGTATTTTTCAAGCCAGTGTAGAGCAGAGGAAATGCAGCGGAGAGGCCGAAACTGCGTCTGCGTGAGCATACAGTATGGCCGGTGGGGACCATCCAGAACCTGAGCTGCTGAAAGTAAACACCGACTGGTGGTGCCTGTGCTCAAACTGCCCTCCGACGCCAACATAAACTGAATCATTCAGCTGTGATGGATTTCAGCATGGGCAGGTTTTGTTGGATACCGTAGATGCCAGGGGAGTCCGTGTGTGTGTTACTGTGCATTGAAGTTTTAATCCTCACTCCTGATAGCACACACTGAGGAATTTATTGCTTCAACTGCAATCATCACTGATTGGACATCCACATAAAAGGTGGCAAATTTCCCCTTTATGTGTAAAAAGTAGGGATTCACTGGTTTACTGACCACGTGCTGAGGTACTGGCCAGTATTTGCCTTGTTTACTGTCAACGGCAGACAAGATGACATTCACAGATGGCAGGGGTTGATGCTTTCTGTTGGGTCACATCATTTTTGTACAAGGAAAAAAGCAGGGCTCAAGATAAATGGCCACAGAGTTAAATTAATGAGCAACTACAAGAGGAATACAATGAAAGCTCTGTGATTTCACTGTTGTGTGACGAGCTGGCTTGTAGCAGCCGGCGTCACATCACCAGCAACAATAGTGAATGTATTTGGGACAAACAAATATCTCCCCCGGGACACCTTGGGACAAAGGACGCAGTAAACTCAAGATCATTGCATAGGAAGACTTGTTTCCTTTATAATGCTGCATTGCGAGCAACAAATCTGTGTGAAAACCGTCAGGAGGAGAGCTAGTTCACGTTAGCTCTAAAGCAGGATTTATTTGTTGGCTCTAGACAAAACCTATGCCACAACTAAATGCTGACGGAGGTTGCACTGAGTTGCATTATGATGCGTTCATGTACTACTCAGTAAAAAATGACAGTAGAGTGAAGAAATATCAGAATGATCTCATGATGTGTTTAATGTAATCTTGTAAAATTAAATTTTTAAGAAACTTAAATAAATACAAATGTTGTTAAGAAAACTGTTGATGTTTTCACAGCAATATTAAATTGATATTAGAGAGGAAATTATAATATATACAGTAAATTACTGTTTAAAGATATTTTTCATGTGAAAGGCTATATTAAATTTTGTATGATTGAATTTGTACCAATTCAAAGATAGTGTAATGAAGGGCTTAATTACTTTAAAACAGTTCAGTTTTTATAGTGTAGCTGTCTTTGTTTCCCTGGCACAAAAGGGGGAATAAATAACACATATAAAATACACAACAATATAAATGCATCAGTATTAGGAGAGTGTTATTTTACAGGGTTGTATTGTGTTTTAACCAGGGACGTCTTGGAGGGTTAAAATCCATATGCATGAGTTTTAATTTGTCAATATGGTGCATGTAATTCCTTGTACCTGCCATATAAAGTGCTATAATCTGTTTAAAGTTACATGATGCTTTGCAGGATTATTGTAGAGAAGTTTAATATCTATTTTTATGTTATAATTCTATAGTTATGCTATACATATAGTTATACTCTACCTATCTCTATCTGTAAACACAGTGAATCACTGAATCACAGGCTATGCTCTTATGTAACTGTGTGATACGTGGATATGTCTCTGAATCACTGATTTATAAGCCGTTGTCCTACTTCTTCTACCTTGAATCCTCCTTTTGTCCAAATTTAGCAGGCGTCCAGCGGTAAAGATAACCACAACAGATCTTTCATCTCCAACACTCATGCCTGGTTACTGTTGCTATGCATGGTGGATCGTTGCCGTCACCGGTGCATCCAATAGGCATGTCAGCGCAGCCAGGGAGTCTAAAAACAGCATTCTATATTACAGCATATAATGAGAAAGGCTTCATCAGTGTTCTCTCCAAATGTCAGAGCAGCTTTAATGATCTACTGAGCGCGCACGCACACACACAGAAGCTGTGTATCATGTGCAAGCGTGCGTGCACTCGCAGTGTGTGGCTCTTTTCTGCATTGTTGGCGTTTTCAGTAATCCCACCTTTCTTTATTCCCCCAACCCCCCCTGCTATTAATTCTCTCCACTGAAGCTATTAATTCTTTCCATCCTGATCACTTCTGTCCTGCTCTCGTCCTAATCTTCCTCCCTGTCACTTGATCATGTCTTATCATGACTATCAAACATGTGGCTCGCATAAGTAGTTTCAAAGAATGCCTCAGGTTTTTAGACATGCAAAGAAAGTTTAGTGCGTGTGATCGCTCCCCTCACATTTCTGTGAGAGTCATGAGAGCGTCTTCAGGGACTGAGGTATTGCTCGTCATAGTGAAGCCAACAGGAGACACTTTTAATAGCCTTGTAGCGCACAAAGAACAAGAACCCCCCTCCTCTGGCACGGTAAAGCACAACAGCTTATGTAATGTTGTTATTTTAGCTGCTCAAACGGCATATATGTCAAACCACCTCTAATTACTCCTTCCAGGATGTGCGTGCATTTGATGCTAACACTGTATAACAAAGTTAGTTCAGCAGAGGGAGAGGAGGAAATACGCTGAATAATTTAGATGGGATGGACTGGGAGAAGACACAGAAGTTGTGTGACAAAGACGGACGGTGGCCAGAACTATAAGAAAAGAGAGTGATTTGGGAATGCACATGAAGCAAACAAAGGAATCGGTGCATGTCAGCGGGTATGTATGGGAACAGGGGGGAGCAAGGAGAACAAAAAAATGACAGCAAGCTAACAAAGAGCTTTAATAAATGAAAGAAAGGGTGATTAGAGATTGGATTTGAAGGCAGGGAGAGAAAGAGAAGTGGTGGCTGATTAAGGAGACTCATGGAGAGGACAATACGAGCGAGGAAAGACACAGAGAGAGGGGAAAGGCTTATGAGCGAACACGCCAGCCAGGGCTCTTGGTGCAATGCAGACGGCATTGCCATGGAAACGAATGGAGGGAAAGCGCAGACGAGGAGGAGGGGATTAAATAGGAAGGAAGAGATCACTGCTTCACACCAAGGTGTGGGGGGGGCGGACAAATGAGTAACAAGTGTGGATATAAAGTTAAATGAATAACTACTTGATAGCTCAAAGATGGGTTCACAGTTGGGGGATGACCCACACTCTTAGAGTATTGTGACAGATTCACCATCATTATAAACACATTTAACCATCATGACACTGAGCAGCAGGCCTGTGTGGTTCAATAATGAGCCAGACGGGTTTCAGGTTACTGTTGCAGTGATGGTGTTAGTTTGTGTTTCAGTCAAAAGTGCAGGAGTTTGGTGACATGTTGCCTCGAGAAATTAAATTTAAAAAATACAAAAAAAAAAAAAAAAAAGGAGATCGGAGACGAGCCTGTCGCCATGGCGCCATTTGTCTCAGGTGGCATTGTCTGGGTCCAGATCCGAGGGCGGAGGTTGTCATGGCAGCAGGAGAGCATGGAGTTTGTCTGGGTGTGATGCTGCAAACATACACACTCTTTCTCTCTCACACACACACACACACATGCACTGTGTGTTAGAAATACTCTTGACTGCAGGGTTATAAATAGAAGGCGGCAGAAGGCAGCACCCCTCTCCTCATTTCTGCACCCGTGGGACCCCATCATTCTCATCTTCCTCTTCACCCGTTTCTCCTCGATGCTTGCATCTATTTGTCCTCTTTCTTCTGTTTCAATCTTGATCCCCCTCTCAAAGCCCTCTTTCCTCTTGTGTTAAATCTCCTCCTTTCAGCCCCCCAAAGTCTCATCAAGTGGCTTTGTTTGCTATCTGTTTATCTCTGTAGTGATGGTGATGATGCGGGGTGTCTGCGGTTGTCATAGAGATGAGATGGGCACGGCGAGGATGCTTAATGAGCTTGGAGTTGCTTAGTCTAATGAAGTGGGACGGCTGTACCTGGGTGTGCGCTTAACTGGCAACAATAAGCAAGCGCTTGTTAAAAGTCTCCTTTGGTGACTGCACTATTCATCTATCTGTTCTCCTACAGAGGAGAGATGTGCGAGTTTCTACAGCAACTGCAGTCATAATGAGCTGCACGGGTGCAGCAATAAAAGACAGGAAGTTAGTCTGCTTTTCTTGTTATTGCTTTGTTAACCAGTGATTTATCCCCAAATTAACACATTGAAGGGGAAAAGTTAGAGGCGTCTGTAAAAGCTTTAAAACATTTGCAAGAACTTAAACCCCTACTGCGGGACTTCAAAAAATGTGCCAGCATAGAAAGCCCCTGTCAAAGGGAAGTCCTGGGAAATAAGTCGGAGACTTTGTAGAGGTCTTTTTAAAGCAAGCTTTGCCGACACGACGACTCACAGCAGCTTTCTCATCCCCTTGTTTGAGTAAACTGTCACCGTGTTGCCCCAACTGCTCACGTGCAGACACTGTGTGTGTGAGAGTGTAAATGTTGTACAGAGGTGTGAATACGCAGACACTAGTGCTATCTAGTGTCAGCATGCACTTGTGTGTGAATGTGTGTGTGCGTCTCTGTAGATTATTGTGTTTAACAGTTTGGGGAATTTAAAATTTTAATATTGTTTTATTGTTTACAGTTGTAGATGTCGCGGAAAATGAAAGTGTTTCTTTTTATTTGTCTCTTTTGTTTTACATCTTCCTCCCTCCTACTATCATCCTCAGGCTTTAAAGCTGGGGTAGGTTGTTTCATTTAGGCGTCACGGGGCAAAACACACAACAAACTTTGAGCATATTGTAATTCAAGTGGACTGGAAGAAAACTAGACTTCTGCATCATCTTTAAGCTCTGGGTTGTTGTTTTTTTCGGATTTAGAAAATTCAGCCCATGACTGGAGACTTTGAACAATCAAAGACCATTTCAGAGAGAGAGGTCGTTCCCGTTGTCTGTTTTACAAATGCAGATACGTTTGCCCGTCCCTTCAGTGAAAGTCTGATTCAGTCAGAGACAATAAAGGGACGAAAAGAAAATGTCACTTTATGTAGCTAATGTTAGCTAGAGCCTTGAATTATAATGTGTCCTTCACCTCACTCCCCGCCAGAACAGACCACAGTGTTTCCCACAGATTAAGAGTGCGTGTGTGTGGCAGTAGCTGATGACAGGGGTGGACAACGGACACCGACAGCAGCCTGTGTGTATCATTCTGTGTCCCGTCTCTAAATTCAGAGGTTCTTGTGGGTCCCTGAACGCAACACAGGCGGAGCTCCATCATTTCTTTTTTTCCTCAGCAGCAGTTTGTGACTTGCGGGGTGGATAATTGGTCTGTCTTTCCCGTTAGAGCTGATCAGATCAGATCAATCGATGAGAGGAGCAGCTGCTGTGAGTGAATGCAAACATTTAGACCCAGCAGAATGAACAGTGAAGTTCACTTTCAATGCTCCTGAACGAATGATGTCCATGTTCGTCTAGTGGGAGGGGCTTAGGAAGGAGAGAGGAGAGCTACAGGAGGAGGATGTGTTTTTTAAAATTCTGTTTTTTTGTTTTTTTTGCCTTTTACAGATTTCTGCCGACCCTAATGTTTTAACTCCAAATACCAATTTGCATCCACTTCCAATGCACATACTCAGTGTGTGTATATATAAATGTAATTCATGATTCCTGTGATCAATGCGGTCATTAGGGCTGCAAATGTATGATTATTTTCATACATTTCCTTTAATCTGATCAGTATTTTCTTGAACAATCCAATTTTTGGAATATAAAATGTCAAGAAATATTAATTAACTCGTTATAATTTCCCAGAATCCAAGGTGATGTTTTCAGCTCCTCACATTTGGAAAAAAAATTAAGAGAATATTTGGCACTTTTGCTTGAAAAATTACTGAGATGATAACTTTAACTTAAAAATATGTCAGTCCCTCGGTGTGTGTTTGTGTCTGTGTTGCCCTGAGGTGCATCAGTGAGCCTGCAGTGCCTCTTTGGACCCTGGGAACTCTGGGTAATGTTGCAAGAAGAATAGCGGAAACAAAATACAGGAGTGATGGCAGGGATAAGGGAAGGGCTGTCTGCCAAAACTGCACGAGTGTGCAACCTTACATGTCACATCCTGAACCCAAATCACATCGACTGTGCCTTAGTACTTTGAACTCAGCATGTCAAGTCACACAGAGATACAGTGTGTCATTACAGGGGATGATGCCCTGAAAGCTTCTTGTGGGGTTAGCAGCTCGCCAGCTCGCTCCTGTTCTCCTAGCGTCAGCAGAGCTGTAAAGCCTAAATACCTTCGCCTCTCCCCCCTCTCAGCTCAGCCTCCTGACTTTCTCTCTACGCCACCGCTCACAACATTCCTCAAGCCGCCAATTTGTGTGTGTTTCTACCTTGCAAGTCAGGCTCAGGAGTCCCCCTTTGAAGCTTATTGCCCCCCTTGCTCAACAGCCATTGTGAAATGGGCTTTACGTGTTTAAAATGGGCTGTAGTAATACCTGCGAAGTGGAGAGATTTTCCAATAGCGCAGGGACGTCCCAGTGGAATTTAGGTGAGATTGCCTTCTTGCTTGAGTGAACTTGTTTCAAAATAAATAGTGGAGAGATGGGTGTTCTCAAGGCTACACTGAATTTTCCTTATTTCTGGTGAGACGTTTTAAAAAAGCAAAGGTAGTGGATATTTCCCTGTACAGCTTATCTCGCAGACTTAAAATCTTTGACAGACACATCCATCTTTGCTCTGTTTTAGGTGTGTTTTTAAAAACTCTGTACCAAAGAAAGCATTCAGGGAACAGTATGAGAATTTCTCACCTGAGGAAACATCTACTTTTATCTGCAGAACAAAATATGTAGGGTTCAGATCTTATCGTATTTGCGCCTAAATGTACAGGAAGAACGTCCCTCATGCAGGTACTGGTCCTGTGTAATACCTGACTTACTTATCAGACAGCTCTACGACTTCCTCTGATTATTACGATTAGAGGATAATCCTGCTGAAGTAAGGGCACTTAAACCAGGAGCTGTGACCTCTGTTTTTCAGACGGCGGGACGAAGAAGCTTCGCAGCACCATCCGACGGAGCACAGAGACCGGCATCGCCGTGGAAATGAGGAACCGGGTGACACGGCAGGGCAGCAAGGACTCAACTGACGGCAGCACCAACTCAAACAGCTCCGACGGAACGTGAGTATCCGAACCGCAAGTCATCCACCCATCTGTGCACGTTCACTATCCATCCGTTTTATCGTTATTCTGTTTCTTCTCGCTCAGGTTTGTCTTCCCTACCACACGCCTGGGGCCTGAGAGCCAATTCAGCGACTTCCTGGATGGACTAGGCCCCGCTCAGATCGTAGGCCGGCAAACACTAGCTACACCCCCCATGGGTAAGTCAAGAGTGAAGTCGACCAACAGCGCCATCTTTTCCTGTTCAGTCCATCTCATTCTCATCTAGATTCCCTTTGTGATTTCATGTGATCCTTTGCACTCTTGCAGAAGATTTAAGTGCATTTAACAATGTCAAAACAGAATCACTTTTAATGTATCATCAACCACACAATCATAGATAACTAAAGCTGTAATATGTGAGGATCTAATGTTGGACTGCAGGATAACAGAGAATCAAACCTGCAGCCATATACTAACACACAAACTGTTTGATGCACAGCAGCATCTAGGAATACTGCACAATACTCGTGTATTCACTCAGCACGGATGAGGTTATTCTTGCATGAGGTATGAATCTTTCATGCAAAGGTCATTGCTTGTGAAAAACAACAGAGCAGGGCTCCACCGTACCTGGTTGTAAAGACAGACTCACAGCACTGTGTCGCCCTCTGCAGGAAGATATTGGCTATTACACCCTCAGTTGGTTCTGATTATTGGGTTGCTGTAGATTAATTGTTTGTCCTCTACAGGGGATGTCTATGTAGGCATGGTAGACAGAGGAGGACAGCTGGAGGTGGAGGTCAACCAGGCCAGAGGGTTGATCCCAAAACCAGGCTCCAAGAACATACCAGGTACTCTGAACTGACTTCACCCGCTGCATTAAAATTCAATTGGCTTTGCCCCTTTGTCCGATCTGTACGCTCGTGTAGGAGTTTCACTGTGTTGTATGTTGTCGCTTTGAATGCAGCGACTTACGTGAAGGTGTATTTGCTGGAGAATGGCGTGTGCCTGGCCAAGAAGAAAACCAAAGTCGTGAAGAAGAATCTGGACCCCACCTACCAGCAGGCTCTGTTGTTTGATGAGAGTCCTCAGGGCAAAGTCCTACAGGTATGAGATTTCTCTGCCTTCCTCCCATTTTTTTATTCCTTCTGAACATTTCTATACACAATACACATAACATGATTGAATCCTTCTGTCGCGGCAATTATTATCGGGCGTTAAAATATGTTTTCGCACCTGTTAAAAGATCTTTGGAAATTTGTGAAACAGTGGCTTTGTCACTCACTTTATATTAAAATGTCCCAAACTTGCAATATGCACTTCCTCTGAAAACAGAGACTTTTTGCACATGCGCATTGCGGTTCCAGTCACTAGGCATGTGCGAGAAAGTCGACCATCACAACAACAATGGCGGACTCCCAAGCTCTGTTTGTGCTGCTCACCCTATTGAATACTGCAGCAACTCCACCTCGCCGTCCACCCAGACAGACGTTGCCATTTTGTACGTTTATACATCACCGCTCTGTAGAAGGAAGTGCAGGTGTGCAGGCGCCTGTTGTTTCATTACAAAGTCACACCACCATCCACTGGCCTGGCATGTATACTACAGCATTTTTGGGCATTTTTGCGGATCCATGTGCACAGCGATTGTTATCGCTTTTTTCAAAACGAAAATGAAAAACGATTTGTTTTCTTGTAAACATGGCCTCAGGTGAGAGGTGAAACGTCTTCAAGAAATTCAAGCAAGTCCAGTTGCCTACGATATAGCACTTATGATAATGCAAAAAAATAATAATTTTTCTTCACAAATTTGACGTAACATTGGTTAATTATTTATCACTATAAAAAGAGACTGTGTTGATTCAAATGTTACTAAGTCCTGACTGGTGCCATAAGCATGTGATCAAACTCATTTCAAACCAGTTGACACAAAAAAGAAACCTCTTAGAACCTTTTCTAACATTGACAAACAATAAATAATTAAACAAACCATATCGTAGTGTTATATGTATAATTTATTCTGGGCCTCTCCGTAGGTAATCGTGTGGGGGGATTACGGGCGTATGGACCACAAGTGCTTCATGGGAATGGCCCAGATCCTTCTCGAGGACTTGGACCTGTCTGCCACAGTCAGCGGCTGGTACAAGCTGTTCCCTACCTCCTCTCTGGCAGATCCCAGCATCGGACCCCTCACCAGACGCCTCTCCCAGTCCTCCCTGGAGAGCGCCACCAGCCCCTCGTGCACCTAGACACCCAGTAGACACGCACATGCACGGGCACAGGCAGAGTCATGCAGACACGGACACACGTACTGTATATACACAACGACTGTATTAGAAGTGCAAGACAGGTAGGCATACTCACACACACATACACACAGATAGGTGCAGGTAGACACATTTGACATACAGGTGCAAATACCTGATCTCATCCACATGAATACACACACTGACACTACGTCCATCAGTATTTTAGTTGAGAAAACCGCGAGCAAATCCAACTTGAAGTAGACTTACGTTACCAGAACATGTAGCATTTCTCGCCATCCCATGTCGACATCTCCTACCATGACACAGCGATCCGCCGGGTGCCATATTCTGCATTCCAAGGCACCAGATATCCGTGGCACGACTCATCCCAGGGCCATCCCGATGCCAGTTTCTAAACTCTCTATGCCAAACTAAGAAAAAAAACTTTATTTTTTAAAACCAAAGCAATTGTTATTGTTGTTCTTATTGCTATAGGTCGTAGGTGAACTAGTATACAATATTAAGTATGGATATGTAGCAGAGTCAATGACTTAGATGTAATGCAAAAAAAGAAGATACACTCTACACACACGGGCTGAGACCAGCAGGCCGAACACAAACACACCTGGGCAACAGGCTTGGATGTTCACATAATGGCTATTATGTGAGGTAGCAGCACTGCTATTCTATAATTTTCACAGGGCAGAGTTTATATATAGATATACATATATATATAAATAGATAGTTAAATACTTATTTGTGTTTATGTATGTATCGGCTGCATTCTGCATGTTTGCTTGCAACCCTTGTAGAGACATTTTGGAGTGCTTCGATTTTTTTATTTCGCTTGCCTCGACCAATGTAACAGGAGTATAGCGCCACTTTATTTTGCAAAACAGCACTGCACTGAGTTAGGGAGAATGATGGGTGACGGGGGGAGCGCTATCATCGCCATCTGCAGAAGAAGAGAACAAATTAGTCAGCCAGCTACCCATTCACTGATGAACAAAGTTTCTGATCCTGCCTTCATGTTTTAGAGTAAAAGACTGTTGCACCACACAGGGCACGCAGCACAAAGGCAGTCTGGGATATGTGTTCGGCTCCAGTCTGGGGCTCTTGTGTTCCACATCCAGGGGGTGCCACAGTCACACTCTTTCTCCCTCTGTATACCAGCACCCAGACTTCCTGTTGATTTCCCTGTTTCGATGTCCTTTTATTTCTTCCTGATTTATAAACGGAGGCTGGAAGTTTGCCTCTGTGTCTCACATGCAAACACACACACAGCTGGTACCAACTTTAACCCTCCTACTTTCTCTTGGGTCACCCCTCTGCGTCAGACTGACTGTAACTAAACCTGTTGTAAATGTTGTAAACACGTATTCCAGATGAGTTCTCCTTTTTGATATCTGACTATATTACACCAGTGTTACTTTTCTAGCAGGTCGATTGTGAACCTGCCATGTACGGTAGTTTCAGGTGCAACATGCTCCTCCTCATATATCCTGTCAGGCAGCGTCATTGTGTTTAAGATGGCACTTTATTGTAATATGTGTGTTATGTTTATGAATCACAAACATGCAGAGGTCGACCACCTGTTTATTTATTTTTGTTTTATTTGGTCAAACTGCAATGTGCATCTCTTGAGTCTTTTAATCGAGTGCCAGCATGGAAATGTAACTCCAGTGTGAAGGACAGCTGGAACAGGTCAGTTCTGCCCACTGATTTTCGACATCTGAGATTATTTGCATTTCAATCTTTTACAAGCTCTTTAAAAGCTCTTAAAAAAACACATATTTTTGTGTAAATAGGTAAATTTCACTCTTGAAAACGCATGTCTTGAAGGATAAAGACGTAGGTCCATAATTATATATAAAGAAAATTCTTGTGCATTTTATATATTTAAAATTTCTTCTTTAAATAAAAACAAAGCGTTTTCGTTAAAGGTATTCTATGCAGGATTTTCCCTAGTAATTCCTTTCGATTATCACATATGAACGACTAGAAGTGCGATGTGCTGTATTTCTGCCTCTGTTTCCTTATATTCTTCTTATTTTGCTTTG
Organism: Epinephelus awoara; assembly: GCA_035609425.1. NCBI lineage: Eukaryota > Metazoa > Chordata > Actinopteri > Perciformes > Serranidae > Epinephelus > Epinephelus awoara. Next base: position 11,649,565 of record CM069310.1, on the reverse strand, counting down.
TCCAGGACATTGTTGGGCACAGCACACAGGTGAGGTTAAGACTTTATAAAAAGGTAGCGACCAGGTGCCATACCGTGAGAAGGAAGCTACAAAAATTGCGGACACAGCACAAAAACAAACCACAAAACATCAACTGACAATTCCTGCGTAGTATAGCTTTAACGTTTAACTTGCACAGTCACCAGTTCCACTTTTTTCTTTGCATTTAAAGCACATTATTTTGCATTTAAAAACACAAAACAAAGTAAAACTGACCTGTCGGCTGTTCAGGTAAAATGTGCAATGGTTGAGTCTTCACTGATGGCAGAGGAGCAGCAGGGCAAACTGAGCTACTGGTGTTTACTGTTTTCTTTAAGATGAAAGTTTCATCGTTCTCTTCAGTGGTTCAGAGTGTTTTCGAATCTGTCTGTCTTGGGACCAACGTCCAACCTTGTGTACGGATAAACACACCAGAGTCATGTTTTAGTAGTGTTGTTAGCAGAGATGACAGTCTCAAGTTATAGGCTGTTAAAAGCGTGTGCGTGTTTACGAGCACATTTGGTTTTATCACCGCCATATGTTGTGTCGTCTGCTAAGAAGTGTGTAGCTCACACCTCTCCTCATCTTTCGGCAAAAAGGGAAATTCCGAGGCACTTTGTCTCGTCAGCACCTCAGACCAACAGAATTCACATTTCAGCGCTCTTTGAACTTTGGATAAAGGGATCTCTGGCATTCTTGAATCTTTTTTGGGTTGGGGGGTGAAGGATGATGGTCATTTTTTGACCCTCCCATCGTGTATACAATCCTTTCCCCGAAGAACCATCAAGGTCTGGGTTCCAATTTCTTTTTACCTTTTTGGAGCTATTCCTTGCTGGATCTGTAACTGTATGGTCATGTATATGAAGTGATTTTATGTACCTTGTTAATTTGTATCTATCTATTTTTGTGGACAGCTGGCATGATGTAAAAATAAGGACTTATACTCTTGGTATTTGCACACATTCTCTTCAGTGCACGCCTTTTGTGAGGATAAGAAAGCTTGGTTGATGACAGAGAAATGGAAAAAGAAGAATGAAGAATATCTAAAAGAACATCCTATGTAATAATGTTTAGTCCTTAGTAAACTCTTTTAAAATGCTGCCACTTTGTGGCTTATATAAGACCCTATATGTCCCTTTGCTGTACGTTGAGTAGCCCTAAACATTAAGAGTTCTAATGATTGAAAGCAGAAAAAGAGACAATGCAAAGAGATGTAAAATTATTCTGCAAGGAGTGTTTCTGCAGAGAGCATATGCCAAATTTGTCTAAATCTTTTAATTCCTGCAACCAAAAGGAAAAGTTGAAACATTGCCTTTATTGGAAGTGTAGTGTGTGTGTGTGTGTCTTTAAATGAGATCCATTTATTGTACTGCGTGATGCATAATAATCAGATAGATGTGAGTGAGAGAAAGATTTTAATAGATATTTATTAAAAAGCCACTCATACACCGATCAGCCAGAACATTAAAACCACTGACAGGTGAGGTGATTAACACTGAGCATTTTCTTACAGTGCATTGTTCTGCTGGGAAACCTTTGGTTCTGGCATTCATGTGGATACAACTTGACGTGCTCCACCCACCCAAACACCGTTGCAGACCAAGCACACCCCCGAGCAATGGCACTCCACAGCAGGACAATGCTCAAGACATCGACCTGGCCTCTGAATTCCCCGGATACCAACTTGCTTGAGTATACGTGGTACACGCTGGTACAGCAGAGACACCACCGAACCATAGTGCAGCCTCCGTGGTTCAGACTTGGCCTTGACTTGTAGAGACATGGACACAGGATCTCCGGGAGTGACCTGTGGTGTCTGGCACGTTCCTTTGAGTCCTTTTGGTTATGAGGTGGGATACCAGCACGTCCCACAGATGCTCGATGGGATTGGGATATGGGGAATTTGGAGGCCAGGTCAACACCTTGAGCTATTTGTCACGTTCCTTGGGTCATTCCTGAACAGTTTTTGGGGTGTCTTTAGAGAGTGTCATTGCCATGAGGGTTGGTAGTTGGTCTGCAACGATGTTCGGGTGGATGGAGCGCATCAAGTGGTTTCTACATGAATGCCAGGGCCAAAGGTTTGCCAGCAGAACATTGCATTGTACCAAAAATAATCAATGTTATTCACTTAATCTGTCAGTGGTTGTGGCTGATCGGTGTAAACTCAAGTGGTGGACCACAGCGAGGAGCTTTTAAGGATCAGGGTTTTCAGATTTGAACAATAGCACCTCTCGTCATTGCATTGACCTTAGGTTAGAACAAATTGACTGTAGTATTACGTGATCAACATGCATTGTCTCATCACATTTGATTAATTTCAACACTACTGTTTTAAGGTTGCGTAAGGAGAGGTAGAAGACATTTTGGCAGTTTGGAGCATGTAGAGCTTGATACACAGACGGGTAAATATGGTGTTAGCTTGGGTTAGACAGTATCTGGCTCAGCTGAGGTGTGAATGTAAAGGCTGAGGATGCTTTGGAATGTAAACTCATACTCTTGCTTGCTTCCCTGTAAAATCCACCATCCAACTTTTATCGTGTGCAAAACTTTTTATAACGTATCTTCAGTCGACCTGATTCGTCTCTTGAGTGCTACGTTGGAAATGTATTTTATTTTTGTAAGGAGAGCGGTATTATTCAGAGAAGGAGGAGAGAGAGTCAGAGAGGCAAAAACCTGCCTTGAGATTTTCGCGAAAATGAGGGCTTGTTCATTTTACAATGGCCTTATTTTGTGTAGGAGACATTGCTTCACTATTGTAGCACACAACTGAAAGTTTTGACAAATGTATTTTGCTTGAAAATATTGTACCGAAGTTATATATGTGTATATGTATAGTTTTATGAATGTATTTCTTAATCCTTACACCAGGACTGAGTGTAATTTTTTTGTCATCTTGTTTGCTATACCGTCTCTTTGAAGACTTTCCAGGGACCTCGCCCAGGTTGGTTCGGGCAGCCCCGACTTTTACTGTGCTGTATACTGTATGTCTTATTCTTTATGTGTTCATTTTAAAAAGAACAGCTCTGTGGTTGAAACAAAGCATGAATTCTGTCTGGCGAAATGCATTTTTATTTATTGAAATCGCCACGATGACTTTCAAGCTGAAAGATTGCCATTCCCCTCCTGTACCGATTAACTCGATTTTATCTACCAGGCTGATGGAATTGTTTATGATTTTTGTACTTTGAACTCGAAAACGTTCGCCGCATGGTTACTCTGATGATTTTCTTGTATTTAATCTTTACGATGGTATGATTATGATGATTATGATGATGACACGTGATGAGAAAGTCAATTAGACCCAGTACAATGTCATAGGGAACTCACTGAGATGCAAAAAAAAAAAAAGCTGTATCTAAAAGTAGCATGGACTTAGCCTTCCACCTTCTCTTCTGGCAATAACTATTGGCTGTAGCCTGTTGCTGAGGCCTTCACCTTTGGCCTCGGCCTCTTTCTCACTCATTAGGTCGTAGCAACCTCAGGCTGACTCTGCATCAGCCCGCCACCACGACAAATACGATAAAAAGTCAGATCACATTCACAAGCACTAGAAGCAATTTAGACTCGACAGAGCATGAGATGCATTGTGAATAACTGCTATTTGACGATAGCCCCCATGAGCAACACATTTTTATTTTTAAAATTTTTAATTGACTTTCTTTTTCTAGTGAAGCATGCATTCCAAATGTTTGCCGATGTAGCAGCTGTCAACGAGAGCAAAACAGACGCTGACTGGAGTTTTTGCTGCTGAATATGCTAGTTCGTCTTCATCCATGTCTGTAAATGTCGGTAATCACAGCACAAGTCTCCTGAGTAGCCATTCTGTCCTTTTAGCTGTCTGTCAAACTATATTAAGGCCACTGTAGCTCCCCTCCCCACTATCAAGACAACCTTCATCTTATCAAGCCCAGCAAAGCACATTTGTAACGTCCAAAACTGAGGTAAATCTATGACGTGATGTAATGGACCACAGTGATAGTCCCAAGCACACGTAGTAAATGGATGCAGTGGAATCAAATCTGAAGACAGATGGAAGCATCTGGTGAAATAAAACAAAACATTCTGCCCAGTTAAATTGGATTGCTGGTGTTGGTAGATGAGCAGTTGTCTTTTCTTAACCGGCCTTAACCTTTCCACAGTGGAGCGTTCACAGAGTACGTTTTAAAGGGCAAAGCATAGCAGACCGTCTGATGAGAGGATGCTTATAAAGAGGAAAAAGGGAGCTGTAATTTTATACCTGTGCTTTGTAAATGTTTTCTATGTGCAGTATTTGATAATGTAAAACTGGTATTTTTGTGGTTTGTACGCTGCAGAATTGATTACTTAAGGTGCACGTAGTTTTCTAAGAAAATAGAACCAAATGGAGGAAAAAAAAAAAGATAAATTTCTGATTCAGAAGCCTGTATTTGCATGCCCTTTGACATCTGGACGAAAAGTCAATAAAGTTTATTTGAATCACAAACATTTGTCAATCCTTATTTTGGTCTGTGTAAGAAGCCAATTTCTGCCAATGTGAAAAAAAGATCCTGTAAGTACGGTAATGAAAAATTCTCGAAATGATGACAATGTAAAATAATTATGTATTAAAATAATGAGAAACCATCTCAAAATAATCATTTATTCATCAGAATAAAGTCTTGGTATCTAAAAATAATAATCTTTCTTAAAATAATGTCTCACCCCAAAAATGGTGACTTATTTATCTTGAAATAATGACTTAGTCTTGCAACATAATGAAAAACATTCACAAAATAAAGAGAAACATTCTCATATGAATGATTTGCTGTTCTGAGTTATTCATTATTTTGAGACAAGTAATTATTTTATTTTATTTTTTTTAAATAAATTATTTTGAAACATTTCTTATTATTTTCAGATAAGTAAGAATTTATTTATTTTTATTATTATTGAAAAATGTCATTTTGAGATAAGGGGTTAATTATTTATTATTATTTTATTCATTATTATTTTTGAAAAAATTCTGATTATTTTGACATACTTATTCATTATTTTCAGATAAGTAATGAATAATGTATTATTTTATTCATTTTTTTAAAACAAATTCTCATTATTTTCAGATAAGTATTTATTATTTTTATTTTAAATATTATTTTTGAAAAATACTTTATTTTGAGATACTAATTCATTATTTTGAGCTAAGTAATTCATTATTATTATTTTATTCATTATTTTTGAAAAAAGTTTCATTATTTTGAGATAAGTAATTATTTATTATTTTATTCATTATTTTTGAAAAAGTTTCATTATTTATACTAATTCATTATTCCAAGGTAAGGGAGTCATTAGCTCAATTAAGTTTCTCATTATGACTAACGAGATCCTTTTTTCCCGTCACATTACTACAAGTAATTATTCTAATTATTTATTATTTCATTTTATTTAGTATTATTATTATTATTATTATTGAAAAAAGTTTCATTATTTCGAGATAAGTAATTCATTATTTATTATTATTTTATTCATTATTATTTTTGAAAATGTTCTTATTATTTATACTAATTCATTATTTCAAGGTAAGGGAGTCATTAGTTCAATTAAGGTTCTCACTATGACTAAAGAGATCTTTTTTTTTTCATCACAATGGTAAAAAAAACCTCACATACTATTCTGTCCAAGGACAAAAAAGTGTGGTTTGTATAGCTTTAATTAATTGTTCTCAAGTCATGCATAGGCCTCACTCAAATAGGTGAGAGAATGTTAGCACTTGGGCTTCACTGATTGTGTAAAAATTTCAAATCACTACAATTTATAGAATTTAATCAAAACAATATTTATTTTTTTATGTTTTCACAGAGACAAATATCATATGTTACATATTCTCAAATTGAAGTGACTAATCGTGTCGACATGAAATCAAAAGGGGGCAAAGCGTGTGAAAAAAATGCAGAACTAATATACAGTACATGTTCATCCATCTTGTTTAAGAAACACAATATACAGAGATATTCTGATAAAGAATAAAGTACACAATATCTTGATTGACAAGTACATAAAAAGATACATTCCTTTAATTGCTCTTATTTCACAGAAAATATACCAGACAAAAAAAAGGAACTGATCACAAGCAAACTAAAGTTAAAAGATGATCACAACGTAAGGAGCTCAGGTGAAGCTTCATCGCCCACAGAGATGGATTTCTACTGCTTCTCCAGAAACATCTCGTCGCTGCTGACAGATCTGCTGTTACACTGCAGAGATGACACATTGTCTTATGGTGATATTGCTCTCAGCAGAGAAAGTGACTGCTGCTGACACACTGTTGCCTCCATTGCCACCAAATGAGCTAAAATTGAAAGAGATACCTGGAAGGAATGGACGAGTTTCTGAGTTGTGAAAGGCTGTACTGCTTGTTTATTGGCAGCAGTTAGTTTGAATCTTATTATGCCAGAGTATGTTAATTTATTTCTCTTTTAGCTCCTACCCGTCACATTCAGAGTGGCAATTAACACCTAAGTACTCCTACGGAAAAACAGAAAGACAGATTATTTACACAATGGCTTCATGCATTTATAAGAATGAACATCTTTAGAAACGCTCTCAGAGAAATCAGGACACAGAGAGAGATGGCGTGTGTGGGCGAGGTGTAGAAGGGTTGACTAAAACATCGAGAGGTGACAGATTGTGGTCGTACAATCGCTTTTTGCTTCACAATGTGGTTTGGCCAAATTGTAAACGCCCCCGTTGAGTGACCTGAAAATGCGTCAGCCTGGTCACAGTTTGCTCCTAGTTTGACGGTGAGACAGGTACATTAAAACTTGCAAACAGGACAGGACGCTGTTGACATTCAAAAGACACGAGTGTACACGAGTCGTAGAATATCAAAAACAGACATTCATTCGTTTTGTGTGTATTCAAATGGAGTCCAGTTCAGTCGTGAAACACATTCAGGACGCACATTCGTTGAGACATTTCGTTGGTCTTGGTCAGAGACTGATCGACATGAAGAGAGAAACATTCAGAGAGACACATTCGGATATCTTAATAAACATACAGTACATACAATCAGAGCTAGATAAACATTCTCCTCATGCAATTCAGTGGAAGAATCTGAAACACGGCTGATCTGTACCTTAAAGTTTGTCTCTTTCCACCTCTCTCTCAATCTTATTTACAGACATTCAACACGATTTGAGGCCTCTATTGTACAAGGTAGATTAACTCGAGGTGCGTGAGCGTTACCTCAACATTTACATGCATGCAAGTGACTTTGTAAGTGTCCCACCCTTGCTGAGGAAATAGCACAGTGAACTGATATGCCCACACATTCATCGTGTGAGAGCAGGTGTGTACTGTTAAAGGACTGCTTAATTTGATTTCCTACTAATCACTAGTTGTGTGGCTACACAGATGTAACAAAGCATTGGAATACTGTACAACCTTAATAAAGCTAGCTTGATCTTTGGTCTCCCAAAATCCAGGTTAGGACTTTTGACACTTAAAGTCGGGATTAGATATCGAATCTAAAAGAAGCCCTCTGTAAACTGAGTAGAAGACATCATGAGTAAGGGCTGATTAGGTAGGTTTTGCTGCTGCTTTAACTTGTGAGAAACTGAGGCTCTACGAACTTATCAACACCTAAAGGGATTTCTTACATTTTACTATAGATGTACAGGTAGGATAACTTAAGTATTTAGGATGGAGATACTTTGTTTTTTGGAAGATTTTACTATTTTTTCCTACTTACAGACCCAGGCTAATTCATTCCTGCTTTTCCCTACTTACAGCTTGACGTTGTGTGATGAATTAAGACACTAGCCTAGCCTAGCCTAGTTTGATTCACCTCCGACATGAAGGGTGATGTAATTTAAAATGATTGTCACCGAATGTATCAAACTCTTCACTGCTGTGCGCATGAAAGCTGGCTGCAAAAATATTTGTAGTTCCTCCTTCACAAAAATGGTTGCGGCTAAAATTAGGATCATGCTGTGTTACCTGTGGCTGCTACAGTGATCAAGCAAAGGCAGTTGAATAAAGTAATCAGGATAAACAACATAGATCCATATGACTTGGCAGCCCAACACTGAATTACGATGCACACACTAACCTAGAGATAATGGAGCATGTTCCTCACAAGATGGCGCCCTTATCCATTTTTAACATTTTCAATGCTAGGTTAAAAGAATACTTTGACATTTTGGTTTTACAAAAACTTTATGTTCATTTGCTTTCTTGCCAACAGTTACACAAGAGGTTACCACTCTTGTGTCTGCACGGTACATGAAACTAACGCTAGCGGCAAGTTAGCTTAGCACAAAGACTGGAAGCAGAGGGAAACAGCTAGCCTGGCTCTGTCCAAAGCTAACAAAATCCATCTATCCGCATATCTAAAGCTCATGTGTTTTATCCATACAAAGGTGACGTCAAGACTCCAGGAAGTTACTGACCAAAAAATAGTTCCCACATGAAACCCCAAAGTGTCATTTTTACACTTTGGTTTTTGTATGGATTAAACAAACAAGATATAATGTGTTAATACCTTAACGTTGCCTTTGGACAGAGTCAAGCTAGTTGTTTCCCCTGTTTCACGTCTTTACGCTAAGCTAAGCGGAGCTAACTAGCTGCTAATGGTAGCCTCATATTTGGAGTACAGACATAAGAGTGGTATCAATCTTTTCATCTTACTCTCAACAAAAAGAGCATATGCGCATTAACCCGTTAGCCTTGCAACACAGTATGTTTCCCCCATTTTAAGAGAAATGAGTCTTGATTCAATTAACGCCTAAAATCAAGCACCTCTACCAATTAGTTAAGCTTGGCTAAGCTGTTTTCTCAGTCCTGTTTCTGATCAAATAAGAAAAACTGTAAAATTCTCCTAAAATCTACTTTTAAGTCAGCAGTTAGTTGACACCCACATATAGCCGACGTGCGTGCAAACACTCGCACATGGAGACTAGGTACAAAGAAAGATGTGTCGTCCTAACCAGCGAACCTCTGAACCCTGTTGTCTTGGTCATCATACCAAAGTGTTCTGAAGGCAAGCATGGAAATATGCAAAACATGGCCATGGATGGGTCGAGAAGAGGAAGCATGGGCAGAGAGGAGAGAGAAAGAGAGGTAGTAGTGGTTTCCCAAACCTTCTTCTTCACACCTGTCTCCTCCTCCTTCTCCTCCTCCTCCCTTGCATTAGAAAATGTCTCCCGGAGAGTCTGATCGACAGAATCCTACGACTCAGTTCCCCTCTCTTGTGTGGGTTACTGGCGTTATATCACTTCCTGGATAGATGAGATCATTTCCAAACGTGTGCTGTCATGTGCGCTGAGCTCGGAGTTGTCGAGCCTCCCATTTGTTGACTGCTGTATCCCATCATGCCGTTGGTGTTGTAGAGATTCATCCCTGCCATGTGCTGAGTCATCTGAGAGCCAAGAAAACAAACTTCATTATTAACAGATCTTTTACTACCTTCAAAATTCATATGGTCCCAAACAAACACACACACACAGACCTGGGTAAGGTTCCACTGCAGCTGCTGGGCATGTTGCACGCCATACATCTGCTGATGAGGTACACCTCCGACCTGCTGCTGCCCCATCATCCCACTCTGCTGCTGTACCATCATGCCAGTCTGCTGCTGTCCCATCATGCCTTGGGTCATCCCTGTCATGTAGGGTGACGTCATGACGCCACTAGGCTGCGCCATGACACCCTGGGCACCCATTAAGCCATTCTGCTGTCCCATCATGCCGTTCTGTTGAACTCCAATCATGCTGCTCTGTTGCTGGCCCATCATGGCCATCTGCGATGTCATCATGGCTCCGCCCATTCCACCTGCCTGGGCTAAAGAATGGTACGATCCATACGGGTGTGTCGGGTATCCCATTTGGTTCATGTACAAGCCTGCTGAAGATAATCACAGACAGAGGGCGTCCATTTTGCTAATTGTTAAGCAATAAATACTAATTCTCACGTCTCTTTGATGAAACTAACCCATTAAATCAAGACTTAAGGACACACGGAGAAACATCCTCACCATGAGTCGCCATGCTGCTAGCGTGTACTGACGGGGTAGAGGCGTACAGGGAGAGTATAGAGTCCTTGGACAGTTTCTTGACAGTGCCCTCTTCTGCTTTGGGCGTCGGACCCAGGAACAAACTGAGGTTTTCAGGCACCGAGGCAGTCACTCTGCTCTGAGGCATGGAGCTGGAAACAGGCTGGGGAGGGAGGGTGTGGCACGGACAGAGAGATAGAAAGAAGGTAGGAGATGGTTATCAGCAGTGGAAGGGTTGACAGAACTGCACCCAAAAAGGCAGATTTGAACAAGACTAAAGGCCTTTGCACACTGAGTCAGTTTTTATTATCTGAAATTGTTGCATGTCTAAAAATAAGTATGACCTTGCGTCATGTCAGTCATGTTTGCCCACTGAGTCTGACACTTTCATCTGTCATTCAAGTTTTTGGAACTGCGTCGATATTCTGCGTCTTTTGCATCTGTCAAAAGCCTTTAGAGGCGTTTGACCAAGAATCAGTGAAGGAAATGTGGATACTGCAAAGGAGCCAGGACCCGTTTCATTCCTATGAAAGTTGCTCAATGGTGCATGAAGCCAAAATTAATATCCAGGTAATTTTACACCCACTTTCCCTGATATAAAATTATCTGGGTCCCTTGGAGCAAGCGCACTAGAGACTAACTTCCACTGGCTAAGCGGCTAACTATCTACTACTTCTACCCACTGATTTACAGACAGCTCTTTCACATGTAAGTCTATGGCAAAAAGTCTTTTTGGGCCCAATGGCAGGACACGACTGACCCGGAGATTGTACTTCCATGGTTTGGCCACTACGTCAAATTATCTTCAAAGCCTGGGGGCTTGATGTTTAGCAGGAAAACATCTTAGTTAAACAAATTAACATGCTAACACTTGCTATAAAGTACTAAACAAAGTACCGCTGAGGTTGATGGGCATGTTGGCAACGGATGAAAAGTCAGGGGATCAGTAAAGTTACTACAGTTCATCCTGAGGGCTAAATAACTGTATTTATTGTTTATCTAATAATCTTGTTGCAAGGGAAAAAGATTACTGACGTCAGTAGAATCCATCCTCCTGGGACCATGAATGTAATTTCAAGATTTTATGGAAATCCACCCAAGAGTTGTTGAGATATTTCAGCCTGGAGGTGTTGGACCAACTGACAGATCGACATTACCATCCCTAGAGCTGCGCTGCTAGCATGGCTACAAACATAAGGGTTGGGTCCAGAGCAGACAGTGCCCAGCATGTGCAGAGTATTACCGTGGTTTTAGTGGAGGAAGCAGAGGAGGGTGCTGGCAGGGAGCTGAAGAGATCCAGCGCAGAGTGCGCCAGAGCTGGATTGGACGCCGCTGGGCTCTCATTACTGTCTGGAACACATCCTCCGCCATTAGACACTGCAGGACTAGGAGCAGGGGCATCTAATAGAGATGGGAGATAGAGGCATGGTTCTGATTATTCAAAATTATTCAGGATTCAAATATAACCCGTCTATTTCGATGTCTTTCTCTTCTCTCTTGACTGTCAGTGTGTTCATGTGTGTGCAGTGCAATACCTAATCCAAGCAGGTCTGTGACAGACTGGGAATCTGTCTTGGGGCTGATGTCTTTTTTCTGTCACAACAGAGAAAGTTGATATGAGTAATGCAATATGTCTGCATTGATTAATGAGCTTGAGTCCAGAATCCTATTGTTCTGCAGACTCCCTGGTGGTGAAATGACCTTCCAGAGTTACACCCAATTTTCCCCTGCTGGCTGAAAACCCCTCTCCTCAAGGTGTAATTCCTCTCCTGTCACCTTCTCCTCACTGACTGACACGCTGTCTCTGCTTTCTTTCCTTCATGTCTTCCTCTCTTAGCGCTCTCCAGCTCAATCTAATTCTGCACTTTGCATCAGCTTATATTAAAAATCTAACAAATTAAGGGCAAGATACAACCAGAACTCACCAATTTCATCTTCTCAAACACAACTGGTTCCTTGGGAATATTGTCACAGCTCTTTTCTTTCTGTACAGAGACAACAAGTGTTTTTTTGTTGAGCAAGCAGACGCTTCAGGTGCTGTGGCCTTGGTCAAGGGTATCGTGACAGTGGTGGATAAAAAGAGACCAGACAAAAGCTATTTGAGACCAAGCACAAAGCCTAGTCTTCTGTGCATGTGTGTGGACTCACCCTGAGCATCTGGATGTCAATGACCTTATCCATGTACTTCTTTTTGTCATATTTGTCCCTGATAAAGATCTCTGCAGACTGGTCCGTCTCTGGGCGCTGGAAGCACTCAGGTAAGAAAGCCTCGTAGAGACGTTTGGCTTTGGCATTTCCCATCTCCTGCACACACTGGTGACACCGAAACACAACAAGCCATGTCACATTGTTAAGCAGTCTGATAAAGGACGGATACAATATCCAGGTACTGCTAATAAAATAGTGTGAATTCTTACTGTGGATGTTGAGAAAGGAGAAAAATAAAGGTGCTGACTACAGGAAAATGATCACAGTGGGAAGCATAATGCTGACTGTCTTGCTTATCAGACCCAGACAAGATGAGCTGCATACTGATGAGAGCATGTCTACTTCCCCTTCTGTTTGTGAACCCGCAAGTAAAATCCCAGACGGACACAGTTGCAGCAACCAGGAAGGTTGTCATTTTTAAACCAAAAATGACAAGAATCAGTTTTACAGAGGAAGGAGCCATGCTAACCGTTTCTACACTTTATGCTTAGCTAAGATAAACAAAGCTAAGCTAAGCAACAATGAGGTATTCTTTCTCAACATGCCGAATAGACAATGGGTTGGTTGCTATACCTTTTGACGGTTCAGAGCTATTATTATTTTCAGCGTTTAAATGTGATGTTCTGTTTCCTGTTTTATTTTTTGGAAGTCTGTTGTTTGTCTCCCCATGTCCTGTCAAGCTTCCTGCCGTCCTGACTGTCTGATTGCCTTCACCTGCGTCTCATTATTTCCCCTGTCAGAGTGTCTTCTCTTTGTTCTCTGCTAGATTGTCTTGTCATTCGTGTGAGGTTCCCGGTGTTCTTCCTAGTGTGTATTCCTCGTGAGATTGACCTTTTATCGTATTTAGACCAGTGAGTTTCTGCCTGTTGATTTGGCTACCTCTGCCCGTGCTGACCCGGACTGTATTAAAAACCCTGAACTTTGGATTTCGTCTCAGTCTGCATTTGTGAGTCCAACACTGTGTCTGATAATTATTTGCAAACCCAATCAGTATCTTGTGAAAACCTTGTACTGTGTGTCACACATTAACACATATAATGTCCCTCTGACCTGAACCTGCTCCTGTGTCCACTGGTCCAGATTGACAGACTTGACCTTGGAGATGTGGACTCCCAGGTTTCGATGGATACCGGCACAGCGGATACAGATGAAGATGCCCAGATTCCAGGATGCCCATCTTGGACCTGGCAGAGAAGAAGTTAGTGTTTAAAGTTCTACTCTGGGCATCGATTTAACTGCTACAAAGTTTTCTCTGTTCCCAATTCTCTTCCCTTTACCTTACCCCTTGGTTTCAAATGCACTTGCCAGATAGATTCCCCTCAACGACGAAGGGGTAGTGTTGAGGGGTAGGGAATTTTACCTCCAAATTGGGACGCCACTTAATGCAAATTAGCGTAACAGACATGTTCACCTACGTCACATGAATCGTCAACGAAGGCTTCTTGCACGGAGAACTCTGTAGATATTCATGTCGGCTACATCGTGAATTAGCGATTTTCAAGTGTTCATGTTCTAACTCAACGCTTACAGATAACAATGCATATGCAGAAACACATTCCAACATATTTTGGAATTTTTGCATGCTTATTTGGGAAAATAGTATTTAAATGTGCGATGGCTTTCTCATGGAGGCTGCTATCTTCCTGGAAGACTCTCCTGGCTGGATAGTTTCGCAATGCATCCTGGGAAATTCAATCTTCCCCTCAGTTAAGATGGGTTCTGTGCATCGCACAGCTCTTCAAATTAAGTGGGGTTTTTAAGGGCTGGAAAGCACTTTGCTAAAGTTTGGGACACCCTGGTCCTTTGTAGGAACGTGCAACAACAAGGCTAGGGCCAATTTTGAGGGGAATTGTGAGTATCGGGACGGACCCTACATTTCAGAAGTTTTTTTTTCCATAATAGACATTACAGATGCACACATCCACAAACAATTTAAGGCCATAAACAACAAAAAAACTGTCCAAAAACTGTGGCTCCCTTAAGTGTTATTTAATGGCACATCCACAAGTGACCTTGCAAGCTAGGAACTTTTTGTCAGACTAGTCTGGCAAACTAGTTTCTTCCATGCCATAAAATGTCCTGGATATTACATTACATTCACTTCATTTCGTATATATGGCTATATATGACATACGAAGCCCCACCCCCTGAGTTGATTGGATTGGTTTCTTAGGTTTGTGACATATGGTCTCTGGCTGTCTAAATCCGTGTATGTGAGACTGTCATTGGTACACTGCAGCTCCAAGGCTGGAATGTCCGTGCTTATTTCGATCATGGTATGTCTACAGCCGATAAGAACACCATATGGACATGTAACAAGGTTAAAAACTTGATTTTAATTGGAAGGAATCTTTAATACTTAGAACAGATGGTCTTTTTAAGCAGTGGGGCGACATAACAAAAACTAAGGAAAGAGATGGAGAGTGAGTCAAGAAGTATAACAGACAGGTAGAGTGAGCAGGCGAGAGGACTGGGTGAAGAACAGTGGTAAAAAACTGATTAATTTTGGTCCAATTATAGAAAGACAAGCCTGAAATTCAATTATGAGTTTGAATTCAGCTGGGAACTCATCTAATCCAGTGTAAGTCATGCGGTGTCCTGACACATAATAGGATCCAATAGAAGAGTTAGCCTACATAACTGAGATTGAGAGGAGAGAGGGGGAGTAGAAAGTAACACACACACACACAGAGGCAATCACACACACACTCTGGATACCTGCAGGGATGATTACTCATTTGGTCATGAGCCTGTGTGTGTGGGTGCGCGGTTATCTGAGTGGGCCATTTTGTCCATCTTGCTGCCATGTCTATCTTAATGGTTACATGTGAATGTTGCGCGCCCCATATTCACCCCCATTCTTCGTCAGCTTAAGCTCTCTATCATGTTGTGTGTGCCTCACTGTCAGGGATCCTTGCGCAAACGGACAACTCTGAGAGGGGAGAAATAAAAACAACACCGTCAGGCTATTTTTCTGCTGAAATTATGCAACCGTCCTCTTCTGAGAATACAGTCAGCTTCAAAGAGAATACTGGTGCTCCTCTTCCCCATCTCTCCTCACATCTCCCTCTCTTCTTGCCCCTCCTCCTCCTCCATCTCTTCCTGTTCCCCCCTCCCTTGCTTGCTCTAGTTGGCAGAACCACCCTCTCCGCTCATCTCCGTTATGAGCCCTGGCTTGCAACCTTGCTACAAGTTGATGCACCGTGGCCTTTACGCCACTAGATGGAAGAGCAGCTTTCGATTTGGATTTTTCATTGGCCTCTTCTGTCTTGGCAAAGTTGCTGCGCTGAGTTAAAGGAAGGCCATTCTATGCAAATGAAAGAGGAAGTTGAGTTTCGGAAGAGAAAACACTAAACCTTCCTCTTTGCAGCAGCTGCGGAAACACTGTCTGGGTGCAGAGTCAAAAAACAGCTTTGTGTCTTGGTTGCATCCTGAGCTATAGATGCTAAATCTGTTTGCACCATTAACAGGAAATCATCAGACTGGCTCTGTGTTTATTTCTAATCTGAATAGTTTGCAGGTTACATTTTCAAAATAGCAAATGAAAACGCATCAATGGGCAAAAAATGCAAAGAGGGCAAACAACAACAGAGGGTCACCAGACAGACAGACAGACAGAGTATGTCCATCACCTTGACTGTCTGGCTGCAGCATTAGCTGTCATGCCGGCTAATAGTAGCATTACTCCGCAAAGCCTGCTTAACCGCTGTAAACACTGCATGGCACCAGCCGAGAGCAAGAGAGACACTGTCAATTGTGTTGAACTCCCCATACGATGGAATTAGTTTGTCCCTCTCATCCTTATTCAACCGCTCCTCTGTGTCCCGGTCGCCATTTCTTATCTCTCTCATTCACCACCGCTGCCTCCCTCCTGCTCTGCCCTGTCCACCCATATCTCTCTCCCCCAGCTCTAATTCTCCTTTTCTATTACATTCTCCACCCTCGCTTTCTGGGGTTTCGCCCAGTTGCTGTCACTGTTGCTTTTTTTTTGGCATGTCATACTGAGTTTTTATCTCTCTTTAGCCAGGCTAGTGGAGAGGCTCTTGGGGTGGCCGTTATTGGTCTGTTGGTCCACTGCTTTGGACCAGACTCAAATATCTCAACAGCTACTGGATTTGGTACCCCGAAGGTTGAATCCTACTGGCTCGGACAATCCCCCGCCTTTTCCCCTAGCACCAGCATGAGTTTGACATTTTGGGTTTTTAGTGAGACTAGTGCAAAACATGCCTGATCAGTGGTACTGCTGCTTGCAACAACTGGACACTCAAAACTGTGCTTCATGAGGTCCTGAGCAATACACCTGGACCCTGAACAGCTAGATTTATTAAGTTAATGGTTTTACTTCAGAAAAAAATAAAGTGAGTACTTCTTCTAGCAGCCGACTGACATTCCCAGTTAGAGAAAGGGTGAAAGTGAAGCAAGATGGTGTTTGCCCGGAGCCCCCAAATCACTAAATCCACCCCTGAAAAATACTGAAGTCACAGCTGCTTGCAGTCAGAAACACTGGTGAAATGCATTTACCGGTGGTATTAATTTACAAAGAAATATATTAGTCACTTGCTTTGGCATTACAACTGCAGTTTATAAGTAGAGCATGGATTTAATTAGCAGAGGCATTTTGCAGACAGCAACATTATTAGTGTTTTAAGTCAGTAAGGCAAAGAGAAACACACTGAAATTGCAGCTAGTTGCGGTCAAGAACACCGGTGAAATACACTGACATTTTCTTTCCTAAGCGTGTGTGTGTTCATGTGTCCAGTGGTGTAAGCACAAGTGTATTTCTAATCTGCTTACAACAGAGTCAGGTGCTCAGCTGTGCGCATGAGTGTGCTGACCAGGTGAGCCAAGAAAGAGGGAGCAGGTCAGAGTTGAAGGTTAGTTATCTAAAAGAGACTCACACCTGCACACTGCACCACAGTACCCTCTTTGGTGCTAATCAATGCAGTGCCTGAGTAAGAGGCCATACACAGCTTGTCTGTCCAGCAACAACAATGCACACCTCCAGGTACTTTGAACAGATATAGTAGAGAGTAGGAGGGATAGACTTCTAAAAAAGGAAGGAAGGACTGAAGAAACAGTCTCTGCAAATCAGATTCTCCGTGTTACAGGGATGGATTGCAGCGTGCATTTCTCCGCAGTTGAGTAAGAGCGATGAGCAGACTTCCTCTTTTCTTTTCGTCATCAAAGAACAAACACCGTCTTTTGAGGTATAATTAAATGTTCCAGGTTTGACTGATGAATCCAGTTTTATAGGGCTAACTACCCAAAAGTAGAATGTTTGCAAAGGAGACTGATGAATCATCCTGGCGAAAAAAAAAAAAAGTGTGGTTGTGGTTGTCAAACATGCAGCTTGAGGCACATCAGGGGATGATGAGAAGGCAGCGCCGGGCGAGAGCCAAAAACAGAGACAAACAAGAGGGGATTTTTATAGTCATTAAATGGTGGACTTTAGCTGTTTGATGGCCTGCTGGGATGTACAGGGGGTATGACGAGCAGCGAGCGAGTGCAAACAGAGATCTATAATGAACCTCTCTGTCACTCACCCACACACACATTTATGTGAATCACAACACTTGTGAGGACCTTTACTGGCTGCGCTCATTTTGTAACCCCTCACCTTCAGTGTTTCCCCCTCAAGTACCCTTCATCTTTAATCCTTCCCTTCAAGAAAATGTTACATTCAAAGGGCAATGTCAGCGTAATTGAAACTTTTAGGTTAGTAATTTGCATTCGTATTGACACTTTTAGTGATATTGCATTTTTAAACACATTTATATGGTTTCAGATTTTGTATGTATCCTATCCACCTTCAAGGGTGCCATTGATTCTTATTCATTTTCTTAAACGTATGGAATTGGCAAACTAAAGACTCTTAATACGCTAATAAGTTTGATGAGTTCAGGGTTACTTTCTAGGCAGCCATTGACTTCAATTTATTTCTGTATGGTATCGAAATCTGTTAGCAGGCTCTTAAGAAATAAAGTCTGTATTATTTTTTGACAAAGTAGAATTTTTGAATGCATGTTATCCACCTGCTAGGCTGTCATTGATTCCCATTCATTTCCATATAGTATGGAATTAGCAAACTTTTGATTATATAAATAAAGTAGACTTGACTTGTGTAATCCACCGCAGAAAAGGTCAAGTTTGCATAATTTTAGTCAATATTACAATGTGTGGTAAAATGGCAACCCCAGATTTGCAAAACTATATGGGAAAATCTATATTTCATAATGTGACTGTAGTTAAAGTCTGGTTCAGTTTAGTTACAAGAAGCTTGGATAGGGTTAGGGAGAGATCATGCTTTAGGCTAAAACGATCTCTTGAAACATGGAATAGGAAATCTTGCAATACTTTTCGTGAATCTAGGGTTGCCATTTTGCCATGACCCATTTTTACCACACAATGTAATACTGACTAAGGCCCAGTGTACACAGTGTGATTTTGGGCTGTCCCAGACAAAAGATAACCATCGTGAAAGAAACGTGGCGATATCTTTCAAATAAAATTCTGACTGTCAGAAATTTGGGTTGACCATCTCACAATGTGACTGCTGTTACGGCCTACGTCTACTAACCACCCAATAGAAATGCTGCATGCACTCAGTATGTGAAGCTATCGTGCGTCATAGCTTGTGATTCAGTGGCCGTTGTCATCGTACAGTCTGCATATACATCAAACTAATCATATCCAAGTTTATCAGATCCGTGTGGCATGATGTAGCTTGCACTTAAAATTATGCAAACTTGACATTTACAGCAGTGGATTACGCAAGTCAAGTCAAATTTACTTTTATAACCGAGAGTCTACTGATTTCATACTATATGGAAATGAATAGGAGTCAATGACGACCTTGTAGGTGGAAAAAATGCATACAAAATCTGAAACTGTATAGCATGCAATCCAAATGCAACGTTAACACCTCATACTGATGATGCAACTTTATTTTTTTAGGAGGCTGCTAACTAAATAAAATAAATGGAAATCAATGGCTGCCTTGTAGGTAACCCTGAACTGGGAAGAATTTCCCAGACTTATTCGGATATTAGGAGTCTTAAAAATATAAAGAGAGCAATACAAAGCACTATGATGCATTAACAACCACACTCACAGCAGCATTTCCTTCAGTTGATGAGATTAGATTGTTCTATTGCTTAGATTTGTTTCTGCGAAGCCCTTTGTTAGTTTGTTGTCAGTAATCTGGATTAGAAGAGCATAGCATTATAGACCCGGGGGAAAGTGAACAACAGAACCGGGTCTTTGATCAGAAAAGCTCATTTAATTAATAAAAGGAATCAAGACTCTTGAGTAGTTCTCCTGCTGATGAATTGCTTTTACTACTCGATCTGAAACATAGAGGCGTGTTGTAAAGGTCTGAGTGAAGAAGCAATTCCAACTGGTATATTATATTTTAACGGCAGAGCACCTGAGTATCTCAAACACCAACATGGGTACCTGTTCATTTACGTCCTGTGGCTCCAGCAATTTATTACTGTGTAGGTTTGCTTGGTTGTATGATGTTACCTGGTCACCTGGACTCTGACTGGCATCATTGCTATCAAGCACCCCACAGGCACAGACATTTCTGTAGTTGTATGTGATGTCTTCCTTCTCATAATGTCAAATAAACTAAATAACAGAATCATACATTCACAAACATATTATTAACGTCTTCCTTCCCAAGGGTGGTTTTCTAGCACACACCTGTAGTGACACCCATAAGCGCATGTCATTCCCAAACATATGTATTCTCACACCCGCTGACTTGCACACACACACACAAAAGCAGGTGCATATGGCTCATTAGCCTATATCCCACAAGGATAAACGGTGCTCTCTGCACGCATCCAGTTAATCCCACAGAGCCTCAGTCATCGGTGGATCCTACGCCCTCCTACACCACCGCACAAACACACACTCGTGTACAAACACACTCATCCCGTTCCCTAGCCCTTCAGCATCTGAAGCTCTCCAGAAACCCCGAGGCCTCCCCGTGACCCAGTCCCAGTCTGAGCTAAACAGATGGACCCCTATTGATAATTTACTAATACACTCCCACCATCTGTGTTACAGCGCGACTGTCACGACTGTGATCCTGCAGGTGAGTCACTGAAGTTAAATGGGTTACACATCAAAAGATGAGCAAGACACACCGTCACTGTAAGATTTAGATTCTTCTCAGAAATATACTTGATTTTGTACTTATCCTGATTTCATTTGTATACTTTCTGCAGTTATATAATTATTTCTGTAATGTATATGCATTTGTACATTTGTACAGCTGTTTGAGAACTTTGCGATCTTTTGGAGAGTACTGTACAAAAGCCTTTTTACACCTATTATTTGCTGTAATCTACAAACACAGAGATAGATCGATGCCATGCCAACCTACAGCAAAAACACTACCTACAATACTCCATATAAACTCATCCTCACACTCCGATTTTTACTTGAAAGCTACAGAGGGTGGCACAAAATGGGTGAACGACATAACTGCACCAGTATAATAGCCCTGCAGTACCTGCTACCTTTGTGAATGTGCCCTGATGTTGTTCCTGTCACATTTCATTGTCACTTTCCAGGTAACAGGAATAGTGGATTGATGTTGGACCTTAACAGACCTTTGTGATAAGATCCACTCGCCCAAAATAACCTTTGTTTGAAATATGCAGCTATACGTCGATCAGCCGAAACATTAAAACCACTGACGGGTGACGTGAATAACACTAATCATCTTGTTACAGTGCAATGTTCTGTTGGGAAACTTTTGGTACTGACATTCATTTGGTTGCCACCAGACTTGCTGCACCCACTTAAACACCAGTGCAGACCAGGTACCCCCTTTAGGCAGTGGCGCTCCCCAGTAGCTGTGGCCTCCCAGCAGGACAATGTGCCAAGCCACACCACAAAAACTGCTCAGGAATGGTCAGAGGAACATGACAGAGACCTCAAGGTATTGACCTGGCCTCCAAATTCCCCAAATCCCAGTCTGATCCATCATTTGTGGGGCATGCTGTTACTCCACCTCACAACCCACAGGACCCAAACAATCTGAAGCCAACGTGTTGGTGCCAGACACTATAGGACACCTTCCAGAGGTCCTGTGTCCATGCCTTGACAAGTCAGAGCCAAGTCTGGTCCACGACGCACCCACTGTGGATCGGGGTTACCTCTGGGGCAGCAGCACGTCCCTCAAATGTTCAATTAGATTGGGAACTGGGGTATTTGGAGGTCAGGTCGACACCTTGAGCTCTTTGTTCTGTTCCTGGGGTCATGCCTGAGCAGTTTTTGTGGTGTGGCATGGTGCATTGTCCTGCTGGGGGGCCACTGCCATCGACAAGTGCTGTTGCCATGAGGGGGTTTACTTGGTCTGCAACGGTGTTTGGGTGGGTGGAGTGCGTCAAGTAGCATCTACATGAATGTCAGGACGAAAGGTTTCCCAATGGAATATTGCACTGTAACAAGATGATCAGTGTTATTCACTTCACTTAAAGCCCCACTTGAAGTGTGCAGGGGGTATTTTTCTGCAGAGACTCTGCCCTTTGACTGCATTTTCTTATTTTCTGCTTGGGATGTTTATGGATGTGTATCAGGGTTTTACACAAAAGTAGCGACCAGGTGCCAGACTGTAAGCAGCATCCTGAAGACACAGCACAGGAAAAATGCAAATACAGCGAGGTGAGATGCCAAACAAGAGTGGTGAATCTGGGGTCGGCTTTTACTTTCACTGGCAAGCGTGTTTACAGACAGTAACTGACAAATCTGCACGGTATACCTCGAAGGGAGCCTTATTTACTACCTTATCTTCAGTCCATGTCTTACAGACGGGCCCTGTGTCCTTTGACTCAGTCCTTTCGTTGATACTGTTCTTACGTGTCTTGATATCTAATCAAAAAACCACACAGCAAATCTGTGACCATGTTATATTCCAGGAATAATGTGCACACTGCACACATACTGGAGGGATCAGGGGAGTTTACAGGGACCCAGAATGTTATGTTTGCCCAAGGGCCCCTTGCAGGTTCATCTAGCCATGGCAGTATATACACATATAGTGATACACTATAGACTGAGCCACCCTCACCTTGGTACTGTGAGACTCCGAACTCCAGCCAGGGGACACAAACAGCCAATCACCACCTTCTTTCAAGGGAAATCCCTGCTGCCCTCTGATTGGATGAGATTAAAGGGTGTGAGGGGAGGGGGGGCTAGGCGGTGGTGGAGGGGTATGGCACAATATCACCAGGTGATATCTCCACGGCAACTGTGGCCCGGTGTGCACGTAAACACAAGTACAATGGAGACAATAAAAGAGGGAGGCTTTTATGCAAACACACACACACACACACACACACACACACACACACACACACACACACACACACACACACACACACACAGTAGCCCCTTGAGACTGAAGCCAGAGGTAGAAGTGTTGACTACATTATGCACCCGCCTCACCCTCTCTCTCCCCCATCTCTTCATTATTTCCTGGCACTGCTGAGGATTTACAGTAGTAGTGTCACACCGTGAGGAAGTGATAAACAAATAATACAGTACGTCACGTGGTACAGAGGAGAAGAGAGACAGGAAGTTGGGCAGCGCAGGCAGTAAAATAGAGATTTCACTTCGATAGGGATGACCTAATGGCGTTGTTAATGTGTTTTCGTGTGTTTTAACGTGCCAGTGTGAGCATGCACTTGGCTCCACATGTCTCTCCACTTCCTCCTCAGTCACCCAGAGGGAGGAAGGTGATAAACGCACAGTAATCTATGTCAAAGCAAACAAGATTAGGCCAAACCCCATCACGAGCCATATGGCCAAAAGCCTGACTTGAGACAGGGAAGGGGAGGGGCCAAATGCTTTTAAGGTGTGCACATGTGTGCGCACGTGTGTGGTCGTGAGAGAGCATGTGCTTGTGAGCTAATGCACAGAAGAGAAAGACTTGCAGATTCAAGAGAAAGTGCGAATCAGGGTGGAGGTAAAATACCTCTTTTCAAGGACCAAGCTAGTTTGTGGTGTCACCTTATTAGCACAGTTTCATGAGTGAGTGATGTGTGACCTTTCAGTCGGTGTGGAGCCGTATGTTATTGCATGGTTAAATAATAAATGCAAGACATACTCATTTGCATAATTGACAGAAAACACGCTTTAGATCGTCACAAAAGGCCACTAATGATCAGAGGGAGTCACTTTCCTTTGGATGAAAGCTAGAGCTTGGTGTATATCTGTATGTGTGTGGCTGCTATTTTCTCCGCTAACCCCTAATCTCATCTGCAGTCTAATTAGACCAGTCTGTTGCACAGTGAAGGCACACCAATCAAACAAAGAAGCAAAGCACAGGTTTGCTTCATGACCTCGTGTTTGAGTGTGTAAGGAAAAGAAGGACAACAATCAAACCTAAATGACTTCTCTTTCCACATGTCCCAGATTTTGTCCACCGATGCTGTGTCCTTTATTTTCCTCTGCTTTTGTCGACTGTCTTAGAAAGAACAGGCACAAATTTAGATGGGCTGCAAGAGTCTGATCACAGTTTGCTTTTTTAAATTGACTTCTGAACAGTCACAAGTGCCTTCGCCTGAAGTCTAACACCGTCTGCAGTCCTATTTATATCTTATTAAAAAGACCACCCAAAGGCCATGTGCGCTGGAACAAAACCTTGTTTTGTAAAATGAAGCATTCACGTTGGTGTGCTGACGTCTGGTTTGAATCTAACTAAGACCTTGACATCACATGTCATCTTAACAAAGTACTCCGCTAATCTTGCAGTTGTCTACGTGCTGTGCAAGGTTTGATGAAACCTTATTTCACCTCTGATGGGGAAGTTGGATTTTTGTGTTTTAACAGGAAAATTAAGCAAGAAGACAGAAAGCAGAGAAATGAAGAATGCATTTTAAAAGGACGTACTAAAGACTGGGCAGGTGATGGATTTGCTTTTACAACTATTCTTTGTGGGGAATGGGTTTCAGAATTTTCTGTAGTTAAAAACTAGTTCACCTCTGGAAAGATGATCTTTTCATAAACCTAGGCTGTCTATGTCTAGGTAGAAACCTACAACCCCCAGAATGCACTACTGAAAAGTAGGCAACATCAGAAGAATCAGCACTGCCTAATTTTACCATTTGATCCATTCCTTTTTTTCAGCCTACCTTTTTACAATGCAGGAAGCAGTATTGCACCCACTTCCTGTTTACACATTCTCATATTACGGCCAAACAGTGCACTAAAATATTATTCTAAAGACATTTTAGGCAAGAAATAGTGCAGTAACATAATCTTGGTTTATAGCCTATTTGATTCACACTGCCAAGTTTTACCGAGTTTGGTCTGCATTTGAGCGAATGAGGGAGAGGGGTGGCTCTCTCTTGATCCGCTTCTATGTTCATAGTGTCTGTGGTGCGTTCATAGTCCAATCTGTAGTTTAAGCAAAAGCCAGCAAAAATCCAAGCTGGGGGATTTGGCTGCCGGTAAGTTTACCATAGTTCATTTACACATACTACTCATATTATTATGATAAAACTGGGTGAAAATCTGCAGATTATCCCTTTAACTTTTTATGTAAGTTTAACTGTAGGCTATGGTAGTGAATCTGTATCAGTAGAATTATGTTATTTTGTGTTATGTAAGGTTTTATGTCAAAAGAGAAATCATTCTCTCGACATCCGTATTTGATGGTTGTTTTTGTTTTCATCAACCACCTGACCAGCTGAGTCCCTCTTATGAAATATTTGTGATGCCAAATTCAGCACCTCAGATCATTTTTACCAGCATTTGGCAGCTACCTGAAAGAGATACAAAGACGCAGACTATTGAGAATGAACAGAGACCAGACAGATTGAGAAATACAGACAGAGACAGAGAACAAACGCCCAGACTTACCTCCACTTACTGGAGGTTAAAAAAAACAAAAAAAAAACAAGCGTCTGTTTGCACTTTTCTGAGTGTCCCTGTCTACATCAGAAATGTTTCCCCCTGTCATGACACAGCCTGGTACTCAAATCCAAAGTAAAGATAACTTATTGATTTTGTCTCTGACTGTGCTTTGTACACATCAGGTTTCTCTGCTGTTGTTTGCCTGTCCATTTGTCTGTTTGTCTGTTTCTGCGTCTGGTAGGAAGCGAACACATCTGAACCACGAATGCAAAACCACAGAATACATCTTAATCCCTGTTAAATATGGGGAGCTGCTTACACATATCATTCATGAAGTTTTCATGAGGTATCCCAAGGATGTCTCCTGCGTGACAGCCTGCAGGGATTTACGTACATTCGGGGCCCTCACTTGAGAATTTATGAGTGAGGCGGGAGCAGTGGCAGTCATGTGGAAGTGGAAACGTGACATGCAGCTTCCCCACTGAATCATTTCGGACATGGTATGTGGAGAGGCCAATCTCGTCAATCACAGCAGCAGCAGTGGCGCTGGGTTACATCAGAGCCAGTTTGGAATCTAGCATATAGGTATGAAATGGACTACGACTAAAACATGGCATCAGCATGGCAGATATTTTTTAGATATTTTCCATAAAACCTGACATAACTTACAAGAAACAAGTCGTTTTGTCAAAAAGGGATGTAACAACTTTATCATAAGTAGCCACCTGAGGTTTATCTTTAGGAGCTAACTCTGTTTGTGAAGTGATTTTGTGTGCATGACACTGTATCTGTGTGGACCCAGAGAGCCACACATGGATTACTGGACAGGCTACTGGGCAAAGGCCCAGGAGGCCAAAGTGTCAAGGGCCCCCTGGCCTTCACCGGCAAAATGTCAGTCGAAGAGAAACGCACCAACCATGAAAAGGCTCAAAATGACCACAAAGACACATAAAACAACTACAAAGAGACACAAAGAGATGCAAAACAGCTGAAAAGAGATGCAAAGAGACTCGCAACTACAAAAAAGGGGCAAAACAACTACAAAGAGACATGAAACAACTGTAGGAGATGTTGCTTAGGAGATGCTAAGCAAATAAAGAGATACAACACAACTACGAAAAGATGCAAAATGACAACAAAAAAGGGGCAAAACAATCGCAGACACATAACGACTACAAAGAGACACAAAACGACAATAAAGAGACATAAAATGACTACAAAGAGACACAAAGCAACTACAAAGAGACACAAAATGACTACAGAAAGGGGCAAAATAACCACAGAGACATGAAATGACTATAAAGAGACAAAATGCAACTACAAAGACACAGAACATGACTACAAAAGGGGCAAAACAACCACAGACACATAAAGACTACAAAGGGACTCAAAGCAACCATAAAGGGACACAAAACAACTACAAAGAGATGTAATATGACTACAAAAAGGGGCAAAACAATCACAGACACATGACTACATAGAGACACCAAATGGCCACAAAGAGATATGAGATGACCACAGAGACACAACATGACAATAAAGAGACATCAATGACTACAAAGGGACTCAAAGCAACCATAAAGAGACACAAAACAACTACAAAGAGACGTAATATGACTACAAAAAGGGGCAAAACAATCACAGACACATTACGACTACAAAGCGACACAAAATGGCCACAAAGAGACATGAAATGACCACAAAGAGACACAGAGCAGCCATAAAGAGGCACAACACAAAGCCAAAGAGGCTAAACAACTACAAAGCCTGTGTCTCTTCCTCCTATATGTGAGAGGTGGAGGGGCCCTCTGCACGTCTGTGCCCGGGGCTCCACTGTCTCATAATCCGCCCGTGGTGGCACATGTTTGTATGTGTGCACTATACAGCAGCAGATATCATCAACTCATTGACAGTTTATCCTGAAACAAAATGAAGATACAATGCTGGAGAATCAGTTTGTTGACTCAGTTTCACACTCGGTGTATTTGTGACCAAAACAGCAGTGTTTACCCACCAGCATGGCAAAACAGGTTCAGCAAATAGCTGATGGCATGGTTCAAGGCCTCAGTGAGGCTACAGACGGACTGAAGGGTCAGTGGACACGCACAAACACATACAAGTGAGTGTCTGGTTGTGTGGATTCTTACACGATACATATGAAATAAGCCTATAATACACATTAGAATGATTGCAGAGGGCGACTACACCAACATCCCCCCAAAAAATTAAAAACATGTGTGACAATATGACCTCTCTACAAGCAATTACTTAACTCACTGTAACTACAACACTATACGTAACCGCTGAGGATGACAGACTGACAATGGCCGTGGTTAATTCCATTATAATGTGAGAATACTGTTGTGCCCTTTTGTGAAGAGTTGCCCCATCTGCACTCAGACTGCAGGAACAGTCTGTTCAGGGTGACTCAAAGTCAGTGTGTCTCTGTGTCTGCTGTGTCTCCATACCGGGGTCCAGGGAGCCTCAGGTGTCTGCATGCTCCCAACAGCTGGAGTCATTTCACTCATGATCTCATTTGCTTATTTCATCCTGACACATAGTTTCCAGCTCTTATAATAAACAACAGCCTTCTTAGATGAAAGGTATTCCTTATAATGTCTTTATCTATTGTGCTGCCTGCTGTTATGGACACCTAATGACTTGGTGATGTAGCAGCATGCCATGCTCCAGCCTTGTGAGGATGGAGCCCCGTGTCTTGCACCATAGTACAATGTAATTGGTCGAGGGATGATGAATGCAACGCCGCATTTTCCAGCGTAGTAAATGAGCAAGAGGGTCGATTCATGCCCTGGCCATTGGCAGGCGTGGTGAAACAAGACATCTGTAGTCACCTACCTTTTGATTCGCAGTCAGCGCAGAATTTATTCTCCTCCAGCGCCAGTAAAGAGTTGAGGACAGTCTGGTATCTGTCAACGTCTTTTACAGATTTGCCCGTCATCATCGCACCGGTCCACCTCCTCCACAGCCCCTGCAGTCCGTGACCGGCTTTGTCAAACAGCCGCTTATTAAGAAAAATTAAAGCAGTGTGTGTGAGTGTGTGTGTAGAGACGATGCGATTGGTTCCTCCTCCTCCTCCTCGATGTAGAGCAGGGCGAGTTTGTTTCACCAAGATGGGATGACTGCCTCTCAGCCAACCAGCATGCGGGTTATTCGAGGTGCAAATACTAATACTAATCAAGACGCAACGTGGAGGAAAAACACCATGCGGCTGCCAAGCTTCAAAATGTGAGATCGGCTTCAAAGCGCATCTGTAACCTATCAGTGATTGGTACTGAATCTTCCAGCCCTCTCTCTCTCTGTCTGTCTGTCTCTCTCTCCCACACACACACACACCTGCGCGCGCGCACACACTCTCTATAATACATTGTTGTCCAAATACAGCTGCAAAAGTCCCAATATGTGCATGATCTCTCCACTTTTATGTATATATATCGCTATAATATATATTTAAAGTTGTATTTCCCTGCTTTATAAATAAATGTTAGGCCGTTTGGTTTATTCTACTGTCATTAAATTCCGTATACCGCCATCCTGTGGTCAATTATAAGAAGTTTTTGGGAAGTAGTTCTCACTGTGGTCCTCAGTTTCCCTCCAGGACGCAAAGCGGCGATATAACAACCTGCAAAGAGTCGGTGAGACAGCTGACTGAAGCAAGCCGCTAGTAAAGTGAAGCAAATAATACCGGAAATAGAATGATCGTGTCGTCAAAATAAAGCGCGTAATGTGTTTCTAACCTAAAAATGAAACCCTCTGTGCGAGACCGTGATAACAACAATAGTTTGTTTTTATTCACAGTTTCTTTTCTCAAACACGCTGCTTCTTTTAACATATTTTTTTGTATTACTCGACATTTCCTCTCAATAATTATTTTATTCCGAAGCACAACCGGAAGTGAACGTCTAAATCTAGGTATATTGACGTGAGTGGAAGTGCGTGACTGAAGGGGTGATTACGGAAATAACTGCTTAGCCAGAATCAAATAAATAAAGGATTAATATCGAGTCGCCACCTGTGTCAGCCTGTAATACTGTCCACAATGTCCAGGCAATCCAACCGAACAACAGACAGCAAGAAGATGGTAGGCGAATCCCGTAGGATTAACATCAGTCAAAACCTAGCTAGCATAGCTAGCGAAAATGCTAACCGTAGGCTAGTAGCTAGCATAACATCTGTCTACATTATATTTCTTCGAGCTGAGCTACTTGACAGTCGTGTATCTTTGTTTGACAAGTGCGGCTGTAACATGAAGAGCATTTAAACTAGTTGAAGTAGTATTTCATTCATTGTGTAACACGACTGGCTTTGACAGGAAGTGGAGTTCGTCGTAGCACAGAAGCTAAACAGTTAGCCTCTGTAGCTGTGCAAACATTTAAGATAACTCTCCAAATGCAATACATAAAATGCAATTATATCAAGCATGCATATGCAACGCTGCAGGTCTGTTATCACGTTTAACTATGAGGCAGTTTTATTAACATTGTTGAAGAAGTTGCATCACAGTTTGACAGCTGCAGTGAAGACATAAGCCTTTGGGTTGAACACTTAATATCATTATACATTAAGCTGATTAAAATGTATATAATGTGCATTTTATTAATAATTTAAAAGTACATTTTTAATTACTGTTGTCAGACATTTCAGCACCAGGAGCTGTCCGTAGCATGAGATAATAATCGTAGACCTCCTGATGCAGATAGTAGCCCTGTATGTTTTCACAGCTCTCTCCACATTGAATGTATTGATTATTAGATGGCAAATTAATGGGATTTATTAAACACACACTTTGTCCAAATTTAAGGTCTTTCACAAACTGAAGTGGGACAGTGAACTTATAAAATATATGGACCTTGTTATCATTTTTTACTACTGGGCTACTGGCCACTATTTAAATGCTTGTTGTTGTTTTTTTAACTAGTTTTACTAGGGTGCTTTCTGCTTTATTAATCTTATCCTTGAGGTTAACTTTTGTGTTATAATATGTAAGAAGAATTGAAACATTTTTCTCCTGACCTGCTGTACTTTCTGGCCACAGAAAGTACAGCAGATGTACATGTACGTATATGTTTTTGTTTACGATAATTTAAGGATCTGTATGTATATATATCTTTTATGCTAATTAATATTCATTGCAACAAAACACTTTGCCACATTCTAGTGGTTAAATGTTTGACACCCTTACACCACCAGTGTGATTCATTTCATTTTATCAGCACAAATAATGTGAGAGTTCTGTTGTTTTCTCTGTTGTAGAACTCTGAGCTGTTCACTCTGACCTACGGGGCCCTGGTCACCCAGCTCTGTAAAGACTACGAGAATGACGAGGAAGTCAATAAACAACTGGACAAGATGTAAGTATCCCCACTGACTGTCATTGACTGTGGTCACACTCAACTGTAGTTGACAAATAGTGTAGATACCAAGCAAGTGCGCCAGACTTGCTGGTGCAAACAAACATGTCCGTTCATGATTTATTTTATTTCATCATAATATAATTTCTTTTGTTTTATTAATTGTGTGTCTCTTTTATTTACCACTAAACATCTGTTTTCACCCACTTTTATAATTTAATGCACCATTATCAGCAAACGGTTTAATGTAAAACTAGATGTAGGCTAGTCTAATAGCAGATACTTGTGCTCGTCAGTTCAAATCACTATAATAACTAAGCTAGTGGAACTTCTTATGGGCATGTAGCAGCAAGGCTTCACTGTCACAATATATGTCACATACCACCTTCAAATGTCCTGCAAAATACCACTACCAGACCAGACCATACCAAAGCAACCTACAGTACTGAATATATTGTACTTGAACTATCACAGGAGGCAACCCAGCTGTGCCAGTCCATGTTGGGTACATAAAAGGAGATACTTGCTTCAACATATTTAAATTGATATTTTTTCCCATTAATGAACAGAAGGAAAGTGTCTCCCTGTAACTCACACTTTCACACTGCTGCCCTGTTCATCATGTAGACACAGAGAGATGGCATAATCAGGTTTCTTCTCTTAAACTCCTGTGTCAGAGGTTACCCTCAGCTCTTGTAGGTTTTTAGCACATATGGGGTGTTGTAAGGAGAGAACACTGATGCTTTTATGAGAGAAAA